>CM048751.1:222134490-224950740 GCA_026315105.1 Locusta migratoria | reverse complement strand
TTTCATAAGTAGAGGGTCAAAGCTTGAGTGTTTTTGCTGAAAGCAGGAGGGAGCAAGATGTGAAATAGTACTGAAACTGCCACGTTTTCTTGAGATGACACTATTGGAAATACTGGAAATCAATAAACATATGACAGTGGATGCCAGTATAGTATTAAAAGATCAAGCTCAGTTTTCCGTTTACCCTCTACTAAAATAAGTTTCAATTATCAGTCTGTTAAACGTATGTAATGTGACAATTTCACTACTGTTTCACAAGGTAACAACTCCAACCTAAATGGAATTCGTGCCACAAAAATGTAACAATTTCCTGTGAACCTGGGAATTTGTATATTCTGCAGTGACCTCTATACAAGCTGGATGTTTAACTCTGGTCTCTGAACACAGAACTGCAGCGTGCATCATTTTGCGTTGTCTACCATGTTTGAATATGGCAAACCCATGTCCATTTGTTTGTGACAAGAATTGCTTGATTGCCTCTTGTTTCGAACTTTATACCAATATATGATGCAATAGACTGCTATGTGCGTGGAATCGTAACGTATTTTATTTGTATTGTTGTAGTAACACTTCATAGCAGCCATGTTTGAATTTGGCAAGAAACGAAATATGAAAATCTATGGCTGACAAGCTCAGACAATTGAAGTTCAACATGCAGGTAGTAGAGAGATCAATGATCTTCGGTAATTTAAATAACATCTCTGTAAGTCGAATATCTGTGAAGAAATGTTAGCGAAATTCAATTTTTACCTGATGGTGGCCTGCGAAGTCGAAAACTGGTTAGTAATTCAATAAATAATTTAGCAGAACAGGAGGTATTTCCTTTTTTATAATATTCTCATGTTCTGACAAGCACCGACTGAAAATGCAATTAATTGTTCGTAATTATAACACCTAGGTATCTAGTTGAATTTACGGCCTGTAAATTTGACTGGTTTATGTAGTTAATGAAGTTGAACGCATTTCTTTTAATGCTCAAATGGATGACCTCACACTTTTCATTTTTCTGTTCAACTTCCAATTTTCCAGCTTTGCTAATCATTTTACAATTGCTTTTGAAGTTTTGGTGATTTTGCTAATCGATAAACGACAGGATAATCCGCGCATAGTCTAAGAGAGCTGCTCAGATTGTCCCCTAAGGGACTAACAAAGACAAGGAATATTAGAGACCCTACAACAATTCCCTGGGGAACGCCAGATACCACTTCTATTTCACTCGCTGCCTTTCCCTCAGTTCCTATATAATTTAATATCTTCACTGGACACAGCAACTTTGTTATTAGCGGACGGATCAGTAGCTCAGATCTCAATGCTGAAATGTGTTGCGTATTTATAATACTGTACATTTGTAATGCAAATTACATGTTCACAATTATTTAACTATAAATAAAATGTAGATTATACGTGAACGAAGGCTCCCACGGCCGTTGTCACTGTCAATTACATTCTTCGGGGTTTTGGCCACATTGTCGATATGTAAAATTCCGACGTGTCGGCCACTGTTGGAAGTGGCCTTTGCCAAGATGTTTGGCTGACTGCAGAATGCAAAGGATTGCTGGTATTTACATAATTGTAGGAGAACCGCCGCCCGCCTCTCATTCTCCGATTTTCACCAACAGAAATAAACAATGAAAACAATGAAGTGCCTCTATTCCCTCCAATCATAGGCTATAATATGAACACCAATAAAGAACACATTATACTTCCCTCCCCTGCCATCAATATCCCATCACATTTCGATAACAGCTTCTACCACAATTATTTAAGTATTACAAATCCCTTGCAGTTAGTGATATCAGGGACATAGAAACGAAAGTGCCTCAGGGTTCAGTATTAGGTCCCATGCTATATCTCCTATATACCAATAATGTACCAAGAGAACCAGGGGGTCACACAGCAGTGTATGCTGACGACACTGTTATATACTACAGCGACAAGAACCTCAATCCAATAACAGTCATATTACAGTCCCACTTGGACAGGATCGCCAAATAGTACAGTAAATGGAAGATAAAAACCAATCTATGCAAATGCCAGCCAATAATAGTCACTAATAAAAGAACTCCGTCATTCACGAACATAGTAATCAACGAGCAAGAGGTACCGTGGAAGAATGTAATTACCTAAGTTTTGAACAGATTCTGGCGCTTTCTTGTGAATGTAATATAACTATATTGGAAAATATTCCATGTGCTACTGTGCATTGCTATTGGTTGCTCGTGTTTTGCCCCAAAAGTCTCCCTAACGATAAGTTTTCCCGCCACGCTCAATGTCACGCCTATGGCGCATGCACACACACAACTAACAAGCTGGGCAGTGGGCGACTCACAGCTTTCCCGGTCGCTGACTAGCTGGCGTACTGCAACACGCGTTTGTACAACAAACACATCTCGGCTCAGCGGTAAGAGCAGCAGCTTTCCCACAGGAACGCGATTTGCTAGGGGTTAGTTCTGCGTTTACATAAAACAAGGGAATGATTAACAGTAAAATGTAAGCTCTTGTTCACTTTTCATTTACGAAATTCATAAGAGTAAGCGGCGCTTACCTAGCATACCCAGAATGCACACCTCTGATCAGAATAACTTGCACGGAGTAATAGTATTCTACGACTCGCCAAGATGGCGGACAGGCTACAACAGACGTTTGTTCAAGACAAATATAACGCTTTCTCCTCTTCATTCTAACCTCCTTAACTGGGAATACACTAGCGGGCGATGGTACCAACACTGCGGTTGTGCCACCTTGGCTTGTCGCTACGTGTCTCCGATCACGGAATCCGAACATTGGTACTATTTCCTGCAGAAGCACTGTAGGGAGGCTGGATCGGCCCCACGAGGGGAGTTTACTGCCAACCTCCGAACAGAAAGTTTCCCTCGGGGAGTAGTAGACCGACTGCTGCAGGCGGCTGGGGCTGCGTTTGTTCTGTATGCAAAGGGCGGCGTTGGGCTGACACTAACAGTGGTAGTACTACTAAAATCCGCCTGTTTTCAGCCGCCCAGGAGTTCGTGTAGTGCACTACATTATCGATATTTCAATCCAAGCTTCTCATCGTCAACCTCGGTACATCTATTTGACTGTATAGTCCATTCGCCATAAGAATACACACATTGCACTGTGTAATTCTTGTGTGTCTGCTGGGATCTCAATGGTTTTCAAGTCACGCGGAGCGGATGACAAGCTACCTCCTCGCCTAAGGCGAAAAACAGCTTGAACATTGCTGTACCTATTGGCATTATTACTATTATTATTCAAAAAGAAAAAATGCAGATGTTCTGAAAGAACTGGATTTCGCTTTCAAAATGTTCAAATGTTTGTTCAGCTGAAGGGACTTAACTGCGGGGTTCTTAGTCCCTAATCTTACACACTACTTATGAACTACCTTATACTAACGATGACACAAACATTCATGCCCGAGGAGGGGTTTGAACCCCCGACCGTAGTGGCCGTGCAGACTGTGACTGGCGCTCCGCAGACCGCTCGGCTACTGCGGCCGGCGCTTTCGCCTTCTTAGACCATCATCAAGTAATAACCGAATGTCGTCAACATACGTTCAGATGTACGATTTAGAAAGATGTTATCACAGAAGACTGACTTTTTCACAGGAAAGTATTACATTTTTATAGTAAGTATTTCATTTTCATGGCACTGAATTACATTTACTGAAATATAAAAACCTGATGTTTATATGTAGACATTCAAAGCTACAATATTTTCTTAAAATGGGGTGGAGGTGGTGGGTGGTTGTTACATTGTGATCATCATCATCATCATTAGAGACTGATTATGCCTTTCAGCGTTCAGTCTGGAGCATAGTACCTCTAATAAAATTCCACCATGATCCCCTATTCAGTGCTAACATTGATGCCTCGTCTGATGTTATGCCTTTTACTTCAAAATCATTCTGCACCGAATCTAGGTACTTTCTTCTTGGCCTACCTCGACTCCCTTTACCCTCCACTGAGGAGCTCATGAGTCTCTTAGGTAATCTTGCTTTTCCCATGCGTGTAACATGACCCCACCATCTCAGTCTGTTCGCTCTAACTGCTTCATCTATGGTGTTCATTCCCAGCCTTTCTTTGATTTCCTCATTATGGACACCCTCCTGCCATTGTTCCCATCTATTGGTACTTTCAATCGTTATTGCTACTTTCATATCTGTCACCGCTATCTTATGAATAAGGTAACCTGTATCCACCCAACTTTCACTCCCATACAACAAAGTTGGTCGAAAGATAGAGTCTTGGTACTTACTTCCTTCATGCAGAAGAGAGTATATCTTAGCTGAGCACTCACTGTATTAGCTTTGCTGCACTTCGAATTCCAGTTCTTTCGCTATGTTGCCATCCTGTGAGAAAATACATCCCAGGTACTTGAAACTGTCTACCTGTTCTAACTTTGTTCCTCCTATTTGGCACTCAATCTGTTTGAATCTCTTTCCCACAGACATTACTTTCGTTTTGGAGATGCTGATCTTCATGTCATAATCCTTGCACCTCTGATCGAGCTCTGAAATATTAGTTTGCAGCCTTTCAATCGAATCGGCCATTAAAACTAAGTCATCCGCATATGCGAGACTGCTTATTTTGTTTTCACCTACTTTAATCCCCCCCCCCTGCCAGTCTACAGTTTTCAACATATGATCCATGAATAGTATGAACAACAGTGGTGACAGGTTACAGCCTTGTCTTACCCCTGAAACTACCCTGAACCATGAACTTAATTTGCCATCTACTCTATCTGCTGCCCTTTAATTGCCAGAAGTTTGCCTCCTATACCATAGTCTTGAAGAACTGACAGTAGCTTCCTCCTAGGAAAACGGTAATAAGCCTTTTCCAGATCTATGAAACATAGATACAACTCCCTGTTCCACTCATAGCACTTTTCCATTACCTGCCGTAAGCTAAAGATCTGGTCTTGACAGCCTCTAAGAGGCCTAAACCCACACTGATTTTCATCTAACTTGTCCTCAATTAATACTCGCACTCTCCTTTCAACAATATTTTGCCTACAACGCTAATTAAAGAGATACCTCGATAGTTGTTGCAATCTTTTCTGTTTCCATGTTTGAAAATTGGCGTGATTACCGCTTTCGTCCAGTCTGACGGAACCTGTCCCGATTAATTTCATCCACCCCAGCTGCTTTATTGCACTGTAATCTACTGACCATTTTCTCCACTTCCTCAAATGAGATCCTGTTTCCATCCTCGTTCCTATCCCATTCTATCTGAAAATCTGATACATCATTGAACGTTTCACCTACATTGAGCAATTCTTCAAAATATTCCCTCCATCTGCCCAAGGCATCCACAGGATTGACTAGCAGCTTTCCTGACCTGTCCAAAATACTTGTTAATTCCTTCTTCCCTCACTTCCGAAGATTGCTAATTACGCTCCAAAATGATTTTCCCGCGGTTTAGCGCAGATATTATAGCTTGTTTCCAAAGTCTTCCCATGATTTCTGCTTGGATTCTGCAATTATCCGTTTGGCTTTGTTTCTTTAACATAACTTTCTCTGTCTGCCTGATTTCTAGTATGGAGCCATTTTTGATTGGGAAAGACTACTAAAATGGTAACAATAGATACATTTAACAAAATTTGCGAGAATGTACTGATGTGTGGAAAAGGAATTACATTAGATATATTTCTTAATAGCAGGAATATAATCTTAGTAATTTGTTATTAAAAACCATTACAGGGCTTGTATAAGTCCGTGATAAGTCCTGAAGTTGATAACTAAAACTTATTTCAGTAGAGGGGAAAATAAAACTGGATTTGATCATGTAATACTGAACTAGTTTCCTTTGCCTTATGTTTATTGAATTCCAGTATTTAAATTAGTTTTATTCTTCTGCTTTACTTGAGAGATGTAAGCTATTACAGTGTCGCACTGACCACTACGTCACTGGGGACACAGCTCTCACCTCGACCATGAGGAATGCACGCCTACCGCCAGCAGCAAGTTTTAAACTTATTGACATAGGGCCTACTGTGGTAGGCGTATACTCCGCGCCATTGATCCTTTCTTCATGGTGGATGTATACCTGCTCCTTAATTATTTACATACGAGGAACGTTTGAAAAGTCGGTGCAAAGTCCGAGAGATGGTACCACTGTCACGTATCGAGGTCATGTTTAGTTGTAGCGTCTTTGGAAAGAATGCACACCAAGTTTCAGCCATATTGGTCTGTTTCTTTGTGTTTGGCATTCGTGTGAATCAAGAAACTCGAGTGATTGTCAAAGAATGGACGAAAAAGAATTTCGTGTGGTGATTAAACATTACTATATAAAAGGAAAAACGCCTCACGAGACTATAGAGAAGGTTGATAAGCATTTTGATGAGTCTGCACCTTCGGTTAGAACAGTTTGTAGGTAGTTTCAAAATTTTCCAAGTGGCAATAACGGCAGAAGTGACTCTGAACTTTCTGGATGCCTTGTGGAGGTTACGACTCCAGAAATCATTGATAAAATGTATGATACGGGGATGGATGGCAGAAGAGTTAAAGTGTGTAAGATTGCTAGTGCTGTGGGCATCTCAGATGAACGGGTACATAATATTTTGCATCAACATCTCTACATGAGAAAAAACTATCAGCAAAATGGGCGCCGCGATTGCACACGGTTAATCAAAAACGGAATCGTGTGAAGTGTTGCAAGGAAGGTTTGCAGCTGTTCAGGAAGAATCCGCAGGACCTTAAGCGTCGTTTTGCCACTTTGGATGAAACATGGATACATTACTATACTCCTAAGACCAAAGAACAATGTAAACAATGGGTTACCAAGGGAAAATCTACACCAAAAAAGGTGAAGATCGGTACTTCGGCCGGAAATGTTACAGCGAGATCTTTTGGGATTAGCTAGGCATAATCCTCATCGACGATCTGGAATAGGGTAAAACTATTACAGGTGCACATTACTCATCGTTATTGGACCGTTTGAGAACCGAGCTGCAAGAATAACGTCGGTGATTGGCCCACAAAAAAATCATTTTCCGACAATGCACCAACGCACAACTCAGCATTTGTGCTCGCAAAATTATTGGAAATAGGATTCCAACTGGTTTCACTCCCTCCTCCCTCACCAATTCTCCAGTCTCGTTTCACACCCACCCCTATTCTCCAGACTTGCCTCCCTAGGACTAAGATTTCATTCAAACGAGGGGATCTCAGAAACTGGTAGGTATTTTACAAGCTTGGACAATTCATATTATTTAGAACGGATCAAGAAATTAGAACAGTGTTGGACGAAGTGTGTGAGCCTAAAAGGAGACTGTCGAAAAATAAAAATGGTCTTCCCCAAACACGTTAATAGTTTTTATTTTCTCACGGACTTTTCAAACGCCCCCTTGTATAACAGTAAGCTCGGCAATGCTTCGCAGTTACTAAATATACATGCGATGCATAAACGTCCTAGCCTCCTTCCCTCACTCTCTCTGTCCCCTGTGTTTATTTCTTCCCTTCCTCTTGTCAGGCTCAGAAACTGATTTATTCCAATTTCCAGAATGCCTCTCCCCTCTCTGCCCATGTCTTCCTCCCTTGCCTCCTCCATCAATATCTCCTCCTCCTATTCCAATCTTCATACCCTCTTCCTCCCTATCTGTCTCTTCCTCTTCATCTACTACTCCTTCCTCGCTAGCTCCCCGTAGAACCGTATGTCATTACGTCCACAGCTCTCCGCTAACTTCTCCTTCCGCCCTTTATCCTGCTCTGTGTAAGAGAAAGTACACTCAATATTTTCAAGATGTCGATCTGAAATAAGGTATCCTTGCTACCCAACCATCTCACTGCGACCGTGCGGGAATTGTCGTCACGTCACGTCACGGATTTCGCGGTAGATTCCGTCGGGGGTTCGAGTCCTCCCTGGGGCATCGGTGTGTATGTTGACCTTAGCGTAATTTAGTGTAAATCAGATTAAGTACTGTGTAACTGGAGTCAGTTCGGTGCCTTAGGGCACAGACAAATATATACAGACGGGAAACCTCCATAAGGGCCCGGTCCTACGCTCCGGGGTAAGGGGAGGGAGGGTTTTCAGCAGTTCCGTAAGATGTCCCATGATGGCGCTGTGGTCAGAAGCAGCCCTTTAAACTGGCCAGAGCAGGCGGCAGGTAGCGTCTGCCCCCACCACCACCTCCCCTCAAACGCCGGCAAGCCAGACACAGCCGTGGCCTCGTGGCAGGCGGCACGAACTCTCCCCTCAGCCTCCCCTCCACGCTACCCTCTGACGCGCGAGAGGCACCCTAAGCCAGCGGACCGCCTGACACCTGCTAGCATCTTACGGAACTACGAGGGGGGCGTAGGACAGTGGTTTAGGGTGGGCTGCTTCTCTGTATATGTTACTCTGTGCTTATGGTCACAAACATCTGAACGCTTTCAAAACCCAGATCTTCGCCAGTCTCCTTCCGTCCCCTCTCTTTGTTCAACTCCTCCGTCTCCTGAACATTACATGTATCTGCCACATTTGAAGGTGACTGGTGAAACTAAGTCTGGAATAAGTACCTACCCTCCGCCATGCACCGTATGAAATCTTATGAAGAAAGTGATGTTCATCTTATTTTGAAGGTGAAATGTGAAAAATTTTATCAAAATGAGAAATCGACTGTAAATTGGTCTTTGAGTTTGTTGTACTCTTCAATATGCACTGTACGAATTATTATGTAGACAGTGCAGTTCCTCAAGTGTGCAAAATTTTATCTCAGATGAACGGTATGGAAGCACATTAAATACAAACCTAATCCCAAGCAGTGATGCCAGTACAAAATTTTCAATTTTTCAACACTAAAACACAAAATATTTTTATATGTAGGGAATATGTATGTATGTTCTTTCGGACGTGCCCCTTCGTTGATTGACCACAGCTGCAAAATCACAAATGGTGACCTTTCTTTCGGCACAGCCAAAAGAACAGACACCACATATATTTTCAGCTATTGGTAGTTAGATCGACACTAACGTTCCAAGCATTGACGAAACAGATAATCAGATGTATCGAAAGCATAACATTTCCATTTCATTGTTATTCTATTTAAAGAACTAAAAGGTTATTCCCATGGTGATGACCGATTGCACTGAAGAAGTATCTCCTCACAGTATCATATACCTGATATCATAGGAAAAGTTATTTCTTCACCATTTCTAATGACGTTGCGGTACAGTGATCTTTGTGACTTTTTTTCTGATGGACAAATTTCAGGCTATTAAGTCGATTATGACCTGTTAAATATTGCAGCGTACGTCAGTGATTATATAGTTTTATATTTAACAAATCGAACCGTCCCAATCATATTTAGTTCATTCCATTCCTTCTTTTCTCCCTGCAGGTTATATTGCATGAATGCACGCATGCAGAAGGTTGATGGTGTTAGAAATTGATGTTGCCCGTAAGGTGGCACTCAACAACAGTGGCGGCTGGTGCTTCAGATGACTGGCGGTTCACTTGTTTGAGTGCCGGTTCTTGATAGCGAACTCCATCCCCCCCCCCCCCCCCCCCCCATCCCGCGAGGCGTGCAAAGAGACACAGTGGCGCACCTCTGCGAGGTTTCACACTTTTGTTGCAAGCTTAAAGCTGAGTAGTTTGTTTCTAAAAGATACTGTAGGTTGATCATTTTTCTTTAGTAGTAAACACAAAGAACATATGAATATGCACATGAAGACTAAACACACAGTGAGTAACTGATTACACTGTTAAGTGACTGCAACAAAGCGATGAAGAGACAAGCTACCTTTGGCACATGTGACACTGTAAGCAACACGTCCTCCTTACCTTATGCATGTACAAAGGCTACTCTCTCCCACATCTTTTCAAACAGTTAAATATTTGTTACAACGAAGAGTCTAAATGTCAGTTATTCTCACTAGCGCAACCAGGATTTGATTCTGGGGGAAGGGAGGGGGGTTTAATTTGTTTAAAAATAAAGTCAGTTGAATTGATTAATCTATGGCTTTTTTAACATTTTATAATTTTACCTATTATACTACGAAAACAATTGCGCAAGGAATAAAATGAGTAGGCTCGCATTAATTTGAAAGTGGAAGAGAAGCAACATGGTGGAATTGGAGTGTATATAATCAGCTCACAAAATAATTAAGCAGTTTCTATGTTACTAGCGGAAGAGAAAGATCTTTACAGTTTTAATTAACCTGACACTATGTGTAAAAATTGAACAGAAATGACACTATTGTTCATAAGATTCAACTTGGTTACGCCGCTGAGCTGCTGAACTAAATAAAAAATGAAAACAACAGAAAATAATAAAATAAAATAAAGCTTTGTTAGGTGAGGGGGGGGGGGGGGGGGGCTCTTCAGCCGCATAACGTCGAAAGATATGTAGCAAGTAACAATACAAAAGTCATTGTTGTTACTTTATATGTTAAAAAGAGACTATGCTCAGATACACGAGGCCGTTCCCCGTCGTTGGTTCGAATCCTCCCACGGGCATGGATATTTGTGTTGTCTTTTGTATAAGATAGTTTATAAGTAGCAGTTAAGTCCTATAAACTTAATAATTCAACTGATTGCTAAAAAGAAGATTGGGTTTAAAAAAATTCCTTCATGCTGTCTCGAACCCATTACCTTTAGTTTCCATGGTTAGTTCTGTTCATTGCGGTCGCTGATCATCTTTCTTTGTTGCTTTTAGTTTACAGTTGATACATCTACAATTTATAGTTGTAAGATTTTTATCAAATATGGCGTGCTTTTGATTAATCTTCAATGCACCAAAAAGCAAATATGAAGGGCGGATATTGGCTTCATGGAGGAGTCGCGTGTGTGCAAGGCGAGGTGCGCAGTATCTCTATTGTGTTCCTTTGGGATCATTCGTGTGTAACCGCCAGAGCTCGAGTAGCCAGGACCTGGTGTCTACCAGTTCCAACGGCAAGGTTAAAAGCGGCTTTTCCTCTCGCCCATCCCTGCCGCGGGAGCGTCCATATGCCGCCTCCAGGGGGCTCAGAAGAGAATTTGAACCTCAGCCGCACAAGCGCACTGCAACACTGTGGCCACTGTCGCCAATATTTAGCGGCCGCGCTCCGATTCGTATATATGACTGTCTCCGCAAGGTAAAACGTTCCTCGTGAGATAAAAATACTTTTAATGTGCATATAAAATGATCTGAAAGAAGAACGAAACGAAGAGTGACAGTTTACTTTTGTTTTCACGACGAGCTTTTTTTCCGGGGGTTCACTGAACCAGTGAACACTTAGGACGCGCTGCCACTGCGCAACAGTGAGGCATCGAGGTTTTAGGAAACAACTAATGTGATCTGTGAAACTTTCAAGGCGAGGCCGCTTGCGCCCCACTCGACAAACGCGACGGATCCCCGATAGAGAGGCAGCCCGCTACGAGCATTCATAATCAAAAAGGCTGCAACCACCAGCGCGGCGCTCTCTAGCGTGTACGTGCGAGCAAAATCCCCAATATGCAGAACTCTATGAGACACCTCCAGCCACCGTGACGGACATTGTTTAGGGCTATAATGGAGGTGGCATGACCATGTCTATACAAGTATCTTGCCATAAATTTGGTATTCGTGGCACTCTCTAAATACGCTGGATGTAAGAATTGAATTCTCAAACTATTCAGAAGTCCTATGCGTCTCTCTGAATTAGTCAGCATTAAAGTATGTTAAGTCCCGTTGTGCGGTCACAACCACGTCGGAAATGAGAAGGGTGGAAGGGAAGTAAAGTAGAATAGGAAAGGAAGATGCCAATTTAAGTATCTAATTCCTGCCTGTGACACGACACAACTACTGCACAGCCTGAACATCGACTCTAGTCAATGAGCCCTGGGTCTATTAACGCTTAATTTAATGGTAGATGGCCGTGGGTCGATGTGCAGGTATTCCACTTTTTTTAATTTTTAATTTTTCTTTATATAAAACTATTCTTACAGGCATATTATATTACTTTCTTGCCGTCTGTTGCAGTGGACCTGTGAAAAGACAAATAAGACTTTTGTATTCAAATGTTTGTATAGCTTATGGGACTTAACTACGGGGTCATCAGTCCCTAAACTTACAAACTACTTATGAACTACTTACGAACTAGGACGGCACAAATATCCATGCCCGAGGGGGGATTCGAACCCCCGACCGTAGTGGCCGTGCAGACCGTGACTAAAGCGCCTCAATCCCCTCGGCCACCACGGCCGGCGCCATGTGTTTGCATATCCATGCCTATATCTGTTTCTTGGCTCTTCATTGTATGATTCGTCTGTCAGTAAACAGTCTCCTACATACACAAGTGATTAATTACAACTAACACTAGCTAACACTAAGGACGGCACAAAAATCCATGCCCGAGGGGGGGATTCAAACCCCCGACCGTAGTGGCCGTGCAGACCGCGACTGGAGCGCCTCAGTCCCCTCGGCCACCGCGGCCGGCAGTTATTGTCACACCGGTACACATATACATACATATCGGTAGGCTGGCAACAGCCTCCTACTCTGCTCCTCAGCAACATGATTTCACAGAAAGCAATTGTAGTAGAAACAATATAAATGAGAAGTTAAAAATGGTGACAATGAAACTGAACACGGAGCAATGCTGGAGGTAAAACGTACATAGAAGATAAGTTAAAAACTTATATACCGTAGTTGGAAAATAAAAGCCTGTGCAACGGCGACGTGAAAAACACATATTAGGAAGAGGCACTGGACACGAATACTTTAAACTGGCGACTGCACACGTGTCTGATTTGGTGGTGGTTGCACTATTAAAAACACACACTGGCGACGAAGAGACACAACATTAAAACGGAGCACTAAAGTTTAAAACACTGCCTGATTGTAGGAACCTGCAGGGGAAGGGGGGATTTGACAGCGCGGGAGGAGGGAAAGGAGGTGGGGAGGACAGGGAGTGTAGGGACTCCAAGGGAGAGGAGAGGGAGGGGGATAGCCAAGCGGTGGGAGGAACCAGGTGAGCAGGGGGAGGGGGGGCGTTGAATCCACGGGGAAAGAATTAGGTCTGGTATGAGGGATAAATTTCGCGACGGAGGGCTTCATCTCTGAGTGGGAGGTGTCGAAAGTTACCCTGGGAGGGGATGTGGAGAATGTGGAGGTGAAGGGAGGCAGGGATACACTGGTGAAGGCGTGGCGGAGGCCCTGGACGTCTAAGAAAGGATGGACCAGATGATTGTTTGATTCTATTTTGCGGTTAATGTAGAGGCGCCGGAGATATTCAAGGAACAGAAGAAGGTGGAGGAACGGTATGAGGTCATAGAGGATTCGCATGGCTGTGGGGAGGCGGATGAGGTACGCAAGGTGGCGTTCGAGGATTTGAACGGTGCGTTATTAGGTAGGGGGCAGATATCCAGGCGGGTTGGAAGCTGCATAGGATGGGGCGCATGATTGATTTATAGGTGGATGGGTTGAGGCCCCACGTCCGGAGTTTGACGAGGTGAAGAACTGCGGAGCTGAGGGGTCCAGGAGAGGTATCTGTCAAGGGTGAGGCCAAGATACTTGAGGGTGGGAGTGTTGTGGATGACCGTGGAAGGTAAGGTAGAAGTCGTGGATGCGGAAGGAAGGGGTGGTACTACTTATGTAGATTGCCTTTGCTTTATCGGGATAGACAAAAAAGAGCCACTAGTTGCAACATGCAGCGAACTCAGTCAGGTGAGACAGGAGAAAATGCTGGGATAGGGCGAGGGAGGGGGCAAAGGCCAGGAAGGCGGTGTCGTCAGCATATCGAAGGAGATGGAAGAGATATATCATAGTAAAATAATTGCGTTGGCTGTCGATTACAAAATATTACCTTTCTTTTGCGTTACAGAAGCTGTCTTACGTTTTACAAATTTTTTCTTTGCATTGTATAAAATACTTATTCCACGTAATAAAAAATTATTTGCGGGTGTTCTGAAGAGTTGTAATCTTAAACCGGGAAGGCGAACAGGTACCGACTGGCCATGGTCCTTTGCTCAATCGCTACGGCTTTCTGTCCCGCAATATTTTCTACATGCTCCCCTTCATAATTTGTAACTACATCTTTCTACTGACACTTTCGCATGTTCACGGCATTTCGTGCTGTTCAGTACTATAATAATAATAATAAGACGAAATTATGTTATTTCAATTTCCTGTCACCAATATACCGGTATTTTCACCTCTCCTGTGAACTGTTTCTCAATTATAACTTTTCAATAGAGTGGAAAGGTAGCGAAACGGCAGGACTGCTACCGTCCAACCGTTCCGCATAAATCACCGCTGTACAGATGTCAGCTGCTCCCTTATACCCTATGCACCCGACACTGCTGCCAACTGCACCTGTGCGTTCGCTGTCCCATGACTTCTCACCTCAGAGTAATTGAAGTGCAGCTATGCACATTGCTCCAATATGGGCTTCATTTATCGGCTACGAATTACATCTGAAAGATATTCTAATGCTTTAATGCGGAAACGATTAACGCTGAAAAAAACATTAGTTCCAATTCCGGTCACCAGAGGCGAATCTGGCTATGACTGCAAGAAAGACAAATAGAAATGATGCTGTATGTAATGGGGCGCGGCGAAAAAGAAGGGTACAGAGTGAGACAGGCACAAATTTACTGTTATTGCTAGCCACCACTTGAACAATTTGTTTAATATGAGCACTTCAGACCCAGACATCCGACTAACGGCCAAAATTAGAACTGATTTTTTATTCAGTTTAAATGACCTCGGCATTAATGCGTGACTATATCTACGAAATTTCGCTTTCACATGATAGTTATAGCCCTTATTGGACCTCTGTAAATTGCTGCACTGTGTAACAGTCGAGTACGTCTACAACATCCAAATATTACTTATTAACTGAAATAACTACAACTGATTCACGACGAATTATTTACAAATTATCGTAACGCACGAGATTATTTAGCCGAAAGAAAGAAAAAATAAATACATATTTCATGCATGAGAATCAAGCATTTTTTATTGTTGTTCAATACGTGCATTTATTATGGACCTCAGTGACTCACCCATACATGTATTAACTTCGACTTTATAACACATTAATAATTTTAAAAGTAATTACATTTGGTTCAGTACAGGGTGTGTCTGAAAATTCTTGCTATTTGTGGTTCAGATGTGACAACAATTACGGTAGTTACCTCTATTGGTTGCTAGTAATAATTCGTCTTAATATTGCAATGAAGAATCATGGTTAGCTTAAAATTCACAATTCTACTGTGTTTAAAATGTTGTTGTTGTGGCCTTCAGTCCGGAGACTGGCTTGATGCAGCTCTACACCCTACGCTATCCTGAGCAAGCCTCTCCATCTCCTCATGAGAACGGCATCTCACATCCATCTGAATCTGCTTACTATATTCGTCTCTAGGTCTCCCTCTGCGATTTTTCCCCCACACACTTCCCTCCAATGCTAAATTTACGATTCCTTGATGTCTAAGAATATGTTCCACTAATGGATCCCTTCTTTTAATCAAGTTATGTCAAAAATTCCTCATAAATAGTTACACGATCAACCCACCTAATCTTCAGTATTTTTCTGTAGCATCACACTTCAAAAGCCTCTATCCTCTTCCTGTCTAAACTAAAGAAGTTTCCAGAATGAAACTTACGTATAAGGGGACACTGCACACAAATGCCTTCATAAAGGAGTTCCTTACACTTAATATTCGATTTTAGAAGGCCGGCCGCGGTGGCCGAGGAGACTGAGGCGCGTCAGTCACGGTCTGCACGGCCACTACGGTCAGGGGTTCGAATCCTCCCTCGGGCATGGATATTTGTGCCGTCTTTAGTATAAGGTAGTTCATACGTTTAGGGACTGATGACCCCATAGTCAAGTCCCATAAGCTTAACAAACATTTGAACATTTTTTTTCGATTTTAGAAAATTTTTCTTTTTCAAAAGCGCTTTTATTTCCATTGACATTCTACATTTTACATCCTTACCTAATCTACTGCCCTCAGCATTGCCTGATTTTCTAAGACTGCATTCCATTACCCTTGTTTTGCTGTTGTTAATGTTCATCTTATACGCTCCTTTCAACACACTGTCCATTCCGTTCAATCGCTCCTCCAGGTCCTTTGCTGTCCCTGACAAAATTACAATGTCATCAGCAAAACACAATGTCTTTATTTCTTCATCCTGAACTCTAACTCCTACTCCAATGTCTCCTTGCTTTCCTTCACAGCTTGCTTAATGTACAAATTTTATAACACTACAAGGCTACAACCCTGTCGTATTTCCTTCCCAAGCACTGCATCCCTTTCATACCCTTCAACTCTAATAACATTTTGGTTAATGTTCAAGTTGTAAACAACTCTCCGTTTCCTATGTTTTACACCTGATGAATTAATAATTTGAAAAAGTGTATTCCAATTAACACTGTTAAAAGCTTTCTCCAAATCTACAAAAGCTATAAATGTAGTTTTTTTGCCTTAATCTATCTTCTAAGATAACTCCTAAGGTGAGTATTGCCTCCTGCCCTACATTTCTCCTGAATCCGAAACGATCTTCCCTGAGGTCATTATCTGTCAGCCTTTCCTTCCTACTGTAAATAATTCATGTTAAAATTTTGCAAACATGATTCATTAAACGGATGATTCTGTAATGTTCACAGCTGTCTGTGCGTGATGTCTTTAGAATGGGGATTATTACATTTTTCTTAAAGTGTGATGGTATTTCGCCAGTCACATACATCGTACTCACTAGGTGAAATAGTGTTTTCATGGCTGGTTCTCCCAGAGACTTCAGAAGGTCAAAGGGAATACGATCAACTTGTATAATCTAGTCTAGTCAGTGCTCTGTCAAATTTATCTCTCAGTATAGTATATTTTATTTCTTCCTCATCTACTTCATCTCCCCTTTCTACAATATTGTCTGGAAGTTCATTTCCTTTGTAGAGCACCTCTACATACTCTCTACCTTTCAACTTTCCCTTATTTATTCAGAAATGGTTTGCACCTAACTTCGTGATATTACACAGCTATTTCTCTTATCATACAGCTACTTATGTCTCCAAATCTCTTTTGTATTAAGCGGTACCTATTTTCCACCTAGTTATTCATCTACAGAATTGCATTTGGCGTCTAGCCACTCCTACTTAGCTATTTTGCACTTCCTGTCAGCCTTGTTTTTTAATCATTTGAACTCCATTTTACCTGCTTC
Source organism: Locusta migratoria (assembly GCA_026315105.1). NCBI lineage: Eukaryota > Metazoa > Arthropoda > Insecta > Orthoptera > Acrididae > Locusta > Locusta migratoria. Next base: position 224,933,649 of record CM048751.1, on the reverse strand, counting down.
ATTTACTTCATTTTTATTTCTCCTTTCATCAATTTAATGTAGTACTTTTTGTGACATCCTAGGATTATTACAGGTTCTGCCTATCTACCTATTTGGTCCTTTGCTTCCTTGACTATTTCATCTCTTAAAGTCACCCATTTCTCTTCTATTGCTTTATTCCCCCCCCCCCCCCCACACACACACACCCACACACCTTTTCTGTCAGTCGTTGCGTAAATCTTCCTCTGAAATTATCAAGTCAGGTTCCTTCGGTTTATCCAGGACACATCTTATATTGCTATTTTTCTGCAGTTTCTTCTATTTCAATCTGCAGTTCATAATCAATAATATATGGGTATAGCCTATACCTGACCGTGGATATGCCTAACTGTTTAAAACCTGGTTCAAAAATTATGTATTACTAATATAAAATCTACCTGGTACCTTCTGGTGTCTCCTTGTCTCTTGCACGTATATAACCTTCTTTCGTGATTCTTGAACCAAGTGTTTGTTATGATTAAATTATGTTCCGTACAAAATTCTACCACGCGACTTCCTCTTTTATTTTTTCCCTTCAAATCCATATTCACCTACTATTTTTCCTTCCCTTCCATTTCCTACTACCGAACCCCAGTCCCCCATTACAATTAACTTTTCCTCTCCCTTAACCGTCGGAAACATTTCTTATATTTCTTCACAATTTTCTTCGATCTTCCTCGTCATGGGCAGAGCTTGAGGGCATATAAACTTGTGCTACTGTGGTCGGTGTTGCCTTCGTATTTATCTTGATTACGATAATGCGATCACTGTGCTGCTCGTAGTAGTTTATCCGCATTCATTTTTTCTTATTCATACTACCTACTCTTGTAATACCCCAAATGATTTCATATTTATAATCCTGTACTCGCCTGACGAGAAGTCCTGTTCCTCTTTCCGCTGAACTTCACTACCCCTACTATATTTCACTTCAACCTATCCATTTCCCTTTTTAAATTTTCTAACATCCCACCCGATTAAGTGACCTAACATTTCACGCTCCGATCAGTAGAATACCAGTGTTGTCTTTCCTGATTACATCCTCCTAAGCTGTCCACCCTAAGATTCTAATGAGGGACTATTTTAACTTCTGAATATGTTATCCGAGAGGATGTCCTCATCATATAGGCTATTCATACAGTAGAGCTGCATCTCTCCGGGAAACGTAACAGCTGTAGTTTCCCCTTGATTTCAGCCGTTCGCAGTAACTGTGTGGCAAAACCACATTAGCTGACGTTACAACGCCAGATTCTTCAATAACCCAGACTGTTGCCCCTGCAACTACTGAAAAGGCCGCTGCCCCTCTTCAGGAACCACACGTTTGTCTGGCCTCTCCACAGATACCCCTCAAAAATGTTCAAATGTTTGTTGAACTTATGGGACTTAACTACGGGGTCATCAGTCCCTAAGCTTACAAACTACTTATGAACTAGCTAAGACTAAGGACGGCACAAATATCCATGCCTGAGGGGGGATTCCAACCCCCGACCGTAGTGGCCGTGCAGACCGTGACTGGAGCGCCTCAGTCCCCTCGGCCACCGCGACGGCAGATACCCCTCCACTGTGGTTGCACCTACGGTAAGGTTATCGGTATCATTGAGTCACACAAGTCACCCCACCTCGGCAATATCTGTAATTCTTAGGGGTGGTTGCAGCTAGTACACGAATAAACAATCTGTAAAATAATGCTTACTCTAACTGTTAACACAATTCATAACTGACGTCCTATAATGCACCCCTGTAAAATGATGTGGTATAACTTTATAAAGGAACGTTTTTATTGCACTGCTGTCAATCTTGTAATGATGACAAGTCACAGTTCATAAAAAATAAAAATTAAAATTAAAAAAAAATGGACAGCTATCAAAATCCGCACCGCCTTAATATTTCTAATAATAGCATTTAACTGCATAGGAGTAAGATCACATTTATCCGTCCTGTTACTAATATCAGAAGGTAGCATCTCATGGAACTAAACAGAAATCATTTTAACCACTACCTAAATTGCAATCCCATGTGAGGTTTACTAGTCCCCCTTCGGGCGCCTCCCGGGCTGGCGGATAGGGAATGTCTCTCAGATACGGGTGATACTGGTGAAATGAAAGAGCCTGGGCGAACCAAAACTAATAAACTGCAGTGTCTGTCTAAGAATGGGCGGCTGCAAACAGCGTTTGACCCAGAATGGGCGGCTGAATTCACACACTGGGGCTCACTACCTTATTAGTCAAAACCCCATTATGCTTCGGGATAACCCAAAACTTCTCTTATTTTCATTCTCTTTTCATGATGGAAACAAACCCCAGATGGTAACCAATCCACTCCCATTGACGGGACAAGTAGACCTTTTGATTCTGGTGAGTCTACAACATCATGTCATAAGAAACGTATCACATTTTTGGCAACTATAAATATAAACCCTCTTCTACAAGTTGGAGAATTGAAACAACCGCTAGATATACAGAGAGAAAAAAAAAGTAATGATTCACACTGTACAGGAGACCGGATTTACGGATAAATGTTGTTTTGAATCAGAAGGTTTTAAAATATTCAGAGGAAGACCTGGCAAAATGTGTCACGAAAAATATGCCTCATATAATAATTGGCTTTATTGTCAATAAGAAAATAATGGATTCAATATTGGAGTTCTCTTCAAGTTGCGGAAGAATATCAAAGCTGTCGTTATCTATGAATAAAGGTTATACAATAGTAAATTTTCATGCTCCCACAAATGAATCAAACAAAAAAGAGTCAGCATCAGTCGACAAAATCTGAAAAAAATTTGAGGGAACAATAGACAAAGTTCCAAAACACCATTATATAATTTTGATAGGCTATTTCAACCAATAAATTGCTAGAGAAAAAGTATAAATAAATTGATGGAGCTCGGATGCATGGCCGTGCGCACTGGGGGGCCGTGCTGCGGTGCGCGCGGCCGTTCGCCGTCGGAGTTTCTAGTCCCCCCTCGGGCGTGGGTATATGTGTTGTTCTTAGGTTAATTTAACTTAGTTTAAGTAGTTTGTAAGCTAGTGACTAATAACCAAGCAGTTAAGTCCCATAGCTTTACAAACTTCTGAACATTTTTGAGCAAATTTTTGGTGTTTGTCCTCCACATAAAAGAACAGATAAAATGGTGAGCGATTGATTGATATTTGTAAGAATTGTATTCTTCTTTTATAATCTAAAGACTTCAAGCGTCTACCTCGAAAAGCTAAAACTTGGGAACACCTCAACCCAATGCTTGAACACCAACTAGACCATGTAGCTATTTCTAAAAATTCCCCCAAAGAAATTTTCAATGTAATAGTTTTTAGGAATGTCAGCATTGATTCTGATCATTACTTGTCTGTCGTAAAAAAGTGTCATTCCAGATAACAGAACGAAGTTTGACGACACACACACACACACACACGCACACACTCAGACAGACAGACAGACCTCCAAAATTTGATGCAAATAAACTGAAGGGTGTCAACAACAAATTTACAGAAACCTTTCACAGCAAAGCAGATAAAGCAGACTAGAACGAAATTAAAGGAGCCATAGTATAATCAGCCACTGAAACTATACTAACCAATTAAAAATATGAACACCTATGATGGAATGACGATTGCAACGAAGCAGCTGAAAAGTGTAAACAAGAGGTGAATAAAGTGGAATAACAACAAAACCTCTGAATATTATGAAAAATTCTTTCAAGGTTAGGAACGATACATCAAAAGTATTAAAAGCAAGTAAGGGACTCTTCAACAAAAAACAAATCGATAAAATAGAAACGAATTCCAGAAGACATGATACTCGGGAATTTTATAAAGCTTTTAAATCACAACTTGCCAAGTTTAAACTTCATACGTTACATATAAAAGGACTCGATGGAAAACTAAATTTGAATAATAAATCATGTGGCGCAGCTTTTGGAAATTACTTTTCCCTCGTATTAAATGCTGAAAATCCAAGTGAAAAGTTGGACTTGTATCCTACTGTTCCTTCGCCAGACAGTCCCCCTTGCACATTAGATGAAATCATCGAAACTATACAAGGCATGAAGAATAACAAATCTGGAGGTGAAGATCGCATATTGACTGAAATGTAGAAATACGCGGATCATGATACAATGAATATCATAGTGAATATTTCGGAAACAGAAACTGTCTTCTGATTGTACCGTAGCAATTATTCACCCACTTCATGAAAAAGGCAAGAAGCTTGATCTGAATAACTACCGAGGAATCTCTTTGCTACCAACGATATACAAGATCTTTCCAGACTGTTATCAAAGAGAGCCTAGTCAGTCTTATATCAACAATTGGGCGAATATCAAGCCGGTTTCAGGACATCAAGATCCTGTACAGAGCGGATCCATAATCTGAAATGTGTTATAGCATATGCCAAATCAAGATCGAAAAACTTTGTTGTGATCTTTGTTGACTTTCAAAAAGCGCGTGACTCAACTGATAGAGAAACAAAGACTAACCTTGCAGAATTTGGAGTGGATATGAAAATAATGTTTGATAAGTGCCACCTTAAATAACACTGAGTCAAAGGTCAAGCTTAGAGATGAACTATCTGAACCATTAGAAATCTGCTCTCCATTGCTTTTCAATCGTGTCCTGGAAAAGACAGTTACAGAATGGGAAACAACCGTACCGCCAGGTTATGGGATTCAAATTGAAGACAAGAGAAATGGCCTAAATGTACTGCTTGGCTTTTGCTGACGATCTGGTACTTATTGCCAATGATATTGACGAAGCTAAGGTCAAAGTGTCCAGCCTACAATCAATTGCTGCTAAAACTGGCCTAACAGTAGCATTTAACAAAACTGAGTTCATCGTAAACATCGAACATGCACGTAATCACATTGAAATACAACAAGAGAAAGTCAAACAGTCGAAAAAATGTAAATACCTTAGAGAAAAATTACACTTGATGGTTCAAAACATGCAGCAGTGGAAAGTAGGTGTTCTAAACTGGAAGGTGCTTTTCATCTGTACAAAGACTTATACGATAGCATAAGCTTGTCTTTAAACCTAAAATTATGCTTATTATAACACAGTTATTAGACCACCAGCTTCGTATGCATCAGAATGTTTAAACATGACGAAGAACGGTCCACTGAGGAAACTGAAAATAAAAGGCCGGAAAAGTTTGAACGAAATCCTTGGTCCCATCAGAGAAAAATGATAATTCTGCCGAAGAAACAACTATGAATTATATGAACTCACAGAAGACATTGTTTCCAGCACGAGGAAGCGGAGAATTATGTTTTTTTGGTTATCTGGAAAGAATGAACACCCTAAAATTACTCATCGCATACACACATCAGTTTCAAAAACAAAACCGTATTCCAAATGGGCAAGCCAAGTTGAGAAAGATTCACAGGAAGCTGTAATTTCATTCAAGGACATTCAGGATCGACATGTTTTAAACAAAAGGTCAAAATTGCTAGAAACCTTATTCCGCTTACTGCGCCGTTTCCACTCCTGTCTGCAAACGGTCAAAAGAGAGAAAAGAAGCGCAGACAAAATGTAAAGCTTCTGGCAAAAAAGGAAAACACAGTCAGGGTAGTGATAAAAATCTTCGTGGTCCATAGCAGGCCGGAAAAATAAAATCTAAATGGCAGTGCTCAATAAAAATTCGAGAATTAGTCCTTTTTCAGTGATTTAAGTAAAAGATAAGTAAAGGTTCGAACGGCACAAGACTCAATTGCACCTAGGCTTATATTTCTCTAACACTTTAGGTGACATATCTCAGATGTACTTTAGTATATATAGATTTAGAAAATTTATGGTGACATAATTCATATCGTATACATGATAATCGTTTCTACAATCAGGATATAAGAGCTATAAAGGAGAAAGAATGTGCTGAAACGAAGCAGAATGGTCCTTTTTCGTCTGTGTTAAAACAAGAAAAGTTTGGAAAGGGCGATAAGTGTAATAATGTATACATTTTTAATATATAATATTGTGCAGTGTGACAGTGATTTGAGGTTGGACAGCAAAGACTAATATTCCTGAAATATTTAATAATACCTTTGTGAACCTTCCTAAATTTTAAATTTTTTCAAAATTCAGAGAATAGTATACTTATACAAGGATAAAATTACGTCTCTCCTTGCTGCTATCTCTCCATCGAGAGGACGATACAGTTCCAACATTTTCCTTTACGTCTCTGTGTCACCTGTAAGTATGATATACCTGGGGTTTTAGCACCCTTCGTGAATTACTGCCCACTCGAGAGCATTTACGGAGAAGGACGGCCTGAGGAAAATATCGTCGAAGCGATATCGGCTCTGGATTTCCAGTCGCTCGGCTATTTTGCCGGAAAAAAGCTGCAGTGCTCCAAGGGGAATAGCCCGCACATTCTTAAGGTGGCGATTCATTCGGCAATGACGAGATTCTGACACAATCTCCGCAACCAGTGGCTTAAGATTAGTAACAAAATTAAATGTCGGCAGCCATAACATCATCATTTATAGGAATATGGCTAGACGTTGACATTTGGGCGACTACATTATACCAGGGCAGTAATATCTTATTCAATTCTTTGTAACCATCCACAATTAAAAAACCAATGAATTCGGCAGGGAATAAAACATGTGATGCTTTCTACTCTCATAACGGCGTCGATATTGTTTATCTCTCAATGCATTTATTCCTTCATGAAATTTGTCATATCAAACGGCTCAATTGATACATACAATACTAGGAACAAAATCGATCTACACAAGTACTTACAAGCGGTTCAGAAACGGGTCCACTACTCAGGGACACACATTTTCAATAATGTACCAACAGTCATATAAAAAGTTTTAGCTGCAAACAACGATAAGTTTAACCGGAGCCTGAAAGACTTAGTAGTGACTAACTCCTTATAATCCACTGAGGAATATTTGAATAGAACCAATGATATATTGTATGTATTCATACTATTGGTATTATTATTTCAGCTTGTAAATAAATAATAAATTAATTAAATTTTGACACGATCCACATCCTTAACACGGATCTATGGAACAAACAGCTAATTTAATCTAATGTAATCGAAAGTAAATGGGAGTGACCTTTATCGGTTGCACTTTGGATGTGATTACACTTACCCAGTGGGAAACACACGCCTGTTGTTATAATGCCACTACCTCAATTCCCTCTGTTTCACACGCGTAGACTGGGTTGTCTGCATTGGTTATTCCTACTTCTTAATATAAATTTTCATAGGTTTAGCTTTAAAAATACTTTCCTAATCAAGTATTTTGATACAACTTGCCACTCATTATTCCACCACTGATGACAGAATTAAAAACATCCCGAAACACTTTTTTAAAATTATGACCTTCTTCTTCTTCCGGCGACGTTTCCGCTTTTATGCACGACTTTGACAGAGCCTCTTCCATGCTTCTCTGTTCTCCCACAATATGTCATTTAACACCTCTTCCCACTGCAATTATCTTCAGTTCACATCATCTTTAAGTTGGTCTCTTCATCTTGTTCGCAGTCTTCCAACTGGTCTTCGTCCGGATTCTGTCCAATCTATGGCTATTCTTGGAAGTGTTTTAGCTCCCATTCTCTTAATGTGGCCAAACCACTTAAGTTTATTACACTCCATAATATCTTTCAGGGGCTTGACGCGTAGAGTGCTTCGTAATGTTTCATTTCTTCTCTTCTTATCATGCCAAGGACTGCTTGTAGAAATCGCATTTCTGTGCTTGTATCCTGCTCAGATCTTTCTTTGTCCAAGTTCAACATTTCGATACACGAGTCAGAATTGTCAGATAATAGGACTTGTACAACATAATTTTTGATTCTGCAGCTATTTTCCAATTTCTAATTATGTCAGATAAACAATAATAAAGCCGCGGTGGAGTAGCCGAGCGGTCTAAGGCGCCTAGCTGCGGATCGCAAGGTTGCTCGCCGTCGGAGGTTCGAGTCCTCCCTGGGGCATGCGTGTGTGTTGTCCTTAGGTGAGTTTACCTTAGTTTTAGTAGTTTGTAAGCTACGGACTGATGACCACGCAGTTTGGTCCGATAGATTTACAGACATTTTTTGAAACAATAACAAAATTTTGAAGAGTTTTGTATTCCCTATGAAATGTCATCCTTTATGTCCCCTTTTACAGTTATTTTACTTCCTTGATGCTTGAAGGCATCTACTTCTTTAATAACTTCTCCTTTGCAGGTTACATCCTTAATTTTCTTCATTTTTCCTGCTGATTTTCATTACTTCACTTAGTGTTAGTCTCCATACCTGCTTCTTCAATTGCTTTCTGCCAGGTGTTAAGTTAGTCTTCCAATTTCTGTTCATTTTCCTCTCAAGTCATCAGCATATGCTATAATTCTCATCTCATCTGCCATTGCTCCTTGTCGAACTTTCCTTATTATGTTGTCCATCACTATATTAAAAAGCATCACTATATTAAAAAACACTTCCCTGCGGAACCCCTCTGTCTCTCAAAGTACAAGTCGTGGGAGACGTCCAAACACCAACTCAATACACAGTGGTTTCGCGGTATGTTTTTACGGCCCAGTCGGTCGGCGGCGTTGCAGTTAGAAAGTTGATAAAATGAAACATTTCTACCGTTTCAGGTCACTGAAATAAATTTGACGGCTAAACTGAAAATTTGTGCCGAAGCCGGATTGCAACCAGGATTTCGCGCTTCGGGCCAGCGTTCGCCTTATCCATTTTTTCCCTTATGCTGCCTTAACCAATTTTATTTTGTTGGGGTTAAATGTATTTTTTCTCTAAGCATCTTTTCTTTTAGTACAATGAAATATGGAAGAAAAAATAAATAAGTAATAAAAAAAGGTGTATATTTATTAGAGGCCGCGGCGGCTTAGCCTGCGCACTGGGGCACCGTGCTGCGGTGCGCGGCCATTCGCCGTCGGGGGTTCGAGTCCCCATCGGGCACGGGTGTTTGTGTTGTCCTTAGGTTAGTTTAGCTTAGTTAAAGTTGTTTGTAAGCTACGGACTAATAACCACGCAGCTGAGTCCGATAGATTTACAAACATTTGAACATTTTGATTGTTCGAGAATGTGAGGGCTAGTTTATTAAAAGGTTTGACATTTATTAATTGCAGAGAAATTATTCTTCTTGTAGGGGTATTTTTATAGTAAATCTGTTTACCGTGTGTAAAATACACACATAAACTTAACTGCCTATTCGCATTTGATAAATAAACTTAAAAGGTGTACGTGAAGTTTAAAGTTGAATCTGATCTGATATTAGTTGCACTCCAAATAGTTGTCATATATTGATGTTTAACAGTCAAGATCACCAAGTCATCAAATAACTTCATCAAAATTTAATTGAACACGTATATTGTTCATTAACACAGTAATTTGGTTTAATTATGGACCTGATATTGATGTACATACTGTTAAATGAGAAACAGTTACATATGTAAGTCATTTTGATGTTTGGAAGGTTATACTGTCTGATGGCAGATACAACTATTGATAAAGAAAACTGATCCGAGGATGACTCAGAAATGAGTTGAAACCGGTCATCATTGTCAATAAAGTTTTACGGTTAAGACTATAGATATAGTCTATTTAATCTTTGTATTAATGCTTCTGATGCGAATAAATAAAATAAAGAAATCGTCGCCGAAGCCACTGAGCAGTGATTCCAGGGCTATGGCGTATAAAATTGTCGAAAGTGCGCACTCTTGTCTAACCGATCTTGATATGGTGAGGCCAGTGAGTTGGGTTACTGCAACGGTACAAGTCCCAGCAATAGTACATGATGCATTAGTCTTTAGATCGATGTTTCACAACCGCAAATGTGGCATACGTTACGATCCCAGCTCTTGTACCCATTCCAAATGCAGCTCGTCTACCACCTGCTTCTGAGTGACTAAGTAAGCAAACAATGTAAATGTTTTGCTTTTCAAGGAGATGTCGTACATAGCACTTTGTTTACACACGGGGATTACATTTAGACGCAATGGCCTCATCAATACCCGCAATTCTGATACATGAGCACCAGAGATTCTATACGACTGTATTGATACAAGATTCGGTTTTAGGTTTTCAGTGGAAGTCTGGTGTGGTACGACTGACAACCTGCCAAATGGCACATTTTCAGAGAGAAGACTTACTTGCACATTTGGAAGATATGAGATAAGTGCAACTACGGTAAATATAACAGCAACAGCATAGATTACCGATTTACTACACCAGACGAGTATTGCAGTTCCCGAATAACGGTAGGTTGCCCGTGATGGACCAATCAACGCATCTGCTAAATCACTCGATCGAACCACATTAGATTTCTGTTCATGTGGTTGGTTTAAGGGGGGATGTGTAAGATTCTAAGGCAGGTGGATACATGTGAAGGGCTTGTCGCTCGCATCAACGAGTCTGTTTTCCGTATTGAACACATCCGATATGATGTTCGCTGTGCAACACAACACACTCTCCAACACGTTGACAAGTGTGATGATATGGGTGTGCGTGGGAGGGGGTTTTGAATATCTCTCGTACGATGGATCAGCATTGTTCCTGACATGTACAGTGCTAACAGCTGACTTTACAACAGTTGGCCAAACGATCGAGACAGAGTATCGATGCATCCAATGGAAGTGTATCTACCACGTTGTGAAGTTAGCTAGGACAAGCAGGCTCCGTGCACAAAGTACTTAGCAGTATATCATTGCTACCTTTTATGACAATGAGAGGCGTGGCAGAAATATATATCAGGCTTGATTCCACGGTGGAATTTATGCTCCACGACTGTATTTGACTTGTGGAAATTTTTCAGCAATCAGTCGTAAAAATATTTATTTGCAGATCTAGATTTCGACCACCGTGTGGTCATCATCAGTGCCAAAATAAATACAAAAACATCAGTTAGAATAACATACATGTCACGTTATAAGCCAATTGTACAAGTATCAGTTAAGGTCCATGATAAAGAAAACATACCTTAAAACAATTAAAAAACTTAAAAACATCTCGACCTCCATATTGGAGGTTGCGTTACATTCCCAGGTCTTGTACCCATTCTAAATGCAGCTCGTCTACCACCTGCTTCTGGGTGACTCAGTAAGCAAACAATGTCATTGTTTTGCTTTTCACAGAGATGTTGTACATTGTCCTTTGATTACACACGGGGATTACATTTAGGCGCAATGGCCTCATCAATACCCGCAATTCTGATACATGAGCACCAGAGATTCTATATTCAATCATGCATTACGTTCTGTATTCAGTGTAGATATTTTAAGTCAGACTGTCATTCCTGCCTCCAGTTCAGCTACCTGCAGTTAAGTATTCTGTACATAAATAATTTACATTTTTTGCTATCTGATAAGTGTTGACCTGTTACAAATAATTTGACCACCTTTGAACTATTACATCCTGACTCCATTCCTGCATCAAGATAAAACAGTTCTATTAGTACTCTGTCCAGCACAGCGCCTACACAGCATTATCCGTAAGTATTATTCATACTTGTCTTTTGAAATGTCCCGCGACCATAGGTTTGAGAGACATTTCAACTACCGTTACCTTCTGGTAATAAAAAGCACTTTAACAAAATCTCAAAGTTAATAAAAATATTCGCGTAAATTTTCAGATTTTATATTTGGTGGGTGTAACAAATAATACTCAAATGCACTGATACTTCTTTAAATTGACACAATTTAAGACAAATAATCCGAGACTATCAAAACAAGACTAACTCAATGGAGCGATGCGCCTCAATTTAAAGGTTTATGATAATACATCTCATTATTGACACGTAGCCATTAATTTGATACAATTAGGGCTTTATGAACAGCTAGAATTTGTTTCGTATTATATGATTATTGAACAGTTTCGACATTACAGATGTTAATAGCCGATTACAAATTTAATTACATATATCGAAAGTTATAGAAATATGGTCTCATTGGCTGCTAATGATGATCATCGTAATTATTGTATTTTTATAGAAATATAAAAGATCCGATAAAACTGACAATTCCAGGAACTCGGAAATAAATGTTTTAATTCCTTTAAAACTAAAAATTAATTAGATTCATTGATGTGTATGATTATTACAGGTAATTATGCAAATTACAACAATGCCCAATAATACATTTCTAGAATGTTCCAGCACTACAAATTCTATTTCTGACTAATTAACACGGTTTTTTCTGCAATACAAACGTTCCGAAAGATTTGTTAAAGTATTTATTATCGTGTGATATATGAAAAATAATAAAAACAACCATATTAAAGCGGATACGTGATATATTCCAGGTCATGCTATATAATATGTCGCTGTAAGAAAATAGACGTGAAAGAGATGAATGAATAAAGATGTTGTATCGGGTTATAGAAAGGCGGACAGAATCGGATACTACAGGAGTCGCCTGCTCTAACCTTTACATCACACTTTAGAATCATTCAGGGATATATTTAGTCTTCACCTCACTCCAGTTTCGTGCTGATTGAAAATCGTGCATATTTCCATTAGACTGTAGGTTTATTTACACATGCACAATCATCTTACAAATTTTGTGACTTTCCTCATAAATCAACCAGTATAATCACAATGGAAAAATTTCCCTGGAAACATCACGGTAATAATTTACAGCACTTCCTTTGTATGGATTCTTCCGTCTCTTCTTTTACATCTACATCTACATACATACTACGCAATCAACCGTAAGGTGCGTGGCGGAGGGTACACTGTACCACTACTAGGCATTTCCTTTCCTATTCCACTCCCAAATAGAACGAGGAAGAAAAGAATGCCTATATGCCTATATGCCTCCGTACGAGCCCTAATTTCTCTTATCTTGTCTTTGTGATCACTACGCGAAATGTAAGTAGGCGGCAGCAAGATCGTACTCAGCTTCAAATTCCGGCTCTCTAAATTTCCTAAACAGAAATTCACGAAAAGAACGTCGCCTTTCCTCCAGCGATCCCTAATTTAGTTGTCGGAGAATTTCCGTGACACTCGCGCATTGGTCGAACCTACCATTAACAAACCTAGCTGCTCGCCTCTGAACCGCCTCTATGTCTTCCTATAAACTGATCTGCTGCGGTTCCAAACACTTGAGCAATACTCAAGACGTGGTCATACAAGCGTTTTATACGCGGTCTCCTTTACAAATGAAGTACATCTTCCCAAAATTCTCTTGATAGAAGAATTCTGTTTTTCGGCATAAAACAAACTGTTTTTGTTCGACTAATTATTTATTCACTTTAAACTAGTCTTCGGTTTATTAGGCTATTATTAGGATGACAGCCCAATAAGCCGAAAAATTGTATGAAGTGAATAAAACATTAAAACAGAAACAGTTTGTTTTTTGATAATGGGCATAAATCGACGAGAGGCCACAAATGGCACTGATGACCACTGTAGTTTGGTCCATAGGTTTACAAACATTTGATATGTTTCCTCCGTTTATCCTATCTGGTAAGGATCCCATGTCAAGCAGCAGAGGGCGAATGTGGGTAGTGTTCGCACGTAGACACGATTCTAACGAAAAAGTAATTTCTGTTGGATTCTGATAATCAGCTACTTCACAGAAATTTTTACTTCTCGCTATCGACTTGTGCTTGCAGTATAAATAAATAAATATCGTTATCTACGTGCGACATAACGCCATGCAAAGTATGTGTCTGAGTTCGCAAAAGAGCCAGCATATCAGAAACTTTCCAGCCGGTATGGCTACTGAGTTATTATTTTTCAAGCTAATAACTTCAAAAAATGAATCAGTGATTTATTCGATTATAAATGTAGCTTTGAAGCCGCTGTATGTATGTGTGTGTGTGTGTATGTGGGCGCACACATTCGCTTATGTTATTATGGGCAACGGTGAGATTGACACAAAGGACCTCGGGCGGAATGTAAATTAATTTTATTAAAATAATGTATCAAAGTGGCGGCCTTTTGAGCCTGTCGTAGCCATTAATGTCAGCCGTAATGAGCAGAGGCTCTCGTGTAATGAGAGGAAGTGGCGACAGCGAAGTTCCGACAGTCTCCCAGAAATAGCAGCACTCTCTGCTCCTTGTGCCGGCGTCAAGAGGCGACTGTGTTAAAGGGCTGGCGGCCAACCCACGTGCCCTGCTCTACGTCAGTGACAAATTAACCAGCGAAGTAACTCCTGAGGGCCGCAGATTTTGCTTGCAATTGGTCTCTCAAACAGCTGCACGAGTATGTAGGCAAGTCGGTTACCAGTTTAATGTAAGCGACTGAAAAGCTTATTTTTCGCAGACATTCCAAGGATTTCCGATATTCAAACTGCTGTTGGCAAAAACAAGACAAAACCTTGCTGTCAACGTGGTTTTACAGTATTGAAATTTCACACCTACATGTACATTTCTCAAAACACATAGGAGTTTAGGTGACGTATCACACACAATATACATATACTAACGTATTTTATTCTGATATTGCTTACAATTGTTCCCGCTCTGTTAGTCATGTGGTCTAACACACCACTTTTCGAGACGGGGAGGCGTACCGGCCCCAGTTCAAATCCGCCCAGCGGATTAACGAAGGGGGTTGGAGTGCCGGCACAGACAAATATATATAGACGGGAAACCTCTATAAGGGCCCGGTCCCACGCTCAGGGGTGCGGGGAGGGAGGGTTTCCAGCAGTTCCGTAAGATGTCCCATGATGGCGCTGCGGTCAGAAGCAGCCCTTTAAACTGGCCAGAGCAGGCGGCAGGTAGCGGCTGTCCCCACCGCCACCTCCCCAGCAAGCAAGCCGGTCACAGCTGTGGCCTCGTGGCAGGCGGCATGAGCTCTCCCCTCAGCCTCCCCTTCCACGCTACCCTCTGATGTGTGAGAGGCACCCTCAGTAGTGCCTCTAGTGTGATCTACCGGTACTAAGGCAGGGAACCGCCTGACACCTGCTGGCATCTTACGGAACTACGAGGACAGTGGTTTAGGGGGGGCTGCTTCTCTGTATGTGTTACTCTGTGGTGCCGGTCAGCCTGGATGTGATTTTTAGGCGGTTTTCCACATCGCTTGGTGAATACCGGGCTGGTCCCCAAGTCCCGCCTCAGTTACACGATTCGCAAACATTTCGTAACACTTTACACTTTCAAACATATAACACTATACACAGTCATTTGGTAATGTAGAAATCGAAGTTTGCTGCTAACAATATTTATTCAGCTTGTACAAATTGACTCCACTACAAGTTTGTTTCACCTTACGCCATTTTCAACTGGACCTTGTGATGTATAATAAAATAATTACCTACATTTACAATATAAAATTTTATATAAAAATGTTTAAAATTGTTTCATTACAAATTCACTTACGTTTAAGTTGGAGTGACGACCATAAACCATATTAGAGTTAGTGTCTCTTTGTGACAAGATGGTACAGTCACGTTTTATCTTGTTCATTTTTTTATTTGTTTACTCTGTTGATGCTTTATGTTTACAGTAAAATATATCTGTGCCAGTGAGAGGGTGTACTCGTGTGTCATGGATAATACAATAGCAGAGAAATATCGTTTCTTTTTCTTGTGTGAAATTTTTATCCGTTTTCCTTTTCCAAAATTTCAATAAAGTTCTCTAAATAATTTTTATCTTTTATATCTGTTTTTTTTTTTTTCGTTCAGAATATCAAATGGGTATTTTTTCGTGTGTGTGTAAGTTTCTAGTTGTTCCAGGATATTTAGAATATGGCTTTTAGGAACTGTGGGTAGAATTTTTAAAACAGTTTCGATGTTTTCAGCTGTGTGATTTTGACGTTTTAAGTGTAAGTAAAAGTTCGACTGGTTGCTTTCACAGTCTCTTGTGTGTACCTTAAATCGAATTTTAAAGTTTCTTCCTGTTTGCCCAATATTGAGCAGTCATTTGGCTTACACATTTCCTCCAGGAGGCATGGGATGGTTACAGGAAGGGCAACCCTGCCACCCCGTAAACATTAACACGCCCAATCCAATTAACAAAGCCGACCCTGCATGCGCGGGAACATGGCTCAAGATAAAGAAGATCGGTTACAACTGTAACTTGTCTGTGATACAAAACTTTTTACTTGAGTTTTACATCGCGTTTACTTAGAGTGAGGCACCATGGGGCTACCATAATTGTGAAAAAGTCATTTTCGTTGCTCTCTAATATGATGTGTGACGGCCAGTACAGTTGCACACCTACTTTGGCAGGTACAATATGAGGTTATCAAACAGTTGTTCGAGGATATTTGTCAATTATTCCATGAGTGAAATATCCAGCTCTGCAGCCGTTGTGTGAGGTAGTGGTCTGGCTGCTATGCGTCTGCCAAGTGAATCCCAGACATGCTCAACTGAGTTTAAGTTCAGGGAACAAGCCGGCTACTCCCTTTGTTCAATTCCTTCCGCTTCAAACATGTTGTCCACCAGTGCAGCTCTGTTGAGACGAGCGCTATCGTCCATCAGAAAGAATCCATCTCCTATGGCAGCAGGGTAGGCAGAACAAAAATTCGAAAGATCTCTATACCTCTCGGCAGCCAAAGCGCTATTCTGAAAGACACAGACTTCCGTACGTCCCCAATAGATATGACGATGTCTTCTGCACATAGGCAGGATAGTTCCGATTTCCACGTTCTGTCCACATAAGGGAACGACGGTTGTCCACCTGAACACAAAATCTTGACTCATCTGTGAACAGAATCGGCACCATTCTTTACAAGCCTCATGTTCCTCCGCCCAGTTTCTGCGCGCCAAACAGTGTCGTGATTTTAATGGGAGACACACCGTAAGCCTCCGCCGAAGGCGATTTCGGACTGTTGGTGTTGATATTGCGCGTTCTGTTGCTGCCGGGAGGATGCGTTACAAATGTTCAAATGTCTGTAAATCTATCGGACCAAACTGCGTGGTCATCAGTCCGTAGCTTACAAACTAATTAAACCTAGGTAAACTAACGAAAGGACAACACACACACCCATGCCCCAGGGAGGACTGGAACCTCGGACGGCGAGCAACCGCGCGCTCCGCAGCGAGGCGCCTTAGACCGCTCGGCTACACCACCGCGGCGATGTGTTACAACTTACATTCGGTCTCCTTACACAACGGGCAGTTGATCATGTTGCTGATGTTATACCCGGGTACGACCTTGGCTTTGCCTTCTTTTAACGGTTCCTGTTGTCTGAAATGGTGTCAAGGGCCTGGAATTTACACTTTAGGACACTCCAATACCTGCAGACACGTTCGTCTGTGTCTGTCACGCTCCGAAACTTCGTTCTCCATGACATAGCTTCAGGTACGTCACATTGTTCTTGCATTGCACTACCTGCTGACTAGCACCTCTGCAGCTACTTTCTGTTGTTAAAACTATATCGATAGCCGTAATGTTGTTGTTTACACTCCGCAGAACCAACATAAATACGTCGAATCATTTTGCCGATGAAAATACTTCAGAACCAACACATCTCAAAGGACCCCTTAATTGTTTTGAGGAGTGTATGTGTAATAATGGAACCGGGGGGGGGGTATGTTAATTGTAAAAATTGTCACAAGTCAAAATTAAAAATGTTACCCAGACCTAGAAAACAATAAACCATTCAATTTCAGTTTCCTGTTCAACATAATTTCCATTTACTGCAGTAGAATTGACATTACTTTTAACACTCATGAAGGGCCCTGCTTCTCGATGACTCAAATAGGAAATGGATCTCACACTTACGTCGCATGTATCACTCTATTACCAACAAGCATGAAGTAATTGTATTTTCATTCTCTAGTTTCGCTATGGTAAAAGAAATAACTTCAACACATCAAACCCAGATAGGGCTGACGTCCTTCCAGAAGGACGAGAATGGCAACTTTTTCATTTTTGTATTTAAGAATTCGTGCACAGTGTCGTATTTTATTTCTTTGAGTAGCCTGCTCCCATTGCAGATCAGGTTTAGCTTGTACTGTTGATTGCAAAGTGGTTTGGTGCGGCTTCGAATTTGAGGTTCATACAGAAGATATAGAAGGCAACCTCGTAGTTGGGTTTGTATTTCATGAACAACCTTTAATTCTTGCGACATTTATATGTATGTATTTCACTTTCAATGATATTCTAATAACAATAATTCACCAGATTAAATTACTAAAACATTCATTTTCACCCGTTCCAGGAAGAATGGCAGAATGGCAAAACTAATGGCGTGACTGTGAAAAAAAAAGACAATAATAACGATTTTGTGCAGTCATATGAAGGCCATTAATAGCTTTTGAGAAACAATTTAAACCAAAAATAATTCCGCTCTATCTTGGGTTAAAATCAAACTACTTATTTGCTTGATACGTAATTATAAGAGAACACAAGGTAGAATTGATTGTGTAGTGGAAGGAGACGTGCCTTCAGACAATCTGTGCAGTCACCATATCCACTGAGTCTTGGTGGCCTAGTGGTTATGGCGCCTGTCTAGTAAACAAGAAGTCCCGGGCATGTAGAATCCTTCCCAGGCTTTAAAAGAGGAATCATAAGAGTTTAACGCCAGGAGTCGGTAAAGTGGCCAGACTGCCAAATTTTCTTTATTTCGGTCTGGTAAGGTGCTGTAGCATGTGTAATGGATCCTGTCACAACCTGTGCATGTACCACGAGTTGAACAGAGCGCAGAATTGAGTTCCCACATGGAAAAGGGGCAATTGTGTTCTTCATCAATGGTGGACTTAAAATCCAAACTACACTTCTCCAAATACAATCTGTGGCATCTGAAAACAGGAGTCTGACTAGCAGAAGAAGTGACTGCGGCGAAATGTTCCGCCATAGTCTGCGCAAACACTTGTAGGCTCATCTGTAGGGTGCCATTTCCTATTATAGCAGCAATTGGGTGCCTTCCTCCTCACCCGGATATT
Source organism: Locusta migratoria (assembly GCA_026315105.1). Lineage (NCBI taxonomy): Eukaryota > Metazoa > Arthropoda > Insecta > Orthoptera > Acrididae > Locusta > Locusta migratoria. The sequence goes on along the minus strand of CM048751.1, from coordinate 224,914,859 downwards.
CTCCTGATGGTCTCCCATACTTGTGAACTTTTGGTGGAACATGTAATGGTATTGAGGAGCCGTTGCCATGACCGTTTATTGATGTCCCGAATAGTTTGCCGACACATTGCCCACGCCATCCAAAAGGCTGCGAGGTTCTCTGCAGTTGGCCAGGTTTCGAATCTATGCAGAGCTGCCCGCCGCGTCCGTATTGCAGAGCGGCATTCGTCGCTCCACCATGGGCCGGGGGTGCCGTCTCGGATGACCTGAAGACTGCGGAATAGAAGCCGCAGCGGCGTGGAGGATCGTTCTGGACATTAACACGACAATCGAGTTCAGCCAGTGTGCCGTAAAGGGTCGAGCACCCATCGTGGCGGTCGTCTAACGGACTCGATTCCATCTGGCTGATTGATCATTATTGGAAAGTGATCACTTCCACGAAGGTAAGCGTTCACTTCCCAATCGTAGCGGCAAGGGCTGGAGATCAAAGCGTGAGGTTGAAACATGCCCACTGAATGTGTGGCCGTGTTCTATTTTCAAGTTATTCATTGATCTAAAGTGTTTCAGCACCATTAATATTGTCTATTAGTATGTTAATTATTTTTATTCTGTTTATTGATGATCAACGCCCCATGTTTATATATGTTTCCAACCGTGTGATTGAACTTGTGTGTTCATGTGAATGTGGAAGGTTGCTTTTAATATTGACTGACTGCCGTGCAATGGCTTACAGTCGCCGCCTCGCGCTTTAGGCCTCGTTTACTTTAATTAAGAACGCATGGCTTCGTTCGTCGCACTGCACTGGCGTCTGCTGGGTGACCAGAGACAAGCTTACTTCGCAAGATGACGAGGTGGCCAAGTTCTTAGTGTGGTGCCAACCTAATCTTGGACGAAACAGTCCTCTCCAGGAACCGTTGAAAAGGGTATTATCTTCATCATGTAGAGAGGGTTGGTAGACACTATGCTCTGAACGCGCTCTGTATGGGTTTTTAGCGCGCTTTACATCCGGTGTGTGGTGGACAAGGTTTTGGCGTGGCCTGAGGGCTTCACTCTTGCTGCGACTGTGGAAGTAAGTACTTCGTCGAATCATGCTGAGGGAAAGGCATGCTGTTAGAACTTTTCTTTCTATGTGATCAGACAGTCTTGGTGTATCAGTGATAGTTTTCTTGAGTAATTCTTTCGCTATGTGAGGCGAAGTCTTTGTTAATTTACAGAACTTGAGTAATTCATTGTAAATTTAGTATTTGCATTTTCATTCTGGTGATGATTTCTCAAGTTAGAATTCACATGTGTGGCCTTCAGACATTGTGTAAACTTAGTATGTTTAAATTTTCTTGTTTTTTTACATAACGTTATTGCGTCATGTCTGTATCTGCGAGTATGCTAAATATTTCGCAGATTTTTTGGTTTCATTCCGTCTTTCCTGTCTTGTATGACCGATTGCACCATGTGTATTCATAACGGTCATTACTTCGGCCTTCAGCCATGCTTTTACTGATAGTATCTTTCTTCTATATGAATTCTAGCATGTACTTTACTTGCTTATTCCAAATTAATTTCTTTTGTAAATTCTATGTAATTCCTCATGGTCACACACCACATGGTACTTAAGAATAGGATGCTAGTGCATCCTTGAACATGAGTTTGTTTGGTGCATAGTGATTTTTAAATTTGTACTTCAAGATGCCCGCCATCTAGTCACAAACGCTGCCGCCGCTTCTTTTATCACTGCTATGAACTGTCTCCACATGGGCAATTTACTGCAAGCATTATGTGTGTGTCTGGCTTTGAATGAATGAATGTGCTTTCATCTATCCATTGTGTGTTTTCAATTTCCCTCCCACGATCCTCCATATTTATAAAGGGCAGAAACAATTTCACTATGGGCAGTAACTTTAAAATTCACTATTGTACAATGTGTGCGCTTAATTTGGTCTTGTCACATTTATTTGCTTTTTAATTTTTTTGAATAGATGATGATTTAAAGTATCAAACCTCTGCTTTATAATTTCATGTCACTCGTCCCATGTTTAATTATCTATTCCTTTTATTCTTAACATTAATTATGTGTTTGTAAAAACGTTGGCTGTTACCTTAAGGAGTGGGCAGTTAGATAAATTTCCGTTGCACAAGTACTGTGGTCACTCATAAAATAATTTTGAGCAGCAGTGAGCGTTTTAACTTGCATTTGCAGATATCAACTGCCCGAAATCTTGCTTAGAAAACATAACAGGCCACTTTCAAGGTCTATAGCAGCGAACTACCCTGATGCAGTACAGAAGTGTGTGGGCTGTCCAGTGTTAAGTAAGTGGACAGAGGACGTCAGAAGAAGTCTCCCAACTGCTCGACCCTGGGGGCAGGTAGTTTCAGACCTCCAAAGCACATTATATGCGTTAAAATACGGATGAAAGGGTGAGGGAGCTGCGTGATAAGGTCATGAAGAGCTTTCTCATCAAATGCGTTATGTGGGGGAAGATAAATGGCACAGACAGTCAATCGATGACGCATTTGAACACACACTGCAACTGTTTGTAAGGGGGTTTGAAGGGGGAGTAAGGACGAGTGGCAGGCTGTGTCTAAGAAAACAGCCAATCCGCCCTTAGCTTTCTCACAAGTACAGTCGTCCTTTCTATATACGTCATAGCCGCATATCTCAGGGTTGGATGAGGGCTTAAAATTCGTCTCTTGTAGACATACACACATTGTCCTGCCCTGAGTTAATATGCGAAGTTCATTCTCATGGGTCCTGAAACACTGTTGGTTCCATTGAACTATGGGCGCCATCTATTACATAGGTTGTATTTTCACCTTCTCTTTCCGCCGAGGCGGTGATACTTAACTACGTGCAGGGTCAGTACTGGGGCAAGAAGTTTGCCCATGAGGGGTATCCAGATCTATATGCTCTGGAGAAGATTCAGAGGGAAGGTCAGGTATAATGACCTCCATATAATGTGAAGGTAAATTACCTGCCTTAACCTGAGCCTGACTTTTTGCTGGTGTCTTTTTCGGCCTGGCAGCCTTTACAGTGGACACAGCACCAGTAGAAGGGGTCGTGCTGGCCTTTTGAGTAGCCACTGGCTTGGAAGGAGGTAAGATCAGCACAGTGCTGAAAGCTCTTCAACAGTGATTACAGTAGCTTTGTCAGATGAACAGTCTGAGTCTTTAGAGATGGTAACTGCTGCTGCCTTGCAAGTACACTGGCAAGTACAGGTGTTCATACCGACACTAATGATCTCCGATTGCGTAGTGACATCAGCCATGGAAACTGACTTCTGTACAACTGCAGCAAAAGATGTTACAAAGCAAGGAGGCTGCATGGCCTTAAAGATCTTCTTGGCCTCACCATAGAAAATGCGCTTTGTCGTTTTAATCTCATGCACCTTCTCTTCCTCCAAGTACACTCTGCAGTTCCTGCTCCAACCTGGATGTTCACCAGAGAAGTTCACACACTTTGGAGGTGGTGAACAACCTACTCCGTCATGTGCTGCCTTACCACATTTTTCACAAGTGGCTTTGCCCTTGCAACCAATGGTGGTATGCCCAAAGTGCTGACACTTAAAGCAGAACATCAGGTTCGGGCCATAGAGCTGGACTTTCAACTGTAGGAAACCTGCCTTGATGTACTCTGGAAGTTTAGTGCTAGTGAAGGTGAGAATGAAGGAGTCTGATTTCATTAACTTCCCACCCAATCTTTTCATTATGTTTTGAACATCTACGATTCCGTCCTTTGCCCACTCACCTTTAATTCTTCAGATGTCATTTGCACCAAGTTCCTGCTCGTAACTACACCTTTGCTGTTCAGCGTGCCATGTAACTCTGCCTCGATAGGAAATTCGCTGAAGCATGTGCTTTCTGCAGGTTTCCTGCTTGTTGTGAATTACTAGTTTCTACTAACAATGTACCATTGTGCAAGCGCTTAACAGATTTTAAGTAGCCAGCAATACCTTCCAGACCCTTCTGAATGTAATAAGGTGAGACTTTTTCAAACGTACCCTTTTTCCTTTTGATAATCAAAAACATATTTTGTGTTCCATAACTATTCCCACCTCGTTTTGAATTTGGTCCTAAATCAGGAGTACCTCCAGCCAAGCCCTCTTATTGGGTTGGGTGTTGTTACCCACCAGTGGTATACCCATCCTACCAGGAGCTTTAAAATTTCTCAAAGTATCCTTCTCAGTCCCATGAGCAGCTAGGGAACTAAATGTCTACATAGAGCTCCACATGCCTTGGTAAGCCTTATACAACTGAGGTTCAGCAGTATGCCCAGAGGTTTCTTGCTAGCATAATGTTCCACTTGAACAGCCATGCTTCCCATCAGCACATAGCACACATTGGGATTGAAAGGTTTTTTATAGAGGTTTGAACCATTATCGTGACCTCGGTGGTCACGATCCTCATTCCCTGGTACACACAACATTCCACTGCCACGGCACACAGTAGTCGCTGATGCATGACCAGAAGTTACAGTGTCTAGAGGTCTGGCAGCACCTACCAATTCCCAGCTCAGGACCCCAGATTCCCCAAGTCTGTACTCATCAAATTAATGCTGAGGTCCTGAGGGGGAAAGTTGAGGAGACTTAGGACATGGCAGTCTAGGAGTTGGAGGTCAGGGTTATTGAGGACGAAAATGTGGAGAGCAGGGGGTTGGGAGGGAAGGAGAGGGGGCTGGAGAGCTGGTGCAAGCTGGGTAGTTGGGCGGCTTCCTTTGGGACTGGACGGCCAGTGGTGAGAGGATCGAGGGCTTTTTTGGTGACTGAAGAGGTGGTGTCTGTGGATGCTGGTTTCTTTTCTTTGGTTTTGGGGGTGTCTGGGAGACAGGTGTGGGGACAGGAGTGACAGGGATGTGGCTCAGAGCCGGCCCAGCGGCAGTGGCGTCTTCGTGGGGTGGAGGGAGAGTGGAGTCGACAGCAGCCTGTCCGGTGTGAAGCAGGGCAGGTTCACCACGGTAGTCGGGGGTTGGTGAGGGGGGGGGGGGCGAGGAGGAAACTTGGGGGGGGGGGGTGGAAGAGGCAAATGTCTGTGGGACGAGGGCAGCAGCTTGTGTTGGGGCAGAGGAGAGGATGACAGTTGAGGGAGTGGTGAGGGTGAGAAGGGCGAGAATCGTGGCAGGAAGGAAAGGTGAGATGGTGGTGGGAGCATCGGATGGCGTGGTAAAAATGATGGTGGATGACACAGTAGTGGGGGGATAGGTCGACATAAGAGCATTTAAAAGTCACACGAGTCCTTCATCACTGGCCGACGTGCCACCTGGCGGCCGTGGCTGCCGTGGTGGCGGCAGCGAACACTCCAGGGGGCGTCAGACGTTGACACGACGTACTGCGGTCCGCATCGGCCGGGCGGGGTCCTCGTCAGCAGTTGCCGGCAACGGCACTTCGCGGTGGGAGACGGGCGGCCAAGACATCTGCAGACGACTTATGGCACACCCACGTACGCAAGACAAGTTGCGGAACACTAAGCACAACAAAATCGCACGAAACTACGTGCCACTAGCTTTAAAAGACGCAGGACGTGTGTGGAACAAGCGGACACATGCCAGATAATAACCGAGACGGTCTCAGTAACAAGGGAACGTTCCAATGAGACATGTCGAAACCAACACTGAATTTTTTTACACAGCAAGAAGACAGCGAAAGAAATGCACTGCCAAAATTTGAAGTGCTAATAGGCACTGCCAGGGTTTTAAAATAATGTTGAAGTTACGCATTTATGGCCAAGAACAGCTTTTAACTGCGGTTCGTACAACCCTGTAAGCCCAGCTCGCGACTCGGCGAATCACTGACGCAGCGCCGCGTAGCCGAATTATCCAGTTCTCAGACACCAAGCATCTAAAGCCTGCTTTACAATTTAGTGAATGAAAGCGAACACGAGCGAAGGAGCATTTGCAGAAAATCCACAACGATTCGCTTGCATCTCGGTAGAATCGTTTATACTAGAGGGAAACGGAAGAGATCACGAGGTAGCGAACAATGCTGTGTACGCTGTGATATTAGTTATTCGTTTTTGGAGCTAATATTCGGCATACAGAATACAACCCTATCCTGTTACAGCCTAAATGCGAAACTTTGCTATTCAGTGAGGCTTATTGTGCATGGCTAGCGCACTGTTCTTGACGGATTATGGAAAATGACGAAGGAAAGTAAGAATTTAAGTGGCTCAGCTTGTATGGAAGCAGTACATGCACGAGTTGGGGTAGAAACCATTAAGAGAAAGGTGTTATTTGTTGCGGCGAGATCTATTTGCGAAATTTCTTTCACCAACTTTCTCTTCAGAATGCGAACATACATTGTTAGCACTCACCTACATAGGGAGACATGACCATCATAATAAAATAAGAGAAATCAGGTCGAAAACAAAAAGATTTAGGTGCTCCTTTTTCCCGCGAGCTATTAGAGAGTGGAACTATAGAGTACTATCATAAAAGTGGTTCGCTGAACCCTTTAGCATACACTTGAATGTAATTTGGAGAGTAACCATGTAGATATAGACTTAATTCCTTCCGTTCTTAAAGCTTGAGTATGGCAATGTGTTGTGCTTGTAATCCGTCTCATTCCACTCACATAATATGTTTGTTTAATTAATACAGTAAACAGGTACCAGTAATTTCAAGATAGGGAGCTTTCTTATTTGATTACTATATCTTTTTTTTACCTCGAAATTTAAAACCACTTCCACTGAGGTATTAGATGATTTTTGATAACTTAGCGCTTACACCGCGCACTTCTGTTACGATCCTTGTATAATACGTTATGCATTTAAGAGGTTCTACTAGATATGGAACAAGGACATCCTGGTAGGGAACGCCAAATTTGGTTCTGGAGGAATTATTACGAGAGGAATGAAGGACAGGTGTGGCTGACCCTCAAAAAATTATATGAATAAATCATGTTGTTTGTAAAAAGAAGTAGTAATACTGAATAATAATAAGCTAATAACTGAACAAAATGTTTAAATGTTTGTAATTCTATGGGACCAAACTACGTTGGTCATCAGTCCCTAGTCTTACAAACTGCTTAAACTAAGTTAAACTAACCTGAGGACAACACACACATAAATGCTCGAGGGAGGATTTGAATCTCTGACAAAGGAGGCCGCGCGATCCGTAACATGACGCTCTAAACCGCTCGGCTACTTCCGCACTGCTAATAACTGAACCTTTTGTGTCATTAATTTCTAGTTTGGACCTGTTTACGCAACTTCTCATAATCTCCTGTCTCACAGGGGCATCAGATAACACTTACAGAATGTTCCAAAAAGAATGAAATAGGGATCTAACAACTCTGAATTTGTTAAAAACAACCTTTCTGAGTTATAAGTTTATTGGAAACGGCACAGTGTCCATATAAAGCAAAACTTCACAAGTAGCAAGAATAAAATTACATTCAAACGAACATCAGTGTTCAGACACAAACAAAATTTAAATCACTAACCTACTACGAAGCTTTATAATAAAATGATTTTCGACAACATTCATTTAATACTGACTGGCAAGTCAAATTAACCCCTACTAAAGCACGATAAACTTCGTAAGTGAAAGACAATTTGCGAACAAGGTCATTTTCACAACGAAATATTCAGTGCAGAGTTGTTTATGTAACTCCTCTTTCTCGCTAAAAATAAGGAACCTATGCAACGACTATCTGCTGCTGGTGACTGCAAGCAATAGGACTACGTTACCCCGTCGTGGAACAGAGGTGTGATCTCGCTGCTCCACTGTGGAATAGCACCTATCACTTGGTAGCTGAAATGTACGCAGACACGAAAGAAGTCTTGTTCCGAAATTCGGAAGCTGTATTACCTAATATCAGCCACTGTGTTCATGGTAGTTCACAGTGTTAACGACCTCAAACAGTTCTGCCAAGTCTGAGTCACTTCAGTTTGCATAAACTGGTATGCATAAATAATGAAGACCACGTCACTCCAGAAAGTTGAGCATGTTGAAATTAGAGTTTCGATGCTACTAATAAGGCACACAAGAACCAGCAGTACAAGTTCAAACCTCACAGTGAACTCTGAAATTTCTACAAATTCAACAAATCCAAGCTCCGCTGTAACCTATGGAGGCATGACGTGAAGCCCAGTCCACATCCTTTCAAGGTGCGCAACCATACACTACCCCATCTCTACCATAAAATCAATTAAAATTCAGTTAAAATTACACGTTCGCCTGACCCAATTAAAAAACTCTCGATAGTAGCCAATCGGAGACAGCTATCCTTCCCTCAACTCTAACTTCGAGCACAGACAAAAATATACAGACGGGAAAGCTTCGTAAGGTCCCGGTTACACTCCCAGGGGTGCGGGGCGGGGGGTGCTGAAGCAGTTCCGTAAGATGTCCCATGATGGCGCTGAGGTCAGAAACAGGTCTTTAAAACTGGCCAGAGCAGGCGGCAGGTAGCGGCTACCCTCACCACCACTTCCTCTCAAACGCTGGCACACCGGACACGTATAGAGCACTGTATAGTACAAGCAGAACAATCCGCCATTTTGAATCCCGCGTTGAAGGCGCGCGTTTAAAGACTACGGAACGCTTACGCTTTTTATTATGCTTTTAAGGCCATTAAATAACATTCCCAATGCAGAAAATATTACAATATAGTAAATTTATTGGCTTATACTTGACTTTAAAAGACAAGCAATTTAAAGTTACTTATTAGACGGATATTTAAAGACGTACATTCACTTGCATTCAATATCAAGTCATGTGTTGCCGTTCTAAATATTTACCAACTACAGTTAAAATGCGTTGGAATTATCGTATTTTCTGGTTTATAAGTAGTACATCCACACACGTTTACGGTTACTAAGAGGTTCATTCGAAAACAGTTACAGAATAATGTTAAATTCCTGCACTTCCCGTCTTCCCCCTCTAATGTCTCGCATATTTTACACATACCATATTTCAAGATATCTAAGTAATAACTTCGAAGGTCTAGTTTCGTTAGATAACGACTAAAAACGTCTCTCTGGTTGCACGTACTTTGAAATTAATTGAATGCTGCATACCAAGTTTTGAATTTAATGCTTTTCATCCACGACTTATTTGTTCTCATTCTTTGCGAACTTAAATTTATTATACTTTTTCAGACATCCTGTCCACAGCTTGGCTAAGGCCTATAATTACCGCGTTGAGAGTCACATTTACATGAAAAACAACTTTAAATACAAAAATGCTATACAAGAGGGCTCTCACTGATGTTGATTGTAGTCAGTTCAATAATGGCTTTCATAAATTAAAAAAAAAAAAAATGCAGTTGCAGTAAAAGATGGCACTTTCTTAATTAGTTACTTACCAGTAACCTGCAGTCTTAGTTTAAGAACTTTTTATATTACTGTATACATTACAATTGCAATTTTGTCCACATGAATAATAGTTTCAATACAAAACTGCAGTACTTTGGTTACATCTTGTTTTAAGACAGTAGATTCCCACATACTAATTCCACTCTATTTTATTACCATATCTGTTTAAATGTTACACAATGAGTAAATTAGGAATTTTTCTATTTGCATTAAGGGTTTAAACTATTTCTCAGTTTAAGAATGTCACCTACTGAGATGCTGCTTTCATGTAGATAAAAACTTGAAACAAGATATTCTTCAAAAGACCACAAAAGGTTCATATTATGAAGGATGAAAGGCAAACAAGTACATCTGACTAATAGGTTTTCCAAGCAACGCAGGAACCAACAAAGAAAAAAGTCACTAATTAGGTAAAACTAAGCTAAATTTAAAAAAATGGACCACTTTGTTCTAGTTAACAATGAAAATTTTACAATGCCTCTGCTAGAATGGCAATCAATTGGTAGTTAGAGAATGTGAGACTTCAAAGGGCATAATTGAAGACCAGGATACCACCAATCGGCATTGACCCGTGACCTCACCGGGGGTGACATAGAAAACTTAAAACATATGGCATATAGCAAACCAATATTCCGAACCACAAAATAATAATCAAGATGTAACATATTCCAGTACCCACATAGAAACTTACCTTTGCAATAGTGTTCAGCCAACAAGTTGCTTTTACAAATGATCAAAGTGTCATATAATTAACGTTCTTAAATTACAACATAGGTCTCGGGTAGGTAGATGGGTGATACGTAAATTGATCAGTTTGTATTGTAAAAAGTAATATAACATTTTTAATAAGAGGAAAATAATCAATGTTTCAAATGATACAAGACAACACGCTGATGTCAAGTGTCAAAGCCTACTGTTGGTATCCCAGTCTTCAACTGACCCTTTGAAAGTTAGCAGAAAAGTATAAGACAGAAGTTGAAAAGCTAAAATCATGTGACAAAAAGGAGAAAAACTAAAATCACTAGGCAAGAAAGTAGGCTAAAATCTTGAATGGGCTGCTTTGATCTGTTTGTAAAGCAAATATTGATAACACCTCTAGTAGACTGTCAAACTGGTATTGGTAGTTGGAAAAGACGGTATTTAAAAAACTAATCTGTAGTGTAGCCCAAGACTGACATTGATGTGGGAGACAACTGTTTGATTGTGGTCCCGTAAGATCTCTTTCAAGTTCTGAAGCAAACAGGAGTAAAATATAGGGAGCGTAAGGTTATTTACAACTTGTACAAAAACCAGACAGCGGTTGTCAGAGTTGAAGGGCATGAAAGGGATGCAGTGGTTGGGAAGGGAGTGAGACAGGGTTGTAGCCTTTCTCCAATGTTATTCAATTTGTACATTGAACAAGCTATAAAGGAAAGCAAGGAGAAATTTGGTGAAGGAATAAAAGTTCAGGGGGAAGAATTAAAAACATTGTGTTTTGCCGACGACATAGTAATTCTGTCAGATACAGCAAAGGACCTGGAAGAGCAATTGAACGGAATGGACAGTGTGCTGAAAGGTGCATATAAGATGAACATTAACAAGAGCAAAACTAGGGTAATGGAGTGCAGTGTAAGAAAATCAGGTGGTGCTGAAGGAATTAAGATTGGGAAACGAAGCAATAAAGGAGGTAGATGAGTTCTGTTACAGGATGTTAGTGGGGTGAGTAATTGCAAAGGTCAAGGGAGGTTTACCAAAGAGCAATGAAAAATAGTGATGCTAAATTGTTAATTAATGAGGAATCAGAAATCACAGGAAAGGTGGTTCATCAATTTAAAAAGGGAGGTAAGTCTGAATATAGTTATAAAAAGTCAATGTGAGTAGAATTATCTTTCTGGTGATATCAGCAGGATTGAAATAGGTAACAACGCCAAAGTTCTGACACAAAATGGCCAAACTAAGACAGAAGTGGTGCAGAAATATAAAGTGATGTCTACTGCTGTACATATGAAGAGGTTATGAAAAACTATCTACATGTGTTATTAAAATAATCAAATTTTATGAGCTTTACCTACCGTTTATCCTATTTCTTCTTCGCCTCATAACACATAGGTATGTACACAGCATACTAATTTGTAGCTTTTGGTGGAAAGTACAGGAGAAGAACTTTGTTTTCACATTGCATACAAGAATTAATAGCCCTCCTTGTATGTAACCCTAAAAACTTTTGCCAAGTCAGACAGATGTGAAATATGCAGCTGTAACTCTGTAGAAAATATTTTCAGTGATGAAGAAGCAATTCAAAATGAAATACTGTGGTCTCAATGTAAAGATAATGATGGGTATTCCCAAATTGTAATCTATACTGGGTTTGTATCTGACATTGTGAGGGGGGGGGGGTGAGATACAAATACAGCTGCCACATTCAAACTTCATTGTTAAGTGGAAAAACAGTCTCTGTAATTTTAAGTTGTAAAGATAACATTTGTGAAGCATGTTGCTGCTGTTCAAGTGGTTTGGTTCAGTAAAAGAGTAGGCCAGTTTCTGTTGTAACTAACAAATTTGCATATCTGATTGCACCTTCAGATTGCAATGCACATTATAAATTGTATAATTGTTTTATGGTCATTTCAACACATTTCATTTCACCATTTTATTACTAATGTATTATGTTTCTGCATGTTGCATACACATTACCCAAGCAACATTTTCAAACAAAAAATTAAAAACTTAATATCCATTCATTACACGTGCTACAAAGATTTCAATTTTGATTAAAGTGCCTGTATATATCAAATGGTTCAAAAATTTTTCCCTGATGTAACTTAAAATGCATATAAGTGCAGCCTAATGTAAGAAATTCAATAGGTTTTAGAACAATATAGTGAAGTCTTAATTTTTTTTTAAGTGAGTGTTGGTATACGTCATGCAGTGAACACAGAATTACCCTAATATCTGTGCAACCAATCAAGGGAGTAACTATGTTATGTACAATATAATTTAGAATTTATAAGAGTAGATAAATAAAATAATCTGTCCCACAAAAACCAAATAGAAGAACTTCCTACTGTTTAGCTCTCAGGTCTAAATACAGTATCTATGTACATCCAAATGTAACAACCTGCTCTGGTAACAGCAAGTTTGGCCATTGACCATATTTTGTTAAACACATAAAAATATGTACATGTGTTGCAAGCACAGGGTTCACTGACCACAATTCACAATATTTTAAAAGCACTGTTTCATGATCTTTAAACATCAGGGATTAATAAGCACTGTGAGAAATTAAATTAACAGTATGTGGAAGTTTTTTATGAATAATTTTATACTTCTGGAATTGGAAAGTCTGGGTTGGAATTAACAATATAGTAATATGACAGTTAACAACTCACCCCAAAGACATGACGAGCTGCGACAGGCACAGGGGGGGGGGGGAAGGTCATAAAGTTTCAGCTATCTGTCATTGTCTTCTTCAGTAATAGGAACATTCATGCAATCACACAGGCACACAACACAGTCACACAACCATCATCACCAGCTGCTATATTGTTTATACTTCTAGAGATAAAAATAACAGGTTCTGTAATTTTTTTAAATAATGGCACATTATATTTTTTCTACTTCTTGTTTAGGTTAACAGCTTGTAACTTTTCACAAATATGTAACAAATTTATTACAATTGGCACAAAAATTTCATATCAGCACAGTAGGGAATATGAGTACTCTAAGTAAAATAGTGATCCAATGTTGTTGATAAATTTTAAGAACTTCCTATGATACACATGCAATAAGAGAAACCTAAAAGTAGGAAACTTGAATTAAGCTCCAACCAAACATACTTTAGTACGGATAATAGGCAACAATAAGAAAAGTTCAGTGAACATACACGTTAACAAAGGTGTAACAAACTAGTTACATTTCAGTGTTGTATTTTAATATAATACTTGTAAACATTAACAAGTGAAACTTTGAAACTATAGAAAGGACTCACACAAGCTAGATTCAATAAACTTACATTAACAAAATTACACAAAAAGAAAACTTTCCAAAACATTTATTGTGTTCCAACATAGGGAGACGAATCACATGAAATTATAATTTGTAAGCACAATGTGCAACCCACAAAGTAAGTGAAGTCTGCAAACTAAATATTTTATATAAGAAGTACACATTTAAATTAAATTTATACAAATCATTACATTATTTCTGTTTTTTCACTCTGTGACCATATGCAGTTTGTAATTTTCTTTTCGTTGCCTGAAAACTAGACATACCAAAACCTCTTACATCTTCATAATGAGTGACTAATTGCTTAACCACATCACAGCAAAGTGGTACCTCTCTATGTAAGTCACAAATATAATTTACAATACTTTTCATATTAATATCTCCTGACAACAAATCTTCTGTATATTGTTTTATAAACTTTTCGGTGGTTTTTAAAATGTCCAACCCAACTGGTGAGATGTACTTTAACCCTCCAAAATCTGAAAATTCACTAAGCTTCGTCACAGTTCCTGGGACATCATGTCCATTTTTCGTTAAAAACTCCGTGCATTCAGCACAAACACCTTTCTTCAATACAGCATGCACTGAAGCTCCTGCTATGTAGTGCACATTATTTACATCTATATCACTTAACTCATTAGTTGAAATTGGTTCAGGCAAATTATTTTCATCATTAGATTTACAGCCATTCTTACTTGTGTCTGTGAAACTGAGTAAAGCTCTGTCACTATCAGAACAGTAGTTGGTATTACTGCATGGGGTCATGAATTGTGTTACAGAAATCAATTTAAGGGCTTTTCTTGCAGCTAATGCAGAAGGATTCATGCCAGCTTTCTTACGTATTTGGGCAAAAATGTTTTCTAGGGCATCCTGCGAAAATCTACTTCCCATCAGGAACCCATAACCCTTATTGAAAGAAGCCTTACCTAAGCATATAAATGAAAGTGTGCTCATAAGAGAACCTGTATGTAATGGCTTCCACCCAGAATCACCGATCTTTGTTTCATCGACAACTTTTGCAAAATTTTGAAGAAACTCCAATTTCTTTTCAAATTTTTTTTTTTGTCAGTGATGTCTTAATACTTCTGGACATCAACAAGGTGAACCATTCATTAAGTAATCTTATGAACCATGCTGTGGTAAGAGCTTCAGCTGGCAAAATTTTCAGTGTCACTGACATTTCCAGTGCACTAGCTGTTTTCAAAGATAAATACCTCAACGCAAGCCCAACATTCATTTTCTCATAATGTGATGGAGTTACACAGCTTTTCGACAAATGGTGCAATGATCTGAGTCCACTATCATTGCGTAACTCCATTGTCCACAATTTTGAAATGTAGTCAGATTTGACCACTGTTGAGGGTAACCCTTCTTTATCAGCTACAGACTGGGGAATGACAATGTTACCACTCTGCATGGCAGAACGCCAGTTTTTTACAAGATGAGGAACATCCGCAATTACAAAAATATCTGAATTATTGTGTTGGAAGGAAACTCTTCTTTCTGATCGTGTAACTGAAATACCCAGTGCACACCACAGACTTCTGTTCATTCCCCCCATATCAGACACAATAGCAGAAACATGTAACCCAATTTCTGTTACCTTGTCAATAAGGGCAAGGATAAGATTTTTTGTTTCATTACCTGCAGTGCTGGGTCCGGTAACATGAGCTGCTACCACTTGCTTCCATTTGGAAGTAATGCCTCTCAAAATCACAACAGTCAGGTGGTTACCTGTTGCTGAACTGTTTCCCAAAGTAACAGAACCACAAAACTTTTTCCTGACATTGTCATACTGAATGCTGCCAGAAATTTCCATTTCATCTATCATTATGACACAATCCTTCTCAAAATCTTTCATTACCTCTACTTTAGATTTGAGCAACACAAAAATGAAATCAAAAATTCCGAAGTACAATTTCACACCTCTAATATGGTTGTTCAGAGTCCCATAAGAAGGACTTGGATAACCCGTTTTTCGCAGATAATTGTAACCTTCTTTACCTAAAACAAATCTCATCTTCAGACCTTTGACAATATTGTCTTCTGACCATTTTCTAATTGTATTGTTACCAAGTCTGCTCATCTGTTCTGCAGTTAGAAAACTATTTAGTGCCCTGTCATATCTGGTGAGCTGTTCCTTGAGTGAAGCATTTTCACGTTCCAAAACGGCGACTCTGTTTTTAAGATCTTCTGTATCAGAATCAGGCATCTGCTCCAAGTTGTGAACCACCTCCATGTCATGATCGTTTGATGGAGTGATGGGCTCGGAAGAAACACGTTGCACCTAGAAATGTGGATAACATGAATGTAATAAATTACAGCATGTAATGACATATTGTTAATCATACCATTTTTTTTCTTCATTTCCTAATAAACATGGGATCAGAATTGGTGGTTAAAGCTTGGTTTCCAATTTTGCAAAGAGGTCATCTATCATAAAACATTGTCAGAGCTGTAAATGGGCAAGTCCATGCCAAGTGTCTGTCAAAAACTTTAGTGAGACTTTTAACTGGTGTGTATTTTTTTTTAAGTAGGTGGGTATCTAGTTTATCTGTACAAAACTATATGGAGAAAAGAACATATTACAAATTGGACTTGTTGATGGTTTCTGGCTGGGTAAACCATGGAATGGTGATAACCATTTTACAAAAAGTTGAATGAGACCATATACTGACCAATAAAGCTAAATTAACTAACAAATATAGGACATTGGTGTTGAGGGGAAATACACTTTGAAGGGAGGTGGAAATAAAAAGAATAAAAGTAATTGCACATCTGTCCTGATCACATACATGTAGCAGCGGGTTATAACATTTTGCAATTGAACTTCAGTAATGGTGAATAACCAATGACGAACACAGAATTAACTCCAGCAACAGATCCCAAAGAGTGCCTTGTTTTCAGTGTTCCCCTTGATAAAGCCCATCCTCTCATGGGTCTAGCCCCCTCCAAAAGTACCTGGTTTTAGCTCAACTGGATCAAACATCTCCCAAACCAATCTCGTGGCTCTGCAATTCATAAACTATCCTTATTGCAAATGAGATAGACTGATAAACTGAACACATGTTTAGGCTAAGGTACAAACAACAAACCACATTCATTACCAGCTCACATGCAATTTCTAACCTACAACTATAACTGGTGTGTCTAATGGCATAATTCTACTTAAGTTCAACCTATTCCCCATTGATAACTTGTAAAATATGGCAGGATAAGAGCTGAAATATACTACTAATGATTGCTACTAAAGTATACAACAGATAGGCCTATGTTCAGAAATAAATATTGAGGTCAGCAGTGGTTTATAAAAACACACATTTTATTCCTGTTTACTTCATTCTTGTCACCCTCCCCAAAATATGTTTTAACTAATATTATACATACTGTCCCAGCTACTCTGGCATCTGCAGTATCTTTCTTCTTCCATTAAGTGTTACAAGAAATAAGCCTTTTAACAATTTTTTTTTTCAGATGCCCTGATGTTGTAAATTGTTTACTTGTTGCCACATTTTAACATATTCTCGTACCATGTTTAAGGGAACTTTTAATCTAATTCATAAGACACTAATAAACCAATCTAGAAAAGTTTTAACTTATAAAAGATGGATTGTGATCATTCATTCACCAACTCACCATTTTCTTGTATATGCTTTTTCTTTGGGTGTCAATTAGAAATGGTGGATTAGGCACATCAAAAAGAGTAGGGATGGCATTTGGTTTCAGCTTCTTCTTATTGTCTGCCCTGTTTTGCTCAAACTGGCTTTCTTCAAAATGAACCTGTAGTAGTAATTCAAAATATTTTGTTATTACCAACATTGTGATAAAGACACATTCATTCTTCACCTTCAATACAATAAACAGCCCTTTAAAATAACTCTCTAGTTTTAAATAAAATCAAGAAAGGTGCCTTACATTAAACTTACTTTATGTCGTGTTAAGTAAACAATCTGTAGCAATATTAAAATAAACCATTGCTTACAAGTATAGGCCTATATTTTCATTACCACTTGTCTGTGAGCATAAATATTTCTAATAAAAATAAAAAGGTTTTGTACTTACGTTACACAGATAGTTGCTAGATGTTGGTGTCCAGTCCTGGCGTCTTGAATTAACAAGCCACCTTTTACGCCTATCTGTGTCTGCAGGAAACCGATAAAACTTATAAAGACCATGTCTGCTATTATTTGAGCAGTTTGGAGCTGCACAGCCAACCATTTCACACTGTGAAACAATAAATTTCCGCAATATCAGCTGATCGTCTTCGCTACACCACACAACGCACACAACACTATCGGCGGACTGAGATTCAAAATGGCGGATTGTTCAGCTCGGTATATCTAGTGCTTTAGACACGTACGTGACGTCGTGGCAGGCGGCACGAGCTCTCCCCTTAGCCTCCCCTCCACGCTACGCTCTAATGTGCGAGAGGCACCCTCAGAAGCGCCTCTAGTGTGGTCTACCAGTACTAAGCCGGGAACTGCCTGGCATCTGCTGGCATCTTACGAAACTACGAGGACAGCGTTGGACAGTGGTTTAGGGGAGGGGGGTCTCCTCTCTGTGTAGTTTGTGCTTCAAGCCTTCTTGCCGCGTTTCTCACGCTATCGATGTAACCGTCCTCCAAACTCGCTCTCAGGGTAAGCCTTGTTGGAATTTCTGTCCGTTAGCAAAACCGCCACATTGACCTTAATTCTCACTGTCTGCTCCCGTCACCAGATACCAGCGTCTCAGAATTGTCTTTTTTTGGAAACAAAACTTGGGGTGACCTACACTCGAGAAATCAGAGAGGACAGCCTGTCGTTGTGTTATCTTTCCCAGATACAAAGCTGGCCGACCATAAAAAGGCGGAGGTGAACACCTATGCTATCTTTCTCAAAATTAGAGAGTACAGATCTCTTAAGACTGTGCACCCTCGGGCATGGATATTTGTGCCGTCCTAGTTCGTAAGTAGTTCATAAGTAGTTTGTAAGTTTAGGGACTGATGGCCCCGTAGTTAAGTCCCATAGACTATACAAACATTTGAACATTTTTTTAAGACTGTGCATAATACTCGACCGCCTCCTTCCACAATTTGGAAAGCTTGGCGGACATTTTTACAAGTGCTCCATCCAGAGTTGTAGTGACAGTTGGCGAGACGACCCCCTCGAGGCCTCCTGCAGCTCCGGTAGTTAAAAGGCCAAATAAGCCGCCCTAGAATTCTTCCCGCATCGATCAAGCCAAACAAAACTCACTTTTCTCATTCATAACCACCCTGCACCAATATTCTAGCTTCAGCAATAACATAAGGCATGTAATGAAGTAAGGGGCAGGGAGAGGAAGGAGGTGCGCTAGAACTCTGTGGATGAGGAAGGAAGGGGAGGCCAAGTGGGAGAAGGGATAGGAATAGGGAGAGGGCGGGGGAGGGGGTGCATTGAATTCATGTGGAGGGGAGTGGGAAGGTTTAGGTTTGGTAGTAGTAGTAGATATCGGGCCAGAGGGCGTCACCCAGAAGGAGGAGGTGGCGGAAGTAACCCTGTGAGAGAATGTGGAGACTGTGGAGGTGGTGGAAGGGAGAGATACAGTAGTGAGGGGCGTGTCAGAGGCCAAGGATTGGGTAGACCAGGGGGTTACAGGAGTCTATTTTACGGGATATGTATATGATGTGGATATGTTCAAGGAATTGTAGAAGGTGAGGGTAGGTAATAGGTCATAGAGGATCCAGTTGGGGAGAAAAGACAGATATCGTGAGACAGAGGGCGTGGCTTTGGAAGATTTGAAGGGTGGGAGGAAGGTAAATCCAGGTGGGGTGGAAGCTGTATAGGATGGGACACATGATGGAACGGTACATGTGTAGGATAGTGGAGGGGTTGAAATCAAATGTTCAAATGTTTGTATAGTCTTTGGGACTTAACTACGGGGTCATCAGTCCCTAAACTTACAAACTACTTATGAACTACTTACGAACTAGGACGGCACAAATATCCATGCCCGAGGGAGGATTCGAACCCCCGACCGTAGTGGCATGCCCGAGGGGGGATTCGAAGCCCCGACCGTAGTGGCTGTGCAGACCGTGACTGGAGTGCCTCATCTCCTCGGCCACCGCGGCCGGCGGAGGGGTTGAGTTCCCATGTCTGGCTGGAAAGGAGCTTTAGAAGGTTGAGGTAGGACAGGACTTTTTGGCGGAGAGTGCGGAGGTGGGGAGTCCAGAAGAGGGATTGATCGAGGGCGAGGCTGAGGTATTAAAGGGTGGGGGTGTGATGGATAGGACATCATGGAGGGTTAGGTAGAAGTCATGCAGGGGGTGGTTCAACCTATGATGATTGCCTGTGATTTATATGGATTCACAGAAATGAGCCACTAGTTACACCATTCAGCAAACTCGGAGAGGTGAGACTGGAGCAAGTGCTGCGAGCGGGATAGCGAGGGGGCGAGGGCTAGGAAGGCTGTGTCATCAGCATATTTTGGAAGGTGGACAGGAGGCTGGGGTTTGGGCATGTCCGTTGAGTACATAATGTAGAGGAGGGGGGAAAGGACGGAACCCTTTTGCATTCTGGAGGAGGGATAAAACAAACGGGAGCTGGCCTGCAGAAGATCCACACAATGTATTTACGTTTGTGATCAGTTCACATATCTACGAGAAGGAAAACGGTTGCTACGACTTTTGCCCCAACCCTTGTAATTATTGCGAAGGGGTTCATTCCACTAGGTATAACTTTACACACTCGCGACTGAAAACCAACCAACTCGTATTACATGGTGTCTGCACAGATGTCCACCAGCGGCAGGTAGCTAACGCCTTATCAGGTTTTATCATCTGAATGCAAGAAGGCAACACGCCATTGGCTGAATGTGACTGTCCAATTAAAATGTATCTTGTATTGATTTAATATTTCTTAAAAGATATCTCTCTTGTGAAAACCTAGCTATGGTCTACAGTAATGTTGTAGCTATTAAAAAAGTCCTAAATAGTAAACATTAGTATTTATAAACTTCCAGTTGCCATCATTCGACAACGAATGTGGATCCCCTCTGCCAATACGATGTGCAGCGAAGAGCTGATTTCTCACTGTAAAACATACCAACTGCCGCTTAGTGAATACGCTTCTGGCTTGCATAAGGCTGGCCAGCCGAGACTGGAAAAAAATCCCGTAATACATAGTAGCTGCAACGTCACACGTTGACGACACATTCGCTTGTGTTTAGAAATGCATTTAATCATTGTCCATGGGGACCAAACTGCTGAGATCATCGAAAGAACAGACACCATATCAATAACTATTATGTTTGTTTCATTGGACCGGGAAAACCATGTGACCAAGCCACACGACAGTTTATTTCTTATTTTAAATTTATTTTGTTGGATGTGAAGACCACGCGACCAGCCTCCGCCAAGCTTTATACAGGTACTCCATATGCATAATGAAATAATGTTCCTATTGTATATGCTTCCAGAAGCTGTTGTTTTAAAAGCCAACAACTGGTGGCTGCGAAAACGAGTTGTATCCTAAGGTGACAGTCCGTTAGTACTACACAGAGTCCCAGGTTTGTGCAAGTCCTGCTGGGAGTCGACCCGAGCGGCCTAACCCTGTTGAGAAGGACGCTGAGTGTGTCTCCCACGCAGTAAACGCCCTCTGGCTCAATAAGCGGGCGAGGTCGCGACACGTGCGGCCAACGACTCCCCGCCAGAGGAACGACGCAGTAGCCAAGTTCGCGGGGTGAGTTTGGTGCCGGTTCGCCGGCTGGAATTCTGTGTACCGAAACTCTCTCTTGTCCCAGCTGCGCCTAACTAGAAATTTCTGCTCGGCAACGAACTGGGTTCCACAAACCGCTGATGCCAGGTGACACTTGACTCTTTTAACGCGTTCATTCCCATTGTTGTTCTTGGACAACAACGTATTTTGTGCATCAGTCCTTAAAGTTTCATTTTTGTTGATGAACAAAATGCTTTTAGTATGATAATTGCCGCTTGGTATGGCATGTAGCCACTTCTAAAGCATTAATCTGTCTATCTTGGAGGTTGTGTTGCGTTGCCGCCTGTACATGGCTGAGAGCGTGAGTGTGGTTCCTTTTATTTTATTCCAGCAGTGAATTGCCTTGTTTTTGGTGCTGTGGCGAAGATTATGCTATCATTATTGATATAGCACTGTAAACTATCAAGAAAATAACGTCCAAATAATAAAATACCTGTGATTCCTTAATTTCTTCTGGCGAATATCAAAATCGACGACAACCGGTATTTCGGCAGGAGACCACCCAGCCATTTTCAGGGTGAAACTTCAGTGAGGAAGCAATGTGCAACGATCTTTGAAACCTCGATATTCAGTGAGTAAAAAGGAAAGACAAAACACACCGAGCAAGCAAACACACATCGCCGACACTACCAAAGATGAAAACGGTAATATCGATAATAAGCATAAGTTCTCGAAGTATGAGGTCGGAGTAGTTTTGTCACTCTGTTTTTTGACAAGTGAGAGAGCAGAATCCCCAGTGGAATTTAAGCGAGACCCTCCATCCCTATTCATAAGGTTGTCAGCTAGTTTTATTTCTATCGCTTCCTTGATAACAGAATCGCAGTAGTTGGAAGTGCATGACAAAATCTCCGTTTTGTTGTATTCCATAGGGTGACCTGTGTCAAGACAGTGTTTGGCCACAGCAGATTTGTTTGGCTGTTGTAAACTTGTGTGACGTTTATGCTCAATAGAATGGTCCTCAACAGTCCTAAACGTTTGGCCAATATATGACATGCCACAGCTACATGTGATACGGTAGACACTCGTCTTGTGCAAACGGAGATCTTTCTTAACGGATCAGAACAGTGCCTTAATTTTAGATGCTTGACACACACATTTTACATTGTTTTTACGCAAAATGCGGCATATCTTGTTGTAAGTGCTGCCAACGCATAGCAGGAAGGTTACTGACGTGGGTGCCCACTCTGTACTATTATCACTAGCCCGTTGCACATGTGGTCGATAGCGCAACGCTCTTTTAATCTGCCCTTCACTATAGCCATCTGTCGAAAAGTGACCTCCAGATGGGACAGCTCAGTGGAAAAACTTTCCAGATCAGAAATATGAGCCCTATGCAATAAGGTTCGTAGGACTCCTTAACGTTCAGCTGGGTGGTAACAACTGTGAGCTTGCAGATACAAATCAGTAGGAGTTGTCTTCCTGTAAACAGCATGTCCCAACGTACCATCTGCCTTTCTCCTAACCAACACATCAAGGAAGGGAAGGCAACCATTCTTTTCCATTTCCATTGTGAAACGGATTTTTGGGATGGATTGAATTTAGATGTACCAAAAAATAATTCAAGTTCTCATCACCATGAGGCCAAGCACGAACCTCAAAATCCTCCATGAATAAATTAGCAATGATAGGTGACAAAGGACTTCCCATTGCTACTCCATCTGTCTGTTCATAGTACTCGTCATTGAATAAAAAGAAGGTGTAAGTCAAAACATGTCGACATGAATTCGTTAAATCAGCATCAAACTTCATCTCAATTAGTTGCAACGAATCAGAAGAACATAAGCAAAAAGAGAAACCACATCGAAAGTAACTAAAATATGCGCGTCATCCAAGTGCAATCCCTCCAATTGACGTAGGAAATCCGCCTAGTTCTTAATGTGATGTTCAGAAAGGCCTACCAGTGGGCTCAACAAACCAGCAAGATGTTTTGCCACACGATATGTGGGAGTACCCATGTTTGACACAATAGGCCTAAGAGGGCATCCACCTTTATGAACCTCGGGAAATCCATATCATCTAGGAGGTACAGCATAAAAAGAATTAAGACTCATGATAGTTTCCTGTAACAAAGAACTTTACTTAAGGAGGTTATTGGTCTTCCTCTCAACACGTTTTGTAGGGTCAGCAGAAATTCTGCGATATGCTGAATCAGAAAATAAACACTGCATATTTTGAAGATAATCCTGCTTGTTTAAAACAACAGTAGCATTTATCTTGTCCGTTGGTAAAATAACAATCTCCGGATCCAACCTAAGAGAACGTAAAGCAGGTGCCTCAACTGCTGTTATATTACTCGCAAGCGGACGTGTCCTAGTCAAAACACCTATTGACATCTGTGTTGTGCATCAAATACATGACATAAAATAACAATAGTTCGATCAAAAATTTTAAAACACTTATTTTGATGTTTACTGCAAGGTATTACTATAGAAAACAGCAAATTTTAATTTTCCTAAAGCTGATTTCATAATGTGGGACTGAATGGGTTAAACGTGGTCGCAAATCGTGTTAAAGAGACTTATTTTTAGACTTTTAGCATATTAAATAGTTCTTTCTCGTGCTTTGATACTGAGACCACTTCATTTCATAATGTGCATTTATAATTGTCTATTAATCTTCGCCGTTAAGACATTATTTTAACATTAACAATGACAATAATTGAAACGTCACTATGGAGTCATTTCATAAGTTGTCAGGCTTATTTAATTTTTTTATTCGATCCAATAGGAACGAAGCAAAAGGGACGGGAGGACTGTTGGCGCAAAGTTCCTGATCACCAGCCTTTACACCAATGTCCTGCATTAAATGGCAAACCTCTCCGCAGTGTCTCATTGAGTGAGGGCATGGAACACTGTTGATAGTGGTCTATCCGTCGGATGGGAAAGTGAAGTTCGGCGACCCCCTTGGAGCTCTTCGAGAGGAGTAGTCTATGTGCCAGCACCGGGATTCACGCTCTCTATTCTCCCATCATCTCCAACACAAACATGGCACTACACTACACACGCACCAATTACAGTCACCTACACATAACATAAGACACATCAGCATACAGTTATCACACTTCGCGAAGGGAAGATGTCTGCGGGAACGAAATATAGGGAAATCAGTTGCAATTAGGTGGGTGAACCTGCCCTTCGAGTTCTGCCACCCATTCATGCCATAAGGCTTTACAAATTTGCTGCAGTTTTTTATGGTTTTCCATTATATTGTGGCGGATCCATTTCAGCTAAAGTGCCCCCTTCAGAAAAAACTGTGAAATTTGTTACATAACATTTATAGTTCTGTTTATGTTGAAAGACTTTCAGTGATAGGTGTGTTCTTCGAAACACAAATTTTGTACTTACGTCCATATTACGCCATTGAGCAATGTTATGCTGTCATAAAACTAAAGTGAACTTTGGTTTCACACTTATCTTTCGTAATAGTTTAGTTTTAATAACGGTTTTAACTTCTCGCTACTTTGACATTTGTCCAAGCATGTTGTATGGTTACAGTTGCTACAGTAATTTTTGTTATTTTCGACTGCATGATCTTTGTGGTTGATGTGTCTGTAGCAAGGTTGTTATATATGTCTGTGATTTCTGGACGGTTCTGTTTAATCATTACCTGTGGTAAACGTAATGTTACCTTGGTCTCTGCACAGTGAGCTCAAAGATAATCTGGGAGTCAGTACTGTGTATTACGAAAGCTTGACGCTCGGCGTCATATTGGTGAGCATATATTTTTGTATCCCATCCTCGTCGCCACTTATGTGTCTCGTTGCCGCCGGTTGTCCTAGGTGTCAGTGGCCGAGTAGAGAGAGACCGACACAGGGAAATAGGATGCACGCGTGTGCGGCTACAGAGTCTGAGGTGACCAGCCAGTGGGACAGCAGAAGCTAGAAACACTAAGCTAGATTAGTTCAATATATATTTCGAAGAAATATTACAATACTTATCTTTGTTAACTGAAGACTGGTGGAATGCAGACACATAGTTTAACTACATAGAGGCCTGCCTACTGATGAGAGACTTTCCTAGTGCCTGTCTGATTCCAAAGTGACCGATGCAGTTCAGTTGTGGCTACGAGCGGGGTTGCAGCAGAGGGCGCTCGTGGCCGACGTTGTGAGAACGCCGCGCCGTGCTTGCATGGCGGCGCGCGGCGAAAGTACGTGGCGCGCACTTCAGACTTGTGCGACACCACATATATCTGTCGCACTCTATTTGTTAGTAGTACTTCCTCACACCGAATTTAACATTATGACATTTGTAATCTATTGTTCTTGTCGCTTTTGGAGTAAGTAACTCAATTACAACGACAGATACTTCTGAAAATTCTAATACTATTCACAAAATAGTTGACACAAGGAATAAACCGTACTCATAAAACGAAACAACAGAATACGGCATGATTTGTATAATACGTATAAATGCTTTACTGTTGAAAGATAAATAAAGGTGTAAAATCGACCAATTTGAGGTGTCTTATATTAGCATTATTTTCCGTACAGTAATTTCCAGTCAGTGAGCTCAAACGGAAATCTTTATAAACAAAAGGTAAATACAACACGGAACACACGAATTAGCGTCTACAGCAGAGTAACTTATCCATTAAATTAAATGTGACAGAAATACTACGTAGTTCCCAATAAAATATAGTTCATCTATGGATCTGAACTCTACTTCATTTTTTAGTCCTTTACAACCACAAACGACTCAAACTCTACGATAAATATATATGAAATATATTAATCGTTAATTACTACATTTTAAAGGATACAGAGCACAAAATAACAACATGACCTATACCTAAGGAGTTGCCAACCTAACAAAAATAGAGTGTCACGATTTTCACAGATTCAAAGCACTAGTTAAGTGTATCCAGTGTTAATATTTGAGATCACTCTATACAAATTAGATGCATAACTCTGGCGTCTGAGCATACAACTGAAGCGTGCCTACACATTCGAATGTTTTACACAAGTTTCGGCTTTGTCCGCCATGTTTGGCAAACGAATTTCCAACAGTTATTACGCGACAAGAAATTGCTTGTTTACCTCTTGATTTGCGCTAGACTGAAATGGGGTCAAACTGAAAAAGTATTTTCCTTTTCTTTTCTCTCCATACAGCAGAGCAGTCACATTTAAATTTGGCATGAAAAATGAACATCTCTGGATGACATGCTCAGACAGTTGAAGTTTAACATCCAAGTAGTATAGAGATCAATGGTGTTGACCAATGAGGTTAAAATAATGGGAGATGGCATTGTCTATGCCGAGCGGATACGTCAGTTGAAGCCTGTCCGCCATCTTGGTCAGTTTTGGAATTCTATTTCTCCATTAAAACTATGCGTTAAGTCAACACTCTTACTGTTAATGCTTTGAACTGACAGTCACTGCAAAGTATGTACTTTCAAACAATATACTTTCTCGAAAAATAGTAATAAATACTCGTCATAATATATTTGAAAACTTAATTTTTAACGGCTAATTTTCGCCCTTTTAACACGTTATGCATCACGGCAAAACCGTCGGACGTTTTATTCCTGTTTTAAGTGACATAAAACATTAGCTCTACAATACGAAAACTTCACCAAAACTTAGCAATATGTCGGAATCAGGCGTCACTTTTTCAGCGTAAAGCCGTCTCCCTCTAGTCTAACCTCCTTGGTTTTGACAGTCAAAGATGCTCTATGGCTGTAGTTGCCAACCTCCTTGATAGTTGCTATGGCATGTTTCGTTACTATTTATAAATGTATGAGTACTTGAAGTCGATTTGTTTGTAAGGTACGTCTGTGCGGTGTGGGTGGTTGTATTTATCTGTTATTTAATTACACACTGCCATGTTTCGCAATGTACGTAGTAGTCTAACATGAAAGGAATAGAAAAAGAGTGAAATAAAAAAATTTGAAATAATTTTAAGGCTAGTGGATTGATTAACTTTTTTGTTTTCTCGTGTTCTGCTCAGTGATGCAGATAAGACAGTTAAGTCTAACGACTTTTTAACATGTGACGTAAATTGCCTGGAGACGAACAATAGTTTTTTTCCTTGCAACTTCCGTGCCCTATCTGTCTCCTTTTCGCCCTCTATCTACGTCCTCTTCCTCTTCCTTTCCTCCTCCCTTAATTCCCCCCCCCCTCCCCATTTGTCCCACCAACTGCCGCTTCCATTCCCACTGCCCTGCCTGTCCTTCCCCTTCTGTCCGTATCTGTTCCCATCTTCTCCATCTTTCTGTCGTTTTACTCTTTTTCTCGGTCAGGGGCGCCGCTTTAAGAAAATCATAGTGGGTGCTCTAGATCACAGTTAACAAATCTAGAAACTAGCCTTCCTGAAGATCGTGCATACTTTATGAGAAATACTAGATAAAGGTAACAAATTATTGTTTATCAGCTTTTTCAAGAAACAATACAAAAAGAAATATTCCAGTTTCTAAACTGAGTTTTTCAAATATTCGTATAATTTTTAATTCTCACTCACAAAAATGCGACTTTACGAACAATAGATCGATTGATGAACGTACGCAATAGTGTCAGTTTTTTGCATTTATGTTATGAAGATGCGTGGGAGCGTTATTGAATTTTTCTGTGTCATCTTCTAAGAACGCAGAAGGAACGTTCTGCTGTGTATGGCGAAACTGGTATAGTTAAAGCTGTCTTCGTCAATTTCAGAATAGCACGTCGTAGGGCAGTATGGCCCATAAGCTGCAGGACGAATCAAATTAACAACTGGGGCAACTTGCAGAGACACAAATATTGCTATTTGCTTCAGACGCTCCCGTAAAAATTGATCATTTGATTCACATCTGAAAGATTCTCACCTTGCTCTCATTTAGCATTAAGTCCTGGGTCACAAGGATCACAGAATTGAACAACGCGGTCAACATATACATGTCGTAGCTCAGTTTCTCTGAAATTTACTTGCAGACCAGGTAAAGCGCCAGTGATGTACGCTAGCTAGTCCGTCAGTACAATAAACTCTACATGACTTAGTATCCAAACAAAAACTAGCGAGAAATGCCATTAAATTTGTCAACAATACTTTAGTTGCAACAGATTCACTATAATAGAAATCAAAACCCAATCCATTTATTTCAAAATTATCATCACTGATCCATGGAAAGCAAATGGGAACTTGCTCATTTCGACATATTTCGCTACTTTCATTTACAACTAACAAAGAGTATTGGAAATATTTTACAAACGTTATAAGTATTATGTAAGACTTCGTTAGCCGTTCATTTTTATGTCGTGCGAAAGTGATATACAATTTGTATGCCGAAGCCAAGAGCTGAGACCTGAGATATCTCAACAAGATTCTGAAATCATTTGTATATCACAGCATCTTCTTCCTGTCGGTTAAATTTCGTGTCTGTTGCACGTCATCTTCGTGGTGTAGCAATTTTAATGGCCTGGAGTGTATATCTCATCCAGTCAGCAAAACTTATTTAGAGACCACTTCTTCGTCACTATATCAGTCACAATCCTCACGGATTTATTTTCATAATAGTCGAACCCAGGGCCGGCACAAGACACGTGCGATACGTGCGGCCGCACGGGGCAGCACATAGGCGGGGCATGAACAGACAGAGGCGGTGGCAGGTCCCACAGTTCCTGTTAGACAAGGCGATGGAGAGAAGAAGAGGGGAATTATTTGACAATTCGTTTCTCTGTCTGGAGAGTAGCCATTCTGGTGTTTGTGTGGTCGCTCATTCTGAGAGTATTTTTTCAATTGTTGCCTTAATTTGAGAAGAACCATTCTAGCCATTGTTGAATTTTTTTACGAATTAAAAATACGGAACTGGTATTGGCAGTTGGTTGATGGAGACAAGACCAAATGAAAAATTTTAAACAGTCCCAGTATCAACATCTTCTGTTAAACGGGTGCCATTAAATCAAAGCTTATAAATTGAACATCACAGAGCTTTCACATTAATTACATTTCTGGAGTGTTGAATTGATACTTACACTTAATTTCTACAAGAAATTTTAGTAGAGTAGAGTTTTATAACTGATGACCATACATGTTACACTATTTCAGAAAGTGCTGATTAGTTTATCGCAGATTTTCAGGGGTCTTGGTATTTTCACTGGAGAAAAATGATAGGGTTAAGTAGAAGCAGACAACATTCTTGGACTATTAAATTTTCAGACATTGTATTGTTGATTGCCGTCCTTACAACTTACTTCAAAATATTTTGAACAGTCATGTAGATGATACCAGATAGAAATCCAATGTTAAATTTCCATTCAGTCACTAAGTAACTAGGCATATTTCCAAGCTTGTCGAATTTCGTTCTTATGGCTTATTTAAACTAGTGAGTTGTTTAACAACGATAAATATTTTTATCGTTGTTGTTGTGGTCTTCAGTCCGGAGACTGGTTTGATGCTGCTCTTCACAATTCCCTATCCTGAGCAGGCCTCTTCAACTCCACATAAGAACGGCAACCTACATCTGTCTGAATCCTTTTTTGTATGTAAAAGGTTAAAATGCAGAGCAAAGATTACCATCCCTCGTAAGGTGCCGCCCCGATCACGTGCCTACTGGTCCTATGTGCACCGAGATTCAACATTATTTCCACACTTGGTTATTACTTTTTTTCATTTACACTGATGACAACTAACAACTGGGACATTGTATTTGAGCGATTTCGTCTGTGACTGCAAATGGACCATTTAAACATTAACGTATCTTATTTATCGGTTAGGAAAGTCACCAGAAGATCAAAAAGAACCTGAAAAACGGTTTAGCTAAGATATCTCCATTGTACCAAAGTGTACAGGGTCGGCCCGATAGAATCCGGCGCCCTAGGCAAATTATTTTAATAGAGCCCCATTTAATAAACTCACAATAAAACAACAATGAAATATACTCATTGCATATCTTTTAATTCAAATACACAATCGCAACACATATATATTACAAACATATTTCCTCATGAAATTGGGATACAACAATGTTACTTTTTCATCGTTTTTAGATTTTGTCTTTTAAAAAGGTTTAAAACAATTGATACATTCATAGGCTTCATTACAAGAAAAACAAAAATTTCATTTTTCTTGCGTTGGCTTTTGCAAAATCTGAGACGATCTCTTTTAAATCAGTTGTTTCTGCTGTTTCTAGTTCAATTGACAAAGTTGCCAACCTTCCATACACTTGATGAGACATAGCCTACCTCTTCAATGAGAGAGGCACAAACTCACAATGTCTTTGTGCATCACAAAACCATACTTGGACCAAAGAATAATTGTTTATAGCGTCATTATTAACGAATAGAAGGGGATCTGTCTTACCGAGAAACATACAGGGTGTTACAAAAAGGTACGGCCAAACTATCAGAAAACATTCCTCACACACAAAGAAAGAAAATATGTTATGTAGACACGTGTCCGGAAACGCTTGATTTCCATCTTAGAGCTCATTTTAGTATTTCTCTTTAAATGTAAATTCGTGCAGACGATTGTCAAAATACCCAATTGTTTCGTTAGTATGTACTGTACTTCCTCGATTCACGTCATCAACACAGATTTTCTGTGAATGTTTGGGGTGGAATTGTTAGTGACATCTTGATTGGGCCTCATGTTCTTCTACCTACGCTCACTGGAACACGTTATCATGATTTCATACGGGATACTCTACCTGTGCTGCTAGAACATGTGCTTTTACATGTGCTTTATGCACGATGGAGCTCCTGCACATTTCAGTCGATCGCACGCTTCTCAACAACGGATTCGGTGACCGATGGATTGGTAGAGGCGGACCAATTCCATGGCCTCCACGCTCTCCTGACCTCAACCCTCCTGACTTTCATTTATGAGTGCATTTGAAAGCTCTTGTCTACGCAACCCCGGTACCAAATGTAGAGACTCTTTGTGCTCGTATTGTGGACGGCTGTGATACAATACGCCATTCTCCAGGGCTGCATCAGCGCATCAGGGATTCTATGCGACGGAGGGTGGATGCATGTATCCTCGCTAACGGAGGACATTGTGAACATTTCATGTAACAAAGTGTTTGAAGTCACGCTGGTACGTTCTGTTGCTGTGTGTTTCCATTTCATGATTAATGTGATTTGAAGAGAAGTAATAAAATGAGCTCTAACATGGAAATTAAGCGTTTCCGGACACATGTCCACCAACACATTTTTTTTCTTTGTTTGTGGGGAATGTTTCCTGAAAGTTTGGCCTTACCTTTTTGTAACACCCTATATATATATATATATGTATATATATTCACTTTGTTTATGCACAAATATAAGGCACGCCCTGTGTTATTTGGCACCCTACACCTTCTACTCTTTTTTTACCACTTATCATGTGTATGGTCTTGTGGCGAGGTCATCACCACCCGTTGCATACAACAGAGACTGCATAGCGGCGGACTGCCGGGGCCGTTATGGCGCCCCAGCTGACACGATGGGCGGCATGCCAGCTCTGATCACGGGGTGATTAATTGCGAGCTGCTACTCGTGCATTCATTAAACGGTTACTAGCAAAATTCTGAAGAGTCAAAGAGAATGCATGTAACATTGCCTTACTTCTCGTCTTTAGCCCGTTGCTCTATTTGTAGCAACCGGGAATTCATCGCTCCTGGAACCGCAGCACAATAGCAAAGTTAAACGCACCGGGAGCGAACGAGGGTTGATCGCGCACGAAAAACTTGCCGCCCCCCCCCCCCAAATTCCAGCGCCCTAGGCAATTGCCTAGTTTGCCTATATGTACGGCTGGCCGTGCCTAAATAATGAAAAGTGTGAAGGCATCCATATAATCAATGAATGAAATCCGTTAAATTTCATGTACACGATAGCTTAGTCGAATCTACAGGCCGCAAATTCAACTAAATACGTAGGAATTACAATTACGAGCAAATTGGGATCCTCACCAATTGGGAACTGACGGATGAGACTGAAAAAATTCAGAGAAGAGCAGCTAGTTTTGTATTATTGGCATACAGGTCAGAGGCCGTCACTGAAATGTTACACGAGTTGGGGTGAAAATCATTGAAATAACAACAGCATTCTTTACGACAAAACCTGATTGGGAAATTTCTTTCACCAAATTTCTCCTCCAAATGTGAATATATTTTGTTAGCACCCACCTACATAGGGAGACATGACATCACAATAAAATAAGAGAAATCAGATGTAAATCGGAAAGATGTATGTATTTCTTATTCCAGCGCGCTTTTAGAGAGTGAAACGGTAGAGAAATATTTTGAAAGCTGTTTGGTAAACCCTCCGCCAGGCACTTGAATGTGATTTGAGGAGTAAATATGTGGATGTAGCACGTCTCTGGAAATCAGTCATGGTGAGAGAGAGGTATTACAACTAAAAACGGTAAGTGTATTTTGATGGTAGTAGTGGAGCAAAAGAGAAAGGATACAATTGAAGTGAACGTTCGCCGAAACGTTGGTTATCAAAGTAATAGCCATCTTATATATAACGCGGTACAACGCCAAGAAAACTTTTTTGTTAACTGACTCTGGCCGCGGCAACATACGCAGGTGTACTATACATCAGCTTTGGAATCTTGATCTCCCACACCGCGAAACGTCAACAAAGAAATATGTTGCCGAATTTTTCACCATCAACTACAACGATGTGTTAAATTTCCCCGATCTGTGGGCTGCAAACGTAAACAAACCATTCACACGGGTATGAATAGAGAGGAGATTATAGTGAGTGAAGAACCAGGTAGCAGATGGTGAAAAATAATGGTAGTATGAGTGAGAAAAAGAGAGAGAGACACAGTGAATGTGGCAGAGAAGAAGTCATTGGTAAGAAAGATCGAGAGGAACAGCTGAAGACAGAGGCATTGGGAGAGAGAAATATGAAAAAGTGGGGAAAGAGGGACAGCGGAATAGAGAAGTACGTAGACTGCAACAGCGAGACGGGGATGCTGTGTATGAAAACATTATTAGGCTGAGAGACAGAGTAAAACATTTAGCAAATCTTAAAGTAGAGCGAATATGTTTGCTAACAAAAATTTTTGCTAACGAGGGCAGAATTATGTTTGAGGCTGCAGGTTCCCCACTATTCAAAATGTTCAAATGTTTGTAAATCTATCGGACCAAACTGCGTGGTCAACAGTCCGTAGCTTACAAACTACTTAAACTAAGGTAAACTAACCTAAGGACAACACACACATCCATGCCCCAGGGAGGACTCGAACCTTCGACGGCGTCCCCACTATTCTACCAGTCTTTTGAATAGATACATATGTGACTTTTTGGGGTGCAAGAGCAGTATTATCCGTTGGTGATTACTTGATACAGTATTATTCTACAGTAATGGGCTAAAGCAAATATTTGTTACTCTAAAGTACAAATTTAACTGAAAACTGTGAAAATGACTGCTAACGAAGATACGAGCTTATGGAATAGGTTCACAGATTTGTGACTGGCTGGAAGACTTCCTAAGTAATAGAACGCAGTACGTTGTTCTCGACGGCGAGTGTTCATCAGAGACGAGTGTATCGTCAGGCGTGCCCCAGGGGAATGTGATAGGACCGCTTTTATTTTCTATCTATATAAATGATCTGATGGACAGTGTAAGTTGTAATTTGCGGCTGTTTGCTGATGATGCTATTAGTATGGCGGACAGCCGACTTCGATTTATTGGGAAGATGTACTTCATCTGTAAAGGAGACCGCGTATAAAACGCTTGTACGACCACGTCTTGGATATTGCTCAAGTGTTTGAGACCCGCTACAGATCACTTTAAAGGAAGACATAGAAGCAGTTCATAGGCGAGCAGCTAGGTTTGTTACTGGTAGGTTCGACCAATGCGCGAGTGTCACGGAAATGCTCCGGCAACTAAATTGGGGATCGCTGGAGAAAAGACGCCGTTCTTATCGTGAATTTCTGTTGAGGAAATTTAGAGGGCCGGAATTTGAAGCTGAGTGTAGTACGATCTTGCTGCCGCCTACTTACATTTCGCGTAGTAAGACAAGAGAAATTAGGGCTCGTACGGAGGCATATAGGCATTCTTTTTTTCCTCGTTCTATTTGGGAGTGGATTAGGAAAGGAAATGTCTAGTAGTGACACAGTGTACTCTCCGCCACGCACCTTACGATGGATTGCGGAGCATGTATGTAGATGTAGAAACGTTAACGGTATTCTGAAAGTGTTTTTTTCTTCTTTGGACACAAAATTATCTCTTGTTTTTCGGTTTTCCGGTCGTTCCAGTGCGTCTAACCCGAAACTGGAAAGCTGCTACATTGTCTTCAGTCGGATAATTCCTACGAATGTAATTAACCTCTTGTTTATGTAGGAGACTGCTCACTTACAGACACAGTTGATGGAAACACTAAGAGGAGGGCGCAGCAGTTGGCAACGCCTAAAAAGGCGTCTGGCGCTGGAGTTAGATCGGATACTCGACGACCATTTCAGAAGTGCACCGTGCATATCGAGAATTCGGTAAAACATCCCTGCGGCTGGAAAAAGTCCGTGCAAAAACGGGACCAAACGGCGACAGAAGGGATCGTGACAGAAGTGCAACTCCTCCGCAAATTGTTGCGGATTTCATTGTTGGGCCTGCAACAAGTGTCAGCGTGCGAACCATTCAAAGAAACATCTTCGATACGGACTTTGGGAGCCGAAGAGCCTACTCGTGAATCCTTGCTCATTGCATGACACAAAACATTACGTCTCGCCTGGCCTTGAGAACACTGACATTGGACTGTAGTTTCTCCATCTACATCTACATGGGATACTCTGCAAATCACATTTAAGTGCCTGGCAGAGGGTTCATCGAACCATAGTTATACTATTTATCTCCCATTCCTTTCTCGAATAGCGGGCGGGAAGAAAGAACACCTGAATCTCTCTGTTCGAGCGCTCATTTCTCGTATTTTATTCTGATGATCATTTCTACCTAAGTGGGAGTCAATATATTTTCGCATTCGGAGGAGAATGTTGGCGATTGGAGTTTCGCAAGTAGCCCACGCCGCAGCGATAAGCGCCGTTGTTGTAATGATTCCCATCCCAGATCCTGTATCAATTCCGTAACGCTGTCTCCCCTGCATCGTGACAATACGAAACGAGCTGCCCTTCTTTGGACTCTTTCGATGTCCTCCGTCAAACCCACCTGATAAGGATCCCACACTGGGCTGCAATACTCCAAAAATGGACGGACAAGCGTAGTGTATGCAGTTTCTTTTGTAGTTCTGTTGCATGTTTAAGGTTTCTGCCAATAAAACGCAGTCTCTGGTTCGCCTTTCCCACGATATTATCTACGTGTTCTTTCCAATTTAAGTCTGAAGTAATAGTAATTCCTAGGTATTTTGTGGAGTTTACGGCCTTCACATTTGATTGATTTATCTTGTAAACAAAGTTTAACGGATTTCTTTTCGTACTCATGTGGACGACTTCACACTTCTCATTATTTAGAGTCAATTGCCAATTTTTACACCATACTGATATCTTATTCAGATCGTTCTGCAGTTGGTTTTGATCTTCAGATGATTTTACTAGACGGTAAATGACGATGTCATCTGCAAACAACCTAAGAGAGCTACTTAGATTTTCCCCTAAATCGTTTATGTAACGGATTATGACTGGAAATATAATGCCTGGTCTGACGGTTCACGCTTCCAATGTTATCGACCTGATTGACGTGCATGGGTACGCAGACAACGTCATGAATCCAAGGACCACGCAGTCCAGCAGAGGACGGATCAAGCTGGTACGGGCTCCGAAGTGGTGTGAGACTCGTGCAGTTGGCGACGCTCATACGTTTAGATACGATTCGACAGGTGGCACGTACCAAGCCCCTACCACGCCGTAGCGTTGAAGCGAGGAATTTAAGTAGCTGATCGCCGCCATTTTCAGGGAAGAATACTAGTACTGGGGTTGAGGTTTGAAGTGTATGAGACGCAACAAGAGCAAAATAACGCACAAAATAAACGCATGTTTGTTTTAAAGAATTACTGATTATTGCAGTTGTTTAAAAAGTATTCTTAAGTGAATTAAGTTTTCTAATTTCCGAAATACGTCTGCCTATAGACACGAAATTTAAGAATGTAAGTCTCTTTTCTGAGAAGGTAGAGCGATTTTGCATCCAGATATTTGCGTAAGATGATTGCATGAAACTTGTTAAGTAGGCAGAGAGTAATTTTCTGCGAGGTTCTGTTTGCTGTTTGCCGACTACTCAACACGTTTTGTACGATAATTTTTATAGCACATTTTTGGCTATATTCCTTTCCATATTACATAGGATTTTTCTTTCAACTTCTTCGAATTTGGGTACGAATAATTCTAACAACCCATACATCTTTCAATAGACATTTCATTCACACATTACTTTATAACAGAGATTGTACTTCTCAAAGTGGTTGAGTATGCAACATTCGATCAAATAATGACCATTTACGAAGTACAATCACCACCTGTTATGTGTCTAAAAGCAATTGTTTGTGGAGCTTATGGGACTTAATTACTGGCTCATCAGTCTCTAAGCCTACAAACTACTTATGAACTAGCTTATACTGCCGCGGTGGAGAAGCTGAGCGGTCTAAGGCGCCTCGCTGCGGAGCGCGTGGTTGCACCCCGTCGGAGGTTCGAGTCCTCCCTGGGGCATGGGTGTGTGTGTGTGTGTTGTCCTTAGGTTAGTTTACCTATGTTTAAGTAGTTTGTAAGCTACCACACAGTTTGGTCCGACAGATTTACAAACATTTGAACATTTGATTTTAGCTTAAGACGGCGCAAACATCCATGCCCGAGGGGGATTCGAACCCCCGACCGCAGCGGCCATGCAGACCGTGACTGGCACGGCGGCCGGCTAAAAGCAATTATTCAACATGCTTCTGCTTCATACTTTTATATACGATTAAAAATCTAAATACCTCTTTTATTCGCCTAGTTCTTCACTCAGCTCAACTTAGTATTTTTAGTTATTTATAGTCAAATAATAAATATGTACTTGACATACAACAAAGTACTTTTCTCAGTTTTAGAGAGTAATTTGTAACAGGAAACCGAAACAAAAGCAAACACTCATGATTTATTATTTCTCCATGAAAATACTATACGGTGATCTGTGAAATGTAAAATTGTTTCCGTCTTCGTATTTGCTTCCATTCTTATTGTTTCAATTAAAAGCAGCACACTAACGAACCATGTTTCCCTGCAAATGGGGGCTTCTGTCACATTCAATGTGGGTACGCGACCCTAGCGCCAGCGAGCGGTCTAGTTTTTATTTACTAAGTCTATGGCACGTACTTCCGCATCCTGGCAGATCGCCTGCCATCAATGTATGTCCATTGTTCGTTCCGACGGACATGGGCAATTTTAGAAAGTCAATGAGAATCCTCACATGTTCAGAATTACTACAGAGTCGCTCACGGAACCCTCTACTGAGTTTCAACAGATCTGATGGCCACAAATCTCACCAGACATGAAAATTATTAAGTACTAGCTGAAAACCCGGCGTTACCCGCGTACGTAATTGTTTATTTACCCTTGAGTTAGTACTTGTCCTATCCCTTATCATGTTTTACCGTAAACATGTTATTTTTATAAGTGAATATATAAAGAATAGGCATGTCTCGAAAACATTAGATTATATTAATTGCATTATATGTTGTAAAATTGTATAATTTTGCAGGTACATATCCACTTGCATAAATGCTGTATGTCTGTAAAATCTGTTGCGAATACAGTTAGTAGTAAAGAAGTAATAGATTCAAACTTGGTGCGTGGTGGGGCGGTTTTCCATGAACGTTATTGTTTCTGCGCTGATATCTCTTGAACTACTTTTCGTACTGCAATGTAATTTAGAAGGCACATTCAGCTATATGTGTGTGTGCCGTCTAAAATTTTCTGCGGCTACAGTTTGTAGCGTCATACCGAATGCCACAGTTTTAGTCCATGAACAGCGGAAAAGTAGTAAGCGGGAAACTTTTTTCCTTTAATTATTTTGATGTGGTTGTCAGCGTGAAAAATTTTACTAAACGTTAGAAATTATGTTTAAAGTTTAAGTCGCTAAGTACTGTCATTCTCATATAGTGCATTTATAAAATTTCATCGCATTATGTGGCAGTTTCTTGTAACTATTATTGTTTATAAGCTATATCTTCTGAACCATGAGTCGTATGTGGTTGGTACTCATACAGCATTAGCATTTGGTATCTCATGTAAGGAATAAGTATACCAAATTTGGTTGAAATCGGTCTAGTGGTTTGGGAGAAAATGAGCAACATTGTTGTTTAATCAAGCAGTTTTTCGCGCATCTCATTGTTTATGACGTCATATCTCGTGAATTATGTGTTGTACGTGATTCTTATATTATTGCAACCGTCGTCATTGATTGAAGCTTACGTGTATAAAATTTCACAAAGATAACAAAACTGGTAGATTTGTATGCAATACGTACACACAAACACACAAATATATGGACTCTCTGCTTTATATATAAAGAAGAAGAAGGTATCTGGGATGCGTTGCAACGTGCTGTTCAGAGATCACCACCCCTTCGTACTTATGTACAGCTCTGCAGGATCCATAGCGTCAGTTCCCTCCGGCGCTAACTGACATATCTGTCGAGTTCATGGCACGTCGTGCTGCAGCATTTCTGCGATCTCGCGGGAGCCGTACATGATATTAATTGGTGAGCCAATATATTTGGTTCCTTAGTGAGTAAGCACGGACAGATAGTAAGCACGAGTGAGTACGTAGTGTAGTTCCACAGTAGAAATAGAGAATACAGAAACTAGCAAGGGAAAAAGGGTTTACGAATTATTTAATGTTCTGTGCCTAGCTTTCTGCTGCTTGTCCTTCTTCGTCGCAGCGTTTCTGGGGCAAAACATTTGCTCGCGGGATTCTTTCTGTTGTGGGTTTGCTTAGAAATTAGCCTCTACTTGTGGACCTTAACGAGGTGTGCCGTAAAATGCACGCTGAAGAGCGCTCGAATTGTGCAGGAAGGTTGTCTCGTTAAGAAATCCTTAACGTAGAACCAATTATCCGCTGCTTTCGAAGTCTCCTTGTTGCAGTTCAATGCGCTGGTCTTCAGCTAATAACTGAAGATATAAAACGTCGTTTTATAACGCGACTCTGTATTTACGCCTAGTAGCGCTGTAGCTTAAGACGACAGAAGATGAAACTCTCAAGGAAAGGATATCAGTCACAGCAGGCAAGTTCTTTGTATCGTTAACGCAAGGTTAAAAGTCTTTTGTTGTTCTACAATGATATAGGAAAATAATATTCAGTCGGATGTCAAGAAAACCTTAACGAAGATCGTAATTGCTTTTATGTTTTAGCAAACCATGTGTCGTTAATGACGAAGAATAGTAAAGGGGGGTTAGTTATTTCATGCCAACATGGGAAAAAATTACATACAATCCTACACACACATAGCTATTTGATGCTACATGAATGACAGTTATCGTTACTACAGTGTTAGTCTCTTAATGTAGACTTTAAGCTTCTCATTCTGTTGTTTATGTAGCGCCACATTTGTCAGTTGTACTATGTGACGTGTGCCTGTGTATTTACTTCTGTTATATTATCGTATGATCGCATGTAATGTATCATAGATGGCAAACACTGTAATTAATCACAAAATTGTTTTCCTAGGCATTAATGTACTCATATTATAGTGGATGTAAAGATATGTACGTGAACAGTAGCTTTTATTTTTTCATTAGTTACATCGTGGAAAACGTTATATAAAAGGTTTCATTATAGTTGTTTCGACTAATTACTTACACCTTGATCAACCCAAGTTACCGTGTACATGGTCCCACCAATGTTCAAGTATCTTAAATGCAGCTCTGCTTGTACTTTTATAATACTTAATTTATACTAATAGCTTTTTATTTACTGTTTAACTATAAATGACATAATATGGAAAATGACAACCTGTAAAATTATAACTGTTAGTCAATTATTGAAAATCGATAGATATCAACAGTGCAAGTTCACTTATAGTAGCGCACTCTAACCACATTCATAGAAACTTTTGCAGTATTTTCGACGCCGCTAATCACTTTTATGGAGGTGCCAGAAATGTGCACTATGCTGGTTCTTCTTTCATGTGTATTTTACTGTTTTAATTGGGACCAATATTTTAAATTTGACTATCGACCAGCACAAGATTATATATCTATCCACAAGAATATCTTGAACATTAAATGTGGAGAGCTTTTATAAATAGTTACATGTCATTTGTAGAAGGTTTGTATCTTTTTTTAAAATTTGAGATTACCATTTCATTTGTAATATCTACTACATATATTGTACTTGTAATTATTGCATGTTCCCCATAGACCAGAAAATGGTAACACTGAATGTTGTAACCGGTCGTTTTAAATAAACAAAGAATGAAAATTGCGAACTTGCCATTTCTTTTTATTTTATGAGAACGAGATAACATGCTAAGAGCCTTAGATATACGGAAACGGGTCACGTTTGTTGGCATTCATCTGCCATCGCGCATTCCACACTCACAAGGAAAGTACTTGGGCTCGAACAAACACATATACACAAAAATCGCATGAGAGATATTGTAAAGGTCCCTTATTGCACTAGTGATACTCCCGCATCTGCAAAACTCTGCAGTCGTCCGTTAGAGGCCTCTGCGTGTGCTTTGCCACATTGCACTTTGACCTGTCGGTTCGCCAGTAGGGACGGTGCAGTGTGCCTCGGAAGTTGCGTTTTGTGACATTTGTGTGGTGAAGCGTCAGATGGTGCGGCGATTGATAATCAATCCTGCTAAAGTATTGCGATTGGTTGACATGAAGTTACGTAGATCCATTCTTAGTGAAGATGGTATTAGTGTAGAAGATGAATCATTTGCATGCTTTCTCGTATCTGTGATGGCACAGAAATATGAGCATAAGTTAGATACTGCTGTAACACTAACACATAATGATGAAAAAAGGGATGATAATGAGGAAAAACTCATTGCTAGCGGTAGTGCTACGGTAAGTGCGGGAAGAGGCGATGGAAGCAGTGGCAGTGAATACCAACAGTCTTCCGAGAAGAAGGTTAAAGTTGCAACTATCATCACGGCTTTTGATGACAATGCGCTGGAGAACATGTACGACGATTATTACTTAATTTATAGTCTAATTATCTGCATTACGTATGGCGTCTACAATTACATCTACAGTGCTATCTAGAGCATGATTGCAAGGTTTTGCATAAAAACGACACCCACCAGCACGTTGAGGTGTACGTAGAGATACTGTAACCAAACGTTCATACAGATATGTTTGTTCGTGCCCAAGTACTTTCCTTGTCAGTGAAAGTGCTCCCGATACCGGTGGTTATGGCGTGCTGCCTCCTAGCAGCTTTGGGATACTTCATGAGCGCATCTCTACTTTTCAAAGTCAGTTGAGAAACTCTCACCCTGACCACCGGACGGTCTTGTCTACGTTCGCGAACGTGCTATGGCTCTTTATGTTAATACGATAATCAAAGTGATTCGTCGACATCGCACAAGTTTGTCAGGCATTCAACTAGTGCAAGTTTCGGTCGCTGGCACCTCACTGTCTCTGGCCCATATTCGTAACTTTTTCGTCGAGTTCAGTTATGTACAAGCGGTCCTAATGAGTACCACGACACTATGGTACGTGATATATACTGCTTACTCTTACGAGGACGACCAAGTAACATGATAGACGCCAACCAACATAACATGGGCAGTCGTACGGCGTGCAGTGACCATGTGTTTCTTGATACAGAGACACGTGCGCCGTGGTATCTGATCGGCAATGGGAAATTCATGACGCGAGTCCGATTACATGCTATTCATATGGTGGGTACTTCGTTGAGCGCTGAGTGTAGTACATTGCATAATGACGAACATCACTGACATGTGGTTCTTTCGCAGAAGTGTGGTGTTTGGCGCAAAAAATTGTAGCTCTTTTTCCTTCGAGTCGTGCCGCGGATACTAATCTTACCGGACGAGACACTATCCCAGAACAAAGACCAATTCATATACGAGGACTGACAGTGCTCTAACATTTCCGAGACGGCCCCAAGAGCTTACATGAGTTTTGAACATCAATACGAGAACGTCATTCGATGATCAAGGACGGTCCGAAATATAGATTTTATTACGCTAACTTTTTAGGAAGTGCTATGAGCGATCCCCCAAGCAGTTGCGGTGTACCGGGTATGAGAAGTTAATTTATACATTCGCCGACGTGGAACTAGAATTCGACAGGACAATGAAGCTTACTCTACAATCTATAGAGAATATGTAACCGACTCCAGAATCAGGTGCATTGGAGATCGGCGAGGTGCACTTCTAAAATTAGTTTAGCAACTAGTGACAGTGCAATGCAAGAAATGCGTTTTTGTATCGTGGTTACTTTCACTTAAACTATCTTTGTATCGCTTTTTTCGGTTTGAAGAAGAGATTTAACTTTCATTTCTGTGTTTGGAGAAGTACAAATTTTAATTTTATTATTGGAAAGGGCTGAAGGGGCGGAAGGAGGCTCAATAACAAAAAGTAAGAAAGAGAAAGAGAAAAAAGTGCTTAAAGAGCCGATGGCTCGAATTTGGAAATCCGGGTTCGAAACCCGGTCCAATACGAATTTTCAACTTTGTCATTGAAACGGTCGATATGTTTGTATGTATATTGGGATTTTATACTAAATAATAAAATAACACAAAAAACTGAAAATGTTTAATAAGAAGGCCTGGTCTTTTGTTACACCGCCAATTTTTTTAGGTTTTCGTAATATGTTATCCAAGTGGCGTATACATCTCCCATTGGAAACAGCAAAGGTCTTAATGTTTGCGTGAGAGTATGCTAGTCAGACTCATGAAACATGCTCCCCAGTGCTTAAAAATTCCAGTACAGCCTCCAACAACAAAGTTCGGGGAATACTCCTGTAAAATTAGCGTAGATGAACTATACGCTGAAGTTACTTTAATGTTCTCCGAAATAGTCCAGTCGCATAACTATGCACCGCTGACCTCTGCGACACATGTTCTGGAAACTCTGAACGAAGCCTTCATTTTTTGATAGTATTCAAAAGCCTTGTCATGTTTCGTTTCATGTCAGGAATAGGAGGAAGTCTGAAAGACCAAAATCAGTCGAGCATGGCGGATGTTCTAGTTCCACAACTCCTTTTTTTTTCTTTTTCTTTTTTATTTCAGGATTTGTCTGACTATATAGGCTGTGTGTGGGCGATAGATATCGCGATATAAACGCAATCGTACCCGGCGTAGACGGAACAAAATTTCAACGTATCTTACAGTGTTCAACGTCGTTCCCTCAGGGAAAATTCCTTGGGGATAACGCCTTGACTATTGACAAAGGTGATGAGATTTTGATGCGTGAGTTTTCGGCACTGACCTTTTCCAACGAGATGATGCCGGAGAACACCTTTCCTTGCTTTGCCGTTCCGGTTCAGGGTCGTGCCGGAGATACCAGGTTTCATCCTCAGTGACAACACGGTTCAATTAATTGGGTGTCACATCCGACGTTTCAACAAACTCTTATAAAGCCTCTAAGCGTGCTTGCTATTGTTTGTCAGTCAAGTGATGTGGCAGAAGACGAAAACATGTTTTCCTCTTCCCTAAAATCTGGGTAAGGATTTGCCACACGGATTTACAGTTAATCTGAAATTCATCTGCTATCATGTGAACAGTTAATCGTCTATCTTTCGTGATCAGTGACCTTACTTTCTCAACGTTTTCGGCACTGACGGCGGTCGCTAGTCGTCCACTAGGGAAATTATCATAAACATTCCCGTTCTGCTCGAAAACTGGCGAACCACTGTTACACACACGCCAAAGACAGTGCTTGATCCCCATAAACACGTACCAGCATCGCTTGCAGATATTTAGGTGTCTAGCCGAACTTAAAACAAAGCTTCAAATTGATCCTTTGCTGCATCATTGTCTTGGAATCAGTTGAGAACCAACGCACTAAATTAGCACTTCGGGCAAAATAATACGAACACACACGAACTACGTCAATTTTAATCCGAATCCTCAGTCGAATCCTGATACGGGAAACACTTGTGGTATGTCATACCAGCACCTTGTAGAAAAGAAAGCCTGATAATCGGTCCGTAACCTCATCGCAGATAGTCTGAATGCGGTTCGGTGCGGTCAGCGCGTTCCGTTCGATAACTGAAACAGGAAATCACAATATCGTGAAAACATCGATTTTAACATTTGTGGAACGGGAAAATATCCTCTGTGATGTGACGTATCTTATTTTATATTCTTTATTTATTTTTCAGTACTTCTAAATAGTTTCGAAACTGTTATATCTTTATTTTTGCATAGCGATCCTCCGCAGGTATATAGCAATCTAAGAGAAGCCATTTATGTAACGTAGTTTTCTTTTATTTCAAACTATCTGATAATGACGAGCTTCACTGCGTCGTTAGCTGCGTGTCATCATTCTCAAACGTAACAGAGAAACAATTTGCACAAACATGGTGCATGCGCTAAGATACTAAAACGTAATGTAACCAAAGTCTTAGCACACACGATCACGACACTCCCGCTCAGTTTCATTATACGCAACGACAGTAGCGTTCCTAGTAGCTAGCTTGCTCCATTTCTGAATACGATATCGGATAGCTGTGAGTGGTCTCGTTGAAACTGATTTATAACTGAGGGCGGAGCGGTTGGTTCCCAGCATTATGTCAGGATGAGGCGTGTTACATGGTGGAGCGCCAGAGGATACTACTAAGACCGTAGTAGCGTATACAAGTTCATTCAAATGAATGTAATATTCTGTGGTGCAGGCGCTAGCTCGGCAGGAGCTAGATCAGCAGGTGACGTCACCTCCGGTCGCGTCAGCTCGCAGACCCGCTGCGTTTTCTACGGGCCTGCTACCGTGCCGTTCGGACGGAGGTACCCGCACCGCGACGTCTGGGAGTCAAATCAGAGACTCCCAGGAGGAGTCCTCGGTCCCTTCTTCGGTATATGCCGCTGTTTCTGGCTCCATGCTTGAAACGACCGC
Source organism: Locusta migratoria (assembly GCA_026315105.1). Classification (NCBI taxonomy): domain Eukaryota; kingdom Metazoa; phylum Arthropoda; class Insecta; order Orthoptera; family Acrididae; genus Locusta; species Locusta migratoria. Next base: position 224,869,958 of record CM048751.1, on the reverse strand, counting down.
AGTCGGATATCGTGATCTAAATAAGATATCACTACGGCGTAAACATTGCCAATTGACTCTAAATAATAATAAGTATTGTGTCGTCCACATGAGTACGAAAATAAATCCGTTAAACTTTCTTTACAAGATAAATCAATCAAAAGTGACTCCACAAAATACCTAGGAATTACTATTACATCAGACTTAAACTGGAAAGAACACGTAGATAATATCGTGGGAAAGGCGAACCAGAGACTGCGTTTTATTGGCAGAACCCTTAAAACATGCAACAGAACTACGAAAGAAACTGCATAAACTACGCTTGTCCGTCCTTTCTTACATGAGTATTGTTGCCCAGTTTGGGATGCTAATCAGGTGGGTTTCACAAAGGACCTTGAAAGAGTCTAAAGAAGGGCAGCTCGATTTGTATTGTCACGATACAGGGGAGACAGTGTTACGGAAATGATACAGGATATGGGATGGGAATCATTACAACAACGGAGCTTATCGCTGGGGCGTGGACTACTTACGAAACTCAAATCGCCATCATTCTCCTCCGTATACGAAAAAAATATTGTTGACTGCCACTTACACAGGTAGAAAAGATCATCAGAATAAAATACGAGAAATTAGAGCTGGGACGGAGAGGTTCAAGTGTTCTTTCTTCCCGCGCGCTATTAGAGAATGGAATGGGAGATAAATAGTATATAGGTGTTTCGATGAACCCTCTGTCAGACACATGAATGTGATTTGCAGAGTATCCTCTGTAGATGTAGATGATATTTAAGAATTGATACAGCCTTTATGAAACCAACCAATGAAGACTAAGACAGCTTCAGGCAGTAACAACATTCAGCGTTCTGAAGACCGGTAGACAGCGGTTCACCATCTTCCGGATGATGGTCAGTTCGAAGTGTACTAGTTGTCTCCGGACTCTCCTACTTGCAACTAGTAAATACTAGTCTGTACTGTTTTGTCTGAGACACAAGCTGAAATCAGTGATTAGATCATTGAATAGGCGACTACCTTCCTGTGCATCACCGACTCGAAAGAGCCCTTTAGCCGCTGACATATCCTCGGTCCTATTCAGTCTTATGACAGAGTTACATATAGTTATGAAATGTATACAAAGCTCACGAATATACCCTCTCGCTTTCCTCGTCGTCCGTCGCAGTCAACAGTCTGCTGATTGTAGCCTTTCAACTTGCCGACGCAGCATCTGCTGTGGTCACGAGAGACTGACGTCGCATTTACGAAAGAGCCGACGAGCTGCTTCCGCCTAGCTTGCTGGCGATTGCTCGAGCAATGTAAGATTTTTAAGAACTTTCTCTGTAACTCTATAGTGAGCGTATGTATTTGTATAAAATTCGGCAAAACTTGAGAAAAGATCTCAATATTTGTCCTTAGTTTTGTAAGGACCCTGGTACATATGAAACGGTACGTTACATGACGCTTTACTTATATTCTCTTGTAACTTACAGGTATGTACTGAACAAAATGTCAGTTCCTTTTAAGAAGAAATAATGGTTTCTAAACTCCACAAGATCTTTCTGCTGAAACACGTCTCTCTCTGGTAAGGAATGCTAAGTTTCTGTCACAATTCCGGTGAGTATAGAACGATGGAAAAGTCTGTGGGATGCAATACTTACATCATTTAAAGTGCCAAACAATCCTGCACTATTGCATCCGAAAGAAAACCAACATTCACGTCTAGAGGAATGCTATGTGCCAGTCAGAAAACACTAAAACTTTTCAGTACAATTCGCCTTCGAAACAGAAATAAATATTCGTGTATAAGAGAGCCAATTGAAATGTAAGAACGTGCATCCATGGACACTACAGGGCACAATGTGAGGCTTCAGACTACTTCCATGTATAAACGCTATTAACTCCATTGAAGATAGCGTGTGATTAAATTAGGAATGAAGCAGGAACTCACGCGTTCCTAACATTGATATGTTTCTGCCTATATTTTACTCTGCAGCCAAAATTACGCATCGGAAATGAATAGTGTTTGTATGGGTAGTAGTTATCAGTCTCCCATTGTGCACTATGGTGGTACAGAGTCGTTAACAATAAGAGGGTGGAAGCTATGAGAGTTGAAAGTTACCGACTTATATAAAATTACTATCTGTAAGCCCTTCGTTTCCCTCTTTCTCTCCCATCTCTCTGTACCTTTCCACCTTTCCCCCTCTCGGCAAAGTTTTTTTGCAAGGTACCTTCTGTCATGTACCGTACAATCATTTATGTACCGCCGTGACCTTCCTCTTGGTTGAAAAGTCATGTGCGCAAAAATGCATCAAGATCAGAGCAAAACTGCATTTTGTCAAAGTCCGTAAGTTAAGTATCCTTAACCATGCACCGAATACGAAATTATATACAAACAGTGACATTCCTCTTGTTTTTAATGTCAAGCGTGCAAAATTTCTTAATGACCGGAATGAAACTGTAGATTTCTTCAGTCTATAGAAAACGTATCCTTCGCCATGCACCTTAATTCTGTCCTATTGCAAAGTCCATTGTTAGCTGACGTCTTCTAGCTACATACCGGAAAAATGTCAGCTTCCTAGGTGCAGCAGTTTTCGAGATTTCGCGTTTAGTCACTGCGTGAGTGAGTGTGTAAGTGACATTTCACACACACACACACACACACACACACACACACACACACACACACACACACACATATATATATATATATATATATATATATATATATATATATATATATATATATGTGTGTGTGTGTATATATCCTGAATTCTGTGTCCGTAGAGTGTAAAATTAGGAAACTGCCTGCGAAATGTGTTGTAAATGGAGCTGTAGTAGCCGGCCGCGGTGGCCGAGGTGACTGAGGCGCCCCAGTCACGGTCAGCACGGCCACTACGGTCGGGGTTTCGAATCTCCCCTCGGGCATGGATATTTGTGCTGTCCTAGTTCGTAAGTAGTTGATAAGTGGTTTGTAAGTTTAGGGACTGATGACCCCGTAGTTAAGTCCCATAAGCTTAACAAACATTTGAACAATTTTGAGCTGTAGTAAAGAAGTAGTAAACTACAACCTCATGCTTATTAGGGATAAATTTCATGCGTTTCATTGTCCTTGACGTCATAGCACCTGAACAATATGTCGTAATACGTTATTATTTCGAAGGTACATCCAGTGGTGTATATGGAAAATGTAGGCAAACTACGACAGGGATAGAGTTAGTAAGAAAAAAGTAATAAATCAAAACATCATGCGTGTTGAGGCGTTTTTTCACGAACCGAATTGTTTATTACTCCATATCTTATGAACTGTGTGACTATTATGATAAAATTTCGAACATACATTCAGTGGTATGTGTGTATACTGTCTGTAACATTTCTCGCAAATACAATTAATAGTGTACGAGTAATAAGTCATGCCAAATACCGTAATTTTAGTGCATGAACCCCGAAAAAATTTCTTCATTTCATTATTTTGCTATGGTTCTCAGCGAGACAGTTTCCTAAAGGAAATTATGTTTAAAGTTTGTTGCAAATCGGTAAGTGCTCTCCTTCTCAAATATTAGACTGATGAAGTCACGCTTAGCTGACGTCTTATACCTATCAATTACATTTTTGCCAAATTTCAGTTTCATGGGTGAAGTGGTTTTTGAGATTTCGTGTTTGGTCAGTAAGTGAGTGACTGAATGAGTGTCCTTTCGCTTTCATGTAGAGATAGATACATGGGGCTGTCAATATTTTGATCATCAGCAATAACTACACAATGGAGACGAACGTTCTCTCTGTGTTGTTGTAGTAGAAAGTCTCCCATTGTGCACTACAGCAGTTCCGTGTCGATATCTATAACAGGGTGGATGATATAGTGGTTGAAAGTCGTCAGGTTACTGTATATAACATTCGGACTGAAGACCACTGATGTCTTCTGACACTGCCATCGCCATATTGCCAAGTTTTGGAAAAGTGTTCGTATTGTAGAGATAATGTTTTATGTCACTTAAAACAGGAATAAAACGTTTGACGGTATTCCCATGATATACAACGTGTTAAAAGAATGCAAGTTAGCTGTTAAAAAGGGTTTTCAAATATATTATGATGAGTATTTATTACTATTTATACAGAAAAGTATATTGTTTGAAAGTACATACTTTGCAATGACTGTCAGTTCAATGCATTAACCGTAAGATGATCGACTTAACTCATAATTTTAATGGAGGAATAGCATTCCAAAACTGACCAAATTGGCAGACAGGCTTCAACTGACATATGTGCTCGGGATAAATAATGCCATCTCCCTTTATTCTAACCTCCTTCCGCAATGCACATTCTTCAGTTGTTTTTCTGCAACAAACGTACGAATAAAGAAAAATAAGTGCATATTGCACTTTGCTTTGAAAAGTAAAACTACCAAGAAAGAGGCCAAAGCGTAAGAAAGCAATTTCGCGTTCTCGATCCGTTTCTGAAAGAAAACGGCGCTGAAAAGTGAATCTACAGACGATAGAAACTTGAAATTTGTAGACGTTGTTTATCTTACACTTTAGGTATCAGCGGATTTTCGATATTCCCATCTCTAAGGGTGTAAAACAGGGGATGAACGGTTTTTTGAAAATACGTTGCTATTAAGGCAATTTTGAAGGAAGAAATACAAAACTTGGTATTTAGATTTTTGATTAGAATTTTAAAAACATGTAATTCGATATTATTGGAATATCAACCATTAAGCGAGTGAAATAAGGGAATATCTTTTAAGGGTGCTACTAAGACTATTTTGATTCTAGTACTGCGAAAATTTGTATTTGGAAACATGGTTAGAATTAAAAAAAAAAAAAAAAAAAAAAAAAAAAAAAATGTGTTTCGCGTGAATTCTACCATCAATGATGCAATAGGGGGTGGCACGTTTTATCAAAAAACTTGATTAGGAAAGCATTTTTAAAGCAAACCTATGAATATTTATATTTAGAAGTAGAAACAATCAATACAGACCATCCTGTCTGCGCGTGCGAATCAGCGGGAATTAACCTAGTTACAAATAAAATGACGTAGCACAGAAAATGGCTCTTTACAATGGGATTTATTTCCCGAAACGCTAAATAAAAAGCCATGATTGGTAGCAGTGTTTTCTCTTATAAACAAAACCATTTATTGTGGAAATTTTATTTAAAAAAGCACATCCACTTTCGCATCTGCAGACGCATCATACGATGCTTATAATTTTTTTTAAAGAACATGTCTGCCTTTTAGCCACTCCCCAGCATTCAAATAAGATGTTAAAAACAGTGAACGCTACCTAACGTACGTTTACGTTCTCATTAAAACGATTATCATAGTTTTGTCGTGTTAACGGGAAGGTGAACGTTAGGTAGCGTTCGATATTTTAAACACCTAATGAGAACGCTGGGAGTGGTGCGGTGGTAAAGGGTGGTGAAGGACGTTTTCCAGATAATCTCTCCACATCAAAAACTCGTCAAAAATGTAGCTCAGTCTTATTAAAAACCTTGTGTATAGATCTTGTAGTCAGTTGCTAAGTAACTATTTAAAACTTGAATGTCACCCTGCTACTCAATTCATCACATAAACTGTGCCTTTGAACTTCTTTCCGAAGTCTATGTTCCAACACACACTCGCGCAAAAAAAAAAAAAAAAAAAAAAAAAAAAAAAAAAAAAAAAAAAAAATAATAATAATAATAATAATAATAATAATAATAATAATTCCTGACTACGTGAATCTGGTTAATTGATAGGTCGTTGTACCAACAAGAGAAAACAAATCAAACATGTAAAATCACTTTAAAAGTTTCGTAGCCAGACCTTGATGTTTGACTGAAGTGCACAGCTTTCTAGATTAAAATTTCTCAAACAGAATTTCACTAATTTCAAATGCCTCTCGAAACTTGAGAATTTCTAATAAACATTACAAATCACCACTGTTAATGTCTTGGATGTGGAAAAACGAGTAACATAAAATTCTCATCTTTCACTTCCAGTAATAGAATACGTTATAATTGATAATTCTTGATAATATAAAGTTTGAGGTGTTTCTTCATTTAAAATAATTCACATTTATTGGATCAAATTACATGACAAGCGTTAACATTTTGGCAGTGACCCAACCAAACGTTATCATGAGACTGACTATACGTGATACAATAGCATTTTTTCCTTTATTTTTAATATATATATATTTTCTTAGAGAACGATCGCTGTATCGCAATAAAGAAGGCGCAGAGGTGTCCGTTGCCCCGTGACCGTCGGTTAACTTCATATATATATATAATGATGCGTCTGCAGGAGGCGAAACTGTTGTGCTTTTAAAATAAAAACTTGTATTCAGATGGGACTTAATTTCCACAATAATAACATTTGTCTGCGGATACCCGCATTTCAACCTAAGTCCATTGATCTCACAATCTCAGGCTTTCAAGAAAACCATTTTTTGAATGAAGCTTTCATTCTGCAGCGGAATGTGCGCTGATATGAAACTATCTGGCAGATTCAAATCTGCCAGGAAGGTATATATCGCACACTCCGCTGCAGACTGAAAGGTTCATTCTGGAAACATTCAGTAGGCTGTGACTAAGCCACCTCTCCACCATATCCTTTTTTGCTGGAGTGCTCGTTCTGCAAGGTTCGCAGGTATAGAGTGGGTAATTATGGCGATTGAAAATCAGATGAACCGACAAAGTGGTGAGCAGTTTGGGACAGAGGCACGAGTACATGGGCAAATGAGAGTGTTGCAGGTTGCATCAGAATAGAAGGAAGCAGTGAATTTGAACACGCGCAGACGTCGAAACGGTAAACAGCAATTATGTGTGGCGTCGAGTGTAAGACATGGTGTGTGGTGTAGGTATGATTTGTGTGTGCTGTCGAGTGTAGGTCATGGTGCGTATTTTGTTGTGTTCGTATATGTGTGTCCTTATTAAAAAGTGAAATTGAGCGTGATGATTTGTCTTTGTTATATTATGTGGTACCAAGTGCAGCTATGAGAGTATGAGGAGATATCTCGGATTTTTCGTAGAAAGAAGTGAGTCTCGTTTTTACGAGTGTGGTGATTTTGGGTATGTTGAGGTCTCGGTGTATGTATGTGTTTGGCATATACCGAGGGGCGTCAGTAATGATCCGTAAGGTACGATTCTGTAATCTTTGGATCTTTTTGAGATGTATGTCTGAAGCTATGATCCAAGCTTCGAACCCATAGAGGACTTTATGGAGGATAATAGATTTGTAAATGGTTAACTTAACTTTGGTGGTTAGCCCATCCCCTTTTAGGAAAGGGTAGAGTAGGATCAATCTGGCACTACAACTTCCAAGTAAGTTTACTATCAATTTCAAGGCCTAAATATTTAACCGAGTTCATCCAAGTGAACATAATTGCCTGACATTTGGTCGGATTAATTTTTATTTTCCAAAGGTTGCACCATTGAGTAATTTCCTCAAGGTGCCATTGAAGGGACATGGCGATATAATTGAGGTTTGGACCAGATGTATAGATAGCTGTATCATCAGCATATAAAGCTATTTCAGTTCCCTGGTGCTTAGGTATATCGTTAGTGTAGATGAGGTAAAAGACTGGTCCGAGCACCGAGCCGTGGGGAACGCCAGCCTCTATGGTGTTCCTGCTGCTGCTGCTACACTAGTAAAAAAGCTTCTTCCCCTGAGTAACGAGTAAAGCATCTTGATCATGTGTCCTGGCACCTCATAGTTGGCGAGCTTTTGGATGAGACCTTTATGCCAGACGCGGTCGAAAGCATTTTCTATGTCTAGCAATTTCGCGCCAGTGCTGTGTCGCTGAGTTCTGGCACGGCATATTTCGTCCATTAGCCGGGTTGCCTGGTGAGTGGTGCTATGACCAGCACGAAAACCGAACTGCTCAGAAATCAGTATGTGATTGTTCGTGAGGAAAGTTTGAAGGGGGTCTAGAATAATGCATTCGAGTACCTTGCCCAGGAAACTAAGTAATAAATACAAGCAGCAGAAGGGGACAGCCGGCGGAATAAATACCGGCCAGTTTGCCTGCGAGCAGTAAAGCTGGAGTTCGCCGGCGATCAGTGAAGACTGTCGGGGACCGGCGACGCCGGGTCGGCGGACACTGAAGGCGTAGCGACGGGGCACGCACCCGGGAACGTCAGAAGAGAGCTAGCCGGCCCGCGACCACGCCCAACAACCGCCGCCTAGCTATCAGCCACGAGGTCCCTGCAACTGGCGGCGCCAGCGGCCTCCGGGAGACTGCACTGGTGACCTCCGCAGGAAGAGCAGCTGATGACACCGAAGCAAAGGGCGCCCCTTAGAGTCTCCGCTGGCGCACCATCCGGCGCGACACAGCATGGGAGACACGGGAGGCAGTCTAAACGCGCTACGGGTCTCCGGTACATGAACCAAAGACCATGTAAAAATAACTAGACTCCCTGACGGCGCTGCTGTTGCGGGATAATTTGAACCTTCGCCCGGCCGCCATGGTAGTGGCAAGCGTCAGATAAATACGAGTGTTATTAGCAGGTAAATCGTGTATTAAATAGCTACTGCGGGATATTTAGACAATTGATAGTCAGGTCTGTACTGTTGGACTATCGCAGTGTGCAAGAAGCACAATGATGAAGAGTTGCTCAGTGTTTAAACACATAAATCAATTTAAGAAAGGAATGAAAAATCTAATACTGTATTCCCATTTATATTTCTCAGTAATACACGTAGCCCTACTACTTCTGTTCAGAGATAGTCACTCTTGCTTAACAGACTGTTAGTCAAGACAATATAAGATTGAATGAAATAAATAACAGGCTTTCATAATAATGGTAGTTCTTAAAAGGAGTTATTTTAGACAGTTCTAGTGGACAGGAAGTTCATAAAGTTTCCTTTTTATGATTGTGTAAAATAACTATTGGGTTCACGAAATCAGCTGCTTCACAGCAGTTGGAATTTTTGTTTATGAAATTAATATTAGCAACTTGTAACGCAGAATTTAAGGGGATTCTGCTTTACATATGGGTATAACAACTGAAAGAGATTTGCAGACCTGTGTATAGTTCCATATATGAACGGCACATAGCCACAGTGGATGCACATTGTGAAGTCCAATCCTGTGACGATAGTTGCTCACTTTTGAGCAGTTCACTCTGCTGTAAAGTATTTGGCTTACAGCATTGAAAATGCTGATTTTATTGCTAGATACCCTAATGCAAATGTTAGATGCCTTAGTTCAGAAAAAGTTATGGCATACTTCGTGCTCTTAAAAGAATTTGGTAGTGGCTAATTGATGTATTTACAACGTAAGACGGTATTTTTCAGTTATGTATCTGATGGCATATTTCACTTTCACAATCGATTTTTAACATTATCTGTTTCAGTCAGCCCTCTTTGATTTTTTGATGCTATGAAATATCTTTAATGTTTTGTACAAACGTTTCACAATCGTAGAATATACTGAGAAAGTGCCAAAAAATCGTGACTGATGATAAATTCCGTCCATATGCTGCACTTAGAACGCAAAAAAAAAAAAAAAAAAAAAAAAAAAAAAAAAAAAAAAAAAAAAGACACACTACATGTTATAGTTCGGTTTCGTTTGGAAGAAGGCCGGCCGCGGTGGCCGAGGAGACTAAGGCGCTCCAGTCACGGTGTGCACGGCCACTACGGTCGGGGGTTCGAATCCCCCCTCGGGCATGGATATTTGTGCCGTACTAGTTCGTAAGTAGTTCATAAGTAGTTGTAAGTTTAGGGACTGATGACCCCGTAGTTAACTCCCATAGACTACACAAACATTTGTTAGGAAGAGGAAAATCTCTTGGCCAGTTTCTACACCGTATGTGTAATAAATTTACACGCAACGGATAGTTGCTGTATATTCCAGGAGTCTGAAGCTGTTTTGTAGTTATATACTTCAATTAGTTTTCGCGACTTAACTCAAATGAATACTCTCTCTAATCAAAGGAATCTTAAGGCACATTTAAAGTTGGCGCGGAAGTTTGCCATTACAATGGCCGCGGAGGCGCTCTTCCATTTGTCCGTTGTTCGCAGTCGGCCGCTTACGCGATTGTGGGGGCTTGGCGCGAACACGGCACCACCGGCCCATAAAGCGGGACAACACACTCCTGGCCGGGCGCGGCCTAGAGGCGCAATAGTTCGCAGACAACTGAGGGCCGCCGTAAGGGACGCCAGCTGAGCCCACAGTCCGGACAGCCACCTCAGCTCTAGCACTCATTAAGTCAAAGCCGCTGAAGGCCGCGGAAGCCAGGTTAAAACATGTACAGTGGATGAAACTTCCTGGCAGATTAAAATTCTGTGCCGGAACCGAGACTCGAACCTGGGACCTTTGCCTTCGCGGGCAAGCGCTCTACCGACTTTTTTTTTTTTTTTTTTTTTTTTTTTTTTTTTTTTTTTTTTCCTTGTTGGGTTGTTCTTGTCCTTGCGGACGCTGATCGTGTATGTTCGTTTTCGTTCTACGTGTTCTTTGGCTCAGCTTTTTTTATTACAGAGAGCATTCTGCACTCTGACCGGGCGCGCTGAGCCACGGCGCCCGGCGACCGACTGAGCTATACCGACACGACTCACAATGCCGCCTCACAACTTTACTTCCGCCAGTACCTCGCCTTCTACTTTCCAAACTTCACAGAAGCTCTCCTGCGAAACATGCAAGACAAGCACCCCTGGAAGAAAGGATTTGGTGGAGACATGGCTTAGCCTGCCAGGAAGGTTTCACATCAGCGCACACTCCGCTGCAGAGTGAAAAGTTTCATTCTGGAAACATCCCTAAGTTGTGGCTAAGCCATGTATCCATTATATACTTTCTTCCAGGAGTGCTAGTCTTGCATGTTTCTCAGGAGAGCTTCTGTGAAGTTTGGAAAATAGGAGGCGAGGTACTGGCGCAAATAAAGTTGTGAGTCGTGTCGAGATAGTTCAGTCGGTAGAGCGCTTGCCCACGTAAGGCAAAGGTCCCAGGTTCGAGTCCCGGTTCCTGTACACAATTTTAATCTGCCAGGAAGTTTCATATCAGCGCACACTCCGCTGCAGAGTGAAAACTTTCATGTACTGTGAATATCAATAAAAGTTGTCTTAAGTAAACGCTATTTCACTCATGCTTCCACTCCGACTCCAGATACGTCCCCCACCCCTTGCGGCTGCCCTGATCATTCCAGACAAATGTTATTAGTAACAAAATGTTCAAATGTTTGTTAAGCTTATGGGACTTAACTACGGGGTCATCAGTCCCTAAACTTACAAACTACTTATGAAATACTTACGAATATCCATGCCCGAGGGGGGATTCGAACCCCCGACCGTAGTGGCCGTGCAGACCGTGACTGGAGCGCCTCAGTCCCTTCGGCCACCGCGGCCGGCTATTAGTAACAATTCTAGTCCCTTTACCACCCCACAAAACCAATCCCGCTACACAGGAGAACTGCGAAGTTTGGAAAGTAGGAGGCGATATAATTGCAGGACGGATCGTGAAGCGCGCCGGGATAGCTCAGACGATAGAGCGCTTGCCCACCAAAGGCAAAGATCCTAGGATTCAAGGCCGGTTCCATCACAAAATTTTATTCTGCCACGCAGTTTCAAAACGTTTTCCAATCAATCAAATCAAACGATATTGGCCTGTATTTTCCGAGCGGTCTGCACGACCGCTAGGGTCGGTGGTTCGAATCCCCCCTGGGATATGGATGTTTGTGTTGCCTTTGATATAAGTTAGTTCGTAAGTATTTTGATAGTTTAGGGATTGGTGACTCCACAGAGGAGTCCCATATACTTAACAAACATTTGAACATTTTTTGTAATACGATAGGTATTGCCACACTTTTGCACGTCTTCTGTCGGTTCGCTGCAATTCTGAAGGTTAGATGTTGTTTTCGAGTAATTTACTGAGAGTAACTATAATGTACATTACATAATCATTAATAACAATCAAGAGTAATGCCTGGTTGTTCCACTGTTGACTGTAAAAATCGAATTGGCGATGGCTGTGTGATGCTTGTGTGCCCAAGAAATGGAGAAAGACGAAAACAGTGCGCGCTAAAAGTTAATCGAGAGGGCAGGAACCATAAAGGCGACTTATGCATACCAACAAATTATTCAATTCCATGTGAAGTGTTTCTTGCTGGCTCCCAGACGAGAAAGGCCTTGAGAAAGATAATAAATAAATAGCTGCAACTATAATTTTGCTTTGGCGTAATAGATGGGTACTGGGGTCCGTAACCCAGAGTACGCGAGTTTGCATCCGGAAAGTAACAAAAACTTTTTTCTTGATCCATATTTATAGCTTTTTTCAGTTCATGATATTTGGTTTAACACGTCATGCTGCACAGTATGTTTCAACGTGGCTAGGGAGACCTAAGTCAACGCATGCCTGACTGGCACCTACGCCTTGGCTGTGTATTGTTGACCATTCACAGTCCTGTAATTGGTTACGGTATGAAACATGCAAAAAAAAAAAAAAAAAAAAAAAAAAAAAAAAAAAAAAAAAAAAACCAAGGGAGAGGGGATATTTACTTCTTGCCAATATTCAGTTACCTAGTGTGGTACAGCGTCCCTAAAAGTATATACAGAATCACGTTTTCGGCATTTCCCAGTATAGGAAAATGTTTTAACTACGACAGGAACGCACTTCCAATACATTTATGAGGGGCGGACAGGAATAAGACTTTACTAAATTCAGCGATAGATCTTGTTGTTGATGTTGTGGTCTTTAGTCCGCAGACTGGTTTTATGCGACTCTCCACGCTACCCCGTCCTCTGCAAGTCTCTTCATCTGAGAATACGTACGGTAACCTATGTGGTGTCGCACAAGTACAAAGTGCGCGCCACTTACTTTCGCCGCGCGCCGCCATGCACGCACGGCGCGGCGTTCTCACGACGACAGCCACGAGCGCCCTCTGCGACAACGCCGCTCGTGGCCACCACTGAAGGACATCGTCACTTCGGACTGAGATAGCAACGAGTTAGGACCTTCGTAATCAGATAGGCACGAGTGAAGACTTTGCTATTGTACAGGCACTAGGCAGGCCTCTAACAACTATGTATCAACATTCTGCAGTACTATGTAAAAGTTAAGTATTGTTACATTCTGTGCAATATATCTCTTTCTAATTTACTCGAGTGTTTATAGTTTCTGGCTGCTCCCCTCCGTACCTGCACCAGCGTGTCGGTCTCATTCCACTCGGCCACCGACACCTACGACGAGGCTGGGACACAAAAGCGGCGACGAAGTTGGGACACAAAAGTGGCGACGAGGAGTGATAGACGAACCTTGGACCAGCCCGCTAGCAGCAGCCAGACAGCAGCAGTCGGAGCTCGCAGAAATTGCTCCCGCCCACCCACCCTTATTATAAGATTTTTGGGGGAACATTTTCAGTTATGTGTTTGTGGACTTTTTTTTTTGCAGAGCGTCCTCTTTCATATTGCATTTGTGTTTTGTTATAAGTTACTTGTATACGCGGCGCCTAATCGGTCAGCATGGCCACTACCCCGAACCCAAACTTAATGGAAATTATTCAGTTACAGACGGCGCAAATAACGCAACTCCTCCAGGCGGTGTCCCAGCTCACAGCGCAGGCAGCTAACCAACAACAACAGCCGCCGCTTCAGCAGCCCACACCTGCCGCCGCAACATTTCCTACGTTTCGCCAATACAACGAACGTGAGGAAGAATGGAGTGATTATCTGGCGCAGTTTCGAGAACTCGTCGCGGCTCATCAACTTACAGGTCAGACTGTTAAGCATCTTTTATTGTCTGTGGTGGGCCCCAAAACCTTCGTATTACTGCAGAAACTATTCCCGCAAGCATCTCCTCGTGATGTAGACTTTGAACAAATAGTAGAGGCACTAAATGCTCATTATGAGAGAAAAGTTCTTGTAGCCGCTGCACGGTATCGATTTTTCAGACTTAAAAAATTACCGCAGCAGTCACACCAAGAATGGATCACCGAGTTGAAGGGCTTAACCCGCAAATGTAAATTTACGTGTTCTTGTGGACTTTCTTATAGTGATGTGATGTTAAGAGATGCGATTACGCAGAACATTCAGGACCCCAGAATTAGGGCAGCAATTCTAAAACAGTCAGACCCCTCATTAGACAGTGTACTGCAGCTTATAGAAGCGCATGATACTTTTGACTTAGCTGATGTAGAAATGCAAAGCCACAGTGTAAATTCAGTGCGCCGCAACGGACGCTTTCCTAGCCGTAGTTCTCAGTATAGCACTAGTGATTCTTATTTTTCTACCGGCCGTGCTGAACAGACAGTGAACAGTAGCCAGTGTAAAAGTGCGACGCAAAGGTCGCCCCGTCTTGTTAGAAACAGTGCTTCGCAAAGTGCGAGAACAGTTCATTCTGTAAATGTTATACGGGCTGTGGACTTGAACACTGCTTTCCTTGGATCTCAATTGCAAGAAAGTAGTTCTGCGCCTATGGCAAAACTATATAGTGCACCACGTAGCAAGCGCCGACGAGCGCGTAAAACAGTGCAACGGAAAAGGGTTCGGGACAAGCAAAATGACTATGAACAGTGCATTCCTGTAGTGCAATTAGTGCCTTCTGCCACTGCTCCTTGTAATAGTGCCCAGTACTGTGTAACTAGTGACAGTAGACATCAAGTAGCTACTCAAAAGTGTAGTGCAGTAGTTAGTAAATCTGGAGTAGCTTCGCAGGCTTGCGCGGACGCCGATCCGGCGGTAGTGTCATCTAGTGACAGTGTTGTTAATCCGCTGCGTGCCGAGTCTGCGCCGCTTCCTTCACCGCGCGGCCCGCGCAAGGGCAGTAAACAAACCGTAGCAGACGTTGCCCACATTCGCGCACCTGTCGTGCGCCAGCAGCACAAACTTTTTGTAAATCTCTCCATAGAAAATAAGACTGTGCAATTTCAGCTTGATACTGGTTCCGCTGTCACATTAATAAATAAAGATACTTATGAACTTCTGGGTTCTCCAAAATTATCGCTGTGTCAACAAGTGCTAACAGCTTATACCGGTCAAAATATTCCCGTGCTAGGAACGTGTAGCCTGCCTGCCTCTTTTCAAGGTGTAACAAAAACAGTTGCTTTTGTAGTTCTTCAGGCCAAATCGACACAGAACATTTTTGGATTAGATGCTTTTGACTTGTTTGGCTTATCAATTCAAAGAGATGTTCTTCAAATTTCGTCAGTAGTGCCTCAGGACAAAATCAATGCTTTATGTGACAAATATAGTGATTTGTTTTCGCCGGAACTAGGTTGTGCAAAAGACTTCGT
This sequence comes from Locusta migratoria, assembly GCA_026315105.1. Lineage (NCBI taxonomy): Eukaryota > Metazoa > Arthropoda > Insecta > Orthoptera > Acrididae > Locusta > Locusta migratoria. Next base: position 224,854,791 of record CM048751.1, on the reverse strand, counting down.
GGCACATGTAACTTTAAAAGAATCTGCAGTTCCAAAATTTCGTAAAGCTAGACCAGTGCCTATCGCCTTGCGTGATACAGTTGCCAAAGAACTTAAACGTTGGCAAGATAGTGGGGTGATTTCTCCTGTTTCTGCGAGTCAGTGGGCCTCGCCTATAGTAATTATACCCAAGCCGTCAGGAAAACTTCGTCTCTGTGCGAACTTCAAATCAACAGTGAACAGTCAAACAATTGTAGACACTTACCCTCTGCCCAGACCTGAGGAACTGATGGACAAATTAGGACAGTCTCGCTTCTTTTCCAAGATTGATTTAGCAGAGGCATACTTACAGATTCCACTTGATGACGAGTCAAAAAAGTTTTTCGTCATTAATACTCACATGGGCCTTTTTCAATTTCAACGCCTACCCTTTGGCAGTTCTTCCGCCCCCGCTATTTTTCAACGCTTTTTGGAACAGCTGACAGTTTCTGTACCGTGTTGCTCGAACTATTTAGATGACATTGTGGTCTCCGGACGTACAGTTGAAGAACATTTAGCAAACCTGGAGTGCCTTTTCAAAGTTTTGACTGCAGCAGGTCTACGTTGCAATAAAGCAAAGTGTTCGTTTTTTCAAACTGAAATAGAGTACCTAGGCCATGTGATTAATGCCCAAGGAATTCATCCCTTACAGTCACATCTTCGAGCAATCAAAGACTTGCCTCTTCCTAAGAATGTGCATGAATTGCAAGCAGTGATGGGAAAGCTTAACTATTATTTCAGGTTTATTCCCAATGCCTCTCAGATTGCAGCTCCACTGCATCACTTACGTAGGAAGAATGTTCCTTTTGTATGGTCTAAAGATTGACAGGTTGCCTTTGACAACTTAAAGTCTGCACTACTCAGTGATGCATGTCTGATTCCCTTTGACCCCCAGAAGCCTGTAGTGTTAGCAGTTGACGCCTCATCGTACGGTCTGGGCGCAGTAATCTCACATCGTATTGGTTCTCACGATCGTCCTATTGCCTTTGCATCCAAGCTACTGACGCAGACGCAACAGAATTACAGTCAGATAGAAAAGGAGGCCTTAGCAATCATTTACGGCGTCACAAAGTTTCATCATTATCTCTATGGCAGAAAATTCTATTTGTTGACGGACCACAAGCCTCTCACGTCGTTGTTCTCACCCACACAGCCAATTCCGCCACGTACGGCACAAAAGCTTCAGAGATGGTCCTTGATATTGTCTAATTATCAGTATGAGATTTTGTACCGACCTACCACTAAACACGCCAACGCGGACACACTTTCCCGACTTCCGGTTGGCCAGGATGTGTCGTTTGATTCTTCGGAAATGGCATGTTGTCAGATAGACTCCAGAGATGCTACCGCTGTCGCAGATTTCCCTTTGAACTCTCGTCGGGTCGCACAGGAAACAGCTGCGGATGCAGACTTAAGTGTGGTAGCACGTTTTGTTCGCTTTGGTTGGCCTGCCAGAGCCAAAGACATTGATCGGCCTCTGATTCGACGTTATTTTGCACAACGTCATGCATTATCTTTAAGTCAGGGTGTACTGTTGTTGCATACCGACAACGACCAAGCAAGAGTGATTGTTCCTCGTTCCCTGCAACGAGAAGTGTTACGCCTCCTGCATCAAGGACATTGGGGTATTGTTAGGACAAAGCAACTGGCCAGACGTCATTGTACCTGGGTTGGTATGGACGCTCAGATAGAGAACATGACGTCACAGTGTACTGTTTGTGCGGAGCATCAGGCGGCTCCTCCGCAACGTTTTTCAGACTGGCCACGCCCCAAGGGACCATGGCAACGTTTACACATTGACTTTGCCGGACCTTTCTGGAATACGCGATGGTTAATTGTTGTAGACGCTTTCAGCAAGTTTCCTTTTGTGATTGCCATGAACTCAACGACAGCTTCTAGTACAATCAGTGCCTTAACATCAGTGTTTTGCATCGAAGGCTTGCCTGAAACTATCGTCAGTGACAATGGACCTCAGTTTGTTAGTGCGGAATTTCAACAGTTTTGTCGTGTGAATGGCATTCAGCATATCACCACCGCACCTTTTCACCCTCAGTCCAATGGTGAAGCAGAACGTTTCGTTCGAACATTCAAGTCTCACATGGAAACGATGAAAGGTCAGCACTCCAGGCAGCAAGCTCTTCAAATTTTCCTGTCTACGTATCGGTGCATGCCACGTGACGGCCCGTCTCCTGCCGAGCTGCTACACGGCCGCCGTCACCGCACTCTTCTTCACCTGCTGCAGCCTCCCACGCACCGAGTCGGTTCGTATGGCGCTACGCGTTTTCAGGTTTCTACGCCGGTGCTGTACAGGGTGTTTGCTGGAAACAAGAAGACATGGCTGCCGGGCACCATTCAGCGCGTGCTCGGTAACAATATGTATGTTGTACGTTCTTCCACAGGGTCGGAGCTGCGGCGCCACGCAAACCAATTGCGCCTGCATAGGCCTCGCGATCCTGTCTCCGGTTTCTTGATTCCAGACCCAGTTCACCGCCAGGGAGCACAACCACATCGTTCGTCCCCGGACTACGAGATCGTACCCATGGAGGTGGACGCACCTCCGACGCAGTCGTCGCCGCCGCTGTCGCCGCCGCAGATGAGAGCGTCACCGAGAGGGACTCCGGGACCGTGCGGCCCCCCCCCAGCTTGGGCCACGCACCTCAGAAGAAGATGACCTGCTCCCTCTGGGCGGGGGCGGGCGCCCTTCCCCAGGTTTCGGCGGGTTCCCTGGAGGATCGCAAGGCGGATGCCGGGGCGCGGACGGCGTCTCGATCCCGGCCTCAGCTACGACGCCCGTCCCACCAGTAACGCCCCCGCCCAGGCCCTCCTCCCAGTGCCGTCGCCGTGGCCCTCAGCCCTACGCCACGACGGCGCGGCGGTTTGGGGGGGGAGGGGTGTGGTGTCGCACAAGTACAAAGTGCGCGCCACTTACTTTCGCCGCGCGCCGCCATGCACGCACGGCGCGGCGTTCTCACGACGACAGCCACGAGCGCCCTCTGCGACAACGCCGCTCGTGGCCACCACTGAAGGACATCGTCACTTCGGACTGAGATAGCAACGAGTTAGGACCTTCGTAATCAGATAGGCACGAGTGAAGACTTTGCTATTGTACAGGCACTAGGCAGGCCTCTAACAACTATGTATCAACATTCTGCAGTACTATGTAAAAGTTAAGTATTGTTACATTCTGTGCAATATATCTCTTTCTAATTTACTCGAGTGTTTATAGTTTCTGGCTGCTCCCCTCCGTACCTGCACCAGCGTGTCGGTCTCATTCCACTCGGCCACCGACACCTACGACGAGGCTGGGACACAAAAGCGGCGACGAAGTTGGGACACAAAAACCTACATCCTTTAGAATCTGCTTACTGTATTCGTCCCTCGGTCTACCTCTACGATTTTTACCCCACACACTCCCTTTTAATGCTAAGATTCCTTGATGTCGTAGAATGTCTCTCACCAACCTATCCTTTCTCTTAGTCAGGATGGGCCAGAAACTACTTTTCTTCCCAATTCTGTTGAGCACCTCCTCATAAGTTACGTGATCTACCCATCCAATCTTCGTCATTCCTCTGTAGCAATGCATTTCAAAAGCTTCAATCGTCTTTTTGCCTGAACTCCTGATCCTCCACGTTTCACTCCCATACAATGCTACACTATAGACAAATGGTTTCAGAAAGGACTTCTTAACATTTAAATTAATATTCGATGTCAACAAATTTCGCTTCTTCAGAAACGCTTTTCTTCCCATAGCCATTTTGCATTTTATATCGTCCTTACATCGGCCATCAGAAGTTATTTTGTTACCCAAATAACAAAACTTACATACTACTTTTATTGTCTCATTACCTAATGTAATTCCTTCAGTCAGGCCGCAATGGCCGAGGAGACTGAGGCGCTCCAGTCACGGTCTGCACGGCCACTACGGTCGGGGGTTCGAATCCCCCCTCGGGCATGGATATTTGTGCCGTCTTTAGTATAAGGTAGTTGATAAGTAGTTTGTAAGTTTAGAGACTGATGACCCCGTAGTTAAGTCCCATAAACTTAACAAAGATTTGAACATTTCATTCCATTCCATGATGGTGGTGGTGGCGGCGTCTGGTGCAGCAACAGTGTTGAATAATTTAAAAATGTTCAGTCTCTGTTGCAATAATAATTATTGCAACAGAGACTGAACATTTTTTAAACATTTGAACATTTTTTTGATTCCTTCAGCATCGCCTGACTTTCTGACGCTACATTCCGTTATCCTTGTTTTACTCTTGTTGATGTTCATCTTATATCTATTTTCAAGACTCCAATTCAGACCACTATTAGAGCGGGAATAAAAATACCTCTCCCTGCCTCTTCTCGTCTCCCTCCTTGGTACTGTGATTGTCCACGAAATGGTGGTGCAAAACGAAATACGTACCTGTATTTTTGACTGATCTGATCAAAACTTCAGTCAAGTTGTAAACATATGCATCACCTAAAGAGCAGCGTACGGACCCTATAGTGTACTGAGTTTCAAAAAGTAAATGCAAACTATGTGTTAGCGGCGTTATTTAAATTCTCGACAGTCTTTCGAGACATATTTTCATTGCACTTGTTTCAAATCTTTTAAACACTGTGACACAAAATAATATAGAGTTAAATAAAATAAAAAAAGAACCAAAAGTAACAATACTTAAGGTACTTTTTTTTGGTAAACCAATGGAAAACCTGCATATTAAAATTTATGTAGATATGAAACATTACAATTTCAAATTGATGGCTTATATTTCAGTTTGTACCAATTAATTACACACAGAAAAATTTTGAAATAAGGTATTTTTCGCTACTGCGCATTTAACTAAATGCATCTCAAGCCACAGATAATTTTTCTCTGGCGTCCCTTTTCTTCTTTTGAGAAGTAAGAACGATGCCCTAGGAATAGTTTCTTCAATTTTTTTCTTTTTGATGGGAGTACTAAATAATAGGTGTTTTATTTCATTCTAAACGAATTTTTTGCTTTGAAAGTGGATACGGGATACATGTAAATAAAACTGAATAAATAATAGGAGGTGCACAACCAGGTTTGTATATTTAGCAGATTTATCAGAAGACCCCAGGAGATGCCCTCCAGTGATCATTAGGTCCTTTCGTAACGCGGGTATTATTAATATACATATTTTGGAGTTACTGGCTTGCTGAATAAACATAAGACCCCAGCCGAAAGCCAAATATTCAAATGTAAATCAAGGGAAGCGTCAGGTATTCCTTGGAACATTACAATATTACAATGTATAATGGCAATAAAATTAACAGAATAACTGAAACAACAGAAAGAAGAGGCCAAGTAATTTTGTAAAGTGGCCTCATATTGTAAATTAATAACGGTAATAAATGCATTGATTGTGACTGTATAATATGACGCTCACAAATCTCGTGAGAGTTTCATAATTACAAATTGATTGAGAGAGAGAGACAGAGACAGAGAGAGAGAGAGAGAGAGACTTTGACACACACACACACACACACACGCAAATCAGAACACTACAAAATTATGAAAGCTAATGTGAAAGTAAGCATTGGAAACATCTTTATATATAAAGCAGTGTACCCGTGTGTTTCTGGGTTTGTGTTTACATATTGCATACAAATCTACAGTTTTCTTTTAATCTTTATGCAATTCTGCACGCGTAAGCTTCAATCCAAATTTGGTACACATATTTCTTACCGTGAGGGAATAATTCCTTTATGGGTAAGAACAACGTATGATACATGGTTTAGGAGATATAACGTCATAAACAAGATTCGTGAAAAAAAAGCTCTGCATATCATACGAAAAGACATTATTCATACACGAGAATAAGAATACTTAACGACCTGCATCGAATTTTAAACCAAATTTTCAAACCTTCATCATACTTCATTTCGCTGAAAACCACTCAAAAACAATAAAAGACAATAACTTTCTCGCTAACTACTTTCGCGCTGTTCATGGAGTAAAACTACAGTTCATAATTTTCACACTACAAATTTTAATCGTAAGAAATTTTACAGACTACAAACACATACAGCGGAATGTAACTCCAATGTTATGTTACAAGTTCACGAGATATGAGATAAACAGTAACGTTCATGAAAAACCACCCCATCACGTATGAGGTTATAATACACTACTTCTTTAATACAAACTGTATTCACAATAGATTTTACCTGCATACAGTACTTATATATATACCTGCAAAATTATAAAATAGTAAAACATATAATTCAATAAATATGAGATCAATTTCTTATTTACTACTAAGACACTCCTGTATTGCAGTCAGCTTAAGGCAATTCCTGAGAGCTGACGGTCGTTTTGACAACTTTGAACTGGAAAACGTACTTGGCTGCAAACGAAAGATATAGACTTCTATAGAGCTACAAGGAAAGCAATACAGTACAGTGTCCACCCACAGATAAACATTTTAACTTCAAGAGACTGCAGTTTACAGTGAGACTTGAATTTTCTATTACGATTAATAAATGACAGGGCAATCTATAAAACACTGTGGTGTTACATTCACATGTCCCTATTTCTCACACGAACAACTTTATGTCACATACTCAAGGGTAGGTTCGCCAATGAATTTATTCGTACTAGCTCCTGGAAAAGTAAACAGGATTATCTATGATCAAGTTTTGAATTAAATAAATGTATCAATGTTACATATAATTTGTATCTTGGTGACTACCTTTCTTTGCTTGGGATACTGCACTTATTTTCTGTATACTATGCAAGAAAAACTTATTTCTTAACATTTCTCCCAGAAATGTAACATATTTTTAGAAAAAAAGGTAGATGGACAGACAAAAGGGACAGAATGGATAGAAGTAGCAACTGAAGGCAATCCAGGAATGAAGTGTTTTCATGTCGCCTATCTAAACGTGCGAGCTACGTAACTATACTTTTTCACAGAATTTTTGTGAATCAATTTTGCATCTCTGAGCTTTATATTCAATATCGTAATACAACGACAACTATGATAGTTGAAACATTGTCGCGTATATGCTACACATTAGCAGAAAAATATATTTGACTAATATGAATTTTGTACATCAGGATCCTACATATTGCTAATTACACATTAGCAGAAAAATATATATTTACTAATATGAATTTTGTACATCAGGATCCTACATATTGCTAATTGATTAGAGACGTGCTATTAGTAGCCATTCTTAATTTAGCTTCATCTTGCTTTAGCAGTCAAATGTTGCTTCGGGTTTTTAGAATTTAAATGGAAAAGAAAGAGAAAACATACCTTCCTAACACAGATAACTTCATAATTCTTTGTGAATGGGAATTGCATATACATCCCACAATCCTTGCTGTCCGTATCTCGGCCCTTGTCTCTCTTGAATAATAAACGCAGCTTTACTATATTACGCAGCTGGAATAATTTCATTATTTTTCTTTCGATTACTTCCTGCACGGTACCTATGTTATAACTATGACCTATTACCACAACTACAGCTGACCTCCATGTCTCATGAATACAATTAGACTTCCTTCATATAATAAACCAGCTGAAAAATGCTCCTAACGGAGCACAGAAAAGGCGAATATGTTCTCTGACACAAAAGTGTGGGACCAGCTACCTCAATCCTCATTCCGACTTCCTAACAAAAATTTTTGGGATGCGCTCTTTTAGTTTTTAAATACTGTAGTTTGTAAATACTTTTTCCTAGTTAAACCGTCATAGTCAGCAATGTTGTCTCACTGTCAATGTTTATATACGTTTCTGTCCGTTTGTTTGTTGTCTCTCCGACTGCCGCTTTCTTTCTGTGTCAAACATTCAATGTCTTCATCCCTTTCCCTCGTGATTCCTCACCGCTGTCTGTTTCTATCACTTTCATCGTCTCTCTGCCCCACTGACGTCCCATTCACTTCCTGTCCTGTTGCCAGTATCCTTTCTTTCTCACTTCATTGTCTTTAATCACGATTGTCTCCTTTACACTGTGTCCATGGGGATGGTTTGCTTGGGGTTTGACCTGTAGACCGGAAAACTTTAGCACGCGGGTACTGGGGATGGGAAAAATTGGACAAATTGTTTCGTGCTATAGTATTGGAGAACCGCATTCTCATGCTTTAGGTATGGTCTCCATTCGTCTCAGTTTCACCACTGTTTTCTCTTTTGCTCCAATTGCTACTATCTGCATCTGTCTTTGTTTGTTGTTGCCACTGTTCCTGACTTCCGACATCTCGTTTCGCTTCCCACTGCAGGCATATACCTTTCTTCTTTGCCTGTTGCACTGTCTCTGTCCTACTCATATTCAGAAGAAAAAAAAGCGCTAATATGTTCGCATGCCAAAATTTTTGGTGAGGAAGTCGGAATGACGATTGATGCAACTAGTTCAACACTTTTGTGTCAGAGAACATATTCGCCTTTTCTGTGCTCCAGCAGGAGCATTGTCCAACTGGTTCCCGTCTTTTTCCTGTTACATCAGAGTGTACTGCTTATATAACATGGAATCTATGGTTAGTAAAATTTGGGTAGTAATTTATATACCTTGATACATTTGTACAAACGTCACACCAAACTGACTATGTATAGTTTACTTTCTAAAAAGAGCTTCATATTCAGATGATTGCTAAACACGCTTAACTATTTCAAAGAACATTGTTAAACAGTACCAATTATCGGAAAAACTTTCAAAGTTTTCTGGAATCATAATATCAGTACGCATCATAAAAATTTCGACGATTTGCCATGAATAGAAGCGTAGATTTGGCAATGCACGCAGTTGGATATTTTGATACCAAAAATCATGATTTTGTAGCGTATCGCGATAACGAATACACATTTCCAAAAACGGGAAACGGATTTTCCAGATAAACACTTAAATAACATACACATAACATTTTAGTCATTTCCTATTCCTTATGATACGTTACCTCACAATCAGAAACAGCGTTTTCAAACGTAATTCTGTCGCTTTTTATCATTCACGGACCTATATCTCAAGAACCACATAAGATATTATTCTGCTCTAAACTTTAAATAAAATTTCGATTATTATCTACATTTCATACGCAGCTATGTGTAACCTAAAATCAACGGTACGAGAAGTCTGCGCAATATGTTTTTACCTCTGCAAACTCTGTAAAAGATGTTGCAATAGTTCACTAATCCGTATGCTGCATATTAACTGTAAAGTAAACGAAAACAAAAATCACCTCTTCATAGACCGAAGATTTCAATCTTTAAGATGTACAAAAATCAAATTTTTTCGCCGAGTACCTTTTTCTCAAATCGCATGGTAAGTTTAAGAGCTGTCCGAACGCCGTCTTTCAGCACAATACGCACATTTTCCTGCTAACGGCCTAAGATTTAGGAAAACTGGAAAATGCCATTTTAGATAAATGTCTACAAGATATATTGTAAATATTTGAACAATTTTCTATGGTTAGTTATTTAGATATTTGCGATTGATGGTGCTAAAACCGCTAAAAATCGGGTATTGTGATTTTGCGCAAAACTATGATAAGTTTCAATTTCTGAATCTCGCTAATGGATAACGATATCGAAAAAATTTAAAAACTGCCTCGAGAATATCATAATAAGAACGTATGGTAAAATTTCGAAGATTTGCAATGAATAGAAAGTATCGAAGTGACCATCCCCACAATTCGTTTTTCTGGTACCCAAAACTAATGGTTTTCTGAGATTCTTTCAGGAACCGTCCATGAATGAATGGTGCTTTTGTATGACGTTTAAAGCCCACCATAGACTACATGTCACGTACAAAAGCCAACTGATTTGCTCAGTTTGGATGGGCTCGAGGAAGTGTGTAACTTTGAAAATTTTGACGACATAGTGTATGGTAGCTATATTAGACCCTTTCTTCTAATATGTACACAAATGATCACTAGGCCAAGATCTATCCAGAACACTTTACCCCTTCACTCTAAGATGAATAGAACCTGAGATATGGGTCCCTAAAGAATCGCAAATTCTCACGCGCCGTTTTCGAACATATTTATACCGCGCACTGCCATGCGCGGTATGAAAATACTTGAGGACCTGTGCGAATACTTGGCACTGTTAATGGAATAACAAAAAAGTTGGTTAAAAGTGTATTAAAGGTGCATGTTCACGCATAGCCTTCTTAAGAATCTATCAGTGCAAGTGTTTAAAAGCGCAAATGAAAGAGCTTAATCCGCTGTTGTTATGTCAAAAATAACTGTGTACCTTAATTAGAACCGAAGATATCGTAAAGCCGATTAAAATATTCAGTGCAAGGACAGAAGGATTCCGCGTTTGAATAAAAATAAAGGATGGAAAGACTTAAGTTAATTCTGATACTTGATGACAAATCTGCGAATGAATACCTTTCGTTTAAAGCAAGAATGAAGGAAATGGGTAGGATAGAACGGCTTGACCGACTGACTTTAATTTACAGCAAGGACATCCCCGTAAGAAATATACAGAAGGAAATCGCATTTGAGTATAGAAATATAAAGGGGAGAGTTAAGTAAATTCTGATACTTGATGACAAATATGTGGATGAATACCTTTCGTTTAAAACAAAAGTGAAGGAAATCGCCCGGGTAGTTTGGTATAGCCGACTGACTTAAGTTTTCGTAGATTCTTGTAATATACAAATAGTACGAATTCAAATGGCTTTTATATTGTCATGTAGCTATAAACAGTTAGCAGATAGTTGTTGCGATATAATATGATTTTGACTGCATTATTTTTATTACATTTATAATAGTTATGATACTAAATTTCGTATATAAAGCAAATAATGCACGCCTTAATGATTATGCTTTTACTATATGCAGTTACATGTCGGGAGTTATTTTGGCAACTACAGTTAACATGTTGTGGACGTTACTTTTAATTACTCCTTATTGATATTCGCATTACACAAAGCATAAATCTTCTGTTAACTATCAGGGGCAGTCTACACAATTCTAAACGCTCGTTTAGAGTGCCTGTTACATGCCGGACAGTATCCACGCCAGTTAACGTCAGTCGCCTCATGTAGGTTAGGACATATCGATAAAGCCACGCCATATCCATGGAAACCCGGCGTCAAACAAGAGCTATCTCTGATTGCAGACAACCACCAAGTTGAGACGGTTCGTCATGCACGGTGTACTGTAACAACATAAGCCACGGTCTACTGAAGTACAGAATACCTTTTTTCCTATAGTGAAGCTCAGGACACCAGTTTTCTTCGTTCTACCTTATGTCAACCACATGGTTTCTACCTCTAAGAATCCCTTTCCTTTTATTCCCTTTATAAAATTCCTATAAAATTCGTAGTATTTATGACCTGACCAGATTTCAGTACATCTACTAAATCAAACAATTATTCACGATTGATTGTCAAGCATTATTTCCAAATTTTAAGTAACAATATAGTATGTTCTAGAAGTTAGATTATTTAATACAATCCTATTGTTAAATAATGCTGTCATGTATCAATTTCTTGTAACATAACATTATTTTGTCTTACGGTTTCTATCCAGTTAAAGATCTAGTATCGATTTTATAGTTCACATTTCATCAAACTATTCTATTTTAAAAACTTAATTATATACCAATAATTGCAAGTCATTGTTATGACAATGTTAATTGTCATTAACTGTATATAAGTCATACGAACAGATGATTTGGGTTGGTTGTTGTTGACGAGTTCTTGTGCTGAAGTTGTTGTACAGTATGAATCTGTGATAGAAATAAAAATTCTTCAAAGTGAACTCGTGTCTAAGTTTCAAATTAAATATCATCATAAATTCGTATTTATGACGGTAGCCCAGATTAAATGGGGATCGTAATAACGGAAACCTTAAAGTTAAAACACATCTATAATTTTATATCTTGATAAAAGTACTGTTCATAAAAGTTCTTTTATTTTGTGTAACGTAACAGATATTATCTATTGCCTTCAATCTTTTAACGAAATTACTATATACGTCCACTTTATTTTAAGAACCAATGTTTTATTGCCTGATTGGCTCGTACTGATATAAAGCGATTGTAGTGGATGGAGCATCCTGTACATACGCAGTTCAAAAATGTTCAAATGTTTCTTAAGCTTATAGGACTTAACTGCGGGGTCATCACTCCCTAAACTTACAAACTGCTAATGAACTGACTTTACTAAAGACAGCAAAAACATTCATGCCCGAGGGAGGATTCGAATCCCGACGGGGAACGGACTCGCGCATCGGAGCATAGCGCCTCAATGCGCTCCCCACTCCGCCGAGGCTACATAATCAGCGTTTCTGCCACTATATTGAGCAGCACGTACTTCGTGCTTGGAGGCCGACTGCTCCACCGACTGCCACTGCCACCAACTACAGGTATAATCCTCCTTTTATTCTAATTATATTGTTTGTTTCTTTTATCTTAGTTTCATAACTCCCTCTAAATCTGAAATATTTGTTGTACAGGCTGTTGAAACACACTGAAACCACTCCCGAAATAAATATATTTGATACGTTCAGTGACTTTATTATCGTTGATATCTTCAGTCTGGAGACTGCTTATTAATATCTCGTGTCGTTTCATAGATATTTGCAAAAATAACGGCGATTTCACGATGTCTGTCTGTCTGTAACGTGTTCCCACTTCTTTGGCCGAACCGTTCAACCGATCTGGACCAAATTTTACAAACATAATTGTTTGCCGCCAGAGATCAGAACCTCCCATTTTCAAGTAATTCGGACAATACGTTAGTAACACTAAAAAAGGCCGCTTGACAGGACATTTACTAATAAACCGTTACCTGACACGAAAATTGAATAACAAAATTTGCAGGGGAGAAAATTCCCTAAAACTTTGTTAAGTTATGTTTTTTTTTTTACATAACTCGCACCTTTACAGAGATATTTGCGAAAACAACGGCGATTTGACACCGTAACTTGAATTTACGTAAACATCTGCATCTACTTGGGATACTCTGCCAATCACATTTAAGTGTCTGGCAGAGGATTCGCCGAACACTTTTATAATATTTATCTTCCGTTATCGAATAACGCGCGGAAAGAAAGAACAACTGAATCTCTCCGTTAGAGCTCTGATTTCTCGTATTTTATTCTGATGATCTACCTATGTAAGTGGCAGTCAACAATATAATTTCGCATTCGGAGGAGAATGTTGGCGATTAGTGTGTCGTAAGTAGGCCAATCCGCAGCCATAAGCGCCGTTGTTCTAATGATTCCCATCCCAGATCCGGTGTCATTTCCGTAATGCTGTCTCCCCTGTATCGTGACAATACAAAACGAACTGCTTTGGACGCTTCCAACCAGGCGTTCGAAGATGCCACGTGACATTCCTCGCCCAGAACTCTCTCTGGTATACGTCATCTTACTTTCTTTATTTTATGATTTTCTTATTATAACTTACGCGTTCTCATGTCAGAGCAATCGTGCACTGAAGAAATAACAAACCAACGTCGTTCTTAGTACGATTAATTATAATCTAGTGTCTAAAATGCCACGTTAGCAGTTGACAACTGACATTAACAGCACAATGACTCAGGAAAACGTTTCGTAATTTTCCGCCGTAGTGCAGTGTGCAGTGTGTTAGGTTTTTATGCACGTGGTCGGCAGTTCAAAACCGCCGATATCCCCTTTTTTCTTTCCTTGGCTCCTAAAAGGGTTTCGGTCACACTTGTTAATTAAATAGAGATATGTTCTACGATGTTTAGAGATGGGCATATGTAAGACTGCTCCCTCTAAAATATGCGTTTGTTCTACTTCGTGAATATGTCGTGAAATAGGTAACAGCGAATTGAAAAATGCACATACTCTGTATTTCAGTTATGACTTTGTTCATCTTAGTTTGTTCAGCGCTAAAATAAAGAGCAAATATCTGGATAAGAAGTCTGTGTTTACAATTCGCTGGTAAGTATTTCATGGTACGTTCACAAAATAGGACACAGGCGCTTTTCAGAGAAAGCGCCGTTACCTTTTAACAACTTGGAATTTTGGAGAATACAATTGTGTTCATTTAACATTTCTTCATGTTCTTTCTGTGTTGTGCGTTGAGAATTTTACAGATGTTATTGAACCTACTTCCTTTTTCTCTGTTTTCATTGGTTTTTCGCTTTGATCGGTCCTTTGTGGACGTTGGTTTTTGTTTTTATTGTTTCGTCGTTGACTCAGTTTTTCCGTTACAGAGGTCGCCGAGACCTTTGACCGAGCATACTGAGCTACCACGACGGTCAGCTTCTAACCGAGCGCACTGAGCCCGGCATGTTTCGAACCACCGTCTAACCTGTTCGTACATCACAAACCAATTCGCCAGCCCATTACGCTATTCCGAATAACTGCGAGAATAATCCGTAATTCTCGTGCCATCGATGTCACGTGTTATCTGCTAACATGGCATTTTTAGACATTTGATTATAATTCATTGTACTAAGAAAGACGTGTTTTTGACCATTTTCAGTGCTCCATTGCTTTGAAATGACAACGCTAAATACAGAGACGAAGATTTCGTATGCAAAAGAGAGTTTCGGGCAAGCATTAGGTGGAGGGAAGACACGTGACTGATTTCCGAACGCCAAATGTACGCTACGTTCCTTCCAGGCTTTATTCATTCGTAACCAGTTCAGTCGAAGAAAATAAACTTAGAACAAATTTCCAAAGCAAGGCAGCTGTTGATATTTTAATGGAAATGTGTGAGAGATATTAAAATAATAGTTTAAGAGGTAAAAGATCAAACAAGATTATATTAGTCAAAGCTAATATATATATAATTGTGCGAACAGAAAGAATATTACATGTTGGGTGCATAGATATTATAACAATAGTTGCGTCGTAATTGTATCGTCCAGAACCTTTTATTATTTATATTATTATTATTTTTGTCCGAAATGTTTGCAAAAATCATAAAACTACAAAAGTGTTTCAAATGTTTGTATAGTCTATGGGACTTAACTACGGGGTCATCAGTCCCTAAACTTACAAACTACTTATGAACTACTTACGAACTAGGACGGCACAAATATCCATGCCTGAGGGGGGATTCGAACCCCCGACCGTAGTGATAAAACTACAGGAAAATCTAAAGTGCGTTGTAAAACACGACAGTGCGATTTTTGTTATTCAAATGGAACCGCTCACATGGAATTCCTTCCAGACGGTACAACGTTAAACAACACCCGCTACAAGGACATCCTTGACCGTGCGACGGCGGATTAGCCGAGCGCACTGGGGTGGTATGCTGCGGTGTGAGCGGCCTTTCGCCGTCGGGGCTTCGAGTCCCCCTCGGGCATGGGTGTTTGTGGTATCCTTGGGTAAGTTTACCTTAGTTTACTTTGTAAACTATGGAGTAATGACCAAGCAGTTGAGTGCGATAGATTTACAAACATTTCAACATTTTTTTCCTTGGCCGTTCAGGCGATACAGTGCGCTGAAATCGACCTGGGCTTTAGCGTACAAAGAATTGCCCGGTGCTACATGGAAGCGCCGCTGCACATCGCCCTGTCTTTCTCCAAGAGGAACTTGCAAGGCAACACGTGACGGTTTTTAATCTGATGATTTATATATAAAGAACAGTCTAGAGTGCAAATTTTTTTCGACTAGTTTCGGTCTTATGTCTTCAGGAAATTAAGCTCCATTGATGTTGTGGAGTCGGCAGGAGACTTGGCCGGCTCCACGACATCAATGGAGCTTAATTTCCTGAAGATGGCTTAAATAAGACCGAAACTAGTCGAAAAAAATAATAAATCTTTGCATTCTAGACTGTTCTTTATATATAAATTTAAATAAGAGTGCTGTTTCCCATAAGTGGAACAAAAATGTTTCCAAAAATATATTATGATGATATACCTATGTAAGTGGCAGTCAACAATATATTTTCGCATTCGGAGGGGAGTGTTGGCGATTAGAGTTTCGAAAGTAGCCCACGCTGCAGCGATAGGCGCCGTTGTTGTAATGATTCCCATCCCAGACCCTGTATCATTTCCGTCACGCTGTCTCCCCTATATCGTGACGATACAAAACGAACAGCCATTCTTTGGACTCTTCCAACCCTCCGTGCTCACTTAATCTCGCACCATGCGATTTTATTTTTCTTTCCCACATGAGCACAAATTTCGTCGTCCGTAGAGGTCATGACGGCCACAAGCAAAGCGGCATTGGCTGCGCTAGGCGTCGGTGACGTCGGCAACCGCCGACGGCCTCGCGACAGTGGGAAGCCTCGCAAAACACTGTTAAAATTTTGTTTACATTTGTCGTTTAACGGCGCTTTTCAGTTGGTTGGTTATGTAGCGATGACCTACAAGTAACTTACCCTAGCTTAACCAAAGAACGAACACAACATTCGTACCCAAGGATGGGATTCGACCCCCGACGAGAGCGATCTCGCACACCGTGGTATGACTCCTTAGTGCGCTCGGTCATTCCCAGACGGCAGCGCTTTATTTAGCTATTCGTATTTATTTCCGTATGAGTGCAGCAGTAATGCAATTTTTAGTTAAATACTATCAAAACAATTCCTTCAGTACATTTCAGAAAACAAATTGGAAGAAGTATATCCAAATGTTTACATAACAATGAGAATCATGCTCACAGTTCCAGTCATTAGAGCTGATTAAGACTTACTTGAGAAGCACAATGAGCCAAGAAAGACTATCTTAATTGTCAGTACTACCAATTGAAGCCGAAACAGCTGCTAGTATTAATTACGATGTGATCTTAAAAAATTCAGTGAGGCAAAATGCCGAAATGATTCTTTATTTTGCCTTTGTTTATTGTAATTTCGTTGATTGCAATAATACTTGTATATTATACTAATAAAATTTTAGTATAATGACTATTGGTGTATAATTCAGCTCATTCTGTTTAACAGTTTCGTCCTTACTGGAAAAATGAAAGGCGACTCGCAAAGACGAGTTTGCCGACGCCCAGTTTTCGTGTAGGGATAGCCATTCTGATCATTCCTGCGAACTGCTTTCAGCTGTGCTTCCAACAGCTAAACAAACGGTGGCAGACGTGAAAAATGGACAACGGTGACTATTTTTATGGTGAGTATGGATCTGTGTAGGTGAATGCCTGTACTGTGGGTCTATATCGTCCAGATGCTAAGTCTCAGAGCTCATTGACTGTACCACGTATATGCTAAACAAATGTATATATAAATACCTTCGTGTCTCACAGTGCAACGTTGTGTCAAAATGTCAAACTAATCGGTCAAGAACTTTCGTAGATTAACGGCTTTGCACTAACAAGTATTTTCATTTTTAATAATAATGAAGATTTATGGGGTAGACTTATACCAATTCCTTTGCCGTTGTCCCACATCAGGCATAACTGAATTCTCTGCAACAGAAAATAGAACTAAATAACATACTATGAAGTGACTTGCAAATGTTCAAAGCGAATTTCTACTGATTATGTTTATAAAGATACCAGTGACGGCGCGTCCTATGTGTTCACTTGTTCAGTGAACCTCTGGAGAAAAGCTCATCGTGAAAAAAAAAGTAAACAAGTAAATAAAATAAAAGTGTTTTTAAACCTTCATTCTTCGTTTCGTTCTTCTATCAGATATTTTCACATGCACATGCACATTTTATGTCGCGGAGACTGCACGTAGCGCGGCACTTAATATAGGCGTCAGTGGCCGCAGTATTGCAATACGCATCCGCGGCTGAGGTTAGAATTCTCTTCTGAAGCCCTGGAGCAGCATGTGGTCGCTCCCGCGGTATGGAGGGGCGAGGGGAAAAACCGCTTTTAATACTGACGTTGGAGCTGGTAGACACGTCAGCTCCCGGCTACTCAAGTTCTGGCGGTTACGCACGAATGGTCCCGAAGCAAGACAATGAAGCAACTGCGCACCTCGCCTTGCGCATGCGCAAATCCTCCATGAAGACAAATCCTCCTTTCATATTTGCTTTGCCGCATTGAAGATTAATCAAAAACACGTAATATTTGGTAAAATACCTTAAAACTATAAATTAAAGACGCATCAACTGTAAAGCCCGCAGATCGGATCATGAATAATAATGAAGTCACTACTCTCCACCTACTAAGAATAGCCGTGTGTTTAGCGGCATCGCGATGTAATGTCAAAGTCAGTGAGTTCGAGCGCGTGTACAAATAATTTTTTAAAACCCCGATCTTCTTTTCAACAGATACGGGATCAACAATTACGCTTTTACTGTTACTTGCCACATATCTATGGACGTTTTTTGCGAATGTGTCGTGATTATGAGGGTAAATGTTAAAGATACGTAGATCGGGCACAGAAAGAAGTGAACCCCCAGTCTAATCTGAGGCACCAGCCGCCAATGATGCTTACACAAGAGGTCAACGTCTTCAAACCGTCGAACCTATTTCGATGACATTTGAATGCTGCGTAATTTAGCCTACACTTTGTACAACAGATAGCTTCTTCAGTCAGCGGTTTAGTCACGATGTAACAAACATTTTCTTTTCGTATTTCATAATATCCATATTGTCATATCGATAGAGGATGTTTACCTTGATTCTACACACGTTTTATTTTTAAATCGGAAAATGGGAAATTTTTCTTTGGTTCTAATGATCCTGGTAAAAACTGAAGAACAAAGGAGTGGTATTATTTTCCTTTCGATGGTCTTTGGCACGTATAGAAGGGCATTAACGCGAACGAAGCCGCAGGTAAAAGCTAATTTTCTGTAATGCAGTGTACGATTTTGTGATTATAAGTTTCTGAAATAAATCGCCAGTAGTGACGATTCGTGGACGCACCACTACATACCAGAGACCAAGTAGTGAAATACGGACAGGAAACATGCTTGTTACCCAGAGCAAAAAGAAATTCACAGTGACTCAATTTGCTAGGAAAGTACCTCTGACCGTGTTCTGGTGTGTTATTGATGGAATGAACACTAAATGACTAAATACTGAAGCCTTAGAGGTGGACAAATGATATTCGCGTTCGAGCCTGCTCGAGATTTTCCGGTACAGCGCAGTACACGGTACAGTGTCGAACTGTTCAAACACCTGAGTGACTCACGCGGAATATGTGCAAACGATACGCAGCAAATTTTGATATAACCAGGCTATCGCTTTGCTCAGTACTAATTTTTTATATATATATATATATATATATATATATATATATATATATATATATATACAATGAAAAGGATAACAAAAAATAAAAATAGGGTGACAAAAACAAACGATAATTAAAGTTATTAGGGAGACAGTCTTGAAGAAAATAAGTTATGAATTAAAATGGAGAAATTAATGGAGTCGATACATATGAACATGGCGACAATGATAAGAAATTAATAAATAAAAGAGACTTGGAGAGACATAGAACATGTAAAAGAAAACACCATGTGTCGGCACTTGAGTGGCCATTCACTGTTCCTAAAAGAAAAACACCACACTGTTGACACCACATTCGCAAAGCTCTCATTAAAAATACTAAAGATGATGGGACGGGTGGAGAGAGAGGGAAGGCGGAGAGAGTGGGGGTGAGAGTGGTGTAAACTTGGGAAATATAATGTGAGGAGGGGTGGAAGGCGCCTCAGGGCCAGGAAGAAGTGATTGGGGATAGGACATCCCAGGAAGCCAAGGGAATGGAGGGTTGGAGAGAAAAGGAGGGGAGGAGAGTAGCCAAAGGGGTGTCTTGGAGCAGTGAGAAGAAGGGGGAGAAGGAGGAACGGATGGATAGGTGGACCCTCATGGAGTGGGCAAGAAGGGGATTACTGGGGGGATCACAGCTGTTAGTAGGGATAAATTTCGGGACAGAGGGCATCGTCCGGGAGGGGGAGAGTGCGGAAATTGCCACAGGAAAGGATCTGGAGGGCGGACATGCGAAGGGTTAGAGAGCCACAGTGATGGAGACACGGCAACGGCCGCAGAGAGGAGGCGATAGTCTACAGTAAGGGGTGGTTCTAACTTTTGGGAGAGGTAATGGAGAAGGATGTGTTCAATGAAAAGGATAAGATGGGGCAAAGCAATAAGGTCATAGATATCCACGTGGAAGAGGAGGGATTAAGGCGATGTGAAGGGCAAGGTGGAGGGCATGACGCTATGATGCTCTAGGAATTCCAGGGATTTGTAGAAGGATGGAGGTGACGGAAATCAAGATGAGATACGCTACTCAATAAATGGGACAGATGAATGATTTGTAGATGTAAACAACAGTGCAACGGTCCCAGGTTCATACAATGAGGAGACTGAGGAGGCAGAGGTGGAAGTGGGCTTTGTTTTGGATGGTGGAAAAGTAGAGAGTCCAGGAGAGGATACAGTGTGTAGTTCGGCCTAGGGTGGGAGAAAGGTGAATGGGGCAGCCATGTGAGAAGGGTGAGGTAAAAAACGTAAGGGTGGAAGGAGTGGTTTGTCTGACCTACAATGCATACCTCCAGTACCACCGAGGCCCAATACACCCCCTTTGTATAAATAGGGTTCTTGTATCAGGGCCGGCCGCGGTGGTCGAGGGGACTGAGGCGCTCCAGTCACGGTCTACACGGACACTACGGTCAGGGGTTCGAATCCCCCCTCAGGCATGGATATTTGTGATTTCCTTAGTCTTAGCTAGTTCATAAGTAGTTTGTAAGCTTAGGGACTGATGACCCCGTACTTAAGTCCCATAAGCTATACAAACATTTGAAAATTTGACCTACAATGATAAACTGGGTCTTCTCAGGATTTGTAGAATAACTGAGCCACTGGTAACACCATGTGGTAAAGACTGGAAGGTATTCCTGGAGAAAACGTTGGGACTGGCCGAAGGTAGGAGCTAAGGCAAGAAAGGCGGTGTCACAAGCTTGATTTGATTTGATTTTTCCACGGAAGCCAAAACAGTCTTGGTCCAACCCGCTACTGCCCCCACCGAAACTAAGTTTATTGTGCGGTATCGCTCCCTGTATATCTATTAAAGCCAACCAATGCCCTTGAACAGTGCAAGGAGCCCCTTTACCAGTTCTTTATTAGACACAATTTCTTTGGGTCTGGTTGTCCCAAATATTCTATGTCTTTTACTCTCCAATGCAATGCATTCGAAGATTAGATGTGATGCAGCTTCATCAGCGTCATCACAGATCCTACATTTAGGGTCCTCTTCTGTTATTCCCATTGTATGTAGGTGTTTTTTGAAATTTCCATGGCCTGTCAGCAATCCAACCATGAGTCTAATCTCTCTCCTGTTCAGGCCCAGGATTGCAGAGCTTCTTTTAAAACATGGCTTTGGCATCTTTACCTTGCCATGTTTTTGTTGGTAGACTTTGGTCCAATATTCTACGTGCTATCTTCTGAGCCAGTTACGTAGCTCCAATTTGATCATTGCCTTGGTGATTGTCAGGACAGGTTCCGGTCCAATAAATGGAGTCTCTGCCCCATCCTGGCTAATCTGTCGGCATGTTTGTTGCCACTGATCCCAGAGTGGCCAGGAACACACAATAGGTTTACTCTATTGATTTCCCCTAGCTCCACCAGAACCCTGTGACATTCTGCAACAATTTTAGACCTTGTTGCAGGAGCTGCCAGTGATCTCAGGGCTGCCTGGCTGTCTGAATAGATATAGATGCTACGGTCTTTGTAGCACCTATGCAAATTCTGCTCCACACACGCCCTGATGGCAGTGATTTCGGCCTGGAATACTGACGTCAATTTCCCTAGGGAGATGACGCCCTCCAGTCTTGGCTGCACCCCGTATACTCCGGCCCCAACGCCTTGGTCTGATTTTGACCCGTCAGTGAACCAGACTATATCCCCCGTACGGTGTCGAACTATTTCCCCCCACTGCTCCCTACTTCCAATTGTTATACTGAAAGGCTTGTTGAAGCAGTATGGGGTTATAATATAGTTGGCTTGCATTTCCCCAACCTTTTCTATATTTACCTCACTCACTATTTTAGTGTGTGATTATGGATATCCCAAAGAGCCCCAGTTGTTGCCAGATTTGAGTCTGTATGCACCAGCCGCTGCCTCCATCTTGACCGAAAGGTGTAATGGGGGCATATCCAGCATGGTTTCCATTCCAGCAGTTGGTGTGCTGCTAATTCCGCCTGTTACGGGTAAGCAGGCTAATCTCTGCACCTTACCAAGCTCCTTAGCAGCAACCTACTGTTCTACCTTCTTCCACCACACGAACGCCCCATAGGTGATCCTGGGTCTAATCACTGTGGTGTATATCCAGTGCATACCCTTAGGTTTCAGGCCCCAATTTTTGCCACAAGATGTCTTGGTACTTACTAGCGTACTTTTTGCCTTGGAGCAAATATTCCTGATTTGTGGGGTTTCTCATTTAGGGTAACCCCTAGATATTTCACTGTCCCCTTCACAGGTAGCGCTTCATTGAAAAGCTTTAGATTCCAACTTGAATGTTCTTCTTTGTGAATGGTACAAGAACAGTCTTCTTAGGACCAACCCCCAGATCCTGTTTTCTGCACCAGTCTTGCACAATGTCCAACGCACCTTGTGCCATATTCTTTACTCTGTCGGCAAATTTGCCAAGTATTACTATGACAAGATCATCTGCATATCCTTGGCAAAAGTACTGCCTAGAGTTTAATTCTTCAATGAGATCATTCACCACTAGATTCCGCAATAAAGGGGAAAGAACTCCTCCTTGCGGGCAACCCCTAGTGGTGTTTATTACCATTTTTTCATTCATCATGGTAGCTTCTACCTTTCTTCCACCGAGCATGGCCCTAGTACACCTACATATAGTGATCCCTAGGTCATGCACCTCTGCTGCCCTAACCATGGAATCGAAGGTCGTGTTCCTAAAAGCTCCCTCCATGTCCAGGAAGATACTGAGGGCTATTTTCTGAAAGTGTAGTGCTTTCTCCACCTTTCCAACAAGTCGGTGGAGAGCTGTCTCACATGATTTACCTGGCTGATATGCATGTTGGTTTGAATGTAGAGGAGCCCTACTTAACCTCCTTTCTCCAACATGCACATAACCAGCTTTTCCAATGTCTTAAGAATGAAGGAGGACAGGCTGATTGGTCTCATATCCTTGGCCTTGGTATGATCAATTCTATTAAGATTCTAATAATTCTAATAAGATTTTCTCCCGCTTGTTGCAGGAGAGCTGGAAAGATTCCATCGGGGCCAGGTGACTTGAACGGTTGAAATGTTCCCACCGCCCGTCGGACCTTACTCCTGACTTATCCCCCAGAGTATATTGAGGAAAGTGAGTCTTGAGAAGCAGTTCCAGTGTTTCATGTGCTGTCTTTGTATACTCCCCATCCTCCTTCCTCAATGTTCCTCCTGGATTAGTTGGTACCCTAGTGAGGATTTTATGAAGTCTCGCTTGAGCAGCCGTGCCCTCCACTTCCTCACAGAATACCTTCCAGGATGCCTCCTTTGCCAGTTTGAAGGCAAGGTTATAATTGACAAGGGCCTCACGATACTTTGCCCATTGTCCTTTGCGCCTCGCAAGGTTAAACAGTCTTCGTACCTGTTTCCTTTGCATTTCCAGGTTATTATTCCACCAAGGCACACTCCTATTTTTGCACTTCTTGGTGATTGAGCAGTATGTCACTATAGCAGAGGTTACGGCCTGTGCTACTTCCTCAAACTCTGCTGGATTCCTTATCGAAGTTTTAATTTCCGATAGGCTGAAGTCAAGGTCTTTCCTGGGATTCCTATAGGCCATAGTCTGTCTGGTTCCCATTTCAATCTTGAATTTAATATACATGTGATCTGATGAGGATGGCTCCAGGACCACATGCCACTGTCTGACG
The DNA here is from genome assembly GCA_026315105.1 of Locusta migratoria. Taxonomy (NCBI): domain Eukaryota; kingdom Metazoa; phylum Arthropoda; class Insecta; order Orthoptera; family Acrididae; genus Locusta; species Locusta migratoria. The sequence goes on along the minus strand of CM048751.1, from coordinate 224,831,106 downwards.
TAACTTCCCATCATCATGGAACCAAAAGTTATGTCAATTACTTCTTCCCTTCTGCTATTCCTGAATGTAGGTTCATCACCCCTATTCAGGATCTGTTGTGAGATAGGAGAAATTGTTGTTAGATAGGAGAAATTCAAGAAGGTGCTCACCTCTACTGTTGGTGTCCTTGCTGCCCCACGATAGATTGTGGGCATTGGAATCACATCCCACCACCAGTTCGTCACCTTGCCGATGGTAGGCTTCCGTCAGTCTCCTCACTTCCAAAGAAGGAGGAGAGCTGTCTTCGTAAGGAAGGTATGCTGAGGCCAAAACCTTCCTCACGTTGCGGCATCCTGATGGTCACCAGGTTCCTGGAACAAAAATCTATCATTGGTATGAAAGGGATTCCATTTCTAACATAAATGCATTTTTTGGAGTTTTTTTTAAATTTCCAGCATAAATCAGCTTACCTCCAGTACCACCGAGGCCCAATACACCCCCTTTGTATAAATAAGGTTCTTGTATCAGGGCCGGCCGCGGTGGCCGAGGAGAGTGAGGCGCTTCAGTCACGGTCTGCACGGCCACTACGGTCGGGGGTTCGAATCCCCCCTCGGGCATGGATATTTGTGACGTCTTTAGTATAAGGTAGTTCATAAGTAGTTTGTAAGTTTAGGGACTGATGACCCCATAGTTAAGTCCCATAAGCTTAACAAACAACAACATCTTGTATCAGGGCCACGTTCACCTCCTGTCTCCCCAGGCGACGGCTCAGGGCAGAAATGGCCCCTTTACTGTGCTGCAGGTTTATCTGCAGCACTTCCAGTCCCCATATTGCTGCCATTATTGCCTTTAAGGTCTTTGATTACCCTGACGGCGACCTGCGAGAACCCTAAAAACAGTTTCAGGCCTTGCTCTCGCAATGCCTTCAGGGACTTCTCTCCGACCTCCACCACCAGGGTTCGTCCTTCCGGAACGACCTTTTCGTTAATTACCCTCCAATCCTCTGTCGAGACTTTTGGGTTCTGGACCTTTATTTTTTCGAACAGAGTCTTTGGAGAGACATCCTTAAGCATCTTTGGTTCCCATATTGATACCTTTGTGGTCTTCAGGAGTTCGGCTGCGCCGGCCGCGGTGGCCGCGGGGTCTGAGGCGCTTCACTCACGGTCTGCACGGCCACTACGGTCGGGGGTTCGAATCCCCCCTCGGGCATGGATATTTGTGCCGTCCTAGTTCGTAAGTAGTTCATAAGTAGTTTGTAAGTTTAGGGACTGATGACCCCGTAGTTAAATCCCATAAACTTAACAAACATTTGAACATTTGAACATTTTTGAGTTCGGCTGCTGTCTTTACCAGCAGCTTTGCATCCTATCATGGGGATATCATGGGCACCTTGTACTTAAGCCATTCTGCTGAGTGCTCCCCCACACAGACAAAAATGAGGCCACCGCGATCTAGATAGACCCTCCTGAATTTGGATCCTGGACCAATGTCCACCCTACCCAGTCTCTTCAAAGAGAGCCATCTGCACGAGCTCCTCCTGCTGCGAGGTGATGCTCACCAGTGGGTATCCTTCTTGGACAACCGCCATTTAAAGACCAAGACTGCAGAACTATAAGTCTGTTTCCCTATTTCCTGCATCAGCCTTTTAGGATCACGCTTGCCCAAAGAGTAGGGTGTCTTAGATTCCTTCCTAACCCTCTTGCCACATGTCTTTGACGTCGAGGGTGTCTGTGTATCCCCTTCAACCTGAGGCAGTTTCTTTTTGGGGGTCTTGGGCTCAAGCCCTTTTGATTGCCTCCACTTATGTTTAGGAAGCCAGTCTTTTCCTTCCTTTTGCTTCTGTTCCTTGAGAAGTTTCCTCCTCTGAGCCCCAGACAAGGCCTTAATCCTAATCTGGTCCAACTTTTCTGTTACAGTTCCCACTTCTTGTTCAGGTCTAGACCCTGACTGAGAAGTAGGAGTGCACTCCATCGGTCCTGATCTCGATGTCTGAGTATCTGAGATCTCAGATTGCCCATCAGATTCTTTTAAATTTTTTTTCTCCGTGTTCATCTTAGTCCCACGAGATTTGGGGATTTATATGGTCCACACCACGATAACCCCGCGCGGTGTAAAGGCAACTTACTCAGGGAGGTCGCCCAGTATCCCTGATGCTCCGTTCGATACACATCCACCCATGTGCTACGCACCCCTCGGCATGGATCGCATCACACCTTGGGTTGGGAAGTGAAATGGGAAAGTACTGGGAGAGGATAAGGAAGACGGGACGTTGTGGCACACTCTTAGTCTCATCCATCAGCTTAGGTCTTTCCGGCAGTACGTTCTCTACCTTTGCTATAGCCCTCAGCTCCCCACGGATGTTCAAGCATCTCCACCCTCCACCGGCATGGACAGTGCTTCGTCAAGGTAGTGTCCCCCGGAAAGGGTCACAAACTTACTGAAAGAGGTGTAGTAGGGGCACTGGCTTAGACTTATCAGAGGTATAAAGGAGATAGTGGAGATCACACTGGCAGAGGGGTAGAAAATATGGGAGTCAGAGTTATGGATGGTGACATAGAAGGCACAGTTGGAGTTTAAGGAGTCAATGACACAGATGAGGTTGATACGAAATTCATAGGACTGAAGAGCAGGTCAGTATGCCAGGTCCAATCACAAGCACTTTGTAGGTCCAAGACACAGATATGGTGGTACAATGGGAATTAAATGACGGGGGGAAGTTGGATGAGACAGAGGGGGTTGATCGTTGGTGGAGAAGGAAAGACGGAAGACACAATGGGTGTGTGGAAGGAGATGGTGAATATGAAGATGGTGGTGGATTCGTTGGTAAAGGACAGTTTTCTAGACCTTGCTGAATACTGAGGTGAGGCATATGGGCCAGTAGGTTGAAGTGGCAGAAGGAAACTTGTTGGGTTTTGGCAATATAGGGATGCAGGAGAAAGGGATGGGACATGTCTTGAAATGGTCGTAGGTGATGTGATAGTAACTCGGAGCGTGTTTGGTGCGTGGTATGAACTGTACATTGTGTGCAGTGATTGGAGTTTAAAGTCTGATTGGGGGGTGGATGTGGTCCTAGTAGTGGGGAGCTGGGAGCGAGGAGTAGGATGGCCGTTTTTCCATAGACATCTAGGATCAAAGAATAATCTTAGGATTTTCAGGGATAGAGAAGACATCAGAGAAGAAAGAAGCTTTACAGGTATTATCAGAAAAGAGGTTGATGAGATGGGGAAGAGGCTGTAGGTTGGTGTGGGTTTCGAGCCAGTACGGCGGTGGTATTCCAATACTGGGACGAGTAGATGGAGAGCTGGACTCTGAGCTGTGTCACTTTCTGATGCCAGTACCAGCACTTTTTGGCGCTCAGAAGGCTGTCCATGTGTTACTATAGATGCAAATGGTGGAGGAGTGTATCCCAGTCCTGGGTGTGGAGAAAGGAGTGATAGAAGCAGCAGGATTCCCATAGGAGAAGGACAGACTGTGGAGAGAGGGTGGGATGGTAAGGCTGAATAACTTTGGTGGGGATATAGGATTGGATGGCTTCAGACAAGTTCTGCTGAGTGGAGTAGGCAGTGTTGTCGATATGATTGAATGAGTGGAGAGGGAGAGTATGGCTTTCGACCTGACAGGTGATGGGCAGGCCAAAAGCGTCCCAGTTTGCCCAGGCGTAATTGTGGAAGAGTTTAGGACTTATAGATGGGCGGAGATCCTGGGGGTGAAGGGCACTGGGGTGAAGGTGAAAAGAATGAGTTCATGGTTACTGCTAATGGGTCCAAGGACTTCGACAGTACCGTTCCCAAGGACATTTGGAGAAATGATGACGACATGAGGGGTGGTGTTGCTACAGGTGTGGGTGTGTTGGGGGCAGATGACGTTACAACAAATGGCACGATTGGGGGAGTGGATATTGAGGTCAACGGCGATCACATTGGTCATAAAGGAGCTGTCTACATGAGAAAGAAATAGGGGATGAGGATATGGAAGCAGACATAAATAGTGGAACAGATGATGGAAGGGAGGAAGATGGTGTTGGTGAGATGTTGAAATGGGATGTTCAGGAGGGGACGTGGCCGATCTTGGTGGTGTCAGAGGTGGCCAAATGCAACTTCACCTCATGCAGGGGGATGGGGAGAGTAATGACAGTATAGGAGATAGGGGGTAATACTGACCTGCAGCTGAGGGAGGGGAAAGGTGTCATTGTGTAGAAAGGCAGCCACTCAGTGTTGATATAGGATTTTCAGGAGAAAAGGCTGATTGATGAGTAGCAAGCTAGTTAAAAAACGGAGGAAAGGAAAGGGGACACCTTTGGGGGCTAAACTAGAGTGTGGGGAAAGGCAGCCACTCAGTGTTGATATAGGATTTTCAGGAGAAAAGGCTGATTGATGAGTAGCAAGCTAGTTAGAAAACGGAGGAAAGGGGACACCTTTGGGGGCTAAACTAGAGTGTGGGGGAAATCGGTACAGGAGAAGGTGAAGTGGATGTTGTTTAGGGACAGTGTTACCTTAAAGTCAACGTTGAAGAGGGAGTGGGCAGCCACTGTGACTTAATGGAGGATGTGCGAGTGGTAAAATGGCTCAATGTTGATCAGGACCATAGTGATGAACTGGATGATGTCATATGCTGTGATTGGTGAGACAAGTGCCCCAGTGATGATGATAGTGAGTTCTTTTTTCTTTAATGTGAGTTGAATGGAACATTTATAAAAGCAGGTGGGATGCATCTTTCCACAGGTGTTGCAGGAGGGGAGGCAGTGAGGTTGTGGTAGGAGGTGTGGAAGTGGGGGAGGGCTTTGCAGAGTGGGCAAAAAGGATGTACACGGCAATGTTCGTTAAAGTGATCGGCATATGTGAGGCAGCAGGAGCAACAATATTGGGGAAGGGCTCAGAAGGATTCTACTTGGTGAAGACATGCATGAGGAAGGTGGGGCCTCTCACATTGTTAATATGACAGGCGGTTTTGATGGAGAACCTTGGATCCTTCCAGAACTCGTCCAACACCCTAGCCTCCATGATCCCCAGCTATGCTTCATGGTGGTGATAGTAGGAGGTCAGTGGGCGTGGGGTTTGGGGTTGGGGGCAGGAGTGGGCGGGGAATGAGGGAGGTTTGGTGCCCAACTGGATTCGTGGGATTTTTTGAAGAATTTGGTTGTGGCGGTTGGGTTCAGGGAATTTTAGGAGGGATGATTGGGATATGAGGACTGAGGAGGCAGATTGGCAGAGGAGGAGGTTGAGTATATTTCAGTCCAGAATTTTGGGGTGAGGTTGTTTAAGACAAAGTGTGGGGTGCAGGGGCTGGCATGGAGGACGAGGTTGGGGAGAAAGCAATGAAAGAGGCTGAGGGAAGGAGCAATTAAGGGTGTGAGGGTGTAAGGGTGGCGGCTTCTATTGGGACTAGGCAGTCAATGACGAGAGGATCTGGAGCCTTTTTGGTGGTGCAGGAGGCTGTATCTGTGGAGGACCGTTTCGTATTTTTAATTTTTGGCAGGGTTGGGAGACAGGAATGGGGAAGGGGTGGGAGTAGGCGTGAGGCCGGCCCTGCAGCAGTGGCGTCCTCAAGGTGCAGCGAGAGTGATGTCCATGGTTGGTGCGTACCATGGCAGGCTCATTATGGGAGTCGGCCGGGGGAGGGGGAGGAATCAAGCGGGGGTACAGTTGAAAGTGGCCTGTTATTAAAAATAAGCAAGTTCTGGGGCAGTTGAGATCCACGACTGAAAGTTAAAACGCTCACTGCTGCTCTAAATTAATTTATGAGTGGCCACAGTAAATGTGCAACGGAAATTTTTGTAACTGCTCACTCCTTAAGGAAACCGCCAACGTTATAACGAACACAAAATCAACGTTAAAAATAATTGAATAGATAATTAAACATGGGATGGGGAGCATGAAATCATAATGCAGAGTTTTGATATTTTCAAATCATAATCTGTTCAGTAAAATAACAAGCAAATAAATGTGGGGAGACCAAATTAAGCAGACAACTTGTACAAAAGTGAATTAATTCATATAATGACTCCCCGTATTAAAGTTGTTTCTGCCCTTTATGAATATGGAGGTAATGTGGGAGGAAATTTTCAAATACGCAATGGGTAGCTGAGAGCACATTCATTCATTCACAGACACATGCATAAAGCTAGGAGGTACATTACAATGCTGGAACACATGAAAGCTGTGGCGAAACGAAGCATCGACTGTGTCATGATGAGATGGCGGGTGTCTTGATCACAAATTGAGGTATGCTGCCCACTAAACGATCTCATGTTCGTGGATGCAGTGGCTCACTATTCTTACCACATGGTGTGTGACCACACTGAATTACATAGAATATACACATGAAATAATTCAGAATAAGCAAATAGAGCACATGCGAGAATTCGGATAGAAGAAAACTAGTATTAACTAAAGCATGGGTGAAGGCTGAAGTAACGACCGTTACCAAAGCACGTGGTGCAATCGGTCATACAAGACAGAAAGACGGAATCAAATCAAAAAAATCTGAGAAATATTTAACATACTCATGGATACAGTAACGATGCAAAAAGTTTGTTAAAAACAGCAAGGAAATTCATACACATTACGTTTACACAATGGCTGAAGGTCACACTCGTGTATTCTAACTTGAGCAAGACCGGACATACAATCATCACTGGAATGAAAGAGTAAGTGAAAAATTGACACTGAATTTAGTCGAATTCTGTAAATTAAGAAACACTTCGCCTCGAATAGTGAAAGAATTACTCTAGAGAACCATCACTGAAAAACCAAGACTGCCGGATCACAAAGAAACCCAAGTCCTAACAGCATGCTTTCCCCTCAGCATGATTCAGTGGAGTACTTGCTTCCATAGTCGTCAGAGCCAGAATGAAGAGAGCAGAGAGAAGCTCTAAGGCCACGGAAAAACCTCCCCACACCATACACTGGATGCAGAGCGCGCTAAAAGCGACGCAGAGCACTTTCAGAGACTTGTGTTTACCAACCCTTTCTAACTGATCAGGACAGTTCCACACAGATATATAACATTAATGGTGCAGAAACACTTTAGGGTAATCAATAAATCAAAATGGAACACGACCGCACATTCAGTGGGCGTGTTTCACAGTGGACGAGGCAAGTATCTGGGGGACAAGGATAGTAGCGTGTGTAGGGGCGGAGGAGAGTGCGACTGTTAAGGAGGAGTTGAGGATGAGGAGGGAGGTGATAATGGATGGGAGGTGGAGTGAACTCCAGGAAAGTTATGGAGTAGCGAATTGTGGTGCTGACTCAGGTCACTGGGGACGACATGATAACCGGGATGGGGGACACTTACACCAAAAGTAGACGAAAACGGTGGACACTGGACGTACGCGCCGATGACGAGGACGGAAGAAAGGACGGCAGCAGTGGCGGCGGTTGCTGCAGAATATGACCCAGGGCAGCTGCGAGATCTGGGGCGACGTCGGCGGCGTGGTCTGTGGCAGCTGGCGGCAGCTAGCATCGGTGATGATCCTACGGGACGTCGGCAGCGGGAGACACGGGGGATGGTGTGGCGGTACGGATCGGACGGTGGGCCTGGCGGGACCCTCGTCGGCAATCGGCGGTTTGCGGTCAGCGGCGATAGTGAAACTCGAAGCGGCAGGTACAAACGTCGGGACGTCTACCAGCGGACAGACGGAACTCAAACGTTCGAATGTATGTTAAGCTTAAGGGACTTAACCGCGGGGTCATCAGTCCCGAGGGAACTCAGTAGTGCCGGGAAAGGAGATGCGGATTATAAAGCACACGTGAGTTGCCATTACTAGTTTATGTGACAGTAGCGGGCGAGGATGCGTGACTTTAAATCCTTCACGAGATTTCCTTTTATGTGGCGTTAGGACATGGGTTTCAAATGAAGTACAGTACCAAGTGAAAATGTTATCACCTTTTAATCAGCTTGAAAAGAAGATTAAAAGATGATATAAGAAAAAATTACCCATATAATGACCAATGAATGGACTACATTATATTAAAATAAACTGTAAGAGCTCCCTCTGGAATAAAAAGTGCACGAGCTGCTGTGTACCAGTCGTACCTAGATCACGACACTAGAATTTTTAATCACTCTCTTTTATTGATGTATTCTCTACTGCTTTTACTTATATCCTGCAGCATAGAAACTACTAGAAATCTACAATTCACACTCTTTGTTATTAATCCCCATCGTATATTGATGACATTGATTCCATCGTTCCGGCCGCGGTGGCCGAAAGGATTGAGGCGCGCCAGTCACGGTCTGCACGGCCATTACGGTCGGGGGTTCGAATCCCCCCTCGGGCATGGATATTTGTGCCGTCCTTAGTATTAGCTAGTTCATAAGTAGTTTGCTCTACAAACATTTGAACATTTTTTGATTCCTTCGAAAATAGTTTACTGCAGAGCGCCGATAATATTTCTGACCGTGGGAACGTATTATCGCTGTTAGTCGTGAATATGGCACCTTCCGACGTAGCTAGATAGTAATGTGATCGAATGTTCGAAAATATCCCGAGATTTCCAAAATTGTAACGTAATTTTTTCGAAACAATTCGAGTCGTGTTCAAACCCAGTTTTAGTGTAGCCTACATTAAAATTTTTCTTATTTTGTGTCTTGCCTTGTGACGAAACGCCCAAACATACCCTAAATTTGGCAGGAGCCTTAACATGCAACATACAGTTGGATCTAGCACCGTCGGATTTGCATCTGTTTCGTCCTATTAAGAAATTCCTGGACACGAATTCTTTACGATATGTCCTGAAGTGACACGAGTAGTCCGCAGATAGCTATACTCCAACCAAACGGACTTCTAGAAACATGGCGTTCTGAAACTGCTACCCCCATGGGAGAAAGGTACCTAGTACGTTGGTTACCATGTAGAACAGTAGGTTAACGATTGAACTTCCTTCAGCTTTATTTGTATTTTGTACCTAGGAACCTTTTAGAAGTAAAATTATTATGTGCTACTTTCCGAGATTCCATCCTAAAACATCAAATTCAATTTATTCTGAATTTGTAAATAAAGTACAGAGTTTTTTTATTAACATGAAGTGTTGTTTTTCTGTCGGTGGTCGATCCAAATATATTACGTCTATATATAATGTTTGCGCATTTGCTATCAATCCGTCAGGTGGACTCTAATAGTGGTCGGTTTCCCTCCCAAACCGGAATGCGGCGTTAAAACCATGCGCCTCTCCAATTTTATTATTTTTATTTTTGATTTTTTAGCAAAACATTAATTTCCGGATAATAATTTAGGAAGAGACTGCATATAAAATAATTGCTATTGCTACGAAATAGAATCACAACATTTGTTGAACGTCCGTGCAACGGTGTCGCGAGGTTCCCCCAACAGAGCTCATGAGCAAAAGCGTGCCTTAAATGGTTTACCGTGAGTTGTATGCTTGGAATTTTGATAATGTGATGTATAGGAATCTCGAGATGACATTAACTATAGGAAATCTATCACCGTCGTTCCAGAAATTTCAGAGCACGCAGTACCTCCGTGATGAAGAAGAAACTGCGAGCCTCATCGAAATATGGTGGCAACGTGCCGTAAATAAATTCTGATATACCTTAGGAATTTCTAGATTGCGTCGACGTCCTGGTATCCGTGAACATACGCCGAAATCTTGTTGGTGACTTTCGAGTTCACCCTTTATTATAATAAATTACAAAGCTTTACTAAAAATGATGATCGGCGATCTCTCTTCATATGAAAAATAAATAAATAAATAAATAAAAAATAAAAAACTTTGTCGTAATTTCTTCTCCCTCTTCGGAAGCAATAAAATAATCCTTTGTTTTTTAAATCTATACGAATGATGCAGAGAATGTGCCTAGGTGCTGAACTGACGGACTGAAAAGCCATAAGTTGATGTTTCTTTTATCACTTTATTGACATCTGGCGTCCACGTCAAACTGTAAATTATGCTGCAGTCGAAGAAGTATAACATATTTGAATTTACTTCTTTGTTGTTTGCATTAGACTCTGGTGAGACGTATTCATTTGGCTGCACTTAAAATTATATAAATGTCTTGGCCACACTTAGCACTTAATTTATGCCTTGGGCATATCAACTTTCGTCATTGTGAAGGAAAAGTTTTGTTAAAAATATTCAACAGTTTTATACATATACTGACGTATGTCTGTGACAAATTATTTTAATGGGGAATTTGTTAACAAAGCTTTGCTTTCCAAAATGACGAATGTCGAAACGCGTAAGGCAAAAATAAAGTCCTAAGTATGGTCGAGACATTTATATTCTTTTCAAATACTTCAAATTAAACAGGAAAAAAGGTTAAACATTGTTTCTTCGAAAACGAGAAGTCTCAATTGTAATGAAAGTATCCTAGTAGTGAAAAAATACTGTTACAGAATCTCTTTAAAGTTTATGTTGATATTACCTATCGAAAACTGTAGAGGCTAACAAGAGCGAATCCGAACACGATCCACAAAATTTAATAGATACAGGTTCACCCATACTGAACTCTAAACTTGCCGATTGCGCTTATACAGGCTAGGGTTTCGTGTTACCATATGGTAATACCTTAACTAACCACTAATTATGGCTTGCACTGAATTGTTATGGCTTCACTATAGTGATTGTTACATCTACATTACTGAATATTTTGAACTATCCACATACCAACTCCGTGGAACCTATAGTAAACATTCAACAAACGGATCATGCCTTATTAAAATTGATGATGTCCCGAATAGGAGAATTATTAATCGTACACACGGTACTGTTATCCAACTTATATTTGCCTGTGGCAAAATATCTTGTACCTTTTAAGACACTAAATGTAGCCACTCATGGTAGGTTGCAGAAAGCTACTGTCACGGTCAGTACCTAACTTACTTTTTAAATTATCTATTAAATACTCAATTTCCCTTCTCTCCTCTACCGAATTCTCGTATTTTAGTAAAGTAAATATCTCCAACAAAGTAGAACAGCAAATTCTTGTAGTTCCAATAGTATTTTCCAACCCTGGAAAAACATTCCTCATTTGGATGTTACCACCTTCTCCCAACAGCGTAGTCTGCATATTATTTTTCCTGTAAATGACCTACGTATAAGTAGCATGATTTCTGGAAAATGCGCACCATTTTGGAATTCCTTGTCAGTATGGTACAGGATCATTTTTGTTTCCTCTAATAAATCTACGAGGCGCGTCCAGAAAGTAAGTTCCGTTCCAATATATCTCCGCTGCAGCGCTGCGATTGCAGTTCTACACATGCGCTGTAGACGATGTGTATCAAGGAGAAGAACGTGCTCCATTTGGAGATAGCTGTCAGTTACGCACGCTTTGTTGTGCTTGTATTTATCGGCAAATTTGCGATGTTTACGGACCAAATGCGATGAGTGATTCGATGGTGAGAAGATGGGTCCGACAGTTCAATGGCGGACGTAGTGATGTGCACGATGAAGAACGAAGTGGGCGTCCACCTTTGGTTACAGAAGAACTGGTTCACGCGATCGATGACAAGATCCAGGAAAACCGTAAGTTTACAATTAGTGTTCTCGCTATGGACTTTCCCCAAATTTCACTGTTTCCAACTGTTTGAAGACACAGGCGGCAGATTTATATGAAGAAGGTATACAAAAGCCACGCTATGACAAATGCCTACAAAATTTCGGCAGTTATGTGGAAAAGTAGTTTAAGAGTTGTAGAATTTTGTGCAATAAAAATTTCTTCTGTATCTGTGTACAATTTCATGTTATTACCAAACTTACTTTCTGGATGCGCCTCGTATCACGTAATGAGGAAGGGGCCACAAGGAATTGACAATGATCATCAATCATTTCCGACCCCTCCCCAACTGCATGATTTATTTAGGAGAATATACTTGTCTCTGTGAATCGATAGTGATTCAGATAGCTGAAATCATAATTTATTACTGCATTGAAACTACACTGCGGATAAAATAGTACACCCAATGGTTTTATCGTCGACCGTCAACAGTAAAATGGTTTTGGTTGCTAGTTTACAATAATTGATCAAATTATAAGCTTCATTATACAACAGATTTCAGTTTTCTTGCCTTGGTCTTTGCAAAATCTGAGACTACCTCCTTTAAATCAGTTGTGTCTGCTGTTCCTTGTTCAGTCGACAAAGTTGCCAACCCCTCAGAACTCCAAACTAGTCCCCAGTCAATCACAGCTGGGATGTGGTGGGACAACATCTGACGCATGCCATACTCGTCAACCCACAACTCTTGAACAGGCGTGGAGTAAAACATTCCAAGACAGTATTTGCAATCAGTATTTTCGAAATGTTACCAGAATCAGCGCTGAACTGTCACCAGCAGAGGCTACACCACGTGCTAGTATGGGTGTTACAGCGTACACAATGCCTCGTACCACGGTACCGCTCGAGCTATTGATATGTAAACGTAATCACTTCAAGTACTCCGCTGTTTCGACTATGAATCTTGATTGATTTAAACTGACCCAGAAAATAAATAACTATAAAAAAAACCAGAGGCAGCATGGCATAGTTATATGAAAGCTTTATTGGCAACAAGAGATATTTTTCGTCAGTCACCGATGGCTAGCAGACACTTGCCATAGTGGCAATTGAGCCGCGCTGGCTCGATTTATTGGTATTGGCGCCAGTTACCTCGCTCCAACTCGCGTATCTATATCTCATTATCGCAATCAGATGAATGTTATGGCAGAGCATAAGATACGATCAAATATAGGTGGGGGTTGCAATCTTCTATTAGTCCACCTCCTCCTTTCGCTTCTCTCTGTTCACCTACCCCCCCCCCCCCCCCCGGTCTCCTCCTGTCCCTTTCTCTGTCCATTTCCTCCTCCCCCTCCCTCTATTCATCTCCCTTTCAGCTGTGGGTCACCATCGCCCTCTCTTATTCTCGTCCTCTCCCCTCTCTCTGTCCGTCTCCTCCTCTATCCTCTCTCTTGGTCCGTCTCCTCCCACCCCTTTCTGTCCGTCTCCTCCTCTCCCTCCTATATATGGCAGCATTCATATATTCGCCAAGTCTTATGGTGACTGGTCAAACGGTGTCAAAGTAGTAAGGTATCCTCCGTCGTGCTACCTTCACTGGCTTGTAGATTATAAAATTGTCCTTAATGAAAACTTTCATTAAGTGTTGACTTCCATGGCGTCCAGTCAAACATTTTGGATGTTTGTTGTAACGTACCTTCCGCCACGCACCTACGGAAAGGTAGCCCATGTATTAATTCGGGGTAGAAGCTGTCTTCATTCCACATTTCATTCATTTCCGTCCCGCCGTTTCACCGTGAAGAGCAACAAACGTGTTAACCCACTGTAAGGTAACCTCCACCACGCAGTGTTCGGTGGCTTTCTAAAGGTAGCTATTACGTTAATTCAGGGTATAAGCTATCTGAATTCCAAATTTCATTCAAATCCGTCTAGCTGTTTCAGCGTAAGGTGCCCTCCGCTACGCTCTAGTGCGGTGACTTACGAAAGGTAGCCCATTTATTAATTCAGGGTAAAAGCTATTTCCATTCCAAATTTAATTCAAGTCTTACCATCACTGTGAGCATGAAGGAGTTACAAACATATTAACCCATTGTAAGGAACCGTCCGCCACGCTTACGAAAGCTAGCCAATGTATACTCAGTGTTTAACCTACCTCTGTTCCAAATTTCATTCATATCCGTCCAGCCATTTCAATGGGAGGGTATAAGAAACGAATTAAGTAATTGTAAATAACCCTCTGCTATAGACCATACGAAGTTAATTTTAGTATGCCTATAAACTTCGCGCGAGTGCAAGCAAAGAGTTGACAAAGTTTCATCGCAATCGGCTGTACATTCTAACACGACACGAATTCTTTACAGACGAATGGAAAAAACTTGTGGATTCCGACTTGGTGGAAGATCAGTTTGGATTTAGGAGAAATGTAGAAACACGGGAGGCAATACTCGCATTACGAAATATTAGACTCGTAGAGCAAGAAAGGGACGCAGAGGCTGGGAAGGGAGTAAGACAGGGCAGTAGCCTTTCCCCAATGTTGTTCAATCTGTACATGGAGCAGACAGTTAAGGAATGGAAGGAAAAATTTGGATAGAGCATTAAAGCGCATGGAAAAGAAATAGTAATTCTGTCAGAGACCGCAAAAGATTTGGTAGAGCAATTGAATGGGATGGACAGTGTCTTGAAAGGAAGATATAAGATGAAGAAGAGTCAAACGAAGGTAATGGAATGCAATGTCAGAAAATCAGGCGATGCTGAAGGAATTAGATTAGGTAATGAGACAATAAAATTAGTAGATGAATTTTGTTATTTGGGTAGCAAGATAACTTCTGATGGCCGAAGTAAAGAAGAGATAAGAAGCAGATAAAATGCAGAATGGCTATGGGAAGAAAAGCGTTTCTAAAGAAGCGAAACTTGTTAACATCCAATATTAATTTAAATGTTAGGAAGTCTTTTCTGAAAGCATTTGTCTGGCGTGTAGCATTGTATGGGAGTGAAACGTGGACGATAAGGAGATCAGATAAAAAGATGATAGAAGCTTTTCAAATGTGATGCTACAATGATGAAAATTAGATGGGTAGATCACGTAACTAATGAGGAGGTGCTTAACCGAATCGGGGAGAAAAGGAGTTTGTGGCATATCCTGACTAAGAGAGGAGATAGATTGGTTGGACACATTCTGAGACATCAAGGAATTGTCAACTTAGCATTAGAAGGAAGTGTGTGGGGTAAAAATCGTAGAGGGAGACTGAGGGACGAATATAGTAAGCAGATTTAAAAGGATGTAGGTTGCCGAACGTATTCTCAGATGAAGAGACTTTCACAGAACAGGGTTACATGGAGAGCTGCATCAAACCAGTCTGCGATCTGAAGGCCACAACAACAGCAACGGCTGTACGTTATTGCAGTGCTTAAAATACGGACAAAAAGACAAAGAAACATTAATTTTTATATATTAGATTGATCGCAGATTCCAAGAATAATGTTCCAGAAAATACATCTTTGTTTTAAAAATCATGGAAATTTTCTCTCTCGGTACATGTCCGATAAAGCATATTTTCAAAGCTCTAGAGAAATAACTTTTACGAAAATTGATAATTCACTCTGTAACGCGAACGTAGTTAAGCGAAAGCGAAGCGAGACGAGTGGACCGGCACCATAGAAAATCGCTTTCAACGAACGTGACTCAACGGTCGGAAAAAAATAGTGCTGTCAGATAAAACGAAATAGAAACGAAATAAATGTGACTTAGGCACTGGGTTCGTGTGCGAATTTTCCATGTTCCACCCATACACGGTTACTGCAGCAACATGTATGTATTTTCTGAGAACGTAGACGATAATAAAAATGCGTCACTCTATAGTTATCAATCAATCCAGTTAATTTTGAGTCGATTTAGTGCCATGACCTTTTAAAGGCTGGCCGGCCGCAGTTTCCGAGAGGTCTGCGGCGCGCCAGTCACGTTCTGCATGGCCGCTACTGTCGGGGGTTCGAGTCCCCCCTCGGGCATGGACATTTGTGCCGTCTTTAGTATTAGCTAGTTCGTAAGTAGTTTGTAAGTTTAGGGACTGATGACATCGTAGTTAAGTCCCATTAGCTCTACAAACAATTGGACTTTTTTTTAAAGGGCTGTTTTCTCAAAATATGGGACGTAATGAGCGAAAATAGACTGACGGAAAAAAAGTAGCATTCTTGGAACCATGACGAATGATGCCATATCAGGCACAGTATATGTACTGGTAATGGTTTCTGTGTTGTTCGCCAACAGATAGCATAGTGCTAGAGCTGCCAGAGCTCAATCTATGTATACCCTTTAATCGGGTGTTTTCAATGAGCAGCGTGTTAAAAAAACAGAGTTCAGATGTTTGTAAATCTATGGGGCCAAATTACTGTGGTCATCATTTCTAGGGCTTGCAGCTTATAAACTAACTTAAAATAACCTAAGGACAACACACACACACTCATGAGCGAGGGAGGATTCGAATCTCCGTTGGGAGCAGCCTCGCTGTCGCTGACAAGGCGCACTAAAACCGCTCGAAATTGCCGCGCGACGAAAGTGGTAGAATTGTGGCCTTCAGAATGCCACATAAGTTAACGTGCTGCGTCACTTGTCGGCTGCAATGGTTACGTGAACATTCGCACACCCATAGACGTTATGGATGTCCACGCAGCGTAGACGACCGCCAAGATATGACGTAATAGTAGCTAGCTCTGGCAGATCGTACAGCACCATATCACAGATAGGACAGTTTGTGAGGCCACACGTGTCAAGGCCTACGGCTGCAAACCGCTTACATGCAGTGGGATGGCCGCCCGGTAGAGGCCGTGGGCTCTAAGGCGCCTTGCTGCAGAGTGCGCGTCTGGTCCCCGTCGAGAGTTTGAGTCCTTCCTCGGGCAAGGATGTGTGCGTTGCCCTCAGCATAAGTTAGTTTAAGAAGTTTGAAAGAGGCACTGGTGACCACTGCGGTTTGGTCCCAGAGCTTTAACTTTTATTTTTATTTATTTATTTATTTTTATCGGTGTGATCATACCTGTAGCTCGCCTCCGTTAAGGCCACAGCAACGACGTGCATGGGTCGACTGCTGCAGTCAGACGATCAGATGGAATGACGGGCTGAGGTCTCCAGTGATGACAGTTGATCCTACCTGCACGCAAGTGGCTATCATTGTCGTGTACAATCGTAGACCTGACGAGCTATGTCTCGTACACCATTCCCCTACACTAGGCTTTATTGCCCAGTGTTTGACTAGCAACAACTATAGTTCACCTATGATGGAAAGAACGGAGACCAGTGCTCGAAAGTGCAAAATGTTGTAAGTCTTAACTTTGTGCTATTGTTGCAACAGGAAGGTGATGTGCTGTTCCAACAGGTAGTGCTCGCGCTCACATTGTGCGTGAAACTCAATGTGCTCTGCAAGATATGGAGCAACTTCTCTGACTAGCACTGCGTCCAAACTTCTCGCCCATCCAACACATGTCGTACGTCATGGGATGATAACTGACACGTGAGATTCGTCAAACCGTACTCTTGCGGAACTGCGTGGAAAGGTCGATCGTACGTTAAATAATGTCGAAATTAGCTGCCATCGTAGAATGGAGGCGATCTGCATAGCTTAATTATCTTGAAACGTAATACGCCAAGATCGCTAAATGATTATTTAATGTACTGTCGCTTGATTTCAATGCGCTATGCCACCATCACGTGGACGTATAAAATTCTACAACTAATGTTATCCACACTGATGAACCACTGACAATGCCGAGGTAGGGTGGCCCGCGTGCCTCAATGAAACAGATATCCGTACCTTCAAAAAATGTTCAAATGTTTGTTAAGCTTAAGGGACTTAACTACGGGGTCATCAGTCCCTAAACTTACAAACTACTTATGAACTACCTACAACTAAGGACGGCACAAATATCCATGCCCGAGGGGGGATTCGAACCCCCGACCGTAGTGACCGTGCAGACCGTGACTGAAGCGCCTCAGTCCCCTCGGCCACCGCGGCCGGCTCCGTACCTTCGGTGCAACCATAGCGGAGGGGTATCTGTTGAGAGGCCAGACAAACGTGTGGTTCCTGAAGAGGGGCAGCAGTCTTTTTAGTAGTTACAGGGGCAACAGTCTGGATGACTGAGCTGGCCTCGTAATATCAGCTAACAAGGCTTTGCCATGCAGTTACTACGAACGGCCGAAAGCAAGGGGAAACTACAGCCGTTACTTTTCTCAATGACATGCTACACTACTTTATGTATATATAATGATGGCATCATCTCGGGGAAAATATTCCGGCGGTAAAATAGTTGCCCATTCGGATTTCCCGGCGAGGACTACTCAGGAGGATGTCGTCATCAAGGAAAACAAAACAGGCTTTTACGGATCGGAGCGTGGAATGTAACAACCCTTAAACGGGTAGTTAAATTAGAAAATGTTAAAAGAGAAATGGGTAGGTTAACGTTAGATATGGTGGGGATTTGTAAATTTCGGTACTAGGATGAACACGATTTTTGGTCAGTGGATTACAGGTTTATAAATACAAAGTCAGTTGGTGGTAACGCAGGATAAATAAGAAAACAGGTATTTGGGTAAGTTACTATGAACATCATAGTAAATGCATTATTGTAGGAAAGATAGACACGAAACCAACACCGACCACAGTAGTACAAGTTTATATGCCAACTAGCTCTGCCGATGATGAGGAGATCGAAGAAATCTATGAGGACACAGAAGAAATTATTCAGACCGTTAAAGCAGAAGAAAATTGTGATAGGGGACTGGTACATGGTTGTTTGAAAGAGAAGAGAAGGAAATGTTGTAGGAGAATATCGGCAGGGGAATAGAAATGAAGGAGGAGATCGACTAGTAGAATGTTGTGCAGAGCACAGTTTAATAATCACAGACACATGATTTAATTATCATGAAAAAATGTTATATACGTGAAAAAGGCCAGGAGACACTGAGAGGTACCAGATTTAGTTTATAATGGTAAGGCAAAGCTTTAGAAACCAGGTTTAAAACTGTAAGACATATCCAGGGGCAGACATAGACTCTGACCATAACTTATTGGTTATGAATTGTAAATTAAAACTTAAGAGATAGCAAAAAGGTAGAAAATTAAGGAGGTGGTTGAAAGTTTTATAGGGAGCATTAGGCAAGGATTGCCTTAAAAAGGGGAGGGTTGAGGGGGGATAGTAATACAGTAGCAGAAGAAAGGGTAGCTCTGAGAGATAGAGTAGTGAAGGACGCAGAGGATCATATAGGCAGAAGGACAAGGCCTAATAGAAATCCTTGGATAACACAGAAGATAATGAACTTAATAGATGAAAGGAGAAAACATAAAAATGCATCAAGTGATGTAGGCAGACGTCTGAAAAATAAGGAAATGCAGACTGGCTAAGCAGGAGTTACTTGAGGAGTAATGCAAGACGTTGATGAATTTATAACCAGGGGAAAGATATATACCACCTACAGGAAAATACGTCATTTGGAGATAAGAAAAGCAGCGGTATGAATACCAAGAACTCAGTTGGAAAACCAGTACTAAGCAAAGAAGGGAAAGCTGAAAGATGGAAGAGGGACTGTGCAAAGGAATTAAACTTGAAGGTAGTATTCTAGAAGTGGAAGACGAAGTGTCGGAAGATGAGACATGAGATACTATAGTGCGAGAAGAATTTGACATAGAATAAAATATCTAAGTAGAAACAAGGCAGCTGGAATAGATGATGTCCCGTCCGAACTGCTTTTATCGTTAGGTGAGCCAGTCATGAACAAGTTGTTCCACCTGGTATGCAAGATGTATGAAACAGGGGAAATACCATCAGACTTCAGGAAGAATGTAGTGATTCCAATTACTAAGAAAGTAAGTGCAGACAAAAGTGATAGTTACAGAACTATCAGTTTAATAAGTCATGGTTGCAAAATACTGACATGAATTATTTACAAACGAATGGAAAAACTGGTGGAATCCGACATTGGAGAAGATCAATTTGGATTTAGGAGAAATGTAGGAACACGTGAGGTAATACTCAAATTACGACTCATCTTAGAAGTTGAAGGAAAGAGAAACCGACGTTCTTAGCCTTTCTGGATCTGTAGAAAGCTTTTGGCGGTGTTGACTGGAATACACTCTTTAAGATTCTGAAGATAGCAGTGGTAAAGCATAGGGAGCGAAGAGTTATATTCAACTTGTACAAAAACCAGACAGCAATTATTAGAGTCAAAGGTCATGAAAGGGTGGTAGTGGTTGGGTTGAGAGTAAGACAGGATTGTAGCCTTTCCCTAATGTTGTTTAATCCGTACATTAAGAAAGCTGCGAAGGAATGCAAGGAGGAGTTTCGAGAGGTAATTAAAGTCCAGGGAAAGGGAATAAAAACCTTGCACTTTGCTGAAGGCATAGTAATCCTGAGAGACAGAAAAGAACCTGGAAGAAC
Organism: Locusta migratoria; assembly: GCA_026315105.1. NCBI lineage: Eukaryota > Metazoa > Arthropoda > Insecta > Orthoptera > Acrididae > Locusta > Locusta migratoria. Next base: position 224,811,258 of record CM048751.1, on the reverse strand, counting down.
AATTAAACGCAATCGACAGTGTCTTGAAAGGAAGGTATGAGATGAAAATTATCAAGAGTAAAACGACGGTAATTGAATGTAGTGACAGAAAATCAGGCAATGCTGAAGGAATTGGATTAGGTAATGAGACGACAAAAATAGTAGATGAGTTTTTTTTTTTTTTTTTTTTTTTTTTTATTTGGGTAGCAAGATAACTTTTGGTGGCCGAAGTAAAAGAGATATACAATGCATAATGGCCGTGGGACGCAAAGCGTTACAATGCATAATGGCCATGGGAAGCAAAGCGTTTTTGAAGAAGCAAAATTTGTTGACATTCAATATTAGTTTAAGTGTTAGGAAGTTGTTTCTAAAAGCATTTGTCTGGAGTGTAGCAGTTAATGGGAGTGAAACATTGGCGTTAAGGAGTTTAGACAAAAAGATGATAGAAGCTTTCGAAATGTGGTGCTACAGACGAATGATAAAAATTAGATGGGTAGATCACGTAGTTAATGGAGTGGTGCTCAACAGAATTGGGGAGAAAAGGAGTCTCTGGCATTTCCTGACTAAGAGAAGAGACAGGTTTGTGAGACACATTTTGAGACCTCAAGGAATCGTAAACTTGGAATCAGAAGGAAGTATATGGGGTAAAAATCGTAGAGGGAGACCGAGGGAGGAATAAAGTAAACTGATTCAAAAGGATGTAGGTTCCCATACGTGTTCTCAGATGAAGAGGCTTGCACAGGACAGGGTAGTGTGGAGAGCTGCAACAAACCAGTCTGCGGACTTTATTTAAAAATGGAAGTTAAAAAGAACGTGCAACTTAGCCCTAAGTCAAAATATAAAATATATATTATATTAAACCTGACTTAAGTATTTTATATTCTGACGAAGTGTATGTTGCACCTTCAGTTGAACCTAATTTTATTTTTAAAGAACCTGACAACATTATAGAATTTTATTCGACCGGATGACGGTGGCATAGCCCATTGAAACCGGTCGTCAGTAAATTAAATAATCCTATAACGATCTTGGCGTTTTACTGTTGAAGATTGTGAAATAATGTATCGCAAGACAGAATTGTGCATCTGTATGATCGAATGGGTACTACAATCAGTGCCTGCATTGCATCCATGGAGGCTACTCGACGTACTGCTATGTACGCTTCAATATGGATCGACACCTGGTACCTCACTATCGCTTGAGGTATCGATTAGTAAATGTAATCATTTCATGTACTCCATAGACATTGTTTCAACAGTAACTCTTGAGTAAATTGGAAAAGTCAGAGAGGTTGAACTAACTTACATTTTCGGTAGTGTATCTTGTAGTCATTAATATTTGTTCATACCCTACCGATCTGTCAAATATGAACGGGCTTGGTTGGACGTGTCTGGGGTGCTTTCCTTGTAGGCATAATTCTTCCCCCTCCCTCTAGGGACATTTACATGAGATACTCTGCAAATCATATATAAATGCCTGGCGTGGGGTTCATCGAACCACCTTTATTCTATTCGTCTACCATTCCGTTCTCGAATAGCGTACAGGAAGAAAGAACTCCTGAACTTCTCAGTTCGAGCTCTGATTTCTCGTAATTTATTCTGTTGATCATTTCTACCTATGTAGGTGGGTGTCATCAATATATCATTGATGAGTATTGGCGTTTGGAGTTTCGTAAGTAGACCATGCCGCAGAAATAAACGCCCAGATTCCGTATCATTTCCGTGACGCTGTATCGCCTGTACCGTGACAGTACAAAACGGGCTACACTTCTTTGGACTCTTTCGATGGGTTCCGCCAAACTCACACTGGGCAGCAATAATCCAAATGAGGACAGGCAAGCGTGGTTTATGCAATTTCTTTTAGTAGTTCTCTGGCATGTTGTTGTTTAAGTCTGATGTAACAGTAATTCCTAGGTATTAGAGCAGTTTACGGCCTTCTTATTTGATTGATTTATCTTGTAAACAAAGTTTAACGGATTTGTTTTCGTACTCATGTGGACGACTTCATACTTTTCATTAGTTAGAGTCAATTGCCAATTTTTACACCATACTGATATCTTATTTAGATCGTTCTGCAGTTAGTTTTGATCTTCAGATGACTTTACTAGACGATAAACCTCAGAGAGCTGCTCAGATTTTCTCGAAAATTGTTTATGCAGATAAGGAACAGCAGACGACCAGTGACACTATCATGTGGAACGCGGGATACCGCCTCTGTTTTAGTCGATGCCTTGCCATCAATTACTACAGTCGGTGTGTTCTCTGACAGGAAATACCCTAACCAGTCACAAATCTGGGGCGATATTCCACAACCACGCAATTTGATTAAAAGCCGTTTGTGAGGAACGTCGTAAAAGCATTCTGGAAATCTAGAAATACGGAATCAATCTAAGATCCTTTGTCGATAGCACTCATCACTGCGTGTGAGTAAAGAGCTAGTTGTCTTTCTCGTGAACTATATTTTCTAAATCCGTGTTAGCCTTGGGTCAATAGATCATTCTCTTCGAGATACTTCCTAATATTCAAATACAGGAGATGTTCCAAAACCCTGCTGCAAATTGACGTCAGTGAAATAGGCCTGTAGGTTAGTGGATTACTCCTACTCTCTTTCCTGAATATTGGTGAAACCTGTGCAGCTTTGCAGTGGTTTGGTACAGATACTTCTTCGAGCGAGCTGTTGTATGTGGCAGTTAATCAATGGGTATACAGTCCGGACCAGAAGACTTGATTTCTTAAGTGATTTCAGTTGCTTCATTATTCCGATGATACCTACTTCTACGTTGAAACTTTCTGGCAGATTAAAATTGTGTGCCGTAACCGGAAGTCGAACCTGGGACATTTGCCTTTCGCGGGCAAGCGCACTACCGACTGTGCTATCCCGACACGACTCACGATGTCGCCTCACAACCTTACTTCCGCCAGTACCTCGCCTCCAACTTTCCAAACCTCACAGAAGCTCTCCTGCGAACCATGCAAGACTAGCACTTCTGGAAGAAAGGATATGGTGGAGACGTGGCTTGGCCACAGCCTAATGTATGTTTCCAGAATGAAACTTTCACTCTGCAGCGGAGTGTGCGCTGATATGAAACTTTCTGGCGGATTAAAATTGTGTGCCGGAACCGGGACTCGAACCCGGGACCTTTGCCTTTCGCAGGCAAGCGCACTACCGACTGTGCTGTCCCGACACGACTCACGATACCACCTCACAACTTTATTTCCGCCAGTACCTCGCCTCCTACTTTCCAAACTTCACAGAAGCTCTCCTGCGAACCATGCAAGACTAGCACTCCTGGAAGAAAGGATATGGTGGAGACATGGCTTGGCCACAGCGTAAGGGATGTTTCCAAAATGAAACTTTCACTCTGCAGCGGAGTGTGCGCTTCTACGTTACTCATCATGGCCTCTGTTCGTAATTCTAACTCTGGAATATTGGTTTCGTCTTCTTTGGCGAATGAGTTTCGGAAAGCTGATTTTAGTAACTCTAATATCATTGGCGGGATCGCCATTTCCAGTGAGGGTATTGTTTGTGTTTTGCCTGTAGTGTATTTGACATACGACCAAAATCTCTTTGTGTTCGCAGTCAGACAGGGCAGGAAGCGCATGGGCCCCGATCGCACGAAACGCGTCGGCTGCCGCGCCTGCTAGCACAGACAAGTTACTCTGTGCTGCTAGGGCGCGTCGTTCTCATTAACGTGGACGCCAGTCCTAATGCCCTCGCACTCTCGCTAATGGTCCGAGCGCTTCGCTTCGATTTCGGCTTAGCGCAGTCGGCAGTCGCCAATTCGCCACCTGAACTCGTTTATTCAGGAGACGTACGTTGATAGCATGTGTTATTCACGCTCAGCAAACTTCGCGCCAGCTTTGTGGTGATTTTTTTAAAGTCATAAATTGTAATATTTGCGTATAAATTCAGTTTCGGAATTATTTTTTAAATATTGTTCCCATGAATCAGTGATCTATTTAGTACAACATTGATTTTCTTTGTAAGGTGGGCGGCTTCGATCTCAATGAGATCATCTTCACATCTATTTTGGGAAAAGGAATTATGTATAAAAAGTTGTGAAACATTTCACTTAGGCAAAATAAAAAAATACACAAGATACATTAGGGTCATACCACGTCAAATCACCAAGGGGTGAAACTTTGGACTTTTTTTTTTAATTAAATTTTTTTTTTTTTTTTTTTTTTTTTTTTTTTTTTTTTTTTTTGTTTAATTTTACCAGCTCGATGTCTAAAGTAGTCGAGGCTCCAGGGCCGCTGTTGTGGAAGGGTGTCATGCGTATCGAGTTGTGAGATTACCGCCCAATAGAAATATTGGTAATTAATAGCATTTGTAATTAAACAGTATGAAGTTCACTGCAGACATTGACCATGCCAATGCACCAAATGTTACACCATTTTAATCTTAATAATTATGGTAGCAATGTATGTACGCAGTTGGGTGATAACATTTATAGTTAGGCCATAGGTAGAAATTCTCCACGTTTAGATTTGCTGTGTGCTTGTAGCTGACGGGGGGCCAGCGAGCAGGCCGACGTTGGTGGCTTGTTCCAGCTTAGGATTTTCCAGGTTCGTTTCCGGTGAGGGGAAAGAGGGACAATGACGAGTGCCAGGTGCAGTGCACTGCACAGCGTGAAATAAAATATTCTAATACTATTTGCATTTGAAGAAATATGATGCAGTTAGGAACCTTTAAGGCCCTCATTACAAAATAGCCTGTTGATAAATAAACAATACATTAGCTGATATAGACACATCTGGCGAAAATTACCAATGAATACAAGACAGTTACACAACCAGCATGGCAATGTTTGTTTATAAAAATAATATCTTAACTATTTCTCATTTTATTTTCAATTAATCTTGTGTATTTTATCTTGAGCCGGCCGCGGTGGCCGAGGGGACTGAGGCGCTTCAGTCACGGTCTGCACGGCCACTACGGTTGGGGGTTCGAATCCCCCCTCGGGCATGGATATTTGTGCCGTCCTAGTTCGTAAGTAGTTCATAAGTAGTTTGTAAGTTTAGGGACTGATGACCCCGTAGTTAAGTCCCATAAGCCTTACAAACATCTGAACATCATCTTTTATCTTGAAGTATTCAGTTAAATCACTTATCTGTGATATAAGAAATTGCACGATTATAATAAATAGTACAAAGGATGTTTATACCAATATAATAAACTAAGAAGAAATTTGTTTAATGTGTGGTGTAATTATTTTGATTTTAAGTAAAGTTTTGGAAATGTATTGGCTGAGCGCTGTACGTTGGCAAATCGGTTAGAACAGCTCACATGGGGAAGTTGATGACGTAGGGAAAAATCCCGGCAGCTGGGATTTTGGAGCGCGCGTGCGCGCGCGTGGGCAGGAAGTCAGGAGTCGGGAGCGAGTGGTGTGGCTGGCCGGGCGGCGTCGCTCTAGGCAGTCGACATGTGGATCTCCAGGTGGAGACTTCAGATTTTTGTTTGGCAATTGCCAAGTGTGGTTGCTCGTCGTAGACTGCACCAAGTTGTATCGAGTGCTACTGTGTGTTGTGAATATTTAGGCGGTGGAACAAGGTGTGCATCACACTGAATTAAAGTGACTGTGTTTTGTTAGTGTAACACGTGTCGTCGCATAGGCATGAACATAAAAGGTGTTTGAGACAGGCACATGGTGTGAAAACAATTTGCGACAAATATTCATTTTGTCTGGGGGCTAACGAGCTATAACTTTATTTGATAAATGTGTCGACGTACAGACGTATCAGCCACAGGGTTTTAATATGGTGTATTAAACAACATAAAGTGAACTTTCATGTGTTTTCAAAAATAGCAGTTAGTACACCCTTTTCTCACATGAACTTACTTTATTATGAATGTTTTTGTTAATCATATGCAGGGAAGGAAAGCTGCGAACGTGTGATATCATTCCCTAGAAAACGAGTCAAACAGTAGCTATCACAGTTCCAGTGTATTTGCATGTTTAGAAATTTGGTTCGTAGTTGGTGGTTGTGAGTTTTAAAAATTAAACTTTCCCTATTTTAAACTCTCACCCCGATCTTCACCCTCGCAGCGTGTGCCTAACGAACTTTAATTTCTCAGCAGCTGAGGAACTTCACATTTTCAAACCTGGGTTTCTAGATCAGTTTTCTGCAGAGAATGGAAAAATAACATTATCATGGGTAAGGAATAATTACTTAGTTTTTAATTTTTTCTTTATTTTTTCAGAGTTAGGCGAAAATTTCATGTCCCAAAATTTAAGGCCTACTTTGCCAGTCCCTTACTAAACGACTAATCCGTTGTACACCGTGATATTCCGCCTTTGTGAATAGGTTCTGTCTGTTAAGCCAGTGTAACAATGGTAAAACTTTGTTTTTTATAGTTTTCGAGATTATGGTCCAGAAAGTTGTCTCCAAAAATCAGAACGCAAAATTTGACCAACTTTGGAGGCTAATATCTTCAAATACGTCAGCTCTGATTGTAATTTAAAATGCACCATTAGAAAGACCAGCTTTTTCTCTGTTAGAATATTGATTGTTTATCCTGGGCACTCTATCACTTGACTTGCAAAACGGTTCGGAAAATGACGGTACGATTTCTGGAAACGCATGTTTCACAAATTTGCGGCCAAGTTTGCAGTCTCACTGCTTTGCATCTAAAGTACTTCTCATTTCCAAATGTGGGTTTCGAGATCAGTTTTGCGCAGATTATTCAAAAATAACGTTGACTTGGGTAACGATTAAGTACTTTTGTTTTTATTTATTTATTTTTAAAATTCAGGCGTAAATTACACTACCAAAAACATAAGGTAAACTTTGTCAATCCCTTTTTATACAGCGTATCCTTTTTACACCTTGTTATTCCGTCTTTCTGTGTATGTTATGCATGACAAGTCACTGAATCGAAAAAAAAATAAATAAAATACAATAAAATAAAAATAAAAAAAAGGAAGAAGGAAAGACCCCTTACTACTTAATTTTTACCCATGATAACGTTATTTTTCATTTCTCTGCACAAAATGCATCTATAAACCCAGATTGAAAGTATGAAGTAGCTTAGCTACTGAGAAATGAAAGCGCAAACTTGGCCAAAAGATACGCACATGCGCGACGCATTACTTCCTTCCACAAAAGGGCCCCTGGAGCCTCGACCACTTACGATATCAACCTAAAATTTTGTATGACATCTTTGAAGATGTTCAACAATATTCTGGTAAAATTTAAAACAAATTGACGATGGTCGTGCTTCAACATTTTAAAAAATTTGTTATTTGACGTGGAATGAACGATTATGAACATTAGTTCACAATATAACTAGTATATTTTCTATCTTGACTAAGTGCAATGTTGTACTTTTTGTTTTACTTCATTTTATTAAAGAAAAATGAAATAAAACTTGGACCTAAATGTGGTAGGTGTAAATACGACCAGAAGATGATGGCATAAAAATGTTCAAATCTTTGAGAAGCTTAAGGGACTTAACTGCGGGGTCATCAGTCCCTAAACTTACAAAATACTTGTGAACTACCTTACACTAAAGACGACACAAACATCCATGCCCGAGGGGGGGATTCAAACTCCCGATCGGAGCGGCCGTGCAGACTGTGACTAGCGTGCCGCAGACCACTCGGCAACTGGTGCCGGCGATGATGGCATATCCCATCGAATCCCGTCGTCAATAAATTAATCAATCATACTGCGATCTTGACGTTTATCCTTTTGGAGATGCAGATGGTCTCAATCCTGCGATTTCAAATAATGTCAACATACAGCCGTGCGCGAGCGAGGACACGAAGCTGCAGCGAGAGCGGTCGCCCGATCCAAGACACGGCACCTCAGACCAAGCAACTACTCCGCGCGGCTGTGAATAGGCGTGAGAATCGTTTGAACGATCCAATAGCGTCTTCCTATTGCCAGTACAATGGAAAATTTCAGGTAGATTAGATTAGATTAGATTAATACTTGTTCCATAGATCATGAATACGACACTTCGTAATGATGTGGAACGTCTCAGTTAAATGAAGTGTGTCTATACATAATATTACATGACACTCAATATTTGAATTTTTATTTTTTTATTTTTATTTTTTTTATTTTTTTATTTTTTTTATATATTTTTTAAGTTTTTCCTAAAGTACTAACTTTTATCTAGAAATTCATCTAATGTGTAGAAGGAATTGCCATTCAGAAATTCTCTTAATTTATTTTTAAATGCTAGTTGGCTATCTGTCAGAATTTTGATACTACTAGGTAAGTGACCAAAGACTTTTGTGGCAGAATAATTAACCCCTTTCTGTGACAGAGCTAAATTTAACCTTGAATAGTGTATGTCACCCTTTCTCCTAGTGTTGTAGCTATGCACACTGCTGTTACATTTGAATTCAGTTGGATTGTTAATAACAAATTTCATAAGTGAATATATATATTGTGAAGCTACTGTAAAGATTCCTAGATCCTTAAACAAATGTCTGCAGGATGATCTTGGGTGGGCTCCAGCAATTATTCTGATGACCCGCTTTTGGGCAATGAATACCTTCTTACTAAATGATGAATTGCCCCAGAATATGATGCCATAAGAAAGCAGAGAATGAAAATAGGCATAGTATGCTAGTTTACTGAGTTGTACATCACCAAAGTTTGCAATCACCCTAATAGCATAAGTAGCTGAGCTCAAACGTTTCAGCAGATCTTCAATGTGTTTCTTCCAATTTAATCCCTCATCAATGCATAAACCTAAAAATTTTGAATATTCTACCTTAGCTATAGATTTCTGGTTGAAGTCAATATTAATTAATGGTGTGATGTCATTTATTGTGTGAAACTGAATATACTGTGTTTTTTCAAAATTTAAAGAGAGTCCATTTACAGAGAACCACCTAATAATTCTCTGAAATACTTCATTGACAATTTCATCAGTTAATTCCTGTGATTCGGGTGTGATAGCGATACTTGTATCATCAGCAAAGAGAACTAGCTTGGCATCTTTATGAATATAGAAAGGCAAATCATTAATATATATTAAGAACAGCAAAGGTCCCAGTACCGAACCCTGTGGCACCCCATGCTTGATAGTTCCCCAGTTTGAGGACTCGGCTGTTTTTTGTATATTATGTGAATTACTTATATCAACTTTCTGAACTCTTCCAGTTAGGTATGATTTAAACCATTTGTGCACTTTCCCACTCATACCACAGTACTTAAGCTTATCTAGAAGAATTCTATGGTTAACACAATCAAAGGCCTTTGATAGATCACAAAAAATCCCAACGGGTGATTTACGGTTATCCAGAGCATTTAATATTTCATTAGTGAAAATATGTATTGCATTTTCTGTTGAAAAGGTATTGCTGATTATGTCAGTCAATTGTGTGATAGTTTATCCACTTCCATCAATCTTGCTGAGTTATTCTGCTAAATTTCCGTAATAATCCCTTTCGTATTAGTAATATAATCTGTATAGTGTTCACATTTAATTGACATTAATTTTACACCCCAGAAAAGTCGTTGCACGTTTCAGTTGTAAACATTTTTGTATTTCGTATAATGAATTGTCTACACTCTATGTTAAGTACCTACAGAGCAACAGCTGATGAGTGCATCAGTGTGTTACCTTAATAGCGTCACGCTCTTTTTGTGACCCAAAGTAGAGATAGTTAATCTCTTTTTAACGTTCACATTCGCCACATTGTCTCTCTCCTACGTACACATATTTATTCTATAAAAATATTGCTCGACTAACTGTATAGAAAGAATTACAGTTTTTGTATTTAATTCCTCTTCACAGATTAGATCTGCAGATCATCTCATTGAGATCCGCACCGAGCACATGATAAATAAAGTTACTAGAACAGACACCATGTCAGTAATTTCAAAATACGCCACCAATTCAATGCGGACGCACTCAAACGCTCGATCCCTTGCGTGAATCCAGTATACCACGCGATGAAGAGGAATTGTTGCGGGTTGAGAATTGACATCTACGCCATCTACTGTCGGCTTTGTGACTTGTATTGACGCTGCTGCCCTCGGCCGGGGGTGTTGGCTCACTCCTGTAATCCAAGCTACTGGGAGGCCGTTGTGTGGGAGATATCCGTGGAAAAGCTGCGGATTCTGTCATTTCGTGACCTCAGGGGCGTCCGCGGTGCCGCCGTCGAACCCTGGACTCTCCACCCGGATGGCTGTGTGGAGAACGTCGGCGAGATGTCGTCTTGGAGCTAGATAAGACGGAAACTCATCGGGAAACCGAAGTCAGTTGGTGCGAACGTATGATTGGCTCTGTTCAAATGTTCAAATGTTTGTATAGTCTATGGGACATAACTACGGGGTCATCAGTCCCTAAACATACAGACTACTTATGAACTACTTACGAACTAGGACGGCACAAATATCCATGCCCGAGGGGGGATTCTAACCCCCGACAGTAGTGGCCGTGCAGACCGTGACTGGAGCGCCTTAGTCTCCTCGGCCACCGCGGCCGGCTGGCTCTGTTAAAGCGCTGCTTGAGGAAGGAACTTGGTCGGTCTCAAGTTGATGAAGAAAGCCTGAAAATCATTTTGATTTCAATAGAAGCCGCAATAAGCCCGAGCCCCACCACCCAAGGAGAGTGTGGTATGGCGTTGACACCAGCTCAATTCCTAAATGGTGACAAACTAGTCAATATTCCATATGAGCCAGAACCAGCAGCTAGGCAAGATCTGGCCAAGGAGTTCCGATGCAGACAGAAGATTTATGAAGACCTTTGGCGAAGATGGAAAAACAAATACCTGTTGCTACTAAGAAACTACAATGAAGGCTATCCATCAAGAGGAGGATCCAGAGTAGGAGCGGTTGTTCTGCTTCAGGAGGATATGAAACCCTGACACGTGTGGAAGATAGCAGTGGTGGAAGAAGTGCGGCTTGGCAGAGACAACAAGATCAGGTGCAGCATTCTCTGGCAGCCCGATGAAACGAAGATCTGTCGACCGGTTCAGCTGGTCATGACCCTGGAGAAAGACCAGCGTGGGGAGGATGTTGCGGGTTGAGAATGGACATTTACGCTATTTACTGGCGGTTTTGTTACTTGTGTTGACGGTGTTGCCCTCAGCAGGAAGTGATGTAATTCACTTTAGACTCTTTTTACCACTGTAAGATGGAGGTGTAAAAATAAAGCTCTTTCTGTGACGTTCACTGTGTACAATCCTCTTAAATACTAGCTGTAGCAACAGGAATCAATGGACAGGGCGCTAGAAGTTGAGAATTTACGCTGTAAGAAAAGCGTGCCGAAGCGGGAAATCCGAGTTCGATTCGAGGTCCAGCACGAATTTTCAACTTCTCCCCGAAACGGTCGAAATGTTTCAATAAACCGAATTCGTAAAATTACGATCGTTAATGACAACAGACAGTGACTGTTATTTCGAACATGTCCGAAAAAACATGCACCATATCAATAACTTACAACGTGACCTACTGTTTAAAATGCATTCGGATTCACAGGGTAACTCGGCATTTCTACTTCGACATTACCAGAGGCGAAAAGTGACGAAGATTAGAATGTGCAACCACTACATCTACATACGAGGGGTATTAGAAAAGTCCGTTCAAAGTCCGCGAGATGGCACCATCGGCGCGTATCGAAGTCATGTTTAGTTAGTAGCATCTTTGGAAAGACCGCACACCAAGTTTATGCCATATTGGTCTACTTATTTCTGTTTGGCATTCGTACGTATCAAGGAAGTCGAGTGATTGTCAAAGAATGGACGAAATAGAATTTCGTGTGGTGATTAAAAATTACTTCCTGAAAGGAAAACCGCGTCGGGAGACTAAAGAGAAGCTTGATAAAGATTATGGTGAGTCTGAACCTTCGATTAGAACAGTCAAAATTTTCGGTGTGACCATATGGGCACAAGTGACGCTGAACTTTCTGAGTGCCCTGAGGAGGTTACGAATCCAGAAATCAGTGAGAAAATCCAGGATATGCTGATGGATGACAGAAGAGTTAAGGTGCTTGAGATTGTTAGTCCTGTGGGCATCTCGAATGAACGGGTACATAATATTTTGCATCAACATTTGGACATGAGAAAGCTATCCGCAAGATGGGTGACGTGATTGCTCACGGTTGACCAAAAACGGAAGCGTGTGAAGTGTTGCAAGGAAGGTTTGCAGCTGTTCAGGTAGAATCCGCTGAACTTTGAGCGTCCTTTCGTCACTATGGATGAAACATGGATACATTAATACACTCCTGAGACCGAAGAACAATTAAACAACGTGTTATCAAAGTAGAAGCTGCACCAAAAAAGGCGAAGGTTATGGCGACGGTCTTTTGGGATTCGCAAGGGATAATCCTCATCAACTATCTGGAACAGGATAAAGCTGTTAGATATGCGTATCATTCATCGTTATTGCACCGTTTGAAAACCGACCTGCAAGAAAAACGCCAGCGATTCGCCCACAAAAAAGTCCTTTTCCATCACGACAATGCACCAGCACACACCCCAGCATTGGAAATAAGACTCCAACTCATTTCAAATCCCTCCTATTCTTCAGACGTGGCTAACTCGGACTTAGATTAGATTAGTACTTGTTCCATAGATCATGAATGCGACATTTCGTAGTGATGTGGAACGTGCTTGGTTAATGAAAGGTGTCTTTACAAATTATTAACTTTTTACTAAATATTACATGACAGAATATCTTTTTCTAATTTATTTATTTTTTAATTTTTTTCAGATTTACTAATTTATATCTAAAAATGCATCTATAGTGTAGAAGAAGTTGCCAATCAGAAATTCTTTTAATTTATTTTTAAATGCTAGTTGGCTATCTGTCAGGCTTTTGATGCTGTTTGGTAGGTGACCATAGACTTTTGTGGCAGCATAATTCACCCCTTCCTGTGCCAAAGCTAGATTTAACCTTCAATAGTGAAGATCATTTTTTTCTCCTACTGTACACTACTATTGCTTCTCAATTCGGTGGGATTGGTAGTAATAAATTTCATAACTGTGAAAGCTACTGTGAAGCTACTGTGCCTGAGCTTCCCATTGGACCCTGGTCTTTGCCTAAAAAAGAGGTACATTCACGAACTATAGTGTCCCCCTTTAAGGTTTTTGCTATTCACCCAGCCAGTTTACCCTTCCCTTTCCTATTGAGGTGAAGGCCATGCCTTGTGAAGTCCCACATATCTATAGCCTCAACAGGAACCAAACCAATTCCTGACAGAGTAGCCTCCCTACTATTTGTTTCCCATTTTGAAGTACCGGCTGGTAGGACGAACATTTCATGTAAACGATGAGGTGATTGCAGAAACTAATAGCTATTTTTCAGGCTATTCGGAAGGGATCAACAAATTAGAGCAGCGTTCGACGAAGTGTATAAGTCTAAAATGAGACTGTCAAAAACTAAAAATGTGTTTTTATTCCTGCACGCCCCTCGTACGTACTTCTCAATTCAGCGTAAGGTGCCTGGCGGAGGGTATTTATTTTTCAGTTCCACCCCCCCCCCTTTCCAACAAACGAGGGCAAAACTAATACCTGTTTGCCTGTGTACGAATCCTGGTTTCTGTTCTGTTCTGCTTCTGGTCTTTACGCAAAATGTTAGTTTGCGGTCATAAAATCGTTCTGGAGTCAGCCTCGACTTTCGGTCCTCTACATTTCCTCAACAGTGTTTCTCGAAAAGAACATCGCCTTTCTTCTAGCGATACCCATTTGCTATCCCGAAGCATCTCTCCAACACAAGCGCATTGATCAAAATTAATAGTAACAAAACTAGAGATCTACTTCTGAATTGTTTCTATGTCTTCCTTTAAACCAATCTGGTAGAGATTCCAAATACTAGAGAAATTCCAGAATGATATTTTCGCTCTGCAGTGTCGTGTACGCTGCTAGGAAACCTCCTGGCAAATTAAAACTGTGTTCCTTTCGTGTCCAAGTGAAACAACTGAAATTTTTGGTGGAGCTGGTTGGCGTACTGTTGCTTTGGTTGGTATAAGTGACGCCAAGAAGCCTGGCCTTGATCTTTCAGCGAGAGATACATTATTGCTTTTCGTACATGGAATATCGCAGAGGTACCTACTAGAGACTTTGGTACTTGGTATATTACTGCTGATAAACGATTTTGTTTAAGGAACAGGAATTGGAGACTTGTTGCTGCTGAAGAAGGAGTTTATGTTTGGGTCAAGGTCGTCGGCCCGTTTGAAAATAAATTTAATGTACAGCGTGATGTTCTTGTTTATTATCATAATTAAATAAAGTATGTGTCCTTCAACACATCTCAGCGCGCTTCACGGCCGGTTCTGACAGCTGTACTTTTGCCAGTACCTCGCCTCCTACTTTCCAAACTTCACTGAAGTTCTCCTGCGAACCTTGCGTGACTACCACTCCTGGAAGAAAGCCTGTGGCTAAGCCATGTCTACATCATATCCTTTCTTCTCGGAGTGTTAGACCTGCAAGGTCTTCTGCGAAATTTGGAAAGTACTGGCAGAAGTATAGCCGTGAGAAGCGACCGTGTAGCGCGTCGACATAGCTCAGTGGTAGAGCGCTTACCTACGAAAGGCAAAGGTCCCAGGTCGGATGTAAGATACCTGCTATGGGAAGGTATACATTTAATATTTAAATGTACTGCGAATTTGAGACCAGTGTCAAGCTAGTGAGGCATGGGTCGTTTATCTTTAGTTGCAGGCTTATTTTTCGATGGCAGTACTATCAATATGGAGACGGTGATAGTATTGTTGCCGGGAAGTAGGGCTGTCATTATTGAGAGTGCAGACTTTGCTAGGCGCGCGGATGAGATTGCAGAAGCGTGGGGACCGTGGTTGTGTGCAGTTGTCGTTCCGGCGGGATAACCGAGAAGATGAGATTTTGAGACTTGACTGCTGAGCCAAGCTGTTTGTTTCAGATATGGAGACGAAAGGTACAGATGATATTGGAGAAACGATATTTTGAAGTTTTTATAAGGTAAAGATTTCATGAAACACTTGGCATGTTCCTATGGCACAACTTCGCATTGTTAGACTGAACTGATGGTAACAGTAACGGTCGGGAAAGATCTTGCTGTTAGCTTGTGGTCTCACGATTAATACTAGGGACCCTTTTCTGTGTTACGAAAAGTATTTATTGTAATAGTTTAGTTTTGAGATTGCGTTTTTCATGAAATAGGAATTTCATGGGTAGTGTTCTTGAAACATAGTATTGTTGTAACAGTGTTTGTGTAAATCGAGTTAAATTTATTAACAGTAAAGAAATGTTTGTTTAAAAAAAAAAAGAAATTCGCAGGCAGATTAAATATCTGAGTTTCATTTTTCTCTGAAAGATTTTAAAATCCAAAACATGACGTAGTTAGTAATTTTCATAAGTTAAAATCAGTTAGAAAATAAACCAGATATTTCATTTTTAATAATTAGTTCGAGTTTCTTAAACAGATTATTAGTTTATCCCTCCTCACATTTTTATTAAAAGTGCCATAGATGTTTTCTGCAGTTGGCTTTCCAGTAGTTAGTACAGCAGGAAGCAGTACGGTGTGGCGCAAATTTATGCAGTAAGTGAAAGTGAATCAGTTTTTGTTTTCATGCTTACAGTTCAGTATGATTTACATATTTCAGGGCAGGACAATTCATACAGTGTTTAGTTCAGGTTAACAAGTGTTTGCACTGAGTCAGATTGCATTGATAAATACTGTGTTCATTACATTCCGTTAGTGATTGTTAGTTCAGTCAGAAACAAGTTTGTAGGGCCAGAATTATTAACACAGTGATTTTTAGTATCAGTAATTTTCAGACAGTTAACTTTGTTACGACATTTTCATACAGAAGCAATTAGCAGTATGTGTCTCATTATAATAAACATTAGGCAGTAAGATAGGTTTTGCAATACCTTTACATTCACATAGAATACAGTTAAAAATACGCTGTCAGATTAACATAACGTTGTGCAAAGGCATTCAGGTAGAACAAGTTCAAACACATTCATTTACATGTCATTCAAGTAGCGTCAGTCAGTTACATTTCTTAGATCATGTGGTAAAACACACAACTTTCGCAGCAGACGTAAATTATGTTGGAGAGAAGGTCAAGCAAGAAACTTTCAAGGTCCCAGGTCCGAACCCGAGTTCCGGTACACAATTTTAATCTACCAGGGAGTTTCACTTGAGGAATGTCGTAGAGGGAGTGGCAAAAGCATTTTATCACCTCCTTTACATATGAACCATACATTCCCAATATTCATCCAATAAACAGTAGCCGACCATCCGCTTAGCCCACGACAGTCCTTACTTGCTCACCTCAGATCTCTCTGCAATGTTACGCCTAGATATTTAATTGATACGACTGTAAAAATCTGCACACTACGAATTCTGTTTCCAAATCATTTGCATCACCTTTTCTATTTCTCCCTTACATTTAGACCCAGCTGCCATTTCAAGTATATACTTTTTCTACGACAACGTGCATCTTACTACAGCCATTCAAAGACGGTACCTTCAGATACGTGGCATTATAAGTGACATCCATCGGCACTTTTATCCGAATAGATTGTTTGTTTGCGGACGTGGAATCGGATGTATTCAACATTCATGAGTTCTTTGCTCAGGTTTTTATTGTACAGTGCGGCGAGCCCATTGACGAGCGCGATTCCACTCAGCTACCCAACAACATCGCGGAGAAACCAGTTTTCTATGGTAAAGTTCGCAAGATTACAGACCGTATGTTTTTACAAAGCTTTTATTTATTTTTTATATAAATAATGTATTTCAACAGATACTAGCTTTAATTCCGTGCGTTACGAATCAAAACAATCATAGATCACTAGATAGCTTGAAAAGCATGTAAATTAACTGCAGTGATTGTTAATAATCCCAGAGATAGTGATGGGTTGGACTAAATGTTCCTTCACTCATCCCTGTAATCGACCAGACACAATGTAATTTCTCGTGAATGTGTGACTAAGTATAAACTGCGGATTTAAACAGCTGTCACATTCAGTTAGCTCTTTTCGCGAAATTGGAATAATAGCGAGCGAACAGCTTTGATTCTGTCGGTCGGGCCAATAACCAAAGGCGCACGTAGCAATTAACGCGAGTGAACGTATTGCAGTGTTAAACATGCTGTTCACTTTGAAAATGATACTGCACACGCATCAACAGCACTTGCATACAAACGACACATGCACACACCCACACACAAATAACACGCAAACACGACAGCATTAATTCGATAGAAAGAGATAAGCTTACTAAACTAAGATTAGAGGGGCTGTAAAACTCCTGAGAAGGCACATTTATGAGGAGTCACTCTTGTGAGAAGTGCGAAGACCCGGGCGAGCAGATAGCAGGTGTTCTACAGGAACACCAAGAACGTGTCAATTCATTGCGATGCGATGCTGCGGTTATTTCGCACTTCAATGTAATAAAAATGCAGTAAATGAAACAGGCAAAATGGAGTACAGACGACTAAAAAATGAGATTGACAGGAAATGCAGAATGGCTAAGCAGGAGTGGCTAGAAGCCAAATGCAAATCTGTAGAAGAATGTATAAGAAGGGGAAAAGTATATACCGCCTACAGGAAAATAAAAGAGACATTTGGGGACAAGAAAAGCAACTCTACGAATATCAAGAACTCAGATGGGAAGCCAGTTCTCAGCAAAGAAGGGAAAGCTGAAAGGTGGAAAGAGTACATAGAGCAGTTCTACGAAGAAAATGAACTTAGAGACGATGTTGTGGGAAGTGAAGAGGAAGTGGATCAAGATGAAATAGGAGATACCATACTGAGAGATGAATTTGACAAAGCCATGAAAGAACTAAGTCGGAACAAGGCCCCAGGAGTAGATGACATACCCTCAGAGCTACTAAAGTCTCTGGGAGGGCCAGCCATGACAAGACTATTTGAACTGGTGTGTAGGATGTATGAGACAGGCAAAATACCCTCAGACTTTAAGAAAAATGTAATAATCTCCATTCCAAAGAAAGCAGGCGCAGATAGGTGTGAAAACTACAGAACCATCAGTTTGATAAGTCATGGTTGCAAAATTTTAACACGAATTATCAACAGGAGAATGGGAAAGCTGGTAGATGCTGACCTCGGGGAAGATCAGTTTGTATTCAGGAGGAACATAGGAACCCGGGAGGAAATACTCACTTTACGTCTTATCTTAGAAGATAGATTAAGGAAAGGCAAACCTACATTTCTAGCTTTTGTAGATTTGGAGAAAGCATTTGACAATGTTGACTGGAATACACTCTTTCAAATTCTGAAGACAGCAGGGGTAAAATATAGGGAAAGGAGAGTTACTTACAACTTGTACAAAAGCCAGA
Organism: Locusta migratoria; assembly: GCA_026315105.1. Taxonomy (NCBI): domain Eukaryota; kingdom Metazoa; phylum Arthropoda; class Insecta; order Orthoptera; family Acrididae; genus Locusta; species Locusta migratoria. The sequence continues at coordinate 224,793,027 of CM048751.1, read as the reverse complement.
CCGCAGTTATTAGACTCGAAGGGCATGAAAGGGAAGCATCAGTTGGGAAGGGAGTAAGACAGGGTTGTAGCCTTTCTCCGATGTTATTCAATTTGTACATCGAGCAGGCGGGGAAGGAAAGCAAGGAAAAATTTGGAATAGGGGTTAAAGTTCAGGGGGAAGAAATCAAAACATTATGTTTTGCTGATGACATTGTAATTCTATCAGAGACAGCAAAGGACCTGGAAGAGCAGTTGAATGGAATGGACAATGTGTTGAAGACATCGTATAAAATGAACATTAACAAGAGCAAAACAAAAATAATGGAATGCGGTCTTAGAAAATCAGGCGATGCTGAAGGAATTAGATTAGGTAACAAAAAATGAAGGTGGTAGATGAGTTTTGTTACTTCGGTAGTAAAATAACATGCGATGGTCGCAGTACAGAGGATATAAAATGCAGAATGGCAATGGGAAGAAAAGCATTTTTGAACAAGAGAAATTTGCTAACATCGAATATTAATTTAAGTGTAAGGAAATCTTTTCTGAAGGCAGTTGTGTGGAGTGTTGCCTTGTACGGGAGTGAAACATGGACGATAAGCAGTGTGGACAGGAAGAGAATAGAGACTTTTGAAATGTGGTGCTACAGAAGTATGCTGAAGATTATTTTTTTTATTTATTATATTTATTTAGCCTGATCAGATTAGGGCCATCAGGCCCTCTCTTACATCGGACCAGGGTTTTACACATACAGTATTTCTTTACATGTGAGTTACCTATAACATAATAATGATTTTTACAGATGAACAGTTAATAACATTATTTATACAGGTTGATTACATGTAAAAGGATGTAAATAAAAGGTAATAACTTAACTCTAAATAGGATTAATACTAACAGTACCACTGAGACACCTTCTTCTGCTGCTGGTGTAATAATAGAAGTAACAACATTGATATTAGCAGATACAATATTTACTTTTGAATATATCGAGACTGGTTAACGCATGGCGAATTCTGACAGAAGCTGTACCTGGCGAGAGCAATGGCAGTCGGAGAATATCTGGGAGGAGGAATGGATGTGACGTACCTGGACCATAGGGTAATAATGACTGGCGTCATTATTGCTTTAGTAGATAATTCATTAACTGTCGTTTGAAGGTGGCAGTGTTATTCAGTTCTCTGATATACTGACGTAGATTGTTCCAGAGTCTGGTTCCTGCTACTGAAAAGGATTTTGAGAAACCGGCTGAGTGATGGATAGGGACAGAAAGGATTTTGCTCTGACAGGAACGAGTAGCTCTGTTATGTTGATCAGATAAGAGTGTTAAGGTCGAGGAAAGATATGAGAGACAGTGTACGTTGATAAGAGAGTAGAGGAAACAGAGTGTATGAAAATCTCTACGCTTGTCAGCACGGAGCCAGGATAGTTGCTTATAAGATGGTGAAATATGATCAAAGAGACGGATGTTACATATATATCGAACGCAGGCATTCATGATTAGTTCCAGACGTCGTGAGCTTTCCCAAGAGAGACCTTGCAAGATAACATCACTGCTTATATCTCTGTAGGGCATGAAGAGATGCTGATGCCTTCCTACACACGGTGGCTGTGTGCTCAGCCCAATTTAGTTTGTCGTCTATTATCACTCCCAGACTTTTTGCCAAGGGCGAAAAATAGATAGGTGTGTCATTTAATATTAATGATGGTTGAGATTCGCGGTATTTGTGGTTAATGAGTCTAGTATGACCTACCAGAATCGCTTGTGTTTTACTTGGATTGAGCTTTAATCCTATATTCTGTGCCCACTTTGATAGTGCACATAAGTCAGAATTAAAATTCTCGATTGCTGCCTTCAGGTGTTTTGGTTTTGCACTTAAATACAACTGGAGGTCATCGGCATACATGTGGTATTTACAAAAGGACAAGACCGATGATACGTCATTTACATACAATGAAAAGAGAAGTGGACCTAGCACCGAGCCCTGTGATACGCTTGATAGTACTTTTCTCCACTGTGACTTTTCGGTGCCCGACATGACGCACTGAAGACGCGATGTCAAGTATGAGCGAAACCATTGCACCACGCCTTGAGAGAAATTTAGACTGCTAAGTTTAGCAAGTAAAATATCAAAGTCCACTGTGTCGAAAGCTTTGCTGAAGTCTAAGAAGCACATAATAGTCGCCTCTTGTCTATCCATTGCCTGCTTAAGATCGTCTGTTACTTTTATCAAAGCAGATGTTGTGCTGCGATATTTGCGAAAACCTGATTGGTGTTCGTCAAGAAGTTTATTAGTAGTCAAGTAGCTGGTTAGCTGATCATGTACTATATATTCTAGGGCTTTGGACAGTGCAGATAGGTCAGTGCAGATAGGTCAGTAATCAGAGGGTGCTGTGGCAATATCCGTTTTTGGCAGTGGCTTAACTAGTCCACGTTTCCATGCATCAGAAAAAACACTTGTGGCTAAGGACTGATTAAATATATCTGTTATGATGGGCAGCAGTGGATCAATAATCAGCTTTATCATTTGGATAGTGATACCATCATCCTCGGTAGATGCTGATGTAATATGCATAATGGCTTTTTTGACTGTATTTCCAGTAACATGCTTATAACAAAACTTATCATGGTTAGCGTTGTTGATCCTCGTGATATGGTCAGTAAGTGTTTCTTTCGTTTGGTGATCGATTGTAGTGGTAGGCGTTGTGAAATAATGATTTAGTTCCTCAATGGAGACAGTGGGTTCGGCTGCAGTTTTTATTTTTCCAATACCAAGACCGCGCAGGTTTTTCCAGAGGACAGCCGGTCTATTTATGTTGTCGGTTAATGAATGGGCGTATCTGAGTTTAGCATTTCTCACAGCCTGGCTGACTCTGTTGCTTGTAAGAGGTGTGATTTGCAGGTGTAGGGTGCAGTTTGTATGTCCGATGTGCAGTGTCTCTGAGATTCATGAGATGTTTTAGTTCATCAGTTAGCCATGGTGCGGGTTTCCTTCCCACTTTTTTGGTCTTGATGGGCGCATATTTATCATACAGCTGGTTAAGTTTATTTGTAATTTTGTGAAGTTTCTCGTTTACGTCCGGGAGGGTGTCGGAGGTTGGCTCGAAAATTATTTCTAGTGCATCAGCTGTCAGTTCAGGTAAGTTGACGCGTCTTAAGTCACGGTATGCAGTTAGCAGTGGTTTCTTCCTAGGGCATTCTAGCGAGTACGTCATGAAAATTACATCATGGGCAGACATACCAGGCGCAGATGTTTGTGACGTTCGAATTACTCTGTCTGGAAACCTTGTTGCACATATATATCTATTAAAGTGTGACTATCAGCTGTGTGATGGGTGGGTGCAAGCTGAAGTAAGGTTAGATTCGAAGATGTAAGCATACGCTTGAACTTCATACAGGACGGACTGTTGAACAGAAAATTTATGTTAGTGTCACCTGCTATGAATACGTGCTCATAGCTTGATTCGAGGTCTGAGAGGGCAGTCTCACTTGCAATTTTTTTTCGTCGTCGATATTTAAAATTAGTTTCTTTGGGTACTTTGCATCTTCTCGAGGACTTTTCGCTTAATCAGTAATAATTTTGATTACGTTTTGGACTTAAGCTTTAGAAACGTTGCTAATGTGGTGATGTTTTTGAGTGCAATTCTACGTATCCATTCGAAAAATTTTTTTTACTGAGTCATAAGTCTACAAAACAGCCGTCAATGTCTGTCTCGAAGGATATTGTTTCCAGGCACGCTCTACAGAACACAAGTTAACTATTGTCAAAAATTGCCAACGTAAACTTTGTTAGACATCAACAACAAGTTGTAACTGCCTGGAACAAAGCAAATTAAAGGTCCCTGCAGATTTCAATCAAGACACGTATGTTTTACTCGGTTTAAAAACGTTTAATTTTTCTCGTTTTCTGTCAGAAGCTGTAATGAGTGTATGGATTTCAAGATCTTGTGATGGCAATACATATAAATCTGTGAGGTCAACATTTCGAGCTTGAGATTCATGATATTTAATTCCGTAAACTGGTCGTCAGGCAGAGCTAAAGAATAGGCACAAAGTGGCAATATACTGAACATCGGTTTGCACAAGGGTGTTACTATACTTGTATGTTTCATTTACTTAATTTTTATGTTTGTTATATAATGGGACGGTTTTATCAGGTTGGAGGTTTAGTTCTTTTATAATTAATTTTATTATTGGATACTCGTCAATCTGTACTTCTTTTCCTAAAACCTGTCAAATGCAAGTAGAAAACGAGCGGTCTGGCAATAAAAAACTTCAATAAGTTCTATAACTCGATAGATGTGACCATTCCCCATGTACATGGTACAGAAAAATGTTAGTTGCGTATTATAAATTGACGAAAGTCACTTTTCCTTAGCCTTAGCAGATACCATGCACAGCAGTGATGTACGAGTAAACCAAGCGGTAGAAGGTAAGGCGGTTGGAACAGTGTAGCAACTTGTAGGGCAGCCTGTGCCTTCACTTCAGTGTCCCAGATCGCACACAACCGTCTACACATTCCAACTTGTCACAACTGTCTCTCCTCACAAGTGCCACAAACCCGGGTAAGCTGACGAGGTGTCTAAAAGGACCAATTTTAATTTTCTCCCTTAATTCAACAGATGGTTCAAGGTCCACTGTGGTATTACTTCCTTAGCGCTCTCTACCACAGAGGCTTCGAGGTGGACACTGTCTCTGTAACACTTTTTCCTAAGGTTTAAATAAGTTTGATGTAAGTAATACTTTTATGTAAATGCATATTAGTTGATACCTCTTTAGCCATTTACTGATGCGTTAATAACGTTTTAATGAATTAATAGTGCACGACTTTCGTACGGTAATGTAAGTATCCGACATACTGACTGCATTTAAGATGACTACTTATGCAGAGGATAAACGCCTTACCGCATCTCTCTGTGGCGCTGCTTCTATTTCCTTTGTTATTGTATAGTCGTGGCTGCGAGCCATTCAGTTCACAGATAGTGATGAAGAGGCAATGGCATCAATGAAATTCTATCAAAAACAGCTGCTTGCATGTTACTTATAATTCTCATTAGTTACGCAATCTGATCTAATAAAAATTATTCTTTCATTACTACTATTTTTTCAATCTGTAAGTCAGTGACTTGCTTCGCCAGACGGCGTTTACACATAACACAAAGAATTTGAGCTAATTAAAAATTAATATTAAAAAATAATGAAAGGAATAGTGAACTGATAAATGAGTTTAGGTTAAATCAAAATTTGAAACTATTAATTATTTCATTAATGAGAAAACGACAAACACCTGCTGAGACAATGATTAAACAATACTGTGAGTTCAAATAACTACACATGGATTTTCTTTATTCTCCATTGTTTCTATAGAACAAATGTAAACGTTTGCCTCCAACACAGGGCAGGCTTTCATCCATCCGAAAACAATCACGCCGACATGCAACGTGCAGTGTGGCTCCTGAAGCTACCAACCACTGTCTCTCAATGACACATTCTGACTGCTTCTAACAAGCACCTCGCATCATCGTAACACTATATCCAAAGATAATACATTTTGGTTTATGATATCGTCTTTGGATTAAAAAAAACTGAAGTTGGAATATTACATAGATTAACAAACTGAAATCAGAATATTTTATAACAATCGAGCATAAGAAATTACAGCTAAAAATAGGAAAAAATAAAACATAAAATAAAAATGTGCTAAAGGTAGAATATATGTACTCCTTTCACAGATTGTTAGTGATTCTCTTGCAATCTGCAGACTGGCACGTAAACATGCTATTTACATTTGGGATCATCAATGTTCTGATACCGCTTACTTATATTTCGTCTATGGACCGGAAAGATAAACTTATTAAAGCTGTGGCTCGTATGAAGGCATACAGAAATTGATTTTTCCTTAGCTCTGTTTGGAGAAGGAAAGGGAGATGATTATTAGTGGTGCGAGGAATTCCCCGCCACACACTATATGGTTTCTGGAAGAGTGTGTATGTAGATGTGGATGCGGAAAAATCAAATTTGTAGCCAATTAATTACCCGCTGCGCGCAGTTAATTTCATTGCAGCGAACAAATCAAAAGTTGTTTAACGGCTTGCTGTCAGGGGAGCAAAATTTTCAGGCTCCATACGTGGTGGGAGAAATTAACTGGTAATTTTCAGGTGACTGTGGAATCTTATTTGACTGATACTTCGGCTCCTACTCTAATACAGGAGAAGTGATAAAACGTTAGAGGAATCAAGAAAGAAAATACATTTCTTGTATGTGTTAGCTACTATTGTGCTTATTTTTGAATAAAAGTGCGTATATTGGGTAACAAATGCTTTTTTGTCTACTACTGTAATCAATGTATATCATAATTTACGTGTCGCTAAAACCAGAAACTGCTCCCGCAACCATCAAGGAAAGTACATGGTGAGGTAGCCTTCTATTACCGATCAATGAAACAAGTTCCCGTTCTACCTGATAGGCGTGTCGTTATAGATATGGGAAGTTTTACCTCCTAGAAATTTCTAGAATATCCTACAACATTGAATCATAGTATGAGAAAATATTACAGAAAACTCGAAAATATGTGAGAGACTTCCACAACATTAGAAAATGTTCTGGAATATTCCACAGTGATCCGACATGTTCCGAAAAGTTCGTGAAGATTCCAGTATGTCCGGCAACAACCTGTAGCATCCCAGAACTTTCTCGAGTATTGTGAAATGTCACAGAAATTTCTAGCAGGCGAATCACGAAAAGATGCCAGCATGCATAATTTAGAAGTACATAGCCTTGTAGTTGTAAGGAAACTTATACCACTACTACATGTGATGCTGTCATTTATGTGCTAGTAAAGTCGTTGAATATCAAAAGGATCTTCAAAACGGTTTACATAAGTTACCTGCATGGTGCGAAAATAGGCAATCTATCCTTAATAATAATAAGCTCGAAGCCATCCCTATGAGAATTGAAAGAAATCCGTTAAATTTCGTTTACACAATAAGTCAAATCTACAGGGCGTAAATTGAACAAAACACTTAGGAATTATAATTACGAACAACTTAAATCGGAAGGAACACAGAGAAAATATCTTGGTGAAGTCGAACCAAAGGCTACGTATTGGGAAAACACTTAGGAGGAGCAACAGTTGTTCAAAAGAAAGCGCTTACAATACAGTTGTCGGACATATACAGTACGTAAATATAGTTCACGTAAACAGTAATTGTCTGACTAGATATATGTAATGAATTAAAAACTGTCGTATTGACTTTTGTTTTCTCCGTGCATGACTGCCCCGGGCGCCAATAATGTTCTTTTTTACGTTGTCTGCCTTGGAACCAGTCTTCACGTGATTGCTGACGACTTCCGCAGTTGTCTTCTAGCTTTAGACTCGGTGCAGCCTGTTTTTATAATCAGCCTCATACAAATGTGTAAGTTTTGTTGTTTCGGCGACACAGCATAGGAATTACGCGGTCATATTTTCCACTACTGCTAAGCTAGCGCTGCAAGCGACTACATTTCTTACCGTAGTTAACATTCGACGAACGTATCTGACGTGAGCAGATGGACTCGATCAAAGAATCTTTGACGCAAGGCAACTTTTACAAAGTTCCATATTACACTGTCCAAATTTCGTAGACAATTTTTTTTTTCAAAGAAAATTTTATAGTTTAAATAGGTGCTACCCGGAGCGTTACTGCCGCAAAAGAAATAATTCGGCAAATAACGTTTAAAATTTGAAAGTGTTAGCTTGTTTAATTACATGTGCTGCTTCAATGCTCCTTCAAATGCATTTGCCGGTACGACACCCGCGCCACCAACTGTTAAGTTAACTGTACTATGCCCATAACCTTCGCGTAAGAGCAAGGAGTAAGTTGATGAACGTTATGGCTGCGCATAACATACGAACAAACGAAAGAATATATATGATTTTTCCAATCTTCCATTAGTCCATTTCCTCTAGTCCCTTCTCACTGTTCACCTGCTCCTGCTCCCGTTTGCTCTTGTCCCTTTCTCTGTCCATTTCCTCCTCCCCTCCCTCTGTTCACCTCCTTTCACCTGTCTGTTACTGAGTCCCCTGTCTCAATCACCTCCTCTCCCCTCTTTCTGACCGTTCCCTCCCTCCCGCCCCTTTTTATCCGTCTCCTCCTCTACCTACTCCTCTCCCTCCTATATATGACAACATACATGTATTCGACAAGTTTTATAGTGATGCAAGGTACCCTCCACCATGGTAAATTCACTGGATTACAGATTATAAAAAGTCTCCTTAATGAAACCATACAATGGTTGATTGATTTCCATGGTGACCAGTCAAGCAATTTGTATGTTTGTTGTAACGCACCGTCCACCTTGCGGCTGCGGATGCTTACGAAATATAGCCCACGTATTAACTCGGGGAATAAGCTACCTTCATTCCATGTTTCAGTCAATTCCTTCCAGCCGTTACAGTGCGAAGAGTAACAAACATGGTAACACACTCTTAGGTAGTTTATGCAAGAATTCAGGGTGGAAGCTAGCTTCATTCCGAATTTCATTCAAATCCGTCCTGATGTTTCAGCGTGAAGAGAAACAAACGTATTAACACTTTGTAAGGTATCCTCCGCCAATCACCATACGGTGACTTACGGTTAGCCCAGGTATTAATCAGTGTATAAGCAACCTCTTTCCCAAATATCATACATATCGGTCCAGAAATTTCAGCGTGAAGCCGTAAGAAAGAAATTAACCGATTGTAAAGCACCCTCCTCAAATGCACCATACGAAGTTAATTTTTGTGTGCCTATAACCTTCACGCGAGTGCAAGCAATGAGTTGACAAAGTTCTATCGCAATCGGATGTACGATATGACAGTGCATAAAATACGAACAAAAAGACCAACAAACAAACATTAATTTTTATGTACTATGAGATGTAATAGGCAAGCTACAGAGGTAAATGTTTACTGCCTCATCAACCAAATAACAAATTATTTCATTAGAACCTCAAATGTTAAATGTCAGTTTGCTATCTCAAAGTATGTGTAATATAAGAAACATGATTTCTAAAGTAATAGTTAAGAGAAGATACATACATTGCTAGGAAAAGAAACAAATAATATTTCATTATAAAACAGGAAAATAAACAAGAGCACATGGCCATGAAAATAAAACCTGCTAATATGCATTTTAGGAAAACATAAAGAGAAATAGTATGCTTAGAAATATATTCTATGCATATTTGAGTAGAAATTGGCCATGAAAACAAAAATGTAATAAATGTTTGGAATATAAACTTGCCAGCATGGGCAGCATTGTAAATTAGCTAAGCCTATATGTTCTTGTATACAGCAAAACAACTAATACTTCATTTCATTATTCTGTACACGGAAGGAACATTTGCCCTTCACTATTTTTCAAGATATTATTATAAACAATTTATTGTTATATTTTATAGTTAAGCATATTTCAGATCCGCAACCCAATATATAGTAAAAGCAGGATTATTATGACTCAATGTAAGTTGATGATTACCTTAATTTTCAATGTAAAGCTGCTATTATCTTGCCATAACATAGCCAAACTGTTTTTCATATCTTTAATAGTTGTAGCAATATATGGTATTGTAGGCAAGACTATAAAAGGAGGCCACACAAAGATCTAAAAAGGCAGTCTTGTAACAGCTTTTCAAGCCGCCACTCTGCCGGTTTGGACACCGATGTGCATATTGTTGTGTTGCACTGTAGGGTAACAGTGATGAAATTAAACCGCTTTTCAGATACCTGGTGTTTGCTCTTAGTTATTGCCTTAAATTTGACGCACAATGAAATAGATAACATTTCTCTAGCTGCACGCATTCTGCATGAATTCTAGGGATTCCTGTAAGCAGGTTATGCAGATGCTGTGTTTTAAGAAGATTCTACATCCACGAGATATCAAGGTAACTGTCCTGTGCTTTGATGCTGTGAAGATTTATTAAGACGTTAAGACCACAATCACTGAGTCGGTGAACAGAACACTGTAAGGTGGTAACGTTATAAGTAGATATCGGCTTTATACAAAGGAATAAATGACAGTCAGTGAGTCTCAAAGAAAGGAGAAGCCGGGTAAAAGGATGATCATCTCTGCTCGTAAAGCTTCAGCTGCTCTCCCACTACGTTAAGTCAACACTCTCGAATGTGACCACTACTGTGAAAACTACTGTTTACTACCGAATGAAATCGAAATTGTTGACCCGAAATTTATATTCTAAAATTAGTTTTGGGTAAATGGTTGATTACTAGATGAAACTTGTCTACTGCGTGAACGGGCAGAAAGTAACGCACAAACAGCGCCACACAACGCTATTAATTGCTAGTGCTAAAATGCCACGTATAATGCGTACCTCACAGGCGCTCTCAATTCACCTTTTGAATTATTCTCTGGGTTTTGCTGAAATGCAAATGAAACTCGAATTTTGTTTCATTTTTTACTGCACGGATTTTGCTTTTTTTAATGCCATAAAGCAGCAAAGTGAAGTACACAGTTGAAGTTTTAATGTGTTTGCATTCATCGAGCGCATGAGTCAAAACCTAACAGAATGTAATTTCTGAAGCAGTTAAAGTAGGTTAACAAATGGATAAAGACATGAGCCGTTTTACAGAAATTACTTGAAAATGTTGGTAGAATGTTATAAAGAAATTTTCATTACTCTAATATACTTCTGATATCTACAAATACAATGAAATGAGTGGTTGAATACTGGATGACTCAGAAATCCCCCCATTGTGATGGCGATTGTTAGTAACCGAATAGAAGTATGATCTCATATACTAATTATACCGTCATATAAGAGCTGATCGGTTCTTTAACTGCTACAGGAGATGTTTCAGTAGCATTTTGGCTCACTATAATAAAATGCCTAAGAAATATGGGTTCTGATTAGTCAAAGTCATTAAATATATACATGTGGCGTCTGTTCCGAAAGAACAGACGTCACATTTAAGCCTGCAGTTGTTAATCTTTCATATTCACAGAATATATGACATCAACTGCGAATGGGCGAAGCTGAAAATATGTACACAGCCGGGATTCGAACCCGGCTCTCCTGCTTCCTAAGCAGTTGCGCTAACCAGTACATCACTGCGAACATAGTGAGCAGCGCAACTGCAAGGACTACCTAAGAACGCCTACCGTCAGATACAAATTTCTGATTTCACCCTGCCAGCAGTACTCAAACTAGTAGTTATGAAACTAATTCCCGTAAGAGTAAAGGCTACAAACTTGCCCATCCCTCCCCACTAACGAAAGGATCATTGCCCGTCACCGGCGTATTATACACTACTGGCCATTAAAACTTCTACAACAAGAAGAAATGCAGATGATAATCGGGTATTCATTGGACAAATATATTATACAAGAACTGATATGTGATTACATTTTCACGCAATTTGGGTGCATAGATCCTGAGAAATCAGTACCCAGAACTACCTCCTCTGGCCCTAGTAACGGCCTTGATACGCCTGGGCATTGAGTCAAACAGAGCTGGGATGGGGTGTACAGATACAGCTGCCTATGCAGCTTCAACACGATACCACAGTTCTTCAAAAGTAGTGGCTGGCGTATTGCGACGAGCCAGTTGCTCGGCCACCATTGACCAAACGTTTTCAATTGTTGAGAGATCTGGAGAATGTGCTAACCAGGGCAGCAGTCGAACATTTGCCGTATCCAGAAAGGCCCGTATAGGACCTGCAACATGCGGCCGTGCATTATCCTGCTAAAATGTAGGGTTTCGCAGGGATCGAATGAATGGTAGAGCCACGGTTCATAACACACATGAAATGTGGCACTGTTCAAAGTGCCGTCGATGCGAACAAGACGTGACCGATACGTAAAACTAAAATGGCACTCCATACCATCACGCCGGGTGATACGCCAGTATGGCGATGACAAATACACGCTTCCAATGTGCGTTCACCGCTATGTCGCCGAACACGGATGCAACCATCATGATGCTGTAAACAGAACCTGCATTCATCCTAAAAAATTACGTTTTGCCATTCGTGCGCCCAGGTTCGTCGTTACGTACACCGTTGCAGGCGCTCCTGTGATGCAGCGTCAAGGGTAACCGCAGCCATGGTCTCCGAGCTGGTAGGCCATGGTGCTGCAAACGTCGTCGAACTGTTCGTGCAGATGGTGGTTGTCTTGCAAACGTCCCCATCTGTTGACTCAGGGATCGAGACTTGGCTGCACGATCCATTACAGCCATGCGGATAAGATGCCTGTCATCTCGACTGCTAGTGATACAAGGCCGTTGGGATCCAGCACGGTGTTAGGTATTGCCCTACTGAACCCACCGATTCCATATTCTTGATCGAATTTCTTCTCCTTACACGAGGGATCACAACAACGTTTCACGAGGCAACGTCGGTCAACTGCTGTTTATGTGTGAGAAATCGTTTTGAATCCTTCCTCATGTCAGCACGTTGTAGGTGTCGCCACCGTCGCGCCAACTTTGTGTGAATGCTCTGAAAAGCTAATCATTTGCATATCACAGCATCTTCTTCCTGTCGGTTAAATTTCGCGCTTGTAGCACGTCATCTTCGTGATGTAGCAATTTTAATGGCCATGAGTGTATATATACATGTGGCATCTGTTCCGACAGAACAGACGTCACTTCTGATCCTGCAGTGATCCTTAATCTAAGGACAACACACACACCCAGGAGGACTCCAAACTTCGTGCTTTTAGTTCATGGTTTCTTAGTTATTCAATTTATATTTATTCGCAAAGTTAAATCGCAGTTTCCATGTCAGCGGCTACTGTTTCCCTTGTAGTTGTTGGTAGGAAGGCGACGAATGACGGGACGGGAATAGTTTTTTTTACGTTTTTCGTGTTTTAAACAGTTCAGTGTTGTGGACATAATTTTTTTTTACGAGTGATATTGGAAACTGTTAAGAAGTCGTGAACTGAAAAAGTACATCGAGAACCAGTCATTAGATTAGTGTAACAGTTTGTTCGATATACAAATAGATCGTTAAGAAGCCGTGTCTTCGGTATGTTTCGTTGCCGACATTACAAAACAACGTCGCCGCCGCAGTAAGTAAAATTTAACCCCCGATCGTTTAAAAAGCGAGAATACCTGAAGGTACATTGATATTGGCGACTGAACGCACCGCTATGTATTTATTGTATTATTAATTAACATATTAATTAAATTTGATTATGTTTTGTGCATCCTCTTTTTTTCTTACTTTGTCCTCCGGTTTGAAGCGAGAATACGTGAAATCGCATTTGTATTGGTAGTCTGATAGTATGTTATGTGTATCAATAATTAGCTAATTTATTAAATGTTATTATGTCTTGTGCGTCGTCTTTTTATCTTAATTTGTCCATTTTGAAGCTGTTGGTCCTCCATTTAAGGCGATTGCGTCTGGGCACCCTTCTCATTACAACCCTCAGGACGAACTAGGGGTTCAGCAGCGGATTTAGGTTTCCCTATTCCTATAGAGTTTTCCACAGGATTGGGAGCCTGTTGAGGTTCTCAGCGGGTGGACATACCTGTTTTGTAGTTACATGTCTTCAATATTATAGCCCCCATTATTTATGACCACCCGCTCATCTATTTCTGTTTATGTCTCGTATTGAACACGTTATCCCTGTCGTCTCTGTTGCACCGAATCCAGTGAACTCTATACAACCCGGATGTATCTATATGAAATTAGAAGTGCAGCCTGCCTGCACATTCATGCCTTTCCCGGTGTTATTCAACTTATAGCTAGCTTCGAAGGAAAGCAAGGAGAAATTGGGGAAGGAATTGAAGTTCAGGGTGAATAAATAAAAACATTGGGTTTTACTGACGACATTGTAATTTTGCCAGAGACAGCATAGGATCTGGAAAGAGCAATTGAACGGAATGAACAGTGTGTTGAAATGAACGTAGGCTGTAAGATGAACATTAACTAGGGTAAAACAAGGATAAAAAAAGCAGTCTAAGAAGTAATAGGATTAAGTAACGAAACATTAAATGTAGCAGGTGAGTTTTGTTTCTTGGGCAGTAAAAGAATATAACGGTGGTCGCAGTAAAGAGGATATACGAGGGTGGTCCATAAAGTACTTTCCGTTTCTATTTCTAACAGCAGCAACGCTACGATCGCAGTTCCGAGCTTGCGTGGCAGATACTCTGACTGAAGGAGAACACATGCACGCCATTGTCAGATCACTGCTGCCGATGTGTGCTTTGTAGTGCTTCTTTATAATGTCAGCCGCGTGTGAAATCAGATCCGTGATTCGTTTACTAAATGCAAAGAAAGTTAGACCAATGGAAATTCATCGGCAAATCTGCGAGTTTACTGATGAAATCCTATGAGTAAGTCAATGGTTAGATGATGGGTCAGTGTTCAAACTGGTTCCCACAATTGAACAGAAGATTAAGCACAACCATAAGTTTAAACTTAGTGTCCTTATATGGAAGTTCCGCAAACCTCACGATCACTAATTCGTGAAGTTGTTACTGAAAAACTGAAATTTCGGAAACTTCGCTCACGTTGGGTACCCAAAATTCTTACTGAACAACACAAAAAACAACGGATGGGCAGTGCACTTTAGTTTTTGACACGCAGCAATGAAGAAGGTGACGGTTTTCTTCCTCAGGTAATCACGGGGGATTGAAATTGGGTATCTTATGACACCCATGAAAGAAAAAGGCATTCAGTGTAACGGAGGCACACTTCATTCCCAACGAAGGTTACGCCCAAGCAAATCTTGACACCTCGAAAAGTCATGTTCACACTGCGAGACCATTAAGAAATTGCGCCGCACTGTGTAGAACATGGGCCGAGGATTACTGCCAAAAGGTATTCCACGATAATGCCCAAACTCACACCGCGAATGTGACCAAACAACTCTTACGGAAATTTCACTGGGACGTGTTTGATCATCCTCCGTACAGCCCGGACCTCGCTCCAAGCGACTTTCATCGCTTCTTACATCTAAAATCCGTCCTTGGTGGTCTACACTTAACGATGATCACGAGCTGAAAGAACATGTTACCACATGGTTGAATACACAGGCGGCAACCTGTTATGAAGAAGGCATACAAAATCTTGTGCCACTTTATGACAAGTGCCTACAAAATTTTGGAAGCTATGTAGAAAGGTAGATTAAGACTTTTAGATTTATTTGCAATAAACATTTTTTCTGTATCTGTACACGTTTTTTATATAACCAAACGAAACATACTCAATGGTCATACCTCGTAAAATGCAGAATGGTAATGGGAAGAAATGCGTTTATGAAAAAGAGAAATTTGTGAACACTGAATATTAATTATACTGTAAGGAAGTCTTTTTCTGAAGGCATTTGTGTGGAGTGTTGCCTTGTACGAGAGTGAAACATGGACTATAAATAGTTGATACAAGAAAGGGATAGAGTCTTTTGAAATGTAGTGCTATAGAAGAATGCTGAAGATTAGGTGGGTAGATCGTGTAACGAATGAGGTATTGCACAAAATTGTGAAGAAAACGAATTTCTGACATATCTTGACTAAAAGAGGGGATCAGTTAGTAGGACACATTCTAAGACATCAAGAAATCGTAATTTAGCAGTGTAGTGAATTGTGCCGGGTAAAAAATCGCAGAGTGAGACCAAGGGACTAATACAGAAATGAGACTGAATGGATGTAATTTGCTGTTGTTGTGAGGAGATGAAGAGGTTTGCTCGGGATGAAGAATAGTGGAGGGCTGCATCAAACAAGTCTCCGGACTGAAGGCCACAGCAACAATATTTCTCGATTTCCGGAAGAATTTTCACACTGTACCTCACAATCATTTTCTAACCGATTTGCGTACTTATGTACTATCGCCACAGTTGCGCAATTGAATTTGCGATTTCCTGTCAGGGAGTACACAGTACGCAGTAACTGACGGAATGTTACCGAGTAAAACTGAAGTGATATCCGGCGTTCCACGGGGAAGTGTTATAGGGCCATTACTGCTCCTTATCTTTATAGACGATACAGGAGACTATTTCAGCAGGACTGATAGACTGTTCGCGGTTGATGCTGTCGTTTATCGGTTATTAAAGTCACCAGAAGATCAAAAGCAGCTGTAAAATCATTGAGATAACTGCGTGGTGCAAAAATTGGCAATTGATCCTAAACAAT
Organism: Locusta migratoria; assembly: GCA_026315105.1. Classification (NCBI taxonomy): domain Eukaryota; kingdom Metazoa; phylum Arthropoda; class Insecta; order Orthoptera; family Acrididae; genus Locusta; species Locusta migratoria. Next base: position 224,776,944 of record CM048751.1, on the reverse strand, counting down.
GAAATGTGGAAGTCATCCATATGAGCACTAAAAAAAATCTGCCAAATTTCATTTACACGATAATTCACTCAAATCTAAAGCCCCTAAATTTCACTAAATACCTAAGAAATGAAATTGTGAACAACTTAAATAGGAAAGAACAAAGAAAATATTGTAGGTCAGCGAACCAAAGTTCTTCTAAAGAAACTACCTACACTGGAATTGTGCGTCCAAATTTTGGAGTATTGCTGCGCACTGTGCGATACACATCAGCTGTGGATGTCGGAGGAAATAGAGAAAAAAAAGGGCAGCTCGTTTTGTATTATCGCGACATACGGGAGAGCGTAAACTCTGATTTAGGTTTCTCGTGATCTCCCTAAATCGCTCCAGAAAAATGCAGGAATGGTTCCTTTCAAAAGGGACTGTGATCTAAACGCACATTATCTGAAATTTTCTCTGTTTAATGTCCTTGTTGGGTTGTAGTACACAGGGAAGTCCTGAAAACCTTTTGTGTCCTGCTTACTTCGTCTGTGATTCGTTTTGCATTCAGTAACGCAGAATGTCCCAGCTTCCTGTAATTTGTGGTCAGTTTTAAAGTTGAATCTAATGCTACCCGCATCTCCTTTGCTCCTCATTACTTTATTTCATTTATTAAAAATGTACAGACTGCTCGGATTTACCATTTACAAACTTTAAGGAATTTAGAAGGAGGCAAATAACATTCTGATAAGGAACCCAAATCCGAAATTATCATCGAATGGCACATTGTCACATTTATACTGTAAGATCCTCAGAGGCGGTATTATGGACCAAAACAAGAAAAAATGCCCACCAAACATATGAACTAAAATGCTTACCTTAGGAACTGTAAGTACTTGACAAGTAGATAAGATATATACACAGGGGCTTTTATCAATGTTGTTGTAGTTCTCGTCTTCAGTTCAGAGTCGGGTTTGATGCACCTTTCCACCCTATCCTGTCCTGTGCAAAGCTCTTCATATCGGAAACCCACATTCTGCCTTCTGTGATTTTTATCAAACGTAATTCCTCTAATGCTAAACTGACGATTCCCTGATGTCTCTGAACGTGTCCCAGCAATAGTTTGCTTCTCTTAGACATGCCATAAACTACATTTCTACACATTTCTGTTCAGCACATACCCATGTTATCTTCTGCTTTCGTCTGTAGCAGCAGATTTCAAACGCATCAATAATCTTTCCGTCTGAACTCTTATCGTCAACGCTTCACTCACATGCAATGCTACACACCAGACAAATGCCTTCGGAAAGGACATACTAACATTCAAATTAATTTTGGATGTCAAAAAGTTTCGTTTCTTCAGAAATACTTTTCTCCCTAGAGCTATCACGCTTTTTTATCTACTTTACTTCGTCCATCAGAAGTTATTTTGCTGCCCAAGAAACAAAACTCATCTACTACATTTATTCTCTCATTACCTCCTTCTACATAACCTAATTTTCTTACACTGCATTCCATCACCCTTGTTTTGACCCTGTTAATGTTAATATTATAAACTCGTTTTCCATTCCGTTTCACTGTTCTTCCAGGTCATTTTCTATCCCTGAGAGAATAACAATGTCATCGTCAACCGCAAAGTTTTCCTCTCTTATCACTAAACTTAAATACCTTCTCGAGATTTCTCCTTCACAGCTTGTTCAGTGTACAGATTGAATAACATTGCCGAAAGGCTACTACCCTTTCTCAGTCCCTTACCAATCACTGCGTCCCTTTCATGCCCTTCGACTGTTATAATTGCTATCTGGATTTTGAACAAATTGTATGTAACTTTCCGTTTCCTACCTTCAGTGTTCCAATCAACATTATGAAAAGCTTTCTCCATGTTCTTGGATACTTCGTAATGTGAATATTACGTCGCGTATTCTTAAATTTCTCCTAAATCCAAACTGGTCTCCACCGAGGTCAAAATACGTCAGTTCTTTCATTCGTCTGTAATTATTTCCAGTTAGTATTTTGTAATATGACTTATTAAACTGATACTTCTGTAATTTTCACACTTTACTAACTTGCTTTCTTTGGAACTGTAATTATTATACTTTCATTGAAGTCTGAGGATATTTCTCCTAGCTCACACATCTTAAGTTATATATTTGACAGCCCATGTTTGTTAGATATATAGTTGTTGTTGTTGTTTGATCCATACTACCCCCTTTGAAAACGTGGAAGCAGAGAGGTTATAGTCGAAGATATTTGTTTCACAGTATCAAAGAGTTTATAGCGTCACTGCACGACATTCCAGGACGTTGCTTCCTTATTAAAATAATGTGTACTCATTCCCCTTCCAAAGACCTCGAAGCTTGTAACGGGAATTTCGGAACAAAATGTTCAAATGTTTGTTAAGCTTATGGGACTTAACTACGGGGTCATCAGTCCCTAAACTTACAAACTACCTTATACTAAAGACGGCACAAATATCCATGCCCGAGGGGGGGATTCGAACCCCCGACCGTAGTGACCGTGCAGACCGTGACTGGAGCGCCTCAGTCTCCTCGGCCACCGCGGCCGGCGAATTTCGGAACATCCTATCTGCTCTATGTACATTAGGATTAGATCTTGTGGACGTGGTATTTAATTAGAGCACTTGACAATTTTTGAGAAAAACGGGTCATGTAACAAAGCGATTACATCAGCGATAACATTCCACAGAACAGGTACAAGGAAGTTGTACACGCTGATTCACACAGGTACTCCAAGGAAGTGTTGTCTTTAAGTACTGCAGTTCAGAGAATGAGGCTGACCAGTAAGCGTGTACGTCACTTACATCAGCTTCAACGGACTTGTTGCTAAACTAACGAAGGTTTATCGAAGCTATGACATGAGGGCATCTTGAAAACGGTCACATATTTGTCATAAACCTGTTGTAGCTAAAAATACGTTTCACATTTGACCATTGTGAAAGAATTTGTGACGTGATCTGATAAATCTGTTAAATTCAGTTAGTTTATTATAGCACCGGCACTGGTTTGCAAGATATGGTAGCTATTGGCCTGTTATTGAAAATATTTGATCTACCCACAGATTATTTACTTGTCAAGTTACAACACTGTGCTATTTTTAATATGAGAGTGGCAATTTTTACTGAAATAGGTAGTTATTTAATAATTGAAATACTTTACGTATAGTAATGCTTTCATAAAGATTTTCAATGCCTGCCCATGTATCAGTTTTTTAAATGTAAATGAATAATGTTACTAATATCTTTGCAGTCTCTCATGTTCATTGAAATGAAGCAGTAAATAAGTTCTATCATCACACGACAGATTTTGTACATTGTGTCTTGCATATTGAGAAGAGAACCTGCCGTTAAAACCTTTGCCAAAGCTAAAATTCCGACTAGTAGCGTACGGCATATATTTACATATTCACGAATATATGACTTCAATTGCTAATGGGCAAAGCTGAAAATGTGTACCCAGCCGGGCACAGCTTTGCCCATTAGCAGTTGAAGTCATATATTCTGTGAATACGAAAACAATAACAACTGCAGGATCTGAAGTGACGTCTGTTCTTCCGGAAATGACGCCACATGTATGCATATATTTACTTAAAATAAACAACATTACTTTTCTGTCAATAATTGAGTTAACTAGCATTCACATTCATAATCGAAGTGATTTCTCTACCTGGCACTGTTCAAGGAATCAAAAACAATAATATTATTATTCTTGTTGCTAATGTAAAGTTCAATGACCTAGAAGATGAGTTGAAAACCAGAAAATCTGTTTAACACTGTTCGTGTATTAAAAACAATGGAAATCCTATCTCTTCCGTCCCTTCAGAACAAAGTAGTTCTTGTAAATGAGTGTCCAATGACATAAAAAGAACTGTCCCTTCCAATCTGTCATTAAAATGAACTGATGCTAACTAATAAATGAAATTTGACGACGTTCTTTTTTCCCCACATAAATCTGTAAAGTTCCAATCGGTGTTCGTGGCCACACCTTTGCGTCGTAACGTTACTTACGTGATAAAATATTATTTGCCACATGATTCTGTAAAAAGATTTATTCCAAGACCACAGCGGTACCTCAGAACAGCTGAAATAAAATTGCTAAGGCTTACAAACCGTTACCACTCGATCTTGAGTTAAGTACGATGTTATAATTTTAAATTTGCTGCGTAGTGGTGGAGGAAGGTTGCAGTTAAGGACAGCGGCTGCTCGCAGCGTCCACTGCTACCTTCTGCTGAAATGTCTCAACATCGGAGATCAGCTTCTACTTTGAAACTGAAATTTAGTAGGCATGTTTGATACATATATTTCATCATAATTAGAGAATTTTGTATATGTGATACACACATTAACAGTGCTCAGATCGATTTCGACAAACAAGAATCTAGCGACGTCTTTTATAAACTGTGTGACCTTTACAGTACATATTTCCTTCACCATGAATCAACCATCAAGAAGAACAGGATGCATTCATTTATATTATTTAAACATGAATAAGTATACAGATAATCATTAGTCGAGCGATTCATAATTACGTTCACTGTGTTTCATATTAGTCTCTGATATCATGGAGGGTACAAACAAGTGGCGTATTTCATACGAATTTTGTGTGAAGTTTGTTACTTACAAACTTCAATATAACGAGATGACATCACATTATGTTATTCAAACGATTCCGAGGCTAATTTAAATAATAATGGAACGTTCACAGCCCAGAATTACAATGTTAGACAAAAGAAAAGTTGAGACAAAGTAAATTAGACATTCGTATACGATTCACAAGAAACTGAAGGGTGATGGCTTTACAATGAAATAAATGGGACTTACAAATGTAACGTTTGTTAAACGAACGAAATACAGCCAGTGCTGTTAAATATTCGAAAAACGTATGGGTACGCAGCAAGATGAAAGGCTCGACTGCTGTGGATGTCAGTATAATATCATTCATCAGCAGATGAGGACCAGTTGAAATTAAACTAGCGAATAACCTTTTAAAAAGAGATGGAGTTTTCTGCTTAAATTTTGTGTCAAATCCTGCTCTTTCTTCTCTCATGTAAAAAAAAGGCGCTATAGAATTTATGCCACCTCACCCGTCCCGTCATTATTCACCATCGATATATCTGTTGTGCGATGGAACTGTTGATTACTTGTTCGTTGTGTTTTTTCTTTCCTGACAAGACTGAAAGCCGAGGTGTTAAATATCTTTTTTCAGTGGTTTCTTTCTATGATTGCCGTGAAACTAACTGTGTATGCTCCAGCCGTAATAAAGCAAGTCGTCGATCTTCTTACGGGCTATATACCCTAAGTTTTTCTAATATTCACTACTCTGAGAGAAGCTCAGGATTGACAATACCCTTAAAGCTTGTGAGTAGGTGTACACCTGGCAGCGGATTCTCTGAGTGACACCTTAATTAACTGGAAGGTAATCGCAAAATCCAAAAGCACCTTCAGCTTCTGTAAAACCCGACCGTAAGCTCGCAAAATCCCATTTAATACCCCACGCCGAAGTGGAGCCAATTAAGACTTGCAGTAGTCGGCCGAACCCTGCGGTAGATATCCTGGCCAATAAAAGCCATTCGATCATTTCTTTAGCACTTTCCCTTAGTACACTTAAGGATCGGTGAAGTCCTTTCATCTCTCCAAGCAGCTAATCATTCATTCATGTATTTCTCGTTTAAAGTCCAGCTGATTGTTAATATATAGCAGGACGAACATTTGCGATTTTGCATATTATATAATACAATCATTTCATAGATGTTACATATTTTTAGCATTTGGAAATAGAAACAGGAAAGAAACAAAAACAGAGAAAAAAGAACACACAATAGCTTACATTTTTTGCCAAAAATTATTATGACAGGTCGTGTCGGTGAGTTCATTTCATATTTAAAGAAAGAATGCATGTCATCGAAGAAGAACGGCCGTTCTTGGCGCTGAGCCGCTTGGTATTCCTACATCAACTTTCTGACCGCCAGACACGGTGTTCATTGTTAGTATTTCCCTTCCTTTTGGTTTAGTTATGACATACCTTAAAGGTTCTGGTTTCTAGTCATAGTTATTTCTATCGGACCTTGTTTTTGTTGTTACTATTGTCTGTTTACAATATGCAGTATCCTTTCACTGCCTGCATAATTGTGTGTCTGGAAGCGTCCCATCACTGTTGGCTCATATCACTATCAACTAACTATTGGCCATATGCTTTATATGTTATCGTTATTAATATTTTCACAATTTCATTATCCTACAATGCTGTAATAGGCATGGCTATGTCTGTCTACATCTACATAGAAACTCTGCAAATCACATTTTAAGTGCCTAGCCGAAGTTTCATTAATCATTTTCATAACCTTTCTCTACCGTTCCATTCTCTAATAGCGCACAAGAAGAAAGAACACCTAAATCATTCCGTTTTCAATCTGATTTCTGTTATTTTATTGGGATGGCCATGTCTCCCTATGTAGATGGATGCTAGCAACATATTTTCACATTAAGAAGTAAAAGTCGGTGATTGAAATTTCGCAAATAGAACTCGCCGCAACAAATAACAGCATTCTTTTCATAATTTCCTCCTCAAATCCTGCAACATTTACATTACGCTTTCCCCCTGTACCGCGATAAAACAAAATGAGCTGCCCTTCTCTGAACCTTCACAATGTCTTCCGTCAGTCCCACCTGGTGAGGGTGCCACACTGGCCAACAGTACTCCAGGAGAGGACGCACAAGTGTGATGTAGGCAGTCTCGTTCGTGGAGGTGTTGCAGCGTTCTGCCAATGAAACGTAACCTTTAGTTCGCCTTCCCCACAAGATTTTCTGTGTGTTCTCTCCAGTTTAAGTTCTTGGTAATTGTAACTTCTAGGTATTTACTACCTTAAGGTTTGACTGATTTATCGTTCAGCGAATTTTTTGTAGTGGTCATGTGTATTACTTCACACTTTCCATTATTTAGTGTTAATTGTCAATTTTCGCACCATGTAGAAATTTTGTCTACATCGCTTTGCAGTTGATCGTCTATTGACTTCACGAACCCATAAAAGACAGCATCATCCGCGAACAGTCTAAGAGAGCTATTCAGATTGTCTCCTAAATCGTTTATAAACACAAGGAAGAGTAGGGGACCTATAACAATTCCTTGGGGAACGCCAGATATCACTTCTGTTTTACTCGATGTCTTGGCGTCAATTACTACGATATGTATCCTTTCTGATAGGAAATCGTGAATCGAATCGCACAGTGGGAGCGATATTCCATAAGCACGCAATTTCATTAGAATTGCAATATATCTTTCACTTCTGGCACTTTAATTCTTAATATAACTCTGTTCTATAACTAACAATAGTCTGGCATTTTAAATTTCTATAATATTTGATAAATGAATCGTTTATACTTAATTTAGATTTATGGTATCATAGAACATTACTGGGTTTTACCATCCATTCCTTTTTCTTAAATTACACTGTCTTCTTCATACTCATTCTCTACGCTGTTGTTTTCCTCGTCGGTTGCTGATGAAGCCCAGTTGTCCTCATCTACCCTGTGACCTGTGACCTATGTTCTGTCGTTGCATATATGCTTCGCTGCATATACGTAGACAGGAAAATTTGAAGAGCTTGCTGCCTGGAGTGCTGACCTTTCATCTTTTCCACGTGAGACTTGAATGTTCGAACGAAACGTTCTGCTTCACCATTGGACTGAGGGTGGAAAGGTTCGGTGGTGATATGTTGAATGCCATTCACACGACGAAACTGTTGAAATTCCGCACTAACAAACTGAGGTCCATTGTCACTGACGATAGTTTCAGGCAAACCTTCGATGCAAATCACTGATGTTAAGGCACTGATTGTACTAGATGCTGTCGCTGAGTTCATGGAAATCACGAAAGGAAACTTGCTGAAAGCGTCTACAACAATTAACCAGTGCGTGTTCCAGAAATGTCCGGCAAAGTCAATGTGTAAACTTTGCCATGGTCCCTTGGGGCGTGGCCAGTCTGAGAAACGTTGCGAAGAAGCCGCCTGATGCTCCGCACAAACCGTACACCGTGACGTCATGCTCTCAATCTGGGCGTCCATACCAACCCAGGTACAATGACGTCTGGCCAGTTGCTTTGTCCTAACAATACCCCAATGTCCTTGATGCAGGAGGCGTAAGACTTTTTGTCGCAGGGAACAAGGAACAATCACTCTTGTTTGGTCGTTGTCGGTATGTAACAAAAGAACACCCTGACTTAAAGATAATGCATGACATTGTGCAAAATAACGTCGAACCAGAGACCGATCAATGTCTTTGGCTCTGGCAGGCCACCCTGAGCGAACAAAACGTGCTACCACACTTAGGTCTGAATTTGCAGGTTTCCTGTGCAACCCGACGGGAGTTCAAAGGGAAGTCTGCGACAGCGGAAGCATCTCTGGAGTCTATCTGACAACATGCCATTTCTGAAGAATCAAACGACTCATCCTGGGCAACTGGAAGTCGGGAAAGTGTGTCCGCGTTGGCATGTTTAGTGGTAGGTCGGTACAAAATCTCATACTGATAATTAGACAATATCAAGGACCATCTCTGAAGCTTTTGTGCCGTTCGTGGCGGAATTGGCTTTGTGGGTGAGAACAACGACGTGAGAGGCTTGTGGTCTGTCAACAAATAGAATTTTCTGCCATTGAGATAATGATGAAACTTTGTGACGCCGTAAATGATTGCTAAGGCCTCCTTTTCTATCTGACTGTAATTCTGTTGCGTTGGCGTCAGTAGCTTGGATGCAAAGGCAATAGATCGATCGTGAGATCCAATACGATGTGAGATTCCTGCGCCCAGACCGTACGACGAGGCATCCACTGCTAGCACTACAGGCTTTTGTTGGTCAAAGGGAATCAAACATGCATCACTGAGTAGTGCAGACTTTAATTTGTCAAAGGCAACGTGGCAATCTTTAGACCATACAAAAGGAACATTCTTCCTACGTAAGTGATGCAATGGAGCTGCAATCTGAGAGGCATTGGGAATAAATCTGAAATAATAGTTAAGCTTTCCATTACGGCTTGCAATTCGTGCACATTCTTAGGAGGAGGCAAGTCTTTGATTGCTCGAAGATGTGATTTTAAGGGATGAATTCCTTGGGCATTAATCACATAGCCTAGGTACTCCATTTCAGTTTGAAAAAACGAACACTTTGCTTTATTGCAACGTAGACCTGCTGCAATCAACACTTTGAAAAGGCACTCCAGGTTTGATAAATGTTCTTCAACTGTGCACCCTGAGAACACAATATCATCTAAATAGTTCGAACAACACGGTACAGAAACTGTCAGCTGTTCCAAAAAACGCTGAAAAATAGCGGGGGCGGAAGAACTGCCAAAGGGTAGGCGTTGAAATTGAAAAAGGCCCATGTGAGTATTAATGACGAAAAACTTTTTTGACTCGTCATCAAGCGGAATTTGCAAGTATGCCTCTGCTAAATCAATCTTGGAAAAGAAGCGAGACTGTCCTAATTTGTCCATAAGTTCCTCAGGTCTGGGCAGGGGGTAAGTGTCTACAATTGTTTGACTGTTCACTGTTGATGCTTCCTAGGGTTTTATTTGCGGACGGAGAAGTTAATACTGCTTCCTCCCATAAGTCCCCTAAAACCTCCACATCCTTGCGGATGCTGTTGCATAGCAGTGTGCGGTTGTACCGCCCTAAAGTACGCACGAGGTGCTGTAGTTGCTGTCCAAGACTTTATGGACAGCATAGAGTTCTGACTTACCTGTTGTCTTCTATAGTTGTGTCCCCAGCGCAGAAGACAGCACACAGGTCGTAGGTTCTTCTACAGCATACAAGTGAGGCTAAAATAAGTTCTGTATGGTGGAAGCATAATAAGCGACTCGCGAGACTTTTAATTGTCAGGGATGCCATTTATTAACTAAATAATAAAAAGTGATGAGCAACTATTGTTAATATGATACGGCCTATGCTGCCCATAGTTCATGTTGAGACCTCGGCTGTTATCACATTTACGCAAAAATCTTTACTCATGACCGGCGCGGTCCGGCGCGTATAGTGGTCAGCTCGAGACTGAAACTGCGGCGCGTTGCGAGAAGGCACCTGACGCTCTATTTCGCGCCTAAACAGGGCCGTCGCGCGCCTTCTGCAAAATCGCTCTTCTCTTGTTACAATAAGAGAAGGCACCTTAAACTTTTTAAACTGTCAAAATCTAGCCTGTCCTTGAGAGATATTTATTACAAATTCTCAGCTCTGAATAATTAATTTTTAGTATATAATAAACAAAACTAATTTCAAAAGAAATCGCGTGACGTGAAATGCAGCAGCCAATGCCAGGAGAGCACCAGTAACATAGGCGGGCTTTACCACGGGAACCAGCAACTACTGTGCCATATGCTACTGCTCCCCACCCCACATTTCAACATATGCTGCACATATGTCTTTCTTCCTCATTTAAGACACGTACAATGTTAGCAAAGAAACGGCCAGCGGCCAGAAATATGAAGTGGCCACAGGCCAGGAATATCACACATCCCCTTCCTTCGAAGATTTCCAAACTTGGAATGTTCTCAAAGACAACAGACAAGTTGGAAATAAGAACCCTCTAAATTTTTATAAATAGTACCCATTACCTCTCAAGAACTTACATAAATCTTGAAAACATTACTTTTGAATCTTCCCATCTAAACCAAAAATGATTACACAAAAAGGTATAGAAACATCAACATTATAACCATGCCTAAACTGAACTTGGGCAGCTATGAATTAACTAATTTTACAATATATGAAAGTACATATAAATGCTGATATACCCCTAAATATCCTTCTGAAAATACACACACAAAAACTCAAAGTTACAAATTACTTAACACATTGTATGAAAATATACAGAGAATAGACGATTGAAAAATAGATAAGTAATACTTGAATACTTCAAGGAAATACAGCAGGCATAAACCCTTTCAATAGTTGTGATTTAAAATCGGTGCATTGCCGTCCATGTTTACAAAATTTATTGGCACCTTGCCATTTAAATATATGACATTTAGACTTTCGGCTCATGGCCGCTTATAACACCAATTAAATTCTCGGCACATTGCCGTCCATCAATACCACCACAACACATAGTACATTGCCTTACATAAAATTACTGACTTTCGGCACATTGCCGTCCATCAAAACCACAACTGCGATTGCTGACTTACAGCACCAATGAAACTATTTTTGGCACGAGGCCATTTATCACTTATATCGGCACAATGCCGTCCACCAAGCCTCTCAACACTTTCTCTTTTTATTAATTGAATTGCCTACTCACTTTCGGCTTTGCACTTTTGACACACGCATTGAGTACAAATTCAACACTAGGCACTCATGACTTTATACTTTTTATAAAATATCCCACAGCCTACATTGCACTGCTGACTTCACACGCTTGTACATACAAAGGCTATACATAAAGTGGTACATAAAATTTATACATACAAATACATTTATAAAATCAAATCAATGCAGACATTTTGCATATTGAATCAGGGAGGTCATTGAGGTCATTGACCTCTCCCATATTTCTTCAGTTACCTGTTCTGTCATAAACTTATATTTAATTATCCTTCGTGACACACTTTAAGATACATTGTCATATATATGTTTCCTAATTGGGTCACTGATCCTTCATTCATTGACCATACTCTATTATTGTCAACAGGTGTTACCTCTATTCCCATATTACAATTGGCAACACATGCCAAGTTTAATATTTAATACCGTACTGTTGGCAGATGCCACGTTTATATTCACTGTTCAATAGGCTATAGCTTGTCATAATGCTTAATATTTAATGCAAAATGCAGATCACAGAAATCAACAGAAACTAATTGCTGCATAAAGGCAAAATATAATTCCGACTGACGGATGGTTGCTTTCATTGACAGCTGACCGTGAAATTCCATTATGTATTATATACGTTGTGATTTGTTGTGATTTCCTGAGGTTTATGTGGATGCGAAACAGGTCAAAATATCATATAATTACTCATATACTTATTCATAGATGTGTACGTGTAAGAGCATAGGACAAATGTATTCCAAAATGGCGCCATTTCTGCTACTGTGTATTCCTATTTAAAAAAATGTAGAGTGAGGCTCACACTGCGCCCCCTACCTATTTCCAATATTCCACAAATGACGACTTCACTGCCGCCTGAAACACCACATATAACATCATAATAAGTCGACTTCCAGGCCGGATCTACCAGTCACCTGTACTTGACCCTTCTTACCACCTTACTACCTTCCTTATAACGAGCCTATTTCCAGGCCGAATTCATCAGTCACCTGTACTTGACCCTTCTTAGCACCTTACTACCTTTTTGATTACGAGCCTATTTCCAGGTTGAATTCATCAGTCACCTGTACTTGACCCTTCTTACTACCTTCTCAATACATGCTTAAAACTACACATAGCAGACCATACACCTCGTTCCTCATGGTAATTCATAATGTTTTACATTGCCTAAGTCCAACAGCCATTTTTACTAAGTTCACTCACCTGTTGTCGCGCCGTCCACTTCTCAGCGTCAAATATTACATTATAATCATCAGCATAAACAATCTTGGAATAAATTAAATAAAAATGCACCCATAATGTAGTCAGCTATTTTCAATGTTATGTTTCATTCTGAGAAGATCTATGTCTGCCACGTAACTTTGCAAAGGTAACTCGTGCTACGCAGATGTTTACTGCTGAGTTACAACATTTACCGTGCTCCATAATTGTTACATATCCACATTAAGCCAAATTCAGTACGTATTAAGTCTGTAAATCTCGTATTCCTGCTTACTCATGTCACATCCTGTTTTTTATTTACTCGTCTAAATTAGTGTTTTCATGCAATCTGGTATTTGGATAGAGAAGAAAGTAAAGACGATAGAAAAGAGTTCAGACTGAATAGTAAGAGGAAGTACTAACAGCGTGAAAGGAAAGGAAGTAAGCTGCTAGTTGACTAGGGTACCTGGTAGGCGTCAGTTACCTGGCAAAGCAAAGAGCGCTATTGCCCCCTGAGGTATTTGTACCTATTTTGTGAGAAATTTCTTGATGTCCATTACGTTGTACAAACCTCTACTTTTTCCTGTCTTTGGGTGTGCAACTTCCACTGCTCTAGGATGTGCTATCCTTATTATTTTGTATGCTCCCTGATAAGCTTCATTAAATTTCATAATTTCAGTGCTGATTTTTGATGACCTTAATCTAGATTTTAGCAATACCAGTTCATTGACCTGATGTGTAACTTTCTTTATCTGTGCATTATGTTTACGTTTTTCAGCTTTCTCCTTAATTCTTTTAATGGCCAACTCCCTTTTCTCATCAATAGACAAATCATCTCTAGGTGGAAAGTCGACTAATTGCTCTATCATACTAGGAAACCTCTCCCCAGTTAATAATTCCAGAGGCGGAATTTCTGTTGTGGAATGCCGTAACTCATTAATTATTCTTTCAAATTCGTCAACATAATCAATCCAGGTCTGATGCTTTCTCGCACAATATGTACGAAATAACCTGTTAAGTTCTCTCATCACCCTTTCACTCATATTTGATTGGGGATGATATTTAGATATAAAAATTGGATTTATGTCAAGATCTTTTAACATCCTTTTCCAAGTCTCAGAAATAAATTGGGCCCCATTATCGCTAATGATCTTTTCTGGCTTTCCGATTTTGTTTACATAATCATTACGAATTCTGTCTGGTACAGACTTACCTGTGGCTCTCCTCAGAGCATACAACTTCACGTGTTGACAACATGTCAAGTACTACAAATAAATATTTGTATCCTCCTCGAGATGTTGGTAGAGGCCCATATAAATCTACACAAACTTTCTCTAGAATGCCTGATGGTATCATACTATACATTACTGCCTTGCTACTTACACTGGAGATTTTGTTTTTCTGGCATTTGCTACATGTTTTCAAAATCTTTTGAACAATTTTTTCCATATTGTTAAAATAACAACTTTCTTTAATTTTATCAGTACATTTCTTTGCCCCAAAATGTGCATATGTATAATGAACAAACCATACCAGAGTTTTAATATAGTGTTTTGGCCAATATATTTTCCAATGTTGTTTCTCAGGGTCAGCCCTTCTATACAGAATTCCCTTGTATATGGTGTAGTACTTCCTCACTTTGACACTCGTTTTATTACTCCATTCAGCTTTTATCATCTTGATAACCTCATCCTTGTTTTGTTCCCTCCTCAAATTTTGCACAATGTTTCTAATTTTATCCTCTTTATCAACTTTTGTCAAGTATAACATGGAAACCTCTTTCTGTCCTGTATCATTGAACCCTGCTTTATCCATGCCCTGGGGTAACCTTGACAACGTATCTGCCACAATATTGTCTTTCCCTGGCAAATTTCCTATGGTAAAATCATACTCTTGTAAGGCAATTGCCCATCTTGTTAATCTGTTATGTGTGAGTCTGCAATCCAAAAGAAATGACAAGGCCTTATGATCAGTGAATACTTTTACTTTACGACCCATTACATAATACCTAAACTTTTTGAAAGCCCACACAACACTCAAGGCTTCTTTTTCAGTGACTGAGTACTTCCTTTCCCATTTGTTAAGACTCTACTGGCAAAAGCAATACTTTTTCTTTCTACCGTTTCCCCATTTTCTATAAATTGACACAAATTTGCCCCCAATCCATATTCTGAGCTATCTGTGTATATGCAAAATGGGAAGTTCAAATTTGGGTGTGATAAAGGAATGCTATTACACAATACATCTTTAATGTCCTAAAATTATTTCCTGCACTCATCCGTCCAAATCCAGGTGGCATTCTTTTTAGTTAATTCTAACAGGTTCTTCGCATTAAGTGCTTGATTATTCACAAATTTGCAATAGAATCTCACTGTTCCCATAAAACTTTTAATTTGCTTCCTATTCTTAGGTTCTGGAAAATTTCTAATAGCCTCCAGCTTATCTGGATCAGGTTTTATGCCCTCAGCTGAAATGACATGCCCCAAAAATATAATCTCACCTTTCCCAAACTCAGACTTTTCCAAATTTGCACTAATGTTGTTCTTTTCAAATTTATCAAGGACCTGTTCTAATATTTCGTTGTGTTCCTTCAATCTTTAGCTGCAATTAAAATATCATCAATGTAAACAGTAATACTGTTAAACAGATTTTCCCCCAATACTTTATCAAGCATGCATATGAAGGCAGATGTTGATATTTTAAGACCAAAAGGTAATACTCTGAACTGATAACACCTTCCTCCCTATATAAAGGCAGTGTATTTGCGACAGTTTTCCGTTAGAGGTGTTTGCCAGAAGCTGGAAGTCAAGTCTATGCTTGTTAATATCTTGACTCCATGAAACTTCTGAACAAGTTCCAGTATTTCGGGCCTATCCATTTGTGGTAATATAATTTTATTTAAAGCCCTTGCATCTAGTGTGATCCTAACTGAATTATCTTTCTTTGGGACTATAACAAGAGGATTAGAATATTCACTACCAGACCTTTCAATAATGTTCCATTCTATGATTTTCTTTATCTCCTGCTCCACTGCTTCTCGTTTGGCTAAAGGGATGGAATGAGGCTTAAATCTAAAAGGTTCATGGGGCTTGATTTAAATTCATACTTGTAGTCTCTCATGCAACCTGGTTTCTTTGAGAAAGCACTTTTATGACGTAAAAGAATGGCCTCTAATTCCCCAGATTCCTGTTCGTTTAAGCCATGAATATTTACAATCTTTTCCTTAATCTTTATTTCTATACTTTCCTCAACCTGAGGTTTCACCTCTATAAAGAAACATTTTCTTTCCTCTGTTTCAATATTCCAAAACATTTGTTCCCTTATTACCTGCACCCGAGGTTCATTACAAATATTAAGTGGGTTATGGTTTCCTTGAAAATGAAACATTTGCTCTTCCTCACCTTTTATCACTCTCACGAGACCTGTATTGAAATCCAACATAGCCATATTATTTATAAGCCAGTCTGCGCCCAAAATCAAACTGACACACAGTCCTGTGACTACCATGGCATTTACAGTGAATTCACGGCCCTGTATTTTAAATTCCAGCGACACCTGTTTCTTAATTATTTTACTCCTTGCCCCACAAGCAGTAACCACTTTAACTCCTTGTACAGATAACTCTGGAACTTTTGTTTTACTTTTAATCTTTTCATATAAGTCATTTGAAACCGCGCTAATCTCACTACCAGAGTCTAAGATTGCAATGGCTTCTATGTCCTTAATTTCTACTTCCAAAGCTGGTTGGTAAATCTCTTTAATATCTTGCCTATCTTCCTCTAATAGAGCATCTTTGATACCATCCCTTTCATCATACACCAAAAATCTTAAAAGAGGTCCAGTACCTTCGACTGTTCGCGACTGGACCAGGTCCGAACCGCCTATTAGTTTTCCGCATCTCTTAAGTTTCGATTTCTGTCATTACCGTGGTCCCTATCTTGATTGCTATTATAGTATTCTCTATTATCCCTTTGGTGTCCACCTCTAGCCCTGCCTCGGTAGAAATCACCTCTTCCTCTCCTACCTGGACTACAACTGTGATTTGACCTTCTGTTGTCACCCCAAGTATTGTTTCCATTATTCTGGTGAGCATCATCTCGACCAGAATCTCGGTTATTACGACGATTTTACTCCACTTATGCTTTCTCCAATTCTCTCCTACCTGTTTATTGTCATCCAGTATATCTAAATGTTCCAAGACTGGTAACAACTGCTTAACATCAGTTTTACTAGCGTACATTAATTCCTTTTGTACAGGTTTGGAAAACTTAAGTAATATAATTTCTATTAGGTCAGACTCTTTAATGGGATTCATTAGGTACTGATTCTTTTCCAAAAAGTGCTGGAAAAATTATTTATAACTACCACAACCACTGTTTGTGTAATTAGTATCTTGCAAAATTTCAGTGCGTATACTATTTTGTGTACTTTCAGACCAATACTGATTGAGAAATGCGGTAACAAATTCTTGATCTGTTTTACAAATGTTTATAGCTCCTGTTCCCCATGATATGGCATCACCTTCAAACCTACTTGCTACGAATTTCATCTTTTGTTGTTCTGTCATGTTATTAGGAATAACACCATCGAACTGCCTGATGAAAGAAACAGGATGTACACTACATGTCTTTGAAAAATTGTGAAATTTGTATGAATAAGGATTATTTGCAACATCAACTATGTTACTTATACCTTTCTTAGGTTCTTGTTCTACCCACGCTTCAAGTTTTTTCCTAAGTTCATTTTCAATGGTGCTAATATTTTCCACTAAATTACATGAATCTGGCAGCTCATTCAGTTTCTGCTCGATCTCTGTTAATTTACTGTGAAGTGCATTTGCATTACTTCTACATGATGTGCCTACCTGTGACACTTTATTGTCAATTAATGCTACATTTCTGTTCATTTTTTCGATGTCTGATTGCTGTGACAGATATCTGTCTTTACATGTTTTACTTACGCTAGCCTGTTCTCAAACACTCTACATTATTTGTAACAGTATACAGCGTGTCACTATTAACCTGTAATCTTTCGTTAATTTTGCTTACTTCAGAGTCCACCCTGTGCACAATGTCATTTTTACAAATATCCCATTCCTTTATTTTCAAATCTAACTGTTTAACACACTTTTCTGTTTTTTCTTCATTAACAATTACCCTGTTTTCTAAGCCCTGGAATTTATTATTTACACTAGCCATTTGTGTACGCATTTCCTCTACCGCACGGTCTAATCTTTTATTGTTTAGGTCAAGTTTTTCTGCTAACTTACTTATGCTTTGTTTTTGTTCTTCTTTGTTTTGATCAAATTTTGCATTAATTTCGTTTGCCAACTTATTTATGCTTTGTTTTTGTTCTGTTTTAATTTCATTCACCAACTTATTCATGCTCTGATTTTGTTCTTCTTCGTTTTGATCAAATTTTGCATTAATATCGTTTGCCAACTTAGTTTGTTCTTCCTTGTTTTGATCTAATTTGGCTAACACATCGCTAAGCATTGATATAATATAATTGTCAATACCAGTTTCCTTCCATCCACTACCTTTTACTGGCAACGTATCAGCTCAAGCTGTACTATGGCTTCTGTCACTTGATACCTCCATCTGCTCCTCTGTTATGCAGGCGCCAGACAAATCTTCTCTGACAGCTGCATCCAGATTTACGACGTCAGTATGGTTAGGAGCGACAGATTGACAAACTTGTGTATCTCTCTGCACGTCACTATCAAAATTGTCAACAGCACTTTGTTCTACATTATGTGTGCTATTGATCTGATTAATCTCCATATCCTGGATAATATTAGATTGCAATTCACTCATATTCGCTACAAAATATGGACTGAAATTGTCACCCTGCATCTGAGGTAGTTGACCTGAATGATCATTACCTGTATTTTGAACACATTCTCCGTCCCTACTTCTGAGGTAATACCTAGTCTTTCCCTAATTTTCCATTTCTAATATTCTTTTTACGCTAGTTTTTAATTTCCAAATTTAATTAACAGACATACACAATTAATTATAATTTACAGGAGTTGGCACTTACTCCTGTTTTTTCCTCGCGTCGCGATGTGCAGTTGTTGCGACGTGAAGGCTGGTGGTTGTAGCTCCACTAATAGATGGAGTCGTCGTCTGCCGCTGCTGGCGATGTTTACGGCCGTTCCTTTCAGGCGCCGCACCCCTCTTCTGTCTGCTATGGCGCTGAGCGTGGTTGTTCCGTCAGTCCTGTGAAGTTGGCACCCCTTTTTTCGAAAATGTACATTTTTTTCAGAGTTCTAGACAGTTATACAATAGATCTGGAGTTCTCTGTACAAAATTTAAATAGTTCTGCATAATTGCGCCGAAAAAATAGGAAAAATTACCACAAAATTTAGTTTTTTCAAAATAATTTTCTGCCTAATTGTTCAAACATAGTTCTGATCACAGTTCTAAATAACTCTCAAAGAGTTCTACAGGAAATCCTAATGACATTTTTCTGTGCAGATTATACTTCATGAGATAATGGCAATAATGGGGAATCCATTTACACGCTACTGTGAAGTTGGCACCCCTTTTCTCAAAAATGTGCATTTTTTTAGAGTTCTAGGCAGATATGCAATAGTTCTGGAGTTCTCTGTACAAAATTTAAATAGTTCTGCACTAATTCGTGGAGAAATTACAAAAAATTGTAACAAATTTTAGTTTTTTCCAAATAATTTTTTGCCTAATTGTTCAAACATAGTTCTGATCACAGTTCTAAATAGCTCTCAAAGAGTTCTGCAGAAAATCCTAATGATATTTTTTTGCCCAGATAATAGTTCACGAGCTAATTGCGTAAATAGGGAGAAAAACTACACAAAATTGCGCCAGAGTCGTGTGAAGTTGGCACCCCTTTTTTCAAAAATGTAAATTATTTTCAGAGTTCTAGACTGAAATGCAATAGTTCTAGAGTTCTCTGTACAAAATTTAAATAGTTCTGCAGAATTTCGTGAAATATCGCAATTCTGAATAGTGGGAGAGCTGTGAAGTTGGCACCCTTTTTTCAAAAATGTAAATTTTTTTCAGAGTTCTAGACAGATATGCAATAGTTCTGGAGTTCTCTGTACAAAATTTGAATAGTTCTGCAGAATTTCGCCGAAAAATAGTAAAAATTACCACAAACTTGAGTTTTTTTAGTTTTTTTCAAATAATTATTTGCCTATTAGCACAAACATAGTTCTGATCACAGTTCTAAATAGCTGTCAAAGAGTTCTACAGGAAATCCTAATGATATTTTTCTGTGCAGATTATACTTTATCAGATAAATGCAGTAATGTGGAATCCATTGTCACGTTACTGTAAATTGGCACCTTTTTTTTTTTTTTTTTTTTTTTTTTTTTTGGAGAAATACACATTGCTTTTTGGGGTTCTGTGTACATATACTATAGTTCTAGAGTTCATGTGAATATTTCTATGTAATTGCCCGAAAAAAAAAATTGGAATATCTGATAAGCTGTCTTATTTGTGCCCGTTATTCGAGAAATATACATTTTTCTTAGGTCTTGACAGATATTCTATCCGCTGCACATTCAATTTGTTGTTTTTACGTCTGAGTGATTACTGCTTATCGTAAACAAGAACTATTGCACATGTCCCTAGAACTCTGGAAAAAAGTCTAATTTTTTAGAAAAAACGGGTGCAAATTCCACAGTAGCATGTACATGAATACTCCATTATTGTAATTATCTCATAAAGTATAATCTGCACAGAAAAATGCTATTGGGATTTCCTGTAGAACTCTTTGACAGCTGTTTAAAACTGTGATCAGAGCTATGTTTGCGCTAATAGGCAAATAATTATTTTTAAAAAAAACTAAAAAAAACTCAAGTTTGTGGTAATTTTTACTATTTTTTCGGCGAAATTCAGCAGAACTATTCAAATTTTGTACAGAGAACTCCAGAACTATTGCATATCTGTCTAGAACTCTGAAAAATCTACATTTTTGAAAAAAAGGGTGCCAACTTCACAGCTCTCCCACTATTCAGAATTGCGATATTTCACGAAATTCTGCAGAACTATTTAAATTTTGTACAGAGAACTCTAGAACTATTGCATATCAGTCTAGAACTCAGAAAAAATTTACATTTTTGAAAAAAGGGGTGGCAACTTCACACGACTCAGGCGCAATTTTGTGTAGTTTTTCTCCCTATTTACGCAATTAGCTCGTGAACTATTATCTGGGCAAAAAAATATCATTAGGATTTTCTGCAGAACTCTTTGAGAGCTATTTAGAACTGTGATCAGAACTATGTTTGAACAATTAGGCAAAAAATTATTTGGAAGAAACTAAAATTTGTTACAATTTTTTGTAATTTCTCCACGAATTAGTGCAGAACTATTTAAATTTTGTACAGAGAACTCTAGAACTATTGCATATCAGTCTAGAACACTGAAAAAATTTACATTTTTGAAAAAAGGGGTGCCAACTTCACACGACTAAGGCGCAATTTTGTGTAGTTTTTCTCCCTATTTACGCAATTAGCTCGTGAACTATTATCTGGGCAAAAAAATATCATTAGGATTTTCTGCAGAACTCTTTGAGAGCTATTTAGAACTGTGATCAGAACTATGTTTGAACAATTAGGCAAAAAATTATTTGGAAAAAACTAAAATTTGTTACAATTTTTTGTAATTTCTCCACGAATTAGTGCAGAACTAATTAAATTTTGTACAGAGAACTCCAGAACTATTGCATATCTGCCTAGAACTCTAAAAAAATGCACATTTTTGAGAAAAGGGGTGCCAACTTCACAGTAGCGTGTAAATGGATTCCCCATTATTCCAATTATCTCATGAAGTATAATCTGCACAGAAAAATGTCATTAGGATTTCCTGTAGAACTCTTTGAGAGCTATTTAGAACTGTGATCAGAACTATGTTTGAACAATTAGGCAGAAAATTATTTTGAAAAAACTAAATTTTGTGGTAATTTTTCCTATTTTTTCGGCGAAATTATGCAGAACTATTTAAATTTTGTACAGAGAACTCCAGAACTATTGTATATCTGTCTAGAACTCTGAAAAAAATGTACATTTTCCAAAAAAGGGGTGCCAACTTCACAGGACTTGTTCCGTCGACGTGACCGGTGAAGTGTTGCGACGCCGCCGTTCTGTAGCTCTTCGATTCTTGAAGTTACGTAATCCAATGGACCGTGAACTCAACACTTGCACTTGCTTCACTCGCTTACATGAACTGGCTAACGGTCACTTTATTTATAAAATTCTTGATGTCTAACAGTTCGCGAATCACTTCCACCGTTTATCGCCTCACTGTATCTGTATATTTCGTTCCGAAATGTTCATCCCCACCAGGGATGCCATGTACAAGTTTCCTAGGGTTTTATGTGCGGACTGAGAAGTTAATACTGCTTCCTCCCATAAGTCCCCTAAAACCTCCACATCCTTGCGGATGCTGTTGCATAGCAGTGTGCGGTTGTACCGCCCTAAAGTACGCACGAGGTGCTGTAGTTGCTGTCCAAGACTTTATGGACAGCATAGAGTTCTGACTTACCTGTTGTCTTCTATAGTTGTGTCCCCAGCGCAGAAGACAGCACACAGGTCGTAGGTTCTTCTACAGCATACAAGTGAGGCTAAAATAAGTTCTGTATGATGGAAGCATAATAAGCGACTCGCGAGATTTTTAATTGTCAGGGTTGCCATTTATTAACTAAATAATAAAAAGTGATGAGCAACTATTGTTAATATGATACGGCCTATGCTGCCCATAGTTCATGTTGAGACCTCTGCTGTTATCACATTTACGCAAAAATCTTTACTCATGACCGGCGCGGTCCGGCGCGTATAGTGGTCAGCTCAAGACTGAAACTGCGGCGCGTTGCGAGAAGGCACCTGACGCTCTATTTCGCGCCTAAACAGGGCCGTCGCGCGCCTTCTGCAAAATCGCTCTTCTCTTGTTACAATAAGAGAAGGCACCTTAAACTTTTTAAACTGTCAAAATCTAGCCTGTCCTTGAGAGATATTTATTACAAATTCTCAACTCTGAATAATTAATTTTTAGTATATAATAAACAAAACTAATTTCAAAAGAAATCACGTGACGTGAAATGCAGCAGCCAATGCGAGGAGAGCACCAGTAACATAGGCGGGCTTTCCCACGGGAACCAGCACCTACTGTGCCATATGCTACTGCTCCCCACCCCACATTTCAACATATGCTGCACATATGTCTTTCTTCCTCATTTAAGACACGTACAATGTTAGCAAAGAAACGGCCAGCGGCCAGAAATATGAAGTGGCCACAGGCCAGGAATATCACAACTCGCAGAAACAGGAGAAATCACACCACTATCTGACACAGGAAAATAGGATGCACGCTTGTGCTGTACGGAGGTGACCAGCCAGTGGGACAGCAGAAACTAGAAACACTAGGGTGAATTAGAACAAGTTGTATAATTCGTAGAAATAAGATAATACTTATCTTTTACAAAGTCCAAGACTGCAGAATGGTGATACATAGTTGACTAGAGAGGCCTGCCTACTGATGATTCCTAGTGCCTATTCGATAGCCAAGTCTTAGCTGGTGTCTATCTGATTCCCAAGTGGCCGATGCAGCAGTCGTGGGCACGAGCGGAGTTGCAGCAGAGGGCGCTCGTGGCTGACGTCGTAAGAACGCCGCGCCGTGCGTGCATGGCGGCGCGCGGCGAAAGTACGTGGCGCCCACTTCATACTTGTGCGACACCACAGGTAGTAAAATAACAAATGACGGTCGCAGTACAGAGGATATAAAATGCAGAATGGCAATGCGAAGAAAAGCATTTTTGAACAAGAGAAATTTGCTAACATCGAATTTAAGTGTAAGAAAGTCTTTCCTGAAGGCTTTTGTGTGGAGTGTTGCCTTGTTCGGGAGTGAAACATGGATGATAAACAGTGCGGACAGGAAGAGAATAGAGGCTTTTGAAATGTGGTGCTACAGAAGAATGCTGAAGATTAGGTGGGTAGTTCGCATAACTAATGACGAGGTACTGAACAGAATTGGCGAGAAAAGAAATTTTTGGCATATCTTGACTAAAACAAGGGATCGCTTGGTAGCTCACATTCTTAGACATCCAGGAATCGTAAATTTAGCAAAAATTTAGTAAAAATCGCAGAGGGAGACCAAGAAACGCATACAGTAAGCAGATTCAAATGGATATGGTTTGCCGTTCTTATGAGGAGATGAAAAGGCTTGCTCAGGATAGAGTAGGGTGGAGAGCTGCATTAAACCAGTCTCCGGACTGATGACCATAAAAACAACAACATGAATCAAAGCTGATAACATGAAGTATGAAACATGTCTACAGACAGCATATGATACAGTATATTGTAAGGCTGAAATACTACTTTTGATAGCTTCTTGTGACTGAAACCACAGCTAGATACAAAAAATTGTTGTTGTAAAACTGTCATATGCAAGAGGTACAGGATTTCCTGCACCGTTAGTGTGTGAAATGAACAAAACACTGAATTAACATTATCTGCTCCTAATATTACATTACAACTGAAATTAGGATAATGTAAATTTACTGTTACTAATTTCTGGTTTTGTAGACAATTTGATCATTCAGAAAAATATAACACTCTCTCTTCATAACTAGTTGACACAGAGAAGTAAGATTTTCATTTAATTCCTGTTAAGAGTTAAGATAGTTGCTGAAATTTAGTTAGCTAACAGCCAAAATGAATTAGACACAATTTTGGAAGTACAGGTGCCACAACTGTGTGCCAACAGTTGAATATACTCATGTTGGGCAAGTGGAAAGTTTGAATGGAGATTCTGGTAGTGACATCTGTTTGTGTTAAAAACAACAATCTCATCATTTGCAACAGTTTTTTCCCTTCTTCATTTTGCTTATATTTACAAAGTATCCTCTTTGTTCTTGGCGTATTTTCCTCTTTTTATTGGTTTTGAAGTGCAATGCTTTTCCTAGCGTTTTTAGCAGAACATGGAATTGAAAAGAAACGGCATAACAGAGTCAGTTTTCAAGATTTCTGACCAAACTCGGTTTATATGTTGCGGTATTGGCGACGTTTCCTCCTTCAATTTTATAAATTTCACAAAAAAGTTCAGTAGTTCCATACTTAGACACAGGCAAACATCTTTTTTCGACGTAAGCCTTCGCCATGAACAAACTAAAACATGTAAAAAAAAAAGTACGCATCAATGTATCGGAGGAGTCCCTGGTCTGTCAATTAGAGGTGGTACTCCATAACCTCCAAACGTCCGAGTCATTTGCTCTGATTGTTGCCAGCATGATATTGAAGTACCTGGGAAGCAGGTTGTTAGCCTTACTTGGCCAGGGCCCCACTGGGTTTTACCCCTAACGGTTGAGGGACTAACCGGTGGATTTGGTAGTCTTTGCCGTGTGAGCACAAAGGTGGCCACAACTCAGAATATGTCCGAGATGCCCAACCTTATTCCAGAGTAACTGGTATCCCAACTGTCAGGACCACTTACTTGGCCACTCATACGTTGCCCGTGGTTCATGAACTAGGACATGACTACAGGAAGCCACACCATGAACCAGTAAAAGGCATAACATCAGACGAGGCATCAATGTCAGCATTGAATAGGGGAACATGGAGGAATTTTATTAGAGGTACTGTGCTCCAGACTGAACGCTGAAAGGCATAATCAGTCTCTAATGATGATGATGATGATGATGATGATGATGGCATCAATGTCTGAATAAGACGCTTTAATATTCGGAAAAAGCGTCTTGAGCAAAACGAAAAAGAGCTTTATATAAATGTGCAAATAAAACGTGTCAGCTGAAAAGCTTTTCTTAAATTACTCGAAGATCGAGCCTGTTAGCAACACTAACTTACATCTGCTGCGGAAGATGCCCATGCAAATGAATATACATCATTTTGTTCCAAATTCTTTTCAAAATACTTCAAAAATAGTGACAAATGAAGCAATTACGTCACTTCAAAGAAGAAATGTTTCCGTTCCTTGAATTGAAAGGGCTCAAAGCATTTATATGACCATTTTTGAATGAACGCACCGCGGCTGGCAGGGCGGCATGGACTAAATTCGTGACGTCACAGACGGATGCGCAGGCTTTCTTCTACAGGAGGTGCTGTGCTGTGGCGTGGGAGTTGGAACACTTGTCAGAGGCCCGAGCGAGCTTGTAGGAACACGTAGGAACACCAAGAACCTGTTACCCGGCCAGCAGTTGCTCTCAGTTGTTGTTATACGTATGTTGTGCAGGTGCAATTGTTTTCCGCATAACACGACACGTTTCTACAGTTATTTCGCACTTCCTTGTAAAGGTAACGATTTTACTGAGCCTACGCTTCTTTTCTCCCCCTGTTTATGTGCTTTTTGGCGATTACTAAATATTTTGGCCCACCTTAGGTTACGGTAGTAACACTAAAAGTGGGCCTTTGCGATCGTCTTTTGACAGCTCGAAATTTAAATGAAACTAACGGCTTAACTATTCATCTGACACGAAAATTGATTAACCCAATTTGTAGAGGAGGAAATTCACTACAACTTTGATCTCTTATGTTTTTTTCATATCTCGTAGCGTTTCAAAGATATTTACAAAAATAACGGCGATTTTGGGATGTTTGTCTGTCTGTCCGTCCGTCTGTCTGTCTGTCCGTAACGTGTTCCATGTTTTTAAAATGAATCGTTCAACCGATCAACACCAAATTTTACAGACACGATTGTAGGCCGCCAGACACCAGAACCTCCCTTTTTTAAATTTTTCGGAGAAAAAATACGGTAGCAAAACCAAAAACTGCCGTTTGTAATATAATTGTAATTGTAAACGAACCGTTCGTATGACACGAAAATTGAATAACCTAATTGTTAGAGGAGAACATTCTCTACAACTTAGCCCCCTTATGTTTTTTTCATATCTCGTATCGTTTGAGAGATATAAGCAAAAATAATGGAGATTTGACACCCTCCATTGAATTAACGAAAATCAGCCGTTCGGAGATGTCACGTGACATTCCTCGCGTATTTGATGATTTTCTTATTGTAACTTACACGTTGTCATTTCAAAGCAACGGCACACTGAGGAATTAACAAAAACACATCGTTTTTCGTACGATAAATGATAATCTAATGTCAAAAATGCCATATTACCATCAGTTAACAACGGCCATGAATAGTATGAGATTAGAGAACTTATGTTTTGGTTTATAGCCGTAGCGTAGTGGGCAAGGTGCTGGACTGTGACGCGAAAGGTCGGTGGTTCTAAAACCGCCACTACTTAATTTTTTTTTCCAAAAGGGTTTCAGACACTCTTATTAATTGATTTTTTATTATTTAGATTATTATTTTGGTCCAAAATGTTTGCAAAAACGTATAAAACTAAAATGTAAAGTGGGCCGTAAAACACGTCAGTGCGATTTTTTTCAATTAATTTGCAGCTTCGGTTAGAATATAGCACTCTTCGGATGAAATTATGGTATTTTCAGTCGGGGTTGCAACATTTGTACAGAGTAACTCATGTGTCGACACGTTTGGCCGACATCGTGTGATCTTCAACTCCACTAAGTTTCATATTCACGCCATGCATGACATTAACTGCGAATGGGTGAAGTTGAAAATGACTTACCAGCCGGGATTCGAAACCGGATCTCCTACTTTCTGGACAGTTGCGCTGACCTCTACACCACTGGGGACACAGCGATCATCACACCTACACGGAATTACGCCTCCCGTCGGATACAAATTCGCAACTTTACCCTGCTCACTAGAACTCAAACTCGTAATCACTTTGTGATGTAAATTTCTGTAACATGGGAAACAGTAATGGTGAGGCTAGAAAACGCGGAGGAGAAGATTTGGTCGTGTGAACAATTTCTGAAGGAGTTTGTCCAAGGACGGGAAATGGTGGGAACCTTCTGATTATATGGAGAGAAAATTTGTCTAATACTTTTCACCTCAATCTATCTAAATATTACGAATTACATCCCAGAAGGCAACTTCAAATATCGCCTCGTCGTAGGTAACACTACTTGTGGTAATCATTATACTTAAACTCACAATGCAGTTCATATTGGCCATTGCGGTCACAGAATTTGTTCAATAAACGTTGTGTTGTATATTGTTATTATGATAGAAAATAGCCAAGCGGACATCTTATAAAAACAGTTATTAAATGACCCAAGACGATGATTTATGAAATATGAAACGGAAATAACGTAGGGTAACCACCTAAAATACAAAAAGTGAATACAGTCAAGAAGTGAATGCAGTAGAATGAGATTTGAAGTGAAGTGTGGAAATGTACATTAAAGGTAATGACTTTTAAAGATTTTTCAAGATGAAATTGGATGAAAAATATATATGTTTATTAGAAATAATGAAAAACTAGGGGATATTAACGCATTGATGAGGTGACGTTCAGATCAATGAAAACTGGTGCTTACGACAGTCAGTTGATACTATGGTGGAAAATACCGAAAGATCGTTGAAGCATGGTAGTAACTCGAAGAAAAGACCATAAATATTGTAAGGTAACCCTTACATGTTAAGCAAATGAAAACTATATTTTGAGAATTTTATTCATTTAAAAATGTGTGCCGGTCGCAGTGGGCGAGCGGTCTGCAGTGTGTCTGTCACGGTCTGCACGACCGCTACAGTCGGGGTTTTTAATCCCCCCCCCCCCTCGGGCATGGATATTTGTGCCGTCTTTAGTATAAGCTAGTTCATAAGTAGTTTGTAAGTTTAGGGACTGATGACCCCGTAGTTAAGTCCCATAAGCTCTACAAACATTTGAACATTTTTTAATATGTGAAAAGTCTACGTAATTTTTATGTTGCATAAATGTCACCTCTTTGATGATGTACAGTGTAAAATGTGTGTATTCTATGTAAACGTAATGACTTGTTGTCAACTGTTCAGTATAATGTATATTGTATTTGTCAATATTTATTTTTTTACTTATTTTTATAACTGTTTTGTAAATGCATTTTGTACCGGTTGTATTTATTTATAGTGTCTTGATTAATTATGTAAAATGTTTTGCTTTGTATGGAAAATCAAAGATCGATAGTTGCATAAAGCAGCTCCTCTCAGACCAAAGACAATGTTAGACTCTGGAGCTTGCTAGTTGTAGCGCAGGAAGCACAGCAGTATCTTCCGCCCCGTGACAATTGTCGTACTTACGTATCGCAGCTCGCAGAATGCTCAAGTTGATAATGAAACAGTATTACTTTGACAGTGAAAAGTATTACAATTACACATATTAAAAGTAAAATAAGTGAAATATATTAAAATAAACATGTTATTCGTTCGTCCTGCTCAAGGCAGAATTCATTGGAGAGAAACCATTGCCAATGACATTGCAATGGACATCGCTGGACAATTAACTGAGATAAGAAGCAAGTGCATATGCATGTCAAACAATTTGTAATTAATGTCAGATGTAACTTTGCTTGCTGAATTGACTATTTTCAAATAGAAAGTTCAAGTTATGTAACGTCTCCTTTTGTAATGAGTAGTAACCCCATTCTTGATCTAAGTAACAAAGCACATTGATGATAATAGAACAATCAAGCCCAAACTATGACATTATTAATTCTGTAGAGAGAGTCAGAGACAGAGAGAGATAACGTGAATGCAAGTTCAGTAATGAATAATTAACATGACTGTGAATTTTGATGAACTTAACTGCACTTAAACTTCTTACGATAGCTGTTGACGATCAGTAAATGAATTCTGATAAGACTTTGATAATCACCAATATTGATCAAACATTATTTCAGAATAATAATTCAAATTTTATTAACTGCGTGACTTACTGATTAGAGGCTCACTGAAAACTGAGTTCAACAATTCTTGCCACTATGAAAAATCTATCTTACCAGGACCAATCATTTTTCAATTAACGAATGCAAATATTTTCAAAGATTAAATTACGTAAAACGTGAAATTTTACAAAAGAAGTGTTATTTATAAGATATTAAGATTAGTGGTTGGTTCGCACCCGTCGCCTTGATTATCATAAAAAGTCATTATTCAAAATTATTGCTATCGTACGTGTGCAAAATACAAAATACGTATTGGACATACGCAGGTCATTTATTTTCAGCTATCTGGTGTGTGCACGTCTCCGACAGGAGATTGTAAGGAAGGTGAAGGTGAGTGAAATATTTTGTGAAGTTGTCAGATCGGGCCATAGCTTTGTTGATTACATCAATTTGTTTGAAAATTAATCAAAATTTAATTACATTCACATTTTATTTACGAGTTTAACGAAGCTAACAACGAGTTTAAGATCAGGTCAGTTACGTTCCACAACCATTATTACACATAATACACGTTTACTTATTAAATAAAAAAATTAATTTCAATAACCTAAACACCAACTTTTCTTCCTTTCCTTACAATTAGTGTATCGCATCCTCCGTTGTGTTCTGAAATAGACATTTACGAAAGGTGATGCGAAAATGAAAGAAGCGTCAATGGAAAGAGGCAAAATTCAGTTAAACTTCAGAAAAAAAAATACTGAATGTTTCATTAATGAAGTTGTCATAAAATTGGTGGCAGAAAATTATATCAAAATGTCAGGTTCGTGTCAGGAATGGAGATTTGGTATTCTGTATAAAACTACAAAAAACTGTTCAGTAATTCACAATCGTTCGTCATAAGTATGATCATTTTCCTGTTTTATTTCGTGATTCATAAAAGAATAAAAATGTAATTATTTTTCCCAGATATTATAGGTGAAATTTGTTTATAAACTATGTCTTTGTTGTTTAACATAAAAGCTTGTGTGGGTGTGTGTGTCGTGTGAGTGAGTGTGTGAGACACACACACACACACACACACACACACACACACACACACACAGAGAGAGAGAGAGAGAGAGAGAGAGAGAGAGAGAGAGAGAGAGAGAGAGAGAGAGAGAGAGAGAGAAACGGAATGTAGAAGTAGGTACCCCCGATGTATTAAACAAAAGTTAGTGTCCCGGTCCCTATTGTATACCGATTAGGTTCTTTTCAGAATATCCTGAAGCAATAGCCCCATACCTAGTTATCATATAATACCGCTGGCTCAGCGAAAGTTCCGTACCCAAAGGCTGGAAAGTTGCACAGGTCACTTTTATATTCAAGAAATGTAATACGAGTCATGGTCAAGATTATAGGGCTATATCATTGACGTCAGTCTGGAGCAGGATTTTAGAACACATACTTTCCCTAATGTTCGATTTAAGGTTATGGGGATCTTAGGTCAAATAATACGTTTTTATATAAATATGCATAATTTTGTGTTGTAATTTTTTTAATCGTTTACCTTTCCATCTTTTAATTAGTGAAGTACTAGAGTCTCCCAAAGATAGGAGTTGTTGTCGCTACGCTATCATAATGACGTCATTCGAGCGGCAATTTCGGTAATGACATGGGAACTGGCTTGCTAAACATACAGTTGCAGATGAGATATGCTATTGATTAGATCGAAGATGCAGATTACTGTGAAGTTTCCCTCATTTAGCTGTTTCCGTGTACCTAGTAACTTGGTTACCAAAAAAATGATGTAAGAAGTAACACATTTTTGACGAAGCTTTGCGAACCGTTGACACTAACTCTGTAGCTGTAAAGGGTAGTGCTGTATGAAGAATTTTTATTTAAAGTTTTGAACACAGTAATATCTGCTTAAAATACGAGAAACGCAGCACGAGACTGTTTCCAACTTTTTGATGAACTTTGTGCAGGCCATATGTAGTTTCGCATGACAGTCTGTAAGCCAACACGGCAGATATTGCAAGTAAGCGTGTTGTTATTTGCACAGCAAACTGTTTGTAAGCAGCAGTGTAAACGCAGTGTGGCCACGGCCTGCGTTGACGCGCCGGTCTTTGCGCCCGTGTTTGGATTTCACGATTAGACCGCTACACAAATAGAACCTCGGCGCGTGTTGTTGACTCGCCCACGCTCTTGCACGGATACAGTTGTTATTTGGCATTCCGTTCTTCCCGTGTTTTTAACGACTCACAGTTTGTGCAAGGGACTGGAAATGCGTGCTTTAAACTGGTTGATAGCGATCGTATGCGTCTGACATGTATTTCCGACGATCTGCCCTGTTTCCTAGCCATCAGATCTGATGAAGCGGAATGCAAACTGCCCCAAGTAGATAGAGTTCGATATCTCTGACACAATTTAACCCATTTGATCACAAGAAGGTTTGCCACTCAAATCTTTTACGAATTCCTTTTTAAATCTTGTGTGTGGAGTGTAGATAAATCATAAATACCACTTTCATATTTGTAATAATATAGTGAGTACAAAAAAAAAAAAAAATTACGTAAAATGATTTCCAATCCATGGTGTACAACAGCAATCAGTTAGAGTAAATATTCCTTCAAACCGTCTTGATTGCAAATTTTTTATTAGTTAATGACGCGTTTCGCCCTTTAGCAGGGCATCTTCAGATTATCTACGTGACAGAATTTACACAAAATTACAAGGCGGAATTACAAACGGTTATAATGGTATATGGGCTTATTTTATGTCACGAAGACAGTATAAATGGTAAACAAAGCTTACAGTACGTGACACCGTAAGTTGTTATTGCGGTGCTTCTATTTTCCTGGGATGTTTTTTGGATTTCCTTGTGGCCCTACAAATGTTCGGGTAACAACGAATTACAGTTGGAACATACTCGGTAAATATGTGAGAAACATAAAACCGATTTTTAAGATTACCTTAATCGAAGCGGTGGTCTCTGATGACACGAGATAAGCCCATGTTTACAATTGCGCTCACGGGCGGTGGGCGGGCGTGGTGTGCTGCTCCGCCGACTTGTACAGATTAAGGGAATGTGGCTTCCTATGTCACTCCCTACCCTACCCACGAGGCAGAAGCAGGCGCCGCTATCGTAGGGGAAATTCAGCAAACCCGGAGGTACCACACAACACAATATACAATGAACTGTGAAGATGGCTATGGTCTGTCGTACCTGATTTAAGATGGTGCGTGAGTATAGCAAAGTTAAGTTGCATCTAGATTAGACTGCGAGCAAACATGCTAACGGCGACACACGGATACGTTACATGATCGCACTCCACTGAAGGTGAAGTGGTTAAAAATCGGATCCATTACACAAAATCACGGTGGACCCTTAAGTTGCAATCTGAGAGTAAACTATCTAGACACTGGTTTTATGAGAAGTGACGTGAATTCAGGTGACTAGCTGGAAACCCCTGAAATCGGAGTTCGGACCTACGTGCTTCCGAAAACGGATTAAAATGTATAAATTCAATGTCCGAAAAATAAAGAAAATTAACTACAGCATGCAACCCCTAGAACTGCATAGAATTTCATAAGGATGCTACTGAAATGCAGCAACATGCGATTGGGAGCGTTCACAGACAGGGAAAAAGTCCATTCTCAAAAAGCTGGAAAAGAGATATAATTACAAAGTCGGAAAAATAAAAACGACGGCATGCAACCCATAGAAATACATAGAATTTCATAAGCAAGTATTGAATGGGGTTGTACAAGGCTCGGAGAAAATTACTGACAAAGACTGAGTGCATACTACAAGTTCGGTGAAGAAACAGCAAATATAAAATGGGCGGGGAGAGAAGATAGCAAAATGTTAGTGGAAATCAGAATACACTGATAGTTACTTTCCTGATGAGCATGGAACAAACAATAGTGGAAGCTGAAGGCTTTGTTCTAAGAACCAACCACGTGGAACACATATCACTCACGGAAGAAAACAACAAGAAAGATTTTTACATGCACTGTACAGAAATGAACACATCGTCTATTAGAAATTGGGCCCCACAAAGCTCTAAAGGATTTACACAGAGTTCGTACATCGCCACATAATCACAAAAGGTTTGAATATACCAGGCCGTTATCAAACTGCAACTAGTAACACATGTACTGCATTTATCTGTTGGAAATCACTGGATTGAAAAACTAGAACACATTTCCGCGCACGATCGGAAGGAATATTCAATAAATAAATAAATAAATAAAGAAATAAAATAAATAAATCTAAGTTCATGAGTCTAAGTTAAAGATGCTATAAAACGAATCCCTACCATCTCCGCAAGCACAAGACAAGTACCAAACTTATCTCACCATGATCCCAGCACAAATTGATGATCGAGCGGCTAGAAGCCGCGGGAAAGCTACCGGAAGCTGGAAAATCCAAGAAAACAGTGGTGGTGGGGAGATAAGATCGTAAGACTCGTCCTGGAGAAGGCTTGTCGACTAGCTTGTAACCAAAGGGTGTAGCAACCTCTTTGGTCACATCATCAGCAGGGGTTGGTAACTATCGTCTCTGAGCCAGAGGGAACCATGCAGCCATTAGATTCTCACACATCCATTTAAAGGTAAAACAAGTACACATTCTCAAAGGGACAATAATAAATTATTTAAATAACAAAATCCTAGCAATATTAACTAACATTTCAGAAACTAATATTTTTAAACATGAAATAAATAATGTTATTCCTCATGCCTCGAAAAGAGTGGGGTTCTATTCTTAACAAAATGCTAATCTAGCGACATCAAATAAATTACAATTTTATAAAAAATATATGGAAGACGACAGACGGTTGTCTTTCAACACAATTAACAATCGAATACACAAGTAGTGTATATGTTACACAATCAGCATCAATTCAAAGGTTCATAGCATAGGAACAAACACTAAAATAGAAATTACTACATGAAATCGTTTAATACTTTGTAAAATAAGCTCAGAGTGCAAGACTCTCATATAGCGCGTTTGTAATAAGTACAGAAATAAGAGAAAAAAATATCCAATGCAATGCCAAGTACCTCCACAATAGTTGTTTATAAATACATATGATTATTGTTTTAATACAAATTAAAATTACAATATATATAGCGGGGAAAAATCAAGGGCGGGGAGCATAAGAGAAATATAACGGGGCTTGGGGCAGGATAAAATATGCACAACAGCATAAAATAAATCATTACCGTGACAAATCGTGAAACGTTAAGAGACCTAGATGAATCTGCTTGGTACTAGGAGATACAAGATCAAAAGGGGAAGGGTATAAAATATGGTAAAAGCCAAATTTAAAACGTGTGACAAGCGGAAAAGTGTCAAGGTGCAACAGTAAAACTGTGCGCTGCGCTCAGTCCAGCAGCACTTGGGCACACGCTTTAGAAAATAATGCAGTGGGGGGGGGGGGACGTAGCTCACTGGCTGGTGGTGATGATGAGACAATGGGCTAGCCATTCAGCCAGTTAGCCCCCGAAACTTTGAATGGTTGTAGTTGTCAAACTAAACGTGATAAAAATGGCATTCCAAATTCTTTGTACAAAGCTGGTGTCAAAAATTTCATTGCATGATAGAAACAACCATTGTTTCACTTAAATAACTGTATGTCTGCATAAAAATACACTTTCTAAGTAATATTACAATCTGTTTGTTGGGTAAAAATACGATTCATTCTGTGAAAACCGCACATCAATCGCACTTTTCGTTTCCGCAATATTTGCGGTGCAAGTGTTAGGTGATTCACCCTATATGCAGATCTCACTTCACTTTTCACCTACTAACGTTCGAATCTGATCTTAATTCGCTGTGCATTACATGATTTGTTATTAAATTTTAACTCGTAACCTCATAGAAAGCCCAGCGCGGCACAATGGATTGCAAAGACCATTTAAACTCGTTCATTGGGTGAGCAAAGAAAGAAAAAATGGAATACACACACGCATATATACAGGGTCTTTCACTAAGTGTGTTTGCCTCTGTAACTTATAAAATATTAGGTGACAGGAAATTTTAATGCGGTAGGTCAACACAAGAAATGTTAAACTTTCTGCGGAGCTATGAACATTGTTTATTGTATCATTTTACACAGAGTTACAGCACAAAGATATAATTTTTTAAATGGAACAATAGTTTTTTTTCTATCGTGCTTTGGATTCGTTGAAACCAGCTGCGTCCAAATCAATTTAAACTACATACCTATCACTGTTAGTTTGGGAGCTACAACCCTTCAAGGTTTCAGGGGCAGATACCACACGCTGTACATAATACATGGCTGTTTGGTGGATGATGGATGTTATGGAGGTGGGAAGTTGATTTACATGTTTTTTAGACTTTAATTTTTATTGAGCGACTGTGCGACTTAGAAACTATTCAGTCAAGTTTCCATTTTTTGGTGTGGCAGCCTTAAGGAACTCGGCATTGCTCTGAAGTCAGGTCTAACAAACATTCACTGATGGATATTAGGTGGAATAAAAATTTAAAAATACCAAATTTTTGTAAAGCTTATGGGACTTAACTGCGGGGTCATCAGTCCCTAAACTTACAAACTACCTATGAACTACCTTATACTAAAGACAGCACAAACAACCATACCAAAGGGGGGATTCGAACCCCAGACGGCCTCAGGATCGCAGCATAGAGTCTCAATGTGCACGGCCGCTCCGCCGCGGCGGAATAAACATCAATTTAGTTAAAAGTGAATGTGTCGCTTGTGTATTTTTTGTTTCTGCATGCATTTATTTAAAGCGAAACATTTTGGGGACATTGTAGCAGGTGTGGCTGGCCCCTAGACATGGCGCAGCCAGTTTGTATAGCAAACAGTGTCTACAGCCGCACTTCATGTAGCCCCAAGCCCCCTGTCAATGGGTGATTTATTTATTTGATTTTTTTCCAAAATGTAGCACGGGGCTCCAGCCAACTGAAGGAAATAACTGATAAAATTGTGTATAATTTATCACTATGCACAGAATAGTGTGTTTTATTTTTATAGATTGTTTTTGGAAATTTCGTGTGTAAACTCGCAAGATCCAAAGAAAGTGATACATCGTCGTAATATCATGTAGGCCCCATCGAGCATGCAGAAATGCGGCAACACGACTCAACTAATATGTGAAGCAGTGCTGGAGAGAATTGGCGCCATGCATTCTTATGGGCTGTCCATAAATCCGTTAAGATTAAGAGGAGCAGGAGATCTCGGAACAGCACGTTGTAAGGCATCCAAGATATGCTCGATAATGTTCTGTCTGGGATGTTTGGTGACCAGTAGGTGTTTAAACTGAGAGCCACAGTAGCAATTCTAGACGTGAGAAATGTCGTATTGTCCTGCTCGAATTGACCAAATCTGTCGGAATGCACATTGGATATAAAGGGATGCAGGTGATCAGCCAGGATGCGCACTTACATGCCACCTGTCAGATCGTATACAGTTGTATCATGGGCCCAATATCACTCCAGCTGCAGATGCCCCACACCATTAAAGAGCTCCAACATAATCAACAGTCCCCTACTGCAGAATCCGTGGATTCATGACGTTGTCTCCATATTCGTATACGTCCACCCGCTCTATACAATTGGAAACGATACTTACCAGACCAGGCAAAAATATCCAGCCATCAACAGTCAAGTGTAGTTGATGATGGGTCCTAGCGAGGTGAAAATGCTAGTATACACGAGTGGGCCTTCGATTCCAGAAGCTCTTATAGATGATGTTTCGCTAAATGGTTCGCACGCTGACGTTTGTGGGAGGGTTGCTTTTCTGTCACGTTGAACGGTTCTCTTCAACCGCCGCTGAACATCTTCTTGCAGGATCTTCTTCCAGCCGCACCGATGTCAGAGATTTGATGTTTTACCGCTTTCTTGAGGCCTGGTGTTTGATTTCAAAGGTTCTCTTCGTCCGGGATCGAGTGTGCTCTATGTGCCAAGGTGTTAAGCATTCCATTACGCTGTGCTGGATAGTGAGAACCGGAAGCATATAATTATAGGTCAGTCTGTGTGGCTTGCGGTATACACTGTGCCCCAGAGAACCGTCAGACCTACGCTCCACGAGAAAAACAATAAAGGGTAATTTTCTTTCTCGATTTCAATGGTGAAACGAATATTGCAGTGGAGTGAATTTAGATATTGTAGAAACACCTGTAGCTGGCCCTGTCCGTCTCCGGTAAAACGATATTAATAGTAATTGACGCTGTATTGAATTCTACTCAAAAACGTATGTGCAGTGATGTCAAAGATAAAGTGTTACCAAGGACGTCAATGAACTGCTTTCTACAACAAAGAAATTTTAATATCGTCGAGAATCAGTAATTAAAACTTCCGGGCTGAGAGGCCGTGGTCGAACAGTAGAAACTTCTTCCCCTGACGTTTTCGTTGCCGGCTGCGGGCAACATCTTCTGAGGTGAGTCGACGACTGGCTGCAGGTTCGTGGAGATCCTGCATATATAGAGGGCATAGAGGGTGCCACCACTCGTCACATGATGTCAACAGTAACTGGCTGGCGTCATTACTCTCACCCCAGAAGTTTTAATTACTGAAGACGCCGGCCGTGAAAGCCTACACGTTATGATCGTCGAGAATGTTATTTCAGCTCTTTGTTCGTCTATTATTGAAACAATTGTACAATGTGTACTCCAGCTGGTCTTGTTCCGTACGTGTCATGTCGAGATTTGAAAGGACGATATTATCATAATTTTACGAGAGTTGCTATTAGATATTTTTTTTTCTTTTTTTTCTCAACAATGGTAATCAACGCCTGGTAATGATTGTAACAAATCAGATATGATATTCAATAGAAATGTTAAACAGTATATCATGTTCTTCATATTAACAGCAACCATAAAAAGATTTTAAGCATTTTCAGGATTTTATTTCCAGTTGCAGCATCTTCAGCATCGGCCGCTGAACTACAGTCCCTGGCCGCCATTTCGTAGTTAATTCTAGTAAGTAATTATTAAATGATTCAGGGAAAGGTGTTGAAATAAAATAGGACCTTTAAGAATTATTTTTCAGCTTGGACTATGATCCTGGACGGTGGTGGATGAAATTGCAATGATTCAGATCTTAATGAAATTTACATAAGTATGTCTACAGGCCAAACTGAAGGGATTCATAGAAGTGTTTTTCTGTATTCTGGCGTGGATAGATCTTGAGTTAACAACAATTATAATTCTGATAGGCAGTTCTCATGATTAAAATTCTTATAGAATGAGTCTAACCAGTGGTTAATGAAACCTTTCATTTTATTATTTTTCTATATACTGTTCCATCAACAACTTTATACGTAAAAAAGGTAAAGCAGTCAACAATCCGAAGATTAGTTTGACCACCACAGTGCTTTACTAGGCATGGTCCTGTTTGGAGGTGGTATGTCGTTGCCTTCCTCCGACGTTCGAACTGACTTACCCAGTCAGTTATAGCGGGATATACAGTTAAACGTGGATTGCGAACCACGGTGCTACTCGGTATTTTTCACATTAGCAACACTGTCAGAGGTGAAAGAAGTGGAAAGTGACAGATAAAATTCCTAGGACCTGGCGGGATCAAACCCGCGACCTTTGGATATTTAGTCTGGCACTCTACCACCGTGCTATCGAGCCGCACAACTTAATACTTACGAAACCATAAAGCCTTAAATATTCTGTTAAAATCAGTGTTTTGGCTAATGCACTGTATTAGAAATAAAAAGGATATAATTATTCAGTACTTAATTGTTCAACAAATTTCGGTTCAAGTAACAGCACCGCTCAGTTAGTATTGTTTTTTTTTGTTATTTTATTTATTTATTTTTATTCGCTAGGACGCTACACCAAGCAGATAATGACAGGTTTTAGTTCGGCGGTTTCCAGGACTTCATCTTAGAAATTCTCCATAAATAAGGTCGCCACCACGAGAGAGTGGACTCCCCATGGCTACTCCGTCGGTCTGCTCGTAGTATTGGCGAATGAAGACGAAGCAGGCCTGAAAAGTTGCGATAATTTACTGATTAACCTAATGGAATCTTCCATCGAGACATGTGAGAATAGTGACAAGATATCGACGTTCACCATGATGGACCGGCCGCGGTGGCCGAGGGGACTGAGGCGCTCCAGTCACGGTCTGCACGGCCACTACGGTCGGGGGTTCGAATCCCCCTTCGGGCATGGATATTTGTGCCGTCCTAGTTCGTAAGTAGTTCATAAGTAGTTTGTAAGTTTAGGGACTGATGACCCCGTAGTTAAGTCCCATAAGCTTAACAAACATTTGAACATTTTTCACCATGATGTCGGTTCTTGTACGGTCAGCTAGTTCAGGTGGCCAACAAAGTCCGTCGAAATTTGGATATGGTGCGCACATTTGCCCACGTAAGGTCGTAGCAGGCCCGCCAAGTGTTGCGCCATTAGATTAGTCGGTGCCCCTATGGAAACATCAGTACTATACTTTGTGCCTGTCCATCGAACCTTGTAACAAGTACTCCTATGTTTTTCCAGTCGCTTTCTCATGGCGTAGGAGTCAGTCGTATCGAATAGGTCATATCGTTTTTAATCATCAGTACTACGGTTTGTATTTGTATGCATGTTTCTTCCTCCTATCCTGTTGAGTGTCCGCTCCTTCCGAGGTCAGCTTATCACTGTTAAGAATGCTTGTTGAAAAATCCGAAGAGGATGTTACAGCCAAGATCGCAATTTATGTGCCATACTGTTATAGTAATTTATCTTGCGTATCTTGCTGTGAGAATACAGAATTTTAACTGTAAGAAAGTTGCGTATGTTCCTTTAATATGGAAGATTGTTGTCACGTTATTGCATTTGTAAGATGCCATGCATACGTCATCCTATCCGTTCTCCTTGGCCTAGAGTGAAACCTCAAAAAGTCACACGTGCGAATATATATTTCACAGCCATCAATGTCTCAGTAAAAATAATTGTTTTATTTCCCCTCTCCCCGCTACTTCTCTTGCACTGAAATATTGTGTGTGTGAGTGAGTGTGTGTGTGTGTGTGTGTGTGTGTGTGTGTGTGTGTGTGTGTGTGTTACAAACCCATCGGGCGCCTTACAACGTGGCGGATAACCTCTCAGATATGGGTGGTACTAGGGAAATGAATACCCAGGATGGACCAAATACTAACACACAGAAATTAACCCATTAGTGTCTGTTCTGGCACCCATCGGCAAGTGGTCAGCGTCTGTTCACCAAGTTGGTGCCGCTATTACATATATGTCTTAATCTCACCTATGAAGTCAGCAAAAATTATGCTCTCCAGCGGAGAACACCACAATCACTTCAAACTTGAAATATTTACGATATAACAAAAGGAAAGTTATCCACTACCCGAGGTCCAAGAACATTTACTGGAACCGGGAGAAGCCCGGCAGTCAAAAGAATTGCCTGCTGTTCTAGATATTATGAAATTGTGATTAAGAATATCTGTGCAAACCCCTCAGGGGCTCAGCATTCATTTGCTGAGTACGGGCTTGGCGAACCCGGGGTCCTGAGCTGGGGACTGGTAAGCGCCGCTAGTCCTCTAGACACCGTAACCTCTGGGCACGCTTCAGCGACCACCGCGTGGCGCGGCGGTGGAACGTTGTGTGTACTGGGGAATGGGGATCTTGGCTTGACCGCCCGGGTCGCGAGGATGGTACAAACCTCTATAAAAAACCCTTCAATCCCAAGGTGTGCTACGTGCTGATGGGATGCATGGCTGTTGAAGAGGAACAGTCGCTAGCGAGCAACCTCTGGGGATACTGCCGCACCTCAGTTGTATAAGGCTTACCTAGGCACGCGGGGCTCTGTCTAGGTGGACATGTACTTCCCTAGCTGCTCGTGGGACCGACATGAGCACTTCCAATTTGTCCCTTGAACCTTCCAGTGGGATGGGTGTACCACTGGGGGGTACCAACACCCAATCCAAAAAGAGGGCTAGGATATCCAGTCCTCCTGATTCGGGGAGTAAGAAAAAGTATTTTGGGAATAGTAACAGAACACAGGCTGTTGTACAGAATGTGTTTATTGTTGTGAAACGAAAGGACGGCTCGTTTGAGGGAGTGTCTCCCTTCTATATTCAAAAAGGCCTTGAGGGAATTGCTGGCAGTTTAAAATCAGTGAAACGTTTGCGGAATGGGACATTACTGATCGAAACATCGAGTTCCCAGCAGGCAACCAACCTGCAGCAGGCGAAATTCCTGGGTGAATATGCCATAGAGGCGGAGTTGCATAACACCTTGAACTACAGTAAAGGCGTAGTGACCTGTAGAGATATAGTAAACATCCCTTTGGAAGAATTGAAATCTGAGTGGGCACAGGAGGGTATTTTGGATGTGCAAAATATTATGAAAAGGGTGGATGGTGAGTTGGTGAAATCTGACTCATTCATCCTTACCTTCAATAATCCCCAACTTCCAGATAATGTCAAAGCAGGTTTTCTTTGTTTGAAAGTTCGACCTTACGTCCCCAACCCAATGCGCTGCTTCAAATGCCAGCGCTTTGGGCATACCACCCTGGGGTGCAAAGGTGAGGCCACCTGTGGCAAATGTGGCAAGGTGGCACATGACGGAGCAGAGTGTACACCACCTGCCACGTGTGTCAACTGCTCTGGGGATCACCCTGTCTGGAGTCGTAATTGTAAAGTCTACCTTGAGGAAAAAAAGGTGCAGGAAATAAAGACCACGAAGCGCATCTCGTATGCTGAGGCCAAGAAAATCTTCCAGGCCATGCAACCACCAGCTTTTGCCGCTTCTTTCGCTTCTGTTGTCCAGAAGCCGATTGTCAAGTGTGATGCTGTTACGCAAACTGAGTCTGTCTGTGTTGGTACTAGCACCTGCACTTGCCAGTGCACCTGCCAGGCGGCTGCTGCAGTCGTAGACGATTCCAGTCCGGTTGGTCCCCAAACATCGGAAAAAGGAACTGATCCGCCTCCTGTGGAGATGATGGCCCCCCCCCCCCCAGTAGTAGAGGTTGTGCAGAAATCCACCACAGCCACTACCTCTGCAACAGGCTCCCATCCGAAACCACCTAAGGCTAAAAAAGCAGTTGAAAAGTATCTGTCACAGGATAAAGTAGAAGTTACTTTGTTTGAGCCTGTCCATGTACGTGTAACAGATGCTCCATCTGACTCTCTGTCCGAGCCAATGGACCTTGATGTGCGTTTGGGGCAGCCAAACCGCCCCAAGTCGGACCCTCTACCCCATAGCGTCTCGCCGCCTCGGCGGAGAGAGAAAGTGAGGGTGAAACCTCCGTAAGCGATGGCTCCCATACTACAATGGAATATGCAGGGCTTTAGGACCCATGTGGAGGAACTTCGTCTCTTATCTCAGGGTCGACCTCTGTGTATGTGTCTCCAGGAGACAAATTTTAAGCCTTCAGACTCCCCTGAGATACGTGGTTACACGCTATGTAGGAAGGATGACGTAAGTGGGGCGAGAGCTAGGGGTGGAGTGGCTATTTTTGTTTGTACAGCCTACCACTCCGAGCCCCTCTCCCTCACCACAAGCCTCCAAGCAGTCGCAGTATCTGTATATGTGCGTCATCGACTGACTGTTTGCTCCCTCTATCTGCCCCCTCATGATACGCTTAATGAAGAGGACCTCAAGGATCTTCTTACTCAACTTCCCCAGCCTTTTCTTCTGTGTGGAGACTTTAATGCACATAATGTGCTTTGGGGCTCTGTCACTACTTGCCCCAGGGGTAGGGCCATTGAGCGGCTCCTCTTGTCGTCGAACGCACATATACTTAACACCGGTCAACCAACACACCTTTGTACTGCGACAGGGTCATTATCTGCCATAGACCTCACTCTTTGCTCTCCGTCCCTTGCCCACACTATACAATGGGACGTGGTCGATGATCTCCATGGCAGCGATCACTTTCCAATCTCCATTTCCCAACCGTATGGAATCGAACCTGAAAGACACCCGCCACGATGGATACTCAGTAGAGCGGATTGGGCACTTTACAGCCAACTTGCCCGCTTTGAACATCGTGACAATGTCACAGAATGGGTGCACCATATTACTGCCGTGATGCACACCGCCGCTGATGCATCCATTCCACAGTCTTCGGGACGTCGAAAACGGCAGCCTGTCCCTTGGTGGAATGACGAATGCCGATCTGCCCTCAGGACCAGGCGGGCGGCTCTGCGTCGGTTCAAGTG
Source organism: Locusta migratoria (assembly GCA_026315105.1). NCBI lineage: Eukaryota > Metazoa > Arthropoda > Insecta > Orthoptera > Acrididae > Locusta > Locusta migratoria. The sequence continues at coordinate 224,733,599 of CM048751.1, read as the reverse complement.
TCGTCCGACTTCAGAGAACCTCGCTGCTTTCCGGGTTGCAAGGGCCAAGTGTCGTCAGGTTATTAGAGAGAGCAAACGGAGGTCATGGCAGCAGTTCCTGAGTTCCATTAACCGTTCTACAACCAGCACGAAAGTATGGGAGACCATCAGGAGGATTTCTGGAAGAGGAGGAAGGTGCCCCATAGCTGCTGTGATGTGTAACGGAACTTTACAGACACGACCAGCAGACATTGCCCAAGCCATGGCTACTTATTTCGCTTCCGTTACTGCCACTGCTAGTCAGGATCCAGAATTCCGGCGCCGCAGAGCGGCTGCTGAGAGGGGCCCCATGGACTTCAGGTCCGCGATTACGGAGGAGTACAACCGCCCCTTCTCCCTGTGGGAATTAGATTCTGCATTGTGTGTAGCCCGAGACACTTCACCTGGTCACGATGGGATCCACTATGCTATGTTACGGCACCTTACAGATCGCAACAAAGTTATCCTCCTTAACCTTTTTAATGCCATTTGGATGTCAGGACACTTTCCCGACTTGTGGAGAGAGGCTCTTTTAATTCCCCTTTTAAAGCCCGGTAAAGATTCCACATGCCCCAGCAGTTACCGTAGTGTTGCCCTCACTAGCTGCATTGGAAAGACCCTGGAGCGGATGGTCAACCGCCGCCTTGTCTGGATGTTGGAATCCAGGCAGCTACTTAGTCGCTTCCAGTGTGGGTTCAGGCGATATCGTTCCACCTTCGATAACCTGGCCTCTCTGGAGGCGGCAATACAACAGGCTTTCCTGCGCCGTCATCACCTTCTGGGTGTATTTTTTGATATCGAGAAGACCTACGACACTACTTGGAGGCATCTTATACTTAGGCAGCTTCACGAATGGGGATTTCGCGGTTGCCTTCCAATTTTTATCCGGTCATTCCTTTCTCCACGTTTTTTTAGATACCGAGTCGGTGGCGTGCTCTCTGACCGCTTTGAGCAGGAAAACGGTGTCCCTCAGGGTAGTGTTTTAAGTGTGACGTTGTTTGCTATAGCCATTAACAGTATTACGTGTGTTGTGAAAAGTCCTGTCCAGTGTTCACTATTTGTTGATGACTTCTCTGTCTTCTGTTCTTCTTCCAGTCTTGCAACGACAACTCGTCAGTTGCAGCTCACTCTCCGGCGGCTCGACGAATGGGCACAGAAGACCGGTTTCAAATTTTCAACAGAGAAGTCGGTGTGTGTTTGTTTTAACCGTTCTCGTTCTATTTTTAACTTACCTGAACTGTGGATGAGGGACACCGTTCTGAATTTTAAAGACACTGTGCGTTTTCTGGGTGTGACATTTGACTCTAAACTTACCTGGTTGCCACATCTTAAAGATTTGAAGAGGCGGTGCCTGAAGGCACTAAGTATTTTAAAGTGTCTTAGCCACACTTCATGGGGAGCCGACAGAACTTGTCTGCTACGATTTTATAGAGCATTTGTGCGTTCTCGCCTAGACTACGGGTGCACCGTGTATGGGTCAGCAAGACCCTCTTATTTAAAGATGCTGGACGTGGTGCATCATGAGGGGATTCGGCTCGCAACTGGGGCATTCCGCACGAGTCCCATACCAAGTATCTGCGCCGAGGCTGGTGAGCCACCACTTCACATGCGGCGGCGGCGGCAGGCATATACGACTTTGTCCTCGCCAAATACACCAGCCCATCCGGTCGTTGCCCACCCTCCTGCGGAACGGCTATTTCGTAACAGGCTACGGGCAACGAGGCCTTTTGGGATACGTTCTCAAGATTGTCTTTTAGATATGGATGTGTCTGGTTTTAATGTTTTACAGCGAGGTTGGAGTAAACGTCCACCGTGGCTCCTCCAGCGGCCGAGACTACTTTTAGAGTTGACACATTTTCAGAAGCATTCTACTTCCGATTTTATATTTCAATCTCTGTTCTCTCAAATTTTAGATCAGCATCGTGATTTTACCGTGGTGTACACGGATGGGTCCAAACAGGGGGACTCGATAGGCTGTTCCATAGTGTTCCCCAACACCACCATCAGGATTCGCCTCCCTCCTGCATACTCAGTTTTCTCAGCAGAACTTCATGCGATCCTGCGGGCGCTGGAACAAATGCAGCGGGTTCGTGGCACGAAGTTACTCCTGTGCTCTGATTCTCTCAGTGCGCTGCAATCAATACGAAATTTGTATCCAGCTGAGAAGATAGTGCAGCTCATTCATGACAGAATGTCCACTCTCCAGCAGCGGGGGAAACAAGTGACATTCTGTTGGGTGCCAGGACATGTCGGTATTAGTGGTAACGAAATGGCTGATCGGGCTGCAAAGGAGGCTTGCGACAGTTCTGGTATTACTCATTGTGCCGTTCCCCTGCCGGACATCCTCTCTGTGGTGCGCCGGAAGTCCCTTCGTTTGTGGGAGGAGACGTGGCAGGCAGTGACGAACAATAAACTGCGGTTGATTAAGCCCACTGTCCGACCGTGGCGAACATCCTGTCATTCATTGAGGCAGCATGAGGTGGCCTTGACACGTCTCCGAATCGGGCATTGTCCTTTGACACATGGCTATTTACTCCGTCAGGAGGACCCTCCTATTTGCGATGCTTGTGGTGTGCAAGTCACTGTACGCCACATTTTACTGGAATGTATTTCCTACCGTGCTGCTAGGGCAGCGGTGGCTCTTAGTGGTCCCCTGCCCTCTGTTTTAGCTGATGACGAGGCGAGTGTGACGAAAGTATTCAATTTCTGTGAACTTTCCAGACTCTGGCCTAAGCTTTTAGGCTGGAGGTTTTAGGACGTTAACGAATGGTTCGCCCACCACTCCTCTGGCATGGCATTTTGAGTATGTCTGTAAACCTTAGACGCTCACCAACTGTTCCTACCTTGCCATGTTTGGTTGGGTCTTTGTTTCGTTCCCCTTATCGTTCGGCTACTTTGGCTACTTTCTCTTCTGTTCCCTATTTGTCTTCATTTCATTTTAATCAGGTCACACGTGTCGCCTAATTATCTTGTACCGGCGCTAAAGACCTAGTTGTCGTGCGCCCATAACATCCTATCCATCCATCCATTATCTGTGCAAAGGTGTCTGCTAATTCAAGCTGAATTACCCAGGGCAGGCGGAGAGGGTGGGGGGGGGGTTTACTTGCTAAATTGTTCAAAGTACAGTGTGATGAAGGAAACTACAGGCGATACATTTGTAAAGAGCCACCGCTAGTTCCTTAAATAAAGGTGATTTAAATAATGAAATGTTAATTTAAATGTCACAGATTTCTTGTGTTAGTCTTTCCATCTTTATTTAGCTCTCTTTGCACAGGACCATCAATAATTTTTAACTTTACGCACTTTTTTTCACGACGCTTGAACAGGCAGCTAAAGTTGACCATGTCCGAATAAAAGATGCCAACAGCCTTGAGCGTTTGCCCCTGAGAAATCTCAGAAACACTGGAGATATACGCAGGAGTAACACAACGAGACTGGCTCTCGCCGCTTTCATTCAAGATAGTATTAAACGAAACTATAAAACAATGAGAAGAAAAAGTAAACGGGATTCGGTTAGAAACAACACGAGGAACGAGGAACAAAACAGTCATAAATGTGAGGCCTTTGCTCTGGAATACTTACAGGAAGTCTCTGTAAAATCAGGTCTACAGGTATCGTACCATTAAACTTAGTTCATCGGAAGAAAGAAAAACAACATACAAGCCACGCACACAAAATACGGGAAGATTAAAAGAGTGGAAAAATTCAAATTATAGGTGAATATATGGTAATAGGAGGATCAAATAAGGCATCCAACATAGAAAGAACCTAAAAAACGTCAAAAAGTGTAGCAACTCACATGGACACACTACAATAAAATAAACATATCAAGACAGGATAAACATAGACACTAGGGCAACACAGTTGTACTAGCAGAAGCACTCTACGCGTCAGAAAACAAACAACCACAATCCGAGCATCAGTTATCACAGCATCACAAAAAAAAAAAAAAAAAAAAAAATAGAACGTATAATCCTGAGGAAATGTTTTTGAGCAGTACTAGGAGGTGGTGTATGGATGAAAAGACCAAACAAAGATTTACACAGAGAGACAAACAGACGCGATCAGAAAACGTATGATAACATTGTATAGGATGAACAGTATCCGAATGACAAGTAAGAGTTTTGATGCAGCAGAAAACTCAATTAAAAATACCAACTGGTTTCAATAGATAGAAAAAGACCTGAAACATGAAGGAATCAGTAGGTAAATGATAAACAGAAACGGCAAATTCATAAACAAAATCACGAGCTTCAAATCTAAATTAAAAGAATGGAAGAAAACAGGGAAAACATGAACAGAGCAATGGAAAGATGAACACAGTCAAAGAATGAAGAGCCATTGGTAAGAGAAAATGAAGGAAATAATCACGTAGTAAAGTTTGAACGCTCCCCTGTTTGTGTGTGTGTGTGTTTGTGTTTGTGTATATAATAATGAATGTGTCCCTTGTTACTTCCCATAAGATTAAATGTCTACACACTTATGTACATTAAATGATAGTGCCATCTGGTGATTTTTGGTAACAAAAGTTGCCCCATTATAAAATTTATACAAGTTCATATATGATAAATATTTTCCAAATCGGGAATGTAGAAACATGCGCATATTCCAATAGAACGTTTTGCCTATAATTTAAATTTCGGTCCGGAGCTTTCGGAGATTTGCGGTTAGGTACATCTACATTTAGCAATGTAAATGATCGTTTGTTCAAAATCTGAAATCTCTGAAACTTCTTCAGCGACTGAGCTGAAATTTTGACACAATTTGGCCTTTGTTTTGACACATATCAAGAGTGATAAAACGAAGTAGATGTACTCATAAGTATAACTCGGATGTTACACTACCTATTGCGCATTAAAGTCATCAAATGTCATAACTAGTGAATATCCAAAATTCAAGTGCTACCAACTTATGCAACGATAAAAATTACTCTAGAAAATAACAACATTTTCTGAAATTATTTGCTACTTTCTAATTTACTTATTAAAGACAATCATTAGGTGAAGCATATTTAAAAGTTTAAAATTTGACAAGCAGCAGGTGAGGCCCATATGATAATTTGTTAAGTAATCTTACAAATGTTTCATAAGGTAAAGTGCCAAGCTTAAGCGAGTTCTTAAACAATAATTACCAAATGAAATTGATAACTGAATGAAACGTTATTTAAAATTTGACGATTAGCGGGTGACTCCCCTGTACCTTAAGTTGTTCATTAATCTGGGAAATATTTCAAAAGGCAAAGCGCTAATTGTAAGCGAATTCTTAAACCATAATTACCAAATGCAACTGAGAATTGGGTGAAGCCTAAATAAAAACCTTATAAACAATGGGTGAAAGACGTACATCATTATTGTTGAGTAATCTTACAAGGAATTCAAAAGGCAAAGCGCCAACTTTAAGTAATTTCTTAAACAATTTTGTAAAATAAAATTGATCATTGGTTGAAGCGCACACAAAATCTGGCAACCATCGGTTGAAGTCCATACCATAAATTATTAATTAACCTTTTTTTTTAAAGGAATAGATGCCAACCTTAAGGAAATCATTACACAGTAATCACCAAAGAAATTTATTAGGCAAGGCATCAACCTTAAGTAAATTCTTAACAGGCTCTGTGAAGCTAAAATGTCTGCGGGAATCTGTCAATCAAGGCAAGTAAGTTCTTAAGAAACGATTTCAGCCCGGTACCTTACTGGAGAAAGAAAACGACGAAGGCACCAGAGTCTGAAACAAATTATATGCCGCCACGGCGTGGCGATAACATCATTTTCTCTTCTGCCCATCCTCTGTAGTCAATGAGTAACTGATTTCTCAATTGGAACTCTTTTGTCACTACGGGAGAGAAAGAGAAGCATTCCATTTTCATACATTAGTCTCCATGTTAGCCAGAAGCGGAAGTGCCGATTCGGATTTCGTCGCTCAAAATATTGTACTTACTGGAGAAAGAAAACGACGAAGGCATCAGAGTCTGAAACAAATTATATGCCGCCAACATCAAATAACCTGAAATTAAATACCATTATGCTGTCTTATTTCAATATTTACCCGCCCCCCCCCCCCCCCTCATATTTTTTCGTACAGTTATTTTGAAACATTCGAGTAGTAATTGTGATCTGGAGGGCTTATGTTTAGTTTAGCTCAGTACTGCCAATTACCACAACATTTATTTTCTTACTATAGTCGTTACATGCTTTATGTAACCGGCAGTCTTATTATCATTATTTTCCGTTGTTCTATTTATTTTGTTTACAAAACTTTTCGAAACGTAATGGAAATTTCACAGTTATGATATTCTCGGTCATATGCATTAAACCAAGCTGTTGGATTTTCCATTTCAGCTTCCAAATCAGAGCCTAAGGTGTTTACGTTGTAGCTTCACAGGAACGGAGAAACCTACCATTATAACGTATTGCTGACATTAAACTGCTCACAGCAGGTATGTATTTCGCCGACTTACAGTCTTCCTTGCCTTACGTTCCGATTTTGCTATTCATTCTCTTTCCATTTCTTTCAATTTACGGCCTTTACATTCTTCAGGACGTCAAAATCAAACGAAACCAAATTTTAGTTCCACTTCAATTCCGATCTTGGCATATTAAAGAACGCAACCACTTTAATAATCAATTTAATATGTACCATATCCCACGCATATTCAAGCGCAAAATTTTACGGATTGTTCCACGTATTATAATTTTTTTATGTTCCTATTTTGCTTTCATAAAGTCATATGATACGTAAAACGCTCTGGGGGTATCCGAAAATCGAGCAAGTATGTTTTTAAGAAACGATTTCACTCCGGTTCCTTATTGGAAACGGAAAGCGCCGGAAGCAGCAGGGCCGGACGCTTGGAAGAAAATCACCGTTTCTTTCGAATGGAATCTCATACATCGCCACTCGCAGCATCTGTTCGTTCGTTTCTCCATGACCCAGTGTTGTATTTTGCAGAAAGGAATCGTGGTCCGATAGGGAGACGAGGATGGAAAGGGATGGAGGCAGAAACGGTTACGATCGGCGATTTGGGAATCGATGAATAAATTTGCGGCCTCCACGAAGGAAGGAAGGAAAGAAGGAAGACATAGAGGTGGGCAGGGCGAAGATGGGTGTAGGGCCCGCGGCCGCTGCGCCTAGGCCCGTATTTCTGCAGAACCAGCGAGCACGGCCCACTTCAGCCGCTTGCGTAGGATGGGAGGCAGGAAGATTACGGTTTAACGGCTCGTCGAAATCGTGGTCATTAGAACTAAGTTCACGCTCGTACTGTTTTTGGTTTAAGCCCTTGGCTCATGAAGCGTGTGTCTAAACTAGAGGCACAGATTGGGGAGTATATTGAAATGAAGATCCCATTGCAGTCTGTCGTTCAAAATTTAGTGCGCATGCGCAGAGTCGGCCATTTTGAAAAGTAGTAAACGCGAGGTCACTATCTAATCTGTGGCGTGGTAATGTGCCGACTTTCAAGCGAGACGGGACTAAATACCGAAAAGAGTATGTAATATAATTTTCTCTTAATTTTACCTGTCATTCAGCCTACAACACATTTTTTTTTATAGAAACGTAAGCTGTAATTATGTAGAAAACAAATTTATGTAATGTTTTGTATCATTTTATTAATCGACTAGCTGAAAACCTGGCGTTTCCTGGGTATTTATTTATTCAAGTTTTGAGTTATTACTTCTCATATTCCGTCTCTCTCTATCCATCTCCTTTTTTAAAAAACATGTCATATTTATGGCAGAGTATTCAAGGAATAAGGCCCTCTTGCATAATTTACAAAAGGACAACTTCAGTATCCACCAAAGGAATGTAGGCATCAAGACGCAAACGATATGTAACCTTCATTCATTAATTTAATTCAAAACTTGATTATAAACAATATTTCTGGTTACTTGTCCAAGATATAATATGAATAAATTCTTTAGGGACCCACCACTGAGCAAGCGACATGTAATTATCCATAAGAGAAACATGAAGATGTCAAAACAACTGCTGTATTTACTAGGTTCCCTGTGATTTATTAATCGTAACAGAAAATGCAAGTCTCACGGTAAACTAAAGTCTCTTGAAGTTAAAATGTAGATCTGTCGGAAATAATAGGTATTAGTTGGATGTACACTATTTCATTCTATTCCTTTCCCTGTAACTCTATTAGAATCCTCTTGCTTTCGCCTACAGCCAAGTACGATTCACAGTTGATTCACAGTTGTCAACAGAAGTCAGCTTTCAGGAATTTCTTTCAGCTGACTGGAATACAGGAGTGTCTTAGTAATAAATACGTAAATCTATTAAGACGCGGTGCACAATGCGAAAGATTTTTACCCATCGCAGTATATACGATCTCATTTTTATTAAATTACTAGCTGAAAACCAGGCTTTGCTTGGGTATTTATTTATTTATTCCTGCTATTTTTAAGTATATATTCATTTGGATAAGGGCTGTATGTCTGTAAAATATCTTGGGAGTATCTTTAATAGTAAAGAAGTAATAGATGAAAACTTGATGCGGGAAGAGGCGGTTTTCCAAGAATGCTACTGTTTACGTGCTCATATCTCATGATCTACGAGTCGTACTGTGATACAATTTAGAAGGTACACTCGACTGTATGCGAGTACACTGTCTGTAAATTTTCCTGCGGCTACTATTTGTAGCCTAGAAATTAAAAACTGCAACGTAATTGCGAATGCCGTAGTTTTGCTCCATGAACATTGGAAAAGTAGTAAGCGAGAAACTTTTCTCCTTTCAGTATTTTGTTGTGGTTGTCAGCAAGGAAAATTTTAATAAAGGTTTGAAATTATGTTTAAAGTTTGTTGCAAGTCACTAAGTACTCTCATACTTATATAGCGTATTTTTAAAGTCTCGCCGCATAAATATGGCAGTTTTTCGCGATTCCTATTGTTTATGACGTCATATCTTCTGAACCATGTGTCGTATGTGATTCTTAACCGTGCAGAAATTGTTACCTCACGGTAAGGAATTTGTGTCGCAAATTTAGTTGAAATCGGTCCTTTGTTTTAGGTGAAAACGAGCAGGACTGTCGCTATATGCAGCAGCTTCTGGCGCATCTCACTGTAGACGTCATATCTTGTGAACTATTTATCGTACGTGATTCTTACACTAGCGGCGACCGTCCTCGTGGATTGAAGCTTACGTGTACAAAATTTCATAAAGATAGGAACAGAACTGTAGATTTGTATGCAACACGTACAAACATACGGACATTCTGCTTTATATATTAGATATGATGGAAAATTGTATAATTTTGGAGGTAGGCCTATACATTCATGTGCTGCATATCGGTAAATATGTTACGAATACATTTAGTAGTAAAGAAGTAATAGATTAAAAATAGTGCGTGATGGGGCGGTTTTCAGTGAACGTTACTGTTTATGTTCTCATATGTCATGAACTACATGTCGTACTGCGATACAATTTCGAAGGCACATTCAGTTATATGTGTGTATACTGTAGGAATCATAAATTTTAATGTAATTTAGTCCATGGACAGCAGAAAATAGTAACCGAGAAACCATTTTCCTTTCATCGTTTTTCTAAGGTTGTTTAATGTGTGTTGAAAGTCGCTAAGTGTATTAATAAAGTCTTATCACACGATATGGCAGTTTCTTGCGATTCCTATTGTTTATGACGTCGTACATCTTGAACCATGTGTCGTATGTGGTTCTTACCCTTACAGAAATTCTAGTAGTTCTTACCCCTCTTGCCGACCGCGGTGGCGGCGGGGGTCGGGGGTTCGAATCCCCCTTCGGGCATGGATGTTTGTGCCGTCCTTAGTCTTAGGTAGTTCATAAGTCGTTTGTAAGTTTAGGGACTGATGGCCCTGTAGTTAAGTCCCATAAGTTATACAAACATTTGAACTTACCCTTCTTACAGAGGCTCTTACCCTTGCCTCACGGTAAGGAATATGTGTACCAAATTTGGTTGAAACCGGTGCAGTGGTTTAGGAGAAAATGATGAGCATTGTCGCTTAATACACCAGTTTCTCGTGCATCTCATTGTATATGACGTCATATCTCGTGAACCAAATGTCCTACAGAAACATTATTTACCAGGTTCTCGAGTTTTAGCGAGACTAACAAACAGCAATTTATTTTTATCCTTGATAGTGGATATTTTGGTTCAGATCGTGTAAAACGAACTTTCTGTTTCAAAGTGTATTTCCGAACGCACACAAAACAACAGCCACGTCGTTATTTTACATGTTTTAAATCTAAATTTTCCTCGCAATTTTTACATATTTTATCACCGTTTAAACCTTCCCTGAACTTACACAAATGTGAAATGAACGTTATCCTGGACATGTGTGCGTGATTTGCCCACTAAAAAATTCAAATGTTTGTAGAGCTTATGAGACTTGACACCAGGGCCATCAGTCCCTAAACTTACAAACTACTTATGAACTAGCTAAGACTACAGACGGCACAAATATGCATGCCCGAGGGGGGATTCGAACCCCCGACCGTAGTGGCCGTGCAGACCGTGACTGAAGTGCCTCAGTCCCCTCGGCCACCGCGGCCGGCGATTTGCCCACTCTTTCCGCCCACTGTCGAGCCGATACTATCTGATGATGCCTTTATAAAGCAGCTGGGTCTAAAAGAGATATTATTTAAATTAATATAGTTTATATTAAGAGGTAAGTGATAGGAATTTTACCAGGTCATCTAGTCGACCCGGCTATGCTTCGCAATTGCTGATATGCATGTACTCTTGTTCTGAACGTCAAATGTGCAAAATTTTATCGCAATCAGACGAATGATAAGGATAAACCATTGCAAAAAGCTCTTTTAGTTTCCTGCGAATTTTCAAATTTTCCGGGTAACTTTCCCCAATTTTTAGTTCATAAGAACGTTCCTCTTTCGTTGAACGTCAAATGATCAAAATTTTATCGCAATCAGATGAACGGTTCTCATCTTATAGTGTTGAGTAGGCTACATTTAGAAACACATTGATAAAAGGAACTTGGTTCGAATTTTGTGGCTTTCCTTTTTAACTGTCCATATTTTTTTAATTTTTTTTTATTTTTATTTTTTACTGAAAACTTTTCCAAGATCATAATGAACAAAGCAAAAGAAGAATTACCTCTCTCCGTCGTGCGAATAGTTGGTGTTGTTGTTGTTGTTGTGGTCTTCAGTCCGGAGACTGGTTTGATGCAGCTCTCCACAATACCCTATCCTGTGCCTCTTCAACTCCACATAAGAATGGCAACCTACATATGTCTGAATCTGCTTACTGTATCCATCTCTTGGTCTTCCTATGCGGTTTTTACCCCACACACTTCCCTCCAACGCTAAATTCACAATTCCTTGATGTCTAAGAATGTGTCCTACCAATCTATCCCTTCTTTTAGTCAAGGTATGCCAGAAATTTCTTTTCTCCCCAATTCTGTTCACTACCTCCTCATTAGTTACGCGATCCACCCACCTAATCTTCAGCATTCTTCTGTAGCACCATATTTCAAAAGCCTCAATCCTCTTCCTGTCTGCACTGTTTATCGTCCATGTCTCACTCCCATACAAGGCAACACTCCATACACATGCCTTCAGAAAGGACTTCCTTAGGCTTAAATCAATATTCGATGTTAACAAATTTCGCTTTTTCAAGAACGCTTTTCTACCCATTGCCATTCTGCATTTTATATCCTCTGTACTGCGACCATCATTTGTTATTTTACTGCCCAAGTAACAAAATTCATCTACCTCCTTTATTGCTTCGTTTCCCAATCTAATTCATTCAGCATCACCTGATTTTCTAAGACTGCATTCCATTACCCTAGTTTTGCTCTTGTTAATGTCCATCTTATATGCACCTTTCAGCACACTGTTCATTCCGTTCAATTGCTCTTCCAGGTCCTTTGCTGTATCTGACATAATTACTATGTCGCCGGAAAAACGCAATGTTTTTAATTCTTCACCCTGAACTTTAATTCCTTCTCACAAAATTCTCCTTGCTTTCCTTTATAGCTTGCTCAATGTACAAATTGAATAACAATGGAGAAAGACTACAACCCTGTCTTACTCCCTTTCCAACCACTGCATCCCTTTCATGCCCTTCAACTCTGACAACCGCTGTCTGGTTTTTGTACAAGTTGTAAATAACCTTACGCTCCCTATATTTTACTCCTGCTTGCTTCAGAACTTGAAAGAGTTTGTTCCAATCAACATTGTCAAAAGCCTTCTCTAAATCTACAAAAGCTAGAAATGTGGGTTTGCCTTTTCTTAATCTATCTTATAGGATAAGCCGTAAAGTGAGTATTGCCTCCCGTGTTCCTACATTTCTCCTGAACCCAAACTGATCTTCCCCGAGGTCGGCTTCTACCAGCTTTTCCATCCGTCTGTATATAATTCGTGTTAATATTTTGCAACCATGACTTATTAGACTGACGGTTCTGTAGTTTTCACACCTGTCTGCATCTGCTTTCTTTGAAATTGGGATTATAACATTTTTCTTACAGTCTGAGGGTACTTCACCTGTCTGATACATCTTACACACCAGGTGAAACAATTTTGTCATGACTGGTTCTCCCAGAGACTGCAGTAGCTCTGAGGGAATGTCATCTACTCCAGGGGCCTTGTTGTGACTTAGGTCTGCGAATAGTTGTAATGCTGAATTCTATTAAAAAACACATTGAAAAACGCACTTTCAGTTTTTCTCAAATTTTCTAATTTTCCGGTAGATTTTCCAAAAAAAATTATTTCATACAAACCTTGTCCTGTCAATCCGTACTCAAGTGATACTCTTACAACCATGTGGAAATTGATTTCCATTCATTGAAAAAAATCGCTTTCGATTTTTCCTAAAATTTCCTACTTTCCGGGTGACTTTTCCAAATTTTTATTTCATGCGAACCTTCCTCTTGCTTTCAACATGTGCATAATTTTATCGCAGTTGGACGAACTGTATTGATACCTCACTGGAAAAAGCTGTTTCAATTTTTCCCGATTTTTCCTCTTTTCCGGAACACTTTTCCATATTTTATGACCGTTTAAACCTTCCATGGACCTACACGAATATTTCAAGACTAAAATTAACCAAATCGGTTCAGCCGTTCTCGAGTTTTAGCGAGACTAAGGAACAGCAATTCATTTATATATAACATGCTGTAGTCATTTTTCAGTCTCTGCTGTAAACCAAGCAATCTTTGGAGTGTCTCTTGCTCCCGCAGTTGTTGCGTTAAAAGTGTCGTGTGACTGTCGTACAGTCGATGAGTAGGAGTCGTTGTGGAACTGTCGAGTAAGTCAGTCGGTGTGTAAGAGTCGAAGAGTAAAAAATCGAAAAGTTTAAGGTTTGTAATTGCGGCTAATACATGGCACTACTGGGGCAACGTCTACCTGTTCACAACTCCACTTAGCCAACACCACCTAGAGAGAAGGCCGCGGCGCTCTCGTGTGACGTCACACAGTGTAGGCATCGTTCGCGTAGCTGACTGGCTGCACGCCATGGCATAGTGGGCCGTGCCCAAGCGGCCACCCAGTAAGCTACGCGAACGATGCCTACACTGCATGACGTCACACTAGAGCGCCGCGGCCTTCTCTCTAGGTGGTGTTGACTTAGCACACGGCAGTCTGATGCCTCCGTGAAGGTGTGCAGGTCCATAGTGGCTAGCTCTCTCTAAACAAAATTTTTAAATTTTTTGACGTAAGCTTTACAGCTGAGTTGTAACTTTTATTATGTTACTGGTTTTAATTTATAATTTCTGATGAAGGCAATCATTACCGAAACCAGGTTAAAGAACTTTATTTTATGCGACCGAGGGCTGCAATTTTATCCTTTGGCGTCGCAACTGTCGCTGACAATAGCAGCTATGTTCAAAATTTTAAGATTTCCCACAGAATTGGACGAATTTTGCGGAAGTATTATGTAAAATGTGTTTTTCGATCACCTTCTAAGATAAAGATCCTGTTGAGGTCCGTAAAGGATGATCCTGGTTTAGGTAAAGCTGGCGTCTATCGTATTCCATGTAGCTGTGGTATGTTAGGTATTGGTCAGACAATAAGGACTGTGGAAGAGCATTGTATTGAAAACAAGTGACACATACGCTTACAACAGCCGACCAAATCCGCTGTTGCAGAAAACTGCAGAAAACTTGCCACTGGTCATCCTATGGAAAACAACAACACAGAGATTCTGGCCTGCACTTCCACCTTCTGGGATAATGCTATGAAGGAATCTGTTGAAACTAAAATAGAACGCGACGTTATAAACAGAGATTTCGTTAAATATATATATATATATATATATATATATATATATATATATATATATATATATGCTTAGAACCCGGCTCCGTCTCTCGTCAAAAATCAGAGGGACAAATTGATGTTGCCTCACCTGTTGATTAATGGTCACAATCGATATTTCTGATGTTTGTTATCATTGTTTGTTTTGACAATGCGGTTACTTGTACTGTGTGTGTTATCGTTCTTGTTTTTCCTTTGCAAACCGAGGTATTAAATTCCCTTGCACTTTACTTTCTGAGTGGAGTTGAGAATGGCAAGGTGTGCCCCTGTCGAAATATCAGCGGTTTTTCACGACGTCACCCGGCAGCATAGCCGTAATTTGTTTGAACAATTAGTACGCCGGAAATAGTTAAGGTTTCACATTTGTGAAATAATCGGTAGCTATTTTGGTACAAGAGTGTATAAAAAATTATCGGCTTGAAATTAAATCCATCCAAAACGCTTACAAGAGACTCATTACCCAGCAGTACAAGAAATCTTTTCCAAAATTAACGCAAAGGCACAGTTACATTCTTATCTTCCCCTTCAAATACCTTAAGAATAATTATCGGGCAACACCTATGCTGGACTGAACACACAACGACAGTCTCTAAGATGCTGTCAGTGTGACCCCACTCTACACAAATGTACGGAAAAGTGATTCTGCTTCAGCTTATAAAGAATCTCGCGGAGACGCTACTACTCCCCACACTCGACTGTAGTGATATTGTTCAAGGACTTCCATGCGAAAGTTTACGTGGAGTAGAACTGTCGATGATTACTTGTCTACGCTATTTCGACCTCATCACTCAAACCTGTTGTCACGGCTTCGTGCTGGTAAGCGTAGAGATTATCATAAGGTATGTTTGGTCTACCGTTTTCTTAATATTAACAATCCCTCTTATTTATCATCTCAAACTCTGCTATCTGAGCAGCACAACAGATCTACGCATTCCCAACTATATCCTCTCTGTACCATCGCACAATACAACTACGTCTACTAAATCGTTTTCTATATCAGGAAGCCGACTTTAGCACAATCTTCCTCAAAATATTAGAAAAATCAAGACAACTAATGGTCCACCTACTGTCGCAACAGCCATCTCTCTGCAGCTTACTCTGGCCAGTTTCCGTTATATCTCAAACTTTTCCTTCCATTGTGTGGGCAAAGTCCCTCAATTTATCTTCCATTCCAAGAGCCTCTGTCACTGTCTTTCTCTTTCTCCTAATCTCACACCCTTCTTACAACACTAAATTCATTCATTGTGTTAACGTATTTTATTATAAATGACCTGCAATATTTTTTGATAACTTCCGCTCTTGTATTATTATTTTAGACTGTTGTTGTTGTTGTTGTGGTCTTCAGCTGGCAGACTGGTTTGATGCAGCTCTCCACGTTACACTGTCCTGTGCAAGCCTATTCATCTGAGAATATGTACAGCAACGTACGTCCTTTTGAATCTGCTTAATGTATTCGTCCCTCGGTCTCCCTCTACGATTTTTACCCCATACGCTTCCTTCTAATGCTAAATTGACAATTGCTAGTTGTCTCAGAATGTTTCCAACCAATCTATCCCTTCTCTTAGACAGGATATCCCAGAAAATTCTTTTCTCCCCAATTCAGTTAAGCACCTCCTCGTTGGTTACATGATCTATCCATCTAATGTTCATCATTCGTCTGTAACACCACATTTCCTTATCGTCCACGTTTCTTCTCCCAGCACTTTAATGCCATCTCCAAATGTCTCCTTCCATTCCTTCAGTGCCTGTTCAATGTACAGATTGAACAACATTGGGGAAATGCTACAACCCTGTCTTACTCCCTTCCCAACCTCCGCGTCCCTTTCTTGCCCTTCGACTCTAATAACCGCTGCCTAGTTTTTATATAGGTCGAATATAACTCTTCGCTCCCTATATTTTACCCCTGCTAACTTCAGAATTTGGAAGAGTGTATTCCAGTCGACGTTGTCAAAAACTTACTATTATTATTTTATTATTAGGGTGATTTTTTAAATAAATACCTTTTGCATGTGTTGTTTCCTGGTCAGATGTAAGAGCGGGTCTCAAAGTACCAAATCTGGTCAGGCTAAATAAGCAACAAATGAATAAAGACACTTTACAAATCTATTCTTCGAATATTGGCACCCGTTCTCAAAGACAATAATGGGCGAACTCCTTGTAATTAAATAAATTTTGTGTTAATGTTAGATGTTGGTATTATTTACCTATGTTCGTCGTTTATACCTGCTAACGGTCACACTTTGGTTGCTAGCCTGCTTTTCAACCGTGCATTGTTCGCATTGTTTCGTTCCCCGACTTACGCTATTGTGAAGTAACGTATTTGTTGGAGACTGCAGCGAAAAGCGCCAAACTGCCCATTGGTGTTGCTGTGTGTGTGTGTGTGTGTGTGTGTGTGTGTGTTTGTGTGTGTGTGTGTGAGAGAGAGAGAGAACGCAGGGACAGACCGAAGTAACGAGTCCCCCGGGAGGTCCGGATGCGCTGCAGAGGCGGAAATCTCCGGCAAATGCAGCCGCGCCGTAGCCCTGGGGCGTGGACAGCGGCCGGAAGTGACGTAGCAGCGCGCCGCCCCCACTTCCGGCTTCCCCGGTTGTCCGGAAGTCCCGCAGCTCTGTAGGGGCACGACGAGGCGCCGAGTCGTCGAGGGCGGCGAGGCGGAATCCAGAGATTGGGTTTGGCGCGCGGAATTCTGCAATTGTGAAGCGCGTGGAAGAGCTTGTTTGCGAAACAGAAATTTCCATGTTAAAAATAATAAACAAAGAGCCGTTTCCTTCAGCATCGGAAAGACCCGAGGCGTTGCTTCCAAAATACGGCTAGTAAATTTCGTTGTCCGGCGCAGCAAGGCATTCAGTTTCCACGAACGTTTTCGTCTTACTTTCATAATAATAATAATAACATAGTGTAGACAAAATAATGAAAGAATGGGAAATCTAACTAAGGAAACAAAACTTCTGGAAGCCAATTGAACTAGGAAGAGGTAAAGGAAAATTGAACATCCCTTATTTAGCGTTTGCAGATGACCTAGCAATTATAACTGACAGTGAAGAAACAATAAAACAAATTGAGATCCTCAAAGAATCTGCAGAGAAGGTTGGCCTGCAAATCTCCTTTGAGAAGACTGAATTTATTTGCTCAAATTAGATATTCCGAAACTCAAAACAAATTATGGTGAAATCAACAGAGTCAAACACTTTACGTATCTCGGCGAAGTTATTGAACCAACAGGACTCGAGAAAATAGCACAAAACAACTGATTACAGAAAATCAAGAAAGCGTTCGGAATTGTTCAAAACGTATACAACAAAAAATACCTGTCAAAAGGAACTAAAATCAGACACTACAACACAGTTATCAAACCTACAGTCACGTATGCAAGTGAAACGCTCTCACTGAATAGAAAACTGGATTTAGAAGAAATTAAAAACGTAGAGAGAAAAATTATAAGGAAAATTCTGGGACCACGATACACACAAGATGGATACAGACTGCAGACCATCGAGACAACCGAAAAACTATCAAATATCGAAACTGACATCAGAAAGAGAAGACAGAAAATTTTATGGACACCTAAAGAGATTACCTGGAAACAGGTTAACTAAACGTCTACTGGACTATGTGACATCACTTAAAGCAACAATACCCTGGGTGACTGAAGTTAAGAAGGATTTTTACAAAAGCAAAAATTGACATAAAAAAAACATCAGACAGGGATACAGTCAGAAGAAAAATTGACAAGTGGAAGTTTACTTCAGAGACGGCACCAAAACCATACCGACCAAAGTGGACCGAAGAAAGAAAGAAGGCCTTTGGGGAGAAAATGAAGAAATATTGGGAAAATAAGAAGAACCTTGAGAAATATTTATAAATCACCTGCTTATCGTTCTCCTATGGGGACATTCGCTAATAATAGTAATATTAATAATAATAATAATAATAATAATAATATGGTTTTCTGTTCCATGGGATCCAATTGAGGAGCGAGACTCCATGGTCATGGAACAAGTCAATACATGAATTTTTACACAAAAATGGGAATAGAAAATTTTTAAGTGGTCCTATACACACGACAATCTTAAGACAAAGCGAAAAGAATCGATAAAAAATGAATCAGCTTAATTTTTTAACTTTTCTAGGAGTTCCTCGACAGAATAAAAGGAGTGAGCCATGAGGTAACTCATCAAATTTAGATTTGAAGGCGTGTGGGTTAGTGCGAAGATTCTTTAGTTCTTGTGACAGCTTATTGAAAATGGTTGCTGCAGAATACTCTACACCTTTCTGAACAAGTGTCAAGGTGGTACGATGCAAATGTAGATTCGACTTCTGTCTAGTATTCACCGAGTGAAAGCTACTAACTCGTGGGAATAAGCTGATATTATCAACAACAAACGACATTAAAGGAAAAACGTATTGTGATGCCAGTGTCAAAATTCCCAGACTACTAAAAAGGGGTCGGCAGGACGTTCGTGAACACACCACATATTGCTCGAACCTTCCGTTTTTGAGCCAGAAATACCCTTTTTCCATCAGGCGAGTTACCCCAAAAAATAATGCCGTACGTCTTAAGTGAGTGAGAGTAAGCGTAATAGACTACTTTTAGTGTTGAAAAGTCACTTATTTCAGATATTGTTCTAATGGTAAATATAGCAGAATTTAGTTTTGGGACAAGATCCTGAACATGGGCTTTCCACGACAGCTTTGCTATCGTTTTCGTAGCCACTTATGAGAATAGGTGAATATTTGTAAGACATATTATATCTGTTATTTGCAACATCGTTGACGCTTCCTAAGCGTCATCGGTGCTTGTCTGTCCAGTCTCCTCCTTCTAATACTGGTTTCCGCATCTCCTTTTGAATACTACTTATCCACGTTTTACATGCTTTCTGTTGAATGAAGAAAGCTTTTACTTGACCTGAGCCTCTGGTGTGCTGGTTGGTATCCATGTAGAGTATTGGTCGCCAGGTTTAGTGTTTTAGTTTTCTCCACTCTGAATGCTCGCTCACGACGGATATCTGGAGGTGGGATACCTGCTAAACAGTAAACTTTATCAAGTGGTGTAAACCTCAGACATCCTATTATGAGACTGCAAGTCTCAATCAAGGCGACATCCACTTCTTTGGCGTGACTAGATCTGCACCAGACAGGGTAAGTATATTCTGCGGCTGAATAGCAAACGGCTATAGCTGATGTTCTTAAGGTTGTACTTGATAATTTCCGGAGAATGTTGTTTCTTGCAGATACCTTTCACTTTGTGTTCATGCAGTGTGTTCTATAGGTAAGTGTTCAGTAAGAGTTACTCAACAGTATTTTGGAGTGAAAAAGTGTTTTAATTGTTTACCTTCCCAGATCATTTGCATATTTTTTGATGCCTGTTAGTTTTTGAGGAGGAAAGATACTAAAGTTCATTTAAACCATAAATCAGTAAACCCACAGGCCGTAAATTCCAATAAGTACTTAGGAATAACAATTACGAACAACGTAAATGGAAAAGAACATATAGAAAATATTGAAGTAGAGGCGAACCATAGGGTACGTTTCATTAGCACTTAGAAGGTGAAACAGTTCTACTAAAGAATCTGACTACACTACACTTGTGCGTTCAGTTTTGGAATATTGCTATTTAGAGGAAGTTCAGAGCAGGGCAACTCGTTTTGTATTATCGCGATGTAGGGGTGAAAGTATCACGGAAATGGTGAGTGCGTTGGGGTGGAAATCATTAAATGATGACGTTATTCGTTGCGGAGGGATTTGTTTGAGAAATTTCTTTCACCAAATTCCTCCTCCGAATGAGAAATTTTTTTTACTATCGCGTGCATCGATAGGGAGTCATGATCATTCCAATGAAATTAAAAAAAAAAAATCAGATCGAAAATGGAAAGATTTAGGTGTTCCTTTCTACTAGAGAATGGAACAGTGTGAGTGTACCGCCCAATAGAAATATTGGTAATTAATAGCATTTGATAATTAAACAGTGTGAAGTTCACTGCAAACATTGACCATGCCAAGGCACCAAATGTTACACAATTTTAATCTTAATAATTATGGTAGCAATGTATGTACGCAGTTGGGTGACAACATTTATAGTTAGGCCATAGGCAGAAATTATCCACGTTGAGATCTGCTGTGTGCTTGTAGCTGACGGGAGGCCAGCGAGCAGGCCGACGTTGGTGGCTTGTTCCAGCTTACGATCTTCCAGGCTCGTTTCCGGTGAGGGGAGAGAGGGACAATGGCGAGTGCCAGGCGGAGTGCAGTGCACAGCGTGAAGTAAAATATTCTAATACTACTTGCATTTGAAGTAATACGATGCAGTTAGGAACCTTTAAGGCCCTCATTACAAAATAGCCTGTTGATAAATAAACAATACCTTAGCTGATATAGTCACAGCTGGCGTAATATGTTTAATTGACAATGAAAAGTAATAAATTACCAATGAATACAAGACAGTTACACAACTGGCATGGCAATGTTTGTTTATAAAAATAATATATTAACTATTTCTCATTTTATTTTCAGTTAATCTTGTGTATGTTATCTTGAAATATTGAGTTAAATCACTTATCTGTGATATAATAAATTGCACGATTATAATAAATAGTACAAAGGATGTTTATACCAATATAAAAACCTAAGAAGACATTTGTTTAATGTGTAGTGTAATTATTTTGATTTTAAACAAAGTTTTAAAAATGTATTGGCTGAGCGTTGTACGTCGGCAAGTCGGTTAGAACAGCTCACATGGGGATGTTGATGACGTAGGGAAAAAACCCGGCAGTTGGGCTTTAGGCGCGCGCGCGGCTCAAGGAGTCAGGAGTCGGAAACGAGTGGTGTAGCTGGTCGGGCGCGACGTTGCTGTGCACGGTCGGCATGTGGATCTCCAGGTGGAGACTATAGATTTTTGTGTGGCAGTTGCCAAGTGTGGTTGCTCGTCGTAGACTGCACCAAGTTGAATCGAGTGCTACTGTGTGTTGTGAATATTTATCCGGTGGAACAAGGTGTGTATCGCACTGAATGAAAGTGACTGTGTTTTGTTAATGTAACACGTGTCGTCGCATAGGCATGAACATAGACGGTGTTTGAGATAGGCACATGGTGTGAAAACAATTTGCGACAAATATTCATTTTGTCTGGGGGCTCACGAGCTATAACTTTATTTGATAAATGTGTCGACGTACAGACGTATCAGCCACAGGGTTTTACTGTGGTGTAATAAACAACATAAAGTGACCTTTCGCGTTTTCAAAAATAGTAGTTAGTACACCCTCTTCTCACATGAACTTACTTTATTATGAATTTTTTTGTTAATCATATGCAGGGAAGGAAAGCTGCGAACGTGTGATATCATCCAATAGAAAACGAGTCAAACAGTAGCAACCACAGTTCCAGTGTTTTTGCATGTTTAGGAAATTGGTTTGCAGTCGGTGGTTGTGAGTTTTAAAAATTATACTTTCCCTATTTAAACTCTCACCCCGTACTTTCACCCTCGCATTTGGGGACTCGTACGGGATAAATTCACGTTGGACTTGCTCGGACGGAGAGATTAGGGTGTGTATAGGACAGTGAACAGTTACGAACAGTTGCAAACAAGTGCGCCAACGCGACGGACAATTTCATGTGTGTGTGGCGGCTGGCAGCAGAGAGCGGGATAAATTCACACTGGTCTTCCTCGGACAGAGAGGTAGGGTGTGCTTAGGACAGTGATAGTTGACAAAACAGCATAATCGTGGCCGGTACGCGAACGCGTCGCGCGGTTAACGACGGTTGGTGGCTGGCAGAGTTCAAATGTTCAAATATTTGTATAGTCTATGGGACTTAACTACGGGGTCATCAGTCCCTAAATTTACAAACTACTTATGAACTACTTACGAACTAGGATGGCACAAATATCCATGCCAGAGGGGGGATTCGAACCCCCGACCGCAGTGGCCGTGCAGACCGTGACTGGAGCGCCTTAGTCTCCTCAGCCACCGCGGCCGGCCTGGCAGAGTTCGGGCGCGGGCATCCGTAACTGGCGATCGACGGCGCATCGGCAGGGCAGCAGTGAGCGGCGGCGCGCGGGATCCACGCACTCAAATTTCATCTTCTGCAACAGACGGCAGTGATCGTGGGGACTTCACAAGTCGCCAACGGAGCGTCGGGGCCCAGCAGCTTCGATTCTACAAAGGATAAGGGATGCAGTGAGAATATATTTCAGCCACAGTTTCTACAACAGACGGCAGCGAGCGTTGGGGACGTCGCAGCTCGTTACAGCAACTTCTGGATTAAAAGATAAGTAGAGCAGCTGGCGCTATAAATTCTTGTGTGTTAATCAAGCTTTCTTGTGGCACAGAAAATGGTGCAGCAACAGTGGAGAAATATCATTAAAGCTGGTCGACGAACCGTCTTCTAGTCACTTCAATGTGACTTGCAGAGTATTTACGTAGATGTATATAGATGAACTCTTGTCGAGAGAATCTCACACTGGTGGCGGCGCAAGAGTTGCTGGTCGGCAGCAACTGTGTGGCGTGGTGCTTTGTTATCCAGAACGATAGGGATTCTGTTACCGGAAATCTTGCTTTCGCCTGATCGTCGAACGACCACTGGATCAGCACCACATTATTCTGTATAATGCCCGATCCCCTACCCCCGCTACTGTCCACGGGCTCTTCCGTCACTAGCAGGCAGCTGGAACATACACCCTTCAAAATCTTTGCCAAAGTGAAAGTACTGCGAGCGATTTGGTACATTGCCATAGATATCACTATTGAAGCCACAAAGCCATAAGTACGCGACATCAACAAAATTTTTTCCTTCTTCATCTTGACCAATGGCTATTTTATAAGTAAAAAGCTTTCAGCCGTTACCTTTTAATTAGTTTCGGCATTCCAGTATTACCATCTTCAGATCCCTGCTTAGAACACAAATTTTAACGTGCAAAAGTCTGAATGTGGTAATGCTGAATTACTGAAACTAGTCATTAAAAATTTAAATCCAACTGGCCCACAGCGTACAAAATGTCTTCAGCTACATTACATAATCGTACCAAATTGCAGCTGCTTTATATCGCTTTTTATTATACTGTTATCGATCCATTTTACTTAAAGTGTCATCTTCAGACAATGTAACCACATAAAATGGTAAATGTTATTTAAACAGAGTGTCTGAAGATGGTATACGACGCCTTCCGGACAATTAGAAAAAGTTTCTTAAATAATGGGGGCCATTAAACACTACTGCAAATATGTGTATATTTGCAGCTTACTCCGCTGAAAGTAAGTAGAATACAAATGTAAAAGAAACATCGATTTCTATTAGGGTCTCTTCTTACCATGACAGGTATTTCTTTACGCATATCAATTTTTCATTGAGTCCAACGATTGGCTCTTTTTTATTTATTTACTTTTTTTTCACTTCACTCGTCTTCTTATACAAGTAAATGCTTTTGTGTGGAATTACTTTATCTTGTTGTTGTTGTTGTGGTCTTCAGTCCGGAGACTGATTTGATGCAGCTCTCCACCCTACTCTATCCTGAGTAAGCATTCTCATCTTCTCATAAGAACGACAACTTACATCCATTTGAATCTGCTTACTATATTCATCTCTTTATCTCCCTCTGCGGTTTTTATCACACACACTTCCCTCCAATACTAAATTCACGATTCCTTTATGTCTATCAATGTGTCCTACCAATCGATCCCTTCTTTTAGTCAAGGTATGCCAGAAATTCCGATTTTCCCCAATTATGTGCAGTACCTCATCATTAGTTACGCGATCCACCCACCCAATCTTCAACATTCTTCTGTAGCGTCACATTTCAAAAGCCTCAATCCTCTCCCTGTCCGTACTGTTTATCGTCCATGTTTCACTCCCATACAAGGTAATACTCCACACAAATGCCATCAGAAAGGGCTTCCTTACGCTTAAATTAATATTCGATGTCAACAAATTTCTCTTTTTCAAAAACTCTTTTCTTCCCATTGCCATTCTGCGTTTTATATCCTCTGTACTGCGTCCATCATATGTTATTTTACTGCCTAAGTAACAAAACTCATCTACCACCATTATTGTTTCATTGCCTAATCTAAGTCCTTCACCATCATCTGATTTTCTAAGATAGCACTTCATTACCCTTATTTTGCTCTTGTTACTGTTCATCTTATATGCTCCATTCGACACACTGACCATTCCCTTCAATTTCTTCTCTGACAGAATTACAATGTCATCAGCAGTACGCAAGGTTTTATTTCCTCACCCTGAACTTTAATTCTTTCTCCAAATTTCTCCTTTCTTTGCTTTATAGCTTGCTCAATGTACAAATGCAACAACATTGGAGAAAGGCTACAACCCTGTCTTACACCCATGCCAACCTCTGCATCCCTTTCATGGCCTTCAGTTCTGATAACTGCTGTCTGGTTTTTGGACAAGTTGTAAATAACCTTCCGTTCGCGATATTTTACTCCTGATCAGCTGATTTAGCTTTAAAAGCCAAAGTTTTGTGGTTCAGCAATAGTAACAACAGTAAAATTGCTTTCTGCTTTGTTAAAATACGTTTTGTTTGCTTTTGCTGTTTTATTGCTACGTATGCCATGTTCGTCCTTGCCGATTTGTACATTAAATACTGTACTTATGGCATTCTATATACGTTTGTTTTACTTCGAGATCACCGATTTCACTGTAATTGTAGTAAAGGAAATCTTAACGTTTCCGAGTGGAAGAGCGACGCCTTCTGCAAAAGGGCATCTTTTCGGTATTTTAGAAGCCATTTTTTATTTTTTATAGAAAATGCAATTCTTGAGTAAAATCCTGTAGGTTACAACATAATTGTAAATTATCCGTCCTGATATGTATCGTTTCTTATCTTGTCAGGGATCTTAGGAAACCTAAGAAAGACAAATAAGTTATTACCTATTCTTATTGGACTACATACGTTCTCTAATGTAAAAAATATATGAAAACCGCTAGTATTCGCACTCATCCAATATCATATTCAGAAATGTACCTTGCCGCCCGCTTGGAGCGCTGCAGTTGCAGTGTATACCTTATATCAGTGGGAGTGTGGTGAATGTATACGTCAAACTGTGGTCCTATGTTATTTCAACTGTATCTAGGACAATCAGATGTCACGTGTAGATGGCTTGGTTAGAGGATGAATATACAGGGTGGTCGAAATTTCCCGTTACAATCTTCTAGGACTTGCAGAGGGTAGTGAGTACATAACATTTTGAATACGAACCCATGTCCAGAAACGTATCGCTTCCGTTCTACGACAGTTTCAATTAAGTGAAAAGTGAGGTGGTGCGCCATCATGCTGAAACCACATTTCCTGGTGGACATTCCATGGGACATCTTTCAAGAATGTGTCCAATACGGGTCGTAGGAAGACTAATAAGTACGCAGGACCCATGAGCTTGGATGAAAGGAGGTAAGGTCCAATCACATTGTTGTTGTTGTAGTCTTCAGTCCGGGGACTGGTTTGATGCAGCTCTCCACAATACCCTATCCTGAGCAAGCCTCTTCATCTCCACATAAGAGCGACAATCTACATCTGTCTGAATCTGCTTACTGTATCCATCTCTTGGTCTTCCCCTGCGATTTTTTCCCCATACACTTCCCTCCAACGCTAAAGTCACAATTCCTTGATGTCTAAGAATATGTCCTACCAATCTATCCCTTCTTTTAGTCAAGGTATGCCAGAAATTCCTTTTCTCCCCAATACTGTTCAGTACTTCCTCATTAGTTACGTGATCCACCCACCTAATCTTCAGCATTCTTCTGTAGCACCAAATTTCAAAAGCCTCAATCCTCTTCCTATCCGCACTGTTTATCGTCCATGTCTCACTCCCATACAAGGCAACACTCCATACAAATGCCTTCAGAAAGGACTTCCTAAGGTTTAAATCAATATTCGATGTTAACAAATTTCTCTTTTTCAAGAATGCTTTTCTACCCATTGCCATTCTGCATTTTATATCCTCTGTACAGCGACCATCATTTGTTATTTTACTGCCCAAGTAACAAAACTCATCTACCTCCTTTATTGCTTCGTTTCCCAATCTAATTCCTTCAGCATCACCTGATTTTCTTACACTGCACTCCATTACCCTAGTTTTGCTCTTGTTAATGTTCATCTTATATGCACCTTTCAGCACACTGTCCATTCCGTTCAATTGCTCTTCCAGGTCCTTTGCTGTATCTGACAGAATTACTATGTCGTCGGCAAAACGCAATGTTTTTAATTCTTCACCCTGAACTTTAATTCCTTTTCCAAATTTCTCCTTGCTTTCCTTTATAGCTTGCTCAATGTACAAATTGAACAACAATGGAGAAAGACTACAACCCTGTCTTACTCCCTTTCCAACCACTGCATCCCTTTCATGCCCTTCAACACTGACAACCGCTGTCTGGTTTTTGTACAAGTTGTAAATAACGTTACGCTCCCTATATTTTACTCCTGCTTCCTACTCTTTCGAGTTTATTCCAATCAACATTGTCAAAAGCCTTCTCCACATCTACAATAGCTAGAAATGTAGGTTTGCCTTTTCTTAATCTATCTTCTAGGTTAAGCCGTAAAGTGAGTATTGCCTCCCGTGTTCCTACCTTTCTCCTGAACCCAAACTGATCTTCCCCGAGGTCGGCTTCTACAAGCTTTTCCATCCTTCTGTGTACAATTCGCGTTAATATTTTGTAGCCATGACTTATTAAACTGATGGTTCTGTAGTTTTCACACCTGTCTGCACCTGCTTTCTTAGGGATGGGGATTATAACATTTTTCTTAAATTCTGAGGGTACTTCACCTGTCTCATACATCTTACACACCAGGTGAAACAATTTTGTCATGGGTGGTTCTCCCAGAGACTTCAGTAGCTCTGAGGGAATATCATCTACTCCAGGGGCCTTGTTTCGACTTAGGTCTTTAGGGCTCTGTCAAATTCTTCTCTCAGTACAGCATCTCCTATTTCATCTTCATCTACATCCTCTTCCCTTCCTACAATATTGTCTCGAAGTTCATTTCCTTTGTAGAGCCCCTCTATATACTCTTTCCACCTTTCAGCTTTCCCTTCTTTGCTGAGAACTGGTTTTCCATCAGTGTCCTTGATATTCATAGAGCTGTTTTTCTTATTTCCAAATGTTTCTTTTATTTTCCTGTAGGCTGTATCTATTTTCCCCCTATTTATACATTCTTCTACATCCTCGCATTTGCCTTCTAGCCACTCCTTCTTAGCCATTTTGCACTTCCTGTCAATCTCATTTCTTAGTCGCCTGTACTCCATTTTTCCTGTTTCATTTACGGCATTTTTATATTTTCTCCTTTCATCGATTAAATTTAGTATCTCCTGTGATATCCAAGGATTTTTTGTAGGTCTTGCCTTCCTACCTATTTTGTCATCTGCTACCTTCACTATTTCATCTCTCAATTTTACCCATTCCTCCTCTACTGTTTTATTTTCCCCTGTTTCTGTCAATTGTTGTCTAAAGCTCCCTCTGAAATTCTTAAGAACCTCAGGTTCCTTCAATTTATCCAGGTCCCATCTCCTTATTTTCCTACCTTTTTGTAGTTTCTTTAGTTTCAGCCTACAGTTCATAACCAACAAGTTATAGTCAGAGTTTATATCTGCCCCTGGGTACGTCTTACACTGTAGAACCTGATTCCGAAATCTATGTCTTACCATTATAAAATCTATCTGGTATCTTCCGGTGTCTCCTGGTCTCTTCCACGTATACAACCTTCTTTTGTGATGCTTGAACCAGGTGTTTGTTATAACTAAATTATGTTCTGTGCAAAATTCTACCAGGCGGCTTCCTCTTTCATTCCTTTTGCCCAGACCATATTCACCTACTATCTTCCCTTCCCTTCCTTGTCCTACTACCGAATTCCAGTCTCCCATAACAATTAAGTTTTCCTCTCCCTTAATTGTCTGAATAATTTCCTTTAGCTCCTCATATATTTCTTCGATTTCCTCATCATCGGCAGAGCTAGTTGGCATATAAACCTGTACTACTGTTGTCGGTGTTGGCTTCGTATCTATCTTGACAATGATAATGCGATCACTGTGCTGGTCATAGTAGTTTACCCGCATTCCTATTTTCTTATTCATTATCAATCCTACTCCTGTGATACCCCCAATTGATTTTGTATTTATAATCCTGTACTCACCTGACCAGAAATCCTGTTCATCCTGCCACCGAACTTCACTAATCCCCACTATATCTAACTTCAACCTATCCATTTCCCTTTTTAAATTTTCTAATTTTCCTACCCGATTAAGGGATCTAACATTCCACGCTCCGACCCGTAGAATGCCAGCATTGTCTTTCCTGATGATCACATCCTCCTGAGTAGTCCCCGCCCGGAGATCCGAATGGGGGACTATTTTACCTCCGGAATATTTTACCCGAGAGGATGCCATCATCATATGTTCATACAGTAGAGCTGCATGTCCTCGGGAACGTTAGCGGCTGTAGTTTCCCCTTGCTTTCAGCCGTTCGCAGTAGCTGTGTGGCAAGGCCAAATTAGCTGATGTTACAAGGCCAGCTCAGTCAATCATCCAGACTGTTGCCCCTGTAACTACTGAAAAGGCTGCTGCCCCTCTTCAGGAACCACACTCTTCAGGTATCACATTACCGTCCAGAATATCAGCCCACACGTTAATTTCAAACATGTACTGAATACATGTACATGCGTGGCATAAGGGATTTCGTCCGCCCAGATATGGCTATTTCGAGCATTCAGGACACACTCCCTTGTGAACCTACATTCATCTGTGAAGAGAACTTGACGTGGAAACAGGGCGCGTCGATGCAACGGTGCAGGCACCATGTACAGAAGGCGACGCGTTGTAAAACATCTGCTGGACCCATTGCGTGTACCGTTTGTAAGTGGTACGGAGGTAATTGTTGCTCATTCAGGACATCCAAGACGGTACCAGGACAGGAAACTCTGAGACTTTTCTCTGTCCATAATCAGATGTTGACGAGTTACGCATATGAATTGAAACTGTTGTAGAACGGAAACGATATGTTTCCGAAAATGGGTTCCTATTGAAAATGTTATGTACTCATTACTCTCTACAATCCCTGTACGTTTGTAACGGGAATTCCCGATCACCCTGTATAAATACTATTTCCAAACCATTTCACACTATTTTCCATTATTATTATTTAATTATTTTGTACATTGAAGCATGATACATCTTGTGTGTTTGTACCAAACGGTACGGATCAAAACAAGTGGTTTTTTGGCAATAAATTAAATACTTCGAAATTCTGCATTTCTTGAACCAGAGTAACTCATAAGGTTCGAATTACGCAGTGTACACACTAACAGCACTGCTCAATTTCTAAAATTTTACGTGCAGGAACAATGTTCCTCAAATAAAACTTCCCCACAACCCCAGCCATAAAGATCACAAGCTTTGAGTTTCAAAAACATCATAGCATCATACAAAATACTGTTTTATCCATGTCACAGTGGTAGTGATCAGCATCCTAGGAGGGCGGTAAGTCTGCTGCAACTTTTTTATCACACCGAATTTGGCAATTAACATAACAAATTATACCAGATCAATTTTACAAAATGTGTTCGTCATAATTTTCTTATAATCGAAAAAGAAAACACGATTTAATATATTCGAATGCAGGTAGCACCTGTCCTTTTAGCAGCTTTACCTCGTTCCCTAGTCCTGCTGGATATATATCGGTACAAGTACGTAATCTTGGTGACTATGACGTCAGGTTCAAACGGTTACGTTGTAGGTCCTGGACGGACGTGTGTCTAGTATTAATAAACTATTTAGATGATGACTTCCACCGTATCAGAGAGGTCCAGTTCAGTTTTCCTGTAGGATGAAGAAAATTAAAAACTATAGCGATATATAGATACATTTCAGTTCTCTTTATTGCTCTTGAATACAGAAATTGACAAGTTCTGCGAAAGTAGTCTAGACATTCAAAATTTTTGTTCGAGACTGAAGCGTACACCAGTGCCCCTAATAGACGGTAACACGTACTCTAGCAGTCATCCTGACCTGTATTAGTCGTGGCATACTGCCCACTACATCATTATAGAACTGTTGACCCAGATTGTATGACTCCTGGGAATCATCACAACAAGGGCGTTTATCGCTGCAGCGTGGTCTACTTACGAAACTCCAATCACGAACATTCTCCTCCGAATGAGGGAATATATTGTTGACTCCCACTTACACGAGTAGAAACGATCATCAGAATAAAATACGAGAAATCAGAGCTCGCCGACCGCGGTGGCCGAGCCGTCTGCGGCGCGTCAATCACCTTCTGCACGGCCACTACGGTCGGGGGTTCGAATCTCCTCTCGGGCATGGATATTTGTGCCGTCCTTAGTAGTAACTAGTTCATAACTAGTTTGTAAGTTTAGGGACTGATGATCCCGTAGTTAAGTCCCATAAGCCCTACAAACATTTGAAGATTTGATCAGAACTCGAACGGAGAGATTCAGATGTTTTATCTTCCCGCGCGCTATTCGACAATGGAATGGTAGACGAATAGAATAAAGATGGTTCGATGAACCGTCTGCCAGGCACTTAAATGTGATTTGCAGAGTATCACATGTAGATACAGACTCCTCAACGGCAAGTCGGCTTAGATCTCTTAGATCTGTTGATTGGACTTCTTGTCAAAAGCAACCTTTTTCATTGTATTCCAGGCATCTTCGATAGGGTTAATATCTGGAGAACATGTAACCTCTTACCTTTGGGTATAACTACCAATCACCCCAAACATGATAAAACCGCGTCCAGAGCGAATGCGAGGGGATTTTTTGATTTGGCCGTGTGTGTGTACCTTAGAATAAGTCACTCGTGAATTGTATTGGACTTTAGACAGACTATTTGCTAAACGGGGACAAAATACTGTGTACAAGAATTAATCAGTTTACTGAATGCTATTTATACGGTCGCCAGCATGAGTAGGCAATAAAATGTTCAAACTATTATTTATGACCTGATCCCAGTCGATTGTAAATATTATTTTAAAACAACTAGGTACAAACAAGTAAGAAGCGTTAGGTTTAGTGTCCAATAACAAGCTTTATAATCTCTATGGAAATCAATATGCGAGACAAGGCAAACCAAACCATTTACTTACTAATTTGCAACGGCAGGGAGGCAATTAATGAGCTACTGAATAAAGCTCTATACAAAATACTAGCTGAAAACCCGGCGTTGTCCGGGTATTTATTTATTCAGACCTTGAGTTAGTACTCCTATCCATTCTCTCTCTGTCCATCTCCTTTTTTTCTAAAAACATGTTATATTTATCGGAGATAAGACTGTCTTGCATAATGTACAAAATTGTACGTGCAGTATCGAAAGAAAGAAAGTTAGCAATCAAACAAAAATATGGTGGAGACATGGCTTAGCCACAGCCTAAGGGATGTTACCAGAATGAAACTTCACTCTGCAGCGGAGTGTGCGCTGATATGAAACTTCCTGTGGCTAAGCCATGTCTCCACCATATCCTTTCTTCCAGGAGTGCTAGTCTTGCGTGTTTGCAGGAGAGCTTCTGTGAAGTTTGGAAAGTAGGAGGCGAGGTACTGGCGGAAGTAAAGTTGTGAGGCGGCATCGTGAGTCGTGTCGGGATAGCACAGTCGGTAGTGCGCTTGCCCGCGAAAGGCAAAGGTCCCAGGTTCGAGTCCCGGTTCCGGCACACAATTTTAATCTGCCAGGAAGTTTCATATCAGCGCACACTCCGCTGCAGAGTGAAGTTTCATTCTGGAAACATCCCTTAGGCTGTGGCTAAGCCATGTCTCCACCATATCCTTTCTTCCAGGAGTGCTAGTCTTGCGTGTTTGCAGGAGAGCTTCTGTGAAGTTTGGAAAGTAGGAGGCGATGTACTGGCGGAAGTAAAGTTGTGAGGCGGCATCGTGAGTCGTGTCGGGATAGCACAGTCGGTAGTGCGCTTGTCCGCGAAAGGCAAAGGTCCCAGGTTCGAGTCCCGGTTCCGGCACACAGTTTTAATCTGCCAGGAAGTTTCATATCAGCGCACACTCCGCTGCAGAGTGAAGTTTCATTCTATTTGCACATTGTCAAACAATGAAAGATTTTTGAACGTGGGTGACCCTAGTTCAGTCTCTTCTGGACTGCACACAAAAATTACACAATTTACCAACCACAGACCCATATTAAGTACCTTTTGATTAACCAGTGTATAAATAATTTTACGGAAATTATACTGATGGATTTTCAAAATATATGGTGGTAGCCCTGAAACTGGTATAGTGCACTCTTCCACTGTTTTGATTAAGTTTGAGCAACATATTTGCAGTTCCTTTAAACTATGTATATCACATTTAGCAAATACCTGTTCTGTTGAAATTAATATGACTTTTATAAAATTGGAGAGAAAATATAAACTGCACTACTAATTTGATGCTCTCAATCATTTTATGAATACCAACAGATCAACATTATCAATTTAAATTATTAACTGCTATTTCAATCATTTTTTGTTTTAATAGTTTGTCATTAAATTTGATATATTAAGCGCAATCTTTAATAAATAAGTAAACAAATTGCAACAGTTTCTTATTACTTTTCAATTACCTACTACAAAATTTGAACTAAGCACTTCAGATTGTCAATTAGTTCATTAAGAAAATTATTTAATTTTTT
The DNA here is from genome assembly GCA_026315105.1 of Locusta migratoria. Taxonomy (NCBI): domain Eukaryota; kingdom Metazoa; phylum Arthropoda; class Insecta; order Orthoptera; family Acrididae; genus Locusta; species Locusta migratoria. The sequence continues at coordinate 224,700,720 of CM048751.1, read as the reverse complement.
ATCTGTTGTCATTTAGGTCACTCGTACATTTACACACTAGGATCGGACCCTGACTAGGTAAGTGATAGGAATAGTGAAAGGTTATCACAAATGTTTAGTTAATTGCACTGATTCTTGACTCAAATCACTACTTTTTGTCTAATCCATTCGCGCTACAATTCCAAAAGTACGGTACATAAACTTGTCAAGTATTCCGTGCTGCAGACGAGCAGTTGCGTGACTGCACAACTAGAGGCGAATCGGCGTCAATCGTGGCTCTTGATGTGTGGCACTGCTTTCTCTTCTTGGCGATGGATAAATTTACATTGTGCCCATAGTTCCATGCCACGATGCAACAGATAGTCAACCAGCATCCGAGGTTAATTTTTGGAAACTCTTGATACAATTCCGAGCCGCCGCTTTGATGCCTCGCTTACGTCTCCCCACATATGTGCTCACTCACTGGCTGTCTACACTCAACTCTCTCGTTAAGCCACACTGCCCGTATTCCTGCCTCTTTCTTACGCGTGAAAACTTTGCCCCTCCACATCAGCAACGGGGAAGTACTAATGGTTTTACATTATACATATTACATGCCCTGCGTTTGGACCAGACTAGAATCTTTTCACATTTATAAAAATAAATATTACCATCAAAATATTGTACAATCAAGATACACAAAATTCGTTTTAACTCTTCAAATACTCCAATAATATTTCACGAAAGTAATTAAAGATGGATACCCAATATTTTATATATCGATTACAGGAAACCAAACATTTGGTATTAAATAGTGTAAAAAAATATTAAGTATATACATTAATGTTACAAACATGTTGGCAATTCTAATCTTGCCATTGTCACGAAGGAATGCATTCACAAGTTGTGTATGATGAGCTCGTCCGCTAAGTCGAATCCCTCACCGAATTGCCGCCGATGTGGTTGCACTTTACCGTGTAGCCGTTTGATTACCTTCAACGTCCCAAACTATGCCGCCACAAAACGTCTTGCTTCTCATTTGAAGATCTGTCCAATATGGAGCACACATGGGTATCGGATTTTAGACTTATTTTATATTTATGGTACGTGAGGTTCAGAACTCAAATACCAATCAGCCAAACCCATTCGACGCAAAATCCTCGAGAAAATCGACTTTGGAATTTTTGCAAGTAAGCGTAACTACCAATAATTAAATGACTTGTAGCATCTGTCGGTGTAGCTCGGGAATAGCGTTGTGGACTTACAACCGTAGGGTCGATGTTTCGAATCCTCTCATGCAATTTTTTTATTTCTTTGTTGTGTTCGAATACTTTTAATATCTAATGGTAATTTTTACGAAAAGTACACGTATTTTTGTTTATTCGCAATTTTCTATATTTCATATATTATCATTAAAATGATTTTTCTAATAATAATAATTAAAAAAAAGCCACTGTTGTAGTTATGTCGGTAGGGCAACAATGATGCTTCGTAGAAAAAACTGTATTTTGCAAAACGTGAGATCTATGTTGTGCGTCATAGTGCAGCGTTTAGCTGCCGAGGTTTCTCGTCTATTAAACTCGCCCACATATGGAGAATACTAATAAGCTACTTTTCTTGCAGCTGCTCTTTCCTGGCAGTACGCATGTGTGCTTACACGCATGTCTGTGTGTGTGGCGCTCTTGCGTGTGGCGCTCTTGCATGCTTGTTGGCGAGCTACTTCCTTCGGAGCCCTTAACGAGCTCTCTCTGTGTCTCTCTCTCTCCCTTTCCGTCCCTCTCTCCTCCTTTCTGTGTTGCCTGGATTTAATTCGAGTAGAGCGCTGCAAAGAATTTCTCCCCTCGCCCCTGAGCCAGCTTTGGCCTTGTTAGGCGCGGTTGCAGGCAATCCCCCGGCGCACCTTAAGCTCTCCTCTCTGGCTGAGGGCCGCAGGAACGGCCGTGCAGACTGACTCATCTGCGCCTCCACGCACCTGCGGTGCCACTCCGCACCGGCCAGTCGGGCGCCTCGCTGTCCGCGCTGCGGTAGGCGCTGCCCTCAGACTACTATAGTCGGCTTCACCTACGAGGGCCGCCCAGTTTTCACAGTTCTGATCTTCCCCCTCCATTACTGCAATGACAGTCATAGGCGGATCCGAAGGAGTGAGGGAGGGGGGCGGAGGGTCGGTCGCCCCTCCCCCTTCCTCACCAGCTATCTCTCTCTCTCTCTCTCTCTTTCTCAATCTCTCTCTTTTATGTTACTGTTTCATTGGGCGTAAGGAAATGTTCAAATGTCTGTAAATCTATCGGACCAAACTGCGTGGTCATCAGTCCGTAGCTTACAAACTACTTAAACCTAGGTAAACTAACCTACGGACAAACACACACACCCATGCCCTAGGGAGGACTCGAACCTCCACAGCGAGTAACCGCGCGCTCCGCAGCGAGACGCTTTAGACCGCTCGGCTACTCCACCGCGGCTGGGCGTAAGGCAAAAAGGGATGGCCGGTACTATAGTCTGATTTAAATTAGTTGCCACTTGACGTTTGCGGGCCAAAGCTGCAGCGTTGTCACGTCAAGTACTGGCTGGCGGCAGCCGTCACAGAGCATCGGTCCACGCGGCGATAGAAAATTGCTTTAAAGCCTCTACCTTCTACAAGAACCGAGTAAAAAATTTCAAATTCACACACGACGTACGTATCTATAAAGTCCCACAGTATGTCAAAAATATATTCTCGATTTTAATTAGGGCAGGAGCTACGTTAATTTGTTTGAAACTATTTATATTTTTCTAGTTCGTTAACAGCTCTAAACTTATCACTTCATATCTTTGTCTCTATTTGTCTCAAAACAATATTTTTTTCCATTCTTTCCTAAAATAACACGCTTGCCAACGAATCTTTAAAAGTTTTGGTAGTGCATTGCGTTTCCGGTATATAAATTTCTGAAAACTACGTTTTTACGCATCTATATCAATATTGAACTCGTAAAAAGTATGATGTTTAAACTCTCTATTTCCTACAAAATTTACGTAAAAATTTTGAAATTTACATACAGTATCAATCTCAGTGATATTTCTAAGCACAAAAAAAAATTTTCTTTATTTTACTTAGCGCCTGTTTTACATCGGCTATTGAAGTACGAGATTTTCGCGTTCGGAAAATTTTCCTTCTTTTCATTGCAGATCTCGAAAACTATTACACACATTGAATAACATCTTAGTGTCCACAAAAATAAATTTTAATTAAAATTCAGTGTAACTTACCATACGGAGGTGACGGGAGCTGCCTGAACAGTAATTTTTAGTCTCTCAACAAGAATGAGATGTTAAACTAAGTAGATTGACAAACAGATTATTTGCTGGCAGTACGTACACTATACACTAATCAGACAACGGGAAAACACCGCTTAATTCAGAGTAACTGGAGCTATCTGTGTCGCTGCTTATATTGAAGGATATTATTAAGTCTTCGACGCATTGTTGTAAGACACCTTGATTCTTGCAGGCTTCATTAATAATAAATGAAGGCATTTGTGTAGAGTGTTGCCTTGTACGGGAGTGAAACATGGACGATAAACAGTGCGGGCAGGAAGAGAATAGAGGCTTTTAAAATGTGGTGCTACAGAAGAATGCTGAATATTAGGTGGGTAGATCGCGTAACTAATGAAGTGGTACTGAACAAAATTGGTAAGAAAAGGAATTTTTGGCATACCAAGGAATCGTAAATTTAACATCGGAGGGAAGTGTGTGGGGTAAAAATCGCAGAGGGAGACCAAGAGACGCACATAGTAAGCAGTTCCATTGGATGTGGGTTGCCGTTCTTATGAGGAGATGAAAAGGCTTGCTCAGTATAGAGAGGGGTGGAGAGCTGCAACAAACGTCTCCAGACTGAAGATCATAACAACAACAATACAAGATATATCTTATAAATAGGAAACAACAGTCATCCCAGAAGACACCCCAGGAAACCCCATTAAACTCTTTTCTGCTGAGAGTGCATATCATAGCTATTTTCAACACTATGGAGAATTATCTTCTACTATCTGTCTAAGGTGAGAGGTCAACCAATTGTGAGCTACTCCATTGCATAATATTCCAACGTCTGCAACAATAATTTGAGATCAATCTAATTCGTTTGTTAAATCAAAGAAGACGACTAGAGTTTGCAGCCTCTTATACAGTCCGCTCATTGCCTCACAGAGAAAAAAAAGAGTAATACTATTACGTGACATTGAAGGAAGTAGGCGATCTGGTTGAGTTAAAGAACAACTCCCAAACGGAAATGTAGCCAAGATCGCTTTTTTACCAGTTTCGATTAACTAAGTCATGATCTTCAGTTCAGCACTGTGTACAAAACATTGGTCAATGGCTTGCGCGTATTTGAAGTACAAATGTTCACGCGAGAGACGGGCAATAATCGGTTTTTACTTTAAAAATGACCTTCCTGTTCTACTATAATTATGGTAAACTTCTACTCACGCAGAAAGCGATCCATGTTGTTGAAATACCTGTTAAAGTGGAGGACACTCATTTTCGTTTCCTTCCTCTCTAGTGGTTTCGCGGAATAGATGAAGGCAGCGCTTAAAGGTTAATTAGCTAACGCACTCCAAAGGGCAGAGCTCCGGAGACGTGCTTTTATGTCTCGCGCTTAGCTACGAAATATCCTTTGCTCACTGGGGCTCTAACTTGTATTTACCTTTAAGGCGCTCGCGGCAACTTGCAGCGGGATAAACGTTCTGTGCGGGAGAAAAGTTAAGCACTTCAGTTGGAAGCTAAATTCTTCCTTCGCGACGTAATGCACCTTCAGAATGAGAACATTCTCTACAACAACATTGATTTAATTATACTGTAGACATATTTTTAATACATGGTTTCATATTCAGAGTACAGCAAAATGCCGCTCTTAGAGTTGAGCATGCTATTCCTCATCGACAGTCAAGACAAAATTTAGGCAGCGGTGGAGCGCATTGAGGCGCTATGCTCCGATGCGCGACGCCGTTCGCCGTCGGGGTTTCGAATCTACCCTTGGGCATAGATGTTTGTGTTGTCTTTAGTATAAGTTAGTTTATAAGTGGTTTGTAAGTTTAGGTACTGATGAACCCGCAGCATAAGCTTTACAAACATTTGAAATCCGGCAGTTCTCCAGAAATTTGATGGTATAAGCATCATCATTATCTTTCTTCGCAGGCCGCGGTGGCCGAGGGGACTGAGGCGCTCCAGTCACGGTCTGCACGGCCATTACGGTCGGGGGTTCAAATCCCCCCTCAGGCAGGATATTTGTGCCGTCCTTAGTGTAAGCTAGTTAATAATTAGTTTGTAAGTTTAGGGACCACTCCCATGAACCACAGACATTGCCGAGGTGGGGTGGCTTGCGTGCCTCAACGATACAGATAGCCGTACCGTAGGTGCAACCACAGCGGAGGGGTATCTGTGGAGAGGCCAGACAAACGTGTGGTTCCTGAAGAGGGGCAGCAGCCTTTTCAGTAGTTACAGGGGCAACAGTCTGGATGATAGACTGAGCTGGCCTTGTAACATCAGCTAATGTGGCTTTGCCACACAGCTACTGCGAACGGCTGAAAGCAAGGGGAAACTACAGCCGTTACCTTTCCCGAGGACATGCAGCTCTACTGTATGAACATATGATGATGGCATCCTCTCGGGTAAAATATTCCGGAGGTAAAATAGTCCCCCATTCGGATCTCCGGGCGGGGACTACCCAGGAGGATGTGATCATCAGGAAAGACAATACTGGCATTCTACGGGTCGGAGCGTGGAATGTTAGATCCCTTAATAGAGTAGGAAAATTAGAAAATTTAAAAAGGGAAATGCATAGGTTGAAGTTAGATATAGTGGGGATTAGTGAAGTTCGGTGGCAGGATGAACAGGATTTCTGGTCAGGTGAGTACAGGATTATAAATACAAAATCAATTGGGGGTATCACAGGAGTAGGACTGATAATGAATAAGAAAATAGGAATGCGGGTACACTACTATGAGCAGCACAGTGATCGCATTATCATTGTCAAGATAGATACGAAGCCAACACCGACAACAGTAGTACAGGTTTATATGCCAACTAGCTCTGCCGATGATGAGGAAATCGAAGAAATATATGAGGAGCTAAAGGAAATTATTCAGACAATTAAGGGAGAGGAAAAATTAATTGTTATGGGAGACTGGAATTCGGTAGTAGGACAAGGAAGGGAAGGGAGGATAGTAGGTAAATATGGTCTGGGCAAAAGGAATGAAAGAGGAAGCCCCCTGGTAGAATTTTGCACGGAACATAATTTAGTTATAACAAACACCTGGTTCAAGAATCACAAAAGAAGGTTGTATACGTGGAAGAGACCAGGAGACACCGGGAGATACCAGATAGATTTTATAATGGTAAGACATAGATTTCGGAACCAGGTTTTACAGTGTAAGACATACCCAGGGGCAGATATAGACTCTGACCATAACTTGTTGGTTATGAACTGTAGGCTGAAACTGATGAAACTACAAAAAGGTAGGAAAATAAGGAGATGGGACCTGGATAAATTGAAGGAACCTGAGGTTCTTAAGATTTTCAGAGGGAGCTTTAGGCAACAATTGACAGAAACAAGGGAAAATAAAACAGTAGAGGAGGAATGGGTAAAATTGAGAGATGAAATAGTGAAAGTAGCAGAGGACAAAATAGATAGGAAGGCAAGACCTACAAAAAATCCTTGGATATCACAGGAGATACTAAATTTAATCAATGAAAGGAGAAAATATAAAAATGCAGTAAATGAAACAGGCAAAATGGAGTACAGACGACTAAGAAATGAGATTGACAGGAAGTGCAAAATGGCTAAGCAGGAGTGGCTAGAAGGCAAATGCAAGGATGTAGAAGAATGCATAAATAGGGGAAAAATAGATACAGCCTACAGGAAAATAAAAGAAACATTTGGAGATAAGAAAAACAGCTCTATGAATACCAAGGACACGGATGGAAAACCAGTTCTCAGCAAAGAAGGGAAAGCTGAAAGGTGGAGAGAGTATACAGAGGGGCTCTACAAAGGAAAGGAACTTCGAGACAATATTGTAGGAAGGGAAGAGGATGTAGATGAAGATGAAATAGGAGATACTGTACTGAGAGAAGAATTTGACAGAGCCCTGAAAGACCTAAGTCGAAACAAGGCCCCTGGAGTAGATGATATTCCCTCAGAGCTACTGAAGTCTCTGGGAGAACCAGCCATGACAAACCTGTTTCACCTGGTGTGTAAGATGTATGAGACAGGCGAAGTACCCTCAGACTTTAAGAAAAATGTTATAATCGCCGTTCCAAAGAAAGCAGGTGCAGACAGGTGTGAAAACTACAGAACCATCAGTTTAATAAGTCATGGTTGCAAAATATTAACACGAATTATATACAGAAGGATGGAAAAACGGGTAGAAGCCGACCTCGGGGAAGATCAGTTTGGGTTCAGGAGAAATGTAGGAACTCGGGAGGCAATACTAACTTTACGGCTTATCCTAGAAGATAGATTAAGGAAAGGCAAACCTACATTTCTAGCTTTTGTAGATTTGGAGAAGGCTTTTGACAATGTTGATTGGAATAAACTCTTTCAAGTTCTGAAGTAAGCAGGAGTAAAATATAGGGAGCGTAAGGTTATTTACAACTTGTACAAAAACCAGACAGCGGTTGTCAGAGTTGAAGGGCATGAAAGGGATGCAGTGGTTGGGAAGGGAGTGAGACAGGGTTGTAGCCTTTCTCCAATGTTATTCAATTTGCACATTGAACAAGCAATAAAGGAAAGCAAGGAGAAATTTGGTGAAGGAATTAAAGTTCAGGGTGAAGAATTAAAAACATTGCGTTTTGCCGACGACATAGTAATTCTGTCAGATACAGCAAAGGACCTGGAAGAGCAATTGAACGGAATGGACAGTGTGCTGAAAGGTGCATATAAGATGAACATTAAAAACTAGGGTAATGGAGTGCAGTCTAAGAAAATCAGGTGATGCTGAAGGAATTAGATTGGGAAACGAAGCAATAAAGGAGGTAGATGAGTTTTGTTACTTGGGCAGTAAAATAACAAATGATGGTCGCAGTAAAGAGGATATAAAATGCAGAATGGCAATGGGTAGAAAAGCGTTTTTGAAAATGAGAAATTTGTTACCATCGAATATTGATCTAAGCCTAAGGAAGTCCTTTCTGAGGGCATTTGTATGGAGTGTTACCTTGTATGGGAGTGAGACATGGACGATAAACAGTGCGGACAGGAAGAGGATCGAGGCTTTTGAAATATGGTGCTACAGAAGAATGCTGAAGATCAGGTGGGTGGATCGCGTAACTAATGAGGAGGTGCTAAATTGGGGAGAAAAGAAATTTCTGGCATACCTTGACTAAAAGAAGGGATAGATTGGTGGGACACATTCTTAGACATCAAGGAATTGTGAATTTAGCATTAGAGGGAAGTGTGTGGGGTAAAAATCGCAGAGGAAGACCAAGAGATGGATACAGTAAGCAGATTCAGACAGATGTAGGTTGCCGTTCTTATGTGGAGATGAAGAGGCTTGCTCAGGATAGGGTATTGTGGAGAGCTGCATCAAACCAGTCTCCGGACTGAAGACCACAACAACAACAACAAGTTTAGGGACCCCGTAGTTAAGCCCCATAAGCTGTACAAACATTTTTATCTTTTTTCAAGTTTAGTTCCACTGTTGCAATTCATTCAGTACAGGTTTTTTAATGAATAAACTGAGTTCGTTACTCTGATCTTGAGTCTATCGTCACCGTTATTGGAAAATTCAATTGATTCATATCACACCCCCAAAAATTATTTAAAAACCGATTATAATTTTGCATTAGATACTGGTACGTTTATTACTAGATGGCGACTCTGCAACTATATCGGCATATAGATTCAGTAATAATCAAATGTTCCTAAATCTATCCCTTTCAGACCCTAGGTTATAGGTGACTTGACATTAATATAGAGACGGATGTTTAAGATACAAAATACATTCAGTAATTCATTACAGGAAAGAAAATAAATTTATTTTAAAAATTTTTTTACTCAGACAATTGTCTGTTTTGGGCCTTCACTACAAATTTTTATTATTACACTGTTAAGTGACTGTAGCAAAATGAATCAGTTACGATGAACAGACAAGCTACCTTTGTGTCACATAACACTATAAGAAGCACCCACACCCATAAATTTAAGTATTCGCAACCGCTGCTCTCCCCCACCTCTTTTCATACAGTTAAATATTTGTTACAACGAAAAGTATATATGTTATTTATCCTGAAAATCGCGACACATTCGCAAAAACGTCCAAATATATCTACATCTACATAGATACTCTGCAAATCACATATGTGGCAAGTAACGATACAAAAGTAATTGTTGTTCTCGTATGTTTTAAAAAGAAGATTGGGTTAAAGAAATGCTTCCAGTCAGGCTCAAACCCACTACCTTTGACTCCGCTAACCACACGCCTATTCTTTCTAGGTGGAAAACAATGATTTTGTTGTTATTCTTCATGACGGGATCTTCTGAATGATTTTACAGTTGATGGGTCTTGATTGACAGTTATAAATCATTTTATCAAATATGACGTGTTTTTCAGGAATATTCAATGCGACAAAAACAAATATGAAGGGCGCACGTTGCCTTCATAATTTGCGCATGCGCAAGGCGAGGAGCGCAGTAGGTCTCTTTTGCTTTAGGACCATTAGTGCGCAACCGCCAGAGCTCGAGTAGCCAGGAGCTGGTGCCTCTACCAGCTCCAAGGCCAGTGTTAAAAAGCAGCGATTCCCCTTGCCCCTACCCGCTGCGGGAGCGCCCTTATGCTGCATCCAGGGGGTTCAGGAGATAAATTGAACCTCAGCCGCGCATGAGCATTGCAACGCAGCGGCCAAGCTACGACTCCTATACGCGCTGTGTCTACGACGTTTTTTTTCTTATAGAGAGTTGGTAGTTTTGGTCTCGCACAAGGCGGCAGTTAGACTTGCGCCGGCCTTGCAACACACAATGCACGAGGGACAGAGGACATGGACCTCGGAAAAATACAACCGCGCAGTCCTTGGCATGGCGCTTAGAACCACACGACCATTCCTAGGCTGCTGCATACTAGTAACGCAGAACTCTAGTACTCTTCAGATCGGTATTTAAGTAATTCTTTATTTTCACATATTTATACTAATAATAAATCTGTAAATGTAGGGCCGGCCGCGGTTGCCAAGCGGTCTGCGGCGCGCCAGTCATGTTCCGCACGGCCACTACGGTCGGGGGTTCGAATCCCCCCTTGGTCATGGATATTCGTTCCTTCCTTAGTAGTAGCTAGTTCATAAGTAGTTTGTAAGTTTAGGGACTGATGACCCCGTAGTTAAGTCCCATAAGCTCTACAAACATTCGAACATTTGATTTGTAAATGTAGGTCTGTCGCTGTTCAATCTTCAAAACTACTGGCCGAATCTTAATGCGGTTTTCACAGGAAACATGAGAAAAGTTTGGGTCAACATATAAGTATAATTTTATCAAAATCGGATCCCATATATATATATATATATATATATATATATATATATATATATATATAATGTGTGTGTGTGTGTGTGTGTTTTCAGTAACTGTCGTGTCTATATATATATATATATATATATATATATATATATATATGTGTGTGTGTGTGTGTGTGTGTGTGTTTTCAGTAACTGTCGTGTCTGTTCAACTATTAAGAACCTCTTATTTCCAAAACTACTTCACGAATTTGCATGGGGTTTCCACAGGTACCTTGAGCGTACCTCTCGACAACATATAGACTTCGTATCATCAACATCGGATCACGGAAAAAAAGAATGTCGTAATTTGTAATTTTTTATCTACGACCGTTATGTGTGTCTGTCTCTTTGAAAAGGCTTATCTTCAAATCTGCTTGACGAATTTTCATGGGGTTTTCACACGTAAATTGCGCAGTTACATAAAGGCTTCAAGAATTAAAATGGGATCAGAGAAAATAAAGATATCGTAATTTAATCATTTGTTTAAATCCATCGTGCATGTCTGTTTCTTGAGGTTAATCTCCGAAAGTACTACACGAACTTTCATGGGTTTTCACAGGTAAACTGAGAATAGTTTGGAGAGGAACGTGGGCTTCATTTCATCAAAATCGGATCAGTTGAAGGAAAAATATCGTAATTTAAACTTTTATCAATATAATATGCTTATAAGTATGGTGTAGTACAGCAAATCTCCAAGAGTACTATACAAACTTTCATCGGGTTTCATAGGTCAACTGAGAGTACCTTGGGGCAACATACAAGCTTCGTTTCATCAAAATCGGATCAGTGGAAGAAAAGATATCGTAATTTGTAGTTTCTGGTCTGTGCTCTGCTTGAATTGCAGCATAGTACAACAAAGATCCGATAGAGGCGCTGTTACTAATAGATGGCGATGCTGCATCTTTTATTCCCATAACTAAGGTTTAATACACTGAAACAAGGGCTACGATTTTCCTTAAGGCACCGGTGTAGTGAATTGATGTTGGCAACTGCCGTTGAATGCTTTTTGAAAAATCAGTCACAATGAGGTTCATAATTCTTTGTGTTGATCATGAAATATATAATTAATGTTGTTCCGATCAGTAAATTAATGATCCCCCAAAGCGAATATTTCATTGCCAGCATTAACATACTAGACCGCTGCCACTGTAAATAAAATTTAATGCAAGTACGACAAAAAAAATAATTTTCTTACTAGATGTACCCCGCAAGACTTGCAATGCCATGGAAAGAAAAACAGTGCTTCTTTCAGCGGTAATCATTTGAATTTAAAATATAACAACGTTCCTTCGCGTCTATCGATGTTTTCATTTACTTTGAATTCTTTCCAAGGAAACACAAATTTATGTAGTTTCCTTTCTGATTTTGGTGTGTACTTATTACATCTTGAGTCCATTCTGTTTAGGAATGCTTATCTAATGGTGCAGTAGAGTACAGAATAAATAGAGGCCCTTTTAGTTACGTAGTGCACTAAATAACTAATAGTTGGCACTGCTGCATGTTTCATTTTCGATGGTTATGCCAAGGAATAGCAACGAACCACTAAAGGTTCTGTTGGTTTTGTAGTGCTGCAAAGAAACAATACATTCCCTCAGTAACAGAAGTATTTTGAATTAAAAGCCGCAATCTAATCTCTGAAAATAAAAACTAAAATTGAACAGTGAGTTGCTGATTACACTTCGTATATTCACAGCGTAACGACATTTCTTTGCTTCTTTTGACAGGGAACATTTGAATTTAAAACGTACGACATTCCTCCACGTCCATCGATGCTCTAATTTACATAAGAGTTTCTTGCATGGAAAATCGAATTTATGTAGTTCCATTTCTGATTTTGGTGTATCCTTATTACATTATGAGTGCATACTGTTTAGGAATACCTCGAAAACACCATAGTACAGGAAAGGGCAAAGTGAGGCGACGTTAGTTGCATAGTACACCAATAACTATTTATGGCGTTGCTATGGTTTTTTTTTTTTCATTCTCATAACTATGGCGTAATACACTGTAAGAAGGGGTACAATTTTACTTACGGCGGCACCGTTGTGTGCTGATGTTGGCAAAGGCCGTTGAATGCTTCTTCAATAATCAGTCACATAGAATGAGGGGAATAGTTATTTATGTTCACAATGAAATAAATAATTTACTCTGTTCTTGACAGTAAATCAATCATCCTCCTAAAGCGAATAGTTCGTTGCCAAAGATAGAAAACTAAACCACTGCCACTGCAAGTAAAATTTAATCCTGGTAGGACACACAACTTTTTGTCTTCCTAGCTGTATCCCATATGCTTTGCAAAGTCATAGAAAAATAAGAAGTGCATCTTTCGATGATTATAATAACTAAATTGTACATACAGTAGTAATATCTATGGAGCGAACATTGCGTTCTGTGTGTCATCAACATTAAGATGAAATTACCACGTGATATTGAGACAAATCCATAGTTTCCACACATTTATTTGCTGTTACGTTTGGTTTGTACTGCGCTGCCTGCAAAGAATCCCCACCTCGTATACACAGTGCAACTACATAACATGAAATAATATCTAAATAAATGTGTCACAGAAGCAACAAGAAAGTTGAGGAAGCGTAGCTAAAAGGGCAATTTACACATAGTTATCCGTGCTAACCGAACACAAAAGGAACAACATGTAGTCAGCGATTAGTAGATTTTTCCCAATATCACGTGACAATTCCACCTTAATGTTGAAGATACAAAATGTGTTCTGCGCGTCTCAATGCTCACTCCACAGACATTTGCCTGCCACTGGAGATAATATACACACGTGAGTGACGAACTCATCAGAAACCCCTCTGCTTTCATAATTGTTCGCTACAATATTGTGATTAAAATTTGTAATTACTTACTTTCGGTGTAGACTACAGTAAGATAGAGAAAGATGTCTTCTTTTGCGGAGTCAGTTGTAATTAGAGTTATAATCTGACTTATGAATATAAAGTTATATTGCATAGGTCAATTTCAACTTCATGCTTTGAGAAGTAATCACTGCAGAACATGGGGACATATATTAACTGAAAGATTAGTCGATGCTGCTAACACAGCCGAGACGATTCACTGGAAATACTATATTTAATGGAAAGTTCCATACAGACGGTCAGCTGACACTATTGCTTCAACGATTAGCCAGACTTATTTTATTGTACATTGACACCACCAGGACGTCTTATTTAAACAGACATGAACTGCTCTCTGTTGATAGAATAACCAGACTTTCAGCATTCGTAGAGTTTTCGATAATAGAGAACACTGCATACAGAATAACTAAATTGTCACCAGTGCAACACTGCAAGATACTAATACATCAACATACACTTACTGTGAGAGATAAACTGTTTACTACTACCCACATAGAACCAATACATGGCGCTGTTATTATTTTACTATTTCTCATCTCAACGGGAGAAGTGCTTTCAGAAGTTTATGCCAGACAGACAATTACACACCGCAGTCTCTACTTTATGAACACATGCTTACTTTGAATTTACATCGTTCCGAGGAATGGTCTTAAATTAATTTCACCTTTTGTATCAATAACTTTATGAACACTCATCGTTATCGAAAGTGATTTCTACTTAAATTTGGCATCTTGGCTAGGAGAACTGAGTTTACTGACAGCGCGATTCAACAAGGATATATTTTTTTTTTTTTTTTTTTTTTTTTTTTTTGCTGACCTTGGTCATGAACCATAAAAAATCATGATATACACAGGCCCCTCTTTAACAAACGCTGCGAAGCACGGGCATATCAGCTAGTTGTGACATAAAGTAATGGAGGAGACAGGCGACCATGATGTATTATGAATGAAGTTGGCTACAAAATGACTTTATTTACGCATTTCGGCCGCGGCCATCATCAGAATCGTATCGCTGGAGGTAAGCCATGTGCACCAATTACTTTGAACGACAGGACTCTGATGATGACCCATGTTGAAACGCGTAAAATAAGGTAATTTTGTAGCCAACTAATGACTTTTATAGTCTTTATAGTCTTACCATTATCCGACATTACAGAAAGGAGGAGATCTGATTGACATTTAACAACAACCCTCAAACGAAGGTAGCTTTTTGCTACATTTTCTACTATTACACCACTGCGACGAACGCATGCGATACTAGACCTCCAACAGAATAACTAATCTGCATTCCATTTAGTATCCTGAACAGTAGAACAGCATAAGGGGAACATTTAAAAATTGGTTATGGGGTATAATCATTCCCCAACGACGAATACGTATCCGTCTTGAACAATTTCAACCATTTGATCTACGTCGCATTGTGGCTCTGTGGGGAACTGGATGGACGAATCGATAGAGTTTAGACGTTGGGCTGAATGCATTCGACGTGTGCCACCTCTTTCGACACTGGTCTCTGGAATATTCGCACACCTGTAGACCATTATGTGACTTTACTGAAGTAATGTTGTTAGAGTCGCACAATTAGTATAAATACAGGTATTGTGTGGAAGGATGAAGGACCGACAGTGGACCGCGGCAAGCGGCTGGGGCAGCTACCAGACAGGCCAGGTATCGAGTTAAACCAAACATCCGGTCAAGGATTTGTGCAAATTAGCGGAAATTTGGGAACTACCTATAATGTACTCAAAACTAATGGGACTTGTTAGCACAGCGTTTCTTCTGTGTGTGGAGCACATTTTAGACACCCAGGATGTCGGATAAGTTACGAACATCTCATGGTTCTAAAAATAATTTCAGTATTTCAAAAAATTACAATTGTTTATGACTGCTATATCGAAGTATAGAAAAATCAAGCTGAAAATAACCAATTTTAGAATGCGTCATGCAATTTCAACAAACTCTGATTTAAATGATGGCTTATTGTTTCTAGCTATCATATTGAAAGCGTCACACTTTATTTAATCACTGATTTTAACTGATACAAATGGATAATGAAAATATAAACAGATTACCATATTCTCCACAGTAACACTGAAAATGTAAGCAGCAAGATTTACCTATCGTATATTTAATTTATTGTGTCCTTTTATTGTACAATTTGCCAGTAATTTCTGTAATACTGAGTGGCATGAGCGGTCAAGCTCATTAAAGATGGTTTGTCTGTGTATTTATTTCAGAGTTCTGGTAATAATACAGTAAGTGTTTTTGTGTATTTAAATGAGAAGTGCGAAGTCGTCCACATGAGTACGAAAAGAAATCCGTTAAACTTTGTTTACAACATAAATCAATCAAATGTGAACGCCGTAAACTCCACAAAATACCTAGGAATCACTATTACTTCAGACTTAAACTGGAAAGAACACGTAGATAATATCGTGGGAAAGGCGAACCAGAGACTGCGTTTTATTGGCAGAATCCTTAAAAGATGCAACAGAACTACTAAAGAAACTGCATACACTGCGCTTGTCCGTCCATTTTTGGAGTATTGCAGCCCAGTGTGGGATCCTTATCAGGTGGGTTTGACGGAGGACATCGAAAGTGTCCAAAGAAGGGCAGCTCGTTTCGTATTGTCACAATACGGGGAGACAGCGTTACGGAAATGATACAGGATCTGGGATGGGAATCATTACAACAACGGCGCTTATCGCTGAGGCGTGGGTTACTTGCGAAACTCCAATCGCCAACATTCTCCTCCGAATGCGAAAATATATTGTTGACTCCCACTTACATAGGTAGAAATGATCATCAGAATAAAATACGAGAAATCAGAGCTCGAACAGAGAGATTCAGGTGTTCTTTCTTCCCGCGCGCTATTCGAGAATGGAATGGGAGATAAATAGTATAATTGTGGTTCGATGAACCCTCTGCCAGGCACTTAAATGTGATTTGCAGAGTATCCCATGTAGATGTAGATGTAGATGTAGATATCACTAAGGAAGTTGGTTCAGATGGTCAATCTCTACTCAAATAAATGTTTCAAGTTAAGATGTATATTATTTTGGAAGGGATGGCTATCGGCCAATAAGGAAGCAGCCTAAGGACAGAACTGGTGGGGAATGTGTGTGTGAAAGAGGGGGTGCGTGGGTAAGGACTCCATGTCTAGCCTTGGAATAAGGACCTTCCTCGATGATAGGAGTGATTCGATAGCTGAGACTGTTAAGGTCTGCGTAGTGAACGGTCGCTTCTTGGGACTCTAAATTTGACGAGAACAAGTGTACGCCAGGGCAGCCTGTATGTGTTTATTTTTTTACACGAGAACTTACAACTATAGAAATGGTGTTCAAGAAACTTAAACTATTTTCAACTGTTGACAATTTCATGTTGAGTGCTCGCGAAATGTACAGTGTTTTTGTGTTTAATAAGGTTATGGTTACTTAGATGGGGGAAACTGCCATCAATTTCTTATGAAGACAATATAAGTTCTTAACATTTTATTCTATTTATGATTAATATTTCATCTGTCCACTTCCAATAAGGAACCAACTACATAATAACCACAGTTGCTTGTTAAAAAAGCAAACTTTTTAATACTTTATGTGTAATGCTTGATACATGAAGTATTAAAAAATTTCCTTTTTTAACAAGCAACTGTGTCTTAGAATACACTTGTATTCCTTATTATATGAATTATTCCAGTTGCACTCCTAACTGACATTATGTCAAATTATATTAAGGAATCAACTAGACTGAATAAATCTTATTCAACTAAATCTCAGACGCTAGAGTAAAAACTCCTTTTACTAATGAACCAGTTAAGTTATGTAATATTTCTTATTTGTTTCGCAATCTGCAGCCTATGCACTGAGTGTTTATAGAAGATAATATGTGCATTTAAGGTAGATGCTGGGACTGAAAGTAGACCTGTACGGTTCGACCATAAGATAATACAGAGCCAAACGTCTAAATCAGAATCATACATAGGCATGTTCTTACGGCGTATAGTCTCACTTGCTTTAATAATAGCTGTGATAAATACGGTGCAGGATAGAGGGTAATGTCGCAAGGTCATGGACGCGTCGCAGTGCTGATGCATGCCAATGTCAACACGGAGTGTGTGCAATGGTGGCCGATGGAGCATGATCCAGAGACGAAATATGGACACATATTATGTGAGCAGGAACAGTTCGAAAAGCTCTGAATGCAGCAACACTAAGAACACACATGAGTCTCCTTAGGCTACCACCGACACCTAGACATGACCAGCGCTACTCTTGACGGAATTTACTGGGGAGTGTTTCGTCGTTCTCTGGTATTCAGTGACGAGAGCAGTTTCTGTCTGTGTGGGATTGGTGGGCGTACACGGGTGTGGCATAGACTGGAGAGCATTCGTCCGCCACACACATCAGAGTTCATAGTGCCGTTCAGGTGGTGAGAGCGACAACAGTTACAACGAATTCACGATAAACTAATCCCTAAAAGTAAAAGAAACTTTAAGATTACCTGACTTCCGTTTTGGAGGCGATCTGATAGTTTTATAGTCTTCAAAATGAAATGCCAAGATCGGACATAAATAATTTATTCAATGACGGCCGGTTTCGGTGAACTGTGTCACAATCATATGGTCACATATATATTTTACAAGCTGGTCATCTTGTTAAAATGGATATAAAATAATAAGTGCAACATAGTGAATAAGTGCTATGTTGCACTTTTTGTTTTAAATCCATTTTTGACAAGATGACCAGCCTGTAAAATATATATGTGACCAGATGATGGTGACACAGCTCACCGAAACCAGTCGTCATTGAACAAATTTTTTATGTGCGATCTTGCCATTTCATTTTGAAGGCTATAAAAGAAAACTATCAGAATGTCTTTGTCCTGACCTGACGAGCTAGGAAAGCCTTTTCCCGACTCATTGTGAAAACTGAAGCTTGATATCAACAACACAACCGTAAACACAGGTCTCATAATTTATGCAAAAATTCAGATAAAAATTCGCTTAACATTTCCTTGAATTAGAGCCTGCAGTCTTTGAATATCAACAGTGTGAGTGCGGATCAGATGTAGCTTACATACAAAGAAATAATATCGAAAACTATTGAGAGATTTGTACCAAATTACCAAAAGAGGGCGTTGATCGGCCCTGGTACACAAAACAGTTTAGAACACTATTGAAAAGTCGAAGAAGTAAGCAATTTTGATATAAATAAACACAAAATCCCCAAGACTGACGATCTTTTACGGAAACTTGGAATTTAGCTCTAACTTCAATACGAGAAGCTTATAATAGGTTCCACAACATAGTACTGCTGCGTAATTTTTAACGTAAAACAATTATCTTCTGATCATACCTGAAGTTCACCAGTCGGAAAACACAATATCTTGATTACGCCATAGTTATGGTGGTATAACTGATGACAGTGCTACTAAAGCAGAATTGCTAAACACAGCTTTCCGAAATTCCTTCACCAAAGAATACGAAGCAAATATCACAGAATTCGAATCAAGAAGAACTGCCAACATAACATAATTTAGAAATAGATTTACTTGGAGTAGAAGAGAACTTAATTGACTTAACAAATGGGAACCCTTCTTATCCAGATCGCATACAAATTAGTTTCCTCTAAGAGTATGCTGATGCAATAGATCTGTACCTGGTTTACATATATAATCACTCTCTCAGCGAAAATTCAAAAACTAAAGAATTGCACCAGTCAGTCCAATATTTAAGAAAGGGATAATGAGCGTGACCTGCATAATTTCAGCCCCATACAGTTGACTTCTGTTTGCAGTAGAATTTTGGAACGAACACTTTTTCCGAACGACGTATTAATTCATAATCAACGAGGATACGGAAAATAGCGTTCTTTCGAATGACAGGTAGTTCTTTCGTCACATGAGTGATGAGTGCTATCGACATGGGTTCTCGAAGACTACTCCATGGCACTATGGCCGTACAGTACATTTCCATACCTGCGTGGCATGGACGGTATGAGGTTATCAATCAGCTCTTGAAGGATATTTGGACATTCTTCCATGATTGCAACATACTCTCTTCAACGGTTTGGAAAATGCTGTTCTGGCTACAATGTGTCTGCCAAGTGTGTCTCAGACAAGCGCAAGCGGGATTAAATCCGGTGAACAAGCTGGCCACTGCAATCGTTCAGTTCTGGGGTTTTCTGTTCTACTTACACATGCGAGTACCTTATAATAATCAAGAAGTCAACAAGCCATTATCTTTCCTCCACAAGCAATCCAGGTATCTCATTTGTATCAATTTGCCGAAAAAAGAATTAATTAAGTCTCGTGAAATACTTCGCGGACGTGAGTTATGAAGAATAATGTTATGGTGCCATTAGGTTCACAGGCGTCTAGATGATATGAATATTTCAGACGCAGAGCGAGAAGTAAGAACAGCAGGCCAGGCAGACGGCGAGTGAGACATCTCTGGTGACGCGGTCGTATTTCAGTGGCGTAAGCGGCCAGTAATTGCGTAAGTGGGAGGAGGAAATTTAGTTGGGGCACTTGGCCAGGCTCCGCGCCTTGCCGCCTTGAATGGGTGATACAATCAGCCGAAAACGCTCTCCCCCCCTCTCTCTCTCTCTTTCTCTGTCTCCCTGAGTGTGTGTGTGTGTGTCGGCCCACCAAACCTTTATACATGGTTTTACTAGCTGAAAACCCGGCTTAGCCCGGGTATTTATTTATTCCTGCCTTAAGGTACTACCTCTCCTAACCGTTCTCTCTGTCCATTTCTTTTTTTTTTCAAAAAACATGCTCCACTTATCGGAGTAATAAGGCTGTCTTGCATAATGTACAAAATTATACGTGAGTATCCAAACAAAGAAAGATAGCGAATGCAAATGCCATACAAAATGTCTACGATCCCGTACTTATTGAGTTATATGTTGTACAATTGTATAATTTTTCAGGTATGTATTCATTTGTGTAAGTGCTGTATGTCTGTAAAATCTGTTACGAATGCAATTAGTAGTAATGAAGTAATATATTAAAACTTGGTGAATAATGGGGCGATTTTCCATAAACGTTACTGTTAATGTGTTCATATCTCATAGACTACGTCTCGTACTGTGATATAATTTCGAAAGTACATTCAGATGTATGTTTGTATACTGTCTGTAAAATTTCCTGCGGTTACAATTTGTAGTTTAGAAGTTATACATTGTAATACCGAATACCGTATTTTTAGTCCATGAACAGTGGAAAAGTAGTAAGAGAGAAACATTTATCCTTTCATTATTTTGAATTGGTTGTCAGCGAGAAAAAGTTTAATAAAGGTTTGAAATCATGTTTAAAGTTTGCTGCAAGTCGCTAAGTACTGTCATTTTCATGTAGAGTATTTTATAGCTTCGTCACATTATGTGGTAGTTTCTTGCAACTCTTCTACATCTGTACTTCGCAAGCCACCCGACGGTATGTGGCGGAGGGTACCTTGAGTACCACTATCGGTTCTCCCTCCTATTCAAGTCACGTACTCTTCTCGGAAAGAAAGATTGTCAGTATGCCTCTGTGTGGGCTCTAATCTCCCTGATTTTATCTTCATGACCTCTTCGCGAGATTTACGTAGGAGAGAGCAACATACTGCTAGAATTTTCCGTAAAGGTATGTTCTCGAAACTTCGACAAAAGTCCGTACCGAGAAACAGAGCGTCTCTCCTGCAGAGTCTTCCACTGGAGTTTATTGATCATTTACATAACACTTCACGATTACTAAATGATCCTGTAACGAAGCACGCTGCTCTCCATTGGATTTTTTCTACTTCCTCTACAACCCCGTCTGGTATGGCTCCCACACTGCTGAGCAGTATTCAAGCAGTGTGCGAACAAGTGTACTGGAACCTATTTCCTTTGTTTTCGGTCTGCATGTCCTTAGGATTCTTCCAATGAGTCTAAGTCTGGAATCTGCTTTACCGACGATTGATTTTATTAGGTCGTTCCATTTTAAATCATTCCTAATGCCTACTCCCAGATAATTTGTGGAATTAACTGCTTCCAGTTGCTACCCTGCTATAGTGTAGATAAATAATAAAGGATCTTTCTTTCTACGTATTCGCAGCACATTACACTTGCCTACATTGAGATTCAATTGCCATTCCCTGCACCATGCGTCAATTCGATGTAGATCCTCCTGCATTTCAAAACAATTTTCCATTGTTACAACCTCTCTATGTACTACAGCATCATCCACAAAAGCCTCAGTGCACTTCCGATGTTATCCACAAGGTTGTTTACATAAATTGTGAATAGTAACGGACCCACGACACTCCCCTGTGGCACACCTGACATCACTCTTTCTTCAGAAGACTTCTCTCTATTGAGAATGACATGCTGCAGTCTGTTATCTAGAAACTCCTCAATCCTAACACACAGTTGGTCTGATAGACCATATTCTCTTACTTTGTTCATTAAACGACAGTGGGAAACAGTATCAAACGCCTTGCGGAAGTCAAGAAACACGGCATCTACCTGAGAACCCATGTCTATAGGCCTCTGAGTCTCGTGCCTGAATAGCGCGAGCTGGGTTTCACATGATCGCCTTTTTCGAATCCCGTGCTGATCCCTACAGAGCAGATTTCTAGTCTCCAGAATGTCATTATACTCTAACATAATACACGTTACAAAATTATACAACGTACGTACCTTCTTGAAAACAGGGATAACCTGCGCCATTTTCAAATCTTTTGAAACGCTGCGCTCTTCTAGAGACCTACGATGAATCACTGAAAGAAGGGGGGGGGGGGGGGAATTCCTTCGCATACTCTGTGAAAAATCGAACTGGTACCCCATCAGGTCCTGCGGCCTTTCCTCTTTTGAGCGATTTTAATTGATTTTCTATCCCTCCGTCAATTATTACGATATCTGACATTTTGTAATCTGTGCGGCAATCTAGAGAAGGAACTGCAGCGCATTGTTCCTCTGTGAAACAGCTTTGGAAAAAGGCATTTACTAATTCTTATTGTTTATGACATTATATCTCCTGAACCATGTGTCGTATGTGATTCGTACTCCTACAGCATTGTTATCTCACGTAAGGAATAGGTGTTTAAATTTGGGTAAAATCGTTCTGTGGTTCAGGAGAAAACAATCAGCATTGTCGCTTAATGCAGCAGTTTTCAGCGCATCTCATCGTTTATGACGTCATATCTCGTGAACTATGTGTTATACGTAATTGTTACACGTACGGCGACCGTCCTCATAGGTTGAAGCTTACGTGCCCAAAATTTGAAAACATTGGAACAAAACTGTAGATTTGTATGCAATAAGTTCACAAAAACACACTAACATACGTACACACTGCTTTATGCACAAATAAGATTACACCGTTCTGACGCTTATAGCATGTGTAAAATGTTTAACACAAGACTGAAGAATCATAATTTTATACGAATCGATGTGACGCAGTGGTATCACAGTGACCCATTAGGTAGGAGGGTCGATTTTCTTCCCCATTCTTATGCAGTACTCCGCTACCGACAAAGCTTTCGACTGGTCGTTAACCCATTAATGCCCAGAACTATTTTTTGTTTTTGATTTTGATGAAATTAAGTCAATGTAGGTCTTTTAAGGGTAGTACTATGAATCAATGAGTAAAACATTGTTTTATTTCGCGTACGATAAAACATTTTCAATTGACTAGTGCAATATAATTTTTTATGTATCAAGAAAACAATGTTGTATCTAATTTTATTAATTAAAACTGATACATTACTACTTTTAAAATACACAAATAAGTCGTTAATGGTGTTGGTAAAATAGAAACAATCTGGATCAAGTCCAACATTGCAGTATATGAGCAATATTTTGAACAATCTTTAACTGTTATATTGCAAAAAACTAGAATCTTGGCGAAGACCAACATTACATTTGATACAACGAAATTTGGAGCATTTTTCACATTTTTTATATCTCCTATCAGTTAGAGTTTTGTCCACAAAGTGTCCAACATTGTCTCTGCGGATATCATTTGGTACACCTTTCCTGGATCTTGGCATGGGTCCTCAAGGTTTATTCATTGTAGGTGATGTCAGTAGAGATACTACAACATTTCACTTGAGCTCCAACAAACTCATCTTACATATTGCCGTGAGATAGCCCGAACACCAACTGCCGGCGTAGCGCAGGGGATAGCGTCACGGACCGTGGTGCAGAAGGTCGCCGCTTCAATCCCGCCCACCGTCAAAAATTTAGTTCTTTGTAATTAGCAATTCCAGAAGGTTCTACGTCTTTCTTGCCGTGAGATAGCCCGAACACCAACTGCCGGCGTAGCGCAGGGGATAGCGTCACGGACCGTGGTGCAGAAGGTCGCCGCTTCAATCCCGCCCACCGTCAAAAATTTAGTTCTTTGTAATTAGCAATTCCAGAAGGTTCTACGTCTTTCTTATGTTCACTTGTAAATTCTACTTGTTTCTTATGTTAACTGTTCTTCTAATTTCTGGTAAATTCTGTCTGAGTATAAATAGCAGAGCACTCTGCCTGAGAGGCAGTCAGTGCTGCGTGTATGTTGAGTTCGTAATAAACGTGCTTTCAGTATAAGTGCTGTGTTTAGTTGCCTTCGAAGTCAAGCCTGTTTCCATTTAAACGCGACATTGTTTGGTGGAGGCGCCGGGTACACTGTGCAACAGCTGCATCACCGTGGCTCCGATTAGGCAACGTAAAAGCCGTCGCTTACACGGACTGGAACCGGAATACAAGGGATACACCGAGTACATCCTTCCAAAAGTCAGTATTATCAGAAGAACGATGGAGACGAAACCAGCAATAAGCCAGCTGCACATCAGACACCCGTCGGTTTTCTCTGGAGATGCTGGACAGGACCTCAACAAAAGGGTTCGACCGAGTCGCCAATTACAACAGGTGGGATCATACGATGTGCTTGGCCAACGTTTATTTCTACCTGGACGGAATAGCCCAGCAATGGTTCGAAAACAACGAAGACAAGTTGAATGATTGGGTGACGTTCCAGGAGGAACTTAAGAAGACGTTTGGAGACCGCCAGCGACAAATCCGCTCGGCGGAAGAACAACTGAAGAACCGGGCCCAACGACATGGTGAGCCGACACAATCCTACATACAGAATGTTTTCGCCCTGTGTAACATAGACAATCCGAACATGATTGAAGTGGACAAAATCAAGCACCTGATGAAGGAAATTGCAGAAGATATGTACCAAGCTGTTCTGATAAAAGACGTCGCTACGACAGAAGAGTTCATCAAGTGGTGCCAGCGTACTGAGGAGATGTAACAAAGGAGGGTTGGACGCAAGAAGTATGACAGACTCCCAAATGTAGTCCCTATGGCCGTTGTGGAAGACCAGCATGACTTCGCTTCTCTCATACGACAAATCGTGAGAGAAGAATTACAACAGTGCATGGCAGCCGGGACTATTAGACCGAGCGAGCATCAGATTATGGCCATGGATGTGAGCCCTGTAAGTCACGAGGGAGCCGACGCCGCTGAGGACGAGGTATTTCAAACATTAGCTCATGTCTGCCCCGTCAATCACACCCGACGTGAAGAATGGCGTCGCCCTGCTATGACTTACGCTGCAGCCGCCAAACGGCAGCCCATGAACCTGCCGACGCGACCAATGCTAACTTCTCCGGTAACTATGACGCCCCGCAGAAGAACAGACGTCTGGAGGACAGAAGACAACACACCACTGTGTTTCCACTGTGGACGCCCTGGACGCAGCCGTTTGAATTTGTCGTGTTAACAGAATGGAGTCACAATGTCATCCTCAGATGGGACTTCCTTCAGGCATCCCAAGCTATCATTGACTGTGGAAGATCTGAGCTGCAAATTGAAAAAGTCGTTCCGCCAGATACACGTAATACAGAATTTTCTGGGAAGCTATTCGTCGTTGACAATGTGACGATACCGCCGTTGACAATGAGAAGATTTGCAGTCACAAACACAAATGACTGGTTAAGCTGTGAAGTTCTTGTTGATAGTAAAAAGTTTATCAGGCTCACAAAACAAATTTACATACCAGCGGCTATCATAAGCATTACCGGTGGTCAAGGAGAGATTTGAATCGCAAATTGTCACGAGCAGTCACAACTTATCCCCAAGGGAACGTGTATCGGGACAGCTGAACCAATCCAGGATGGTGAGCTCAACGTCATCGACCCATGTCCTGCTGTTAGTACGGACAACACTCTGGAGGAAACAAACGTGGAACTGCCAATAGGGCCTGGACTGACCAAGGAACAACGCCAGCGGGTGTTAGGTATACTACGCCAATTTTCGGATGCATTCACACCTCAGCAGGGGAAAAGTCAGGCGAAACGGCCCACGATAAAGCACCGGATCAATACTGGGGATCATCCGCCAATTAGCCAGCGTTCGTATAGAGTGTCGCCAGCTGAAAGACGGATAATTCGGGAGGAAGTGTGGAAGATGTTGCGAGATGACATTATTCAACCTTCGGAGAGTCCTTGGTCGTCTCCGGTGGTCCTCGTAAAGAAGAAGGATGGCACGTGGCGATTCTGTGTCGACTGCGGCTGAACAGAATCACAAAGAAAGATGTCTACCCATTGCCGCGTATTGACGACACCTGCTTGAAAGGAGCTACATACTTCTCAACTATGGACATGCAGACAGGTTACTGGCAAATCGAAGTTGATGAAGCTGACAGAGAGAAGATGGCTTTTATTACACCTGACGGCCTCTATGAATTTAAAGTAATGCCATTTGGGTTATGTAATGCTCCAGCCACATTCGAACGCATGATGGACAACTTGCTTCGACACCTTAAGTGGACGACGTGTCTCTGCTATTTAGATGACATTGTCGTTTTCTCGAAAACATTTGAAGAACATCTGAGTCGCGTGTCAACTGTGTTGAAGTGTTTTCAGGCTGCAGGTCTCCGCCTCAATCCATAGAAGTGCCTCTTCGTCGCCAAAGAGATAAAAATCCTAGGGCACCTAGTCAACGGAGATGGTGTCCGTCCTGATCCAGATAAAGTAAGGGCGGTCACAGAATTTCCAACTCCTCAGCACATTCGTGATGTGAGAAGTTTTCTCGGGCTGTGCTCATACTACCGACGTTTCATAAAAGGATTTTGTAACAAGGCACGTCCATTACAAAAACTTCTGCAGCGAGACGCCAAATTTTACTGGGATGAGACAAAAGAAAGAGCTTTCCGGGCACTTAAGGAGGCTCTAACTTCCGCACCAGTGCTAGCCTTGTACGACGAGAATGCAGAAACGGAACTTCACACAGACGCCAGTGGTTATGGGATTGGTGCAGTGCTTGTACAAGTTCAGGAAGGTGCTGAAAAAGTGATAGCCTATGCGTCAAGAGCACTCTCAAAGTCCGAGATAAACTACTCTACAACTGAAAAAGAATGTCTCGCGGTTATCTGGGCTATCAACAAGTTCCGACCGTATTTATTCGGCAAACCATTCACCGTCGTGACAGACCACCATTTTTGTGTTGGCTGACTAGCTTGAAGGATCCGTCAGGTCGACTAGCAAGATGGGCACTAAGACTCCAAGAGTACGATGTCATAGTGGTATTCAAGAACGGGCGCAAACACATGGATGCCGACTGCCTTTCGAGAAATCCATTAGTGGAACACAACAGCATTAATGAAATTTCAGCTCTCACTGAATTAGATGACGTTACAGCTGAACAGAGGGAAGATCCAACACTATTAAAAACGATAGAGGCCTTGGAGAAAGGAGAACCGACCAATGGAGAGATCCAACTTATAAACGGAACATTGTATAAGAGCAACTACGATCCACTGGGCCCCAAATGGCTACTTGTTGTTCCAGCTCATCTCCAGCCAGCTATTCTCAAATATTTCCATGACGCTCCAATATCCGATCATCTGGGATTCGTGAAGACCCTAGACAGAATCAGACGGAGGTATTACTTGAATGGTCTCTAGAGATCTGTCAAGCACTATGTGAGTCACTGTAAGGAGTGCCAGCGACGGAAGCATGTGCCGCAATTACCTCCAGGACATCTCGTACCGATTCCGCCGGCAGCAGCTCCAGTCCACCGAGTTGGGATCGATCTCTTAGGGAGGTTCCCGAAGTCGACAACCGGTAACCGTTGGATAATAGTCTGCACCGACTACCTCACACGCTACGCTGTCACCAAACCTGTGCCGACTGCAGAAGCTCCAGAGATCGCAAAATTCCTTGTAGAAGACATTATTTTGAAGCATGGAGCACCACGTGTCATGATATCTGATCGTGGAAAAGTATTCCAGTCAAAACTAGTATCAGAGGTAATGTCACGGTGCAACATTGTCCACAGAATGACTACTGCATACCATCCTCAGACAAATGGTCTTACGGAACGTTTTAACAAGACGTTAGCCGACATGCTGTCGATGTACGTCGATGTTGAGCAGAAGGATTGGGATACAATTCTGCCAGTCGTGACATTTGCTTACAATACTGCAAGACAAGACACCACAGGCTTCACTCCGTTTTTCCTGCTCCATGGCCGTGAAGCTGAGACGACAATTGATACGTTGTTCCCGTTCCAGCCGGACGACACTCAGGATGACTATGTTTAACAGCTCATCACCAGGGTTGAAGAAGCAAGACAGCTGGCTCGCATACGGATACTGGACGCCCAGGAGAAGGACCGTCAGCAGTATAATGACAAGCACCGACCTGTTGTGTACAGCCCAGGAGATCTGGTATGGATTTTTACCCCTGTACGGAAGGTTGGACTGTCAGAAAAGTTATTGAAGCGATACTTTGGTCCGTATCGTGTCATACGCCGCCTGTCAGACGTCACATACGAAGTTGAGGATTATGAGCCGTCGTCGAAACGTCAAAAACGAAGAGACATTGTTCACATCCTGCGCATGAAGCCTTACTACGATCCTGAAGAGCAGGTAGACGACAATGGCTTCTTGTTCAAGGACTTTAAGGACTGTAATGTTCCTGATGAAGCCACGAGAGGAACGTCTGTCATCGATAATCACGGAGAAGGGAAGGATTCTCTTGAACTGTCTTACGGAGGACCCATGACACGCTCAAAATGCAGGATATTGCAGCTGGATCCACAGGGATCATAACAGCGGGTCGCTGTTTCTCGAGGAGAGGGAGCAATGCCGCGAGAGACCCCGAACACTCAGTGCCTGCGTGGCGCAGGGGATAGCGTCACGGACTGTGGTACGGAAGGTCGCCGGTTCAATCCTGCCCACCGGCAAAAATTTATTTCTTTGTAATTAGCAATTCCAGAAGGTTCTTCATCTTTCTTATGTTCACTTGTAGATTCTACTTGTTTCTTATGTTAACTGTTCTTCTAATTTCTGGTAAATTCTGTCTGAGTATAAATAGCAGAGCACTCTGCCTGAGAGGTAGTCAGTGCTGCGTGTATGTTGAGTTCGTAATAAACGTGCTTTCAGTATAAGTGCTGTGTTTAGTTGCCTTCGAAGTAAAGCGTGTTTCTATTTAAACGCGACAATATTGTAGGGAGTCAAGTTTTCCTCACTCTCATTTCCTACATATTCCAACCTTAAAATCACATTCTAATCGTCAAGATGAATCTTTTGAATATAAACTTGATGGGGTACGGACATTTTCAATGAAATAATTACAGGTTGATATGCAAATTACGAGATCATGTTGCAAGTTCAATACGATAATCAAGGCTGATGCATACTAGTGAACAAACATTTGTTTTTCTAAAGTGAGCCGAGGCACCCGTGTGGTGGCCACCGTGACAATAGGTGGGCAAAACACTCGTCACCCTAACTCCCTCGCCTCGGCCAGAAGGCCACTGCCTTTATGGTGAAATACGAACGCTTAAAAACCTGTTAAAAGCTACACAATGCCACACTCAACGAAGCATGTTTACTTTGAACTTCTAGGACGCAGGTGGAACGCGACTTACAACTGGCACCACCGAGTCTGGGAGGAAATTCCTAAGACGTTAGCTTTGTTAGCTGACTCACTACAGGCCAACATAACAGTCGGAATCATTTCCATCACATGGTGGAAGAAAGACTAAATCCAGCTCACCAGCTCGATCTGTTTCACTGCAGACATCATCACTGAAATTTTTTTAGAATTTCGTCTGCATTACGGTGATTGTCGTATTATAATAGTATTTATGTAACCTGACGGTAAAACATACTACATAAATATCTAGCAAGGGACAACTGCATTTGTTATTTTATTTGATTAGTAGAAAAATAAATATTTCTTGAATCACATTTAAAACTAGTGCTAGTTTCCCATTGTATGATATACATACGTCAAACAATCAGTCTATTATTTAAGCCTAGATAAAGATTTTACAGGTGGAAACAATGTCATGCTTAATTGCTATTCTGTGCTCATACTAAAACCATAATCAAAGCATTTATATCACTACAAGTAGCTTCAGTATAAAATAAAATTTTTATCTGTCACTCATGATCTTGGCGGTTCAAAGTTCCACTAAGAGGAGATGGCTAACTGCACAATAATGGTATTTTTATGTCACTGAAAACTACGATTATTGTGGAGTGGAACTCTCTGATTGTACACAGAAACAATTGCAAAATACCTACACCATTCTATCTAGTGGTAACAATACAAAATAAAAACACATGTGTGACGTATGATATAACATACCTTGGGCATTAATGGGAACTCTAAGCTCCCTTTTTTTCTTTCTTTTTCTTTTTTCATACTTATACATGTATTTGAAGTAAAATTCCGAAAAGTTCTGTAGGCCCGATGCTTTAGTTTTGGACAAAATCTGAGCCGGTACCTAGTACAAAGGTAATCCATTTCTCTTTCAGGACCACCTTGTACCTTGGCACAGAGGGTGTTAATTCTTAAAATGCGCAACGAATTTTTTTAAGTTGGGAAAGTTTAATTAAGTGCCTGATGGGTAACTAATTAGGTCCTATTTAACGCACCCTATGAATTCGGTGCGAAATGTTTTTGCAATGTCCTAAATGTTACATAAGCACATTTACAGACTGTTTAATAGATGTGATCAAGGGATAGGTAGTTCAGCCTACTGCGTACTACTATTTATTTCAAAACCAGAAATAAAAGTTACAACTTGAAAGTGGCCTGTTATAAAAATAAGCGGGATATCTGTCAGTTGAGCCGCTGATGAAAGTTAAAACGCTCACTGCTGCTCTAAATTACTTTATGAATGCGTGCAGTACAAGCACAATGGAAATTTATCTAACTGCTCACTCCTTAATGGAGCAGTCAACGTTTTAACAAACACAAAATCAATGAATAGATAATTAAATGTGGGTTGGGGAGCATGAAATCATAAAGCAGAGTTTTGATACTTTAAAACCATAATCTATTCAAAAAAATAACAAGCAAATAAATGTAGGGAGATCAAATTAGGCACGCACCTTGTACAAAGTGATTTAAATAATATAACTACTGCCTGTATTAAAATTGTTGCTGCCCTTTATGAATATGGAGGTAACGTGGGAAACAAGTTGCAAACACACAATGGGTAGCTGAAAGCACATTCATTCAATCACAGACATGCACATAATGCTTAGCGGTACATCACTCTGCGGGAATACTTGAAAGCAACGGCGAAGCGAAACGTCGGCAGCGTCTTGATGAGATAGCAAGTGTCTTGATCACAAATTTTTAAATATACTGCGCACTAAAACGAACTCATGTGTGGGGAGGCAGCAGCTCACTATTCGTAAGCACCATGTGGTGCACGAACATGCCGAATTTCATAGCATTTACAAACAGAAATTAATTTAGAATAAGTGAGTAAGGCACACGCAAGAATTCATACAGAAGGAAGCTAGTATTAACAAAGACATTAAAGGTAAACAAGTGGGGCATAACAGCTTTGACATAATTGCAAAACAAAATATTGACCACAGCTGTTTATTTTTTCTCAATGTTACCGGTTTTGGTCAGTTTACCACTATCAAGCGTTAGCAGATATTAGCTAATGGCTTAACATGTCATAACAGAAAAATTCAAAATTGTAAAATAAGTATTTGTTGTCATTGCTCTACTCACTGATATTACCACAGTGGCTGACTGCTACAAACTCATGTGCGAAATGCTGTATACATATACATTTGCAACATAGTGTCGTAATATAAAGCTGTCGTGTGGTCTGAGGCTCCATGTCACCAATTGCGCAGCCGCTCCAGCCAAAGTTAAGAGTTCTCCTTCAGCCATTTGTGTGCATGTTGTCATTGGCATAAGTTAATTTAAGTAGTGTGTAAGTCTAGGGACCGATAACCTGAGTAATTTGGCCCTTAGCAAATTGCAAAATACTTTTATATAAAACGAAAATGTTGAGTCTGAAATTCAAAGGAATAGTGACTCAATTCTGTACTAACTATATAAGAGAAAAAGAAATACTTAGTAAAAATGACAACTTCACATTACGTAGGAACCGTAAGCTCACAGAAATAATTTAAATGAATGACGTTTCAGGAAATCACAGCTTCCCTCGGGTTCTTGTGTGGTATGAACGAACGATTAGATGAGCTCTGTTTTCTTCGCGTTTCATGCGAGTTACTGCTGTCTACTGCTCATGCGCGGATTCGCGCGAAGGAATATCCGCTGTGCATCGTGTAATAGGTTTACGTGAAGCAGTACGTAGGTCCAGATAATCAAACTTGTGGCGTTGCTGCATAGGTGTACGCGTCAGGTGTATCATGTAATACGGCCTTAACAATATGTTCGACACGTTCGGTGCCGCCGGCACCCTCACTGCTACGGATGAGTTTAGGCGTGCTTAGTCACGGCTTCCTGAGTGCTACTGACGTCTTAACAAACAGGGCTATCTCTCCGCACATCATTTGCAATAGCTGTTCAGTTTTCTGGCTGTATAGTTCAAGAATGCATATACGTTAGTTGCTGTGTTCCGTCTTCTACTTCTTTTCTCGCGATTTCGTCATTTATGTTGTTTTCTGCAGCGGAAATGTTACGTCGCCATGGTTGCACGGATAAAGAGAACCTGCATATGCTCACTAGGAGTGACAGTGATTGTGAATTCTCTGACAGTGACAAGTCTTTAACAGATTCTCGTAGCTGTACTCCTCAGCCCACTGGCAGTTCCTCAGAATCCGTGGAATCAGAAAGTGGCAGTGAAACGGTTCGGAAAAGAGTACGGTTTAGTGCCTCATTTGCCTTGAAATAAATCGATTTACAGCCGTTACACCGTGACTTTGATGACCCGAGTGCAGGACACGAACGTCATGTGGATACTAACTCAAGCATTCTTTAATTTTTTTCTGAAACTTATGTCTGAAGAACTATTGGAATTTGTTGCAGACAAAACAAATCGATTTTACATTTACACCAGAGAGAATAATACAGAATCTGTGATTTCTCGACTGTCAAAGTGGAAAGACACTGGCCCTCAGGAAATGTTTTGTTGCTATTTGCCTTCTAATGGCGCAAGCTAAGAAATTAAAATTAAGTTATTATTGGTCCACAGATGCACTTCGGAACACACCAGTTTTCTGCGAAATCATGTCCCAAGATGGCCATTTTTTCTGAGAATGCTACACTTCAATTTCAATGATGACTCTGCGACTACCTGAGGTGACAGTTTGTTTAAAATTAGGAAATTGTTGACAAAGTTCGTGAGACGTTTCGCAGTTCATTTCGTCTAAATCACAAGCTTTCTATAGTTAAATGTCTCCTGCTGCTTAACGGACGATCATCTTTTGAGCAATATATTTGTGTGACTGTCAGAATAGATACATTTTGGACTTCATTTTACATATAGGCTCAACAACAGAAATTGGGTTCCACAATTTAGGGAAGAGTGGTGACATAGTTGCAGCTCTTATGGGACGATATTCCGAAAATGGTCATATTTCGTTTGTCGATAATAATTGGTACTCCAGTCCAGAATTGTTCCTCTGCCTTCACAACCATAGAACAGCAGCATGTGCACTGTTCGTATGAATAGGCGCAACGTTCCAAAACTGCAGAATACATTAAAACGAGGAGAAACTGACTAGATCCTTGCTGTGAAGTGGTGCGTTAAGAGAGGAGTGTTGATGTTGACCACATATCACACATCACAAATGGTTGAAAAAGAGAAACCTAACAGAAATACTGGCGAAAAAAATAAAGAAACTACAGTGTATTGTAGATTAAGTTCGAGTATAGGTTCAGTTGACCCTTGTGACATGTTACTGACCCTAATGGGATCAGTCTGTAATGGTACAAGAAATTTCTTTCACATTCAGGATTTGTGTATTTTAAATGCTCATGCTCTCCACGAGTCAGTAACAGGGCAAAATATAGCACTCACACAGTTTCACCTTTCTCTCGTAAGGGAAAGTGTAGAAAAATGTGCTACTGAACGGAAAAAAGCTGGTAGGGGAAAGCGCTACAATGACGAGAATCCTCTGCGTTCCACAGGCAGACATTTTCCAGATTTTATTGGGAGCCAAAATTCGCAAAAAATGCATAGTTTGCACGAAACAGAAAGTGCGCCGGGAAACTAGATATCAATGTGAAACTTGCAGTGTTCCACTATGAGTTATACTCTGTTTCGAGACTTATCATATTAACACATTAGGAACTACATCAGAGAGAATTTATTGACATCCTGAATGAATTACCAGGAATAGTAAGAAAAATAAGTAAATAAGCAACATTAAATAAAAAAATAAAGGAAAAATATTTATATATGTTTAACTTCGCCAGTGACAGTCCAAAGCCAAGATCAAAAAGAAATGACTGAGATATAGTCACTTTTTTCACTTGATGGGAAGTTTGAAAGTGGCCTGTTATTAAAATAAGCAAGTCCTCGGGCAGTTGACATTCGCAGATGAAAGTTAAAACTCTCGCTACTGCTCTAATTTAATTTATGAGTGGCTACAGTACACGCGCAACGGAAATTTCTGTATCTGCTAACGGCACGCTGTTAGGACTTTGATTTATTTCTGATCAGGCAGTATTGGTTTTTCAGTGATAGTCTTTCGCTATGAGATGCAAAGTGTTTCTTAATTTACAGAACTCGAGTGAATTCAATGTAAATTTATTATTTGCATTTTCATTCCAGTGATGACTGTATGTCCGGTTTAGCTCAAGTTAGAATACACGTGTGTGGCCTTCAACCTCTGTGTAAACTTAGTGTGTTTGAATTTCTTTGCTGTTTTAACGGACTTTTCGTGTCGTTTCTGTATCCGCGACTATGCTAAATATTTCTCAGATTTTCTGATTTGATTCCGTCTTTCCTGTCTCGTATGACCAATTGCACAACGTGCTTTCCTAAAGGTCGGTACTTCGGCCTTCAACCATGCCTTTGTTTTTGCAAAACAACATATTGACCATAGTTGTTTATTTTTCTCAATGCTACCAGTTTCGGTCAGTTTACCATTATCAAGCGTTAGCAGAGATTAGCTAATAGCATAACAAGTCGTAACACAAAAATTGAAAATTGTAAAATAAAATTGTAATCTTAAGATTACGGCACAACGACGAAAACCAGATTGCGGCCGGAAAGAAGGAAGGCAGAGGAATAAACTTACAGCTAATAAAAGAAGTAAGTTCCAGAAATCCGCAACAAATTTGGAACTTCGTGAGGAAGGACGTGACCTGTTTTGAAGAGCTGTTGCTTATAAAGTTGTACTCACATCATTGAGGAGTAAACGACTGCTCACATAACTTATGATAAAGGATCGTGTGGGTTATACAAACAACTTTCCTCCTGGTACGCCACAATAATGACTTAACGGCTCCTGTTCCATTTCATTTCAATAAGTATGAAGCAACCCACGTAAAAACGCCTTTTCATAAACACTTAGTATAAAGGTCTGCTGAAAAACGCTTGTTTTTTAATTACTGCACTTATGAAAATCTACTAACTGAAAAAACGGGCAGAAAACGCAACCCGGAAGTCTGAAATCACAAATCAGGCCTAACCACGAATGTCATACACAAATAACAAACAGAAAGCTTTCTACAATATCCGCTTCTGTGCATGCGCGCGTTAGCGGTGCCTAGTGCGCATGCTAGCATTCACGAGAGTTTAGAACTGGTCTCTATTCCGGCGCACGGATGAAGTGTCTGCTTAATGGTCATGGTTCCGCGGTAGTTCCACGTGTTTCGCCGCTAGATGGCTGTCGCGCTAGACTTATACCTTTCGCGGCGGATCGTCGTGTGATACCGCCTTTAGCGCTGTAGGGAAACCCGACGACCGCGTGTAAACACGTCCGCAGCACCATGGGAATGGTGACGCAGGACGAGTTAACACGTACGCAGCAGTCAAAGAGAACGAATGCTACACACGCATCGCAGCGCACCACCTTGCTGTGGGGCCTGCGGACGTTGTTTGCAATTGCAGGGATATTTCCTATGGTCCCTGCAGATGGCATTCACCGCATTCACCGCATTCGCCTGGTTGGTACCTGTGTCCTAATGAAGCGTATACCGCAGCCGGATTCTCTGCTTCATGGGTAAAGCCAACACCACCAAGAAGACAAGGCCACACTTCTGACCATGGCTATGTCACACCAAGATGCTGCGAGCTCAAGCTGACTGGCCGGCTCCTACGAGGCACTGGCCATGTCCCAGCAGCCAGCCAGTCAGCTGGCAGCCGCGGCCTCTCGGTGTGACGTAGGTAGGGCCACTTGTGAGCCCTTGTCTTCTAGGCGGTGTTGCTAAAGCTCTGTAAAGGGAAAGTATGGCCAGCCTGCCAGCGTCGGACAGCCTGGGGCTATTGCGCTGCTGCTTACATGCTGACCTCCGCAGCGTTCCGAGCACTTACAATATTCATCAACCGATTCGGGAAAACTATTCAATTCAAAATTTTCAGTTTTTACATCTTTCAATGTGATATATTTATTCCATCATGATCTCACTTTCTATTTGTTATTCCTCATAGTTACTGTTCTACATCAAATTAAGTAAACTACTGCGCAAAATTTTGAATAGTTCGCAGACAAAAAAATCGCATTGCATACACTGCGTATGGTCAATTTTAGCACATACAAAGCTGCGGCTGAAATGCGGGTAAGATATCTAAATTTTATTTAAGGTTGAGATCATCACGATGACTAATTTCATTCTCGAGTTATATGGTGTTATGTCCGACGAACAGACACGGCAAGTGTGTGAGTTATTGTCCATGCTGACTTCGTGGCTCTAGGAAATACTTTCCATCCGATTTAAGAAAAGAGTTTCGTTTGCCGCTCCAAATAGTAAGAGTTAACTCTAAATTCGGACTGTCATGCAGTGTGGCCCAGTATTCAAAGAGACCGAGAACACTTCCTCAATGGAGCAATGTAAAAATTAAGGCAACAATTGAGATAAAGGTAAATTCTTTGAGTATTTTACTGCGAATTACGTACTTATACATGAACTACAGAAAATGCAAGGAGATAACTTTTACCAGAAACAGAGAAGTGCCTATACAATACCAGTTACATTACTGTGTTAGGTATTTTTTACTTCAATTCTTTTTTTTCTGTAATAATACAGTAAACACATTTTCAGGTATGAAAGAAAGTTGCTTCAAGAGCTGTTATATGAATTTCATATCAGAACGAGAATCTAATTTTCACTCAGTTATCAGTAAAAATATTTGTGAGTTTCAGCAATTACCCGCAAGTGACTGACAGTTTGTGTGGCATCTGCAATGAATGTAGTGACGATGATTATTCATTAGAAGAATATCGTAGTCATATACTTCACGTACTTCCCCTAGTGTAGCTCGCCAGGACAGTTCTTCTGATTCTGTAAGAGACGACGAATCGATCCGTAAAAGGCCATGCCACAGGGATAAAGAGAAATTTGATCGGTAAAAACATGATTACAGTCCACTTAAATGCATTTGATGACTCATCTTCAGGACATTATTGCCAACTAGCGCCTGATTCAAACGTTTTATCCTTTTCCATGCTATATCTAACAGAAAATATGTTAAAATTTATAGCACTTGAGATGAAACGATTTTACACTTTTACCGTGGCAAATATGTAGGAATCAGTTCGGTTTTGACTATCCACCAGGAAAGATATAGGTTTTGAGGAAGTGCATAGCTTCATTGCTATTTGGATTCTCATGGCTCGTGTTGAAAATTGAGAATAAAGGAATATTGGTCCAGAGATGTCCTTCTGAGTACTTCATTTTTTGGCGAAGTCATGCCTCGTGACAGTTTTATGTTACTTTTAAGAATCTTACTTTTTATTGACAACTCGGCCAATCGTGAAGATGACGGTGTGTTTAAGATTAGGAAAATAATTGATATACCTCTTGTGGCGATCCGCAGTGCATTTAATCCATACAACAATCTCTGTGTCGATGTGAGTCTATTATTGTTCAAATGTCGTTTATGTTGTAAACAGTTCATTTGTTCAGAATGAAGTAGATTTGGAATCAAAACATTCCTGTTTTGCGACTGTAAAACTGGATACTTCTCGGATTTCATTGTAGAGACAGGCACAACAACAGAAATGGAAGTCCATAATTTACCACAAACCGGTATTTGTAAAATGTGAGTCATATAGCCTACACTATATACACCCTCTCGCAAAAATCGCCATGTTTATGACAATTTTTTAGACAAGTAAAAATAGTCAGTGTCTAAAACTCGTTTCTTCCACATCACTGTGTTACCAATCTATTACGTTTCATGTGCAGCATCATTTACATTAGGCTATATAACACTTACACTTTCTTCGTTCTATGATTTATGCGTTCAACTTTAATTCAAATTATCTAGCATTGTTGGCCCGCGATGGATGACTAAATAGACCTATTTGTCGTTAAAATAATGGTCTTTCTAATCAACCCACTTTCTAAAGTTTTATGGAACACTCCTTTTTGCAAAATAAGGTT
Source organism: Locusta migratoria (assembly GCA_026315105.1). Taxonomy (NCBI): domain Eukaryota; kingdom Metazoa; phylum Arthropoda; class Insecta; order Orthoptera; family Acrididae; genus Locusta; species Locusta migratoria. Next base: position 224,662,576 of record CM048751.1, on the reverse strand, counting down.
GAAAATACTGCATTTTTATCCTTTTCTAAACACTTCAAATTTGCACTTAATTTATTCAGTATTGTAAAGTGGCAAATAAACGCAACTTCATGTTTCAGAACCTTATATTGTTAGGTTACCACATGCCAAGTTTCACGTTCGCATAGCTTTAGTCCCTCAGATATAACACGCCAAACGTTGAAGTATTTTTGGGCGCCGATTATTTCGAGCAACTTTGCTTGAACTTTTCTGCCTATATATGGCACGTAAAATTCGTTTCAATATTGTTCGAATGAGAACGCATACATTTGTACACGATAGCCAAGTTTCATATCTTTCAACGAAATGTTGCCCGAGTTATAACAACTCAAATCTGTCAGGAATTCAATCTCGCCCTGCGCAAAGTCGCGCATGGCGTCGAAACAACTGACTATATCTCGGTCAGTATTGCTTCAACGAATTTCAAAATTTACCAGTGTTCATTGGGGACACGTTCGAATTTTCACATAAAATTTACCGTGATGGTCGAGGTGGAAAATGTTCGGAAAGTACACGATTTGACATGGATTGAGCCAGGAGTTAAATGTATACATTATCCCTGTCGAGCAATGATTTTATTTTTATTTTTTATTTTTATTCTTTTTTTTTTTTTTTGGGTCTCCTGTCCACCCCCACAACCCACCTGTCACACACCAATACAGTCAACAAAACTGAACATTCCTTGAGAAAAACTCAATATAAATCTAATTCCATGCAAGGCGGGATGAAAAGAAAAAACACCCTCCAGGTAAAATGCAAAATATGAAAGGGAGCCTCCCGAGTTTGGATTGATGACGGTCACTTCCGTCGTGCCCAATGAGAAGAGGATGTGGTACAAAAAAGTCGTGCGGAAACAAAGGTGAAAAACCTTTAAACAGCGGGCACAGAATGTACCGTGGCTCAAAATTTCAAAGGGGAATGTCGAATACATATACAAGAAAAAAAGATACAAACCTTCTCACAAAGAAAACAGTAAAATAAAACGTAGAAGGAAGAAGTGGGGGAAACTGTCCCCACCAATCACAACCTTTGTGTGAAGAAATATGATAAATTAAAAGAGCCAATTGGTTCCCCGCTTCGAGAACTGAGATTTCAAGTTCAATGTCAGGTGCAATCAGCCACCAGGCCACGGCGGAAGAAAAAAAAAGGAAAAACAAAAACAGAAACCGTTAAACGATCAGCACATCCAACGAAGGGACAATCTGTGGTCAAAAAACTGTCTGCGACTATCGGCCAACGCAGCAAATGTACCACACGACACCATTACCGGCCAAGAGCCGACTGGTAGCCGTGGACAAGCGCTGCCGATAAATAATTTGAAAAACTCTCCCTATACCCTGTAGTCAAGGTCAACTGTTGGTGGGCTGTCCAGAGGTATGCCATGAACTCAACAGCAGTGGAAAGCCGGAGCTTGAGAATGGCATACATCGTATGGCCTATGATCCAAATAGTGGAGTTGTGTTTCGTCCGGGGGTAGAATCGAAATTGGGGAATGGTTAACCATTCAACTGTCACATTTGGGGGCGTGGTGCGGTTGATGAGCGCCAATAAACTCCTGGCAAGGGCCCACACAGCTGAAACCCATTGGCATTCAAGTCTATGGCGTCGGGTGTCAGGTATCTGACACAGACGACAATCAGCAGTGGCGACCAAGTGTATGTCATACATCCGCTGGTTGGTGGGTAAGACATTATTAACCAACTTGTACCAAAGACCGCGGATCGCGGTTGGCAGGAGCGGATGGAAGATATTTTTCCAGACCTGCCGCCAGTTCATGTCAGGGTAACGGGACTGAATTTGTGAACCGGTGGTCGTCCTAAAAGATTTCCAGGTTCAGATTTGTGGAATAAGTATGCAGATATACTGAGCTTATTTGTAACATCAGCGAGCACACTGACTGTGAGACTGTCGCGGCCGCCCTGGTTACAGAAATACTCAGGCTAGGGCGAGGATGGCCGAGCGCAAAGCTCCAGGCACAGACAATAGTCCGCGGAGATGGCTGCCAACGCAGGTAGGCGGATTAGGCGGCCTCAATGGCAGGCCTGACTCGGCCAGCCGAACGCGCTGATGCAGCACTCGAAGGGTTAAAATTGTAGAAGATGTTAGTTTTTATCTCAATTTGCCTGATTATTGATACACGGTATTGTGCCTCTGTCAATTGCCTGTACTTTACAAACCTATCCTCAAGGAGGTCGGCTTGAAAATTTCCAGGCACAATGTATTTTAATGAAAGTTCATCCACATCCAATAATGGAATGTGTAGACTATTTCAGAGCAGATAATATTCCTTTTGTAAGGATTTGTACACCATTTGTCAACTCTTCCCATTTATCTAGCCAAGTCAAAAAATTGTTTGAGAAGATAAATGTTCTGTGTGTTTGAATTATCAAAGGTACTTGCGTTTTGTCCCTCCTCAACAGTGCGGCGCGTCCTGTGTTCACTGGTTCAGTGAACAACCGGAAATAAGATAGTTGTGAAAAGAAAGTAACTAAGCAAATAAAATAAAAAGTGTTTTTAAACTATCATTCTTCGTTTCGTTCTTCTAACAGATGATTTTATATGCACAATCAAGTATTTTTAACGCTTGAGAAAGTTTTATGTCGCTTAGAAAGCACGTATATGACTTGTAGGATGGCTGCCTAATATAGGCGGCAGTGGTCGCAGCGTTTCAATGCACATGCGTTGCTGAGGTTCAAAATCTCTTCTGAACAGAGACACCAGCTCGTGGCTGCTCAAACTCTGGCGTTTATGCACGTTCCCGAAGCAAGGACGTGGATACACAATACTCAGCTGAGGCTCGTTTGAAAAGAATGTCATAGCCTTCCTGTTCACAGAATCATTACCGCTAACAACTGCAAGCACAGTGAAACCTATGTCTTTCAAGCCATGAACTACCTTTTTCAATACTCAGCAGGTACAGTCCGAACAGACAAAACGTGTACAACATCTTTTAATGAATACATTATGCTGCTAATCATGATTGTATGTGCACTAGAAGCTACGTATTCTGAGTCAATGACATTTTCAACAAGTACAAGACATAGATTAATATGTATCCTAACTGTTTTGTCCTTTCCGGCCTGTTGTTGTTGTGGTCTTCAGTCCGGAGACTGGTTTGATGCAGCTCTCCACAATACCCTATCCTGAGCAAGCCTCTTTATCTCTACATAAGAACGGCAACCTACATCTGCCTCAATCTGCTTACTATATCCATCTCTTGGTCTTCCTCTGCGGTTTTTGCCCCACACACTTTCCTTGATGTCTAAGAATGTGTCCTGCCAATCGATCCCTTCTTTTAGTCAAGGTATGCCAGAAATTCCTTTTCTCCCCAATTCTGTTCAGTACCTCCTCATTACTTACGCGATCCACCCACCTAATCTTCAGCACCACATTTCAAAAGCCTCTATCCTCTTCCTGTCCGCACTGTTTATCGTCCACGTTTCACTCCCATACAGGGCAACACTCCACACAAATGCCTTCAGAAAGGACTTCCTTAGGCTTAAATCTATATTTGATATTAACAAATTTCTCTTTTTCAAGAATGCAATGCAATTCTGCATTTTATATCCTCTGTACTGCGACCATCATTTGTTATTTTACTGCCCAAGTAACAAAACTCATCTACCTCCTTTATTGTTTCGTTACTTAATCTAATTCCTTCAGCATCGCCTGATTTTCTAAGAGTGCACTCCATTCCCCTTGTTTTGCTCTTGTTAATGTTCATCTTATAAGCACCTTTCAGCACACTGTCCATTCCGTTCAACTGCTCTTCCAGATCCTTTGCTGTCTCTGACAGAATTACTATGTCGTCGGCAAAACGCAATGTTTTTAATTCTTCACCCTGAACTTTAATTCCTTCTCCAAATTTCTCCTTGCTTTCCTTTATAGCTTGCTCAATGTACAGATTGAATAACATTGGAGAAAGGCTAAAACCCTGTCTTACTCCCTTCCCAATCACTGCATCCCTTTCATGCCCTTCAACTCTTTCCGGCCTATCATTCATGAAAGGATCTACTTTGGACGCGTGGGATGCGTGCACAACTAAAACAGCTATTCAGATTACTAATACAAGTTTTATTTGCTGTTATTTACACAGTTGCTAAACTTATGAGAAAGTCGTCTGTCGGTCTCTTCTCGCGGCGGCGTCTTCTTCCGGTACGATGCAAGCTGCGCTGAGTTCTAGTGACTGCCTATTTAGGAGCCAAGTTCAGATGGCTCTTCCAGACGCATGTCAGCCTAGATATCGCCGCTTGTAGAGGAAGCACTTCCTGGTTACTCCCTCCAGGAGGTGCGGCGCCGGAGTGTGAATCGCTGCCGGTCGTCCGCTGCCCTCTGCGCGATCGTTCTTGTGCGTCTGGCGTGTGGTGCTGACTTTACGGCACAACAGGTATTGCTCAAGAATTCACAAAAGCTCTTAGGTACTTGCCTTCCCCCTCCCGTGTGATAAAAAAAATAGAATCGTAAAATTTATCGGTATGGCCAATGATTTTAGATATTTTTTTCCCTCAATTGGTAGCCCCGTTAAACTGGTTTAGACGCAAGAGGGCACCATTTGTGTGGGGGCAAGCTCAGGATTCTCCCTTTCACGCTGTCATAGCTAATCCTCTGCTTTTAGGGGTTCTTGATTTCGAGAAACGTTTCGTGGTTCTAACTGTTATATCAGCTGTACTCTTACAAGAGGGCCAAAGACAACTGCTGGCTTATGCGTCTCGTCGTTTAACTCATGCCAAGATTAAATATACCGTGTACGAGTGCGCGAGCTTGGTTGTGTTACTGCTATGACAAATTTTGCTTATATCTTGAACGCCATGACTTTGACCTCAAGACCAATAATCAAACTCTTAGTTGGGTGCTGGCCCGTCCTCGTAAAACCAGTCCTATTCCTATGTGGACAGTCAGGAGATCCGCATTTAAGGTCCCACATATTAAGGGTTGGGATAATAATTTGGCTGATGTTCATAGTCATATATTTGAGACCTTGCCTGGCACAACTGTGCATAATGTTCTGTTAATCCAAAAAATATATACATGTCTTAATTAATGTAAAATGCTTGAAGAACTGATTTTGTGATTGTACGAGCATTGTATTGAATTCACAAATTATCAACATAAAGCGAAATTTGTTCTGTGAGAGTAAAAAATCATTGTTGATTAAGTTGCTATTACAACTAAGATACAAGTTTACTACTGCAGTACTTTGCTTATTAAGCAAGAAGATGAAACTGTGCCACATTTCAGGAAGATTGGATGAATAGAAAAGTACAGTAATTTAGAACAGGAACAGTTCAGCACACGTACTCCACTCGTGGCAGCAGTTTAAAATATTCTACAAAATTCTACCAATGTATATATATTGAAAATGTTGTTTAAGATTCATTACACTGATTGCTATAAGGACAAAAATCAGCGACGCTGTAAGGTTTCAACGTGCAGAGATATCAGTACTATTTTAAAATGATAGAGGGCTGCCATTGCACCCCTACACGGCGAATAAGGGCGTCGTCATTTGCCGCCCGCGCAAGGCAGCTCTGAACTTAAAATGGGGTACACCATTCACCGCTTCCAATATGCTGACGACACCGTTTTCCTTGCCTTAGCTCCCACCGTCGCCAGTTCCAACCGCCTCCTTTGGTGCAACCAGTAGCTCATCGCTATAAGTCCTACCAAAACCCAGGCGATCATCGTAGGTCGTACCACTCCTTCCTTCTGTCACTGTGATTTCTCTCTCACCCTCCATCACCGATCCGCCTAATCCCTAAAGTACCTAGGCCTCACTATTGATCTTCGATTCACCACCTCCGCACTCTCCAACAAAAAGCCCGCTCCTGCCTCTGCTTTCTCAAACTCCTTGTAAGCCCAAACTGGGCCCTAATTCCTTCCACCATCCTCTATACCAACAAGTCCCTTATCCTTCCCAAACAGCCTGCATCTTCGCCCCCTCTCAACCCTCCCCACCCCATCCTTCTACAAATCCCTGGAGACACTGGAGCGCCATGCCCTCACCCTCTCCTTCTGTATCCTCCTCCCCCACAAGCAATTACTCTACGATCTCATTCCTTTCCACGTTCTCGTCCTCTTTATTGAACATATACGCCTTCGTTACCTATCCCACAGTTTACACTCGACTAATCCTATAGTCCATCCCCTCCAGTCAGCACCCAGTCTGTTGCCGTGCCTCCACCACTGTATCCCCCCTTCTCTACACCTGTCCACTCACTGTATCCTTTCTTGTGAATGGCCAACCCATAGCAGACAACTTCAGTTTTAATTCTGTGTTTCTTTGAATGGGTGGTGCCTCATCGTGTTTCTTGTTGTTATTCAACAGGGAACGACCAACCCATAGCCGCCGCTCAGCCTTATTTTAATACTCATTGTTTATCTCATGTGCTTTCGCATCTTCAGCAGTTGTTTTAATCATCATCATGATCGCCACATAAGTGTTTTTAAAGACTCAATGTTTCATTCCATTTTAAGCACTTTTCTTTTTTGCAATTAAAATCTCCATGTTTTATTTGTAACTTATCCCCACAAATTCCCCTAATTTTTTATCTGTTCTTCCGTATCATGTTTTAAATTCTGTAGGCTGAAGAACGTCTGCGAACGCTAACAGCCCGCCCCCCCCCCTGTATTAGGAAATGAAATGACAATAAAGAAAAGAGAAAAGAAAAGTAAAAAGGAGCAGTTCTCGTCAAGCCAAGGTAGCGACGCTCCGTGACAGTGGAAAGAAGCAGGGCCTTCGTTTCGATGTCTGATTCCGCGTTAACTCCAACAGACATCTCAAAATCCGCGTAGCAAGTGTTGAGAATTTTCTCCACTTTTGAGGCGAGCATAATTGTAACTGTTTGATAATTCGACCAGTAAAGCTAATTATTTGGCAGTTCGCTTGGAAGACGTAACTGAACTGTTTAGACTGGAGCAATAGTTCACCAGACAATATAATATCTAATGTGCGTGCGTGCGATGTTTTTTTGATAAGTAACAATCTCTTACGGATTAGATGAGGTAAAGTGTGGTCTGGCTGACTAAGGATTAAGAACAGTATGTTCCCCATCGCTTTCTCGCTGCTCGTAATATTTTCAGGCTCTAGAAAAGGCATCGGCATATATCACGCACAATAACAAACCATTAATTACAGAGTCAAATGATAGACCGAACGTTTTTCCCCACACAACACAAAGGAAGAATTATTCCAGATTAACGCAAAAACCGTGATATAGTAATTTAGAATCGAAAGGCCTAAAGGTTGGGCGTGTGTTAGAAATAAAATAAACTAGCTCGTGATTTTGGGCAATTTTATCTTTAAACTGCTAACATCGCAAAATGACTCAAGCTTCATTTTACGATTTAACGAAGAGACTGCAAGCTTAAGTTAATGTTTGTGATGTAAAACATACTATCTCTTTGTACGTTTTAATTATCTTCAATTTATTCAATTCGTATACAGCAATGACGCCAAAGCTAAGGATAATTTCCTAAGAAATAAAATTACCGAGGAAATGGAGATTTGGCTGTCACGGTATAATCCGTGGACAGAAACATCGACCCGGTGTCGGCATGTAACGCGCTGCTGCTTGTTGCACTGCTCTCTCTCTCTCTCTCTCTCTCTCTCTCTCTCTCTCTCTGTCCCTCAAACACACACACACACACACACACACACACACACACACACACACACACACACACACACACACACACACCGGAGACGTTATGCTAATTGAATGCCGTGTCCTGTGGGGATGACATTTCTCTATGCACCACTGCGTAACATACCACGTCCACATCCGAAATTAGATTTGACTTGTAGCTGCTCATGCAGGGGGCGAAACGCACAGTGAATGCTTAATTAACTGTTGAATACACCATATTTCAGTCTGGATTTCTTTTCCTATTTTCGTATTTTTTTATCATGTCAGTTTCCGAAAACTCTCATTAGTCTTAATGGGGAAAATGTTGTTAAATACTGCACCCTACCTGAATTTGGATCGACTCTGTAACTTACCTGTACTTAATATGCATCGCTTTTGAAAAGTTTTCGGAGAGTCTCCTACTGGGCAGAAAAGAATCAAGTATCGTCTCCTGTAGTATTTAGCTACTGTAAGGGTTCCCATAAGTAGGTACAATTATTTATGTTATTTTATTTCACAAGTTTATTGGCAGATTTTTGTGCGCGAGTCGGCGGAAGTTATACTTTTTAGTTAGGTTTAGCACTGTGATGGGGTTCTTGCACTACTTGTCTCATTTAGTTTCTCTTTCCTGTCAGCAGCTGAGGCTTACTTCACTTCCCACTTCCTGCATGTATATTTATTATATTCGTGTCCCGTAGGACAAAATTGAAGAACAAGTCTCCATGGTCATGGAATGAGTCAGTACATCAAATTGTAACAAAAGAGGGTCAGTAGATAAAGTGAAACACGTAGAAATACTATGCGCACTCCGGTCTAAGCATAAGTCAAAAAAACCTATACCGTAACATAAAATATTGCTGATGTTTTTTTTTTTTTTATTTTATTTTGTCAGCACATTCTCGACAGTATGAGCCATGAGCGAACTTTTCAGTGTAGCCTTGAAAGTACTTAGAATTCTTGTGACAGTTTACTAGAAATTTGTGGCAGAATACTGCACACCATTCTTCAAAACGGTCAAGGAGGTGTGATCCAAATGCAGATTCGACATTTGTTTTGTATTAACTGAGTGACCGCTGCTAACTCTTGGGGCTAAGCAAACATCAAAGTGAATATGGTTTGAAAGGCCAATGTCAGAATTCCCAGGTTAGTATACACCTTGAGTAAATTAGAAGTTTAAAAAATGATAAAAATAGCTTCTTGAAGGAAGGTTAGAACACCAATCGTCTGCGTGATAGGTGTTGCCGCTATCACCTGTGTTGTTTGACCGTGCTACAGGTAGTGTTCACTGCCACGTCAATCTATCGTATATGTGCTGCAATTAAAGCTTTGTAGCCCCTTTTTCTTGGCAATTTCTGGATGGTGCGCTTTAAAACTTCAATGAATTAGTATACTACTAACATGCGTATTCTCATCTAAACTGAATTTCCCAGCCCTGAAGATCTCTGTGTTAGTTATGACGTGCTGTGTCCGTTTAACGATGTAATCAATGTAAATGTCCTTCTGAAGTGCATCGTGAGGAATCTACACCGACCAGAATACAAGAAATGTGTTCGCTATTGCGAGGACGAATCATCGTCAGTTCTATGGCTGATACGTCTGTACGTCAAATAAAGTTATAGCTCGTGAGCCCCCAGACAAAATGAATATTTGTCGCAAATTGTTTTCACACCATGTGCCTGTCTCAAACACCGTTTATGTTCATGCCTATGCGACGACACGTGTTACATTAACAAATCACAGCCACTTTAATTCAATGCGATGCACACCTTGTTCCACCGGCTAAATATTCGCAAACACACAGTAGCACTCGATTCAACTTGGTGCAGTCTACGACGAGCAACCACACGTGGCGATTGCCACACACAAATCTAAAGTCTCCACCTGGAGATCCACATGCCGCCTGACGCAAAGCGACGCCGCCCGGCCAGCTACCCCACTCGCTCCCGACTCGTTACTAACTACCCTCGCGCGCGCGGGCGCCAAAAGCTCAACCGCCGGGTTTTTTCCCTACGTCATCAACTTCCCCATGTGAGCTGTTCTAACCGATTTGCCAACGTACAGCGCTCAGCCAATACATTTCTAAAACTATACTTAAAATCAAAATAACTACACTACACATTAAATAAATGTCTTCTTAGGTTTTTATGTTGGTATAAACATTCTTTGTACTATTTATTATAATCGTGCAATTTCTTATATCACATATAAGTGATTTAACTGAATACTTCAAGATAAAATACACAAGTTTAGTTGAAAATAAAATGAGAAATAGGTAATATATTATTTTTTATAAACAAACATTGCCATGCTAGTTGTATAACTGCCTTGTATGCATTGATAATTTATTACTTTTCATTGTCAATTAAACATATTACGCCAGATGTGACTATATCAGCGAATGTATTGTTTATTTATCAACAGGCTATTTTGTAATGAGGGCCTTAAGGTTCCTAACTGCATCGTATTACTTCAAATGCCAGTAGTATTAGAATATTCTATTTCACGCTGTGCACTGCACTGTGCCTGGCACTCGCCATTGTCCCTCTCTTCCCTCACCGGAAACGAACCTGGAAAATCCTAAGCTGGAACAAGCCACCAACGTCAACCTGCTCGCTGGCCTCCCGTCAGCTACAATCACACAGCAAATCTCAACGTGGAGAATTTCTACCTATGGCCTAACTATAAGTGTTGTCACCCAACTGTGTACATACATTGCTACCATAATTAATAAGATTAAAATTGTGTAACATTTAGTGCATTGGCATGGTCAAGGTTTGCAGTGAATTTCATACTGTTTAATTATCAAATGCTATTAATTACCAATATTTCTATTGGGCGGTAATCTCACAGTAGTTACTACACGTGATTTGGTATATGGAAGTATTCGTCGGGCGAGAAGCCGATAGCGTAACGGTTAACGGTCCAGCAAAAATCTTTATATGCTACCAATAAAAATGGTCGCAGGTGATACTAATTCATATTAGAAATTGCTATACTATTCCTTGCATTTTTGATTGCTGTAGTCGCCACAGTGTGAAGGATATTTGCATTGTCATCGTTAACCTTCCTAGTATCAGGTGGTGTCGGACTGTAGGAAAAGCATTGCTCTGCAGAAAACCTGTCTTCCAGTATCGATCCAGCCATCAGCGAGGCCACGTCGGTAAAGCAAGTGACGATCTCCTCTTTACTGTTATTTAAACAACGTACGTGAATGCGCTATCGGTGGTATATGAACGTGAAACGGCGGTTCTGCCTCAGACTGGACAGTATCCAGAATGCAGAGTGCTTCTTGGGGCAGAAAGAAGGATAAGATTTTTTTTTCCCTGCGTACCGTCAACGTTCCTTATGTGGGGCGTATTGGATGATAGAAATGTTACCTACATTGTTATTTTTAAAGTTTATCAATTGTTTTGATGGCACACACGTTTTTTATTTTTCGCCTTGTTTTATGAGGTCACATAAGATATCTTCTTTTTGATATGAATAAAGTGTATTAAAATTTCTATTTTCCTTCGGAAGTTTTTTGAGTTTTGCACTCCAAATTGCGATAATCTCTAATATTGTCGTAAACGTTCTTTGATTGCCAATACTCCATAATATTTTCACTACGTGTTATAATTAATGCCCTTTATTTGTATATTTCAACTCGCAATTAACAGCGTTGAATTGTATTTTAATGACAAAAATTGAGTTTTTGATGAAAGAAAGTATATTTATGACCCACAACAATATGACAACCTACATATTTTCCCGATTATGTAGATTTGCCACGGATTACAGCAGCGACAAATCGTGGCTTAGAGGCAGTGGGGAGTTTCAACGACATCTGTAAACACAAGTTGCCGTGTTGGAGTAGCCAAGCACATTGAGGCACTATGCTCCGATGCGCTTGGCCGGTCCCTGTTCGAATACCCCCTCGGGCTTGGATGTTTGTGTCTTCTTTAGTATAAGGTAGTTCATAAGTAGTTTGTAAGTTTAGAGACTGATGACCCCCGCAGTTAAGTCCCTTAAGCTCCGCAAACATTTGAACATTTGTTAACATAAGTTGACAAATTTCCTTATATTTCGGGGAGGGGGCAATAATCTATGACGCAACGGTCAGTCACACCCTATCAAATCCATTCGATAGTGTTCAGACCTAGTGCTTTAGGATGGGGAAGAGGAGAAAATCAAGTACAACTCGCCACTGTGATACTCCAATCACTCCATCACAAACTTGGACTTATAAAACGGCAGATTGTCCAGAGTAAAATTGAGGCACGGCCAACATGGCTCCAACCTGTTCCTCACTGTAGAATGCAGTAAAGTGTGTAATTAGATTAGTGAAACAAAATTCAGCCTTAAATGAAACGTAAATAATAAGTGAAATAAAAACGAAAACTTGGTTCAGTGCAGAATATTCAGGCACAGGCGGGTACAACGGCAGACCTGCGGCCACATTCCGACAGTGCATCGACCGGCTGCCGCAGCAGATTCAACAGACCATTGTCCTACCGAGTATTCACGTGTGGTGGAACGCGACAATGAGTCCATCCCTCTGTCCGCAAGCGGAAGCCGACTTTTCTGCGATGAGGCCATCGACCGACCGCGTCACGTGAAACCGTAAACTGTCAAAAGTGACCTGCTCTTATACCTCGAAGGAATGTGACCAGAACCCAATAACATAGTGCATTAAGCCCAAGAGCAAAGTGACGATCGATCTTTCTAGAAGTTGTACAACGTGACAGGAGAGACGACGTTCACCTCCAGCCAGTCCTATCAAATAAATAATATGACCAAAACGCCGCCATCGTCATTATTGGCAGTAGTACTATCATTAGCAGCAGCAGCAACAGCAGTAGCTGGAGTTTCCGTCATGGCCAGCTACCGTCAGAGACAGCTTGTCGCCGAGTTTCATCAAGTGGTCATCGAACGCTAAACAGTCAGTCATCACAATCTCAGTTGGTCTGCCATGGAAGCTACCCTCCGCCAGCAGTAACAGAAGATAGTAGATTCTCGTCGACAGTAGCAGCGTTCGGAAGGAGATCAAGAATAGCAGAGTACTTATCATTCAGCTACACTATAGCAGGTCAGCAACTGGAAGCAGTTAATTCCATAAATTTTCTGGGAGTAGTCATTAGGAGGGATTTAAAATGGAACGACCATATAAAATCAATCGTCGGTAAAGCAGATGCCAGACTTAGTTTCATTGGGAGAATTCTAAGGAAATGCAGTCGGAAAACAAAGGAAGTAGGTTACAGTACACTTGTTCGCCCACAGATTGAATACTGCTCACCGGTGTGGAATCCTTACCAGGTGGGATTGATAGAGGAAGTGGAGAAGATCCAACGGACAGCATCGCGCTTCGTTACAGGATCATTTGGTAATCGTGAAAGCGTTACGGAGATGATCGATAAACTCCAGTGGAAGACACTGCCGGAGAGACGCTCTGTCGCTCGGTACGGGCTTTTGTCGTAGTTTCGAGAACTTACATTTACTGAGGAGTCTACCAGTATATTGCTGCCTCCTACGTATATCTCGCGAAGAGATCGTGATGATAAAATCAGAGAGATTAGAGCCCACACAGAGGCATACCGACAATCCTTCTTTCCGCGAACAATACGTGACTGGAATAGGAGAGAAATCGATAGTGGTACTCAAGTTACCCTCCGCCACACACCGTCGGGTGGCTTGCGGAGTATGGTTGTAGATGTAGATGTAGATGTACTTACTCGGGATGACTGACGAGAACGATAGGATGTGGTCAGGTCGTGAAAGTCACTTGTGATAGTTGCCATCGAAGACGTGCTGCCTTGAGACCGTCGATTTGACCCCAGTACAAAGACGCGCCGCCTCCACATCGCACGGCTACTTCTGGTCGAAGCACAACTCAACACATTTGCACGAAGACGAAGGGAAAATCACACGGCACCGCCAAAAGGTATTTCCGCTGGATTTACAGCCCTTTAAAGCATGTTTGGGAAAATCACTGCCGTCGATGGTGATTGCTACTAAACTTGCTAGCATAATGCAGATAGGCCGGCAGCGTAATCAGAGATACACCGCCGACACTACGGAATTCACCGCTGCATGCTTTACCGCAGCCGCAGACACTAGCAGAGTCACCTTATTTGCAGTAAGAATAATGTCTGCTTTATTTGTTTAATAGATGTATTTTGTGTAAATGCTGTTTGACTTATGCCTCATATATTAGCCAAGGAATAGATGACGCGTAACTAACATGTTTGTGAGATTCCTTGTAAATGTACTATCCTGTCAGTAGAATGTTATATGTCGTTAAAGCTTGCATCCTGACAGTATATTTGCTACAAGCATGATATAATAAATTCGCAGATTATAAAATAATGTCTATACATTTTATACAATAAAGTATTATAACATTTAAAATTAAATACATAAAACATTATCTATAAGATAGTACGATCAACTTCATATCTCATTCTACCAGAAGTGTACATAAGCCATTGCTGTTCTGCTGCATGACATCAGGTCTTGCGCCGTGCACTCTCTTACGCTCTTGGATGAATTACTTGCAGACATTGCAGCAGGTGATCCCTGGTGTGTATGTTCTCGCACAAAAAAAGAACAACACTTTCATTGATTCCCCACTTCTACAAATTCTTGTTGTATCTACTAAATCCCGACCGTGGTCTCTTTAAAGTCTTCCATCTCTGCCAGTCAAGTTCTGCGCCTGGTGACAGCACCTCCTCAGCATAGTGGGCATGCCCTTGTTGCTCCCGCCACAATTTTATTCTGATAGTTCTTGGTGGGTCTGCCAGTGGTTCCTCTGAGTGTAAGAAACTGCTCTTTGGCTTAAGGCGTTTTGGTACAGTTTGTTACCCATGTAATGGGTGACGTTCGTCTTGAAGCTGTTTTGATCTTTCAATTCTGTTCTGTACTGAATGTAGAACCTTTGGTGGAGCGATACCTGATAATGAGTAAAGATGTTTGACCCTTGTAGGTTTAAGACAACCAGTGATAAGCCTTCAGGTCTGATTGAGGACAGGGTCCAGTTAGTTTGTATGACATGATCGTTCCCACACAGGACTTTAAAAAGCAGCACCAGAGTAACAGAGCGCCATTACTGTCGTACATAAAACTTTTGCATCAGCTCCCTATTTTGACGTTGTCAGTTTTCCAAGTAAGCTATTCCGTGTTTGGACTTTTACCCTGATCTTCTCAATGTGTCGCTTAAATGATAGTGTCATGTCTAGGGTAAATCCCAGGTACACTGGGGAAGAGCAGTGTTCTAAGCTTGCACCATTCCACCAAACATTCAGTTCCCTCTTTCCTCTCTGTTGTTAAGATGGAATGGGCGAGTCTAGGTCTTCCTTGAATTGGGATTCAGCTGATTTTTATTGTAATAATTCGTTGGATTTTCTAGGTTTTCAGTTAGTGTTTCCTTGTAGTTTAATGCCTGAACAGCTATTGTCCTACTGTTAGCATATACATGAAAGATCTTGACCGCAGACTGATAGACTGGTCATTCGCGTAGATACTGAATAGAACTGGGACAAGGACACTGCCCTGGGGAAGCCCATTTTTCTGCAGCCACCGTCTACTCTTGTTATCCTGGAACTCAACAAAATATCTTCTGTTAAACAGAACTGATTTGAGTACTGCAGTAAGTCGAGGGCTTTTGTTGCCCTTTTCACTTTCGTAATAAGGTTTCTGGGGTTGATGGTATCATATGCTGCCGTCAAATCTGTAAAGACAACCCCTATTCCTAGCCGTTTCTCAAACCCATCTTTAATGAACTGGGTTAGGTTCAGAGCTTGGCTGGAACAAGATATGCCAGGTCGAAATCCTACTTGCTCTTTTATCAGCTTGCCCTGAATCAAGCCATTGAATATGTTTAGTATCAGTCTTCCAAACAGTTTGTAGGTTTTACACAACAGAGAGATCGGCCGATATCCTGACAATAGGGCAATGCATTTACAGTTGTTGTTCATTTTTTTAAAGCAGTAGCACAACTATTCATTTGAGGAGTGTTCACCACAAAGGCGATGAGTTCGCACCCTCCCATTGGATTGATGGAAAAGTATCGGGATTCGTCAGACCATGAACGCTCTGTCACTGCACCAACGTTGAGAGACGATGGTCATGTGTCCATTTCAGTCGTGGTTGCTGATATCATGACACAAGCGTAAGTCGTCAGTTACGTAGGCCCATTGCTAGGACACTGGGTGTTACGACACGCTACCTCTCTGCCCATTATTAAAGTCTGATGTTAATTTCATCACAGTTCTCCTGTTCTGCTTTATCTGTTTGATCAACCTACGACATCCGAAATCTGTAGTGAAAGGTGGCTGCCCATCACCTCGACGTTTGGACGTCGTTAAACCTTGGTTTAGCTAATTGCTGAAGACACTCAACATAGAATTCCTCGAACACCCGAAAGAAGTGCTTATTCTGAAATCATTCTTTCTGAGCCACTGGGCATCAACAATTTGCCCTTGGTTAAAATGAGATATATCACGTACCTTCCTCATTCTACGCACGAAGAGCTATTGTCACTGGTACTACAAACGCTAAACGTGTGTCTGACTATAGCAAGCATTCAAGTGACGTTGCCTGCACGGGTTTGTATGATGTAGATAGATGTAGCTGTGGTCACTTGCGCTCTTTATAATACCCTGATACTGTACTCCACTAACAGAAACGAGAGACTGAATATACACATCCAGGCGCATGACCAGGGGTAGACAAAACAGGTCATGCCACGTCACACCTAGAGGCCTCGTATGCTAGATGACTGGCTGGCCAGCCACGCGGGACTAGCCAAGCGGTCTTCAGCGCCACGCTACGGATCGCAAGCCGTTCTGCGTCGGAGGTTCGAATGCTCCCTCGGGTATGGATGTGTGTGTTGTCCTTAGGTTAATTTAATTTAGTTTAAGTAGTTGGTAAGACTAGGGACTGATGACCAACGTTGGTTGGTCTCATAAGATTACAATGAATATATATACGAACTAGTCGGCCATTATGAGGTGGTGGGCTGTGCTCCAAGGGGTCAGCCAGTCAACTAGCATTCGCGACGCATGTGCACTTAGGTAGGTCACGTGATAAGAGTAGGGTAATTCAACGCGATCGATAGCGAAGCAGACTGGCTGGTCGCTGGGACACAGCCCAAAGTCTCTTAGCGGCCAGCCAGTCAGCTAGCGATCGCGTTGGCTCAACCTTGTCTTCCTCGCTAGCCTTGCGTCCTCTAGGTTTCACCCGGCACAATCAATTGTGTGACCTGTCTTCTAGGCAGTGTTGATCAGTGTCACCAAAGTCGTTCCATGTACGAGGTTGTTGTGATCTTATGTAGCAGACTCTAAAAATCATTTCAAAGGATCAGTAGCTGTTTAGTAAATAGCAGTATTTGCAATCACATTAAACATTCATTGTCTCTGTGCACACTCGTTGTTGTTGTGGTCTTCAGTCCGGAAACTGGTTTGATGCAGCTCTCCACAATACCCTATCCTGAGCAAGCCTCTTCATCTCCACATAAGAACGGCAACCTACATCTGTCTGAATCTGCTTACTGTATCCATCTCTTGGTCTTCCTCTGCGGTTTTTACCCCACACACTTCCCTCCAACGCTAAATTCACAATTACTTGATGTCTAAGAATGTGTCCTACCAATCTATCCCTTCTTTTAGTCAAGGTATGCCAATATATATATATATATATATATATATATATATATATATATATATATATATATATATATATATATATATTCTTTGTTTCTAGTATCACGTACGATTAAACTCGTTTTGGTATCCTTCTCCGTCAGAGAAGCACGTGGATATTAATGTGTTTAACACTAACACGGAGTTGTTGAGTACAGAGCAGTTATTATCTGACTTTGCAATGAAAACAGCATCTTCTACAGGCCTTCGTCGGTTTTCTATTATGACCCCTGGACACGGTTTTAAAGATGGGCTACATTACAATTTCATACTTATTTGCTACCAATACATTTTTATTAACACGTACTAGACTTTATTTATCAAAATGTTTTACTTAAATGTCATCACAGCAAGTAAATTTATTTAGAACACAAAGATCAAAATAAAAATAGTTACAAAAAACTAAAATTACAATCTCTGTCACAGACATCAGTTTGCGCAGCAAGACTACCAAATAACATTCCCCCGCATTTTCTTTTGACTGAAATGATCAATTACGTTGGAAAACTTGACCGTTTCGCCCACGTAATACTCATGTGCTAAAAGTGCTAAAATGTTAACACGACTTCGGCCTGTTGTGCTCCTTTGGCCAGTTTTTAAAGATGTTCCCAGTTCACTAAATGACCTGTGAGTCGTGGACACGGTTACCGGAATGGTACCAGAAACTATAATTCAAAAAAATGCTTGTTGGTTTTTTTCATATATGAAGGAAGAATGATTCATTGAATCCCTTACAGATTGAAAGACCATACTCTATTATGAACATTCTCCATATGTAGAATTTTTTCACGATGCATTCTGGATCTGATAAGCGTGAAAACTATTGCGCTGTATGCACCCGCACACTGTCGTGCCACTGTTCTGTACGGCAATAAAGTATTACACAATAAAACATATCTCAGACGTGTATCTGCAATAGTGTTTCAGAAATTCCTTAAAAGACAAGAAATAATTTGAAAAAAAAAAAAAAAAATTCGATTCATTCTTCTATCAGATCATTTTATATCTACGTTCGAAGTAGTTTTATCGCATGAGAAACGTATTATGCCGCTGAGACAGCACGTATACGAGTCGTAGGGCCGCCGCTTAATATTGACGGCGGAGGCCGTAGCGTTGCAGTGCGCATGCGCGGCTGAGGTGCAAATTCTCTTTTGAACCCCCTGGAGGCAGCATATGGTCGCTCTCGCGGCAGGAAGGGGCGAGGGGAAACGCAGCTTTTAACACGCGTTAGAGCTGGTAGTAATGTCAGCTCCTGGCTACCCGGGCCCAGGCGGTTACACACGAATGGTTCCAAAGAAAGACAATGAAACTACTGCTCAACTCGCCTTGCGCATGCGCAAATCCTCCATGAAAGCAACATCCGTCCTTCATATCTGTCTTTGGCGCATTGAAGATTTATAAAATACAGTCATTTTTGACAAAATACCTTATAAGTACCAATTATGGACGCATCAACTGTAAAAGCTTTCAGAAATCCGATCATGAATAATAATGAAGGCAACTACTCTCCTCCTAGCAACCTAGCAGGAATAGCCATGTGGTTAGCGGCATCGCTATGCGCTGTCGAAGGTAGTGGGTTCGAGTCAGACTGCAAGCAATTTTTTAAACCCACTCTTCTTTTTAACAGATATGGGAACAATGACTTTTGTGTTGTTGCTTGCCACATATGCTTTGGACGGTTTTACAAATGTGTCGCGATTTTGAGAGTAAATGACACTTGTACTCTTCGTAGTAACAAATATTTTACTGTTTAAAAAGATGCGGGGAGAGCAGCCAATGCGCATGAGCAAGGTTAGGAGGGGACGCTGCTCTCAGTGTCACATGACCCGAAGATAGCTTTTTGCTTCATCGTAACAGATTCATTTCGTTACAGTCAGTGTAATCTGTGTAATCAGTTACTTAATGTGTTTTAGTGTTCTTGTGCACATTTATATGTTCTTTGTGAATATTATCAAAGAAAGATGAACTACGCTCGGTATCTTTAGAAACAAATTACTCAGCTTTAAGCTTGCAAGAGAAGTGTGAAATAACGAGGCTTGGTAGGCCGACGCCTCAGATCAAGCAGGCAAAAACAAGCTGAGAGAAGACATTCAGCGGGATTGAATATCGAAAGTCTCAAAGTTACCAAAAATAAACGAATAGTATATTTGTTCAGGATAGCAGATAGAAATAAAATACATTGCTTCTTCAAAGACAGATTCCACTCGTTTCTAACACTAAACATAGGTGAAGACCAGATGAGGCTCAAATTCAAAGAAGTGGTATCGACGGCAGTTGTGTAAGGGGTCAACTCCAGCGCAGTCCAACGGTGCTCGTAGAACCACTACCTACGTAAACAGACCACGGTCATGTGGCCGCGCCGACACTGCTCACTAGAGCTCTGCATTTCGATGAAAACAACCGCTCGAGCCTTTCCCGTTTCATGCCTCTGTTCGACGGCTGGGGTAGGCGCACGCTGCGGCACGGCTGTGGCCGTCTAATGCCCCATGCGGCCGGTCGCCGGTCGGACATAATGCAGACCTCTACTGCTCACTCCCCTCGTCCAACCTTCAGACTGCAGACGATGGCACCCGGAAAACCAACTGACTGCTCGCCGCTCACCGCGGCAGCTATAGGCCACTTCAAAGAAGGAGCGCTGGAGAGCGCAAAGAGAGGTCACTAACCCGCGAATGAGGCGCCATCGCCGGCAGGCACAGAAAGGCCAGTCGATAACTAACATGAGCAAACAAAAGAAGATGGAAAGCACGAAACAGGCCAAACAGGAGCCGGCACGGCTCAACCTCCCCCCCCCCCCCCCCTTAAACTAGACAATCGGCCGAAAGAAGAGGAAGGGCACCCGAAATGCAAGATAGCCCTGGACTAAGTGTCAACCACTCTCCCCTCCCCCAGGGGTAAACTTAACCTGGCTGACATGTACCTTAAACTCCTTCCCAGTACGAAGTTCGCGGACCAGAAGGTTAACCGGTTTCAAAATTCGTACTGAGGGGAAAACTTGTTACTGGCGGCAACCTGCCTTCCCCTCTCGGGATAATTACGGATATAGACGGTATCGCTGACAAAACAGGAGCCGGCACGGGTCAATATTATTGACATCCACTTACATGAGTAGAAATGATCATCAGAATAAAATACGAGAAATCAGAGCTCGAACGGAGAGATTCAGGTGTTCTTTCTTTCCGCGCGCTATTCGAGAATGGATTGGGAGATAAAGTAGTATAATGGTGGTTCGATGAACCCTCTGCCAGGCACTTAAATGTGATTTTCAGTGTATCCCATGTAGATGTAGCAGATCTTGTAACGAAAATATACCTAGAGGTGGTGCGGAGGCGGGCGCCGAAATGTCGAAGCGTGTAGTGTGCGGAGAAGGCGGCGGAGGCACCACTATCAAGATCCGGCACTGAAAGAAGTGAACCCCCAGTCATCTGAAGCACCTGCTGCCACGGTTGGTAATTGGCAATGCAGTATCCAGAGCCTATAGAGGTGTGACAGGTTCCTTTGGCTTAAAGCTGGTACCGCCGCAGGGATCCATGGCTCGGCTGTAAGTGTGTACGGCCCCTGCTCCTGCTTCCCGCTGACAGAGCACGACTGGGACCCAGGGCTCGTGGACGGCACTCGGCTGCTCATTAAAACTGCAGTGGCGCCTAATGCGGCCCTCCGGCGCACAGGCAATTTTTGGACACCCCCGCGGGCGCCGCCTGTGATGTCGGCGGTAATGTTTATTTGCACATGCAAGCGCCGGCTACGAGGCCGGGTGCAGCGGGACCCCACTTCCTGGAAACGGGATAACACACGGGCCAACTCCGCCGCGCCTGCCGTACGTGCCACGCATTCTACTCTTCCGTTAAATTCCTAACCTTTTTTCGACTGTATCCCTGACACGCCTGACGTCTCACGACGAATGAAGCTTTTGTCTCTTAGAACTGCCTTGCAGGCAATGACGCCATGTTTGGCATGTAGGCATATTCGACTCACTCACTACAGATCCTGTATCTACATCTACATCTAGAGCTATCACTTCTGTGCCACTGATACTTGGCAGCATACCCTCTTGCCAACTCCGCCGCGCCTGCCGTACGTGCCACGCATTCTACTCTTCCGTTAAATTCCTAACCTTTTTTCGACCGTATCCCTGACACGCCTGACGTCTCACGACGAATGAAGCTTTTGTCTCTTACAACTGCCTTGCAGGCAATGACGCCATGTTTGGCATGTAGGCATATTCGACTCACTCACTACAGATCCTGTATCTACATCTACATCTAGAGCTATCACTTCTGTGCCACTGATACCTGGCAGCATACCCTCTTGATGTCACACAGAGGAAACTTCACCACCCCATCTGCCTACAAGATCTTCCAATTCACTCCTCCAGATCGCCTAAAGTTCCGCACTCCGCTGTGGCATAAAGGAAGGAACAACTTCAACATTAAAGAATAGTGGCGCAAGAGGTGGAACGCGGATGTATCTACATCTACATAGATACTCTGAAAATCACATTCAAGTGCCTGGCAGCGGGTTCATTAACCACTTTCATAACTTTTCTCTACCATCCCATTCTCTAATACCGCGCGGGAAGAAAGAACACCCAAATCGTTCCGTTTTTGATCTGATTTCTCTTATTTTATTGGGATGGTCATGTCTCCCTAAGTAGGTGTGTGCTAGCAAAATATTTTCACATTCAGAACTAAAAGTCGGTGATTGAAACTTCGCAAACAGATCACGCCGCAATGAATAACGTCTTTCTTTTAACGATTTCCACCTCAATTCGTGCAACATTTCCGTGACGCTCCCCCCCCCCCCCCGTAACATGATAGAACAAAACGAGCTGCTCTTCTCTGAACCTTCTCAATGTCTTCCGTCAGTCCCGCCTGGTGAGGATCCTACAAGGGGCAACAGTACTCCAGGAGAGGACACACAAGTGTGATGTAGCCAGTCTCTTTGGTGGAGCTGGTGCATCTTCGAAGCGTTCTGCCGATGAAACGTATCCTTTGTTTCGCCTTCCCCACAATATTTTCTGTGTTCTCTCCAGTCAAAGTTGTTCGTAATTGTAACTCCTAGGTACTTGGTAGAATCTACGACCTTAAGGTTTGACTGATTTATCACGTTATTGAAGTTCAGCGGATGTCTTTTAGTGGTCATGTGTATTACTTCCACTTTTCTTTATTTAGTGTCAATTGCCAAATTTCGCACCATGTAACAGCACATCATGGCGTCGAGGACCTAACTGCCAGCCTACCAAGGTTCCATCTGCAGAGAAGTGTGTGGACAAAATTAAACAGAATAATACCTGGCCGTGCCAGGGGCTATGCTATGATGCACAAGTCGGGACTCCGAGGTTCTCCAGCCTGTGATTGTGGTGCCCAAGAACAAACGATCCAACATATCGTCACAGACTTTCCCCTGAGGAAATATCCTGGCCCATTCAGTGACTTTATAAATGCTACCTCGTCTGCAACTTGTTGGATTCAGTCACTTGTTATTGATTTATGATCATCTGTATATATGTATTTACTTACGTTGTCACCGTATCTCATGTATTAAAGTAGTGTATTTATCAAATTAGTAACTTTTAGTATTTGAACATATATATTAAACTTGTATCTAATGTAAAAATAAATAACTATCTCACATGTAATGGTCAATGCTGCTGTTGTTGCCATACGACAAATAAATAAAAATAAAATCTATATCTACTTGGGATACTTTGCAAACCACATTTAAGTGCCTGGCAGGGGGTTCATCGAACCACCATTATACTATTTATCTCCCATTCCATTCTCGAAAGCGTGCGGGAAGAAACATCATATGAATCTCTTCGTTCGAGCTCTGATTTCTCGTATTTTATTCTGATGATCTTTTCTATCTATGTAAGTGGGAGTCGACAAAATATTTTTGCATTCGGAGGAGAATGTTGGCGATTGGAGTTTCGTAAGTAGCCCACGCCGTAGCGATAAGCGCCGTTGTTGTAATGATTCCCATTCCATATCCTGTATCATTTCTGTAACGCTGTCTCCCCTGTATCGAGACAATACAAAACGAGCTGCCCTTCTTTGGACTCTTTCGATGTTTCGATGTCCCCCGTCAAACCCATCTGATAAGGATCCCACACTGGGCAGCAATACTCGAAAAAAAAAAAAAACCCGCACAAGCGTAATATATAGAGTTTCTTCAGTAGTTCTGTTGCTTTAAGGGTTCGGCCAATAAAACGTAGTCTCTGGTTCGCGTTTTCCACGACATTACCTACGTGTTGTTTCAAGTTTACGTGGAAACTTGCCGGGTCCCGCCATTTTTTTACCACACTGTGCGCGGAACGAGCCTTTAGATAGCAACCCAAGCAAAAGCCCCACCACTAAACTATTAAAATAAGGCATCAGTTCGAGGTACGACACCAAAGTACATGTTCTATCTTAATAGTCAATACATCGTAAAAATAAATGGCATTTGTCTATGTTTATATAGTTCTAATAAATTTATGAGCAAATGAAAGTCTTGTGAAGCAGTTTCTAAGTGTGTCCAATGTTAATACCATATTTTGCGATGTTCTGGTAACGTCGACAACTGGCAGTTTATACACTAGGTGCGACAATAAAGTAATGAGAGTGATCAACAAATCGATCAGTGCCGCAGACAAACTTGCAGTGACGATGAGGTAATTGTTGTCTTAGTTTCTTATGTACAACTGTGGTGCTGTTTATTAGAACAAGAATGTGTTCATCTGATACTTCAGACGACACGGGCCGACCCATCGCAGCCGCGGCCATCCGTCGCGTCTTGGACAACGTACTTTTAAGCTAAATGTAAAGTAAGAAAAATAATTTACTCATTCTTTGTAATAGATATTAATATTCTGCTTAAATTATAGGACACCAAAATAATTAAAAGTTATGAAATATAAACTAGCTAAATTAAATGGTATGCTATGTATTAAACATGTGTGTGGGAAAGAGGGAAGCAAACGAGTCTCTTCCTTTGTTTTGCAAAGTGTGTTCAAGGGACAGAAAAATAGCTGAACAGGAAGGGAAGATTAGGGCCCTTCAGGCTGAACTGGATAGTGCTAGGGAGGAACTTACGAGGTTAAGGGGGGAGAAGGGTGAGCAGGGGTGGGAAGTGGTAGCAGGGAATAGGGGCCACAGAGAGAATATAGTTCCTGACAGCTTCACAATTGGCACAATCAACAGATTTGCCTTGCTACCACAGTCAAGTGAGGAAGAGGCTCCTTTAGAAGTAGGTGCAGTTAGGAAGCAACAGACTTTCACAAGGAAACCAACGGTTTCAAAGAAAGTAGATAGTAGGAGGAAAGTTCTGTTGTTAGGAAGTAGTCATGGAAGAGGTGTGGGCCAGATTTTGCAGGAAAAACTAGGTGACAGGTACCAGGTCACAAACTTTTTCAAGCCCAGTGCAGGTCTAAAGCCAGGTGGTAGAGGATATAGGTTCCTTGTGTAAGGGTTTCACAAAACAGGATCATGTTGTTATAGTGGGTGGGGTGGGAAACAGCAGTGATAGGGATCAGGGCTACAATATTGAGTGTGACCTGGTTAAAATAGCTTCTGCAACGACCCAGACAAATGTTGGACTGTTGCCTGCTTTCATGCGGCATGATCAACCCCAATTGAACCGCTCCGTCAGGAGAGTCAATATGGAGATTGATCAACTGCTTAGGGCGGCCACTCTGTCGGACATAGATTTTGTTCCTGTGGATGCTATTGATAGGTGGGATTTCACTAGACATGGCCTGCATCTCAATAGGAAAGGGAAGGGGAAACTAGCTGGGTTGGTAGCAAAATCCTTAAGGGGGGACACTGCAATTCATGAAGGTACTTCTTTTTTAGGCTAAGATCAGTGTCCAGTGAGAAGCTCAGGCAAGCAGGTGCTAAAAATGTTGAAAAATCAAATATTTCTCAGAAAAGTAAAGTAAAAAATAATGTTAGCTTTTTTCACCAGAATATTGGGGGACTAAAGAATAAAATAGATGAGCTTTTAGTTTGTTTAGATGGTATAGAAACTGATAATGTAATAGATATACTATGCCTGTCTGAGCATCACAGTGTCACCGGTATGGAAAATGTGAATGTCAGTGGATATAAATTAGTCTCAAATGTAAGTAGAGACAATAAGATAAGAGGAGGAGTTGCCATATATGCCAAAAGCTATCAAAGTGTATAAAATTTAGAAACAAAAAGGTTTTGTGTAGAGCAGCATATTGAAGCATGTGCCTGCCAGCTTAAACTTAATGATGATTATCTTATAATTGTAACAGTATATAGGTCCCATTCAGGGAACTTTCAGTTATTTCTGGAAAACTTGGATGCCTTGTTGTGCTATCTGTCAGATAGAGGGAAGCAAATTATTATTTGTGGTGATTTCAATGTAGATTCACTGAAAGAGTGTAATAGGAAGAAAGACCTGGAAGTCTTACTTGGCTCATTCAATCTGACATCCGTTATTGATTTTCCTACTCGGGTTTTAAATGGTAGCAGTACATTGATAGATAACTTTTTTATAGACCAAGATAAGTTTAACAACATAATGCTTGTCCCATTGAGAATGGTCTTTCGGATCATGGTGCACAGCTAGTAACAGCATATGAAATAGCTCCGTTCAGTAGTTCGAAACAGTCCACCAAAATTGTGCGCTCGATTAATGACTTAACAACTAAAAATATCAAAGAAAGTCTACAGCAGTTAGACTGGGATGAGGTTTACAAGGAACCTGATGTTAATTTAAAATATAATTTATTTCACGACACATTTGTAAGGGTATTTGATAACTGTTTCCCCAAGAAATTAGTAAAATTTAATTCTAAGAAACCATGCAAAAAACCATGGCTTACTAAAGGAATAAAAATATCGTGTAACAGAAAAAGGGAACTATCTCTGTCCACAAGAAAGAGTAATAACCCAGAAACAATAAAATATTATAAAAGCTACTGTGCTACATTAAGAAAAGTTATTAAAAATCAAGAAGCATGTGCATCATGTCTGAGATTAGCTCCTCTGATAATAAAATTAAAACAATTTGGAATATTATTAAAAGGGAGACAGGGCAACCAAGAGCAGAGGAAGAGGGTATTACCATCAAAACAAATGAAAACTTTATTAACAAAAAGTCAGAAGTTGAAAACATTTTTAATGATTACTTTTTAAATGTTGTGGAGAAAATAGGATCTAAATGTTCATTAGAAGGAGCAAGGCAATTAATGGAAGAGGCCATACCCACACAATTTGATACAATTGAAATTCCACCCACCTCACCTTCAGAAATTAGGAAAATAATAAACTCTCTCAAGAGTAAACGGTCATATGGAATTGATGGCATTTCCACCAGGGTATTAAAAACTTGTTCCCAGGAGATAAGTAGGATTCTCAGTCATATTTGTAATAGCTCTTTAAAGCAGGGTATTATCCCAGATAGACTGAAATATGCTATCGTTAAACCTTTGCATAAAAAAGGGGATACATACGATGCCAACAACTACCGGCCCATCCCACTTCTGACAGCTTTATAAAAGATTTTTGAAAAAGTTATGTATTCTTGAGTTGCTTCACATATTAGTATAAATAAAGTACTAACAAAATGTCAGTTTGGTTTTCAAAAAAGCTTTTCAACTGAAAATGCTATATATACCTTCACTGATGAAATATTAAATGCTTTGAATAACCGGAAATCACCAGTAGGGATTTTTTGTGATCTTTCAAAGGCTTTTGATTGTGTAAGTCATGGGATTCTTCTAGATAAGTTTATTGTGGTATGAGTGGGACAGTGCACAAATGGTTTAAATCATACTTAACTGGAAGAGTGCAGAAAGTTGAAATAAGCAGCTCACATGATGTAGATGAGATAATTAATTGTTATAACAGGGAAGTATTCAAAAATGGGGTCCCACAAGGTTCGGTCTTGGGTCCTTTGCTATTCTTAATATATATTAATGACTTGCCATTCTACATACACGAAGATGCTAAACTAGTACTTTTTGCTGATGATACAAGTATAGCTATCACACCTGACAAACAGGAATTAACTGATGAAATTGTAAATGATATCTTCCAGAAAGTCATTAAGTGGTTCTCTACAAATGGACTCTCATTAAACTTTGATAAAACCCAGTATATACAGAAAATGACATGACACCATTAATAAATTTAGACTTTGAAAATAAATCTGTAGCTAAGGTAGAATATTCAAAATATTTAGGTGTTTCAATTGACGAGGGACTGAATTGGAAGAAACATATTGAAGATCTCCTGAAATGTCTGAGTTCAGCTACTTATGCTATCACAGTCATTGCAAAATTTGGTGATATAAATCTCAGTAAATTAGCTTACTACTCCTATTTTCATTCACTGCTTTCATATGGGATCATATTCTGGGGCAATTCAACATTGATTAAAAAATTATTCATTGCACAAAAGCGTGTAATCTGAATAATTGCTGGAGCCCACCCAAGAGCATCCTGCAGACATTTATTTAGGGATCTAGGGATACTCACTGTAGCTTCACAATATATATATTCACTCATGAAATTTGTTATTAACAATCCGACTCAATTCAAAAGTAATAGCAGTGTGCATAGCTACGACACTAGGAAAAAGGATGATATTCACTATTCAAGGTTAAATCTAACTTTGGCTCAAAAAGGGATGAATTATGCTGCCACAAAAGTCTTTGGTCACTTACCAAGTAGCATCAAAAGTCTGACAGATAGCCACCAAGTATTTAAAAAGAAATTAAAGGAATTTCTGATTGGCAACTCCTTCTACAATGTAGATGAAGTTTTAGATGAAACTTTAAAAAATTAATAAATAAAAAATAATAATAAAATAAATATCCGTAAAATATTGATTGTCAAGTATAGACAACATTTACTAAACTGACACGTTCCACGTCATTAAGAAATGTCGTATATACGATCTATGGAACAAGTATTAATCTAATCTAATCTAGAACAGAGACAATATTCAATCTAGAGGTGTTCTAGTAAAGGTTCGTCAGTTATTTTAGCGTTTGTTGTGCCGTAATTGCTTTAAGTGGTGTTATTTGTGTTCGCGTGTGCGCCGGCATCGACGTCTTACTGCTTTGTTTACATCTGGTGGCGAGTGGTTCCAGCCGTAGTGGTCTCAGGCCATTAGCGCCCAGTTCGGAACAGAGATTCGCTAGATCTCGAAAGAAATTATAGCTGCCAGAAAGGAGAGTATCACGAGAAAGCTAAAACAGAAGAATAACAAAATCAAATAGAAGGGTTAAATATCCTTTGATAAATTAGCCATGTTGATAAAACGCAAAACTAGAGTAGCTGCTCGTGTGTCATCAGCTAAAAGTTCCTCCAGAGTAGACGTCAAATTAAGGGCTACATGGAAATGATTAAAATTAAGACAAGACAGTAAAACATGTCGCACCGCCAGCAATTCACCACAGGAGCACAGCGGTGCAGGGTCAGCGGTTTGCAAATGATGGTGGCTGAATTGACAGTGACCGATCCGCAACCGGGCCAGGATGACCTCCTCTCGCCGAGAAGGGCGTGAGGAGGTCCTCCATTTAAAATTTATTGAATCCGTCGTCCATGCTGGAGCTGGTACTGCGGTTGGTCAAGATTATGTAGGAATCAGGTTACCATACGCCGTATGTTTTATAAAAACATTTATTTCTTGGCTACCAGTTTCGGCATTACATTATGCCATCTTCAGGCCCCTATATCGGACTGTAGCATCCATTTAAATAGGGATCCAATCTGGGTAAGTGGACTTCTTGCTATCAGTAAGATCCAACAACAGCCAATGCGACGACAAAGACTTATTTACAATTCCCTTGAACTCTATGACTTTTTAATAAAAAAACTTTGTGTTGTCTTAAGAACGAAAATGGCAGATAAACACCTGAAGACGTGACCTTTTTCGGAAAGTGGTCGGGTTTCTATGAGAAGGTTACTTCACTACAATTCGAATCAAATCAGTGTGTGATGAATGTAGGAAAGTTATGTAGAATAAAGTACCCTCATTATTTAATGTACCAGATTAACCATCACAGCTTTTACTAGATTAGATTAGTACTTGTTCCATAGATCATGAATACACTAATGATGTGGAACGTGTCAGGTTAATGAAAGGTGCCTTTACAAATTATAACTTTGTACTAAATATTACATGACACAATTTACTTTTATTTCATTTTATTTGTTTATTTTATTCCAGATTTACTAATTCATATCTAAAAATTCATCTATAATGTAGAAGGAGTTGCCATTCAGAAATTCTTTTAATTTATTTTTAAATGCTAGTTGGCTATCTGTCAGGCTTTTAATGCTGTTTGCTAGGTGACTAAGGACTTTTGTGTAAGCATAATTCACCCCTTTCTCTGCGAAAGCTAGATTTAACCATGAAGAACATTTTTTCTCCTAGTGTTGTAGTTATGTACACTGCTATTGCTTCTGAATTCGGTGGGATTGGTAATAACAAATTTCATAAGTGAATATATATATACTGTGAAGCTAGTGTGAAGATGCCTATCTCTTCAAATAAGTGTCTGCAGGATGATCTTGTATGACCTCCAGCAATTATTCTGATTACACGCTTTTGTGCAACGAATACTTTTTTACTCAGTGATGAATTACCCCAGAAAATGATGTTATACGAAAGTAGAGAATGAAAATAGGTATAGTAAGCTAATTTACTGAGATGAATATCACCAAAATTTGCAATTACTCTAATAGCATAAGTAGCTCAACTCAAACGTTTCAGCAGATCTTCAACCCCTCATCAATGTATACACCTAAAATTTTTGAATATTCTACCTTTGTCACAGATTTCTGATCGAAGTCTATTAATAGTGTCATTCCATTTACTGTATGGAACTGTATGTACTGTGTTTTATCAAAATTTAATGATAGTCCATTTGTTGAGATCCACTTAAAGATTTTCTGAAAGACGTCGTTTACAATTTCTTCAAAAATGTGTTCAAATGTTTGTAAAGCTTATGGGACTTAACTACGGGGTCATCAGTCCCTAAACATACAAACTACTTATGAAATAGGACGGCACAAATATCCATTCCCGAGGAGGGATTCGAACCTCCGACCGTAGTGGCCGTGCAGACCGTGACTGGAGCGCCTCAGCCCCTCGACAATTTCTTCAGTTAGTTCTTGTCTGTCAAGTGAGATAACTATACTTGTATCATCAGCAAAAAGAACCAGCTCTGCATCTTCATGAATATAGAATGGCAAATTTAATGATAGTCCATTTGTTGAGATCCACTTAAAGATTTTCTGAAAGACGTCGTTTACAATTTATTTTTTACAATATTAAGAACAACAAAAGGCACCCCATTTTTGATTGTCCCCAGTTTGACGAATCCGCTGTTTTCTGCATATTATGTGAACTACTTATGTAAACTTTCTGTACTCTTCCTGTTAAGTATGATTTAAATCATTTGTACACTTTCCCATTCATACCACAATACTTTAGTATATCTAGAAGAATTCCATGATTTACACAATCAAAAGCCTTGGAGAGATCACAAAAAATCCCAACGGGTGATGTCCGGTTATTCAGAGCATTTAATATTTCAGTTGTGAAAGTATATATAGCATTTTATGTTGAGAAACCTTTCTGAAAACCAAAGTAATATTTTGTTGGAACTTTATTTTCACCTAAGTGTGAAGCTACTCTAGAATACGTTACTTTTTCAAGAATTTTGGATAAGGCTGTCAGAAGTGAGCTGAAGGAAAAGCCTTGCAAGCGTGGCAATGAAACGTCGAAAGCAACGGAATAGTTTCAGAACAAAGCAGAAACCAGTCCAAAATTGTTGCTACATCTGAACCACAGAGGGGAAGAATTTTCAATACATTCGTTTTATAAGTAAAAGTTATAACATTCAACAGTATATCCGTTTAACCGAAGGACGAGTCAGACTGTGTAAGAAAGGCGAATCATTAGATTCTATAATGAATAAAAGAAAGTGCCTTTCATGTAAGAATAGCCCGTAACAGGAATTTTTATTTCTCATATGTTTACATTCTATTACTTTCAGCGGAATAAACTACAAATATATACATATTCGTAAATATTACATCTTGAATAAGTTGTTGTTTGTATCAGTGAATTTAAGAGATTCGGCTAGTTTTACGTTTATTTCACGATTATTTATGTCTCTGGATATATTAGTAATATTTGGAAAGCAAAAGTTACATAAACTATTTGGTTAATTACGTTGTTGTGGTCTTCAGTCCGCAGACTGGTTTGATGCAGCTCTCCACGCTACCCTGTCCTGTGCAAGTCTTTTTATCAGGGAATACGTTCGGCAACCTACATCCTTTTGAATATGCTTACTATATTCGTCCGTCGGTCTACCTCTACGATTTTTACCCCACACGCTTCCTTCTAATGCTAAGTTGACAATTCCTTGACGTCTCAGAATGTGTCCAACAAATCTATGCCTTCTCTTAGTCAGGATATGCCAGAAACTCCTTTTCTCCCCGATTCGGTTAAGCACCTCCTCATTAGTTAGGTGATCTACCCATCTAATTTTCATCATTCGTCTGTAACACCACATTTCAAAAGCTTCTATCATCTTCTTTACTTCGGCCATCAGAAGTTATCTTGCTACCCAAATAACAAAACTCATCTACCAGTTTCACTGTATCAGTACCTAATCTAATTCGCCGGCCGCGGTGGCCGAGGAGACTGAGGCGCTCCAGTCACGGTCTGCACGGTCACTACGGTCGGGGGTTCGAATCCCCCCTCGGGCATGGATATTTGTGCCGTCCTTAGTATTAGCTAGTTTGTAAGTTTAGGGACTGATGACCCCGTAGTTAAGTCCCATAGACTTTACAAACATTTCAACATTTTTTTTTAATCTAATTCCTTCAGCATCGCCTGATTTTCTGACATTGCATTCCATTACCTTCGTTTTACTCTTGTTAATGTTCATCTTATATCTTCCTTTCAAGACACTGTCCATTCCTCTCAATTGCACTTCCAGATCTTGTGCGGTCTCTGAGAGAATTACTATGCCATCGGCAAACCGCAATGTTTTTATTTCTTTACCCTGCACTTTAATGCCGTCTCCAAATTTCTCCTTCCATTCCTTACCTGCCTGCTCGATGTACAGATTGAACAACATTGGGGAAAGCCTACAACCCTGTCTTACTCCCTTCCCAACCTATGCGTCCCTTTCTTGCCCTTCGACTCTAATAACCGCTTTCTGGTTTTTGTATAGGTTGAATATAACTCTCCGCTCCCTATATTTTACCCCTGCTACCTTCAGAATTTGGAAAAGTGTGTTCCAGTCTATATTGTCAACAGCTTTCTCCAAATCGACAACCGCTAAAAACGTAGGTTTCCCTTTCCTTAGACTATCTTCTAAGATAAGTCGTAATGTGAGTATTGCCTTCCGTGTCACTACATTTCTCCTAAATCCAAACTGATCTTCCCCGAGGTCGAATTCCACAAGTTTTTCCATTCGTCTGCAAAAAATCTGTGTTAGTATTTTGCAACCATGACTTATTAAACTGATAGTTATGTAATTTTCACTCTTGTCCGGATCTGCTTTTTTGGGATTGGGATTACGATATTCTTCTTGAAGTCGGAGGGTATTTCACCTGTCTCATACATCTTGCATACCAGGTGATACAATTTTTTCACGACTGTTGGTAACAACTTTCGCAGCAGTGTGTGTGTGTGTGTGTGTGTGTGTGTGTGTGTGGCGACGTTTGACGTTAGGCTGTGGTCGCAGGGTGCTCAAGTGCCGGCAGCTGCCACCGTGGCGCTGCCGTCGCCGTCCGAGAGTAATTGGGGCCGCGACCTGACCGCGACCGCCCACGCCGCCTCCGTCCCCAGTAGCGGGCTCATGTCGCTTCTTGTGACGACGAGGTCTCTGGGGGAACAAGCACCTCTGTGAGGAGCACGGAGAGGCAGCGGTTTGCTGGAGAACAGGGAGCTTGTCGTAGGCAACAAGCCCGAAGTGACTCACTGCTGCATCCTTACTGAACGTAGGAGACAGTATTGGGTTGTAATGTTCTGCCGAGAACGAGCTGATAACACAAAGATTAGAAGCAGAAACCAAACAAGCAGAAGGAAGGAAAACTGACAGCTTTATATACACTCCTGGAAAATGGACACCATGTATTCGTCAACCCACAAGAGGAAAATTTTATTGCCACATTCTTGAGGATGTATAGAACACACGATCACACAGGCAGAGCCATAAGCACGTGAGTACAATCACCGGAGCCTGCGTAAAGTCGGCGCTAGCCCGTGTATACCCTATTTTTGCAGCAGTGCACGCTGTAATTCCTTCATGGAAACGATCGTAGATGTTCTGATTGTGGTCATGTTGAATGGCCTGCCATGCAATTTCCACCTGGTGCCTCAGTTGGACCAAATTTTAGCCGCTCATGCAGACCGCGCAACACATAGTTTCATCCGGTCTCAAACGTGCTCATTGGGGAACAGATCTGGGGATGATGGGTAGGGTAGTTGACGTACACCTTGAAGAGCACGTTGGGTTGTACCGGATACGTGTGGACGTGCATTGTCCTTTTGGAAAAGCATATCAATTTGTTGGTGCATGAACGGTGGCAAGGCGGGTTAAATGATGGTTTCATTATACCGTGCACTGTTCAAATTTCCCTCTACGATCACGAGAGGAGAACTGCTAGAGAGGATTTGGCGCTCCAAACCATGATGGTACGTGTCCGCCCCGTTTGCCTCTGTCGCGTACTTCCCTACACGACCTACAAGCGCGTACGACTATCATTCACACCGAGGCGACAGCGAATCTCATCACTGAAGAGGACAAGTGTCCATTCTTTCTGTATCCATTTTGATTTGAAAGATGTTGAGACGACGGCGTTCTATTATTGTTACATATGAAAATTCTTCAACCATTACTTTTAGATTTTAATGACTAGTTTAGAGATTATACCAATTTCTTCTTCAGACCCTAAGGCGCTATTGAGTGATGAAAGTGCATATAATAATTCGTCATTCAGCTGCTGACACAAAACCCTAACGGTCTGAAGGAGAGAATACTGTAATCTCGAAATTAGTCATTAAAATCCAAAGAAGACAATAAAGTAATCACGAAACTAGTCATTAAAATCCAAATGTAACGACTGAAGGTCTTTCTTTTGTAACAAGTCTCCATTACTTCCTTCATAATCACCTACCGTGACACGACTGGCAAGGACGTAGCCAAAGGGGGAGGGGGGGTCTTAGGGGTCCGGACCTCCCTTCCCTTCCCCATCGCCTAATCGATAAAATACTACTCAAACTTATGCTAAGGACACACATACACACCAATGCTCGATGGTGGACTCGAACCTCCGAAGGTACTAAATGAAATAAGACACGACCTAGCTACCGTGTAGTGAAACTGAATGATATTGTTATCAGTCAAACGTCGAAAAAGGGATACGCACTATCGACAGTCAACAAAGCAATCTATAGTTTTGAATCATTGATAAATGGATAACAACATCGGCTATTGCCCAGTCCTCCTTTCGCCGTTGACCACTGTTGGCGTTACTCCATTATTGCTATGTTAAGCACTACAGTGGAATGCTAGCGCTGCCGTTTATTTCTTTTGTGCTGTTGAGATAAGTTTCCAATTATGAGTAAGTTCATAACAAGAAAAAAGAGAAAAACCGACTTTCATTTGTCCACTAGCGTTATGGTAAGTTAAAATACGTGTACTACTATAATAGCTTATTTATCTATTTACATCAGTGGAGTCGTTATTTCGAGTGACAATATTTCAGTGTATCATTAGGCACGTCACTCAGTATGTGTAATATTTTTACAGTTAGGTTTAAGAGTAATATTTTATCTAGAGGGTGGATACGTTGCAATGGCAACAAGAGTAAAAGAACCAATAATCTTGGAAATAAAATTATAGACGTACGATTCCTAAATGAATATGCAAGGTATTTATAATAATGAAAAATTGATGCAACTCTTGTGAAACAGCGAGCTACAGTCGTGGCTGACAGGCAGCGATCTTGGTAACGTGCAGCCGTGTCGTTGCCAGTGTTCAAACATAAAGAAACACTTCTCATTCTATAATTTGACTTCGTTTGGAATAACAACTCAAGGTTTTGGTGGCTTGTGTTGAAACAATTTTTAAGAAATGTATATAAAATATTGCAGTATTTGTAAGACGTTCTTACAAACGCAAACTATGTGCATAATATGTTAGCCTAAGTTTGTTTTTAGAATAAATGGTAAAACCATGAGCCTTTGTAAATTTCTCTTTCACCCCTCCTTTGACAATATCCTGGCAACGTCACTGCAATTGGAGGCGGGCTGAACGATGTTGGGGCGTGAGCAGAGGACATCGTAATGGCATGCATCATTGTGTGTGGAGCCAAATCCTATACTGGCCGTTCTCCTCTAGTGATCGTCTAGAGTTGAACAGTGCCAAGTATACTGACACCATCATTCAACCCGTCTTGCTACCACTGATGCACCAACTACGCGATACACTTTTCCAACAGAACATTACACATCTATAAACATAAATTTATCCATGTTATTTGGATGTTTTTGAGGTCTGCGACTGTATTATAAGCTTTTTTGGAATGATTAATGCTGCATACCCAACAAATTACTCAATAAAAAACAGCAAACAGCTAATAGAAGAAATTAAGAACATTAAAATTCCTCATTCTGCTCAACTAGTATCATTTGACATCAACAACCTATACACAAATATACCTATCCCAGAAACACTACAAATCATCAGGTCAAACCTCATAAAATATAAAAAATTATCAATGGCTGAAATAATTGAATTCATAGATCTGCTACAACTAGTGCTTAACCACAACTACTTCACCTTCAACAATAAAATGTACAAGCAACATAGAGGTCTTGCAATGGGCTCAAGTATAGCTGGTACCATTGCCAACATATATATCAACCACCTAGAGCAAAAAACTCTTGCCATGAAATCCAATTCCATGGATAAAATCATTTATTACAAACGATATGTGGACGATACCTTGCTCTTGATAGATGGTGACCATAATGATATTAATAATATCCTCAATACACTAAACAACCAGGACCAAAATATAAAATTCACGGTGGAACATGAAAACAATGGCAGCATCAACTTTCTAGACCTAACTATTAGTAAAGTAAACAATGCACACACCTTCAAAGTCTACAGAAAACCAACAACAGCAGATTCCACCATACATAACTCATCCTGCCATCCAACAACACACAAACATGCTGCATATAGAGCATTTGTTGACAGAGCCAACAACACACCAATGGAGAACAATACAAAACTTGAAGAATTCAATATCATCAAACAAATAGCCACAGCAAATGGTTATGATGACACACTGGTGGACAACCTTACACAACAAAGCAAAAAAAGAAACCAATCCCCACACAGAAATCAAAAAATAAAGCCACAGCATGTATCCCTTTCATTGGCAAACTATCCTACAAAATAGCAAACATTTTCAGACCACACATCAACATAGTTTTTAAAACCAACAATAAATTACAACACTCACTTAGACACAATATAAACACACTAACAGATAAACACACACACTCGGGCATCTACAAAATAGTATGCAACACCTGTAATGCCCTGTATGTAGGCCAAACAGGAAGAGAATTCAAAACAAGATACAATGAACACATAAATGCCTACCACACCAATAACTTTAATAAATCAGCAGTAGCTACCCATATAAAGAACACAAGACATACATTCCAGAATATCAAGAGTGATCTTCATATATTGCATAAAATGGACAAGGGACACATAATGGACCTGTGTGAAGAACTAGAAATCTTCATCCATGAGAAAATACATGGTGATCTACTTAATGATAAACTGGAAACCAACAATACTAATTTTTTCAAAAATTTCTCCAGTATTGAATGCATTTTTCATTAAAATATAAAATTAATAAAAGTAAAATATAAAATTAAAATGTAACACTGATCAATTCTTCAAAATGTAGCAACGTCTGTTTAAACTCATGCATATTCACCATATACTGATGTAAGTAGTTTATCTTAGCTTTTAAGGATCTTTGCATAGTAACCTTCAAATACAAAATGTCCACATGTGTTATAAGTGTATTTGTACTATGTGCTTGTGTTGTGTGCGCCAGACAACAAGTTTATCAAGATTAGCAAAACTGTAAGTAAACAAAACACTACAATAATCCAAAAACTATAATGATGAAACATAATTGTAAAAATAGCTATATCTTCCTAACAGGTTAAAACTGTACAAACATAACCTCACTGGCATCCACAACACAAAACACAATACATCAAGAATGTAACCAGTAACTGTAAACATGCACCCGATGATGGCAGCATGCTGCCGAAACGCGTCGTGCCAAAAAAATATTTATAAATAGTGACTGATGCAGCATTAATCATTCCAAAAAAGATTACACATCTACATGTATTCCGTACCACCCAACGTGGTCTTCATGGTGTACGTCGACTACCGTGGCCAGCACCATCCCCAGATCTGTCCCCCATTGAACACATTGGGGCATGCATGAAACGTCATATTTGGTGCTCTGCATGAGCCGCACTAATTGGTCCAACAGAGACACCAGGTGGAAAATGCGTGGCACCCCATTCCTGAAAACCACAAATAGCACCTCTAAGATCGTCTCAATGGAAGAATTACGGCTTGCAATGCTGCCGAAGGAGGGTGTATAGATAATAACTCCGACATTGCGCACTCTCTGCTGACTGCACTCACATACGTAATGCTTTGTCTGTGTAATATTATGTTGTACACATCCTCAAGGATGTGTCAATAAAATTTCCCCCTGCTCGGTCGACAAATTCAGAATGGTCTTTTTTCATTTTCCAGGAGTGTATTATTTTATAGTTTCGAGCCAAAGTGCATTTGACAGGGCAGAATTAGATATTTATTTATTGACATAGTGTCTAGTAAAACATCATGCAAGGCAAATTGCTTGATGAATATATGTAGAGTGAAGCACTGCATTAAAATTTATAGCCAGAACGGGAGTCGAACACAGGTCGAACGCAGTGTTGTTACATATTTTTATACGATGCTTCAGTCTTCGTTGATATCAGTCGCGAATTTGCATGTATTTTTGGAGGAGCTTGAAGATTACTGTAAAGATAAGTTAAATAATTTCGAGTTGATACACAACGATATTTTGTGTCAGTTTTTCTGGTCATATTCAGAGGATAATTCGCGCTGAAGTCCCTTTACCTTTCCGAGATCAGTCTTTCTTGTTGTTGAGATTAAATCATAAAACTGCAGTTAATTGAAAAAACAGTTTATGAATACATCTTAGTTATTACTGCCTTGCTATGATGGTTCTCCAGCGACTCACTTTATTTCCTCACCACTTTCGTAGTTACAAAAACTGTCCAAGTCAGACAGAACCAAAAAGAGACAAACTAGAACTAAAGGGAAAAACAGAATCTGGATTTATCCATTCCAGCTCCAAATCCAAGGATGAGTCTCGTGTGTTG
Source organism: Locusta migratoria (assembly GCA_026315105.1). Taxonomy (NCBI): domain Eukaryota; kingdom Metazoa; phylum Arthropoda; class Insecta; order Orthoptera; family Acrididae; genus Locusta; species Locusta migratoria. Next base: position 224,623,762 of record CM048751.1, on the reverse strand, counting down.
AGCTGGCCAGGTTGTGGTAAAGTCTACAAGGAGCCTATCGTAGAAGACTGAATAAAGTATGACAACTGCTCAAAATGGTGGCGCGGAAAATGCATGGGTTACGAAGGGCATGACAATATTTTGTTTGTCATTTATGTTAGTCCGAACTCTTTGACAACATCTTGCGCACTCATCCCCGACGTTGCGGCTAAGAGTACGAATGAGCACAGTTTTATGTTTACTAATATTATGATTTATAGTTGACAGCTTTAGATGATACATATATATTGTTAATAAATAAACCAGTAATAATTCTGTATTAAGAAGATTGTTTTAACCTTCTCATTTACTAGAAATAATGGCTTAAATACTACTAGTATCGCCAGCATTGGCAGTAGCAGCAGCAGTAGCAGAAACAGTTGTTGGATTTCCAGTCATAATCAGCCACTGGTAGTGACAGTTTAAAGTAGAAGATAGAAGTAGGGCATAACAGCATTCGGGAAGGAGCTCGACAATAACTGGGGTATTTAACGCAGGATGACTGAGCAGAACAATAGGATGCGGCGTGGTCGTGAAAGTATCTGAGATCTCCGTCAAAGATTGTGTCATTCGAAGGCGCACAGCCGGAAGCCGTTGGTTCGACCCTAGGACAAGGACGCACCGCCTCCACGCTCCGCTACTACGTCTGGTTGAAGCACAGCACAACATTTGTTCACGAAGAAGAAGGAAAAGTAACACCAAACTGACGCGTGGTTATTCCGCCAGATATACGGCTTTTTCACCCACGTTCGGAAGAATGCTAGCTTCGACGGGGAGCACTGTTCAACTACTCTTTTCGTACTGAGCAATCGAGCCTGTCTTAATTGAATGTAGTTTACCAGTACTATGTATGAAGTATCCACCAACAGACGGGTAATTATAAATATTCAGTTTTACAATTGGTAATTCGCATGTGTATTTTGTGATTATTTTTCAGTTTCTGTTTCTCAAGGATAATTTCATGCCTTTACAGAGTGTACAGAATGAAAGTTATTTGCATCTGTTACTTCAAGGTTCATACAACATATAAGAGGACCTGACATCATTTAGTAAATGCAAACACTATTTTCGCTGCAAATGGCAGCTTTCAATATGGGAGCGCTACATTCGTGCCAGTGAGCGGTCTAGTTACTAGGTCTGTGGATTCGATAGAGGACCTGGCTACAACAGAATATGTCCTGTACACATATCATATGTTTGCTAACGTGTTACAGGCATTTGATGTGGTATACGTAACACAGACCACTTCACTATGCAAGTTGATTATTTGTGTCGTTACAGTGTAATTTACTATGTATAGTTCTCTACAGAAGGTGCTTAAAATGGCTATGCGCCGCATCGATGACTGTCTCATTCGTTATGTGAACAAGTGTGGAATCTACATTGTCCTTCAAATGACCCCATAAGTGGAAGTCCAATGTACTGCAATCGGGAGAACGAGCAAGCCACAGATAGGAAGGATATATTTTTTTCAAACATTTTCAAAAATTTTAGTCATGTGGTGATGCACATCCAACTTAATTCTTTAGGGTATTCTGGTATCCTCGACGCCTCACCAACCGAGCGAGGTAGTGCAGTGGTACAGCACTGGACTCGTATTCGGAAGGATGGTGGTTCAAATCCACCTCCGGCCATCCAGATTTAGGTTTTCCGTGGTTACTCTAAATCAGTCCAGGCAAATACCGGGATGGTTCCTTTCAAAGGGCACGGCCGATTTCCTTCCCTCATCCTTACCCAAAAATCAGAGCGTTAGCTCCGTCACTAATGACCACGCTGTCGAAGGGACGTTAAACCCTAAGTTTCCTTTCCTTTTTCGACGCCTCATCCATCTGTTTGGGAATCGCTACGCAGTGGACATCACGTGGCTTTCAATGCGAAACAAACGCACACAGACGTGAATAGAGACCAAACGTGTATTTGGCGCCCTACACAGTTGACCAAGCTCCATAGTGATGTGGTCTATGTTCAAGTGTTTGTTAAGCTTAAAGGACTTAACTGCGAGGTCATGAGTCCCTAAACTTACAAACTACTTTGAACTACCTTATACCAGAATCCCCGGCCGTAGCGCTCGTGCAGACTGTGACTGGCACGCCGAAGACGGCTCGGCCACTGCGTCCGGCTGTGGTCTATGTTCACCACAAAATTCAAATGTTCAAGTGTTTGTAAATCGATCGGACTAAATTGCGTAGTCATCAGTCTGTAGCTCACAAACTACTTAAACTAAGGTAAACTAACGTAAGAACAACACACATACCCATGGCCCAGGGAGGACTCGAACCTCCGACGGCGAGCATCCGCGCGCTTCGCAGCGAAGCGCCTTAGACTGCTCGGCTACTACACCGCGGCCCCTATGTTCACCACATCAAATATCTGTAAGACGGCGACGAAATCAAATAAATCAAACGTGTATCAGAGATATTCCGCTTCTTGTCTGGTTCTCTATCGCATCTCAGTAGCTTTTCCCACATATTTAGGTACACCTTATATTATCGTTGTCTAAAACTCGAAAAAGTCTCTGAGTAATATATCTTTCTGTGTATTACAGTTTCCAATCTATGTTTACAAGGCTGACCACTTCTTACTAGAGGAGAAGGGGATAAAAATTGAAGAAGAATTTGGTGCTTCAGATCTGCAGACAACGTGGTCCTTTTAGCAAATGATGAAAAAGATTTGCAGGACATAATGGGCACCATTAAAAATAAATTAAATATTTATGGACTGAAAATCAATGGAAAGAAAATTCTTTTGGCAATGAGAGGAAATAAAAAAAATTAAGATAATGATTAATAGAGAGGACTTAGAACAAGTGTACAGCGTAAAATATCTTCGGAGCAGAATAGAAACTGACTGGAAGAGCATCACAGGAGCTACGGCGAGGGAGGAATTTTATAGAAAAAGAATTTTCTGCAGCACTGTGCATTCGTCTATTGTTTCGTTTGGAGTGGTCGTCTACATGATGGTGGAACTGGATGTTAAGGAGAGATAAATGTGAACGCTTTTAAGATGTAGACTTTACGGAGGATGGAAAGAATAAATTGGATGGACAGAGTGAAAAAATAGGAGGCACTGAGAACAGTGGTATAAAAAATTATATACTGTAGGAAAGAGTACTGGAATGCATATACACTGGTCAAAACAATCAGGGAATCAGTTGAGATATCTAGAGAATGAAATATTGTCATCAGAATAATGAACTAAAATGGTTCTATGTCTATATATCGGTTCTACAAAGTGGAGACAACAACATTACGTCAACCGAGATACTGGTAGCGATAACGTTATTGTAGAGGGGGTTCCTGTTGACTTGTGTTTAACAAACGAATTACACAAGTAGCTGGGTCTAGATAGTATAGTGACCTACCTGATGGTATCGCATGGAGAGCCATAGGAATGTTGGAATCGGGACAGACACAGAGGGAGTTGGCGGCAGCATTTTAACTGTCCCAAAGTTTAATTTCCAGAACCGGGACGCAATTTCAGACAACAGGAACCAATTGAAGAAGGCAAGGCCAAGGTGGTCCATGGATAACATGAGCTAGATTTGACAGGAGGCTGAAGGCAGCTGAGCTGCAACGCTCCCTCCAGGCAGCAGCAGGATACCAAATATCAACAAAAACAGCCCGACATCACCTTCGGGAATGTGGCCTCTATGCACGAAGGCCTATTGAAACTACAAAATCCATTTAATCTGCAGAAACGTGGCGGTGGAACATCAGGATTGGAGTCGTAACGAATGGCGCTGGGTTCTATTCACAGATGGATCATGATGTTCTGTTCCCTCACCTGAAGAGAACGCTGAACTTGGAACAATCCTGCTTATGTGCAGGGAACTTCACCATATCAAGTTTGTGGACGAATGGTGGGGGCAGGGGTCCGTACTGGCGGACCTCTATGTCTTCCACAATGGCACTTTCACTGCTCATTGGTGTAGAGACAAGATCCTTCATCCTTTCTGTTACGGCGCTCGCGCGTTTGGAGAGTCTATATCGATAGTAGTGATGAGTTTCCCCTCAGGCGGCGCTTTGATTTGCCGCAAAGCAGTAGTTGTTTTCGATGTGCCGTCGCTGGCCGATGGCAAGCTGGAGGCGTGTGACGCACGCGAAGTCAAGGATGGATTGGCTTCGAATAGCGCGGGTCGCCTGGTTTCCTCCGGAGGTGTTGTCACCGACTTGGGGGCCGTCGCCAGCGTGGAGCGATGGAGTAACAGCGTGACGTCCAACGAGTTCTAGTCGCCTGGGTAGAGGTCGTGATGTTGTTACCGTCATGCGGGCCTGCGTGATAGCATAACTTAGCGTTCCTAGAGGCGGAGTCGCTGTTTATTCCTGAAGTATTTTGCAGATGAATGTTTGGGTAGCAGGATAGGTAGCTGGAGAAGAGAGCTAAAGTGGGCTGCGGCGTGCCGTGGCGCGTGTGTCACCTAGTCAAGCAAGTTCTCTTTCGTCTGCTTGAGTGTAAGTGCTGTCCTGCTGGACTTGCTAAGAGCGCCGGAAGGCTTTAATTGTCGGTGTCCTTCCGTGTTGGCCTTCGTTATACATCTTGTGAACCTTGGTGCCCCAGGTTTCGTTGGTTATACAATAGTCTGTTGTGTGCTTCTGCGGATTTATGGAGGTTACGCTCGAGTCAGCTCTTCGGACAGCGCTTGGTCTCTCAACAGGCGGACTGGAGTAACTTCCAGTCTACTGAACAGAAGTTTCGTAGAGAGTAAAGTGTTTTTCTTCTGAATTGTTTGTTTTGAATAGTGGAGTGTGCCTGAGGCTTCTTATGGTTTTCCCGGCATTCAGTCTGGTGTCCGCCCCGGGCTGGGTGTCGTTATTCTGATTGGCGATCTTGTTCGTTTTGATTGTGGAGGTCTGCACTGTGCGCGCTGGTGGTTTTGGGTGCACCTCTGGCTTCGTGTTGGAACACCGTCGGCTCCGAGTTGTGGGAGCGGGTCAGTTAGAAAATTGTTACTGGGCTGATCTCTTTCAAACAGTTGTGGTTTGGCATTAGACATTAAAGTGTGGTATTGTTGTTTGTAGAATTGTTTCATGCCTTCAATATTACGAGTTCTGTGGCTTTGTGCATATCTTATTAACCGTATTTGTATTTCTTCAATTGTAAGGTGATTGCTAAGGAAGTTTGGTATTTTGGCACTTGTTTATGTAATGTTTTAATCATTTAAAACGTTTTTGGAGGTATATGTGTCGGAATAATTTGGTGCCAGATACTCTTTCTGGAATTTATGTGCCAGATCTACATTATTGGGGCTGGCCCTGCGGTACCGCAACGGAGGAGGAAGTCGTGGTGACTTCCCGTTACGAGCGTGTGGGGACCCCGGTAGCGTTCAGTTAAGTAAACCCTTTTCCTCCTTTGCGGTCCTGCAGTGTCTGCCGAGTAGCACGTATCAAGATAGCTACCAACGTGCATTGTCCTTGGTGGTCTAAAGTTGAGTTTTAGGAACGCAACTTTATCTGTATGGTTTTGTGTGAGACTTGTAATTAGAGCTGGCTTTAAATTTTGTGGTAACACCGTCTTTTGGAACTAACGAACATATGCCAGTTTGTTACCTGCTTCGGAAGCATAGTTTACAATCAATCGTAATTTTATGTGATTCAATCGTTGTAGAAAATTTTGTTATTTTTAAAAGGGTACTTAATTGCCGTACGTTTTCCATTGGTTTAAATTATTGGAATGGTTTCTTTATAGAAGTCGTTTTAAGTGGTTTTATTTATTGTTGATAAAGCAGTGTGCATGAGATTTGTTGAGTTTACCATTTTGCCACCCTGTCCTTAGTTTCCATATTTCCTGAACTGTTTTCAGTGGTGCCACTGCCATCTGCACCATACCACTTTCGTTGTGCCAGACGCTGGTGCCATAGGATATGAGTTCCATTTGTTTGGCGATAACGCTTGTCCCAACTGACCCGAACTGGTGGACAACAAGCTTGAAGCTGAGGGAACTGAACGAACGGAGGGGCCAGCTTGTCCACCGGGCATAAACCGGCCACACCAGCATGTCCCAAAACGGTTGCAGAGCTGGATAGTGCTCGCAAGGGAAATGGCCAAATGTAATTCAAAAGCTGATTGATAACCTCATACTGTCCACTCTGTGCAGGTGTGCAAGTGTACTTCCCGTCCGAAGTGATCATGCACCTTGTCAGGCGGCAACGAGAATGACTTTTCACTATTATGTTAGCCCCATGGTGCCTCGCTCTAAGTAGGCGCCGTGTAAACCTGAATATAATACGTTACCATTCTCATATTGTGTATGATATCTCACCTGATATCCTAATTGTTCTGAGCAGTGTATACAAAAATCCTGTCACGATGTGCCCGCTATGAACTCGGAAACTACTCTACTGATAATAATCTAATTTTACACACTGTGTGTGATTTAGTCCAACTAAACGAATAGGACAGGATTTATTTCGATTTAAGGGCAGATTGAAAGATGTGGCGCCTTGTCGGACCCGATTGACCAATGTAAATCCAGAATTTGGAACATGTCCTTTACCCGCCGATGCTATGTCAGCATGCAATAGGTGTCGACCTGATGCAAATCCTAAACTTTCGCTGATGATTCTATTTATTTTAAATTACATGTGTTATCTAAATTTACATACGACATTTGTGTTTCATAATTTATTCTTGTATTTAATTTTAATTCTAATTGTTCTGTGTATTATTTTCAGTAAAATGTCCCGAAAAAAGGTCTACTCTCAACGCTGCATGTAGGCTGTAGACAGAACGCCAACCGTTTGCGTGTCGCTGGACCAACACCACGTAGAAGGCAAGGCCTCACAACTGGCCGTGCCTACGTCACACCGACAGGCCGCAATCGCCAGCTGACTGGCTGGCCGCTGGGGCACAGCCCACTGCCTCGTAGCGGCCGGCCAGTCAGCTTGCGGTCGCGGCCTGTCGGTGTGACGTAGGCACGGCCACTTGTGAGGCCTTACTTCTACGCGGTGTTGATTGAACTCTATTAAGACTGAAGAACAGATTTTGATGAACTATTGACTGTATGCTTGATTGTGGGTCCGTCTGTGGTTTAGATTCACAAATGGACACGAATGTGGATTAGATTCACATTTCCTGCGTTCCCATAAGGGTTCATCTGACTGCGTTGAATTATTTCACATCATTAATAACAAGATAAACGGCACAGCCTATAAAAGATTTTGTACCACGGAAAGTGGGGGATATCTTAGAATAGACTCCGACATCCGATCTCGATGAAAGTTTGCGCACTTTACCTTCTATCTACTAACTACACAAATAGTCTTCAATTTCTGGCACATATACAGGGTGTTCCATTTATCTTGTCCCCAAAAATATTTCTGGAACAACAACTACTTTCACCGGTATCAATATGAGGCAGGAATACAGACTTATGTTTTTAAATGGGCACCCTATATTATTTCATCAGCAATGTATAGTATGGCATTTCATATAAACAATGGCATTGATTGCATCGCAGTACGCCAATTACATTCAGAGATATGGCAAAGCGAAGTTGGCGCTTGGACTACGCGAACCGCGCGGCTAGCGCACGTCCTGAGCAGCCTGAGTCTCCGGAGGTGGTCAAGCCGGTCGTTTCGCGAGCTTCATGCACCAACTTTGCAATATCTCGGGATGTAATTGGCGTATTGCGATGCAATCAACTCCATTGTTTATATGATTTGTCACACTATATATTTCTGATGATGTAATATAGGGTGCCCATTTAAAAACACGTAAGTTTCTGTTAAAAACACATGTCCTTCGTTTTAGATTGTTTCAAAACATTTACGTTTATGTCCCCCTGCCTTATACTGATACTGATGAAGGTCGTTTTACAACAGCTGTTATTGTTCCAGAAATATTTTTGGTGGTCAAGATAAATGGGACACCCTGTATTTCTAATTTTTTATTTATAGGGGGCGCTGAGATAAACAGAAGAGACAGGAGAAGCGTAACAGAGAACGTGGGTAGGTAATGATAGGAGGATGGGTGGAAGGACCAAGGAGGAGGAGGAGGAGGGTGGGGGAGGATGAGGGGATAGGGTGATAGAGGGGGAGGAGCAGAGGATGAGTCAGCATGTGAAGGAACAGAATACTGGAATAAATAAATGCGGATAGCCGAGGATCTCCGGTTTCTCAGCTGTCTAATGCAGGGAGTAGTCGCAAGAATGCTGCTTATGTGTGGGAAGCTGCACCATATAATATTGGTGGACGAATGGTGTGGACAGAAGTTTAGCCCTGGAGAAGAAAGAGAAAAATCGCAGAGGGAGACCAAGAGACGAATATAGTAAGCAGATTCAGATGGATGTGGGTTGCCGTTCTTATGAGGAGAAGAAGAGGCTTGATCAGGATAGAGTAGGGTGCAGAGCTGCATCACACCAGTCGCCGAACTGAAGACCACAACAACAATAAGTGGGAATTGTAGGTATTATATCTTCTGGGTTGTAAGGCCGTGTTATTGGAATCTTGCTGCTTCCTGACGTTTCGTCCGATACTGCGTCGAACGTCTTCAGAGGTAGTCAGTCTGTTGAATCTTGCCGACTGACGGGTCGGGGGTCTGAGAGCTTCTTAAATACCGGCTAAAAGGGGGCGTGGCTATGATCCACCTGATTAGCAGAGATGATCCTTGTCAAAGATAAAGCTATACAATCGAACCATATCAAAGATCTCTGCTTATCACGTGGATCTTAGCCACGCCCCCTTTCAGACGGTATTTAAGAAGCTCTCAGACACCCGACCCGTCAGTCGGCAAGACAAAACAGACTGACTACCTCCGAAGAAGTCCGACGAAGTATCGGACGAAACGTCAGAAAACAGCAAGATTCCAAGAACACGGCCTTACAACCCACAAGATATAATACCTACAATGTTCACCGGTCGTGAAAGCCTTCACTCTATCAATAAGTGGGAAGTCTAAGAGGACGAAGAAGTAGGTATAAAATATAGGGTAAGGTGGTACGATTTCGATCATTTCGGACAAATGTTATTGAAACTGGAAATATATTGGGAAAAGAAACTATTTTAACTATGACACTTGTTCTTGGATGTTTGATGATTATGTAACACAAATATTAGACAATTACAAATGTTGGTATAAATACAAAAGAAGGTTACAGAATTGAGAAAAATCGGTCGAAAATGTACCACACTAGGTACAATTGTGATCACTTCCTTGTACAATTTTGATTACTGGCATTTTTCACTTAAAAACCACTTTTCCATCAGGCACCAACGCATACTTCGTGGTACCAAACATTGCAATTTTGTCAGCGAATCCAGTCACACTTAACTAGAAAATTTACAAGAGCGCATTAGACTAAGTAGCTTCGCATACCTCTAAACAGGAAAAAAAAATGTATCTTCTTAGCACAAAGTGGTGTAATCTTAGAAAAGACAGGAGGAGCTCTAGAAACCTGCTACAATACAACGCTACACAACGTGACACTACGAGACTGACGCGAAAACTTACGTTGATCGGAATTGTACCTATATCGAATTTGTACTACCTTACCCTACTTGGAGACAGGGGAGGCAGTGGGCGGATAGACCAGGTGATGAAGTGTGTAAGATGTATATTATATTCCCATCGATATTCAGTAATTGCGAAGCATCGCCTGGTTCGCCAGTTCTAAATAATTGACGCTCGCACCGTTCTGTCACCACAGCCGCGTGTACCGTACGACACCAGCGTGAAACGTGAACATCTGCGAGAGTGTGAATGAATTTGCACGCATTCCGTTACCACGCTTAACTGAGCATTTGCATACGTGGAATGTGAAATGCCGACAAAGAACACGTGCAAGCTACTATCGCCACCGTATGAAAACTGATCGGATTCAGCTACCGTGCAGTTTGCATTAATTGGTCATGCGTCGTGTAATGCTGCAATTCACCGGCCTGGAACCGGCAGGAAACTTCATTACCATATCTAAAAATTGTAATCATAAGCTGACGTGTTCTTAATTAAACGTTGTCATTTCAAATGCATTTGCAAAACTAAGTCTCCATTCCCCGCGGCGACAGTTGCATCGCTTCTGGTAATCTCAACGTATTTGCGCACACAGTAAAATGTAATTAGAGAGAAATTGAACATTTGACAATTAATGCGATTCAGCCAACACCAAATACAAATTTAACACTTTCTTATGCAGCACATTAAAATTCGCGGGAAATGTTACGCTTTACACGTGCAACATTTCATTTTTCTCTGTAACATTTTGAAAAGGTCGGAAATGGAAGAAGGGTATGAAACGCATACACTCCCTTCGAACAATCGGTTCACCCCACATCAAAGAAATGAGAGATACTTCTAATACCGCGCACGGCAGTGTGAGGTATTAACATGGTAAACGCCACGTGCGATATCACGACTCTTCAAGGTTCGATATCTCGGGCTCTTTCGAACACGGATTTAAGAGCTAAGCCCTGGATAGCACTTGGTCTAGCGATCATAGTAGAGCTATCATACAGTACAGCGTCAAAATTTTCAAAGTTACGCACTTTTTGCAGCCCAATCAAAATTGAGGTTTGCACATTACGTACTTTCTATGATGCGTTTTATACGGCTTACAAAAGTACCATTTACTCATTGTTGGTTCCTGAGACAATCAAAAAACACCATAATTGTTAGGTACCAAAAAAACACGAACTGTGGGTATGGTCACTTCGATAATTTCTATTCATTGAAAATCGGAGAAATGTATGTTCTCATGATTATATTCCACAGTCACTTTTTAAATTTAGTCAATATCCTTATTTGTTACCGAGATCCAAAAGTTGAAACATGTAATAGTTTCGCACTGAATCACAAAACCCGTTTTTTTGACGTTTTTGCACATCACCCGAAAGTATCTAAATAACTTACCGTAGAAAATCGTTCAAATATTTATAATACATCCTGTAGACATTTATCTAGAAATGGCATCGACCCGTTTTCTAAAATGTTTAAGAAGAAAAACCATGTTATTTTTGTATCAAAAGTGCGATTAAATAAGTAAAAAATTTACTCGGCGTAAAACTTTGTTTTTTATACATCTTACAGACTGAAATCTTCGCACGACATAGAGGTGCTTTTAATTTTCGTTACTCACCACAGTTAATATGCAGCATCTAGTGCATCATATTGACCCGCCGTTCTTTTTTATTTTCTCACATAGTCATGTACAAGGTTACCCTAATTAGTTTCTTTCGATGTCAGAAATTGATTCGGAGAACTCCAGCAATAAGTAGCACACCAAAAACCGTTCTCAGTACGGCAGAATCTACGCAAGTGCAAACTCTCATTTGGGTCACAGCAGCAATTGCCTTGCAATGCTGAACAACACGTGACGCTTCAGCATTGGTGAAGGTGCATATGGTATTTACAATTTTGTCATCAGAGAACATGTTGACAACATCAGACACTGTGGTTGCAAGATTACTTGCTCGCGTTGTCCCGGGAGATCCATTCACGATGTTACCCTGTCGAAGAAGTGATGTTATTATTATGAACTTAAGTTCTGTTTATATATATGCTGTTGAGTAGACTTGATTTGAGAAGAATAAATTTATTGTTTTGAATATCAAGATGATGGTTATGTTTAATGTTGAGTAGATATAGAAATACAATTTTCATATGTTTTTTCTAAAATTATTAATCTAATTATCCATCTGAGGTGTCTAAGTGAAGAATATGCTATAAATTGACGTAGTGATAATTGGTTTAAACAGTCAGTAGAGGCACAGAAATTGTCGATTTTCGTCCTCATTTTTCAGTTATCTCCATATTCGGAAACCCTTCCAGAATTTTTGCTGGCATTGTCACTTTCAGCTGAATTCAATGTTATCTTTCGATTCTGATGCATCTCGTTCTGGAGTAAAATCCTCATCACTTCCGCTCAAGACATATTCTGGGTCACTGACATATCTTTCATTTAGCATCCGAAGAATTTCATCGTCTGAGATTTGCTTGAGGGCCATTTTTGTAAACTGACCATGCTCAAAGTTTGAAAAATAGAAAAAAGTTGTCTACCAAGCTGGGTCCTGCCATGACCCCAAGTACGTTTTTCTTGTTTTCCAGTTTTTTAACAACCACTCATTGATGTAATTATGAACTATGTACCTTAACTGGACGCAAGACTCATATAAAAATAAACAATGAACTTGATATGTTAAGGGTTAAGGCGACCGCTGGCCCGAAATGTAGCTCTCGGTCAGAGGACTCAATGGTCTGTGTAACAATGAAACTGAGCAAGACTGAGTGAACTATACTGATTGTTATTAGGATTGCCATATGGTCGGTATTCGTCTTGATTCTCCCGACAGTTGATATAAAATTCAGACTTCAGACAAAATACAGAATATCGTGACAAAATGCTCCTGGTAAAGTTCTATATAATATTCATAGAATATATGACATCAGCTGCGATTGGGCAAAGCTGAAAATGTGTTCTCAATCGCAGCTGATGTCATATATTCTATGAATATTAAATAATAACAGCTGCAGGATCAGAAGTGACGTCTGTTCTTTCGGAACAGACGCCACATGTATATATAAAGTTCTATATAACACAATAATTTCAATATGTCACACAGTTTCATTTCATTCATAGTCTAACACATCAAACATCGTTCCACAGAATTTAAAAGAAATTATATAATTTGTATTGCTTATCAACAGTGTGTGGATAAGATGGGTATTTGGATACGGCAGGAAGGTGCTAGGGCAGTCAGTGCAGACGTGGCCGCTGTGTGCAGATGGTGTAGTGGTCATCGCGACTACCTGGTAAGCAGGGAACTTGGGTTCGAAACGCAGCCTTGCACAGATGCTCATGTGTATTCGCTTATTCAAATAAAAGCCCAGTAGCAGCAAAATCGAAAATACCTTTGTGTCTTGCTTTAATAAAGATCGAGTTTATAATTAGGTTTAAATCTGATGCAAATTGTTTGAATTTTAAATCATTTCTGAGCACTATCATAACATACTAATTGTTTGGCTCTGTAAAATCCTCAACGAAGTAAGAGTGGTAACTTAGAAATTAAATGCTAATTAATTATATGCCAGTAGTGTTAATACTTTTTGTAGGAAGTCGATTTGAAAAGTTGAAAGTAACATTTTAATTTATAAAATTTATGTCTCACTAGAACAATTTCAAAATCCGGACATTCTGAATTTTCTCCACATATTTTATTCTTATACTCTGGAAAGTGTGACTGCACTGAACACTCCCCTCTTACATCACTTATAGCCAGCCTATCATCTCGAGTTGTTCACCCGCCGTAGCTCAGACGGTGGCGTCGCTGAGTGCCACGCAGGGGTTCCCGGGTTCGATTCCAGTCAGGGGAGTGGGTGTTGTGTGTTATCTTTTCCCATCATCATCGACATGCAAGTCGCCGAAATGGCGTCAAGTAAAAAGAATTGCACCAGGCGGCCGAACAATAGTACGCGGTATATCCAGCCCAAAAAATACTGGCGCGCCTCTTTTTCTAAGATTGACAAAAGCACTGAAATTGCGTCTGATCGGTCTTGACTCCATTTACCAAATGCCAATAACATTTCTTCATTTTTCATACGTAAATAACACAACAATGGAAGAATTAAAGAAACAACTATCCGACAGGCCTCAAATGTTCAAATGTCTGTAGAACTTAAGGAACTTAACTACAAGGTCATCAGTACCTAAGCTTACAAACTACTTATGAACTAGATAAGACTACAGACGGCACAAATATCCATGCCCGAGGGGGGAATCGAACCCCAGACCGTAGTGGCCGTGCAGACCGTGACTGGAGTGCCTCAGTCCCCTCGGCCACCGCGGCAGGCCCGACAGGCCTCGAGAGGCCCACTGGCACAGACCAATATATACAGACGGGAAACCTCCGTAAGGGCCCGGTCCTACGCTCCGGAGTGGGGGGAGGGATGGTTTTCAGCAGTTCCGTAAGATGTCCCATGATGGCGCTGCGGTCAGAAGCAGCCCTTTAAACTGGCCAGAGCAGGCGGCAGGTAGCGGCTGCCCCCACCACCACCTCCCCTCAAAGGCCAGCAAGCCGGACACAGCCGTATCCTCGTGGCAGGCAGCACGAGCTCTCCCCTCAGCCTCCCCTCCATGCTACCTTCTGACGTGCGAGAGGCACCCTAAGCCAGCGATCCGCCTGACACCTGCTAGCATATTACGAAACTACTAGGGGAGCGTAGGACAGTGGTTTTGGGTAGGCTGCTTCTCTGTTTATGTTACTCTGTGCCACTGGGTACTGACCGGCCGCCGTGTCATCCTCAGCCTGAGGGCGTCAACGGATGCGGTATGGAGGGGGACGTGGTCAGCGCCCCGCACTCCCGGCCGTTATGTCAGTCTTCGTGACCGGAGCCGCTACTTCTCCATCAAGTAGCTCCTCAGTTGATCTCGCGAGGACTGAGTGCAGCCCGCTTGCCAACAGCACTCTGCAGACCCGGACGGTAGCCCATCCAAGTGCTAGCTAAGCCCGACAGTGCTTAACTTCGGTGACCTAACAATGGCTAGGATGGTTTTTCTAAAATTAAGAAAACAATTGAAAAACTACCTGTCATATCGACAACACAAACACTACAATGGAGACTCTCAAAACACAGAAGCGAGTTGTCACAGAATTCCCCACGTTTTCTCTCCTTCGCCTTGCACGACAGGGACCGCCAGATGTTCCACTCACCCCGCTTTCTGTTGGTCATGTAAACACTCCAAAATCGATTCTGCAAATCCACCACTGTAAAGAGGTTTTCGAGTTCCACAATCGATTTTTGTGCCCATGTAAACGCAGCCGTTTTTATGCGTTCTTGGCTTGTCAGATTGTGTATTCTGTGTTAAGAATTTGCGGTACTTATGGAGAGATAGTGACATTTTTTACCGTGATATAAAAGTATTAATATTATAGTGGACATGAATCTGTATATTTGGGTAAAGAAAACTAGCTATTGTGCTGATTAAATCAGGAACTGAATCAGCTGTTTTTCAGCCCCCGTAGAGTGGGCTAGGAACTCCGATACGGGATGTAACATGTAAACACGACAGTTTACGAAGTTCTGTTTTCATCTTCCGGAAGATTCGTTGCATGTAAACGTGTCTGGCGCCGCTCCGCTGATGTGCCACCCCGAACCACCCCACGTTTCGCACGTGTATTGCGCCGGCCTGGTCCATAGGTAAAAAAACTTTCTATAGCTGTATCACAAGGAATTTTATATGAAGGGCAACAAGAGCTAAAATATTTATACATAGTTAAGGAACTTTCCCACAGTTGAAATATAGGTGTTAAAATAAAATTGAAGTTGTCTGATTGAAAGGCCGTTGGTCCACTTAAACTGGTTTTTATTAGAGTCGTGGAGACCCACACAACCTGTTTCACAACTTTATAGTGCATCTTCAGGTACAATTAAATGTTTGGCATATAATGCCTAAGTTGATTAACGGGCATTAATGGTCCGGTCGGACCACTATCAGCTTCCCTCAGTTCGTCAGAAATAAAATCGGTTGGCCATCCGGTTTGTGTCATATTACGTAAAATATTAAAACTCGGCTTATCAGTTTGGTAAATATTATTTGGCTAGTTTGTCAATCAAACAACGTGATGGGTGGCGAGGTTGTCGTCGTTGTAGTGGGACTTCCCAGCTCTATAATGGCGGTGAAAAGTTGTATTTCCGTCCAGTGTGATTGTGCGAAAACGCGTTAGCTGACAAACCGTCTTGTGTACCAGCCTCCAACCTACACATTAACTGTGTGAAAGTTCTTAAACTATGTTTCTCAAGGAACCTTTTGTTTCATTAGAATGTTTCCAATGAGCGGGGTGAGTTGGGCAACTGTCTTGAATCATATTCCCGCACATGCAGGCATAGGCTGATCCATGGGACGGGAGGGGGGTGGGGGGCAAGGTCATTCGACAGCATCCCCTCCGAGCAGCTCTCTCTCCCATTTTTCCCTTTTTTTTCCTTCTTTTTTTTTTTAGAATGCGATGTCAGCGTGCTATCTGATATCACTGCACTGAGTCTTCAAAACTGTATTGGACGTGGGGTGGTCGGTAATAGATTCTTCCTACTGAACCAGAGTTTAGCTGACGATGAGAATGCTTTCACCGCCGCTCCACCAGCAGGTCGTCCTGCATCCGCCCCTGCACGCAGGGTCGGCTGTGTTAATCAGATTTGGCTTAATAGTTATAGGTCGGCCGGCTGCCCTTCCTGTCGCCACTGCATGCCCGCCGGGAGATAATGTCTACCCAGAATGTCTGCATATGGTGTTATATGTGTGAATGTGTAAAGTGTTATAAAATGTTTGCGAAATGTGTAACTGAGGCAGGACTTGGGACCAGCCCGGCATTCACCTAGGGGGATGTGGAAAACCGCCTAAAAACCACATCCAGGCTGGCCTGCAATCCGACCCCTTTCGTTAATCCACCGGGCGAATGTGAATCGGGGCCGGTACGTCTCTCCGTCTCGAAAAGCGGTGCGTTAAATCACACGGCTAACCAATCTGTTTGTTCAGGTTATGGGACTTAACTGCGGGGTCATCAGTCTCTAAACTTACAAAGTACTTATGCAATAACTTATACTAAAGACAAAACAATCATCCATGCCAGAGGGGGGGGATTCAAACCTCAGACGCGGGTGTCCGCGCGATCCGCCATGTGGCGCTCCAGACCGCTCAGTTACTTCCGCGCGTCTACGGCTAACATTGAGTTAGAATTCAGCAACAATGTAGACATTAAACGTAGAACAGCCACCACGAAACATCTCGTCTACAATGCCGCCCATCCAAAACGAAACGCCGAAGAACGAAAGGAGATACCACTGCCAAGTTTATGTGGGACATTGTATTTACATACAGATCACATGGTTGAAAATACAGCCGGATGTGAAGTGTGGAAGTTGGTAAAATCACTGTAGTTGCCGCTCTTGCTGTCTATATCACTGCTACATTCCTTTGAAGAAGCTCATGTTTTTGGGCTTTAGCAGTCAATGCTGCTGCCACTTAATGCCAAGACTGATGTGGTGTCACAGCGGGTAATGTATCCCGAGCTAGTTGTTTTCCAGTCAGCGACCACATGTTTTCTATAAGCGAGAGTTAGGCAGAACATGAAGGCCCATAAAGGAACGCCATGCAATGGGCGACGCAAGGTCTGCAACATAGCGTGCCACGTTTTATGCTGTTGCAATATGGGCGTCAGAGAGCTCTTACGTTATGGGAGTACAACAGGCTCCAACGCCTGAGAGCTGTAACGGCGGTTGGTTAGTGTAACAGCAATGCATATTAGGGTGATGGGGGGGGATGTAATTCAATACCACAACAAACCAAATACCTCTCTACAAAACAGTAGTTTCGTTTCATTTATTGGAAATTATTTACTTGTTACCTTCTTTCTAAAACAGACAGTAGTTACCGATTTTCCATGTAACATAATTCGTCTGTTTGCTTTCCTATGCTATCTGTTAAAGTCACAAATCTTTTTAAATGAGTGTGGTTGTTGTGGTCTTCAGTCCAGAGATTGGTTTGATGCTGCTCTCCAGCTTGCTTTATCCTGAGCAAGCTCCTTCATCTCCTCATGACAACAGCAACCAACATCCATTTGAATCAGCTTACTGTATTCGTCTCTTGGTCTTCCTATGCGATTTTTACCCAGAAACTTCCCTCCAGTGCTAAATTCAAAGCCGGCCGCGGTGGCCGCGGGGACTGAGGCGCTTCAGTCACGGTCTGCACGGCCACTACGATCGGGGGTTCGAATCCCCCCTCGGGCATGGATATTTGTGCCGTCCTAGTTGGTAAGTAGTTCATAAGTAGTTTGTAAGTTTAGGGACTGATGACCCCGTAGTTAAGTCCCATAAGCTTAACAAACCTTTGAACATTTCTAAATTCAAAATTTCTCGATATCCCTGAATATGTCCCACCAGCCAATCCCTTCTTTTAGACAAGGTCCACATTTCTGTTCAGTACCTTCGCGTTAGCCAAGAGATCTATCATACTATTGTTCAACATTCTTCTGTAGCACCACATATGAAACGCCACTATCTTTTTCCTCTCCGAACTATTTATCGTCCATGTTTCACTCCCGTATGAGAAAACACTCTACATCTACATATATATCATATATATACTCCGTAACGCACTCAAACGTGCGTGGTGGAGGGTAACCGGTACCACTACCAGTTACTTCATTTCCTGTTCCACTCCAATGTAGAACAAGGGAAAATGTTTGTATGCATCTGTATGAGCCTTAATCTTTGTAATCTTATCTTGTGGTCCTAAACGCGGAATGAAGGTTCGCGGCAGCTGAATCTTTCTGCAGTCCACCTCAAATTCCGGCACTCGAAATTCCTTCAATAGTGCTTCTCAAAAAGAGCGTCGCCTTGTCTCCAACGACTCCCATTAGAGTTCCTGAAGCATTTCAGTAACACTCACGCACTGATAGATTCTGATGACTACGGTCGGGGGTTCGAATCCCCCCTCGGGCATGGATATTTGTGCCGTCCTTAGGATAAGCTAGTTGAGAAATAGTTTGTAAGTTTAGGGACTGATGACCACGTAGTTAAGTCCCATAAGCTATACAAACATTTGAACATTTTTTTTCTAGATTCTGTTGTTTCTTCATTCCGCCGACTGGTTTGATGCAGCTCTCCACGCTACCCTGTCCTGAGCAAGTCTCTTCATCTGAGAATACATTCGGCAACCTACATCCTTTTCAGTCGGCTTACTGTATTCGTTCCTCGGTCTCCCTCAACCTTCTAATGCAAAGTTGACGATTTCTTGATGTCACAGAATGTCCTACCAACCTATCCCTTCTCTTAGTCAGAATATGCCAGAAACTACTTTTCTCCTCAATTCGGTTAAGCACCTCATTAGTTACGTGATAAACCCATCTAATTTTCATCATTCTTCTGTAGCACCACGTTTGAAAGGCTTCTATCATTTTTTTGTCTGAACTCCTTATCATCCACGTTTCACTCCCATACAATGGTACACTCCAGACAAATTATTTCAGGAAGGACTTCCAAACATTTAAATTAATAATGAATGTTGACAAGTTTCACTTCTTCAGAAACGCTTTACTGCCCATAGCCATTCTGCATTTTATATGTCCTTTACTTCGGCCAAAAGAAGTTATCTAGCTACCCAAATAACAAAACTCAACTACTGCTTTTGTTATCTAATTACCTAATCTAATTGCTTCAGCATCGCCTGATTTTCTGACACTACATTCTATTACCCTCATTTTACTCTTGTTGATGTTCATCTTATGTCTTCCTTTCAAGACTCTGCCCAATCCATTCAGTTGCATTTCCAGATCCTCTGCAGTCTCTGACAAAATTACTACGTCATCGACAGGCCACAAAGTTTTTATTTCTTCTTCCAGGACTTTAATTCTTTCTCCAAATTTCTCCTTGCATTCCTTCACTGCTTGCTCAATGTACAGATTGAACAACAGGCTACAACCCTGTCTTACTCCCTTCCCCCCCCCCCCAAAAAAAAAGTTCGTACAGCTTATGGGACTTAACTACGGGGTCATCAGTCCCTAAACTTACATTATGAACTACTTACGAACTAGGACGGCACAAATATCCATGCCCGAGGGGGGATTCGAACCCCCGACCATAGTGGCCGTGTAAACCGTGACTGGAGCGCCTCAGTCTCCTCGGCCACCGCGGCCGGCCCCTTCCCAACCTCTGCCTCCCTTTGTTGTCCTTCGACTCTGCTGCCTCGTTTTTATATAGGTTGAATATAACTCTTCGCTCTCTATATTTTATACCTACTACCTCCTGACTCTACTAGTTTTTAATATTTCGGCCACGGACGCTTTCGTTCAACGACTCTGCCGATGGAAGAATTCGCGCACGCCACGCCAGCATTTAGTCGACTCGGGGGAGGAGACGGAGCCAGCAAGAGGCACCCCAACTTCCACCTTCGCCACCGGCCGCCACGCGAATTCTCCTGCTCCCCGGGGCAGCCTGGCAAATTGCCATTGCTCTCACGCATTAATGGACACCGCTAAAGCAGCCTGACGTAATGAGGAGCATGCAGATAAAAGGAACACATGGCGACAGCAGACTCTGGGTAGAGACGTCCTTAGAACGAAATGGACACAATAGCGTGTGTGCAGAGGCAGCCCATGTCTGCAGTTATTTCCAAGCTACGGAATCACAGATAAACGTGGACCCCTGCAGACGAGAAGAAGACAACCAAACCCCTGCAGTGCACACGGGCGTGAGTGGGAGAGAGCCTGGCTTGCAGTATAGATACAGTGGTTCCGCCAAAACAATATTTTGGCCAGAAAGAAAGACCCTGCGCCTGGGACTAAGGCGTGCCAGTCACTGTCTGAACGGCCACTACGGTCGGGGGTTCGAATCCCCCCTCGGGCATGGATATTTGTGCCGTCCTTAGTATTAGCTAGTTCATAAGTAGTTTGTAAGTTTAGGGGCTGGTGACCCCGTAGTTAAGTCCCATAAGCTCTACAAACATTTCAACATTTTGCAGAGTCGAGGAGCGCAGAGCAGGGCATGGCAGGCCTGTGCTATGCTGCCGAGACCGCCGAAGCGGAGCTACACCGCACCGCGCCGATCTAACGCCTAACACCCACGTCAAGTCATTGTTAGTGAGATGGGAAGTTACCTTATCTGTTCCCATGAGAGTCGAGTCCACACGCAGACAATTCGGCCCTGAGAAATTATCATGCTGTAATTCTTGTAATAAAAGAAACTAAATTTCATGTAATTTATGAAAGTGAAAAGGTGGGGTTTAACAGCTTTTAGATATTTGTAAAATGACGTTTTGAATACAGCTGTTTATTATCTCAAAGCTGCCGATTTCGGCACCAGCAGAGCTTGAATAAACTGGTAGCTTTGAGATAATAAACAGCTGAGGTCAACATGTCATGTGGTAATCCTCTTTGCAATCTGTTCAGTTCTCAAATCAATCCCTTGAATCAAATTTTCCTACCAACCTCTTTCCATACTTTCTCATTTTATTTTCCAAGGGAGGTTTGATTTACCACAGTGTTCAGGAGACCTTGGAACCAAGATGATGTAACACTTTTTTATGTGTAAATCGATGACACACACAAAAATGGAAGTTTAAAGGTTCATATAAATTACGTGATAATCATGGCAGAAACTATCTTACTCTTTACGAAAACTGATTGGATGTGAAGACTTTCAAAGGCTTTGTAAATAATTTTGATTTTCTTTTCGCTAGAAGCTTTGTCAAGCTGCGTAAACAGATACTCGAAAGCACGTAGAAAACAGCGAATTACTCATGTGAAGCAAGACTCTAAGTGTGGTAACTAATCGCTTCACTCGCAGCAATTACAGTTGTACTATTTTGATCCATGGCTAAGAAAACACTCAAAAAGTTGTGACAGGCTTATAGTAAATAGCAGATAGTCTTGAGAAGCAGGATTACTTGCCGTTTCAATGACAATAGGTTAAGGTGTGTTGTCGGCTGGCTGCCAAACCACATACTTGAGAATAGTAACAAATTCTTGTAAAACAGCAAGGTAGTTTATAAAACCACATAAATGACAAACGACAGTCTCATTAATTTTAACATAACTGTCATCACGACAAAATGGAAATATACGCGAACTTCATTTACGAAACACCAGGAAACAAAAATAACATTTGCATTGGTTATCTGCAAAAAACTATTGATTGGTTGCTGGTTCACAGTTTCCAATAATTATCGCACCGTTACCAGCATTTACATGTAATGAAAAAATCGGCGACACAATAACTGCATTTTATCTCAGAGAAGATCAGATTATCGATACATTTTACAGCTTGAAGGAATTGTTCAAATGCTTGTTAAGCTTATGGTACTTAATTGCGGCCGGCCGCGGTGGCCGAGGGGACTGAGGCGCTCCAGTCACGGTCTGCACGGCCACTACGTTCGGGGGTTCGAATCCCCCCTCGGGCATGGATATTTCTGCCGTCCTAGTTCGTAAGTAGTTCATAAGTAGTTTGTAAGTTTAGGAACTGTAAAAGCTGTACGCGTGTTTTGAAATGTTGAACCTTTCGTTAAATCAGACAATAAATTGTTCATTAACTCAGCTATTTGGTTTAATTATGGCCCTGATCTTAATGTACAAGAAACAGTGCATTAAATTGATTTTGTGCGCAACGGATCTTTTAAGTAAACAACTGTGACATGTAACCTTTTGAAACAGACACTGACTATACTCAAAAATTTTGACTGCGAGAAAGATATAAGAAAAACCACAAATCACTTTCTCAATGCTTGACTGTGAGAATTAATGTCGATCAGTTATTATTGAAATCCAAATCAACTATTATCTTACTATCGCACCAATAATGAAATATGTTCAATAATGTTATTCAAATCAACACTCCACTAAATCAAGTAATTATCAAATGAAGGAAGTGGGTTAATTTTCTAACTACGTAAATGAAATATGAAACAGGGTTAAGTTACTTATTATTGATAAACAGCATTACATTACCTACATAATACAACTTCTGACTTGCTGGCAAAGCAGCCTCTGCTCTACATCGGAGCCATACACACAACCCAACCGCTCTCTAAGCGAGCTGAACCACTAGTGCTACTCTCTCTCTCAGTGCGAGCTACAATGCTATGCAATACATGATCTTTGCCAGAGATGAAACTTTACACATATCGATACATACAGTAGAAGCGATATTATACATTTTCTTGCAAGCAAGTTACTCGATACAAAACAGGAGGCACAATATTAGACATTTTCTTGTAAAAATAATTTTCTATGGACACGTTTCATCACCCCCCTCCTACCTATTAAAATTTTGTAGGGTGGGTGATGCCAATGGCATTGCCTAGCCAGCAAAATTACTGAATTTCAAGTCCAAAAATCCATTAATGACATCCAAAATTTAACAAGATCAAAACAACAGATGGAGTACATAGAAAATTAAAAAAAAAAAATGTGACAGTCATAAATACATGCCATTTTACAGAACAGTACCATCAAAAGTCACGCATGGAGAGGTACAGGGTGTGACAGGCATAAGCAAATGTCAAAATTTACAGAACATCAGCAATAAGTGGAATATATGACAATTATACATAATGGTAAACATAAGTATATATATAGAATTTCAGAAAACATAGTTTGACAAATGATATAGTGGAGAAAATGAGATAGCTAGAAGTAATACACAAATGGAAAAAAATATACAATAATAAACATGAACATATACAAAGTTTTACAAAAGATATTTTAACTAATGTCATCATTCGTTAAAGAAAATGTGGTAATTACAAGTAATACACACAGTAGTGTAAGTTCCATGGGTTTACATTTTGTACAAGAGATCAGTATTTTGGGAACATAAAATGAACATTTGTATCTTGTGCACAATGTAGTCTATGTAAATTTTTAGTGCACTTAGTATAAGATAAAGTGTCAGTTTTGTATTCTGTGATGCATTTAAAATGCTATACTTTCATGGATGCTAGAACATACATGTAAAATTTTTGACTACATAGGCTTCTGATCATGTACAAAATAATGTTACTGCTTCAACACAATAGGATTTCAATATAACGTTTGTCAATCGAATAGGCACAATGACATTTCAGACTAAGTATATGTATCTATCAAGAGCACAATTTTATTTTGGTCACTGACTGTGAAAGAACCATGAAATATACCTAAACACTGGTAATGAACCTGTGGACAACGTTTGCAATGGGAGGCACTGAATAGTATATGCACACGAATAGCACATTAGCTCCTAACACTCATTTTAGGTCTGCACACGAACACAAAACACTGTAAGATTACACCACACTGTAGGCGGGCTGGCTGGTTGCATTGAAGTGGAAGTCATGGGGAAAAGGTTCTGATGTATTCCTCCATGCAATTCGACAACCAAGTGTGCTCCAACCAACAGGGCTATTAGCAGACTGCATCGGCATAGCCAAAATTAGAGCAAACTGGTGGTGGGTGGCCAAGGCTGCAATGGACAGTACTGTGTGGCCAAACATCATCCAACAAACATCTTCATTAAAAGGCCCAAAATCAGTGGTGTATAGTAACTCGTCCATTGTTCTGTGTGCATTCTGGAATCTCGTGTGCGAAATCGCCACTTCCCATGCGTGTCCAAAGTACATGAAATAAAGCATTTTACACACAAATTAGTAACATAGTCATGATATTTCAGTTTAGACTGAAAGAAAAGTCATTGATTAGAACATATCTACAGAAATATTTTCCCACAAATTCAAGTGGTACAAATGGGGTCATGGTATTAAACCATATTTTAACATTACAAGTAGTGTCTTGAAGACGGATACGTTTGAATACTAATGAGTAATTTAATTCTTATTTTAGAGTATCTACAACATTAGTGTCATTTCATATAAGCACAAGGCTTTACATACTATGTACATATTGCTTTACAAACACATAATCGTATGAAATACATTGAGGGTGCTTGTCATCAATTTGGCATGATATAACTTAAATTGACATTCCAATTACCATTAGTTCATATCTCTTTAAATTAATATATATCACTATGATGGTGATTACATTACCACAAATTATAACACTTAAATTACATAAGTTGCCATGGCCAGGCTTTTGTCTCAACTGAGCTACATATTTCATTGCCTTAAGGTATAACACATCAGGGTAGTTTCGTGAGAATATCAAAAGAGGTTCAAGTCAACAGGTCATGTCTGTGTCTGTCTGGGTCAACAGTAGGGTCAAACAAAACAATTAGTGCAAATTTTGGCACAGTACTAGATGTACATCACAGTAAATCATCCAATAACATAAACACAGACGTAATATTCGTTAGGCATAGCTGCAGATTTTCATCAACAAGATCATCAATAAAATTTGGTAGATAGTAGTAAGCAAAAGCAAAATATTTCTGTGCATTATCTTTCTAGACTTAACTAGGCGCAGTCTATGGCATAGCTGCAAGTTTGCAAGATAGATGGCTGTGTGGAACGTATAAGCATAACCATACATTGTCATTGAGCTTCATTATAAAATTAATTAGCATAGTGGTAGGGCTTAGGTATATAATTAGTGAGCATAGCGGTAAGCTTTGATTACAAGAGCAATACGCATAGCTGCAAGCATAATTAGAAATATTCATTACACATAATTACAAATAATTACAGATCATCAGAAGGATATGAATCTCACCAATCACACATGCCATTGAAGGCACAATGCATCAATATACAAAATGGTGCACATAAGCACAAAGAGAAAACACAAAAGGGCAGTGCGAGTAAGCACATAAGAAAAGAACAGAACATAGCATCATTAGCAACATAGCGATTCTCCTCATAATTGCTTCATAATCATTGTATAATCTCGTCATCATTAGCAACATAGCGATTCTCCTCATAATTGCTTCATAATCATTGTATAATCTCGTCCACATAATTACATTTATCAAACATCTTTGACCGTTACCAATACCTTCCTTACCATCATTTATCCATAAACAATAATGCATTTTAAAGACCACCATGACATATTGTGTATTGCCTTACTCATCATCCTCCATAATGTTCTTGGCTTACCAAATGCTCATGTCAACTCAAAATCTTCTTCACTTGCTCAGAACTTCGTAAGTTATGCAATTAGTAACACAGAAGAAAAATCTGACATTTTCTGAAACATAGGAACTTGATTAGATTACACAATCAAAAATTTCCATTAATTTTATTTGTCTTGCACAGCCACAGAGTTCGTTATATGCAAATTGCAAGATAATCAAAGTTTCGTATGACAATATCCCAGCGTAGCACAGAGCATAAGTATTCAGAGTTAGAGAAAAGTAACAGTGAGAAAAAGAGGTAGATAGAGCGCACTAAGGAAAAGCGGAAGAATAGTGACACTCAGCTCGAGAACGGGGCACCAATCGCCACTTGGTGTGTCCAAAACAGATTAATGGACTCTCTACCCCATCTTTATTCCCTGAAAATTTTAATATTGGAAATGTGGTGTATGCCTTTCGACTTGTGCGTCTTTAAAGTTTCTACCTCAACGACGTTGTCGTGGATGATACGTTTGGTTCGATACGGACCATTGTACAGTAAGAAGAATTTGTGAATCATAGATCTTCCCTTGTGGGATAAGTGGTGGGATCTAATTAATACCTTTTGTCCTACATAGAGTTGTTTAGCATAACAATTACGTTGAGAGCGTTTCCTTTTTTCAGCGGCTTTCTTAATGTTTTTAAGCGCCAATTCAATGATCTCATGATGACGTAGTCTTCTGTGTTTAGGAAAAGGTATCAATTCCTTGATACGGTCGGGAGGTTGCTTGTTTTTCAGAACCAGAATTGGTGAAAGACCTGTAGAATCATTAGGAAGTTCATTTATAATATTTTGAAATGAAAGAAGATATCTATCCCATATGTTATGTCGTCGGTAGCAATATAGCCTACAAAGTTTTCCAAGTTCTTTCATCACTCGTTCACAAGGGTTAGAGGCGGCATGATAAAGTGATATGAACACAGGTTTGATGTTTCTGCGCCGCAACATCCGTGCCCAATCATGAGAACGGAATTGAGGTCCATTATCGGAGATGACTTTATCTATATGGCCAACATCTTTTAGGAAGTTTTTGACAAAGGCGTTAGTTACTGTCTTCGCCGTGGCACGGCGGAGCGGAGTAAAAGGTACAAATTTTGATGTGAGCTCAATAGCAACGAAAACAAAAGAGAAACCATTGTTAGTTCTCGGAAGAGGTCCAAACAGATCAACGGCTGCTAACTGCTTTAATTTTGAAGGTATAATCGGAAAAAGTGGAGCAGAATGCGATATGGTCGGCGGCTTTGCTTTCTGACACAATTTGCATCGAGATAACACATTGCGTATACGTTTCTCCATGTTGATGAAGTAACAAGAGTCGCGTAATTTCGCGAAGCACTTCTTGGCACCATAGTGTCCGTAACTGAGATGAATATACCAAATCAATTTGTTCACGGACTCCTCCGGAACACACACTAACCAAAATTGACTGTCAGGGGCTTTACGTTTGAAGAGAATGTTATTATGGATAATGTAAAATTGTCTGATGGAAACATTATATTTATCATGCCATTTTATTTTAATATCTCGCCAGATTGGATCTTTGTCTTGTTCTTTAGCAATGTCAGAAAATGTGGCAGATATGTAATTTTCGAAAGCAACTTGCTGCATATAGAGGATAGTAAAGTTATTTTCTAAGTATGCCTCTTCCGTCGCCTTGATGAGCCCAACAGGCGAACGAGATAGCGAGTCTGCAACGATGTTTTGTTTACCAGGAATGTAAATTACAGAGAAATCGAATTCTTGAAGGAACAAAGCCCATCGTCTAAGTCTATCATGGTTAAGTTTTGCCGACATGAGGAATTGAAGTGCACGGTGATCCGTGTAAACTTTAGTGTGTCTGCCAAACAAGAAATAACGGAATTTTTCGAATGCCCAAACTACTGCCAAAGCTTCAAGCTCAGTGACGGAATAGTTCCGCTCTGACTTGGATAATATGCGACTAGCAAATGCAATAGTTCTCTGTGTGGCAAAGCCATTTTCTTCATCCTCTTGAAACACGTGAACGCCAAGTCCGAATTTTGAACTATCGGTAGAGATGCAAAAGTTCTTAGACAAATCTGGATGGTGCAGAATAGGTGCGTGAAGGAGTGCATCTTTTAAGCAAAGAAATTCTCTTTGGGCAGCTTCATCCCAGAACCAAACAGTATTCTTTCCAGTTAATTCATATAATCTGGGAGTAGTTAGGTCTTTCAAATTTATAAAACGGCGATAGAAATTAATTAAACCCAAGAAAGCTCTTAATTGGCGTTTAGTAGTGGGAACAGGCATTTTCATTATCGCCTCTAACTTTTCGGGGTCGGGCTGGATCCCATCTTTAGAAATAATGTGCCCTAAAAATTTAATCTGAGAACGACCAAACTGTGACTTCTCTAAGTTGACAGTAATTCCGGATTGAGCAAACACTTCAAGTAAAGATGCCAACGTACTGTTATGTTTTTCCCAGGAAGATTCTGCAATTAAAATATCATCAACGTAAATTTTGATTTGTTGTTTTAAGTGCTCAGGGAGTGTGGCATTCATCGCACGGATGAAAGCAGATGAGGAGATGTTCAGTCCGAAAGGCAATTTACGGAACTGATAACAGTTTCCGAAGCAGAGAAACGCGGTATACTTCCTACAGTTGGGGTGCAGTTTCACTTGCCAAAAGCTAGACCTAAGATCTAATGAGGATAAAACTTTGACACCATAGAATTTTTGCAACAATTCTTCAAGGGTTTGGGGTCGGTCGGTTTCAGGTAAAATGATAGTGTTAATTTGTCTGGAATCGAGCACTAATCGAATTGACTTATCTCTTTTTTCAACAATATGTAGGGGACTGTTATACGAGCTAACTGCAGGTTCAATTATACCTTGACTGAGCATGGACTGAATTTCAGCCTTAACTCTTTCCCTGTATACTATCGGAATGGGATATGGAGGTACAAAAAATTTATTATGTTCTTTGATCTTGAATTCATAGAGAAAATTTTTTATGGTACCAGGACTGTTAGCGAATACACGGGAATAACGCCGCAAGATAAGGAACAATTCTTCCTTATCACGTTCTGAGGCACCTTCAACTTCTACTAATTTTTTCTTAATGATGTCAGAAATCAAGTCAATTCGCTCAGTCTCGAAATGTTTATCTGTTATATAATCATCAGGTTTGACATCCTGCGTCGCATTAGAAATAGGTAAAAATTTTAAACAACTGGCACCTTCTTCATATCTGGTAATCCAGTCTTCGAATTTAATTTGAATGGCATTTTCCTGAACAAAAGCAGTGGCACAAGCCGTATTGAAATCTAAAATAACCTTGTACTTGGATAGGAAGTCCACACCTAATATTATCTGTGTAGTTAAACGGGGGACAATCAATAGGTTGGCAGAAAAGAGATGACCTTGACATAAAAATTCTGCGTATGTTTGCTGTCGAATTTCGACAGGTTTGCTAGAAATGACGCCACGAATTTTAGTACAATGCAAAGGCAGAATGGGACCATTAAGCAAGTTCTGATATTTCTTAAAAGTCACTTCACTGATTACTGATACTGGGCTACCAGAATCTAAGACAGCAGAAAGATTGATTTTGCCAATTTTCACAGATACAATAGGGTGAATTGGAATATCGAGACATTCTACCTTCTCTTCTAATAGTGCCTCTTTTATGTCATCTAACTGTACAAATTTTACGTCTTGTTCGGTAGAAGGTTCATAAGAAATTTCTTTGTTGAGACAAGTGTTACCAAGATTAATGAGGCTTTCACAAGATAAATGCTTTTCAAATTTTGGTTGTTCATCAACTTCGCATTCGCTATCATCGTCATTAGAAAACATGTAATTGTCTATCCAATCAGCAACAGAGGTGTGCTGCAAATCTAATTGTTCGACATCATCTTTTGCTGTTCCAAGGTTACTGTTAGTTGCATTATTGTGTGGCAGTACTGTGTCGTGCCTTTCAAAGTACATGACCGGTCTGTCATATGCAATTGTTGGTTGATACTGTAAGAATTTTATTTCGTATATAGTGTCTTCCTCAGAGTCTGAAGACGAAGCTTCTGTCTCCCAATCTGAATTGTCGTCATTATATTGCTGATCGACAATTATCTCGTTTAACCGTTGGGCAGTATAACGTTTGTTCGATACCTTTTCATTTGTTTCGTTAAATTTGATAGTACAATTTTTGTTACTATCATTACTTTCAGGAGTAACGGCTTTAGGTTTTGACACAAGTTGTGTCGATTTTGCCTTATCACTTACTGAAGTGCTACCAGCATCAGTATTGTGCACTTCTGCACAAACTACTATTCTGTTTTGTTCGGGAGGTTGTTCATCGTAATCTTCCTCTCTGTGAGGTAGTTCACAATGAACAAGTTTCAGCGTATAGTTAGGATCACACAAATTCTGTACGGCCGAATTATTTGCCGTCG
Source organism: Locusta migratoria (assembly GCA_026315105.1). Classification (NCBI taxonomy): domain Eukaryota; kingdom Metazoa; phylum Arthropoda; class Insecta; order Orthoptera; family Acrididae; genus Locusta; species Locusta migratoria. Next base: position 224,593,811 of record CM048751.1, on the reverse strand, counting down.
AGTCCGCTAGTCATACCTGACGCGGCCCCTTTTTTGACGAATTGTAGCGTGGATTAGCAGGTCTGATTTCAATGTTTTGCTCTTGTCTTTCCGGGGTACGCGATCTGCTTTGGGCCCGATTTGTGTTTTCGTATCGTGGAAGGCGATCACGAGAATTATCGCGTGTGCCCTCCCGACTACGCTTCTCAGCGTTATTGTTGTGATTTTCAGTCTCGCGATCACTATCAGTATTGCGTCTATCACGCCAATTAGTATCATTCGAAGTATTGCTGTTATGATAGTAATTATTGTAGCGTCCTACGCGACCAAAACCACCACCTCGGTTGCGGCCACGAAAACTTCCACGGTTAATGTCACGATCATGAAACTCACCGTTCTCATTGTCGCGACTTTGTTTGTAAGATTCATTAGTGAAAGAGTTATTTTTTGGTTTATCGTCGCGCTCTGAATAACGTTTAGTACGCGGCGGGCTTTGTTGCGACCGGCGATCATATCTGTTTGTTTCACAATATCGACTGCGCGAGGAATTTTCCTCGTCTTCTTCTTCTAAGTCTTGTAAGAGATTTCTAAAGGCTTCAATATCATTCTTGCATCGTGCCGCAATGGCAATTTGACGCAAGTGTAGAGGCAATTTGTTCAAACAAATTCTGATTAATTCCGCAGGGCAGTAAGGTGCCGATAAAAATTGATTTTTGTATACTAAGTTTTGGAAATATTCCACAGGGCTCGAGAAATTTGATCGCTCAAAAGTTTTGAAAGTCGCAATACTGTTTTTAACGCGGTCTTGTGCCGCTTCCGACCAGTATGCGGATAGAAATGAGCGTCGGAAGTGATTCTCGCTATAGCACTCTTGTGCAATAGCTCTCATTCTGGTGGCTGGCTCGCCTTCCAGATAACCACATATAAATTCTAATCTGTGCTCAAGTGGCCAATTCGGGGGAAGACAATAATCGAATTGCTGCAACCACTCTTTAGGGTGCAAGTCATTCGGAGAGTTTTTAAATGTCTTGAATTTACGTACAGTCAGGAAATGCTTGTAGTCAAACGCTTCCTTTCGCCCGTGCGGCGTAAGTGAGCGTAAACTACGCACTGCGTCTTCATTGTTGTTACTATGAGGTACACTTCGTTCACGTACCAAGCGACCTACTTGGCTCGAATCATCATTGTCATTTTCGTTCAAATTTTCTTCCACATCTTCGTATGGATTTCCACAAGTGTGGTCAAATTTCCTCTCTATTCGCGCCACGCGATCATCTAATTTTCTGACCTCAGCCTTGTATTGCTGATTAATGGTCATTTGATCTTGTTTGAAACGGTCAAGGGCGAGATATTCATTAGTTTCATTAAACGGGGTAGGATGCGTTACATCCGAACTTTTGTCAGTGTTATCACTAATTTGGGTAATTTTAACAGTAATATCCTCAAACTGTTTATTTATTTTATTGATCTGTTCCGTCGTGACTGACTGGAAGTTCTGCAACTTTTCAACAACTAGATTACTCTGTTGCTTCAATTGAGCGAGTTCAGTAGTTTCCATATTTTCGACTCGTGGCGCAAGGCTTTCCATATTTTCCACTCGTGACGCTAGGCTTTCCACTACCGGGTTAATCTCGTCGCGAATATCTTGTCTTATTTGCTGAGATTCACGTTTGAAAGTATTGAGCAGTTGTTCCCTGAACCGATTGTTGTCCTCGTTTATCTTATTAAAACTACTTTGAATACTCACAAACCTCGAATCGCACGTTTGTTCAATTTTCTCAAGTTTTTCATTTAATTTCTGAGATTGTTCCTCAAGTTTTTCATTTAATTTCTGAGATTGTAATTGACTATTCTCAAGTTTTTCATTTAATTTCTGAGATTGTAATTGACTATTCTCAAGTTTTTCATTTAATTTCTGAGATTGTTCCTCAAGTTTTTCACCTAATTTCTGAGATTGTAATTGACTATTCTCATTTAATTTAGAGAGCTGTGACAATAAAATTTGCATGAAATCATTTGGTAATACGTTTTCCATAGCCGTCGCACAAGTATTTTTTGTAGCAGAGCTAGGCGGAACCGATGCATTATTTTCCGCAACCACATTACAAGAATCGGAATTCTGTATTGTCAAATCCTGTACTTTGTCATTATCCATATTGTCTGTTCCCGAACTAATCTGTTCCGCGTTTTCAGACACGGTATTTACTGTCGTATTTGTATCAGTGCAGTGAGAAGACTCTTGTAAAAATTCAGTTTCTCTCCTTGCTTCATTCAAGGTCTCATTTTCGGAAGCAGTTTTAGCATCAGCGCGGACTCTCCTATTCTTCGACATTGTTAACAGAATTTTGCAGTAAAGTGACCAATAATATTTATTTTCACCTACTGCTAATTTTTTTGAAAATTACACACAGTAATTATGAGAGAACAATAGGTTGAATCGGGCTAGTGCAACATACAATCACAATCGAGATTACGCAAACCGTTAATTATCACACGAGTTCCGCGGTACTAGAACTTTCATCACAACAAACATCAGGCAATATAAAAGAGAGGCTTGTTCAGTAGTAATGCAATTATTTGTATATTCAATTCATCTACTATAAACAATACTACACAATCTCAAGAATGGTAAGTAACAGACTACAGAAACAATTACTATGCTACTGTTGCTACAACAGAGGATGGTGCTACAAAAATTAAATTAAGAGCCAAAAGGTAAGTTGGTTAGTGGAAAAGACAAACTAACTGAAATAAGACTACGTATCTAACTACGTCACGATCCTGTTTGTGAACTATCCTGGCAGGAAGGGCGCCAGATAAAAGCTGTACGCGTGTTTTGAAATGTTGAACCTTTCGTTAAATCAGACAATAAATTGTTCATTAACTCAGCTATTTGGTTTAATTATGGCCCTGATCTTAATGTACAAGAAACAGTGCATTAAATTGATTTTGTGCGCAACGGATCTTTTAAGTAAACAACTGTGACATGTAACCTTTTGAAACAGACACTGACTATACTCAAAAATTTTGACTGCGAGAAAGATATAAGAAAAACCACAAATCACTTTCTCAATGCTTGACTGTGAGAATTAATGTCGATCAGTTATTATTGAAATCCAAATCAACTATTATCTTACTATCGCACCAATAATGAAATATGTTCAATAATGTTATTCAAATCAACACTCCACTAAATCAAGTAATTATCAAATGAAGGAAGTGGGTTAATTTTCTAACTACGTAAATGAAATATGAAACAGGGTTAAGTTACTTATTATTGATAAACAGCATTACATTACCTACATAATACAACTTCTGACTTGCTGGCAAAGCAGCCTCTGCTCTACATCGGAGCCATACACACAACCCAACCGCTCTCTAAGCGAGCTGAACCACTAGTGCTACTCTCTCTCTCAGTGCGAGCTACAATGCTATGCAATACATGATCTTTGCCAGAGATGAAACTTTACACATATCGATACATACAGTAGAAGCGATATTATACATTTTCTTGCAAGCAAGTTACTCGATACAAAACAGGAGGCACAATATTAGACATTTTCTTGTAAAAATAATTTTCTATGGACACGTTTCAACTGATGACCCCGTAGTTAAGTCCCATAATCTTAACAAACATTTGAACATTTGAACTTAACTGCGGGGGTCATCAGTCCCTAAATTTGCAGATTAAATATAAACTATGTACTAAAGACAGCACAAACATCCGTGCGCGAGGGGAGGATTCGAACCCACGATGGGGAACGGCCCCCTCTCATCGGACCATAGCGTCACAATGCGCTCGGCCACTCCGCCTCGGCGAAGGGGTAGTCATAGTCATTTAACATAGGAAAATTTTATTTTCATACTTCAAAATATGTATCTTTCCCGGTAATAACTATTTGTCTATCAGTTAAAAATGCATTTTCATTCGCGAAAAATATATTATCTACCGTGCTTTCCGAGAATAATCAGGAATTTTTGTTGTTATTTTTGTCCGCATATACAACTGTATGAAGTTAAAAGAGCGAACTTACAACTGTTTTTACTCTTACAACCGCCAACTCTATGAAATTTTGATATTTTCCAACAATGTGACATTTTTCTTACAGTGTTTCTCGCTGATTCACAACCAAACACCGCCTCACCGAATAGCATTTGAAATAAATGCGTCCACAATTTTGGTTGAGATACAAACTCGTCTTTTAATAGTTTGAAATTAGAATTATAATACATTTACAAATCTTTGTAGGAAACTAGAAATGTCTCCTTTTTCGAAGACTGGTAACTCTATGATTGTGCAAAATGCGTAAGGTATGGACCAATGAGAGGTCAGAAAAGATGCAACCTGTATGTATCCTGACATCGATAGTGGTGAGAGCATGTCACGTACCAAGGAACTTTGCAGAATATTGTTGCAGCAGCGATTGCAGGATTTTGGTCACATTTTGGGACTGAGCTAATATAAATGTTGTGCTATTGTGCTGTCGACAAATTAATTTTCAATAAAAATGAAAAGGAGAGGAAAGAAATCTCGAAAATTATTTTAAGATGGCTTCTCTCTCTTCCTCCCACTGTGGTCTGGGAGGGGGAGGGGCAAGCTATACATCACTAAAACGGGTTAACTAATCATATTGCTCCTACTCCATAGCCGCAGGCTGCGAGGAGACCATCCTGTGCCTTACAAATGGGAAAACAAGACTTCATCACCACAACTCATTTCATTAGAAACGAAAATTACTAAACTCCTATATGAAATTACCTGAATTTAGCCGGCATTTAGCTTCCCCCACTTATTTCGTTGGCGTAACGGTGTCAGAGTTACTGTATTTAATATTTAAATCATTACTACCAAACATGAAACGACAGTATTTACTACTGCATATACGATCGAAAAAGTCTGGGATAAGGTTGTGTGTGCCAACACAGAGATATATAAACACGGCGCTGCGTTATAACAACATTTGTCTGACGCAGGCGTTACATCGCTTAATCTTGCTCTACACGGGCATGTTATCACAATTTAAGTGAAATTGAAAGTGGTGTTATAATCGGCGCATGAAAAATGGGACACAACTTGTCGTAAGCAACAACGAGGTGCGGTTTTTCCCACGATCGTTTCATGAGTGCACCGTGAATGTCGAAAATCAGGTAAAACATCAAATATCCGACATCTCTGTGGTCGCAGAGAATCGTTCAACTCCCCAGAAATGCAATCCTTGCACAGTTCCACAGTTTGCTGCTGCTTTCACAGCAGAGCCATCAACAAGTGTCAGTATGCGAACCATTCAACGAAACAACATCGATATGGGCTTTCAGAGAAAGTGTAGTGTGCTCTAGTGTGCGTGTGTGTGGTGTGTGTGTAGAGCAACTAAAACTAAGTGACGAGTGTTTTACAGAGGACTTTATGTCAGGATAGCGACACATAGTTTCCATGCGTAGGTTCGATGCTCGGCTGCGCTGTTGTCGATGCCGGGACCCCGCTGCCCACTGCCCAAGGCTGTGCCGCAGGCTGCATCTCCCGTCAGGGATGCCGTGTTTACCGCGATGATCGGCTGCAGGCCGCGCTGTGTCTAAATGCTTCCAGCCTGTGACAGACTCAGTTTTGCGATCAACAACGATAATAACGGCTGTCGACGAGTAGCACAGTCCGGCGGCAGGTGACTGCCCAGCCGTGATTGACTGCCGAACCTGTCATTTCCGCCTGTATTTATACGAAGAGGTTCGCCCCGTTGGCCCGTGTTTCACAAGTGTGGCATAACTGATCATTGCTACATGTGACCGGTTTCCTACTTCCGATCACATATGCCCCAGCCACTTGTTTCTTTAGGCAATACAGTTGTTTGGCTGTTCCGTAGTATGGCGTCCTCGCCAACCCACTTGCGTCATCCGAAGATCGCTGTGCCCCTCCACTTTACTTGCTGAAATCGAAAACGGAACTGTTCCGCTCTACTTTAAGTCACACTTTGCTTGGTCGACAAATCGCGTTTCCACTTCTATCGAGCAGATGGACGTGTGCGGGTATGGAGACCACCTCATGAATCCATGGGCTCTGCACATTACCAGAGGACTGTTCGAGCTGGTGGAGGCTCTATAGTGGTGAGCTGCGTGTTATGGACCACGACTACGTCAAGATGCGACACTGACAGGTCACACGTACACTTGACAGCAAAAAAAGTGGATCACTGCTGAATGCAACCCAACTAACGTAGCTTTGTTGCGGGTACTCCTCACACAAAACCCCTGTGGAGTATAGTTGTTCGACTATTCACAATGGGTACCATTAGAAGCAGTAGAGAACATTGCTCCTTATGGCAGTCAGTCCATGTGTAATTCAATACTGTCATACAAAAAACATTAGAATACAAGTAATTAAAGACGAAAAAGCAACGTAAATCCAATTTCATTACGATAAGTGACAAATCGGGTACCTTATCAAACTCATTCAATGACACAATGAGCTTTTGTTCGTGCTCTGAATTTGAACGCACTGTTGACCAAGAAAAGCTTGCGTTTCTGATCGAGACTAGATTAGGCATAAAGTGACGTAAAACATTGGCGTTTTCATTGGTATCGGTTTACAAGGCCAATGTCCGAACCCAGAAAATGTATGGTTAACTTCAGCATTGCACCAGGAATTGCATGAAGTTCAAATTGTTTCTGAGAGGTAACCACTAAAGGTATATAATACAGGTGTCAAACGTCATAAAATTGCGGAATGGAACGCAGTACCTATGTGAATCGTTAACTAAGCACGATCACACGTCAGATATTAAATAAATTCACAGATAGCGCTATATTTGAACTTGAAACGACGATACAATTGACTTCTTTCCCGGCAGGGACTCAACACCGGCTCTATTCGCTATTATATATATCTCCAAAGAGATGAAATAGTTACTGTTCTCACCATTAGCGGGATGTGCATATGTGCATATCTTCGGCTAGAAGTAGCGCAAGCCGCAGCGGATTAGCCGTGCGCACTGGAGCGCCATGCTGCGGTGCGCGCGGACGTTCGCCATCGGGAGTTCGAGTCCTCCCGTCGGGCATGGGTGATGGTGTTGCCCTTAGGTTAGTTTGCCTTAGTTAAGTAGTTTGTAAGGAACGGACTAATGACCAAGCAGTTGAGCCCATAGATTTACAAACAACTCTCCCAACTTCGTTCTCTAGTAATTAGGATCGCGCCGTTTGTAGAGACCTGGAGGGCTTTGGCATTTTGAGGAAACAACGAAAACTAATCCAACTTTGTTGTAGTCAGTAGCGAATGGACAAGTGTAATGTTGATTTGAAACACGACACAGACCTAAATTATTTACTTGGAGCTACTGGAAGTGGAGAGGGGGATGTCTGCGATGGTTAACAACTGTTACCCCAGCAGGAATCGAACCATATCTTAACCGTTACAAGAGTGCAGAACACATCGTACGAGAAGTACACTACTTCGTCGATATCTGTCTACGTAAAAGTAATTTCTTGGCCGTGCTGTCTGAGGCATCTTGTCGCGGAGTTACGGCCGCTCCCGCCAGAGGTTCGACTTCTTCCTCGGGCCTGGGTAGTTACGAGTGTTTGTGTGTGTGTATGCGTGCGTGCGTGTCGTCCTTAGCGTAATTTAATTAAAGTAGCATGTAAGGATAGGTAGGGACTGATGACCACAGCTGTTTGGTCCATTAGGACTACAACAAAAAAATTATATATGTTATGTAGAAATATGTAACAATACCTATGCTAGTATAATACGTTTCAGCATGCTCCTTGATGATTTTGTATGGCATGATCTATGTGTTTAACTATGCTCTCATTTTGCTTAAGTTTGTAGGAAAAATGTGTATGAAATGTAATAGAACTGCTAAGGTTATCAGTCCCTAAACTTACACACTACTTAAACTATATTAATCTAAGGACAACGCACACTTCCATGCCAGAGGGAGGGCTCGAACCACCAACGCGAGCAGCAACACGATCCACAACATGATGCCTTAGACCGTGCAGCTACTCTGCGCGGCGCTCAAGTTTGTAGCGTAGCTCTTACCGCAATAAATGGAATATTACACATCTTAAATGTGCGAGGAGCGTCGTTTACAGATTAGCAAACAGATTCTAAAACGGCGAATGTATACCGTTTGTAACAGTTCGAATGAAGGCAGAGGAGGTCAATCGAAACACCAGTGCTCTGTATTTCACAGAACGAAGAATGGATTATAGCCAAGCAGATATGAAAGAACACGGTCTCATAGATAGGAGTGGTAGACAATAACGAAACCGTACATTAAAAGAGAAGGTATGCTTCAACAGAAACCAATAGATTTGATCATAGCGTTTTGAACAGACCAAAATGGAATCTGTGGTTATTACGTAAGAGAGGCGACGGTGACAGGGAGGGGGGAGGAGAGAGAGAGAGAGAGAGAGAGAGAGAGAGGGAGAGAGAGAGAGAGAGAGAGAGAGAGAGAGAGAGAGAGAGAGAGAGAGAGAGAGAGGACAATGATTAAATAAAAGACAAATCGTTTGCTTATTTTGTGAACAGTGGAGGCTGTATTAATAGTTGGAAGAGAGGAGAGAGACGTGTTTAAAATAACAAAAACTACTTTGACAGCGTCCATCTAAACTGATTACTCTGTATGCATGGAGACTGGGTATAAGTGAAACGATAAAAAAAGATATTGAGTGAAAGGAGACGCATTGAATTGAAACTTACGCCACAGGCGGGAATCGAACCCAGACTTCCATACTTAACTTCAGTACTGTTGCTTTCACTCACGTCTTTCGCATATTGACATGGAAAACTGCCTCTAGGTATATAAATTTATAATAAAAATAGGATAATAAGGGAACTGTATATTAAAAAAACTTCAATATAAAGGTAGCTCAAAGGAAAAAAAACTCTATTTTATTTCAGTTGCCAAGGGATCTTCCATAGTATCTCACTTAGGCAATATGAAAATAGAGACGAGGTTAAAAAAATAAAAAATAAACTATTAATTTATTCAGAATCCCTCATTATTTGTTTCTTCCATAATGCATCTCAGCATATAATCTATAACGCCATCGGACCAGCTTATGTTCAGTAAAAGAGACGACTCTCTATCGAGTTGGTTGCTTGCAGCGAGACGGCCTGATTTGTATTTCTGCTTTCCACTCTTACTATGATGTCAGCAAGTAAACATTCTGTATTTACATCAGAGCCCCACTTTGTGCCGTGCTGGGGGCTGTTGCCCGCCACCGCGACCGCCAGCTTGCTGGTTTCCGCCAACCCTCGCCTCGGCACCAGCTGTGGTTGACCAGCCTGCTCGTAGCTCGCATGCCACGGCTAATACAGGACCCTGTCGCAAAGCCAAGATAAACCCTGGAAGTATCACACGTTCCTGCAAACTGACCATAGTGTGTTGTGGAAACTACCACAGCTAGAGCTATTTTGCTATTAAATGATCACCCGCATTATCTTTTGACACTTCATTCAAATATTTAACTAAGTTAAAGAATAGAATCATGATAAAAGTAGCTACCACATAATGTTTCACCTAGATAGCAATCATGCGACACAGGAAACTATCTTTCTTTTCAGCGCTCTGCATTAGATCTAGACATAATAAAATATGTATTCAACCTAGAAAACTATGCATATTGTAAAATTAGTTCTGATATCAACAACACAGATATATATATGTAGTATATCACTGACGTTTTGTGCACTTATTGTGTGTTATCAATGTCTCTGAAACAATAAGTTCTACACAAAGGAAATTACCTTCTGCGGGGGCCCTTCATTTACACTATTGTTCTGTTATTCACAGTGAAGTTTTTCAGCATGGGTTCATAGAATCGCTTCAGTTTCTCGTCTGTTCCACGCGTATACGAAGCTTGAAATAATAATAATATTACATAAATTTCCAAATAGCGTATATGCGAGTTATAATCTCATATATTCTTTCAACTTATTCGACGTTGTCCCTCTATACCATTAGGTAATAATCGCACAATTCTCAGTAATACTGGTGGAGCAATTGTAGGGTTGGCAGTCTCCTTAGGAGACGCATAAATCTTCTAATGGTTGTGTCAATAATAAATCCTTTGTTTCACCTTCGCCGTAACATGTGTTATTCACAGTTAACATTCTTCATAATTGCTCCCCCAAGAATTTTGTTATATGTGTAACTTTCAAATTTGTTTTGCTTATCGATATCTAGAATAATGACGAAAATCTTGGAATAATCATGTTCAGAGCCAAATGGATATTGATGTTTAAGGTCAATTGGCGCCATATGCGCCGTGAAGATACCAATTCAAAATCATTTCGCAATTGATTTGCTTTTCTTAGTTTAGTAGTCGGCAGCATTAACTGCCACAAATCTAAGAGCAATGTTCTGCTCATTAAATATTTCGAATATATATTCGAAACAGCAGAAGACTATTTCACTTTTCTGGAAGAATTACACTCGCCACGTCCTTTTCACTAGATGACTCCTCGTCAGTTAGTGCAATTTATTACCTTGCAGACAGGACATCACGATCCCAGTCGCACAACTGTGACTATAATCCTTAGGAAAGTGATATGGTTCGAAGTTCATTATGGATAAAGATACCAAAAATCATTTTGGCACTCTATAAGTACGGAATGAGTTTGAGAGTACTCAGTAGTTCATGCACTCGAGAATTACATTGCCTGTAGAAAAATGATCTTCCTGGTAGTGAAATGTCAACATGGTGGATCTGTCTAGTGAAAGTTAGACTGCTTCCTGGGATGACAGAGAATAAACTAGATTAAAAGAAATAATCTGACACAGGCTGCTTGTGGCCACTGAGTGCGCGCAATGGGAAGCTGAACAGTTGTGCCCTGCCGGAATTCGGGCCCATTCCTACTGCTCTCTGAGCAGTTACGGTAACCACGGCGCGAGCGAGAAAACAACAATCATACCAGGTGCGCGGGCTGCTCTCTCTCCCCCCTTTCCCCCCTCGTCACCCTCAAGACTCAAACTTCCTCACACTACTTACGTAGTTTCCGTTTCCAATTTGCACTCACTGCTCGTGGCACTTTTCCGATTACCTCAAGAGTTCAGGCGTACTGTGTATTTGCACTGAAGGCTGGATCTGTCTCGTCTTCTCCTTAGTTATGTATGTTTACGTGGTGTCTGTTCTTTCGAAAGAACGGTCACCACACTTAAATGTATATAGAAGAAACTTTCAAGATTCACTTATTGGCGGTATTCCAGTTAAAATGTCTGAAAATTGAACGTCGGTATGTCATTTACTTATTACATTTATGATCACAGACAAGGATGATGAATTTCACGTAGGAACTACAACTATTCTCGGTCCCTACTTTCTGAATTATCTGCATCAGCCTTCACAAAGGCTACAAACTTCTATATCAAACTGAGAAATATTTGATGCAGATTATGCTGCTGTCTAGAAAACACCTCAGAAAAGCAAAGCCAATTTTAAAATGATATTGCAGTTATATCTTTACGGTGCAAATTGTGACAATTGACCCTAAACATAAATATGTGTATAGTTCACCACATGATTACCAGAAAAGTTTCGTCAGGCCTTGAGGAACCGATAAACAAAACAAATTTAAGGATTATACATCTAACGAAATTTCTGGTGGGTACAATTGAAAACAACGTTAACCGGGAAAAATAAATGTTTTGGCGAAGATAAAACAACCCGTCTGTTATTGATACGACCATTAAAAGATTAAAACCTCTCCCAAGGAGACTGCCAACCCTACAATAGCTCCACCTCCTCCGCAGTTCTGCTGAGCAGTGTGCGATTACTACCTGGCGGGATAGAGGGAGGACATTGAAAAAGATGAAAAAAAATCTGGTTGTGCGTTATAGTGAATTAGCGGAAAGAAGGTCTCTGGTGTTTTCCGTTTATTATTATTATTATTTACGACTGGTAGGGGGTGGAGAGGGCAGGGGGATAAGGTGGGGGACGCAATATTAAAACAAAAACGTGTTCAGTGTACGACACTTCTTACTTGAGATTTCAATCACCAACCTTCTCCTACGAATGCAAAGAGCTTCTATGCTCATTACCGTACCAAGTCCCATAAGATTTCACACACATTCGAACATTTCATTTGAATTTTAAGAATAACATAATGGTAATTGTAACTCGGATATATCCTTTTTGATACTTGTTTTTCTCAATCTTCGTATAAGCGTGGAACAAACGAGAAACTGAAGCATGAGAACTAGTTTCCAGATAGTACAGTATTTTAAACATACAGTCGGTAGGAACTATCAGTTTGAAAATAAGCAAGTAATTATTATTATTACGTTAATCCCCAAATACATCAGAAACAAATATGAACATTTGCAGCCGTAGCCGGTATTTTTCTCCGAAAATGTAATGAAAAGTATGTTGTTTCATACGATAAAACTAATAAGCAATTTTTAAATATACCGTTTACACAGGATTTAGATGAGACGGTTTTATTTCGTAGTAATGGCCAATAATTTGTTAAAAACGAGGTCGTTATAAACGATATCGACTACATTCAATAACATTTGAAGAATCACTACGTTGGTGTATGTTTCTCATTTTCGGAAATTATAGAAGAACTATTCAAGCTTGAGCTTTTCAGTACACATCAACTGTTATGAGCTTAATATTAATTGCCGTACTCATATTGCAGTTTTATTGGGAGTAGATGTGTTGAACCGTTTTACAGATAAAAACTGTGCGTCTGACTATGAGTTATCCGTAACATAGTAATGAGACAAATATATGGTGCTTTGTTAATATTATCCATTCTTGTTTTTAACTAAATGCCAAGTGAAAGTAAAGACTATGATGGAAAACAACAGAGGAAGGTTCAAGTAATGGCAGGCTTCAATAGTTGCAAGGCAGAGGAGATGGCGAACAGTATCATAACATTACTAAATCTGTATTTGCGTAAAATTTCCATACAGTTAAAATTATATGACGCAAGGGCGGGGTTAAGCTAAATGTCTTCCGTTGTCTTCAGCCTCAGATCGTCCACGCTATTAATATATCTAAATTGTTTCATTTGAGCTATTTCGCCATTGAAAAGAATAGACTAAAGGCTTGTATTTTTCTTCATTTTGTCTTATTCTTTCTTTTTTTCTCTAAAACTTGTGTAACTAATTGCCTTTAAGACAGAAAAATAACGAATGACTAGTTGATGCGTGCGAATAATTTGCACTCTATCCTGATCAGTTGCTGATTGTTGTACTGCAATTAACTGTTTTTGTGTTTTCATGGCAATCATGATTCTGTCTAATTAATGACTTTCCATGCGTTTTAATATTTACTTGACCCGTGGGAATAATTCACACACTATTCTGATCAGCCTCAGATAGGTAAGTATAATGGAGACAAGGTAGATGCAAGTACATATGTATAAAAGATAGTAAACTTTGATTAGTAGTAACAAATATTAGTCTCATTGTAAGAAAATTTATATAATGAAATAAAAAACGATTAATTGAGAAACATATAAAAAATTGGATATTGAGTTTTTCAAGTTCGTTTAATTTTTTAAAAACCTTTTTTATTTTGCAAAAGTCCTGGTGAACTATTCAAACAGTTTCAGTCACGCTGAAGTCCATCCCTACGCATAACAACTCAATGAAATTTAGAATCATTGTCGCTCCTGTCTCCGTTAAAACTGATTAAAAGTTAAATTAATTGTTATAAGTGATAATAGTAAGTGTTACTTATCTGTGAGGATGAACGCTAAGATAATTCAGTTCATTCGCGCAGTACACAACGCTTGCTTGAACTAACTGAACAATTGCTTTTGTGCATCGTCATGTGAAACAGAAATCTCGTGATAAACTACGCTTGCGTAAAGAATCTAAACAACTTCAAGAGCTGTTAGTTACACAGATGGTCAATAGATGGCACTTTCTACATAACTTTTACATAGGCCGCGCAAACTAAGTTGATACTCGGCGCGGTGGCTGATGGGAGCAACAGTAAATACATGTCCCATTTACGATCGTTCGCCGGGTATCAACTTAGATTGAACGAACAGTACAAATTTTTTCAAACTTAACTTTTTTGTGAAAACGATAACTTTATACTATCTGGGTATTTTTCGTCATTAGTGGAGGACGAAACTTTGAAAATGATACCTCAATCATTAATTTTGGATAAGTAATTCATGACATATGGCGTACCTACAAAGAAACACCGATGAGAAATAATGTATATGATTATGATTATAGCACCATGGATCATGCGTTGTGGAACAGACGTGATCTCACATCAAAGTAAGCAACTCTAAACAAATTAAAAAAGTGATGATACTAGCACAGGCATATTTTCAGTTAAAATCAAATATTAGTAAACTTATTGGAACAAACTGCTGTGGTGATCAGACTTAAACTTAATTATAGTAAGGACAACACACACACACACACACACACACACACACACACACACACACACACACACGCCCGAACTACGCCGAGCTAATCCCACGAAATGCAGTCGTGAATATTCGGTTTGGCCGTCGACGTGGACGTATGGCTCACGTTCTTTCTCTAATACCGTCCTTACCATATGTGCTTGTTGAGAGTATTCGTTGAGACTCAAAAAAAAAAAAAAAAATAAATAAATAAATAAAAAAAAAAAAAAAAAAAAAAAAAAAAAAAAAAAAAAAAATCGACTAATGTTTGTAAGGAGCTATGTTGACCGAGGAGCAAGCTAACTGCTTGACGTCTGCGATCTCTGTTTCTTTCGACCGCTACTTACCGTTGACTCCAACTATCGGAAAACGCCGGAAGCAAAGTTGAACACCATATACATAAATATACGATAGGCGTGGACGTAAAATGAAAATTGATATTCTAATCTACTTTTCGGTAATTACATAGAGGTTGGAGAACTGAATCAACATGGAAATTTCTGTAGTCAGCTACGGGCTCTCCATTCACTGTAGGTGCGATTCAATTCCCGCGAGCTGGATCCATTCAAGCTCCCAATTTGTTGCGGTGGTCGGCTGCTGCATCTGTTCAGCTCACCTGTTGATTGCATCACTTGTTAATGCGAGGTGAGTGCGCACACGATTCGAAATTGATTCTGGTCTCAGACCGAACAAGATAACCACAGAAGATAACCACAGTTAGTAATGTGGCGTTAATATCTAGGCACTTAAAAGTGGGATTTTAGCATAGGACCCGAATAATTATGTTCTTCTTTATACATAAATGAGAATGTTGTATGAAAATCGTCAGGTTCTTTCCAATGCTGATGAAATTTAGCACACTTGAGCTTCAAAACAAGAGGAAAGTCACTGTCTGCATAAGATTTTGTTAAGGTGCATGGCGGAGAAACCTTCGACACCAATTTCTATTTTTAAACCGATTTGAAATTCTGCAAAGCAAGAAGATCAGCACTGTCTAGATTTCGTACGACTATGGTGGATAGTATTTTAATTACTGACTCAGCCGTCAATATACATTTTTCTTCCGATATTGATGAAATTTGACACTTTACAACGAACATTGTCAACAGTCTACAGTGACAGTCTCATCTTGATGAAATTTTGCACACTTGACCTGCAAAATAAAATGAAGTTCGCTGTCGACATAAGATTTCGTACGGTGCGTGGTGGGGGGGGGGGGATCTTTACAACAGATTTCGACTCTGTTTGAGTGGTCACCGGTCAGCTTAGCACATGTAAACTTCAAAGCGGAAAAAAAGTGGGTCACTGCTGAATACAACCCAATAACCACTACACTCCTGTGGAGTACAATCGCTTGACTATACAAAATAGGTACGACGATAGACACTATAGAACATTGTTCCTTGTGGCAGTTAGACCAGATGTAAACCAAAACCGGCCGCGGTGGCCGAGGGGACTGAGGCGCTCCAGTCACGGTCTGCGCGGCCACTACGGTCGGGGGTTCGAATCCCCCCTCGGGCATGGATATTTGAGCCGTCCTTAGTATTAGCTAGTTCATAAGTAGTTTGTAAGTTTAGGGCCTGATGACCACGTAGTTAAGTCCCATAAGCTATACAAACATTTGAACATTTTTTGTAAACCAACGTCGTCATACAAGAAATATTAGAATACACGTAATAAAATATAACACACGTAATTTCAATACAATAAGTGACAAATCATGTTAAGACATAATGAAGTATTATTTGTGACCTGAATATGAAAACGCTGTTAACCAAATAGAGACTGTTTGATCGAAACTCGATTAGGTCTAAAGAGACGTAAAACACTGACTTTTCATTAGAATCAGTGTAAAAGACCGATATCCGAACCCGGAAGTAAATGATAAATTGTGCTCTGCACCAGGGATTACATTAAGATCATATTGTTATTGTTGCTGAGAGGTAACTACAAAAGGCATCTAATATAGTGCAAATGTCAGATGTCAAATACCAAAAATATTCAAATGTTAGTAAATCTATCGGACCAAACTGCGTGGTCATCAGTCCGTAGCTTACAAACTACTTAAACCTAGGTAAACTAACCTAAGGACAACACACACACACACACACACACACACACACACACACACACACACACACATGCCCCAGGGAGGACTCGAACCTCCACGGCGAGCAACCGCGCGCTCCGCAGTGCGACGCTTTAGACCGTTCGGCTACTCGACCGCGGCTGTCAGATGCCATAAAGTTTTGTAATTGAACGCAATACCTACATAATTTGTGAACTAAGGACAATTAGATGTCACATATTTAATACGAGGTGTGTCTACAAAGTAAGTTCCGTTTGGTTATATAAACCAAACGTGAACAGATACAGAGAAAATATTTATTGTATAAAAATATACAACTATTAAACAACTTTTCTACATAACTACATAGCGCGGGACAAGTTTTTGTGTGCCTTCTTCGTAGAAGGTTGCCGCCATGTGGCAAACATGTTCTTTCAGCTCGTCATCGTTGAAGTGTTGACCACCAAGGACAGATTTTAGATGTAAGAAGAGATGAAAGGAGTCTTCTTGTTCCCTTCACGTTGCCGCCCGACCTCACAAGGCGAATGTGACCAATCAACTCTGACGGGAATTTCACTGGGATGTGTTTGACCATCCTCCGTACAGTCTCGCTCCTAGCAACTTTCTTCTTACACCTAAAACCTGTCCATGGTGGTCAACACTTCAGCGATGACGAGCTGAAAGAACAAGTTACCACATGGTTGAATACACAAGCGGCAACCTTCTTCGAAGAAGGCATACAAAGACTTCTGCCACGCTATGACAAATGCCTACAAAATTTCTGAAGCTATGTAGAAAAGTTGTTTAATAGTTGTATATTTTTGTACAATAAATATTTTTTCTGTATCTGTACACGTTTGTTATATATAACCAAACGGAACTTATGTTGTGGACATACCTCGTATAATCACAAATAGCGTTATATTTGGCACCTGAATCGGGGATACAATTGATTTTTACCCGGCAGAGACTCGAAAGCGGCACCATTAACTGTTGTTTTATCGATAATAATAGAGAAAATATATTCGATGTCTCTTCACAATTAGTGGGATGTGCACCTGTTCGGCTAGAAGTAACGCCACAAATACCTTTGTGCTGCCTTGGACCAACCCCGCGCATATCGTCACTGTTGACCCACACGACGAGGTATCAACTATCACATTCTAGTTCACTGGTATGATCCTCTATGTTTCGTTCCAGAACATCCGCCGAACGCAAGTTTAGGTTTAGGAGCTATGTTCACTTTTTTCCCCCTCTGCATACGCATTGTCCTTCAATATTTTATCTTTCTTAATGTTTCTGTCTTGTTTCATTATCTCTTTGTCCTCTTGTCTTTGTCTCTTTCTTCCATAGCAATTTTCACGGGTATGCTTGTTATGTGTAGAGATGGCAACTTACTTTTCCGTCTTCTTGGACCTTCTTTAGGTGCAGCTTTAGGTAACAGACATAAAGCAGAGGTAGATCTGGAGCTAGAGGTGGATGAGGGTACTGATAATGCACCATGTTCTGTATAGGGTAATGGAGATGTAGGGTTAGATGAAGGCTCTGGAAGAGATTCTATTTGGGGTAACGTAAAATAGAGGAAGTTGTAGAGTGGGTTTGCTGATATGTCAGGTAGAGCATCCGTTTTGGGTGGAATTTCATTGATGTTGTCTGTTGTTAGTGACGGAGCGTAGTCTTCAGCACTAAATACCTGTGAATTTAATGGCTCGATTTCTGTATCTATAAACCCCTCGATGACGAACTCGCCATCTTAGTCTCTGCATAATTCGTCATCTTAACCGCAGTCGACATATTAGATAGAAACTTTAACGTGAACAAAATTTCACAAAACAAATTTATTAAATCATTATTAAAGAATCAGAAAATCCATAAGGCTTAAGAGAAACCAACTTTCATTAAAATATAAGTATTTCTTACATTTTACGTATTTAAACTGAAGTAAAAATTGTTACGAAAACAGCGTCCACTTCCAAACCTCTGTTGTCAACAAAATAAAATGACGAAATGGTTTTAGTTAAACAAGCTTGCCTGCAGAGCGCACTAAGGAAGTAATACCACAGTGCACATAGCACCAGCTGTTGAGTCTCCGTAGAGACGTGGACGGTTTAGGATTTCGAGGAAACAACGAAAATTAATCGAACTCTTTTCTAGTTAGTAGCGAATAGACATGTGTAATGTTGATCTGAAACACAGCACAGTTCTTAATTCTTTGCTTGGCTCTATGGAGGTGAAGAGGATATACTTGTGACTATTAAGCAATGTTATCCTCAGCCTTACCCATTACAAGCTAGCCTCAGCCCGGTCAACAACCGAATTTCAGATGTGTTAGCATAATTGCCTTTTGTTATAATGGAGTACTCATCGCAGTGTACGAGAAATGTAACTTTGCAACTTCCTCTATTTTACGTTACCCCAAATAGAATCTCTGGCAGGGCCTTCATCTAACCCTACAACTCCATTACCCCATGCAGAACATGGTGCATTATCAGTACCCTCATCCACCTCTAGCTCCAGATGTACCTCTGCTTTATGTCCGTTACATAAAGCTGCAACTACAGAAGATCCAAGAAGACGAAAAAGTAAGTTGCCATCTCTACACATAACAAGCAAACCCGTGAAAATAGCTCTGGAAGCAAGAGACAAAGACAAGAGGAAAAAGAGATGATGAAACAAGACAGAAACATTAAGAAAGATAACATATTGAAGGACAATGCGTATGCCGAGGCAGAAAAAAAAGTGAACAAAGCTCCTAAACCTAAACTTGCATTCGGCGGATGTTCTGGAACGAAACAAAGAGGATCCTAGAATGAACTTCTGCTACTCATCTTCCAACTCATCCATTGAGACTGATTAGCTGCGGTGGAGTAGCCGAAAGGTCTAAAGCGTTTCGCTGCGAATCGCGCGGTTGCTTGCCGTCGGAGGTTCCAGTCCTCCCTGGGGCATCTGTCTGTGTGTGTGTGTTTGTGTGTGTGTGTGTGTGTGTGTGTGTGTGTGTGTGTGTGTGTGTGTGTGTGCTGTCCTTAGGTTAGTTTACCTAGGTTTAAGTAGTTTGTAAGCTACGGACTGATGACCACGCAGTTTGGTCCGACAGATTTACAAACATTTGAACATTTTTGAGATTGATTACACCGATAGTGATTCCGATTATGTCGATGAAATAGACTGTATCTTTGTGCTGAAGTTGGAAAGACTGAATTGTGGTATTAATGTTCTCGATGCCAAGACCGGGCTCATGCTCAGTGTAAGGTCGTAAATTACAGAGGAGAAATGCTATGTTAGCGATTTTTGTGACAAATAGATAACTTTCAATAAAATGTAAATAATATGTTCATTTCATCATCTTACCCATACCCCAAAGTCATCTTACCCTCCTCGTAGGGTAAGTTGACGAATGGTACTATCACTAACAAAAACGCCGCGCGTAGTGGAGCCCTTTGTTGCGGTGTGCGCGGCCGTCCGCCGTCGGGGGTTCGATTCCCCCTCCCTGACCCCCCGGGCATGGACGTTTCTGCTGTTCTTAGTTTAGTATACCTTAGGTTAAGCGGTTTGTAAGTTAGGGACTAATAACCAAGCTGTTGAGTCCCATAGATTTACAAACTTTACTAATAATAATACTAACAGAAAGAGGTCTATCGAGAAAAACTACCGTTTTATGAACTGTTCAATCTAAAGGGGATACGCGAAGCATTCATTTTACCGTAAATAAAGTATTTGATTCCAATATATGGGCCAGAAAAATGTTAATATGCCTTTACGTCGTCATAGTACCCGACTTTCCCCTATTTTCCCGATCTTCTTGTACTTCCGGTTGTCATCCTTTGTCTCCTCTTGACAGCATGGTCGCCGATAGGAAAAAGGCGTTCAGCTTGTTCAGCCCCTCTCGCTCTTCAAGGCGCTAGCAGTTGTCCCATATATGAATCAGTGGTTTTCTCAGTACGTGTATCGCTATTATTTCGACCGATTTGTTATTTTTGCAACCTCTTGCATTCGTACTCTATGCTCCACGTATGCTAGGAGTACCCCGTAGTATCATGAGACACCTTTCTTTACGTAGATCATTTTCTCCTCATAATAAACCACTAAATTACGTATTTCGCGTTCTTAACTTTTCGTAAATTAATTTTTCTCACTTATAGATTTTTCATGATATGACTGCTTAGTTTGTTCTAGCATTTTGTCACCCCTTTCATTATATACTTCCCTTTTTCCCGAGCAAAACTAACCGTCACATAACTGATTTCGCGATCTTGATATTCAGTAAAATGAATTTTCGTACTTCGTAGATTTTTCATGGTCTTACCACGTAGTATGCCCTAGTGTCCTGTAACCATGCTTATCAAGTAAATCCTTTTCCCCTGTGTATAACGAACCATTGAGTGACCTATATCGCGTTCTTAGTTTTGGTGAAATTTAATTTTCTCCAATTTGTGAAATTTACATCGTCAGATACCGTCGTGTGCGCCTACTTCCAGTGAACAGATCTCCTTCCCTCAAGTTAAACTAACCATTGGATCACCCATCACTGAAATCTACTTCTCTGTAAATCGACTTTTTCATACTTAAGTCAATTCTGTGACTTTCTCCTGTAGCATGACTTATTTTGATGAAACCCTTTTCATTCGCTATATCTTCCTTCCTGTGCATAACGAACCATTTAACTACTCGTCTATTTAACTTCTCTCCAGAGTTTTAATTTTTACTGAGTTTTCGTGGTGCATCCGTTGTCGTGGTAACTTAGATGTTCTTAGCCGATAGCATCTCTGTATTCCTTGCCTCTGGTGCTCCTAAGCGAACACCACCGCGACTATATTATTTATTTACTACCCGTTTTTCCAATATTAAAGACTTCAGCATTTTCAACTATATTTGTTTTCAGCGGCAATGCATTCCGCCACGTGGTCTCTAAACCATGTGATTAATTTATAAGATCGAGTTTTACTACTGACCGCCACAAAGCCTGCAATAATGGAAAACAGTCTTAATTTTACTGTGCGTGACTGATTTAGGTTCGACCTGCTGTTGGTGCTTCTGCTTTCAAGTTCTTGGTTTGGGAGTACCTACTTGCCATATGATTATGACCGAGTATGTGTCCTAATTCATCCCCTAAACCCACCAGAAAGTGCCTCGTAATAAATAACACACTACCAGAGGCCGATGGGCGTTGTTGGATCACTTTTAGATTTCTGTTGCTATAAATGTACTTTATATATTTTGTGATATTTGAGCTTTTAATGTGTCTCTATACATTGGTCTTTCCCTGTTATCAGCCGTAGATAATAAATCAGTTACTACAATTTGAATACATATTTCTGACAATTTCACCCCTATCATATTTTGTCAGATTGTGTTTGGCTACTCCCTTCAACACGGCATAAAAAGTAGTTTGCAGTGTAAATTTCAATTTAAAGACTTCCACCATCCACAAGCAGTAGATTTTCTTTAGGCGACCCTGCCAGGATTTGTTGTTCTGGCATCTCTTGGTTATTTTGTAGCAAATTTTCGATTACACCTCCTCACTGGGACTGTATGTGTCTGTAGTTGATTATAATCGTTTTGTAACCTGTGTGAAGCAATGGATAGTGCTGCGTCGACGTCGTAGGTTAATCGTAACGAGGATAGGAAGAAGAAACTCAGATGTGACGTGCCAAAGGAAATCAGGAAAGACGAGCAAGAAAACCCAAACAAACTTGCGCTGAGGCAAAATAGCGACCCGCCGAGCTCCAGAACAAATTGTTCTGAAGTCAGTGAGGACCAGGCAATGTTGAATATGGCAGGGTCTTTAGCCAAGACTAATCTCTTTGATATATTTATGAGACACGCCTCTGTATTTTTTGTCACCCCAGGGACAATTAAGAACTTTGAATATAAATTCAACCGAAAGTTCTGTGTAAAACCATACCTGATACCGTGGCTATACAAGGAGGAATTGCAGAGGAGATTGTACGCATGCTGTCGGATGGCCTTCCTGAACACTGTATCAATCCGTACAATTGTCTGTTTTTGATTTTCCCAAAGAAGGACATAAGTATATTCAGTTTTTCCTAGATTAATGACAGATCAACCCGATCATTGAAAGAGAGACTGATCAACTGCAAGCAGTCGACGAACTATTACAGAAGTTACAAAATGTATGCAAGATCTTTTCAATTGATTTGCGATCCAGTTACTGGAAAATTGAGGTGGATCCTACTTGTTGGCATTCCTATGCTATGGGACCTGCTATCAGTTCTGCAAGCTCCACCTTTCAGTCTGAATATTTGCTCCGCTGCATTTATTCGCAGGTTCAATAGTATACTTTCCGAGGAATTATGTAAAAGCATCACCACTTGTGTGGAAGATGTGTTACTCACCGAGGATTCGTGGGAAAGTCACAAGTTCTCCAAGCCTTTAAAAACAATCAGGCATGACCATCAATCTGAAGAAATCATAGTTTGGTAGGCGACAAGTAAACTTCCTTGGGATTATAATTATGGGTCAAGACGTCCTATCTGACCCCAGAAAACCTGACGCAATTAGAGACTATCCTGCCCCTACAAAGAAGAAAGGAGTAAGAGCGTTTTTGGGGTTCGTTAATTTCTATAATCGCTTGTCACTTGAAACTTCGGCCACGACCTCCCTCTGAGCACTCACGAGTATTCCTATATGCCATGGAGGTGAGACGCTGACATGCGACTACTATTTGAGAATTTGAAGCGCACATTATTAGCCACACCCCTGCTGCCACACCCCTCCCTCGCCAGTGAGTTCTGCCTTGGGATGGACAGTTCGGCTTTGCCGCTCACTTGTTTTAAGAAATCAAGGAAGATGGAGCAGTACCCAGAAAAGCTACTGCAGTGATTAAAACTGAGGGGCCGCGGTTGAACAGTAGAAATTCTTTCCCCTGACGTTTCGTTGCCGGCTGCGGGCAACATCTTTCGACATGAGTCGACGTCTGTTTGCTGGGCCATGGAGGTCCTGCTAATATGGACGCATAGAGGGCGCCACTACTCGTGAAGTGATGACATTAATGACGCCAGCCATAGTTTTACTGTTGACGTGACAAGTGGTGGCGCCCTCTATGCATCCATTAGCAGGACCTCCATGGCCCAGCAGCCAGACGTCGACTCATCTAGAAAGATGTTGCCCGCAGCCGGCAACGAAACGTCAGGGGAAAGAATTTCTACTGTTCAACCACAGCCTCTCAGCCCGGAAGTTTTAATCACTGAAAACGCCGGCCGTGAAAGCCTACACGTTATGAAAAGCTATTGCGCATGCAAGTTGCTTGATTACAAAGTGTGAATAGAATTACACGGCGGCAGAGGTTAAGGTGCTTGCCGTAGCTTTCAGCTTCACCAAATACCGTAGTTTTCTTTTTGGCCCTATGACGAAAGTCTACACCACCACACGGTCAGCTATCCAGGTGGGTGCTACATCTCCAGGAATTTCAGTTCACGATCGTCTATATACTGAGAAAGGAGAATGTCTTCACCGACACCCTCTCTCAGATGTTTTCACTCAAGAAACAAATGGTTAGCTTAATTAAAATATCTACATTCGTGGCATAACGTTTGAAAATTTTCTTTCCATCTCTCTGAGGGACATAGTGCGGGAACAAGATAAGGATCCGATCCTGAAAGACGTGAAGGCTAAATTGCACGGCATCAACAATCCGTCGATCAGGCAATATTACTTAATTAGGCATAACATCTTGTTCCACCATAACGACCATGTGAAGTCCAGCTGGTTGTGTGTATTTCGAATAAGTTAGGAAACAATCTCATCTTGTTTACACACCTGAGCTACATGCACTATGGCCGCCATATGTGTTTCATGAAGCTCTGTGATACCTGTTACTTCCAGAGTAAGGAAAAGAGGTTGGTTGTGGAAACTTGTAAAACCTGTCAGAAGGCTAAGCCCCTCCCCCCCCCCCCCCCACTGTGTCCCATTATGCCTCAGTTTTTCCAATCACTCCTTTCAGTCTCCACGAACCCACTACTGTGGATTTGTTCGGTCCCCGGTCCCCTTCCAACGACATTTCATGGACATTCTTACATTTTGTAACTGTTGAGTAAACGTCAAAGTTTGTCACTCTGACCCTCTAGAAAAGAGCCACAAGCTTTTGTGAAAGACTTCCTGGCCCAAGTCGGGCACATAGAGAACGTTATTGCTAATAACGACCCCCAATTACACTCTCCTGTCTGGAAGAAGACGCTCCAGCAGAGATGGATTATTCATTTCCGTTTATCAGCCAGAGTCAGATGAAAGCGAACTGGTAATGAAAGAACTGGAGCAGTTATATTGTTAGTATGCCTTGGATTGGTACATACAAGAAATTAACGTCCGTGAACTAATATCCCTCGACCCACCATTTAGGTTAAATAACAAACGATGGTTGCTCGTGTGCTAGAGAACATCAGGAGGGCCGCAGAGAGGAGAAGGCAGCAGGACAAGGGAAGAAGCGTCGTCCGCGGCTTTGCAATAGGGCAGGAAGTATTGGAACGTTCACATCGGCTTTCCAGTAAGGGACGAGCACTCGCTCTGAAGTTTTCCCCGGTTTCCTCGGCCCGTACCGCATCAGGCTGATTCCGCATAAGAATGCGGTCAAACTGGAGACCACCAGAAACCTGGAATCTCGTGGTGCGCATCACGTCTCCAGTTTAAGATTTTATAGGACATAAGTTTTGTTTTTCTTTTCAGTATTATTTGAGTTTCAGTATTTTATTGTGTGGATTTTATAGGTGTGCATCTTTTTGTGCTCTGGGTTTTTGTTGTCAAGTTGACATCTTAGTGTAGAATAGATATTTCGATTACCAGTAATTCATCAATAGATGCGATGATATCAGGCATGGTAAGCCCCATGCGTGTTGTGCCATCTCGTTGGTAGACGAGAAAAGAGTCCTGGTCTGGCTCAGATATGTGCCACAATGACTGTGTAATTGTTCCTCCAAATAGGGTAGAGGTAATTTTATGTTTTTCCAATATATCACAGGTGACGCAAATGGCGTGTGTCTTGTGAGCAAATTGTTCATGTTAGGGTTTTAATAAGTCGTCATGGCAAGCATCAACGCTTTTGCATTAATTGGGTTTACGCTGCGAAGCATTTCAGAGTCCCATACGTTGCCGTGTTGCTCGCTGCTGCCGTGAAATTTGTAGGGCATTATGATTATGAGCGTTATGGTGTTCTAGTTAATTTTTTTTTTGTTTGTTCTCAAGACAGGGAAAAGTGTCAGTAAAGCTAAAGGTGAAGCTGAAGAATGTGAGTTGTAACGTAATTTTCACAACAATTTAAGCATGCTGGACTAGCGAGAACAGGAAGATACAGGAGGAAATGTTAAGGAATGTCACCTACCCTGTGTGTCAGTAGCTTGCGACAAGCTCATTTTGCATACAGCCGAGAGAGTAAAATGACACATGAGGAAGTTCTATTGAGGGCATTTGTAATTCCTGTCACGATTAGGAGCTGTCGGAGAATGTCCGAGAAATCGTCACCACAAGGGCATACACCACAAATATGTGTTCACCTGAACCCTGTATTTCAGCAGAGGACAGTAAAAACACCCTACTGCAGGATGATGACGAAAATAAAGTAGTGTGTCTTGAATTACATTGATAAGGTGAGTGATTTTTTTCCAAAGTAAGTAAACTTCCTTTTAGAAGTAATATTAATAATGTGAAATGACGATGACGTTTTAGGAGGGTAAATAACAATAATAAGCATTTAGCGTATTTTAACTTCAGTTTAACGAAACAAATTTTTCTGTGTTGGCAACGCTGCGGACAGTACGTTATTAATAGTGAGGTCTAGCGTGCCATGGGCAATGGAATTTTAAGCACAGAATGGATTCTAGACCATCTGAAATGATATCGGCAACGGGCGGGATGGATCATGGAAAACAGAAAGTTCATCTAGGCGAAAATTCAGTAACTGGTCACTATCTGAACGATCTGTAAGATTTAAAAATCGTACAAAAATATTCAGGCCGTCTATGCAGGTTTTCCCGTAGGTTCGTTTCTTAGAAATAGTTTATCTTCATTTTCCTGGTGTTTCACTGAAATCTGTGGCTAGGGCAATAAAGTGTTAAGAAAAACATTACACAGGGTGAATCACCAAAAAATTGTCACTGTAGATATTGGTGATATGAGAAGTACGATTGATATCCGGTTTTCACATAATTGTCAGGGGCTCCTATTGTTGGTCAAAAACAGATTGCAATATACATAGTAAGTGTATTTTTATGGAATCATTCAATTTGTCGAACGGAACAAAGGTTGTTTCTATCATATACTGGAAATATTGACAGCAGCTGTGTGCAAAGCAGTTTGAATGACGTTTTATCACGTTTAGTTTGGCAGCTACAACCATTCAAAATGTTGGGGGCGGAGGCTACGATAGCGTAGCTGACTAGCTGGTGGTCATGAGCAGAGTTCGGCACGGCGCTCATTTGAGCCCGCCTAGCCTGTAAGGTATGGGAGCTGGCCCGGCTGGCGCGTCTCGCCTGGCGGGCTGAACGTGGATGAACTCAGCTCGCTGGGCCAGACCGAACCTCTGAAGAGAAGGCCTGCGCACTGCCGTGCCACGTCACGCTGAGTAGGTCGCGACCTCATAGCTCAGTGGCTGGTAGATGGGGCACAGCCCACCGCCTCGCGAAGGCCTCCTCTTCAGACGGTGTTGGCCAGACACAGTGAGCGCATGGACCAACCGGTTGTCCTGAGGGCCCGTCAGCCCACCGCACAGAGCCTCACTCTCAGCTCGCGCGACTCGCCGCTGCAGCACCGTACCTGTGCTGCGGCGCCTCTAAGTTTGCGAAATTTAAACTTTTTCATTCCCGAATAATATACTTTCAATTACATAATCTAGGATTATTGGGGTACATAACTGACATTCTCAAAAGTGTTTCCCTTATTTCGGAAAAAAATTGCCATATGGCAACAGTCATATTTCAGTAGATGTACTGAGCATAATATCATTAAGGATGTATTATTATTTCACAGTAAGAGCTACGTGGTAGTTATAACATAGTACGTACGCTAAACTTTCCATACAAATATCCATGTTGAGAGTAGTACAAAGGTGCAACAGCTAGTAGGGCACAGCAGCTGATCTAAACATCAGACTGGCGGTTCACACTAAACATTACTATCAGGGAGCTCCAGAGGGCGTACTGCTGCAATCTGTTGTTTATTTGTCAAAAACCTAAGGATAGACATAAGGCATTTACGGAAGAAAGTTCTGAGATGACTGAGATGAACAATTTCAAGAATGGCAAAGAAAAAAGAAGCGCTGCCATATGGCTACAATGAGAATGAAACGGAAAAGATTTAAGGGGGGGGGAGAATGATTCATTCAAATTTTGTGTTGTGTGGTTACTACTGTCAGTCAATAAGGAACTGAAATTATCACGAAATGCTCTCAACCTGCACGCAATTCCTTTAATTCAGCCAAAATTCATTTCATTTGCACCGTGTCAAATTGAATACTCATAATTACAAAAATCCATCAACAGTAGACATATTTTGCAATTATTACTACTGTCACAAACATTTTTCTAATAGACAAACTAAATGAAACCTGGCATTGTAAGAAATTATGTATTTCCCTATCTTTTACATTTTTCTTTGACAAAACTCTGTGGTTTATGATTTAGCTCATTGAAACTGTAAAACAACAACGGAATATGTTGATGGTATCTTTGGATTTTTACCAGTAGCTAGTTTGCCAAAAAATAACAACCAACTGTCTATGTTTGGAGAGCATATGCTTCTCCAAAAGTCAAACAATACATTGGTTGCTATTCTGTGTGTGGCATCCTCTCCCCCCACCACCCAAAACAAAGAAAGAAAAACACAAGTAAAGAGGAAATGATATTCTATGCAAAATACCCTTCACCACACACTGGGAAGTGGATTTCAGAGTACACCTAGAGATGTAGCATTGTTTGTCACTCCAAATACTTGTGTCACATTGCTTATCACTCCATGCCATTGGGCGCTCACACCGTAATATAGCACGGGCGAGGCGCCGGCTGGTAACTACAGCGCACGACCTGATGGGCTGGGGGAGGCCTCATCAACTCGGCCTGGCTGGTCTGCTGGGCCAAGGTCAGCCCATCAGCCCGCCAGCGCCAGCCCGGCAGGCCAGACGGGCTGGCCTCAGCCCGTATGGGCCAGGACGTGACTCACAGGCTGGGTGAGCTGAAACCATCGCCGTGCAGGACTCTGGTCATGAGACAGTGGCCCATGCCGTATGGCCAGTCAGCTACGCTATCACAATCTCCGCCACTGAAACTTTGAGTGATTGTAGCTGCAAAACTAAATGTGATAAAAATGGCATTCAAAATTGCTTGCTGGTGTCAACAGTTCCAGTGCATGATAGAAACAACCATTGTGTTTGCATAAAAAGTATACTTTCTGTGTTGGTTTTCAATCTGTTTATTGGCTAACAATAAGAGCCCCTGACTACCAATCCATTTTGTGTAAACCACACATGAATCGAACTTTCCATTTCCACTATATCTTTAGTGGCAGTTTTCAGTGATTCACGTTGTACAGAAATCACTCACAGTATGAAATATGGGTAGTACTTGATTCAATGCAAACCACATACATACGTTGGTGAACACAGGTGGAAAGAAACAGTACCCACTATTGATGACAACCAGTGTTGCCAGATGGCAGAGAGAGAAAATACTTAGTCTCACAAAAATGTACCTACGTTTTCCCTACTTTCTCCCTACCACCTCATTAATGCCCCTACACCAGGGTCGTAGGCAGGATTTAGGTCTGGGAGGGGCTGAATCCAGGAGTCCGGCCAGCAGAGGTTAACCAGTTGATTAATATGACATGTTACAATTTTGAAAAACTTTAAAATAAATATTTGCTTCACTTGCTAGATATGTTTTTCCAGTGACTGATCTTACTGATTCATGGAATCATGTGTAGATTATGCCGCGAATTCCAAGTGCGCTGTTACACGAGGATAACTGATTTATTGACCAGACAAGGATACATCGAGACACTATGAACCGTACAGTAGGAACAGCGGTAATTATTTAGTTCACGGTCTGCACAAAAAAGAAAGTCCCTCGCTCTATATGATTCGATTTTCAAAGAGTAATGCTATGTAGACAACGAATATCTAGCGCTTTTTTCATTATAACGTTGGCTGCCGCAAATGTTTTAGCGTTTTCTTGTCAGCATCTTCTCTTTTACAACTACTAACTAGTATATCGTCCTGACGTAAATAAATAAGTCTAGTCAAGGTAATAAAACGTCTTTCGTTCATTGAAAAAATGAATTTTTCTTGTGCTGATATTTTCTAACACTATTTCCAAACCGACTCTTCATCCCACTGACATACATTGAGATCATATTTCGCATCAATTTTAAAGTGTCCGAAACAAAGTTTTCAAATTAATATTGTTTACTATGAACAGAAAACAACTATGCCGTCTAAAATATTATTGGCTAAATCAAACTTTGCCACAATTGGTCGGCTTCATACCCGCCAGTGTGAGCGATTGTATAATTTTACCGAAGTACCTACGCGTTGGGGACTTTTGGATGAAAATTTCCTACACGATTTTAATGCTTAAAAGTACCTACGTGTAGGGAAAATTCCCTACGTCTGGCAACACTGATGACAACCAATATGCCCATAAATCAAACTTAGAAGACATCACCTTTTATCCAAGAAACACTCTCAAAATCATATTTTCTAACCTATTAGTACAGGCCAGTATTTTTTCGAAATGCTGTGCACGTTTTGAAAACTATTTATAGTAACACAAATCCAAGAATAATAATACATATTTCAAAATAAATGTTATAAGGTTTAACTTATTAGCCGAAACGGGAAATGACGCATGTGTTACACAAGAAAATTCGCCCTATTTCGCAACACATTTGCATTCAGTACTTATGGAATCGATGCAGACGCCCGCTAGTAGAATTTTTGAAAATTTGAAACTGTGTCGCAAGCTAGGTAGTCGAGGCTGTATTGGTTTCGTTACTTTTAAAGATCATATGACGTTTACTTATGTTATTACAAAACATCTGCTGATTGTAGTAATAGAGACGCACACTAATAGAATTATTTTCATATTAAAAGTCAGGCAATATTTTAGAATACAGAAACTGAGTTTGGTGGCAAGTAAATTTGCTTCAGTAAGTTCTTACTTGCACTTGAAATGGTTCTCGTCTTGAAGAGACCGCCGTATCTGCCTTGAGGTCATCACTAGAGACCACATTATTTATGTTTGGAGAAATATCATGATGGTGACATTTGTTACCGCCTGTAGTGGTCGACGTAAAAACATTTGTTAGAGGTTTAGCTTGTTTTTCATTTTCGGCCCTTTCTTGTGCTTCGCTTTTTCGGCTAAATGCATCACACGGTTTTTTTCTTTTCTTTTCTTTTCTTTTCTTTTTTCTGTTTCTTTTCCTTTTTTTTCAGCCACATTTTCATTAAAAATACCATCAGGACACAAAGAGAAGAATAATATTCTGGCTCAGAACGATAGCTCACTAGGAGAGCAACATAACATTGCAGTCTGAAATCGAGTGTTGCTACCACATTGTTTGGATGTCATTGTTGTTGCCTACGCAGGAAGGAGAGGAGGGGGCGTTACAGCTGGCTAGGGCGAGTCATTATGTGTCCGCAAACAATCAATTCCTCATTACTGAGCACTGGCGACGAGTTCGGTATTTGCCTTCAGAGCTGAATGGTAGCTTTTACGCTATTTAAAACTACACGCCCGTCACTGAAATAGAGTCACATGAAATTTCAACCAATCTGCGATTCACACAAGATTTATTAATTATTTATTCGTTAACTTGAAGAGTTAATTTACAATTAAGAGTGAAAGCATATTCGCGTGAAAATATACTATAATGAAAACAAACACTTTACGGTAATTAAGAAATTGTAGAAGGTAACACAGACAATTAAACCAGAATTTTTTTTCATCAATTGTTATAATCCGCCTTAGCTTTTATGCCTTTATTAGGTCACGACCGGTTTCGCACCATTAAAGATGCATCTTCAGATATCTGTAATAATAAAAAAATCTTGTTACACATAGAGTTTATAATAACTAATGTTTACAAAATTAGAAAAACCTACTATACTCCGACCTTCCTTAATACATGAGATGGAAAGACTTACTGTGACGTCGCAATATTCATGTCGGTTGCCGTGTTTTGTGGGGGCTCTCCTCAAAGCTCTCATAGATGCTTTCTGTGTATCGATAAACCTGTAATGCGAGTCCCAATTTTCGATTGATTGCCGGGTAGTGAGAACTGGCACTCTATGCCGTAACGTATTGCGCATGCCCACATAGCCTTCATTGGCACTATGCTGGGTCGGCCCACTTTAACACACAGTAACATGTCCAATGGACCTTAGTTACCGCCAGAAAGCGAGGGTGTGACAACTACAACCAACGATGCCGGATTATGAGTGCGAATTGGACGCATACTTGATGTCCATCATTTCTTCATTACCGCAGCACACTGATACTGTAAGTTTTCCAAAACGTCTGCCAAATTTGCATCATTGTATCATCAGGTGATACCGCTTAGCCAGTGTTTCGGCGCTGACTTGTCTACCGATTTTTGTCCAAAACGTGCAGTCCGTGCCTGTCCGTAGGTAACCAGTTTGAGGGGTTTTTCATAGTGATACGATCTTAAAGGAAGGCAATACTTATTCAGGGCTATTGCACTTCTGAACTATTAAATACTATTTGTTCATTAGAATACCTTTTGTGGTAAAGTAATGTCCTAACATACCTTACCTATTACCATTATTTATGCTAAGGAGTAATAATTTACACGTTTGCTCTTGCTTAAAGACAACAGCACTTTTATGCCCATCGCACACCTATTGGTTCCTAAAAATCTCATTATTATGAAACATCAAAATACAGAATTATGACTACAAAACGCTTCCGGTGAGTCAAAATTTCTTTAAAAGATAGGTGTGTTACTATTCCCGCCCTTGTCCCTTTTTAATTCCAAGTGTTTTATGCTCCCTAGTTTTGGTTCACTGTTTTAACGACATACGACGCAAACCTATTGGTACAACCCATTCTTACTTCAGATTCAGGGGAGATATAACACGCTCCCAACGTTCAATTTAATACATTTTAGACAGTAAAATTGGTGAGTATAGCTGTTCTTGATACACTTTTCTTTAATGTTTTCGCCCTCAAAATTCCAGGTCACGATGACTTTATTACCTGCTAGGTTTAACCAACTGTTGACTTCAACCGTATAAACGTGCACTTAATGGTGTCACTCACAAACCTATCAACCTTCTAAGAACTTTGAGGAGGACCCCTACAAAACTCGGCATCCCACGTGAATACTGGGCTGTCACATTAAGTCTTTCCACCTCATGTAGTAAGGAAAGTTGGTGTACAGGAGATTTTTCTAACTTTGTAAATAGTAGTTTTTATAAACCCTGCAAATAACAAATATGTATTTACTTATTTATTTTTATTATTAATACAGAGACCTGAAGATGCATCCTTAATGGTGCGAAGCCAGTCGTGACCTAATAAAAGCATAAAAGACAGCTAAGGCGGGTTATGGTAATTCATGGAAAGGAAATCCTGGCTTGTCTCTGTTACCGTCTAGAATTTCTTAACAATGTACTTCTGTTGTGGATGCCCAAATTATAAAATAGTTGTGATACTTTACGGTAGAGATGGTTGACTCCAACTGTTGCGAGATAATTGCAAATGTGTGCTTACGAGCTGCCACTTGTTTTCCGTCGATGGTTTGCAGAACATAATAACACTATTTTTTATAGTAAATATGAATCACATTTCAAGTGATGTAAAAATAGTATTTAATTGGTTACAAACTGGCTGTCGACTTCTTTGTTCGTCCTAAGGTAACAAATGTCACCAAGCATAGCATTTGATGTTTTATTTCCACAATTATTACTTAAGTGGAAGATACAGCATATCATGACGTACAAAGTGTTAACAAAGGAAAGTATTACATGTTTATGTCAAACATTTTTTTTTCTTTTCATGTCTCTCAATTACTCTCTCACTTCATTCCTCTCTTGTGCACCTGTAGCGTCCCCCTCAGCTTGCCCCCCCCCCCCCCCCCCCAAGCGGCCGCTTGTCTCGCTTTTCCTTAAACCGGCCCTGCATGATTCCCTCTGTGTTCAATTATTGTCCGAGCCAGTCAACAAAGCTCCCACTACGAATTCCAAAAAGGCAAACATTATTCCATGGTTAACATAAAACGGAATACCTCATAGCTACTCAAATACAAGAGCAGAAGTGCTGGTTCTTGTTAATGCAAAGAATTTATGAGATGGACGAAATTGAAAAACAGCGTGGACACCGTGCGGTTAGGTTAGGGTCATATCATTTCTGGTATCCCGGCACGATGAGTTCTAGAGCCCGCCAGACTACATGGACAGCGGCCGTTAGGTGGCGCGCACAACCTGCGAGCGTTGTCATCGCCACTAGAGTGCTACACACATTGACGCGCCTACCGCGCAGGCCTTCTGCGCAGAGAGCCGTGCTATTTAGGGCCCGGAGCCTCAGCCTGCTCTTCAATCGTGTCTTGACTGTGCTCTGTACACGTTCGTGCACTACAATATTGTCTGGCATCTTACTTGGCTACGTCACGGTCTCGATTTGTTTACGCTTTGGCGTCTCTGTTCCGTCGGCCGCGGTGGCCGAGGAGACTGAAGCGCTCCAGTCACGGTCTGCACGGCCACTACGGTCGGGGGTTCGAATCCCCCCTCGGGCATGGATATTTGTGCCGTCCTAGTTCGTAAGTAGTTCATAAGTAGTTTGTAAGTTTAGGGACTGATGACCCCGTAGTTAAGTCCCATAGACTATACAAACATTTGAATTTTGTGTCTGTTCCAATTCGTTGTTGTCGTCGTTTGTCGCGTCGTCTAGTTGTCTCGTTTAGTGTTGATTGTTAGCGGCGACGCTCTGCCGACTCCCTCGTTCGGTCGGTCGTTCGCGAGTCGCTCCTGACCCAGTCCGACCTTAGGTCTCAATAATTGGCGACGAGGTAAAAGGTTAAATAACGTCTCATGGGCGAAAAACTTCTTCATGTCGTGAGGCAGCAACAACAGCTTCTCCTACAGCAGCAACAGAAAATTCAATTTTTTGCGGAACGCTTACAGGTTCGTGGTTCACAAACCGTCATTGGCGGATTTCCTCCCCCCCCCCCCCTAGCGTTTCCGCCATTTAACGACACCAAAGAGGATTGGGTTACTTACTTACAGTGGCTGAAACAGCACTTTGCTGTATTTCAGGTCTCTGATGACGCTCTACAACGGTCGTTTTTTCTTTCTTGAGCTTCCCCCGGGCCTTTTTTCTTACAGAAGAAGTTGGCTGCCCTCTCTAGTCCTGTGGCACTGACGTACGAGGAAATGTGCGCATTGCTGTCGAATTATTATTCGCAACGATTTCACGTTGTCACATCGCGCCTCCAATTCCATCAGTACCACAAACAACCCGGTCAATCATATCGGTCATGGGTGATGAATTTGCAAGGACTGAGTCGGCATTTCGATTTCACGTGCTCCAACCCGTCTTGTAAAATCTCCTATGCAGACTCTCTGATCCGTGATGATGTCGTTCTGCTGGCTCCCGATCCAGAAGTGTACACGGCAGCCCTCAAGCTGGACGACCCCACTCTGGAGGACATCTTGAAAATTCCACATTCTTTGGAGATATTGCAGACGGAGAATGAGCGCCTCATGGTTCATTCTCACGTAGCAACTATACAACCGTCACAAAGGGGACGTTCGTAAGGTTTTGCCCCACTGGCAACGTCATGATGC
Organism: Locusta migratoria; assembly: GCA_026315105.1. Taxonomy (NCBI): domain Eukaryota; kingdom Metazoa; phylum Arthropoda; class Insecta; order Orthoptera; family Acrididae; genus Locusta; species Locusta migratoria. The sequence goes on along the minus strand of CM048751.1, from coordinate 224,558,588 downwards.
AGTCCTCTTCGACGTGTCCATGGCCTCTGAAAAGCCAGAGGCAACGTGGTTTACCGTCCGTCCCTGTCTGCACCAACGGGCAGACTGCCAGACCGCTGGGCTTAGTCGTTGTGGAAAAGGTGGACATGTCCATTCTGTTTGTCGTCAAACGGCAGGACACTCAACCCCGACTCCTCCCTGGCGTCAAGGAACAGTTCAGGAACTGCAGGCTATCGTTCTCCATGGTGATTCTCACGCTACCAAATTGTTTATTGATCTCAGAATAGCTAATAGAGCCGTCCGCTTCCAAGTGGACACGGGGCGACAGTCTCCCCGGTGAACCTCCCAAATTATCCCCATCTCAGCTACCCAGCATTGGACCCGCTTTCCGGCAGATTGGTAGGATATGGTGACAGCTCTATCCCTCTGAAAAGTCAATTTACCGCTTTGGCAGCTTACAAAACGGTCACACGTCCTGTAACCCTCTTTGTTGTCAATAGCAACTCAGCTGGAAACATTTTCGGCCTCGATGCATTCTCATTAGCGGCCTCTATACGGACAGTTCTGCCGGCCCGATTTGTGCCGCGCCGCGCCGCGCCACGCAGGTAGCGACCCGGGCTGAGCCGGTCCCAGGGGGATTCGGCCACTCCGTCCCTCGCGCAGAACCGGCACGCGGAGAGTCCTCGCGTTTACACGGCCGCGCTTGCAGTACAGCTTTAGACGGCCGCGCCTGCAGTACAGAACCGTGGCAGACTCGCGCTGTTGGACGAAAGAATCCCTGTGTGAATTTATTGACTTATACCGGAACAGCCTTGTTTGTGGCGAATTCACAGTAAGGAGTACACAAATAAAAACCTAAAAACCGAGGCATACGATATAGTGGTAACTTTATGCAAACCAATTTTTCATAATGCTGATAGGGAATTTGTTGAAAAAAAATTCAAGGTTTACATGGTTCTTTCCGAAAAGAAATGAAAAAAGGTTTTGGACAGCAATCGATCTGGTAGGTCGAGTGATGAAGTTTATGTGCCCAATCTATGATATTATGACCTAACATTCATAACGGATTAGGGGCTTACGTCGTCAAGCATATCAAATATGGATGGAGAATATGAAAGACATGTGGGTGACGCCAATAAGTGTGCTGTAAATGAAGAGCATCTCGATGACAGTATCGCCGCAGAAGAGTTTTTTGTAATTCAGGAGCAGCAACGTACCGAAGGAAATGAACAGGTTAGAGTTAAATTGTTTTATTTTTCAAAGACGTAATCACAGATATAACAAAGGAAGGCAAAATTATATGTTGTGTGATTACAGTAGTTAATTAATAAACATCTAAATAAAAATTCTTAGGCTCTTCCTAATTTCAACATATCGTCTTGCCAAGACACACTCCTTTCTGAAACAAAATATTTCTTGTATATTTCTATTCCCTTTATCATTTTTCTTTGGATTTCTATATAACATATTTTGCAAACTATGTAGTCCCGTTGTTTGTCGCCAATGTGCTTTGCGCAGTAAGAAGGTATCTGTGTCCACAGCTGATGGTGATAGATAGCCATGACTTTCTGCGCATAAAATTATGCAAAACACAGATAGCCAAAACAACGTAACATATTTTTTCTGGTTTCATATCAATAGTTGTCTTTAACTCTCGAAACCGTGAAGAAATAATGGCGAAAGCATTTTCTACGACATTCCAAGCACGAGATAAACTGAATGTCGCTCTTAGGCGTTCTTCTGCTGGAATGCTTTTTTCATCACTGTATATGTCTCGGTAATTTTGTGCTTAATCAAATCCAGCAAAATGTTAAACGAGGCACAGTACATCCGTAAATAGTTTTTAAAATCGTCGGGGAAATTATCGCACAGTTCAGTAATTAAAGGCAAATGACTATAGCGGTGCCTGTATTCTTTCACCCAAACACGGCGCTTTGATTTCTTTCTGTTAATTACACCTGCCACGCACATCCCAGCCGCAGCGATCGCACGGATTCGGTCTCCCTGCAGCTGCGACTCGCTGCCCTGCCGTCCCGCCGCGCAGAACTTTGGGCCTCGCCCGAAACGCCAGGCGGGCCGCTCCTGCGCGGCGAGCGGCGCGGCGCCCCCTGCTGGGCTGTCCTCCGCCGCTCCACGCTCACAGAGTAATATATTTGTCTGTGCCGCGGTTCTCCCGGCGTTCCTGCCGGCCGGCAGGAGCGGCCGGGCAGGCGCGCCCGTGTAAAGGCCGCTATTGTTTGGGTTTTCCAACACAGATGATCTGCAGGTCATCTCAGTCACAGTTCTTTTCCAGGAACTCGACGACCTGCGTGCCTCTTTTGTGTCTCTGTTTGATCCTGGTGCAGGGTGTGCCGCCAATTTTTAGGCACATATTACTTTACGTCCAGATGCAGTGCCCCATTTCTGCCATGCATGCCCTCGTCCGGTTTCCCTACGGATAGCTGTGAAGCTGGAACTAGACAGTCTACATTCATCTGGGGTCATTGAACCTATCAAGTGTCTCGGCCACACCACTGGTAGTGGTCCTCAAACCCAACGGCGCCCTCTGCCTCTGTGGTGATTTTAAAGCTTCCATCAATGCCCAGGCACAAGTTGAAACCTACCCTATTCCACATTAAGAGGACCTCCTCACAAAGCTGCTTGGAGGCGAATACTTTTCTAAGCTAAACCTTGCTGGCGCATATTTACTTATCCCGCTCGATGAGGAATCTCAATGAATCGTGGTCATCAATACAACTTTTGGCCTCTAAAAATACAAATGTTTGCCCTTTGGGATTTCTTCAGCGCCAGCCATCTTCCAGAGGTATCTAGAACAGTTAACCATGCTTTTATCCGGTTGTGTCAACTACCTTGACGATGTCATCGTTCCTGGGGCTACACGCCAAGAGCACTTGCATAATCTCCGCACTCTCTTTATTATTTTGCGAGATGCCAGGCTCCAGCACCGTCTCCATAAACGCCAGTTTTTCCAGGAACAGGTAGAATACCTTGTCTACTTGCATTCCAAAGACGGAATCTAGCCCACAGATCGCAATGTTTCGGCGGTCGACGCTCTACCACGCACCCAAAACCTACAGTTGCTGGTGTTTTTGGTAAAGGTGAATTATTATGCAAAGTTCCTCCCACAGGCAGCTCACATTCTGCACCCACTCAACCATCTGCAGAAGAAAGGTGTGCAGTTCCAGTAGTCAGACGCTTTTGAGAATTCCTTTAAACAGCGAATGCACCTGATGTGTTTGGCACCCTGCCTTACGCCCTTTTCTCCATCACCCTCCCCCCCCCCCACACACACACACACTTTTTTTTTTTTTTTTTTTTTTTGCATCGGATGCATCTCCAAATGACATTGGGACAGAGTTGGTACACGGTAATGATGATGGTACTGAATAACCAATACACTCACGCCTGCTCAAAAGAACTACACTGAGATAGAAAAGGAGGCATTGGAGATCGTCTATGCTGTTAATAAATTCCATGTGTGTCTTATTGGGTCCAAGTGTATCCTCAGACTACAAACCGTTGGTATCTCTATTTGGGCCACACTCTCGGCTCCCAGAGCGTACAGCCAAAGACTCCAGTGTTGGGCTCTTTTCCTTAGTTCGTACAACTACACCATTAACTACAAGCATACTATGCAACATGCCGATGCAGACACTCTTTCTCGTCTGCCCTCAGGACCTAACCCAGCATTCAACTGGGCCTCCTGTTTCCACATTGACCTGGAACAGCAAAATACCCCATCATGGCCACACACATAGCAGACACACGCCAGGACACTCTTTTACGATGGGTCATCCATAATGTATTTCATGGGTGGCTTACATATTTCCCAAAAATAACGGATTCACAGCTGTGAGTCTGGTTTCATCTCTCTCATTGATTGTTTGTCATTGAAGGTGTTCTGCTGCTCGATGCAGGGGGCGATACCCACTGGGTGATTATCCCACCTGCCTTACACCCACAGGTTCTTATCTCCTCCATCGTGGGTATTGGGGTATGTAGCATATGAAATCCCTGGCCAGGAGGCACGTTTACTATTATTCTTCTTATGCTAAGCACCAGGCTGCTCGGCTCAATCTTTCTGTCCCTGGCCTGCTCCATGTCACCCTTGGGACCGCATCCATCTTGACTTTGTGGGCCCCTTTCTCAGATCTATCTGACTTATTGTCATTGATGTATATTCCCACTACTCCTATGTGGTCAGCATGGCATCCATCACAACGACTGGCACGCTCAATGCCCTCACACAAATTCTTGCTACCGACGGTTTACCGTGTACCATCGTATCTGACAATGGGCCCCAGTTTACAGCGACGGCCTTTGAGCAGTTTTGTAATGCCAATGGCATCAAACACCTATCCAGGATTGTAGATCAGCAGAACTACTCCACAGAATGACAGCCACACACCCTTCTCCATCTCTTGCCCCCACAGGCCTTGGAACTCAAGTGCCAATACACTGGGAGATATGCCACAGATTCCACTGTGTGGGCCAGTTCTTACTAAACAAAGCACTGCTGGGTGCCGACTACAGTAGTAGTCGCTCATGGGCGACGCCTCTTCTCCATCAACACTCAGATGGGTTTGGAGCGCCAACATTCTAACCAACTCCTTGTTTACCTGCATCACCCCAATCAGTGCACACCCAGACTTCGAGACCCCACCATTACCAATCCTCCGACGCCATAGGTACAATCTGCATTCTAGGACGTTGTCTGTGGCTCCTGTCGATGCAGATACGGAGAAGGCACACTCTCAGCCGCAACTGCGCTCACAGGGCAGATCACTTTCAGACACACCTCAATCACAGGGGCTCCATATGCGCCTCGGGGCGACGTCGGTGACCCTAGGGGACATGGGCATGGAGGTGGAGATCTCACCTCAACTTTCACCCTCTCGGCAATCGCCTTCCACACTGAGGCATCCTTGTAACTATGCAGAGGTCCACATCCATTCCCTGACTTGGCGGAGTCTGCAACCAGAACACCACTCGTGCCATCAGTCCACATTCCAAAGCACCATCCTGAGTGCTTCTGTCCCTACGCATCCATTTCAGGAGGGAGGGATCCGATATCCTGGAACAATGAGTTCAAGAGCCTGCCAGACCATATGGACTGCGCCAATGGCCGTTAGGCTGTCGTCGCCACTATAGCGCTGCGCACAGTGACGCGCCTACCACACAAACCTTCTGCGCAGAGAGCCATGCTATTTAGGGCCCGGAGCCGCAGCCTCCTCTTCAGTAGGGTCTTGACTGCGCTCCGTAATACGTTCGTGAATTACGTTGTTGTCTGGCATCTTACTCTGCTATGTCACTGTCTCGACTGGTTTATGCTTTGGACTGTCTGTTCCATTTCGTTGTTGTCGTTGTTTGTCACCTCTGGTTGTCTCGTTTAGTGTTGATTGTTAGCGGAGACGCTCCACCGACTCCCTCGGTCGGCAGGTCGTTCTGTAGTCGCCCAGTCAGTTACTCCAGTCCGACGTTCGCAATTCTGCCGATGCCCTCAGTCGGTCGGTCGTTCACGAGTCGCTCCCGAGCCAGTCCGAACTTCGGTCTCAATACTATTGTCACTATAAAGCAATCGGTCGGGGTATGATTTCAGGTGAAGGCATATATTGCAGAAAAGAACAAAACATTTGAAATGGCAGAGGCAAAAAAAGAATCTCAGAATCTGCCTGGGCAATAAAGAGAATCTCAGAATCTGCCTGGGAAACTTTTGTAAGACATGCAGAGAAATTGCAGGAAGAAGATTACGAGAGAGAAATTGGCATGGACACTATTGTCCAACCTATTGTAGTTAACCTTGCAGAGTGCGATTCCTCTGCGTCGAACTGCAAAGAAGACGATGGCATTGATGTCTTACCGTGAACTAGGTAATAATTATTTACTAGTACTCATAACTTTGTTTCTATGACTGACGGCAGCTACATTATTAATTATTAATAACTCTTTATAAAACAATTTGTTTGTATAAGTTACACATGTCATAGGGTCCGATCGTTATTTGGATTATTAATAATATTTTCTTATATTTCAAAGAACAGCTCTGACTGTTAAAATCCTATGTTAAAGAATACGGTCGGTTTCGCAATTTACAATTGCTGTCTTAGGTGATTTATCTATTTACAAATAAATAAAGAACTAGCACAGTTTAAACGCTCTCCATAGTTTTAATATAAAGGTGGAAAGGTCTGTGCCTGCTTATGTCAAATGATTAAAAGATTCTGTTATATAATGATCAGTATAAGTAGACATAGACCTTTTCGCATTTACAGTAAAAATATTGAAACTCGGATGGTTCTTTATTTATTTGTAAGCAGATAAAGTACCTGGGAATGCAACTGTAACTTGTGGAACAGGTTGTGTTCCTTAATAAATGACTTGAACAGTCACAGAGCACCTGCTGTCCTGTTCTTTTAAATATGAAAACATTAGACTGTGGTTGCGTGTTTCACTATGTGTGTTTGCCTCTGTAACTTATAAAATAATAGGTGAGGGGAAATTTTAATGCGGTAGGTCAACACAAGAAATGTTACACTTTCTGCGGAGCTATGAACATAGTTTATTGTATCATTTTCCAAAGAGTTACAGCACAAAGATTCAATTTTTTAAATGGAACAATAGTTTTTTCTATCGTGCATTGATTTACATGAGATGTTCAAATGTGTGTCCATGTTCCTCAATACATAATGCAATGCGCCGTCGAAAGGATCTGCGGACGATATGTAACATCTCCGGTGTGACGGAGTGACATGCGTCCTCGATGCGCCGTTTTAGACCATCTGGGGATGTGGGCTCAGTGACATAAACACGATCCTTTAGATATCCCCACAAAAATAAATCTACTGGTGTGAAATCGGGCGACATTTGAACATCTCATGTCAATCAACCTCCCACCGCCATAACATCCATCACCCACCACACAGCCATGTATTATGTACAGCGTGTGGTATCTGCCCCTGAAACTTTGAAGTGTTGTAGCTCCCAAACTAACAGTGATAGGAATGTAGTTCAAATTGATTTGGACGCATCTGGTTTCAACGAATCCAATGCACGATAGAAAAAACTATTGTTCCATTTAAAAAATTGTATCTTTGTGCTGCAACTCTTTGGAAAATGATACAATAAACTATGTTCATAGCTCCGCAGAAAGTGTAACATTTCTTGTGTTGACCTACCGCATTAAAATTTCCCGTCACCTATTATTTTATAAATTACAGAGGCAAACACACTTAGTGAAACACCCTATATATATATATATATATATATATATATATATATATAGCAACCACGGTCAAATGTTTTCCTAGCAAAACAACATTAAACATAACACACTGTGTGTGTGTGTGTGTGTGTGTGTGTGTGTGTGTGTGGAGTGTTATGTATAATATTTTCTTGCTAACATCGTGTTGTATTTTAATTTTCACATAAATAGTTTCAATAGACAGGCTACCATCTTGAGACTTTGTGGAATTCCTAATTTATAAAATATGCTGCTATATTAATACTGAGATGTGTTTTAACTATAGGAGCGAGATCTAAATTTACAAATTAGGTTTTCATAAGATCTTGAGATACCAGTTTGTTTCTTGAAACCTGCTTTGTGGAAATAAATGAAATTATAAAATGAAACACGATCCTTGAGAGAAAATCTTTATGTTTATATATTGTTATTATTATTATTATTTTCGATTATTCCTTTTAAAGAGGGCGATTGAACTTGAGTAATTATGACTTCTTCTTCCTTCGTTCTTCCCAAATTCTCTTCATGCATTCACTGTGTTTTCTCTTGCGGTCTTCTGACCACTTTTTTCCTGTTCTGTTCTCCGTGTGTTCTTGTTTATGTTACTTTATAATGTCCTTGAACTGTTCCCTATTGTTTGTTGTCTTGTGTGATTGCCTGTTCTATAATATCCTCTTCTGTTTCAGTGATCCACTTCGTCTTGTTTTTGCTCTTGTTTGCTATCTCAAATATTTGCCTTGTGAGCCTGGTTTCATTCATCCTGCTGATATGTCCATAAAATTTCATCCTTCTCTTTCTCATGATGTCCGTTATTGTTTCCTTGTCTTTGTAAATCTCTCTAGTTGGCCGCTGTATCCAAATTCCTTCCCGAAACACTGAACCATATATTTTCCTCGAAATTTTTCTGTCCTGTTTTTCAATCTATCTGATCTTCGTATGACCATGAATCACTGTAGTTTCTGCAGCATAAAGTGCCTCTGGTAGGACTACATTGTTGTAATGCCTTAGTTTTGCATTGACAGAAATAGATTTCTTATTGTAATGGTTCTAAGTTAGCTTAAATGCTCTTTGTAATCTTGAGACCCTTGAGTTCAGTCCTGATGGTTGGATCCTCTCTCCTAGATATCTGAAGTGAGAAACTTGTGCCAAATTTCCATACTGAGTTGTGATGGGGACACTATCTGCATGTTTGTTTCACATGTATTGAGTCTTTTCATAAGAGATTTGTAGCCCAGTTTTCTGTGAGATTTCATGAAGCTTCTTCTCTTTTGTTTGTTAGAATAGCAAGATCGTCCGCGAAAGCCACACTTCACCCTAATTCTCTGCTCCTTTTTAATTCCAAGTTGAATGCCCTTAATTTCTTTTTCCCGTGTCCTCACAATTTTCTCCACTACCAAGTTAAACAAAAGGGGGGAGAGTCCATCTCCTTGGCGGACACCAGTAAGGATGTGAAATGCTTCTGGTGTTTCTCCCATGAATTCGACTTTAGAGGTTGTTCCTGTTAATGCTTGGTGGATAACTGACCTTGTTTTTCTGTCAATCAGAAATTCCTGTGGAATAATGTTTGCCTGTGTATTAAATCATAAGCTTTTTTAAAGGCTACGAAAGTCACCAAAGTGTTTCGGCATCTTCTCATTTGTAAAATAGCCCATAGGCTCCATATTTGTTCGACGCAAGATCGACCTTTACGAAACCCTGCCTGATACTCTCCTATTAACTGGTCTGCCTGTTCTTCTAGTCTGCTTAACAAGGGCTTTGAAAAAATTTTGTATATTACTGGGAGCAGATAAATTCCCCTGTAGTTATTTGGATCAGTTTTTGTACCTTTTTGTGGAGAGGATGGATTAGTGCACATTTCCACTCTGAAGGAATTTGTTCAGTTTCCCAAACTTTTGACATAATTCTGTGAGTTGCTTGTGTAAGAGTACTGTCATTAAATTCCACATTTCTGCTATGATGCCATCTTCACATGGAGACTTGTTGTTCTTCAGAGAATTAATTATTTCCTTTACCTCTTTAAGTGATGGTGGTTTTGAATCGGGATTTGATGGGTTTTTTTTCGAAATCTAGTTGCGGCTCGCAGTTGAGGAGTGCGTGAAAATATTTAGCTAAAATCTGACAGTTGTTTCTCGTGATGGTTTCCAGTGATCCATCGGGCCGGCCAACACACAGATTACGTGGTTGATACCCTGTTAGGTTCTCTTTGAAAATTGTGTAAAAGTTTCTGTTGTTGTTTTTGAGAAATTCTTGTTCAATTTCCTTAAGCCGTTTTACTCTTCGTATTTCCTTGGATGTATTCTTCTGTATTCTCAGAATGCCTGTGTTCTTTCTTCTATTGCTTGATCACATGATCTGTTCCACCACCTGTGTTTTCTCTTTCTTGGGGGTTTGCCTAAATGCATAGTGCTCTTCAATACTTCTGCAAGTTCCTTTCAGTCCGTTGCGTTTGATTGCCTAATTTCCTGGCTAATTTCCTTCTTGTTAATTTTCAGGTATTCTGGATCAATTCTGAACGTTTTGTTCATTTGTGGTTTTTTCCTGTTAGGATGAAATTTAATCTTTATTTGCAGTAGATTGTGATCTGATTCAAAAAATCCCTTTCTTTTTCGAACGTTAAGTATTTCTTTCGTATTCTTGTTAGATATAGCAACATGGTCTATCTGAAACTCACCCAAAGTTGAGTTTGGTGATTTCCAAGTTGTAAGTTTGTTTACAGGCTTTAGAAATTGTGTGGACATGATTTTAAGATCAAAATTTTCACAGGCGTTTATCAGTCTCTCGCCGTTTTTATTTGTCCTCTTGTGAGCTGTATGAATTCCTATTGTTTTACTGAATTTTTTCTTTACCGAGTTGTCCATTGAAATGTCCTAAATAATTTTCACATGACGTGCAGGAATTTTATTTGAGGTTTCCTCCAGTAGTTCCCAGAAGTCCTCTATTACATGTGGGTCTTTTCTATTGTAATCATTTGTGGGAGCGTGTGCATTTATCAGTGGGTATGCCTTGTTTCCAGATTTTAATGAGATTGTGGATATTCTTTCTGATGTTGGATGGAAGTTTATTATTGAGTCTGTAATTGATTTATGCACAACAAAAGCTGTGCCAAATTGTTTGGGCCCTTTGTTCAACTGGGCTGCAGGTTTTCCTTTGTAGATTCTGAAGTTTCCGGTATCAAAATGATTTTCATCGGTAAATCGTGTTTCTTGAATCTCAAGGATTTTTATGTGGAATTTTTCCATAGTGTTTCTGAGTTGTTTAAGTTTACCTACTTTTGAGAGTGTGTTTGTGTTGAGAGTTCCTATGAAATTTTTCTGTTTTAGTCTTAGAGATTTTGAGAAGCTCCGACTCTTCTGCACATGAAGTTCCTGGTCCCCCAGAATCCGATGACCAGGAGAATTCAGTCTAAAGACTGATGCTTCGGGTAGTGGAATTCTTTCCTTTAGTTCCATCATGCTTCTTCAAGTTGAAACTTTATTTCTGGTGATCTACGAAGGTCACATGTTTACGACTTTATTGTTGAGATCAAGGAGAACTAGGAGCAGCCGCACCAACTAGGTGAACAGACGCTGACCACTAACCGCTGGATTCCAGGGCAGACGCTTGTGGATTAGAGCTGCCTCTTCCGCCAGTTCCGCCGTAGCGATGATCATCTCAGCCTTCACTGAAGTTGAGGTCTTCACCGTACCCTGGCAAGGGGCCCTCACGAGGTGCTATCACACATATAGAGGCGTTTGTGTCTATATTTCTTTCTGCAGCCAAACCTACACATCGCACACGAATAGTGTTTGTATTTGGTTGTAGGTATCAATCTCCCATTGTGCACTATGGTGGTAGAGGGTTGATAACGATAAGGAAGTTGAAGCTATGGGAGTTCAAACTTACTGGCTTCTATAAAATTCTTCTTATGGGTGGCAATATTTTGCTCTTCAGCAAAACTACACAATGGAGACGATCTCTCTGTGTTGTTGTAGTACAAAGTCTCCAGTTGTACAACAAAGTAGTTCCGTGTCGATCGCTATAAGAGGGTGAAAGATATAGTGGTTGAAATGATCAGCTTACATAAAATTCGAACTGAAGACCAGCGATGACTTTTGACGCTATAATAACAAAGAGGTTATCTACAGCTTAACGTGATGCACATTCTTCAGTTGTTTTTCTGCAACAAGAATACGAATAAAGAAAAATAAGTGCATACTGCAGTATGAAAAGTAAAACTATCAAGAAAGAAGACAAAGCGGAAGAAAGAAAATTCGCATTGACGATCCTTTTCTAAAAGACAGAATACGGCGCTGAAAAGTGAATCAACAAACGATAGAAACTTGAAATTTGTAGACGTTGTTTATCTTACGGTGTAGGCATCAGCGATTTTTCGATATTCCCATCCCTAATGGGGTAGAATAGGGGATGAAAGGTTTTTTTTTTAAATAATATGTTTCTATTCAGGCAATTTTGAAGCAAGAAATAGAAAACTTCGTATTTAGATTTTTGATTGGAATATTAAAAACATGTGTTTTGGATATTTTTGGAAAATCAACCATTCAGCGGGTGGAATAAGGGAAAATCTTTTAAGGGTGCTACTAAGACTATTTTGACGCTACAAATGCAAAAATTTGGTTACGAATCCGTGTTTAGAATTTAAAAAAGTAATGTTTCGAGTAGTATTGAATTCTGCCATTATTGGTACAATAGAGGACAGCAAGTTGTATCAAAATACTGGATTAGAAAAGCATTTTTAAAGTTGAATCTATGAAAATTTATATGTAGAAGTAGAAGCAATTAATGCAGACCATCGTCTACGCGTGCGAAGCAGCGGGAATTCAGTATTGTTAATATTTCTCTCTAGTAAGTCCACATACATAAATCGTAATAATGTAAAATTTATGATACTGCCAAGATCTCGTATGGAGATCTTTACTTGGTTTGACCGGTTTCGGCGGATCTTGCTGCAATCATCAGAACTGTCGAAGAGTGATTGACCAACTATTCTGCATACTTCTGTCTGAAGGTCGTGTTGCGGGTTTGTCAGACATGTCAATAGTGAGAGATGTAGTGGGGACAATACTGTGTACATTTTATCATCTGGCAAACAATTTTTTTTTTACCTAACTGACAAACCCGCAACAAGACCTACAGACAGAAGTATGCAGAATAGTTGGGCAATCACTTTTCGACAGAAACAGAAAGCACCCAACAATATGTGTGAATTGTTTAAATCTTAATAGTTTAATAGGTTGCACAGTGAAAGAAAAATCAGTATTTGGTAAACCATTTAACGATGTATTATTGATATTCATACATTGCGACGATTGAATATACTTCATGTATTGGTACTTTTGATCGCTGTGGATGCCTAATGTAGTTATGCAAAAGAATCGTTTAATTAGAAGAAAGTTATTCCTGTTCAAAATACGAAACACTTAAAATTTTTAAGTGTTTAAAGAAAGGAACTAAATCATGGACATTGAGAGCGCGCGTTCACTGTGGCACTGTGGCTAGAGTGCACTGTCAGGGGTCAGAATGCGCGAACTGATGAAAGGAAATAGGCAGCGTCGCAGCGTATCTCCCCCCCCCCCCCTCTCTCTCTCTCTCTGTGCGCAGAACGCTCGTCGCGCCCGCCTTCGTAGCTCTGGTGCCACATTCCTAAGTCATGCCACCAGCTGCTCCTCGACCGCACGCTGCCTCTGGGAAGACCACGCTGACATCACGGACAACCACACGGCTGCCAGACCACTCAGCCTGGTGCGCACGCAGCATGTATTCCGTGCGGGAGCTACTGTATGTCCGGCCGGCTGAGCGGCAACAGCTGACTGCTACAGCGACACCCCCCCTGGTGCGCAGTCACTCGCTGTGCGACCGAGTGGGCGCAGCCACGCCTGACAACTGTCAGCGCGCCGAACCGGCGGCCTGCGCAGATGACCACACCGCCTCCAGTCGATGTGCATCTACATGATTTGACGTCTGCAGTGCAACATAGCAGATCTCCGAAAGCCTGTGCAGCAGCTTTTCACTATTCTGTCTACCAGGAGTAAAGAGGAAACACATTGCGTCTAGGGAGTGCTTGTCATCAGATACGACATCACAAACTCTGCCTAAGAACGTCACAAAAAAAAAAAAAAAAAAAAAAAAAAAAAAAAAAAAAAAAAAAAAAATGTAGGGTACAAGTGCACCTAGTCAAATGACAGTGACAGTACAGTCAAAAAGTGTTGCAGTGAGCAGAGCGAGATCTTTAAAGTCTCATCAACTTGCACAATACATTTGTGTGCAGGGCTACCATTTTTCAAATTGCTGATCAGTAGCATATCAAGCAAATGTATGTTTCCCATCATTGTTAGACATACTTACGCGTCATTTCGAACTAAATATTGACTTTCTTTGTTTCTGCAATGGTAATCATTTTGTTTGTTCCTCAGCACATTACCTTTCTTTTCCCACACCTGGTACCACAATGTATATTGGAAAATTCACTGACTAATTTTGGTATCCTCAAGATGAGCTGCTGAGAATGGTAGGTTTGAGAGGTGGGCCCTGGCTAGCAAAGGATTGTGGACAACGTCTGCAACTGGCAGAAGCTATTAGTTCACATATACTTTGATTATGATTGAATATGATACTCAACTTTTATGTGTGTTTGTTGATGCAAGAATGAGAATGAGAATGTTTGTAAATCTTATGGGACTTAACTACGGGGTCATCAGTCCCTAAACTTACAAACTACTTATGAACTACTTGCGAACTAGGACGGTACAAATATCCATGCCCGAGGGGGGATTCGAACCCCCGACCGTAGTGGCCGTGCAGACCGTGACTGAAGCGCCTCAGTCCCCTCGGCCACCGCGGCCGGCTGTTGATGCAAGGTCCTATCTAGTATATAGTACACAGTTCTGCAATACATCAGTTACTAATAGTGTTCCGGTTTGTGCTAATGTAGATGCCTGGCTCATTGTAATTGCTGATAGAAATGGTCGTCCTCCGCTATACTGCTGTCGTAGCTGTGGTGTACCGGCATATCTTAGCGAACCCTCTTCTTCTGATTGGCCGGCGCGCGGCGCAAGACAAAGAGGTACGAGACGTGAGGCGCCCTCGATGGTCGAAGTACTGTGGAACCAGTTATCGCGAGTGGCGAGTGTCGTGTGTAGACCGCCGGCGTTGTGGCGAATGGCGACGCCACAACACTCCCCCCCCCCCCCCCAACCATCTAACCGTCCTTGTGTAGTGAGCGTAATGATGGTGCGGGAAAGGTGTGCCTGTGGAGTGATCGAGGGGCTGGAGTTCGAATCTGTGCCCAGCGCGGAACCACCGGCTGCGACCCGCCATCCGGCCTACCCTTGGCACATATTAAAATTTTAGTCTCCCACTTTTCACACACGATTTACATTCGTTGTACCCTGAAATATGTAACCTCCCTATCTAAGTGATACAATCTGCATCTTTGGGTGGGTTGGAGGAGAGTCAAAAGTTCTACCAACACAAAACCGTTAACACATATGGGTATCTAAAACAAAATATAGGCTATGAATAGGAATTAACCTTGTTAACGTCAGAGACGAACCTTAGCCGGGAGGTAATATGATTAGGGCAGCATTCGCCACGAGTTCTCGATATCGGTCTAAGGCCGACCCATACGTACAGTAAGGTGCCTAACTTTACAATTTCAACAAAGAAATCGCTTTGAGTAATCTTAAGGCTGGAGCGCAGCGTGCATAGTGCCTACTCACCGGGCCACCGACGGCAGAGCGGCCGGCTAGGGGGGAGTTGCCAACACATGGAGTAGAAGAATTTTGCGGGGGCGACCGCCAACGCCAGTCTCTGACCTGCCTAACTACGATACTGTTAAGTTGGTAAGGGACATGTGTAGGACGGAGTCTCTCTGGCGACTACTGGAGGGAATTTGAATCAAGGGAACCACAACTGTTGACTGACTCTCCCCTTAGGATAAGATAGGGAGAAAAATGTGTCACCTATCACCCAGGTACACTAAACAATTGATACAACCAACCTTTCACTTTTATTCACCATAGGCAGAGGTAAAAGACAAACATGAACTGAAACACGGTGGCATGACAAGCTGCCAGCACAATAACTGAAGTTCAGTAATAGACAATAGTTGAAAGCGTGTCCTAATGACCTCTTTCACCAGCTGCCGTTACATTGTTAGCCATAATGATTAGAAATCGCTTGCACTAATTCCTCAAACGGCACTTGTTCCGGGCGAGTTGTTGGGAAAGTTGGACGCAGAGTCGGTAAATGTTCACTCCTACTTGGGACAAAAAATAAGGAAGCAACACAGTATCTTGTATTTGATGCGGCACTACGTTGCTCTGGAATTGCGCTAAATATTCTTCCTAGACCTCTTTCTGTTCATCATAATGTTGAAACGGCATTAATAGTGCAGGCTGTGTGGCAGGCGATGGCACTGCATCTGATTGGTGTAGAGTGGCGGCGGCTGCTGCAGCTTGCTTCTGGCTTTCAATGAAAGTCGTCATGGTGTTGGTGAGGTGTTGAATAGTCTGCATCTGCAGCTGGAGAATTTGTGTAAGATCATTTGGCAACGGAGAAAGCGGCTGAGGTGCAAGCAACGTATTAGCTGCAGCAGCGGTTAGATGGTTAGTCACAGAGGATTGGGCCGTCAATCTTAATATAAACAAGACACTGTACAAGACATCAAAATCCAATAAGGTAGTACGACAGTTGAAACAAGAATTACCACAATCACACAATAACAAAAGGCTCGGCCTGAAAGGGAGACGATTAACTCGTTCAGAAATCAAAAGTTCGTTTTCAGTTATGTATCCTCGGTACGTGCTACTGAGAAGGGTAGGTTCAGGTAGGGTTGCCAGATTGTACTCGAGGCAGGCCCGGAGACCAGACGTGCTCCCCTCCCCCTTGGCAAATGACTCCCCCCGCCCCCAACTGCGACCAACTCCCCCCCTCCCCAAACCAGGATTATACGTGAATTCTAAAAAAAGAACTAATCACCTCCTCTCTCCCAGCCATTATCCCCCTCAACCCCCCCCTCCCTCAGTGGAACATTGCTAGGGGTGGCCTTAGCTTGCCGTAGCTAACCGGCCAGGCCGCCAGTTGCTGTGGATCAACAATCGGCACACTTCAGTCGGCGTGGTAGCAGAAGTGGCGGCAGCATCAAAGCTGCTCACATCAACAGCTGCGCCTTCGAAGAGTTGCCGCTTGCGGCTCCGCGCACTGTGAATGATCGCGCGCCACCAAGAAGAGCTTCTCACTGGCTCCATGTGAAGGGGCACAGTTACCGTCTGCTCCCTGTTACGACCACTTGCTGCCGCGTAAAGAAGTAAACTTGATGGCATAAAATGATTAAACGTAATAGTGCTGTCCTCTCTATGAGAGATAAATACGAGATTATTACTGTACTAAAAGAGAAGCCTGTTGTTATAAATACATTTACTGTTAAGTACTTATTGGCAAATGAAACTGTACAGTTTATTTATTATTCGAATAAACCAGTTTTTCCGAACACCCACGTTCCCCAATTAGTTCGGATAATCGATGTTCTAATGTAATATCAATTAAACATTATACACCGAAGTACGGGATATCAACAACGATCGCGAATTGTATAGTGAATTGATCGACAGTGCTATACTACATACGGCTAGAGTTGAGCTCTGACAGCTAGCAGCGCAGTTGCCATGTTCGACAGAGAAGTGCAGTGATAACAAACAATGAACGAACGAACACAAATAATAGAAGTCGCCAGTTAACACATTTCCGCAACAGTGTTTGCTTAATAATGCGCTAGCCGATTACTACCGACGCAACAATGAAAAGTTTTTAGAGGAAGAATAGAAAAGTAGCGTTTTGTTGCAATAAAAATTGACATTATATAAAGTTTTTCATAATTACTATAGAGGAGCCGGCCGGGAATGGCCGAGTGCACTGAGGCGTCTTGCCACGGTGCGCGAGGCTGCTCCCGCCAAAAGTTCGAATCCCGCCCCCCCCCCCCCCCCGAGGGCATGGGTGTTGTGTTCGTCCTTAGTTTAAGTTACGTTAAGTTCGATGTAGATTGTCGCTACATGAGCATAGTACTTAAAAAGCGTCGTAAAAAAAAAAAAAAGGTTGAGATGAAGGTTACATTCAAGCCCGTAGATGAGACTCATTGGACCGTAGACCCGGAGAATTCATTCCAAACCCGGGCACTCCGGGCGGCACCCGGAGATCTGGCAACCCTAGGTTCAGGGGGTGGGCTGTGCCTAACAAATGATTTTGGACAAGGTCTGCAATTGAAATAAGTGATTAGTTCACATATATTTTTATTATAATTGAAGATTGTAGTATCGTCGCCTGGCTCATCGTTTGGTGGCGTTACGAGCGGGCTCTACTGCGCCGGCGTGTACTAGCTGCGACGCCGCGCAACCGAGGAACTAATGGCTACGGCGCCTCGGGACCCCGCCTTCTGACGCATGGCGAGCGCGCCCTCTGGACATGTAGCATTTAAGGGCGGCGTCAGAAGAAGCGCAGATGGATCGCCTTGGAGAAACTAGGGGAGCTTCAGTAGTTATGTCCAGACCTAACGATGTCTACGATATTCTGATTGTTGTAACCTTGTCTCTGGATAATAGAAGATAGTATCTTTTATAGCTCGTGGTTTCTTGTTTGCTTCTCACCTAGCCTATGTTTCTAGCCGGCCACTTCGGCAGACGACACGGGACATAAGAAAGATAATACTCGAAGTTTATGTGTGCGTTTTGATGCAACGTCCTATCTAAAACATAGTATACAGTTGCACAGCACATCAGTCCCTAGTTGTGTTCCGGGTTGTGGTAATGTTGACGGCTGGCTCATTGTGCTTGCTCTGTAGTCGCTGATAGAACTGAACTGTCGTTTCCGCTTATGTCGTAGCTGTGGTGTGCCGGCATATCTTTGCTAGCCCTCTTCTTCTGACAGGCTGGCGTGCGCCGCTAGGCAAAGAGGTATGAGACTTGAGGCGCTGGAGCCCACCCAAGCTCATCCTGCGGACATTTATTTAAGTATCTAGGGATCTTCACTGTAGCTTTACAATATTTATATTCATTCATGAAATTTGTTATTAACAATTCGACCCAATTCAAAAGTAATAGCAGTGTGCATAACTACAAAACTCGGAGAAATTGTGATATTCAGTATTCAAAGTTAAATTTAACTTATGGAGTTACAGCCCAGGGAGAGAGAATAAAAGCTTTTCGGTTTGTTGACGACATAGTAATTCTGTCAGAGACAGTAATACTCCTGGAAGTGCAATTGAACGGAATGGACATTGTCTTTAAAGGAAGGTGTAAGGTGAACATTAACAAAAGTAAAAGAAATGTCAGAAAATCAGTCGATGCTGAAGTAATTAGTTTAGGTAAGGAGACAATAAAAGTAGTACGTCAAGATGACGTATTTATCCGGCGGGAAACCCGAGAATAATATTATCAATCATTACACAGGGAAAGCCTACGTAGTTGTCACAAGAGAAGGGATAGGTTGGTGGGACACATTCTGAGACATGAAGGAATCGTCAACTTAGCAACAGAAGAAACTGTTTGTGGTAAAATAGATGGAGACCGAGTGACAAACACAGTAAGCAAATTCAAAAGGATGTAGGTTGCCGAACGTATTCTCAGATGAAGAGGCTTGGACAGGACAGGGTAGCGTGGAGAGCTGCATCATACCAATCTGCGGACTGAAGACCACAACAACAACAACAACAACAATCTAAAGCACCGTTTACACCGAAGCGAACATGAGCGAACGCAGGCGAATGCGCATTCGCCAGGAATTTGCCTGTGTGCGCACGTATTGGCTTGTACTTGCGAATAAGCATTTACACCGGAGCGAACGGAAGAGAAAACAGCACATTGCCGCAAGGCGATCGTACGCAGTCTGTCGCATTCGCTAGAGCAGAAGCGGAGAGGAGGCGAACTTCCTTTGATGGTTCGCCCTGAAACCGACACCCAGCAAATCACAAGCGAACACTTGCAAATGCGAGCCGAGCGTGACCGAACACCGCGCGCACAGTTTTTACACCAGAGCGAATTCTCGTTCGCTTCTGCTCGTTCGCTTCTGTTCGGTTCGGTGTAAACGGGACTTAAATATTCAATTGGATGGGTGTTTGAGCAGTCGTAAAGCGGACTTTCCTCCTTATCTTCAGTCCTTCTTTGTCCTCTTACGGAACAGAAGACACCAGTAGAGAACCGGGTATTCTCTGGGCGCGCTGTCGCTCCGGTTAATCGGAGCACATACGCTGTGTCAATAGTGAGGGCGACGTGGTCCGAACATTAATCAGGCGAGCCGTCAGCCGGCCGTCGGCGGGCGCGCCGGTATTGTTGTGAGAGGCGGCAGCTGGCGGCTTCTCACGCCGCGCCTCAGCGGTCGCCCTGATTAATGGCGAACGGATCGCCGAGACGGGCTGACCGCCGCACCGCGCTGCCACGCGTCGCCACTCTGCCCGCTGCCGCTCCGACGGGGACCGCCCTCATACTCCATGAGCTGTTCCAGGCGCTGGCGCGGGACCGACTGTTGGTATTTCGCCAGTATACATCTACATGGGATACTCTGCAAATCACATTTATGTGCCTGACAGAGGGCCCATCGAACCACCTTTATACTGAAACTTCCTGGCAGATTAAAATTGTGTGCCAGAACCGAGACTCGAACCTGGGACCTTTGCCTTTCGCGGGTGAGCGCTCTACCGACTCAGCTATCCCGACACGACTCACGATGCCGCCTCACAACTTTACTTCCGCCAGTACCCCGCCTCCTACTTTCCAAACTTCACACAAGATCTCCTGCGAAATATGCAATACTAGGACTTCTAGAAGAAAGGATATGGTGGAGACATGGCTTAGCGATGGCGGAAGTAAAATTGTGAGACGGCATCGTGAATCGTGTCGGGATAGCTCACTCGGTAGAGCGCTTGCCTGAGAAAGGCAAAGGTCCCAGCTTCGCGTCCAGGTTCCGGCAGACAATTTTAATCGGCCAGGAAGTTTCACATCAGCGCACACTCCGCTGCAGAGTGAAAGTTTCATCCTGGAAGCACATTTATACTATTTATCTCCCATTCCATTCTCGAATATCCTCCGGGAAGAAAGAACACCTGAATCTTTCAGTTCGAGCTCTGATTTATCCTATCTTCTTCGAGGATATAAAATGCAGAATGGCAATGGGTAGAAAAGCGTTCTTGAAAAAGAGAAATTTGTTAACATCGAATATTGATTTAAACCTAAGGAAGTCCTTTCTGAAGGCATTTGTATGGAGTGTTGCCTTGTATGGGAGTGAGACATGGACGATAAACAGTGCGGACAGGAAGAGGATTGAGGCTTTTGAAATATGGTGCTACAGAAGAATGCTGAAGATTAGGTGGGTGGATCGCGTAACTAATGAGGAGGTACTGAACATAATTGGGGAGAAAAGGAATTTCTGGCATACCTTGACTAAAAGAAGGGATAGATTGATAGGACACATTCTTAGACATCAAGGAATTGTGAATTTAGCGTTGGAGGGAAGTGGATGGGGAAAAATCGCAGGGGAAGACCAAGAGATGGATACAGTAAGCAGATTCAGACAGATGTACGTTGTTGCTCTTATGTGGAGATCAAGAGGCTTGCTCAAGATAGGATATTGTGGAGAGCTGCATCAAACCAGTCTCCGGACTGAAGACCACAACAACAACAAGTGGTAGTCAATAATATACTTTCGCATTCGGAGCAGAATGTTGGCCTATGTAAGTGGTAGTCAATAATATATTTTCGCATTCGGAGGGGAATGTTGGCGATTGCAGATTCGTAAGTAGCCCTCACCACGGCGATCAACGCCGTTGTTGTAATGAATCCCATCCAATATTCTGTATCATTTCCGTACCACTGTCTCCCCTGTATGACAATATGAAACGAGCTGCCCTTCTTTGGACTCTTTCGATGTCTTCCGTCAAACCCACTTAAAAAGGATCCCACACTGTGCAGTAATACTCCAAATAAGGACGGACAAGCACGGTGTACGCAGTTTCATTAGGTGTGTTGCATCTTTTAAGTGTCCTTCCAAACCAGAGATTGCGTTTTCTACGACATTACGTGTTATTTCAAGTTGAAGTCTGAACTAATACTAATTTTTAGGTATTTTGGGGAGTTTACCGCCTTCACTTTCGATTGATTTATCTTGTAAACAAAGTTTAACGGATTTTTTTTCGTACTCATCTGGACTTCACACTTCTCATTATTTAGAGTCTATTGTCATTTTTTTTACACCATAGTGATGTCTTATTTAGAACGTTCTGCATTTGGTTTTGATCTTCAGATGATTTTACTAGAGGGTAAATGAAGGCGTCGTCTGCAAACCATTTAAGAGAGCTGCTTAGTTTTTCTTTCAAAGCGTTTATGTACATAAGGAACAGTAGACGACCAATAACACTACCCTGTGGAACGCCCGATATCGTCTCTGTTTTAGTCGATACCTCACCATCAGTTACTACAAACTGTGACCTCTTTGACAGGAAATCCCCTATCCAATCACAATTTTTGGGTGGTATTCCACTGCCACGCAATTTGATTAAAAGCCGTTTGTGAGGTAGAGTGTCTAACGCCTTTTGGAAATGAAGAAATACGAAATGAATTTTAGATCCCTTGTCGATAGCTTTCATTTCGCGTGAGTAAAGAGCTAGGTGTGTTTCGCATGAACGATATGTTCTAAATTCCTGTTGACCTTGGGTTCGTGATAACTCATACTTGAATACTGGATATATTCCAAAACCCTACTGAAAATTGACGTCCGTGAAAGGGGCCTGTAGTTTAATGGGTTACTCCTACTGCCTTTCTTGAATATAGACGTGACTTCTGCAAGTTTCCTGTGTTTAGGTACAGATACTTTTTTGAGCGAGCGGTTGTATATGTCTGTTAAGTAAGGAGCTAACGCTTCAGCGTAATCAGATCTAAATCTAATGGGTATACAGTCCGGACCAGAAGACGTGTTCTTGTTAACTGATTTAAGTTCCTTCACTACTCCGAGAGTATCTACCTCAACGTTACGATTGGCTTTGTTTGTGATTCGAAATCTGGAATATTGGTTTCGTCTTCTTTGGTGAATGATTTTCGAAAAGCAGTGTTTTGTAACTCTGCTTTAGTAGCGCTGTTATCGGCAGGATCGCCGTTACTATCACGTAATGAGGGTATTATTTGTGTTTTGCCCCTAGTATTATTTAATATTTGACCAAAATGTCTTTGGGTTTTCAGTATACAGGAGAGTTAGGATTTTCGTATGTCGTAAAATGTTCCATACACGACGATGTCGTGGCGAAGTATTATTGGCATACAAAGCAATATTTGTTCGAATATTGAGAAGTTTTTTAAACTATGTTAAACTAACCTAAGGACAACACAGTGTAGTGTCCGTGTGTATATGCTGTACGTGTGTGTGGTTTTTTATCTGTTGCTTGTGTTAGTGCATAAGAATAAAACTGTTGTAGTGGTGTAGATGTATTACTGTACTTGACGTGTACCTGCTCAAACATAAATTCATAAAGGTCTCCAGTATTTCATTAAAATATTTTGACTTAAAAGCAGTTCATCGAGGTATCACTGATAGTTAACTGTGAAATGTAACTAAAAATTTACCTCCAAAATCCAACTTAAACACTGTTCATGGAATATGGAGACTAAATTCACGCAAAAAATATCTGGATAATTTCCTTTCAATGGCTAGCTATGAAATAATATAATCTGGGCTCTGAGACTCTTTAGTAATTGTACAGTCTTCGACCTACACACAACTAGTTCGAACATCAAAGATAGTTTCATGAATAGGTCTGTCTTAAATGAGAGAAGCGATTTCTTTTGAAGTTTTGACACCAATACTTACGCAACTAATGTTCAAATGTTTGTAGAGCTTATGGGACGTAACTACGGCGTCATCAGTCCATAAACTTACAAACTACATATGAATTAGCTAATACTAAGGATGGCACAAATATCCATGCCCGAGGGGGATTCGAATCCCCGACCACAGTGGCCGTGCAGACTGTGACTAGCGCGCTGCAGACCGCTCGGCCACCGCGGCCGGCAGTTATGCAACTGATCAATGCAGTAATTATTTGGAATTACTATAGCAAATAATTTTCATATCAGTTTTTGTTTCCCATTTCTCCTCTTTAGTGTAATTGTAGTCAGAACAGTTTAGTTTTGTCCGCCGTTGGTTCGAATAATAATGACGGCAGCCTTCCGCCAACAAATATACTGAAAATGCTCAAAATCTAGGATTAATTCTAAATACTTGAATTAAATACATAATATTTTATGTCACTGTATTTTCATTTAATAAGGCAAAATCAATCTTCGTTACAGACCTGAACTTAATGGGTGCTGAAAAACTTTTTTAACTGTTCCACATGACTTATTAGAAACAGACCAAATCAAAGTTACGTATGGATTATAATCTATACTGCATAACTAATAACCGCTACGGTAATAGAATAATTATGTGATATGACATTCCGTGAGACAACTTAGTGGCAACGTGTAAACCTCCGTTTACACAGAATTGTAGTGGAGTCAGTAGTAGATGTTATTTTAACAGCTCAGGTGGGTGTAACCCATGCCCAATGGCGGCGCGTCGTGTGTTCACTGGTTCAGTGAACCTCCGTAAAAGTTCTAGTCGTGAGAAAGAAGTGTTTTTAAGCTATAATTCTTCGTTTCGTTCTCCTATCAGGTCATTTTATATGGACACGTTTTGTGTGCGGAGACAGCACCTACAGGAGTCGGAGCGAGGTCGCCTATTATAGGCGGCAGTGGCCGCAGCGTTGCAAAGACCAGAAGATGATGCCAGAGACCATCGAAAGCGGTCGTCGAAATAAACGTATACCTGCGATCTTGGCTTTATTCTTTTAGGAACTTTTCATAATATTGGATCGCCTCCTTCTAATATATAAAGCAGAGTGTCCGTATGTTTGTATGTGTCGCATACAAATGTACAGCTTTGTACCAATATTTATGAAATTTTGCACACGTATGCTTCAATCCATGAGGACGGTCACCGTAAGTGTAAGAATCACATACGATATATACTTCACGAGATATGACGTCATAAACAATGAGACGCGCAGAAAACTGCTGTATTTTGCGACAATGCTGCTCATTTTCTCCTAAACCATTGGACCTATTTCACCCAAATTTGGTACACACATTCCTTACCGTGAGGTAACAATTGATGCTTGGTTGACAATCACATACGGCACATGGTTCAAAAGATATTACGTTATAACCAATAGAAATCGCCAAAAATTCCATATAATGCGGCGAGACTTTCGAAATTCACTGTATGAGAATGGCGGTACTTAGCGACTTGCAACAAACTTTAAACGTAATTTCAAACCTTTATTAAACTTTTTCTCGCTGGCAACCATAGTAAAATGATGAAAGGAAAAAAGTTTTTCGCTTACTACTTTTCCGCTGTTTATGGAGTAAAACTACGGCTCTCGGTATGACTTTACAATTTATAATTTGAACACTACAAATTGTAGCGAAAGGAAATTTTACAGACAGTATACACATATATAGTTGAATGTAGCTTCTAAATTGTATCATATTCCGACACGTAGTTCATGGGATATGAGCACGTAAGCACTGATGTTCATGGAAAACCATCCCATCACGCACCAAGTTTTAATCTATAACTCCTTTACCTCTAATTTTATTCCCAAGAGATGTTATAGACATACAACCTTCACACAAATGAATATATACCTGAAAAATGGTAGGAATAATAAATAAGAACCCGAGCAACGCCGGGTTTTCAGCTAGTATAATATAAACAGATCCTATCATATATAACAATGAAGTCACTACTCTCATCCTAGCAAGAATAGCCGTGCGATTCGTGGTCGAAGGTAGTTGGTTCGAGACCGACTGATAGCATTTTTTAAAGTACAGTCTTCATTTTAACGAATACGTAAACAGTAGTGACTTTTGTTTTGTTACTTGCCATATATCTATGGGCGTTTAAGCAAATGTGTCGCGATTTTCAGAGTAAATGAAATTCATATAATTCGTTGTAACAAATATCTAACTATTTGAAAAGATATGGGGGAGAGCAGCCTTTGGCCATAGGTCAGGTTAGTGTCACGTAACATCACGTGACCAAAAGGTTTAGCGTAATAGATTAATTTTGTTACAGTAACATAACAGTGTATTGAGTTACTGTGTTTTAGTCTTCATGTACATATTCATATGTTCTTGGTTTTCATTATAAAAGCAAAATGGACACCGTTCAGTAACTTTTAGAAACAAATTACTCAGCTCTAAGCTTGGAATAAAAGTGTGAAATCAAGAAACTTGGTAGGCCGACACTCCAGCTCGAGTTGAAGCAAGAGCAAACAAGCTGCGGTAAGACATTCTGCACATGTTTTAACGAAAATATATCTAAAGGGAGGGGGGGGGGGCAAAGCGGGGTGATTTACCCCAGCACCACTCGCAGAGGTGCGCCAAATTGTCTCTTTTGACGCCGAACAGGGCGCAGGGCGTGGGTAGGGGGGTGGGGGTGGAGTCACCGAAACTTCGTCGCGCCGAGAGGGGGATGGGGGGAGCGGAGAGGGGCCGTGCCACTGTCAAGGTCCGGCAATCAAAGAAATGAACTCCCTGTCATCTGAAGCAACAGCCGCCACAAACCAATGCCCGAGGGAGGATTCGAACCTCCGACGGCGAGAAACCGCGCGCTCTGTAGCAAGGCGCTTTTTAGACCACTCGGCCACTCCATAGCGGCAGCAGTATTTGAATACTGGTTTATGTAGGAAGTGCAAAGAGAAGTTATCTAAGAGTGGCAGTGCTATTATTATTTTTGTTATTATTTATTAACTAGCTGAAATCCCAGCCTCTCCCAGGTATACATTTATTCCAGTCTTTTAGTTAGTCCTTCTCTACTTCCCCTTGTCTCTCGGTCCACCTTCTCTTTCCCTCTCTCTCTGGTCATCTACCCCTTTCCCTCCCCCCCTCTCTCTCTCTGATCACGTCCTCATCAACCCTCTCTCTGTTCACATCCTGCTACCCCTCCCTCTCTCTGCCCATCTCCACCTTCCCCTTTCTCTGTCAATCACCTCCTCTTCTCTGTCAAACTCCTCCAAATCCTCTGTCCATTGCCTCATACGTTAAAAATTATATAACTCTGTTAACTTTCACGGCGGTCAGTGGTTTCTAAAAATAGTGCACGGTACCCTCCGCCATGCACCGTGTGAAATCTTCCGTATATGTTACCTTCCTATATTTTGAAGGTAGGAATGTACAACATTTCGTCAATATCTGAATAAAACGGTAGATATTGTCGAAGTTCGTACGTTCAGTAGCCTCTGCTATGCACCATACAAAATTTTACGTAGATGGTGTTTCCTGATTGAATATTACGTGTGCACAAGTAATGGCAATCAGGTTAACGGTAGGGGAGACCCGGGTAATGAACAGCGGGCAATACCAATCACGCATCCTTTCCTCTGCAGAGGTATAATTTCTTAGTTCCGTGATGTGCTGCTGTTGGAGTGGGGCGAAATATTATCCCCGCTACTACCTTACGTTTTACCTGTTTTTTTATGTTGTTAATAATTCTTAATATAATAATTTTTGTGACATTATTTTTAAAAGAAACGTATATTGTTTCCTTTGTTTTATGTGCGGTGACAACGGAGCAACCTACAAGAACAGCGTCTTCTTTGCAGAAGCCAAAGATGACACAGCTGGCCACAAATCGTCGCTGCTCGACAGCCGCACAGCAAGAGACGATTCTGTTGGAAGCGTTGCCAACCGTCACAATGAAATAAATAAAATAAACGAAATAAATGTATTGCCATAAGCTGTTCAAGATTGTATGTTCAGAAAACAATTTGTCTTTACGTTGAGTCCTTATGAGATCAGACTTTGTGTTATATATGTATTTGTGACTTAAGAAAATAAAACGTTAAATTTTACTTCATCTACATCTACATCTACATAGATACTCTGCAAATCACATTTAAGTGCCTGGCAGAGGGTTCATTAACCACTTTCATAACTTTTCTCTACCGTTCCATTCTCTAATAGCGCGCGGGAAGAAAGAACACCTAAATCGTTCCGTTTTCGATCTGATTTCTCTTATTTTATTGGGGTGGTCATGTCTCCATAAGTAGGTGGGTGCTAGCAAAATATTTTCACATTCATAAGTAAAAGTCGGTGATTGAAACTTCGCAAACAGATCACGCCGCAATGAATAACGTCTTTCTTTTAATGATTTCCACCCCAATTCGTGCAACATTTCCGTGACGCTTTCCCCCCCGTAACGTGATAAAACAAAACGAGCTGCCCTTCTCTGAACCTTCTCAATATCTTCCGTCAGTCCTACCTGGTGAGGGTCCCACAAGGGGCAACAGTACTCCAGGAGAGGACGCACAAGTGTGATGTAGGCAGTCTCTTTGGTGGAGCTGGTGCATCTTTGAAGCGTTCCGCCAATGAAACGTAACCTTTGATTCGCCTTCCCCACAATATTTTCTATGTGTTCTCTCCAGTCAAAGTTGTTCGTAATTCTAACTCCTAGATATTTGGTAGAATTTACGACCTTAAGGTTTGACTGATTTATCGCGTAAGTGAAGTTCAGTGGATTTCTTTTAGTGGTCATGTGTATTACTTCACACTTTTCTTTATTTAATGTCAATTGCCAATTTTCGCACCATGCAGAAATTTTGCCTAAAACGCTTTGCAGTTGCTTTTGACCCTCTGTTGACTTCACTAACCGATAAACGACAGCATCATCCGCGAACAGTCTAAGGGAGCTATTCAGATTGTCTCCTAAATCGTTTATAAACACGAGGAGGAGTAGGGGACCTATAACGCTTCCCTGTGGAACGCCAGATATCACTTCTGTTTTACTCGATGACTTACCGTCAATTACAACGAACTGTGTCCTTTCTGATAGGAAATCGTGAATCCAATCCACTTCAAATGTCAGTGTTTAGAGAACAGTTATTTCAGCTGCAGAAGAACTAGCATTTATATATTATGTGCTGAAACTATATTACGAAGACATTTACAGAGTTTTTTTTGGACTTTAGAGATGTTAAGGGGCTGGGCTATAATTTTATTGATTAAAAGACAATGAGTTCGTATTTTACATATCGATATATTTTGTCAACTGATTCAACGAACAATATCTGTGGTTTACAAAACATATGACGGAATTTCAGCAAGGGTTTTTTGAGAAACCGCTGCTAACCAAATTTTGAACTTTGAAGTATTTTGTTTTAGGAACAGTTTTATTTTCTCTTATCTTGCACAAGGACCTAGAAAGAAACATTTAAAGATTTTTACTATAATTGAACAGTGAAGTTTCAGTTATACTTCTAGTGTAGTGGAATGACCAGGATCGAAGTCCAACACGATCATACTGAAGAACTTTACCTTTGAACCTGCCGGCCGTGTCCCACGACACAGTCTAGTGTAAACAATGCGAAACAGCAGTGCCAACCACGCCAGTTTGCCAGTTCAGTTGATTTAGTGGATAACGGAAGTGCGTTTTCAGTGTATTCGATCTAAGAACATCACCTTATGATTTGAGGTATGTATATGTTATTATTCACTGTTGATGTTTTAATAATATGATCATAGACTGTCCAACAAATATTTCCCACCACCCGTGGGAAAAAAAAAAAAAAAAAAAAAAAAAAAAAAAAAAAAAAAAAAAAAGACGATATGGAATGCCGAGAAAAGCTTTGTGTCGATTGGCAATCACCCGTTTTATTTCAAGAAAACACATATGCGCCAAAGTTGCGAATTAGAAAACGTGACTAGAGAATAAATAAACATTTTCATGACTACTTTCTATTCGTTGTCCATCTCTTTCTTCACTTAGTCTAAACGCCCCTCTCCTTCTTCTCCTCCCTTTATCTATCTCTTTCCACCCTCATTTTGATGTAAATTATGGTTACGTGTAATTACGATTTATTTATTTATTCCATTTCTACATTAGTCCATCTCCTACTTCGACTTCCACCCTCCTTCTCTCTCTGCCGCTCGCCTCCTACCTGTTCCTCATAGTTCAAGCATCCTGTGACAACTTATGTCAAATTACTCTTCCTGATCGTTATCTCCATAAGGACTCTAACCAAAATCCCTGACAAAAAAGAAGTGCGGTTAAAACTTTAGTCTACAGCACGCACGAGCCCTTCGTCCTAGGGAGAGAGTCAAAACCAACCAGGAACAACCAAGGGGAGACTTTTTCTACCGTTCATTTATAAGGTTACAGACTGCATTAGAAAAGTGCTGAGCAAGTATGGAGTGCAAACAATTTTTGACTGTTCAGAAAGGTAAAGGAAAATGTATTTGCGCAAAAGATGTGCGACACCTTTCGTAAAATGTTCAAATGTTTGTAGAGCGTATGGGACTTAACTACGGGGTCACCAGTCCTTAAACTTACAAACTACTTATGAACTAGCTAATACTAAGGACGGCACAAATATCCATGCCCGAGGGCGGTTCAAACCTCCGACCGCAGTGGCCGTGCAGAACGTGACTGCAGCTATAAAAGGAAGTGTGAAGGCTCGTCTGGGTGAACATAAGAGTGTTTACCGCCTGGGGTATACGGAGAAATCGGCCGTAGCGGAACACGGAAACCACGAAATTAAATTTAATGCAACTAGTGTCATCTCGAAAACTTCACATAACTATGCTCACACATCAGAGAAGCAATCGAGATCTATAAACACAGCAATTATTTTAGCATGAACGGCGAAACATATAAAAATCTAGCTGAAAACACGGCGTTGCCCAGGTATTTGTTTATTCGAGCCTTGAGTTAGAACTTCTCCTATCCCTTCTCTCTGTCCATACCCATTTTTCTGAAAACATGTTATATTTTTCAGAGAATATGTACTTAATAATACTGTCTTGCATAATGTACAAGATTTCAAGTAAAGTATCCAAATTAGCAAAGACAGAAATCAAAATAAAATGATATGTAACATTCATTTAATTAACAACTTGACTATAAGCGACAACGAACGAGGTGGCTTTACCAGTGGTAACACACTGAACTCGCCTTCGGGAGGACGGCGGTTCAGACCAGCCTTCAGCCGTACAGATTTATGTTTTCCCCAAGTCTCTCCAGGAAAATGCGGACTGGTTCCTTTCAAATGGCACGACTGATTTCCTTCTCCATCGTTACCCAAATCATCCGAGAGTAAGTTCCGTCTCTAATAACCACGCTGTCGACGGGGCATAAAATACTAATCTTCCTTCATCCTTCCTGACTATAAACCATGTTTATTGTGACTTGTCCAGGATCTGAATATTTTCTGTGGTGAGCCCATTCCCGAGCAAGCGACGTAAAGCTGTCCATGTGACAAACACTCCACAGTAATGAGTAGATTGCTCTGCGATTTATAATCTCAATAGAAAATCCAAGCCTTACTGAAAACTGCTGTCTCTTAACCTTAAAAGCCAGATCTGCTGAAAATAATGGGTATTCGGCGGGTGTACACTGTTGCATTCCAGTCCATTCCTCGTAATTCTATAGAGGTCTATTGTCTCTTCCTACAGCGGTATCCGCTTCAAAGTTGCATAAAAGTTCCAGACAGCACTGCCATCTTTCAGGAATTTCCATAAACTCACTGGAATACAAGAGTGCCTTAGCAGGAAATAAGAACAGTAATGAAACGTGGTGCCTGATGTGAAAAGTTTTTACCTATCGTAGTATATATGATCTCATATTTATTGAGTTATATGTTGTACATTTGTATAATTTTACAGTTATATAGTCAGTTGTATAAGAGCTGCATGTCTGTAAATCTGTTGCGAATACAATTAGTAGTAAAGCAATAATACATTAAAACTTGGTGCGTGATGGGGGGATTTTGCATTAACGTTACTGTTTGTGCTCATATCTCATAAAATACATGTCGTACTATGATACAGTTTTGAATGTACATTCAGTTGTATGTGCGTATACTGTCTGTAAGATTTCCTGCGGTACAATATGTAGTGTAGACATTATAAATTGCAGCGTTATACCGAATGCCGTAGTTTTACTCCGTGAAAGCGGAAAAGTAATAAGCAAGAAACTTCTTCCCTTTCATTATTTTGCTATGGTTGTCAGCGAGATAAAGTTTTTTAAGGGTTTCATATTATGTTTATAGTTTGTTGCAAGTCGCTAAGTTCTCTCCTTCTCAAATAGTGGACTGATAAAATAGCACTATCACGTACCGAAAGACGGTGAAGTTATCATGGTTTATGACGTCATATCTCCTGAACTGTCGCCCCCTACCGCAAAATCCTTTCTTAGATGACTTCTTCTACATTATATTCCTGCCAAATTTCAGCTTCATAGGTGAAGTAGTTTTCCAGATTTCGTGTTTAGTCAGTGAGTGAGTGAATGAGTGAGTAAGTGTACTTTCGCTTTTAAATAGATGGAATTTCAATCGTCGAATTATCGGAGCAAGAAAAATACATCAGATGTCACTTTTATAGATGTCAGGCAATTAAAATCATAAAAGAAGATTATGTAATAAACTTATTACATTTCCGACATTGATAGAAAACTATGTGCCTGATACGCCAATGCGTGCTGATTTTCTTGGTGATCGATCATATTTTGCGTACATAATAGTATATACCATTTGCTGATACACGGGTACGGGCCATCTTTTGTGTTTGTATGAAAGAAAATTCTGTGAACTAGAGGAGAACTGTATGTGATTTTGATTTTTCCTTCCTTAATAGGTACTCAACAATTAAAAAATACTGTAGTCGTCAGACAAAATTTTAGTATATTATCGAATTTTTATTCAGAAATACTCTAACATCTCGACCGTTATTTGGAATTGAAATTTATGGCCAAGTTGAAAATTTGTGATGGACCTGGTTTCGAACCCGGATTTCCCGCTTCGGGCAAGCGGTCGTCTCAACATTTCTGCTTTTATTTATTTATTTTTTCGTGGCCTGCCTTCTCCCTTCGTAGGCTTCCTTGCTCTCACCAAAAACGCCTTCATTGGCGACCTTTTCAGATATGATGTTGAGGCATAAACTCTTTGCGACATTGAATAGATGTTAGAAAATTTTGAGAATTTGGAGATAGTTGCTTTTTGTGCTTCTTCACTGTTGGCTAGAAATAAAACACCTTACCTTCTCGGTTATGAGTTCACGAGACAGTTGTAAGATGTTTAAAAATGAGAGCTGTCTGTTAATTTGGAGAGAGACTGTGTTCACCTTAACAAAGTAGAAAAAAATGTAATTTCAGCACATCCTTCATATTCGTCGCGAAGAGACTTTTGCAGCTCCATTTAAATGAAAACTTCTCTGTTATTATGGAACAGAAAATGAAATCCAGTTGTTTCCTATGAAGGTTCAGAGAAGGGCAGCTCGTTTTGTTTTATCACGTTACGGGGGAGAAAGCGTCACGGAAATGTTGCTCGAATTGGGGTGGAAATCATTAAAAGAAAGACGTTATTCATTGCGGCGTGATCTGTTTGCTAGCACCCACCTACTTATGGAGACATGACCACCCCAATAAAATAAGAGAAATCAGATCGAAAACGGAACGATTTAGGTGTTCTTTCTTCCCGCGCGCTATTAGAGAATGGAACGGTAGAGAAAAGTTATGAAAGTGGTTAATGAACCCTCTGCCAGGCACTTAAATATGATTTGCAGAGTATCTACGTAGATGTAGAAATCTTTCCCTTCCCCGTGTACTGAGTGGGAAACACGCTTCAAAATGTTCAAATATTTGTAGAGCTTTAGGGACTTAACTGCAGGGTCATCAGTTCCTAAACTTGCAACCTACTTATAAACTAGCTTATACTAAAGACAGCACAAATATTCATGCCCCAGGGGGATTCGAACCCCCGGCGGGGAACGGCCTCGCGCATCGTAACATAGTGCCTTAATGCGGTCGGCCACTGCGCCGCGGCGAAACACGCTTTCCATTCTGTTATAATTCTTTACTTTTAGCACACTATGATGGTAGATCCCTCCGCCCGTTAGTTCCTATAATCGAAGTCACTGTATGCCGAAAGGGATCGGGCGTATTTATGCGTTTGCATCGAAATAGTCAATTGCCTGTTGAGGTTATGTGTTCCGTTGTTGAAAAGGTGTCTTCTTTCGGACTATTGATTTACAACCGTTAATGTCAACCTAAGGTGTCTATTAAACGATATCGAGACGTGGGTATATTTAGTTTTCACAGTTCTTGTACTCACATCTAAAAAAAAATGTTATATTTATCGGAGAATGAATAAGAAATAAGTCTGTCTTGCATAGCGTACAAACGTATACGTGCAGTATTCAAAGAAAGAAAGTTAGCAATCAAAATACAAATGCTGTATAAAATTCGTAAGATTCGTATTCATTGAGTTCCTATTACTCGCCTTTGTACAACAATGTTGTATTTTTCAGGTATATATTCATTTGTGTAAGTGCTGTAAGTTTGCAAAATCTGTTGCGAATACAATTAGTAGTAAACAAGTAATAGATTAAAACTTGGTTTTCTATTTTTACTGTTTATGTGCTCATATCTCAGGAACTACATGTCATACTGTCATACAATTTCGTAGGTACATTCAACTATATGTGTGTATTCTGTCTGTAAAACTTCCTGCGGATACAATTTGTAGTGTAGAAATTATAAATTGTAACGTCATACTGAATGCCGTAGTTTTAGTCCATGAGCAGCGGAGAAGTAAGTGAAAAACTGATCACCTTTCAGAATTTCGCTGTGGTTGTCAGCGAGAAAAAGTTCAATAAAGATTAGAAATAATGTTTAATGTTGGTTGCACGTCGCTAAGTCCTGTCATTCTCATACGGTGTGTGAATGGAGTCTCGTCGTGTTATGTGGCAGTTTCTTGCAACTATAATGTTTATGACGTTGTATCTCCTGAATCATGTGTCGTATGTGGTTCTTACACCGACAACATTGTTGCCTCACAGCAAGGAATATGTGTACCAAATTTGGTTGAATTCTATCGAGTGATTTAGGAGGAAACGTGCAACACTGTCGTTTGATGCAGCAGTTTCTCGCGCTTCTCATTGTTTACGACATTATATCTCGTGAACGTGTACGTGATCCTAACACTTGCGGCGACCGCCCTCATGGATTGAAGCTTAGGTGTGCAAAATATTATAAGCATTGGAAGAAAACTGTAGATTTGTATACAACATGTACACACAATCATACGGACACTCTCCTTTTTATAAAGATAAATCTGGAGGAGAGGTTTTGAATTCCAGTTTATATCTTAGATGTATATATCGAGACAAAGTACGTCTCTGGACATTGGTTTATTATTTGATATTTATATCAACTGTGCTTGAAATACAAAGTATCGTTCCCTTAACTCGAGCTTAGTAACATCCGTCAAAATGACGGCTACGTTCGAATTGTCATTGAGCTGTTACGTTTTCAGGAACACCGGTAAAGTATTGGTTTGGAATCACACTCGCCGAATTGACGGGTGTTACTAACAAACGATCAAAAACCCCTGAAAGACGGGTGTTAGTAGCGAGAGTTAAAACCAGATGTTAGTAACGCAGGGTTAATGTTCTTTGTGGGGTGCTATTATGCTATTCCTTTCGGGACCTGCACGCGCAATTGTGTGGTTCTGGTTTTGCTCGCTTTATTTCTTTGTGATTCACGCTAGGAAGTTCGGGCCTGCATCACACAAACGTGGACGGTCCATGGTAACGTGCGCAAGGTGTTTTAGTTCCATGTTTCTACACTGTGTGGCACCGACAGTCGGTAAACTTCCAGTACACTTACAGTGGCGGCAAGAAAGACTTGCTGACAAGGTAATGATATGCTTGTTTTGACATGTGAAGCTATCATATCTATTTATATGATCCTGTGATGGTATTATGTTATTTCTTCCTAAGGCATGTTACTGTAAGATGGTACAGATCATAAAAATTTGTAGTAAAGGCCCAAAACAGACAATTGTGTGTGTACAAAATTTTTGAAAATAATTTTTTTAATGAGTTTCTGCATGTATTTTGTACCTTTAACGTCCCTCTCTATATTAAAATCACGTCATCTACAACGTTGGGTCTGAAAGGGCTATTGGAAAACCTTGGCAACATTGATACGTTTATATATATACATACGGGAACATGAGGCTGAATTGAAGTTTGTGTTGTGGAGAGAAACATGCCTAAAGACAATGCGTGCAGACGCTGTATCCTAGGCGACTGCCTAGCAGAGACGTTTTCTCAGGGTGTGCAAGTTGTGTCAACGCCCTGTTGCAATCGAATAAAAAGGAGTAGATTATTTTCATCTGTTTAAACGCAATGTTTAATTACACTATGTTTTCCTTTCATTGTAATTCTTCTGTGCCATACACTTAAGTCATCCTATAAGCTGTCCGGAATCGCGTGGCCCATCTGCTACTGCCAGCCAGCCGCCAAGGCGTTCACTTCTACTTCCAACGTCCTGGCAGCTCCACACGTTGCCAGTGCGCATGTGCGCTGCCAGTCTGTCCCCCTCGCCTTCCGCCTGCCAAGGAGTTGATTCGGTTTCCAACGCTTTGCGTTTGGTTGTGTTCCCGAGTTGCGTTCGAGTGTATTATTGCTTAAGCGACCAAGTGAGGCATTTAAACATTTAATATGGACAGTGAAGGTGTATTAAGACACTTATTAAACCCCATTTTTTCATCACTTTCTTATAGTGAAATGAAAAATGTGATTGATAGTGGCCGATCATGCCCAGTTCTCAAGACATCTACACGTGTGCAAGGAGCGACAGGGGGGCTCGAAAGACATTTCTGCAAAGAACTGTATGACGTAGCGGAGTAGCTTTGCTGGAGATGTGGTGAACAGATTTTACTGTTGGCCGTGGTTGGCCGCGTTTCCTTTTTTCAAGCAAAACATCTATATTAATCATCAGAGATACGAGGATCTGGACCATCTAAACACTGCCGTGAAAAAAAAAGCGTGTATAAAAAATATCTTCCTAGTTTCTT
The DNA here is from genome assembly GCA_026315105.1 of Locusta migratoria. Taxonomy (NCBI): domain Eukaryota; kingdom Metazoa; phylum Arthropoda; class Insecta; order Orthoptera; family Acrididae; genus Locusta; species Locusta migratoria. Next base: position 224,522,439 of record CM048751.1, on the reverse strand, counting down.
TCAATTTATTTCGTCTCCTACTACAACTGACTTGCTATTCGATTTTGAACGAAGAGCTGAAATAGAGGTTCACAATGAAAATGTTAGAAAGAACACAGAGATATTAAAGAGGCTCATTAATTCCGTATGCTGTTTAGGAAAACAAGAACTGGCATCTTGACATCACAATGAAAATGTACTCCTGCAATAGAGGAAATTACATTGAATGTATTACTGAAAGTGCTGAGTTCGATTGAGCCCTAAAAGAGCATTTAGCAACTTATACAGCCTTACGCCGATCATCAGCACACATTCAGAATGATATAATAACATCAGTTGCTGATGTATCGAGTGATGAGATTTACTATGAAATAAAAAAAAAAAAAAAAAAAACTGATTTCGTAGAGAAAATAACTGAGATGCGATGTGCATCTCAACCGGTACAGCTGAATTGTCTGAGTAGAGCTCCTACTGTACAGATCAGTAGGTCATAGTGGCGCGTCATTTGTTGTACATTCATAGAAGCCAAAGAGGCTGATCTTTCTGAGAAGGTGGTGTATGAAGTGGTTATTAAAAACGGAGAAAACTAAAAGTAAAAAAAAAAAAAAAAAAAAAAAAAAATGTTGAGGTAAGGTAAGAGATCTTCCCTCCGTTCCCCCTTCCCCCTTTCCCCGCTCATCGACAGGTACACGCCCCACATATTTGAGTAGCCTATTATCAAAGACAAACATCTGTCGTTTGCCAGAAACTGAGATAAACGTCATTTTTTATTACGAAACGTAGAACTAATATATTTATAAGCTGATTTGAGAATTATCAACTTTAATAATCGAGGATTTATACCTGGATTATTCAAGCACCTTCATATTGTGTTTGAAACTACAGATATTTTCCTTTGAAACCAAAAAGTGTAGTTGTCCGCTTTTGATGTGAACACGGTTTCAGATGTCCGTTTTTGATAGAGATCCGCTTACTGCTGACGAGAATCTTTTACAGGTGTATAATGTGGGAAATTATAGGAATATCGACATAAAGTGGACAATATTAAATTCTGAACTCTATTACATATTGGAAAAATGAAGAACTACAATAATAATAATTATCTTTTTAATTTTACATTCAAAATGAAATGTTACGGTACTGAATCTCTAAAACTATTAGCATTAGGTCTGTTGAAACTGTCGGCAGAGTTTTCCTTAAACATCCTTACGTTACTTCTAACATCGAACGTCTTTCCAACAAATGATAATTGCGTACAACACACCTTACAATAGAACAGTGTAGTTTACAAGCTAGTCTTTCCTTTGTTTCTTTTCAATGTTTATTTTCCACTTTTCGGGTTGTCTCAACCGCTTCATAGCTTTTCCTTCGGACACTGGTGATATATCCCATTTCACTCGCTTTAAGATGGTTATTAGTAATATTACTATAAAAAATTAGTGAGAAACTTAAGTGCGGTCTAATACGTTCTAGTACCTGGCACATACTGTCGCAATGTCTGATTTCTGAGGTCACGTGATCATATACTGTGTTCCCATTGGTGGACACTGCTTCATTAGACAAGTGTCCGAATTCGATACGAAGCTCTTACGTACGTGTCCGCTTTTCATGTGGAAAGTCGAGTTTAACGTGTGATCTATCACATTTACGTCATTTTTTTTGGAAAAAATGAAAATGAAGAGTCCAGCAATAGAAGAAATTACATTGAATTTATTACTGAAAGTGCTGAGTTCGATTCTACGCTAAAATAACATTTAGCAACTTCTACGACCTTCCGCCGAACATCAGCAAGCATTCAGAATTATATAATAACATCAGCTGCTGATGTATCGAGAGATGAGATTTACTATGAAGTTCAGAAAACAGATTTCCTAGAGAAAGCAACTGATGTGCGAGGTGCGTCTCAACCGCTACAGATGAATACGGCATTGTATGAGTAGAGCAGCTACTGTAGCAGTAGGTAATAGTGGTGCGTTATTTGATGTACATTCATAGCAGCCAAAGAGGCTCATCTGCCTGAGAAGGTGTGGTGTTTGAAATGGTCATTAAAAACTGAGAAAAGCGTTGTACGGAACATTTACCGGTAAGAGAACTCCAATCCGTTCCCTCCCCCCCCCCCCCCCCTCCTGTTCAACGAATGTCACACGCCCCACATATTTGTTACGCCACCGCTGCCTAATAAGCAGGAGATCTTACGTTCGAATCTCGGCCGTGGCGCATATTTTAATGAAAAGCCTTCAGACTTTTGTCTTTGATATCTTCGCAAGTTATTGTAAAGAGGTGTGCTCTCCGAACTACAAGGAAAGTTCGGACAGTGCAATAAGCGAACGTTTTCTGTGAGAAAATAACATTACGAGTAATAAACACAATACCCATCTGCAGCACGTGGCGGCCACGTGAGCACGGACCGCAGGAGGGCACCGTGCGAGAGAGAGAGAGAGAGAGAGAGAGAGAGAGAGATGGTTGGCCGCATTGCAGATGCCATCTCGCCGGCGTAACCGTCATCTGTCTGGATTTGAGGCGATGGCGCGAGGCGGCGGCCGAAGATCACCGATAAGACTGCGGGGTCTTCCGTAGAGCTCTGCGGGAGACCCTTGTCGCAAAAACAATGCCGCCCAGCTCGCCGTCCTGGGTCAGCGTTTCCCAGGACAAGCGGCCACTGACTCTTGATCTACGATACGACGCCACGCTCCTCCCAAGTTGTGGCCGCTTCCCTCAGGAGTCACAAGAACCTGCGTCTTCTCTGGACTCACTGTAACATACCCTCTCACCCCAGACAATGCAGTGGCAGGCAGCTGTGGCACAAACTTTAATTCGATGCCTCCTCTTCAATTCAATATCTTTGCTATACATTGACACAAAATATGTCTCTGTAGATTTATTTATTTATTGATGTCTGTGGTACCTTTGGCTGAGATACAACGTTCATTGCTGGCTTGCTATTGGAGAGCCCGGCTACGTTGACATTTATATGGGGGAACGTGTGGCAGAATTCGAGTTTGTATTGTGGAGGGACACATGCTTCAAGACCGTGAAATCGCCGTACCCTTTTGGTGGCTTTTGTGTCCCAACTTCGTCGCCGCTTTTGTGTCCCAGCCTCGTCGTAGGTGTCGGTGGCCGAGTGGAATGAGCCCGACACAGGAACAAAAATAGCACGCTGGTGCAGGTACGGAGGGGAGCAGCCAGAAACTATAAACACTAGAGTAAATTAGAAAGAGATATATATTGCACAGAATGTAACAATACTTAACTTTTACATAGTACTGCAGAATGTTGATACATAGTTGTTAGAGGCCTGCCTAGTGCCTGTACAATAGCAAAGTCTTCACTGGTGCCTATCTGATTACGAAGGTCCTCACTGGTTGCCTCCCCGGTGTCGTTCAGAGGTGGCCACGAGCGGAGTTGCCGCAGAGGGCGCTCGTGGCTGTCGTCGTAAGATCGCCGCGCCGTGCGTGCATGGCGGCGCGCGGCGAAAGTAGGTGGCGCGCACTTTGTACTTGTGCGACACCACAGTGGCTTAATGGTTATAGCACTTGTAATGTTACTTTCGGTTTTTGTACAGTTTTTGTCGTAGAGATTTGGATTAAATACCGCTTATGTAATTGATAGATACAGAGATTAATTTTTTTAAACAGGATAAGACAGATCAGAGCATGAATGATACAGGCATTAAAACTAGCGGTAGCCATGTTAACGTTAATACAACACCAGAAAGTACGTCTAGAAAAAGAAAGTTGGCGAAAAGTTGCCTTTACATGCCAGATGAAGTTTAGATCAGCTGCAGACATTCGTCTGTGCTGTAACAGTGATAGAAAGTTAACTTTCCGCCGTAAATCTAGGACTCGTTATTTTACGCTTCGCGTAACAACGTTCACGGCCGTGTTACGTTTTTGCGCAATAGGTGACTAAAATAACAACATATCGGACTTCGTCCGAAGAAAACATTGCCGCGACGGAACAGCCTTGCGCGCTTAGGCGCCAGTCTGCGGTGGGCGAGGAGATCGCCGTCGGGGTTTCGACTCCTCCCTCGGGCATGGGTGTTTGTGTTGTTGTTAGCATAAGTTACTTTAAGTTAGTGTAAGTAGTTTTTTAGCCTAGAGCGTGATGACCAAAATACTTTACTCCCTTATATTTACAAATATTTTTACATTTTGAGGAAAATATTGATTGCAAGTTCTGAAAATCAAATCAGTTGGAACTAATTTACGCAATCGTAAAGTGAATCGTAATAATAACCAGACATCTTTTCACGATTGAATGCTGCTTGCTGAAAACAATGAGAAAAAATTAATGGAAGTAGGAAAGGCCATTTTTTTAATTATAAAATATTTGAAATCAAACGAAGGGGTTTATTGCAATAAAAATAAATGGACCTCAACTTACATGTCCCTTGTAGAGAGTAATAAGAGGTTACGTCCGTTCATTATCACAGTTGAAACATAAAAGACGACTATTGGAAACAAAAGTAGATGTAGATAAATTATCGTATTAAGAGCGACGTGTATTTGTTTCTTCTTCAGTGCGCCAACGCATTAAAATGACAACGCGTAAGTTGTAATAAGACAATCATAAAATACGTATACAAGTTGGCGTATGCCAGAGAGAGTTCGGGGCGAGGAATGGAGGAATGTCACGTTACATTTCCGAATGCCTGCTTTAAAATCAAGTGAAGGTGTCAAATCGCCGTAATTTTAGTAAATATTTCTGAAACGATTTGATTGTATATAACGCAAGAGAGTAAAGTAATCGAGAATTTTCTCCTTTACAAATTCGTTTATTCAGTTTTCGTTTCAGATGAACGGCTAACCCTTTCATTTAAATTTCGAGTTGAGGAAATACGATCTGAAAGGCCCACCTTTAGTGTTACTACCGTAACCTAAAGTGGGCCAAAATGAAAACATTATTTGGCTGTCGAGTCACCTCTTTCACGAAAATAAAACACAAGTGGACACAGGTGCTTGTTTGGAGAGCATATTTACAATCGTAAATAACTACATAATAAAATTGTCTTATTTAGGGTCTTATCCATAGCTAAATTCACATAAAGTGCATCTCAGGAGGTTTTCATACCTATCTTGTTAATTATACCAAAACCGGTTGGACTATTTAAGATACGTTTACTGACAACACAACATTAATTTTATCATTGCATTAGAAGTAGACGCGAATGAAATATTAATAGTTGATTAATTACAAAACTATCGATCTGTTTCTCGTAAGAAGACCGTACGGATTACCGTTAATTACTGATTCACAAGTAGACCACTGAGTATCACAGTGAAAATATGATGTACTCATAAATAAATAGATAACTTCAGTAACTAAATAAATAAATAAATAAATAATAAGTTAAAAAAAACTTTCTTTCATGTCGAAAAATTTATAGCATCGTTATAAAATTAGAAACTAACATCTAAACATAGTACAACTCTTCGAGAACAGGTATAGACTAGCCTTAATCGAAATTCATGTATTCGGGCTTCGCAGCGCCATTCTTTACATGCCACCATTAGAAAAATGTATCTAATAAAATTTCGTCCTGCGCATATTCCGACAGTAAATGGACGCCGCAGACTGAGACAGGTGTGTGTGTGTGTGTTCCATACGTCAGTGTGTTTCATATATGAGTCCCGGAAATTATTCCAGAAAGTTCGTGGTTCCCTGTACAAAAATGACTAGCAAACAATGCTCTCCAACATAGCGAAGAAACCGACACCTCAAGATGTGTAACCACGTGAATATGAAAAACTGGATGTGACTTGTAGTGAATAACAGTAATTCGTATTTTAACACAAGAGCAGATAGACGCAATGTACTCCGGAACAGGATCGTACTTACCAGCCGAGGTAAGACAACAAAGGAGTTTCATCTAATCTAAAATCTGAAGAGCAAAATAACAGACTGCTTTTATTTGTGAAGTCACAGCCGGCGATCAAATAAATGCGATTATATCTTGCTCCCAGTAATAGGATTTACAGGGAACATCTAGTTTTCTGCTTCAGTAAACTCTTTCTAAGTAATTACGGCCGACTATAAAACGATGTAAACAAGTTCCCCATAGGGATTCTGAAAATTACTCTTTCTATTAAACTGCACTCTGCTTTTTTCGTCAGATCGTTGACGTCGTTCAGGTCTGTTTTGAGACGGCAAATAAATACGGAACTTTCGTGGGTGCTTTATTAGTTTTACTCTGTGGTTAGCTTGATTTATCTTACTGAAGAAGTTCAATAGCTTTTGCGTGTCCGTATGCTCCTGAAGTGGTAGGAATTTGCTGATCGTATTTGCTTCTCTTGGATTGGGCGGTGTACAATGTTTTCGGTAAGGCTTTAAGCAAATATTGATAGTTTCAGGGTATACATGTCACATTTAGATTTCCGAACAATTACCGAAGATGGTGTCTGTTAAACTTTAGGATTGATTAGACCTTCTCTTCTTCGTACCAATTTTTGAGCCGAGCTAGTGTAACAGAAAAAATTTAGTAGTTCGATTATTGTAACAAGGTTTTCTTAGAAGCAAGTAAAGGAAGCGTGTTGATGTAAGTCAAACGATCAGTTCAGATCCGAAGATGGATTAAAAACGCAGAAAGTAGGGATGGAGTCATACAGTTTTAGGAGGAACAGGACCTGATAGTACTACGACTTTTCTGGGGCGGTAGAATCATGAGTGGGGTGCTTAGTGTAACGAAGTACATAGCAACCAATACATCAGAGATGCTTGTGACGTCGACACTTTTAAAGTTTTAGTTTCTTCCATAGGCAGGACTTCCTTTCCTATTCTGATCCATTTCCCTCTACCGTGTTACCATGACCTACGTACTAGCGATGCAGAGCACGTGATGGGTGTAATTGTCTTCTGTCGCGTCAGAATAGAAGGCATATACCAAAGAGGTCGATAAAACATAGAGAGGCTAAAGACGTGCTACAGCTCTGTGGGTGGCAGCACTAAGCAACATTGGGCGCCATATTTCAGAACGTCAGTTTGATGCAGCAGAGTGAGACGACGCTACTGTTAGTAATCTAAATTAGCATGTAAGCCCTAATAACAGTGGTAAATCATGCCCAGTGTATGTTTGGCGTACAACTGCAGCAACCGCAGTGATAAAAGTGTTGGAATTTCTCACTTTAGGTAGGTATAAAGAAAGAGATATGTAATTATACAGGTCGTTGTGTATCAGCGTGTATTTGTTTATAAATATTCATTATATTTAACTTTCACATTTACCCAGTTTAAAAATTATATTTACTTCACGACCATCTAAAAGCCAGCTGATGACAGTTGTATTTGGTGTATTTTAATATATTGTCAGTTGTTTATATAGTGTAAAAATGCATAGTAACCTTTGGCTAAGTAGCCTAGGTATATGAAATTTAATTAAAGTAGTCTTTATTCTTTATACAAATTTCCTTTGAAAAACAAGTAGTTGCTAAGCCAAGGGGTAGCCAGTTTCAGGTGTGATAAGTGGCAGCCTACTACGTATAGTTACATATGCTCTTATCATTTTGAAGAAAAGTTCATGTATGCTACCACCGATCGAAAGCGACTACCGGAAAATGTCTTTCCAACAATACTTTTGTTTCCTGAGCACCTACAGAAACCAAAAGCTGTAAGGAAACGTCAAATTTTGGAGAGCTCACGTTCAGTTGAGGTCAACAGATCATCAAATGAACGAGGTAAAGTAGTTTTAATTTACTTTAGTTTAGCCTGTATTTACGCCAATTTTACTGGTAATGATTTTATTGCAGCACACTATACCCTAATAGTAGCACATATCCTTTTTTATTTATTTCGATTTATGTTTATTATTATTATTATTTTGAGAGGGAGGTACTGACCATATAGCTTGCCCAGCACAAAGAAGATGAAATTATATCATGATTCATTACAAGAAAGATATGAAAAGCGCTGGAAGCAAATGAAGTAGGCAAAGAAATGCATCTCAAGAAAGAAGCAGAAAATTGCAACATGTGAAACACTTTATGCAGGATTGTATAGGAGACTGCAAGACTCTACTAGAGATGTGTTAAGGTCTGGAAAAAAAACAGTGACATTTTAAACAACTTTTTTCATTACATGGAAAGTGTGTAGTTCCCGAATATTCACGATAAGTAAGACAATTTGCTTTAACTCTCATTTTTTTTTCCTGCACAAGCTTATAGTTATTTAAGAACATTTGTGAAATTACCCCATCCAGGAACATTTCCTGGATGGGCAACTTCAGTGGATGGCAGTCCAGGATTCACTTAAGAGTGTTTAAAAAATTGGCATGTGAAGTACAATATAGCACTAGACCCATTCTTGCGACGCTGATGTTCGATGAGATGGCTATAAAAAGATTTGGTGAAAGTGCAAGTGGATTGTGATCGTCAAATGATCAAGTGGGAATATTTTAATAATTTAGTCACTTTTCAAGACAAAGAAGGCTAGCATGCAGCTAATAAAATGAAAAGGCCTCCCATTCAATACGAGTCACAAAATATGAAAGTAGCCCTGGCCGTCCAAACATTTAGTAATTGTTGCTAACGCAATGATTTTTTGTAGACGTTTGTGTTTGACAGAGGTTGCAGGTTGGCAGGGGACAATAAAACTTGGACAAATGGTGGACACGGCAATGTAATGAATAAGGATAACAAGTCACCAGTGTTTAGGGGAAACTAAATAACTATATGCAAAACAGTAGAAGAATGTACATAGTATTTTAAGAATCCAAAGCTGTGTGATGACAGTCTTCTGTATTTGTCAGGGAAGGAAATGTGTGTATATGGGATGGCATTAGATTTATTAAGTTTGAGGCAACTAGTTGAACTGTACTTGTGGAATGACTCTCCAGTACTGAAATTTGTATTAACTAGGAGAATGAGTCAGGATCACATGGAAATGTTTTTTTCTTGTATCCTTAGAAGTGGGGAGAACACGAACAATCCAAATGCTGGAAAATTCAGAGCTGCTTAGAGGAAATGTTTAAATACACAAATAGAACCATCAAAAACTGCTAATAGTACAGGAGGTGACTTGAAAACACTTCTGTTACTTGTTTGAAATAATGCTTTTATAACTAGTGATAATTAGCACTTTGGTCACGATGACATTAAAAAAATATTAAAAACTGACATTGTACTCAGAAAAAGTTGTATAGTATATTGCCGGCTGTGTAGGATGTTTAGAAGTTCTCCTTTCTCCACAAACAGATATGGAAACAGGATTAGTTGTTGTAAAAGATGTACGGGACAGCTCACAAAATCCATCAAAAGATGTTATAAAACTATTCATTGTGGCAGAAAGGGCAGTGAGGAGCTGTGAACCATCAATGGGAAAGAAAAATTTTCTCTTAATATTATACCATGATGTCTTCAGGATGTATAGATATAAATAGAATTAATTTGGTGGGTTTGAACCCTTAATGGTTTCTTCTGAATTTCGAAAGGAATCTCATTATTGGAACCTAATAAAACTGATGTTGAAGCATTACTGCACTTACAGGTTGCATCAATTGTGTAAAACCAAATCTATGGAGAACACGGAAAAACAAATTAAACAAATGTATAGCAAGTTAATTTTGTTAAATGACAATGATGCATCTTTCACGCAAATTGCCCTAATTTGAATAGAAACTCATTCTATATTTAATTTCTACAGTGGTTAGAGTTAGTTATCTATCATTACTTAAGAGAACTTTATCAATAAACTAGCCAGTTGCTATAGGCTATGTCATAACTGTGTTTTATTTATCCTTTATCCCTATTTGTTTTGCTATAGAAGTATTGGAAAGACTGTGATTATTTTTCAGCAGTGTATAACACAGACATACTTTTACTTCCTGTACGATTTTGGCATATAAGTACATAAAGATTTATTTCATCACTCACAAAGTGCTTCATGAAAAGTAGTTTCGAAACATCTGTTTAACAGTAACATGTGCTTTTATTCAAAGACAGAAGAAAGTTATAGCAGATTTCTGATTCTTTGTAAACAATTGTTAAATACGTACATTTTCTTTTATTGAATAACTGCAATAGGTTGATTGTAGATATATGGTGTCTTTTAGAACGTTGAATCTTTAATTAGCTTTATTCCGCCTGTGGTTTAAATGATGTTTCATGCTTTGAAGTAGATTACGTATTTATCAAGGCAGATTTCTACAAGTTTTATTTAATGAGCCAAAGCAAACGACAGCCTTAAAATCTAGGGGAATAAACAGAACTACTTCTTTAATTTGCATTGAAATAACGATAACGATGATTTCCAGTCATGTTTATAAGTGTATATTTGGCTCATTAAGTTAAAACCAGTGGAAATCTACCTTGATAAATACGTAATGTACTTCAAAGCATGAAACATCATTTACACCACTGGCGGAATAAAGGTAATTAAAGATTTTAAAGAAATTCGCCTATATTTATACGTACGATCTGTCGGCAGATATAAAAGGTTATTGGCATAGTAACATCACCAAACACAACAGTTCGACGATTGTAAACACTTTAGATGCAATAGTAAATGAGAAATGCTATTCCTAATTGGAATTACTTAACAACATGCGTCGTCGAGAAATTAAGGAAAAATCGAGACTGGAAATAGTTAATATAAAACCTATTATTCAGTGTTAGCAGATTCCCAGTATCATTTGACATGACACTGACGTTCTCAAAGATGGCGGCGACCTTTCCAATCAGCTACAACAATGGAGTCGCTGTGGCCAGTCTATGTTGCTCATATAGGTCTTTGGCATATACTCTTTTACAAAGTTTTCCATTAACCTGTTATCTTAGTGCAAATGGCTGATGATCAGGTCGCAGATCTGTAGACTTGCAGTGTGATTGTTATATCTTAAATCAGGTCTTGTGCACTCTGACATAAACAAATAATTCAATATATTTTAGGTACAGTGAAGTTGAGGGCTATGCCGGCGATAGCGTAGCTACTGGCAGGGTCACCCAAGCCGGACAGACCTCAACAGAGGAGCCAGACGAAATGTGTCCCACCTAGGGAAGGGGGGTCTCTGTAGGCGAGGTGAAGCCTAGGGGAGTAAACCCTGATACAAATCCTGGTCCTCCAAGTGGGGGGTTGGATCATTGGGCCACAAAAAAACTTCTACAAGCTCGAAAATATGGAGCCTCAGAAATCGGATAGAAACTTTTTACGACAATTATGGCAGGGAAACGGACTTTGAGGCTTAGTGCATGGAACGTTCAAAGCCTGATTAATAAACATACCTAAACAGAGAATGAAATTAGTCGACTGAAGGTGGACATAATAATTCTGCCAGAAAAAAACAATTATAAAAAAGTGACAATTGAATGAGAAATTTGAATTTGGAAATTTCATCCATTTTTGGTCTGGAGTTGAGAAACATAAACAATCAACAAAGCTATGGGCGCTTACATCAAGGACTATGTATTTATATGCGAAAGATTTTCCACTGTTACCATCAAGTTATATGGCATTGAAACAGTTACAGTAGGGGTGTATGCACCAAACGATGATGCGACATAGCAAACCAAAGACTATTTCTTACTAAAAATTTCCGGGATATTATGCCGTGGTCTTGTGAATTTATTCTGGAAACCCAACGTTTCGTCCCCGACTGCGGAGGACATTCTCAAAGGGGATCGTGATCGTGGCACTTTTGAATGTCCGATGCACACCCTGGCTCGTCAGTAGCGAGACAGGGTGTGCATCGGATATTCCAAAGTGCCACGACCCCCCTTGAGAATGTCCTCCGCAGTCGGGGAAGAAACGTTGGGTTTCCAGAATAAGTCCACAATATCACGGTATAATAGCCCGGAAATTTTTAGTAATTTTGACCATTCCGGCCGTGAAAGTTTACATTTTACAAAGACTATTTCTACCAGAAAGGTAGACCATCTACTCAACCAAGTCAAAAAGCACCAAGAAATAGTCAAAAAGCACCAAGAAATGATAATAGCAGGAGATTTTAATGCCAGGGTTGTCTCACAAGTAAATGATGCAATATTAGGAAGATATGGAGAAAATGTCATTAAGAGTTCTGGAAATGATCTTGTAGCATTTTGTAACCAATATGACTTGAAAATTCTGAATACATACTATTTATATAAATATATCCACAGCTATACATGTGAGAGACCATCATTACAGAAGAAATCAATTACATTATTACCAATCAACGGCCAAAAATGGTAGGTCAAGACTGTAGAGACATGCGGGAAGCCAACTGTGAGTCTCATCACTACTTAGTTTTAGCAAAGTTGAAATACCCGTTTAGTAGAAAAGCACCAACAGCAATCATGAGACATTAGAGCAGGAAGGTATAAGCTCTTCCTCCTCAAGCATTTCAGCATCAAGGATTTATTTCAAAGTAGATTAGAAAATGAACTAAAAGCGGTTCCAGAAGATGACAATGTTGAAGTACAATATGAAAATATTAAAAAAGCACTTACACAAATTTCTCTAGAAGTATTAGGGATTGAAAGTAAGCGTCTAGATAAACGGGATCAGCCATGAATGTCTGATGACCTGAAGATATTGATTAGGGTAAAGAAAAATCTCTACAAAAATGGTGCCGGCCGCGGTGGCCGAGGAGACTGAGGCGCTCCAGTCACGGTCTGCACGGCCACTACGGTCGGAGGTTCGAATCCCCCCTCGGGCATGGATATTTGTGCCGTATTTTAGTATAAGGTAGTTGATAAGTAGTTTGTAAGCTTAGGGACTGATGACCCCGTAGTTAAGTCCCATAAGCTTAACAAACATTTGAGCATTTGAACAAAGATGGTTATCAACTAAATCACAACAAGACAGGCGAAACTATCAGACAATTTACGAATTAAGAAACAGAATTAAATTAGAAAAGAACAAGATGTGGGAATAGAAATGTATTGAAATTGTGTGTCTAATCGGTGGATCAGAAGTGTGGAGGACAATTACCAGTATGAAGAAAACACGAGTAAACAAAACAGTAGACAACCTAATTCCCTTAAAGGAATGGAAAAAGCAATATGCAGACCTTTTAACTGAGGATAGGCCGTATTAAATTCAAGGGAATGAAGAGAAGATTGAAGTAACTGGCCTAAATATATAGAATACAACAGAGGAAGTGAATTGTGCATTAAATAAAATTAAGACTGGCCGATCACCTGGTCCAGGAAACATTCCTGTTGAATTATTGAAGGCTGGAGGAAGATACCTGAAGAAGCGAATAGCCTGCCTGATGAACAACTCTTGTAAAAGCGTTGAAATTCCTTCAGAATGGAAAAAGTCGTATATGGTTTCTATTTTCAAAAAAGGGAATAGAAAAGACGCAAACGGCTGCAGAGGCATTCGTGTCAACTGTACAATGACCCGCTTATTTGGCAAGATAATGTTTGAAAAAAAAATTGACAAAATGTTGGCCACCATATTGAGGAAGACTAGAGCGGCTTTAGGCAGAACACATCATGTACAGATAACCTAATAATTTTACAACAACTAATGGAGAAATTTATAGCAGTAGGGAAGGAGCTACACATTGTCTTCGTAGATTTACCAGAAGCTTACGATACAGTCCCTAGACTTAAGATGTAGGAAGCTATGAAAGATAGAGGTATGGATGATCACCTTTACCAATTATTTTTGAAATGTACAGAAATAATGTGCTACAGATTACACGAGTTGAAAGTTATCAGAACCTATCAACGTCACTAAAAGTTTGCATCAAGGTAGCAGTATGTCACCCAACTTATTCAATTTATCTGTAGAAGTGGCTCTCTGAAATTGGAAGAAGAGCTGCAGAGGAATGGAAATCACTGTCAACAATGTAAAGATTTTTCATTAAGTTTTGCTGAAGATCAAGCCATTATAGAACAAGATGATTATGACCTTGAGTTAATGATACGAAGATTATATCACGAATACAACAAATGGGGACTACAAATGATTCTAACAAAATCAGAATATCTGGTTGTGAATAGTGATGCTAAATTTGAAGTAAACATCAATGACGAAGTAGCTGTGAGACAGATAGAAAAATTTAAATATCTCTGGGCACATATTGATTAAAGAGGCTTGGGCCACACAGAAGTAAGAAACAGGATACAGCAAAGCAGAAAAGTGTTTGGATGTATGAATTCCTTTTGGTGGGATAAGATAATGGTTGAATCAGTACTATGCTATAGATCAGAACTATGAATATTAAATGTTTCGATAATTTTTTTTTCGAGTTGCGTCGAATGGCTTTGGCTGATTGTTATTTGAGTTCCGAACTTGATGTACCGTAAATATCAAAAACTTCTATCATCCGTTACCCATGCGGTCCCCATGTAAGACAATTTACTAATTTTCCGGCAGTATATTACGAATCGTCCGATAAACGATTCGTGTTAAATGTCGATTCAAATGAAGTGGGACATTGCCTTATGAGTGAGGGCATGTTGAAGAAAAAGGTATAACAATTATTTTATACATGCGAGGAGAAAGAAGTTGTAATATTCTTACGCCCGTCGTTGAAGTATTGACACTTACTTGGCAGCCGCCGTTTGAAGCAAAGGAAAAGTCAAAAGAGAATATTATCCAAATGTAATACTTTGTTACATCTGGCAGAAAGAACCATTACAACATTAGAGAGCTCAAGAAATTTAAGAGAATTTCCCCAAAATTGAATTGCGCATGGTTCAGCGCCACTATTAACCATAAATATTCCTTGGAAATTTAATTTACCCCGTAGCCGTTTCTCGACTGATTTAACGACGGCCGAGTTAAACTCCGGCAATATAAAAGACCTATTGGCAGAAAAAAGTTGCAAAAGTATGTCGCTTTAAAGTGAGTAGTCTGAACAAAGTAGGCCAATAATAGGGAAACATTTTCCGTACACAGAAATTCTGTAATCACACACCAAAGTAGGAAGGTAGAACAGAATCACATGTGATTCCGTACACTCGTCTTTCGTGGAGCGCATCTTCCATTATACTGCATTCGACAATTTAGAAAATCATTTCTAATATCTCTTCTTTCCAGAACGACAATGTAACATCACTATATCGGGATGGAGATCATTGAGTGTGTGCTTGTTGGTCAAATTAGATTAATTGCAAATGTATTCCAAAAACGACTTAAAGTATTCCATGAAGTATGCGACCATTCTGATTTACAAAGAAAGCAATGCCGTTTGGTCACTGTGTAATTAATTAATAGAACCTATACTAATTAAGCACACAGCTACCAATCATAATTGATTTCTTATATTGTGTAAATTGCAATTTTACACTGCGGGGCCAAAGAAACTGGTAGTGCCCCCGCCAGCACGCATAAGTGCAGAAACATCATGTGGCACGGACTCGACTAATGTCTGAAGTAGTGCTGAAGGGAACTGACACCATGTTACCTGCAGGGCTGTCCATAAATCTGCAAGGGATACCAGATATGCTCAATAATTTTCAGTTCCGGGGAGTTTGGAGACCACCAGAGGTGCAGAATGATACTACGGGTCGTGAGTCGTGTCGGGTCAGCTGAGTGGTAGATAGCTTGCCCGGGAAAGGTTCTAGTCCCGTATTTGGCGCACAAAAATGCCAGAAAGTGTCGTATCAGCGCATACTCCGCTGCAGAGTGAAGGTTTCATTCTGGAAACGTCCCTTAGGAGTGCCAGTCTGGTAAGTTTCGCAGGAGAATTTCTGTGTAGTTTGGAAAGTAGGAGGCGAGGTACTGGCAGAAGTAAGGTTGTGAGGACGGGCCGTGAGTCGTGTCGGGATAGCTCAGTTGAAGAGCGCTTGACAGCGAAAGGCAAAGATCCCAAGTTGGAGTCCCGTTTCTGACACACAATTTTATTCTGCCACGAAGATTCAGCACTACATGTGTTTAAACTTAGAGGAGTGTTGCTAGAGCCAGTAGGCAGCAATCCTGGACGAGTTGAGTTTTGCACTGTCCTCCTGGAATTGCCCAAGTCAGTCGGAATGCACAATGGACATGAATGGATGCAGTTGACCAGCCAGGACGCGTACGTACGTGCCATTTGCTGGAGTCGGATCTAGACACGTGAGGAGTCCCTTATCACTCCAATGTACACGCCCCAAACCATTACACAGCCTCCGCCAACTTGAACGGTTCCCTTGCTGACAAGCAGGGTCCAAGGATTCATGGGGTCATCTGCATATCCGTACGTAACCATCAGCTCGATACAATTGGAAACGAGGCTCAGACCACACAACGTGTTTCCAGTCAATAAAACTCTTCGGGATGTGAAACTGCGGCGTCATTTTTATAATATCTACCGACGTTTCGGCCACTGTTGCAGGCGTCCATCATCAGGGTCTGTGTCTGATGAAGGCCGCCTGGAACAGTGGCCGAATCGTCAATAGATTTTATAAAAACAACAACGCGGTCTCATACAGGAAGGATTTTATTGCGTCAACGGCCGCGAAAGGCTACGCCTGCATGTTTGCAGTCATCAACAGTCTACTGTCGGTGTTGATGGGCCCAGGCGAGGTGGACAGCTTTGTGTAGTGCATTCAGCAATGGTACGCCATTGAGACTTCGGCACCGGAAGCACATATCGATGACGTTTCGCTGAATGGTTTCGGCCAAAATATTCATTTCAGCTGCAGTTTCGATATCGGCCAAAAATAAGCAGAATCTTCAGCTTTTTCGTAACTAGTTTTCTTTATTAGATGTTATGGCTTCCTCGGTGGTTTTTTGTCACCTTGGAGAATCGGGTTTTCTGCCGGCAATGTTCATCAGGAGCTTCTTGATGTTGATTCCAGTGTGGAACGTGTCCAGTATTTATGCCTACGTGTGACGGCTAGGCGTTCTCTCATTGGTCCATGTTGCTCGAAGCGCTCCGTTTGACGTCCGCGCCGGCCAATAGCAGCCACCCTAGTATTAACTGCTCAAACTGCTGTACGCGTACTTTCGGACTCTTGTCCGTTCTTTTACACTTCCACGCTTCACTGAGTGTTCAGTCTTCCGGCTGTCGTGATTTAAGCTTCCTTGTAGACAATTCTGTTCTGTCGCGGTAGCGGTAATCAAATGTTCAAATGTTTGTATAGGTTATGGGACTTAACTACGGGGTCATTAGTCCCTAAACTTACAAACTACTTATGAACTAGCTAACACTAAGGACGGCACATATATCCATGCCCGATGTGGGTTTCGAACCCCCGACCGTAGTGGCCGTGCAGACCGTGACTGGAGCGCCTCAGTCCTCTCGGCCACCGCGGCCGGCTAGCCGTAATCGGCCGCGTTAAGTGCCCCGTTTGAGGTTTGCGCCCGTTACAGGAGGCTTCCGTATTATTCTCTGGCTCCCGGTGTTCAAACTGTGGTGTCGCACAAGTACAAAGTGCGCGCCACTTACTTTCGCCGCGCGCCGCCATGCACGCACGGCGCGGCGTTCTCACGACGACAGCCACGAGCGCCCTCTGCGACAACTCCGCTCGTGGCCACCACTGAAGGACATCGTTCACTTCGCACTTCGGACTGAGGTAGCAACGAGTTAGGACCTTCGTCATCAGATAGGCACCATTGAAGACTTTGCTATTGTACAGGCACTAGGCAGGCCTCTAACCACTATGTATCAACATTCTGCAGTACTATGTAAAAGTTAAGTATTGTTACATTCTGTGCAATATATATCTCTTTTTAATTTACTCGAGTGTTTATAGTTTCTGGCTGCTCCCCTCCACCGACACCTACGACGAGGCTGGGACACAAAAGCGGCGACGAAGTTGGGACACAAAACAAACTGCCGTTCTTTTTTGTGTTACCGTCCTCAAGTGCTTGATTTATTGTCTCATTCAGCACACTGTGTTATTTGCGCTGAGATATTCAATTTTCTTTAACTTACTGATTAAGTCGGGTCGCGTTCGGGATGCATTCAGTGAACAACAACGCTGTACCTCAGTTGACGGCGCGCCGTTTTATTACTAGCAGTCTCTCCTACGCGTAAAAATTGTGGGTATTTTTTTTGTTAAGCACAGTGTGACGGAATTGTATCTTATCATTAAATCAAATGTTCAAATGTTTGTTAAGAGTATAGGACTTAACTGCGGGATCATCAGTCCCCAAACTTACACTTATGAAATACCTTATACTAAAAACAACACAAACATCCATGCCCGAGTGAGGATTAGAACCCCCGACGGGGAACGGCCTCGCCCATTGGAGCATAGCGCCTCAATGCACTAGTCCACTCCGCCGCGGCGTCTTTTAGTTATTTTCTTATACTATGTTACTAACGTAGGAAATGGAACGGATTATCATACTGTTATGCTGAAATGTTTTATTAAACTGTTTCCTTGAATGCTAGATGTGTTTTTTAATAACAAACATAGGTTTAGGAAACAATCATCATGTGGTAGACCGGTTTCCTTTTTCAATTTATAGTGATAACTATCATACTGACATAAAAGTTTTCTGGGTGTTGTACCGCGTCATGATGTAAGAAGGCTATTACTTAAATAACCGACGTTTCGGCCAACGTTACAGTGGCCTTCATCATAACGTCGGTTATTTAAGTAATAGCCTTCTTACATCATGACGCGGTTAAATACCCAGAAAATTTTTATGTCATCTGACTCTAGCCGCGGAAGCCTACTAATTAAACTATCACACTGTTAGTCGCAACTGAGACCTTATTCTTCGAAATTCTTTCTGCAGCACTGTTTGAAGCAGATTTACTGACTATAACTTATATGCATTACGTATTAAGGAATGTGAAAAAGGAGATGTGTAAAATTGTTTGTCGATTGCAAGAACGGAAATGATGATGGCAATAGGAAACTAGCGCTCCCAAGTAAAAAAAAAAAAAAAAAAAAAAAAAAAAAAAAAAAAAAAAACTGTACAGAGGCTGCTACAAAGTAAACAAATTATTACTTTCTACATATTTTTTATTCTGGTACTCATGTCAGGCTCTGCCATTTGTAGTATCTACATGGAATGATTGTTGTCTTCATGAAGAGTATCTTCCTACGAGAAGATATGCAGGACTGTGGGATTTTTTGTGGTCGCTGTACAGTAGAGTCTCATTAATTCGAAGTGAACGGGACCGGGACCACAACTATCGATATTTAAGTGCAAAAAAAAAGAAGCATATCGATCTTGAAGAGAATACATGTATAAAAATATGTATTTATTTAAACAAAGTAAATAGGCATTTACATTGGCAGTCTAAAGGTTTTGAAGTCTTTCAACTGTTTAACTGGCGATATAATGGTGGAGTGCCTTTTTCGAGGAAGGCAGAGTGTACCCGCAGTTTTTGTTTTCTTTTATAACGCTCAGATTTATGAAAAACTCTTAATTCCAAGACCCGAAATATCAAGTCTCCTGTGTATCGAGTTCAGTCTACTTCTTTTCTAATTTTTTAGGTAGAAAATGTCACAACGACGAGATAGAATCCACACTGGCAGTATGTTAATAAAAGTACCGTTGATCGGTCTAAACCATGTCATATTCTGCGGACTCCGGGATTTGCTTACACACACTCAAGAGGGCTTAATAGATGGAGGGTGTAAGATTACCGTCCAATAGAAATATTGGTAATTAATAGCATTTGATAATTAAACAATATGAGGTTCACTGCAAACATTGACACATTGCCAATACACTAAATGTTACACAATTTTAATCGTATTAATTATGGTAGCAATGTATGTGCACAGTTGGGTGACAGCATTTATAGTTGGGCCATAGGTAGAAATTCTCCACGATGCAATTTGCTGTGTGCTTGTAGCTGACGGGAGGCCAGCGAGCAGGCCGACGTTGGTGGCTTGTTCCAGCTTAGGATTTTCCACTTCGTTTCCGGTGAGGCGAGAGAGGGACAATGGCGAGTGCCAGGCACAGTGCAGTGCACAGCGTAAAATCAAATATTATAATACTACTGGCATTTGAAGTAATACGATGCAGTTAGGAACCTTTAAGACCGTCATTACAAAATAGCCTGTTGACAAATAAACAATACATTAGCTGATATAGTCACATCTGACGTAATATGTTTAATTGACAATGAAAAGTAATAAATTATCAATGAATACAAGACAGTTACACAACTAGCATGGCAATGTTTGTTTATAAAAATAATATATTAACTATTTCTCATTTTATTTTCAATTAATCTTGTGTATTTTATCTTGAAGTATTCGGTTAAATCACTTATCTGTGACATAAGAAATTGCACGATTATGATAAATAGTACAAAGGATGTTTATACTAATATAAAAACGTAAGCGAATATATTTCTTTAATGTGTAGTATAATTATTTTCATTTTAAGTAAAGTTTTAGAAATGTATTGGCTGAGCGCTGTACGTTGGCAAATCGGTTAAAACAGGTCACATGGGGAAGTTGATGACGTAGGGGAAAAAACCCTGGCAGTTGAGCTTTTGGTGCGCGCGCGCACGAGGGCAGGAAGTGACGACTCCGGAGCACTTGGGGAGCTGGCCGGGCGGCGTCGCTCTGCATCAGTCGTCATGTGGAACTTCGAGGTGGAGGTTATAGATTTGTGTGTGGCATTCGCCACGTGTGGTTGCTCGTCGTAGACTGCACCATGTTGAATCGAGTGCTACTGTGTGTTTGTGAATATTTAGCC
The DNA here is from genome assembly GCA_026315105.1 of Locusta migratoria. Classification (NCBI taxonomy): domain Eukaryota; kingdom Metazoa; phylum Arthropoda; class Insecta; order Orthoptera; family Acrididae; genus Locusta; species Locusta migratoria. The sequence continues at coordinate 224,501,940 of CM048751.1, read as the reverse complement.
GGTGGAACAAGGTGTGCATCGCATTGAATTAAAGTGACTGTGATTTTTTAATGTAACACGTGTCGTCGCATAGGCATGAACATAAACGGTGTTTGAGACAGCCACATGGTGTGAAAACAATTTGCGACAAATATTAATTTTGTCTGGGGGCTCACGAGCTATAACTTTATTTGATAAATGTGTCGATGTACAGACGTATCAGCCACATAGATCTAATATTGTGAAATAAACAACATAAAGTGAACTTTCACGTGTTTCAAAAATAATAGTTAGTACACCCCTTTCTCTCATGAACTTGATTTTATTATGAATTTGTTTTGTTGATCATATGCAGGGAAGGAAAGCTGCGAACGTGTGATATCATCCCCTAGAAAACGAGTCAAACAGTCGCAATCACAGTTCCAGTGTTTTTGCATGTTTAGGAATTTGGTTCGCAGCTGGTGGTTGTGAGTTTTAAAAATTAAACTTTCTCTATTTTAAACTCTCACCCCGACCTTCACGCTCGCAAAGGGATCTTGCAATATGTGGAAAAGCTAATGTTTTGTCATGTAATGTCAATTTACGGAAATTTTAACTTCATTTCTCAAGTTCTGACTGCGGTTTCGCTTTCGGCCGAAACTAGAAGAGGAGTCGAATATTCGGTTATGATTTCGGTTTTCGCGGCAAATCATGTTTCTGTAGGAGGATATTTTACCTGCCGCAGCGATGTGGGAGATCTGATGTTTTACCCGAGTCTCGACATTTTACTGTGCACTCACGACTTGGTCGTACGGAAAAATTAGCACCTCATCGTTGCCTTGCAGGTGTTGTGTCACATCTCTCGTACGCTAATTACAATACCATATTCAACTTCACTTATATCCTAATCACCTGCCAATGTACCAACGGTAACCGATCTAACGCATACGTCAGACACCCGTTATGTTATATAGGGTGAATCACCTAACACTTGTATCGCAAATATTTCGGAAACGGAAAGTGCGATTGATGTGCGGTTTTGTAGAGAATGGATTGCTAATCAGGGGATCGTATCTTTAGCCAACAAACAGATTGTAATATTATTAAGAAAGTGTGTTTTTTAAGCAAACATACAGCTTTTAAATGGAACAATGGTTGTATCTATCATGAACTGGAATTTTTGACACCAGCTGTGTACAAAGAGTTTTGAATGACATTTTTATCAAGTTTAGTTTGGCAGCTACAACCGTTCAAAGTTTCGGTGGCGGAGGCTGCGATAGCGTAGCTCACTGGTAGAGTGGGTAGCCTCTGGGGCACGGCCGACTGTCTCATGACCACCAGCCAGTCAACTACGCAAACGCAGCCGCCGCCCGCGAAACTTTGAATGGATGTAAGTGCCATACTAAACGTGACAAAAATGTCATTCAAAATTCTTTGTACACAGCTGATGTCAAAAATTCTAGTGCATGATAAAAACATTGTTCCATTTTTTATAATTGTTTGTTTGAGTAAAGAAATACACTTTCTAGGTATTTTTACAATCTGTTTATTGGCTAATAATACGAGTCGTTGACTACCAATCCATTCTGTGAAAACCGCACATCAATCGGACTTTCCGTTCCCGCAATATTTGCGGTGCAAGTGTTAGGTGATTCATCCTGTATGTGTTGCTGATCGTAACACCGCCTTCTGCATTGTACATATCTCTGTATCTACATACGCAAGTGTATACCAGTTTATTTGACCTTGGCTCTTCAGTGCACAACTGAAGAATTTGCTCATACATCTACATTTACATCAATACTCTGCAAACAACAACAAAAAATGGCGTTACTCAGCTCGGCGGAATATACTTTTAAGTGGTATTCTGCTCGGTTAAGACTAGTCGGAACTCTCAATTGAATAATTCGAACATTTGACCGGCAGTTAGATTCCATTGGAATTGCGCGAAAGTGCAATTTGAACGCTTCGACGGTTATGATCGGAAATAGAACGTAACTAAAACTTTCCAATTTTTCTTTACGAAATCCATTCGAAAATTTTACATTTAGTCTATTTCTTTCCAAATTTACGAAAGAATTTTAGCCGGTACACTAATAGTGAGTTTGAATTTTAGGTGGTACGCCGTACCGTCCTGTACCGGCCCAACTAAAACACTGAGTGTACGGCAGAGGGTCAATTAACTTAAAATTCGGTAAATTTTGATTACACCACAAATCATTAGGTCTTATTGAATCCATCATCGGTGGTGGAAACAGGACAGCGGCTGGTCAAGAGTCTGAAGGAACTGAGGTACCAACAGCCGTATGTATAATGAAATATTTATTCTATTACAACCAGTTTCGGCATTTCACTATGCCATCTTCAGGTCCCTGTGTATTAAACAAACATAATCAAGTGACTAAGGCAAAAACATAAAAACACAAAAAAGTATTGTATGGTAGCGCACAGAAAATACAATATTACAATTTAGGAATGAAACTAATATACAATACCACATAAAGATTATGTACAAATGTACAAAAGTAGTCAACAATAACATTCATTTATTTAAATCGTATAATAGAGACAATTGCAATCCCAAAGCTGACAAAGGGAATGAAAGTGAACGACTAAAGAGTCGTTTTTTGGTAATGCTTGTCATAGGCATAGGCATAGGCATAGGCACATGACACTAAAAACTAGGACAGCCCAAAATATATCTAAGGTTACAAAAAACATCCCACTAAAATATCACAAAAATGACGAATAAAGGTAATAGATAAGGACAAACAGTACTATAATGTACATATTTCGCCTGACGGAAGCATAGTGATGAACTACTTATAGAAGCAAAGTACTATTCTAAATTACGACAATGAAAGACAAATATGTGTAATTGAAACAGGAGAAAAATGCCACAAGTGACCCTAAAATTACAACCGTGTATAGAAATATAGAAATATACATGGGCTATGCAAATACTAAAAGCAAAACGTTGGTACTATAATCACAGTCACCAACTAAAATTGTGATGACGAGTAACGGCCACCATATAAGGTGTAAATGTACATAAACAAGCGGGAGGACAAATAATACTGTCATGACAGTAACCGTGATAAGGTAGAAGGCCATGTCATAAACTCAAACATCAATGTAATATAGAAAGTAAATCATTGACTAACACAGGGCAAAATGCCACAACTGACCCTACACAGGGACCTGCAGATGGCGTAGTGGAATGCCGAAACTGGTTGTAATAGAATAAATACTTCATTATACTTACGGCTGTTGGTACCTCAGTTCCTTCAGACAAATCATTAAGCTTTTCCACAGATTGCATACTGTGGAAGAAGGATGTTTGACCGTTAAAATACATTTTTCTTGCATGACATGTAACCTACGTTACATGCCACTGAGGGAAAAATAATAATTGAGCACTGCAGGAGTTGGGTGAACGTAACTGTTTTTATAACCAAGCAGTGCCAATACAAACCCTGCCCTGAGGACGTGGCAGTTGAATCTAAAAATTTGCTGATCCGCGGCTGTGTCCTTCTGATGGCGTCGTACGAAATTTGTTACTTTTCGACCGCTCATGTTCTGATCATCTGGAGGAAATTGTATTAATTGTTAAAGAACTCACCCAAGATCTATGTCGTCTTATGGCTGATTCGAGATGCGTCATCCATTGTTATGTTGAGCTAGTAGCAAATTTAACTGCCTTCTACTACTTCCCTTATAATGAACGGTTGTTGTTGGAAAGAAACTGTTTTAATATACACGTTAACGGACTTGACAGGGTACCCGGTCGCTCTGCAGACCAACGGTACACTCCAAACAACGCAATTTGGTTCGTTAACTGCCTTGCGCTCATTGATTCCCTATTGCACCTCTAGTAATTTGGCTCCATGGGTATGAATTTATTGGTTCTGTTAATTGCTTGAGTGCCGTTAGCTTTCAATTTAAAACTATGCGCCTTGTTTGTTCTGTGGTAATGAGGTCAACCGGAAATTTGTTTCGCTTATTAATCTCTATAGAGCATATATAGCATACAGCTCTCCTTGCTCGTGATACTTGCGTCAACAGTGTTCATACTGCGAGCACAATTTGCTGCTCGATGACATTACAAAATCTGGTTTAGTAGGTCATACCTTCTGTACTGGTACTTGGAATGCTTTGAAAATGTGCGGAGTGAGGTTGAAGGATTTAACGCCGAAGAAATATTGCTTGAAATATACAATCAATATTTCCATAACGTACAAATTTTAGTTTTTATTTAATGCTGCTCAACCAGTTAAATTCGATACTAGATAATCCACAAAAGCTTCGCAGTTGCTATATACACCTCCTACACTCCTTCTCTTGATTCTCACCCCCCCCCCCCCATCCCCCAAAACCTTCCTTCTGGATCTCGTAGGCTTTGTATTAACTAGCTGAAAACCGTGCATTGGTGCATTGTCCGGATACTTATTTACTCCAACATTCAGATAATCCATGTACTCTTCCCTCTACTCTCTGTCAAACTGTCCCATAGTTAACACAGATACTAAAGTATTGTTCTTGTGAAACACTGCTAGCTCTTTACTGCCGGCCGCGGTGGTCGAGGGGAGTGAGGCGCTCCAGTCACAGTCTGCACGGCCACTACGGTCGGGGGTCGAATCCGCCCTCGGGCATGGATATTTGTGCCGTACTTAGTATAAGGTAGTTGATAAGTAGTTTGTAAGTTAGGGACTGATGACCCCGTAGTTAAATCCCATAAGCTTAACAAACATTTGAACATTTGAGCTCTTTACTCACGTCATGTGATGAGTGCTATCGAGAAGGGATGTCAAATAGATTCCGTGTTTCTAGATTTCAGGAAGGCTTTTAACAGTGTACTTCACAAGCATTCTCTAATGAAATTGTGTGCTTACGGTATATCACAACAGTTGTGCTATTGGATTCGTGATTTCCTTTCAGAAAGGACATAGTACGTTGTAATTGACGGTAAGTAATCAAGTAGAACAGCAGTAATCTGGTGGGGACATGGCTTAGCCACAGCCTGAGGGATGTTTCCAGAATGAGGAGGTCTAGTCCTGAAAGTTTCACTGAAGAACTTCTGTGAAGTTTGGAAAGTAGGAGGCGAGGTACTGGCAGAAGCAAAGTTGTGTGGACGGACCGTGAAGCGTGCCGGGATAGCTCAGTGGCAGAGTGCTTGCCCGCGAAAGACAAAGGTCCCAAGTTCGAGTCCCGGTTCCGGCACACAATTTTAATCGCCAGGAAGTTTCAAGTGTAATTTTGTTGATCGCGAAACCTCTCGTGAAATCTTATCTCGTTTTGTTTAGCAACTTCACAGTATGGGTTTCACGTTAGAACAAAGAAGAACAGTAGGGTCTGCATCATCACGCAGTGCGGGAGATAGTATCACGATTATGTTACACGAGTTTGGGTGACAATCAGGAATATCTTTGCGGCGAAATGTGTTTACAAAACAAGTTACTCTCAAGAAAGTTAAAATAATTTGTTGACCTACACATACATCGGGAGCCGTTATCGCGTGCTACTCAAGATAGTCACTTCAGTTTCACAATAGTCATATAGACTTCGATGTACCTGAGATACTTGCTCAGCCGCCATTTTGGTATTAAGTGAACGACTGCCCTAGGACGTCAGTAGAATGTGATAATTTTTTTCTACATTTGCTGTATTACATATTACACTTTCAAAATGTATAATATAATATTTTGGTAGCCTCCTTTCATAGAACGAAAATAATGTAATTTAAACCAGTGCTTTCGGCTTAAATGACGCAAACGTTTAAGTGGATAAATTATACTACAATATAAAAACCAGTTTCAGTACTAGGTAGTGGAAAAATGTATTCATGTTTTTGAATGACAAATATACATCGTAGGAACGATCGCTCACACATAAGGAACTGGAGTTGGTGTCGCCCAATGTTCTCCAGATGGTCTGTAGCTTTACACAGGTATAGCCTCCGGCGCAGACGTTGTTCTCATCCAATTTCGGCGAGAAAAACAATTTCCCGAGGGCGGGCTGCAGAGAGCAAAAGAGACTGTCTTCCTGGCCGTTAGCTCAGCTCGACGCCACTTGGAGGTCCGAACGAACACAAATGGCTCACCAAGTAATGAAAATTCCTACAGGATAGCGTGATGTGATTTGGTGTTTTTTCTTACATTCAGAAACGTTTGTTTCGTTTTAGTAGAGTGCTTTGATTCAAGTGCGTACTCATCTTGCTAGAACATGAGCAATTCTTGTACAATTTTCAATTTTGTACGCTCATTTATTTTGTACATGTAGTAGTATAAATGTTAAAAAACAATTTTATTTATGTGTTAATTCATATACGAATACTAAGTTCTCTGAACAGTCGTTTTGAAAAGAAAACGCAAAGTCGTGCATCATGTATACGGGTACATTCAGAAATTCTATGAATGTGAGAAGTAACGTTGTCATCATAAATTAAGAAGTTGTGTAATTAAGACGGACTGTTTAGCTTTCGCGGTCGACCGGATGACCCTATGGCAACACAATCAGACAGCAATAATGGAACATATTTTTAAAGGGAGTGAAGAAAACTAAAGGTTGCAAATTTACCTTGACAAAAATACGTCTCTGGGAGAAACATTATTGTACAGAGTAATAGAAAAACTAAATGTGGAAAAATCGAGAGCTTCTCAGTTCAAATATTGAGGCGAAACACTTCAGGAATGCATGGAAAATGTTGATTACCAAATTCATTGTAATAAAATGAAAACAGCTTTTAAGCTTACATCTGCAACTAACATTTTACCTGAAAACACCACATACCGGATCCTTCAACACAGTCCTCAAATTGGGGTGCCTTTTGAAAAGATAGGACCGAGAGTGTGATTCGTGTTATACTAAATGAGATCCTACAGGCTTCAAAGAAGTTGTACAGAAGTCTAAATGCATTCATATATGGAAACAATCTACGCTAAAATGTTAAATGGATATGTAAGATACATAAAGCAACTTCATACGTCAGATAATATTTAATAAGAAAAATCAGGTGGCCACGCGGTTCAAGGTGTCATCTCAGGGACTGCGCGGTTGAGCCAACACCACCCAGAAGACAAGGCCTAAGTAGCGTTTGTTGAGCACCCCGGAGGTTCGAGTCCTCCCTCGGACATGGGTGTGTATGTCGTCCTTACATGAGTTTAAATACCGGTAGTTTGCTAGATACTGATGTTCAAACGTTTGTAAACATATTGAACTGTTTAGCTATGCCCACCAGTCCCTAAACATACACGCTGCTTAAACTAAACTCAAACGTAAAATTATTTATATGGTATTACTTTTTTTCTGCTGCAAGATGAGGATTTGGAAATGAAGCTTGCCTGGCTAGCCTAATAGGATAAGGCGACCGCTGGCCGAAAGCGGAAAAACCAGGCTCGAATCCCAGTCCAGCACAAATGTTCATCTTTGCCATTGGATTTATTTCAGTGCCTTGAAAAGGTCAAAATGTATAAATATTTTTGTATAATGTGTAAAATTGTTAAGGCTTCCTCTATAGGTTTTACATCGTGTTTTTCCGTGATTAAATGTTGATAGAATTTAGATGGATTATTTTCCAAGGTAGATATAAAGAACACACAAGAGACAGTGAAAATAATCCATCTAATTTCTATCAACATTTAATCACGGAAAAACACGATTTAAAACCTAAAGAGGAAGCCTTAAAAATTTTACACATTATACAAAAAGGTCCAAAATGAATATTCTCGAGGAAATTGAACTATATTCCCATATACACAACAACGTGAACGATGTACTAAATGAACAAACAGGACTCAAACATAAAAAATACATCGAAAATTTTATTCACATTATAAACAAACAAGAGAATGGATAAACACCAAAGATTCCAAATCCATAGTAAACCTCCAATACAAAACCAATAATTAAACCAAAGACATTAATGTATAAATTACTGGTAACCATGTAAACTTATAATATCGTTGGATGCTGCCACTACAGACTATGCTAGGCTGCCACTATATAAAAACTGAAGAAAAATCTAATAGTATAACCAATGCTGCTGCACATATACAGGTAAGCAGCAATAGATAAGCATTACATGAGCTTTTAAAATAAATTGGGCAGCAAATAAACGACAACAATATTATGAGTAATGTAAGTAAAACTTTGTAAAAAATTTATGTAATTATGTTATGAGAATATATGTAACAACTCTTCTATGTTGCTCGAATTTACAGAACACCTGATGATGGCCTAAGGCCGAAATAAGCTTATGGTGAGATAATAATGTTCGAAAGCAGTGTAAAAATAATTTATAATTATTGTGGTATTGAACATCTCGGTCAAAGACAAACTCTACACTGCGGGCCCCAGAGAACGGAAATTGCTTTTAAAATACATTTGATACCCGCGACAGAGGACTCTTTTACTAACATTTGAATACATAAACGGTCTCTGAAGCAATACAGTCACTTACAATAAATAACTAAAATTAAAATAGGAACACGGAAACTCTAAAACAAAGATATTAAAATGGCCTACGGTGTATACTGCGAATTCCTGTAGATCCAAACGCAACTAATTATGAGAGTGATAAACGGATACAAGGATTTGACAGTTGATTGTAGCACTTCAATATAAAGATGTGTCACTGGCAACCGCAGTCAAAATTTGTTTTGAATATACATTATGTATCTTTGTTATGTACATAGGGTGATCATAAACAATATGTCAAAAATGTAACGGCAGGTAGAGAGGACGGTAATAAGCAGGTGTTGTGTAGGAATGTGTTTGCGGTTGTGGCGCATGGACCAGGTAGAGTGCACTGATGACAGCGGCGTATGAAAGCGCTTCGCCAGATGGGTGGATCATTTCCAGCATGGGCTACTGACTGGCGAATTAGATTCAACGCTGCAAAAAAGCTAAGCGATGCTCCTGACCAAGTGCGTCCCGCCAAAGATGAGAGACATCACGCTGTTCTGTACTCAAAACTCAAATACTTCGGTGTCACTTTAGACCGCCGACTGCTTTGGAGTCAACCCATGGGGGAAATCCATAAAAATCTATCCATTGCACTGGGAGTTCTATAGCCTTCCTGAACGAAACATCGCCCCTTTCCGTGGATCGCGGACTGCAGATCTACCGGACATACGTGAGGCCGATAATGGACTCTGATTGCCTCATTTGGGGTGTGGGTACGGAGCCATATCTCACCAAACTCTAGACTTACAAAAATGGCACTCCAACGAATCAACCACGATCCTCGAAACTTTCCAGCGGATTACTTGCATGAAGTACGTCACTGTCCGCTTCAAAGATAATGCGAGAGCCTTGTACCAACGACTACGGACATTAGATAATACCCTGATCCAGAAACTAGGACGAGCCAACAAAGAGTCCGAGCCGCGGTGGAGTAGCCGAGCGGTCTAAAGGGTCTCGCTGCGGAGCGCGCGGTTGCTCGCCGTGGAGGTTCGAGTCCTCCCTGGGGCATGGATGTGCGTGTTTGTCCTTAGGTTAGTTTACCTAGGTTTAAGTAGTTTGTAAGCTACGGACTGATGACCACGCAGTTTGGTCCGATAGATTTACAAACATATATATAAGTCCGACCGCTACAAGCTGCCAGTGATCCTGGTTAAAGCAGAAATGCCCTAAAATAAAATCAGCAACCCAAATGACACACGAACACTCTAGACGATTCAATAAACAACTGTCCGCACAGGCTAGCAAGTAGTAATACCTCACAGTAAATCCAAGGGTAAACTCCTAGCGCAGATCCTGAGAGATGGTTCATTTCCCGTGCGGATGGGGCATAGCATGCATCGTTTCACCGATGCGGAACTGGCCTTCATGCATTTCATATAAGGGGCTGTACATGAATTTGGATTAGCTGCTTAAGGGATATACATGGAGCAGATGGAAATCAGCCGGATCGCCGAACTTTCGAGTGTCTTCCCCGAGAGCTACGCGCGAGTCAATCGTTTTTTTTCTAATGTGACCACACTGTAACGATACACTATTTTTTTTTTTTTGTTTATCTTTCATCAGCGATGCTTATCGCCTCCGGTTCCCTTTGACTCGCAATGCAACTAATTTAATTTAGTTCGTAATTTTTTTTATTTCCGAACAAGCGAGAAGACGGAACCCTGATAGTAGTTTTACTCTCTTGTCTGTATCCGATGTGTCAAGACGTCTTTCATACCTGTATCCACTCATGTAAGTAAGAATAATACAAGCTGTTTGCTGAAAATATATTATTTAAATTTAAAAGCATTCCCTCTCCTTGGTATTCATTTAAATCAAACTCCTCCACGTCAAATATTTAATTTCTTAATGTTTTCAGCTCCTCGACGTCCGTAATAGTTTAATGTTCGGACGTCATTACAATCGCTTCGCATTGTCTGAAAAATTTCAATCATAATCAATACTTTGCTTGATTTTAGAACCTGCAGTCATTTCTTTTGTAATTTCACGAAGTCCGATCATTTTTTATTATTCTATCATTACCAGTAACTTCATATTCCACCCACGGTCACAAAACAATGAAAATCGAAGTGAACAGTCTGAACATAGATCTCCTACGGAAAGTATCTCCAACGTTCACATATTAAATAAATAAAAGTTATCATTTCCAGCTTCTACTGTACGAACCGCAGGATACAAAAATTTTCAAATGTTTGTAAATCTATCGGACCAAACTGCGTGGTCATCAGTCCGAAGCGTACAAACTAAACCTAGGTAAACTAACCTAATGACAACACACACACCCATGCTCCAGGGAGGACTCGAACCTCCACGGCGAGCAACCGCGCGCTCTGCAGCGAGACGCTTTAGACCGCTCGGCTACTCCACCGCAGCGCGCAGGATCCAGCTAGATGCTTTCCGTAAGTCTTATAACGTGCTGTTGCTTGTATGGTGCCTGTCTTTAATATGCAACCCGCGGTTTATTTGCTTTAATGTTCATTTTGTGCTGTACTTTAACTAAATTATTTTAAATTCAAAAAATCCGGTACCATCAATTCCTTGTCCAAAATATAATCGCGGAATCTACCTTCACAATTATAGCATCACACGAAGCAAGGGAAACGTTATAACATCCTTGCGCAGTGTGAATCTTGTATTGCTGTCGTCGGCCAATCTTTGTTTGTTTGGTTGTAAGTCTTTGGAACTGCTCTGGTCTCCAGTCCCTAGCCAGACAAACTATTTAAGCTAACTTATGCTAAGGACAAGAAATACACCCATGCCGGAAGGAGGACTCGAACCTCCGACGGCTAGCAGCGGCGCGCTCCGCAGCAAGGCGCCTTGGAACTCTCGGCCATTCCACCGTGGCTGGCCCTCTTTCGATCACCTCCTGTAAACTATTAATAAATATCTTATGGCATTTTTCTTTTCATGGATTTTCAGTTTTCTGTGATTCAGACTGTTATAAAAAGTAGCGCCATAATGTCATTCTGCCCACATATTCCTCAGGGAAATCTTCTGCTTTAGGTTCCCTCTACTTTTCTTTACGTGTTTGACATATAGTACACCACCATTCTGCGTATGAGTTTTACCTGTTTACTACCTGGTACCTGATGATTCTGAATTATCAGGTTCAGAGTGATTTTTAGGGGGGGGGGGGGGCGGCGACGGAGATGTACACAGAGAGAGAGAGAGAGGAGGAGGAAATGATAAGAGGTAGAGGGGAGGAGAAGATTAACAGAGAGAAGGAGGGGTTAACAGCTGCTGTTGTTACTTGTGGTTTACACGTATGTTTCAGAGATTTAGAACATTTTACGTTCTTAGACACTTCTTATATTTCGGCAAATCCCATGTCGACATCTTGATTTTCTTAAGTATTACGTTAGTCTTTAAACACAATGTCAAAACTACTCCTCTGTTATCTCCAGCTTCCCTGAGGTCGAACTGATCGTTACCCTGGAGAACATCAGTTTTGTTTTCCATGCTTCTGAATTTCATTCTCTCAGCTATATCGGTTCAGGAGGTATTGAACTAAAAATACGATAACTTTCGTATCTGTTTGATGAGTGGATTATGTTTCTCCAAAGCGAAGTAGTAGGTCTTATAGTCACAAATGTTTTACTCTCTAACTGTAATGATAATCTTGTTGCCTCTTGCCGCAAGATCTCAGAAATTCCACTTTATTTGACTGTCAGAATTGTGAGTACGTAGTAGAACAAAGAAGCAACTAAGTAAATAAGTAGTTTGAGCGACGGATATAAATTCAGAGTGAAGTAATATCGATTATGCCATACATTAATGACGTTGTGTCCTCGTTCAGAGAGGGGAAGAGTTACAAGACATACTGAAACGAATTAACATTCTACTGGGCACGTAACATGCACTGAAAAAATCGAAGAGCGATGAAATTTTTGAGAAGTTACTGTAATGCGATAAGCGATAAAAATGAACATAAAAATTGGGAATCACGGTGAAAGAACCATAGAACCAAAATGACGTATTTTATTCATTTATTTAGCGTATGGCTACATCACAAAATTTACAGTTAATTGATGTTTTAATAACAAAGATACATATAATATTACACGTATAACAAACTACAAACTAATATCAAGTCCATGAATATAATCCAGTGATCCCTCCGTAACCAACAGGAACTCTGTTTGGTCGCCAGCAAAAAGCTCTGAGGGTACATTCTTGAACCACATGGTAGACAGTCTGCTTTTCAGCGCCACAGTCACAGCTTGGAGAAGCTATTTTCTTCCACTTGTACAGAAGGTCTGCACACATTCCAGTGTTGGTTCTTATTCTGTTAAGTGCTGACCAATCTTTGCGCGGTAAATCAAAGCCAGGTGGCTTGGTTGATATGCACAGCATCTTCATTAGTTCTGGTGTTGCATTAATCTGTCATGTTTGTCTCCAGCAGTCATCGGTATTAAAGCTGTTGGTAACTGAAGTTCTTGCAGTCTCAAGGGGTGGATGACGAGAGAGAAGCCTTGCTTTTCTTATGCTTGGTATGTCTTCATGCACAGGAAGGTGGGGGATTCTTTTGCAGCTTTTTGTACTCGGATACTAGTGCTTTTTTCCGCCGTGATGATGGAGGTTGTATGTGGCTAAGTGTGGGTAACCAGAAAGTCGGTGTGGGCGTAATTGTGCCAGTTATAAGACGCATGGTATGATTGAGCTGAACGTCCACATGTTTAGTGTGTGAGCTGTTTAACCAAGCTGGGGAGCAATATTTCGCAACTGGGTATACAAGACCCAGAGCTGACGTATGGAGGGTGGATGCAGATGATCCCCAAGAAGTGCCACAGAGCTTTTGGAGGATGTTGTTCCGGGTTTTAATTTTGGCAGCTATTTTTGCTAGGTGTTGCTTGTAACTGAGCGTATGACGGAAGCGAACAAAGAGGACGAAAAACGACTGGAACGGGAAAAAGAGTATTCATGTTTTCCTCTGCAAAATACATCTACTAGTATAAAAGAAGAAATTGTTGAGAATATTTGGAGATCAACAGTCTATGCAAATATACAGTGGACTATGGGAAATCAGAAAAAGGGCAAAGAGCTTCAATTGTGATACTCGTCAAGGATCTTAAAAGCAGATGGATGAAAGTTAATATATGAGGTTGCCTCTATGATCGGCGAGGAAAGGCGTTAAAGGAACAAATACGACAGGTATTAAGATATTAGGATGTAACACTCGTAGTAACAGAATTATTTATTTATTTTATTTATTTATTTGGTTATTAAACCTGACCAGATTAGGGCCATAGGGCCCTCTCTTACATCTGATCAGGAACAACATAAACAAAGGATTTCAATACAAAAAACACTGCATTAATAATATTAAATAATAACAATATATGATAGTACTAATAATAATAATGATAATAATAACACAAAAATGAAAGTAATACTAATAATAACAAGAGATATTCACATTTGAATTAAGTTTAAAATAAACAGAAGAGAGAAAATGGTTAGTGAAAGAGGAGAAGATTGAAAAATGACAGTGCTAATGGATGTGAGGAAGTGGAGACATATATGAATGGAGATCTCTGCTGGCGAAAGGAAAGGGAAACATTTATGGGGGGAGGAGGAATTGACAACAGTGGGCTACAGACTGGTAAGTGGAGAAAAAGATGGCTATTGTGACAGAAGGTGAACCCTTAGTTGTCTTTTAAAGTTTTGAATTGATTTTATTTCTCTTAACTTTTGAGGAAGATTGTTCCACAGACGTGTTCCCGATACAGAAAATGATTTGGAGAAGATTGCAGTGTTATGTGAAGGTAGAGAGAGAGTTTTATTTTGGTAAGAGCGTGTGTTTCTGCTGTGCTGTTCAGATAGTAATATAGTCGTTGAGGATAAGTATGAAGGTTTGCAATGATGTAGAAAGCGATGCAGCAAACATAGTGTACGATAGCTTCGACGCTTATCTGCACGTAGCCAAGATAACTGCTGGTATGCGGGACTGACATGGTCGTAGAAACGTAAGTTGCAAATGTATCGGATACAAGAATTCATCGCCAGCTCCAGCCTACGTGAGTTTTCGTGTGATAGTCCTTGCAGAATAGCATCACCATAATCTAGATTGGGAAGTATTAATGTCTCAACGAGCTTCTTTTTCAGCTGTAAAGGAAATGCTTTTTTATATTTCTGCAGTGAATGAAGTGATGCATATACCTTCTTACAGACTCTCGTTGTGTGCTCTGTCCAGTCTAAGTGCTGATCAAATATTACTCCTAAGAATTAGGTGCAGAGGGTGAAACTGTAGCGACGGACACAGATTGCACGTAACAGTTCAGTAATTCCAAGAAAGACGACGACTATATAAAATCTATATCACTAACAATGTTGTTCTCTTTGAAAATACCACCAGCATCCATTAACGTTAGAAGAAACTGTCGTGCCGGCCTTGCGCCTGCACACCGTCAGGCAGCAACCCGCACGACAAGACGTTAAGCCACGCTGCCGCGTGTAGGAAGCTAGCAGAGCCCCTAGGCCGCTAGCAGAGCAGTCACGCGGAGCCACGCCTCTGGCTGCGATTGGTCCGACGTTCCTATAAAGAACCGGCCGGCAGACTCCGACGACATGGAGAGATCACTCTAGAGCGCGGCTGATTCCACAAGACCTGGAAAACATCCTAGCGCCTCATGGGAAGACATTTATCGCAGGAGATTGGAATGCAAAGCATCCCATTTGGAATTCCCGAGTAACAAATCCAAGAGGCATCCAACTCCACCAGCTGGAACAAGAACTGGAGCTTGAAGTGTGAGGACCAACGGAACCCACACGCACACCAAATCTACCGAACCAACGGCCGGACGTATTACACATCGCTTTCACTCAAGGACTCGGGATCGACCCCCGGCCGATTACGGTCAACG
This sequence comes from Locusta migratoria, assembly GCA_026315105.1. Taxonomy (NCBI): domain Eukaryota; kingdom Metazoa; phylum Arthropoda; class Insecta; order Orthoptera; family Acrididae; genus Locusta; species Locusta migratoria. Next base: position 224,486,656 of record CM048751.1, on the reverse strand, counting down.
ACTTGACATCAAACCACGACCCGGTCCTTGCAGTACTACCACGGACGCGGACCATACGCCGGCGCAGGACATATCAGGAGAACAACTGGACACCATTTAAAATATACTTAAATAACAACATAGACCCAACTATGGCAATACAAACACCACAGCAGATAGACTCTGCTGTAGACGTCTTAACCAAGAAGGTCCGCATAGCCCATAACTTGTCACTCCTTACGATTTCGGAAGAGGCGCACCACATGGAAGTCGGGGGTTCGAATCCCCCCTCGGGCATGGATATTTGTGCCGTCCTTAGTTGTAAGTAGTTCATAAGTAGTTTGTAAGTTTAGGACTGATGACCCCGTAGTTAAGTCCCATAGACTCTAAAAACATTTGAACATTTGCACCACATGGAAACATTATCACCGCTGCTAGAAGAACTTCGGCATCAGAAGAACAGGTACAGGAAACTCTGGCAACACACAAGAAATCCAATGTACCGCAGACAATCCCACCTTCAGCGACAACTACGTAGACGACTACAGGAATGGAAAATAGAGAGGTGGGAGGATAAAATGTCGAACTTCCTGCTCCAGACGAAAGATGAGTGGCGACTGGTGAAGAACATCAGGGAAGAGCCCACGCCAAAAAGACCTTTTTGAAACTCCACAGTGGTTAACAGAAGACCCATTAACCAAAGCTGAAACATTTGTCACCACCTACGAACAACAAACAACCCTGCTACAAGAACAACTAAACCCTGCCCAACGGGAGTATGAGGCCGCTACAGTGCAGATAGTCAATCAGTTCATCACGTCAGAAGATCAATCACTTCCAAGACTGGCAACACCTAGCGAAGTGCGGTGTATTATCAGGAAATTACATCCCAATAAGACACCAGGAGCGGACAAAATCAGCAACCAACACTTCGAAAGCTTCCGAGGAAGCCGCTGGTACTGTTGATTAGAATATTCAACGGTTGTATGCTGCCAAGATACTTTCCTGTGGCATGGAAGCTAGCTAACGTAGTGCCAATAGCCAAACCGAGAAAAGACACGACGCAACCAGCCAACCATCGCCTCATCAGCCTTCTCAGTGGTATGGGGAAGACCTCTGAGGGTAATACAAAAGCGGATACTAGAACCACTAGTAGAGAACGGAACTATAAGAGCGAAACAATACGGTTTCCAGAGAAAACTGTCGGCGGAACTCCAATTACTACGTTTGGCAGAGCACATCACCAGGAACATGAACGTAACCAAAGAAACGGCCGCCGTATTTTTGGATATAGAGAAAGCTTACGAAAAGGTGTGGAGGGAACTCCTTATTCGGAAGTTACACGAGCAAACACCCATACAGGATTGTTACATCAAGCTCATCGCGAGTTATCTTCAAGACAGAACTATGATGGTGACGGTGGAGGGGAAGACATCATCAACCAGACCCGCAGAGCTGGGCTACCCCAAGGTTCGGTGTTATCACCGGTCCTGTTTAATATATACGCTAACGACATTCCAACGGTGGAAGGAGTGCAAATTGCACAATTCGCCGATGACACGGCTTTTATAACCAGCGGAAGGCATGTTCAAGCTAACATAACACGGCTCCAACGACAACTAGACAGAACTGCTGAATGGTGTAGGCTGAATAAAGTACAACTCAATGCAGCAAAAACCACGGCGATCTATTTCTCTAGGAAACGACCACAGATGCCAACTAACTTACGACTTCATGGACAGGTCATCCCATGGGGAGCGGCGGTCACTTACCTGGGAGTTACCCTCGATAAGCACTTTTTTCTCCACAAACATATTGATAACTTGCGACCTAAGATCTATGCAATGGCCAAAAACTTAATGCCGTTCTTTCTCAGCGCAGAGTTGAATACCAGTACCAAACTGCGACTATACAAAGCAACGGTGCTATCCAAAATGGTATATGGCAGCTCAGTCTGGGGCCTAGCTAGTGCGACCCAAACCTCAAGACTGAAAGTTATCCAGAATAAGACGTTACGATGGACCCTCAGAGCTGGCCGTTACATGAGAAACGTGGACATCCACCAGGAACTCCATATGGACCCTCTCATGGAGGCAATTAAGAAGAGAACGACGAAGATACACAATAAAATAGACCAACAGTAGGGCAACAGTACATAACATCCAAACCTTAGGAATGACAGCTCCACTCACCTCGGCGCTTCATGGGATACGGAATACTCACCGGACGGAAAACCAGTTCAACGACCTCGGCTATGCTCTGGCTTCTCTGGACTTCGTATTTCGCACTTTTTGTTACCAGTGCTTATCTTCGACCGGCTAAGGACTTGGACATTCTCAGCCGGCTACTCCTCGTGTACTTTACTTCTCTCAGTGTATGGAACTTTCCTGGCCTGTCAGTAGTGGGATCTCTGATGGTGCTATCAGCTTTGTCGGTTTGTGAAACCTAGGAAATTTGCCATACTCCAGAAGCGGAGTTTTTGTTACTACATCATATTTATTGTACTACTGAATTCACCACTAAATGTGCCCAAAAGTTTATAATCCTACGGGGCCGAACTACGTTGTTCATGAGTCCCTAGTCTTAAAAACAACTTAAACTAACAAGGAAAGTACTTAGGCTCGAACAAACAGAAGTGTACCAATTGTATGATAGATAATGTAAAGGTCTCTTATTGCACTAGTGATACACCCGCATCTGCAAAACTCTGCAGTCGCCCATTAGAGGCCTCTGCGTGTGCCATGCCGCATTGCACTTTGACCTGCCGGTACGCCAGTAGTGACGGTGCAGTGTGCCTCTGAAGTTGCGTTTTGTGACGTTATTTGTGTGGTGAAGTGTCGGATGGGTCGGCGATTGGTAATCAATCCTGCTAATATAGTGTGACTGGTTGAGGTGAAGTTACGAAGAAACCTTTTCGTGTAGATAGTATTGGTGTAGAAGATGAATCATTCGCATGTTACCTATTATGTATTATAGTGTTTCTAATCTATGCTCATATTTCTGCACTATAACAGATACCAGAAAACATGTGAATGATTTTTCTTCTACACCGAGACCATATTCACGAAGAAGGGCTCACGGAATTTCATCTCAACCAATTGCAGTACATTAGCAGGCGCGTCAGTCACAGTCTGCACGGCCACTACGGTCAGGGGTTCCAATCCCTCCCTCAGGCATGGATATTTGTGCCGTCCTTAGTATTAGCTAGTTCTTAAGTAGTTTGTAAGTTTAGGAACTGATGACCCCGTATAAGCTGTACAAACATTTGAAAATTTTAACATTAGCAGGATTGATTACCAATCGCCGACCCATCTAATGCTTCACTACACGAAAAACGTCACAAAGCGCAACTTCAGAGGCACACTGCACCGTGACTACTGGCGTACCGGCAGGTCAAAGTGCAATGCGCCATGGCACACGCAGAGGCCTCTATTGGGCGACTGCAGAGTTTTTCAGATGCGGGAGTATCATTAGTGCAATAAGGGACTTTTACATTATCTGTCATATGACTTTGGTGTATCTCTGTTTGTTCGAGCCTAAATACTTTTCTTGAAAGTTAAACTAACCTAAGGTTAACACACACGTCCATGCCCGAAGGAGGATTTGAACCTCCGAGGCGGGAGGCCGCGCGATCCGTAACGTCGCGCTCCAGAACGCTCGGATACTCCCGCACGGCAATACATGTGTGAATGTTTGCTTATTGGGTCATAACAGGAACGATACTAAATCTAAAAAAGAAAAAGAAAGTCTACAGTTTGATAAGTACGGAGTTCAGTTATAAACTCTAATCACGAATGTACCTTTGTAGATTAAAATTGTGAGCCGGGACCGCGACTCGAACCTGGGGACCTTTCCCTTGCGCAGGCGACTACTCCACCCCTGAGATAGCCCAACACGACTCAAGATCTGTCCTCACAACTTTACTTCCACCAGTACCTCACCTTCTACTTTCCGAACTTCACAGACGTTCTCCTGCGAACCTTGCAATACTAGCACTCCTGGAACAAAGGATGTGACGGAGACGTAACTTAGCCGCAGCCTAAGGGATGTTTCCAGAATGAAACTTTCACTCTGCAGCGGAGTGTGCGCTGATAAGAAACTTTCTGGCAGATTAAAATTGTGTGCCAGAACCGGGACTTGAACCTGGAATCTTTGCCTTTCTCAGGCAAGCACTCTGAGATATCCCGTCATTCTCACGATCCGCCCTCACAACTTTACTTCTGGAAAGATCGCTTACGCTGTGGCTAAGCCATGTCTCCACCATATCCTTTCTTCCAGGAGTACTATTCTTGCAAGGTTAACAGGACAGCTTGTGTGAAGTTTGGAGAGTGGGAGGCGAGGTACTGGCGGAAGTAAAGTTGTGAGGCGGCATCGTGAGGCGTGTCGGGATAGTTAAGCCGGTAGAGCGCTTGCCTGCGAAAGGCAAAGGTCCCAGGGTCGTGTGCCGGTTCTGGGAGACAATTGTAATCTGCCAGGAAGTGTGAGTTCAGGAATAGGTTATCCACCTATGTCACCCCCTTGCAGCGTTGAGAGACCTGGTTGGAGGAATTGGTTGTGAAAGGACAGATAACGCAGACATATCTACAATTACGTAACTGATTAAAGCAAAGGCTGCAGAAAATAGCTGCGGTGGAGTAGACGAGCGGTCTAAGGCGTCTCGCTGCGGAGCGCGCGGTTGCTCGCCGTGGAGGTTCGAGTCCTCCTAGGTTTAAGTAGTTTGTAAGCTACGGACTGATGACCACGCAGTTTAGTCCGATAGATTTACAAACATTTGAATTTTTTTTTGTGCGCAGAAAACAGGACTGATCGATCTTCTTATTGTAGAGGCAAGGAGATCAACTGTGGTTAGGAACTTACTTCGTTTGAGTCCTGATGTCTGAATTAACAATATGACCAAAACACTCACACTGTCAATAAAATTCATTCTGTGTAGAAGACCGCGTCTGACGCAGACCCTGCACTGATGGAGGCCGCCTGCAACAGTGGCCGAAACGTCGGTAGATTTTATAAAAATGACGACGCGGCGTCATAAACAGAAACATTTCATAGATTGTAATTGCTAAGTTCAGTTGGGAACAGTTCCGAATATCCCCCTTCGACTTTCATGTGTGATATGGTGTCGTGTATTCTCCGCTCTGTGAATTTTCCGCCCTGTGAAATTTCCTCCCAGAAAAGGTCGAGGACTAATCAGATGTTTGTGTAAAGTCGTCTTCGTTGTTTGCTGCTCTGGCATTTCTGTCACAAATTCGTACCCTGGATTATGCAAAGTGCCTAGCTCCTCTGAATAGATTTTTGAAATAGACATATTTTCCTCTCGCGTCCTCTTCTTTTCCTGGTTCAGAGTCTTCTGTACTACCAGACTTTCTCGTGCGAAATGGGCACTATAGTATCCTCGGTTTTCAGCTTTCCTCGGCAATGCTTCTCTTTCTGTTTAGAACAGCGCCAAATCACAGTCCCATCTTTCTTCGTTTTCTTCACTGTCTAGGAATAACCTACGTAGTGGTAACTAGGCTTACCACGAATAGTGTTGTAACTTTATATCACAACTACTGAGATGGCAATAGCCAAGAAGCACGATGTAAAGTCTACGAAAAGTCAAGCGATACTAACAGGCAGACGGGACCGTGCGGGAGGAGTTCGGCCGATTCCAGGTAACAGGAAGAAGGAGTTTATTAGGAGGGTCAGGCTGCAGGTAGGGCGGGACACAATGGATGCAGGCACGAGGTGGAGAGTTCACAGATTTCTAGTGTTCGCAGGGCGGAGAATTCATATACTCTGTAAAATTCGCTGAAGGAAACATTTCAAAGAGAAGAGCTTCTACTCGGGCGACGAATTCGACACAATGGAGCAGTGGCTCTTGTCACGCCCACAGGAATTCTGGGAACAGGGAATCCTTCAGCTCGTCAAACAATTGTACAGTTGAGCTCACGTCTCTAGCGATTACTTTCGAGTAAATATGTCACAAGGAGACCACATCGGTATCGGATTTTACAATTTATGGTACGTGAAGTTCAGAACTGAAATAATTATCAGCCAAAGCTATTCGACGTAACACTAAAAAATTCTCGAGAAAATCTACTTTGAAGTTTTGCAAAGTACACGTAAGTGCCAATTGGTAAAACAGTTGCAACATCAGTCGATGTAGATCAGATGGTAGCGTTCGGGCCTCAAAGTCATAGAGTCGGTGGTTCAAATTCTAACAGATATTTTTATCGTTTTTTAATTCTGTTATATAAAACATTTTGTGATCTCTAATTCCAAGTGTTGTGTCAGATTTTTTTTATGTGTATGTAGACGAGCTGAAAAACTTGTCAAGTAAAATGATGGTTGGGTATGTTAGCCGCTTGGAAAGCCATTAGTAGTTATTTAGATGACTTTCCAAAACAGTGTCATAGCTCTTCACAAACTGAACAATCAAAGACGGCCATTGTCAACGAATAGTGAAGACAATAATGTAAAAAATGCAGGTAATGTTTTTTTATTAAAACTACCATTATTATAAACCTTCTATAAAATATAGAAAATTACGAATAAATAAAAATGCGTGCACTTTTCGTAAAATTAACATTAGATATTAAAATTATATAAGTACTCAAACACAATGAAAAAGTGAAAAAAACTGTCACGATTTGATTTGAACCACCGTCCCTAGAGAAGTAATGTCGCTAGGGACGCTACGACCTGAGCTTCACCGACAGACGATAATTCATTTAATAATTGATATTTCTGCATACTTGCAGAACTTCAAGAGTCGATTTTCTCGACAATTTTTGAGAGTTGCGTCGAATGGCTTTGTCTGGTTATTTACGTTCTGAAATTCACTTACCTTAAATGTAAAAAATTTCTAAATTCCGATAGCCATGAGGCATCTTTGTCAGTTACACCCACAGTGCTGTTTCCTACCCTTCCATTTGAACGCCTCCCATGTGTCTGCTATCGAGCCTAAATTTCTCGTACATTTGATCTCTGTCGTTCTGCTGTCAATTTAAAAAGCCCATCCTCTAAAATTCCTCAACAGTATTCTGCAAAAATAACGCAGTCTTCCTTTCTAGCATTCCTATTTCAATTCCCGAACGTTTTTTGCAATCTGCAACTTAATTTTGTAGGGCGCTTTTGTATTTCTGCAATCTCTTCCTTTAATCTGACTTGATGGGGTCTTAGACACTTGAGCAGAACAGAAGTATAGGTCGTCTTTACAAATAAACCACATCGATCATTCACCTTGTCCAGTTACTGTCCTTAGATGCTGTTTCCATTTCATATCACTTTGCAACTTTAATCGACAGTTTTCTATCAAATAGCTTCTGTATTCGAACATAACGTGATTATTAATGATATTTATCTGCATCAACATAGATTTTTCTGTATTTAGTGCTGTCATCGCACCAACTAGATATCTTGTCTACTTCATCTTGTGTCTCTGACAACCTGTTAAAGACAACACTTTTCCATGTACCAAATGAATCGACTTATCCGATGGATAATTTATGTACAGTGTGATATAACGGATACATAATCCATAAGTCACATAATTATTTTAATTCTTCTCATTATAGGGCCCACCGCATGAAATATGTCATAGTAAGACATTGTAATAAATGATAATTGCCCAAGATGCTGCAAATCTTTTATTTTTTGGTTTCGGCTTGTGCCATTCTCAAGTGATACATTACATCGATGGATATTGCATATAGTATCTCATTATTACGAAAACGTTTGTTTTATTTGGTACTTACGTATTCAAAAATGTTCAAATGTCTGTAAATCTATCGGACCAAACTGCGTGGTCATAAGTCCGTAGCTTACAAACTATTTAAACCTAGGTAAACTAACCTACGGACAACACACACACCCATGCCCCAGGGAGGACTCGAACCTCCACGGCGAGCAACCGCGAGCTCCGCAGCGAGGCGCTTTAGACTACTCGGCTACTCCACAGCGGCACTTACGTATTCATATCGTTGTAAGATTTAATATTTATCTTAGATGGTATAATTGTTTGGTAAACATATAGCATCTATACCATCCAAAATAAATACTAAATCTTACAAACATACTTAAATATCAAATAAAATAAATGTTTTCGTAATAAAGAGATGGTATATGCAATATCCAACGATGAAATGCATTACTTGAGAATGGCATAAGCCGAAACGGCCGTCGTGAAAAATAAAAGATTTGCAGCAACTTGAGTTGTTATCATTTATTATTTTAATTATGACATAGTAGGGAAGGTAGGGTGACTTTCGTGGAACCAGGTGAAACGAGCTGTATCCGTTTATAATTCAAATGTACAAATGTTTGTATAGCTTATGGGACTTAATTACGGGGTCATAAGTCCCTAAACTTACAAACTACTTATGAACTAGCTTATTCTAAAGATGACACCAACATCCATGCCAGAGGGTGGATTCGAACCTCCGACCGCAACGGTCGTGCAGACCGTGACTGTCACGCCGTAGACCGCTCGGCCACTGCGACCGGCTTTCCGTTTATGATGTCCCGGAAATCCATGAGTTAACCAGCCGGGTTTCGCTCCAACAATCGTTTAAGACAGGGTAACACCGTGGTGAACAACGGCGGGTTGACCTAAATAGGTAAACCCGTGTTGGGGTGTCCTGAGAGGAAAAACAGGGAGTGTCTTAATAAACGCTCTGGTGGATGCTTAAAAGATGGCTACCAACTTGGAAATGGATAATGAACCTCAGAGTTATGTTCCTATCAATTCTGAAGGCATGTAAGATGTCAGAAAAATAGTAACATTTTGGAAACTACAACAGTTAATGTTCACAAAATCTGAATATAGCAAAATTATACTTAAAATTACAACATTTGAATGCTTCATGCATTTTGAACAGACTATATCTTAAATGAAAACTTAATACCTTAATTTGTCGTCTTGCTAACAACAGACTTGTATCCATTTGTTTAACGCTTTATTACACTTGTTATATCAATTTATAATGCGAATGTAGTCATATTATCATGTACTCCAAAGTCATTCAGCAGTTGTAAGGAGCATGACATGAACGTCTTGTCCTCACATTTATGTAACTGTTAATGACAATTTGTCTTTTTTTTTACAGTAACTTTGCGTAAAAATTGACTATTGTGAGCGCACCTAACCCTTGTGTTCTGCTAATTTTGCTTTTGTTTTGTAAGACCACTTCCTATAGATTAAAACATGTATGAACATCACGTAACTGAGTAATCTGGTGTTGCCATTATTATTTGTTAACGTTATAATAATATCTATTTCACTAATTAATCATTTATCGCTAATTTATATTTCATTATTGTTTCGCAAACGCTCAAGTACACAGATTGTTTGACTGTTAAGATCACAGGTACAAGGTACTATTCGCAGCTATTGTAGTTGCTGGGCATTGAAGTAGACATGTACGGCTCGACCCAGAGTCTACATCGACTCTTATTTTTTGAACAGAGCCGCAAATAACCCAATACGTCTAACTTTCGTTTGGCCAATATTGCACAGTTTGTTCAACACTTGAAGACGTTTAAATTCGCAGTATATAGAATAATAACAGGTTTATCACACTTCCATGGGGCCCTTGTGTCTGAAAAGATTCGGTATCGGGGACAACGTACTGCGTTCTATGATGAAGCCTTCAAGCCAATTAGATATCTGGAAATTGTATCCATACTGCGTTAGCGGTATGCAATGGGGCGTCGAGTCAAACGCATTTCGGAAATCAGAAAGTCTGTTGTCACTGCGTTGTCCTCCATACGAGGGGAATTCAATAAGTAATGCAACACATTTTTTTCTCAAACAGAGGTTGTTTTATTCATAATTCAAATACACCTAATTACTCTCCAATCTCTTAACTATACAACACTATTTTTCAGTGTAACTGCATTCAGCGCTACAGCTTGACGTCACCTTGAACTGTAGGCTTGTACACCTGCATGGTACCATTCCACTGGTCGATGTCGGAGCCAACGTCGTACTCTAGGAATAACTTCTTCATCATACACGGCCCACGGATTGTTTTCTTCATTGTGACAAACATATGGAAACCCGACGGTAGGGCTGTAGGCTGGATGAGAATGGACAATGATCGTTTGACAGTGGTGAAGGACAGCGAAGAAAGAACAATCCCTTCAGCGTCCCAGAAGACTGTAGCCATTACTTTACCGGCTGAGGGCACGGCTTTAAACTTTTGCTTCGTAGGAGATTGGATGTGGTGCCACTCCATTGATTTCCGTTTTCTTTCGGGTTCGAAGTGATGAATCAGTGTTCCTTCGCCTGTAAGAGTGTCTGGGAAAAAATTGTCACTATCAGCCTCATGACGAGCAATCAATTCTGCACAGATGGTTCTCCTTTGCTGTCTATGATTTTCGGTTAGACATAAAGAAACCCAGCAGGAACAAACCTTCGCCTATTCCAACTGGTGAACAATAGTGAAAACACTACCGTTCGAGACGTAGAGCAGCGAGTTGTTCGACTGTGATCCGACGATCATCTCTTATGAGAGTGTTCGCACGCTCTGATTCTGCAGGAGTCACAGCTGTGATCGCCCGGCCTGCACGCGGAAAATCGTCCAGGTTTGCTTGACCTTGGGGCTTTTCCCAATGACTCTCCGCGCTTTTCTCCACAACCAGATCTACGTAGACTTTGTACAGGCGCCAATGAGTACCTGAGATGCCCTGGTTTCCCGCCAAAAGAAAGCCTATTAACTGTCCATTGGTTGGAACGCACAGCCGTTACAGTCGCCATTTTAGCAGCTCTGTAGGGGTGCTACCAATAGGAAGTTAATGTAGCTATATGAGACGAAGCGGAAATGTTTGAAACTGTTCTATAAGATATATCAGGTTGTTTTCAACCAAAATTGGCCGAGAAAAAAAGTGTTGCAATACTTATTGAAATCCTTTCGTACGTGGTTCACAAGGTAACTTAGGGGCGGGGGGGGGGGGGGAGTAATCTGAGTATCGCACGAGCGATGCTTCTGAAAACTGTGCTGATGCATGGAAAGTAGCTTTTACGTCTCAAGTGAACTTATTAAATTCGAAATAAAAATATGTTAGAGCGTTCTGTATGTGTGTCCATTTATTCAAGAAGTCATAAGGCAGTACGTATTGCCTACGTTTCTAATTCTCTAGCCGCTTTAAAGCGTTGTGGCGAGTTAGAAATTACAACCAAAACATTGAAAACCATTCTTTCATATATATATATATATATATATATATATATATATATATATATATATATATATATATATAACACATCTGTAAATGCTGGCCACAAAACTAAAAACTCGAAACAATATCCTTTACAAATTAGTTCGAACGACTTGCGGAGGTGAAAAAATGTTCAAATGATTGTAAATCTATCAGAATCAACTGCTACGTTATCAGTCCGTAGCTTACAAACTACTTATACTAAGGACAACACATAAATCCATGACCGAGGGAGGATTCGAACCCCCGACGCGGTAGGCCTCGCGATCCACAGACCGCTCGGCTATTCCCGCGCGGCATTGGTGAGGTGATTCCGAGACACTTCGTACCACCGGTCGGAGCTTGATGTATTCAGCGGCTGAATACTGCTAAGCAGCTCGCACGTGGGTAAAGTAAATATTGTGCAGTAAGAGAATGAGAATAATTGCTGGAGCTATTAAAATTAGTCCACTCTACTGGCTCTCAGTTTTCAGTATCGTTCAACCGCCTTATGTTCGACGAATCAACATATATGCAGGGGCGTTAAAAATGTCTAGCAACCAAGCGTTGCCAATCCACAAGCACCCTATTGCATCCAAAAATCTCCTTGTGAAGACTGCATAACAACTTCGGAGTCAAAACTACAACGGCCGGCCACGGTGGCCGAGGAGACTGAGGCGCTCCAGTCACGGTCTGCACGGCCACTACGGTCGGGGGTTCGAATCCCCCCTCGGGCATGGATATTTGTGCCGTCCTTAGTGTTAGCTAGTTCGTAAGTAGTTTGTAAGTTTAGGGACTGATGAACCCGTAGTTAAGTCCCATAAGCTATACAAACATTTGAACATTTTTGAAAACTACAACGGCCAACCATCTGGCGGGTTTTCATCTCCCAAGGAAAACCTGGGTACCACTAAACAGAATACGGACAGGCCATAGTCGATGCGAATCTTGCGAATCTTCGAGATCCGCTACTGCGGTGCCCGAGAACAATCTATGCACCACATGGTCGTCGAGTGGCCTCTGTGGGCGTTCACCGATGTGGATGACGACTTCCTAACGCCAACACCACAATCGGTGGAGTGGCAGCGGACTCTAAGTGCGGATCTGTGATGAATGCAAATACTCATAATCAAACATTATACCATCTTCTTCTTTTCGTTCGTGTTTTCCCGCTCATGTGGTGTCGTCGTTCCTGGCAAGTCTTCTTTGTTTCCATGGTCCCATAAGTCCTCTTCCCTGAGATGTTTCTCCCTGAAATATTTACGTATACAGACCCTCCATTTCCTTCTTGGTCTTCCTCTGTCACACTACACTACCACTGCTGTCACTCTCTTGCCTACAAATCGTCCCTTATCATGACATGTTCATACCACTGTAATCTTCTCTCTTGAACTGTCTTTGATAGGTTGGAAAATGGGACAGCCACCAGTTGCAAGGTTGTAGATTTATTTATAACCACTTTCGAGTAACTACTGCCCTTCTTCAGGTATATAGCTCCCTATAGTTTTAACCGCACTCAACATCAAGTGCAAGAGAGTTAAATAAAAAAATGTCTCGCAACCCAGCCTTGCCAATAGGGAGCACTTTATGTTCAGTGTTGTTACAAAATGCCCTGTTTGAACCTATAAGGCACAATTTATATACCTGAAGAACGGCAACAATTGCTCGAAACCTGTTGTAAATAAATCTACAACGTTGCAACTAGTGGTTGTTTACTTTTCCAACCTAACGTAACACCGTTGCTGCAGTCGATACAACATTTAAACTTCCTTTGACAGCTACGTCACTTTATCACTCTCATGTCTGATCGTATCGGCTCTGGTGGCATTATACACTATTACTGTTTGATAATTGTAGTTATACCTTGATTGTTGTGTGTAGATGTCAATGTTCAATTTACATTAGTTTGTTATATATAAACAACGTATGTTCTCTTAAATGGTGTTTCAAATGGAGATTGTCATACTATAAGCTCTACAGATAAACAAGAGCATTCTGCTTTATGGAAATTGCTATTTCTTTTGGAGTCCGTCGTTTCGCCGCTTTTATGCACAGGTGAAACTGAGCATTATTCCAGTCGTTTATATCTTAGCGCTAGGTAACAGATTTGCGTAGGAGAAATGTAGGAACGCAGAAGATAGATTAAGGAAAGAAAAACATATGTTTTTAGCTTTAGTGGATCTGGAGAAAGCTTTTGACGATGTTGACTGGAAAACATATTTTCAAATTCTGAAGGTAGCAAGGGTAAACTATAGGGAGCGAAGAGTTATATTCAACTTGTACAATAACCAGACATAAATTATTAGAATCGAAGGTCATGAAAGAGTCGCAGTGGTTGGGAAGGGAGTAAGACAGGGTTGTAGCCTTTCGCTAATGTTGTTCAATCTGTATATTGAGCAGGGTGTGAAAAAATGCAAGGAGAAGTTTGGATAGGGAATTAAAGTCCAGGGAGAGGGAATAAAAACCTTGCGGTTTGCGATTAGTAACTCTGTCAGAGACAGAAAAGAACCTGGAAGAACAAATGAATGCAATAGACAGTGTATTGAAAGGAAGGTATAAGACGAACATTAACAACAGTAAAACGTGGCTAATGGAATGTAATGTCAGAAAATCAGGCGATGGTGAAATAATTAGATTAGGTAGTGAGACAATAATAGTAGTAGAGGAATTTTGTTATTTAGGTAGCAAAATAACTGCTGATGGCCGAAGTAGAGAAGATATATAATGCAGAATGTCTTTGGAAAGAATGTGTTTCTAAAGAAGCGAAACTTTTTCACTTACAATTTTAATGTCATTACATCCTTTCTTAAAGCATTTGTCTAGAGTGCAGCATTGTATGGGAGTGAAAAGTGGACGGTAGGGAGTTCAGACAAAAAGATGATAGAAGCTTTAGAAATATGGTGCTATAGACGAATGCTGAAAATTAGATGAGTAAACCACGTAACTAATGAGTAGGTGGTCAACAAAATTTGGAAGAAAAAGAGTTTTTGGCATATCCTTACTAAGAAAAGAGATAGATTGGTGGGACACATACTGAGACATCAAGGAATCGTCAATTTAGTGTTAGACGGACGTGTGTGGGGTAAAAATCGTAGAGGGTGACCTAGATACGAATACAGTCAGCCGATTCTAAACGATGTAGGTTGTCGTGCGTATTCTCCCATGTAGAGGCTTGCACAGGACAGGGTAGCGTGCAGAGCTGAATGAAACCAGTCAGCGGACTGAAGACCACAACAGACCTAAGCGTAGCAGGTTTCGAAACTTCTGCGTTCTCTCAGGTGGCACGTTACGGCCTCCTTAAGCGATGAGACCTGATACGAGAGATCGATTGTCGAGCGCCTCGCATGTCGATAAGCAGCTGTCAGGAGAGCAGTTGAAATGGCGAGTGACTGACAATACAGACGTCTGCTGCGTCCTACATCTACCCTGTCAGTCACATACCGCCCTTTGTGGTCAGTTATTTCATACGTCACATTGTTATTATTGCTTTTAAAAAACAGAGCTTCGGAAGGAAAACTTTTTTTGGAAGGTACGGTGAAAGAAAAAATATTTACATTTGCTTTCGGAGCACCTGAGGTTGGCCTGTTCATAAATACAAGAGGCGGTCGTTCCTGACGAATGTATCAGAGGGAATATATTGCCGCGAGAGACAACGTGCACCGACTGCCGGCGTGGCGCAGGGGATAGCGTCGCAGACTGCGGTGCTGAAGTTCACCGGTTCAATCCCACCCACCGCCAAAGATTTACTTCTTTATAATTGTCAATTCCAGACTGTTCTTTATCTTTCTTCTGTTCACTTGTAAATTCTACTTGTTTCTTATGTTAACTGTTCTTCTAATTTCTGGTACATTCTGTCTGTGTATAAATAACAGAGCACTCTGCCTGAGAGGCAGGTAGTGCTGCGTGTATGTTAAGTTCGTAATAAACCAGCTTTCTGTATAAGTGCTGTGTTCAGTTGCCTTCGAAGTCAAGCCTGCTTCCATTTCAACGCAACAATATTAAGGTTTCCACGTTAAACGTTTTAGATAAGTTTCTTGATTTACACGAAACTCGAAATTCACTAATATATTTATGACCAGTTATTTTAATAACATAGTTTACTACCGCAGATGAAACACGAACTTCAGTCTCATCTTTTATGAAACTCCAAATAGTTATCTGTTTCTCAAGAAGAACAGCCCGGCTTAAAGGGAAATATTCCCATTACACAGTTATTTGGTATCTTCGAAAATAATCTACGGAGAACGAAACTATTTAATTTTTAGAATCCCATTCCTGTTCCGTTAATGGGGTATAATAAGGAAGAACAGATGAGAAATATCTCCTACTCTTAGTTACACACAGTACCTCAAACGTTCTCGGTAAAATTTAAGATAGTGACAGTAGATCCACAACCGACTAAACTAAAATCATTTTTGTTTTTTTCAAATAACAGCGACCACTTGCAATTACAATGGTTTTATTAAAACGGTTTAGAACCCTTAGTTCCCTTGTACAAACGTATATTGATTCCCAGACAGAACACAAGGGGTAGTAAATAAGTCTGAAGTGTAAATGGTTGCTGTTATTTTACTTACTAACTGTGCATCTTTATATAAAAAGCAGTGTGTCCGTATGTGTGTACGTGTTTTATACAAATCTACAGTTTTGTTCCAATCTTTCGCAAATTTTATACAAGTAAGCTTCAATCCACGAGAACGGTCGCCGTAAGAGTAAGAATCACATACGATATATAGTTCACGAGATATGACGTCATAAACAATGAGATGCGTGAAAAACTGCTGCATTTTGCGACAATGCTGCTCATTTTCTCCTAAACCATTGGACCGATTTCAACCAAATTTGGTACACACATTCCTTACCGTGAGGTAACAATTGCTGCATGGTTAAGAATCACATATGGCACATGGTTCAAAAGATATTACGTCATAACCAATAGAAATCGCAAAAATGCCATATAATGTGGCAAGACTTTCTAAATACACTGTATGAGAATGACAGTACTTAGCGACTTGCAACAAACTTTAAACATAATTTCAAAACCTTTATTAAACTTTATCTCGCTGACAACCACAGCAAAATGAAAGGCAAAAAGTTTCTCGCTTACTACTTTTTCGCTGTTTATAGAGTAAAACTACGGCATTCGGTATGACGTTACAATTTATAATCTGTACACTGCAAATTGTAGCAGCAGGAATGTTTACAGACGGTATACAAGCATATAGTTGAGTGTACCTTTTAAATTGTATCACAGTATGACACATAGTTCATGAGATATGAGCACATTAACAATAACGTTCATGGAAAACCGCCCCATCAAGCACCACGTTCTCGTCTATTACTTCTTTACTACTAATTGTATTCCTAAGAGATTTTACAGACAGACAGTCCTTATACAAATGAATATATACCTGAAAAATGGCAGGAGTAAATAAATAAATTCCCGGGCAACGCCGGGTTTTCAGCTAGTTCAAATGCTAAAATTTGACCCACACGATTTACCGCACGTCTAGTGTGAGGACAGCACGTATTCCACGCACATTGCTCGTCATGTTTTCTCTGTCAACATATGAAGCAGGCAGACCAAAATCGCATAGTATGACTCAATTTTCAGTCTCACAGTTTGATAACTTCTCGCTGCCTGGTATTTCTGTGGGTCTGTTATCCTTATTGTCAGCAAAGGCAACTTTGAACTTCAAATGCGGACAATTTTATCAGGATTGGAATGATACTGTAGATTTTTTTGTAGTATGTAAGTAAATACTAATTACGTCATTTCTGCTGAACAAGTTGTTACATGAGAATATAATTGTAAAAGGGTGTTGTGTGGAATATTAGGAAACGAATCATTTTGATTTTAGAGTATGTAGTGAAGTCGTAGCAAGTTAATACCCTTTGAATGAGTGGACGGTTTTATCAACTTTGTTGTTAGCGTGTGCACCTGTCGTTTGAACGTCAATTGTGCAAAATTTCATCAATGTCAGAATAACACAGTAGATTTTGTTTAAGTCCGCAAGCGAATCCTTACGATGTCATTTCTGCTGAACAACTTGTCAGACGATAATATATTATTCCATGGGTGTTGATGGAATATTAGAAAACAAAACATTTTGCGTTTTGAGTAAGTTGTTAAGTCGTGGCAAATTAAATTCATTTGCATGAGTAGGCGGTTTATCAAGTTTGTTGTCAGCGAGGGCACCATTGTGTCGTTTTGAATGCCGAATGTGAAAATGTCATCAAGATCGGAATCAAACTGTATATTTTGTTTAAGTAAGTAAGTGAATAACCAAAGACAACCGCCTTCAGTTAATAGCAAAAAATGTTATGCTAACCTTTTCTGGAGAGGAACGGTCAGTATTTATAACCTTTAATAACACACAGAAATTAAAAATCAACAAGTTATAGTTTTTCATCAAAACATTCCTAGATGTTTTATGAATTTCAGATTTAAATGATGTAGGTATTTGTACACAACGAAACAATTATATATGAAAAACAAACATAAACCGTCTAACTTCCTTTGTACCACGTAACTCTAGATTCACAGTTCAAAACGACACTTTTTTAACCAAGGTGACTTCAAGTAGTAAAGAGTTTTGTAAGTAGTATTTACCATCATCAAAACTTTTCTAAATATATTTATTGTTTACGGTAAAGTAACTATTTTTTCTCATTTTCTTTCACTTCACTGATCGTATCCATCACCTCAGTAGTCTCAAGTGTCCTTACAATGTGAGCACACATGCAGCGAGGCTCAGTTCACAGTGATGTTGCGCAATGGATGCCGTGAGTGTCTAACACAAGATCACATCGCCTAGTCGACAATTTGTTTCTTCAACTGTTAATGCTATGCAACATGTGTACGATGTTTTGTATGCTCTAGTGGTCGTGTTGACCTATTTTAAACAAAAACTTTAGATTTAATCTGACTACTCGTGTTGTTCTTATAGGAGGGTGTAGCGGACGATTTCTTCTCTCAAAAACACGATACGGTGAGAAATTATGTTCAGTAACGCAGTGTCGTTATAATCCTCATTCCAAAGAAAGCAGGTGCAAACAGGTGTGGAAACTACAGAATCATCAGTTTAATAAGTCATGGTTGCAAAATATTAACACGAATTATTTACAGGAGGATGGAAAAGCTGGTAGAAGCTGACCTTGGGGAAGATCAGTTTGGGTTCAGGAGAAATGTAGGAACACGGGAGGCAATACTCACTTTACGGCTTATCCTAGAAGATAGATTAAGAAACGGCAAACATACATTTCTAGCGTTTGTAGGTTTGGAGAAGGCTTTTGACAATGTTGATTGGAATAAACGTTTTCAAGTTCTGAAGCAAGCAGAAGTAAAATATAGGGAGCGTAAGGTTATTTATAACTTGTACAAAACCAGACAGAAGTTGTCAGAGTTGAAGGGCATGAAAGGGATGCAGTGGTTGGAAAGGGAATAAGACAGGACTGCAGCCTTTCTCCAATGTTATTTAATTTGTACACTGAGCAAGCTATAAAGGAAAGCAAGGAGAAATTTGGAGAAGGAATTAAAGTTGGGTGAAGAATTAAAAACATTGCGTTTTGCCGACGACATAGTAATTTTGTCAGATACAGCAAAGGACCTGGAAGAGCAATTGAACGGAATGGACAGTGTGCTGAAAGTTGCATATAAGATGAAGATTAACAAAAACAAAACTAGGGTAATTGAGTGCAGTCTAGGAAAATCAGGTGATGCTGAAGCAATCAGATTATGTAACGAAGCAATAAAGTAGGTAGATAAGTTTTGTTACTTGGGCAGTAAAATAACAAATGATGGTCGCATTAGAGAGGATATAAAATGCAGAATGGCAATGGGTAGAAAAGCGTTCTCGAAAAAGAGAAATTTGTTAACATCGAATACTGATTTAAGCCTAAGGAAGTCCTTTCTGAAGGCATTTGTATGGAGTGTTGCCTTGTATGGGAGTGAAACATGGACGATAAACAGTGTGGACAGGAAGAGGATTGAGGCTTTTGAAATGTGGTGCTACAGAAGAATGCTGAAGATTAGGTGGGTGGATCACGTAACTAATGAGGAGGTACTGAACAGGATTGGGGAGAAAAGAAATTTCTGCCATACCTTGACTAAAAGAAGGGATAGATTGGTGGGACACATACTTAGACATCAAGGAATTGTGAATTTAGCGTTTGAGGGAAGTGTGTGGGGGAAAAAACCGCAGAGGAAGACCAAGAGATGGATACAGTAAGCAGATTCAGACAGATGTAGGTTGCCGTTCTTATGTGGAGATGAAGAGGCTTGCTCAGGATAGGGTATTGTAGAGAGCTGCATCAAGCCAGTCTCCGGAATGAAGACCTCAACAACAACAACAACAACAACAACAACGCATTGTCATGAGGTCATTCACTTTATGTGTTTATGAGGACGGTATAATACGCGTAAAAGATGTGGTAACGTTAAAACCTGTGAAATATGACATGCAATATGGCCGCTAAGCACTCTACAAGTACGCACCACTCTCTAGACAATGTCGGTATAGTTTTTCATCTGTGGAGTGACAGTAATTGACGTTTATTTGAGAGGTCGAAACTCTCAGAGAGCGACTATCTGAGATGTTCCCCCTCTCTCTCAGAGGCTGCCTGCGAGCTGACTCTCGCCATAGATTACATGGCACGTGTTACTAGAAAATTCTCTCTGATGGTGTAAAGCTCTCATGTATGTACCTGGATTAAGGCCTGAGGTCCTGCATTGTAATATAACTTCTGCAAACGTCGCTTGTGCATCGGACTACTGTAGCTTAGTAACCTAACCCAGTGTATATTGAATGTTACTCCGTGCTGTCTGCACCACAAGTAGCTGCCCCAAAGTTTCTACTTTTAATTTAATCCCTTTAATTCTCCCCCACCAATCCCTTAATGGTCCATACTCCTCCATCCTTACATCCGATTATCACACCTAACCTCTGTCAATGGTAACAACTATGAAAAACCCACAAACCCTTCACATGTGGTATGAAGTCACTGAAAAAAAAAAAAAAAAAACATAACGTAATGGTATGTATCATACTGTACACACTCCCTAATTATTGGCCTTTGTGTGTTAAGTTACTGTTTTACTTAAAATATTAATCTTGTATTTGAAGAATCTTTAGTTTAAACGTTCTGATCAGTGTCTGTCTTTCTCAGATTGTTTAACCTGATGACTTATAATAAAGAGCTAACATGTGTTACGCTTTTCTGGAACTAAATTGAGAAGATTTTAACTACTATCAGAGTTTACACAATGGACATCACTCCCACAGTATTCTAGAAGTGGAGGAAGATGAGATAGGTGATATGATACTGCGAGAAGAATTTGACAGAGCGCTGAAGGGTTTGAGTCGAAACATGGCCCCTGGAGTAGATGATATTGCGTCGGAACTGCTGATATCGTTAGGAGAGCCAGTCATGGAAAAATTCTTGCATCTGGTAAGCAAGATGTATGCGACAAGGGAAATACCCTCCGGCTTCAAAAAGAATATCGTAATTCCAATTACAAAGAAAGTAAGTGCAGACAAATGTGAAAATTACAGAACTATCAGTTTAGTAAGTAATTGTTGCAAAATACTAACACAAATTAGTTACAAACGAATGTAAAAAGTTGTGGAATCCAACCTCGGAGAAGATCAGATTTTGGAGAAATGTAGGAACACGGGAAGCAATACTCACATTACGACCTACCTTGGAATATAGGCTAAGGAAAGGTAAACCTACGTTTTGATCGTACGTAAATTAGGAGACTGCTTTTGACAATGTTGACTGGAATAAATTATTTCAAATTCTGAAGGTCGCAGGGGTAAAATATGGGGAGCGAAGAGCTATATTCAACCTATGCAGAAATCAGACAGCAGTTATTAGAGTCGAAGGGCAAGAAAGGGACGCAGAGGTTAGGAAGGGAGTAAGAAAGGGTTGTAGACTTTCCCCAATGTTGTTCAATCTGTACACTGAACAAACAGTGAAGGAATGCAAGGAGAAATTTGGAGAGGGAATTAAAGTTCAGGAAAAAGAAATAAAAACATTGCGGTTTGCCGATTACTTAGTAATTTTGTCAGAGACTGCAAAGGATCTGGAAGAGTAATTGAATGGAATGGAAAGTATCTTGAAAGGAAGATATAAGATGAACATGAACAAGAGTAAAACAAGAGTAATGGGATGCATTGTAAGAAAATCAGGCGATTCTGAAGGAATTAGATTCGGTAATTAAAAGTAGTAGATGAGTTTAATTATTTGGGTAACAAGATAACTTCTGTTGGCCGAAGTAAAGAAGATATAAAATGCAGAATGGCTATGGGAAGAATAGCCTTTATAAAAAAGCGAAACATCTTAATATCCAATATTAATTTAAATGTTAGGCAGTCCTTTCTGAAAGAATTTTTCTGGAGTATAGCGTTGTGTGGGAGTGAAACGTGCACGATAATGAGTTCAGACAAAAATATGATAAAAGCTTTTGAAATGTAGTGCTACAGGCGAATGATGAAGATTGGATGGGTAGATCAAGTAACTAATGAGGTACTTAACCGAATTGGGGGGAAAATGTGTTTCTGGCATATCCTGACTAAGAGAAGGGATAGATTGGTGGGACACATTCTTAGACATCAAGGAATTGTCAGCCTAGGAACAGAAGGAAGTTCAAAATGTTCAAATGTTTGTACAGCTTATGGGACTTAACTACGGGGTCATCAGTCCCTAAACTTACAAACTACTTATGAACTACTTACGAACTAGGACGGCACAAATATCCATGCCCGAGGGGGGATTCGAACCCCCGACCGTAGTGGCCTTGCAGACCGTGACTGAAGCGCCTCAGTCCCCTCGGCCACCGCGGCCGGCACAGAAGGAAGTGTGTGGGGTAAAAAACGCAAAGGAAGACCGAGGGGCAAACACAGTAAGCAAATTCAAAATGGTGTTGGTTGCCGTACGTATTCTCAGATGAAGGAACTTGCAGAGGACCGAGTAGAGTGGAGAGTTGCATCAAAGCAGTCCGCGGACTGAAGACCACAACAGCAACTACCGTCTAATCTCATCCGATGGAACTGCTCTGCCAATATCATTGTTACTCTGAGAAAGCTCTTCCGGAATAGCTTGTTTTCCTTAATTAATAGTTACGTCCGACTAGCCACCTGTGATTTTCACCAAGCTGGCTGACGCAGTGAATAAGCATTAGTGGCTGTACAGTAAGTCTCCAACTCAGCAATCACTTGCTCCCCGCCCATGGACAGACACCTCTTCAGTGTACAAATGACGAATGTATAGCCTCAAGTCCAGGTACCTGATCTGGTCGTATGCCATATGCTTAGTTCTAAGAAATCACACCCTTTTGTCATTTCCTAGCCTTTTTATTTTCTTAAATTTTTTATCACTGCAGCATAATAATAAACATAGTGAGGTGGCGTAAGACATATATGAGGGTTGGAACATAAATAGTGGCAACTATTTATTTACAACAGATAAAAAAACCATTACATGTTTTCACCTGTTTCTGTCCAAAGTAGTCACCAGCATTGTGTAGAACACGTTGCCACCGATGTGGAAGACATAGTACACCTTATCAAAGCCTTTTCTGTTGATGGTGCGAATGGAGCGGTCTACTGCCTGTCGAATCTATGGAACAGTGATGAACCGAATGCCACAAAGTGGTTCCTTCATCTTCGGAATCAAATCAAAGTCACAAGGACTCACGTCTGGGGAGTGTGGTGGATGGTACAGTACTTTCGTGTCCCATCAACCGAACAGATCAGCCACAGCTTGCGCTGTATGCGCCAGCGCATTGTCGTACAAAATGATGGGTAGGTTTCGGAGAAAGTGTTGACGCACATTCTACTATAGTTCGCATCACGTAGGAAGGCGGCCGAATTTCCAGCCTGTCTGCGCATCCACCTCCATTACCCCACTGTCAGCCAATAATATTCATTCTCTAGGTAAGTTGTTGGCAGCGAATTACGCAGATTCTCCTTCAGGCTCAACTGTTGGCGCTCTGCCGTAGTTGCTCCCCTCCGCGCTCCCCTAATCTGTAAGCGCCGTTACGTTAGACCGCTCGCTCACAATTGACTGTTTCGCTCGATTGTGTGCACGCAGGTGACGTGCTATGGGCGAGACCATTTACTCAGAGATAAGGTAGGAACGTCAACAACGTGTGCTACCAGCGACAATGGAATGGACAGTGTCTTAAAAGGAAGTATAACATGAACATTAACAGTGCTGTCAACTGTATCTGAGTGATTCATGTGAGAAGTTTCCCAACGCCAAATTTTAATTAACAGACTTTGAACGCGGAATAGTAGTTGGAGCTAGACTGATGGGACTTTTAATTTCGAAGATCTTTAGGGAATTCAGTATTCCAAGATCCACAAAGAGTGTGCCGAAAAACCAACTTTCAGGCATTACATCGCATCACAAACAACGCTGAATCTGACGGTCTCCCCTTACTGACCGATAACAGCAGCGTGTGTGTAGTCAGTGCTAAGAGACAACCAATATCGTGTGAAATAACCCCATAAACAAATGTGGAATCTACGATGAACGTATTCGTAAAGAGACTGCGGCGCAACAACATGGTAACGCCTGCAGTGACACTTTTAGACTCGCTACCATTTCGGTTTAATCCTAGACGGAAACTTCGTCTGATGATATAATTACGTAGGCTTCCGCGGCCAGAGTCAGATGACATAAAAGTTTTCTGTGTATGGTACCGCGTCATGATGTAAGGCTATTACTTAAATAACCAACGTTTCGGCCAACGTTACAGTGGCCTTCATCTGGGTAACTTACCCAGATGAAGGCCACTGTAACGTTGGCCGAAACGTTGGTTATTTAAGTAATAGCCTTACATCATGACGCGGTACCATACCCAGAAAACTTTTATGTCATTCGTCTGATGAGTTCGGATTTCAGTTGGTAAGAGCTGACAGTAGGGTTAGAATGTGTCGAAAACTCCACAAAACCATGGACGTAGGTTCTTAACAACGCTCTGTGCACTCTGGTAGTGGCTCCGTAAGTGTTTCAGTCTCATTCAGGTGAATCTATCACTGACTCAAAAAGGTTGTGTTAGACTACTTGCTGACCATATGCAGCCATTCATGAACTTCATATTCCCAAACAACTACGGAAGTTTCACGGATGATAGTGATCAGAGTCATTGTAACACAGTTTGTTTGTAGGACTTTCTAGACGATTCCAGTGAATGATTTGGTCGTCCATATCGTCCAACATCAACCCCATCAAGCATTTGTAGGACACTTAAGTTTGGACCACACCTGTGGATTTATAATATATGGCTGATTAGTGAACTATTTATTTATTTCCAATCTGTGGCCGTTTGCTGATGATGCTGTGGTGTGTAAGAAGGCGTCGTCCTTAGGAATGGCGTGAAGTGGTGTGAGCAATGGCAGCTACCTCCTAGTAATAATAATAATTTCGTGTGGCTCATTGGCCTGGTGCAAGTCTTTCAGTTGGACGCCACTTCGGCGACTTCCGTGTCCCTAGCCTACTCTAGTAATCCAGATGAGGAAAGGGGACCTACCGGTTAACATGGAATCCAAACCGACTAGGTTTGTCACTGATAGTTCCGATCAATGTGCTAGTGTTACTGAGATGCTTTGGAACTCAAATGCGAGTTACTTGACGGAAGATGACGTTCTTTTCGAGAGACACTCTTGAACACAATTAGAAGGCCGGAATTCGGAGCGGACGGCAAACGCTTCTACTGACGCCAACCTACATTTCGCATAAAGACCACAAAGAAAATGTGAGGAGATTATTGCTTTTAAGGATGCATATAAGCAATCGTTTTTTCCTCGCTCTATATGGAAGTGTAACCGGAAAGCAAGTAAGTAGTATGGTATTGAGTACTATCCACCACACACCATTTCCCAGTGTGTATGTATATGTACATATTTGAATTCACTGATTGTTATTTCATTCATTTTCCTCGAAATACACGACATAAAATTTTAATACTCACCAAATTTATTGTTGTTACAAGCCGGTTTTCGGCTGTTACGCTATCATCAGATGAACGCTACAGTTATAGTAACGCATTTGGCAGTTTATGGTTCAACGATCTTAAGCTGTTGTATTAATATTTTATGTACTTGTATAGGTACTACCAGGCAGCTTCAAACATGTGTTAAACATTTAAATTCTGTTTAGAAATGCATCAAGTTTACTATTGAAATTGGGGGCAACTAAATAAATTGTTTCGACCCAAGTATAGATACCGGCAATATTTCACACATCTTCGAGATTAAAAGGAAATCATCCACCACAGAGAGTGTAATTAATACAATTTCACAACAACAGTTACAAAACATGCAGTACTTCTTCCCATTATGCATCGCTTATTATATGTCACCATGAGTAAAGAAAACTTCCAAATTGAATTAAATACTATCAGACGAATAGCATCAAACAATGGCTACCCTGCTACCTCAGTAGGCTCATTAAACACAAGAAATACAAAAAATAATGTCACATCCCTTCTTTACCCTGATCATAAGACCTCATCACCCCAAGACCCAATATCGCAGGTTTACAAAAAGTTTCTATGCTTGTGGCCAAAAAATGCAAGAAATTTCAAAGAATCGTTTCATGTACACAATACCATTGGTCGTTTTCTACCCAATGGCAAAGATAACAATCCAGGCTTGGAAAAGAGTTGAATACACTAAATTATTTGCAACTGTGGCATTTGTTACACTGGTCAGTTAAACATAGCTTTACGTACTAGACTGGAAGAACATCTCAAAAGTTGGAAAGGAATTTCAACATTTGCAGACCACCTGCTAAAAAAAGGCCACATTACAAGGTAAAACATGAGTCCTACACTGTATCCATAAAGAGAGGAAAATAGGCTACTTTGAAATATTGGAAATTAATAAATACATGTCACTTTCCCCAAACCTTGTACTAAATGTCCAGACACAATTTCTATTCTTACCACTTCTGTCAGTAGAATATAAACGAAACATGGAAATCACACACTCCTACTCACTTCTTCAAGTCCCTATTACAGATAGACAGCCTAACTACCTTCTATCATCACAGTTAACCTTCTATGTTCGAAATATTCGACCAGATAAACATAATTTCTTCCACCAATTTCCATTGTTTCAATTAATGTTCCTCAGTCAAATGATGTAATTTACATCTTGTATCACACATTTTAACAATGTTTAATAATTGTTACTCTAGTCTTATTTGAAAATTAATGTGCATATACTATCTATAAAACAACTGAAGCCGCGCGGGAGTAGCCGAGCGGTCTGGAGCGCCACGTTACGGACCGCGAGGCCTCCCGCGTCGGGTGTTCGAATCCTCCCTCGGGCATAGATGTGTGTGTTGTCCTTAGGTTAGTTTAAATTAGTTTAAGTAATTTGTAAGACTAGGGACAAATTACCAACGTAGTTTGGTCCCATAGAATTACAAACATTTGAACACTTTGAACAACTAAAGATCTTTGTATCTTTACTTCCTAGTTCCAACTACATATCTATAGTGTTTACCTGATAATAGTGTAACAACCGAAAACCGGTTTGGAAAAACAATAAATTTGCACAATATTGCAGATTTGTAATGTTACACTTTTATTTCGTTTCTTTCATTTAATAATTATTTATTATTTTTTGAAGCGTTATCTTTATTTTATCAGTCGTTCATAAGTAATAATTTAATGATGTATGAGACAAGAATACACAAATTTATTAATTATTATTCGTAATTCAGTTTTCTCGACTGACTGACATGATATAAACTAACGTAAAGTGCCTATCCGTCACTGTATAATGCATTATTGAGGCCAAATTTAAATATTTACGAGGTACGATTTTAGTTTTAAATTCTGACATATTTGTCACTTGATAATTGCCTGTCAGTCTCAAGGGGCATCCAGCAGTACGTTATATATTGTTTTGTGAGTGACGCATATTGAGAATATGCAACTTGGGATTTAACTTCAGCTGCATTTTATAGTTACCAAGCATTAAAACTTCAACATCTGCCTTTGTGTATTGCCCGCTGATCGAAATGAGAACCGTTGAACGAAACAGCTCGAACCAGGAATAAGTTATGCCTCCCACTAAATGTACTGTTTCATCTCAGTGGACAACTGCGAAAACAGGATTCTAGATACTTATTGTAATACATTTCATTTGGCGTTGTTGTTCTCGCAAGGGACCCATCCGAACTCAAAAAGCATAAACAACTGAAATTTTTAATATAAGTACGACTCCTTTTTTTTATTTTCAAAGTTACCGATCTAAAGCACAACGTAAGCTTCTGCTACGTATCATGTAATCGAGTTGTTTTGAAATCCAATTTGAAATTCTGTCTAGTAACAGCTGTCTAAATCTCTACGTATATAAAAACGAAAGGACACTCATTTATACACTCACTCACTGACTAAACACGAAATCTCGAAAACTATTTCACCTATGAAGCTTAAATTTGACAGGAATATAGTTTATAGGTAGTAAAAGTCAGCTAAGAAATGATTTTGCGATAGGACCAATAGTTCAGGAGATATGATGTCATGAACAATAAAAACTTCCCCGTCTTGCGGCACGTGTTACTGTGACTTTATCGGTCCACTATTTGAGAAGGAGAGCACTTAGCGCCTAGCAACAAATTTCAAACTTTTGGGAAACTTTTTCTCGCTGAGAACCACAGCAAAATGATGAAAGGAAAAAAGTTTGTCGCTTACTACATTTTCGGTGTTCATGCAGTAAAATTATGGCGTTTGGTACGACGCTACAATTTCTTACTCGTACACTATTACTTAAAATCGTTAGAAATCTTACAGCCAGTATACACATACCACTGAACCTACGTTCAACATTTTGTCGTAGTACGACACGCAGTTCATGAGATATGGAGTGATAAACAATTAGGATCATGAAAAACCGCCTCATCAGGCCTGACGTTTTGATTTATTGTGTCTTTCCTACTATCTCTGTTCGCGACGTATTTTGTAGACATTTTACATATACACCACTGGATGTGCCCGAAATAATATCGTATTACGACATACACTTCAGGTGCTATGGCGTCATGCATGAAAATTCGCTCTAATATGCATGAGATTGTAATTTACTACGTATTTACTACCAATTCCATTAACAACACGTTCGTAGTCGGTTTTCAAATATTTCACCGTTCGAATCTGGTAAATAATTTTTATAGGACACATAATTCAGGAAGTATTCTATATATATATATATATATATATATATATATATATATATATATATATATATATATATATAAAGGCGAAAGGTCAGTCACGCACTCACTCACTGACTAAACACGAAATCTGTAAAAATAATGCACCTATGAAGCTGAAATTTTGCCGGTGTGTAGTTTATAGGTAAAAGACGTCAGCTAAGAAAGTATTTTCGATAGGACAGAATTAAGGTGCAAGGAGGAGGATACTTTTCCTACAGACTGACCAAAGCTACAGTTTCAATCTGAAATTCACGATATTTTGCACATGTGAGGTTCAATACAAGAGGAAGGCCAGCGTCTACCTAAAGTTTCATACGGTGCATGGGGGAGGGTATCTTGCAAAATAAAAGCGTATCCCTGAATAACTTAGTCGCGCCATAACATGAGAACAGCCCGACAGATTTCACATATCTTTTTTGGTTGCTTTCATTATTCTCAGAACAAGCGTTTTATGAATTAAAACTGGAAAATTTGAGAACAACGAAGTGCGTTTCTCAATGTGACCCTGTTTTTATTGCGTACAAATCTATAGTTTTTTCCGATACTGATAAAATTTTGCATATCTGAGCTTAAAGACAAGAGGAATGTCACAGTCTGTATAAAATTTTGGTTGTTGCATGAGGGAGGGTACTTAACTTACGGGCTTTAACAATATGCATAGTTTTATTTCGATCTTCATTTATTTTTGCACACATGACCTTTAAACCAAGAGGAAGCTCACTGGGTACATAAATGTTGGTATGGTACATGACAGAGGGTAACCTTGTAAAAATCTTTGCCGAGAGGGAAGGATGGAACCGAACGGAGAGATGGGAGACAAAGAGATGGATGCAGAGACAGGACGGAAAAGTGTGGGGGGGGGGGGGGGGCTACGAGTGTGCAGGATAAGTAAGCACCTGGGTTTACATATAGTTTATGTTTGAAACTGACTGAGGTCCGGAACCCTGAAAAATAATAAAAACAATACGCACAGCCAAACAACTGTCTTTATTGACACTTCGCAAGTACGGCAACTGAGATTTGTTTTTGAGAGTCACAGCAGGAGCTCATATAGATAAAAGATTACAGAATAAAACGAGCTTTTCAGATATACCAACAGAATAAAGTTCTTATCCATTGCAAGATGCAGTATTGTCCGCGTACACTAGCAAGAAGAAGGACTAATATCAGTATCTGCTTGTTGTTTGGAGTGGGTAAAGGATGAGTTGAGGAGAAAAGTCGTATACGCTAATATTTTTATGTTCATTTACCATATAATTACAGAAGAAGTCTAAGTACAGCGAATTTTTGGACAGTTAAAAGATACTGTTCAGTAGTATTCAAGAGTAAGCCCATTTTCTAAAATGTTCGGCGTATGTAAATCTCAGAAAACGGTTTCCTCTTTTGTAGACCAAATGTTTGACTTACTGGCTTGTTTGCATTTTACTTCGCGCCACGATAGCTGAGCATACATCTGTTTTAAAATAAATAACCATACGCTTCAGTTGCATGCACTAAGAATCACACATTTAAATGAATTAAATGTACACTCCTGGCCATTAAAAATGCTGCACCATGAAGATGACGTGTTACAGGCGCAAAATTTAACCGACAGGAAGACGATGCTGTGACATGTAAATGATTAGGTTTTCAGAGCATTCATACAAGGTTGGCGCCGGTGACGACACCTAATACGTGCTGATACGAGGAAAGTTTCCAACAGATTTTTCATATACAAACTGTAGTTTAACAGCGTTTCCTGGTGAAAAGTTGTTGTGATGCCTCGTGTAAGGAGGAGAAATGCGTATCATCACGTTTCAGATTTTGATAAAGGTCGGATTGTAGCCTATCGCGATTGCGGTTTATCGTATCGTGACATTGCTGCTCGCGTTGGTCGCGATCCAATGACTGTTAGCATAATTTGGAATCGATGAGTTCAGGAGGACAATACGGAACGCCGTGCCTAATACCAATGGCCTGTTATCACTAGCAGTGGAGATGACAGGCATCTTATCCGCATAGGTGTAACGAATCGTGCAGCAACGTCTCGATCCCTGAGTCAACAGATCGAGACGTTTGCAAGACAACAACCATCTGCACGAGCAGTTCGACGACGTTTGCAGCAGCATGGACTATCAGCTCGGAGACCATGGCTGCGGTTACCCTTGACGCTGCATCACAGACAGGACGAACCTGGGTGCACGAATGGCAAAACGTCATATTTTCGGATGAATCCAGGTTCCGTTTACAGCATCTTAATGGTCGCATCCATGTGTTGGTGACATCGCGGTGAACGCACATTGGAAGCGTGTTACTCGGCGTGATTGTAAGGGGTGCCACTCGTTACACGTGTCTGTCACCTCTTGTTCAAAAATGTTCAAATGTCTGTAAATCTATCGGACCAAACTGCGTGGTCATCAGTCCGTAGCTTACAAACTACTTAAACCTAGGTAAACTAACCTACGGACAAACACACACACACACCCATGCCCCAGGGAGGACTCGAACCTCCACGGCGAGAAACCGCGCCCTCCGCAGCGAGGTGCTTTAGACCGCTCGGCTACTCCACCGCGGCTGTCACCTCTTGTTCGCATCGACGGCACTTTGAACAGTGTCCGTTACATTTCAGTTGTGTTACGACATGTGGCTCTACCCTTCATTCGATCCCTGCGAAACCTAACATTTCAGCAGCATAGTGCACGGCAGCATGTTTCAGATCCTGTACGGGGGCCTTTCTGGATACGGAAAATGTTCGACTGCTGCCCTGGCCAGCACATTCTACAGATCTCTCACAAATTTAAAACGTCTGGTCAATGGTGGCCAAGCAACTGGCTGGTGACAATAAGCCAGTCACTACTCTAGATGAACTGTGGTATCGTGTTGAAGCTGCATGGGCATCTGTACCTGTACACGCCATCCAAGTTCTTTTTGACTCACTGACCAGGCGTATCAAGGCCGTTATTACGGCCAGAGGTGCTTGTTTTGGGTATTGATTTCTCACTATCTATGCACCCAAATTGCTTGAAAATATAATCACTTGTCAGTTCTAGTATAGTATATTTGTCCAATGAATACCCGCTTATCATCTGCATTTATTCTTGGTGTAGCAATTTTAATGGCTAGTAGTGTAAATACGCTGTCGGCAATAAAAATTAGCTCTCTTAGAGATTTCCAATTCACACAAGATTTTATTACTAAGACTGTGCGTACGGAGCATATGAACTGATTACATTTACAGATCAACAGCTCAACAGGTACTGAACTATCAGGCGTCGATCCATGCTGAAGCACCCATATTAGTACGTACTGAAACCTTCATGGGTGACGATCCATATGCTAATACTAGATTTTTTCAATCGTACTGATGGCGGATAATACATTGGGATGCATTAATCACCGATATCGGAAAGATTTGTGGGTCACACGTGTCATTTGTCGCCCTAACATACCCCGCATTTGCTCTACTGGTGATAAATCCGGAGAGCTTTCTGACCAGCAAAGTACGCTATGTGATCAGAAGTTTCCTAAGGCCTGGCTTAATGTCCAAATGTTTGCAAAGCTTAAGAGACTTAACTGTGGGGTCATCAGTCCCTAAACGTACAAACTACTTATGAATTAACTTATACTAAGGACAACACAAACATTCATTCCCTAGGGAGGATATGATTGTCCGACGCGGGAGGCCGCGCGATTCGACACGTGGCATTCCAGACCGTTCGGCTACTCCCGCAAGGTGCGTCTCCTGTTGGTAACGCTGAAATTCACTATGGCCTTGGCCCACCCTTAACCGTGATGATAGCTTCCTCTCTTGCAGGTATACGTCCATTTAGGTGCTGAAAAGATTCTTGGGGAATGGCATCCACTTTTCACGGAATCTGTACTAAGCAGAGATATGGATGTAGGTCGTTGAAGTTGGACATGTCCGAAAGAACAGCCTCCACACCAATATAATAATTATATGCACGCGAATATCGACGTTACTTTCAATTACTTCACCGCAGATGCGGTCATTCATCCGATCTCGCACTGGAATCCGTAACGGCGAGTGTAAGAGGGCTAGGTCGATAGGGGCGCTACCGCCATGGCGTGCGACTTTCTGGGAATTTGAGACGGATGGGAGGCGAGCACGGGCAGCCAAGTGGAGCCGGGCGCCGTGGCTCAGCGCGCCCGGTCAAAGGGCTCAATGCCCTCTGTAATAAAAAAGCTGAGCCAACAACACACCGAACAAGAACGAACAGAAACGATCAGCGTCCGCAACGAAGAGAACTACCCATAGAAAAAAAAAATAAATAAAAATAAAAAAAAGTGGCTAAGGCTACCGCTGCGACGTGCGAGACCCGGGTTCGATTCGCGGCCCGGCTAACATTTTTCACATGTCGCCATTGTTTTATTTTAATGCCCTTATGCAGCCACTGTCATTCCTTTCTTTCCTAATCCTTCTTCCTTCCCCTCCTTTGTCAATAATTTGCGTATACCTTATGGTGCCGATTTCTTGGACATTCTCTAACAGCTCCTAATAGTGACAGGAATTACCGACAAGATTAAAACCAGCTCTACTATAATAATGACTTTCACCATAGTGGTAGGTAGAGACGTTTGTATCAGATTTAATTGACTAAAGGCCCCTTTCACCTCTATATCTGGACATGTTAAAATCAGAAGCATAAGAGCCAGATCCGAAAGTACTTAAAAGGATTTAAGCCACTGGCATCTCTGTACCAGCCAATTTTTTTCCTGAACTCCACAGTATTATTTCCTTCCATTGAATAGTAGTGAACTCTGACCACTGAAAATCAGTTTCGTTACTGTACCGCTTGACAAGACCATTCCCTTAAAACCTAAACCCCAAGAAGGTAGGCGGCTGCGATCGAGTGTAGGCAGCAATGCTTATGAAGTTCCCCGCTGCCGCTATCAGACCTCTTACTCACATCATAACGTATAGAAGTAGACTGATCTCTCGTTTCCAATAACAAGGGCTGAATGGGGTTAGTTCAGGAATCTCCCACTGCGAGGGGCTGCGATCGTTTCGAAAGCTCTTGTCTTATGTTTATAAATGCTATAATACGGTGGTTCGTTGTTGATTTGTGGATATTTCGGTTTCTATATGAAGAATTGTGCAGTGTTACAGACTGTTAGTGTGTCAGATAATAAATTTAATCGCAAGGAGCTAGTGCCATGCAAATATGTCGATTGAAATTAATAGGTGGCGATGCCTTCCTGATTTGTTGATACAAGTCATGATATAGGAATTCAAAGCAGTTAAGACGCTTTTTTAAGCAACAAAATCTTTAGAAAATATAAACAAATAGAAAGAAGTTACCAGACAAGGGGCTAACAAGAAAGTCGTACATTGTGATGCTGACTTTCCTGAAAATTTTATATCGCAAACTGTTAAATTCATTATTCATGAAAGGAAGCAGAGTTGATAAGAATTAATTGGCACTCGAAACCAAATTCACTCTTAAAATTTTACCGAAATTGCCCAAGTATTTGTCCATTCAGTTAAATTAAAGAAAACTCCGTCAAATATTAAATATTAATAAACCATTAACTGTAAAACAATCTCCTTCGCAAATATATAAGAATTTTTGACAGTGATACTACTTCTGATTGACGTAGAACCCAATTATTTGGTACGCCTAGCCCTAATTTAATAGATGTGCTTGAAGTAAGTGCATTGAAGGCACAAATAAAAAACATTCCTTGGCTAGGGAAACAAATAAGGCTAGAGAATCCTGCTTCTGTACGCAGAGACACACTCCATTACACTGGGAAAGCAACATTGTTGCTCCTCGGTAGATACAGGGTTCGAAGCAATCTTGCTTGACTAAACGACAAGATAATCTAAATCCTGAGTTAAAGGGCTGTAAAGTAATCGTTGAATACACAGCAGTGGGGGAGGATTACAAATCGAGAATGTTCTGAAATACGTATTACAGAACTGACAACGTTTATCTCGCAGAATTGATAAAAGTGAGTTGTTAATATGTATATTTTTGTAGTAAATTTCACGACCGTCATCTAATTGCTCTGCTGCAGGAATATGAAGTGACACAGTAAGAAGAAATGTAGGTGTTGCTGTGTACCATTCAATCACTCTTTTTTCTGGCTTATTTAATACAGTAACAATCCAAAAATTACTTATTGCATGAGAAGTCGTGTAGTTTTTCATGCCGGAAAAATAAAATTATCACTTATGAGTCTCGGCTTAAGTAGTCCAGTTCAAGTATATTCCCGCGACATACATGAAAATCGCGACATCATAACACGCAAAAGAGCTACGAATGCGTATGTGTAACTTCAGTGCATGGGAACGTAGCAGGTAAATTTGAACTAGCGCCGCCAAGTGGTGAAACCACTTCTATCTTCTATTCGTTATGCACATTTTTTTCAACTATGTTAAGAGAACTGGCAAGTACCCCACTGGGTGGAAACATGCAGAGGTGTTTGCCAGCCCTAAACCAGGGAAAGACACTAGAT
This sequence comes from Locusta migratoria, assembly GCA_026315105.1. Classification (NCBI taxonomy): domain Eukaryota; kingdom Metazoa; phylum Arthropoda; class Insecta; order Orthoptera; family Acrididae; genus Locusta; species Locusta migratoria. The sequence continues at coordinate 224,451,802 of CM048751.1, read as the reverse complement.
TATTGCATAAAACAGGTGTCAGTTCTCGAGACGTGTTCCATGATATCCCGATATGTGTCAACAACGAGCAAAATAGGCGATAATACAACCGGCAATAAGGCACTGTTGTGTTCGCGATTTAAGGAGGGCTTAAGGGGCACAGTAGCATTCTGTCAAACGTAAGGTTGGAGACAGAGATCAAAAATTCTCGCGCGGCCTGAGAGACCACACATTACTTAATTCTTTGGTCTTGACAAATCTTATGTCATTATAGTAGTGTTCCGAGGAATTGTATCCTCATATCGCGAAAAAATATGTCTAGATTACCGTGACGGGAAAAACATGCTAACACCGTAATATTAGGCTCTTGAGTATACACTGTGCTGGGTTTGTTTGAATTCGAAGACAGTGACCCACAACAACAGTTCTTTTCCTGCTGCGACCTGAAGCTTGCTTATCAGTTGGCATGGTGTATCTACAAGGCTAGGGTTCATCTAAACGTGAGTCTGTGAGGCTAAGATTCATGCAAACGTGCCGATAATATGGTGTATTTTTCACCGATAACTGAAGTGCTACAATGTGCTTAATTTTCTTCCTTCGGATAGTGTATATTCCTTTACATACAATACGGGGCATCTGTAGAAATATCAGAAAGTACCAACTTCTTGATTCTCTTGTTAACCAATATCTCTGTTTTGAGTTTAATTGTAATTTTGTCATATGTCTGGTAGAGATATGAACTGCTTTATCAGCTTATTAAAATTGCTTTTTATATTGCTGGAAGGATCATCTGCCTCGTACATAGTTAACTTATCGGTTGACTGCGATCAGTGGCCAGATAAAATAACTGATGACTTACAACAAACTATTATTATTATTAAAAGTGAGACAATTACAAGTGACAAGGAGAATTAAAAAACACATAGTCCGAAATTAAAAAACACACATATGTAGAATAATAAAAACCATGTTGAGTAAAATAACACTTGATGACACAAAACAGGACGTCGACGAAGCACAGAATTAAAACACATGGGAAGTCGAATATTCGGCTTGATCGACGGCTGCTGAAGTACTAAAACACCACTTGAACATGGAGCACAAACACTGGCACAACACTAAACGGCGCACTGTTAAAATATGTCGTCACAGGGGCCACGCAGTGGAAAAAGGGGACGGGAGAAAGACGGGAGGGGCGGCAAAGAGGGGTTGGCGAGAGACAGGAGGGGGGGGGGGGAAGCCGCAAGGACTCACCGTAGGAGGGAGCTGGGAGAGTAGAGCCAAGCGCGGGAGCGGACAGGGATGGGAGGGGGGAGGAAGGGAGACGTAGAAATACAGGGATGGACTAAGGTTGGGAGGAGGGGTAGATGTCGGGGAGAAGGAGTTGACGGAAGTTACCCTCAGAGAGGACGCAGAGAGTGTGAAAAGAAGGGAGGGAGGGATAATAAGGTATCGGCGCGGCAGAGGCGCAAACTATTGTAGAGAGGCACTTTTCAAATAACTGACGTCAAGTTACCTACCGAGAGGAGAGGTAGAAGATTGACTCCGGCAAATTGCAAAAGAAAATTGCCTAATGGCGAAGAAATCTGCGGGGTTTTCGAACTGGAAAAATATGTTCGGATTTCTAGCCAAACACGAAAAATCCTCAAACCACATAAAAGAATGGCACTCATGGCGAGAATTACACTTACGTATGCCTACAGGCAAAACATTCGATGAAGATAATGGGAGACTGGTTCAGACTGAGACTGAACATTGGTATGAAGTATAAAAAAGGTTGCTTTGCGTTACACAGTTTCCTGACACGCGGGGATTAGGGTTATGAGGGACAGCAGATGATCTCTTTAAATTAAATAATGGAAATTTATTCCAACTAATGGAGCATATCCATACATTTGATGTTGTATTAAAAGAACATTGACGAATAGCAAATACTCAGGAAACCAATGTTTACTACATCAGTAAGGGAACTGATGCCGCCTCACAACTTTACTTCCGCCAGTACCTCGTCTCCTACTTTCCAAACTTCACAGAAGCTCTCCTGCGATACATGCAAGACTAGGAGTGCTAGTCTTACAAGTTTCGCAGGAGAGCTTCCGTGAAGTTTGGAAAGTAGGAGGCGAGGTACTGGCGGAAGTAAAGTTGTGAGGCGGCATCGTGAGTCGTGTCGGGATAGCACAGTCGGTAGAGCACTTGCCCGCGAAGGCAAAGGTCCCGGGTTCGAGTCCCGGTTCCGGCGTGCAATTTTAATTTGCCAGGAAGTTTCATATCAGCGCACACTCTGCTGCAGAGTGAAAGTTTCATTCTGCGAATTGAGCGTATTGCCCAGGTGACGTGCTTCGTCAGATTCAGGTTCAGTGGCGTAAGACGGAACACACATATTTCGTGAACGTTGTCACATGTCGAATCGATGTATTCGGCAAATGATACAACATTGAGGAGTACGTACTTTGGTGTGTAGCAAATAGTCATAAGTCTTGAATCGATCGGGACACAGAATCAAGTATTTTTTTATTAATTTTTCAATGCTTGTATGCTTTTCATGACTGCATTCAATTACCAAATAAGACAATTACAGTTAAATAGCGCTTTTTAATAATGACTATATAAATTTTCTCATCAACATAAAATCGAGGAAAGTACTAAAATTGGAAAGTAATGTGGCAGGAGATGGCTACTGACATTCCTAAGCGCCATTTGATTCATTTTACGTTAGTATATGACCTAGACCCGCTCACAAAAATCACAAATTTTTTGTATCTATGACGTACAGCAAACAACGTTTTTCAAAAGTGTTCAAATGTTTGTAAATCTATCGGACCAAACTGCGTGGTAATCAGTCCGTAGCTTACAAACTACTTAAACCTAGGTAAACTAACCTAAGGACAAACACACACACCCATGCCCCAGGGAGGACTCGAACCTCCACGGCGAGCAACCGCGCGCTCCGCAGCGAGGCGATTTAGACCGCTTGGCTACTCCACCGCGGCACAACGTTTTTATTTTCATTGTGACTACCTCGACTGGTGCAACAGTTCTACTTGTTGATGTCTGCATGGCAAGAGCCAAAAAAAGGAAAGCCTTATGGCATGAATGGTTGAAATTTTGCGAAACTTTTCACTGACAGTATTGAAAATCACTATACAAATGTAATTACCGTTTCAAGAGATACTGAATACAGTTATGAAGAGTATGTGATTACATTAACAAAACATACATACTTCAGTACGTAGAGCGACATATGAACTACAGTCATTTATCACATGCTTGGGCATGGACATTGCGGATACTTTTGCCACCTGGAAGCCGCCATGTGAGGTCAGTTCGCGGTCTTTTATTCGCGAACAGCGCCGAAGACTGCCGGAAATACACGATCGACAGATGATGTGCAACTTTGTAGTCACGTTAGAAGTACTCTTTGCACAGCCATAATGAAAATGCAGTGAATAGTTACGATAAAATATATTGTTTTTGTGGTCTTCAGTCCAGAGACTGGTTTGATGCAGTTCTCACCCTGCTCAATGCTGAGCAAGCCTCTTCATGTCCTTATAAGAACGTCAACTTACATACATTTGAATCTGCTTACTTTATTCATCTCTTGGTCTTCCTCTGCGATTTTTACCCAACACACTTCCCTCCAATGCTATATTCACTATTATTTGATGTCTAAGAATGTATCCTATTAATCGATCCCTTCCTTTAGTCCAGGTACACCAGAAATTCCTCTTCTCCCCAATTCTCTTCAGTATCTCCTCATTAGTTACGCGAACCGCCCACTAATCTTCAGCATTCTTCTGTAGGTCAAATTGTTCAAATGTTTGTATATATTATGGGACTTAACTACGGGGTCATCAGTCCCAAAACTTACAAACTACTTATCAACTAGCTAATCCTAAGGACGGCACAAATATCAATGCACGAGGGGGGATTCGAACCCCCGACCGTAGTGGCCGTGCAGACCGTGAGTGGAGCGCCTCGGTCCCCTCGACCACCGCGGCCGGCTTCTGTAGGTCCACATTTCAAAAGCCTCAATCCTCTTCTTGTTCGTACTGTTTATCGTCCATGTTTCACTACCATGCAAGGCAACATTCCACACAAAAGTCTTCAGAAAAGACGTCCTGACACTTAATATTCGATGTTAAAAAATGTCTATTTTTCAAAAATGCTTTTCTTCCCATTGCCATTCTGCATTTTATATCCTCTATACTGAGACCATCATATGTTATTTTACTGTCCAAGTAACCAAACTCGCCTACCACCTTTATTGTTTCGTGTGAGGAAATAAAACATTTGCATATTATCTGAAGAAATATTTCCGCAAAGACCAATCTTGTGTTGCACAACGGTGCCACCATAGGAATAAGTGATTTCATTTTTTAACAATTCCATGAGATGGGGACACAATACAACTTCAAAGGAATAAATAAGGAAAATAAATTTTTATTGCCTGACGCTATAATAGGTACAGCAACGTCGCAAAATAATAAGTCCCATATGATAACAGCAGTTACTTTTAGAATTCTGTCATTCAGATAATTCGTGAAAAGGGGTTGGAGATTGACTAATACTAATCAGTAAAGTATAAATAAACGAATATACAATTTCCATCGACCTAATTTTCTGGTGACAAACGTAATACAGTCATAAATAGAATGAGAAGAATTCATGCATTTTTATTAAACACTTATTAACTTATAACGTATGATATTTTGTCGAAACTGACATCGTGAGAATCGTGGCTGTTGTAATACATTGTTTATAATTAATACAGCGACCAGCCACAAGTATGACCGCTTTTGGAAGTATTCAGATCCCTCTTCAGATGTGTTTCATGCTTTCGAGCAAGGGCCTTGTTTTGTATTAGTTAAAATATCGCAGCCCTAGGATGGACAAATAATATTTCGTTAACTATTTGCTTAAGTTAACTTTAATTTCCTTTATGTTCGTCTTTATCAACATGTTTATACAAGAGTTTTATAATTAAAAATATATGAAGTGTGGTAAAAACGTACATGTTGTGTCCTCTTCTGTGATGAGATTTTTATTGTGTATTTTTCTGAAGTGTAAACAGGTGGCCAATTGGAAAATGCACTCAGAACGTTCTAGACCTAAAATGTCATATGTTAATTACTTTCTAGATCTTCCTTTGCGTTCCACTTTAGTTTATAATGTAGTTTTCAGATTTTTGAAAATATTTTGGACAAAAAATTATAATGTTACAACTTATAATGGATAATATAGAAGGAATGGACACAGTTTTCAACATAGCATATGCCCGGAGGAAAAACCCGTCGTTACATTAAGATATGTAGCTCCTATTGCTTCTATTACCTTCTTACATCCACAGAAGAAAAATACAAAAAGAATGTAACACTCTGTTTCACACATTTGAATAGTGTGTTCATTTCTTTACTCTAATTACGTTATTCAGCAGGGATGGCACAAAATAAGTCTGAGTCATGTACCCTTCAGCGAAATCATATATTTAATGAAATTTATAACTTACGTATCTTGTTCCATATTATTTAAAATGAAATTAATTTTTACATTATTTAAATGAGTTAACACACAAAAATATTCACACATGTAATACAGCGCCCTCGGAATTTTGCGAAATAATGTCAGGGTCTATTACTGAATGCCTCTCTAAAACTGGTTTATACTAGAAGCCATAATCTTCATGTTACGATGAGCTGGAAGTAGCAGAATTATTGTGTAAACTCCTTTGACAACTGGGATGAGTCATACGTTGTTGCTGGTCATCACGAAAATCCAACTGACGCTGGTAACGTTGAACCAGATTAATCATTTCTGTCTTGTCGTTTAACTACTTCAGCATTGATTTGCCTTAGGTCGCGCACTGCTGACCGCGGCAGTACGTTCTGTCAGACTGCTCTTCCCTGTTCGTCTACATCGTGTCACTGAGTTTGGCATCATAGAGTACAGCACAGTGTAGGCAACAGCCACACGCGTCATTTTTGTGTCCCAGCCTCGTCGCCGCATTTGTGTCTCGTTTCCGTCGTAGGTGTCGGTGGCCGAGTAGGAAGATCGACACAGGAATAAAGGATGCACGCTTATGCAGGTAGGAGGTGACCAGCCAGTGGGACAGCAGAAACTAGAAACACTAGAGTAAATTAGAACGAGATATATATTTCTTAGTGACTTAGTAATACTTAACTTTTACAGAGCTCAGTACTGCAGAATGCTAATACATAGTTGAGCTAGAGGCCTGCCTAGTGCCTATCCGATAGCCAAGTCTTCACTGGTGCCTGTCTGATTCCGAAGTGTTAGCTGGTTCCTATCTCAGTCCCAAGTGAACGATGTCGTTCAGTGGTGGCCACGAGCGGAGTTGTAGCAGAGGACGCTCGTGGCTGACGTTGTAAAAACACCGCGCCGTGCGTGCATGGGGGCGCGCGGCGAAAGTAGGTGGCGCGCACTTTGGACTTGTGCGACACCACAGACATTACGCGATCACTCGCGTGTGTCAGTGGGAACTCAGCGATAGTGTTACGAACCTTAAGTGAACGAAAATGCCACGTTATTGAAATAACATTCTGTTATTTTTCCATATTTCCTGATAAAAAGTCCATAAAAGTATCTGAGCCGTCTGCATCCAATGATGCGGTAATAATGCGCCTCCTGGAGGATGCTGCAGCGTCGCGTCCAAGATTTAGTCGACGAGAGTGACATCCACCCGTACGAAGTGGCAGGAGTGGAGGATACGAGTGAGAAGCTTTATCTTAGAAAAGATAAGGCGACGAAGTGGACTAACAAACCACCTTCTACTTTTCTTAGCGTAGTGAGTCACTGCATCATTAGACAACGTCCAGGTGTAAAAGGCGAATGCTACAAATGCCGCCGCCATATCGCAAAACCTTCCATCATTAACTAATAGTGCAACTATCCCGGCAAAGTGTAAATACAAGTGGAATGTCGATTCAGCTGCAGACTCGACTGAATAGATTTTTACCCCACAAGGAACGTGAAAAATTCCCCACATTACCTCCCAAATTGCGAAAGTGTCGACCGTGCAAGGCTGAAACAAGATTTAGTAGGGTGATGAATTATGAATGTTTAGGTTGTTATCAACCAATCTGCCTAAGCCACGTAAAATATTTGTGCCAAACATGTGATTCAGATTTTGATTTGGGAGCCTAAGCATCGGGTTTTGTGTGCAGATGTGGCGAGAAAAGATGATTCCACATCAGAGTAGATCGCCTAATGTCTTTTAAAAATAGTTTTATTATTTTTATGGATGTCTGTTCAACCTATTTTGAATACTGTTCGTGGGAAATTTTTGTTATTTTAGTTTAAGATGTATTCTTTTCATTAAATCCATTCCTTGGTTTGAATTTGCTATAACTCCTTCCTTTAGACCCTCTTAAAGACTAGAGACTAGCCAACATGCCGGCCGCGGTGGCCGAGGAGACTAAGGCGCTCCAGTAACGGTGTGCACGGCCACTTCGGTCGGGGGTTCGAATCCCCCATCGGGCATGGATGTTTGTGTCGTCCTTATTATAAGGTAGTTCATAAGTAGTTTGTAAGTTTAGGGACTGATGACCCCGTAGTTAAGTCCCATAGACTATACAAACATTTGAACTAGCCAACATGTGCTATGAATTTCAATTAATATGAGGGAGCTAGCCCGCAAAATTCGTAGGTGGCCTCTCAGGGCGGGTGTGCGTGATTTTGTTTCATCAGGTGGTACGCCCGATGGAGGGTTGAGGGTCATACTTAGAAATTTCGTCTGATCTGCCCGTCTGCTGAAGAATTTCTACTCAAAGTGCTATCATACTTGCCGACAGTTTCATGAAACAGTTCACTTAATTATCTTTTCAATGCTAGCAATGTCGGATATTAACCCTTTCATTCCAAGTGTTGATCCTGGACAACAACGTATTAAAAGTTGATTTATACCGTGTTTTGTGCATCAATCCGTAAAGTTGCATTTTTGTTGATGAATAACGTGTTTCTATTACGACATTTTGCCGCTTGGTGTGGCGTATAACCACTTCTGAGACTTTAATCTGTCCATCTTGGAGGTTGTGTTGCGTTACGGTCCTACGTGGCTGAGAGTGTGAGCGTGAGTGTGGTTCCCTTTATTTTATTCCAGCAGTGACCTGTCTTGTCTTTGGTGCTGTGGCGAAGATTATGCTAGCATTATTGATCTGACAGTGTTAACCATCAACAAAATAACGTCCAAGTAATAAAATACCTCGATACAAACGTCTGTGTCTTGCATGAAAAAAAAAAATGTTTGTAGAGCTTATGGGACTTAACTACGGGGTCATCAGTCCCTAAACTTACAAACTACTTATGAACTAGCTTAAACTAAGGACGGCACAAATATCCATGCCCGAGGGGGGATTCGAACCCCCGACCGTAGTGGCCGTGCAGACTGTGACTGACGCACCGCAGAACGCTCGGCCACCGCGACCGGCATGAAAAACATGACATAAAAGTCAATAGTTCGACCAAAAATTTTAAAACACATATTTTGATGTTTATTGCACTGATTAATACAGATAACACTGAATTTTAATTTCCCCAAAGTTGATTTCATAATGTGGGACTGGAAGGGTTAATCAGCTGAGGTGCTTCACTGATACGACAGTGGGTCTTCCACAGTTTGTGTTCTGTCTGTAATTAACTCAAGTTACGATTGACTGACAGGAAAGTCCATAAGAAGCCGTAATCAGCTCCCAAGTCCTCGCTTTCATAATACAACGCCTTTGTTATTATATTGATCTTTATAGGCGTTTGCTTCGAATCTTACAAGTATAAGGTTATTACAGATTACAGCATTCTTTTAGTATCTATTGTTAGAATTTCTTATTACATTATTATGTTTATGTTCTTCATAAACTGAAGAACAACTCTAAATCAATCTAAATTTATAGATGCTGCCGTATATGTCAGCGAATGCGTTGATTTTAGTGTCTGTAGCATTACATTGTGCCTACAGGTGGAACATGATTTAAATATTGTCGTCAGATTATTTTCACATTTTACGAAACAAAGGGACCTTCCCATGTATATTTATTATCTACGACAGTATATCTAACGGTTATAGTTACGTCGTGAATTGAGTATTTCTGAACAAAGATGCTCCGACAAAACCCTAGCCTAGTGCTTGCACAAAATGTAGTCATTTTCCTTTTACAGATAGAATTACTGCTATTCGAGTCGTTATGGAGACTGTTCATTAATACAGGTGGGGGAAGAAAATGACTGGCAACCCTTTATCTCATCATAATTTCGAAAGTAATATTTTATCATACTAACATAGCGAAACACTTCTGTTAACTGGTCAAATGTACTATTTTTTCGACTTTCTCTCCCACTTAAATTACCGTTTAAGGAATTTTCAGGCACATGGGGTAACTTATCATTGAGTGCATCGACATAATTGTGATATCATACACAACCACTGATGGCAATGGCTTCATTACTATGTTTTAATTATTATCTGCATCTGCATATCTACTTAGATGAAACAAGAACATCTTGGCGTGACGCAGTTCTCAACAATAGATGGGTCGCTCTTGCGACCTGTGTAGTTGCTAATCAACAGTAAGTAACGAAGCGTTAGGCTGCCATCTTGAATGTGATAGTCGTCAGTCAGCGAACTCGAAAGAAAACCGTTTAGTGAAATGAAGTAAACGGTCCACCAACTGGACTCAGAAGGTAAGTCATCACAAACATGTGTTCTACCAATAAGTGGAATCGTAAACACAGATTTCAAACTGATAGTATCTTCCTCTGGAAACACGGCACATATGACACCTAATTAGGTATTTATATATCAGTTATACATCAGTTACGACTTCGTCAGCGAAGTCTGCTGATGTACGTAATGCCCTTTGAATGCCCTTTGAAAACTCAACCATATAAGAGAAGAAATAATAGATTTTCGTGTTGACAGTGAAATGAATAAAAGTTTGTCATGATTGGGGGGACGGGGTAGCATCTATTCAATTAATTTACTATGTAACACAGAAAAGATCGGTAATTATCTTTATTAAGGTGAGCAGTTAAACTTCCATTTCAAACACCACATTGGAAAGGAAACCTTTCCAATAACACTTTTGAAAGAGATTTTCTTTGTGATGTTGCGCATAAGATGAAAGATCCGACGAAGGCAGATTAAACTGCTGGAACCGGTCAACTTCATGAAGATAATTGGCGATCTTTGCTGTTTTATTTAATAAATTAGTGATATACATAATTAATGTCCCTGTTACATAGTTTACATGGTCTTGTATGTACCCTGGTCAGTTCAATAAATTAATTATCCTCGTAAAACTAATACTTTTCGCCAGGATTAGCACACTACGCCGTCCACGATGTAAGTTAAATTTAATAATTGAAAGAATACGGAAGCTATCTGACACAACAGTTACATTCAGCGTAATTTAATTTGCAAACCAGTCACACAAGCTGTTTCTGAAGCTTTGTCTCAGGGACTTTCTGGTGGAGAAACATGTATTATATCTGTCTTTTGATGACAGGAAAGTGGGAATACAACGCATTATACGACCATACTGCCCTATTTAGTTTCTGTGTGAAATGATCTCAGATAACGTTCCACAAGTCGACTCCGTCTCCCCAATGATGTCTTCAAACACAGAGTTTCGATTCACATAGCAGAGCAACACTATGCAGAATGATTCCGTGATGTTATTTCAGTCTTTTAGGTATGATGGTGAAGTATGTCTAATGGAACCTAGTGTGAAACGGACCGAGATAGAAATTACAAACGAAATTGTTCTGATACGTGTATCAAACCTTAATGTATCGGTACTTCTGTTGTTAACTTTCCAGCATAGGTAATCCCGCGAGTACATGCGATTAGAGTTTAGAATAATAATTTACTAAATGTAATGTCGATGTCGTGTTGTATTCTGAGATGAGCACCCCTAGTGTAGCATGTCTGCCCTTACAATTTGAATAAGTATCGTCGATAAGCCTTAAACACATAAAGCGATTCCCAGAGGCGAAGTTTGCTCTTACAAATTTTGGCGTGTGGGCAAATAAAGGAAAGGAGCAGATAAAGGGAAAGATTATGCTGAACCAAACATCAGCGTTGAAGACATTTGGCTCTACTATTGTGAAATTGCCGGGAATTTAAAATAGAGGAAATATTCCCACGCAATGTTGCCGGTAATATTCCCAAAATACGTAAATTTCCAGGAATTTATGATTAATGAGGCTGATAGCTCAATAAAACGTAATTAATAGGTTTAAGACAGTAATTATATAGTTAAATTGAACTCAAAAACTGAAACATATTTTAATAAAAATGATAAATATATGTCTTGGAAATTTACTATTTTAAAAATGAAATTTTTAAAATAAACACGAACACTCTATGGAAAGCTTTAGGATTATGTGGATCTAGACTTAACCTTCTTGTTTGAAATATGCATTTTTCTGTTTTCAGTATTTTAAATATCAAAGAATTGGATCTATAACGACCAAGCATCTAAATTTACGATTCTTACTTTTCCTACCTCGAAATGATGAACCTTTAGAAAAACAAAATTTATAATATTGACTAGCTGCAAGTACCCGGCTTTGCCCTGGGTTACAAAACCTATTTAAGAACCATCCCCATGTAATTTTGTGTACGTGTACAAAATTTCACGTTATTTGGTTGTCTGGATCTTGAGTTATAAGAAAACAGACAAAAATTCAACAAATGCGTCTTAGATGTATAGAGATTGCAATCCAAGTCTGTAAGTAAATTACTCTCCCTTATGCCCCGAACGAGATTTTATGAAGGCAGCACCTCCATCTTGTTTTCTAAGTCCAGTGTACAAAATTTCATCAAGATCGGAGCAAAACTCTAGATTTTGGCGCAATCCATAAGTACCTTCCATCATGCAGTGAACGACATTTTATGTAGACAGTGCTCTTCCTCTTGTTTTGAAGGTCAATTGTGCAAAATTTCATAATATCAATGCGAATATATAGATTTACACGGATACATTGAAAATGCACTTTCACTTTTCCTCAATTTTTTCGGTTGGTTTTCCAAAAAATGGAACGAAAGCTGTTTAACACCCTTCCCCATGTAATTTTGTGTACGTGTACCAGATTTCACGTTATTTAGTTATCTGGATCTTGAGTTATAAGAGAACAGACAGACAAACAATAAATGAGTCTTATAAGTATAGAGATTTGTCATCTAGTGAGTAGCTACTAAATACTAAACTACACAGGGAGGTTTGTTTATTCAATTTGTTATGTTTTCTGTCGTTGTTAGTGATATGTTGGGCTATAAAGATTAAAATAAACTGGTGCGAAATTTGTAAACATTCGTGAATGAAAATAGCATTTCGGGGAATAATTATGCAAATAAACCCGCCGAGATTTATGATTTACTTGAAAGTACAAGTGATTTTATTAACCCAGAACATTGTAAAACATTAATTAAAGATCCTAAAACTGAAATTTATAGCAATATTTAAGAAAATAAATTTTTATAAGTCATCTAAGGATTGGCGGAGTCTTCGAATTCTAAAGCACCTGTAGTCATTCGTTTGGAAAAATTAAAAAAAAAAAATACTACATATGACGGCCGGTTGAGAATTACGCATCCAGAGAAATATTTTGTAAGTTCATGTTTCGTTCAGAAAAATGTGGGGTCTTAATCTGCCAAAAAATTGTAGCCCTACCGAGTATTTTAAATTTATTTTTCCACCAGGCTTAAAGTAAATGATGATCTTCTTGGGATTAGCAAGGAAATTAATGTCAAGATTGGATTGAAATGTATGAATTTACTTAGTTAGCCTAGTTATAAGGTTCTTTAAATGTTAATAAATGTTAAAACTTTCAAAATCTAAATATTTTCATAAATTCCCATTTTTGCAATCTCCCCGTGCCGAAGATATATTCTCGGCAATATTCCCATTTTATAAGATCCTTCCCACTACGAATAATCCCGTCTCACATCGATATTTGGCTCACATTTAGTTTCCGTGACTGTGCTAACGATTAAGTGAAACATATCAGGAAAACCGGAAGCACTATGCCCTACCCCCACTACCAACCTCGTCCAAGATTCCAGCAGCCAGCCCTTCTCCAATGAGGCAATTCTTCAACCTCGCCCTCCTGCCCCCACCCCCAACTTTGTTCCACGTGCCAGTAATATTCCGTGTTGTCTCACATCCGATCCCCAACTCACTGTACAGTTATCTGAAACACCAACACATAATCCACTTCAAGCTTCGATATACCCTATTTACATTCACCTGTTTCATGTCCTCAACCAACCATACTCGTCGCCATTTATATTCATAAAATACGTTACCAATTATTTAATATTCTGTTGGTTGAAGAGTGGCAGTCCAGCCACAACCAGCCCCTCAGCCTTGATCAGCAAACTGAATGTTTCGCACGACGGTAAATGTTATTTACTCCGACCACCTCCTGAAAATGTATGCTTCAATTACTGCTGACTTTGCAACAGGTTCTGTATTCAGGCAATGTTTCTCCTAGCTCCTCGCAGTTAATTTTGACATTTATGTGGGCGACGTTTTACGCTTGAAGTCACAAACGAAATGCCACATAGTTGAAATAGTCACGTTATTGCTGATTGGAATATGCAACTGTTATGAAAAGCCATCAACACAGGTTGTCAGTCAATTTGTGAGCCGGCATAGCCAGTGATTACGTATTAGACCTATTTCTTCTTCCTCCTCACCAACACCACATAGTATACACGGTGTTTATCAAAGACATACTACAGATGTGTCTGGAACTAATCCCATTCGTTATTATCATCAACGTGTATGATAAGACACTTGAGTGCATATTCCCTAGAAGACCAGTCAAATCAATTTAGAAGAGAAAAAATCTGTAATAATGAGCCCTACACAAGCTTTTTACCAATCTTTTTAATCCATTGATGAGAAACATTATTTTTTATTTATACGTAGCAGTATACATTTTTTCCTCAACTCAAGAATAATGTAATTACGGAACACATTCCAGAATGTCTGACATATATCTTAGTGGTAGTGGCATTTTATACCTATAGTTACGGCTATTAGTCAAAGAATTTCTGAGTAAATCCTCGAGATATTTATTATATTGTGGTTTTGACAAGAATATATATAATAGTTAAAGTAACAGATCACTATTTCACTGCGGTGCCACTGACTGTATAGCTTGGGAAAATGTCTGGATACATAACTTTCAAGTAATAGTTGGTTCCCCCAATTTTCTCCTCAGAACCAGATCCCTGAAATTTATGCACAATTTATTTTACTGTATGACAATATTTAAAAATTTTGCAAAAATTTCAATTACATAAATTTCGTGTTATTTATTTCGGATCAAATTTTTGGCCACGAAAGTCATTCTTATTATCTATGAGAATTTTGGTGCATTTTAACTTCCGATAATTTGGATAAATGGTACCTGAATTATGAAAATTCAGGTCATCTGAAAGGAGCAAAACTTAATTACTGACTATGAATTTTTAGAACGTTTCAGGTGCATATACCAGTTTTACACCATTTTCTTTTTCCTCCAGCTCAACCTCCTTCATAGCACTTTCTGCCTGGTTGACACATTGCCATGTGGCGTACAGTGATGGCAAGAGTCTCCAACTTCTATCAACGGCAATCCAAAAAACCACAGAAACAAGAAAAAAAGACACACACACTCACAAACATCATTACCGTCTTTCAAAAACAAGTTAATCGCTTCATCTGTTGATCACATTTGAAAACAACAGCAAGGAAAAAGCTCGCTCGCAACGCTGCATTGTGCGCATGCGCTTATAAACCATCTCTACTGAACTTGCGCGTATCCGCGGCAGAATATATCGGGCTCTACTTCTGTTCGGCGGAACAGTCTGGTGGCCGCTATGTGGTAGGCCATCTACACGAGTGTTGTACACGATTGTTCAAATATTTATAGGCTTTTGATTGTGTAAATCATGGTATTCTTCTAGATAAGATTATGTATGAGTGGGACAATGCACAAATGGTTTAAATCATACTTAACTGGAAGAGTGTAGAGAGTTGAAATAAGCAGTTCACCTGATATAGATGAAACAATTAATTCCTTTTACTGGGGAGTTATAGAAAATGGGGTCCCACAAGTTTCGGTCTTGGGCCTTTCTCTGTTCTTAATATATATTAATGACTTTCCATTTTACATACACGAAGATTCTAAACTAGTTCCTTTTGCTGATGATACAAGTATAGCTAGCACACCTGACAAACAGGAATTAACTGATGAAATTGTAAATGATATCTTTCAGAAAGTTATTAAGTGATTCTCTACAAATGGACTCTCATAATCTTAGATAAAAACCATTATATACAGTTTCATACAGTAAATGGCATGACACCATTAATAACTTTGGACTTTGAACACCAATCTGTAGCTAAGGTAGAATATTCAAATTTTTTTAGGTGTCTGCATTGACGAGGGATTGAATTGGAAGAAACTTATTGAAGTTCTTCTATAATGTTTGAGTTCAGCTACTTATGCTATCAGGGTCATTGAAAAATTTGGTGATATACATCTCAGTAAATTAGCTTACTATGCCTATTTTCATTCACTGCTTTCATATGGGATCATATTCTGGGGCAATTCAACATTGAGTAAAAAAGTATTAATTGCACAAACGCGTGTAATCAGAATAATTGCTGGAGCCCACCCAAGAGCATCCTGCAGACATTTATTTAGAGATCCAGGGATCTTCACTGTAGCTTTACAATATACATATTCACTCATGAAATTTGTTATTAAGAATCCGACTCAATTCAAGGGTAATAGCAGTGTGCACAGGTACAACACTAGGAGAAAGGATGATATTCACTATTCAAGGTTAAATCTAACTTAGGCACAGAAAGGAGTGAATTATGCTGCTAAAAAAGTCTTCGGTCACTTACCAAGTAGCATAAAAATTCTGACAGATAGCCAAATAGTATTTAAAAAGAAATTAAAGGAATATCTGTATGGCAATTCCTTCTACAATGTAGATGAATTTTTAGATAAAACTTTAAAAAACAATAAAAAAATTTAAATAAAAAATCCTTAAAATGTTGATTGTCATGTATAGACAACATTTACTAAACTGACACGTTCCACATCTTTACGAAATATCGTGTATATGATCTATGGAACAAGTATTAATCTAATCTAACCCAATGAAACAAACACACACACACACACACACACACACACACACACACACACACACACACACAGTCACACACACATAAACATACACGCCTGAGGTAGTTCTGCAACCCCCACGGGAACGGTCGTGCAATTCGTAACACTGCAACAACAACCGCACGGCCATTCCCGTGCGGCTTCATAAGTTTGTGTCGGAATAGTTGCGTAAACCACTCACCATTGGCTCTGGTTGAGTAACACGATGAAAGCATGTCACGTCGTTTTACGACCACGATAAGTTGGAAAAGAAAAATATCCGTTGCGAC
The DNA here is from genome assembly GCA_026315105.1 of Locusta migratoria. Taxonomy (NCBI): domain Eukaryota; kingdom Metazoa; phylum Arthropoda; class Insecta; order Orthoptera; family Acrididae; genus Locusta; species Locusta migratoria. The sequence continues at coordinate 224,435,354 of CM048751.1, read as the reverse complement.
AATGCACGTATAGGGTAGTTCCTGCTTAATTATAAGGAGTTTCTAAGTAGTATTTTGTACATATAAGGAATTACAAGCATTGTTTGGAAATTTTTTGACAACAAAGGATTTTCTGAGTAGTATACAGAGCCTGTACTCTCCCTGTGCATCGCTTATGAATATAATTTAGAGCTGTAACCGTGTTTCTGCTGTCTAGGTATCCATGTTTTCATAACGTTAATCTATACCAATAATAAATCTGTCGCTGTTAACTTCAATCTTCAGAACTACTAGACGAATTTTCATGCGGTCTTCACAGGAAACACGAGAAAAGTTTGAGTCAACATATAGGTAGAATTTTATAAAAAATATTCAAATGTTTGTAGAGCTTATGGGATTTAACTACGAGGTCATCAGTCCCTAAACTTACAAACTACTTATGAACAAGCTAAGATTAAGGACGGCACAAATATCCATGCCCGAGGGGGGATTCGAACCCCCGCCCGTAGTGGCCATGTAGACCGTGACTGGAGTGCCTCAGTCTCCTCGGCCACCGCGGCCGGCAGAATTTTATAAAAATCACGAAAAAATAAGATATCGTAATTTTAAGTGTTTTCAGTAACCGTCGTGTCTCTTTGTTCAACTAATAAATATCTCTTATCTCCAAACTACTTCGCGAATTTGCATGGGATTTTCACAGGTAACTTGAGCATATCGTGCGGTTACATACAGGCTTCAATAATCAAAATCGGATCAGAGAAAATAAAGATATCATAATTTAATCATTTGTTTAAAAGCCTTCGTGTGTCTATTCGTTGAGGATAATTTTCAAAAGTACAACACGAACTTTCACGGGTTGCCATAGGTAAATTGAGAATGGTTTGGAGAGTAATCTAGAGGATTAAGATATCGTAATTTGAAGTTTTGTGTGTATAATAATCTTATGAGTATGGTGTAGAACAGCAAATCTGTACTGTTTTTAAGAGTTGAACCGACACGACTGCTACTGAAAACTATTCGAACTTTCATGGGGTTTCATAGGTCAACTGCGAATACCTTGGGGCAACATATAAGCTTCATTGCATCATAATCGGATCAGGGGAAAAAAGATATCGTAATTTTTAGTTTCTGGTGTATGCTATGTTTGAATTGCACGTAGTGTACTAAATATCGGCTAGAGGCGCTGTTACTTACATAGTATTCCAAATAACTAATAGTTGGCGATGCTGCGTTTTCTATTTTCATGACTAAGGTGAAATACACTGAAACAAGGGCTACCATTTTACTTACGGCAGCGGTGTAGTGTATTGATGTTAACAACGGCCGTTGAATCATTTTGAAAAATCAGTTACATACAATGAGAGGAATGATTCTTTGTGTTGATAATGAAATTATTAATTAATTTTGTTCCGATCGGTAAATTAATTATCCCCCTAAACCGAATATTTCGTTACCAGCGTTAACATACTAAACCGCTGCCACTGCAAGTAAAATTTAACCCAAGTACGACACAAAGCAAAATAATTTTTTTACTAGCTAGAATAGCGATTTAATGCAGCAAAGAACTAATAGACGCCGCTGCTCCGTAATAAGTGTGGCGTAGTACAGCAAGGAATCATCCATATGTGTCAGACGCAATCTTATATCTAAGAATACCAACAAACATTGAACATAGTATTACTGATTTCGCTTTGTGTATTACATAATTAACGATATTTCTTTGCTTCTTTCGGCACGTTTCATTCATGTTTAAAACATAATGACATTTCTTCGTGTATCTCAATTGTATTCATTGACATAAGAGTTCTTTGGAAGGTTCAATCCATTGTATGTACTTTGTTTTGTGATTTCAGTAACGTTTGTTTACCGACTGAGGACCGGAATCCTAACATGCCATAATACGCAAGGACCATTCTTTAACAACCGTTGCAAAGCACGGACGTATAAGCTAGTCCTGAATATTATTGCAGCAGCCCTAACACTTACCTCTAGCATTGTCAACACAAATAAATGTAGTTTTGGGTATTGGTTCACTCGAGCATCTATTTGGCAGATCTCCATACATAACTACCGACACAAGAATACACCACGTATTGTGGTATACAAGAAAATGGCCAAATGAGTTTGACGCCTGTGCGACATTGCATTGAAATTCAGTTTGAGAGCGAAGGAAAAATAAAAATGTCCATAAACTATGCATTCTGTATTCATCTTGAGATGCCATTTTCAATAAAATATTTTTACTTTTAAATCTTTAGTCATTTTCGCGAGCTTGTACCCTTGACATTTTCAATGATATTTCATTATATTACGTTCTGTTTACACCAAACGTATTAGTGATCAGAACTTCATTTATACAGTAAAATGTATGCTTCGCAAATATTATTGCTCGCACTGTGGTCTTAAATAAGAAGTCTGATCTGTTAAGTCGCGCGGGATTGGCTGTGTGCTCTAAGGCGCCTTGCTGCGGAGTGCGTGTCAGCTACCCGTCGGAGGATCAAGTTCTGCTTCGAACATAGATGAGCATTTCGTCCTTAGCATAGGTTGGGTTAAGTAGTTTGTCGATCTAGGGACTGATGCCCACTGCAGTTTGGTATCATAGATTTATAAACATTTGATTTTTTATTTGTTTATACTCCCCACACTAGGGGAATAAGTAAGTACTGCAACCTTTGGTTAGGTTTGCTTAATTTGATCCACGGGATTTTGCAGTGCTTTTGCAAACTTTCAAAAAAGAAGCACAAACGGGTTCAGAGGAAATTTATACTGTGATGTTCTCATGAAGACATTCACAAAATGGCATCACACGTCTGCTGACACTAGGCACGTGAGGCTGCTGTGGCCGATTGCAGCAACTGTCAGCGATCAAGTTACAGCGACTCAATTATACATCCATGAATCTGCTTGTTGTATTCAACCGTAGGTCAAACGCAATTATTAGCCCTCTCTCTTCATGTTCCTCCATTACCAAACTGACTGTCTCTTGTTACCTCAGGAGGTGTCAACAATTCCCTCATATACGCAAGAGTTTTCTTCTTTTTTTTCCCCTGATTTTGATTCCCTACCTCCTAATTAGTTACTCGATCTACCCATACACGTTTCAGTTCTATTCTGAAATACAATATTTCATAAGCTCCTATTAATTTTTATCTGAAATGATTGCGTTTGTATTTCATCTCTATATGAAGTGTAACGGGACAAATTCTTTTATGGGCTCGTCGCGGAGTATATATATGATCTGATAAATATAATTCATTATTAATTGTTTCGGAAAGACAGATTTTTACTATTTTACTACGTTACATTAAAGAATATTTAAATTGTGTTAGAAGAGTTTTGTCGTTAGAAAAGCTGCACTCTAAACAAATAAAATTGTAAAAGACTTTTTGACACTTAAATCTCTATTCAATGGTAACAATATTCTCTGATCCGGGAGTGTGTTTCATTCCATTGCCAGTCTACAGTTTATATCATCTATACTTCGTCCATCAACGGATGATTTAGTACTTAAATATCGAAATTCATTAACTACTTTTAGTGTCTCATATTCCAATTTAATTTCTTCAGTATGGACAAGAAACGGTGTACTTTTGTACTTTTTATAGCAAGGGAAGCATTCAAATTTTGTCTCGTTAGTTTTGTATTCGCAGAAAACTTAATACAGTATCAATTCAGCTGTAGAAACTCTCGTGATAGTTAATCTTTTCGAGAAACGCAAAATAACTCGATAACAGGTAAGAAGCCATACAGACTCTTCTGGGGATAAACGATGAAGTCATTTTTCTAGCCTGCGTAACCTCACAGTGACGAAAAATTTCCTAGTTCGTTTTACGATGAAAATGTTAAAATGTTTTAATGTGGGTATGACTCTTATAGATACGGATTGGGACCATCGTCGGAAATAAATAAAATGTAGCTTCTTCGATTTGAGGAAGTTATTTTAACGGAAAAAAGATAAGAATAAATAAATAAAATAAAATAATAAAAATTAAGGTGCCAGAAATGAACTTTTTATAGAGCACGGCAGTCGCAGGCGGGTTCCCTATAATCGTTATTAGAACAGACTGGTAATAGTTCTTGATATTGAGGAAAGAATACATCGATTTGTCATGGCGTCATACCCGACACAAATATGATGTGACCAAAAACTAATATTCCGGCCAAATATTGCAAAAGCACTTATTAAAACCGCACAGAATTTTTTATCTTTAAAAAATGAAAGCCAGTAAATTCTACAGGTGAAATTTTCACGGTTATTTATAAAAATAATTTTTGGTGACAAGATGACTACCAACAGTTAGCATATTACGTTTATTAAAAATTATTCTTTCTAAAGCAACTGTGGGTCTAATATTATACCAAGTGAGTACATATTAAAACAAACATTTACCTTTTATTCTGTAAGAGAATATATTCTTAAGTTTAGTAACATATACTTTACGCTCCAAACAACAATAATTACGAAACTTCCTGGCAGATTAAAATTGTGTGCCGGAACCGGGACTCGAACCCAGGTTAGAGTTAAGCAGAGTATTTCTTTTTGAACAATGAATTCCATGATAATTATTAATGCACCAGAGTATATACATATTTTGACGTGTACTTAGCCGTGGATATTCTTATCGAAGACGGATACATAGTTATATACAAATTTTTGTGATTCCGAATGCAGTTATTTTTCCTTTTTCCTTTTTTGGGTGGCCAAGAGCATTGAGGCGCTATGCTCCGATGCGCGAGGCCGCTCCCCGTCGGCGGTTCGAATCCTCCCTCGGGCATGGATGTATTTGCTGTCTTTAGTATTAGGTAGTTCGTAAGTAGTTTGTTCTTTTAGGGACTTATGACTCCGCAGTTAAATCCCATAAGCTTAACAAACATTTGAACATCCCTTTTTTGTGGGCTACCCCTGGGAACGCCGCATTCGTCAGGAACATCTTAAAATTGTTACGAACCCTCATATTCAGCAAAAAAGCAGTACACCTTGAAATATTATTCACAGGTCATGTTATGAAGTGTATTTTGAAGAGTGATAGCATGTCAGTCACGTGATTCAGGATCTGTGCTGTTCTCTAGAACAGGTCATCAGTCCCTAAACTTTCAAACTGCTTATGAACTACCTCATATTAAAGACAACACAAACAACATCCATGACTAAGGAGGGATTCGAACCCCCGACGGGGAACGTCCTCCCGCATCGCAGCATTGCGCTTCAATGCGCTCGGCCATTTCGGGGCGGCCGGCACAAAGTTCGCCACAGGCGTTGGTAACTCGTTCCATGCGTGTCGGCATCGACGTGGATGGCATCCTGTGATATAGCGTTCCATTCTGTATTCGATGGCTACAAAGTTATTCTGCGAAGGTTGGCATTGGGTCAAACACTGCACCCTTTGTTTCCACACTTTTTCGATTGGGGACATGACTGGGCATCTAGCGGGCCAGGTCAAAAGGCTGACTTCCTGCGACACAAAGGACGCATCTGTTAATTAATAGCGCAGCATGTGGTAGTACATTGACATGCAAAAATGGCGTCTGGGATTTCATGGGAAGGGGTATGGCTGCGAGCCATACAACGTGTTTCACGTAAGTCAAACTTGACACAGTGCCCACGTACCAACTGTGGTTTTTAGTACCGAATAGAACCCCACACCGTATTGATATGAGTTGGCGATGTTTATCTTGCACGAATGAAGGTAGTGTGGTGGTGCTCTCCCTGTCTCTAGCGAACCGAAATGTGGATTCGTCTGAAAACACTATCTGATGCCATTTCTATGTCCAGTGACGTCGTACCATAGAACACTGCTTCAAATTTTCAAATGTTTGTACACTTATGGGACCCTACTGCTGTGGTCATCTGTCCCTAGCCTTACAAAAGAACTTACGTAAACCGATCCTAAGACCAACACGCACAAACACACACACACTCACACATACATACACAGTGAGAGAGAGAGAGAACTCGAACCGCCAGTAGAAACTGTCATGTAGATCGTGACTTGTCGCTTAGAACCGCACGGCAACTCCCGCGCGGCACACCACTTTGCCATAAATACGATAGTTGGAACTTAAATAGTGGCACATATATATTCACAACCGATAGAAGAAGTTACACGTTTGCAACCGTTGCTGTCCTTCAGAGTAGTTACCAGCTTTGTATAGAACCCATTGCTAGGGATGTGGAAGATACAGTATACCCTTTGGAGAGCCTGAGAAAATCTTGGATTGTTTGCAGATGACGCCGTCATTTACCGTCTAGTAAAATCATCCGAAGATCAAAGCCAACTGAAAAACGATGTGAATAAGATATCACTATGTTGTAAAGATTAGCAATTGACTCTAAATAATGGAAGTGTGAGATCGTTCACATGAATACGAAAAGAAATCCGTTAAACTTTGTTTACAAGATAAATCAATCATAAGTGCAGGTCGTAAACTCCACTAAATACGTAATTACTTCAGCCTTAAACTGGAAAGAACACATAGATAATGTCGTGGGAAAGGCGAACCAGATACTATGTTTTATCGACAGAAATCTTAAAATATGCAACAGAACTGCTAAAGAGACTGAATACACTACGTTTGTCCGTCCTGTTTTGGAGTTTTGCTGCCCAGTGTGCGATCCTTATCAGGTGGGTTTCACGGAGGATGTCGAAAGAGTCCAAAGAAGGGCAACTCGTTTTGTATTATCACGATACACGGGAGACAGCGTTACGAAAATGATACAGGATCTGGGATGGGCATCATTACAACAAGGGCGTTTATCGCTGCGGCGTGGGCTACTTACGAAACTACATCTCCAACATTCTATTCCGAAGGCGAAAATATATTGTTAACTCCAACTTACATAGGTAGAAAAGATCATCAGAATAAAATACGTGATATCAGAGCTCGAACGAAGAGATTCAGGCGTTCTTTCTTTCCGCGCGCTATTCGAGAATGGAGTGGTACACAAATAGTATAAAGGTGGTTCGATGAACCCTCTGCCAGGCACTTAAATGTAATTTGTAGAGTATCCCGTGTATAAGGTACGAATGGAACGGTCTACTGCCTGTCGAATCTTCGGAATCAAATCAAAGTCACAGGGACTTAAGCCCGGACAGTAGGGTGGATGATTCAGTACTTCCCAGTCCCATTGATTGAAAAGAACAGTCATAGCTTGCGCTATACGCGCGCTCGCATTGTCGTGCAAAATGATGGTTGGTTTCCGCAGGAAGTGTTTCCGCCTCTTTCGAAAAGCTGGTCGCAGGTTATACTCCACACGAGAATAACCACACCTTTCGTCGTACTGCCGCACGTTCGACTTTCGCGACGACCATAATAACGTCAGTCGTTGTATTGGTGTTTCAGTCTTGCCTCGTATGATGTGACTCATGTCTTACTCAGTGTCAGGATATAGCTTAAGAAAGCCTCTCCTTCGCACTCATAGCGCTCCAAGTGCATCTGAGCAACGTCGTAACGCATCCATTTCTCAATTTCCGTTAATTCACACGGAACCCACCGTGATGCAATTTTTCTCGTTCCTAGGCGTTCCTTCAGGATTCGAAGCACAGTCGTATGCGCTAATATGTTTTCTTGGGTGAGCTCACGAATCGTTTGTCGTAGATCGCTGTCTAGTAACGGGACAACAGTATGTGCGTCTTCTTCAGATACTCTAGGAGGACCTTTCCGCTGTCTGTTGTAGCGTCCCATGGATAAACAATATTAATAGTTAGTGACGCCGTATTGAATTCTAATCATAAACATAAGTGCAGTGATGTCAAAGATAAAGTGTTACCTAGGACGTCAATGAACTGTTTTCTACAACGAAGTAATTTTAATATCGTCTTGAATGTTATTTCAGCATTTTCTTCGAGGACTATTTAAACAATTGCACAATGTTTAATCCTGCTGGTCTTGTCTTGTTCCCGTATCTGACATGTCGTGATTTGAAAGGGCGATAATATCATAATTTTGCGAGAGTCGCTGTTATATTGTTTTTTCGCAACAATAGTAATCAAGGTCTGTTAAATGATTGTACAGTATCAGATATTTATTTCATAAAATCTCGCACCAGTTGTCAAAATTATAACATTTTAGTCGTCACAGCATGTATCCAGACCACATTGTTCCATTTTCAAGTTGGAGTAGCCGAGCGGTCTAAAGCGCCTTGCTGCGGGGCGCACGGTTGCTCGCTGTTGGATATTCGTGTCCTCCCTGGGGTATGAGCGTGTGTGTTGTCCTTAGGTTAGTTTAATTTACTCTAAGAAGTTTGTAAGCTACGGAATGATGACCACGCTGTTTGGTCCGATAGATTTACAAAAATTTGAACATTTTTTGACAATGTAATGAAAGATCCAGAATCACTGCTTATAGTTTATTATTTATCGCTACAGCTGTTTGCATTTGGCCATTACATAAACGACTTTCAACAATTTTACGCACTTAACATCAGCTATAAGTATAGGTGATATGTGTAGAAAAATAAAATAAAATACCACTTGAGAATGCCATACTGTACGAAACAGCTGCAGCGGGTTAATAAAACTGTTTAGCAGCATTAAAAGGAAAGCATTAATTAAAAAAAATATGTCGTATTACGAAATAGTCAATGTTGTAGGCCCTATTTAAAAAAAAATAGTGGTATGACTGATCCTTTCGTCGGCTTTTGGTAAATCATCATATTGATTTTTATCTAAATAACTGTTTTCAACTTAAAGTCTGAAGATGAGCCTGTAAGCCGAAAACCGGTTAACTAAGTGGAAATGAAATTTTAGAACATACACAAAATTGTACTTTGAAGTCAATATGATGATGTTCCACCAACAACCGACGGAAAAAAATCAGTGAAAGGCCTTTATTTATATTTGTTCTAAGTTTGTTAGGATTTCATGTTAACAGCTATATCTCTGTACTCAATAAAATTGAATGAAGTCGAACAAATACGCTTCCCTGAGCATGAGACAAGTACACATTTCTCAAACAAATTCGCCACTTTGCTCCATTCGGCAGCTGGGTTTCCACTCACTTCCATGCATACGCATGAGGATTCCGTCTATTAGCGATCGTATGCGTGTATCTTGTGCAAGTGGGCGCGTCCACACGCTACGCGGCCGGTGTAACCGGTGCATCATGGATAATATTGTAAGCTCTGACTTTCCGTGTAGAAAGGACTTGGCACTTCGTCCCACACCAGCAACAATATACCGGATATGGTTGCGTAGACTTTCCCGGCGTAATAACTGATAATATTCATCTCCGGCATGCAGCCGGATACCGTCGTCAACTAGACACGATATTTCGGCAGACCAACTGGCTGCCATCTTTAGGTGAGAGCGCTAATACACTAACTCGCCGGAAACTGAAGCAGAACAAGAAACAGCGGCCCCTTTATACACCGCTGACGACCAACCGCGCGTGCGAACGCCACGCCCTTCGCCTCGCCTACCGCATCCGCCTCCCCTCCCCCAAACGGATTCTCTATAACCTCATCCCATTCCCGCACCTGGTCAAATTCCTTCAACACATCCGCCTCAAGTACATCCACTGAAAGATAGTCCCATAACCCACTGGTATCTCCTCTCCTCCTGGATCCCGGGACCCTGCCACGCCTTTACCGCCACATCCCTCCCTCCCTTCACCTCCACACCCTCTACGTCCTCTCCGAGGGTGGCTTCCGCCACCTACCACTCCCTGACGACGTTCTCCAAGACCGTCCCGACATCTATCCCTCCTTCCAACTTTGACCCCTCTCTGTGGATTGCCGCCGCCTCCTCCCCCCCCTCCCCTCCCACTACCCGTCCCCCACTTGGCTCACCCCCTCCTTTCTCCACCTCCCCGGGAGCTCCTTCCGGTTTCCCCCCCTCTCTCCCTTCCCCCACCTCCTTCCCCTTCCCCCGCGCCTTCTCCATCCTCCCCCCCTTCCCCTGCAGGGCCAGTACAGTGCTGTGTTTTAAGTGTTCAGTGCTTTGTGTGTATAGTGTTTCGTCGTCCAGTGTTTTTTAACGTTGCGTACACCAGTGTTCAGTGTTTTTTACCTCAATGTCGCCGTCTTGTTATGTCTCGTCGTCTGCAGTGAGTATTTCTTAGCCACCGTGGCAATGTCTTGTTTTAACAACCCTGTATGTTCTGTCCGCTGTCATATAGTCTTTTAACTTTCTCCCAAATTTTCATCTTGAAATTGTAAAAGCGCCTTTTTATCACCTTTCATTTTATATTCTGTTTTGTCCATTGTTTACCGTTCGCTCGGCTGTAGAGCAGCATCATTGGCTGCTGCCAGGCTGCCTTAGGGCATTAAAAATTCAATAAAGGAAAAAAAATTGTTCTGCTTCAGTTTCCGGCGAGTTAGTGTATTTGCGCTCTCACCTGAAGATGGCATCCAGTTGGTCTGCCGAAATATCGTGTCTAGTTAACGACGGTATCCGGCTGCATACACGAGATGAAAATTATCAATATACCGGATGGATGAATCACAATCACTCGTACCAATAACGCGTCCTCTATCAAACAAGATGTGACGGTACGGTCCGTAAACCCGTCTGCGAATGAACCTACACGTTTCCTCGACTCACGCTGATACACGAAGGCAAAAAGTGTGACGAATGAACGGAAGTACATCTTATGTTCTGTGCAGGACGCAGAGACTCAGTTACTCCAGGAGCGCAACAGTGACGCAGTGAAACAAGTGGAAGCCAAAGCTGCTGAAGAGAGCGGCTGGCCGATGCTATTTGAAATTCCGATGCCGGTGGCGGAAATTACGCCTTCGGTCGCCATCGCTTTTCTGGGGATTTTTCCCGTCCGCCGCGAATGCACACGCGTGGTTCCGCCGCGCGCTCTTTTTCTTTCTCTTTGGCGTCGCGCTTTCTTCCTTTTCTGACTATTTGGAAACGCAAGCACGTATTGATTTCCTCACTTCTTTCCCCGCAAATTCCGCGTTACGCCATTCGCCGCAGGCGAGCCTCGGAGCTCCCCGTACCATTTAGGCCAATCTCCGTCACAGAGTAAGATCCTTACTCGCTTTGTCGGTTAGACACATGCAAGTCGACGAAGTGGCATCCAGTTAGAAGTTTCATACAAGGACACTGACTGTATGTACAATTGTTACCTAACGCAAAATCTGATTACCAGGAATGGATCTTAAATAGTGGAAAATATTTATTCACAAACGATACAAAAGCGTTTTATGTTTTCACCTATTACTGTCCTTCGAAGCAGTCAAAGCGTTGTGTAGAATCAGCTGCCAGCGATATGGAAGGCGTAGTATACCGTTAGCAGAGTCTGTTCGGTAGGTGGCTCTAATTGAGCTGTCTAATGCCTGTCTCTGGAACAGTTCTGAAGCGAATGCTACGAAGTGGTTCCTTCATTTTTAGAATCGAATCAGTAACAAGGAATTAAGTCTGCTGTATGCTGTTGTCGTCGAAAATTATGAGTGGGTTGTGCAGAAAGTGATGACGCTTCTTTCGCAAATCTGGTCGCACTTATTGTTTTTCAGAGACGCTAGGACGAACTGCCCGATGCATCTCTGCCACAGTTTGCCGACCTTCCTTGAAGGATTTTTAGCCGGCCGCGGTGGCCGAGGGGCCTGAGGCACTTCAGTCACGGCCTGCACGGCCACTACGGTCGGGGGTTCGAATCCCCCCTTGGGCATGGATATTTATGCGGTCCTTAGTTGTAGCTAGTTCGTAAGTAGTTTGTCAGTTTAGGGACTGATGGCCCCGTAGTTGAGTCCCATAAGCTCTACAAACATTTGAACATTTGATTTTAAAGGATTTTAGCCAACGTTCAACTGTTCTCTAGAGCAATGTCGATTCCCCGCACGCCACTTGAAGACCTTGATGACACTGTCGTACTGTACGACCTCTGGCACATTCAATCAAGATCCAACTTCGTTGTTCCTAATTGGAAAACATAGTGACACCGTTACGTTACACTGCTCGTTCACAAGTGACTAGTTTTTCCCTCGATTGTGCGCAAGCCATTTGCTCGGAGGTAAGGTAGGTAAGTCAACAACGTGTGATATCAGCGGCAACACTAGATTCCATTTCATAGTGTCTCCACAGTAGTGTTGCCACTATTTGAGTTCCAATCCTCGTATTAACACCTTTTGTAAGACCTATTCTGACAGTGATAAAATAACCTTAAACTCTGGAACCCCATGAAGTTATCAGTCCAAAATTTCTACGACTAACTTGTACCTCAATTAACAATCGAGCGGCAGCGCTGGTGTAACTATGCAACCAGTTAAAAAAAAAAAAAAAAATGCTCATCGTTCTGGCAATATGAAAGTTGTCGTGTTTCCGCTATAGGTATTCCTTTTTCAAGCTTTAACAATTATGTAAGCGCAGTTTCTGACTTTCTAAAGCATAACTGTGTCTAACTAATTAAATTTGGAAATTAACATGGGACACTGGTGAAGATTTGCGTCACGCTGCCAATCATACGAGTAACTTTTAACTTTTTCGTTAAAATAGATTTCTAGCTCTTCTTTCAATTATTTCCTGTGTAAAAAATACTACTTTAACTTTATTTCGTAAGGAAACGATTAAATTTCGATACATTTCTTACGCAATGCGAAAGTCGATGTCATTCAACTATATAGTTTTATTTTCTAGTCTTTTAAACGTGGAAGGCGTCGAACAAAGGAGAAAACAGAAAAACTTATTACAGCAATTTATCAAGATCTTAGTGAATTATATCTTAACAGCTCAGCGCATGACATAGGGGAAATTATAATTAAATTTTATGCAACTGATAGTTCGCAGTCCTAAAAGAAATTCGGTGTCTGATTTAGAAGATTGCGTCAATGTTTATGTGGAGTAAATGTAAGCCCACCAGATTTCAGAGAGAAAAATTCGGGACACTTATCATAGGGTGAAGGCCAGAGATGAAGGGGCATGTTCCATGTTCAATACAAACGTAGTACAAGCAATAATAATGTATGTTTTGAGCTTTCATGAAAGTAGTAGTATGAACGACGTATGTTACTGCCCTGCAGAGAGCCGCGTTGGAGTATGCGAGCGGTCTAAGACGCTTCGCTGCGGAGCGCACGGTTGCTCGCCGTCGGAGGTTCGAATCCTTCTTGGGGCGTGTGTGTGTGTGTGTGTGTGTGTGTGTGTGTGTGTGTGTGTGTGTTTGTACTTAGGTTAGTTTACCTTAGTTAAAGTATTTTGTAAGCTACGGACTAATGCCCACGCAGTTTGGTCCAATAGATTTAGAAACATTTGAACATTTCGATCCTACAGATACAGTGTTTTATTTAACTTCAATTTACTAGTTGTGTTTACATGCTCAATAATGAGAACAATGTAAGCCACATTGGAAATAGCACAAAAAAACTTCACCATGCTCAAGAACAATGTTAACAATATTGCAGTCCACGTATGTTAATAGTGTGCAGCGCAGATGACAACGAACACTTGCAAACCAGTACGGTGATAAGTCTCCCGACTGCTACCAATCAGAACTAGGGTGACCGTATGCCAGGTTATAGTTCCCACACAGTATGCTTACTTGTCAGTTAACATGATATTTTGATGTGACCACAAAGGTTTTCCCGGCGTAATAACTGTTTGTAATCTTCTCGGGTCTGCAGCCGGATACTAAAGTCAACTTGACACAATTTTTCAGCGGCGCAACTGCCCGCCATCCTCAGGTGAGCTTGCTGATAGACAATCTCGCCGGAACTGAGTTACCAGTGCAATCGGCGGCTCCTTTATACATCGAGGAAGACCCATAGCGCGTGCGCAAGAAGTGACAGTGACTGCTCTCTGGCGCACAAGTCATACAGCGCTCCGGTGGTAGAGTCCGGCGAAATCGATAATCGATGATAAAATTATTATTCAGATTTATGAAGTACCAACCGTTGTTTTTTAACATCTGATAACACTGGGTTCCGAGATTTACTAAGAAGGTAGCCTTTGTCTCTGTTAATCAGATTGTCAGAAAATCGAATCTCTATGGATTCCTTTGAGATACAGTCCCAGTAACGAGATGCTGAAGCAACCATGTGAGTTTCGTTATATAACATTCTATGTCCCTCAGCGAGACAGTGCTTCTCGGGCTGGAGCAAACGTGTGTGCCGTTGATGTTCAATACATCTGTCCTGAATGGTACAGATAGTCTGACCAATATACGTTTTCCCACATTGACAGGGAATCTTATATACCCCGGGCTTCCTCAGACCCAAATCATCCTTCACAGATCCAAGAAGTGCTCTCGTCTTTACTGGCGGACGAAAAACACTCTTAATGTCATACTTTTTTAAAATTCTTCCTATCTTTGATGAAATACTCCCGGCAAAAGGTAAGAAAGCAACTGATTTATGGGTCTCATTTAATGGTTCAGGTGAAGGACCAAACTGTAAAGCACAGCGAATCTGCTTATCTGCGTAGCCATTCTGTTGAAACACAACTTTGAGATGGTCTAGTTCTTGCGTCAAACTTTCTGCATCCGAAATGGCGTAAGCTCTTCTAGTTTCCCATCATCTCTTCTGTAGACCAGAACATCAAGAAACGGAAGCTTCCCCTCCTTCTCAACTTCCATTGTGAACCTGATGTTGGGATGCATGCAATTAAAATGGTCCAAAAGGCGATTGAGAGCTTCTTCCCCATGAGGTCACACCATAAAAGTATCATCGACGTACCTCCAAAAACAAGTTGGCTTAAGAGCCGCCGTCTTCAAAGCCATATCTTCGAAAAAATATTGGCTACTATGGGGGATAATGGATTCCCCATAGCAACACCGTCAGTTTGTTAATAAAATTTATCATTAAATAAAAAGTACGTCGATGTAAGTACATGACGACAAAGCTCAGCTGTTTCATTGTCCACCTTGTCACCAATCAATTGCAGAGATTCTTCCAGAGGAACCCGGGTAAACAACGACACTACATCAAAACTCACGAGCAAATCAGAAGGACTAAGGCGTAATGATTTTAAACGTTGTATAAAATCCATAGAGTTCATAATGTGATGTTAACATTTCCCCACGTATGGGCTAAGAACAGATGATCAATGTTTCGCCAAGTTATAAGTAGGTGCGCCCAAATTACTTACAATCGGACGAAGAGGGACCTCTTGGTTGTGTATCTTGGGTAAACCATATAACCTGGGAGGAACAGTCGCACCAAGATGAAGTTTCTTTTGAATGTCGTCAGATAAAGAGCTCTTCTTCAAAAGTGAAAGCGTCATACGTTTTATCCGTTCAGTTGGATCATTTTGTAGTATGCGATAAGCTGAATCGTCAAGTAAATAGTCCATTTCTCGTAGATAATCATCCTGGGAAAGAAGAACTGTGGCATTGCCTTTATCTGCTGATAAAATAATTAGATCTTGATCTTCTCTAAGAGACCGAATTACTGCCTTTCAAGAGGAGAGATGTTACTCTGTGGAGGCGGCGCCCGACTAACGTATGATCAACCTCTTGCCCAATTTCCTCCGCCTGGTCCCCAGGTAGTTTGGACACTGCTTGTTCTACTGAACAAATAAACTCGGTAAGTGGAACATTCTTGGGTGTGGGGACAAAGTTCAACCCTTTTTCCAATACCGACAGCATGGCGTCGTCCAATTCTTTGTCAGTGAAATTAATAACAGTTCTTCGATAGGTATTATGCGATATCGAAGGCCGCGAAAGCCGTTGAAATTTGGAAGACTGCTTATTGACTGCGCTTCTATGCGCCCAGTCTGACATAGCCCACGAGAGCTATCAACCCATTCCCAAGATACAGCCGACAGCCGTGAAGATACCTCTAGATGTAAATAAGTCCTTGGATACGAGATCCAATTGTCTTCTAGTAAAACGAATTCGCTCTCTTATTAGGGCAAGACTAGCACGTTTTTTGATGTTATTGGCCACTTTCGTATCAATATAATGCACAAACTTGGCGAACTTCGGTATGATACTTTCATTACGACATCTCAATAAAAAAGCAAGAGCGCTCAGCAGCTTAACCTTCTTCTTGCGACGTTTATCTAGTCTTCCCACAGATTCAACCATATCCTCCCGTAGAGGTTTCTGATGTGACCACAAAGGTTTTCCCGGCGTAATAACTGTTTGTAATCTTCTCCTCAGGTGGGCGCTCCTACTTATAACTTGGCGAAACATTTAGCATCTGTTCTTAGCCCACACGTAGGGAAATGTGAACATCACATTCTGAACTCTATGGATTTTATACAACGTTTAAAATCATTACGCCTTAGTCCTTCTGATTTGCTCGTGAGTTTTGATGTAGTGTCGTTGTTTACCCGGGTTCCTCTGGAAGAATCTCTGCAATTGATTGGTGAAAAGGTGGACAAGGAAACAGCTGAGCTTTGTCGTCATGTACTTACATCGACGTACTTTTTATTTAATGACAAATTTTATGAACAAACTGACGGTGTTGCTATGGGGAGTCCATTACCCCCCATAATAACCAATCTTTTTATGGAGGACTTCGAAGATATGGCTTTGAAGACGGCGGCTCTTTGAGGTACGACGATGATACTTTTATGGTGTGGCCTCATGGGGAAGAAGCTCTCAACCGCCTTTTGGACCATTTTAATTGCATGCATCCCAACATCAGGTTCACAATGGAAGTTGGGAAGGAGGGGAAGCTACCGTTTCTTG
The DNA here is from genome assembly GCA_026315105.1 of Locusta migratoria. NCBI lineage: Eukaryota > Metazoa > Arthropoda > Insecta > Orthoptera > Acrididae > Locusta > Locusta migratoria. Next base: position 224,418,803 of record CM048751.1, on the reverse strand, counting down.
ATGTTCTAGTCTACAGAAGAGATGATGGGAAACTAGAAGAGCTTACGCCATTTCGGATGCAGAAAGTTTGACGCAAGAACTAGACCATCTCAAAGTTGTGTTTCAACAGAATGGCTACGCAGATAAGCAGATTCGCTGTGCTTTACAGTTTGGTCCTTCACCTGAACCATTAAATGAGACCCATAAATCAGTTGCTTTCTTACCTTTTGCCGGGAGTATTTCATCAAAGATAGGAAGAATTTTAAAAAAGTATGACATTAAGAGTGTTTTTCGTCCGCCAGTAAAGACGAGAGCACTTCTTGGATCTGTGAAGGATGATTTGGGTCTGAGGAAGCCCGGGGTATATAAGATTCCCTGTCAATGTGGGAAAACGTATATTGGTCAGACTATCTGTACCATTCAGGACAGATGTATTGAACATCAACGGCACACACTTTTGCTCCAGCCCGAGAAGCACTGTCTCGCTGAGGGACATAGAATGTTATATAACGAAACTCACATGGTTGCTTCAGCATCTCGTTACTGGGACTGTATCTCAAAGGAATCCATAGAGATTCGATTATCTGACAATCTGATTAACAGAGACAATGGCTACCTTCTTAGTAAATCTCGGAACCCAGTGTTATCAGATGTTAAAAAACAACGGTTGGTACTTCATAAATCTGAATAATAATTTTATCATCGATTATCGATTTCGCCAGACTCTACCACCGGAACGCTGTATGTCTTGTGCGCCAGAGGGCAGGTACTGTCACTTCTTGCGCACGCGCTATGGGTCTTCCTCGATGTATAAAGGAGCCGCTGATTGCACTGGTAACTCAGTTCCGGCGAGATTGTCTTATCAGCAAGCTCACCTGAGGATGGCGGGCAGTTGCGCCGCTGATAAATTGTGTCAAGTTGACTTTAGTATCCGGCTGGGGACCCGAGAAGTTTACAAACATGATATTTTGAAATCGATAATAGGCCGTTGGTGATGTAGTAAATCGAATAGCAATAGCAAGAAAGTGTCTTCATTTTGTGAATCGGAAAAGAAAATATATGTACTCTGACGTACATCAAATTTATTTCATCAAAAAGTAAAAAAAGTCATATTACAATAGGTTGGATATGTTTTTTACAATTGTAGGTAATAATTTATAAATTTTAAATTTCATCATAGGTTTTACCTTTCCTGTATTTATCAGAAGAATGAATTGACTGTAACAGTTAGTTGTTTGTCGGAAAGAAGCTATTCATAAAATATTGCAAAGATAAATTTAAGTGAGTTTTCATGATAATTGTAGCTTTCATTGTATCAAAACTAGCACAACCTTTTTTATTTTGCCAATACAGGTTCAAATTCAAATGTTTGTAGAACTTATGGGACTTAATTACTGGGTCATCAGTCCCTAAGCTTACAAACTACTTATGAACTAGCTAAGACTAAGGACGGCACAAATATCCATGCCCAAGGGGGGATTAGAATCCCCGACCGTAGTGGCTGTGCAGACCGTGACTGGAGCGCCTCAGTCCCCTCGGCCACCGCGGCCGGCCCAATACAGGTAAATCAAACTGAAACTTTGTTCTACTGCAGCATTTCTACGTGGCAGACGTAACGGAAAATCTTCTCTTTTCCAAAGAAACATTATGAATAATGCAGTGCATCTTTCTTCTAGAGATACATTCTTTGTTACCCAGTATTTTGTAGTTTATCCCATTATGTCAATAAAGCAGGGTGGAATGGCCCAGCCCTCTAAGGCACCTTGTTGCGGAGTGCGCGGTTGCTCCCCATCAGAGGTTCAAGTCCTCCCTCGCACATCGGTGTGTGTGTGTGTGTGTGTGTGTGTGTGTGTGTGTCGCCCTTGGGTTAGTTTAAATAGTTTGTAAGCCTATAGACATAACCACAGTACTTAAGTCTCATAGATGTACAAACATTTGAACATTTGATGTCCTTAATATGTTCATTCTCAGCGAATAATGAATTCTCATTGAAAGCAGACAGAGGAATACCACATTGAGGCAAAAACTTAAGAGAAACATGAGTTAACTAACCGCAGACGTCACAACGAATGAGAGATAGACATACACGTCTGTAACGTTCTAGTTCTAGCAAATTCATTTATCATAGATATTACCTTAAATGAGAAATATTATTCCAGGCATTTCGTTTCTCGATTAAAAACCGCGACAATTATGCATCCCGAACGATTTTATCGGGACAGCGGCACGTTTAATTAAAAACCCTACAAACAGCAGTCCAAAAATCTAGCGAAGAATATCACAGAAATCTTCGCTGCTCTATCAGTAAACGCAACGAGTCTGACGTCAGAGATGCAAACTCTGTCATTCTTGATAAATGATTATAAGATTGATGAAGTAATTACAAGAATTAACTTATATATAACATTAATTGTTCAAGAGATAGGAGATACAGAGAAGCAACGAAAGAGGAAATGAGAGAACTACTGGGTTCACTCTATGTGATGGGAACGAAGAAAGGAACTCACACTACTGTGCAGGAAATTTGGGCTCCATGTGGGACAGGAATAGAAATTTTACCGGCATGTATGACTTATGAGACACTTTTCCTAATTTTGAGATGACTAGACAAAGCCACTCGCAAATGCTACCACCCATGATAGAGCAACTGCTTCATTCGTATGCCTAAAATAATTTTTGTAAAATATCAAACACTATTAAATGTTATTCGTCCAATTTTAATACAAATTATTTTTATGGTTATGTATCATAGATTTTTCACTCGTGAAACACGAATGTAGCAAATCTGCTACTGAAGTATCAATAAACGGCGTTGCTGCCCGATGGTTAACAACTAAGGTGAAACAGAACTGGAGATATACATGTATTTATAATTACGCTATTTTTAATACAAATATGTGTATGTATAATGGCCTAAAGTCTATTCTATTGAAATTATTGCTGTGATTCTGTTTCAGTAGCTATAGGCTGTTAGGAGACAAATTTTCATGAAACTATGACGTAAGTGGGATTTGACATAAGGGTACATAAAGCATAAAAATCTCATTTATAGAAAATCACATTTATAGTTTAAAATGGTCCAAATTTTCTTTTTTTTTTTTTTACACGAATGTTAGCACATGAGTGATTTTTGACCCATGGTGATGTTTCGAGTGCCCTATCGTCCTCCGTATTCATCGTAGCACCAAATCCTCTCTTGACGTTTAATCATTTATGCAGTTGTAGAACTCTCATACCCCCTAGACCATGTAGAAGTATGAAAACTTTATCTGTTATACCAGTAGTACCATATGTTTCTTTTTATACCCATACACAGTTTAACACACTTTGACGTCAGTAACACATGAAATGATTTCTGGGCGTGCGTCCATGTTATTCACCAGATGTTGGAGTATATTAACACTTTATGGTAAAGATGACGTGAAATACTAAAAATCTGTAGGTCGATCGACGCCTTATATCAGCGCGACTTTCTGTTTTCTGTGGACTGACGACATTCAGACCTTCAGAGTCATACTGGGGAGAAATACAATAATCGCAACTGTCTGTGTTACTACTAATAGTTCTGTGACACGACAGCAACAGTCAGGCGCGTCGCCCTTTCCTCTCTGTGTTTCTTTGTCTTTTGGTGACGCTGGCCAGTATGGAAATTAAAGGCATTTTCAAATCCAGGATTCCTTCAGACGACAAAAGGGGAATAAAACACAGAACGTATGTTTGAAGTGCAAGTACGTGTGCAAATGCTGCCAAGCCAAAAGTCTCGTGCAACATCTCTACTGTGAGCCGAATCCAGCTTACACATCCTTTCAACTACTTGTTCCTAAATATTTCCAAACACTTACAATAATAAAATGAAGTTGGCTATATGTTTGGCCTTTAATCTCAATAAGGACTTCATGTTCACAAATATTCGGAACTTGCCTTACAGTAAAAAGTACTATTAGTAGTCGTATAAACTATATGTTTCAGAAGTTTTCAATCTTTTTTTTATAGATAAACATTGTAAAACTACTTTATTTAATTGTATTCATCATGTTTGTCAGAGACTGCAAAGGATCGGGAAGAGCAATTCAATGGAATGGACAGCGTCTTGAAAGTAAGATATAAGATGAACATTAACAAGAGTAAAACGATGATAATGGAATGTAATGTCAAAAAATCAGGCGATACTGAAGAAATTAGATTAGGTAATGAGACAATAAAAATGGTAGATGAGTTTTGTTATTTAGTTAGCAAGATAACATCTGATGGCCGAAGTAAAGAAGATATAAATTGCAGAATGGCTACGGGAACAAAAGCGTTTTGAAAGAAGTGAAATTTGTTAACATCCAATATTAATTTAAATGTTAGGACGTCCTTTCTGAAAGCATTTGTCTGGAGTGTAGCATTGTATGGGTGTGAAACGTGGACGATAAGGAGTTCAGACAAAATATGATAGAAACTTTTGTAATGTGGTGCTACAGACGAATGATGAAAATCAGATGGGAGGAATTTGGGGAAAAAGGAGTTTCTGGCATATCCTTACTAACAGACGGGATAGACTAGTGGGACACATTCTGAGACATCAACGAATTGTCAGCTTAGCATTAGAAATAAGTGTGTTCGGTAAAAATCGTAGAGGGAGACCATGGGACGAATACAGTAAGCAGATTCAAAAGGGTGTACGTATTCTCAGATGAAGAGGCTTGCACAGGACAGGGTAGAGTGGAAAGCTGCATCAAACTAGTCCGCGGACTGAAGACCACAACAACAACAATGATGTTTGAGGGAAACCTGTGGAATATCTACTGTAAAATTTAAATAAAGTAACATTTACTCCTGAAAATATACTTTTGACTGTGAACTATACATGTTAGAGAACAAATTATATTTTTCTTGCACCCAATGGTCTTCTTTCATATAGTACCAACACGTCGAAAGCCAAAACACCAGTAAAATACCAATAAAATGGTAGTTTCCTGCTATTGGTCAAAATGTCGCAGATGAGTTCTGGAGTACGGAAGGTCTGGTACTTGTAGTGTTAAGTAAGTTTTGAAACAGCCGCAGCATAGCCAGCACCATCACCTTCTCTAGCTCCTGTCTCTAAAGCCTCTTTCTCCTGGTTGAACTTGCTTCTCTGGTAGTGAACTCAGCTGCACGGAGTGAATCACAATCTAACGCGCTACCTACTACACTACGGCGAACAGTTACGAAACTCGTAGAGTTATGTGTTGTACCGTTCAAGCGACTGCGATCAAACTTTTCATTACATGAAAACAAGAGGAAAGTCAGTGCTACACAAAATTTTGTCCAGGGCACGGTAGACGATACTTTATCTACTATCTTCGACAAAATATAGTGATTCAATCCGATCTTGTTAATTTAATATACACTAAAGCTGCAAAACAAGAGGAACATACCATCTACCTAAGATTACGTGCAGTTGCATGGCGAAAGGTACCTCGCAATAAAATTTGACAAAACTTCACAGATCACGTTGAAAGTTAACAGAGTGATAAGGCCACCAGTCCTCCATCTCGGCTGCGTAAAGCATGCGGTGTCCCATTCGCAAGCGTGCTTTACAAACGGCTGGCCACCTATCCTCTGCCTCTGCTGTGTCAGTGCTGCGTCAAGTGTGTGCAGGCCTATAGATCAGGCATTTAAACCAAGCCGGCCGCTGTGGCCGAGGAGACTGAGGCGCTCCAGTCACGGTCTGCACGGCCACTACGGTCGGGGGTTCGAATGCCCCCCTCGGGCATGGATATTTGTGCCGTCCTAAGTGTTAGCTAGTTTATAAGTAGTTTGTAAGCTTAGGGACTGATGACCCCGAAGTTAAGTCCCATAAGCTTAACAAACATTTGAACATTTAAACCAAGCGGCAGCAGGTACGGCGGAAGGGACAGTGTAGCGACTTACGAGTCTGCCTGTGCCTTTACCTGAATTTTCCGGATTTCTCACAATTGACAACACAGTCCTTCATCTCACAAAAGTGTCTTCTCAAAAGTGTGACAAACTCTCATTTTTCTGCCAGTTAAAGAAGGCAACTACGATTTTCATACATTTTAAAATCGTTTCATCTTTCAACAGAGACATGTGAGAAATGTACCTGGTGTCATTGAGAAGAAAAGTGTTTCTGATCCTACAAACGTCACCACATTCATGATTAAATATGTCAGGTGTATATTAAAAATGGGAGAAAACTAAATCTGATTTTAATTACATATATAAAACAAATACCTAATTTTCTTTTAGTCGGTATGGTGTCTCAAAAGGTACTTTGATTCTCTTTTAAGTCTTCCTATATCAGCATGTGAATCTCTTTGAAATGTTGTCTCTTTAGTCAGAAGTGTTCCGGGAATAGCCGATAAGAAAGTTCCATAGACTATACATGTTCGCCATATAATCGTCACTTTTGCCTGTTGATCAATTAAGACCCATCACTGCTCATACAAGACGCATTTAACCGGAAGACACCCCCATTAACACGCGCACAGAAATTAATTTTTAGGGGACTCCGGAGTTAACTCACAAAGGTATGCAGCTAACTTGCGAGAGTGTCACATGCTTTTGCTCTAACTGTGATTCGCCTATGCTGCGTGAAGTTTGCTCTGACCAGCAGATGCCCTGTGCCTCTCCTCTGCCACTGCTGCGTCAAGTGTGCGCCGGGCCTAAATGGTGACGGCTAAAGCCAACGAAAAGTGGTTACCGTCAAGTTATAAAGAGCAACTAATATATTAAATATGAATCTGAAGCATTGAATTAAAATTTGTGATGCGACCTGGAATAGAACCCGGGCCTCCATGCTTACTGGGCAGACGTCTTACCGCTAGCCCACCGCATCACCAGCGATTAAGGCGCCTTGGAATAGTCTAAGCACGATTTCCTTCATATTAGAAACTTTACTTCAGCTTCTGTGTTCCATAGAATATTGCCACTACTACCAAGGCTGCCCATGCAGCGGAATAGCACTTCGGCAGTGGAGATATTGGAACATTCCTGTCTAAGGTGATATAAATATCAATGTAAATAGAAATATATAATCCCTGAGACGGTTTTTCGCCTCGAATATTTTCAAATGTTTGATAAGCTTAAGGGGCTTAACTGCGGCGTCATCAGTCCCTAAACTTACAAACTACTTATGAACTATCTTACAGTAAAGACGACACAAACATCCATGCCCGAGGGGAGATTCGAACCCCTGACCGTAGCGGCCTTGTAGACTGTGACTGTCGCGCCGCAGTCAGCTCGGCCACTGCGGCCGGATGGAATATGTCAAAGGCATTGAAGATAAATCTGAAGCATCGATTGCTGGTCGCATGACAGATTTTAATTCAATGCTTCAGATTTATCTTTAATGTCTTTGGCATATTCGAGACCGAAAACCGTCTCAGGGATTGTATATTTCTATTTACATTGATATTTATAGCAACTAATATATTTCTGTGCCACGTGCATGGGGGTTATATACATCCGTCGTGATATACAAGTTATTAAGGTTTTTTCATTCCAGTGCCGTTTGTTCTCGACTCGCAGCTTTAAAGAAAATAAATACAGCTTGGTGAATATCCACCTTCCCTCGGCCAATTCCAGCATTCACTCCAGTCTCACCTCACTGAGATGGCTGCATGGTGCAACCGGTGGCTCCTTTTTGTCAAATCACAGGCAATCGTTACAGGTCAACCGACCCTTCCTTCCGCCTCCGCGACTTCTACCTTACCCTCCACGGTCGTGCTATCCACCACACTTCCGCCCTCTCCCTTGATAGATCCCTCTCCTGGTACAGTTTGACAGAAGGCCATGTCCCATCTTAACCTCCTAAAACTCCTCGCCAGTTGTATGTGGGTCCTCAGCCCATCCGCTCTCCTCTACACCTATAAATTAATCAAACGGCCCATCCTATGAAGCTTGCATCCCACCTAGATATCTGCCCTCCCCCTCCCCCTACTATCGCAACCTTCAAATCCTCGATCACTATTCCCTCCGCCTTGCCTTCCGCATCTGTTTCTTCTCCCCCACGTGGATCCTCTACGACTGGATCCCATTTCCCCACCTCCTTCTGTTTCTAGAACGTCTCCGGCGCCTGTACATTACCCGTAAAATAGAATCCCGCAATCCTCTTGTCTACCCCATCCTTACACATCCTGGACCTTTTCCACGCCTTCACCAGTGTATCCCTCCCTCTCTTCACCTCCACACTCACCACATCCTCTCCAAGGGTAACTTCCGACACCTACCCTTCCCGGATGAAACCCTCCGTCCCAAAATCAATCCCCCATACCAGCCCTAATCCTTTCCCTGTGGATTAAACGCCACCTCATCCCTTTCTCTCCTGGTCCTTCCCACCGCTTGGCTATCCCCGCCCTCTCCTCTCGCTTGGAGTCCCTACACTCCCTCCCTGTCCTCCCCCACCTCCTTTCCCTCCTCCCGCGCTTCCGAACCTCCCCCCTTCCCCTGCGTGGTCCTATTATCAGTGTTGGAAACTTTAGTGCTCCGTTCATTGTTCTGTTCTTCGTCGCCAGTGTGTGTTTTTAATAGTGTAACCACCGCCACACCAGACAATTGTTGCAATCGACAGTTTTAAGTGGTTCTTTGTGTCCAGTGCTTCGTCTTATTATGTGTTTTAACGTCGCCGTGGCCAGGGCTTTTGTTTTGCAGTTATATATGTTTTTAACTTATCCGCTATGTACGTTTTACCTCCATCTCTGCTCCATGTTCAGTTTCATAGTTATCATTTTTCACTTCTCATTTCTATTTATTTATTTGTTTTTACTCCTTGCATTCTGTGAAATAATGTCGCTGAAGAGCAGCGCAGGAGGCTGCTCCTAGCCTACCCGCAGTATGTATATGTATACGGGTGTGAGATAACAATAAAAGAAGAAAATGAGTATCCAATAATTCGAAAATAAAATTAAACGGAAATACTAGTAAACCTTTTTTGTCAAAGCAATCTTACAAGTTTCACTTGTCATGTTAATCAGTTTTATGTTCAAAGCTGTGGCCTTTCTTCTTTCTAGAAGGAAATGAAATCATACCTTGAATTTCTTCATGTCTAACAAAATTTTTCCTGGGAATATTTGATAATTGTTAGCCTGTGATCTGGAGAGCTGGCCTGAAAACCTTATCTTTCAAGAAAGATTTTTACGACGAATGGCTAGGCTACATGAAATTACACTCAAAGGCATCGCCGCATTAGTAACATCTCTAAAGGCTAAGACCAGAACTTAATTTTTTTACTGATTCGGGGAAACGTCCTTGTGAAGGTGCAGCACACTAAAACATACTAATTTTAATTATCGATGAGAAAAGATAAGGAATATGTGAGACAGACGAGGCTAACGGTAGCCTTCAAAATCATCTCAAGGTTGATGTCAACCCGTAATCTTTTCTGGCCTACGCACAAAAATTTTAATGAAGAATAAATTGTCAAAGGCGTAATTACGTCGTAACCACTGTAGACCCTGAAAATAAATTTAATGAAGTTGGCTTAGCAGGCCGAAACACTAGTCACTCCTTACAAATACAGTAAAAGTTCTGAATAACGTCGGCCGCGGTGGCCGAGGGGACTGAGGCGCGTCAGTCACGGTCTGCACGTCCACTACGGTCGGGGGTTCGAATCCCCCCTCGGGAATGGATATTTGTGCCGTCCTTAGTCTTAGCTAGTTCATAAGTAGTTTGTAAGTTTAGGGACTGATGACCCCGTAGTTAAGTCCCATAAGCTATACAAACATTTGAACATTTGATTCTGAATAACGGACACCAATGGGAAATAATAAATTTGTCCGATTTCAAGAAGTGTCCGTTGTTAAGAATAGGATAAAATATAAAATATTAAACTATCGTTTATCTCAAACGATCGGTACGGTGGACGGTTCGGATAACGGAACTCTCGGAGAAACCGAAGAAACCGTAAAACACACCGAATTGCGTCAATACCGCGAAGTATGATCGTAAAACTTGAGATTGCCATGCCGCCGCTTCTTGAAGCCATCCAGCCAACCATCATTTCCGAGGAATTCTTGCTCCTTTACTTCAATCAGCTCATAAAGAGTCATCGCTTTTTGACGAAGCAGAGGAGCTGAAACTGGCAAGTTGTTGCTGCGGGCACGGCGGAACCATTCAAAAGTCAAACTGCCCACTTTTAAGCCTGGTGTGCTGGGGAATGCTTGTTTCCTTGCAAGGTTATCATTTCCAGACCACGACTTTAGAATGTCCTTTTTGTTTCTTAAAATGTCACTGACCTGTGTGTTTTCCGACAGTAGAGGCTGTGGCCATATCTCTAACACTGAGCTTGTCCTTTTCGTAGACATTGATGATCTCGACATTTCCTTTCAGTGTTAACCGTTTCCGTTTCTGCGACATTTTAGCACAACGGTACGTACATAAACTCACTTGCTCCAAGACAGAAACAATAGAGTATGCAACTTTATTTTACAAAACGTTCAATATTTGTTGTCGTTAACTTTACAACCGTTTCTTTCTTTCACGCTGCCCATTGTTTGGAAGTTTTTAATGTTGTTGGAGTAGATGTTACAGTGTCTGTGGGGAATGTCTGCTATTCGGAATAATTTTAGCATGGGGCTAATGTTTTCCGGGGAAACTGCAAAATGTGCGCTATTGAGAGTAGTCTGCTATTGGGAAGTGTCCGTTAAGGGAAGTTTCACTGTATTAATACCACGATTTCAGCCGAAGATAGCTATATTTGTATTCTGGACGATTCTGCAGATTAATTGCAAAAACTTTATGTAAGCGCCAAAACAGGAAGAAGCTGATGAATCAGTAAAATCGTTTCCATTACACGGAACTTCAAAATACTGATACCTCCTCTCCCGAGTTTCTCACAAGTGTGACCCCTCACAAATGTGTCTTCTCACAAGTGCCGCGGCGGAGCGGCCGAGCGCATTGAGGCGCTATGCTACGATGCGCGAGGCGGTTCCCCGTCGGGGGTTCGAATCCCCCCTCGGGCATGGATGTTTGTGCCGTCCTTAGTATTAGCTAGTTCATAAGTAGTTTGTAAGTTTAGGGACTGATGACACCGTAGTTAAGTCCCATAAGCTCTACAAACATTTGAACATTTGAATTAATTTGTGTGCGCGTGTTAATGAGGGGGACGGGGTGTCTTCAGGGTAAATGCGTCATGTATGAGCAGTGAAGGGTCTTAGTTGATCAACAAGCAAAAGTGAGGAATATATGGCGAACTTGTGTAGTCTATGGAAGTTTCTTGTCGGCAGGAACACTTCTGACTAAAGAGATGTCAGTTCAAAGAGATTCACATCCTGACATAGGAAGACTTAAAAGAGAAGCAAAGTAGCTTTCGAGACGCCATACCGACTAATGAAAAATTAGGGATTTGTTTTATGTATGTAATTAAAATCAGGTTTAGTTTTCTCTCATTTTTATATCCACTTGACATATTTAATCATGAATGTGGTGTGTTTGTAGGATCAGAAACACTTTTCTTCTCAGTGACACCAGGTAGGTTTTTCACATATCTCTGTTTGAAAGATAAAACGATTTAAAAATGTATGCAAATCGTAGTTTCTTTTTTAACTGCATTTGCACTCAAAGTATTTTATTCCTTGGCTCTTTATTCATAACTGTTCATGGCCGTGAGTACTATAATATTCGCATCTGCTTTTTTTTCTCCTTTGCTAGCAGCTGTTCTTGCACGTCCGCTATTATATTACACTGCGTTCTTGTTCTGTTTCTGTGATAAATTATTATGATAATTATTATCAGCAACCATCGTATTTGTTAACAGTAAAGGTAGGGTAGTATTTTTGCAACTGTTGAATTTCACAAAGTAGTAGCTTGAGGAATACTGACAAGAAACGCTACTAGATGTTTCATTATCTATGGTGAAGCAGTGGTTCGTGAACTCAACCAAGGGGTGGACATTTGCTTCACCAAATTGAAGAAGGCCCCTGATGAGGAAGGAAATCATTGCGCATTCCACCCGTTTTAGCCGAACTGATCATTAAGAGCGCATTGAGGCGCTATGCTACGATGCGCGAGGCCGTTCCCAGTCGGGGATTCGAATCCCCCCTCGGGCATGGATGTTTGTGCCGTCTGTAGTATAAGCTAGGTCATAAGTAGTTTGTAAGTTTAGGGATTGATGACCCCGCAATTAAGTCCCAAAATCTTTACAAACATTAGCACGTTTTGATCAAAATATCCACGGGTGTACTGCCGGTCTATAGTGTCCAACGGGCACGTTGGACACTATAGACCGGCAGTACACCCGTGGATATTTTGATCATCAAATACGCCGGGAGAAACTGAAGAATCACATTTGCACGTTTTCTTCTCACAAGTATTCCAACCGCAAGAAATGGTGATGTATGGAGAGGGGGTAGGAGAAGATGAAGAAAGAATGGCTAATTGGGTTGTGAACAAAGAGAGAGAGGGGAGATGAGGGGATATGAACCGAGAGGGAGAGAGGAGGAGATTGACGGAAAGAGAATGAGAGAGAAGGTGGACAGAGAGAGAAAAGGACAGGAGAGATTGCCGCGCAGGAGTAGCCGAGCGATCTGGAGCGCCACGTTGCAGATCGCGCGGCCTCCCGCGTCGGAGGTTCGAATTGTCCCTCCGGCATGGATATGTGTGCTTGTCCTTAGGTTAGTTTCAGTAGTTTGTAAGCTACGGACTGATGACTCAGTAGTTGAGTCCGATAGATTTAGAAACGTTTGAACAGGAGAGATTGACAGTCTTAAGACTGTAGTAAATAAGTACCTGGGGGTACCGGGTTTGAAGCTAGTTCTGTAAATAAATTAGAAGTCGAGATACACTGGCTGAACTGAACTTTGAGATAGATGCAGTAACGAAATCAGATATATAAGAATGAATGTTAGTGTGTTCATACTTTATGCGCGACCGGACTGTTCCACCGATTGTGATGGAACCTTGTCAACATATTACTTGCGCTTTCGCGATGGACACAGGCACCATTAAATGGCTGTACGACACATAGTAAGGACATACGACGTAATAAACAATGAAATGCATGAAAAAGTGCTGCATCATGTGGAATATGCTTCTAAACCACTGTACCGATTTCGACCAAATTTGGTACACATACTCTTTACATGAGATAACAACTGACGTAGGGGTAAGAACTGCTTACGACATATGGGTCAGAGTATATGACGTCATAAATAACTATATGGTTGCAAAACTGTGGCATTATGCGACATGCGAGTAAGAACGCTTTATTCATCCTTAAATCTTCATGACATTTTGGACAATTGACCTTCAAAACAAGAGGAAGGTCACAGTCACATCAAATTTTGGATGGTGTATGACGGAGGATACTTTACATATGGACGTCGTCAGATTCTACAGTTGTATTCCGATCCTGATGAAATTTTTAAATATGATTGAACGATTCAGTTCATCACTGCAGTATTAATATTTTCAGATAACCTACAACCATTTCAATTAATTAACCTGACTAAACAGTTAATTTTCAGATTTCTGCGAAGTTTTGAATGAAAAAAAAATTCTGAAAATTCTAGCAGCTCTTTCTGGAAGTTGAGTTACATTTTTCAGTGAGATAACCATCAAAGAAACATTTATAACATAAATATTGTTCACACCATGTGAATTTTATGTAAGCATTTAAAGTAAGAAAATTTTTAAATAATATGCTTCAGTGGAAAGCATACTTCATTCAGATTTTTAAATGACGGATTTTTGGCTGCCAGCTTTGATGCATACCAAGCGTACTGCATCATTATGGTGAAAAACCACCAACAGAATGAATTTGTTGTTACCAACATATCGTTTTAATGGAAATTTGAAAATAAATCTAATATATAAAAATTAATGTTTTTTTCTCGTATTATATGCACGTCCATACCGTACACTCGACTGCGATAAAACTTCGTCAACTCAAGGCTGGATGGATACGAATGAAATTTGGAACAGAGGTAGTTATACCCTGATTAATACATGGGCTACCTTCCGCAAGACACCGTATGGTGGAGGGTACCATACAATGGGTTATTATGTTTGCTACTCCTTCATGCTGAAAGGGATGGACAGATTTGAATGAAATTTGGATTGGAGCTAGCTTATATCCTGCATTAATAGATAGGCTAAGTTTCGTAAGCCACTGTATGGTACGTGGCTGAGAGTACTTTAAAATGTGTTAATACGTCTGTTTCTCTTCATGCCGGGACAGCTGGACGGATTTGAATGAAATTTGGAATTAAGATAGCTTATATCCCGAATTAATAGATGGGCTACTTTTCGTAAACTTCCTTAGGTGCTTGGCGCAAGGTACGTTACAAAAAACATTCAAACTGTTTGACTGGTCACCATGACAGTGAGTACATGAATGTATGTTTTCATGAAGGAGATTTTTATAACCTGCAAGTCAGTGAACATAGCATGGCGGAGAGTAACTTGCAACTTTGACGCCGTTTGACCATAACCGTGAAACTTGGTGTATATATGTATATTTTCACATATATAGGAGTGGATGGAGAAGGAGGAGACGGACAGAAAGGGAGACAGGAGACGGGAAGAGAGAGGGTAGAGGAGGAGAGGGAGAGAGAGAAGGGAGAGGACGAGAATGGCAGAGAGGAAATGGTGATATACATGTGAAAGGAGACGAACAGAGAAAGAGAGAGAAAGGAAGAGGAGGACATGGACAGAGAGAAAAACAAAGAGAAGGTGGACAGAGAGATAAAATGGAAGGAGAGATGGACTAACTTAGGACTGGAGTAAATAAGTATTCAGCTAGTAAATAAATAAAAAACAGATAAAATGAAATTAAAATAGAAAGATCTAATTCCATATATGCAGCTAAATAGATTCTGCGCTATCCACCGTACGATGCGTGGCGACGAATACCTTATAGTACTTTTCTTTCGTTTTTCATTTCCACATACAGAACACCGGACTATATGCATCTGTACGAGCACTAATTCATTATATGTTAGTGTTTCTGACGCGAAGTGTAAGTTGGCAGCTGTATAACAGTTCTGCAGTCAAATATTATCCCTCAAAATGTCCTCAGCACTGTTCGCCGGAGAAAACGACGCCTCCGATGCAACGATTCCCATCTGGGTTCCCGAACCATCTCTGGTAACACTCTCGTGTGGATCGTACCTGCCAGTACCATATCTAGTACGCAAACTCTGAAGTACTGCTTTCTAATTCTAACGATTAACAAGTATATATGGTGTCTGTCGTAATTCTTGCTTACCGGAATTGCTAATGGTGAGTGTAATTCTGCATCTCTTACCGTCATCACATGTATTAAATTCGTAATTAAATTACGTTAATTGATTTGGCTTTATCTAATTAAATGTTCCTATATAAATCTATTACGTAATTAATTCTACCGGTTACTGTTTTGGTGTGTGTTAAATGAGTGATTAATTCATCAGTAATCCTCACTCCGTGCTAATTAAATACGTAGCCTACACAGTATCGCGTGTTACATGAACGGATAACTAATGCCTGGCGTCACCTTCTTGTTCAAATTTTTGTAAAGCTACGGGACCAAACTGCAGACTTAAAATCTACTCAACTAACTTATGCTAAAGGCAACACACACACAGACATGCCCGAGGGAAGACTCGAACCTTCGACGCGGAGCAGACGCGCACGCCGCAGTAAGGCACCTCTCACGAGGCATACATTGTTCTTTCTCATAGTTCTTTTTTTATCTTTTTTACTCTGAATTTACTAATTTTAATACAATGATTATGTCATTATTCTGAAATGTCATACAATGTATTACACTTACATCGGAACCTCTAATACCAAGCTAGAAGACTGATTTGAAAGGTGCTTCAGAATACTGCATGCGACTACTATACGATTCTATATCGTTCATAGTGAGATGATTATGTATCTTATGTCTTATAGTCTTTGATCTCTCGTACATGAGGCGAGAAACAAGAGTTCGAGGTCCACACCGGTAAATATTTCCACTTGTTGCAACTGAATCATTTCAATAACCAGCGTAATCGAAGCTGTGCATTTGCATAGTGACTGCGATCAACATGATCGATAGAACAGACAACAAACCGCCTACACTCGTGTCCAAAAAGCTGTATCCCCGTTCTGTGTCGAATTCACGATATCAGAATACTATCTGCAGAAAGATATTCTTACAATTGTGTTCCGAAAAAAATTGCTATTATGGTCAGAATAAAACTATGTCACCGATGACGTCAGAGTACTTTATAAAACGGGGAAGTATTTAATGGGTAATCCCACACCCAAAATAGTATTACACATTCATAGTCGATGCAGTATTTCATAGAGAAGTTACCTGCCAGACACTCTACATCTACATCTACATACATACTCCGCAATTCACCGTAAGGTGAGTGGCGGAGGGTACACTGTATCACTACTAGGCATTTCCTTTCCATTCCACTCACAAATTGAACGAGGAAAAAAAGGAAGGCCTATATGCCTCCGTACGAGCCCTAATTTCTATTATCTTGTCTTTGTGATCTTTAAGCGAAATGTAAGTAGGCCGCAGCAAGATCGTACTACACTCATCTTGAAATTCCGGCCCTCTAAATTTACTTAACAGAAATTCACGAAAAGAACGTCGTCTTTCTTCCAGCGATCCCCAATTGAGTTGCCGGAGCATTTCCGTGACACTCGCGCATTGGTCGAACCTACCGGTAACAAATCTAGCTGCTCGCCTCTGAACCGCCTCTATGTCTTCCTTCAAACCGATCTGCTGCGGGTCCCAAATACTTGAGCAATACTCAAGACGTGGTCGTACAAGCGTTTTATACGCGATCTCCTTTACAGGTGAAGTACATCTTCCCAAAATTCTCACAATAAACCGAAGTCGGCTGTCTGCCTTACTCACAACTGTCCTTACATGCTCGTTCCACTTCATATCGCTCTGCAATGTTACGCCTAGATATTTGAACGACGCGACAGCATCAAGAAGCTCACTACTAATGCTGTATTCGAACATTACAGGATTGTTTTTTCTACTCAAGCGCATCACCTTACATTTTTCTACATTGAGAGCTAGCTGCCATTCTTCGCACCAACTAGAAATTTTGTCAAAGTCAACCTGTATGCTATTACAGTCAGTTGCAGACGACACCCTCCCATACACCATAGCATCATCAGCAAACAGCCGCAAATTACAACTTACTCTGTCCATCAGATCATTTATATAGATAGTATCTTCGTCAGCAGTCTGCAGTGTGGCACCGCGTCGAACGCCTTTTTGAAGTCGAGTAAAACACAATCCGCCTGTTGCCCTTCGTCCATGGCTCGCAAGATGTCATGTGAGAAAAGGGCAAGCTGAGTTACACATGAACGATGTTTCCTAAACCCGTGCTGATTCATGGAAAGAAGCTTTTCCGTTTCAAGGAAATTTGCTATATTCGAACTGAGAATATGCTCCAAAATTCTACCTGAAACTGATGTCAACGATATTGGCCTGTAATTTTATGGGTCAGTTCTCTTTCCTTTCTTATACACGGGAGTCACCTGCGCTTTTTTCCAATCACTAGGAACTTTGCGTTGAATTAAAGATTCGCTATAAATGCAAGCTAAGTAGGGGGCCAACGCCGCAGAATAGTCTTTGTAAAACCGAACTGGTATTCCATCCGGACCAGCAGAATTTTTCGTATTTAGCTCTCTCAGCTGCTTCTCTACACCGGAAATACCTATTGCTATGTCCCCCATGTCGGAATTAGTACGTTGATCAAATGATGGTATATTTGTGCGGTCCTGCTGCGTGAAAGATTTCTTAAAGGTTAAATTTAGAACTTCAGCTTTCCGTTTGCTTTCTTCTATTACTGCCCCGGAATGATCAACTAGTGACTGGACAGTGGATTTTGACCCGCTTATCGATTTTACATAGGACCAGAATTTTTTCGGGTTCTCGGAAAGATCTTTTGCTAAGGTATGGCTGTGATAATTATTGTATGCTTCACGCATCGATCTTTTTATAGACGCACGAATCTCTACTAACTTTTCCCTGTCATCATTTGCGTATTCTTTTTTGAATCGAGAGTGCAACAGCCTTTTCTTTCTCAGCAGCTTTCTAACATTATTATTATACCACGGTGGATCTTTTCCTTCCTTAATCGTCTTTACTGGCACATATTTCTCTAACCCTTTATTAACAATGCACTTAAATTTAGTCCACAATTCCTCTACATCCATAGTCCCGGAATTAAAAGATGCCCATTCATTTTTTAAGTGCGATCGTAACATTTGCTTGTCGGCTCTTCCCAACAAAAACACGCTCCTAGTCTTCTTGATTGGTTTATGAACTTTTGTCACCATCGACGCTATGACGATATCATGATCACTAATTCCTATCTCTACACAGACATCGTTAATAAGGTCAGGCCTGTTTGTGGCTATAAGGTCTAGAATATTTCCATTGCGCGTGGGTTGCCGGTTTAACTGCTCAAAACAGTTTTCGGAGAATGTGTCCAAAAGTAGCTCGCAAGACTGCTTGTCTGTACCGCCTGAAATGTAGCTAGCGAGGTCCCAATCTATACTCTTAAGGTTGAAGTCACCTCCGACTAATATTACATGGCCCGGATACCTATGCACTACCTGGTGTAGACTTTCCTTGAATGATTCTAAAACTGCTACAGCACCACTAGGGGGGGGGGGCGGTAAAAACACCCGACTATTAACTTTACTTCTTTTAGTCCTGATATACGTGCCCAGATAACTTCACAGTTACTTTCAACCTCGATCTCAGTAGAAACAATATCTTTGTCCACAGCGATGAACACTCCTCCTCCAGTTGTACCAGATCTATCTTTCTGATGTACATTCCACGCTTCGCTAAATATTTCTGAACTTGCCACATCATCATTTAGCCAGCTTTCGGTGCCTAAAACTATCTGAGCGCAATAACTTCCATGCAGCGCTGCAAATTCGGGAACTTTGTTTCTAATACTGTAAGTTCGCGGCTAATATTTTTATGTTCGAATTTTTGTTCCGAACGTGGCCTGAATTCGCTGTTTGAATGCTGACAGGCGAGTGCTCATCAGAGTTAGCGCCTAGCCTAAAAAACCCCTATGTGTACTCCACAAGTACTCTGCTACCCGAGTAGCCGCTTCCTTAGTGTAGTGCACCCCTGATCTATCTACAATTCCCCACCCGATAACGCAGATCCAGAAATCTGCAGCCATAACTGTCACAGAGTCGGCGAAGCCTCTGGTTCAGACCCTCCACTCGGCTCCAAAACAAAGGACCCCGATCAACCCTGGGAACAATGCTACAAATCGACAGCTCTGCTTGCACCCCGCGTGCGAAGGCAGCAGCCTTCACCAATTCCGCCAGCCGCCCGTAGGACCTGAGGATGTCCTCAGAACCCAAGCGACAAGCGTCATTGGTGCCGACGTGAGCCACGACTTGCAGTCGACTGCACCCCGCGCCCTCGATAGCCGCCGGAAAGGCCGCCTCCACATCTCGGATGAGGCCCCCCGGCAGACACACCGAGTGCACGTTGAAATTCCTTCCAGATCTGGACGCTATCTGCCTAAGGGGTTCCATCACGCGCCTAACATTGGAGCTCCCAATAACTAATAATCCCCTCCCCCCGTGCACCTGCTCGGATCCTGCTGAAGGAGTGGCCACACTTTCACTCACAGGACGAACGGGCGCGGACGTACGTCCAGCCTCCACATTGGCCTTCCGCCTCGAACGACGCGAACGCCGTACTACCCGCCACCCCCCTTGCGAAGAAGGCGGCTCGACGACGTCCGGTACACCTGAAAGTGCCTCGGTAGCAGGGACAGAGAGCGAAGCGTGAGACACCTGAGGTGTCCCACTAGACGCACCAGACTCCCCACCATCGCTGCACCCCAAGACAGCAGTCTGAAGATGGCTGACCGTATACAACAGCACGCTCAGCTGTTCGCGAACCGCGGCCAACTCCTCCTGCGTCCTCACACAGCAGGCACACATCCTATCCATCCTATCGATACAATTAACTGCAGAAAGTAGAAAATTAAATAATCAACTTTAAAGAAGCCTAGTACTCTAATGAAGGCGGCTGGCTGCTGACTGAACTGTGCTCAGTGGTAACTACACTGTCAAATCAACAAAACTGAATCCGGCAGCTTGCGGTACTGGTGACAGCTGGCACTCAACTGACTGATAACAAGCTTTAGTAACGGTCTCTGACTTGTTTTGAAATACACCAGTCAAAGACGAAGACTAAACACAACGGTATTTATCAAATACGATAGAATAAACTATTAAAACAGTATTACAAACGAAATCTGCAAGTACGCGGGGATAAACCTCTTAAAACAGAGTACTAACGAAAATAAACTAGACTGGCAAATTAAATTTGACACAAATTAAATTCAGATACTTAGCGCTGTTTACGATGTGGCACTGGTGACAGCTGGCACTGGACAGCTGAAATGGACGGCTATAAGAAGACTGGAAACAGGACAGTTTCAAACTGACGCGAACTAATGGCTAAGTGTGAGTCGTTATTTTGCTGTAAGGCACGCTAGTGCCGCTCCTGTACTTCAAGGTAACTGGCATCTGTCATAGCAACATCCACTGGAAAGTGATGCCACAAAAGACTTTGCTCACTTAACAAATAACATTAAGTGTCTGACAGATAGTCAACCAGCATTTAAAAACAAATTGAAGAAGTTTATGAATGACAACTCCTTGTTATAAGTAGATGAATCTTTACATGGGAGCTAGTTATTTTACAAAATAATAAATGAAAAAATAAATAAAATACAAAAATTAGAAAGCTATATGTTATGTAATGTTATCTTTTACCAAAATGACTCATACCGCATCATTACAAAATACCATATTGAAGATCTATGGAACAAGAATTAATATGATATAATCTGTATTGAGGCAAACACTGTACAGAGGTTTTTGCCACTGTGAACTTCATTGTTGGAGACTTGCTGCATGCGTACCTTTAACCCGTTTTTATAGGAGGGAACGTACTGAGAAGTGTCGTCAACATGCCTGCTGAACGATGGAACAGAGGTGAAATATTCTATACCAGTATTATGAAGAGTGATTCACGATGGATTCGCATCAAGAGGGAACGTGGAACACGATTTTGGAACCCCAACATTGTCTAACAGTTGCTCTGTCAACGGACACACCGGTTCCTGTTAGATCAGCGAAGTTAAGCACTATCGAGCTTGGCTAGCACTTGGATGGATGGAACTGTCGAGCGCTGTTGGCAAGTGGGATGCACTCAGCCCTTGTAAGACTAAGTGAGGAGCCACTTGATAGAGGAGTTTCCGATCTGGAAACCGACACAACGGCCAGGAGTGCGGGGCGCTGACCACGCCCCCCTTCATACCGCATCCGGTGACGCCTTCAGGCGTAGGATGACACGGCGACAGGTCGGTACCCTATGGGCCCTGCGACACCTGTTTTGGAAGGAGAGAGAGGAAGGGGGAGGGGGCGAGAAACAAACCGTGTGTCGTAAATGATATACGCCTAAAACTAACAAGCCTCAATTCAGAGAGAATACACATCATTTACCCCAACACAAAACAGTGCTGCAAATCTTATGAAATTTACCATTTTATTTCTATTAAATATATTCTCATTGGACAATATGTTGTTTCTTTGTTTAATAATGATTCCTTCACTATTTTTAAAATCTTACATAGCAAAGCAGTCACACATAAAACAGAAGCGTCAATTTCATATTACATATAATATTTACATTATTACTGTAGTGTGTAGTGGTACAAGCCACTTTTCCCCATTTCTTCAATACCTTGAGATATACAAATATTTATCAATTTATTTAGTAAATTAATTAGGCATGATAGGAACAGTGCTGCCTCCAGAATCTGTTTGTTTCAGATTCTGGAGGTGGTGGCAGCAGCAAGTGGCATCAGATATTATATCTACCCAGCCAAAGAAATTTAGTATTCCATGGAAGAATTTGTGTGTCAAAATGGTTGCTATGCTAGTTGTTGATTTTGGTTGGATATTCCATGTCTGTTATCTGTCATGATATGTGCAACAATTAACTATGTACTTATGAAGATAATAACTTCTTGAATAGTAATAAATGTGAAGTTTAAAATATAAATGATTTATTTAATCTATAAAACGCATAGGTAAATGACAGATTATCTGGAAATCAATTGCTGGATAATATTATTTGGAGGCACAGCTATTGCTGGACCTCATTATCTCAAGATTTCGATACATTGAAATAGAAAGGAAAACTTACAAGTTAAGAAGTCATCATTCATTAAGAAGAGCTGTCAGCAGGGACTGGTGAATTGGCAAGCATATACAAAGTAGAACTATTTCACTGCCTATGTTGGAAGTCATTCGACTCAGGGTCAGGCAGCAGCCAGTAATAGTTCAAGTGGTACTAATAATTTTCTAAAAGAAAATTTTGATTCCCATTACGGAAAAGATTGGCGTGCCATAAAGCATGTCTGCGACGCATTAGGAAAAGCCGCGGTGGAGTAGGCGAACATTCCAACGCGCCTTGCTTTGGAGCGCGCTGCTGCTCGCCGTCGGAGATTCGAGTCCTCCCTGGGGCATGGGTGTAATTGTTGTCATTAGCATAAGTTACTTTAAGTAGTTTGTAAGCCTAGGGACTGATGACCAGACTAGTTAAGTCCCATCGATTTACAAACATTTGAACATTTGAACTAGGGAAACGAGTTGCCTCAAATCAAGAACTATATACCACTGCGATCAGCTCTGCAGCAGGAATGGGCGACGTTGCCTCAATATCACATTGATGAAATAATTCACAGCAAATTCCGTCGATGTCAGGCCAATATTACTGCCACATATGGTCACCGAGCACGTTAGCCAGTTGCTGGAATGTGTATGGAATTCCGTTATTTCAGACTAAATCAAGGAAACATAATTGTCTACCTGATGCACGACGAATTTGTTGCGGTTCTGTACTGTTTTACATTGTCTCTACGGTACAAAATCCTTTTCATCCTGTTTTGTGGATAAATATAGTCATCATAGCAAAATTTCTATGTTTTGCTTTAATTTTGGACATCAGTGTATTTAGGTGTATCTAGGTCATCAGTCCCATTTATGTATTTCTACGCGACTTTGGCGTGTGGTTAATTTCTTAACTGCTGATGTGGTAATGAATATCGTTTGACATCTTGTGGCAGTCCAGTATGGGAATCGTAAAAGGACATGGGCGACAGGGCACTTCTTCTGTAATTTGCGACTTTTGGGAATTTGATGCGAACAGGAAGAGTGCCCGGTTATGATACAGACGACCGCTGGCCAACAATGGGATGTCTGGGTTTGAGAGGCGATCCGGCTCAAGGTTTTGCCATTGAATTATTTCGATGTCCTAATGCACCCATCACCTTCCTGTCTTCCTTCCTCTCATTTAAACGCATTTGTAACGCTCATGTTGAAACACGCCCATATAGAGTGTTCCATTAATTTTATCCCCAGTAAATAAATGTTGATGGGCTTCTGACATTTTTTGAGTGCAGTGAGGCACTCCATTGGCACTATGCGAGATACCAGGCGTAGAAGATATTTTTTTGTCCGAAATATGCAATAATTTTGTTGCGTTTCATAATTTCAAATGTCTATTTTTGTATTAGGCCCGTTGTGTGATGGCGTATGCTGTGATATGTTCCCACTGACCCCGCTAGCGCAGAATGAATGGGATTTGTGTAAGAAACAGTTAGCCACGCCTCGTTGATCTTGTCGTCTGCTGGTTCAAACATCATGGCAACAGTTGCCTATGGTGCTGGTCAAGTTCAGCCAGCTGCCAGCCAGAGGCAAATCTATAGCAAAGATGCTTAGCGAAGGTTCCCATTCACTCCGCTTGTCTGGTGTGCACGTTACGTTTGCCTACCTGAGTCGGCTAAACCCTTTCGAGAGGTTCCCCCTCCACTTTAGGTAGCTGGAGAGTAGCGACCACGAGGGTGGCCAGGAGTCGTTGGCCGGCTTTCGGCGAAGTAAGATGCTTTTTGGCGTTGGCTCTGTTCTGAGCATGTGGTTAAACTTTGTTCGATTCGATGCAAAGTTGAAAATGGTCATTTTCCGAGAAACACTGCTGAATAAATATAGAGGGCCGGATTTTGATGGCCGCGGTGGAGTTGCCGAGCAGTCTAAAGCGTCTCGCTGCGGAGCGCGCGGTTGCTCACCGTGGAGTTTCGAGTCCTCCCTGGGGCATGGTGGTGTGTGTGTTGTCCTTAGGTTAGTTTACCTAGGTTTAAGTAGTTTGTACGCTACGGACTGATGACCACGCAGTTTGGCCCGATAGATTTACAAACATTTGAACATTCCCGGTTCCGGCACACAATTTTAATCTGCCAGGAAGTTTCACATCAGCGCACACTCCGCTACAGAGTGAAAGTTTCATTCTGGAAACATCACTTAGGCTGTGGCTAAGCCATGTCTCCACCATATCCTTTCTTCCAGGGGTGCTAGTCTTGCTTGTTCGCAGGAGAGCTTCTGTGAAGTTTGGAAAGTAGGAGGCGAGGTACTGGCGGAAGTGAAGTTGTGAGGCGGCATCGTGAGTCGTGTCGGGATAGCACAGTCGGTAGTGCGCTTGCCCGCGAAAGGCAAATTGTCCCAGGTTCGAGTCCCGGTTCCGGCACACAATTTTAATCTGCCAGGAAGTTTCATTTGAACTCTTTTTTTATTTTTTATTTATTTATTTATTTTTATTTTGATGTGGACTGAGAAAAACGATTCCACTGCCACCGATTGACGTAAAGACCACGAAGATAAGATCAAAGAGATCAGGGGTCGTACATATCCACACAAGCATTCGTTTTTTCCCTCGTTCTATTTGGTAGTGGAATAGGAAAGCAAGTAACTACTTGTGGTATTAGGTACCCCCGCCACTCACCTTTAGGTGGATTGCAGAGTATGTGTATAGATGAAGACTTTCTTACTTTCATTTTATTAAGAGCATTATTTAATTCTCCCATTTGGAAGGGATGTGGCCATTTAGAATCTACCGTCATACATAGATCAGGATGATGCATTAACACTAGAAGGACCGCATGCAGGCTACTACCTACAAGGACCGCTGGGGCCAAATTGGCCCCATGCAGTTTTATTTCTTATATGGCCAGATTGTGAAAAATAATGCAATGTAATCTTCATATACACTTTTATTGAGTATAATTTACATGAATTAGTGCAATATATGGACGACACTTACTGTCTTGTAACCAAAATCTAGAAAAAATTTATCTACTCCAACTTACAAATTTTAGAATTGTTTTCTGCATGAATGTCTAAATAGTGAAGAAGATTTCACATACATTCAGTATTAATAGAATAAATGCTTTAAATATATATTTCACAACAATTGATTTTACACAAACACTCTCCACAAGAACTCACTGCTGTTCGTTGCTGCACTTGTCACACCACACTCGTCTTTTCTTCTCACA
Organism: Locusta migratoria; assembly: GCA_026315105.1. Classification (NCBI taxonomy): domain Eukaryota; kingdom Metazoa; phylum Arthropoda; class Insecta; order Orthoptera; family Acrididae; genus Locusta; species Locusta migratoria. The sequence continues at coordinate 224,393,454 of CM048751.1, read as the reverse complement.
TTTCCCACACACTGCTTTCTCACAACCTGAACAAACAGTAGCTGTGTGATTTTCTTTGCATGAGGTACGAATTTTACACTTCTCTCTCTTTGTTGCCTTCTGTGGTCCACCTTTATTGTCTGCATCATCTCGATCTGACGTTTTATTTCTTGCTTCCGTATATGGCGCTCGAAGCTCCTCACACAAATCCAGAATATACTCCCGTCTACTAATTCGCTCACCAGTCACTTCCTTATACAATACCCATGAATTTATGGCAGCCAAATCAAGAATATTGTAGAATATATGCATTGGCCAACGTCTTGACCCAGCTTTTGTGGAGTACATTCTTGCCATTTGATCCACAACGTCGACCCCAAATTTTGTTTCATTATAAAATTGCACTGTTTCAGGAGTCCTCTTCTGACTTTCAGACACAGATACATGAGAGTGAAGTGAACTCAATAATAAGACATTTTTATTTGTTTTCCCTTGATAAACTGTTAGGGTTGTACCATCATCATTGTTATACACAACAGTCGAGTGGAGTGGTTGTTTTCGTGTCTTTGCTGTAGGAGGCACCTCCCTTCGATTACGGTTCAGTGTACCTACTAAAGTTGTGGATGCTGCCCTCAAACGTTTTGCAAGTTTTAGCGAAGTAAAGTAGCTATCAGTAGTAATATTCACACCTTTGCCTAGGTATGGTTCCATAAGCCTAAGAACGACGTTTTCACCTATGCTTTGGTCAGCTGGTCGAAGGGGATCGGCACCAGTGTACGGGAATCCATTCAGTATGTATTTACTAGAAACACATACAAGTAACCACAATTTTATACCAAACTTGTCTGGCTTGCTAGCAATGTATTGTGTGAAAGGGCATCTTGTTTTCGAGGGCAAAAGTTGTTCATCAATTGTAACGTAAGGTTCTGCTTTATAGCATGACCTACTGTTTTCAATGAAAGAATTCCAAATAGCTGAGGCAAGAGCAAATTTGTCAGTCTTGAGACGTTCAGATCTAGTGGACTTTATGTCAAACCTAACATACTTCAGTATTTCAACAAATCTATTGCGCCCCATAGTTTGTCTGAAAAACGGAGGACCCCATACTGTTGACCAAAGACCTTTCAGAGGAAAATTCTTTGCCCCATACACCCCTCTTGCATACATTATGGCGACAAAGGCATCCAATTCTTCAATGTCTACTGTCCAGGAATCGTCTTGTGTTCGACGACGAGCCTCAGTTTCAGTGCAAAGCTTGATGTGGCGCATCATGGAGGCACTGAAAATAAGCCGCCAAGCACTAAGGAGTTTCCCATTTTGAATGTTCCTTTAAGCATATGATGTTGGTCCTGGACTCTCTCGCAGAATGTTACAATTTTGCAGAAGACCTGAAAATGTACAGAAGAATTATATTTTTGTAATGTGTATTGTAATAGTATTATACATATATATTTGTTCTTATATGCTATCAAATCTAGTTATATTATGCAAAGCTATATCAACTTGTTGTTACTGTTATTTATCATACATATTTTGTATTTAACTAGTGTTTATTTCAATTTTACCATGTATAACTCTATCTAAAAGACCAGACATATTACTGACCTGGGTTAGAGCCCACTGGTACAACTTTCCAGACAGTTCCATCTTTTGCTGTTTCTTTTTTCTCTTCACTTCCAGAAGAAGAAGCCTTTTTCTGGGCTGTTGATCTTACAGAGTTAGGATTTCGGACACTAGAAGGGAGACTAGCTGTAGAAGCTTCATTTTGTTCCAAACTGGTTAGAAAACTAACACTTTCGTTAGAAGAATCACTTCCTTCATCTGCAGACACTGAAACTACCATACGTTCTTCACTGTCCTGATCGCTATCGCTATCAGAAACCTCAAATTCTTCACCTGAGCTTTCATCTTCTATTTTTCTTAGTTCTTCTAGTATTTCTGCGTCCGTTAGACCTTTCTTGAATTTATAGGTCATGTTTGCAGGGACGACTATCAGATACTGTGACAGACAATAATCGAGAGTATTGCTTCAACAGTCCAACAATCAGTGCTGGAATGTATTGCATTGTTGTCGCTTATTGAAACAACAAAGCTAAAACAGATGGTTTTATTTGCTACACATTATTACAAGGCAAAATGCTGAAAATACAGAGAAACGCTAAGAGGGGCCAAATTGGCCCTGCGGTCCTTCTAGGTAGTAATCTTAATATTTCGGAATCTAATAAAAGTAGAACACTCTAAAAGAGGGTACACAATAGTTTATATGAATGATGAAAAGTCACAAAATGTCAACTCAAATCAGTTAACGGTTTGCTCAGGACACAAGGGAAAAATCGTTACAGGGGCCAATTTGGCCCCTCGGTCCTTCTAGTGTTAACTGCCGGTTTAATGTCAGGAGGAAATTGTTGTCCATTTGGGTACTCTAAATCATTTGACTAGGTACTTCATTAGCATACACTGAGCAGCCAGGACATTGTGGCCAAGTACCTATTAGACGGTAAGTTCACTTTTGGTAAGGATAATAGAGGCTAAGCGCCTAGACATGGAAGCAGAGAGAACTTAGTAAGTTGCTGCTGAGAGCTGAAACCTCATCTGCCCACAAGAATCACTTATATGAAGTAAATTCCAGGAAGGTAGCGCATTACGTCCAACGCTACATTCTGTCATATACCGAGTCTGTTTGAGATCTGGCGAGTTGGGATCCTACTCGTCAAGTGTTACTCGCCACTGTGTTCTTCCTCTTGGCCTTGTGACTTGGCGAATTAACTTTTTGAAATATAATTTTTAAAAAATCGCTTGGTGGTATGATGTAAAATAATTATTTAAAAATAACGCATATTGATTTCATTCACTGAATGAACATCTTCAGCGCTGTGAAAACAAGTTCCTTGAGTCCGACAGTAGAAAAGCATACCAATAATATTACAGCTTTGTAGAGAAATTAAACCGCGGTTTCCAATCTAGTGGACTCTTAACATCGTATAAAATAGTGTATTAAGTAAAAAACATACAAATACCTATCAGGTGTGCGGTACATGTTTCAACGCCAGCTGCTTACAGTCACATACGCGCCGGCCGCGGTGGCCAAGCGGTTTGCGGCACGCCAGTCACGGTCTACACTGCCACTACGGTCGGGGTTTCGAATCCCCCCTCGGGCATGGATGTTTGTGCCATCCTTAGTAATAGCTAGTTCATATGTAGTTTGTAAGTTTAGGGACTGATGACCCCGTAGTTAAGTCCCATAAGCTCTACAAACATTTGAACATTTAGTCACCTACGCAGTGGCGCTTCACGGCTTTTTTTATTTGGGAAGACATATAACATCGTTATTTTTAAAATAACAATACACACTAAAACGTAAAGGACGGAATAGATGACAATACAATGTAAAAAAGAAATTAAAAACTACCTGGATCAAACATATTACAAAATAAAGTTAACATTTTCCAGAGCCAATAAGGGAGAATATATTAAACTAGCGGAAAACCCGGCGTTGCCTGGGTATGTACTTACTTATTCAAGCCTTGAGTTAATACTACTCCAGTCCTTTCTCTCTCTGTCCATCTACTTTATTCTGAAAACATGTTATATTTAACAAAGAATAATAAGAAATAAGACTGTCTTGCATAATGTACAAAATTTCAAGTACAGTAGCCAAACAAACAAAGATAGAAATTAAAATACAAATAATATGTAACATTCATACATTCATTTAGTTCACAACTTGACTATAAACAACACCGAGCGAGATGGCTTTAGCAGTGGTAACACACTGGATTCGCATTCGGGAGGACGGCGGTTCAGACCAGCCAACAACCATCCAGATTTCTCTAAATCTATCCAGGTAAATGCCGGGGTGGTTGCTTTCAAAGGGCACGGCCGATTTCCTTCCCCGTCCTTACCCAAACAATCCGAGCGTAAGCTCCGCCTCTAATGATCACGCTTTCGACGTGGCGTTAAACACTAATCTTCCTTCCTTTCTGACTATAAGTAATATGAATATTTTCTGTGATGATCCCATTCTTCAGCAAGCGACATAAAGCTGTCCGTGAGAGAAACATGGAGATTTCAAATACACTCCACAATACTGAGTCGATAACCCTGTGATTTATTAATCATAATAGAAAATACATGTCTCAGTGCAAACTGCAGTCTCTTAAAGTTAAAAGCCAAATCTGTCGATAATAATGGTTATTCGTAGAACGTATTCTGTTTCATTCTTTTCCTTTTCTTGTAGCTCTATAGGTAGCTATTACTTTTTCCTACATCGGTATGCGCGTCACAGTTCAAAGATGCTTCAAAGTTCTCAACGGCACTGTCATAATTCAGGAATTTCCTTAAGCTCTCTGGAATAGAGGAGTGTCTTAGCATTAAATAAGAAATGCTATAATACGTGGTGCCTGATGTGAAAAGTTTTCACCAATCGCAGTATATATGATCTCATATATATTGAGTAATAAGTTGTACAGCTGTATAATTTTTCAGTGTATATTCATTTGTATATGTGCTGTATGTCTGAAAAATCTGTTGCGACTACAATTAAAAGTAAAGAAGTATGAAATTAAAACATGGTTTCCCATTAACGTTACTGTTTATGTGCTCATATCTCATGAACTATGTGTTGTGATACAATTTCGAAGGTACATTCAGCTGCATTTCTGTATACTGTCTGTAAAATTTCGTGCGAATACAACTTGTAGTCTAGAAGTTATAAATTGTAACGTCATACCGAATGCCGTAGTTTTACTGCGTGAACAGCAGAAAAGTAGTAAGCGAGAAACGTTTTCCATTCATCATTTTGGTATGGTTGTCAGCGATAAATAGTTTCCCAAAGGTTTGAAACTATGTTTAAAGTTTGTTGCATGTCGTTAAGTCCTCTTCTTCTGAAATAGTGGACTGATAAAGTCATACTTTCACTTGTCGCAAGCAGGGAAGTTTTCATTGTTTATGATGTCATATCTCCTGCACTATCGGCCCTATCGTATAGTTATTTCTTAGCTGACGTCTTGTACCTATAGACTATATTCCTGCCAAATTTCAGCTTTATAGGTGAAGTAGTTTTTGAGATTTCGTGTTTAGTCTGTGAGTGAGTGAGTGAATGAGTGTCCTTTCGCTTTATATAGATAGAGATTGCATGGATGTGTAGCTTCAAGGCATGGCAAAAGATATTGCTACTCAGATCGGAATGCAGGCTGACAGACATCTAATAATGCAAAACCTGAAGGTAACTTGGCTTTTACTGTAATGTAAAACAAACCAACTATTTGACCCCAATTGCCATTAGTGAATTTTTTCACTTTATTCAGGAGGTAAGGCATAACTGTGCGTAACAATGTCAAACGATACATGAACCGGACAGTTCTGCGACGTTACGAAGTAACTAATCATGAAGCTTCCTAAACTCGTGATACTCCTGTCTCCATTCAAAGGAATAAATTAACTTTTACGTCACAGAACTTCCTGTTTATGGAGACACAGTCGCGAACAGACTCCAAAAATCTATTTTTTGTCCTGTTCAAAGCTCCTATTACTTAGCTAGCCGTTGCGTTTTATTTCATGCAAATTTGACGATTAGATTTGGAGTTATTAATTGTTTCGTAATGTGCGATAACTGTTGCAACACGCATTTTTCGCTCTTTCTTGCTAAGAGTTGATTATAGCGCCGCAAACGTTCCAGAGATATCATGATTTCGGTAGTAGGAGAAAACTGTTGCTTTGATATTTTACATCTTGTCTGCATCATCGACCATCGTTCGTCAGCTTTGCATCTCTGCATTATAGACCATCGCTTTTCAGCTTTACATATTTTTTGTGTTTATCTATACAAACGTAGTTCTTTTGTGAAAGTTACACCATAATGGGTAGAATAAGTAAGTTTGGGTATAAGCCCAAGTTTTGCGGAAACAAACATGTAAAAATCAACTATGGAACTGCTAGTTATGAATAGAAGGAAGAAAATAAGTTCGAAAATTAAATCAGTGCGAGTGTCAGTGGTTTAAGTAAATGGTTTTTAGGTGCTGCCAGTGTTCCAAGTGCCACTCAAATACGTGACAGTGAAGTACATGGTATGAACAGTGTTTCTGCTTCGACTGACACAAAAATTCTGATTTCAATGAGGTTACTACGTGAACTTATGGAAAATGACACTTGTTAAAACTGTGGTGGCAACGTCACTTTGCACAAAGATGTGGAGGAAACCAAGGGCGTTACTACTAATTTACATCTAAAATATCTGGTATGTAAGTATACCGTCAATACAATGCCATCTTAGGTAATCAGAAGCAGACTGTATGCAAACAATGTAAGATTAGAATATGAGGAGCAACTAATCAAAACGTATAATGTCCGTTGATTCAAATTTTCCAGGAGAAGGAAAAAACTTAGATAAGCTAAACTATGCAATAAAATTTTAAGATGTTTACACAGTTAGATCCATTTTGGAGTACTGAACTAGAATATACCTTGCAAGTAACGTTTTTTTGTTACGTTAGAAAATCCATTTATATTTCGGACAATATACGTTTTGATCCGTCATATAGGACATTACACGTATTGATGCGTTTTTAGTAACATTCATTCATTACTTCACATTAAATTTTATATTGAGAATGTTATTTTATGTTAGACATTTTCAGTACACATGACTTGTATCATTAACAATAATATAAGATTAATGTTTACTTCAAGAAATGTTACAAAGCGTTACATTGCTGTGAAAAACTGGATCAACCCAACAACCTGTTAAAGGCAGAATATTGTAGGGTACAGTAAATTTACTACATTTTGTCCATCCCAGGTACTTTATGTAAGCGATCACAATCAATATGTTCAGGAGTGAAGCTGCTGCATGGAAATTCTAAAACCGACACGAAAATATTAAGTTGTTTTTCTTCTTTCCAATGTGTGCCAATTTCCATTCCTCGTTTCGATTTCTTCTTCACTCTTTTTCTTGTCCCACGATCTAGCCGGCCGCGGTGGCCGCGGGGACTGAGGCGCTCCAGTCACTGTCTGAACGGCCACTACGGTCGGGGGTTCGAATCTCCCCTCGGGCATGGATATTTGTGCCGTCCTAGTTCGTAAGTAGTTCATAAGTAGTTTGTAAGTTTAGGGACTGATGACCCCGTAGTTAAGTCCCATAAACTATACAAACATTTGAAACATTTGTCCCACGATCTATAACAGCCTTCCCAACAACCACACATTCTTTTTCTAAATCCACTGGGAACAATAACCGCAAAGTACAACACTATATTGCCGCTGTGTACTGCTAACGTTAAAAATCTGGCTCAAGTAGTGTCAAACATTGCCAGAAGGCGACAAAAAATTTTCAAATGTTTGTTAAGGTTAAGGCACTTAACTTCGGGGTCATCAGTCCCGAAACTTACAAACTACTTATGAACTACCTTATACTAAAGACGACACAAACATCCATTCCCGAGGAGGTATTCGAACCCCCGACCGTAGCGGCCGTACAGATTGCGATTGGCGCGTCGCAGACCGCTCGGCCACTGCTGCCGGCAGGAGAAGGCCACAATGCAGTATAATGCTTTGAAGTATTGTAAGCCTTGACACGTGTTAAACTTGACAGTATTGCCAAATTAGAGGAAAGAGAAGCAAAATTAATATTAAATGTTGAACAATATAAGTTCTGATTCATTCACTGGTGTAAACAATATACGATTGGTTTTAACCATTCATTTTCGACGTACTATTTGAATGTTAAAATATACAAATACATTAAATCTGAATGTAGGAGCGTGTAGAGCACATAAAATAACCCTGAAAACCATATCAAACTCAATTTTGTCCAGAAGTGGACAATATACATTTTGATTAGTTGCTCCTCATATGCACTTAGATATATAGGAATGGTTGTGCGGTGGTGAATATTCCTCCACCTCCGAGAAAGTTTGATATTTATGTCCAAGACTATTGGTGCAGTTGTAGAAAACGTTAGAAGACGTGAGTGAATCTACAATGCTGAAAGCAACGAATGAAGTGGTTCACTTGAATGATAGAAAATCTGATTCTAGACATATTCCTACTGGTTTTGATGGCACTTGGCAGAAACGTGCACCGTCATCTCCAAATGGCATTATATCAGCGACTGCTTTTGATACTGGGAAGGTCTGGACATTGAAATTATTACTATGTTCCGCTACGCCTGTAGCAAAAATTTCACTACACCATATGTGTGCAAAAATGACAAGTACGGTCCAGTAGAGGCATGGAAATGGCTTGTGTTGCTAATATTTTCAAAAGGTCTATGCCGTTTAGATAACGAGCCCTCCATTATCTTAAGCATTTACAACAAGCAATCACAGTTGCACTGTCGGTCCGTACCTCCCATCCCTTCTTTCGTTGTTATACAATTTACTCAATTATTTTGATACTAGCTGCAAGTACCCGGATTTTCCCGAGTTTAAAATAAGGTTTTCGATAGAAGCGTACAAAACCATTTATTTGCATGTAATAAAAGGATACGTTTATGTTAAAGCAATGTGATAAACAACATTTTTGGCAGTTCCATTTGGAGTATGTGCAAACTGTGGATTTTGGTTAAATTCATAATTACCCTCTACCATTCACTAAACGAAATTTTATGTAGACAGTGCCCTTCCTCTTGTTTTGAATGTCAATTGTACAAAATTTCATCAAGATCAGTGCGAAGATATTGATTTACACGGACACATGAAAGCGCACTTCCACTTTTTTTCAAATTTTACGGTTCGTTTCCCAAAAAATGGAACGAAACCTGTTTAAGAACCTTCTCCGTGTAATTTTTCACGTTATTTGGTTGTCTGGATTTTGAGTTATAAGAAGACAGACACAACAAATGCGTCTTTTAGGTATAGACATATTCCTTCTTCTGATATCCATACAAAGGAGCTCCCGAATCATATCAAATTAATGTTTTCTCCGTGTTAATCATCCTTCAACATTTACCGTCATTTCCAGCACACATACAGAAAATGGCTTTCCACAGCGCTGTCCAGTAAGAAACTGGCGACAGAGTTCCACCGCTCAGACCAAAGATATAAGCTGCTAGTATATGCTCACATAATCCACATCTTTACAAAGAGATTACATTGCCGTAGAGAACACTTTGGCACAAATAACTTAGAAGAAATCTGTGCACTGAATTGATAACACTAGCGGTTGGTGTTTATTATTATTGACCGTTGCGACGATAAGTAAAAACAGTAGTAGTAGAATTTATCGTAATTCTGTCTTTCAAACACTCCCGTGACGCCTCAAGCCAGTATCGAATATACCATTTGGGGAGGGGGGGTGGAGGGGGCACGACTAATGTTAAGATAAGTTAATTAATTTTAAGTAGGTAGCCCATGATATTTTGTAAAGATTTGCTGTTCATATTGAGGATAAATTGCGCTGAAGACCGGTTTTCCTTTACGGAGATCAAGCTTTTTTATTGTTGACATTAAGTCGTAAATACAAAGGCGTTTAAAAGAAAACTGGTACGAACATCACAGCGATAAGACCCCACTCCCTTAAACAATAGAGGTAAATATGACTGTCTACCATGGCGATTTCTTCATTTATTAAAATAATTAAGATATAATACTTATTCTTTTCTTTATATTCATTATTTTTTTCTTTTATTTCGGGAGGGGGCAGGCGTCCTGCTGCCTCCCCCCACTCCTTACACACATCTCTGTCTCCAGCAGTGAAAAATGAAATTTCAGGCCCCGAACCACGGTCTTATAGCCATGAAGCCAATATCAGCAATTAATCAAGTGCTAGCCACGAAAGCCAACATTAAGTAACTTTAATTATAATTGTAAGGAGATTGATGTCTTGGAGCATAACAATACGATATGATGGAAGCAGAGAACAAATAACAAAAGTTAAACAGGATTCTAGTTAGATTTCCATCGTCATAAAATATTATCGGCAGAGGAGACAGAGCGAGAGATACGGGTTTATCGCGTTCCCTCGTTGATGAACAAAAGACAATGCGGTCAGTTAATAAAAATATTCATTGTGCGACTCTACAGAAAAAGAGAACCAAAATCCAATCCTATCCAACACAGCCTAAAAATTTAAAAATACAAAGAGAAGTGGCGCTCAAAATTACTACAAAGGCGCATATCACTTTTTATAAAAACGTTTAGCGATGCGTGGTATTCATATTTCCATTTATATGAAAACTTGCGTTAATTCCCGGAGTGGCCAGGGTATGTATTTTTTCGAGTCTTGTGTTAGTCCATCACGTACCTTCCTTCCTCTCCTTCATTTTCTGGACCACCTATCTCCATTTCAGTTTCTTTTTTATGAAGTTCAATCCCTATGACGTAATGTCTCTTGTATAATTTAGAAGGTACATGCCATAGTGTATGTTCATACTCTCTGTAAAATGAGACGCACATTAATTTAATAGTGTAGATGTAATAAATTTCAATGTCACACGTACTGACAAAGTTTTACTGCAGGGACAGCGACAAAATACTAATAGGTTTTCCTTTTATCATTTTGCTGGGATCCTCAGGGAGTTTTCGGAGTGCTTTGAAATTAAATACAAACCAAGTCGCTAAGTGTGCTGATTCTCAAATATTGGATGAATAAAGCATCATAATACATGTGATTTTCTGCGTTTTCCATTGTTTACAAAGGTGCATCTCTTGAAGAACTTGTATTTGTTGTAGATGTGCTATTGACGCATGACAGTAAAGAGTATGTTTCAAGTTTGGCTTAAATCGGTCCATTAGTTTAGAAGATGTTGAACATACATGTTCAAACGTTTGTAAACCTGTTGGATCAAAGAGATATGGTCATCTTACAAACTACTGAAACTACTTTACATTATGGACAGCACAACACTCATGCCCGAGCAGTGAGGTATATAGTGGGCTATCAAAGCTATCACGGAAGTCCATACCTAAAGCAAATCAGAAATTAAGAAGCAATATTAACAACAATGGCCATAGAAGCGAGTTATACACTGGACTCGTATTCGTTAGGACAGTGGTTCAAATCCACCTCCGGCCAGCCAGATTTAGGTTTTCTGTAATTTCCCTAAATCACTGCAGGCAAATGCCGGGATGTTTCCTTTGAAAGGGCACGGCCTATTTCCTTCCACATCCTTACCCAAACCTTCTGAGCGTAAGCTCCGTCTCTAATGACCACGCTGTCGACGGTACGTTAAACTCCAAGCTGCCTACCTTCCTTATTGAAGCCAGTTGCCGTCATGAAGAATCTGCACGTATTGTGGAATATGGCTCGTTCGCTTCATTCCAGCAGTGAGAGAAAAGAGCTTCCGACGCTCACTGTCGCAGCCTTCACCATGGTGAGAGGAAGGGAGGGGTGGGGTGGGGTAGTGCTGTCAACAGCGTGCCAATTCGGAATCCCTCTCCGCACCAAATGCAAGAGTGCTTCTGAAATGTGCCGGACGACACGACTCGCTCTTCACGAACTCCGCATCAGTTTAAAGCAACAAGGACCGTGTGTGTGTGTTCGTTACGTTTCACAACAGCTGTGTTGGTGTTATTTATTTCATTGTGTGCGGTGTAATTTTGACAGATCTTAGTGTTAATTCTTCAAACTGGACGGGCAATGTGCAATTAAATAGTAATTTGGATTCTCCGTGCATAAATATGTAATTTTTCTATAAAACATATTTTTTCGTTTCATGATAGATGGCGCTGTAATAGGCAAAACTGAAAATATGGAAATTGTTGAAAAACGGTAATATCTCAAACAATTATACATCAGATCAGAAAAATCAGAGTACAGTTTTTCATGTTTCTGTTCATGCTATCTCGTGAAATCTCCCACAATCGAATTAAACAGAAACTATGATCATGCTATCAGTTCACAGACAGACAGTTTGTCGTTTTTCAATGATTCGGACTCTATCCACCTCTACGCAATTGTTCCCCGATGTTAACGATTGCAGAGAGAGAGAGAGAGAGAGAGAGAGAGAGAGAGAGAGAGAGAGAGAGAGAGAGAGAGAGTAGATATCATTTCCTGGTACTATGAGGCCCACAGAAATGTTGAAGAACCTCGTCACAGGTATGCTACACTTTCATCTTTGCAGATTACAGTGCCATTTATCATTAAACGAAAAAAAAAAGTTTCATACGAAAGTCAGATATTTTTTCACGAAAACTCCAATTCTGCAATAAAAAGTAGGCGTTCCTATAAAAGAATTCAAAGTTGCCTCACAAACATTTGGAGAGAAGAAAAACAGGTGTATGAATATAAAGAACTCAGATGGAAAATCAGTACACAGCAAAGAAGGAAAAGCTGAAAGGTGGAAAGTGTATATAGAGAGGCTCTACAAAGAAAATGATCTTAGAGACAATATTGTAGGAAGGGAAGAGGATGTAGGTGAAGATGAAATAGGAGATACTACTCTGAGAGAAGAATTTGACAGAGCACTGATAGACCTAAATCGAAACAAGGCCCCTGGAGTGGACGACATTCCCTCAAAACTACTGAAGTCTCTGACAAAACTCTTCCACCTGGTGCGTAAGATGTACGAGACAGTGGAAATACCCTAAGACTTTAAGGAAAATGTAATAATCCCCATCCCAAGGAAAGCACGTGCAGACAGGCGTGAGAATTACAGAACCATCAGTTTAATAAGCCATGGTTGCAAAATTTTAACACGAGTTATTTACAGAAGGATAGAAAAGCTGGTAGAAGCCGATCTGGGGGAAGACCAGTTTGGATCCAGGAGAAATGTAGGAACGCGGGAGGCTATCCTCACTTTACGGCTTATCTTAGAAGATAGATTAAGGAAAGGCAAACCTACATTTCTAGCCTTTGTAGATATGGAGAAAGATTTTGACAATGTTGATTGGAATACACTCTTCCAAATTCTAAAATCATCAGGAGTGAAAGATAGGGAACGGAAGGTTATTTACAACTTATACAAAAACCAGACAGCAGTTATCAGAGTTGAAGGGCATGAAAGGTATGCAGAGTTTGGGGAGGGTGTAGCCTTTCCCCAGTGTCATTCACTTTGTACACTGAGCAAGCTATAAAGGAAAGCAAGGAGAAATTTGGAGAAGGAATTAAAGTTAAGGATGAAGAAATAAAAACCTTGCGTTTTAATGATGACATTGTAATTCTGTCAGAGACAGCAAAGGACCTGGAGGAGCATTAGAATGGAATGGTTAGTGTGTTCAAAGAAGCATATAAGATGAACATTAACAAGTGCAAAACAAGAGTAATGGAATGCAATCTCAGAAAATCAGGTGATGCTGAAGGAATTAAATCAGGTAACGAATCAATAAAGGTGGTAAATGAGTTTTGATACTTGGGCAGTAAAATAACAAATGATGGTCGCAGTACAGAGGATATAAAATGCAGAATGGCAATGGAAAGAAAATCGCTTTTGAAAAAGAGAAATTTTTGACATCGAATATTAATTTAAGCATAAAGAAGTCCTTTCTGAATGCATTTGTGTGGAGTGATGCCTTGTATGGGAGTGAAACATGGACGATAAACATTGAGGACAGAAAGAGGATAGGTGGTTTTAAAGTGTCATGTTACAGAAGAATGTTGAAGATTAGGTGGGTAGATCACGTAACTAATCAGGAATTTCTGACAATACCTTGACTAAAAGAAGGGATCGATTGGTGGGACACATTCTTAGACATCAACGAATCGTGAATTTATCGATGGAGGGAAGTGTGTGGGGTACAAATCGTAGAGGGAGACCAAGAGATGAATACAGTAAGCAGATTCAAATGTATGTAGGTTGCCGTTGTTATGAGGACATGAAGAGGCTTGCTCAGGATAGAGCAACATGGAAAGCTGCATCAAACCAGTCTCCGGATTGAAGACCTCAATAGCAACAACATAAAAAAGTGTGACATCTCTTTGATTCCTAAGTCTCCTGTACACTGACGTTGAATGTGTATATTACATCAAGGACACAGTTTCTTAGATTATCCACAGATGCCATTAAACTTACACAAAGATGTAAACAACTGTGCATGAACAGCGCCACTGCGCCCGAGTGGGTAAGAAGGCCCATCAGTTCCAGTCTTGACAACAGGAAGAAAGTACACTGTTGTGTTGCCTGTAGTTGCGCCGTGCCTTGAAGGTCGATTTCGAAGTCTGATCGTATCCGTATTGATACTTTTTGTCAGGAAAGACTTTCATCAAGGGAGCTTCCCAGGCGTCTCGCACTAAACTGATGTTAATCACACGTGGAGAAGGTACAAATTTACAGCAACTGCTCGATGACTTGCCTCGTTTTGGCCGCCTAAAGGCTACCACATCATCTGCCAATCGCTACTTAAGGATTTCATTTCGGAGGAACCCTGAGAAGAACGCTATAATGCTAAATAATCACTTTCGTGCAGCCGCATGACATCGTGTTTCGAATCAAACTGTACGTAATAGGCTGCATGACAAGCAGTTTCTGTACCGACATCTATGGCAAGGTCCATATTTGACACGAAGAAATCTTGGAGTGCGGTACAGATGGACGCAAAAGCATGCTGCAAGGACTCGCATCTGACTTCAACACAGGGCCGCCTGGAGAACATTTTTCCATACATGCGTTATCATACAAACCCCCCCCCCCCTACATCAAAGCAAAAGTCGTCATGTCAGATTAACAGCAGACTCTCCCTATGCCTACTGTTAAGTATATGCTTGAAGATGAAATATTTCATCCTTCCGTTTGTTGCCTTTCTTTGGGTTCTTGGGTAAAACCTTTAAAAGTAAATATAAGTGATCGACGAACTGATATTTTTCCCTTAAAATAAGTACTATATGTACATTGTACTGTCACAGATATCACAGATACAAAATTTCTGAATCGTATTCTACCGCTAAATATTAAAAGAAGAAAGAATCCATTCCCATTTAATTCCTGAGATATTTCAAAGCTTTTAGTGAAACAGAAAGTGTCACACTCCAGCTTCAATTAAAATGTGTTATTAGTTAAAGTCGAAAGACACAATGAAAGTATAAAATCTCTGACATATTTTTACTTTAATAATGGAACTTGGTTTTATTTCAAAAGTTTACTAATTAATTCACTACCATGGGAAAAAGTAGGACTTAAATACAAAAACTATCATTTCATTTTATGTTCGCGTCTTAAATATAATTAATTTCGCTAACCGTATGTCACAAATGAAAAAAATTGTAAGTAAATTGTTGACTTTTAGATATTTTTCCACAAAAATATTTCAGAACTGATAAAAATAGCCAAACTTTATATGTCAACAACACATATTTGTCTCATATGACAGAAATATTTTACTAGTAAGGCCAAGTATATTCTCACAGTTTTTCAGTGTATATAATGTCAAATTTTTCCTTCTACAGGAACAATACACTGAAATTTTTCTGCCCTTCAACATGGCAAAACCTTTATAAATAGTGTCTGAATCTACAGACTTCAATGTATCACTTTCTATGGCTAAAGTTGGCGGTCCATATAATCTTTTTTGACAAAGAGTTGACCTAAGGTAAGTCTCCATCACCGGTTGCTACAGATACTGGTAAGGTCAAGAAGGATTCGCAAGCT
This sequence comes from Locusta migratoria, assembly GCA_026315105.1. Taxonomy (NCBI): domain Eukaryota; kingdom Metazoa; phylum Arthropoda; class Insecta; order Orthoptera; family Acrididae; genus Locusta; species Locusta migratoria. The sequence continues at coordinate 224,377,958 of CM048751.1, read as the reverse complement.
TACAAAAGTGTTGTGGAAAATGTCAATGAAATTGCTTCTTGTAATATAGTATAAAACACATTGTGGAGAACTTATAGCAAAAATCATGGGTGCTGAGATCAAAACTTCATCGCTCAGTTTCATCCCATTGATATCACGTTCATCACAATCACTTAAGACAGTCTCAAGAGTCATGCATGAGGTTTTGAGGTTTCCACTATCCCACGTCAGCAGATCATGAATAACATATAGAAAACTCCACTTAAAATTCCTGGGCTGATAGGCCATGATCGATAGATAAAACTTTGTATGTAAAGGAATATACAGTATCCGAAAACAAAAAAAAGTTTTTATTAGTTCCAAGTCTTTTGAGCATCGAGCACATTGTAGCACTTCGATTATTGGTGATAAAAACACCATATTATCCGCATGTCTGCATGAATATTAGCCTCGCAGACTCACGTTTACTTGAACCCTATCCTTGTAGACTCACCATATCAATAATCGAGCGAGGTTGAGGTCGCAGAAGGGAAAGAACTGCTGTTGAGGGTCACTGTGTTCTAAATAGCAAAAGGTACAGTCAACAGTCTAATATTATGGTGCTAGCCTGCTTTTCCTCTCACGGTAATCTGGACTTACTTTTTCGTGCTATGTGGACAGGTTTCCTCAGAAGAGTGGTTCCAACCACTGGGGGCAGCCTGACACTGGGTCGCGAACGCTTGTCGAGGGTCGAAAACAGTATGAAAGCTATCGCTAGGTTCAAGGGTTTCAACGCCACTCATAGCTTTATCGCAAGAAATTTTTTTCGGCCTGTACGCTGGACGCAATAAGGTTTGAAACTTCTTGGCAGATTAAAATTGCGTGCCGGTACCGGGACTCGAACCTGGGACCTTTGCATTTCGCGGGCAAGCGCACCACCACTGAGCTACCCCGACACGACTCACGGCTCCCCCACAAAACTTCAATTCTGTCAGTACCTCCTCGCCTCCTACTTTCCAAACTTCACAGAAGTCCTCCTGCGAAACTTGCAAGGCTAGGACTCCTGGAAGAAAGGATGTGGTGGAGACATGGCTTAGCCAGAGCGTAAAGGATGTTTCCAGAATGAAACTTCCACTTTGCAGCGAAGTGTGTGTGCGCTGATATGAAACTCCCTGGCAGATTAAAACTGTGTGCCGGAAACAGTATTCGAACCTGGGTCCTTTGCCTTTGCGGGGGAGCCGTGAGTCGTGGTGGGGTAGCTCAGTGGTAGTGCGTTTAATCTGCCAGGAAGTTTCATATCAGCGCACACTCCGCTGCAGAGTTAAAGTTTTGCCGGCCGCGGTGGCCGAGGGGACTGAGGCGCTCCAGTCACGGTCTGCACGGCCACTACGGTCGGAGGTTCGAAGCCCCCTTCGGGCATGGATATTTGTGCCGTCTTTAGTCTCAGCTAGTTCATAAGTAGTTTGTAAGCTTAGGGACTGATGACCCCGTAGTTAAGTCCCATAAGTTCTACAAAGATTTGAACATTTGAGAGTTAAAGTTTCATCCTAGAAACAATACGGTTTGTTTATACTCTCCATGTCTCTTCCATCATTAAACATTTCCGCCATGATGAGAGTGATTCATTTTGTTTTGTCGTTGGAGATATTTTGATTGGCTCTTGCGGGTGCTTATTCGAAATTTTTCTCGCTGGTTTTCACCTGCTACCATCTTGTATTGGGCCATGTTGTAGTAATATCCCGTGAACAGTTAGTTGTCGTTATTGCCAATTTGTAAGCTGTTACATAAAATGGTGTTGTGATAACGAAGGAAGGTTTCTACGGAACCATAGTCTTTGTATTTTTAATGAGCGGGTTTTGACAACTACATGTAATAGTGATCTGAAATTTGATTTGATTGTGTGTCATACATTTTATTGTGTTTTCAGTTCAACTAAATTATATTTTCGCCGGCCACGATGGCCGAGGGGACTAAGGCGCGCCAGTCACGGTCTGCACGGCCACTACGGTCGGGGGTTCGAATCCTCCCTCGGGCATGGATATTTCTGCCGTCCTTAGTATTAGCTGGTTCGTAAGTAGTTCATAAGTTTAGGGACTGATGACACCGTAGTTAAGTCCCATAAGCTCTACAAACAACAACAATTATATTTTCCACAGATAAGTACCACATATGAACATAAAGAATTCCGTAAAAAAAGGTGCTTGCTAAAGAGCTTACTACTTGTTTCTGTCATATTTCTACTGTAAATAGTAGCTTATAAGCTCGATGCATACGTGTGTTGTCAGCACTAAGAAAATGACAAACGTTATTACACCACATACAGTTGCTGACTTGTGCAACACTCAACCTTCCGCATCCTGCCCTCTCTTTGCAACCTCAGGGTTTGTAAAAAAAGTGAACAAGCTCTAGGGGTAGGCCGAAATAGTCAAAGAATGCAATAGTACACAACGACAGGAAGTTTGGCGATGCCTGCTACAGACACTAGAGCAGTATCTAAGCATTTTCATGTTTCTTTCAGGGACTCCTTTTTTTTATTTTTTTTTTATTGAGGATAAATTCCAATGGCTTAGAAATCCCTTTCAAGTGGATACTTTAAGAAATTGAAAATTTCATTAGGTGAACGAAACTGGCTAACTGAACTATCATGTGACGACGAGTCTTTAAGTTTTTGTTTTAACAATGCCATTGGTCCAATTCTGAATAAGTTTTCTGGAAGTTCATCCAACTATTGCCGAAATTACTGTGAAACACTAGATGGGCTTTTCGACAACCTGTATATGTGAACGAGCCATTTCAACTTTGCTTTTCTTGAAAAAAAAAGTAAGGGAATAGACTAAATTATAATAATTTTTGTGGCTCATTGGCCTGGTGCAAGTCTTTCAATTCGATGCCAGTTCGACGACATTGTGCGTGAGTGTGTGTGCGTATTCGTGCGTGTGCACACCTATTTTTGTGTTTTGGTGATTTTTACTTTTTATTTAGTTGTTGGGCCTCCCAGATGTTTTTATGCAGTAGGTGGGTCGCAGAGCAAAAAAGGTTGGGAACCGCTGCCTCAGAACACTACCATAACGGCATCAAATATATGAAGACAAAATAAATTAAGAAAGTTTTGATCCTTAACTCACGAGGTGTGTAGTGTCTCAGACCGCGCGAGAGAACTCTGTCTCCACGATTAGTTTTGACGGAATGCTGCTGTGCCCCTTAAGCCCTCCTTAAGTCGCGAACACAACAGTGCCGTACTGTCGGTTGCATTGTCGCCTTTTTTGCTCGTTTATGACCCGTTTGGAATTTCCAAGGACGCGCCTCGAGAACTGGCACCTGTTTTCTGCCATAACCTCGTGTCTAGTTAGGGATGGCAACCACATCTGCATGTTCCCACACAGTGGGGTAGTTGCCAGACCTCACAACATAGTTAAAAATATGTGTAAGTGGCCTTGTAGCGGCTGGGGGAGCTTCATAATAAGCATTGATATCTACACTCGATCGCAGCCGCATGCCTTCTTGGGGTTCAGGCTTCAAGGGAATGGGCTTGTCAAACAGTACAGTAGCGAACATTGATTTTCAATAATCAAAATTCACTACTATTCAATTCATGAAATACTACTGCAGCTTTCTGGAAAGGAATTGGCTTGTACAAAGATGCCAGTGGCTTAAATCCTTTCCAAGTACTTTCGGATCTGGCTCTTATGCTTTTGATTTTGACTTGGCCAGATATAGAGGTGAAAAGGGCCTTCAGTCAATTAAATCTAATAAAAACCTCTCTACCTACTGCATAGTTACCATCTTTTTGCATTAATTTTAATTTGGTCTTTTTATTTATATGATTTGCCAGCTAATAACGCTGACTATTACGGGCATTGCTAATAAAAGTAAATGGTTCAAGCTCTGACCGAATGCTGAGACTGCTGACTGCCGGATTTCTGTACATATATATACAGGGTGTTTCACTAAGTGTGTTTGCCTCTGTAACATATAAAATAATAGGTGACGGAAAATTTTAATGCGGTAGGTCAACACAAGAAATGTAACACTATCTGCGGAGCTATGAACATATTTTGTTGTATCATTTTCCAAAGAGTTATAGCACAAAGATATAATTTTTTAAATGGAACAATAGTTTTTTCTATCGTGCATTGGATTCGTCGAAACCAGCTGCGTCCAAATCAATTTAAACTACATTCCTATCACTGTTAGTTTGGGAGCTACAACCCTTCAAAGTTTAGGGGGCGGAGGCTACGAATGGCTGGTGGTCATGAGGCAGTGGGCCGTGCCCCAGGGGATAGCCACTCGGCCAATCAGCTACGCTATGATTTGGACGCAGCTGGATTCAACGAATCCAATACAGGATAGAAAAAAAAACTATTGTTCCATTTAAAAAATTATATCTTTGTGGTGTAACTCTTTGGAAAATGATACAATACACTATGTTCATAGCTCCGCAGAAAGTGTAACATTTCTTGTGTTGACCTACCGCATTAAAATTTTCCGTCACCTATTATTTTATAAGTTACAGAGGCAAACACTCTTAGTGAAACACCTTGTATATATAAATTAATCAAAGGCTTCAAACCTAAAAATTTGTTATAAACTAAATTACGCAACGGATTACACGACCCCGGGTATTTAATTAATTGTCACAATCTTCGATACAGAGTTGGGGTAAACTATGACAACTGCCCAGAATTTTATCTTTTACCTGCATCCTAATCACTCATCTGATATTAGTTACTTTATTTAATTTCTCTTATTAGGATTCCAGCTTTCTCTGTTAAATTGAAACGGGTGGAGGAAAATCTCTTCATAACAAAATCCGAGTAATTCAGGACAATATTTTTTATTCCCTGATAGTATGATAATAAAACCATACTCTTAAACAAATTAAATTTACAAACAAACAAAAATGGATTGTAAACACTAGTTGCAGCGCAGACAAACATTTGAGTCACAGACTCTAAGATTAAGGAACTAATAGACTTGCTGGACTCCTAAACGTATAAATTTTTAACATCTTTCACGCCACATTGCATGGAAAACAAGAGATAAAAAGGATTTAGTGGACTAGTAAGGATATCCCTCTTCACAGACGCACTCGCTCATCAACCACTTTTACACTGCATGCATTAAACACTGCAATTTTTAGCTAGCAAAGGAAATGAAAAAAAAAAAAAATGGTTCAGCAAATAGGGTGGCCGTTATTGAATTGCTGATTTTAATGCAAGACATGAGACACGCAACGGTACCTACCGCTCAAATCTTACGGAATCCCCAAAAACTCAAACACACACCATATAAAAATATTATAAAGAAATTCTACACATGGGGCTTAGTCATACAACAAGCAAAACTGGCGCTCCTTCCTTATCATACTGAACCACGCAACAAGATTTACGGCGGGAAGCACATGGCTCCGCGATTTCCACAAAATTAAGTGCCCTCCAGAAAAGAAAAACAAATATTATCAGAAATTTCATCTGTTCCTAGAATTACAGTGTACGATAAAACGCCACTCTACCACACTCTGCTCAATTACCACCAAGCCATGCCACGTGGCCTCCACGGCTTATTCTACATTTGGTCTGATTACAAAAATTACAAAATCAATTAAATACCAGACAATCCGCGGTTATTAGCGGATATTAACTTCAGTTTAACGAAACAAATTTTTCTGTGTTGCCAACGCTGCGGTCAATACATTATTAATAAGTGGGGTCTGGCATACCATGGGAAATGGAACCTATAAGCACAGAATGGACTCTGGACTATCTGCAACGATATCGCCAAAGGGCGGGATGGATCATGGATAACAAACAGTTCATCTAGGCGAAAATTCAATAATTGGTCACTACCTGATCGATCTGTAAAATTTAAAAATCGTACATATACTAAAATATTCAGGATTTCGCTGCCGTCTATGCAGATTTTCCTCTAGGCTCGTCTCTTGGAAAAAGTTTGTCTTCGACATTTTCATGGTGTTTCACTGACGCTGTTGCTAGGACGGTAAAAACAGAAACATTATACAGGGTGAATCACCAAAAATTTCCACTGCAGATTTGCGGAAATTGGTGTGATTGGTGTGCGGTTTCCACAGAATGGATTGATAGTCAGGGGCTCGTATTTTAGCCAATAAACAGATTTTAAAAATACATAGAAAGTGTATTTTTATGACAGACATACAATTTTCTACTGGAACATTGGTTGTTTCTGTCATTCAGTGGAGTTGTTGTCACCAGCTGTGTACAAAGCAATTTGAATAACATTTTATCACGTTTAGTTTGGCAGCTACAAGCATTCAAAGATCCGGGGGTGGACCCAGCGACAGCGTAGCTCACTGGCTAGTGTTCATGAGATAGTGGGCCGTGCTCTAGGGGTTAGTCACTCGGCCAGTCAGCTACGCTATCGCAGCCTCCGCCCCCGAAAGTTTGAACGGGTTTAGCTAACAAACTAAACGTGATAAAACTGTCATTCAAAATTATTTGTACACAGCCGAAATCAACAATTCCAGTCCATGATAGAAACAACCATAGTTCCATTTGAAAAATTGTTTTTGCAAAATAAATGCACTTTCTAAGTAGTTTTTGAATCTGATTATTGGCTAACAATACTAGCCCCTGTCTACCATACCATTTTGTGAAAACCGTACATCAATCGCACTTTCTATTTCCACTATATCTGCAATGGCAGTTTCAGTGATTCATCCTGTTTAGAAATCACTGACAGTATCAAAGATGGGTAGTACTTGAGACAATGCAAACCACATACATATATCGGCGAACACAGGCGGAAAGAAACAATAGCTAGTATTGATGACAACCAATATTTCAATAAAACGAACTTACGGCTACACTTTTTTTCCAAGAAACACTCTCAAATTAATATTTTCTAACCTCTTAGTACAGACCAGTGCTTTTTCGAACAGCTGCAATCGTTTTGAAAACTGTTTATAGAACACAAATCCAAGAACAATAGTACATATTTCAAGATAAATGTTATAAGGTTTAACTTATTAGTCGAACGTGAAATGATGCACGTGGAACACAAGAAAATTCACCCTATTATGCAACACATTTGCACGCAGTTTTTGTGGAATCAAGGCAGACGTCCGCTTGTAGAGCGTTTAAAAATATGAAGCTACGTTTTTTGTAAAGGCTGTAATGTATGGACTGCTGGGTAGTCGCAAGCTAGGTAGTCGAGGCTGTTTTGGTATCTTTATTTTTAAAAACTGTATGACATTTACTTGTTTTAATACAAAATATCTGCTGATTGTAATAATAAAGACTCACACTAATAAAATTATTTTCATATAAAATTCAGGCAGTATTTTAGAATCCAGAATCTGAGATTGGCAATAAGTAAATCAGCTTCAGTAAGTTCTTACTTGCACCTGCAATGGTTCTGCTCTTGAAGAGACCACTGCAGCTGCCTTGAGGCCATCAAAATAAGTCACATTATTTCTGTTCGGAGAACTATCGTGATTGCGACATTTGTCACCGTCTGTAGTGGCCGACGTAAAAATTTTGGTAGAGCCTGAGTTTTTTTTTTCATTGATGGCCCTTTCTTGTGCTCTACTTTTTCAGTAAAATGCACCAGACACTTCCTTTTCTCCGACATATTTTCATCGGCTCTTTCATTGTCACAAACATAGTAAAAATACAGTCACGTCACGCAGACACAGAACAATGTTTTCATAAATTGCAATTGTTTAACCCCTTATAATGCGAAAACTATTGGTCGTAGAGAAAAAGTGAATAGGACCTTTTCTGTAGGAAATTTAACGTATTTTAATTTTGTACGGGGAAATACTTTCACTTGAAACCATGGTTTTGTGTTATTTCAGAAAAATGTTGACAAGTTACCTTTAAACGCCCCCCCCCCCACAACCCAACCCTAACACCCTACAGGTCAGGACTTTTAGTATATCGTTCATTACACTCCACGCTACCACTGTACAAAAATATTGTGACTACACGAATTTTTTCCCCTAATCCCCATCTTTCGGTCTTCGTTGACTGCGCTCTCTGGTGGATAGTGGACAGTATTCCACTATAATACAGTTATCATCAGTGCAAGAGGGCGTGTTATCGGAAATTATGGATACTGATGCATGATGCAATTGGAACACAAAATCAGAATGTCTAGGTTATTGTTGAAAGTATTGAAATTCTGTTTTTGTACATCTCTGTTTCATTTTTATCTAAAGGGCCATGAACGCCTATAATCGTAGTGATGCAAAAGTTTTTTGAATTGTGGAATAAATAATAATTCAATAAAATCCTAATTTGCTGAACGCAATCTTGCAACAACAACTTCAATAACCACCACCGAATCACTGATTTACGAGGCTCATTTTATGCTTGCAATGCTGCAGGAGGCATAAAAAGTAGAATTACGAGTAGCTTTCAACACTGAGCACCACCATATTGTATGACAGTAATGAGTACTATTGAAGAACATTCCGCGGTGGCAATTCGCAGACGCGCTCCAGAACGAACTGTCTGCTCGTGATCTAGCACTATTTGACACCGGCCGCGTTCATCCATTCCAGATTACACTGCTGGCAATTTAATCCTAACCTGTCCCGCCAAGTGCGTTAGTGTGAGATTTACGCTCCAAGTGCGATGCGCGCGCGCCGGCCGTGTGCACTGTGCATGCATTATTTAAACTTTGATTATACAGAAGGCCGGGCCACCGTGGTTGGAGGGGGAAGGGAGCAGCGTGGTACTTATTCCACCCACAGATGTGCAAATACCGTCGCCTCAAAAATTCATAAGGCACACATGTCGAACATTCTTTCCCCTCGCTTGCTCCCGGGTTCTACTCCCGTCAACGACCGACCAGTGTCGGAGAAAATTGCCCGTCGCATGCAAATTGTTCCTGAATACGTTAAGATTTTTTGCTTTTCGCTTTTCCCTCACCGTAATTCTCTCATTTCGCATGTCGCTTATCGAAATTCATTTACCAAGAAATTAGCAAATGTTGGACACCATGAAAATTCGACTAGAGAAGAAGGAATCTGTAACAAATCTGTAGCTAAAGACCTGGCGTTGACCCGTTATTTATTTATTCCATACTAGATGACCCGGTAAACTTCGTATCACTTACCTCTTAATATAAACAATATTAATTTAAATCATACGTTTTTAGACCCAGTAGCTTTATAAAGGCATCATCAGATAGTCCAAATATTGGTGAACGTCAAATGTGCAAAATTTTATCGAAATCGTACGAATGATATCGATATCCCAAAGAAAAGAGCTCTTTCAGTTTTCCACAAATTTTCATATTTTCTGGCCAAATATTCCAAATTTTTACTTCACTCAAACCTTCCTCTCGCTTTGAACGTCGAATGTGCAGAACTTTATCGCAATGAGATGAATGGTATTAATACTTCATAGAAAAATCTCTTTCTATTTTTTCTGGATTTTCCAATTTTCCGGGAAACTTTTCCAAATTTTTAATACTTTAGAACGTAACTCTTGCTTTGAACGTCAAATTTGCAAAATTTTATCTCAATCAGACGAATGACATTGATATCCCATTGAGAAAGGCTCTTTCAGTTACTCGCGAATTTTCAAATTTTCCGTGTAACTTCCCAAGTTTTTAGTTCATAATAACGTTCATCTTTCGTTGAACGTCAAATGATCAAAATTGTATCGCAATCGGATGAACGATTCTCAACTTCGTGTTGAGTACAGTTATAAACACATTGAAAAATGAACTTTCGTTCGAATTTGCGACTTTCCTTTTTAACTGTCCCTATTTTTTTACTGAAAACTTTTCCAAGACCATAATGAACAAAGAAAGAAAAAAGAATTACCCCTCTCTGTCGTGCGAATAGTCAGTTATAGTGCTGAATTCAATCAAAAACGCACTTTCAGTTTTTCTCATTTTTTCCAATTTTCCGGTAGATTTTCCAAAATTGTTTTAGTACAAACCTTGTCTTGTGAAGCAGTACTCAAGTGATGCTCTTACAACCATGTGGCAATTGATTTTCATTCCTAGAAAAAAAATCGCTTTCGGTTTTTCCTAAATTTTCCTACTTTCTGGGCAAACGTTTCCAAATTTTTATTTGATGCGAACCTTCCTCTTGCTTTCATCATGAAATGTACAAACTTTTATCGCAATTGGACGATAGGGTTTCAGTTTTTCCCGATTTTCCTCTTTTCCGGACAACGTTTCTATATTTTATCACCGTTTAAACCTTCCTTGGACTTGCACGAATATTTCAAGACTAAAATTAGCGAGTTTTAGCGAGACTAACGAACAGCAATTCATTTATATCTATATATTATAGTTCTGTGTTTTTCAACCTGTGGCTCGCAATCCATAGGTTTTGCGGGCGGAGGGAGGGGCGGGGGGGGGGGGGGGGGGGCGCGAAGTCTTACTTTGGGTGTCACAGTCAGTGGAGGAAGTAGCTGCAGCATAAAATAACCAGGGGTTCAGTAATCCAAAAACGTATGCCTAAGGAAAAATTATGTAATATTAAAACTATGGAGATCCTTTTGTAACATTCAATATGAATTGTTCTATAATAGACTATGTTTATGATGAGTAAGTGAAAAGCCTGAAAAGTCTTTTGAGGAACCAATCTATAGGTAATATGAAATGATACATTAATTAATAATTAAAGTATGGAAAAAGATCTACTTCTTTACAAATTGATTACACAGGGGACATTTATTAATGTGCAAATTTCGCTTCTGTATATTGCCTGAAATGGAAAACACTCGTTACGCAAAATATATTTCTCTGTCGGAAACCATATAGAGTGATTGATTTACACTGATTATTATTTCTGTGCAATTCAGGATGTCTTGAAGAATTTATTTTATTATTTAGTTGTTTTAATATTTACTTATTTTAATACAGATAATTTTATTTATTTTTGTCTTTGTATATTTTATTTGAAATGATTTATTTTATTATGTAGTTGTTTTAATGTTTATTTATTTTAATACAAATAATTTTATTTATTTTTGTCTTTTATATTTTATTGAAATGATTTTTTTATTATATTTTATTAGTAATGTTATTGAATTAATAATTATTAACTTAAATTATAATAAGTAAGATTTATTTTTTGTACCTTTTGTATCAGGGTTTATCAAAATTTTAATCTATATAAGTTGATCTCAAGTTTGGTTGATCTATAAGAAAATAATATTTATTGTTTCACAAATATTATTAATTTATTTATAGAAATGAAATGTTATTCAGTTCCAATATATTTAGTTTCTGAAGAAAAAGTTTAATTTTTTTAAATTAATGTTCCTATTTTATTTTTTAGTCTGAAGTATTAATTTATCAATAAGATAATCTGTTCCATTACGAAGAAGCAGTGACTTGTTCTACATGCAGAGGAATATGATTATCTCCTCTTCCATTACATGCTTCTTCTTGACCTACAGAGCACGAATAACAGAAAAAAAGTAAGAAAGGCATCATAAAATTATAATTATAATACTAACATTATATGTAGGAAAGAATACGTTCATTATAAATTTGCTGCAATAATAGTAAAAATATACCTGATCAGGTACTCGTGTAGTCTAATGCACTGCTTTCCGAGACGGGGAAACATACCTTCCCCTGTTCGATTCCGACCAGCGGATTAACAAAGAGGAGGGGGGGGGGGGCGTAGTGCCAGACAGCCCGGATGTGGTTTATAGGCGGTTATCCACATTCCCCTAGGTGAACACCAGGCTGGTACGCAAATTCAGCCTCAGTTACACCATTCGAAAACATTTCGTAACACTTCACACTTTCACACATTTAACACTATACGCAGACATTTGTGGTACGCATTTCCTCCCAGGGGGCATGGGGTGGCCACAGGAAGGGCATCCGGCCACACTATAAATATTAACATGCCAAATCCGAATCAACACAGAGCCGACCCTGCATGTGCGAGAACATAGCCAAAGAGAAAGAAAGAATAATAAAAATATAAGTTGTAGCTGACGGGAGGCGTGCTTGAGTAGCTCTCACAGTGTTCGAAGTTCTGTATGGGTCAGCGTAAATGCCCAGAAAGCAGGACACCCAGTTTCAAATACTATCTGGGTACACGTCCATTTCGTAGTTAACATCGTAATATCCGTGAATGTGAAAATTAATATACTTCCTTTTTTGTATACTTGCATTTTCTCAATCTGAAGAACCAGGCTCATTACTATCAGATGATTCCCACTCTATGAATGTCTGTGATATAAACTCTTCCTATGAATCGTGAGAAAAAACTTGGCCACCATTTTAATCACACCCCAACAGATGGTTCACTAAGGCTGTCGGAGGCCTGGGGCGACGGCAAAACAAAATGAGGCCCCCCGTCCACTTGGAAATACATGTACTCCTATAAACAAAAGTAACTTTTGAGATGTGGAGGCCCCCAGGACGAGAGGCACGGAACAGTCTCAAAAAACAAAAGAAAACAAAAAGCTTTCGATAAGAGCAGGCCCAAGAAAGAGAGGGCAAACGCGCTGCCCCCGCCCAAAAATAAATAAATAAATAATTAAAAAATAAAAATGATAAAAAAAGAAAGAAATAAATAAAAGGTGATTTCGGGGCCTTTGGAGGCCCCCGAGGACGAGAGTCCCGGGGCGGTCCGCTTCCTCCCCCTTCCCCCTCTTAGTCCGCCACTGAACCCCAACTCTTTGCAACTCTGCAAGAATCTCTTCACCTCGTAAATATTGTTTCCAATTCATCTCTTTCTTCACCTATGAAAGGCTGATTCTCACAAGAGAATGACGAACAATGAAGAATTGAGTGAATTGTTGTCATTTCATACCGCAATAATATGAATTAAAGTAAATTATTGCATGACAAAGTAAAATAGCCGATGACTGAGAATGTATGTGTTACGAATCGTGATACAGCGGGGTCAGGAGGCAGACTGTGACTAGCATGGCTGTGGACATGTCTGTAACCAACATAATTGATTAGTCAAAATATAACTGATGTACAAGAACTGCAATGTATCACTAAGACCCCGGGCAGTTGCATACTTTTCCGCCTTGTGCTAAGGGTAGACTGCTGGCTCTCGTAGATGTAACTCCTCTCTTGAACTCCTGGATCGAACTGTCGTGTTTCTGTGGTGCGCCGTCATATATAGGCGTGCACCCATCATCCTGTTGGCCGGCGCGCGAAGCAAGAAATGAGATAGAGAGACTGCAGGCACCCCCGGCGGCCGAAGCACTACAGAGCGACTTATCGCCCGTCTTATACGCGGCGACTTGAGCGGACCGCCGCCGTTGGGGCGAATAGCGGCGCCACAAGAGCGTGACATAAACATAAGGCGTTACAATCATTATACAAATACGCTAACACGAAACTGATGGTACAGATTTTTAATATTAATCATACAAGGAGGCCAATGAAATGTACATTATTCGAAAGGTGGTTTCTCATACATGCTGCGAATAAAAAAAAAAAGTTGCCGTTAAGAGTGGTAAAAAGAAAGGAAAAAAAAAATAGGATGATACACAAAATTCTCCGCAAGTTTTTTAACGATATTATAACCGGTTATATGTTGGTGAAGATACAATTAGCTCAGTCAGTTAGAGCTTCGAGTTTCAATCTCAAAATCCTGGAGTCGATTCCCACAGCCCTCCAGTATCTTAAAATTCTTCGTAATGTTTAATTCTTAACTTTTAAATATAACTAGACTACCTGTGCAAATACTTTGCACCGTTAGTGTAATGACAAAAAAAGTTGGGAAAGTATGGAAGTAAAGTTCAATGTTCACGCATAGCTTTCTTCAGAATCAATCAATGCAAGTGTTTAAAAGCGTAAATGAAAGAGCGTGATCCGCTGAATGTTGTTAGGTCAAAAAGAACTGCGTACCTTAATTAAAACGGAAGATACCGTAAAAAAAACGATTAAAATATTCAATGCATGGTTAGAAGAATATCGCGTTTAAATAAAAATAAAGGCTGGAGAGTCTTAAGTTAATTCTGATAGTTGGTGACAGATCTGTGGAAGAATACCTTTCGTTTAAAACAAAAAAGAAGGAGATCGGCCATGAAGGTTGGTCTAGCGACTGACTTCAGTTTTCGTAGATTCTTTTAATATGTAAGATTCAAATCGCAAGTACAAATTTTAATGAAGACTTAACTCTCGAGCGAGCGTGCTTGGGTTTTGAGTATCCCATAGGCCATTGGAGAATTTCTTAGTGTGCAGCGTAGCAATGTTACTGCAAAATAGAAATATTTGCATGGTCCGTAAGGGAATTGTACTTTATGATAGAAGTGGTGTAATGAGTACCCCACGTGCCTTCTCGTGAAAGGAAAAGAAATTAAAATGTAAACAATCGACGCGCCTGCTCAAGCTTAAAAAATGCGTCACAACTGGTCGAACTTCGACAACAAGCAATACCAGTGAACATAATTATAACTTAATCAATAGGTGCGTAGGCGCCGACTACGGGTATGCTCAAGAATACCCCGTAATTTGAGTGCGTATGCTGCGCATACCAAATTGAATGTGTTGGTATTATTTTTTTCTTTACGATATATTTCTTGACTCATTTTCTGGAGACCATTGATGCCGTATAGGACCTGAAGCCGATGTATAAATACATAATTTGACAAATATGGCGCGAGAGCTTTGCGAAGTATGAAATCGAAGTTACGCTGTGTGATGTGCACGAGGTATGGTTAGAATATCAGAAGGCACAGTTCCAGTAGAGCATATTAGCTGTAGTTAGCTGATCAGGCCACTGCAGCACTTAAATTTAAAAATATTTTTGTCACGAATGTTCGGTTGGGAATTTCTGTTCCAACCTAACAGTGACCTAGAAGATAGATTAAGAAAAGGCAAACCTACATTTCTAGCTTATGTAGATTTGGAGAAGGCTTTTGACAATAATGACTGGAATAAACTCTTTTTTAAAGCTCTGAAGCAAGCAGAAGTAAAATATAGGGAGTGTAAGGTTATTTACAACTTGTACAAAAATCAGACAGCGGTTGTCAGAGTTGAAGGACATGAAAGGGATGCAGTGGTTGGAAAGGGAGTAAGACAGGGTTGTAGTCTTTCTCCATTGTTGTTCAATTTGTACATTGAGCAAGCTATAAAGGAAAGCAAGGAGAAATTTGGTGAAGGAATTAAAGTTCAGGGGGAAGAATTAAAAACATTTTGCCGACGACATAGTAATTCTGTCATCTACAGCAAAGGACCTGGAAGAGCAGTTGAACGGAATGGACAGTGTGCTGAAAGATGCATATAAGATTAACATTAACAAGAGTAAAACTAGGGTAATGGAGTGCAGTGTAAGAAAATCAGGTGATGCTGAAGGAATTAGATTGGGAAATGAAGCAATAAAGGAGGTAGATGAGTTTTGTTACTTGGGCAGTAAAATAACAAATGATGGTCGCAATACAGAGGATATACAATGCAGAATGGCAATGGGTTGAAAAGCGTTCTTGAAAAAGAGAAATTTGTTAATATCGAATATTGATTTAAGCCTAAGGAAGTCCTTTCTGAAGGCATTTGTATGGAGTGTTGCCTTGTGTAGGAGTGAGACGTGGACGATAAACAGTGCGGACAGGAAGAGGATTGAGGCTTTTGAAATATGGTGCTACAGAAGAATGCTGAAGATTAGGTGGGTGGATCACGTAACTAATGAGGAGGTACTGAACAGAATTGGGGAGAAAAGGAATTTCTGGAATACCTGGACTAAAAGAAGGGATAGATTGGTAGGACACATTCTTATACATCAAGGAATTGTGAATTTAGCGTTGGAGGGAAGTGTATGGGGAAAAAATCGCAGGGGAAGACCAAGAGATGGATACAGTAAGCAGATTCAGACAGATGTAGGTTGTCGCTCTTATGTGGAGATGAAGAGGCTTGCTCAGGATAGGGTATTGTGGAGAGCTGCATCAAACCAGTCTCCGGACTGAAGACCACAACACAACACTCTGAAAATTATTTCATGCTGTTCCTGCGATCCTGCCCTTGGCTGACAGGTTATTGTATGTAATCTTGTCCGTTCAATAAATTAATTATCCTCGTAAATTGCATCATTTAAATTGATGAGTTATTAGTAAGAAATAAATCTACTTTTGACAAGCAAGACAGTAAATGTGAGTCCTGCTCATTTCACTCGTAGCAATCGTAGCAATTTAAACAGCACTCTCAGGCCCCTTCCTATACAGATACTCCACCCAAATATATGTGCCAGCATAGTATGTGGGGGCATACCTTTGCCCCTTACTATACAATATGCGTAATCCTCAGTTACTATTTTGGGGTCATTTCTGACCCCAGCATGAATATTATCTAATTTATATCTGGAATGGCACCGCTCTTGCTCAAAACTTTTTATGTATTCTCTTACAATTCACTTGCTTTCAGATAATCGTGTTAGTGTAAGTAGTGACATTTTTCATCCTGTTTACTGAATTGGTGTGTGATTGTAAATCTATTGGTACCGATAGACATGATATGACAGCAAAATTGTTTATGGATTAATTTGGTAATAGAGTATAGAAAATAAATCTGCAGAAACATGAAGGCAGGAACACGATCCAATACAAGTGACTGCGATAGTTCAAATGAAAATGCTTTGTATCAGGTTTACGTTTTTTTTTTTTGTTTTTTTTTTTTTTTAAGAAACACCTGTCGTAGGCGGGAAGGAGGGTTGCAGCAGGCGGGCAAACGCCATAGCTCCCCCTCCCACCCTCACGCCCCATGGATGCGCCACTGGGCATAGCCCAAAATTTTCAAAAGTCAGCGCCTATGTGAAGGTGTCAATATGACCTCCTGTGGGCGTTAAAGTTAAAAGTGGAAAAGTAGTAATAATCAACTCGGCGGAATGTGGAGTTTTCAATAAAATGGAGGAACATGCCAAATCAATAAATGTCATAAAAACGAATGATGCTCGAATCATTCTTCAAAACATAGGTAACACTAAAAAAAAAATAATTTATTTATTAAAAAAAGATAGGTCGTGTTAAGGATCGTCAACAATGCAACAGTTTTACTTTGACGGGCCGAGGTTATGTGCTTGAAAAAGTGTTATCTGTATTTCCATTCTGTAGACTCAGCGCAGGCCCGGGAGCGCTGTTTGGGACACAGCCGCGGGGCGCAGCTGGGGATTTTGCAGGCAGCGCCGTTGGGCTCCGCCTCGCACCGCCGTGCATTTACATACGAGACGCTCGCTTGCCGGAATTATTTATTCATCGAAAACGCCACCAACAGTGGCGCGCATCGGTCTCACGGGTCCTAGCGCTTCATCTGTCGCCGTTTTAACACTTCTCTCCCCCAATCTCTCTCTCTCACTCTCTCGCTTTCCCACTTTCTCCCGGCAGCTTGTCACGTTGAAGTGTCACTTATCAGAATTCAATGGAAAAGGCACAAGCTGAGTTAAAAGAAATCAGTGCGGAAACCTCTGTATTTAATTTATCCTTCCATTTTACAACGATATTTTTAATTTATTTTTATGTTTTAAGCAAAGACAAGAGCTGTATGCAGCTGACGCGGGGTGAGGGGGGCGGGGCGGCGTAGGTTAAGGTAACAACAACAGATAGTACTATTCGTAGGGACTGCAATCCACCAAAGCGGGATCTCGCAATCCAGCATAATTTTAGGAACTGCGGGATCCTGCAACAGCCTGCGGATTCGCTATGGGATCCGCAAGCATAAAGTCGCGCAAATTCTTTCAAATTTGCCGCCTTAAACTCTCTTCGCAGCGCGTTGTCTTAATTTCACAACGCAATGCAATATTTCGGTTTATTTTAGATAAGCTGGAGAAGCAAGACAAAGTTTTAAGGAACGACCTTATGAGCTTTGCGAGGCATTACGTGCACGAGTGAGAGAAAGGTGTAGTGAAGTTAGTGCTATGTTGATTTATTTGAAGTATGTAATAAAAAAGACCATGTCCAAGAATTGAAAATGCCCAATTTTACATTTGAAATGCCGAAGAAGAGTAAGTTACGACAAGAAATGAAAAACATTCTGCGACGTGTCATTGGAGATGATCATGAAAACGTACAACTTGTAGATTATACAGATGCAGATAATACTGAACAGACTCTGGTAAATAATTTAACTTTACAAGAGAAATTAGAAATGCAGCTCAAACAAGACAATGAATATTGCATTAAATAGATCAAAACTGGAACGGAGAAAGGCCACGAAGACATATTTGAAAAAGAAATGTCACCATTTTAAATTGATGGAGTAAGAGGGATGTAAGTGACTTTGTTGCATGACTATTTATTAATCATCAAACCAACAAGTGTGGAAGCATAAAAGGCCTTTCCCACCGTTGGCTACATATGTAGTTCTATAAAAAGTAGATTGAGAAATAAAACTATTGATTACTTTTTTAAGGTCATATTTCCCAAACGGGAAGTGGCTTCTTATTTTATATTTATAAAATTGTAATCTTTTTTACTATTTATTTTAGTAAGAAAATTAAAACAATTAGTTGACGTAAACTTAATTCATGTGATACTGTATATCCCTCCATAAATAACACTGATTACAATTACCTTTGAGAAAGATTAGATGTAATATTTTTAGATAACTAAAACATGAAGACAAGAAAATTACCAAATATTGACTTTGGTTATTAACCTTTAACTTCTTGTTAGTAAATAAGTAGTCAAACTGTATAATAATCAAATGCAGTACGATCTCGTTGACTTTTGTGATTTTAATAAAAATGTTATTATATTATAACAAGAAAATATAACCTTTGCGGGATTCCGCTGAACTGAAGGCAATCCAGCAAAAAACCCGTTGGGTTGAAAGCAGTGCTGGACTGCAATCCGTAACTGTAGGTAATTTTCACACGGGAAAGGTCGTGCGAAATTCTAGTGCCCTGCTTTGATTGGACAGTGCATTTGGCGGCCACACGTCAAAACTAATTTCATCGTTAGTTAAAATAACATTTTTTAAAATCTACTTTAGTTTTGCAAGAAGTCATGTCTCAATAGCAAACTACAATTCTGTTGTTTCTGATTATTTAATAAAATGTAAGTTAATAAACAAAAGCTATACGGAAAAGCAGAGAAACTTTTCGGCCATGTTTTGACGCGAGTTAGAACGCCGGCAGACCGTTTTCGGCAATCATCAAAGGCAGACCTGCTGTCCAATGCATTGAGTCATAGGCCAGGAATTGATTATAATGAAAACTGCCTCTTAACAGTGAGTGGGAATAATATATTGTCAATGTTAACTGGATGAGCCGAAGCGAAAAACAGTTTGCTACTTAGAAAGTTTCTGTTTCTGTATGAATAAACAGAGTGGCATCCTTTTCATACACTACTGGCCATTCAAATTGCTACACCAAGTAGAAATGCAGATGATAAACGGATATTCATTGGACAAATATATTATACTGGAACTGAAATTTGATTACATTTTCATGTAATTTGAGTACATAGATCATGAGATATCAGTACCCAGAACAACCACCTCTGACCGTAATAACGGCCTTGATACGCCTGGGCATTGAGTTAAACAGACCTTGGGGGCGTGTACTGGTAAAGATGTCCATGCAGCAACAACACGATACCACAGTTCATCAACATTACTGACTTGCGTATTGTGACGAACCAGTTGTTCGGCCACCATTGACCAGACGTTTTCAGTTGTTGAAAGATATGGAGAATGTGCTGACCAGGGCAGCAGTCAAACATTTTCCGTATCCAGAAAGACCCGTACAGGACCTGTAACAGGCGGTCGTGCATTATTCTGCTGAAATGTATGGTTTCGCAGGTATCGAATGAAGAGTAGAGCCACGGGCCGTAACACACGTGAAATGTAACGGCCAGTGTTCAAAGTGCCGTCGATGCGAACAAGAGGTGACCGAGACGTGTAACCAATGGCACCCCATACCATCACGCCGGGTGATACTCCAGTATGGCGATGCCGAATATACGCTACCAATGTGCGTTCACCACGATGTCGCCAAACACGGATGCGACCATCATGATGCCGTAAACAGAACCTGGATTCATCCGAAAAAATGACGTTTTGCTACTCGTGCACCCAGGTTTGTCGTTGCGTACACCATCGCGGACGTTCCTGTCTGCGATGGTCTCCGAGCTGATAGTCCATGCTGCTGCAAACGTCGTCGAACTGTTTGTGCAGATGGTTGTTGTCTTGCAAACGTCCCCATCTGTTGAGTCTGCGATCGAGACGTCGCTGCACGATCTCTTACAGCCATGCGAATTAGAGGCCTGTGATCTCGACTGCTAGTGATACGAGGCCGTTGGGATCCAGCACTGCGTTCCGTATTGCCTTCCTGAACCCACCGATTCCATATTCTGCTAACATCCATTGGATTGCGACTAATGCGAGCAGCAATGTCGCTATAGGATTAACCGCAATCTCGATAGGCTACAATCCGACCTTTATCGGATTCGGAAACGTAATGGTACGCATTTCTCCTCCTTACACGAAGCATCACAACAACGTTTCACCTGGCAACGCCGGTCAACTGCTGTTTGTGTATGAGAAATCGGTTGGAAACTTTCCCCATGCCAGCACGTTGTAGGTGTCGCCACCGGCGATATCCTTGTGTGAATGCTCTGAAAAGCTAATAATTTGCATAACACAGCATCTTGTTTCAGCTGTCCATTTCCCCTCTAATTAACCTAACAGCATCAAGATCAATAACTAATGACGTGCGTGCCGTCTTCTGCTCTGGGATCACAACTTATGAAGACAACAGATTGTAGAACATTTATCGACTGTACGTTGCACTCAGTCGGTGAAAGCAACTAGGCACCTATAATGTTTCATGGGCGGGCCAGACTTTATTTCAATATTTTATTTATTTTTCCAAAGTTAATCTCTTCTATTGTTTACGATTATCCGTGTATATTTCATGTAAATTACTAAAGAACAGTCAAAGAAATAATTTAGCTAAAAAGTATAACGCACAATTTTATGTATTGAAACAAAAATATAATTTCGTGTTTCATATATTTTACTCAGTAAGAAGGAGCAGACCTCGCGGTTGTAGCCGCGTGGTCTGGAGCGCGACGTTACGGATCGGGCGGTCTCCCACGTCGGAGGTTCGAGTCCTCCTTCGGGCATGGGTGTGTGTGACTAGGTTCGTGATTTAGTTTAAGTAGTTAGTAAGCTAGGAACCAAGCAGTTAAGTCCCATAGATTTACAAACATTTGAATATTTTTTTGGAATCTCCAATTTTTCTTTTTCCCGCTCTAGCATTCACAGGTTTCGGACGCAATAGCGTGTTTCTTTGAATTTAACTTATTTTAATTGTAAATTTTCCGAGCCCAGAATAAATGCTGTAATTTCTTGTAAGTGTATTTGCATACGTCAGTCGTTTTCAGAAGACAAGTCAGCTAATTGTTTTTGAAAGGAAATTGCATTTTTATTTACTTAAAAAGCCATCTCGTTATTTCTAACTGTACAATATATTAATAGTGTGTGAATTTTTCTTACAGATTGACATCAGCCGCCATTTTATTTGCAGTGTACGAAATTAAATGTTGGATGGATGCACAATTATCCATAATTATTTCAGAATCATATGTTCCGTACTAAAAGTCCCTGAGATATAGGCCGGTTTATCCAAATTTAATTATTTTCAACTTTTGCTGACCGTGAACTGATGATAAATCGGCGTTTAACGAGTGCGTTCCAACAGTTAGTTTCTGTGCAATGTACTCGTGACGAGCATCTCTTCTACTAAATCAAACAGGTTTTTAGGCACGTTACTCGAATTTAATATTTTGGAGCCATTTTCCTACTTCATTCAGTTAAGTTAAAAAGATAATTAAAAAAAATGCAGGCACAATTTTCGAATGATAGTGATTTGCAACGTGGCCACTAACTTGATATATTTCTTATGTCGTAATTTCAGCGGCAGTGTTTTCATTTCAAAATTACGATTGATTTCAAGATGTATTTGTTTTCGGTGTTAAGTTTCGATTCGCGGAACATAATTTTGTCAGGCGCTACTTTTCGAAATTTCAATCATTTGCGCCAACGATTACCTTCTTCTTTTTTAATAAATATTTATTATTATTGTTATTAGGGAGAAATATTTCATACCTCACGAGTACTGCACATCTGTTACAACTGAACTCCGGCTTGCTAAATCCATGGAAGCAAGGAACATATGAAGGAAGAAAAAATTGGGTCGTCTTTCAAACAATTCTCCCAAAATAATTAACCACTTTTCTTCTCTATCCACTGCAATGTTCCAAATCCCTACCAAGAATACTCAATAGATTTCAACCAAATGTAGTACAAACACTGCTTGTAACACGAAGATCATTACCGTAAGGTCTATAATCTCCCACCTCCCATTATTGCAGATATAATATAAAAGTGTGTTTTCCAGGCCCGTGATAGAGTCTGCCTTGCACAACCGATGTGTTGTGTGGGGATATTACCAGCCTGCCTTATTGACTTGCTTTCCGCCGGCCGTGTTGGCCGAGGGGACTGAGGCGCTCCAATCACGGTCTGCACGGCCACTGCGGTTGGGGGTTCGAATCCCCCCTCGGGCATGGATATTTGTGCCTTCCTTAGGATAAGCTAATTGATAAGTAGTTTGTAAGTTTAGGGACTGATGGCCCCGTAGTTAAGTCCCATAAGCTTTACAAACATTTGAACATTTTTGAACTTGCTTTCCTGGGAAGTCTACATGTCAGGGGCAAGAAACAGTGAGAGAAATAGTGTGTTGCATCACCTATGTTCCAAGGTCACCAGAATACTGACGTTGAATGTGTATTACATCAATATCACAGTTCCTTAGATTACCCATTGATGTCACTAACGCCGCACAAAAATATTAACAACCGTGGACGAGCAGTGCCAATGTGACGGGGTGTGTAAGGAGGCCGATCGGTTTCTGTCACAGTACTGCTATGGAAGCACACTGCACGTGCCATGCCTGGAATGTCAGTTCCGAAATTTAATCGTATCCACATTGTTACTATGTGCCTGCAGGGACTCTGAATCATTACCTTGAAATATTACGTGATTTATCAGAAAGATATTGTTTAGAGAAAGATATTATTTAGTTCTCCTGTCAGAGTTCTCTTTCATTTTCATTCCTGCCGACAATTGTTTCATAGGAAAGTGAAAACCCGACGCATTATTCTTTCAGCGTTAGCCTGGACCAGACGTGATAGGAGATTCTCCTCAACAATCCTCCAATACAGATTTAAATGTGACAGTCAAGATTCGCCTCTGTTATATTCCTCCCAAAGACAACTATTGAAAAAGCAATTTATATTAAGTAACTAGCTTAAACCCGGCGTTGCCCGGGTATTTATTTATTTATTCCTGCCATTTTTCAGGTATATATTTATTTAAGGGCTGTATGTGTGTAAAATCTCTTGGGAATGCAGTTAGCAGTAATTAAGTAATAGATTAAAACTTGGTGCGGGAAGGGGCGGTTTTAGATGAACGTTACTGTTTATGTGCCCATATCTCATGAACTACGTGTCGCACTGTGATACAGTTTAGAAGGTGCACTCATCTATATGTGTGTATACTGTCTGTAAAATTTACTGCCTGTACAATTTGTAGTGTAGAAATTATAAATTGTAACGTCATACCGAATGCCGTAGTTTTAATCCATGAACAATGGAACGTTACTGTTAATGTGATCATATCTCATGAACTACGTGTCGGAATGTGAGACAATTTAGAAGGTACATTCACATATATGTGTGTATACTGTCTAAATGTCCTGTGGCTATAATTTGTAGTGTAGAAATTCTACATTGAACTGTAGTTTTACGCCATAAACAGAGAAAAGGTAGTAAGCGAGCAACTTTTTAGCTTTCATCATTTTGCTATGGTTGTCAACGAGAAAAAGTTTAATAAATGTTTGAAATTATGTTCAAAGTTTGTTTCAAGTCGATAAGAATTCTCATTCTCACAAAGCATATTTTTAAAGTCTCGTCGCTTTATGTGGCAGCTTTTTGCGATTCCTATTGTTTATGACGTCATATCTTCTGAACCCAGTGTCGTTTGTGATTCGTAACACTACAGAAATTGTTACCGCACGGTAAGGAATATGTGTACCAAATTTGTTTGAAATCTGTCCAGTGGTTTAGGTGAAAATGAGCAGCATTGTCGCTAAAGGCAGCAGTTTTTTCGCGCATCTCAATGTTTATGACGTCATATCTCGTGAACTATGTGTTTTACGTGGTTCTTACACTTACGGCGACCGTACTAAAGGATTGAAGCTTACATGTACAAAATGTTATAGATATTGGAACAAAACTGAAGATTTGTATGCAACACGTTCGCAGAAACACACCAACACACATACATACGGACACTCTGCTTTATATATTAGATTTCAAATATAAATTCTGTGCTTGAAATTTGGACGCCATTTCCTTTCCATGTCTCTTTTTCACCATTTATTTTACCATCTCATTCTCAACTGACATTACGTTAAGTACTTACAATATTTGTTCTGAACTTGCAAACATTTAAACATTTCTGAAGTCCGATTGATATCTGTAAATTGTATTGATTGTTGTCTCACGAAACACGAACTTTACGTATCCACGGTCAGCTGCACAAAATAAGTCATTACGTCTTATCGCCTCCAGATCTCCTCCAAATGCAACGAAAATGTTCTTTACTTAAACATACAGCAGCAGTGTCAAGGAATCATCCGATTATTAATAGAAGTAGGTACTTTCTTACCGACCTCTATAGTGCCACCAGCCTTTACAAAAAAAAAAAAAAAAAAAAAAAAAAAAAAAAAAAAAAAAAAAAAAAAAAAAATCGGATTCATTGCAAAAGTTTATATTCCGTTTTTTTCAATATATCTAACATTTTCTGGGCTATTATGTCGCAGTCAAAAATTTCTTTGCCGATTTTTCAATATTTCGCGGTTTAGACACTTTACGCAGCAGGCATGAGGCGTGCAAAAGATTCACTTCAGATCATTTTCCTGTTGGAACTGAACTGCAGTTAAGAATAGTACAAATTCACCGTTCTTGAGATACACCATGCGACCTTCCTATCCGTACTCACCAATAAGAATTGGGCAATACATAACTCAGGGTAGTGAAAGGATTATGGCTCGTTATCTCTGTTCAGGGAAGAGTTATGTATGTCAGCTTCTATGCCCTAAACAGCTACCCAATCTGTTTAAACAGGACCAATAATTAATCTGTAGTTTAGCCAGTCTATCAGTCTACATATGATGACGTGAAAATATATTTAAAAAAACGTAAATTAAACTTCTCAATAACCAGCAAAATGGATTCTAAGATAAACAAGTGGTTCACTCACGAAGTAATTCTTTATAAATGAAGTTTATTACGCATTTTGGACACGAAAAGGTGGAAGGTGGTCCTGCATTATACATCGGTAAATAACTGAATATTCCCCCAACTATTGTTCATAAGAGGCACAATAAGTATCACGCGCACTCGACAGTAAAAGTTCCAAATTATTACTCGTAGATTGGTGTAGTCCATCAAACATTGCAGTTCCAAATTAATCCGTGATTAAAGTATTTGTTATATAACACAGTTTGTCATCACATGAATACACGACTACTGAATTATCACAGTTCCACAGCCCTACTACCATGCATAGCTTATTACTTTTCACCAGAGACTAAGTTCTTCAGTCACAGTCCCGTAAACTTTTTCCACCAGAGACTAAGATCTTCAGTCACAGTCCCGTAAATTTTCTAAGTCCACTCATGCCTATGTCTTCAAATCACAAATTCGTAACGCAGCTTCATACCGCCAAGCGTCATAACCGTTGACTACCGTGTCCAAGTTACGATTCCCTTCCCATGGCTTTTTATATAAAAATAATTCGAATTAAGACCAGCTGTCATAACGCCTAATTTAGAAGTAGACATCCTTGGAGTATTAAAGCCACTTAAATCACTTACAAAGAGAAAATCTATTTGTCTAGATTTATACCAATCAGGTTTCTTTCAGATTAGGCTGATACAATAGCGCCATACCCTGGTATAATGAAGATAATTGCTCTGTCAATGAAAGATCCGTACCTGAAGACTGGAAAGATGTACAGGAAACTCCAAGGTTGAAGAAAGACAACATGTGTGATGCGCAGACTTACAGGCCTATTTTATTGACGTCAGTTTTCAGCAGGATTTTAGGACATATGCTTTCCTCAAACAATATGAACTGCCTCGAAGAGAACGACTTAATTATCCACAGTGAACTCAGATTCAGGAAGTATCGTCCTTGTGAAACACAACTATCTCTATATTCACTGGAAGTGATGAGTGTTATCGACAAAGGATCTCAAATCGATTTCGTATTTTTAGATTTCCGGAAGGATTTTGACCTCAAAAGCATCTTCTCATTAAAAAGCTTGCTTACGGAATATCGCCACAGTTATGCTGCTGAATTAGCGATTTCCTATCAGAAAGGACGCATGACGCAGTTATTGACGGGAAATAATTGATTAAATCAGAATTGATATCATTCGTTCTCCAGGGGAGAATGTGAGAAATGCACTTAGACTGTTCACGAATGATGCTGTTATTTGTCTGTTAGTAAAATAACCAGAAGGTCTAAAGGAACTGCAGAAGATTTTGATAAGATATCTGTGTGGTGCAAAATTTGTAAATGGACCGTCAATAATGATGTGCGACTAAATCCATAAGAGCACTGAAAGAATTCCGTTAAATTTCATTTACACGATAAAACAGCGGAATATACAAGTTGTAAAATAATTAAATACCCAGGAATAACGATTACGAAATATTTAAATTGGAAACAACACTGAGAATATTTTATGGAAGGGAACAGAAGGCTATGTTTTATTAGCAGAACACTTTGAAGATGCAGCAGTTCTACTAAAGCAACTGCCTACACCAGACATGTGCGTCCTAATTTGAAGTGTTCTGCGCATTGTGGGTTCACCGCCGAGCGGGACTGAAGAAGAATGTAGAGGAAGTTGAGAGAATGGGAGTTCGTTTTGTACTGTCGCGATGTAGGGGAGAAGGTGTCACGGAAATAATACACGTAATGGGGAGTTAATCATAGAAGGGAAAGCGCTGTTCGTTGCGGCGAGATCTATTTGCGAAATTCCTTTCTCCAGCTTTCTTCTCCGGATGCGAGCGTATTGTGTTAGTACTCGCCTACACAGGGCGACATGATAATAAAAATAAAATAAGTAAGATCGAAACTGGAAAGGTTCAGGTGTTCCTCTTTTCGTGCGCACTATAATAGAAAGGGGCAGTAGAAAAACATCATAAAAGCAGTTAGATGCAATCTCTATCATTTACATAAATGTGATTTGCAGAGTAATTATGTATATCTAGATCCTCACTCCATCTTTTGAGCCTTTTTGTTGTAACTGCTTCATCTATTACGCAGGGAGTAGGATACCAACAGTCTTTTGTTAAACAGAAACATATATTCCTTTACTACCAGTTTCGACATTCATTATGCCATCTTCAGACCACTATATCGGATTACTATGTCCATTATATAGGAATCATAACTAGTTACACGGCTTCCTTGCTCTCTTAGCGAGAGCAAGAAATCCATGCAACCAGCTTGGATCCCTATGTAATGGACATAATACTCCGATATAGTGGCCTGAAGATGGCATAATGGAATGCCGAAACTGGCAGTAATGGAATAAATGTTTCTGTTAAACAAACGGCTGTTGGGATCCTTCTTCCTACGTAATCTTGACCAACCGCTTTCCCTCTCATGTGAGGTGACAGTATAGGCTGCACAGATCTTGGACGGCGTAAAATTAAGGTCGTGCCTGGATCGGTTGACTCTTCTCAGTGCAAACGACGCTACAGGGGTCGGTATTTCTCGTACTCCCATGACTCTGTCCGCACTGCTCCCATCGGGCAGCCGCGAAGCTGCGAGGAGGCACCTGGACGTGAGAACGTAGAAGGTAGCTTAGAAGCAGGAAATTCCAAGCCCGAGTGTCGTTTAGAAGCCAGGCACAAGGCGTGGAATATGGCTGCCACTGCAACAAAAACATTTAGCGTCCGAAAAATTTGGAATTAACAAATACAAATAATATTTACAGGATATATGACATCAACTGCGATTGGGCAAAGCTGAAAATGTGTACCCATCCGGGATTCGAACCAGGGTCTCCTGCTTTCTAGGCAGTTGCGCTGATCCCTACACCACTGGGGACACAGTGATCACCGCACCTGCAAGGACTATCTAAGCACGCCCCCTTTTAGATAAAAATTCCCACAGTACTCAAACTCGTAGTTATGAAACTAATTCCCGTAAGAGTAAGGGCTTCAAACTTGCCCACCTCTCCCCACTAACGATACGATAATTGCCCGTCACCGGCATATTATATATATATACCTGTGGCGTCTGTTCCGAAAGAACAGACGTCACTTCTGATCCTGCAGTTGTTATTCTTTAATATTCACAGAACATATGAAATCAACTGCGATTGGGCAAAGCTGAAAATGTGTACCCGGCCGGGATTCGAACCCGGGTCTCCTGCTTTCTAGGACGTTGCGCTGACCCCTACACCACTGGGGAAAGCAGGAGACTCGGGTTCGAATCCCGGGTCGGTACACATTTTCAGCTTTGCCCAATCGCAGTTGATGTCATATATTCTGTTAATATTAAAGAATAACAACTGCAGGATCAGAAGTGACGTCTGTTCTTTCGGGGAACAGACGCCACATGTATAAATATAAATAAGAGAAAAAGTAAAGTTAAGATAAAGAAGGAAAAAATAAAGTTAGGAGAGTTAGGAAAAAAGGAAAAACTAAAGTTAGGAAAAAAGGAAAATGTTAAATTAGGAATAATGGGAAAAAATGAAGTTAGGAAAAATAGGATAAAATAAAAAATAAGTAAAAATAAAAGTAATAAATTAAGGGGATATTCTAAGTGGTGGTACACAGTCGTAAGAAGACATGGATACAGAATAATGAGTGTGGAAGGAAGAGGGGGAGATGTTGGGCATAGGGTGCAGGGATGGGAAGTTATCTTAGGTTGAGACCGGGTTGGTTGTGAGACTGCAGAATGTGTTGAAGGGACAATTTCCATCTTGTAGACTCGCTACTGCACTGCAATTCCACTAATGGCGACAGACCACTTTCCATTACTGTGGGCATAACGCATGTTGTTCCATCATTAAAAAAAAAAAAAAAAAAAAAAAAAAAAAAAAAAAAAAAAAAAAAAAAAAAAAAGCAGAAGAAAGTAAATCGACAGGGGACATCGCAAAACGAGAACGCAACGCTGGTAATGCGTGGAATTATTCGGCGGTGATCCCCGCGCTGCGCGTTCATTAATCGGCCGGTAATGCTGTGTGAACTGCAGCACGGGGGCGCCACCGCCGCGGCACCATTGTTATGAGGTATTGTGCTCTGCGCCGTGAACGGCGACCGTAAAGCGAATTTTCGGCTTTGCCGTAATTAATTGGAATTATTTCTTTCACTTCCTTTGAAAACATTTTAGTGCCCTTTTACAAAAACTTCCGATATTATTCAAGCAATACACTACGGTAGCTGACTAATTTTTCAGTGGTCGCTAGTGCTTCTTTACCTCGAAGCGTCACTATTGGCGTCGGTTAATCTACACTTCTGGCCATACACAATGTAACATTCTGATAGGCGTATCGAAATCATCTGAAATTTGCAGTACATGTGCCTAGTGCTGGAAAGAAAGATCCCAAACGTGTTTATTACTCTCTTTGTGTAACTGATATTAAAAATCAGTACTTAAATTTTCATATTCGCGTATTTATATAATGATTTTCTAGGAAGAATGACACGCTACAAAACCACAAGTAAAACGTCGATAAATAATCATGCGAATGACATTATACAATAGTTCAGTAAGTCACAACGTATCAGAACACAAGAATAATTGTACAACGCTGGTCGGATGTGCTCTTGAAGTCACACGATGCAGGAAGGTGTTATAGAGACCAGGAAACCAAATTGAAACTGCATGTACTACGTCTAATGAATGTTGTTTTCTTGCATTTACAGGGAATGTTTAAAGTTTGTACAGGAGAACATTTTGAAAAATTTGTTCTTCCTGACAATCTGGGTGAAAATCATAAGTAACGTAACCCTTTCAGTCCCACATTACGAAATAAGCTTTGGAAAAATTAAAATTCATTGTTTTCTGTATTAATACAGTGCAGTAAACATCAAAATATGTTTTAAAACATTTTATCGAACTTTCGGTTTTTTTGTCATGTAGGCCTATTTCATGCACAACACTGACGTTAGTATCGAGGTATTTTAATACCTACGGTGACGTTATTTTGTTCATAGTTAACACGGCCAGATCAATAATGCTAGCTTAATCTTTACCACAGCACCAAAGACAAGACAAATCACAGCTGAAATAAAATTTTAAAAACCACACTCACGCTCACATTCTCAGGCACGTACAGACTGCAACGCAACACAACGTCCACGATGGAGAGATTAATGCCTCAGAATTGGCTTCACGCCGTACCAAGCGGCAAAATGTCGTACTATAAGCATATTGTTGATCAACAAAAATGCAACTTTAAGAATTGATGCACAAAACACGGTATACATCAGCTTTTAATACATTTTGTCGAGGATCAACACTGGGACTGAAAGGCTTAACATTTTCAGAAATATAGGTGTTCACAGTTGGTGGTGGACGATGGAATGGATGTTAATAGCATCCTCACGTTAACGATTTCTCTGAAATAAGCAGTTCGGAAGCCGCTTGATAGAAATAAACATGGTATGGATGGAAAATTGGAGTACATTTTGTTCGCATGACATTAACTGTGCACTGTGGAAAATCTTCGTCGTCAATAAAGATGTCATCGTATAAATCGGGATGAATTTGACCTTCCCAAGGATAAGGATTGTATATTAGGAGGAATGATTCTTTTATCAGGTATAAAGAATTTAGAAAATATGGAAGGCATACATTTTCAGGAAAACTCTATTGCCTTTTTTCGTTTATTTACCGATAGTCATCAAACAAACACAGTAACTATTTTGTACTGTTTTTGCTGTTTTGCTTTATATTCTTATAGGGGAAGACGTTTCACTGATATATTACGAAAATTCAGCCCGGAAGTTTTAATTGATGAAAACGCTGGCCGTGAAACCCTACTTGTTACGATTCGACGCCTCTTTGGGGAGGATATATCGGTTATGGTACGACGACTGAAGATCCTATGAAAGAAGAAAGGTCACATACTTTGCTCACTCACTTTTTTGCTAGCTGCTGTGTTACCGGTACAGTTTCAAAAGAGTTTAAAGGTTAGAAGAATGTTTGATTCAACACAAGCTAATCGTATCTATTCTCGTAATGAACTGGCGATGCTATATGATCAGATACATCTCACATGGCGAGAACTAGCGGTAAATAGTAGTCAACGGTTGAATCTACTAATTAGCAATACAATGCAGTTGTGTGATTGGGACAAGGTAAACAGAGTAACATTTAGATGAAATTAGGGCAGAAGTGTCTTCCAATAGGCAGAGAAGATGTTTGATCTTCTACAGGAGGGTAGACATGAATCACGGATAACAGAAAATTCCCACACGGTTATTTGTCTCGGAAGGAAATGTCTAAAGAAGAACTTCTGTTCTATCGAAAGGTGGAAATTTTGCAATTACTGCACCGAATGTTCCCACGAAGGATATTATTGGTAATATAGAGGCAGGAATTTGTCTGTTACCATCGTATTCTGCTGATAAAATTAGGATGGAGACGTCCAGATACTACGAAAAGCCAAGCCACCTAGAAGCAGTTTGTCTCAAGGCGAAAGAAAGGCAATGCGGGAGATGAAAGCAGAAAGCATTGTTATCATACTTGCCGCGGATAAGGGAAACATAACCGTTATACTGAATAGTGAAAATTATTACCGAAGATTAATGACCTCCTAGACCATACCACATATAAAAAGTTGAGAAAGGATCCTACAACGAAAGTGTTAAATGCTACCAATCGTTTTATAATACTGTCTTCCATTCCTAGAGAAGTTAAAAAGTTTCTTTGCAAAACGGAGGTTTACCCCCCGATATTATATGGGCTACCAAATATATACAGGGTGTTTCACTAAGTGTATTTACCTCTGTAACTTATAAAATAATAGGTGACGGGAAATTTAAATGCGGTAGTTCAACACAAGAAATGTTACACTTTCTGCGGGCTATGAACATAGTTTATTGTATCTTTTTCCAAATAGTTACAGCACAAAGATAAAAATTTTTAAATGGAATAATAGTTTTTTTCTATCGTGGATTGGAATCGTTGAAACCAGCTGCGTCCAAATCAATTTAAACTACATTCATATCACTGTTAGTTTGGGGGCTACAACCCTTCAAAGTTTCAGGGGCAGATACCACACACTGTACATAATACATGGCTGTGTGGTGTGTGATGGATGTTATGGCGGTTGGGAAGTTGATTTACATGAGATGTTGAAATGTTCCTAATGTACATAATGCAATGCGCCGTCGAAAGGTTCTGCGGACGAGATGTAACATCGCCGGTGTGACGGAGCGACATGCGTCCTCGATGCGCCGTTTTAGATCATCTGGTTTTGTGGGCTCAGTGACATAAACACGATCCTTTAGATATCCCCATTAAAAGAATCTACTGGTGTTAATCGGGCGTCCTTGCGAGCCATGAATGAGGACCATGGTGCCCCAACCATCTTCTAGCAAACCTGTTGTTTAGTTCATCCACAAAGGCACTCGCAGAATGGGCTGGGTGACCATCGTGCTGCATCCACATATGGACTCTCGTGTGTAGACACACATGTTCATGGAGACCACCCAAACTGTTGGCTATAAAAGCGCGATATAACTCACCTGTCAGTGTACCTGGGAAGTAGTGTGGACCGATGATTTCATCCCCAACGATCCCACACCACACGTTAATAGACCACCTACGTTGACAGTCGACAGGTCGTACGCACCGAGGATTATCTTCTGCCCAGTAGTGCATGTTATGGCAATTCACTGCACCATAATTTGTGAACGTGGACTCATCAGACAACATAACACTTTGTAAAGACTCCAGCGTGAAATTACCCATGGCTCACTCACATAATGTCACTCTTGCACGGAAATCGTTCCCCATGCAGCTCCTGGGTCATTGACAGGCGGTACGGGCGAAACCTGTGGCCGTTTACTATACGCCACACAGATGTGAGACTGACACCAGCGACTGCAGCAACGGATCGTAAGCTGACATGAGGATCGTGGTGTAGTGCACCTAAAACAAACACCTCCGTCTCCTCACTTCTTGCAGGTCTTCGTCTGTTACTGCGGCGCATTACCCGAAGTCGTTGTTCAGCACATAAGAACGTAATGGCTGCCGGGGCTCTTCGCCTAGGATATCTCACGGCATACGCCGTGGCTGCTTCAGTGGCATCGTGTCGGCACTCGCCGAGCATCAGCAACATGTCAACGTACTCGTTGTTCGTGTATGCCATCGTCATCCGATGTCAGTAACTGTGGTGTATTGAGCCCCGGTTGTTTGTGTGGCTCCAACTGTCGGGTGCGGCGACAGTCGACAGTCTAACAGCGCATCGAGGAAGCTTCTCGCTCCGTGACACCGACGACGTTACAACTCGGCCCCACCACATTTAGAAGGCGCATTGCATTATGCGCAGCGTTTGTGGTTTCTGCCCCTGAAACTTTGAATGGTTGTAGCCCCCAAACTAACAGTGATATGAATGTAGTTTAAATTGATTTGGCCGCAGCTGGTTTCAACGAATCCAATGCACGATAGAAAAAAAACTATTGTCCCATTAAAAATTATATCTTTGTGCTGTAACTATTTGGAAAATGATACAATAAACTATGTTCATAGCTCCGCAGAAAGTGCAACATTTCTTGTGTTGACCTAACGCGTAAAATTTCCCGTCACCCATTATTTTATAAATTACAGAGGCAAACACACTTAGTGAAACACCCTGTATATGCCTGATATTCCTTTGAGACCGATAGTGAGCGCAGTTGGAGCTCCTATGCAAGAGCTAGATAGGCACCTTACGTTTTTGCGACAACCGTACAAAACGGAGAATCATACTGAGAATTTTACGTACGTTATTGAAAAATTGAGACAGATTACTGTCCGTCCTTTTGACATCCTTATCAGTTTTGACGTAGTATCTCTGTTGAGCATGGTCCGGGTTGACGAAGATCTTGCTTACGTAGTCGACAGGTTGCCTCTACTGATATAGTAGTATTGTTCCGACATCTTTTCTAGAAATTTTTGGCTCCCAAATAAATCGGGCTGGCACTTCTTCGATCGTTCTCGATGTTGCGTTTTCTACCGCCAGCGATGTATGCGAGAGACCAAACAGCGGGACCGATGACCTCTTGCAGTTAGGTCCCTTAACGTTACAAACATTCTTTGTTTTTACATTTCGCTAAATCTTTAGGAGAGAGCAAAGCAGCTCTGTGGCTCTGATTTTGTTACCAGAGAAGTAAGTCAAATACTCAGTTATGAAGAGCCTTACTTACTGTAACCCTTCTCACCAGTATCTATATGTTCTTTGCCTGTAGGAATCTTTTTATGAATTATTACAGGGTATGACTGCACTTACAATGTTTTAAATCTTAGGTATGTGTTACTCAGATACTGTAAAGTGGAAGTCGGCAGCGAGCGTAAACTAATGAGAACTATTCATGTGTCACTGTACGATAGTAGTACAACCGCTTCCGCTTGAGTCGGTTGCTTTGGGGAAGAAAGTCTTACGGTCTGTGAAATGATTTGTGTTTGTACAAAAAGAGAAATGTGACGGTTTGTTCGCCGGACGCAGTGGCCGAGTGGTCTGCGGCGCATGAGCCACAGTCTGCACGGCCGCTACGGTCGAGGGTTCGAATCCCCCCTCGGCCATGGATGTTTGTGTCGTCTTCAGTATAAGGTAGTTCCTAAGTAGTTTGTAAATTTATGGACTGAGGAACCCGCAGTTAAATCACTTAAGCGTAACAAATATTTGAGCATTTGAATTTGTCTGTTTGTTTCCCTCATTTGTTTACCGTCACGGCTGACTGCCACAATATAGTAAATGTTCAAATGTTTGTAAATCTGTCGGACCAAACTGCGTGGTCATCAGTCCGTAGCTTACAAACTACTTAAATATAGGTAAACTAACCTAAGGACAACGCACACACACATGCCCCAGGGGGGACTCGAAACTCCACGGCGAGCAACCGGGCGCTCCGCAGCGAGACGCTTTAGACCTCTCGGCTACTCCACCGCGGCACAATATAGTATTCGAATAACAATTTATCTTAACAAATTATCTTTATTTGCACATAACATATGTATGTAATAGTTTACCCTTCAAAAGGTATGACCGCTACTGTATAACTTAAACAATCCACATGCAATAATAAACCATAAAATCGTCTTCTTTGCTTTTATTATAGCTTACCTCCAACGTATAGAACTATTTCGATAATTGATCAACTACAAAACTTACAACACTTATGTCGTTTCCTGATGCGATTAAATGAAGTCTTTGAAGGTGGAAAACATCTTTTTTCCACTGTTTTAAAACTAATAATTTACGAAGAGAGTGCTTCGGTATGATAATAGTGTCTGCTACTACTTTGTCAAGTTTTTCTTTTTTTATTTGTCTTTCATTTCCTCTATCAGTCTCCGTTCCATGTAACTAATATTCCTTTCAGTGAGCTCTCTAAAACAATGCGTTGTGATCAGTTGAAACTACATTTATTCTTTTCTACTATTCTCTTCACATTTGTTATGGCTACATTTCAAGTTATTAATATTTTAGGATACTGTCCAATAGGACCGTTAGCCCAAAACAAATTTAATTGAAAAAGTTATTGATTGTTCCTCATTTTCTGCCTATTTTGCGAAACTGACATGTATGATCATTTTACAGGTGTGACTAGTTTTCCACACAGGTGTCCAACTCTCCTTCATTAGTAGTAATGAAATTTTCCTCGGTATCACAAACCGTTAGCACATTTTTGTGCATCATTCGTCTTTCCAAATGATTGTTGATAATTCATGGAAAATTTACTTGTTGTGCCAACCAATTTTGTGGGTCGTCGTTGTAATGCTAACGTGATACTGCTGGATTTGTGATATTTGGAGCACGATAAGCTGAATAACATTGTTCGCATTTATAAACCCATTTACCGTAGTGATACGGGTGATTACTAACAAGCGTCGTACCAAGGACTGGCAGTTTTTGAGAGCGAGTGTTCCTTAATTATTTTTTAATTTTTCAAATAATATGGTTGTTGCGGCTGTAGATAATACACTGTTCAAAACAATTAGGGGATCAGTTGAAATTTCTAGGTTCTGAAATATTGTCATCGGCTGAATGAAGTATAACTGTACGACGCTTTTCTGTTGGTTCTACGGACTGGAGATAACAACATTACAGCAGACGAGGCAGTGGTAATAACAGATAATTGCTGCAGAGTTGGTTGGTGTTGACTAATATTTACCAAACGAATTACACAAGTAGTTGGGTTGAGATAGTGTAGTGAGCAGGTAGTGCAATGCAACAACAACGTGACTCACCCAAATTTGTTACATGGAGAGCTATAGGGAAGTTGGAAACGGTCGGACACGGAGGGAGGTGGCTGCAGCTGTTGAAGTGTCCAAAGCCCATACTTGGCACAGGATACTCAACACCATTAGAAGACAGTGCAAGAACTATGCCACTCGACATTTCGATTTGATACGGCAAGTTTGACTAATTAACACCCTTATTGCGCAGTTCCTCTCTTGTTCCCAAAATGCTGGCTCAGTTTACTTCAAAGGAGGCGCTGTGGTTGCTGTGGCAGCAGAATAATTCAACGTTAAGGCGAAGACGCTCATGATGGATACCTCAGTAGAAGAACTCGGTATGGTGGATGTTCCGCGCAAGTGTACAGCTTTCCTCGTCCACCGTACGGTTACCTTGGAGACCACACACTCACAGGGCTCGACGGCAGCGCTATTAGCGCTCTACCGAACACGGTCCAGAAGGGCGCCAACACTGATCACTGTTATCCCCTTCAAATTGTCCTTTGTCAAGGATTACTACATTAATAGGACAGTGATCGATCGACACCGCACAGCGAGAGTGTTATGTGAAATATTCTGGGGACGTCCACCAGTCCACAACTGGAGATTCGGCATCTGACAGTTAAATGGCGGCGACTGTGAGAGAATATCTTTAACCACCTCCTACCGACAGAGGTCCGTGGGTTAAGGTATCGCTTGGTTAACAATGTCATCAAGACTAGTCATCCACTCGCCAAAATACATTCTATCGACTCACTAAACTGTACACTGTGCGGTGTAACAAAGGGAAAAGGTGGTGAAGAACTTCAAATTGTCAAAATAATCCCGTATCATACCAAACTCGTCACAAATTTGGTTCAGTCTTATTAAGAAAACCTGTTTCTAAAATTCAAATTCAAATGCTTGTAGAGCTTATGGGGCCGGCAGCGGTGGCCGAGGTGACTGAGGCGCTTCAGTCACGGTCAGCACGGCCACTACGGTCGGGGGTTCGAATCCCCCCTCGGGCATGGATATTTGTGCCGTCCTAGTTCGTAAGTAGTTCATAAGTAGTTTGTAAGTTTAGGGACTGATGACCCCGTAGTTAAGTCCCATAAGCTTGACAAACATTTGAACATTTTGAGAGCTTATGGGACTTAACTACGGGGTCATCAGTCCCTAAACTTACAAACTACTTATTAACTAGCTAATACTAAGGACGGCACAAATATCCATGCCCGAGGGGGGATTCGAACCCCCGACCGTAGTGGCCGTGCGCACCGTGTCTGGAGCGCCTCAGTCCCCTCGGCCACCGCGGCCGGCACCTGTTTATAGCTCTTATAGTCAGTTGCTAAGTAAATATTTATAAGTTTACTAACGTCACCTAGCAACTTAACACCTCACGTAAACCATGGCACCGAACGTAACCTCCGAAGTCTCTGACCAACGCCTAATATAAAAAAATGTATATATAATAGTTGATATTTCTATTAATTGATTTTTCCGTCGGTACTCGACAGAACATGATAATAATATCAAAAAGGAACAACTTCCTGATGTTCTGTAAAACTTTTTTATTGGTCACAAACCGGCTTTCGGCTTCTTAGGCCATCATCAGGTGACAACTGAATGTAGTACACATGTTTTCAAAGATGTTAAAATTTACAAAGATGTTATCACAGACAATCGATACTTCACAGGAAAGTTCATCGCAAAAACTTATTTATGAGACTTATTAACATTTATATAAAAATATAATAAATAAATGTTAATAAGTCTCATAAATAAGTTTTTGCGATGAACTTTCCTGTGAAGTATCGATTGTCTGTGATAACATCTTTGTAAATTTTAACATCTTTGAAAACATGTGTACTACATTCAGTTGTCACCTGATGATGGCCTAAGAAGCCGAAAGCCGGTTTGTGACCAATAAAAAAGTTTTACAGAATATCAGGAAGTTGTTCCTTTTTGATATTGATATTTCTATCTTTTCTTAAACACAAACAGGTCCTTATACCCGCGGGAGAAAAATAAAAGGGCAGTATGTTACTTCACATTCAAAGTGTAAACTCTTTAGCACCAATTCAGTCATGTAACTGGCGTTCGAGCGAAAATCCACAGCCTACCATATTTTAGTTTCTAAAAAAAATGTTTGTATAGTCTATGGGACTTAACTACGGGGTCATCAGTCCCTAAACCTACAAACTACTTATGAACTACTTAAGAACTAGGACGGCACAAATATCCATGCCCGAGGGGGGATTCGAACCCTCGACCGTAGTGGCCGTGCAGAACGTGACTGGAGCGCCTTAGTCCCCTCGGCCACCGCGACCGGCTTTCAGTTTCTCATTTAAAATACTAATGTTTTATTTGAATGCGTCTTGAAATCAATAGCCTGTTATAAACTTTTCAAACTGATGGTGTTTTCTTCCTAGATGTAGAAGATCATAAAAATCTTGAACATCTTCATATTTCACATTAAAGAATAAAGCATTCCATATAGATGATGTAATATTTAAAACTCTTCCTTAGTCAAACGTCACATGTTTATTGGTCCACTTGCAATACAAGCATATACTATTTGCTTCTGGTCCAATGTTATATTCAGACGGACATAATCTGAACTGCCGAACACCCATAGCAATAATAATGTTAAATAATCTTAGAGTACGATCGATGTGCCGCAATAACGAAGGCACAGAGACTTCCGCTGTCCCCTGACCGTCGTCTACCTTCATATAACGGCCAGCTCTGTGACGCCGATCGGTGCTGCGGCGACGCTGCTCCTGTTATTGCTGTACCTCGATCGATCATGAAACAAACAGAAACAAACACAAAACATTTTTTAAAAAGTATCACATCATAAAAATCATTACTCAGGCTTCTATAAATCGTTTTCATTAATACGCAATCTTTAATTTTCATCTCCTGCAAAACAAAGCTGGTATGGGAGAGGAGGAGCTCACAAATCTGTCCCACTGCAACTATCCCATGTTCTTGACATCCGCGAAGATTAGTTCTAGTGTCTCCGTATGTCAGTTGAATGGGAGTTCTGCAGAGGAATGACAGACCTTATTAACGAGGTGAAGTAGTTCACCATGCCGGACACAACTCTGTTTTCATGCAACAGGCGGAAATCCTCTATGTGGCTACTGGGTCACCTTGCCTTTGCGATAACCGCGCTCTGCCTCCGCCCACCAGCAGACGAAAACATTCCGCAACTATTGTAGTGCCCCAAAGTGTAATTTCCAGGACCTGGACGCGATTTCAAACAGCAGGAACCATTAAAATAAGGCAATGGCAACGTCGTCAGGTCGTCCACGGATTACATCAGAAACAGATGACCTTTATATCCGGTTAACGGGGCGTCGAGACTAATTCAGCTGTAACAAACCCTCCAGGCAGCAAGAGGTCGCCCATCATCAACACAAACTGTCCTTAACTTCGAGAATCTGGCTTCTACGCACAAAGGTCTATAGTGTATATTCCATTAAAATCGAGATACCGTTTAGCACGCAGAAACTGAGCGGCTGAACATCAGGATAGGAGTCGTAACCAATAGCGCCGGGTTCTGTTCATAGGAGACTCAACATTTGGTGTACAGCCTGACACTCGTCGTTCAATCATCTGGAGAGAACTTGGAACTCGGAACAATTCTGCTTATGTGCAGGAAACTTCACCATATTTTGATGGTGCTCAAATGGTGTAAGCAGGCGAATATTCGGTCTAATAAAATGCATTTTTAACCATCAGCTGTTTTATTATATCCTTAAAATTGACAAGTTTTGGTCCAGGACCATCATCATAGATATAGAGGTATTAAAACAGGTTAGCCAACAGCATTAAATAAAAAATAAATGACTTTTTATTTAATGCTGTTGACTCACTTTTTAATACATTTAAATCTATGATGATGATCCTGGACCGAAACTAGTCGATTTTAAGGATTTAATAAAACATCTGATGGTTAAAGATGCATTTTATTAAATTCATGACGGCTGTTAGCACTCACCTTACCAAAACTTTTAAAATTCCTTCCTCTACGCCGTTCAGACAGCCATTTTGACTGCTCAGAGGTATAGTGATGACTTTTTTTTTGTGTCCTGTGTTGGTGCCATAGGAGATGGGTTCCTTCAGGTGGACGATAACGCTCGTCCCTAAAGAGCTACAAAAACAGTTTCATATAATTATTAAGCTTATGGGACTTAACTGCGGGGTCATCAGTCCCTAAACTAAAAAACTACTTATAATCTAACTTACACTAAAGACAGCACGAACATCCATGCTCGAGGGAGGGTTCTAACCCCTGAGGGGGAACGGCCTCGCTTATCGGAGCGTAGCGCCTCAATGCGCTCGACCACTCCGCCGCGGCCCACAGAGCTGCACTGGCGGACAAAATGCTCGTTCCCTAACTCAAACTCTGTTGATCACGTCTGGGATGCACTTGGCAGACGCGTTGCAGCAGGACCAGCAACTCTCACAACGGTTTCTGAACTGGTTATTGCATTCAAGGAAGAATGGCGATATATCCATGAAGAGCTGATTGATAACCACATACTGTCCGTGCCAAGTAGGGGTGCAACTGTACTGGCCGTCCGAGGTGATCACACACCAAATTAGAGGGCATCGAGAACGATGTTTCCACTATTACGGTCGCTGCATGGAAACTCTTAGTAAACACCATGTAAGCCTCAAGTAAGGAGTTTAGAGAGCAACATATGGTACTGCATCACACACAAATAATGTAACCACTATCTGAATCAAATACGTTACCATACGTGTATTGTCTCTATTATGTCATGTGATCCCATGATTGTTTTGAGGAGTGTATAAAACCGTTTACCATTCTTAAGCGGTCAATTACTTCCATGCATCGAACCAGTGACTTTGAAAGACGACCGTCTGTCGTCTTCCACGTATTTTTTCAAAATTGTAATTTATTTGATGTCGCTAGATTAGCATTTTTTTAAAACAAGAACACCACTCTTTTCGAGGCATGAGGAATAGCATTTTCATTTCATATATTAAAATATTAGTTACTGAAATGTTAGTTAATATTTCTAGGATTTTGTTATTTTAATAATTTATTAATGTATTTATGAATATGGCAATAAGTACAGCTTCTCCGCTATACCACTGTCCCCTTGAGAATGTGTACTTGTTTTACTTTTAAGTACATGTACGAGGATCTAATGGCTGTCTAAATGTGAATAGTAATAGCACGCTTTGCATGGTTCTCTATGACTCAGAGTCGATAGAAGCTACTAACCTCTGCTGCTGGTGCTACCAAAGAGGTTCCTACACAATTTGGTTAGACGCCAGCCGATGAGCCCTCTCCAGGGCGACTCTCACGTCCCCATCACCGCTGTTTCGTGGGTTTTGCAGTTTCCGGTAGCTTCGCGCCTCCTGACCGCTTGCTCTTCACTTTGCGCTCGGATAATGGTGAGGTAAGGTGGCTTCTGCTCTTGTGTCTGCGGAGACAGTAGCGATTCGTTGTCTAGTATGTTTAACTTAGACTCTTGAACTTAGATTCATTTTTCGGAATAGTTTTACCGATCGTGCACGGAAATGTGTTCTAGTTTTTCAATCCAGTGATTTCCAACAGATAAACACAGTGTATGTATTACTAGTTGCAGTTTGATAACAGCCTGGTATATTCAAACCTTTAGTGATTATGTGGCAGTGTACAAAGTCTGTGGCCGGCCGCGGTGGCCGAAGTTTAGGGACTGATGACCCCGTAGTTAAGTCCCTTAAGCTTAACAAACATTTGAAACATTTGAAACAAACTCTGTGTTAATTCTTTCTAGCTTTGTGAGGCCCGATTTCTAACAGGCGATATGTTCATTTTCGCACAGTGCATGTAAAATCTTTCTTATCGTTTTCTTCCGTGAGTGATATGTGTTCCACGCGGTTGGTTCTTAGAACAAAGCCTTCACCTTCCACTACTGTTTGTCCCATGCCCATCAGGCAAGTAACTATGCGTGTATCCTTCTGATTTCCACTAATATTTCGCGATCTTCTGTCCCCACTTTTCTTTTTAATTCTGCTGTTTCTTCTACGAACTAGTAGTATGCACTCAGTTATTTTCAGTAATTCCCTCCGAGCCTTGTACAACCTCCTTCAATAGCTTGCTTATGAAATTCTATGTATTTCTAAGGGTTGCATGCCGTAGTTTTTATTCTCACTTCTCCGTCTTTGTGATTATTTCACTTTTCTGGTTTTTCGAGACTAGACATCGTCCGTTTCTGTAATCGCGTGTAGCTGCATTTCTTTAGCTTTCTTTTGTAATTATAAACATTTCTATTGGTTGCATGCCGTAGTTTTTATTTTTATTTTTCCGACTTTGTAATTATTTCACTTTTTCTGGTTTTGAGACTGGACTTCTTCCGTCTCTGTGAACGCTCCCAATCGCATGTTGCTGCATTTCACCTTAATTCACGCCACTTCTCATGAAACCAGTGCCTAAATAGTTTACTCTCAGACTGCCACTTAAGAGTTCGCCGTGATCTTGTTTAATGAATCCGATTTTTAACCATTTCACCTTCAGTGGAGTGCGATCATGTAATGTATCCGTGTGTCGCGTTAGCGTATGTGCCCGCGGTCTAATCTAAATGCAACTTAACTTTGCTATACTCACGCACCATCTCAAATCAGGCACGAAACACCAGAGCCATCTTCGCAGTTTTATTGTAGTTTGTGTTGTGTGGTACCTCCGGGTTTGCTGAATTTCGCCTACGATAGCGGCGCCTGCTTCTGCCTTATTTCACCAGGCTGATTTTGGTGAGCTTCGCTGTTGCATTGCGTGTGTGAGAGCGACTGAGTGTTGTTTGTAAATCCTCCTCCCAGTAGCGTTACTTTATGTGTACTTTATGTTAAATTCAATGCTGGGCATCGCCAGTATTATATCATGTAAATGGGATGCATTTTATTGTATTAAAAACAAGTTAAGTTCAGTATAATTTCGACTTGCCTGTAAATTGTAGTTTTAGACCACCTTCGCCCTTTTATTTAATATTGTTTTTCACCAGTGCTGACAACAAGCTCAGATACAATTTTTTTTTTTATGTTTAAGTTCCGTTGCACCATAAATGTTTTGCTTAGGCACCTTTATGAAACGACTTTAATTGTGGTGGCTTGTTTATTAATGCCTGTGTGTAATTTCGTGTGAGATCCTACGTATATTGGCCACTGTATCGATAACTTCCTGTAATTAGAGTAATTTGAACCAAGCCAGTTCCAGTTTGGGTCAGGGAACAAGGTTTCGCAGCAGGGAGTAGCCGGCAGTTCACACGGTCTTTTTGCTAATTTTACTGCTAAAATAAAAGTAAACTCTTATCTGGGTACCTCCTACCAGAATTAAGCTTTTATTTCGTACAGTGGCCCTACTTGCAGTTCCTTACCATCATGGCGCATTGAGTTGAGTTTTCCTTTTGTTTTAGTTTTTCATGTCAGTGTTTTCGAATAAACTGCTTGTTGTGACTGTAGCTGCATAAGATTTCGAAGCTTTTCACTATAACAAATATTTTTATATACTTTTATAACGTTCTATTTGTCTTTATATTGGGTGGATGGATTTGATTGGTGAAGCTGTTTCCTACGCACGTCCTCCGATAAACACGGACAGTGCACATCGTATTTTAGCTAGCCACAGCGACGCTTGTGCTAATTGTAATAAACGTCTCTCCCTCTGCAACACTTACGTAATAGAATGACGCAGCGTATAGGAATTTGTGCTCTGTTCGGCAGGCGAGCGCGTGTAGCGTAATCGCAACCGCGGCCGCTGCGAAATGCGGGAAATCGAGATTCCAGTGACGGTCCGGCTCAGATTTTCATTTGTTACATTACAATTACATTGTCTGCCTCTTGCTGATTCATATTCGCAGTTGCGAGTTCATTTGAGAGCATTAGTCGCTGCCGTGTCCGTTCCTTCAGGCATGTCCGCTATGTGTAAATGTCATTTGCAT
Source organism: Locusta migratoria (assembly GCA_026315105.1). Taxonomy (NCBI): domain Eukaryota; kingdom Metazoa; phylum Arthropoda; class Insecta; order Orthoptera; family Acrididae; genus Locusta; species Locusta migratoria. Next base: position 224,333,608 of record CM048751.1, on the reverse strand, counting down.
TTGTACCCGTAATGAACAGGGCCGCGGTGCCTCGTGTGTATGTCAATGTTGTCGCTCTGCGTCTGTCGCGCCTGCTTCATGCTTGCGATTGCCTATTGCTTAGCTACCCACCAGAGTCCTCATTAATGCTGTTTACAGTTATCTTTTATGGCATTGTTATACCTAAATCAACATACTAGAACCCTCCACCATTACAATTTCCTGTGACCGTTTTTATTCCCAATTTATCTTTGCAATATAAACTTATTATATAAAGGTTCGTCATGTTTGGAGTCGATCTTTTAATCATTTATTGAAGACAATAACCAAGATAGCTTTTTTTTATTAAGAAGACCGGTTTTGGCAGTTTAATTGCCATCTTCGGATCTGCAGGTACACACAAAATCATACTCAAAATGCAATAATAAAACAAGCCAGAGAAATATACATTTTTAAGTATCCACTTTCGAAACCCACCTTAGATTTCATTCTTCAGAACATCATTATTAAAAGCTTTTAAGAACACATTACTCGCCAACTTAATTGTTGGCTTCTCAACATATAAATAAAACATGAACATCAACATCCTGTAATAAGGTGTGGTCCTTAAGTTAAAAACAATCCCGAATAACTCAGCCATCCAAACTCATAACTTGATACCAAATGGCGTTCTAGAGGTGACATTTGAGAATCACTTCCTTGATGTCAAGAACAATGATCTTGCACACATGAAACGACTGTTTAAATGCAAAGGAATATGAAGGGAAAAGATAATAAAGTCGCTACACAGTTACATATACATACAACTGCTTTGTAGTCCAAGGTCTATGTTTACGCTTCAGATACCAATAACCAGACATAATGTACATACATATAGGTTGCGAAAACAGGTAATCTTCATAAGAAATCAAAATCTAAAAGCGATCTTGGCTCTTGTGTTCAATAAATCAACTTATTATTCGTTAGGTGAATTACAGAGAGGGGGGGCGTACTTTTGGTCCAAACGCAAAAACAGTATAAACAATACGAGAATGTTTCTTACTAAATTGTTGTAAAAAGCAATTTTTAAATATGTATTCATATGTAAATAGGGCCTACATTCTGGAAAGATACCCAAGTTTTACGACCCACGTTTTCCTTTTTTTATAATCTTTTTCAAATATTTCTGACAAACATAGTAAAAATTAAGGCGAAAAGTACGTTTATAAGGTGGTGTAATAGTATTCAACAGTGTAAAAACCGCGTACGGATTTGAAAGTAATGTCTGATATTCATTAAGAATTAAAGGAACACTCGTGAAATTCTGTGCCGAGACGGCTGATTTAACCGTGACGAACATACTATTTTTACCTTAGCATTATTTTGAAATCTTATCCATATTTTAATTATCTTTTAACGTTAAAATATTATCAACTGCCTTTCTTCCCTTTCCCAAGGTTGCCTGTATTTGTTTGCTTAAGATCAGTGAGTGTCAAATCGCCATAATTTTTGACAAAAACTGTGAAACGGTGCAAGTTATGAGAAGAAACAATTAGAGAGGAAAGTTGTAGAAAAGTTTCGCGTCTACAAATAGGTTTATCCAATTTTTGTCTCAGACGAATGGTTAAGGTGTTATTTGCAACTAAATTTCGTGCTGTCAAAAGACCATCACAAAAGGCCGATTTTTAATGATATTAACAAATTTTTGTACGAAACATTTGCATAAGGTTAGTTCTTGTCATTGGCAGGCAGCAATTACGTTTGAAAAATTTGGTGCCGATAGATGGAACGGCGTGATCTGCAAAGTGGGAACACGTTACAGACACACACACAGAGTCAAATAGCCGTTATCTTTGCAGCTATGTCTGAAACGGTGCGAGATATGTGCGTTGTAAAATTTGCAATATTCCAAATTATGTTTGTATTGACAGCACTGTCAGAAACGGTAACGAATCGTTTCATAGTATAAACACGCGTTGTATTTCTGAGTGCTAACGGTTTTCCGATGCAGCCTGACAGGCAAAATGACTGATGAACTACAACATTATTATGGAATGGCCATTAGAAATAACACTGGGGTTTGTTGAAAATGAAGCAGGCAGCATTGGCTACCTTCTTCCTCAGAATGTCAACTACTGAAAAACTAGTAAACAACCTTTGCCCTTCCGGACTTATGGTACAATTACCGCAATGCCCAGTACTCAAACAGTTCATTCTGCCGTGAGAATTCTATCCAAGCAGCAGTCATTGACACCATAAAACCTGTCAACAGAGAGCTGGCAAATCCTGAATTACTCAGGAAGTGTCTGTATGGTCAGACTCGAAATCCCAATGAGTCGTTCAGTAATCTTATACTGACTATTACCAAAACATATTTTTGTTCGAATAGACACTAAAATGGGGGGCAGAGGTGCTGTTATTTCTGTTAATGATCGCAACGTTGCTAAGATGAAATTTCTGCATCATACGGGAATTAATCCTGGAGCGAACTGCATCAGAGAATTTGAAGTGTTCTGAACGCTCGTTAAAGTATATTCTTTAAACGGCGAACCAACACTTCCATACTTAAAGTCACTTCCAGCCAGATTAAGCACGTAATTTAACGTAGCTGTATTCAGTTTTAATTAAGAGATCCAGTCTCAGCTGTGCCTCTGTCATTTCCAATACGTGCAAGAACTTATTGATGTTAATTGTCCAATTAGAATGTCCTTAATAAATATAAAGAAGAGCTCAGTTTTATTGAGAAACTTCTTAAAAGCAATTTATTGGCCTTATTACACTTATAGACGAATAATAGAACAATATGTTGAACGTTAGTCAAACCATGAACATACATAAAAATCAACAAGACGTAATGCTTCATTTGTCTTTTCTATCATGTTCATTTCCTCTTAGATCACGGAGAAATTTCTTCCATTACTTAATGTATCTTCTGTCACTACTTTGCGCCGTCTTACGCTCCCAGAATCTATAACAAACATTGATTCTGGCGGCAGCTTCTGCTCTGCGCTCTCTTTAATTAATATTTAGATACCTCAATTCGAAATAAAAAGGGAGTAGTATTCAAACGGATTTCGGGCTTGCAGAAGATCGTCGTTGTATCCCATACACGAAATTTCAGCTGGACACCTGCCACCCAGGGGACTGAGGAAGACGTTATCCGTTCCGCCCTATACAGCACTCTAATTGTAATCTGCGCATGCGCGAAAATTGCAGTGGCAGATGGAACACATTGAACTGCAGCGGCGCCCTCGCTGGCAGACGTGTAGAACTACATTTCTTCGGCGCTGCCGCTCACCGAGTCCATCGGAGTCCTCTGGCGTCTTCGTCTGGAGCGAATCTTCGAGATGACGGGATTGCAAGCATTGTCAAGCTGACAGCCGCTGTCTCGGTATATCAAATTTTCTGCTATGCGTATTTGCACCGATTCTTTTATGGCGGAGTCCCAGAAAGATGTAGCTGTGGTTAAAATTTATGTTTTGTCGTACTCCATCATATGTCAAGTGGAGATGCAATGATCCGCCACTGCAGATTAGCTGTGTTGCAAAAGGTGGGTACAACGCTTATATTCTGTACAGTGTTCTTCCACTGTGTGTGTTGTTTGTCCGATGTAAGCCACACTGCACTGACACGGTATTTTGTACATTCCCATCTTCTGCAGTAACAAATTATCTTTCACTGATCCCAGCAGGTTTGAAATTTTAGCTTGTTCAAACTAAACTACAGATGTGTAGAGACGAACCAACTGTAATTAGTGGTTGTACACAAATAGTAACCCACACCACATGGACTGCACCACAATAGTCATCAACACCACAAGGACTATACACCAATAGTAATCCACACCACAAGGCCTCTACCCTGATAATAACCCATATCACAAGAGCTATACCAGGAACCCACACAACAATGCCTGTAATACTTTGGTAACCTACACCATAAAAATTGAACTTCCATATTAACCAACAGAATAAGGACTGTAGCCCTATAGTAACCCACACTTCACGATCAGTACCCCCACAATAACGCAAGCCACAAGTATTGTACCCCAATAGTAACCCACACCACAAGAACTGTATTTCGATAGCAACCCATACCACAAAGACTGTACTCCAGTACTGACCTAAACTACAAATGCTGTACCACGATAGTCACCCAAACCATAAGAACAAAATCCCAATAGTAACCCACACCACAAGGACTGCACCCCAAAAGTAACCAACACCACAAGTACTGTACACGAATAGTAACCCAAAACACAACGATTGTACCCTAATAGTAACCCAGAACACAATAACTGTACTCCAACAGTAACCAACTCCACAAGGACTGGACCCTAATGTTATGAACACCACTAGGTCTGTACCACAATTGCAAACCACACTACAAGGGCTGAAACCCAAGGACTGTACACCACAAGAACTGTACTCCAATAGTTAAACACAACACAAAAACTACACCTAAATACTATACCCACACCACAAGGACTGTTGCATAATGGTAACCCACATGACAAGAACTGTACCCCAATAGTAACTGATACCACAAGTACTCTACCCCGATAGTAATCCATTGCAGAAGGACTGTACCCCAGTAGTATCCCTCACCACAAGGACTGTAACCCAATAGAAACCATCACCACAAGAACTGTACCCCAATAGTAACTCAGTCCACAAAAACTGTATCCCAATAGTTACCCAAACAACAAGGGCTGTGCCTCAATAGTAACTATCACCACAATGACTGTACCATAATAGTGACACATCACATGAACTGTATCACAATAGTAGCTCATACCACAAGGACTACACCCCAAAGGTAATCCACACTACTGCACACCAATAGTAACTCACTCCTCAAGGGCTAAACCCGAATAGTAAACCACACCACAAGAATTGAACACCCAAACCACAAGATCTGCACCCCAATAGTATCCCACAATACAAGAACTGAACTCCAATAGTAACCAACTCCACAAGGACTGGACACTACAATAATTGCACCCCATTTGTAACCCACACCACAAGAACTGTACCCCAATAGTAACCCATGCCATAAGCCCTATACCGGTATATGAATTACAGCCCAATAGTAATCCATACCAAAAGGACTGTACCCCAATAGCAATCCACACTACATAGACAGTACCCCAGAAGTAACCCACAGCATAAGGAATGTACCTGAATAGTAACCCACACCACAAGAACTGCACCCAAATATTAACCTGGACCAAACCAGGTGTATCCCAATAGTAACCCAAACCACAAAGGCTGAACCGCAATAGTAACCCACACCAGAAGGCTTTAACGCAACAGTAACCCACAACACAAGAACTTAGGTGTTTGCTCTATGTGTTGTGCGCATGCAGTCACTGTGAAGGGTTCGACTCACAATGACGCGCAGACATTGCTGAGGAAGCAGTTGCCTTCATTCCTTAACGATACAGATAGCTGTACCTTACGTGTGCAACCACAGACAGGGAGTCCCGAAGAGTGGCGGCAGCCTTTTCGGATGTTACAGAGACTACAGTCTGGATGATTATGTAACGTGGCCTTGTTGCTTCAATTAACATGGTTTGCCATGCAGCTACTGTAAACGGCTGAATTCAAGAAGTGACTCTCCAGGGGAAATGCAGCCCTACTACATGAATATATGACGATGGCAAATGTTTGGGTAAAATACTTCGGAGGTAAAATAGTCCCCCATTCAGATATGAAGGGGCGAGAAAGTTGTCATAAAAATGCTTTCCCTTATTTTGTTAGATAAGTTAGTAAAATAGATATCTAACTTCAGTCTATGTTGGAGATTAGCGAAGTACGATGGGAGGTTGTGAAGGAAATATTCAAATGTTTGTCAAGCGTAAGGGACTTAACTGCGCGGTCATCAATTCCTAGACTTACAAACTACTTATGAACTAAAGATGGCACAAACATCCATGCCCGAGGGGGGATTCGAACCCCCGACGGGGAACGAACTCGCGCATCGGAGCAAAGCACCTTAATGCTTTTGGCCATTCCGTCGCGTCGTTGTGCAGGATATCTGGTCGTGTCACTAAAAGTTTATAAATACCAAATCAGTTGGTGGTAATGCAGTAACAGGTCTAACAATGAATAAGAAAATAGGAATGCTAGGAAGTTTAAATGAACAGCATAGTGAACGCATTATCGTTGCAAAGGTAGACACGATGCCAACACCAAACAGAATAGTACAAGTTTATATGCCAACATAAGCTGCCAATGACGAGGAAACCGGGAAAAACTTATTCAGACAAAACTAGAAGACTGGAAAAAAGTACAAAAGTAAGCAGATCGAACCTGGATAAATTGAAGGAACCGGGGAGTGTTGTGAGTTTTGAAGTCCAAGCATTAGGGAGAAGTGGTTGCAAATATTATTACCTGAAAACAAAAATTGTGAGCATGTAGGAAATTAAATTTCAAATAGAGTTTCTATTTTATGAAACTCGATCCTATATGGCGAAATCTGCCGAAAAAATCCGTAAAGTTCCAAAAAACGATTTTTATTAAATAAATAAAAAACGATAACTCTGATGGGAAAATGTTAAATTAGAAAGTTGTATTCCTTAAGATTATCTATCGATTGCTTTTTTGTATGTATCGATTGATTTGATACGTTTCGAGTTGTATCGAAAAAACTTAAAATTCATTAAAAACTAGATTCCTTTTAACTCGACAACAACCACGTTTACAAACTTACTATTTACCACAACTATAGCACGAAATAAGTCAAAAAAGACCTTTTCCGAAAAAAATCTAAGATATTCAGTATTGTTTGAGATATATAATTATGTATTTTTTTTTTTTTATTTATTTATTTTGAAAAAAGAGGCTCCTAGAAAATTGGCTAGAGTTGGTCAGGGAATCGACCTAGAGTAACGGCTCTCCATGTGTTTTCATCGTGAAGGGTTGTAATATCATACTATTAAATAATTTTTTAGATTTTATTAATTGTAAGTATCAAAGAACGACTTTAAAGAACTTTCACTTTTTGGGCCCATTTTCATGAACTGAATATTTCAGATTTTATGTTATTAAAGGAACTGTTAAGTAACTATGTTGCTGACAATGTTGCACAGATTTTAAAATCAATAATGATGTTCTACGACCTTCTGGAGCCGAGGTATATATATTTTTCTTTAAAAACATGTAGCGGACGTAATTTACATTTTACAGCCATATGCTTCGTGGAGCGTAATGTTGAATCCTTCTACTATTAAGTAAAAATACTTGGATACGTTGCATTGTTTTCTGGTGTTACTAATCGAATGGTAAAGTGAAGCGTGCAAGCGCGCAGCGCCTTGGATCAGAGCGCGAAAGCGGGTGAGCGGCCGTTGAGACAGGGAGATGGTAAGGTGTGGGGGGTGGGGGAAGAGGCGGGAGAGACTGACCCGTGTTCCCTCTGCAAACACTCAAAACAGCCCGCCCTTGCAAATGTCGAAATCGGTATAGTCATACGCCCCCAATCAGTTTTCAAAGTTGTCATTTTTATCAACTTGCCTAAAACGTCGGCACCAGTGTCTCAATCTCAAAAAGGACTGCGCGAAAGGAAAATTATCGAATTAAGGAATGAAATTTTATGTTAGGAAAGCACCATTTTTCAAAAATTATTTTCAAGTAATATTAAAGGTTCATTGCCTTCAATGCTAAGATGGAAAATATAAATTTGTATAATTTCCTTAATTCGATAATTTTCCTTCCGAGAAGTTGTTTTTGAGATTGAGACGCTGGTGCCGGCGTAAGCACAGAAAAGATCTGAAATTTTATGAAATTATTGCAGTACAAATATTACTATATGCAAGTGAATCTTCGCCAGTGTAGAAGAAAAATAAAATGAGATTAAAGCCAGTGAAATGAAATTCCTTAGGTACAGGATACACCAAGCTAGAGTATGAAAGAAATGCAGGTATAAGGAATGAAAGTACATATCTCCAATATATACAGTAAGATTGACGAATACCGATAAAAGTCGATATCCCATCATCGAGTAACGAACGAATCAAGATTACCACTACATTTTTGGCGATGTACTCCGCAAAGAAAATGATGCGTTGGAAGAGCTGCAGAACGGTGGAAGGAGGAACAGGCTGAGGGAAAGCCTAATGCATGACGGAAGAAGAAGAATGAGAAGTGGGAAGTCATCCATACGACCACTGAAAGAAGCCCGTTAAGTTTCATTTACGCGATAAATCAGTTAAAATTACAGGCCGTAACTTCAACTAAATACCTAGGACTAATTAACAAAGAAATTAAATTGGAAAGAACACATAGAAGATATTGCAGGGAAAGCGAACCAAAGACAATTTTTCGTCTGCAGAACACTTAGAAGATGCAACAGTTCAATAAAGAAACTGCCTACACTACACTTGTGCGTCCTATTTGGGAGTATTAGTGCGCATTGTGGGCTCCCCCACCAAGTGAGACTGAGAGACGATTTAGAGAAAGTTGAGAGAAGGGCAGCTCGTTTTGTACTATCGCGATATAGGGGATAGAATGTCACAGAAGTTATGCGCGAGTTGGGGTGGAAATCATTAAAAGAAAGGCGTTGTTTATTGTGACTAGATCTTCTTGCGAAATTTCTTTCAGCAACTTTCTCTTCCGAACGCGAAAACATTTTGTTACCACCCATCTGCACAGAAATACATGATCATGAAAATAAAATAAGAGACATCAGATCGAAAATGGAAAGATTTAGGTGTTTATTTTTCCCGTGAGCCATTAGGGAAGGGAACTATAGTGAATATAAAAGTAGTGCGATGAACCCTCTGCCATGCACTTCAATGTGAGTTGCTGAGTATTTATGTTGATATACATGTAAATGTAGAAGAAGAAGATTTACCGGGTGATCAAAAAGTAAGTATAAGTTTGAAAACTTAATAAATCACGAAATAATGTAGATAGAGAGGTAAAAATTGACAAACATACTTAGAATGACATGGGGTTTTATTAGTTAAAGTCTGACAGATGGTGCTTCATCTGATAAGAAAAGCAATAATTAGCATAGCAAATTAAGAAAAAGCCAAAACGATGTTCCATACAGGAAATGCTCAGTTATATTCACCATCATTCCTCACTAATAGCTGTAATCGAGGAATAATTTTTGAACAGCAGTGTAAAGCATGTCCGGAGTTATGGTGAGGCATTGGCATCGGATGTTGTCTTTCAGCATCCCTAGAGTTGTCGGTAGATCACGACACACATGCGACTTCAGGTAACCCCAAAGTCAATAATCGCACGGACTGAGGTGTCGGGACCTGGGAGGCCAAGCATGACTAAAAGTGGCGGCTGAGCACACGATCATCACCAAACTAGGCGCGCAAGAGATCTTTCACGCGTCTAGAAATATGGGGTGGAGCGCCATCCTGCATAAAAATCTTACGTTCCAGCAGGTGTTTATCAACCAGGCTGGGGATGAAGCGGTATTGTAACATATCGGCGTACCTCTCACCCGTCACGGTATCAGTCACTGACGTTTTGCTGTCCAGCGCCATCTGCCGGGCATTTTTTGAACTTTTTTTATTTTTTGTTCTAATAAAATCCCATGTCTTTCCAAGCATGTGTGTCAATTTTTACCCCTCTATCTACATTATTCCGTGATTTATTAAGTCTTCAAGTTTATACTGACCTTTTCATCACCCGGTACACTTTCGTCTAAAATTTTTGCAAATACCGTAAAAGTACAGTAAAACTTAAAGTGGGCCCTGAAACAGACCAGTGCATTTTTTTACCTCTATTAAGCAATAGCGAATCTAGCTTGGAACATACGGGACATAATTCAAAAGGCACGAGATATTCAACAGCCCAGCAACAAGGTCCTACAGCGGCCACGGCGCTACCGCCGCCAGTCTCGTTTGTTTTGTGGGAGCTGGCAGCTGCTGCTACAAGGACTCACACAGCGATCGATGTTGTACGTTTTTAGAGTGCCGTTTCAGGACAAAAGTTTTAATAGACGCAACTTTTGTGGGAGTGGTTTAAAGGGACACGTCGCAAACGAATCCGCGGGGACTCTTTTTAAAAGCTTTTCCTTGTGAAGCAAACAGAATTTTAAACATGTAGAGTTCGCATATTTCGTTTTACAGATGTGTTTCGCTTGTGAATTTGAAAGGTCGACAACGTATCCAACAACCGCTCGGTTCGGTAAACTAAATTCGGTCTTCCGTCTCGCCGCGATGGAAATACTAACTTTCCTCTAGCAAGACGTACACTGGCATGTTTAACACAGATATGGGAAAACCCTAGTCTACAGTGTGTACCTCAGAATCGTATATTTTATCACTAACGTATTTATCAAATATTAATATATTCAATAATTAAATATACTATTTAAGGGAGGAATTAATATAAGCTTCTTCAAACGGTTAGAGATAGAAAACATAAAGAGGTACCATCTATACTACTGAAAAGAGACGATTCGTGGTATAACTTCTTTAGCAGATTACTCGATAAATTTTTGATGGATTTACATCAAATTTTCACCTGATTATCCAATGAACATTTGTTGTAAATCCATCAAAAACTTTTCGAGTAAGCTGGGACAGAAGTTAAACAACGAATTCTCTCTGCACAGTAGTATAGATTGTCTCTGTGTGTTCTATCTCTAACCTTTTTTTCACTTGATTATCTAATGAACGCAGCCTCATGAACCACAGACTTTGTCGAGGTGGGCTGGATTGAGTGCCTCACCAATACAGATAGCCGTACCGTAGGTGAAATTACAGGCGAGGAATATTTGTAGAGAGGCCAGACAAACGTGTGGTTCCTGAAGAGGGTCAGCAGTCTTTTTAAGTAGTTACAGGGGCAACTGCCTGGCTCATTGACTGAGCTGACCTTGTAACACTAGCTAAAATAGCGTTGCCATGGTGTTACTGCGAACGGCTGAAAGCAGGGAGGAACTACAGTCGTTAATCTTCCCGAGGACATGCAACTCTACTGTATGAATATATGATGACGGCATCCTCTCGGGTAAAATATTCCGGTTGTGAAACTGTCGCCCATTTGGATCTTCAAGCGGGGACTACTCAGTAGGATGTCGTCATCAAGAAAAACAAAACAGGCGTTCTACGGACCGGAGCGTTGAATGTTATATCCCTTAATCTGGCAGATAAGTTAGAAAATTTGAAACGAGAGATGCATAGGTTAAAGTTAGATATGGTGGGGATTAGTGAAGTTCGATGGCAGGATGAACAGGACTTTTAGTCTGGTGAGTACAAGATTATAAATACAAAATCAGTTTAAGGTAACGCAGGAATAAGTCTGATAATGAATAAGAAAACATTATTGCAGGTACATTATTATGAACAGCATACTAAACGCATTATCGTAGCAAAGATATAAACGAAGCAAACACCAACCACATTAGTACAAGTTCGTATGCCAGTTAGCTCTACCGATCATAAGAAGTTCGAAGAAATGTATGAAGAGGTAAGGAAAAAAATTAAGTAAAAAAAATTCAAGGCGGTAAAGCAGAAGAATACATAATTGTGATGGGGACTGGAACTCAGTAGTAGGAAAGGGACGTGAAGGATATGTAGTAGGTGAATATGGACTGGAGACAAGGAATGAAACAGGAGAGTGCCTGGTAGAATTTTGTGCAGAGCACAATTTAATCATTACAAACACATGATTTAATCGTTGTGAAAGGAGGTTATATAAGTGGAAAACACCAGGAGATTCTAGGAGTTACCAGATTGACTTTATAATGGTAACACTAAGGTGTAGAAATCAGGTATTAAACTGTAAGACAATTCCATAGGCAGATATAGACTAACCATAACTTATTGGTTATGAACTGTAGATTAAAACTTAACAGACTGAAAAAAGGTAGGAAATTAAGGAGATGGTATGTGGACAAATTGAAGGACCTAGAGGACTTAGAGAGTTTTAGAGAAAGCATTAGCAAGCATTGTCTGAAACGGGCGAAAGTAATAATGTAGAACAAGAATGGGTAGCCATGAAAGTAAGAGTAGTGAAGGCCGCAGAGGATCATATTGGCAGAAGGACAAGGTCAAATAGTAGTGCTTGGATAACACATCAGATATTGAACTTTATTGATGAAAGGAGTAAATACAAAAATGCATCAAGTAAAGCAGGAAAAAGGAGTACAGAAGTCTGAAAAATGAAAATGACTTGAAGTGCAGACTGGCTAAGAAATGGAACACAAAATAGGGAAAGATGAGATAGGAGATACAATACTGTGAGAAGAATTTGACAGATCACTAAAAGATTTGAGACGAAACAAGGCCGCTGAAGTAGATGATGTCCCGTCTGAACTGCTATAATTGTTAGGAAAGCCTGTCATGGAAAAAATTGTTCCACCTGGTATGCAAGATGTTTCAGTCAGGGGAAATACTCTCATACTTCAAGAAGAATATAGTGATTCCAGTTCCTAAGAAAGCAAGTACAGACAAACGTGAAAATTATAAAATAGTAACACAAATTATTTACAGGTGGATATCGACCTTCTTGAAGATCAATTTGGATTTAGGAGAAATGTAGGAACACGCGAGCCAATGCTCACATTGCGATTTATCTCAGAAGATAGATTAAGGGAAGAGAACCCTACGTTTTTAGCATTTGTGGATCTGGAGAAAGATTTTGACAACGTTGACTGGAATACACTCTTTCACATTCTGAAGGTGAAATATAGGGAATGAAGAGTTATATTCAACTTGTACAAAAACCAGAGAGCTGTTATTAGAGTCGAAGGTCATGAAAGTGACAGTGGTTGGGAAGGGAGTATGTCAGGGTTGTAGCCTTTCCCCGATGTTGTTCAATCTGTACATTGAGCAAGCTGTGAAGGAATGCAAGGAGAAATTTGGAGAGGGAATTAAAGTTCTTGCGGTTTGCTGATGACGCAGTAATTCCGTCAGAGACAGCAAAGGACCTGTAAAAGCAATTAAACAGAATGGACAGTATCTTGAAAGGAAGATAAAAGCTGAAAATTATCAAGAGTAAAACGAGGGTAATGGAATGTAGTTGCAAAAAATCAGGCGATGCTGAAGGAATTAGATTGCATAATGAAACGATAAAAGAATTAATTGAGTTTTGTTATTTGGGTAGAAAATAACTTCTGATGGCCGAAGTAAAGAATATATAAAATGCAGTATGTCTATGGGAAGAAAAGCGTTTCTGAAGAAGCGAAATTTGTTGACATCCACTATTGGTTTAAATGTTAGGAAGTACTTTCTGAAAGCTTTTACCTGGAGTGTAGCACTGTATGGGAGTGAAACGTGGACGATAAAGAGTTCAGACAAAAAGATGATAGAAGTTGACGAAATGTGGTACTACAGACGAATGGTGAAAATTAGATGGGTGGATCACGTAACTAATGAGGAGGTGCTCAACAGAACTGGGGGGAAAAGGAGTTTCTGGCATATCCTGAATAAGAGAAGGGTTATGTTGATGGGACACATTTTAAGAGATCAAGAAATCGACAACTTAGTATTGGACGGAAGTGTTTCCTGTAGGCAGTATCTATTTTTCCCCTATTTATACATTCGTCTACAGAGTTGCATTTGCCTTCTAGCCACTCCTGCTTAGCTATTTTACACTTCCTGTCCATCTCATTTCTTAGTCGTCTGTACTCCATTTAGCCAGTTTCATTTACTGCATTTTTTTCTCCTTTCCTCCGTTAAATGTATTATGTCCTGTGATATCAAAGGATTTTTTGTAGCTCTTGCGTTTCTACCTATTTTCTCCTCTGCTGCTTTCACTATTTCATTTCTCAATGCTACTCGTTGTTCTTCCACTGTTTTATTTCCCCCCGTTTCTGTCAATTGTTGCCTAACGCTCCCTCTGAAATTCCCAAGAACGTCAGGCTCCTTCAATTTATCTAGGTTCCATCTCCTTGTTTTCCTATCTTTTTGCAGGTTTTTCAGATTCAGCCTACAGTTCATGACCAACAAGTTAGGATCAGGGTCTATATCTGCCCCTAGGTATGTCTTACCATTATAAAAACCATTATAAAATCTATCTGGTACCTTCCAGTGTCTCCTAGTCTCTTCCACGTATAAAACCTTGTTTCATGATTCTTAAACCAAGTGTTTGTTATGATTAAATTATGTTCTGTGCAAAATTCTACCAGCCTATCTCCCCTTTCATTCCTTTCGCCCAGTCCATATTCATCTACTATTTTTCTTTCCCGTCTTTCCAGTCTGCCATCACAATTAAGTTTTCCTTTCCCTTAATTGTCTGAATTATTTCCTTTACCTCCTCATACATTTCTTCGATCTCCTCATCATCGGCAGAGCTAATGGGCATATAAACATGTAGTACTGTGGTAGGTGTTGGCTTTGTATCTATCTTGACTATGATAATGCGATCACTGCGCTGCTCATAGTAATTTACTCGCATTCCTATTTTCTTATTCATTATCAAACCTACTCCTGAAATACCCCAACTGATTTTGTATTTATAATCCTGCACTCGCCTGACCAGAACTCCTGTTCCTATTTCCACCAATCCCCACTAATTCCCACTATATCTAACTTCAGCCTATCCATTTCTCTTTTTAAATTTTCTAACTTTCCTACCCGATTAAGGGATCTAACACTCCACGCTCCGATCTGTAGAAGACGCCATCATCACATTTACATAGAATAGAGCTGCATGTGTTCGGGAAAAGTAACAACTGTAGTTTCCCCTTGCTTTCAGCCGATCGTAGTAGCTTATGTGGAAAGCCACATTAACTGATGTTGCAAGGCCAGCTCAGTCAATCATCCAGACTGTTGCCCATGTAACTACTGAAAAGGCTTTGCCCCTCTTTAGAAACCACACGTTTGTCTGGCCAATCCACAGATACCCCACCATTCTGGTTGTACCTACGGTACGGCTATTTGTATCGTAGAGACTCGCAAGCCACCGCACCTCAACAATGTCTGTGGTTCATGGGGGTTTTATTTATCAGAGAATATATAAGAAATAAGGCTGTCTTGCATAATGTGCAAAATTTCAAGTACAGTATCCAAACAAATAAGATAGAAGTCAAAATGCAAATGACGCAGTGGTAACACACTGGACTCTTATTCGGGAGGACCAGCCTACAGCAATCCAGATTTATATTTTCCGTGATTTATCTAAATCTCTCAAGGCAGCAGCCGGGGTGGTTACTTTCTAAGGGCATGGCTTCCCCATCCGAGCGTAAACTCCGCCACTAATAACTACGCTGTCGACGAGGCATTAAATACTAGTCTTCCTTCCTTCCTGTCCTTCCTTTCTGACTATAAGCAATAAGGAGAGTTATTTACAACTTGTACAAAAGCCAGACCGCAGTTATTAGACTCGAAGGGCATGAAAGGGAAGCATCAGTTGGGAAGGGAGTAAGACAGGGTTGTAGCCTTTCTCCGATGTTATTCAATTTGTACATTGAGCAGGCGGTGAACGAAAGCAAGGAAAATTTTGGAATAGGCATTAAAGTTCAGGGGGAAGAAATAAAAACATTGCGTTTTGCTGATGACATTGTAATTCTGTCAGAGACAGCGAACGACCTAGAAGAGCAGTTGAATGGAATGGACAGTGTGTTGAAGAGAGCGTATAAAATGAACATTAACAAGAACAAAACAAAAATAATGGAATGTATTCTTAGAAAATCAGGCGATGCCGAAGGAATTAGATTAGGTAATGAGACAATGAAGGTGGTAGATGAGTTTTGTTACTTGGGTAGTAAAATAACATGCGATGGTCGCAGTACAGAGGATATAAAATTCAGAATTGCAATGGGAAGAAAAGCATTTTTGAAAAAGAGAAATTTGCTAACATCGAATATTAATTTAAGGGTAAGGAAGTCTTTTCTGACAGCATTTGTGTGGAGTGTTACCTTATACGGGAGTGAAACATGGACGATAAGCAGTGTGGACAGGAAGAGAATAGAGGCTTTTGAAATGTGGTGCTACAGGAGAATGCTGAAGATTAAGTGGGTAGATCACATAACTAATGAAGAGGTACTGAATAGAATTGGCGAGAAAAGGAATTTTTGGCATACCCTGACTAAAAGAAGGGATCGTTTGGTAGGACACATTCTTAGACATCGTGGAATCGTAAATTTAGCATTGGAGGGAAGTGTGTGGGGTAAAAATCGCAGAGGGAAACCAAGAGACGCGTATAGTAAGCAGATTCAAGTGGATTTGGGTTGTCGTTCTTATGAGGAGATGAAAAGGCTTGCTCAGGATAGAGTAGGGTGGAGAGCTGCATCAAACCAGTCTCCGGACTGAAGACCATAACAACAACAACAAGCAATATTTCTTGTGACTTTTCCAGGATCTAATATGATCAAGCGACATAAAGCTACCCGTGTGAGAAACATGGAGATTTGAAATTCATTCTTTAGTATTGCCCTGTGATTTATTAATCATAATAGAAAATGGAAGTCTCACTGCAAACTGCAGTCTCTTAAAGTTAAAACCGGATCAGTCAGAAATAATGGGTATTCGTTGGGTGTACACTGTTTCATTCTCTTCCTTTCCTTGCAGCTCTCTAGAAGTCGATTGCTTCTTCCTATAGCTGTATGAAGTTCAAAGTTGCTTTAAACTTCTCAACAGCACTGTCATATTTCAGGAATTTCCTTGAGCTCACAGAAATACAGATGTGTCTTAGCAGTAAACAAGAAATGTGATAAGACGAGATGCCTGATGTGAAAAGTTTATCCCCGTCGCAGTATATATGAACTCAAAATTATTGTGTTATATGTTGTAGAATCGTATAATTTTTCAGGTATATAATCATTTGTGTAAAATCTGTTGCGAGTACAATTAGTAGTAAAGAAGTAATATATTAAATCCTTATGCGTGATGGGGGGGTTTTCCATTCACGTTACTGTTTATGAGCTCATATCTCATGAACTTCGTTTCCTACTGTGATACAATTTCGAAGGTACATTCAGCTGCATGTGTATATACTGTCTCAAAAATTTCGTGCGAGTGCAAATTGGAGCGTAGAAATAATAAATTGCAACGTTATACCAAATTCCGTAGTTTTACTCCATGAACAGCGGAAAAGTAGTAAGCGAGAAACTTTTTTCGTTCATAATTTTGGTATGGTTGTCAGCAAGAAAAAATATCATAAAGGTTTGAAACTACATATAAAGTTTGTTGCAAGTCGCTAAGTGCTTTCCTTCTCAAATAGTGGACTGATAAACTCACACTATCACGTGCCGTAAGACGGGGAAGTTTTCATTGCTTATGACGCCATATCTCCTGTACTATAGGTTCTATCACGAAATCCTTTCTTAACCGACGTCTTCTACCTATAAACTACATTCCTGCGAAATGTAGACGAAGTAGGTTTCGTGATTTCGTGTTTAGTCAGTCAGTGAGTGAGTGTGTGATTGAATAAGTGTCTTTTCGCTTTTATAGATATATACGCAGACATTCGAGGACCGGGCAGGCTGCTTCACTCCTAGACAAGAAAAGCAGTACCCAATCTAAGCAGGCTATGGGTAACTTGCTTACTGCCTGCCTTACCGCTGTGCTGCGCTACGTAGCAGTTTAGTCAGCGCGCATCACTTTCGTGTTAAGAAAGTTAATGTAAAGTTCTTACCAATTTTATCTGGACATGAAAATACGAATGTCAATATTATCTACATTCATTTAAGGTTAAAACATGAACTTTTATTTGTCTTTTCTATATTTCAGGCGTATTTTTAGATATGAAAAATTTTCTTTGCAAATTAACTTTCAAGGATTACTGACTATTCTCAATTCGAACCATCACCAAATCACTTCTCAAATAGGTTATGTATAGTAAGCAGAAAAAACACTGAAAATAGAGATCCTTTACACACACACACACCACACACACACACACACACACACACACACACACACACAAGCTAAGGATAACCATAACACTGCAGTCGACATTCTGTAACTTTAGTCAGTCAAGTACGATACCAGTTATACAAAACTGTAATTACTTTGTTATGTTACTAGTACTTGGAATTCATATGACATTAACAAAATACTTCATTCTTTATTCCCAAAATTCATTTTAGCAAAATCGAGGCATATTTTTCGTATAATCGTTGTATAAATACCACATTTCTTGGAATAAAGTGGCGAATCTGAGCCACTATTCTGAACGCCTGAAGGTCTGCATCTGATGACAATCATTTACGGACGATTCACTTCACAGATGTCGTACTTTTTGCCTCAATATTTCGTTCACATTTTCGACTGTGCCTATGTCGGTCTTACTGATTGTATAGGTAGATAATGAAAACGTGGTATACTGTTTTGTGGATATAACTGATTTTGTATGTGTGGAACCTTATGATGGAGACCTAGAAGATAAATGTGACCCCTCATGACGCAGACCTAGATGTTGGATGCCTACTTTCATTCGTGATAAAATATGCTCTTCATTAATATTGTGCTTTCTTCTGACTATGATACATACAACCAGAATATTGTATTTTCAGTTTCGTTTTGATAAAAAGTTTTCAGTTATTTTTAAAAGTATTTTTGTGTATAATCTTCAGCTCCTGATCCCTACCAGTGAGACTTTCATCAATATAGAAATACATGTATAATATTAATTTTCGCTATGTATGTGGGACTAAAAAAATCTTATTTTAAACTCATATTGTGTATTGCTTTAAAGCATAACAAACAAATATTTTATTTTGCAGAGCAGATTTAAATATTAAATATTAAAATTTTTTTCTGCAGTTCCCATAAAAAATATTATTTAGACCAAATCAGAATTTATACACATAAAAGTAGGTATTTCACTACCGTACTTCAGCAAACATAAGTAACTCAAAATGTTTTTAAGCAATAATAAATGTCTCTTGGTAGGATAAAAATGAAAAAGTTTAGTCTAAAACAATAATGAACAATTTATATGTTCTTAATTTTCATGCGTCAGAAATTGTCGCCCAGAAAACACAAGAAAAGAAACTGCACACTTAATTAGTCAATTAGCACTTTCATATACTCATATTTTTCTGTAAAATGTTCTACTATATTCTTAATGTGACTGCCGATGTGTGTTTGAAAGAATTACGACAATCTATAAATCTGTCCGCTTGAAGACATGATAGTTTTCTCTAATTAGGTATTCAGCTCAACTAAAACCTCTCTCGTTCGAGGCATTAGTGGCTTGTATAATTAATAGTTTTCTTGCAAGACACGCAAGCCGAGGAAGTCGTTGGGAGTGAGTTTTCCACTACTGTAGTATATCTTCTTCGCCGATAGAATGTTCTTGCGGGTACCTACTGATTTCGTCATGAAAGACAGAAGAATCTCCTTCCCAGTCCTCAAATTTAGGCCTCTTACATGGTCCTTCATTACTTTTTTGGGTGCTGTTATTGGGCACTTGCACTGAAAATATACAGTTCCAATTAATATCTTCTTAATAATGCAAAGATCTTACCGTACATCATTAAAATTGTAATATATTGCAGATGATGCTGTCATTTGTCGTTCAGTAATGTCATCAGATGGTCACAACTTATTGCAGAACAATATAAAAAGGTATACGTAGTTTAGTGTGAAAATGATAAGTTGACCATAAATAACGAGAAGTTCAAGGTTACTCAAGTGAGTGCTAAACCAAATCCGTTTAACTTCGTTTACAAGATAAACCAGTCAAATCTTAAGGTCGTAAATTGAGTTAAATACCTCGGAAGTCGGAAGTACACTTACGGCCTACTTACATTGGAAAGAACACCTATAATATGTTGTGGGGCACGAGGCGAACGAAATACTGTGTTTTATTTCCAAAAGAGTTGGAAGATGTAATAAAGCTACTGAAGATTAGATTAGATTAGTACTTGTTCCATAGATCATTAATACGACACTTCGTAATAATGTGGAACGTGTCAGGCTAATGCAAGGTGTCTTGAAAAATTATTACTTTGTACTAAATATTATATGACAAAATTTTTTAATTTTTTTTTTCATATTTTCTGATTTACAGCTTAAATCGTCTATAGTTTAGAAGAAGTTGCCATTCAGAAATTCTTTTATTTATTTTTAAATGCTAGCTGGCTATCATCATTCTTTCTCCTAGTGTTATAGTTAGGTACACTGCTATTGCTTTGGAATTTGGTGGGATGGGTACTAACAAATTTTATAACTGAATATATATACTGTGAAGCTACTGTGAAGATCCCTTGCTCTTCAAATAAGTGACTGCAGGATGATCTTGGTGGGCTCCAGCAATTATTCTGATTACACCCTTTTGTGCAATGAATACTTTTTTTACTCAATGATAAATTACCCCACAAAATGATGCCATACGAAAGCAGAGAATGAAAATAGCCACAGTAAGCTAATTTACTGAGTTGTATATCACCAAAATTTGCAATTACTCTAATAACTTAAGTAGCTGAAATCAAACGTTTCAGCAGATCTTCAATGTGTTTTTTCCAGTTCAACCCCTTGTCAATGCTTACACCAAAAATTTTTGAATATTATACCTACAGATTTATGATCAAATAAGAGATTGCCTGCACTATACTTGTCCCTCCTGTTTTGAATTATTGGTACGCAGCCTGTGATCCTTATCTGGTACGATTAGCGGAGGACAATGAAAGAGTACAAAGAATGGCAGTTCGTTTGCTATAGACGTGATACAGGAGAGAGAGAGAGTCGCGGAAATGATTCAGTAGCTGGGTTCGGAATCATTACAACAACGGCGTTTTTCATTGCGGCGAGATCTACGTACAAAATTTCGATCACCAACTTACTCTTTCTAATGCGATGATATATTGTTGAATCCCATTTACATAGGGTGAAATTATCATCAAAATAAAATATGAGAAATCTCAGCTCAAACGGACAGATTTAGGTGATTTCTTGCCACTTGCAACTCGAGAATGTGATGGTAAACAAAAATCTGAAAATGGTTTGATGAACCCTCTACCAAGCACCAAGTGTGATTTGCAGGATACTCATACACTGTAGATGGAATATCTGCATTAACTTAGAAACTTACCTTCAGCAACATCTGTAGAGATGCTTGGTAAACATGCACTTTGTTATCGTAGGTTAACTTTTATAATGTCCAGTATTTAGGCACCAGAAACATTTCAGTCTTATGCAATATAATAACGCCAAATTTCTGTTCTACAAAGGCACAGGTGGCTTATTTCTAGGGTTTCATGTTCTGAAATACGTTTTTATGAAAACTTTAATTTCACAAGCACTTCTATGATATTCAGAATAAACTCACGTAGCTCTTCACCGTCATCCTGAAGAGAACAGTGAGATTTTAAGGCATAAAAGCACTGTAGAACTAAATGTAAAGTTAGCTCCTTGTCAGACTCTAAATCAACTCTGGCTTCCTTAAATGACTTAAGAAATGTTATAAGCTAGCCCGTTATATGATGGTCATAATCCAGCATCTTATCACAGGCACCTTCGCTATCTAAGACAGCCTCCCCTTAATCTGCCTGAGAATGCACTGACAGAAGCAAGTCAAAATAACTATCCCTACGAGTTGAAACACACTTATTTAAAGATGCATGCAATCTCACACAGAGACCTCTTCTCTTGAAATAGGAAACCGTAGCCTACACTGTATTAAGAACGGATGATATAATTGGGACATTTTGTTTCAAAAACTATTCGTTCAGAACATGTCTCAAGACTGTGTTCATACAATGAGCCATGCGTGGAAGATGTTCGTATGTCTCGAGAGCTTTAACAATATTACTGTCCTGGTCTTGATAAATGTAATTTTAGCTATGTCTTCACGAGAAACACCTATAGCTTCTAAGCATTCTTCCAACTAGTTTCGAATGTTTGTTCCTGTTTTTGGGCAGTCAGGAAATGCAGAGCACATCAGCTCGTATTTCTTCAAACGCCAGTCAGAATTTATGTACTGCGTTATGATGGACATGCAGTGTACCCCTTTGTAATATTCTGTCCATAGATGAACTGCACTTGCACATGTACTAAAACGAATCGCATGCACCAAGTACGGGAGCATTTTGCTGCCTGCTTTATCAGCTAAGGTTTGGACTTTACTGGCTACTGTCACTCCAGAAGGCATAAGATTTTTAATATCAATTGATACATGTCGATCAGTGTCTGCCCACTATACTGCTAAATGGCCTCACGTCCTTAGCACACATTTCCACACACTTGTCAGTCATAAATATTCGTTCTCTTTCAAAATATTTATCGGATGAGGCAGCTGCTGATCAAATTTGTAAACACGTCGTAACATACTCGAGGTTCCCATATGCGTGTTGAATAGCTTTATACACTGTTTCCACTGCGGCACGCCTACCGATTAATTCGAAGCTGCCTCATAAACACACGGAAACTTTTCCCTCGTGGCACCTGTGCTGTGTTTCGATACTAGTATGCATTAACCAGTTGTTAGTTTTTTCTCAATTTCGCTGAAGTTAGACTTATTTATCTTGTTGCTGCCACTGTTGCGAATAATGCAGGCGCGGTGGAGTAGCCGAGCGGTCTAAAGCCTCGGTGCGGAGCGCGCCGTTGCTCGCCGTGGAGGTTCGAGTCCTCCATGGGGCATGGGTGTATGTGTGTTGTCCTTAGGTTAGTTTACCTAGGTTTAAGTAGTTTGTAAGCTACGGACTGATGACCACGTAGTTTGGTCCGATAGAGTTACAGACATTTGAACATTTCGACTAATGCAGTCTAACTTCCTGGCCGTTGTACAGTAATGCTAACTTGACAGTTCAACCTGTTGTCAGGTACAGCAAGCTGGATGGGTCCCGTGAAGCTTGCTAGACCAACACCACCTAGAGATAAGGCCTCACAACAGCCCGTGCTACATCACACTGACCAGGCCACGGCAACACCGTCTAGATACAAGGCCTCACAACAAGCCCAGGTCACATCACACCGATAGACCGCCATCGCAAGCTCACCTGGATGGCACTACGTGGCAGTGGGCTGTGCCCCAGCGGCCAGCCACTCAGCTAGCGATGGCAGCCTGTCAGCCGGCCGCGGTGGCCGAGGAGACTGAGGCGCTTCAGTCACGGTCTGCACGGCCACCACGGTCGGGGGTTCGAATCCCCCCTCGGGCATGGATATTTGTGCCGTCCTAGTTTGTAAGTAGTTCATAAGTAGTTTGTAAGTTTAGGGACTGATAACCCCGTAGTTAAGTCCCATAAACTATACAAACATTTGAACATTTTGAGCAGCCTCTCAGTGTGACGCGACACAGACTTGTTGTGAGGCCTTGTACCTAGACGGTGTTCGCCGCGGCCACCAGCTGAATGGCTGGTCGCTACGGGACAGTGGGCGTGCCCCATTGGCCAGCCTGCGGCCTGATCAGTGTGACGTAGCACGGTCTGTTGTGAGGCCTTGTCTCTAGGTGGTGTTGGTCTGGCTTGCGGGAACCCAGATCGGGCGGGCTTTCAGGAACCCAATCAGCTGCATTACCCACTGCGCTTCGGTACACCTGGACTCCTGGATTTACGTCAATTCAGGCTAGCCTGCTTGAATGGTACAATGGAGCTAGGGCAAGCAAGCTAGAAGGGGTATTTGTACACCTCTGAGAGGTACACATTTCCTTCCTGAGAGGCAATGGGTGGTGACAGGTAGGGCATCCGGCCACCCCATATACATTAACATGCCAAATCCAAATTTAACAAAGCCGTTCCTGCATGTGCAGGAACATGGCCAAAGTGAAAGAAATATGACGATATGTATGTCATGTATGATTTCTCATCGGATCGCCTAACTGTTTTTCGCAGTTTAGTCAACACTGAAGAATGTAATTCCGTACGGATATTACATTCCCAGGTTTTTGGAATAGGTTTTCCATCCCTTCATCTCGAGATCGATATCCCGATCCTTCTAGCTAAACATAATGTTTCTCTGTCTCGTCTTTCGCTTTTACTGTAGCATATTTACACAACAGGTTTTATACGTGTAAATTATTTGTGTTAGTATTTTGTGATACTGATTTATTAAACTAATAGTTCTGTAATTTTCACACTTGTCTGCACTGTCTAGCCTGCTCATTTAACATTTGCCTTCCATTATATAAAAGTGACGCAGATGTTCATCTCTTAAAGATCTTTTAAGTTAAAGCTAACATCAAACCTTTGGATGTACTATGATAATTAGACCTTGTGTATTGCTTCTATTTCACCAATATTATATTATGATGGTGTTATTTTTTTTTTTTTTTTTTTTTTTTTTTTTTTTTTTTTTTTTTTTTTTTTTTTTTAGTGTGTGTATTCCCTGCGTTGTTGAATGCCTAATGTAAGACTGCTGTATCATAATGTTTATGTCGCACAGAACATAAGTTCATACGCTCTTAATAAGACAAAGCTCAATGTAGCATGGAATTTATATTTGCAACGTGACCGATACAGAGAGTCAATAAGAATCGCCCGTTATGAAAATACCACGTGGCGACACCGCGGCAGTTGACTCTTCAACGTTCCACAGCGCAAGATAGCGATCTGCATTCGTGCATTTGCCGATAACGTACATTATCAGATATTCGCCTTCGGCCAGGGGATGGTCAACGCTAACTTCGGCTACCATTCATCAAATATCGCTCATTACCAGAGCTAGCAAAAGACCAGAGGTCGGGCAGATACGTTTTTATCTTCGCTGTCACCGAATACGGAAAAAAAGGCACGCTGCAGATTAATGTAGCGGAATGGAGGGTGATAAAAGTGTGACGCAGCTCTGTAAGTATGCAGCAGAAAGGCGCCGATGCCGAACTCTGGATGTGAGCAGACTGGTAACGTGTCGTGAAAATTTCTCTACGACTGTGTGGCGCTTATCTAAAGTGTAGAAGGTAATCAGATGACAAATAAATGAGCTATAGCTGATGGATCAGTTAACGAGGTAAATCATTTTGAAATGCGGAGATTTTTGACGTAACATTTTGAGGAAATATAGAGATATGACTATCCACAGAGGTAACGAGTTAGTAGTCCAAATGCAAATTGATATCAGGGTTCGACCAACTGGCTGAACGTACGAGGCGTATTTTAAGTACCGTTTTGAAATTTAAAAAAGACGTGCTAAGATACCTCAATAATTTTATTTTCACATGAACACCTGTTCCTTAATCTACTTTTCTACATAATTTTCGTCAGTATTGAGGTACTTGTCATAACGTTGAACCAGTTTTTGAATACCCTCCTCATACAAGTCTGCCGCCTGAATTGTTAACCACTGCATCACAACTGTTTTGACTTCGTCATAGTCATAGTCTTGAAAACCACGTAGGTGTTTCTACAAAGCCAGGGAATTTTTAACTAGAGCTGCATCTACTAAATAACTGACGACAACATGAGGGTTGCGGTTTTACTAAAATAGTTGATGGCCCATTGCATGATTATATATGGCAAGAATCACTACATTCGTTAGATTCCGTCTGATATGATTAGCTCTAGCCCTCAATCTAACAATATAGCTATGTGAATATTTAGTCATTTGGATAATATTCCTAAACTGGTAGCTATTAACGTTCATTGTTCTATACAAAAACAAACCAAGATAGAAAGCGATGAGCCGGCCGCGGTGGCCGAGAGGACTGAGGCGCTCCAGTCACGGTCTGCACGGCCACTACGGTCGGGGGTTCGAATCCCCCCTCGGGCATGGATATTTGTGCCGTCCTTAGTCTTAGTTAGTTCATAAGTAGTTTGTAAGTTTAGGGACTGATGACCCCGTAGTTAAGTCCCATAGACTATACAAACATTTGAATATTTGAGAAAGCGATGAAAAATTTCTGTCTTACGATTACTATTCAAAATCAAAGTCCACATACGTCCGAAAATATTTCAGAGTCCAGCGCGGTGGATTCTGCAGCTATGTAGAACATCCATCATCTCACTGAATTCCACTAGACGAGCAATACACGCCGGTCGTCAAGATTCAACTGCTGTCGACTGATTCTCGGCTGCTCCAAGCCGTCGCTTATATACGACCTGCGACATCATTCCAGTTATATGTCACTTAACGACCTTTAGTGTTTCTCACAGTAGTGTAAAAAACTGTTTGAATAACGATAGAAATGTTGATATGACGCCATCGTTAGATGCGCACTAAAATTCTGTTGCAAATACGTCAATTTCTAACACTAATAATACCCCCAAAATCTTAAGTTTAACCAAATGAGTATTTTCAAAATGAGCGGCCAAGAAATCTTTCGGCCGTCGTACAATGAATATTGAAACAATTTTTTAGGTAAAGAGTTTTTCAGGTGGATTTTCCAGTTCTCTTTCCAATGAACTGTTCCAAATTACTGTGTTCATAAATTTTAAAAAAATTTGGTCGATAATCCAATTAATTAGTTTACACAAAGACAACATATTGTAGTAAACGAAAATAATGTATTCTAAACAGGTCATAAAGTGTGTTTAAGACACCTGCAACTTATCACTGCATCGCAATTTGTGTATGTCTTGTATCAATTTTTATTAACAAATTATTACTTTTCGAGTGTTGCTGCCCAGTGTGCGATCCTTATCAGGCGGGTTTGATGGAGGACATCAAAAGAGTCCAAACGAGGGCAGCTGGTTTAGTATTGTCACGATGCAAGGGAGAAAACGCCACGGAAGTGATACAGGATCTGGTATCGGAATCATTACAACAGCAGCATTCGCTGCGGCGTGGGCTACTTACGAAACTCCAATTGTCAGCTATCTACTGCGAATGCTAAAATATATTGTTGACTCCCACTTACATAGATAGAAATGATCATCAGAAAAAATACGAGATATCAGAGCTCGAGCGGAGAAATTCAGGTGTTCTTTCTTCCAGCGCGCAATTCGAGAATAGCCTGGGAGATAAATAGTATAAAGGCAGTTCGATGAACCCTTTGCCAGGCACTGAAATGTGATTTGCAGAGTATCCCATGTAGATGTGAATGTATTTCTTCTTAAAATTGCATTATTATGCGCAATATAAAAGTTGTAAATCATATGGTTATACCGAATTTTGCTCCTGAATGAGACCTTTCATTTGAGCTCTTGCTCGTAACTGCTGTTCAATTAGTTTAGCCCCCGGACGTTATGCAAGTAAATAAATATTAGTTTTCTGAATAACTTTTAGTTATTAAATTAATATAGGTGTTGTCAACACATCATCTGAGTCACGCTGTTCTCCTCTTACATTTGCTTCTCCGTGCTAGTCTGTAAATCTAACAGTTTCTAAAAATAAAGAGAAAAAGAGAATGCCGTTTTTCGGCGGGAAAATGGGAGTTGAACAAGCAGTCACGTCTGCAACCGTGCTTTCCATGTGCTCTCGGTACCCCGATGCGAAGCTAGGCGTGTTACCTCCTCCTAGCGGCGGATTGGCTGTTAAGTCGTCGCAAAATTTGACGCTCTCCGCTGTCAAACTAACACCCTTCCTGCTCAAAATGGGTATTGTACGTTGTTGTAAGATAACAAAGCTCAAGGGTACCTTAACAGTCGTCCCTTTCTGCTCAAAATGGGTATTGTACGTTGTTGTAAGATCACAAACGTCAAGGGTACCTTAACAGTCGTTCTCACCAATCTAAGGTTTTATTCAGAAATTGATTAAATTTGCATCCTATAACATCCAGAAGTGGAAAATCGTTGTCTACACAATAATTCTTAGTTTGAATTGCGGAAAGATACATTCCAATAATTTTTAACACCGTTTCACTTATCACAATGCAAATTTGTAGATTGCTACAGAGATGAAATGAGAGAGGCGAAGAAGGAACATAGAGGAGAGGAGGTGAAGGACAGACACAGGAGGCAAGCGGCAGTGGACTGACAGAAGATTCAAACCGGCAACCCCCACGAAATGGATATTATATAGCTTATAGCGGGCATGGCCGAACACCGCCCGCGGGCGCGGGCACCTTTGCCGCGCTTTTGCCCCGCGCAATGTGCGCAGCGGCTTTGTTTTTTTTTTTTTTTTTTTTTGTTTTAATTATTTTTTTTATTTTGTTAAGAAACATATGTAATGATAAAAAACATAGATTAGGGCCTCCATTACCCTTCTGCACGCCTTATTCATGCGGAAATCGCGCATGAGCTGTCGTTCAGTGCCGCGTGTAAAAAGCAAAAGTAATTTCATCCGTTTCGAATACGATGTCTCCAGCGATGAGTGTACGCTTATCAGCTGACAGTGCGCGCGTCCGTAGTTGATAGCAGCAACGAACGGTGAAACGTTTAGCGGGAGAAACGCCTGAGTACGTAAGAAGAATAAAGAGATAGTATTCCTCCTTATCGACCCTAGTCCTCCAAGAGGGCATATGGTTTGGGAGAACGCTCTGTGTAGCGCTACAGTATGAGAAGAAGAAAGGCAAATAAACAATGTACCGCGACAAAAGAGGTGATGAACGACTCGGAGCGAATTTCATACAGGCGCGGGGCGCTGTCCACTAAAAAATGAAGAAGCTCTTCTTTGTATGATTACTTTTGCTTCGAATCAGTACTTTGAGAACGAAAATGTCGACGCTGAACTGTTCATGGCGGTCATAGGACAATATTTAACATATTTCCGTATAGTTGTGCATAGGTTCTGGTGTGTTTAATTTTATAGTGTTCACATTCAATATATGGCTTGTGGGGCACTAGCGACATGGCGGGGCGGTCAACTACAGTGTACTCTGGCCGCGGGGTGCGGGCGCGCCCGCCGGGCGGAAATGTTGGCCTTGCCTGCCTTATAGTACGGACAGGCCTGAGCTTACTAACGATCTCACAAGGGGAGGCCGCGAACTGTAAAATTCAGATTCGATTCATACTGCGCATAATGAAAGCTCATGGCCAGAGGTGTCATTTGGCAAAGCACCAAGACGCACGTCTCAGCCGTTGTCGAGGAAATCGACAGTTAAAAAAGCCGTTGCGGTGAATTACTCTCTACCATCTCTACGAATAGTAATATTGTACATAGGCGTGGCGCAGCGGTAAGCGCTCGGGTTGGTAATCCGAAGGTCGCCGGATCGAATCTCGCGGTATGCAACTTCTTTTATTGTGTTTCATTAAGTGTGTTTGCCTCTGTAACTTATAAAATAATAGGTGACGGAAATTTTAATGCGCTACGTCAACACAAGAAATGTAACACTTTCTGCAGAGCTATGAACATAGGTTATTGTATCATCTTCCAAAGAGTTACAGCACAAAGATATAATTTTTTAAATGGAACAATACTTTTTTCTTTCGTGTATTGGATTCATTTAAACCAGCTGCGTCCAAATCAATTTAAACTACATTCCTATCACTGTTAGTTTGGGAGCTACAACCCTTCAAAGTTCCGGGGTCGGAGGCTGCGATAGCGTATCTGACTGGCCGAGTGGCTATCCCCTGGGGCACGGCCCACTGTCTCATGACCACCAGCCAGTCAGTTACGCTGCCGTAGCCTCCGCCCCTAAACTTTGAAGGGTTGTAGCTCCCAAACTAACAGTGATAGGAATGTAGTTTAAATTGATTTGGACGCACCTGGTTTCAACGAATCCAATGCACGTTAGAAAAAAGTATTGTTCCATTTAAAAAATTATATCTTTGTGCTTAACTCTTTGGAAAATGATACAATAAACTATGTTCATAGCTCCGCAGAAAGTGTAACATTTCTTGTGTTGACCTACCGCATTAAAATTTCCCGTCACCTATTATTTTATAAGTTACAGAGGCAAACACACT
Organism: Locusta migratoria; assembly: GCA_026315105.1. Lineage (NCBI taxonomy): Eukaryota > Metazoa > Arthropoda > Insecta > Orthoptera > Acrididae > Locusta > Locusta migratoria. The sequence goes on along the minus strand of CM048751.1, from coordinate 224,304,079 downwards.
TAGTGAAACACACCTGATTGACATTCTGAAAAATTGTTCTATCGTTCGTCAGGTTTGACTTACACTATACGTATTCCTTTCGGAATATCGTTTATACTTCTTCCGTTAACTATACTTGGTAAACATTATGAAGACTATAACATTTGTGAAATACAACTTTGTTTGCGGAAAACGTAATGATGTTCGAAATCGCCAGTTGCATATAATAACATGTTTGAAAATCGTTTGTCGTGGAAAAACTGGCGACCTTGAACATCAAATGTTATTAATCAAATGTTATTAATTTGTGTGTGTGTGTGAGCATACATTTGAATTACAAAAACAAATAATAATAAAAAAAGTTGCATACCGCGAGATTCGATCCAGCGAAGGTCGGATTACGAACCCAAGCGCTTACTGCTGCGCCACACCTCTGTATAATTTTACTAATCGTAGAGATGGTAGAGAGTATTTCACCGCAACGGCTTTTTTAACTGTCGACTTTCTCGACAAAGGCTGAGAAGTGCGTCTTGGTGCTTTGCCAAATTACACCTCTGGCCATGAGCTTTCATTATGCGCAGTATGAATCGAATCTGAATTTCACAATTGGCGACCTCCCCTTGTCAGTGTAGATACAGGAGTTAGTGATCATGATATCGTCATGATATGGTGACCAAAGTTAATAAACCAATCAATAGGGACAATAGAGTGTCTTTGTTAGAAAGCGCCGATAATATATTGTTAGGATCGCACTTAGCAAAAGAATGGACATCGTTTAGTTGCGGTACAATGGATCTAGAGGAATTGTGAAGTAGATTTAAATGCATTGTAAATAAAGGGTTAGAGAAATATGTGCCAATTAAGTCGAGTAATGATGGAAAAGATCCACCGTGGTATATTAATAATGTTAGAAAGCTACTTAGAAAGCAAATACTGTTGCACTCTCGGTTCATAAAAGAACACGCAAATGATGACAGGCAAAAGTTAGTGGAGATTCATGCCTGTATAAAAAATATCGATTCGTGAAGCATACAATAGTTACCACACCCATAACGTAACAAAAGATTTTTCCGAGTCCCCAAAAAATTCTGTTAGTATGTAAAATCGAAAGCTAGTCAAAGTCCGATGTCCAGTCACACGTTGATCATTCAGGTGCAGTAATAGAAGAAAGCAAACGGAAAGCCGAAGTTCTAAATTTAACTTTTAAGAAATCTTTCACGCAGGAGGACCGCACAAATGTACCGTCATTTTATTCCCGTACTGATTCGGAAATTGAGGACATAAAAGGTATTTCCGGTGTAGAGAAGCAGTTGAGAAAGCAAAATACAAAAAAGTCTCCTGGTCGGGATGGAATACCAGTTCGGTTTTGCAAAGTGTATTCTGCGGAATTGGCCCTTACTTGGCTTGCATTTATTACGAATCTTCAATTCAGCACAAAGTTCCTAGTGATTGGAAAAAAGCGCAGGTGACTCCCATTCATAAGAAAGGTGAAAGAACTGACCCACAAAATTACAGGCCAATATCGTTGACAGGAGTTTTCTGTAGTGTTTTGGAGAATTACTCAGTTCAATTATAGTAAATTTTCTTGAGACGGAATAGCTTCTTTCTATGAATCAGCACGGGTTTAGAAAACATCGTTCATATGTACCTCAGCTTGCCCTTTTCTCACATGGATGAAGGTCAACAGGCAGATTGTATTTCTCGATTTCAAAAAGGCATCTGACGCGATACCACACTGCAGACTGCTAACAAAGATACGAGTATATGGATTGGGTTCACAGATTTGTGACTGGCTGGATGACTTCCTACGTAACAGTACGCAGTACTTTGATTTCGACGGCGAGTGTTCATCAGAGACGAGTGTATCGTCAGGCGTGCCCAAGAGGAGTGTGATAGGAACGCTATTATTTTATATGTATATAAATCATTTGATGGACAGAGTAACTTGCAATTTGCGGCTGTTTGCTGATGATGCTGTGGTGTATGGGATGATGTCGTCTTTAACTGACTGTAATAGCATGCAGGATGACACAGCCAAATTTCTAGTTGGTGTGAAGAATGGTAACTAACTATAAATGTAGAAAAATGTAACGTGATGCGCATTAGTAGGAAAAACAATCCCATAATGTTCGAATACAGCATCAGTAGTGAGCTTCTTGATGCAGTCGCGTCGTTCAAATATATAGGAGTAACATTCCAGAGCGATATGAAATGGAACGAACATGTAAGGACAGTTGTGAATAAGGCGGACAGCCGACTACGGTTTATTGGGAGAATTTTGGAAAGGTGTACTTCATCTGTAAAGGAGACCGCGTATAAAACGCTTGTACGACCACGTCTTGAGTATTACTCAAGTGTTTGGGAGCCGCAGCAGATCAGTTTAAAGGATGACGTAGAAGCAGTTCAGTGGCGTGCAGCTAGGTTCGTTACAGTAGGTTACACCAATGCGCGAGTGTCACGGAAATGCTCCGGGAACTCAAATGAGGATCGCTGGGGGGGGGGACGTTCTTTTCGAGATTTCGAGATATTCTGTTGAAGAAATTCACAGTGCCGGAATTTGAAACTGAGTGTAGAATGATCTTCCTGCCACCTACTTACATATCGCGTAGTGATCACAACGACAAACAGAAATTATGGCTCGTACGGAGGCATATAAACATTACTTTTGTCCTTGTTTTATTTGGGAGAGGAATAGGAAAGGAAATGCCTATTAGTGGTACAGACTACCCTCCGCTACGCGCCTTACGGTGTATTGTGGTGTATATATGTAGATATACATGTAGAATCAAGTAGAAAGGCATGCGAACAGTAACCGTACATAAGACACCGCTGAAACTGCATTCGCTGTGAAAAAAATCAACATAAACTCTGTGCTTAACTTCTCTTCGTCTTCTAACAGAGTTTTAACAAAATGCGTGAATCAAAACTTACACGCTAATTAATGCACATGTATGACATACATTTGCAATTGGGAGGATACACAATATGTGTAGGACTCCTTGGAATTGCTGGAAGAAATGACAACCACAATTCAAAAATATACATAGAAATCCTCTTGGGAGATGTAAGTGCCCTCAGTGGTAAATAAAATATATTTATGACCACTGTAGGACAACAGATCTAATAAAAGTGGAGACAGATTAATAGATTTTTTCGAAAGAAAGAAAAAAACAAAGATTCTCAAATTAATGTCAAGATATTTCATGGCTCTTCCACATATAAAAGACACTTCGGGGTCCCCCAAATATCTGATAATATTATTTAAAGATACAGATTTTACGGGCTATGTCTGGCCGTAGCTAATGTCTTAGCAAACAAACAAAAAATGTTCAAATGTTTGCAAATCTATCGGACCAAAGTGAGTGGTCATCAATCCGTAGCTTACAAACTACTTAAACCAAGGTAAACTAACCTAAGGACAACAGACACACACACCCATGCTCCGTAGAGCACTCGAACCTCCGGAGGTGAGCAACCGCGCGCTCCGCAACGAGGCGCCTTAGACCGCTCGGCTACTCCACCACGGCTGACCTAGCAATCCATTCTCATAGTAGGCAAGAAGAAATTAATTTCATTTGCAAATTACATAAAGTAACCATTAAAAGAATACTTCAAATTTCGTTTGAGGAAACGTAGTACATACTTAAGTGGAAAATTAGATATCGTTGTTGTCTTTAGTCTTTTCTAAAGACTGCTACCCTCTTCTGTGCAAGTCTTTTCATCTCTGAATACGAACTGCCAATGACATTCTTTTGAACCTACTTACGGTATTCGTCTCATGGTGTCCGTCTGCTATTTTTACCCCATACACTTCCCTGCAATTCTAAATGGACGATACCCTGGTGTCTTAGTATACATACCCATTCATAGTCATGATATGCCAGATATTTAATTTTTCCTCAAGTGTGGTCAACACCTCCTCCTTAATTACGTCAACTACCCACTTTCTATAACTTGCAGCAGCACTTCAAAGATATCACAAGTTTACATAGTAACTTGGATATATAACTCTTGTGTATGAGCACAGAACTGCAGCGTGCCTACACATTCATATGTTTTGCACATTTTTTGGCGTTGTCCGCCGTGATTTAAATTGGCAAGCAAAGTTACATTAGTTTGTACGTGGCAAGAATTGCATTTACGTCTTGTATTGAACTTCATGAAAAAAACGATGTAATAGGCTGACATGGCTGTGGAATCGAAATTTATTTTATATCTTCTTCTGGTAATATTTCGTAGTACCCATATTTGACTTTGACATGAAACTGAATTTGTACATTGATGGCTGACATGCTGGGATAACTGAAGTTCATGATCCAGGTTGTAAAGAGATCAATTCATAGTAACCACAGTAACCTACTAACCAGATGATTTATACCTTAAATGGCTGTTGACTATTTATTATCTTTGTATACAGAAGATTTACTTTGGATTATTATTTTGTCTTTGGTGTGTTTATCCGTTTCATGCCAGTCTTCAATTTTAATAAAATTTTCGATGTAGTTTTTATGTTTAATTTTTGTTAATTTAGTTTAATACGACGTTGCAGTTGTTGTGTATATATGAACATATTTCTATTTGTTCGAGAACATTAATTGTTGGACCTTTCTGTATTAGTAATATATAATGTTTTACGAGGACACGGTGTTGATAAAACGCAGATAGCATTTTTTCGCTGTCTATGGTATCTCGTGCTAAAATTTCTACCAGTTTGGCCTATAAGTGCCACACGTAATTTTGTACGTTCCATAACTGTTATTTATTTGTGTGTGTGTGTGTGTGTGTGTGTGTGTGTGTGTGTTTCCTTTGTGCATTTTGAGATTTATACTGTGCTTGTTTTGGTAGGCAAATCTGACATTTGTGTTTTTCAATTGTTCATCAATTTTGATTGATATATTACCTAAATATGTTGTAGGTTGATTTTTATTTGATGGTTTGTCACTAGTTAATGTTATTTCAAGATTCTTTTTGGATGAATTCTTTTGTGGTATATTTCCAATATGACTCTGGTTTCATAATTTTGTTGTGCAATACATACCCTACAATAAATAGCACAAAAACAATTATGACCCCAAAATTATATTAAAAACATACCACCAAAACACAACCAAAGACATACAAAGTACATCCTAAAAAACATGTACTAGTGACATGACAAAAAAGAAAAAAGAATCTACATTCCTACAACATTCCTAGACAATTTATCAAACAAAATTATTCAACTATTCAAGAACACAAATATCAGATTTGCCTACCAAAGCTTGTCACTGAACAACCACACATTAAACATGAAAACGACATCAAAAATTTCATTAAAATTATAGACTGTCATGAAAAAGGATAAACAAACCAAAGATAAAATAATAATCCAAAGTAAAACTTGTGTATAAATAGTCCACAGACATTTAAGGTATAAATCATCTGGTTTCTAGGTAAACTCTCAAACACCCCAAAAATAAAATACTACCAAATCCAATGTAAACCTTCCACATACAAAGACAGTAAATAACACCCAGACAATACCACTTATATTACATGGTTACTATGAATACTCGTGATATCTTTGAAGTCCTGCTACAAGTTATCGAAAATTACAAAAATATTTTAAACACAGTCTGCTTGTACGTACAGCTAATGATAAAGAACAAACGGAACATGTTCCAAAATAAACAGCACTGTCTGGTAGCAGTGTAAACAAGGAAATGATGAGTAATTTAAATACTTAACAAATGTAAATTGTTGTTGTTGTGGTCTTCAGTCCGGAGACTGGTTTGATGCAGCTCTCCACAATACCCTATCCTGAGCAAGCCTCTTCATCTCCACAAAAGAACGGCAACCTACATCTGTAATGTAAATTACAAATACGAATTCGTATAACACACCAACTATAACATCTTATTGTATTCATCGAATCACCTGAAAATGGTCAGCTCTTAGTGAGAATATAAAAAAAAATCATATAGCAGTGTGAGAAATATTTTATTATATTATTATCAGATATGTCTCTCAAAGACATATTTTACGCTTTGTGCCTCACAGAAAGAGAACATTCACTACAATGTCATATTCAACCCTGAGGAATTTTCTTGAATGCTTGAGAAGAAACATAAAAATGGTAAAACTGATAGAAAGTGCCTCAAGAAACTTTTCCCAGCATAAATCAATTTCAGAATTTCAACATAACCAAGAATAATAGAAAATATACGACATAATCGTGCACAATTGTGGATACAACAAGAAATCGCATCAAAGCTAATTCATATGGGCAATGGAGTGTCGTCTACGATGAACAGGCGATGCTGAATGAATTATATTACGTAATAAACAATACAGGTATTTGATGAATTTTGTTATTCGGATAGAATAATGACTTCGAAGGCTAAAGTAAAGGAGACGTACTATGCGGAATGGCAATTGGAATAAAAGAATTCCTGGAGAAGGGGAATTTTCTTATTGATATACCAAATTAAATTAAATGTTAAGGAAGTCATTTCTAAAAGTCGGGGGTTCGAATCCCCCCTCGGGGCATGGATATTTGTGCCGTCTTTAGCGTTAGCTAATTCGTAAGTAGTTTGTAAGTTTAGGGACTGATGGCCCAGTAGTTAAGTCCCTTAAGCTTAACAAACATTCGAACATTCTTCAAAGTGTGGTCCCCGTAGATAATTTTTAAGCGGCCGAAAGAGATGGAATTCAGAGGGTGCCAGAACTGAAACTGTGGGGCGGATGTGGCAATATGTATATGGGCGTTAATTATCGTTTTGAGGGACGATTTCTGCTTGATTCTTGTCCGATCGTAAACGTCGGAAACTGTCTGGACAATTCATCATGTCCTGAGCACTGGAAGTGAAGGGTCGTTACAAGCGTGGCTGATCATTTAGCAGTGTCTCTGCGTTTCCTGAGTCTGTAACTTTCTATACCCAAATGTTATCGTTTTCAGTATCGCCATACACTGAACACGAATGTTTATGGACGTTCACCACAGTTTCTTTCCCTGCATTACAAATTCAGTAACAGCATACTGCTTGTAGCGTGATTCATATGTAGACGCCATTTTGATGCTGCACTACGGATCTACCATCTGCCGGAACGTTTCGAAAGTTGATCGGTATACAAAACGAACACCTTAACGTGAAGTCTGAACAAGGAAATTTGCCTATTTATGCACTACTGGCCATTAAAACTGATACACCAATAAGAACTGCAGATGATAATCATGATAAATCAGTAGCCAGAACAACAACCTCTGGCCTTAATAACAGCCTTGATATGACTCGGCATTGAGTCAAACAAAGCTTGGTTGGCGTGTACAGGTACAGATGCCCATTCAGCTTCAACACGATACCACAGTTCCTCAGGAGTAGTGACTGGCGTATTGTGATGAGCCAGTTGCTTTTCCACCATTGACCGGACGTTTTCAGTTGATGAGAGATCTAGAGAATGTGCTGACCAGGGCAGCAGTCGAACATTTTCCGTATGCGGGAAGGCCCGTACAGGACCTGCAATATGCCATAGTGCATTGTCCTGCTGAAATGTATGGATAGAATGAAGTGTAGAGTGAGGCGCCGTAACACATCTGAAATGTAACGGCCATTGTACAAAGTTCCGTCGTTGCGAACAAGAGCTGACCGAGACGTGTAACCAATGGCACCACAATACCATCACACCGGTTGATACGCCAGTACGGCGATGACGAATACACGCTTCCAATGTGCGTTCACAGAGATGTCGCCAAACACGGATGCGACCATCATGATGTTGTAAACCAAAGCTGGAGTCATAAAAAAAATGACGTTTTGTCATTCGTGCACCCAGGTTCGACGTTGCATACACCATCGCAGGCGCTCCTGTCTGTGATGCAGCGTCAAGGGTAACCGAACTGATAGTCCATGCTGCAGCAAACGCCGACGAACTGCACTGCAAATGCACATTTGGTTGTTGTCTTGCAAACGTCGCCATCTTTTGACTCAGGTATCGAAACGTCTAAGGTCGGGGGTTCGAATCCCCCCTCGGGCATGGATATTTGTGCCGTCCTTAGTATAAGGTAGTTGATAAGTAGTTTGTAAGTTTAGGGACTGATGACCCCGTAGTTAAGTCCCATAAGCTTAACAAACATTTGAACTTTTTTTTTTATCGAAACGTGGATGTACGATCCGTTACAGATGCGTGTCATCTCGACTGCTAGTGATACGAGGCTTTTGGGATTCAGCACGGAGTTCCGTATTGCCCTCCTGAAGCCAGCGATTCCACATTCTGCTAACAGTCATTGGATGGCGACCAACGCGAGCAGATGTGTCGCGATTCGATGAACCCTAATCGCGATAGGCTACAATCCGACCTTTATCAAAGTGGTAAACGTGATGGTACGCATTTCTCCTCCTTACTCAGGGCATCACACAACGTTTCAATAGGCAACGCCGGTCAAGTACGGTTTGTGTATGAGAAATCGGCTGGAAACTTTCCTCATGTCAGCACGTTTTAGGTGTCGCCATCGGCGCCAAGGTTGTATAAATGCTCTGAAAAGCTTCTTGTGGGTTAAATTTCGTGTCTGTAGCACGCCATCGTCGTGTTGTAGCAATTCTAATGGCCAGTAGTGCATTAATGGTTTAAACAAATTAGTATGTCAGTACTAGTTTAACCAATCTTGTATAATAATAAAGAGATGGTCCACCATTGGCTTTGAGAATAGCTGGAAATCTTCTAGGAACTGTTTTAAAAAAGTGTATTTATAGAATGAAATAGCGTATTAACCATTAGTGTATCAAAACATCCGGCAATTACTTCAAGGATGTTGGAGGTTTACATTTACTCTTGACTCTCTGCTCCAACTACCCGTATTTGTTCACTTAAGTTGACGCATGGCAATTTCTCTCGAGGGTAGATGTTTGATAATTTTATGATGCTCTACAAATTTGCCTGAACATTTATAGCTCTGTAAGTGGGCACATTTTTATTTTGAAATCTGACGGTATTTGTTAGCAATATGTTAATTGGGAAAGTGTGATATTCTTCCACAGTTATTCACCCAGTCAAGATAATGATACAAAGAGCTGAATAACGCGATAAAAATGTCCAAATCATGACGGAACATTCCGTGGTGTTGTCTGTAGAAAGCAATCATGCCGTATCGTAAGCTTCTTTTGGAGTTTCCAATACGTCCACCAGGCTGTTTATGAGAAGCAATGCGAACTATTATTCATAGAATCACTCCACATACATCCAGCCATCAAGTGTGGCGGTGCTATGATCGCGGCGCCACATCTTTCGCAGCTTTCCACTGGCATCTATTGTTAAGTATTTGGCAATCACAGCCCTTCCATGAATGTCAAGTTCTAGCCGTACTCTTTTTATCGAAGCAACACGGAAATGAGAGAGATCTTTTATTTCATCGATCATTTGCGTTGTCTTTCGCAGAGCGACGTGCATGTGATACTGCAAGGTAATGTCCAAGACTTTGTGCGTCAATTGTCGTGTCGCAGTACGAACACCCACCCAGTGCTCGCAACTTGCAACAAGATGTACAGTATGTCCGCAAAGTCTCTCTGCAGTGGCAATCTCCGTGTATCTCGCGTTCCAGGGCGTGTAAAGTTGGCAGCACACTCAAAGCGCACCTGTACGTGTTCTATGGACTTGCAGTGGTGGTAGGGTGAGGGTAGTGTTGTGTGTGCACCACAGCTGTTACTTGTCTTATTGTCTTGTTCTCGTATATGCTGAGTGTAGTGAGAATGCTTACTGTTGCAGAGAGAGCGTTTTTAGTGGAAGAGATTTTCCGGGCCGGAGGAAGCTTCACGGAGCATGTGAGACGACAATTTACATTGCTTTTTATACGTTGAGGTGTCCACATCGCGACACTGTACGTGATTTGATTCGCAAATTCCGAACAACAAGTTCAATTCAAGGTGCACCACAAACTGGTAGTCCCGCGGGTTTAACAGAACGGAAGCTCGAAGAAATCTCGGATATCATGTTGTGGTATCCAACAAAACCAGTAAGGAACTTATCAGAAAGGGCTAAAGTCTCTCGTACGATACCACATAAAGCCGTAACCAAAGAACTGTAGATTTATCCATATAAAATTACTGCATTGCAACAACTACTTTGTATGGACCATCCGAAAAGAGTGGCATATTGTGAATGGTTTCTGCAATTTATAAACAGACACAGAAGCGGTGTTTTAGATCGAACATATTTCACTGATGAGGCCGGTTTGAATAATTCTAAAAATTCACTTATTTGGTCATCCGAAAATCCACATACTTTGAGATAAACGCCATTACACGCAGAGAAAATCGGGGTGTGGTTTGCCATAACACGAGCGCGAATAATAGGGCCGATATTTTTCGTAACTACAGTCACCACCGTAATCTGTTGTTCCCAGATAATTCATCCACTTATTGCGCTGTTGAATGAAGAAGCGATCAATCATTCATTTTTCAGCAAGACAATGCTACTGCTCATACATCATACTTTTAGATGAAATCTTCGGAGACAGAATAATTGAAGAGGTCTCTAGCCCCCTCGCTCACCGTATTTGTCTCCTCCCGACTATTTCGTTTGGGGTACGACTAAAACATTTGATTATTAAAATAATCCAAATGCAATACATGAACTTAAGACAGAGATAGCTGAATATCTGCATTCGATTGCACATGAAACATTGATAAAGGTATTCGAAAATGTATACGCGTTGAACTATGGCTTCAAGAAGGCGGAAATCATTTCCAACACCAACTGTGGTAATGTTGAGTACAGTGTATTTTCTTGTAATTAATATAGCTAATTAATTTCATTGTTTTAATTTTAATAATGTTGAATCCCACCTTGTAACATAACTGCAGCCAGTAGCAGAGAAACCCGGCCGCTAGCTTATACAACGACATGAATGTGCTGCCACTCTTACGCGCCTCGCAATACAAGACATGCGAAGCTCGCCGCTGCGGAGACACTGTAGTACACTGCATGGTGTTCAAATTATTTTGTCAAAGTCCTGCATACCGTCAGTGTTGAAAACATTATAGATCCTTTTCGGAAATATTGAAATATTATGGATACATTATTACAACGAACAATGAGGGACTGACTAAAGGAATTGATAGGGTCCTATCACTAAGAAACCGAGAGAGATGTCTACGTAAACTTGACGTAGATCTCTCTCCTAATTTCTGGCTTCGGGGTGTCTAATAATGTGTTGGAATTGACACTAAAATATAAAGAATGTCAGTAACATTGACGTTACTTACACCAAAGGTTTGTTTTAAAAGTACGTAGTTTTGCATAAATGTTGTTTGCTCTCCAAACTCGTCGGTCATCAATAGAAGAATATCTACTATTTTTACTTTTTGTTGCGTATTGTCATCAGTAGCGGCACAAACCTGATCAAGCAGCGAAAGCTACCCACAATTAGGCAACCACGTAAAATATGTCCATTTTACCCTAATGTAAAATCATAGAGTTTTAATCGGAATGTAGAAGTGATAATGTAATAGTCTCTATAACAACAATTATGAATGTGTTTCTGCATTGTGTCTTATTGTAGGGCGATTGCGGGTGTGAGGCATTGTCAGAAAGTAATAACAGTATCTGTATTCAATAAAAGAAATTTTTTCATAAGAGAATGCGCGATTCTACTTCATATCCTCCTTTCTCAATACGTTTGAGTACCAGCTTAAATGTGTATCACTATTTCTAGTTACTATGATTTTCGTGATTTTGGAAAAATAGATAACGGTAACATGAACGCCAGCATTTTAAAAGAATGACTGATGGACTCTAATGTTAAGTGTGTGTGTGTGTGTGTGTGTGTGTGTGTGTGTGTGTGTGTGTGTGTCTGTGTGTGTGTGGTATCAGTGTTGCTGGGACTGGTGCTAAATCACAAATGAGGATGTCTACCATTTTTTACTGAAAATAAGAAATTAGTACCATTAACATGATACCCAAACTATCAAAGGAAAGTATCCTCTGTTAAAATAATATCAAAGGTAATACGTGTAGTTAGTAAGAGATAATAAAGTAATTGCCCATGTCAGTCGCTTTTTTATTTTTTATTAATCCCAAGACGCTTTTCAATATTTTATACTCTCATCATATTACATAACAACTAATCCACTAGCAAATATTAAGAACCCGATACCATCAAACTCAATTGAAACGTTCGATACCAGAACTTGAAACACCAAATACTTAATTTCAGCTTGTGAAACACGTATTGACAGTAATAAAATTACATAAACTTCATTGTTTTGCGGATTGTCACGAAGTATTAAGACAACATATTCATATACAGGGGGAATCTAAATTCGCGCACTCAGGCTTCGCAGCGCGATTCCTCACATACTAGCAATAAAAAAAACTGTCTCTCACAAAATTTCGTCCTGGGCATATTTCCGGCAGTAAATGGACGTCGAAGATTCACATGCGTGCGTGTCCCATACCTCAGTGGGTTTCAAAATTACACTACTACACCAGCAAACTTCTAGGGGATGTGGGAGGTGTCTTGAGGAAGTAAGTGAACATAAAAACCGATGCCCGGAAACGTCATAAAAATCACGCAAGAGAGCGTCGAAGTAGCTGGAGGGGATGTCTAGCGGCAGGAGCTGGTGCCTGTAACTTGGACTCTCCGTAGTGTCGTTGAATGGCGATTCCGGGGATGGGCTTCTAAGCTCACTTTGTTCCTCAAGGCACCTTACACATCCCCTAGAAGTCTGTTGGTGTAGTAGTGTAATTCTGAAACACACTGACGTATGGGACACACACCTATCTCAATCTTCGACGTCCGTTTACTGCCGGAAATATGAGCAGGACGAAATTTGGTGAAAGACATTGTTTTTATTTTTACCATGTGAGGAATCGCGCTGCGAAGCAACAGCGAGCGAATTTAGATTCACCCTGTATAATATATATGTTAACCCAGTACTTACGGTATTTTAAATCGTGGTACATATGGAAATCTTCTGTTACTAGCTTGTTAGTGTAATATATCTATATAAACTGTCATCTTGCATATTTTGTGATCTGGTCTGTTATCTAAAAGATTTCCAAGCCTACTTGTTCATTAAGTCATTTGATATGGATTAATACCAATTTCATCACTCATTTGAAACAAATTGATCACTTTTTAGAGTATTTGAACTTTATGTTATTTATCAGAAAGCACCACAGAATCCAGAAGAGATGTTATTATGAATTTTTAAAACACGCCTATTATGTTGTCATTTTTACTTCTTTGTTTATTTATCAATATAACTGTCATTATTATTCTGTTTACATGGTTATAACGGTCATATCTTTTAATATCATGTCAATAATAAATGATGTATATATTTTTAGTACCAAAGTACCAAAGATAAAAATTATGATCTTCGTGTTTCTATAAAACCAGATTGCACTTAGCCTCTTGGTCAGTTGACGTATGGACGAGGTTCTAGGAGCCTGTATTGTTTGCAAACATAGTATCCAAAGAAATTGAGGTCGCAAAGACTATATACTTGTGAGTGCAAGAGCCACGATGGCGGAATGTTAGTGTCTTTTGTTTTGTGAGTTAAAAAGTGAAGGAAGTCATAATTTGTGGCTGTTACTGAGTTTCATTTGTCTGCTTAAAATCTGGACCTCTGCATTTGTGGGAATCATATTCCAAGACAACGAGACCAACTGAACTTTGAATTTTGCTTCGAGATAATACCGAGATAGTGTGTATTCAGCTACCATATGTTCTCAATGTGCCATCAATGTCGTATTATGACACACAGAAGCACAGAATTCGTTGAGATAATATGTTATGGTTAGAAGAGATACCACAATGAGGAAGGTGGAAACAATGTTTTTGGTTATATAACTGCTAGCTGGATGCATCATGTTGCTTTTGTGTATCTTAATTATGTAAATAATTGTATAATAGGAAGCTGTTAGTGAGAAATCTTAATAAGAGTACAATATTTAAGTAGCAAGAGATTTAGTTACAGTTATTGCATTGTAAACCGAACTGAGAATTTCATCATACATGTAAATTTTACATAAAACATTAATTTTTGGTACTATTATATATTACTTACATATATTAACTTATTTTATTCATTTGCAATATTTGTATTCGTATAATCTGATGTTAACAACGAATCAAGTTTACATGGTCCAAGTAGTCTGCTAATAATATACACTACTGGCCATTAAAATTACTACACCAAGAAGAAATGCAGATGATAAACAGGTATTCATTGGACAAATATATTGTATTAGAACTCACATGTGATTGCATTTTCAGGCAATTTGGGTGCATAGATCCTGAGAAATCATTATCCAGAACAACCACCTCTGGCTGTAAAAACGGCCTTGATACGCCTGGGCATTGAGTCAAACAGAGCGTGGATGACATGTACAGGTTACAGATGCCCATGCAGCTTCAACACTATAAAACAGTTCATCAAGAGTAGTGACTGGCGTATTGTCATGAGCCAGTTGCTCGGCCACCATTGATCAGATACTTTCAATTCGTGAAAGATCTGGAGAATGTGCTGGCCAGGGCAGCACTTGAATGTTTTACGTATCCAGAAAGGCCCTACAGGACCTGCAACATGCGGTCGTGCATTATCCTGCTGAAATGTAGGGTTTTGCAGGGATCGAATGAAGGGTAGTGCCACGGGTCGTAACACATCTAAAATGTAACGGCCACTGTTCAAAGAGCCGTCGATGTGAACAAGAGGTGACCGAGACGTGTAACCAATGGCACCCCATACAAACACGCCGGTGATAACGCCAGTATGGCGATGACGAATACACGCTTCCAATGTGCGTTCACCGCGATGTCGCCGAACACGGATGTGCCAATCATGATGCTGTAAACGGAACCTGGATTCATCCTAAAAGTGACGTTTTGCCATTTGTGTCCCGCAAGTTCGTCGTTGCGTACACCAATCGCTTGCTCTCCTGTCTGTGATGCAGCGTCAAGGTAACTGCTGCCATGGTCTACGAGCTCATAGTCCATGCTGCTGCAAATATCGAACTGTTCGTGCAGATGGTTTTTGTCTTGCAAACGTCTCCGTCCATTGATTCAAGGACCGAAACGTGTCTGCACGACGCGTTACAGCCATGCGGATCAGATGCCGGTCATCTCGACTGCCAGTGATACGAGGCCGTTGGGATCCAGCACTGCGTTCCGTATTTCCATCCTGAACCCACCGATTCCATATTCTGCAACAGTCACTGGTTAGCAACCAATGCGAGCAGCACTGTCGCGATACGATAAACCACAATCGCGATAGGCTACAATCCGACCTTTATCAAAGTCGGGAACGTGATGATACGCATTTCTTCTCCTTACACGAGGCATCACAACGACGTTTCACCAGGCAACGCCAGTCAATTGCTGTTTTGTGTATTCGAAATCGGTTGGAAACTTTCCTCATGTCAGCACGTTGTAGCTGTTGCCATCGGCGCCAAACTTGTGTGAATGCTCTGAAAAGGTAATCATTTGCATATCACAGCATCTTCTTCCTATTGGTTAAACTTAGCGTCTGTAGCTCGGCATCTTCGTGGTTTTGCAATTTTAATGTCCATTAGTACTTTAGGGGCTTAATATTTCCCTAATAATCTTTTTTTTTTTTATTGATTTAGGATTGATTACTTTCCTGTAATGCCTAAGCTTACTGACTTTAGAAATAGGTATTTTAGTATTAATTAATTTCTTAATTTAAATTTACATTTAAATCTTTGGTTTTTTATTATGATGATGTTGATTATTATTACTATTATTATTAATTTATGGGCCCAGTAAGACCACACGAATTACAATAAATGTCGCTTTTGATGGGTGGCCCTTATTTGTGCTCAATTTTGTTCCATTCTTCGAGAATGAAGTCTCTTTCTTTCATCAGAAAACGATGTTCCAGAAAGTATTCATATTTCCGACAGATTAACTTTCCTATCAAATACCTTTTCTCTACTTGTTTTTCTATCTTTGTGGTCTGCCTGAGTTGCACCGGTTAGTTTCTAATCGTCCTTTCTAACAGAAATCCGTTTAATTTGATCAGATTTGGCCCTCTGTTTTCGTAGAATTCTAGTAGGAACTGTTCTCTTCATGTGCCCATAAAATTTAAGACTTCGTTTTATCATGTCACTAAGTGTGTCTATATATTATTCTATTTGATTTTTACTTGTTAGCCTTTAAGTTTCTCAATCAGTATTTTAGGGGCGTAATATTTTCCTAATAATCTTTCTTTCTTTTTTGTGAGCTTCTTCCGTATCTCTCTTTCTATTTGAAATAACATTCCTGCTCCATAAAGACATTTATGATTGATTACTTTGCTGTAATGCCTACGTTTACTGACTTTATAAATAGGTATTTTAGTATTAATTAATTTCTTAATTTGAATGTAGTTACTTGTTTTGACAGTGAACTTTGTTTGAAGCTATTTTCAAGCTATTCCAGACAATTTTCTTGAATCCCCCCCTCCTATTATTTAAAGTGAGAAACCCATTTTATATTTCCATGTTCCGTTGTTCCACGTCATATATTTCATTTTTTTGAATCATATTAGTCTTCCTACATTTTTTGCCAGTTCTCTGAGATTTTCCATTTGTTTTTGGTCTAGTTAACGCCGCTATATAATCTGCAAAGCGAGGCGATCTACTCTAGATTTACTAATATTTAACTTGACTGATTGCTCCATAATTTGAATTCACTTTTGTTCTCGCTATTCAGTAACAACTTTTTCCGAATCACAGTTAAACAGTAATTGGATGAGCCTATACCCTTGTCAAACACTTGTATTTATATCAAATGGATCAGTAATTCATATCGTGACTTTAACTTTAGGGCTAGTGACAGTTCACGCTACCTTAAGCTCTGTTAGAGTTCCATTAAAATTTGGAAAGTGATTTACGGTCAGCTGAGTCCTAGACAGATTCAGAAACTACAAATATACGTACAGTACAGTGTTTTTACTAGAAATTCTCTGATGCCATAGGGATAGTTTTAACTTAAAATTTTGTTCCGGAAAGGATCTCTCTAGTCTAAATGTTGATTTATACATCGTTTCATGTCCAGTAAGTTTTTTCTAGTGATATGTACACGTATGATGAAATTCACAGTTCTGCTTACTCCGTCAAAATGTAAGTAAAGCACTTAGTGAAATTGTCAACTTACTGCCACAGTACAATAACAGATCCCTGGTACACATTTATTTAGCAAAGTGAAGACGCGGAAAACAGAAGGCTGCATGCAGCTACCAATAATGTAAACAAAAACTTTGTTCCGATAGAAGACGAGATTGTAAACCCTTAAACGCGTTGTGGGATTAATAAATAAATTTCATTGTTACAGATAATTGTTTTTTAACTTTTATTGTCACATAGCCGGCAGCGGTGGCCGAGGGGATTGAGGCGCTCCAGTCACGGTCTGCACGGCCACTACGGTCGGGGGTTCGAATCCCCCCTCGGGCATGGATATTTGTGCCGTTTTAGTTCGTAAGTAGTTCATAAGTAGTTTGTAAGTTTAGGAACTGATGACCCCATAAGCTTGACAAACATTTGAACATTTTTATTGTCACATAAAGTCACAGTTACTTACCACAGTCCACTACGAACGAAATAATACTTTATGTGATTTAACCATAGGTTACTAGAGCGTAAGCAAGAGATGATTTAACATGCAAGTTTTGTGTACTAGCTGCACCTCAATATATTTTATACCGCAATTGATTCTATCAAATTGCCCCATTAATTTTTATTGCTTTATAGTTTAATTTCCATAAACAATGCGTGTGTGTAATTGGATGTGAATATTAGCGCCAATAATATTATTTTTCATGTCACCTATGTTTACAAATTTCAACGGAGAGCCTTTCCGTTAAATTTAGCTGTGTGCAAAGCGAGAACTGTGCGTAGCGACAGGCCAATGAAAGTCTTACTTCGTTGAGAATTGAAGAACCGGTGGACTGGATTGAACATGGGCTTCGAAAAGCTCCCCCGTGACCTGGAGTAAAAAGTGTAGAGCCCTGACTTGCAGGGCCTGAAAGGATAATGGGGCACTGAGTACATCGCGTCGAAGCTAGCTTCCACCAGGCACTGCGTGAAGATCAGCAACGGGGAGCAGTGCGTTTAAGTTCCGCCAGGCATCCTGTGATAGCTTACCTGAAAATGTTTATCTGTATTTCGCGGAGGCAGACTTGCAAATAATTTCATTCAGGCTGTTCCAACAGGCTGCTAGGAGAGCAAGAGAGCCCACGAGCGCTCACTATCCTAGCTCGGAGCTGCATTGGTTGGGGGGAGCTCAAGTCACGCACGCTACTCGGCGGCCAAAAGTAAACAGACGCCTTCGTTTAATTCTCGCTAATGTGCAGTTGCTGCACATCGCTGCAGCAAGCAAGGCAACACATGATAACTGTTCACTTGTGTCGCAAAAAATTTCTAAAAGACAAAAAAGTCAATAACCCTTTTGTTAGTTGTACAAACGTCACTCGTGGTTTCGTTCTAATTGCCACTTCCGCATAGTCGGCTCGTGGTGTTATATATTTATTGCCTTAATTAGTTATTCTGGCATCTTGAACCCAATTAAGAAAAAATAATAAAAAACTACAGCCCCTTACTTTGCTTGTGTGTATCACAATTTTTCTGAGAAAGCAAATAGGATATTTTCTAGCACTGTCACCTAAAATTGAAAACCTTAGTATTTCTGCCATTTTGCCGGCCGCGGTGACCGAGCGGTCTGCGGCGCGCCGGTCACTTTCTGCACGTCCACTACGGTCGGGGGTTCGAATCCCGCCTCGGGTATGGATATTTGTACCGTCCTTAGTATTAGCAAGTTCATAATTAGTTTCTAAGTTTAGGGACTGATGAGCCCTTAGTAAAATCCCATTAGCTCTACAAACATTTTTTTTATTTGTGCCATTTCTTGTGATAAATTCTGGATCGAATATTATACCACTTATTGTTGCCACTGTTTACCGAGATACTGTACGTGAACATTTACAACAAGCGGATAAGTCTAGTCATTGGCAATTAATCTGCCTGAAGTATGCTATTGTGCCTATACAGAAAATTACTATTTCTTTGAACTTAAATGAAAAACATAGTTTTTCTCGAAGACAGTCATCATTCGATTCTCAATGATTAGAGGAGTGTTCACTTTCGCCACCGAGGGCAGCACACATAGCTCGGCCATACCGCGCATGTCACTGTCTAACACATGCGCAGTAAGACTCCAGCGTATTTCGTATGCGCAATACTCGGCATAAATACCGCGAACGTACCTGCGCTCCTCAGTAGTTGCCTACTCACCTGAAGATGGCCGGACGCCACTGAACCGAAATATCGTTGCAAACTGCCAATGGGATCCGGCTGCATACCCGAAAATTACTGCAAGAAGAAATACGCCGGGAAAATTTTAGAAGTAACATTAGTTATGAAGTTCATTAAAATTCACATCGCCATATATACGATTAACATGGTGGAAACTGACATGGAGTTCAGGGTGATAAATAAGTCAATCATAATCTGAACTTATTTTGCTACTCTAGCAACAACTTCTAAAATCAGTGACAGCTTCATTAACGTAATGGGAAAATTCATTATAAAATTCATAAGAATTACTCCTACCTTGGTTACATGAAACAGGAATTTAAAAATGTGAAATAATGCCACCATAAAACGCCTTACTAAATTCCAGTAATGTAATCAGACCATCTACATTTAGTTTCACGTACCTGTTTCAATATTTATAATTAAGAAAACATTTATGAATGAGGATTGATCAAATGTTCAAATGTTTATAAATCTTATGGGACTTAACTACGGGGTGATCAGTCCCTAAACTTACAAACTAATTATGAACTACTTACGAACTAGGACGGCACAAATATTCATGCCCGAGGGGGGATTCGAACCCCCGACCGTAGTGGCCGTGCAGACCGTGACTGAAGCGCCTCAGTCCCCTCGGCCACCGCGGCCGGCGATGAGGATTGACCAGGCCTCACGTATACCGCATTTTCATGGAGAAAAATGCCAGTCCCGGTTGTATGCTAGCTATTTCCATGGCCCCCACAGGGGTGGCGCTGTGTGGACCCATGGGTCAAGGGCCTGTTGCGGAAGGGGCCCCTGAGCCCAGCCTTAAATGATTCAATTTTTTTTGTTCCAGAAATTATAAACAAATTAGAAAAAACATGTTGAATATTTTTCATCCAACGAATTTTTAGAAGATTCTACAAGGAATTATTGAAGTAGGTATTGATGACAAACCTCTTATCTTAATCGATTACTTCAACTGATGCTCTTAGTTACTGCCATTGGTTGGTATTGTATGTGTGTTTTAACTAAGGTGACTAACTGTACTTGCACGGTCTCGATTTTGGTGTGTCTTTCCTTAAATTTTTCAATGGTAATTCGAAACACCTATTTGTCCCGGATTAAAAATTATGTTCCGATTTAGAAATTTATCTCACCTGTATATGTCTATTTCATTATTAGTTTTAATTATGATGGGGAACTGTTTGACAAATGGTTCGATAAACTTAAGGTACTTATCACAAACTATTTTCACTGAATATGCGCGGACGAACTAGACCAGTGAGAAAATCAGTGAATGGACTGCTAACACCACTTTTCCAGGTCAAAGATGGATTGATATTATTTCTTATTTCAGACAGAATCATGTGCCATTCTCAAATGTGCTTAAGCTAGTGCAGTTTCTCTTCTTCCTTTCTGGAAATAATGCTGTTACTGAAGTAATAATATACGGACAAGTGACAAACCACAGCTTGCCGTACAAACTGTGAAATCAATATTAATAACTGGAGTAAATTATTATGAAACTTGTGTAGAATTCTTTCACATGCTGTTAAAAATACAGACTTGCTGAAGAAAATTCACTGCACTTTTAAATACCGCTGTTCTGATCGCATTCCTTCATCATATAAAGTACTAATAAAGTGTAAATAAACGTACTTTTTGTAACAACTTAAACTGATATTTTGTAATTATAATTTTGACTAAAATCTTCTTCTAATATAATGAAAATTAACATACAAATTACAAAGTTAATGTGCCCCGAATTTGGATCTAGAAAATGTGGTTATGTCCCGAATTTGAATCTAGAAAATATGGTCACCTTAGTATTAACACAGTATGCAATGTTTTCTCCTTGTGGGGTACACTCACTGAACAGAGACGGTGCTTATGCAGCTGAACTGAATTATGATGTGATACTTTTTTAGAAATGTTGAGAGTTTTTATTCTTTCTACTCTATTAGGGCTGGTCATAGGGAACTGTTGAAACAACTTGTCCATTTGTCCAAGTGTTGGTGCAATCAAAGGCTACAAATACTCCGCCAAATTTTGAAGCAAAATCCTTCGATCTTGAAATTTTTATACGTGGTACTGCTTCCTCAGCAAAAATGTTTGTTTTGGATCTCAAGAAGTACTTTACAGCTTTCAAAGGCCTCTTGATAAAATTTTCGCGCAATATCTTGACATCTATTTATCACAAAAATGTCGTTATACAGAACAAAGGAATTTCTCTCAACGTAGCGATGCCGGTGATTAACTTAAAGACATTATGAAATCACTTAGGAAGAAGAAAAAGTAGTTGCTGAGTCAGTTTTGCGCATGTTTTAGGTGGTGTCATGCGCGCTGCAGCCGAGTTGTATACGCTGCCCTCGGCGGTGGAAGAGCAAAAGTCTTCTAATCATTGATAATCGATTGATGGCGTCGATTACACCATGACTGGATAATATTCATAACAGGATTCCAATTTTTGTCGAGCTGAAAGCTGTTGTCACGATTTATAAGATTGCCAGCAAAGCGAATTTCCACCGATTCTTTAATAACAGAATCCCAGAAACTGGACACTGGAGTTAAAATTTTTTGTTTCACTATATTCCATTGTGTATCCCATGGAAATGCAGTGTTCCGCTACTGCTGATTCTGATGGTTGGAAAAATGGGTGTATCTTTCATGTTATACACATCGTTTCTGTACAGTTCGTATTGCCTGGCCTATATACGCAGAACCACACTCACAGGGAATCTTTTAAACACCAGATTTTCTCAGTTGCAGATCATCTTTGACGGATCCTACTAAGGCCACGCACTTCGCAGGTAGACGGAAGATAACCTTGATTTTATTTTTCCTAAGCAACCTGCCTATTTTGGAGCACACATTTCCGGCAAAAGGAAGGATAGCAGTTGATTTGTAATCGTCATCAGAGGTGTGCATTGCTTCTTGTTATTATAGTTGTCCATGGCCATCTTTATTTGGCGAGAAGTATACCTATTATCTTTAAAAGGGAGTCTGGCCTTAGAGAACGTATTCGTTTTATACGTCGTGAATTAGAAGGTGTTTCTGGAGATTTATTTAATTTACATCTGAAGATTGCAGCAAGATGTTCCAAGATGTTCAGTGGGGGACTGGATTGACTGAGTATCGTGGGCTAAAGCAGACTGCGCACACAGGGACAGTACAAACAGACAAATTGCAAAGTTTAGCCAACTCGCAACACACAAGTCGCAAGATGCTTCCTCTGCACGATCTGTGGTGCACCTTACAGAGAAATCTTTGGACGAAGCGACGATATCTGTTCTCGCTAAAGGACTGAACTTCGCTCCTATGCCCACTAAATCCTTTGATGGATTTCATCAGTTGTATGAAAAACCTATAAGACCTCTCTCTGTGGATTCTGCAGATGAAAATCGACGAGAGTCCTTCCGTATATTATTGAAATGTGCTCCTCAATGTAGTAATATCTCGTCAGCAGAAAGAGCTGCTCTTTGTAGCCTCCGAGAAGATACTAGCACTGTCTTTCTCCCCGCAGACAAGGGTCACGCCACAGTCCTGATGACAAGGGAAGCCTACAACGACAAGATATACAGTCAGTTAAGTTCAAAATGTTCAAATGTTTATACAGCTTATGGGACTTAACTACGGGGTCATCAGTCCCTAAACTTACAAACTACTTATGAACTACTTACGAACTAGGACGGCACAAATATCCATGCCCGAGGGGGGATTCGAACCCCCGACCGTAGTGGCCGTGCAGACCGTGACTGGAGCGCCTCAGTCTCCTCGGCCACCGCGGCCGGCAGTCAGTTAAGTGGTTCTACGTATCGCAAAATCGAAAAGGACCCAACAAGTCGGATAGCAAGGAAAACTACTGCACTCTTAAATGAATGTTTTGTACCTGAACAAGTTACCAAGGCTCTGAAACCACACAATGCAGTACCACCGAGGCTATATGGTCTTCCAGTGATCCACAAGGATAGTGCTCCACTTAGTCAGTAACATTGGTGCTCCGAAATATTACACTGCCAAACACCTGGCCTCTCTACTGTCACAGTATAAGAAATTCTGAAGATTTAGTCAATCGCTTGAAGTCTATTAAGCTCAGTAGCTCAGACTTACTTGTAAGTGTTGATGTGGTCTCACTTTTTACCAAAGTGCCTTTATTAGATTGCCGCGGTGGAGTAGCCGAGCGGTCTAAGGCCCTTCCTGCGGAGCGCGTGATTGTCCGCCGTCGGAGGTCCGAGACCTCCCTGGGGCATGGGAGTGTGTATGTGTTGTCCTTAGGCTAGTTTACCTTAGTTTAAGTAGTTTGTAAACTACGGACTGATGACCACGCAGTTTGGTCCGATAGATTTACAAACATCTGAACATTTCTTTATTCGATTCGTTTCATCTTATTGGTAACTTATTTAGTGCAGATGTGACAGCCTCATTTGAACACATACTCTCCTCGACTTACTTTTTATTTAATAACAAATGTTTTGAGCAAACGGGCGGCGTCTCCATGGGGAGCGCATTGTCCAAGTGTTTTAAATTTTTTTACATACCTTTATTTCTCTGCACAATGAAGCGTGAGTAGTCTATAGTTACTTCAGAAAATAAAGTGAATTGTTACATCTGTAAACAAAAAAGTAACTTCTACATATGGTATCCACTGATTATGTTGCAAAATAGACGAGGACGAAACGCGTATGGAGGAGATAAAGACATTTCAAAAGGAAATGGTTTTTTTATTACCAAACACGAATGATGTCATGGACAGTTAAGGGAAAAATGGAACCATTCTCATAGAAACATTGGCATGTGCAGTAAGTCGCTACATTTGCGAACTAGACACTAGATGTAAAAGATAACAGTCGAAATCAACAGTTGGAAATATTGTAATTATGGCGATTTATGATTCATGTAATGGTTAGAATGATTTGTTATTGCAATATGAAGTGATGTTGTTGGAGACGGGCAGTAAGATGTAAGTATGTAAATTATCGCAATAATTGCGCTGATAATGTATAGCAGGAAACAAATCTTCTTTCTTTTGCTTCAGCTATCTTTCAAATTGTTGGATAAAGGTTTTGAGTGTATTATCGGAATGGATCACATTATCTGATTTTTACATAATTTCCGACAGAAAAATATCTTTTGTTTAATTACTGTTCCACTTTTCAGGCAAGACTCGGAGTGAATTTTGTTCATTGAGAAAGGGCGCACTGTATAGACAATTTGAAAGGAATAATTTTGCAAAATATGTTATTGTGTCATGTTCTTTCCCCATTTCTTGGTTCATGATAACAGTTTTCAGACTTTGTGCTTATTCATTATTTTCTACAATAAAACAATCTATGATGTACTCAGTTCATAATAAATATTACATTAGAAATCGGAAGTTTTAACATTAAATAAATTTCACTTCGACATGCATTTTTGTACTGCTGAACCACAGGTTATTTTATTCAAGAGGTTCTTCCTCTGAAGGCGCCCCATCCCCCTCCCCCCCACCCCGCAACACTCGGCACCCCGTTGGTGGTCGCGACCCACAGGTCAAAAAACAATGTTATAGGGTATATCGTTTTATGCAACGCATAGAAATAGTGTTAGGCTGCTTACTGCTTCACACATCTACATCTATATGGGATACTCTGCAAATCAAATTGAAGTGCCTGGCAGAGGATTCATCGAACCACCTTTATACTATTTATCTCCCATTCCATTCTCGAATTGCGCGCGGGATCAAACAACACCTGATTCTCTCCGTTCGAGCTCTGATTTCTCGTATTTTATTCTGATGATCTTTTCTACCTATGTAAGTAGGAGTCAACAATATAGTTGATGCCGGGACTCAACTCAAACTTCAGAGACAGATATTAGAATGTATTGTGACACTTCGGACAGTTATTCTGGTAATAGTAATTCGAAGTATAAAACATAAAAACAGGTAAAATCATCATCGAGTGGAAGAAGCGTTCTGTGTTCCTCTCCCCTACTATAAATACGTTGTCGATTCTAAATGTGTCCTACGAATGCAACACATCAGCAAAAATTCTTGCCGCATGACACCTCTTCTAAATCGAATGCTTGTGCAAAATGGTTGGAACAGGTGTTTATGAGGTACGTCAGTGAGACATTAAAGTCTTGTCTCTTGTTTTGTGCAGTTTTAGATGTCTTTATGTGTTTCCTATGTTTAATGTAGTTATAGTAGTAATGTGCAGAGTAAAAGAGACTTACTTGTCCAATACATCGCAGTCCGTTGATAGTGATGGGGCCAAATATCTCATGAAATAAGTATCAAACGAAGAAACTAAAAATAACAAAGCTTTTCTAACTTGAAGGGGGAACAAATATGGCGCATTGATTGGCCCGGTAGGTCAAACGGATATCAACTGCATTTTGTTTTATACAGGCACCCCCATTTTTATTACATATTCGTATAGCACGTCAATAATTATGAATATTTTATTTGAAATACTTTTGTCGCTTTGTGATAGATGGCGCTGTAATATTCAGAAACATATTGCTCACAATTTTAGACGAACATTGGGTAACAGGTGGATTTTTAAATTAAAACACAGAACGTAGTTACGTTTGAACTTTATTTCGATTGTTCCATTCTGATACAGGTACTTTTCTGAACTTATCATACATTATGAGAACGCATGCTGTTGCTGCGTGATTACCTATAATTACCTCATGACTTCAATAAAAGCTCAAAGTGATGACCTTCAACTTCAGTGCATTTGGCAATACACGTAACAAGATTCCTCTCAACAGCCAGTATTTCGCCTTCAGTAATGTTCTCACATGCAATGACAATGTGCTGACGCACGTTTTCAGGCGTTGTCGGTGACTCACGATAGCAAATACACTTCAAGTTTCCCCACAAAAAGAAATCCGTGCTGTAAGATCCAGTGAACACGTATGGTGCTTCTACGACCAATCCACCTGTCATTAAATATTCCATTTAAGACCGCTTCAATTGCACGCTAGCTATGTGCGGGACATGTTGCAAGTATATTGCCATTCTGTCATGCAGTTTGTAAATCGGTAGAACATTACGTAAGAAATCAGCATATATGGCACCATTTAGATTGCCATCGATAAAATAGGGACCTATAATCCTTCCTCCCATAATGCCGCAACATACATTAACCCGCCAAGGACGCTGATGTTCCACTTGCCGCAGCCATCGTGGACTGTCCGTTGCCCAATAGTACATACAATGGCGGTTTACATTACCTCTGTTTGTGAAGTAGGCTTCGCCACTAAACAGGACGCGTGAAAAAATTTTACCTCGTCCCGTAATTTATTTTGGGCCCAGCGGCAAAACTGTACAAGATGTTCAAAGTCTTCGCCATGCAAATCACAGAGTATAGAAATATAGTACGGATAAAATCTATGGTGATGTAGATTTTTCAACGCCGACGTTTCTGAGATTCCCGATTGTCGCTCAATTTGTCTGCTACTGATGTGAGTATTAGCCGCAACTGCAGCTAAAACACTTACTTGGACATCACCATTTGTTGCAGGTTGTGGTTGACGTTTCAGTTGTGGCTGAACACTTCCTGTTTCTTTAAATAACGTAATTATCCTCCGACGAAAGGTCCGGACACTTGGATGATGTCTTCCAGGACAATGATAAACATACATAGCACAGGCCCGTTGGGCATCCATACATAAGTAACATATCGACCTTTTCTGCAATTGGTAAACGTTCTATTTTAACACGAGTAAGTCTCAAGAAGTAAATACCGTCCGCAGTGGCAAAATGTTACGCGATACAACGTACTTATACGTTTGTGACTATTACAGCGCCATCTGTTAGAAAGCGACAAAAGTGTTCCAAATAAAACATTAATATTTATTTACGTAGCAGACGAATATGCCGGCGGCGGTGGCCGAGCGTTCTGCGGCGCGCCAGTCACAGTCTGCACGGCCACTACGGTCGAGGTTTCTAATCCCCCCTCGGGCATGGATATTTGTGCCGTCGTTAGTATAAGCTAGTTCATAAGTAGTTTATAAGTTTAGGGACTGATGACCCCGTTGTTAAGTCCCATAAGCTCTATAAACATTTGAACTAGACGAATATGTAATAAAAAAAGAGGGTAGCTATTTCAAATTTAGTTTGGTCCCTGGAACCCCAAACCAATCAATCAATCTATTTAAAAATGCAGTTGATATCCGTTTGACCTATGGCAGCGCCATATAGCGCGCCAACCATAGGCGCCATCTGCTTTTCCCCTTTAAGCGAGATAAGTTTTGTTCTTCGTAGTTTCTTAGTTTGATGCTTATTTCGTGAGATATTTGCCCCGGTCATCATCAATGGACCATCCTGTGTAAAGAAAAAGACTTTGGGAAGTCTGTAATAGAAAATACAGTCACGTTTTTTTTTTTTTTTTTTAGAAATTCCTCAGATCAGCATAAGTTTCTACGAAATTCGTAAAGAGTTGATGAGCCGCATATGTTGAGTGTGAGTTTATCGTACATTGCTGCTCAAGGCATTAGATCTAAAAGAGAAAAAATACCACTTTAGTCTAGTGTTTCTGTTTGTTGTGGTACGTCTGGCTGTGCAATGTGTGTTCTACAAGTCTGGTACGTTGTTGAAAGTCGGCGGTGGCAGATCTTTGTTGAGAGTGCCCCAGGCTCATCGCCTCGGCATCAACGGTGAGACGAATCGGCCTGATGTTGGTCTCAGAGTACATCGTAACCGGTCACCTTATTATCTAAGAAATTGCAAGAAAATTTAGAGAATGTGACTGTAATTTTCATTTTGTTCCTCTAACGGTCTCATTCGGTGAATGCGCATGTAGTGTTGGGAGTTTCTTTAGTAGAACAGTCGCAAATTCCAAGTAATCCGCAATGAAACGGAGTGTTTGGTATGCCATTCATATGATGTTTTCTATGTTTTTTTTTTTTTTTTTTTTCAAATTGCAATTGTTAGGGTCTGTGATAATGATCGTGTGTGGCAATTATGGTTGTCAGACCCCAACTAGATCGTGATCGGTCAGTACGGTGCAAGTCTTTTCAGCTGACGCCAATTCGACGTCTTGAGAGCCATGTTAGTAACTGTAATTCGTAGTTATTTCGTTGATTTTACGGTTTTCGGATCTTCATGATTCGTGTAAATGAAGTTAAACGAATTTATTTTACGGTCAAGTGCCAATTTTCGCTTTATGCAGATATCTTACTTAAAATTTCCAACTTGCTTTTGATCTCCTATTACTTTACTAACCATTACACGAAACTAGCAATATTTGCTAAAAAACTGAGAGAGCTGCTCAGATTGTCTCCTAAATCGTTTATAAAGTCATGACCAGTAGGAGCCCTGAGTGACTCCCATGTGAAACGCCAGATATTAATTTTGTTTTACTCAATGAATTTTCGTAAATTACTACATACTGTGTCCTTTCTGCTAGGAAATTACGAATCAAGTTGTTCAAATGTGGCGATATAGAAACTGCTTATGAGGTACGGTGTCAAAAATCTTCCGGAAATACAGAAATATGGAATTGTTGTCGATAGAAATCATCACTTCATATGAGCAAAGAGCTATTCGTGTTTCAGAAGAACGAAAGTTATGAATCCTTGTCGACTATGAGTTTATAGGTCGTTCTGTTCGAGGTAGTTCATAATGTTGGAGAAAATATAATGCTGCAAAATCTTGTTGCAAACCGACGTCAGTAATATAGGCCAGTAATTGTCTTTCTTGAATAATGGAGTGAACTGGGGAATGTTCTAGTGTTTGGGTACGGATCATTCGTTGAGCGAGCGGTTGTATATGACAGCTAGGTATCGTTCCACTGCCGCGGTCGAGTAGCCCAGCGGTCTAAAGCGTTTCGCTGCGGAGCGCGCGGTTGCTCGCCGTGGAGGTTCGAGTCCTCCCTAGGGCATGGGTGTGTGTGTTGTCCTTAGGTTAGTTTACCTAGGTTTAAGTAGTTTGTAAGCTACGGACTGATGACCACGCAGTTTGGTCCGATAGAATTACAAACATTTGAACATTTTTTATCGTTCCACTGTATCAGCATACTTCGAGAGAAATCCCATTACTATACAATATGCACCGGAAGACTTGTTTTTGTTACGAGATTTAGATTGCTTTACTACTGCAAGAGTAACTACTTCTGAATTATGCTAGCGGCTGTTCTTCATTCGAATTCTTGACAATTTGCTTAGCCCTCTTTGGTGAAGGAATTTCGGACAGCTTGGTTTATTACTTTAACAGCACTTTAACAGCACTTTAACAGCACTGTCATCAGTAGCAGCGCCATTTATATTGGGTAGTGAGGTTTTTTATTGTGTTTTGCGGCCAGTATACTTCACGTAAAACCACAATTTCCTTAGATTTTCTTCCAAATTAGGAGACAGAGTTTCGTTGTGGGCACAATTGTAAGCTTCTCTTAGCGAAGTGCACGGTAATTTTCGAGTTTTTGGTTCATATTTTTGTTAAGCGTATGGAACTTAACTGCGGGGTCAATTACAAACTACTTATAAACTAACTTATACTAAAGACAACACAAACATTCCTGTGCAAGGGAGGATTCGAACCTCCGACGTGGGAGGTTGCGTGCTCTCCATCGTGGCGCTCCAAACCGCTTGGCTACTCCCGCACGGCGAGTTTTTGGTAAAACACAACCAGTCTTGGGGATTTAGTCTCTGTTTTAATTTCAATGTCTTTTTCTATGCTTCATCAAGAATGATCTAATAGGTTTTGTGTACCGCAGAGGGTCATTCAACTGTTTTGTTAATTTTTATGGTATAAATATCTCAGGTGCAATCGATATTATTTCTTTTAATGTAAGCCACAACTGATCTACACTCATACTTTTATTTTAGACAGACTGGAGGCTCTCACTCAGGAGATCGCTAACCCTTTTATTCCCACATTATAAAATCAGCTTTGGTAAAATTAAAATTCAGTGTTTTCTGTATTTACACTGTGCAGTGAACATTAAAATGTGTGTTTTAATCTTTTTGGTCGAACTATTGATTTTTTATGTCATGTATTTCGTGCACAACACATACGTTTCTATCGAGGTATTTTATTACTTGGGACTTTATTTTGTTGATAGTCAACACTGCCACATCAATAATGCCGGCGTAATAAACGCCACAGCATCAAAGACAATTCACTTTGGGAAAAATATATGAGGAACCACATACCACACTCACACTCGCACTCTCAGGCACATATGGACGGTAACGTAACGCAGCCTCCAAGATGGACAGATTAATGCCTTGGAAGGGGCTACATGCCATACCAAGCGGCAAAATGTCGTACTAGAAGCGTGTTGTTCATCAACAACAATGCGACGTTAAGGATTGATACACAAAATACGGAATAAATCAGCTTTTAATATTACAACGCCCAGTAGGGGTCAAATGACAATTGTTCAATTTTTGGCGGGAATATCTTCGTTGTTTTAAATAATATGTTCATGTGATTTTCTGACTTTTAATAGTTTCAGACAATGCTTAAGTTGCCTTAGTAATTTTTATTTGTAACTGCAAATTTTTAAGATTTTTACACATTTACCATTGGACACCGACGGCAGTCAATTAACCGCTTCTCACGACTAAGCAATTTATCCGGTTTATTTGGCGCTTTTGTTAGTCAACAGTTATCAGTTACATACATTGTTACCTATAGTGGGTATTACGGGGTTATTTGGTGATACCTGCCAGAAGTTATCGCCCTCAGCAACTCTAGATTCCATCTATTTTGACTGCTGACAGAGAAGAAGGAACATATAAAGGAACGAAACGAAAAACTTTCCAAGTTGTATTGTGCAACAAAAGAAAAAGTA
The DNA here is from genome assembly GCA_026315105.1 of Locusta migratoria. Lineage (NCBI taxonomy): Eukaryota > Metazoa > Arthropoda > Insecta > Orthoptera > Acrididae > Locusta > Locusta migratoria. The sequence goes on along the minus strand of CM048751.1, from coordinate 224,273,045 downwards.
GAGACTTTTTCTTCATATGTAAAGTACTTAATTGTTACAGAAAAAAGTATGATTTATGAATCATTAAGCAATCCTGTGAGAACCTATTGTTGTATCATGTAAAACAGAAACATTGAAAATGTAAGCACTGTAGATGTAATTGTAGACGCCATACGTAATGCAGATATCTTAACTATAATTTATGTAATAATCGTCGTACATGTTCTCTAGCGTATTGTCATCAAGACCCGTTATGACAGTAGCAACTTTAACCTTCTTCTCGGAAGACTGTTGGAATTCACTGCAACTGCTTCCGTCGCCTCTTCCCACACTTACAGTAGCGCTACCGCTTGCAATGAGTTTTTCTTCATTTTTACCCCTGTTATCATTATTATGAGTTGTAACAACAGTATCTAACTTGTGTTCAAATTTCTGTACCATAACAGATACGAGAAAGCATGCAAATGATTCATCTTCTACACTAATATCATCTTCACGAAGAAGGGTTCTTCGTAACTTCATCGCAACTAATTGCAATACATTAGCAGGACTGATTAGCAATCGCCGCCCCATATGACGTTTCACCACACAAATGTCGCAAAACGCAACTTCGGAGGCACACTGCTCCGTCCCTACTGGCGAACCGACAGGTCAAAGTGCAATGCGGCAAGGCGCACGCAGAGGCCTCTAACGGACGACTGCAGAGTTTTGCAGATGCGGGAGTATCACTAGTGCAATAAGGGATCTTTATATTAACTCTCATATGATTTTGGTGTATATGTGTTTGTTCGAGCCCAAGTACTTTCCTTGTAAGAGAACGGATTGATTGGTAGGACACATTTTTACAAGTTTGTGGTAAAAATTGCAGAGGGAGACGAAGAGATGAATATAATAAGCAAATTCAAATGGATGTAGATTGCCGTTATAATGAGGAGATGAAGAGGTTCAAAATGTTCAAATGTTTGTAGTTCTATCGGACCAAACTGCGTAGTCATCAGTCCGTAGCTTACAAACTACTTACACTAAGTTAAACTAACCTAAGTACAATACACACACCCATACCTCCACGGCGAGCAACCGCGCGCTCCTCAGCGAGACGCTTTAGACCGCTCGGCCAGTCCACCGCGGCTAGGACACATTCTTAGACATCAAGGAATCGTGAAAGTTTGTGGGGTTAAAATCGCAGAGGGAGACCAAGAGATGAATATAGTAAGCAGATTCAAATGGACGTAGGTTGCCGTTCTCGTGAGGAGATGAAGAGGCTTGCTCAGGATGAAGCGCATTGAGGCGCTAAGCTACGATGTGCGAGGCCGTTCCTCGTCGGGGATTCGAATTTCCCCTCGGACATGGCTGTTTGTGTCGTCTTTAGTGTAAGGTAGTTCATAAGTAGTTTGTAAGTTTAGGGGCTGTCGACACCGCAGTTAAGTCCCTTAAGCTTTACAAATATTTGAACATTTTGGACAGCTGCATCAAACCAGTCTCCGGGCTGCAGACCACAACAACAACAGGCCGCCGTTTGCGGTGGAATGCCTCTGGCAACGGCTGTGGCACAGGGGCGGCGGTGTTGTGGACTGGCGTATGCGCGGCCTTCTCCGGCGCATTAGCCGAGTCGCGTGTGCGGCACGTGTGGGTCCTGGGTGGTCCCCACAGGCCGCTGCCCGCAATGAAGCTGCTGCCAACACTGTGCGTGACGTCATACGGGCGCCGTGTCGCTGCCCGCTGGTCGCTTTGTGTGCGCGCAGCGGGCCGAGGCGACGCATCTGCACGTACGTCCTGCTCCCGCGTGTTGCGCACACACGCACCAACACACACGGGCAAACTCTGTAACGAACGGCGGACCGGATAGGCTTCCTTGCCTAAGTTTCTCTATCAAAAATTTTACTCGCTCAATGTTTGTAAACTAACAGGACCAAACTGCTATGGCCATCTGTCCTTTGAGATACTAACTGAACTAAAGACGACACATATAGCCTTGCCCCATGGAGGACTTGAACCTCCGACTACCGTGGCGCCGCTCTACCGTGGCGCTTAAATAAAGATTTCAAATGTTTGAATAGCTTATGTGACTTAACTACGGGGTCATCAGTCCGTAAACTTACAAACTACTTATGAACTAGCTAATACTAAGGACGGCACAAAATCCATGCCCGAGGGGGGGATTGGAAACCCCGACCGTAGGGCCGTGCGGACCGTGACTGGAGCGCCTCAGTCCCCTCGGCCATCGCGGCCGGCAAATAAATATTTACTTTCATACACAGAAAATATTGTGGGGAAGACGAACCAAAGGCTACGTTTCATTGGCAGAACGCTTCGAAGATGCACGAGCTCCACCAAAGAGACTGCCTACATCACACTTGTGCGTCCTCTCCTGGAGTATTGTTGCCCCTTGTGGGACCCTCACCAGGTGGGACCAGGTGGGACTGACGGATGACATTGAGAAGGTTCAGAGTAGGGCAGCTCGTTTTGTTGTATCACGTTACGGGGGGGGGGGGGGGGGGGGGAAGCGTCATGGAAATGTTGCACGAATTGGGATGGAAATCATTAAAAGAAAGACGTTATCCATTGTGGCGTGATCTATTTACGAAATTTCAATCACCGACTTTTACTTCTGAATGTGAAAATATTTTTCTAGCATCCACCTACAGAGGAAGGCATGACCATCCCAATAATATAAATCAGATCGAAAACGAAAAATTCAGGTTTTCTTTCTTCTCCCATGCTATTAGAGAATCGATCAGTAGAGAAAAGTTAGGATAGTGGTTAATGAACCCTCTACCAGGCAATTAAATGTGATTGGCAGAGTATCTATGTAGATGTAGATCGCTACCGTCAGCTCTTACCAACTGAAATCGCTACTTACGTGCCGGCCGCGGTAGCCGAGGGGACTGAGGCGCTTCAGTGACGGTCTGCACGGCCACTACGAAATCAAAATTCAAAAAAAAAAAAAAAATGTTCAAATTGTTGTACAACTTATGGGACTTAACTTCGGGGTTATCAGTCCCTAAGCTTACAAACTACTTATGAGCTACTTACGAACTAGGACGGCACAAATATCCATGCCCGAGGGAGGATTCGAACCCCCGACCGTAGTGGCCGTGCTGACCGTGACTGGAGCGCCTCAGTCACCTCGGCCACCGCGGCCGACACGGCCACTACGGTCGGGGGTTCGAATCCCCCCTCGGGCATGGATATTCGTGCCGTCCTAGTTCGTAAATAGTTCATAAGTAGTTTGTAAGTTTAGGGAATGATGACCCTGTAGTTAAGTCCCTCAAGATTTACAAACATTTGAACATTTTTGCTACTTACGTGACCGTGGTTAATCAACCCTCTGCTAGGCACTTCAATGTGATTTGCAGAGTATCTATGTAGATGTAGATGTAGATATGTAATTTTTCCTTCTATTACGAGATTATTTCATTGAGGACATTTAAAATATACAGGGTGTTACAAAAAGCTACGGCCAAACTTTCAGGAAACATTCATCACACACAAAGAAAGAAATTATGTTATGTGGACATGTGTTCCTAAACGCTTAATTTCTATGTTAGAGCTCATTTTAGTACTTCTCTTTAAATGTAAATTGAAGTAATTCGTGCAGACAATTGTCAAAATACCCAATTGTTTCGTTAGTATGTACTGTACTTCCTCGATTCACCGCCAGTTGCCCCAACTGAAGGAAGGTAATGTTGACTTCAGTGCTTGTATTGACATGCGACTCATTGCTCTACAGTACTAGCATCAAGCACATCAGTACGTAGCATTAGGTGGTTAGTGTTCATCACGAACGTGGTTCTGCAATGTGCAATGTTTACAAAAACTAAACAATTGGGAATTTTTACAATTATCTCCACGAATTATTTCAATTTACATTTAAAGGGAAATACTAAAATGAGCTCTAACATGGAAATTAAGCGTTTCCGGACACATGTCCACATAACATATTTTCTTTCTTTGTGTGTGAGGAATGTTTCCTGAATGTTTGGCCGTACCTTTTTGTAACACCCTGTATATATAAAGAGCAGTCTAGAATGCAAAAAAAAATTTCCCGACTAGTTTCGGTCTTCTTTTACACCATCTTCAGGAAATTTAGCTCCACAACATCAATGGAGCGAAATTTCCTGCAGATGGTCTAAAAGAAGACCTAAACCAGTCGGGAAAAATAAATTTTTGTACTCTGGACTGCTCTTTATATATAAATTTAAATAAAAGGGCTGTTGCCCAATAAATGAAACAAATTTGTTTCCAAAAATATGTGACATTTAAAATAGATCGTGAAATTAGTGCTCGTGGCGAAACTGTAAAAAAAAAAAAAAAACGGCTTAAATATTCCGTCGCTTTCTCGGAAGTTCGACGTGAAATACAAGCCTGAAGACTAAAGGCCAGTTTACGCGATGATCGAACAGCTCTCTTACACTGCTCGGTGATCATGCAGTTATTCATCGGTTACAAGAATATCAAATGCAAATGCAAAATGATTTAGATAATCTGCACTGTGCAAAATTGTTAATAGACCCTAAATGATGTCAGGAGATCAAATATTACATGCTCTGAATAACCGGACATCATCCATTGGTATTTTCGCGATCGTTCAAAGGCCTTTGATTGTGTAACTCATGGAATTCTTCTAGAGAAGCTTAATCATTATGCTTTGACTGGGGCAGTGCACAAATGGTTTAATTCATACTGAAGTGGAAGAATGCAGAAAGTTGAAGTAAGTGGTTCATGTGGTGTCAAAACATTAGCCGTTTCCTTTAACTGGGGGTCTATCAAATATGGGCTGCCACAGGGTTCGGTCTTAGGTCCTCTACTGTTCTCGATATACTTAAATGACTGGCCATTCTACATCGATAAAGATGCAAATTTAGTTCTTTTTTCCGATGACGCAAATATAGTAATCACATAAAACGGACTCTCATTAACTTTTGATGTAACACAGTATATACAGTTCTGTACAGTAAATAGCACAACTCCAGTAATAAATATAGACTTTGAATAAAAGTCCATAACTAAAGTAGAATTTTTCATTATTTTTAGGTGTGTGCATTGATGAGAGATTAAACTGGAAGCAACACATAGATTGTCTGCTGAAAAGTTTGAGTTCAGCTTCGTATGCTGTTAGGGTTATTGCAAATTTTGGCGATAAGAATCTCTGTAAATTAGCTTACTATGTCTATATTCATTAACTGATTTTGTATGGCATCATATTCCGGAGTAATTCATCATTGAGTAAAACAAGTATTCATTGCACAAAAGCGTGTAATCAAAATAATTGCCGCGTTGGAGTAGCCGAGCGGTCTAAAGCGTCTCGCTGCGGAGCGCGCGATTGCTCGCCGTGAAGGTTCGAGTCCTCCCTGGGGCATGGGTGTGAGTGTGTTTGTCCTTATGTTAGTTTACCTAGGTTTAAGTAGTTTGTAAGCTACGGACTGATGACCACGCAGTTTGGTCCGATAGATTTACAAACATTTGAACATTTGATTTCAACATTCAAAATAATTGCTGGAGCCCACCCATGATCACCCTGCAGACATCTATTCAAGGATTTAGGTATCTTCACAGTAACATCACAATATATTCACTTCTGAAATTTGATGTTAATAACCCAACCCAGTTCAAATGTAATGGCAGTGTGCACAGCTATAACACCAGGAGGAAGGATGATATTCACTATGTTGGGCTAAATCCGAGTTTGGCACAAAAAGGGGTAAATTGTGCTGCCACAAAAGTCTTTGTCACCTAACAAGCAGCATCAGAAGCCTGACAGCCAACTAGCATTTATAAATAAATTAAAAAAAAATTTCTGAATGACAACTCCTTCTACTCATTGGATGAGTTTTCAGATATAAATTAGTAAATAAAATAAAAAGTGTCATGTAATATTTTGCGTAATGAAACGTCTTGTACAGACACCATTAACCTGACACGTTCCACATCATTATGAAGTGTCGTATTCATGATCTATGGAACAAGTATTAACCTAATCTAATCTAATCCATGGCCGCTAAAAGAAATCCGTTAATCTCCATTTACACGATAAACCAGTCAAATCTACAGGCCGTAAATTCTATTAAATACCTAGGAATTATAATTGGAAAGAACACACAGAAAATATTGCAAGGAAGGCGAGCCAAAGGCTAAGTTTCATTGTCAGAACACTTAGAAGATACTAAAGAAACTTCACTACACCACACTTGTGCGTTCTATTTTGGACTATTACTGCGCATTGTGAGATCCACACCAGGTGGGACTGACGGAAAGCTTATAGGGAGTTCAGAGAAGGGCAGCTCGTTTTGTATTATAGCTATATCGGGGGGAGATTGCCCTGGAAATGATGCGAAAAGCGGTGGAAATCATTACAAGACATTTTTCATTGATTTATTTGCAACATTTATTTTACCTACTTTCTCTTCCGAATGTTAATATATTGTTAGCATCCACCTATATACGGAGAAGTGATAGAAATCTGTTGGAAAACAAATAATTTAGGAGTTCGTTTCTCCCGCGCGCTGTTAAGGAATGGAATGGTTCATAAATAAATAAAAAAATAAAAAAAAAAAAAAAAAAAAAAAAAAAAACGGTTCGAAGAACCCTCTGCCTTGCAAGTTAATGTGAGGTGCACAGTATTTATGTAAACCTAGATATTGATGTAGATGAAAGACCTGTCAGAACACAGACTGGACAAGGTGCCGCCATATTTGATGCCAATTTAAAACTTATCTGCCATGTTCTGATACCACGAAATGGTTCGTTCCTTTTGTCTCACAATAACATCTGCTACTCTCTGACGATATTCTTTCTTATTTATTTCACGCACCAAGCATTTCGGGAAATGATTCCTAAAACTGGTATGTACCTTTCACGTACAATGGCAATTCAAAGCAAGATTTTTTTCCATGTTATAAATGTTGATTTTCTGTTGTAACTTTAAACACGTGCATTCAGATAATATCTTACCTTACAGATACTGGCCAAATTCTATAGAACACATTTTTGCAGTTATAACAAATTAGACGTGGATGACGTTTACGAGTTCCACATTACTGAATTATTTCGTACGTATCTCTGAAAGAATTATACTGTATTTGTATAACTGGTTGGTATTTATAGAGAAAGCAGACGGTAATTGGCGTAGATGAACTGTTTAAAATTTTATCTGAGCGCTTAATTATCCTTTTATGATACTTGGTCTACACGTGTCACGATTTTTGTGTGGTTTTCAGCAGTTCTAATGCAAAATAGTGCTGCCATGTTTCATCACATTTCACGTTAGTGCAAGGAAAAAAGGTAGCATAGTGTTTAACGTCCCATCTACAGCATGGTCGCTAGAGACGTAGCTAACTGTTGGAGTTTTGTTTAAGGATGGGGAAAGAAATCAGCCGTGCATTTTGAAAGGAATCATCCCGGCATTTGCCAGCAGTGATTTAGGAAAATTACGAAAAAACTAAATCAGAATGTCCGGAGGTGGAGTTGAACCACTGTCATCCCGATTACGGATTACGGGTCCATTGCGTTACCATGCGTCACTTCGCTCGGTATTTCGCGTTAGTATTTATGTTTGTCAGAAAAAGAGCGTCTACCAGAACTTCTAAGACGAGAAGACCGTACGTATCCCTTTGGGTAGACCACCACTTGTTTCAGTCTCACATCGGTCACCTATTGACGTGTTTCTGTTATTCAAAGGATTTCCTTACGAAAACAAATACTAGCTTAATTACAGTTTATATACATCTTGTACTTACTTTTTACAGGTAAAAGATGTATTTGAAGAAAATCGACCGTCTGAATATTCCAGATGACCTCAAACAACACGAAGATTATTGTAGATGTATGATACGTATGTAAAAGGACCGTTAGAAACGAAAACCTGTTGTTACGAAGCTGAAGTACGACATTCGCGATTTTCTAGAGTCTGCTGCATTTGTCTGTCGTTACTTTTAGGTCTACCTGCCTTTACAGAATACGGTGGCTAGTGGTGCTTGTTGCTGCTACCAAGAGGGTTGGCGCCTCATAGATGGGTTTTATATTGATTAAACAGTATCACTATTGCCACGGAGAATAGTTCCGAAAGTTTGTGGGACAAACGTTGCATTGGACTACGGCGGCCTTAATATGACGTCGAAGGTAAGTGAAGGTACAAAAGGTGGCATGAAACTCCATTTACAGAAGGTGTTCGAAGTGATGACTATTGGTATAATTGAAACGCTGCAATCGCCTCATCATCGATTGTGATGTATTACGTATCACTTCAGCACGTGTGGGTATTAACATGGCAATTACAATTAAGTTTTGACTTCGTACAACGCTGCCAGCGGCCCGTCTTGTCAAGCGCTTGACCCCATTCTAGCGCCACAAAACCGGTAGGTGCTTTCACAATGCTTCTTGCTTCCACCTTTTCTACCTTCGTGAACCTTACTTCACTGGATTCGTCTCGATAGCCGCTAAGAAAATAAGTACCAAACTGTAGCATCCCATAATAATAATAATAAAATAGAAATTTAACCATCAAATCTCTGAAGCGAACCCATCTAGCAACAAAAAACTAACGTCATACTCTGGCCCCCATTGGCTCATGCAATTCTTATTGCGCGAAGTTTTCAGCTCCTATCATAGTTTGGGAGTTATTCCTGGTGACAATTCCAACCGATTTCTCATACATAAACAGAAGTTGACCGGCGTTGCCCGGTGAAACGTTGTTGTGATGCCTCGTGTAAGGAGCGATTGCGGTTTATCGTATCGCGACATTGTGTGTCGCGTTGGTCGCGATCCAATGACTGTTAGCACAATATGGAATAGGTGGGTTCAGGAGAGCAATACGGAACGCCGTGCTGGATCCCAACGGCCTCCTATCACTAGCAGTCGAGATGACAGGCATCTTATCCGTAGGGCTGTAACGGATCGTGCAGCCACCTCTCGATCCCTGAGTTAACAGACAACAACCATCTGAACGAACAGGTCGACGACGTTAGCAGCAGCATGGACTATCACCTCGGAGACCACGACTGCGGTTATCCTTGACGCTGCATCACAACACAGGAGCGCCTGCGATGGTGAACGCAGCGACGAAACTGGGTGCACGAACGGCAAAACGTCATGTTTTCGGCTGAATCCATGTTCAATTTACAGCATCATGATGTTCACACCCGTGTTTGGCGACATCGCGGTGAACGCACGTTGGAAGCGTGTATTCGTCATCGCCATACTGGAGTATCACCTGGCGTGATGGTATGGGGTGCCATTGGTTACACGTCTCGGTCACCTCTTGTTCGCATCGACGGAACTTTGAACAGTGGCAGTTACATTTCAGATGTGTTACGACCCGGCGGTCTACCCTTCATTAGATCCCTGCGAAACCCTACATTTCAGCAGGATAATGCACGACCGCATGTTGCAGGATCTGTAAGGACTTTTATGGGTACGGAAAATGTTCGACTGCTGCCCTGGCCAGCACATTCTGCAGATCTCTCACCAACTGAAATCGTCTGTTAAATGGTGGCCGAGCAACTGGCTCGTCACAATACGCCAGTCACTACTCTTGATGAACTGTGGTATCGTGTTGAAGCTGCATGGGCATCTGTACCTGTACACGCCATCCAAACTCTGTTTCTCTCAATGCCCAATATTACGGCCAGAGGTGGTTGTTCCAGGTATTGATTTCTCAGGATCTATGCACCAAAATTGCATGAAAATGTAATCACATGTCAGTTCTAGTATAATATATTTATCCAATGAATATCATCTGCATTTCTTCTTGGTGTAGCAATTTCAATGGCCAGTAGCGTATTTCGGTATTCCTTTTTCCCGCGTGCTATTAGAGAATAGAACAGTACATGAATATTATGAAACCGGTTTGGTAACTCCCTACCAGGTACTTAGGCGTCATTTACAGAGTAAGAAGGTAAGTGTAGATTATGTCGAAATAGAAATTAATCTTTGTAGTTTGGTTAAACGATAACCAATTCAATCGACAATTAAATCATTTTTTAAATGAACTTACCTTCTGTTATCTTTATAAAACTGCCTCTGAATAGTGTAGAGCTATGTCTTTTCTCAGACAACCACAAAGATGTCATGAACGACATTTCTGGCCTTTATGACGAAGAGAGTGGGTTTAAATCAAATAATTGTTACTTTTCTGAGGACGAATTTAAACCATAGGAAAATTTGTATTTCGTTTGGTATATCACAAAGTTCTGTGAAATTAATATACAGGAATTTGATAAAATTAATCGCCAATTAAATCCTATACAGCTAATTTTTCCCGATAACCGACACCACTGTCTGCTTGCCTGATCAGAGGACCATCGTCTCGTGGAGGCGAAATAATTTTCCAGGTCGTGGGATAATTAATACAATAAAACTGAGGTCTGCATAAGACGCTAAATTTGAATCCAGAGAGACAATGTCTCCTTCACGGAAGGACACTTCTGTTCCCATCCTCTCCCTACAGTTTTTGCTACGGCAGGCCGCCATCACAGAAGCCGTGAAACCTGACCTTGTTGGCCGAAGCAAACTCTAAATGTACTCTAGGTCGGGTTGGTAACGAGTCACTAGTTTAGCTAGCGGAAATATCAGCTGTGCGAAACTAGTGTTAACAAAACTGGCGCGAGTGACGTGGCCGCTCTCCGTTTAAAATGTTTGTATAGCTTATGGGACTTAACTACGGGGTCATCAGACATGAACTAGACCGTTGCACCGAGCAGGTTTTTGTGGTACAGGCATTTGGTCCCGCGTTTACAAAATATGTACAAGTTTCCATAGCGGGCGATATGCGTGATAAACACTAATGTGTTCCATTAAGTTTCAAGTGTGCAGCAGCAATAATTCTCCTTCTTATTCTAATATTTCTGCTGTTTAAGTATATGAACTCACGATTCACGTGGCTACCATTTACTAAGAAAGGTTCTACGAAATTGCCGAAATTTTTTGCCGTATAATCTCAACCAACATATGAAGAATCATTTCAATTGATTGATATTTAACGAAGTTAAGGGTTTAATTATTTTTTAAATGAAAAAACACTCATAGAAATTCTAATTTCTTTATTCTCTATCTTGAAGTACATGAATGATATTAAATATTCATTCTGTATACGTGTTTCTTATATAAAAAGCAAAATACATACTTTGTTTTGGAGAAAAATGTACCTAAGTAATGGAAACGGTAGTTCTGAGTAAAAGCATTTTAAAATTAAACATGCTTTTTCGTTGCTATTCCCACCTCCAAAACTCCCCAGATGTGTAATGAATGTTCTCATTTCCTTCATGACTTCTCTTCTGGCTTCTTCGTTTGTGTCTTGTCTTGCCCTGGCAAAGTCTTCTTGTGGATTTAATGGCTCCAGATGTAATTTGAGTGTCAATCTCCATCAAGATGTCGCGAGTAAAGCCTCTGGGCTTGAAGCCCATTCTCTACAAGTATCCTATTCTCTCTCAGCTGCCACCATTAAAGACAATAACTGCATCATAAAGTCCAGTATAAACTGCCTTGGGGCAACGTTATCAGATGAGGGCCTTCAGAGACTAACTAGTATTCTGCGTTCTGCCATGAACACATTTCTTGGAAAGGCTGTTATTCCCCTGCCTTCTTGACGTAGTATACAGACATTCGCTGCATTCCGACTGCACAACATTCAAAAGAAAACGCCACATAAAAAGATAATACGAGAGTATGAAGAACAAGGAAGAAGGCTTGGCCCTGTGCATGCTATTGCAAATTCTTATTTTTTCGTCTTTAAAAGCGGAGTTGGAACTTAATACTCGGTAAAAAATATCAATACCATGTAGTAAATGAAGAGCCTTTAAAATAAATTTCACAGTTTTAGTCATTTTCGTGTACGTCGCCCCTAACCCTCTCATTGCGTGCCTTCTCGTATGACGACGTGTAGAATTTTACTCTGTTAGGTAAAATACGCAACTAAACACACCAATGTATTGTTTATATTCCGGAAAAAGTTAAAGAATCGCCCTCAAGAGGGCATACTACTTTTGTTAGTAGTATATCTTTGCGACTGGCAGTAAACTCTTTGTTTCCGTCGACAGCAATATACCGAAAATTATATTTAGTTATTTATCTTTCCTGTGTCATTTCCCAAATAAAGGTGTTTTAAGTATTCAGTGTGATACTTCAGTTTCATTTTATATCTCATACTAGCTTTTTTGACGTATTTTGGGATTCATATTGGAATTTTTGTGTCTTCAAATGCGGACAACGTGCATATGAGGTAACAGTATTTTTCGTCTCATAATATGAAAACACAGGTAAATTAAAATGATAATTTCAATAATTTGTATGACATTTAGAGCGCCTAAGTGCCAAAATTATTCATGACCACATTGTTTTGGGCGTATTGCTTGTAAACAATAATTGCGTCATCATTTTCTATCACTATTACTTAATTTCTAGGTTGTGTAACACGTCTCATCACCCCTGGGATAACCTGCAGACAACACACTGAAACTGCAGAGGAAATGGAAAAATTACAATGCTGATGCTGAATCATCCTGAACCAGAAGGTGAGCTGGAGTGGCCTGATGACTCAGACAATGATCCAACTTTTCAAGTTTATAGTGACACATCAAGTGATACACTGCCAGTATCAAGTGATGACAATGATGACATGCATAATGTTGATTGGAACAATGAAGTTGCAACAATGAAGTTGAAGAAAGTATTGTTTGCAACGAAAATGAACACCTGTCTCAAAACGCAACTCATAAAAAACTGGTATGGTTCAGTGAAGTAGATAATTCTATGCCACCTCCTGCACTTATCGGCAACTGTAACGTCAATGTTCATGGTGACAGCCAGCTTAATTTTTTTCCTGCATCTGCTTCCAGAGGATCTCTCTTGTGAAATTGTGTGCCAGACTAACTTGTATGCAGTTCAAATGGTAAGAAACATTTTCAAATCTCTACTGCTGAACTAAACGTGTTTTTTTTAATAACTTTCGTAATGACTTATGTGAAATAACCGAGGATATGTCATTACTTGTCTGAAAATTCAGGACTACGTATGAAGCCAATTACAGATGTAATCTCTCGTAAACGATATATGGATATACGATGTTTTCTACTATTAAAGGAAAGAAACCACTCTTGCCCCGAACATCCGTTCGCTTGCCACCAATTCTGGACCCATTACAAAAAACTTTTCACAAAGCTTTGGATCCTTAACGATTTGTGATACATATTAAAATTTTGCTTCACATTGACTTTCCCCACATGCGGATGTCATGTAATTCATTTAATGAAATTAAGTAATGAAAATTTTTGTTCATTTTCTTGTCACTTAAGTCTAAGGATCAGAAAACAGGGGAAAAAATTGTTTTTGATTGGTTTTTAATATTTGGCCACGAGAGGATTAAATCGTGACAACCTGCCATTGTAGCAGCACTACTTGATCGAATTCACCTGTTCTCCTATGTATACGTTGCCGACCTCAGCGCCGGCCGTCCTCTGTTTACAGATCTCTCTGTGTTTCAGTGCCTATCCCTTTCAGGCCCCGCATGCACGACTGTGCGGTTCTTGTTTTGCTCGCTTTATTTCTTTGTCATTCACGCTATGAAGTTCGGGCCTGCATCACGCAAACGTGGATGGATAACGTGGTAACATGCGCAACGTGTTTTAGTTCCATGTTTCTACACTGTGTGGTACCGGCAGTCGGCAAACTTCCAGTACACTTACTTGTTGACAAGGTGCTGATATCCTTGTTTTGACATGTGAAGCTATCATATCTGACAGATGATTTTATATGATCCTGTTATGTTATGTCATTTCTTTCAAAGGCCTGTTACTGTAAGATGGTGCAGGTGATAAAAATTTTTCATGAAGGCCCAAAACTGAGAATTGTATGGGTACAAAACTTCTGAAAAATAAATTTACTTTCATTTTTTATCTGTAATGAATTACTGTATGTATTTTGTATCTTAAAATTCCCTCTCTACATTAACCCAGATAGCGCTGACGTCCTTCCAGAAAGACGAGAACGGAAACTTATTTTTTCATTCTTGTGTTTACGAATTCGTTCACAGTGTCGTATTTTATTTCTTTGAGTAGCCTGCTCCCATATCATATCAATTTTAGCTTGTATTCTTGATTGCAAAGAGGTTGGATACGACTTCGAAATTCAGGTTCATACAGAAGATATTGAAGACTTCCTCGTAGTTTTGTTCGAATTTCTTGAACATCCTTTCGTTTTTTCGACACACACACACACACACACACACACACACACACACACAAACACACATATAATATATATATATATATATATATATATATATATATATATATATATATATATATATATCATTTTAAATAATATTGTAATAATACTGATTCACCAGATTAAAATTCTAAAAATTCATTTTGGCGTCATTCCAGAAAGAAGGACAGTATTGAAAACTAATGCTGTGATTCAGAAAAAAATCACATATAACGATGTTGTGCAGTTAAATGAAGGTAATTAATAGATCCTTAAAATTATAATAATTCCGCTCTATCTGGTTTAATGTCACGTCACCCACAACCTTGGGTCTGAAAGGGCTTGACCAGTTTCCTTGGCTCTTCATTGTACATTCACTTCCGTGATTGCACGCTCTAGTCATGTAAAAGAATTTTCTAAATATTTTAGTTTACTTTGTCCATTTTACACTCTGTCCTTCTTAACCCACGAGCGGCAGCGCTGGTACAAATCTGCTACCACTTTTCATGAAATGATCTCTGTTTTCGCAATAATGGAGATGCCGTATTTCCACTCTCGCTATTCCTCAATTAAGCCTTAACAATGATGGCAGTGAATGTTCTAAGTTTCTAGTGAACGGCTGTGTTCACCCAAGGAAAAAAAAAAAAAAAAAAAAAAAAAAAACTTTTGTCTGGGAGTGCATCGGTGGTAGATTTGCACCGCACTGCCTGTCATGTAAGTAAATTCGAATTGTTTTGTGTTACGTCTAGTTTTCCTTGCAAATGAATTTGTGGTAGTTTCTAGTAAATGTTTATTGTATAAATTTTACGCTTCATATTAGAATGATCAAAAATTTAAATTTATTTCATAAACATAAGTTTAACTCTCGATAAATTGTCCTCTAGTTTCTCGTGATTAGCCATGCTGCAGTTTCCGTCAATCTCATTTTTAACCCTTTTTAAGCCTCACAAAATGGGGAAAAAGTGTTATTCTACTACATAATTTAATATTCAGGTCTCGTAGGCGTGGTATGGGTCTAATAGTTGACGAAATAGACTTCTTTCGAGAAGTAATGAAGATCATGAAGATTTTTGTCTCGATTCCTGATCAGATTATGAACAGGATATTGTTATTTAAATGTAAATCCTAGTTCCGATCCCGAACAAAATTTCAGACGCAATGAATCTGATATTGAAGACGGTATAACTCTGTGGAGTAAAACGCAATAAAAGCAGCACTCCAAAACACTGAAAAAGAATATCACAGAAATCTTCCCTGGCTCAAAAGGGAACCCAAGGGGCGTGAGGTCAGGGACGCAAGCTTCCTCATTAATGATAGATGATAATATGACTGATGAAGTAATTATGTGTACTAAGTTCAATATAACACAGAAAAAAAAGCTGACACTAATTACGAAAGTGACAGTAACTGCAGGGAAGTAACGAACGAGGAAGTGATAGTACTTCTACATCTACATCTACACGGGATACTCTGCAAATCACATTTAAGTGCCTGGCAGAGGGTTCATCGAGCCACCATTATACTATTTATCTCCCATTCCATTCTCGAATAGCACGCGGGAAGAAAGAACACTAGAATCTCTCCGTTCGAGCTCTGATTTCTCGTATTTTATTCTGACGATCTTTTCTCCCTATGTAAGAGGGAGTCAACAACATAATTTCGCATTCGGAGGGGAATGTTGACGATTGGAGTTTAGTAAGTAGCCCACACCGCAGCGATAAGCGCCGTTGTTGTAATGTTTCCCATCCCAAATCCTGTATCATTTCCGTAACGCTGTCTCCCCTGTATCGTGACAATACGAAACGAGCTGCCCTCCTTTGGACTCTTTCGATGTTCTCCGTCAAATCCACCTGAAAAGGATCCCTCACTGGGCAGCAATACTCCAAAAATGGACGGACAAGCGTAGTGTATGCAGTTTCTTTTGTAGTTCTGTTGCATCTTTTAAGGGTTCTGCCAATAAAACGCAGTCTCTGGTTCGCCTTTCCCACGACAGTATCTACGTGTTCTTGCCAATTTAAGTCTGAAGTAATATTAATTCCTAGGTATTTTGTGGAGTTTACGACCTTCACTTTTGATTGCTTTATCTTGTAAACAGAGTTTAACGGATTTCTTTTCGTACCCATGTGGACGACTTCACACTTCTCATTATTTAGAGTCAATTGCCAATTTTTACATCATACTGATATCTTATTCAGATCGTTCTGCAGTTGGTTCTGATCTTCAGATGATTGTACTAGACGGCAAATGACGGCGTCGTCAGCAAACAACCTAAGAGAGCTACTTAGATTTTCCCCTAAATCGTTTATGGAAATAAGGAATAGTAGAGGACCAATAACACTACCCTGTGGAACGCCCGATATCACCTCTGTTTTAGTCGATGCCTTACCATCGATTACTACGAACTGTGTCCTCTCTGACAAGAAATCCCCTATCCAATCGCAATTTTGGGACGATATACCCTCACCACGCAATGTGATTAAAAGCCGTTTGTGAGGTACGGTGTCAAAAGCTTTCTGGAAATCAAGAAATACGGAATCGATTTGCGAACCCTTGTCGATAGTGCCCAGCACTTCGTGTGAATCAAGAGCTAGTTGTGTTTCGCATGAACGATATTTTCTAAATCCGTGTTGACCTTGGGTCAATAGATCGTTCTGTTCGAGATAATTCATAATACTTGAATACAGGACATGTTCCAAAACCCTGCTGCAAATTGACGTCAATGAAATAGGCCTGTAGTTTAGTGGGTTACTCCTATTGCTTTTCTTGAATACAGGTGTGACCTGTGCAACTTTCCAAACTTGTGGTACAGATCCTTCTATGAGAGAGCGGTTGTATATGACTTAAGAAAGGAGCTGTCTCTTCAGCATTATCAGATAGAAATCTAATGGGTATACAATCCGGACCCGATGACTTGTTCTTGTTAAGTGATTTTAGTTGCTTCACTACTCCGATGATATCTACTTCTACGTTACTCATTACGGCTTCCGAAATTCGAAATCTGCTGGGTCTATTGTACATGATTATTCTCCACTGTCGGAATAACGTTTTTTATGTTTATATACCGAAGGTAATTGATATACTAAGTCAGATATCAACAACGCCGGCCACGGTGGCGGAGGGCATTGAGGCACTCCAGTCACGGTCACGGTCGGGGGTTCGAATCCCCCTCGGGCATGGATATTTGTGCCGTTCTTAGTTGTAAGTAGTTTGTAAGTTTAGGGACTGATGACCCCGTAGTTAAGTCCCATAGACTCTACAAACATTTGAACATTTTTTGATATCAATAAATGTGATATTTCGACCTGTACATTAAACAATTTTTGTCATACTATCACTTAGAAGCTATACGCTAGGTTTGTAACACGGAATACACAGTCATAGAAAATCTGCACCGCGCTGCTGCTCAAGTTATAATGATTGACACTGCCGCCTGAGGGTTAACTGTGCGGTCAGTGCTACCGGTTGCCATGAGGGGACCGGAGTTCGATCCCCGGTACTGGTAGGGATATTCGCTCGGTCGGAGGACGGGAACAGGCTGCGCTTAATCTCTGCCCGCTACCTGAGTGGCTAGCAGGAGCAGCTGGTCTGCTAATCCCACAAGGGCCACGAGGGCAGTAATGTCGCTACACATAGATCCATATCACAGTTCGAGGACGCCATTATCCGAGTACCCCACGACGGCTACTCTGGTCCAGAGTTTCTCTCTGACAAACCTACAGAACACCGATTTTGGTGCAGTACGTAAGTGAAAGGGAAAATTAGCGATAGTATTGGTACCATTAGTAACGAAACAGATATGAATGAAAGTTATAGATGTGTCCGACGAGAACAGGCATTATTGATTGAGTTCAACAGCCGTAAATTTAAGAATTAAAAATATGCAGATTTCTTGACTGTCATACAGCACTGAAGTGGTGAAGTCTAAAATTTGCTCTGGAACGAAATTGGTTCTTGCATTTCCTGCTTCGGGCCAACGGTTACTTTAACTAACTGAGCTATCCACATACGCTTCGCGTCCTCTCCAAATTCTCACATTACCGCACACTGCGATTGTAGTGACCACTGCTCGTGCCCGAAAGACTGTATACCTTTAACCTAACAGGGGATACGTAAAAGAATGTGAACTTGATCGATGTAGTTGCATGTTATATTGGAATTGGGACTGCGGCTGGTCTAGTTTAAAATCCAAATAATTAATGTTATTCAGAATGAAACTTTCACTCTGCACGCGGAGTGTGCGCCGATATGAAAATTCCTGGCAGATTAAGCACCAGAAACGGGACTAGAACATGGGACCTTTGCCTTTCGCGGGCAAGCGCTCTATCACAGAGCTACCCCGATACAACTCGCGGTCCGTCCTCATAACTTTACTTCCGCCAGTACCTCGCCTCCTACTTTCCAAACTTCACAGAAGTTCTCCTGCGAACCTTGAAAGACTAGAATTTATGTTCTATAGGGTCTGCGGCGTTAAAAAGGTCAGCAAGTGACACGTGATTATAATTGAACCAATCGCTGCTATTGAGTATTTTTTATTTTCACCACTACAGATCCGTTTCGGCTATTACTGCCTTGTCAAGTGACCTGCGTTTTAAATGGGTAACATTAAGATTAAAACAATGGTATGTCGTATTATAATATTTCAGTAATTTATGTTGTTATGCTTTGATATATCTTTGACGTATTTGCCATTTGTGTTAATACATTATAGATACTATAATCTGATCTAGTTTTGAAGTACATGTTGTATACTTCAAATTTTATGTTTAAATGTTGTATCATTTATTTCTATAATCGATTTTCGTAAGCTGATTTCAATTTATTCGAGGATAGTTATAATACGGACTTTCGGAATTGTATGGAGTACATGCAGTGCATGTTCAATGGTATCAACCGTGTGGTGACGTTGTTTTAAGTGAATAGTGGTAGAGCGCCCGCCCGCGAAAAGCAAAGGTTCCAGGTTCGAGTCCCAGTTCCGCCACACAATTCTAATCTGCTAGCAAATTTCAGTTATTCACCAACAGCCGTAAGCTTTATGTTGTTTTATTGAACGACCGGTTTCGGTATTAGACTAATACTGCATTCAGACTATGTCATAACATAACAGCCGGTCTTCCAAGAAAACAACGTAAACTTTACGGCTTTTGGTGAATACGTTAAATATTTGAAATTAAACATAATGTGAACAGTGATAGTAAAGGGATAGTTGTATTTGAAGGTCAACAACGCAGGTGAAACACGTGTGCGAATTCAGAGTAGGTTGCTTAGAGTAGTGCACACTTCATATCTGCATTCAGAAGCCGAGTTGGTCGTGAAATGAAAGACCATCAGAGTTCCAAAGAGGGCAGATTGCGGGGGGACTGATTACCTGCAGTGCGGGAGTAGCCGATCGGTCTGAAACGCCACGTTACGGATCGCGCGGCCTCCCGGGTAGGAGGTTCGAATCCTCCCTCGGGCACGGGTGTGTGTTGTCCTTAGATTAGTTTAACTTAGTTTAAGTAGCTTGTAAGTTTAGGGACTCATAACCAAAGTAGTTTTGTCCCATAGAATTCCAAATATTTGCATTTGATTTGACTGATTAGCTGGAGCATCTGTAACCAAGACAGCTGAGACTGCAATTTTCAAGAGCAATTTTTTCGACAGTCATGGCACCCTAAGAAAAACATGGAAACACGTCATCGTGAAAACTTAATAGTGAATGCAAATAAAAACAATGGACCGGATATCATGAACGCATGCATCATGTACGTCAGCAGGGAACTGTTCAACCTGGTGGAGATTGAGTAATGGAGTGGGCGTTTGCAGGTAGAGTGATAATTGACCCCTGATCAGTGTGGATACGCCTCTGACTGGTGACACGTCCATTAGATTAGATTACATGAAATCAATTCTAGTTCGATAGTTCATGAATACAAGATTTCATAATAATGTAGAACGTGTCACGTATTTAATGATAACATTAAACGTCATATTTATTTTACTTTTTCTTTTTAAGTTTTAATCGTTTTAATATCAAGAGTAAAATGAAGGTAATGGAATGTAATGTCAGAAAATCAGAGGATGCTGAAGGAATTAGATTAGGTAATGAGGCAATAAAAGTAGTAGATGAAACTTGTTATTTGGGAAGCAAGATAACTTCTGATGGCCGAAGTAAAGAAGATATAAAATGCAGAATGGCTATCGGGAGAAAAGCGTTTCTAAATAAGCGAAACTTGTTAACATCCAATATTAATTTAAATGTTAGGATGTCCTTTCTGAAAGCATTTGTCTCGAGAGTAGCGTTGTATGAGAGTGAAACGTAGACAATAAGGAGTTCAGACAAAAAGATGATAGAAGCTTTTGAAACGTGGTGCTACAGACGAATGATGAAGATTAGATGGGTAGATCACGTGACTAATGAGGAGGTGCTTAACCGAATTGGGGAATAAAGGAGTTTCTGGCATATCCTGAAAAAGAGAAGGGATAAATTGGTAGGACACATTCTGAGACACCAAGGAATTGTCAATTTAGCATTAAAAGGAAAAGTGTGGGGTAAAAATCGTAGAGGGAGACCGAGGGACGAATACAGTAAGCAGATTCAAAAGGATGTAGGTTTCCGAACATATTCTCAGATGAAGAGACTTGCACAGAACAGGGTAGCGTGGAGAACTGCATCAAACAACTCTTTGGACTGAAGACCACAATAACAACTAGAATGTCATTCTTAATTTTTAATTTTATTTATTTGTTAAATGACCGATTTCTATGAAAACATTCTACTGAGAATACGAAGTTGCCATTCAGATATTCTTTCAGTTGGTTCTTATTGGTTTTGATTATCAGTCAGTCATTACCTGTTATTAGGCAAGTGACGAAAGAATTCTGTGGCAGCATAGTTCACCTCCTTGTGTTAGATTTAACCTTCAACAGCGTAAATAATCTACACTAGCTACGCACACTGCTGTTACATTTGAATTGGCGTCGGTTCTTAAGAACAAATTTCATACGACATTATAAATGTGTATGTGCGTGTGTTGAAAAAGATACTTTGAAGATCAAAAGATTTTTAAATAAGTCTCTGCAAGATGATCTTAGGTGATCTCCAAAAAATATTTTAATTCTACGCTTTTGAGTAACGAATACTTTCTTGCTGCTTGATGAATTACCTCGAAAAATGATGCCTTATGAAAGCAGTGAATGAAAATAGACATAGGAAGCTAATTTACTGAAATCATTCTTACCAAATGTCGCAGTAACCGTAAGGCCCGGTTGCATAAAACGTAATCTACGTTTATCTAGCCGAAACTGATCACCAGTCAATCCCAACTTGGAAATATTGTTGTATAAACTGTAATCCAAGAACATTTCCCCTGATCTAAGTTAAAATTTGACTGGCGAATTGTCTCCGATGAACGTAATTGAACTAAGTTCAGAGTAAGGATTGTTAAAAAAATTTCGGTGACTGTGTCTGCAAGTTAATAATTTGAAGAAGAATAAATAGGCTTACTATTGCTTCAAATAAAATGGTATTGCACTTTGTAATGTTTTGAATAATAATCCTACAAGTTGTTTGTTACCGAATATTTTATACGCATGGTCTACAAGTTATGTTAGCGTCAGCTTTCAGATTACTCTGACGTTTCTTAATATTTTCGTAGCACAATTTCAAAGACTTCCCTTCCCGCTACACCACATCCCTGAAATTATTATCACATGCAATTTGCTGCCACGTGTTCTCTTCAGATTTAGTAGTGGAGGCGTCCGTATTTTCATTTAAACAACCGACTCATATTGTAAAACGATATCAATTAAAATATCTTTTTCCTCTTTCTACAAATTTGCGGTGCGAGGTTTCTTCTCCATTTCCGTGCGCAGACAAAGCTCGAATGACGTCGATAATGTCAATCGTTTCTATATAAATTGCAAGCTCGATACAATCGATACCATTCAAATTATCCCTGTAACTTACCCGTGTTGTCAACTCTGTTTCGCTGATCACTGATCTAAGATTAATGTTATACAACTCGCACACAGAAAAGAACCACGTTCATTTCTAATCTTCCATCAAAACTGAACAACGATTAGCGATGATTATGTAACCGGCCGTAATAGTATAACTTGCTGAACTCAAAAGTTTCAGTAGATTGGCACTGTGTTCCTTCCAATTAAATGTCTCATCAATGCATACATCTCAAAGCTTTTTACATTCTGCCTCAGTCACAGAGTCTGTTCAGAGACTATATACTTACTAGCAGTGTCATGCCATTTACCGTATAGAACAGTACGTATCGTGTTTTATCAAGAATCAATTTGCAGAGGAGCACTTAATAATTTTCTGAAAGACGTTATCTACAAATTCATCAGTTAACATTTGTTTTTCGGTAGTGATTTTATACTTGTGTGATAAGGAAAAGAACTAGCTTTGCATTATCATAAATTTAGAATGGCAAATTATTAGTATATATCAAGAACAGCAAAGGACCCAAGACCGAATCCTGTGGGACCTCATCCTTGATAGCTTACCAGTTTGACGAATCAGCTGATTTTTGCATTTTACATGAACCACTTATTTCAGTTGTCTGCACTCTTCCAGAAAAGTGTTAATGAAACTATTTTGCACTGCCGCACAAATACCACAATGCTTATACTTATCTTCAAGAATTACCTGATTTACACAGTCAAAGGCCTTTGAGAAATCACAAAAAAGAATCTCAATGGGCGATGTCCGGTTATTCATAGCATTTTATATTTTAAGAATGAAAGCAAATATTTTCTGTTGAATAGCCTTGCTGGAAAACAAACTGACATTTTATTAGTACCTCATTTTAATAAATGAAGGAAGCTACTCTTGTGGACATTACTTTCTCATTATCTTTGGATAAAGCTGTCAGAATTGATTTGGGTCCTAGTTAGTGACATCGGACGCATCACCTTTTCTATGCAACGGTTTAACAGTAGCTTACTTTAGTATATTTGGGAAAATATTCTGTTGTAGAGAGCTATTACGTATGTGGCTGAGAATCCTACTTATCTGTTGGGAACGAGCTTTCAGTACTCTGCGAGAAATGTCATCAATTCGATACGAGCCATTCAAAATTCCGACGGACTTAGACAATTGCAGCAAAACAATGCTACACCCACACCTCAGGTCGAGAATTGCTACCTCCGCTAGTCAACAAACCCACAAACGTGAACATTATTGGGCTTATCTCCATTCTTCCCCGTACTCTTACCGATTTATAGACAGTTCTGTAGGATATATTGCATCAATTTCCTCCAGCACTACTTCGGACACAGTGGCAGTGCCTCCTATGTGTTCAGTGAACCCCAGAAAAAAGCCCTTCATGGAAAAAAAAAAAATAAAATAAAATAAAATAAAAGGTGTTTTTAAAGCACATTCTTCGTTTAGTTCTTCTATCAGATCATTTTATATGAACATGCAAAGTATTTTCATCGCATGAGAAATGTTTTACGTCGTGGAGGCAGCACGTATACGAGTCGCAGCGCGGCCGCGTAGTACAGGTGGCAGTGGTCGCAGAGATGCAATGCTGAGGTTCAAATTCTCCTCTGAATCTCCTGGAGGCAGCATTTGAGCGCTCCCGCGGCAGCGACGGGCGAGGGGATACGCCGCTTTTAACGTTGACTTTGGAGCTGGTAGAGTCGCCCGCTCCTGGCTACTCGAGCTATGGCAGTTATGCACGAATGGTCCAGAAGCAAAGGCAGCGGATCTACCACCGCACCTCATCTTGCGCATGCACAAATCCTCCATAAAGGAAACATCCGCCCTTCATATTTGATTTTATGGCATTCAATATTCTTAAAAAACAGGTCATATTTGGTAAAATATCTTGTAGCTCTAACTTAAAGACGCATCAACCGTAAAAGCCTTCAAAAGTCCGATCATGAATAATGATGAAGTCACTGTTCTCCACCTACCAAGAATAGCCGCGTGGTTAGCGGCCTCGCGTTGCGCTATTGTAGGTAGTGTGTCCGAGACCCACTGCAAGCATTTTTTTAATCCAATCTTGTTTTTAACAGGTACGGAAATAAGAATGACATTTGTATTCTTACTTGCCACATATATATGGACGTTTTAGAAAATGTGTCTCGATTTTGAGGGTAATTGACATTTATACTCTTCGCTGTAAAAAATATTTAACTGTTTGAAATATATGGGAGAGAGCAGCCTTTGAGTATGCGTAAAGTTAGGAGGGGGTGCTGCTTACAGTATCACGTGACATAAAGGTAGTTTGTCTGTTAATCGTAACAGATTTATTTTGTTACAGTCACTTAACAGTGTAATCAGTTACTTGCTGTGGGTTAGTGTCATATGATATTCATATGTTGTTGATGTTATCAAACAAACTTGCGAAACGTTCAGTATCTTTTAGATATAAATTACTCAGCTTTAAATTGGCAACTCATAGAAGTGAACCCCCAGTCATCTCAAACACCAGCCGCAACTGTTCAGCCATTAGTCGAGTTCGTGCCAAGTTTTGTTGCGGCATTTCTGCGTGATAGCGGGCTCCGTACAATATATTGGGTTTTATTACTTTCTCTCAGTATATTAAAGTTGTGTGAGAAAAGTCGTTGTATACAACAGCTAATGAGAAATGATCTTTCAGAAGAATGTGACTATATGAACAGGGTATAGAGTTGCCCCCTCGCTTCCCGTTTAAATTTTTGTTATTTAAATGATGACGCCAGTCTGTCTGAATTTCACTATTGGCCTCCAACAGACAGCGCGGCTGCTTTAGGTTGGTATAGAAAGGTGGCAACACGACACTTTGTAACTGTCACCCTCTTGTCAGAGAGGTTGGTTGATGTGAAGTGGGAGTCGACGGTGGCAAGTGGTAGGCAGACGGAGTCAGGAGTTGCTGGAGAGATTAGACAGAGAGTTGTTGTAAGCAATTAGGATTGTTGGTATCTTTGATTTTGCTATGTGTTTTTAATTGTAAATGTGATTGGGCTTAAAAAGTAATAAGGGTAATAATCATAACTTATAATTTTGTTGCACTTCAAGTTAGATGATACCTTAATTCCATTTTTAAATTCAGCATTGTTAGCAACTTGTCTTATGTTGAGAGTTTTAACAGCAACGGTTGGAATGGTAGAAGTTTCAACTTTATTTATATTTCATAATTAATGTACTTGCAAGTGATCAAGCAGCTGTATACGGAAAAGAGACGATTGAATTTAAATTTATTTATGATTCGTATTCCCAGAAGGGATACAGATTGTTGCATAAAGAAGAGACGCCACTTTTGAGCCTGCAGTTGTCATTCTTTCATATTCACAGAATATATGACATCAACTGCGAATGCGCAAAGGTGAATAAGAGTACTTAGCCGGGATTCGAACCCCGCATTGCCCATTCGCAGTTGATGCATTATATTCTGTAAATATGAAAGAATAACAACTGCAGGCTCAGAACTGGCGTCTGTTCTTTCGGAACAGACGCCACACACACACACACACACACACACACACACACACACACACACACACTTATATATATATACGCCCACGAAGGTTCCTGACCCAAAAACAAAAGAGTACGACACATAGCTCAGGAGATATCTCATTAATAATGAGCGGCCACCTCGTGAGAATACCCATATTTATTCGTCAATTATTAGAAAATGGGAGTAGATAGGAGATCTGCGACAAAGTTTGCAGTTAGTTTCGGACTTTTATGAAACGTTTTGTAACAGACATGCCGCCCCCCCCCCCCACACACACACACAAAATGATGAAAAGAAGTTTACCGCTCTTAACAGTTTCTCTGTAGGTCCCGTAAAACTGTCGCATCAGGCATGACCTTGAATCAAATAAAGATATCATTACAGATTTGCCTGTTACTATTTACTTTTGTCTGCAAGTATCCCGTCATTCTCTTGCATCGAGAATTAAACAATCTGTTTTCTTAATCTCTATTTTTATAAAAGCGAAAGGACACTCTCTCACTCACAGAATAAACACGAAATCTCGAAAACTACGTCACCTATGAAGCTGAAATTTGGCAGGAATGTAGTTTATAGGTAGAAAACGTCAGTTAAGAAATTATTTTGTGATAGGTGTAACGCGGAACATACGTCTCCTACAGACTCACGAAATCTACAGTTTCATTACGATCTTTACGAAATATTGCACGCTTGACCTTCAAAACAAGAGGAAGGTCACCGTCTACCTTAAGTTTCATATGGTGCATGAGGGAGGGTGTTTTGCAACATAAAAATGAAACCTTGAATACCTTGGTCGCGCCATAAATTGGGAACGGCTCGACCGATTTCACAGATCCTTTTTTAGTTTTTGTTATTCTCAGAACAAGGGTTGTATGAAGTAAAACTAATATCCGAAAACAACAAAGTGTATTTTTCAATGCGTCTCTGCGTTTCTATTGCATAGAAATCTATAGTTTTGTTCCGATAGTGATGAAATTTTTCACACACTACGAAATAAGAGGAATATCACTATATGTATAAAATTTCGTTCGGTGCATATATAACATACGGAATTTTACAAAATGCATAGTTTTGCTCCAATCTTTATGAATTTTTGCACACATGACCTTTAAAGCAAGAGGAAGATCACTGGATACATAAATATTTGCATGGTACATGACAGAGGGTAGCTTGCACAAAACTTTGCCGAGGGAGGGAAAGGTGAACGAACAGAGAGATGGGAGAGAAAGAGATGGATGCGGAGAGAGGGGAAGTGGGTGTGGATTACGAGAGTGAACCATGAACCACAGACATTGACGAGGTGGGGTGGCTTGCGTGCCTCAACGGTACAGATAGCCGTACCGTAGGTGCAACCACAGCGGAGGGGCATCTGTGGAGAGGCCAGACAAACGTGTGGTTCCTGAAGAGGGGCAGCAGCCTTTTCAGTAATTACAGGGGCAACAGTCTGGATGATTGACTGAGCTGGCCTTGTAAGATCAGCTAATGTGGCTTTGCCACACAGCTACTGCGAACGGCTGAAAGCAAGGGGAAACTACAGCCGTTACCTTTCCCGAGGACATGCAGCTCTACTGTATGAACATATGATGATGGCATCCTCTCGGGTAAAATATTCCGGAGGTAAAATAGTCCCCCATTCGGATCTCCGGGCGGGGACTACTCAGAAGGATGTGATATCAGGAAAGACAATACTGGCATTCTACGGGTCGGAGCGTGGAATGTTAGATCCCTTAATAGAGTAGGGAAATTAGAAAATTTAAAAAGGGAAATGGATAGGTTGAAGTTGGATATAGTGGGGATTAGTGAAGTTCGGTGGCAGGATGAACAGGATTTCTGGTCAGGTGAGTACAGGATTATAAATACAAAATCAATTGGGGGTGTCACAGGAGTAGGATTGATAATGAATAAGAAAATAGGAATGCGGGTAAACTACTATGACCAGCACAGTGATCGCATTATCATTGTCAAGATAGAAACGAAGCCAACACCGACAACAGTAGTACAGGTTTATATGCCAACTAGCTCTGCCGATGATGAGGAAATCGAAGAAATATATGAGGAGCTAAAGGAAATTATCCAGACAATTACGGGAGAGGAAAACTTAATTGTTATGGGAGACTGGAATTCGGTAGTAGGACAAGGAAGGGAAGGGAAGATAGTAGGTGAATATGGTCTGGGCAAAAGGAATGAAAGAGGAAGCCGCCTGGTAGAATTTTGCACGGAACATAATTTAGTATAACAAACACCTGGTTCAAGAATCACAGAAGAAGGTTGTATACGTGGAAGAGACCAGGAGACACCGGGAGATACGAGATAGATTTTATAATGGTAAGACATAGATGTCGAAACCAGGTTTTACAGAGTAAGACATACCCAGGGGCAGATATAGACTCTGACCATAACTTGTTGGTTATGAACTGTAGGCTTAAACTAAAGAAACTACAAAAAGGTAGGAAAATAAGGAGATGGGACCTGGATAAATTGAAGGAACCTGACGTTCTTAAGAATTTCAGAGGGAGCTTTAGGCAACAATTGACAGAAACAGGGGGAAATAAAACAGTAGAGGAGGAATGGGTAAAATTGAGAGATGAAATAGTGAAAGTAGCAGAGGACAAAATAGGTAGGAAGGCAAGACCTGCAAAAAATCCTTGGATATCACAGGAGATACTAAATTTAATCAATTAAAGGAGAAAATATAAAAATGCAGTAAATGAAACGGGCAAAATGGAGTACAGATGACTAAGAAATGAGATTGACAGGAAGTCCAAAATGGCTAAGCAGGAGTGGCTAGAAGGCAAATGCAAGGATGTAGAAGAATGTATAAATAGGGGAAAACTAGATACAGCCTACAGGAAAATAAAAGAAACATTTGGAGATAACAAAAACAGCTCTATGAATATCAAGGACACTGATGGAAAACCAGTTCTCAGCAAAGAAGGGAAAGCTGAAAGGTGGAAAGAGTATATAGAGGGACTCTACAAAGGAAATGAACTTCGAGACAATATTGTAGGAAGGGAAGAGGATGTAGATGAAGAAGAAATAGGAGATACTGTACTGAGAGAAGAATTTGACAGAGCCCTGAAAGACCTAAGTCGAAACAAGGCCCCTGGAGTAGATGATATTCCCTCAGAGCTACTGAAGTCTCTGGGAGAACCAGCCATGACAAACCTGTTTCACCTGGTGCGTAAGATGTATGAGACAGGAGAAGTACCCTCAGACTTTAAGAAAAATGTTATAATCCCCATTCCAAAGGAAGCAGGTGCAGACAGGTGTGAAAACTACAGAATCATCAGTCTAATAAGTCATGGTTGCAAAATATTAACAGGAATTATATACAGAAGGATGGAAAAGCTGGTAGAAGCCGACCTCGGGGAAGATGAGTTTGGGTTCAGGAGAAATGTAGGAACACGGGAGGCATTACTCACTTTACGGCTTATCCTAGAAGATAGATTAAGAAAAGGCAAACGTACATTTCTAGCTTTTGTAGATTTGGGGAAGGCTTTTGACAATGTTGATTGGAATAAACTCTTTCAAGTTCTGAAGAAATCAGGAGTAAAATATAGGGAGCGAAAGGTTATTTACAACTTGTACAAAAACCAGACAGCGATTGTCAGAGTTGAAAGGCATGAAAGAGATGCAGTGGTTGGAAAGGGAGTAAGACAGGGTTGTAGCCTTTCTCTAATGTTATTCAATTTGTACATTGAGGAAGCTATAAAGGAAAGCAAGGAGAAATTTGGAGAAGGAATTAAAGTTCAGGGTGAAGAATTAAAAACATTGCGTTTTGCCGACGACATAGTAATTCTGTCAGATACAGCAAAGGACCTGGAAGAGCAATTGAACGGAATGGACAGTGTGCTGAAAGGTGCATATAAGATGAACATTAACAAGAGCAAAACTAGGGTAATGGAGTGCAGTGTAAGAAAATCAGGTGATGCTGAAGGAATTAGATTGGGAAACGAAGCAATAAAGGAGGTAGATGAGTTTTGTTACTTGGGCAGTAAAATAACAAATGATGGTTGCAGTACAGAGGATATAAAATGCAGAATGGCAATGGGTAGAAAAGCGTTCTTGAAAAAGAGAAATTTGTTAACATCGAGTATTGATTTAAGCCTAAGGAAGTCCTTTTTGAAGGCATTTGTATGGAGTATTGCCTTGTATGGGAGTGAGACATGGACGATAAACAGTGCGGACAGGAAGAGGATTGAGGCTTTTGAAATATGGTACTACAGAAGAATGCTGAAGATTAGGTGGGTGGATCGCGTATTTAATGAGGAGGTACTGAACAGGATTGGTGAGAAAAGAAATTTCTGGCATACCTTGACTAAAAGAAGGGATATATTGGTAGGACACATTCTTAGACATAAAAGAATTGCGAATTTAGCATTAGAGGGAAGTGTGTGGGGTAAAAATCGCAGAGGAAGACCAAGAGACGGATACAGTAAGCAGATTTAGACAGATGTAGGTTGCCGTTCTTATGTGGAGATGAAGAGGCTTGCTCATGATAGGGTATTGTGGAGAGCTGCATCAAACCAGTCTCCGGACTGAAGACCACAACAACAACAACAGAATAAATAAACACGGGCTACGCCGGATTTACAGCCAGTCATTAATAAATTTAAATTCACTCACCTCTTTTTCGTAGAGAGCAGTTGGTCACTTGCAGTACATTAATGATGAAATATAAATAAAGTTGAAACTTATATTTATCCTACCGTTACTATTAAAACTAACAATATACGACAACTTGTTAATGATGCTGAATTTAAAAAGGAAATGAAGCTATCTTCTAACTTGAAGTGAAACAAAATTATAAGTTATGATTATTATTCTTATTAATTTGTAAGCACCATCACATTTGCAATAATATGCTGGTGAGAGTCAATGATCCTTTCGTTAGTGGGGAGTGGTGGGGAAGTTTGAGATCCTTACTCTTACGGAAATTAGTTTCTGAAACTACGAGTTTGGGTAATGTGGGCTGCGTAAAGCTGGGAATTTGTGTCTGACGGGAGGCGTGCTGAGTTAGTCCTTGCAGGTGCGGTGACCACTGTGTCCCCAGTAGTATAGTGGTCAGCCTAGAAAGCCTAGAAAGCAGGAGACTCGGGTTCGAATCCCGGCTGGGGATTGACGTCATATTTCTGTGAATACGAAATATTGTTACGTGTGTATTAAACATTATGAACATACTTAGTACCGAGGTTTGTTATGCTCTAACATTTTCGATATAGGAATCATAAGCAACTAGTTCATCAGTTAACTACAAATATTACTTGCAAACCGTAGAAAGTGTTCTATATACTAATCAGACCGTTTGCTTATTTTTCACGTTTGTTATGTCAATCACATTCAATAGTAGAAGTCGTAACCAAATAGTTTATCAGGTAGCTACCAGAATTTCTTGTCTACAAATATTAATTACACCACTTGCTGAGAACACAATAATTAGTTTATTAATATAATTAGACAACAATTTGTCAGTACACACATCAATTATTGATTGCTAAGGTTACAGCTGAATCAATACGTAGTCAATTTTTGGCATTTAATAAACTAAACTTTGATCGTACGCCTGACCAGATTTACTCTATGTATCACGTGGTTTGCACCCAACTTAGCTAATAAACTATTTTTTCAATACAACATTTTGTGTGTTAATGAGGTAGATATTCTCCACAGCACGTGTCGTTACATATAACAATCACTACTAATTCGCAATAGAAATCATGCTCAGCCTGTGTTACAGTAGTAATCTGAACTTTGCTCTTTAATTAATTATCGGATCCATAATTGTCAACTTTAGCGTTTTTATTCAACCATACCCTTGGATGTTATTCTGTTGCCATCACTCGCTGTTAGAGATTGACATTTACTCAACCCCTGATCACATTTATTTTCGACATCAATTTTTTTGTGAAACATTGGTCAATATTTCATTTAATTAATGAATTATTTGTCAGTCTGATTAATGAATTGGACTTTGAGTTACAACCGGACTTCTCATTTATTATTTAACCAGACTCATGTTCTTGATAATTAAGGGCACTAACAGGGCCATACTGATTGCAAATCAGTCGATACCAGGCTGATTAATTATATTATTCACTCTTACTTGAATTACAGAAATTCAGCTCAATTTTTATATTCACAGTTCCAATCTAGATAGTTACTGTTGCATCTGTACAGAAGAACAGAAGTCGATCCACTCACACGCACACCCAATAATTTCCGATCCAGAACAGAATTTTATTTTATTTTTATTTATTTTATTTAAACGTAAGTGTTTCATCATTACTCGAGAGATGGATTTTATTATCGGCGCCCCGCACGTCACGCCGTAGTGCAAGCAGTTGGTAGTACAAATTCGGCTTTGCGTTTCGTGTAGAAAAATTTAATTCCTAATATTTGCAACTGAATTCGCATAGTGAAGTTTTCAAGAGAGTTTTCAACAGTTGCTCAGTGACCGGCGGCCAGTGCACACGTGACCAGCAGCAGCTCTACATTGTACGGTAAACGGCTTCTTAATAGAAGCGACTTATTTACATTTCGTGTGTACTTTCTCTTGCAGCTCTTTATACTTTAGTGTGCTCGTGTGTTTGTTTATTAAGAATCGCGTTTATTTGTCAGCTCAGTTACTGAATTTTTTTATTAGCTCGCGTATATATTTTTCAGATTCGCCGTTAATAAACAGTTCAGCGTTAGGTCTATACTTTACAAAGCTCACTGTTTATCAAACTACTGAGTCCTCTGACGTACTTACTTGGAAGAAATAAAGGTTTTTAGAATGGCTAGGAACTGTGACTGCTGCGAACGGATGGAGGCAGAGTTGGTGACTCTTCGTTCGCAGCTTCAGGCGGCGTTGGCTTCGCTGGCAACGCTTGAGACTGCGGTGGGTGGGCGCCGCTGTTGTGGGCCGCTCGCGGGGGTACAGCAGACGCCCTGTGCGTCTGTTGTGCCCTCCGATCGGCCTGCGGCTGTGGCCAGCCCGCTCACTGCCCGCGAGGAGGTAGCCCCCCCAATCCGTGGTGGATTGGGAGGTCCTCTCAGCGCGTGTCAGGCGGCGTAAGACTTCCCGGGGGACCGAAGTGGAGGCCTCCCCGGTTAGTCTTGCCAACAGATTCGAGGCGCTGTCTGTGGCAGGGGATGTTCCTGATGCGGATGGTGTCACTTGTCCTGTACTCGCCCCTCTGCCTTCAAGATCCGGGCACTCACAGAGGGTGGGTTTGTTGGTAGTTGGGAGCTCCAACGTTAGGCGGGTAATGGAGCCCCTTAGGAAAATGGCTACTAGGGAGGGGAAGAATTCCAATGTGCACTCCGTGTGCATACCGGGGGGAGTCATTCCGGATGTGGAACGGCTCCTTCCGGATGCCATGAAGAGCACAGGGTGCAGCCAACTGCAGGTGGTGGCTCATGTTGGGACCAATGATGTGTGTCGCTTTGGATCGGAAGAGATCGTCTCTGGTTTTGAGCGGCTATCAGAAGTGGTTAAGACTGCCAGTCTTGCTTGCAAGATGAAAGCGGAGCTCACCATCTGCAGCATTGTCGACAGGACTGACTGCGGACCTTTGGTTCAGAGTCGAGTGGAGGGTCTGAATTAGAGGCTCAGACGGTTCTGCGACCGTGTCGGCTGCAGATTCCTCGACTTGCGCCAAAGGGTGGTGGGTTTTCGGGTTCCGCTAAATAGGTCAGGAGTCCACTACACTCAGGAAGCGGCTACACGGGTAGCGGGGGCTGTGTGGCGTGGACTGGGCGGTTTTTTAGGTTAGATGGCCTCGGGAATACACAAAATGGGTTTCAGTCTCAAAGGGGGCAGGTCAGACACGGGAAGAAAGTAGACATAAAAACCATTGGTGTAACAGTTGTAAATTGTCGTAGCTGTGTTGGGAAAATTCCAGAGCTCCAAGCGCTGATAGAAAGTACTGAGGCACAAATCGTTATAGGTTCTGAAAGCTGGCTGACGCCTGAGATAAATTCGGCCGAAATTTTCTCAAAGGGCCAAATGGTCTTCAGAAAGGATAGAATAAATAAAACAGGGGGTGGCGTGTTTATTGCTGTTACAAACGGTTTATCCTGCAACGAAATTGAGGCAGATACTTCCTGTGAATTGGTCTGGGTAGAGGTTATACCTGACCACCGAAATAAATTAATAATTGGATCTTTTTATCGGCCCCCTGACTCAGACGATGCGGTTGCAGAAATGTTCAAAGAAAGCTTGAATCATATTTCAAATAGGTATCCGAAGCGTACTGTTATAATCGGTGGCGACTTTAATTTACCCTCGATATGTTGGCATAATTACGTATTCAAAACCGGGGGCAAATATAAAACATCGTCCGAACTAGTTTTGAATGCTTTTTCTGAGAACTACTTCGAACAGTTAGTTCATGAACCCACTAGAATAGTACGTGGTTGCGAAAATACTCTTGATCTCCTAGCAACAAATAATCCCGAGATAGTAAAGAGCATCAAAACAGATACAGGGATTAGCGAGACTGAATATCGAAATTCCCAAATGCACCAAAAATAAACGAAAAATATATCTATTCAATAAAGCAGATAAAAATTCGCTTTACGCTTTCCTGAGTGATAGTCTCCAGTCCTTCAAAACTAAAAATGCGAGTGTAGATCAGTTGTGGCTTACATTCAAAGACATAATATCAGTAGCAATCGCGAGATTTATACCAAATAAATTAATAAAAGAGGGGGCTGACCCCCCGTGGTACACAAAACAGGTCAGATCACTGTTGCAGAAACAAAGGAAAACGCATGCAAAATTTAAAAAGACACAGAATCCGCAAGACTGGCAATCTTTTACTGAAACTCGCAACCTAGCGCGGACTTCAATGCGAGAATCTTATAGTTGTTTCCACAACGAAATCCTGTCTCGTAATCTTGCAGAAAATCCAAAGAAATTCTGGTCATATGTGAAGTACACTAGCGGCAAAACACAAACAATACCTTCACTACGCGATAGCAATGGTAATACTACCGACGACAGTACTGCTAAGGCAGAATTACTAAACACAGCTTTCCGAAATTCTTTCACCAAAGAAGACGAAGTGAACACTCCAGTATTCAATCCAAGAACAGCTGCCAGCATGCGAAACTTAGAAGTAGATGTTCCTGGAGTAGTAAAACAACTTAAGTCACTAAACAAAAATAAATCTTCCGGGCTAGATTGTATACCAACTAGATTCCGCTCAGAGTATGCTGATGCAATAGCTCCGTACTTAGCTATAATTTACAACCGATCACTCAGCGAAAGATCCGTACCCAAAGACTGGAAAGTTGCCCAAATTACTCCAAAATTCAAGAAAGGCAATAGGAGTGATCCGCAAAATTACAGGCCTATCTCATTGACGTCGATTTGCAGTAGGATTTTGGAACATATACTTTGTTCGAATATTATGTACTACCTCGAAGAGAACGACCTATTAACCAATAGTCAGCACGGATTTAGAAAGTATCGCTCTTGCGAAACACAGCTTGCCCTTTATTCACATGAAGTGTTAAGTGCCATCGACAAGGGATCTCAAATCGATTCCATATTTCTGGATTTCCGGAAGGCTTTTGATACTGTACCCCACAAGCGGCTTCTAATGAAATTGCGTGCTTATGGAATACCTCCCCAATTGTGCGATTGGATTCACGATTTCCTATCAGAAAGGACACAGTTAGTTGTAATTGACGGTAAGTCATCGAGTAAAACAGAAGTGATATCTGGCGTTCCACAGGGAAGCGTTATTGATCCCCTACTCTTCCTCGTGTTTATAAACGATTTAGGAGATAATCTGAATAGCTCCCTTAGACTGTTCGCGGATGATGCTGTCGTTTATCGGTTAGTGAAGTCAACAGAGGATCAAAAGCAACTGCAAAGCGATTTAGACAAAATTTCTACATGGTGCGAAAATTGGCAATTGACACTAAATAAAGAAAAGTGTGAAGTAATACACATGACCAGTAAAAGAAATCCGCTGAACTTCAATTACGCGATAAATCAGTCAAACCTTAAGGTCGTAAATTCTACCAAATACCTAGGAGTTAC
Organism: Locusta migratoria; assembly: GCA_026315105.1. Classification (NCBI taxonomy): domain Eukaryota; kingdom Metazoa; phylum Arthropoda; class Insecta; order Orthoptera; family Acrididae; genus Locusta; species Locusta migratoria. The sequence continues at coordinate 224,237,393 of CM048751.1, read as the reverse complement.
AATTACGAACAACTTTGACTGGAGAGAACACATAGAAAATATTGTGGGGAAGGCGAACCAAAGGTTACGTTGCATTGGCAGAACGCTTAGACGATGTACCAGCTCCACCAAAGAGACTGCCTACATCACACTTGTGCGTCCTCTCTTGGAGTACTGTTGCCCCTTGTGGGACCCTCACCAGGTGGGACTGACGGAAGATATTGAGAAGGTTCAGAGAAGGGCAGCTCGTTTTGTTTTATCACGTTACGGGGGGGGGGGGGGAAGCGTCACGGAAATGTTGCACGAATTAGGGTGGAAATCATTGAAAGAAAGACGTTATTCATTGCGGCGTGATCTGTTTGCGAAGTTTCAATCACCGACTTTTAGTTCTGAATGTGAAAATATTTTGCTAGCACCCACCTACTTAGGGAGACATGACCATCCCAATAAAATAAGAGAAATCAGATCGAAAACGGAACGATTTAGGTGTTCTTTCTTCCCGCGCGCTGTTAGAGAATGGAACGGTAGAGAAAAGTTATGAAGGTGGTTAATGAACCCTCTGCCAGGCACTTAAATGTGATTTGCAGAGTATCGATGTAGATGTAGATGTAGATGTAGAATGCACTGTTAATTTTAATCCGAAATTCAGAAACTGATGCGTTGTTATTAGTATTAAAAATTAATATTCGACTAAAATGAGAAAACAACCTCTATTAAACTATTTAAAATGATGGTGGGCGAAAGGGGTGCAATAATATACCCATTTGTTGAAATATTTGTAAATATATTGGACTCAAGCGCTTGGTCATTAGTCCCTACCTTACAAACTGCTTAAACTAAGGTAAACGAACCTAAGGACAACGCAAACAACCATGCCCGCGGGGGGCATGGTACTAGTTTGTGCTGGTACTAGTTTTTAAGTGACTTGAGATATAATAAACTATTAGCTTCTTGAAGTATCGTGTCTTCGTACCCGATGTTAACTAGCACCTAACCAACAAAAAATATAATAACCGATAGTACTAATCTTTATATTCTTCTTGTTAAAGTTCTTCAAATTGATAAATGAATTAATTCAAAATTATATTGCACAGGCAAATTCAATAAGTTGGCAAACCCGGAGAAAAATTTTAATTCTTGTCGCTACGAGAGTTTTTGTTTATTCCACAGCTCGCCTATAACTGCTATCAGTATCGCAATATCAATAGTCGTGCAGCTTTAGTGGGAAATAGCTTCCTTGTAAGTCTTTAAGACCAAGTTCAAAATTCACTGTAACCCGCTCCTGCGTTGCCTCCTCAAATGAAGACACTTAAATGTTGACTCATTTCTGTCATCTTTTACACCTGAGGTGACCGTAAAAGCACAGGTACCTCGTATGAGGGCTAATAATGAATGCTAGAATGTCTCCTAGACGATAGTGTTAGTCATTGGGCTAACAAAGAAATGGAAAGTAGAGATTGCAAGAAAGATTGCAGGCAGTACTTCAGATGACAGCACATTTTTGTCTGTACATCGGTGCCCAACGAATTACGCTTCTATTGTGTATAATACCGGCCAGCTAAGTCAGGTGACCCCAATGCCAAGAGGAGTCATGATGGTGACTGCGGACGGAAATCACGTTACATTTGAGAAAAGTGTAAACTTGCTGTGTGCCCTGAGTGCCTGAAACAATTTCGTTGTACAAAATAGTGTAGACTCTTCATGTAATGTTTGATGTTATTAATAGATGTTTCATGTAAAATGTAGCAGTTTTTTTAATCACTGTCATTTGAGGACACCTCCCTGTTGGCCTATGAAACTATTTTTTAAACATATTATGATGAATTCTGCACAAGATAGGTCTTAAGTTACCAAGTAATGTAGCCGAAATTTTGTTCATTGTCGGATTGATAATTCGTGCATGAGAGAGTTAAAATAATCATAAGTTAATAAAAAATCAATTAAACAATTCGAATCAATATTTAGAAATCTTCTAAACACTTCGAAGACTTCTTTGTTTAACCTTGTAGCGTTTCGTGAACTGACTCTACGAGTAATACAGCTCAGTGCAGTGCAGTTCCGCGCCCAGCCACTTGGGGCGCTGTGTTTTTTTATGTTTCGTATATTTTGTTCCTTGGCATTTACTATTATCGTGTTTTTTAGAATTTTGTACTTATATGTTCCCTGTGATTACAGAGTCCGACTTTTCTTGTTCTTTAAGACAAAAAAGATTCTGGAATAAAGTTCTGACGGTTAAAACAGGCGTAAACTATTAAATATCAATAAAAGCCTCATACATTGCACAGATGGCATGTGCGCGGCGTTTGAAGCAACTAAAACAATCATAGCCGATGCGACGTTGTTAGCACATCCACAGCTTGACTCTCCTTTAGCAGTAGTTCTCGACGCCAGCTTGTCAGCAATAGGCGCAGCATTACAACAGTGGTCAGACGATGCATGGCAGCCACTGGGATATTTATCAAAAAAAAACTTTCACCTGCACAGAAGAGGTGGAGCGTATCGTGTAGACAAATTTAATTCCTAAGATTTGCAACTGAATTCGCGTTGCCTTGGGTTAGTTTACCTTAGTTTAAATAGTTTGTAAGCTAGGGTCTAATGACAAGCCCCAGTGTGCACGGCTAATCCACCGCGGCAACACTTTCAGCTATCGGCCATGGCCTTCGTCAGAAAATAGAACACTCACGCAATCACACAGGCACACAACACAGTCATACAACCATCAACTCTGGCTGGAGTGGGGAGGCAGTGAGGGGAGATAACTAAAATAAATTAAATTAAATAAACAAAATAAAATAAAGTAAAATAAATATACAAAAATATACAAAATGCGTCCACACTGCAAGTACACAAGACCGCATACACACACACACGCACGCACGCACACACACGCTGAAAGTGTTGTATTTTCTAAAATTTTTGTGACATGTGTGAGAAAAACAACCATATAATTAATGTAATTTTAGATCTATATTTTAAATTTCCTTATATCGCTTTTTTAACAGTATCGTCCACGTAATTATCGACCAATATTGTTGTCTGTACTGATTACCTACAACTATTGAAAATGTATTTAATTAAAGTAATTAATTAATAATGGTGAGAAAATAAATAGGAAATAAATTTGAACGTATGAGTTTTTGCAGTGTATTAAAAAGAAGTTCTCTCGCTAATCATAGAAAAATGAAGTGCAGATCTCCAAAGAGCCGCGGTGGAATACCCGATACCCGAGCGGTCTAAGGCGCCTCGCTGCGGAGCGCGCTGTGCTCGCCGTCGGAGGTTCGGGTCCTCCCTGGGGCATGTGTGTATGTGTTTGTCCTTAGGTCAGTGTACCTTAGTTTAAGCAGTTTGTAAGCTACGGATTGATGACCACGCAGTTTGGTCCGATAGATTTACAAACGTTTGACCATCTCCTAAGCGACCGACTTCCACCACGATCAGACTAGAACAGACAACTGCTATCGTAGCCGCTTGTACTACCTCCTCACACGGGAAAAATACTGTGTAGACAATGGGCATCGAGAAGAAAATAAGAACGATAGCGTACACTATGATCTCTGGCATATTACGCCAAGGGCCATATTTAGAATGCATTGCAAATTACGAACAGAGAGACATGCTATGTTACTTCTTGTAGTGGGACACGGCCGGTAGTTTCAGAAGTAAAGTTCTTCAGTATGATCGTGTTGGACTTCGATCTTGGCCCTTCCACTACACTCGAAATTTAACTGAAACTTGACTGTTCAATTATAGAAAAAAATCTTTAAATGTTTCTTTCTAGGTCCTTGTGCAAGATAACAGAAAATAAAACTGCTCCTAAAACAAAATACTTTAAAGTTCAAAATTTGGTTTATTGTTCTTGCTGAAATTTCGTCATATGTTTTGTAAACCACAGTTATTGTTCGTTAAATACCTTGAAAAAATATATCGCTTTGCAAATTACGAGCTCACTGTCTTTTAATCAATAAAATTATAGCTAAGTGCCTAAACGTCTCTAAAGTACAAAAAAAAAAAAAAAAAAAAAAAAAAAATATAACACAAAGTCTGATCTCTCTCCTAAGGACTCAACATAAAGACTGAAACTGTTTTTCTGAACATACAATGTTCAAATGTTTGTAAATCTATCGGACCAAACTGCGTGGTCATCAGTCCGTAGCTTACAAACTACTTAAACGTAGGTAAACTAACCTAAGGACAAACACATACATCCATGCCCAAGGGAGGACTCGAACCTCCACGGCTAGCAACCGCGCGCTCCGCAGCAAGACGCTTTAGACCGCTCGGCTACTCAACCGCGGCGAACATACAATCATGAACAACTTACGACAAAACATTTATTTCATTTCTTTTATTTATTTCATTGTACCGGTTGGCAACGGAAGTCTTCAAACAGGATCTTCTCTGGCTGTGCGGCTGTCGACCTGTGACGATTGGTGGCCAGCTATGTCATCTTTGGCTTCCGCAGAGAAGACGCTGTTCTCGTAGATTGCTCCGTTGTCACCGCGCATGAAACATAGGAAACAACACACATTTCTTTAAAAAAATCATAACACAAAAATTATTACATTAAAAATTATTAACAACATAAAAAACATATTTTTACCTGCGAACCTGAGCTGATGTACGCTAGTAGCGGGAATAATATTTCGTCGCACTGTATTCTCTGTTGTGAAAGCGCTCTCACGTCATCTCCAGAAGTTCGATGTTGCAGTGTGTATGTGTGTGTGTGTGTGTGTGAGAGAGAGAGAGAGAGAGAGAGAGAGAGAGAGTGAGAAAGAGAGAGAGCGAGAAGGGGGAGGGGAGAGAGAGAGAGAGAGAGCACATGTTCCGTGACGCAGATGGCGAGAAAATAAATAGGAAAGCAATGTGAAAGTATGAGTTTTTGCAGTGTATTTAAAAAAATTTCTCACGCTAATCACACAAAAATGAAGCGCAGATTTCCACAGAGCCGCGGTGCAATACCCGAGCGGTCTACAGGCGCCTCGCTGCGGAGCGCGCTGTTGCTCGCCGTCAGAGGTTCGGGTTCTCCCTGGGGCATGGGTGTGTTTGTTTGTCCTTAGGTTAGTTTACATTACTTTAAGTAGTTGGTAAGCTGCGGACTGATGACCACGCAGTTTGGTCCGATAGATTTACAAACATTTGTAAGGGCCACCACGACCAGACTAGAACAGACAACTGCTATCGTAAGCGTTTGTAGTACCTCCTCACACGGGGAAAATAATGTGTAGACAATGGGCATCGAGAAGAAAAAACCGGCCGCGGTGGCCGAGGGCGCTAAGGCGCTCCAGTCACGTTCTGCACAGCCACTACGGTCGGGGGTTCGAATCCCCCCTCGGGCATGGATATTTGTGCCGTCGTAGTTCGTAAGAAGTTCATAAGTAGTTTGTAAGTTTAGGGACTGATGACACCGTAGTTTCAACATTTTTCTTTTGAGAGGAAAAAACGAACGATAGCGTAAACTGTGATCTCTGGCGTAATATGTGAAGGGCCATATTCAAAATGCAATGCAAATTACGAACGAAGAGACATGCTATGTTACTTCTCTGTTGTGAAAGCGCACTCGCGTCTGATTCATCTGCAGAAGTTCTATGTTGCAGTGTGTGTGTGTGTCTGTGTGTGTGAGAGAGAGAGAGAGAGAGAGAGAGAGAGAGAGAGAGAGAGAGGGAAGGAGGGATGGAGGGAGACAGAGGAAGGGGGAGCGAGAGAGAGAGGGGGGAGGGTGAGTGAGAGAGAGAGAGAGAGAGAGAAGGGGGAGGGGAGAGAGAGATCAGAGGTTCCGTGACACAGATGGCAGCGTTCTCGGGCATGAATCAGGACAGGTAAGCTGCCTCGCGAGCGATAAGATGCTAGCAGCAGGCGCTAAGCGAAGCGTCGCAGGGCGCCTGATCCAGCCGTAAGCCGGGGTGCGAGAGGCGGTAACTCAGGCGAGGGGCGCGTTTGGCAGCGGCGAAGGAACCCCGTAGGATGCGACCACGGTCGAACAGTTACGAAACTCGACGAGGGGCGATGTAAACGAAGGCTTCAGCGGCCGTTGTCACCTTTATATATAAAGCGGAGTGTCCGTATATGTCTACGTGTTCAATACAAATCTACAGTTTCCTGATCTAGTATTAAATGATCAAACAAAACTAAACAGATTTCACTTAATTCATCCCTGAGTCACATTACCTCCTACCCTGTCAGTTCCAGTCTCTTCATACATTTCCTCATAGTACAGTCAATTACCTAAGTTTTCCATCAACTCCAACACTGTCTGTCCCATTCCTCCATTACAAAAAACCAAAAAAACCTTAAATGTAGACCTAATATTTTATTTATTTTATTCAAAAAACTGGATTCCTTGTTTACCCCCACAGTTTCAAACTCCTGTGTATTTATTCATTATGATTTATTTTTAATTTTTGAGAACTTGGTCCCAGTGTAGCTTACAACATAACACTCATTTTCATCTACCTGAATTTTTAGAATATTAATTTCATTAGACAGATTTGTTTAGTTTAATCTAATGAAGTAACTATTCATTTTAAGTTCTGGATTCCACTCCAAACCTGGCCTTACAACTGTCATATGCAACACCATCTATAATTAATGTGCAGAATTATTAACAAGGCACTTATATATATTTATTTATCAGCATTATCAGTTTGTTTGTAATAGCAGGTAGTTTCAGTTCCCTGGTTATATTCAAATTTATTTCTTGTTTTATCCTCCACACGTTGTATATTCTTGTACTACAGTTTAGTTTTTAAGTTCATAACTGTAATAACACAATGTCAAAGAAGTGTTACACTATGTATGTCGATCTAACTGTAGTCATTTGTCATCTCTTCCCATACTGTATCTAAACTATGTAACCTCTTTGCCACAGCATTAAATACTCTGAAGATGGCCTAATAAGCCGAAAACCGGTTAAGTAAGCAAAAATAAACTTGTAGAACACACACAAAATTGTGTTTTTCATTTATTTTGTTCCAACCTTTATGAATTTTTTTTACAAGTGAGCTTCAATCCATGTGGACGGTCGCCGTAAGTGTAAGAATCACGTACGATATATAGTTCACGAGATATGACGTCATAAACAATGATATGCGCGAAAAACTGCTGCATTTAGTGACAATGCTGCTCAGTTTCTCTTAAACCACTGTGCCGATATCAACCAAATTTGATACACACATTCCTTACCGTGAGGCAACAATCACATACGGCACATGGTTCAGAAGATATGACGTCATATACAATAAGAATCGCAAAAAAGGGGCACATAATGCGGCGAGACGTTATAAATACGCTGCCTGAGAATGAGAGTACATAGCGACTTGCAACAAACGTTAAACATAATTTCATACTTTTATTAAACTTCTAAATTGTATCACAGTACGACACGTAGACCATGCCATATGAGCACATAAACAGTAGCGTTTCTGGAAAACCGCCCCATCACGCACCTAGTATTAATCTATTTATTCTTTACTACTAATTCTATTTCCAGGAGATTTCACAGACAAACAGCCCTTATACAAATGTATATATACCTGAAAAATAGGAGGAATAAATAGATAAATATCCGGGCAACGCCGGGTTTTCAGATAGTTCTTGATAAAACTCTTCTGGGTATTGGACCGCATCGTCAATATATCAAATGTTTCGCCGACGTTTCGGCCACTTTTGCAAGCGGCCATCTTCTGGGTGTTACGTTAACACCCAGAAGATGGCCGTTTGCAATAGTTGCCGAAATATCGGTGAAACATTTGATACATTGACGACGCGGTCCAATACCCAGAATTTATCTACGAGGGGCGTTTGAAAAGTGCGAGCAAAAATATAAACTACAAACGTGTGTGAGGAAAACCATTTCTATCTCTCGACGTAGTCTCCCTTTTAGAATTATACACATCGTCCAACGCTGTTCTGATTTCTAAATTCCTTATGAATAATAGGAATTGTCCAAGCCTGCTATATAGGTATTGGTTTCTACAATCACCTCCTCATTTGAATGAAATCTTCGTCCCGCCAGTCATTTCTTAAATTTGGGGAACAAATAGTAGCCCCAGGGAGCCACGTCTGGAGAATAGGGAGCATGTGAAACGAGTGGGCCAATCGCCGGCGTTTTTCTTGCAGCTCGGTTTTCTAACGGTCCAGTACCGATGAATAATATGCACTGGTAATAATTTTACCCTGTTCCAGACAGTCGATCAGGATTATCCCTTGCGAATCCCAAAAGACCGTCGCCACAACCTTTCCATCGGAAGGAACGATCTTCGCCTATTCTGGTGCAGATTCTCCCTTGGTAAACCACTGCTGAGATTGTTCTTTGGTCTCAGGACTACAGTAAGATATCCATGTTTCAACCAAAGTGACAAAACGACGCTTAAAGTCCTGCGGATTATTCCTGAACAGCTGCAAACCTTCCTTGCAGCACTTCACACGATTCCGTTTTTGGTCAAGCGTGAGCAATTTGTGGCACCTATCTTGCGGGTAGCTTTCCCACGTCAGAATGTTTATGCAAAATATTATGCACCCGTTCATTCGAGATTCCCAGAGTACTAGCAATCTTTCGCACCGTAACTCTTATGTTATACATCACAATATCAAAGATTTTATGAATGATTTGGACTAGTAACCTCCACGCAGCGTCCAGAAAGTTCAGCGTCGCTTGTGCCCATATGACCACTCCGACAATTTTGAAACTACTTATAAAATGTTCTAATCGAAGGTGCAGAGCCACCATAATATTTATCAATCTTCTCCTCAGTCTCTTGAGGCGTTTTGCCTTTCATAAAGTAATGTTTAATCAGCACACGAGATTCTTTTTCGTCCATTCTTTGACAATCACTCGACTTCCTTGACTCACACGACTTAACACAAATAAATAGAGCAATATGGCTTAAACGTGGTGTGCAGTCTTTCCAAAGATGCTACTAACTGAAAATGACTTCGATGCGGGCCGGTGGTGCCATTTCTCGGACATTTCAAACGCCCCTCGTATAGGGGAGAAAGTGCAGCTCCAAGCCACCAGTGGGCAGTATGAGAAGAGCGTCGTGCTGTATTAAGTGCTGTTACCACGGTCTACCATATGGTCACGACACACTCACATATTTTCATTATACGCCACGACAGCAGCCCTCCAAGCGACTGGCAAGACTGAATACGATATCATATGAGTATGTCATATGTGGTGCTGTAAGAATCGTTAATCACTACAAAATAATTAACCCCTGGTCTACCCCATCCTCACTAACCCCAGGTCTCTATCACGCCTTTACCGCTGCAGCCCTCCATCCCTTCACCGCCACACTCTCCACGTCCTTTCCCAAGTTTACTTCCGCCACCTCCCCCTTCCTGATGATGTCCTCCGTCCCGATATATACCCGTCCAACCAATCCTGATCCCTCCACGTAGATGAAGCGCCCCCTTCCCTTCCTCTTCCCTCCCCCAGCTTGGATATCCCCCTTCCTTCCCCGGAGTCCCTACGCCTCCTCTTCCGCCTCCTCTCCACCCTAACCCCCTTCTCATCTTCCTCCGCGCTTCCCGGCGTCAGTTTTAACAGTGCTTTGTTCAGTGTCGTGTGTGAAGTGCTACAGTAAGTGTGTTCTTTATCTACGTCCACCGCCAACAAACAAGCGTACCATCGTGTGTTTTAATATTGTGTTTCCGAGTGCTCACCGACAAGTGTTTGCTGTCGTACTTTTTTTTATGTCACCGTGGCTCTTCGTTTTAACAGACTAAATTTGTTTTTACTCGTCTGTCAAGCTGTCTGTTCTTCAAATTGTCACCATGTATACGCTTAAATTCACCGTTATTTTATCTCCTGTTCTATTTTTAAATGTCCATATTTTCATTTCTCTCGGCTGAAGAGCAGCCCATCGAGCTGCTGCCAGCCTACTGGCATTGTAAGTAGTGCTGGTGTTGAAACACAATAAAGGAAAAAAAATCCTCATTTGTCTACATTAGGTTTCCTAAGTACCATTGGAATGTTTCAAACGGCACATTGTAAGACAGATTGTTTAGGATTTTCTTGACATCTACGACATTTGATTGAAGAATTTCATTTTCTATTAACAACAAGAACTGGCTAATAAACAACAGAAAGACGCTGGTTTTCTATTCAGAAACTTCAACGTTTCTTCACTACAATTCCAGTCAAATCAGTAAGCGTTGAACGTAAGAAAATTATATGGACTGCAATACACAATACCTACATAATTGAATGTACCAGTTCGGCCGCTGTAGCTGAATGAGAAACCTCACAAATGTAACAATCAAACATCGAAAGAAACCAGTTTCTTAACAAATCAGATATGTTATTGTTGCTACATCTGAACGAAAAGGGGCAAGAATCTTCAAATATTGAAAACATTCGTTTTGTAAGCAAAAGTAATAACATTCAAAACTGTATGAGCCAAGTGAAATGTAAATGATTTGAGTGCATAAAGAACTGACCCACATGAAAGAAAGTGCCTATCATGTAAGAAGAGGCCGTAAAAATAATTTATGTTTACCATATGTTTATATTCCGTTACTTTCTGCATGGATGTGTGTATTGTCCTTAGGTTAGTTTAAGTAGTTTGTAAGACTAGGGACTGATGACCAACGTAGTTTGCTCCCATATAATTACATAAATTTGCACTTTCAGCGGAATGAACTGCAAATATACACATGTTCGTAAATATTTACCTCGTGAATAACTTGCTGTTTATCTCAAGGACCAAGCGAGGTGGTGCAACGGTAACACACTGTGAGGACGATAGTTCAATTCCACCTCGGGCCATTCAGATTTAGATTTTCCTTGATTTTCCTAAATCACTCCAGGCAAATGCTGGGATGGTTCCATTGAAAGGGCACGGCCGATTTACTTCCCCATTCTCAAAGCGTTATCTCCCTCTGTAATGACGAAGCTGTCGACAGGACGTTACACCTAAGCTTCCTCATTCTTATCTCACTGAATAAGTGAAATTCGTCTGTTTTCAAGTTTATTCACGATTATTTATGTCTATCGATATTTTACTAATGTTTGGAACGCAAAATTGTAGAAACAAAATGTCTGTAAATGTTGTTGTTATGTCTTCAGTCCGGAGACTGATTTGATGCAGCTCTCCACCCTACTCTATCCTGAGCAAGCCTTTTCATCTCCTCATAAGAACGGCAAACCACATCCATTTGAATCTGCTTACTATACGCGTCTCTTGGTCTTTTGGTCTTCCTCTGCGATTTTTACCCCACACACTTCACTCCAATGCTATATTTACGATTCCCCGATGTCTAAGAATGTGTCCTACCAAGCGATCCCTTCTTTTAGTCAGGGTATGCCAAAAATTCCTTTTCTCGCCAATTCTGTTCAGTACCTCTTCATTAGTTATGCGATCTACCCACCTAATCTTCAGCATTCTTCTGTAGCACCACATTTCAAAAGCCTCTATTCTCTTCCTGCCCGCACTGCTTATCGTCCATGCTTCACTCCCGTACAAAGCAACACTCCACACAAATGCCTTCAGAAAAGAATTCCTTACCCTTAAATTAATATTCGATGTTAGCAAATTTCTCTTTTTCAAAAATCCTTTTCTTCCCATTGCCATTCGGCATTTTATATCCTCTGTACTGCGACCATCGTATGTTATTTTACTACCCAAGTAACAAAACTCATCTGTCTCCTTCATTGTTTCGTTACCTAATCTAATTCCTTCAGCATCGCCTGATTTTCTAAGACCGCATTCCATTATTTTTGTTTTGCTCTTGTTAATGTTCATTTTATACGCTCTCTTCAACACACTGTCCATTCCATTCAACTGCTCCTCCAGGTCCTTTGCTGTCTCTCACAGAATTACAATGTCATCAGCAAAACGCAATGTTTTTATTTCTTCACCCTGAACTTTAATCCCTATTCCAAATTTTTCCTTGCTTTCCTTCACCGCCTGCTCGATGTACAAATTGAATAACATCGGAGAAAGGCTACAACCCTGTCTTACTCCCTTCCAAACTGATGCTTCCCTTTCATGCCCTTCGAGTCTAATAACTGCGGTCTGGCTTTTGTACAAGTTGTAAATAACTCTCCTTTCCCTGTATTTTACCCCTGCTGACTTCAGAATTTGAAAGAGTGTATTCCAGTCAACATTGTCAAACGCTTTCTCCAAATCTACAAAAGCTAAAAATGTAGCTTTGCCTTTCCTTAATCTATCTTCTAAGATAAGACGTAAAGTGAGTATTGCCTCCCGGGTTCCTACGTTCCTCCTGAATCCAAACTGATCTTCCCCGAGGTCAGCTTCTACCAGCTTTTCCATTCTCCTGTTGATAATTCGTGTAAAAATTTTGCAACCATGACTTATCAAACTGATGGTTCTGTAATTTTCACACCTGTCTGCGCCTGATTTCTTTGGAATGGGGATTATTACATTTTTCTTAAAGTCTGAGGGTATTTCGCCTGTCTCATATATCCTACACACCAGTTCAAATAGTCTTGTCATGGCTGCCTCTCCCAGAGACTTTAGTAGCTCTGAGGGTATGTCATCTACTCCTGGGGCCTTGTTCCGACCTAGGTCTTTCAAGGCTCTGTCAAATTCATCTCTCAGTATAGTATCTCCTATTTCATCTTGATCTACTTCCTCTTCCCTTCCTACAACATCGTCTCTAAGTTCATTTCCTTTGTAGAGCTGCTCTATGTACTCTTTCCACCTTTCAGCTTTCCCTTCTTTGCTGAGAACTGGTTTCCCATCTGAGTTCTTGATATTCGTAGAGTTGCTTTTCTTGTCCCCAAATGTCTCTTTTATTTTCCTGTAGGCGGTATCTACTTTTCCCCTTCTTATACATTCTTCTACAGATTTGCATTTGGCGTCTAGCCACTCCTGCTTAGCCAGTTTGCACTTCCTGTCAATCTCATTTCTTAGTCGTCTGTACTCCATTTTGCCTGTTTCGTTTACTGTATTTTTATATTTTCTCCTTTCATCAATTAAATTTAGTATTTCCTGTGATATCCAAGGATTTTTTGTAGGTCTTGCCTTTCTACCTATTTTGTCCTCTGCTGCCTTCACTATTTCATCTCTCAATGCTACCCATTCCTCTTCTACTATTTTATTTCCCCCTGTTTCTGTCAATTGTTGCCTAAAGCTCCCTCTGAAATTCTCCAGAACTTCACTTTCCTTCAATTTATCTAAGTCCCATCTCCTTATTTTCCTACCTTTCTGTAGTTTTTTAGCTTCAACCTACAGTTCATGACTAACAAGTTATGGTCAGAGTCTATATCTGCCCCTGGGTATGTCTTACACTGTAAAACCTGGTTCCGAAATCTATGTTTTACCATTATAAAATCTATCTGATACCTTCCGGTGTCTCCTGGTCTCTTCCACGTATACAACCTTCTTTTGTGATTCTTAAACCACGTGTTTGTTACGATTAAATCATGTTCCGTGCAAAATTGTACCAGGCGACTTCCTCTTTCATTCCTCCTGCCCAGTCCATATTCACCTACTATTTTTCCATCTCTTCCTTTTCCTACAACCGAATTCCAGTCTCCCATCACAATTAAGTTTTCCTCTCCCTTAACTGTCTGAATAATTTCCTTTAGCTCCTCATATATTTCTTCGATTTCCTCATCATCGGCAGAGCTAGTTGGCATATAAACCTGTACTACTGTTGTCGGTGTTGGCTTCGTATCTATCTTGACAATGATAATGCGATCACTGTGCTGGACATAGTAGTTTACCCGCATTCCTATTTTCTTATTCATTATCAATCCTACTCCTGTGATACTCCCAATTGATTTTGTATTTATAATCCTGTACTCACCTGACCAGAAATCCTGTTCATCCTGCCATCGAACTTCACTAATCCCCACTATATCTAACTTCAACCTATCCATTTCCCTTTTTAAATTTTCTAATTTTCCTACCCGATTAAGGGATCTAACATTCCATGCTCCGACCCGTAGAATGCCAGTATTGTGTTTCCTGATGATCACATCCTCCTGAGTAGTCCCCGCCCGGAGATCCGAATGGGGGACTATTTTACCTCCGGAATATGTTACCCGTGAGGATGCCATCATCATATTTTCATACAGTAGAGCTGCATGTCCTCGGGAAAAGTAACGGCTGTAGTTTCCCCTTGCTTTCAGCCGTTCGCAGTAACCATGAGGCAAAGCCACATTAGCTGATGTTACAAGGCCAGCTCAGTCAATCATCCAGACTGTTGCCCCTGTAACTACTGAAAAGGCTGCTGCCCCTCTTCAGGAACCACACGTTTGTCTGGCCTCTCCACAGATACCCCTCCGTTGTGGTTGCACCTACGGTACGGCTATCTGCATCATTGAGGCACGCAAGCCACCCCACCTCGGCAATGTCTGTGGTTCATGGGGGTGGTTGATGTAAGTCACTCAATTACGTTGGTCATCAGTCCCTAGGCCTACAAACTACTTCCACTAACTTAAAGTAACTTATACTAAGGACAGCACAAACACCCATGCCCGAGGAAGGACTCGAACCCTCTATGGGCGAGTGGTCATGCGCACCACAACTGGGAGCCTCAGTGCGCACTGTTATTCTACCGAGGATTGCAAAAACAATTTGATCATTACTCTTAAGGCGGCTAGCTCACTATTACAAGCTTTCTTGTCATTGCAACTGTCAGTTGGGAACGTTTTTCACAGACTGTTTATGTGAGACTGTGGTGTTACTTTGCTATTTACTAGTCACTAGACGTTGCGGTGGTAAATTTTGTAACACGTACATGAAAACGCCAATCAAGTGATACACATACTTCTGTCAATGACGGTCTGTAATATCAAACTGTCAATGAAATGTCGTTTATTTATTTATTTAATTAGACTGTGAGTAGACTTTGCATCAATTTGAAAACCTTTAAAGTATACAAACAGTTTAAAAACTGTCTTTAATCTCTATATATAAAAGGAAGTGTCCCGATTGACTGACTGACTGACTGAGTCATCTTCGCCCAGCCCAAACCACTGAAGATAGAAACTTGAAATTTGTGGAGGGTGTTGATCTTACTCTATAGGCGTCATTTAAGAAGCGATTTTTCAATATTCCGTCCGTAAAGAGGTGAAATAGGGGATGAAACGTTTTTGAAAATACGTAGCTATTTAGGCAATTTTGAAGCTAGAACTACAAAATTTCGGATTTTAACTCAGGGTTCGAATTTAAAAGACACGTGTTTCGGCATTTTTTGAAATTTGATAAATAAGGTGGTAAAATAGGTGACAAAAATTGATTTTCAAAAATATGTTGTTGTTAACTCAAATTTTAAGCTACAACTACTAAACTTCGGATATGGAGTCTTGATCAGGATTAAAAAGACACGAGTTTCGGTATTTTTCGAAATTTAAAAACTACGGGGGTAAAAGAGGGTATCAAAAATTCTTTTCGAAAACACTTTTTTGTCAAGACAATTTTGAAGCTATAGCTACAAAAATTGGTATTTGTATTGTTCGCTATGATTTAAAAAGTACGTGTTTCGGAATTTTTGGAAATTCGACCAATAAGAGGGTGAAATACGAGATGCAAAAATTTATTTTCAAAAATATGGCGCTGTTAACTAAAATTTCATGCTATAACTACGAAACTTAAGATATGGCTTCTTCATCAGGATTAAAAAAAAAAAAAAAAAAAAAAAAAAAAAAAAAAAAAAAAAAAAAAAAAAAAAAAAAAACTGATGCTGACCAACCAGCCTACGCATGCGAAGCAGCGGGGGTTCAGCTAGTCTACATATAAGATACAAACTATATAAATTTATGCACCATTTACAGTCCTTTAGAAGATATTTTTAAAATAAAAAGCTACACGCACTTGATATAAAATGTTTTCATCGCAGTCAACACAAGACGCAACACCTATAGTTAATTTAACAGCTTCTGCGGATGGTACCAACATATCGTATCACTGTTATAGATTATCAGACCGGGTCTGGGCGAACGCATCCCGACTATCATAAATAATGCACCCGAGTTACCCACATTACAGATAATCGCAGGGGTCAGCCCAACCGAAGTGCAGTGGAAGATTTATGACTCAAAGTAGCAGAGTCGTAATCGTGTAGTCCAACATCATTTTAAGAGCAGAAATTAATTATAGCTTGACGTGCTCAAGTTCAAACTGAACACATTGTATGCGCGTGCTCAGTGCAAAATTTTTTCTCTCTTTGCTTTTAGCGGATTTCGCACATTTTTATTCAAATAGAGACACGAATTGTACATACTTGGAGACTAGCTACTACCTCTACTTGTAAACGTCCTGTTGTTGTTGTCCTTGCTTCAATGCGTTGCATGCAGTTATCATGATTTTTAGCTACTTGTCACTTTTCAATTGAGCCTCAACGTAAACAAGCGTAAAACGCTGTGTTTACATAGAACACAGATTCTTTTTTACTTTATAACTAGGCAATATGAGGGCAAATATTGAAATCAGTCACTTCCATACAATTTCTGTGAATAGGCATAAGAGGCGATTGGAAATGGAACGATCATAAAACGCAGTCGTATGTAGGGCAGATGCCAGACTGAGGTTCATTGGAAGATTTCTCAGAAAGTATAGGAAGTGGGTTACTCATCTGTTGCACCTAGTGCAACAATAATCATAAAATACTACAGTTACTATAATAAGTACACAAAATTTACCTTTTTCTTTTAAAGAGCAAATGCGTATTCTCAGCTAGTGATACAATGGTCTCCACCAAAGGGTTCACTTTCGTCCTTCCAAATATAATTGACCAGAAATATCAATGCAGTGCGGCTACCTAAGCTGCCAAACTACCTGGCAGATTGCGTCTGCTTCACACAAGCTTCACTCTCCCAGCCTAACTAGCACAGACTGCTCGCTACTTGCAGACTGACTTGCTCGCTACTACACAGGTCAGAGATAATGCATACTCTCTAGCTTATGGCACAGATTACTAACTTCTCCATATTAATAACTAAAAATAAAAATTGAATCAGAATGTCACATATAAATGGAACGAGTGAGCGTACAGTTCAAATACCAATACAAATGTGCCCAAGGCAGAATAATTGTTAAAATTCGAATAAAAATATGCCCATGGCAGAATATGTGTCCTCCTTTGAACATAAGCTCTGAAATACGGTCGCATGTTGAATAGCGAACTCCACTCCAAATACACATTCAACATACATCCGTTTCAATGTATGTTTATACAACCCAGCCGCTTGGCGGTGTTGCGCTTGCGAAGCTGCAGATACTACCAGGGAGATAGCGGCTCTGTTCGTTATACTCTAATGCGACACGGTGCTATCACCTTACAGGTTCAGCTGACTTCCAATGCTAATGGTACTTAGGGCTGTGGTGAGCGAGCGTCTCCTTGATGGTATGTTACATTTCCTGTTGTACTAAGGTTAGGGATTTTTCCGCTATAAGCAAATACCAGCAAGAATACAAGTCTTATGTTTCGATACCGAGTACTTGACATTTCCACAGTTAGGTTCCAAAAAAAAGTACACGTATGATATTGGAACAACAACCAAAGACCTATATCTAAACACGTCTCCTCGAGTTATCGACATTCCCCCGGTGCTAATGAAGTCTCTGGGAGAGCCAGCCATGGAAAAACTAATTCACCTGCTGCGTAAGATGTATGAAACAAGCGAAATACCCTCAGACTTCATGAAGATATGTAATAATCCATTTTTCAAAGAAATTAGTCGTATACATGTGTGAAAATTGCAGAATCATCAATTTAATAGGTCGTGGCTGCAAATTTTAACACGAATAATTTACAGAAGACTCGAAAATCTGGTAGAAACCAACCTCAAGGAAGGTCGATTAAGGTTAAATGTAGGAACACGTGAGATAAATGCCTTACGACTTTACTTAGAAGATTAATGGCATGCTTGTCAATCTGTGGAGGGGAATCTGTGCACCATTGAGAAAACAATTAGCAGATGTAAAGACGTAGAGAAATTAGACAATTTGTGAAAAATAATTGCAGTTGTGATGCACACGGACGATGCAAGCATCTTGCGGTCGTTAAAATATTACAGGATTCATAAATATTTGGTACAAGATACAAGCCAAAATTTAGGGAATAGCGACACAGAAAATGGAATATTTACTTCTACTGAAGAAATGCCCACGTAGGAACTCCTGCGAATGAAACGGTCAACGAAATTACCAAACAACTAATTCCACAAAATACAATATAAAGTTACAGGATAAGTCGCTTCTCTCTGAG
The DNA here is from genome assembly GCA_026315105.1 of Locusta migratoria. Taxonomy (NCBI): domain Eukaryota; kingdom Metazoa; phylum Arthropoda; class Insecta; order Orthoptera; family Acrididae; genus Locusta; species Locusta migratoria. Next base: position 224,219,234 of record CM048751.1, on the reverse strand, counting down.
TAAGAGACCTACAACGAAAGAAAAAGTAGACAAAATTGGGCAGAAACTGCAAATTGGGTGAGCATATCTGATTTTATTCCCGACGGTAGACAGACTTTTTCCACGAAACTAGCACAATCTAATGTTATTTATGACACTGTTAACCGGACATTAGCAATTAATGAATTTTTCTGATTGTACATGCACAGTCTATGGTCAAACAGTAAATTACTTTTTGTGGGCCTGCCATGGACTTAATTATGAAAACGACGCAGTGACAGTGAGAACACGAAGAACTTAAAAAAAAAGCAAATCGAACATCGATGAACCAGTTTTACTGTAATTCTACGGAAATGCCTTTCTAATATTATGTTAGTTGAAACTAAAGAAAAAAAAAGGTTGTTTTACAGAAAAACCTAATAAGGAATTTACTATTTGTAATCGTGTAACAATTTTTTAACTTTTGATAGTAAGAAATCATACTGTTGTGTCTGTTAACTAAAGTCGCCCAGCGGACGTCGTCCAGAGCACACCTCTCCAGTAGCGTAGCAGTAATTTATCAGTTGTAAGTGTAACCGGCTTCTCTCTAGAAGCTACATATTTTTACTTTTCAGTGCTTTTTCCCTTGAGTGCATTAAATTTATTGTGTGCTCGCGTTTTTGTTTGATTCATATTCGCGTTAAATATCTGGTTAGTGTATTATTCCGCCGTGTGAATCGTGTCGCGACAGTCGTCTGTCTTTGTTTTCTGATTAGAAGCGACATATAGTATTTTGATTTTCGTCTACACTTTATCGTCTCAATTTGTAAAGTTATACTGAGCTGTCGTGCGTATTGGATTCACATCCGCGTTCTAACGAACAGTTTAGTTTTCCTTTGAACGCATCGCGACTGTAGTTTTTGTTTTTGTTGGCACTGTAATCATGAATAGGGACTGTGGCTGCTGTGTGCGGATGCAGTCTGAGCTGGTGACACTTCGCTCCCAGCTTCAAGCTGTGTTAACCTCGGTTGCACAGTTGGAAGCTGCGATCGATGGGCGTCGTTGTTGTTGGCCGGCGGTGGGGACCGAACGGACTCCCGTCGTCTCCACCGATCGGCCTGCGGCAGCGACATGCCCTGAAACTGCTAGCAGTGAGGCAGACATCCCACCCGTGGTTGCGTGGGAGGTTGCTCCAGTGCGTGGCAGGAGGCGCAAGACATTCCGGGGGACCGATCGTGAGGCCTCCGCGGTTCGTCTTGCGAACAGGTTTGAGGCGCTGTCTGCTCAGGACGACGTTCCTGAGTCGGATTGTGTCTCTCACCCTGTCACCACCCAGCCTGCAAGATCCGGGCTTTCACAGAGGGTGGGTTTACTTGTAGTTGGGAGCTCCAACGTTAGGCGGGTGATGGAGCCCCTTAGAGAGATGGCTGCCAAGGAGGGGAAGAAGGCCAACGTGCACTCCGTGTGCATACCGGGTGGAGTCATTCCAGATGTGGAACGGGTCCTCCCGGATGCCATGAAGGGTACGGGGTGCACCCAACTGCAGGTGGTGGCTCACGTCGGTACCAATGATGTGTGTCGTTTCGGATCTGAAGAGATCCTCTCAGGTTTCGAGCGGCTAACTGAAGTGGCAAGACTGTCAGTCTTGCTTGCAAGATGAAAGCAGAGCTCACCATCTGCAGCATAGTTGACAGGACCGACTGTGGACCTCTGATACAGAGCCGAGTGGAGGGTCTGAATCAGAGGCTCAGACGGTTCTGCGACGGTTTAGGCTGCAGATTCCTTGACTTGCGCCATCGGGTGGTGGGTTTCCGGGTTCCGCTGAATAGGTTAGGAGTCCACTACACGCAGGAAGCGGCTACACGGGTAGCGGGGGGCTGTGTGGCGTGGACTGGGCGGTTTTTTAGGATAAAGAGCTTCGGGGAAATAGAAAATGGGCAATCTCAAAGGGTCCAGGTGGATCACAGGAGAAATGTAGATCCGGAAACTATCGGTATAACAGTTGTAAATTGTCGTAGCTGTGTCGGGAAAGTTCCAGAACTGCAAGCGTTAATAGAAAGCACCGAAGCACACATCATTATAGGCAGCGAAAGTTGGCTCAAGCCGGAAATAAGTTCAGAAGAAGTATTTTCAAAAGATCTAACGGTATTCAGAAAGGATAGATTAAACAAAATAGGTGGGGGCGTGTTTGTCGCCGTCAAAAGTAGTATTTCATGTAGCGAAGTTGAAGTTGATAGTTCGTGCGAGCTATTATGGGTAGAGGTTGTACCCGAAAATCGTAAGAAGTTAATAATCGGTTCCTTTTACCGGCCTCCCGACTCTGACGATACAATAGCAGAAAGGTTCGAAGAAAACCTGAGTCTAATTACAAAAACGTACCCGACTCACACGATAATAGTAGGTGGTGATTTTAATTTACCCTCGATCTGTTGGCGAAATTATATTTTCAAATCAGGAGGTAGGCATAAAACATCGTCCGAAATTGTACTCAACGCATTCTCTGAGAATTACTTCGAACAATTAGTTCATGAGCCAACTAGAATTGTAAATGGATGTGAAAACACACTTGATCTCTTAGCAACAAATAATCCTGAGCTCATAATAAGCATCAAAACGGATACAGGTATTAGTGAACACAGAGATGTAGTAGCGAAATTGAATTACGAAAGTCCCAAAGTTACCAAAAATAAACGCAAAGTATATTTGTTCAGGAAAGCAGATAGAAACAAAATACATTGCTTCTTGAAAGACAGCTTCCACTCGTTTCTAACACTAAACGTAGGTGTAGACCAGATGTGGCTCAAATTCAAAGAAGTGGTATCGACAGCAATTGAAAGTTTTATACCTAATAAATTAATAAAAGAAGGAGGCGATCCCCCTTGGTACACAAAACAGGTTAGGACACTGTTGCAAAAGCAAAGGAAAAGGCATACTAAATTTAAACGAACACGAAATCCCCAGGATTTGCGATTGTACTCAGAAGCTCGAAATTTAGCGAGGATTTCAATGCGAGATGCCTACAACATTTATCACAACGAAACTCTTTCTCGTAATTTGACTGAAAACCCAAAGAGATTTTGGTCATATGTTAAATATACTCGGGGAAAGTCACAAACAATACCTTCACTACGTGATAGTAATGGCGATCCTGCCGATGACAGCGCTACTAAAGCAGAGTTACTAAACTTAGCTTTTAGAAACTCATTCACTAAAGAAGACGAAACCAATATTCCAGATTTCGAATTACGAACAGATGCCGTAATGAGTAACATAGAAGTAGATATCATCGGAGTAGTGCAGCAACTAAAATCACTTAATAAGAACAAGTCTTCTGGTCCGGATTGTATACCCATTAGATTTCTATCTGATTATGCTGAAGCGATAGCTCCTTACTTAACAGTCATATACAACCGCTCTCTCATAGAAGGATCTGTACCAAAAGACTGGAAAGTTGCACAGGTCATACCTATATTCAAGAAAGGCAGTAGGAGTAACCCACTAAACTACAGGCCTATTTCATTGACGTCAATTTGCAGCAGGGTTTTGGAACATATCCTGTATTCAAATATTATGAGTTATCTCGAACAGAACGATCTATTGACCCAAGGTCAACACGGATTTAGAAAATATCGTTCATGCGAAACACAACTAGCTCTATATTCACACGAAGTGATGGGTGCTATCGACAAAGGTTCGCAAATCGATTCCGTATTTCTTGATTTCCAGAAAGCTTTCGACACCGTACCTCACAAACGGCTTTTAATCAAATTGCGTGGTTATGGTATATCGCCCCAAATTTGCAATTGGATAGGGGATTTCTTGTCAGAGAGGACACAGTTCGTAGTAATCGATGGTAAGGCATCGACTAAAACAGAGGTGATATCGGGCGTTCCACAAGGTAGTGTTATTGGTCCTCTTCTATTCCTTATTTACATAAACGATTTAGGGGAAAATCTAAGTAGCTCTCTTAGGTTGTTTGCAGATGACGCCGTCATTTACCGTCTAGTAAAATCATCTGAAGATCAAAACCAACTGCAGAACGATCTGAATAAGATATCAGTATGGTGTAAAAATTGGCAATTGACTCTAAATAATGAGAAGTGTGAAGTCGTCCACATGAGTACGAAACGAAATCCGTTAAACTTTGTTTACAACATAAATCAATCAAATGTGAACGCCGTAAACTCCACAAAATACCTAGGAATCACTATTACTTCAGACATAAACTGGAAAGAACACGTAGATAATATCGTGGGAAAGGCGAACCAGAGACTGCGTTTTATTGGCAGAATCCTTAAAAGATGCAACAGAACTACTAAAGAAACTGCATACACTGCGCTTGTCCGTCAATTTTTGGAGTATTGCAGCCCAGTGTGGGATCCTTATCAGGTGTGTTTGACGGAGGACATCGAAAGAGTCCAAAGAAGGGCAGCTCGTTTCGTATTGTCACGATACAGGGGAGACAGCGTTACGGAAATGATACAGGATCTGGGATGGGAATCATTACAACAACGGCGCTTATCGCTGAGGCGTGGGTTACTTGCGAAACTCCAATCGCCAACATTCTCCTCCGAATGCGAAAATATATTGTTGACTCCCACTTACGTAGGTAGAAATGATCATCAGAATAAAATAAGAGAAATCAGAGCTCTAACAGAGAGATGCAGGTGTTATTTCTTCCCGCGCGCTATTCGAGAATGGAATGGGAGATAAATAGTATAATTGTGGTTCGATGAACCCTCTGCCAGGCACTTAAATGTGATTTGCAGAGTATCCCATGTAGATGTAGTAGATGTAGAATGGGAATTCATTTTAATTAATAGTGTTCCATAGATATCATGTATTCAAAATTACATGAAAAATGTGGTATTCCAAATACTGTAAAGGGGTACATTGAAAATAAATAAATAATCCGAAGATTAGTGTGATGGATATATCCACGATAATCTGCCACGTGCAAGTCTCTAAAACTTTCAGGTTATCTTTAAAAGATATTCATTTAATATTACTATTGTTGATGAAAATGCCAGAACCTCACTTGAATTTAGATAACTTTGTAGCTGTATGATCTGTTTGAAGTAACATTAAGAAAACATATTTTTATGGAAGATTGTTACAAGTTTTACGATAAAATAACGCCCAAAAATCAGCTCCAATTTTTCAACACCAACTCAAACTACTTTAGTGCCATTGATTGTTCTCTCTCTCTCTCTCTCTCTCTCTCTCTCTCTCTCTATCTATCTATCTCTCTCTCTCTGTCTCAACACACACACAGACACACACACACACACCACTATTCCATCGGTATTGTTTCTCTTCCGCTCTCTTTCACACGAAAAAGCGCGAATATCTTAGCATGCCAAACATTTTTTGTGGAAGCTAGAATGAGTGCTGAGGGTACCCGTTCCATTACTTTTATATCACAATCTTCTCAACAGGGACGTAATCTCCTGCTCTGACAGGAGAATTGCCTTGTTGGTTCCACTCTCTTCCCCAATACAGCACGTTTTCCTTCTTCTGTGGTACGTATTTTTGTAGAGGAGTAAGGTTTTGGTGCACGTATATGCAGCGTGTAAAGAATAAGGATACGAAAATCAGACATATACCTGATACAAGAAGATATCATAACGATATTCAAAGTTAAATATTAGCATAAATGAGACAGAAACCAGTTGCAGGGCCATGGATTTAATGTAAGAATTGAGTAGGACAATTATTGCCCTTCTTCGCTTGTCTGTACTACACTCAGCTTCAAATTCCGGCCCTCTAAATTGCCTCAACAGAAATTAACGAAAGAACGACTTTCTAAAAGAACGTCGTCTTTCCTCCAGCGATCCCCAATTGAGTTGCCTGAGCAATTCCGAGACACTCGCGCATTGGTCGAACCTACCGGTAACAAATCTAGCTGCTCGTCTCTGAATCGCCTCTATGTCTTCCTTTAAACTGATCTGCTGCGGGTCCGAAACATTTGAGCAATACTCAAGACGTGGTCGTACAAGCGTTTTACACGCGGTCTCCTTTACAGGAGACGTACACGTTCTCAAGATTCTACCAATAAATCTAAATCGGCTATCCGCCTTACTCACAACTGTCCTTACATGTTCATTCCATTTCATATCGCTCTGCAATGTTACGCCTAGATATTTGAACGACGCGACTGCTTCGAACATTATGGGATTGTTCCACCAACTGATGCGTATCACCTCACATTTTTCTACATTCAGAGCTAGCTGCCATTCTTCGCACCAACTAGAAATTTTGTCTAAGTCATCCTGTATGCTATTGCAGTCAGTTAAAGACGACACCCTCCCATACACCGCAGCATCATCAGCAAACAGCCGCAAATTACAACTTACTCTGTTCATCAGATCATTTATATAGATAAAAAATAATAGCGGTCTTATCACACTCCCCTGGGGCACGCCTGACGATACACTCGTCTGTGATGAACACTCGCCGTCGAAAACAACGTACTGCGTTGTATTACTTAGGAAGTCTTCCAGCCAGTCAAAAATCTGTGAACCTATTCCATAAGCTCGTATCTTCGTCTGCAGTGTTGCACCGCGTCGAGAGCCTTTTTGCAGTAGAGTAAAACACAATCCGCCTGTTGCCCTTCATCCATGACTCGCAAGATCTCATGTTAGAAAATGGCAAGCTGAGTTTCACATGAACGATGTTTCGTAAACCCGTGCTGATTCATAGAAAGAAGCTTTTCCGTTTCAAGGAAATTTACTATATTCGAACTGAGAATATGCTCCTAAATTCTACAGGAATTGTAATTGTGTGGGTCAGTTCTTTTTCCTTTCTTATAAAGGGAGTCACCTGCGCTTTTTCCAATCACTAGGAACTTTGCGCTGAATTTAAGATTCGCGATAAATGCAAAGTAGGGGGCCAATGACGCAGAATACTCTTTGTAAAACCGAACTGGTATTACATCCGGACCAGCAGACGTTTTCGTATTTAGCTCTCTCAGCTGCTTCTCCACACCGGAAATACCTATTACTATGTCCTCCATTTCGGAATTAGTACGCTTGTCAAATGATGGTACATTTGTGCGGTCCTCCTGCATGAAAGATTTCTTAAAGATTAAATTTAGAACTTCAGCTTTCCGTTTGCTTTCTTCTATTACTGCCCCGGAATGATCTACGAGTGACTTATTGATTTTACATAGGACCAGAATTTTTTCGCGTTCTCGGAAAGATCTTTTGGTAAGGTATGGCTGTGGTAATTATTGTATGCTTCGCGCATCGATCTTTTTATAGAAGCACGAATCTCTACTAACTTCTGCCTGTCATCATTTGCGTGTTCTTTTTTGAATCGAGAGTGCAACACTCTTTGCTTTCTCATCAGCTTTCTATCATTATTTTTATACCACGGTGGACTTTTTCCATCCTTAATTGACTTTACAGTCACACTTTATTTACAGTGCACTTAAATTTAGTCCACAATTCCTCTACATCCACAGTCCCGGAATTAAACGATGCCCATTCATTTTCTAAGAGCGATCCTAACATTTGCTTATCGGCTCTTCCCAAGAAAAACACGCTCCTAATCTTCTTGAGTAGTCTTTGAACTTTGGTCACCATCTACGCTATGACTATATCATTATCACTAATTCCTGTCTCTATACAGACATCTTTAATAAGGTCTGGCCTGTTCGTAGCTATAAAGTCTAAAATATTTTCATTGCGCGTGGGTTGCCGGTTTAACCGCTCAAGACAGTTTTCGGATAATGTATCCAAAAGTAGCTCGCAAGACTGCTGGTCTGTACAACCAGAAATGTAACTCTTAAGGTTGAAGTCTCCCCCGACTAATATTACATGGCCCGGATACCTACGCACTACCTGGTGAATACTTCCTTTGAATGACTCTAAAACTGATACATCAGCACTGGGGGGGTGGGCGGTAAAAACACCCAACCATTAACTTTACTTCTTTTAGACCTGCTATACGTGCCGAGATAACTTCACAGCTATTTTCAACCTCGATCTCAGTAGAAACAATATATTTGTCCACAGTGCTGAACACTCCTCTTCCAGTTGTATCCAATCTATCTTTCCGATATACATTCCACGCCTCGCTAAATATTTCTGAACTTGCCACTTCATGATTTAGCCAGCTTTCGGTGCCTAAAACTATCTGAGCACAATAATTTCCATGCAGTGCGGCAAATTCTGGAACTTTGTTTCTAATACTTTGTAAGTTCACGGCTAATACTTGGATAATTTTTGAGCCGGACGTGGCCTGAATTCGCTAAAAAAAAAAAAAAAAAAAAAAAAAAAAAAAAAAAAAAAAAAAAAAAAAAAAAAAAAAAGAAAGAAAAAATCATGTACATAGTATTGCAAGAAATAAATGTTTCATCTTTGACTATATTACATTAAAGCGTGATGATTTGGATATTTTTATTTGCATTATCTGGAGCCAACAATAATTTAGTTGAATAAGTACGTCTTTGGAAGCCTTTCTTTCTGATGTGGTGAATGTAATGAAAAATTCGAAATAGCTGTTTAGTCTGGCGAAACTAGTCATCTGAATAAACATTACAAGCGATTTTCGTTGTTTTACATAACAAAGTGAAAAAATAGTATATTTTACAGAAAAGATGCAAATGTTGACAGCTCATTTTGCCGAGTTCTGGAATAATCTCTGCACTTGATGTCCAGTGTCATTCCATCATGTTCAGATCGAACATATAGGGCACGGTTAGTGTTGGTAACCGTAAAGTTTTCTTTTATATGAACTTTTCTCTTTTTATATTTCATTACAATACTAGAGTGTATAACTACTTTATATATCTAAGTTTTTCAGGTACCATTCTATTTACACTGTATCTCTCGCCATTATATTTTTGTACTTGTACTTCTTTCTTTTGTGTAAAATTTGCACTTTTTATACTACTATGTAACTCTTTTCCTGTACCCGAAATCCATCATAAATGAAATCTACGACCTTGCAACTGGTTGCTGTCACGTTTAATGCAAGATAAATCCCATTTGCTGAAATGGATAACATATTAAAAATAAAATATTTTCATCTGTAACTTTTCTTCACCGTGTGACTCAGTGACAGGTTGGTATACTGGCAGACTGTTGTAAAGATACATTAACATTTTTCCTTTTTTGTTTATCTTTGATCAGCGATGCTTATCGCCTCCGGTTCCCTCTGACTCGCAATGCAACTAATTTAATTTCGTTCGTAATTTTTTACTTCCGAACAAGCGAGAAGACGGAACCGTGATAGTAGTTTTACTCATTCTCTTGTCTGTATCCGATGTGTCAAGACGTTTTTCATACCTGTATCCACTCATGTAAGTAAGAATATATTATTTAAATTTAAAAGCACTCCCTCTCCTTGGTTTTCATTTAAATCAAATCCCTACACGTCAAATATTTAATTTCTTAATGTTTTCAGCTCCTCGACGTCCGTAATAGTTTAATGTTCAGACGCCATTACAATCGCTTCGCATTGTCTGCAAAGTTTCAATCATAATCAATCATCCTTATACAATATTTTGCTTGACTTTAGAACCTGCAGTCATTTCTTTTGTAATTTCACGAACTCCGATCATTTTTTATTATTATTCTAATATTACCAGAAATTTCATGTTCCACCCACGGTCAGACAACAACGAAAAGCGAAGTGAACAGTCTGAACATTGACCTCCTACGGAAAGTATCTCGATCGTTCACGTATTAAATAAGTAAAGTTATCATTTCCAGCTTCTACAATACGAAGCGTAGGATCCAGCTAGATGCTTTCCGCAAGTCTTATAACGCGGTTTATTTGCTTTAATTTTCATTTTGTGCCGTACTTTAACTAAATTATTTCAAATTCAAAAATTCGGTACCATCAATTACTTGTCCAAAATATAATTGCGGAATCTACTTTAACAATTATGGCATCATACGAAGCAAGGGCAACGTTATACTGTGAATCCAAAAGTCGTACATTTTGACGAATCTACTGTAAGAATGTCACTCGTGTATTCCTCCAATACAGTTTATTAGAAATACAACGAAAAAAAAAGTCAGTACTCCTCTGACTGTATGCTAATGTTACACCAGAACAAAATACACTAAATTAAAGGTCCACTCGTTTGCAGTTGCAATATTTAACAATTCCAGTTCATAAATCCCGCCGGCCGCGGTGGCCGAGGGGACTGAGGCGCTCCAGTCGCGGTCAGCACGGCAACTACGGTCGGGGGTTCGAATGCCCCCCTCAGGCATGGATATTTGTGCCGTCCTTAGTATTAATTAGTTCATAAGTAGTTTGTAAGTTTAGGGACTGATGACCCCGTAGTTAAGTCCCATAAGCTATACAAACATTTAAACATTTTCATCAATCCCGGACATCAGGGTGGCGACCTATAGTTCGACCGTCCCCACAGTCGGCAGCGATGCTGCGGAACCCGAGGGCGTCCTTGGCGTCGCGGCTCTTCGGCGGAGCAGCGACGGCAGCGACGTCGGAGGGCGGAGGCGTGACAGGTTCCTTGGTTGGCTTCCGACTGCCGAGGCTAGCTTTTCCCCCTTTATTGTGATTCAACACTAGCACTACTTACAATGCCAGTAGACTGGCAGCAGCCCGATGGGCTGCTCTTCATCCGAGAGAAATGAAAATATGGACATTTAAAAATAGAACAGGAAATAAAATAACGGTGAATTTAGATCCAAAAGTCAGCAAACTTTCAGCCGACTAGTTGCAAAAATGGTTTATGTTGTGTTCACGGAAAACAACACTATCACTACTACACAGAACACTGGCGTGCACTGGCTGTACGAATACCCGCGAAGTGAGCTCGTACCTGGTAAACAACACACTGCGCGCAGAGCACAACTCCGCGCTGTTTGTGTCATTGACTCGTCCGTGGCGTGCTCTGGCGTTTGCCGCATTTTCCCCCGGCGCACTCTCGCGGCCGACTCCCGATATATGTCATCGGCTGTGTGTGTGCCTTATAGCAGTTTACATGCATAAACTTTGACCTAGCAAAAGTAATTTTGCCTTCTTCCGTAGTATTGCCTAATACAATATAGTACAGCGATCATTTGAATAATGGTAAAATACAGAAGGGTTTCTAAAATAAGTAAGAAAATTAAAATTACAGCATTAGATGAGAATGTACTTACATTTAGCTCGTATTAAAATAGTTGTTAAATAATGTTAAATAAATTGTGGCTGTCTCCATGTCATCCAGTCCCACCTCACCGAGTTCGCCTCATGGTGCAACCGGTGGCTTCTCTCCGTCAATCCTGACAAATCCCAGGCAATTATCATAGGTCGTACCACCCGCTCCTTCCGTCTCCATGATTTCTACCTCACCCTCCACAACCGCCCTATCCGCCACACCCCCACCCTGAAGTACCTTGGCCTAACCCTCGACCGTAACCTCTCCTGGACCCCCCACCTCCGCACTGTCCGACAGAAAGCCCTCTCCCGCCTTAACCTCCTCAAACTCCTCACCGGCCGGACGTGGGGTCTCAGCCCCTCCACCATTCTCTACACCTACCGGTCCCTCATGCGTCCTGTCCTTTGCAGCTTCCATCCTGCCTGGATCTCCGCTCCCACATCCTACTATAAAACCCTCCAAGTCCTCGAGCGCCACGCCCTCCGCCTCGCCTACCGCATCCGGATCCCGTCCCCCACGCGGATCCTGTATGACCTGATCCCGTTTCCCCACCTCCTCGAATATCTCCAGCGTATCCGTATCCTCTATACCACCCGTAAAATAGACTCCTACAACCCCCTGGTCCACCCCATCCTTACCAACCCTGGGCCTCTGCCACGCCTCTACCGCCTTATACCCCCTTCCCTTCATCACCACACCCTCCATGTCCTCTCCCAGGGTAATTTCCGCCGCCTCCCCCTTCCTGATGACGTCCTCCGTTCCGACATCTACCCGTCCTACCAGCTCTGATCCCCCACCCATAGATAAAGTGCCCACTCTCCTCCCTCCCCTTCCGCTCCCCCGCTTGGCTAGCCCCCTCCCTGACCTGGAGTCCCTACGGCTCTTCCCTGCCGCCCCCCTTTTCTTCACCGCCGTTTTTTTTCTCCCCTCTCCCCCACGCTTTGCTCCGCCCCCTTTTTATCGGGGTCCTGGACCGACAGTTTTACAAGTGCTACGTCAAGTGTTGTGTATTGTGCTACAGTGAAGTGTGTGTTTTTTAACTGCGTCCACCGCAACCAGACAAGCGTCGCACCGTGTATTTTACTTAGTGTCTCCGTGTACTCGCCGTCCTGTGTTCTTGTCGTCCAACGTGTGCTTTTTAAGTCACCGTGGCTCCTCGTTTTTAACTGACTACATCCGGTTTTTGTTCACCTGTCAACTGTTTGTACCTCCAATTGTCGCCATGTATGTGTCATTGTTCCTCCGTTGATTCTTCGCCTGTCATGTATTTTAAATTTCATCTCATCAATGTATTTTATTCTCTCGGCTGAAGAGCAGCCTCTGGAGCTGCTGCCAGCCTACTGGTGTAATCGCTGGTGTAGAAATACAATAAAGAAAAAAAAAAAAAAAACTCCATGTCATAGAATAAAAAGTAGAATGTAAAACATATCTACAACATAAAATTGTGGAGCACGGCCACACACAGGTCGAGTGAGCACTGCGTACTGGCAGAGGCGTAGGAGCCCTAGTGACGTGCGCCCGCACTATACTAGGTGGCGCCAAGAGGGCTGATGGGCGTGCGCGCAGTCGCGGACGCGAATGAATTTGAAGAGAAGACAAATGTGTGTAATGTGATACTGACAGAATACAGATAAGGTAAAGAAAGATGGGAAATCAGACGAGAAATAACGTGCAAAGAAATATGGAGCCGAGTCATGTGCATGGCACAATATATATACCTGCATACACGCAAAAATTGAAGATAGGAAATATTCAGCGGCCATACATATAGTACATGAAACACAAACTAAGAATAAATAGCACGAACGCGATGGGAGGGAAGTGCATAAACATTATGCATCACAACGTTAGAAAACTATAAACAAGTGCACCACCAGAATTCTGAGGACAATGCCATGCAGGAACAAGTATTGCATTAACAAATGAATATCTCACTGTCAGTTTTATCAAGGTGCGATTTGCTACTAAGTAATGTTGAAAACTGTTGGGAGGTCTTTTTATCAATGATGCGTTGCACTACACCTGTATCGTAGACGTTATTTATGACTAACGAACTTTATTGTGTTAATTTCCTTTTCTAAGTTATAAGGCGACAGGAAAGTTGTGAAAGCACGATTAATAGCGGAATCAAAAAACGCTAATTTATGTGATCTTGGGTGTGCACAATGAGCTGGAATAATTATATCAGAGTATGCTGACTTGCCGAAACATTGGCCAAGGTTTATGCATGTAAACCATTTTTGCAACTGGTCGGCTGAAACTTTGTTGACTTTTGGGTCGCGTTCCACCGTTGCTGAACTGCAGCCATATTTAAAATTTTAAAATGGTGAATTTAGACGTATACATTGTGACAATTTGAAATACAGACAGCTTGACAGGTAAGTAAAAGCACATTTAGTCTGTTAAAACGGAGAGCAACGGTGACATTAAAAACATACAGCATGACAGCAAACACAGGACGGCGAGTACAATATTAAAACACACGATGCGACGCTTGTTTGCTGGCGGAAGACACAGATAAAAACACACGTAATGAAGCGCTTCACAACACAACACTGAACGAAGCATTGTTAAAACTGACGTAGCAGGGCCCCGCGGGGTAGGGGAAGGCGGGAAGTGCGGAGGAAGAGGAGAAGAAGGGGGAAGAGGAGGCGGAAGAGGAGGTGTAGGGACTCCAGGGTAGGGAGGGGGTGGCCAAGGGGGGAACGGAAGAGGAAGGGGAGGGAAGAAGGGGAGCTTCATCTACGGGGAGGAATCAGGGTTGGCAAGATGTCAGGAGGGAGGACATCATCAGGAAGGAGGAGGTGGCGGAAGTTACCCTGGGAAAGGACGTGGAGAGTGTGGAGATGAAGGGAGGGAGGGGTCCAGCGGTAGAGGCGTTGCAGAGGCCTGGGCTTGGTTAGGATGGGGTACACCAGGGGGTTGTGGGAGTGTATATCGCGGGTGTTGGAGAGGATCTGGATGTGTTCAAGTTATTGGAGGAGGTGTAGAAAAGGGGTAAGATCATATAGGATCCGCGTGGGGGAGGGGAGCCGGATGCGATAGGCGAGGCGGAGGGCGTGGCGTTCAAGGATTTGGAGGGTCTCGTAGTAGGAAGGGGATGCGGAAATCCAGGCGGGATGGAAACTGCAGAGGACCCGTGGCTAGGCGGTGCTCGTCCTTACATATGCACGCGAAAAGATATCTGCCTGCCCTAACTCCGCGATCATATGTACGGCGGACGGGAGTAGGTCCCCTTTTACTGTGCCCTCTAGTCGTGCTGCTAACGCCGCCTGCGAAATGGTGTGGGCCTATGGATTGTTCGCCTAGCTACCCGGCAACCCGCGACGCATCCGTGTCGTGCGTGTTGCCGCTGCTGTAGGCGGACAGGACACATTCGATAACTTTCCACTTTTATCACCGCTGACAGTACTGTTTATGTGAAAAAATTCCGTGTTGCACCATCGTTCGGTAACCATGATAAACTGTGGGTCCCTTTATATCTCGCTGGATAAGTCATAGGTCAGAAGAAGGCAACGGCATACCACCTTCAAACAGGACCACGCCTAGGAAACCACTGTGGATTTTTTTTTTTTTTTTTTTTTTTTTTTTTTTTTTTTTTTTTTTTTTTTTTTTTTTTTTTTTCCCTCAAACTAATCGTCGAATTGTTGACTGCTGTATCTTACTTTCCTTCAGATGGAATGTTAATCATTCCAAAACAGTCTCCAAGTCCGCATGTACGGAACAATGTAAGCCCATCGGATAAAAAAAAAAGCAATATCTGAAGAACGAAATACCATTAAACACTCAGTTTAAAATAAAATTCCAGTATCTCCACTCACTTTCATAAGTTTCCACGTGCGAGTTGGCTTCAATTGAACACAGAAATGAAGTGTGACCCAAGAACCGAACGGAGAAGATAAATGCAGAATAAACGACGGGGCAGCGTGAGTTCTGGCGCCGCGGTGGACTGGCCGAGCGCTGTAAGGCGCCTTGCTGCGTAGCGCGCGGTTGCACACCGTAGGAGGTTCGAGTCCTCCCTGGGGCATGTGTCTGTGTGTGTGTGTGTGTGTGTGTGTGTGTGTGTGTGTGTGTGTGTGTGTGTGTGTGTGCGTGTGTGTTTGTGGTACTTACGTTAGTTTAAATAGTTTGTACGCCTAGCGACTTATGACGCTAACAATTTCGTTTCGCTCTCGTCTGGTAAAAAGAAAAATAGTTTACCTCAGCTTCTGGCATTGTTTGGCTGCACAATTCCATACTCGAATAAACTCTCTTACGGTGGTTCCACTGTGAGGTCTTTCCGCATAGAAACTGTATAGGCCTAGCTTAACTCATAACATCTACTTCTTCTCAAACATGAAGAAAGCGTTATATTGAAGGAGAGACATTGAATTAAACTTTTTTCCGCGGCGATGATTTCTTGTAAACACTAAGTCACCATGACCTAATAGATACGACGAGTGCCCGAACTGTCTTGAAGCTGGTCTCTCTCTACTGCAGAAGGTTCAATTCTGCCTCATGTATCCATATATAAACACATATCAACTTATCAAAGTTATCTAGGCTCTCCAATAGCAGAATAGCAGCCCAGCGATGAATGTTGAAGGGAATGATGCTGCCTACCTTGTATGTGAAGCACAGATGATGTCAAGGATGATGGAGAGGCATTGAATACAAATTTGTGCTACAGCCAGGATTCGAAACATGGACCTCCGTCACATGAGACAGAATTGAATTTTGTGTTATGGAAGGAAACGTGCTTTAAGACGGGCCGTGCATTCACCATATACATCAGGTGGCGGAGGATTTGTGGATATAGAGCTTGCTTAGTTAACAGGAGGTCTGGGTTCAAATCCTTGCCAGCTCACAATTTTTTTATTGAATACTTCTCCTTCCGTGATATTATGTAAAAAATCCCAAACGGTGCTGTTTCTTTTCTTTATTTATATTGTAGGCCTATTAGGGAAATAACTCCATCATCAGCTATCCGTAAGTAATATGATATAATAATATAGGTATTCCTAATGAAAAAACTTTTAAATTCGAGTTATTTTACGTACATAGATGTTCTTATCGTCGGTTGTCAATGTTTTCCTTATTATATCAACCCCAAATGGTAACAACAGTAAGTTAGTTTGTTGCTGGCTGGATTACTCCGATGTAATTTTCGGATTTTTATTACGTATTTTTACGTTGCTATAAACGTGACAGCTCGTTGACAGATGACAGAGATATTGTATGGTTACAGCATGGACCAAAGAAAACATAGACTGCACGTGACGTCATTATATTGAAACCATTATCTAAGTCACGTGACTCGGGGCAAGAAACCGCTTTGATCATTATGAATAATGTTAACAGTTGTTAATTTGTGCCTTACAGTGCAAATTAAGCTTAGATTTTAACAATAAAACGTATTATTGTATTCTTTTACACATTTAGCAGTATAGCTATCATTAGTTCACCGCAGTTGCCATGATTAATGCGATGGTAACTCGTTTTACATGTGTCGTTCCTTGATTTTACGTATCGAACTTTTTTTATTTTTATTTTTATTTTATTTTAATTTTTTAAGAGACGCTACAAGACTACCGCATTTAAGCAAATGAATGGTTTTTTAATTTGTAGCTTACACAGGAGTTGAAATACTTTATTAAGCAACAGCAGTTTTCTTACGCTTCCACATTACATGTGAAATGTTTTGCTCTGCTTTTATAAGAAGTGAAATCTGTTTGTATCCATAATGCCCAATATTAATACAGTACACGCGTTTATATTATACAACTTTTCTCACATACAGTAATGCAAAAACATAAAACAAGCATAACAATCGCTATTTACATTAACCCTTTCAGATCCTCTGGCTACAAATGTGTACATAACTTCTGCAGTTTCTAAGATGGTTCTGAAGCATTTTTTCTAAATGGAAAGAACAAGTATACGACACCTGAGTGTTCAATCATTTCACCATGCACAATTACTGCCACCTACGGAAGACCACTATAAAATATTAAGAAGCGAGTGTTGCCCTGTGCAGCAGTGTACGAATTTCAAAGAACACTGAAATTGTGTATTCCAACGTATAACTGAAAGTATTTTGCGATGTAGTTATTGAACGATCAGTTGTGCAACAGTTTGCAACACTCTTTGTGGGTTGATAAGCTTTGCAGCCACCTATAGTTCAGGTATCGATATCCAGTATAACGTGGCAGAGTTGCTACATATATTGAGATATCGATAACAAAACTTATTAGTTGCTACAAGCTTACGCCTACAACAATGTGCACCTCCGAGAGGATTTTTCTTTAACCGTGTGTTATCCTAATGAACAAGGGCATCGGTGATAACATTCAGTGCGGTGAACATCGGTTGCATTGCAAAAAACAGTGATAAAGTTACCAGGAGTCAGAAAGAGCAATATTATCAAACAAAATTACCACTAAAAAAATTCCATTTACGGTCGCCAGTCCTTTAGGGACAACAATTACCAAGTATCTCAATGACTCGATAATTACTGAATAAGTAAAGTATTTCCTAAAAATTTAGAGAACATTAACAAACGTAATTTAAATGTAACATTTATGTAGTGTGGTCGCTTTCTAAGGTAGCAGACAGCCTCAACATAATCTATACTTGTAAGTAAATATTATATGGAAATGGAAAAATTCAATTAAAGCCCTTGCTAGAACCAACAATGTGCTGAATGGAAAAATCTACGATTCTATAGGTAATTATTAAACTTCAGAAACTAACTTAGCCAACTTTCAATTCAGGCCTACTTCACAATATTCACGAATCACTTTAAGAAAAAATGTTATTCTGTGTTACCATAGTATAATCACTTCAAAATAGCAATCTCTTAGTAAAACGCTGTTCATGAATTATTTATAACACTAGCAAGCTTATATTTTCATTAACTACTGAATGTAAGATTGTTGTGTAATAAATTACTGTCCTCTGAGTAATTAATTGTCTTCTATTTAACAATTTGGCAAAGCAACACAGTGGTCCCTGAATCTGATATGCTACTCTCGTTTACGCACAAATTACTATGCACTGAATTTACGTAACACCAAAGTTTATATCAGTGCTCAATAATTTTTAATAATCTGATTTGAATTTATCACTTCAGAAAACTTTATTAATGAACTAACTGAAACTACATTTGCTCAGTGGAGATAAGTTTACTCTACTGTTTACATTCAATGCAAACTCCACTATATATTTAAGCAAAGCAAACGTTATTAGAATCGTTTATAGTTATTTTAGTGGGTCTCTCCGAATAATCACTGTACCAAAGGATAGGACCCTACTTGGATAAACGACATAGGACAATAATGGGATCAAAGTCAATTCTCATTAAAAGAAGTAATTATTCAAAATTCTGAACAAAATTGAGGATCGGACTGTTACACATAATAAAAAACTTTCCTACTTGACTGTCGAAGTTTGGCGCTGCAGTGTGGCTCCATGTGGTGCAATATGTTGCTTTACTGGCTCTTGAAGTATGTGACCAAAAACCAATCTTCTTAGCGTCGGAATATTAAGCCACCAATTTATGCCAGTACTTAACAACAGCAACAATATTTCATCCGAGGCCATATTACGATCTTCTTGTAGGTAAAGGCCTCCAGAACATAGCCACCAAGAAACAAAGGCACCTCAGTACATTCCACTGTGCCTACCACCACTGCAACTGCACGTTATCACGTCTCAGACCGTAATCCCTTGCCACACACTAGCCACTGCGCCAGCCGACAACTTCCCGCGTTTTCCCACCTCTTCGCTCCCACACAGTCAGTATCCGTTACGGCGGGGATGCCCCCCGTCTTTTCTGCTCCAGTACAATTTACAAAAGCCCTCAGTCAGAACCTCTACAAGTTTTTCAGCATACACAAATATTAACACAAGCATATTGCATTAACAATATTACTCATATATTTAACAAAACGCATTTTCTAACCTTCTTCAATATAAAAGGCATTTTAAATGAACACAAGTTTCAAAGATAGGTTACTCATTGGGCCGTATGAATAACATGGAGTATCTACTTTATACTCTGGATTCCAGAGAACATACTCAGATTCGCATGGATAAAGTGAGTCGGAGAATATACTTCAGCCGAGTATGTTCTCGGCGTGAGTAACGGGGTGGGAGAAGTTGCTCACAGCAGAGAACATTCTCCAATTTCATATGAATAAAACTGCAGAAGTTTCTCACGACGGGAGAACATTCTCAGATTTCTGGAGTGAGCTCTATGGCATACTCCGTGCTGAGTAACTTCTATTAAGGTTACGTTTTATTGAGGTTTATAATAAAAATGACAACAATTTTGTTACTTAGAAGGCAAAAGCGAGTTCCTTTATATGTAGCCTTTAAGAAATACGAGGGGATCTATAAAGATAATACAAATAAAAACATTTTGTTGACGAGTATGTTCCTTCGGAAAAATCGTGTGACACTTCCAGCATTTTATACAGTGACGAGATTGATGTAAGAGGTGTTTTCATTACCAACATAAAAATAAAACACAAATGGATTCAGCTGCGTGTTTACTCATTTGTTTGGTGCGTATATTTACAGTTGTAAACAGTCACATACCAAAATAATATTTTTTTTAAATAGGGTCTATTAGTAAGACCTTATGCTGTTAGTTCCAAATAAAGTGTATCCCAGGACTTCACAGTTTCTATCACAAAATAAATATTGCTGCAATACCAGGTAGGCCTACTGAAGTACTGTTTCTATCCAAACCGGTTGGCTATTTATGATGCGTTTTCTGACTTCGTAATCGTAACTTCTGTCATGTTAGAAGTAAGTAAACACGACAGGAAAATTATTAACTGATTAATTACATACCTAGCAGCGTGTTTCTTATTCAAAATCGCATGGCCTAACGCTTATGAGCAAACCATTGGGTGTCATATTTAACAAGGCCTATCTCATGTTAGAACACTCCGACAGCATTCCACGTTGTAACAGATGAATATGTAGTGCATTGTTATTATATCGTTCGCAAATTGTGCTAACCGTACTTCATTAACAAACGAGTTTCTCGCGTGACGAAAATTTTGCATCGCCAGCAGAATACATTTTCGTAAAAAGTGCATATTTAGTCTTAATAATATGCTCCTTCACAACAAACTAATATCTAACACAGTCCAGTTCTTTCTGAACACGTCGATGCCTACTCCATATTTGTACACTTAATAATTTGCCTGATTGGGCTAGTTTAAAGAAATACACGATGGGACAGCTGATCTGTGGCGGATATGACACGCGGAGAACTTACTCAAATAGGAGGGGAGGTAGCGAGAATGAACTACCTGCTCAGAGCATATGCTTCGAAGTTTTTATTCATACGAATTTGAGAACTTACTCAGAGAACGCTCTTTTGCTCTGAGAATCTTCTCTGGAGCATGTGCTCTTTTTTATTCATACGACACATTGCATACATCAATATCTTGTACACAGTTTTTCCAATAATAAATTGAAGCATTATAAAATGAATAAATAAATTAATTAATTATGGTGTCACAAGTTGGTACTACAAAATTAATTAATTTAGTCCCTTAAGTGTATAACAGCATTAAAAATAATTTCCTTGATAGAGAAAAAATCAGGTCTGAAAGGATTAAATAATAATGTGGTGACGAAATATTATTGAAGCTCTCGACAAGATTGTGTTCAGGCATACAGTCATTCAATCACAAAGAAATGTGCAGAAACCAGACATAATTTTTTATTGGATAACTTGCGAAGGTTTTTCCGGAAGAGAATATCGGAATATAGTTTCCAAATATTCCTGAAATATCCGCATCACTCGTTTCTATGTGAACTCAGGCACGTTCGATGCTTTGCGGTGGCTTCAGCTCTTTACGACAGATCCGGCTCACTGTGAACGAGTGTGTGGGACGTTCTATGCAGTGCGTGGGCTTTTGGAGATGGTCCTTGGAGCGTTGCTGCCCCACCCCCCACCCCTGTGGGGCAGGCCTAAAGTGCGTAGCTGCGTTGCGTGGGCGCGTGTGGGCTGCCGAGGCTCGCCCACGCAGTATCCTCTCCTGCTGTGGCACGGCCACCTATTCCTTGACACCTCCTACATCATGCCACACCGCTAACCCTCACCCACTGCTGCTTCAGTCGACAAGGTGCTTCCAGATTCAGCGCTCTATAACCTGGAACAGCGTTCGCGGGGCAGAATCCGTGATAAACAGGATATTCCCTACACGTCGTAACAACTACAGTCAAAGATTTACTACCTTGTTCCCAGTTACGACGCATGTTAAATATTCGAGGCTAAAACTGCGTGGAGGAGCTTCATTACGCTTTGTTGTCATTGGAACGCTGGAATATGCTGAGACGTAGACATAAAGCTCACTACGTCAAATTACGTCTCTGAATTTAACTAGGGTAAGGTGGTACAATTTCGATCATTTCGGACAAATGTTATTATAACTGGAAATAAATTGACAAAAGGAATAATTTTAACTATGGAACTTGTTCTTGGGTGTTTAATGAATATGTAACACAAATATTATACAGATACAAATATTGGTATCAACACAAAAAAATGTTACGGAATTGAGAAAAATCGATCGAAAATGTATCACACTAGCTACAATTGTGATCACTTCCTCGTACAATTTTGATTACGGGCATCTTCCACATAAAAAGCACTTTTTCTGTCACGCACCAACGGATACTTCGTGGTACCAAACACTGCATTTTTGGCAGCGAATCCAGTCACCCTTTAATTAGATGATTTATAAGAGCATGTTAGCTTCACTTACCTCTTTAAAGGGAAAAAATTATATCTCCTTACCGCAAAGCGGTGTATTCCTCTAAAAGACAGGAGGAGCTGTAGAAACCTGCTACTCTACAACGCAACACAACGATACATTACGACACAAAAAAAGGGCGCGAAAACTTACGTTGATCCGAATTGTACCTATATAGAAATTGTACCACCTTACCCTACATTGTATTTCATATATAATATTAAAATATCAGGATGCGGTAGTAAAGAGGAATTGTAATAAAATATGCCATCCAACGTGTGTTCAATTTTTAACTATAAGAGGTATTCCGTCGTGTGCCGACTTCAATTAAGACATTTATTTTGTCCCAGACGCTTTTCGTTTTCATTCTAAAGTCATTTTCTGTGGTCTGTAAATGACACAAAGGTTTGTACTATATGTTTTGTACATTTATATTAAAAACAGTTTATTTAACTTCTAAATCTTCATATACATTGATAGTGACGGGGTCAAATATCTCACGAAATAAGCATCAAACGATAATACTGCAAAAAAAATCAAACTTTTCTAGCTTGAATGGCGAAAACAGATGGCCCGCTAGATGGCGTTGCCATAGATCAAACGGATATCAACTGCATTTTTTTTAAATAGGTACTCCAATTTCCATTACATATTCGTCAACTACATATATAAATATGAATGTTTTATTTGGAACACTTTTTTCGCTTTGTGATAGATGGCGGTGTAATAGTCACAAACGTATAAGTACGTGGTATCGCGTGACATTTCGCCAGTGTGGACAGTACTTGCTTCGTGATACGTTACTCTTGTTAAAATGGACCGTTTATGAATTGCAGAAAAGATCAATATGATATTTATTTATTGCTATTGTGATAAAAAAGTCCAACGGACCTGAGCTATGTATGATGATCGTTATCCTGAAAAACATCATCCAAGTGTCCAGACCTTTCGTCGGATACTTACGTAATTTAACGAGACAGGAAGTATCCAGCCACAAGTGAAACGTCAACCACGACCTGCAACAAATGATGATGCCCAAGTAACTGTTTTAGCTGCAGTTGTGGCTAATCCGCACATCAGTAGCAGACAAATTGAGCGAGAATCGGGAATCTCGAAAACGTCGGTGTTGAGAATTCTACGTCAACAAAAATTTCCCTGTACCATATTTCTATGCACCAGGATTTGCATGGCGAAGACTTTAAACAGAGTGTACAGTTTTACCACTGGGCACAAAATAAATTACGGGATGATAACAGAATTTTTTCATGCGTTCTGTATAGTGATGAAGCGTCATTCACAATCTGAGGTAACGTAAACCGGCATTGGAAAATCCACGGTGGCTGCGACAAGTGGATCATCAGCGACCTTGGCGGGTTAGTGTATGGTGTATGGGAGGAAGAATAATTGGCTCCTATTTTGTCGATGGCAATCTGAATGGTGCAATGTATGCTGATTTTTTACGTAATGTTCTACCGATTTTACTACAAGATGTTTCACTGCATGACAGGATGGCGATGTACTTTCAACATGATGGATGTCCGGCACATGGATCGCGTGCAGTTGAAGCGGTCTTAAATGGAAATTTAATGACAGGTGGATTGGTCGTAGAAGCACCATACCATGTCCCACAGGTTTCCGCATCTTACATCCCCGGATATCTCTCTGTGGGGAAAATTGAAGGATATTTGTTATCGTGATTCACCGACAACGAATAAAAACATGCGTCAGCGCATTGTCAATGCATGTGGGAACATTACTGAAGGCGAACTACTCGATGTTCAGAGGAATTAGGTTACGCGTATTGCCAAATGCATTGAATGACCTTATTTTGAAAATTGGTAATTACAGGTAATCACACATTAACAGCATGCATTCTCATAATGTATGATAATTTCTCAAAAGTGCATGACATGGTAATTCTGTCGGAGACCGCAAAAGATCTGGAAGAGCAATTGAATGGAATGGGCAATGTCTTGAAAGGAAGATATTAGATGAACCTTAACAAGAGTAAAACGAAAGTAATGGAATGTAATGTTAGAAAATGAGACGATGCTGAAGGAATTAGATTACGTAATGAGACAATAAAAGTAGTAGATGAATTTTGTTATTTGGGTTGTAAGATAACTTCTGATGCCCGAAGTAAAGAAGATGTAAAATGCAGAATGGCTGTGGGAAGAAAAGCGTTTCTAAAGAAGCGAAACTTGTTAACATCCAATATTAATTTAAATGTTAGGAAGTCCTTTCTGAAAGCTTGTGTCTGGAGTGTAGTATTGTATGGGAGTGAAACATGAACGATAAGGAGTTCAGATAAAAAGATGATAGAAGCTTTTGAAATGTGGTGCTACTGAAGAATGATGAAAATTAAATGGGTAGATCACGTTACTAATGAGGAGGTGCTTAACCGAATCGGGGACATAAGGAGTTTCTGGCATATCCTGACTAAGAGAAGGGATAGATTGGTTGGACCCATTCTGAGACATTAAGGAATTGTCGTCAACTTAGCATTAGAAGGAAGTGTATGGGGTAAAATCGTAGAGGGAGACCGAGGGACGAATACAGTAAGCAGGTTTAAAAGGATGTAGGTTGCCGAACGTATTCTCAGATGAATAGACTACTTAAAGAAATGAAAAACTGATTGTGATTAACGTTTTTATTATTTAACCTTTTTAGAAGACTCAAATTTATAAAAACAATAAATTAGATATTTTAACTTCCAAGTTCCGGATAGGTTGACAGAATAGATGACAAGTGTAAGGAATTTCGAAATAAAATAAAGTTGATAGAATGGCTGTATCTTAGCCAACACTATGAACAATGCACAAGTCTTAGTACTCTCCACTGGAGATTCACTAACATTCGCTTCACGACAGAGGTGCTTCGTACAGACGTTCAATGCAATTAAAAAAAAAAAAAAAAAAAAAAAAAAAAAAAAAAAAAACACTTATCTCTTTTCATTCTCCACTCCGAGGAGTGGAGCGGGCTGTTTGAGATCCGGCCCATAAAGAGTCGCGGTTCTATTCAGCCAATATCAGACAAGCTGATAGTGGGGCAAAGGGGGATCCCAATTGGGAACAAGTGGGAGGGGCTTACCAGCTCCGGCATACGCCTTACATCCAAGGAAAACCTCCCGAAAACCTTGGTCGGAGCCGGGGGATTGGGACCAATTTAATTTATCTCCGGGACTTGCCCCGGACAAAAATGGATTATCGAGAGAACACGAATGCACTCACGACAATCAAGGATCGGACGCCCGAGTCACTCTCGTAATCTCGTAGAGACAATGCGCCGAAGTCTTTATCACCTCTTTTCACAAAAATCGCTGTGAGACAGTCGCACCGCTAGTTATAACACACAGAGTTGGCCGCGAGGGTGCGTCTTGCGTTAATTTCTTCCGCTCTGCTTGTGCATGTCTTATGGAAACGCTGGCACTACCGCACTAGTGCCTCCTCTGCAAATGGGATAGTGCGTTCTAAAACACCGCATGGATCGCCGGCCAGTAGTATGTCAGCTAACATCTCGTTTAAGCATTCCTCTCAAAATAAACAGCGCCTTCTGGAATTCACATTCCTCATGTGTCCTAATAAGTGGCAAGTAAACATGCTTTGTGAGAAAAAGGGCTTTCAAAGAGTTTTCTTAAGCATCGCTGTCGTGTTTCCCCAAGGCGGAAGGAGGATTTTTAAGTTGCTGTTATGCTTAAGACCACCCGGGGTGGCCTGCTGTGCGGACCCTTCAGTCCACCTGCGCTTTCTAACCAGCCTCTGCTTTACAAAACCTCTTGGGTGTTTGTTCACTAGTATGTGTCAGCCTTGATTATCTTGTCGCACTTCAGACATGATCTCGTAATTTGCATATCAAATTGTAGTTATTATAGTTGAAAATGTCAGTACCCCATAGAGTTTATATTCAAAAGATTCGTCTGGACGAGTAGAATATAATTGTGAAGTCAGAATATGCAGGAAATGACAGTGAGGAAAACTTGACTTCTTACATATGTTATGATACTTTAGTCCAAAAATTATGACAAATACGAAATTAGGTCGGGTGAAGACTTATATCACTGCAGCTTTTGGTTTTATGTGGACTGGCGAACCTGCAGAAGTTTCCTGTCTGTGAGTCTTTGCCTTTGGTCAAAGCTGAGTGGGCTCAGTCATTCTGGAGGGCAGTGACGTGAGCTTGTGGTTTATGGTGGTGGCTTTGCGTCATTGAAGCTATGATCGCAACGCGATGCGGTCTCACGAATGCCGATATTCTTTACCATCGATGATTCACGAAATAAAGTGATGAATCCGGTACTGAGGCGACTGCAGAGGACGACGACAGTTTTGTTCCAGTGGAAACTGCTGACTCAGTTGATTCATACGTATCAAATGATCGGCAAACAGAATCTGAAACATCTGACAATAATTTACGTCTTGCACAATGTAAACATTGATGTTTTAGAACCAGTAAACACACAGTCCACTATACATCTTTCTTTGTTCTATTATTCAGGTTTCAGATTTGTGGGTGTTCTTCTTCTGAATAATATGCATGTTGGATGTCAGTTCAATAAAAATACTGAGGAGGAACTTCCAGAAACTGTATAATTTTATAATGAAACCAAGGATATAGTTGCCAAATGGCAAGACATTATAGTGTCCAATCTGGCATCCATCGATGATCTGTGCATGCCTTTTACAACATTTTTCACATTTCGATAATCAGAGCTCACACAATATTCAAGTTATGTACATGTAAGGAGACTTCATGGCGAGAATTAATTCTCAGATTAGCAGATGAGCTTCCTTATCCCTGAAATCTGAGGAGAGTAACCAATCTCACCTTGCAAGCATCTGGCACCGGAAATGACTAATATAGAAATAGAAGGCATTGTCAAAATCAAAACAAACAAATGTTTGTAAATATTTCGGACCAAACTGCGTGGTCATCAGTCCGTTAGCTTACAAACTACTTAAACTGAGGTGAACTAACCTAAGGACAAACACACACCCATGCCCCAGGGAGGACTCGAACCTCCACGGCGGGCAACCGTGCGCTCCGCAGCGCGACGCTTTAGACCGCTCGGCTACTCCACCGCGGCTTGTCAAAATCATGTTTCCTATAAGTTAGAACAGGGGAATGAAACATCAAACTTACGTTTCAACTCCAACAAGTACAGTATGTGTGCAAAAGCTGCCAAGCCAAAAGATTTGGTCACGGTCTGCACGGCCATTATGGTCGGGGGTTCGAATCCCCCTCGGGCATGGATATTTATGCCGTCCTTAGTATTAGCTAGTTCATAAGTAGTTTGTAAGTTTAGGGACTGATGACCCCGTAGTTAAGTCACATAAGCTATACAAACGTTTGAACATTTTCTTTGAGCCAAAATATTTGTTCAATATCTGAACTGTGAATCCACCCCAGCCCTTAAAATACTGTCAACTATATGTTCTTGAATATTTCGAAACACAATTATAGACTGAAATTGTTTGTTGTCATATTTTTGTCCCTTGATTGCAATAGGCAAGAACACATATTGCGTTTTAGCCTCTTTTACAAATACTCGGTACTTATCTTATATGCCAGTAAAGGTAAAAATACTATTACTAGTCACATAAATTGTATGATCTGACTCTGTTTCAATCCTTCTATCAAGTTAAACATTGTACAATTTTTTCGCTTACTTCTTTGAATTTTTAGTAGAAGACTGTAGAATTTCCTTCGTAAAACTATAATGAAACTAACACTTATCTTTGAAAATTTACTTTTGACTGTGTACTATTCATTTTAGAGAACAAATAATATTTTTCTTGTACATTGGTTTGTTTTTGAATGTAATGAAAACATGTAGAAACTCACAACACTAACCAAATATCACTAAAATTGTAGTTTCCCAGTGTGATCCAGAAGTGACCCACATAGTGCTACCATGGTTACAGAAAGATCTGGTACTTCTACTGTTAAAATCTGGATCTGATATTTTACTCAAATGTTTTAAAGTCGTCCATCAACCCACCTGACAACTAGTGCATCGCCAGCCATAGTTTGGTCAGCCATGGTTTAGACTATGGTGTTAGTATGTAAATATGGATTAAAGACACTGTATGGTCATGGTAAGCATTGAGGTGAACCATATTATGTATAAAATAGCAACCAATACATCCATTTCCTATAATAAGGTATTGTTAAAAATCAAAGAGTAAATAGATTTTCTAAAGAGTAATTATTGTTCAACATGTGGTGTTACCTTATGCATAAGCGGCTTCAGAGTGTGACAGTTTGCCAGCGATAGAGCTGCACTTGTGCAGAGCTGTTGTCGAGTTACATAAGCAGCTATGCACAGGCGCAGTTCAGCACCATGAGCATGTGGTAGAGGTGGATAACCCACTCAGGAGCTGGCTCGTTGTGGTGAGCGAGTGAGCCATGACTCTGTAAAAGTGAGCAACGGCTCTTTGGGAGCGGCCTTGGTTCATTTGTGAGCTGGATCACTAGTGAACCGCTGAGCCAGTCAACGGCTTTTTTGAGCTGTGGCTCTTTCGTGAACCGGATCACTTATGAACCGTAAACTGCTGAGCCGATATACAGCTCTTTTGAACTGTTTAGGATCTGAATCGGTTCACTCGTGAACCCGATCTTATGAGCTGTCTTGTTCTACTGAGGAAATGACTTATTGAGAGAATGTTTATGACATTTTGAGACTATAGGTGTAGGTTGTCTAAGAATATAGAGTGATAATTATTTTGCACTTACAGATGGGTAGTCTACACTGGTTACAATATAATTACATAACTGATATGCTGTCCAGGCTAAAGTTTCACACATTTAAGATACTTTCCTTTACTCTGTCAATTAATTTGCAAGTTATGGACTTTTACACAGTGGATACATTCTTTTGGACCCCTCTGTATAAGCGGCTCAAGTGTGTGTCTGTTTGTCGCAGAGCTGTTGTCGAGTACCATAAGCAGCTATGCGGAGGGGCGGGGGAGGGAGGGAGAAATTGCCTGCACAGATCAGCGAAGATTTCGCCGTTCTGCGCATGGCGTCACCATAGGAGCATGCGGTGGCGCACGGCTACATTTATTTACCGAGGTGCGTGGTATTTGCGGTTTTCGACAGAATTTTTCTGTTATAATGTCCGGCTGTACTGTAAAAGGGCGCCTGTCTGACAGCAGGAAGACAAAAGGAGCTGATGTAAGCTATCCATCATTCGTTTCCAAAAGACATTAAGCTTTAGAAAGTATGGAATCCGAAGTGTCACAGGAAAGATCGAGAAAGTGGAAGCAACAAACTTTTTTCAACTTCTAAATGATGTGTTTGACATCCTGAACGCCACAAGAGTCAACAAGATCTCAATATCGTGTGGTTATGGGATTCACAAGGATGTACAGGAAAGAATTTTAAGGGATCTGTACTCGTGTGTGGAAATTTTTTTCCTCACAGATAAGAGGCATCGTTCAGTTTCATTTGAATTCCTCTCCAACAGAGGTAAAACATCGATTGCGGCTGCTACTCTTGGGCCACAATGCAAACGATATCCCTCGTCAAACGACACTTCAGTTTAGGCAGATGACGGACGGATTTTTGACGTCACGTCTGTTCAATGGAATTTTGTCTGACATGAATGAGGCACTAGAAATGATCGATGGTGAAAGAGAGCTGCAAAGTATTAACTTTTCTGTTCAAACTTCACCAAAATAATCTGCTGTCAAAGAGGCATCTGTCTTCTCTGCAGAAGGATTTCGGTATCTGGCTGGCTACATCGCATATCGTGCAAAGAATGCCGACAAATCTCTCGAACATCTTCTAATGATATTTTAAGTCCTCCAACATATCCTGGACATTTTAGTTTTGTATCGCAGTGTGCTTACAGTATCGTCAGATGAGTGGCTTCACAAAGTGTCTCAGTTTGAATTGATTTTCAAAGAACTTAACGGTACAGACACTATTTCAAAGGTAAACAATCTAAAAACAAAGAAAGCTAAATATCCAGATTTTCCCTGGACATAATGAAACTTTATGATAGAACTAGACTTTTCATTAGCATGAGTTTTCCTAATACTGAACTCAAAATGCAAAAAGTAGCATCAGCACAAAAGTGGAAATCACAGCAGTGGTACTCTTCATCCGCTATAAATATCTAAACAGGTAAATCAGCTATTTAAAATCATTTTGTGATAATGTCTAGCAGTAATAACAGGGTTAATGTGTTTGCAAGTCGCTTGCTCGCTTGTCGCTGCTTCGCTTTGGTTCTACGGTGACGTCACAGCGCCAGCCACCCGCAGCACTCCTCGCTTCGAGCCCAACCTTCCTTTTCACAACCTTGGGTATGCGTATGCGCAGTTCTGCAACTAACGTGTGTTTCAGTTTGTCGCCGATAAACGTTTTTACGTGAAGTAACTGCGAAAGAGTAATGCTCTGTGCTAGAGTTGATTTTCCCCCACTGCACTCTACTTCTAGCAATTTAGAAAGTAGAATGGGGAAACGCCGTAGGTAGCAATCAGAGGGTCATCCTCCCCGCCTACCCTGGGTAACTAAATTTGAATTAGCAGAATTGTACAGATATTCCTAATCACAATTCATAATATCTAGGACAGCAGTCAATTCTTTTGACTGCCGAGTTTTTACTAGTTATAGTTATACACGTATATGGGAACTGTAACGGAAACTCTGTTGCTCCTGATTGCAAAGAATACGGCGTACTACTTCCTAACGGCACATTACCAGAGTAAAGAGAGTTTACTGATGTATTCAACACGCTACTTGACTCTGGTACCTTATTAAGCAGTCGTACAGCATCTGATCGTGTAAATGAAAAGACAGTGGATGAAGCAGGAAACATTTTACAGTCGATAAAAGTAGTCATTCAAGAAGCAGACTTAAAACTCTGCGTTCCGCGTAAAAGAGTATGGTGAAAACTACGCATTCACGGGTCCGAACCGTATCATCTGCTCTTTGTTCATTACTTTAGACCATGAGATGAAAGCAGACCTTTGGGATTTTGTCGTTGGATACTTGAAAATCTCTCGGTAATCCCGATTTTACTCACCAATAATAAAGCTAGTTTCACTCCTGACAGCATCAGTAACATTAGTAAGTCATGTCAATCTTCTGGAGAAACCCCACATTCCATTATGGAGATACATTTTCAGGCATGAAATTGGGGAAATGATGGGCAGAGAGAATAAGGAAAGGAATGTACGACTGCATATTCTGCAATTGCCGAGCATTTCAGGGTTCGCTAGTTTTGAGATAAGAGCCGTCTTGGTTGCAGAATAGTTTATTAATGCTGCCTAACTACTTTGAAATCAAGACGGTTTTTATTTCATAATGATCGAGCCAAACTAAGCATTGGAAAAAGATTTTATACTTAATATCTTTGGAATCCGTTTAGGTGGTATAATAGAAATGAAAATTATACAGGGTGTAAACGGTATAAGGCTCCAAAACAAATGGTACATCACGGTGTACTTGACACAAAAACCCTAGTGACGTGTTTGCGTATTTTCTACAGTTGTTCCTGTGTCTGACATGCTCCCTTTGTGATTGAAACCCATTTTGCGTATTCCCGAGGCCGTCTAACCTGGAAAACGCCCAGTCCACGCCACACAGCTCCCGCTACCCGTGTAGCCCAGCACCGTGCGAGGTGGCGCAGTGGTTACAAACTGGACTCGCATTCGGAAGAATGATGTTTCAAATCCACCTCCGGCCATTCAGATTCAGGTATTACGTGATTTCCCTAAATCACTCCAGGAAAATGCCGGGATGGTTCCTTTGAAGGGGCACAGCCAAATTACTTCCACATCCTTACCCAAACTCTCGGAGCGTAAGTTCCGTCTCTAATGACCACGCAGTCGAGGGGACATTAAACTCCAAGCTTCCTTAGAACACGCCGAGTGACAACAGTCGTCGAGTAAGCTGTGCAGAAGTTAATACAACTCTGTTAACAGCATATTAGGGGAGATTTACTGTGGCTTAACTACGTGTCATTCATTTAATTTATGAGGAGGCAAAAGATGTTGCGAGGCCAGCTGTAGGAATTTATAGAGAACGCTTCCCGCAACGACGGCTTCCTGCACGAGAGACATTTGCTGCTTTTCAGCAAAGGTTTGTGTCATTGTCATTCTTTAATTGCACACGATTATTATGCATTTATTTATTAATCAAGCACAGTAGTTATATGAACCTTTTTAAATTTTCGTCTTTAAGCGAAACGTATCATCTATCCTGGTATGCATTCCTTTTTTGTTACATCATGGCAGAATAATATTTACGAGTACGTAATTAATTTTACTTAGATTGAGAGGTACTGGCTCTTTACTGCCCCGGGTTGAAGGCAAAGGACCACAACGCGCCGATCGTAGACTGGAAGCTGAGGAAAGAATTCTCGACCGTATCCAGGAGGGGAGTATCGCACTATCGTTCATCGCATTCTGAAAGAGGAGCGCCCGGGGCCTCACCACATTCAACGCGTACAAGCATCGGAAAAACAAGAGTTCCCTCTACGACTTCTCAGAGTGTTTACTGTTACACAATGCGCAGCATGCTTTTCTCAACAAAATACTCGTCACAGATAAAGCTTTTTTCAGTCGCAAGGAATTAACTAATTTCCATAACGAGCACACCTGGATTGTACAGAAGTGGCAACATTTTTTCATCGAAGATTTTTCGTATAAATGTGTGCGTGAGTACGCTCGATGAATACATGAATCAGCACGGGTTTAGGAAACATCGTTCATGTGAAACTCAGCTTGCCCTTTTCTCACATGACATCTTGCGAGCCATGGACGAAGGGCAACAGGCGGATTGTGTTTTTCTCGACTTAAAAAAGGCGTTCGACGCGGTGCCACACTGCAGACTGCTAACGAAGATACGAGCTTATGGAATAGGTTCACAGATTTGTGACTGGCTGGAAGACTTCCTAAGTAATAGAACGCAGTACGTTGTTCTCGACGGCGAGTGTTCATCAGAGACGAGTGTATCGTCAGGCGTGCCCCAGGGGAGTGTGATAGGACCGCTATTATTTTCTATCTATATAAATGATCTGATGGACAGAGTAAGTTGTAATTTGCGGCTGTTTGCTGAAGATGCTGTGGTGTATGGGAGGTTGTCGTCTGTAACTTACTGTAATAGCATACAGGTTGACTTCGACAAAATTTCTAGTTGGTGCGAAGAATGGCAGCTAGCTCTGATATAGAAAAATGTAAGGTGATGCGCATGAGTAGAAAAAACAATCCTATAATGTTCGAATACAGCATTAGTAGTGAGCTTCTTGATGCTGTCGCGTCGTTCAAATATCTAGGCGACACATTGCAGAGCGATATGAAATGGAACGAGCATGTAAGGACAGTTGTGAGTAAGGCAGACAGCCGACTTCGGTTTATTGGGAGAATTTTGGGAAGATGTACTTCACCTGTAAAGGAGACCGCGTATAAAACGCTTGTACGACTACGTCTTGAGTATTGCTCAAGTATTTGGGACCCGCAGCAGATCGGTTTGAAGGAAGACATAGAGGCGGTTCAGAGGCGAGCAGCTAGATTTGTTACCGGTAGATTCGACCAATGCGCGAGTGTCACGGAAATGCTCCGGCAACTAAATTGGGGATCGCTGGAAGAAAGACTACGTTCTTTTCGTGAATTTCTGTTAAGTAAATTTAGAGAGCCGGAATTTGAAGCTGAGTGTAGTACGATATTGCTGCCGCCTACTTACATTTCGCGTTAAGATCACAAAGACAAATAAGAGAAATTAGGGCTCGTACGGAGGCATATAGGCATTCTTTTTTTCCTCGTTCAATTTGGGAGTGGAATAGGAAAGGAAATGCCTAGTAGTGGTACAGTGTACCCTCCGCCACGCACCTTACGGTGAATTGCGGAGTATATGTATGTAGATGTAGATGGACCTTATTTTTTATCTGCACGTTTGACTGGTAGGTATTACCGAACGATCCTAGAAGAAACATATGCTAGCAACGTTGTTAGAAGACATTTCATTAAGGCATTTGTCATAACATGTGGTTCCTCCACGAAGGTACTCCACTCCACATTGGTCACAGAGTACGTAGATTTTTGGATAGATGATTTCCAAGACGATGGATCGGCCGTTATATCCAGAGGATTTTTACTTCTGGCGGCAATGAAGAAAATTATTTATGCTCAACAAGTTAAGAATATGCGCGAACTGACGCAGAGTAGTGTCAATGCTGCCTACACCATAAGGCGAATACGCGTGTGTGTGATTGAGTGGGATGAAACTGTGTTCGCTGTTATGAATCATTTTTAGGATTGAATGGTTAGTGTTGTATAAAAGGAAATTAAAACTGAATTTAATTTTTCATACGATTGTGTTGTAAAAAGAGGAAGTGGTTGATTGTAAGAAATGCACAAGTACTAGGTAACTGGTTGATTTTGTACTAATGGAAACAAATTTTCTTTGAAATTAGCTGCCGACCGCAGTAGCCCAGCGGTCTGCGGCGTGCAAGTTACAGTCTGCACGGCCGCTACGGTCTGGGGTTCGAATGCTCCCTCGAGCATGTTGTTTGTGTCGTCTATAGTATACGTAGGTCATAAGTAGTTTATAAGCTTAGGGACTGATGACCCCGCAATTAAGTCCCTTCAGCTTAGCAAACATTTGAACATCTTTTTTTTTTTAAATGAGCTTTTCTTTACTACCACGACCTTGATAATGGTAGTGTAAAAGAGAAACGTCTGGTTGTACTTAATTTATTGTTTATCAAAAATGAATTACACACTCTTGACGACCCAATGGCTGTTCAAATTGCTTGCTTTGGTAGCACCTAGCCGACGTGCCGCGTCGTTCTACACATCTGTTGCAGCGAGCGCAGAATAACATAGAGAGGCTATACTGCCTACATCAGCGTACAGGCAGTGAAATCACGGCAGCCATCTCGGATGGGTGTAGAAACGGAGTTGGGCCGATATATGCGTGGTTCTTCAAATGGCGCTCGCCTTAATTACATTGTCATTTGAACCCCTTAAGATTGGAAAACAATTACCAAATTTTTCACGCAAACTGATAGCTCTCAACGTAGAAAAATGTAAGGTGATGTGCATGAGTAGGATTAACAATCCCATAATGTTCTAATACCGCATTTGTAGGGAGCTTCTTGATGTTGTCGCGTCATTCAAATATTGAGGCGTAACATCACAGAGCGATATGAAATGGAACGAACATGTAAGGACAGTTGTGAGTCGGGAGAATTTTGGGAACATTTAGTTCATCTGTAAAGGAGACCGCGTATAAAACGTTTGTACGAGCACGTCTTGAGTATTGCTCAAGTGTTTTGGACCCGCAGCAGATCAGTTTAAAGGAAGACATAGAGGCAGTTCAGAGGCGAGCAGCTAGGTTTGTTACTGGTAGGTTCGACCAATGCGCAAGTGTCACGGAAATGCTCCGGCAAATAAATTTGGGATAGCTGGAGGAAATACGACGTTCTTTTCGTGAAATTCTGATGAGGCAATTTAGAGAGCCGGAATTTGAAGCTGATGTGTAGTACGATCTTGCCGCCGCCTACTTACATTTCGCGTAAAGATCACAAAGACAAGATAAGAGAAATTAGAGCTCGTACGGAGGCATATAGGCAATATTTTTTTTCTCGTTCTATTTGGGAGTGGAATAGGAAAGGAAATGCCTAATAGTGGTACAGTGTACCCTTCACCACGCACCTTACGGTGGATTGCGGAGTATGCATGTAGATGTAGATAATGAAGGAATGCGACAGTGTTCTTAACGAGTACAGTACGTATTTTGTTTGTATAAAAATATAATTGAAACTATTACTTTTATATGCAATCAAAATAACGACATGAAAAAGTTAGTCGCCTGCCACTTTTTTTTAAGGGTGGGGGGGGGGGGGGGCAGGAAATTTTCGGCAGCGAGAAATTTGTAGATAGTGAAATGAACTATTCTTTTTATTTAAACAACGTTTTTATAGCTCCCCTACTTTTCTCACAAATTTGGATAGAATAGAGCGGTGTAACCTTTCAAATTCTACTTGTTACTTCCAGCGAGCTTGCCGACCAGCGTGCACAGATTCTGTTGGCCACTGACTTTGTGTACTTTGTCACCAATTCCGATAAACATTTTTTAATCTGGGATACAATATCCGTTATTAAATAATTATGACTTAATATTTTTTATTTATTTTAGTAGTAACTAGTTGAACCCTTCCCCACTTTGCACGGTTAATCTTTAAGGTTCTTAACTCGAAAACTGTAGAACGTATCGCAATGCCATTTGTTATAATTTCTTCGTTATAATTTTGAGATGAACGTGGATTATATTAAATATCAATACGGAAATGTGGGCTTATTGAAATAAAAATAATAACATAGAATTGTTTACTACTTCCATTCTTTCGTGAAATCTGTAGCATTATTATAACATATAGCCTTTGGCGTTGTCGTCAATTGAGACGTCCAGGCTAAATTGTCGTGTTCGATCGGGAAAACTTCTTCCCCCTGACGTTTCGTTGTCAACAGCGGACAACATCTCCAGAGGTGAGTCGACGACTGGCTTCTCGGCGGTGGATCTGCGGCTTATATAGAGCAGACAGAGGACGCCACCACACGTCACGTACTTCCGACTATGCAACTATCTGTGATTGTCGTAACTTCTCTGGATTACAGGTAATCGATTGTCACGTGATTGGTACAAAGTCTACCACCATATCTTGTCCAATTTTAAACCTTTCTTTCATATTAAAATTGTTTTGATGTTCGTGGATTTCAATAGCCCCTCTGTACATACATACATTTCTTATGGAGGTAACGGTCAGTGTGTGTTTATCTTTTCTGTAGACATTGTGCCCTAAGGTCCCATCCGCCCGTTTAATTACTGACACAACTAAGAAATTCAGTTGTCCTTTACTCTCCTTCTCCATGGTGAATTTTATCTTTAGATTAATACTATTTAGGTGTACCAGAAAATCATTTGAATCCTCTTCACTGTGGTTCCATACTACAAAGGTGTCCTCCACGTACCGATACCACCTCGAAGGGCTTTTGGTGGCCGACCGCACCGCTTGTTTTTCAAAATATCCCATGAATAAATTAGCAATTACAGGACTTAGAGGGCTTCCCATGGTTACCCCTTCAATTTGTTCATGAAATTGAAAATTCGCTGTTATACTGAATACAGGTTGTGAACAATGTCAGAACAAGGCTACTAACCAGTAGGGAACGTATCGACTAGCCGGCCGCGGTGGCCGAGGAGACTGAGGCGCTCCAGTCATGGTCTGCACGGTCACTAGGGTCGGGGGTTCGAATCCCCCCTCGGGCATGGATATTTGTGACGTCCTTAGTATTAAGTAGTTCATAGGTAGTTTAGGGACTGATGGCCCCATAGTCGAGTCCCATAAGCTATACAAACATTTGAACATTCGTATCGGCTATGCAAGAAAGAGCTCCGTCAACCGGGACCATGGTCAACAGTGATATTATGTGAAAACTAACAAAGATGTCACTTGGACTGACAGTAGTCTGCCTCAATTCTTCAATAAGTGAAGAGAATTTTTAATATGATTCTCCGTTTTGTATACGTCTGGTTGTAGCAAAAGAGGCAAGGTGTCTAGCTATCTCTTGCGCTTACTATAGGTCTCCAGCATAAACTATGAGACCTGCGCCAAAGTACCTAGTATAGAGTTATAGAACTCAGGACGATATTATTTATTTTAAAAAAGGCAGCGATATCGTATGTTTAACTTGTACAGATCTCCCACAATCCCTCTATCTGTAGGCCGAAACAGACTGGCGCTAAAAAATGTTCAAAAGTTTGTAGAGCCTATGGGCTAGGGGTCATCAGTCCCTAAACTTACAAACTACTTATGAACTAGCTACAACTAAGGACGGCACAAATATCCATGCCGGAGGGGGGATTCGAACCCCCGACCGTAATGTCCGTGCAGTCCGTGACCGAAGCGCCTCAGTCTCCTCGGCCACCGCGGCCGGCCCGTCTGCCGCCAGCGCTTTAGAAGAGGAAAATTATAAATATGGTTCACTCGTCAAAGGTAGACACATGCTCTCGTAGAATTTATTTATTTAGATCTTTGTGAGTTTTGCAATTCTGTACTATGCACACGGCTTAGCTCTTACAGTTTAGAATTCAGAGCTGAGTACAATGTAGATGCGATAAAGGATTCTACGTTATAATTCTTATTTTAGTTGTTTCAAAGTTCCTACTGACATTAAATATAGCCTGGCTTACGCTCAGGTTAAAGGGACAGATAGAGGAAAAAAATGTGTTTTTGTTTCATATAATAGTAGGATTCGCTATCGCTAGAAAGTCTGTAATTATCTATGGCGAAAACAGATTGTCAAAAAAAGAAACTCCTTAAGATATATCAGAAAGGAATTAACAGACAACGAACTCAATAAACTATCCTATGTTCGCTGGTGTGGCCAGGTGGCGCTCGACACTAGGACGATTCATGCTCTGCAGCCGCCATGTTGGTTGGGTGTCGCGCTCTCCTGCCAACTTCATTTTAAATGTCACTGTAAGGCCTCTCTATGTTATTCTGCGCTGGCTGATTCGATGTTTACATTGCTCGTCGCGCAGTGCATTCGCTAGCTCTCTCTCGCACCACCGAGCGAGTTGATGCAGTGATTAACAGACGGGAAACGCATTCGGAAGGACGTTCGTTGAAATCCACCTCCGGCCATCCAGATTTAGGTTATCCGTGATTTGCCTACATCACTCCAGGCAAATGCCGGTATAGTTCCTTTAAAAGCGTACGGCCGATATCCTTCCCCATCCTTGACCCAACATAGGAACTTGAATTCCGTTTGTTCAAATGCCTGTAATCAAATGTTTGTAGAGTCTATGGGACTTAACTACGGGGTCATCAGTCCCTAAACTTACAAACTACTTATGAACTACTTACAACTAAGGACGGCACAAATATCCTTGCCCGAGGGGGAATTCGAATCCCCGACCGTAGTGGCCGTGCTGACCGTGACTGGAGCGCCTCAGTCCCCTCGGCCACCGCGGGCGGCCTGTCTGTAAATCTATCGGACCAAACTACGTGGTCATCAGTCCGTAGCTTACAAACTACTTAAACCTAGGTAAACTAACCGAAGGGCAAAAACACACACCCATGCCCCAGGGAGGCCTCGAACCTCCACGGCGAGCACCAACCGCGCGCTCCGCAGCGAGGTGCTTTAGACCGCTCGGCTACTCCACCGCGGCAATTCCGTTTGTAATAACCACGCTGTCGACGGTACGTTAAGCCCTAAAGACTAGTCTACACGACGACACTAGGTTGCGACACTAGTAGCATGAAATGAATTGCGCGCAACTGGTTTCGTGTATGTCTGTAGACACGGCGCCAATACTATACACTTCAGTTTCGTTGTTTTGTGAGTGCCATAGTCGCAATAGAATGAAAGTTTTGGTAGTTGTAAGAGTTGAAGCGGAGCTGTTGCTTCTCTCTGTGAAGTCGTTGCATAAGACTAAATATAAAAGATTAAGAAACGTGTTTGAGTTCGTGACTGGATTAAAAAAGACGTCAGCTCGGTTGCTCAGCCACCTTGCTGAAAGAAATTGTTATTGAAGACCCCAGAAGTTATTTTAATCACCAGAGCAGTTCACGTTCCTTTTAAGCACAGTTAGTAGTGCAGTAAAGAAACAAGATACTGTTATGCGTGAAGCATTGTTATCAGAACTGAAATTACAAATTGCTTTACGTTTTTTGTCAAGTAGATATTCGTCTTAAAAAAAATGTTCAAATGTTTGTTAAGCTTATGGGACTTAACTACGGGGTCATCATTCCCTAAACTTACAAATTACTTATGAACTACTTACAACTAAGGACGGCACAAATATCCTTGCCCGAGGGGGAATTCGAACCCCCGACCGTAGTGGCCGTGCTGGCCGTGACTGGAGCGCCTCAGTCACCTCAGCCACCGCGGCCGGCATATATTCGTCTCTACAGTACCTGTACCGTGTTCCGAAGCGCAAAATTGCCATGTTTTGTTTGTGTAGGTATTTCGAATTGAATGTATTTTAGTCTGCAATTCACTAATCGTCAACTCATCAATATTTAATTCACGAATAATTTTTCAATAGCACTAGTACGCCGCTGCTTATTCCTGAAATTTTCATCGTTAAAATCCCACAAACACCTATGCATCACATATATGAACAAAAAACGAATTATTTCTTCCGTTCCCCCCTTTATGTTGCATTTTGTTCTGTATTGGTCATAACCTAACCTAAAAACACGCCCAATCAGTTTCGCCAAGGTTGGAAGGTGCCGAAACTGTTTCAGTTTCGCCAGCGAGTTGCGCGAACGACTTCCGCGCATGCGCACTGGCCAGTAGCGCAGTTTCATGAAACGTAGTATCGTCGTGTAAAGTAGCCTTAGTATTCCTTCCTCGCCGGCCGCGGTGGCCGAAGAGACTGAGGCGCTCCAGTCACGGTCCGCACGGCCACTACGGTCGGCGGTTCGAATCCCCCCTCGGGCATGGATATCTGTGCCGTCCTTAGTATTAGCTAGTTAATAAGTAGTTTGTAAGTTTAGGGACTGATGACCCCGTAGTTAAGTCCCTTAAGCTTATTCCTTCGTCCTTCTATCGCACCACCAATCGCGTGCTAGCAGCTAGGATAGGCTACGGGGTTATATGGCTCTTTCGTGAATCGTCAGTGAAGAATGTAAACAGAAATATGTCTATCATCAGTACTGCGAATATTCGTTTTTGAGAATACAAAAATAAGTTACATGTTACAACAATATTTCATTATACAGGGTGCGTCGAAAAAATGTTTACACACATTGAAGCGTCATAGAAAATTTATTTCCTGTTCTACAATGTTAAATATCTGGAAATGGAAAGCTTAAAGTCCAATTTGAAAAATAAAAGCACTATGAAAATGTGGTTAATGTCCAAACTGGTGGCCTTCAGCATCAATACATTTCGGAGTATGAGTCACCACTGATTCTGTACGCCGTACCAATGTGTCCAATGACGTTTCTGCGCACACCGCTTGAATCTCATTCGAAAGTGTGTCCAGGTTACGTGGTTTACGTTTGTACACCTCATCTTTTACTGTGCCCCATAAGAAGAAATACAGCGGCGTGAGGTCTGGAGAGCGTCTAGAAATCTCGATTGGTCCCCTGCGTGCTAGGAACTGCCCTGGCACATTGGGATCCAGGTATGCTCGTACGTCCCTACGATAGTGCGCCGGAGCGCCATCTTGTTGGAAATAAAACTCATCATTACTGTATAATGCACGAATGGCAGGGAATTTGGAGTAAGCAAGGACTGTTAGGTACGTTTCTCCAATAACAGTACCTTCAAAGCGGAAAGGCCCAATGAGTCCCCTTGCAGACAAACCACATCACACATTTACACCAGGAAAATTCACAGCCTTTTTAACTGTAATGTGAGGATTGTCTTCAGCCCAGGTCACACAATTGTGTTTATTGACAGTTCCATTGAGGTTGAATTGGGCTTCCCACAAATCCCGGTTCACGTCTCACCATCTTCTGAACCCATTCAAAAAATTCGCCATGTTGAAGTTACTTCCTTTCCACTGCTTCCACCTGATGAAGAAACATATCATTACTTTCTTACAGATATTTAAACTTGTAGAACGGGAAATAAATGTTCTATGACGGTTCAAAATGTGTATAAACTTTTTGACGCACCCTGTATATTTCGTCAAGCGCACCGAGATTTACTATGTGTATAATTTCGGCGGATTATACCGTTTACATCCTGTGTAATGAATACTTCCGTATAGTTCCATTGTACAGTGAATTAACTCTCCGTGAGGATCCCAGTACGTTCATATCATCGTTCCTTTCGCAGGTGAGATGGCACACTGCCTCTTATATTGCGATTGATCGAATACTCTTTCAAGCGAGACAAATCCACATTGTGAATACGGGAACACCCACATGCAAAAGACTCTCTTGCAAAAGGGGCGTTTTACATTTTACACTTCCATCGTGAACGAGCCTTGGTAATCTTTAATGGAACATGGCTCGTATCCCAGCAGATGAATGAATGATGATGCTGCATGCCCGATATCTGAATATTTATTCAGTTAATACTTTTTTTATACTGATGGAGCAACAGTGTGTAACTCTACCAGCTATTGTTTAAATCAGTGAAACTTGTTACTCTAACCGTCGACTTCGCTGTATATTTCAAAACGCTAAAACGAAATGGAATGAATGTGCCTAGGTAATAAATAATTTAAAACTCAGTGGAATGTCAGATATTCAGCATTCATAGCACGCGTTGAATACGGTACGAAACAATAGCAGTCTCTCACATGAGTTCGGAACAATTTCGTGAGTAATTAATTTTCAAAATTTGGCAGCCGTGCTCGAAGCTTCTCAATGTAGAACTGAAATTAATAGCGCCACTGGTTGTAAAATAGTCCACCGACTTTTCGACTCATTCGACCGAGTAAACATTGAATCTGAAACCAGGATATTTAGTAGTGTCCGGCGAAAATATTAATTGCTGTCACCGGATTTTCGGTTTTTCTACTTTAGACCAAACCCGAAACCTAACTAACAAAGATAAAATTGTGGTAAATTTACGTTATACCGTAGTTCAATAGTTTTCCCACATTTTGCAAAATCCTCTCCCCGTAAAACGTCATCTTGATTGTGTGTAAGCTTAACCAGCAGTCCGTAGGAGATGACACAGGAAGTGTAAAGATTTACTGGCCGAAAATTTCCCCCAGGTAGCTGCACTTCTTAAAACCACTTCTTCATCTGTACTTGTGAGCCAGCCCATACGAATACCTCGCACCTTTTAATTAATGAAGATATGTCGTTCTCCCTCACAATTCTCATCGCGCTTTGCGTTTAATAAAAAAAAGTACTGAATGTACAAGGTAGTCCATTGATAGTGACCGGGCCAAATATCTCACGAAATAAGCATCAAACGAAAAACTACAAAGAACAAACCTTGTCTAGCTTGAAGGGAGAAATCAGATGGCGTTATGGTTGGCCCACTACATGGCTCTGCCATAGGTCAAACGGATATCAACAGATTTTTTAAGTAGGTGCCCCCATTGTTTAATTACATATTCATCTAGTACGTAAATAAATATGAATGTTTTGTATGGAACACTTTTGTCGCTTTGTGATAGATGGAGCTGTAATGTTCACATACATATTGCTCACAATTTTAGACGAACAGTGGCTAACAGGTAGGTTTTTTAAATTAAAACACAGAACTTAGGTACGTTTCAACTTTATTTCGGTTGTTACGATGTGATATATGTACTATTGTGAAATTATCATACATTATGAAGACGCATGCTGTTACTGCTTAATTACCTGTAATTACCTCATGACTTCATTAAATGCTCAAAATGACGTCCTCCAACTTCATTGCAATTGGCAACATGCATAACGAACTTCCTCTCAACAGCGAGTAGTTCTCCCTCAGTACTGTTCTCACGTGCATTGAAATGCGCTGACGCATGTTTTGAAGTGTTCTCGGTGAATCACGATGGCAAATATCCTTAAATTTTCCCCACAGAAAGAAATCCGGGGATGTAAGATCCGGTGAACGCGCGAGCCGTGGTATGGTGCTTCTACTACCAATCCACCTGTCATTAAATATTCCATTAAAGACCGCTTCAACTGCACGCGAGCCATGTGCGGGACATCCATGTTAAAATTACATCGCCATTCTGTCTTGCAGTGAAACATCTTATAGTAAAATAGGTAGATACATTGCACCATTTAGATTGCCTTCGATAAAATAGGAGCCAATCATCCTTCCTTCCAAAATGCCGCTCCATACATTAACCCGCGAAGATCGCTGATGTCCCACCTGTAGAATCCATCGTGGATTTTCCGTTGCGAAATACTGCATATTATGTCGGTTTATGTTACCTCTGTTTGTGAATGAAGCTTCATCACTAAACAAAACGTGTGGAAAAAGTCTGTTATCGTCCCTTTATTTTGTGTCCAGTGCCAAACTGTAAACGACGTTCATAGTCTTCGCCAAGCAAATACTGGTGCACAGAAATATGGTACAGTGAAATTTATGTTGATGTAGAAATCTCAACACCGACGTGTTTGAGATTCCCGAGTTTCGCTCAATTTGTCTGCTACTGATGTGCGGATTAGCCGCAACTGCAACTAAAACACTTACATGAGCATCATCATTTGTTGCGGGTCGTGATTGACGATTCACTTGTG
Organism: Locusta migratoria; assembly: GCA_026315105.1. NCBI lineage: Eukaryota > Metazoa > Arthropoda > Insecta > Orthoptera > Acrididae > Locusta > Locusta migratoria. The sequence continues at coordinate 224,175,232 of CM048751.1, read as the reverse complement.
GCTGAACACTTAAAGGTCTCGACTCTTGGATGATGTCTTCCAGGATAACGATCAACACACATAGCACAGGTCCGTTGGGTATTTTGATCACAATAGCCGTACATAAATACCATAGCGACCTTTTATGCAATTAGTAAACGGTGCATTTTAACACGAGTAACGTATCAGGAAGGAAATACCGTCCGCACTGGCGTAATGTTACGCTATACCACGTACTTATACGTTTGTGATTGTTACAGTGCCATCTATCAACAAAGCGAAATAAGGGTTCCAAATAAAACTGAGCCGTGGCAATATTGTTATGTTCATACCACGCTCATCTTTGGTCGTATGATCTTTGGAGAGGTGCGTGGTCGGGCGTGCGCGCCGGGTTTGTGGTGGCATTTTGATGGCGGTTGTCCGTGCGCGGGGAGACTGGACGGACGTTGCGAGTGTGACGGACCACGTGGTGCTGGGGAGCGAGTGCTCTGCAAGGCAGTCTATTAGCTGGTCCAAGTTGCTTGGCTTTCGTGTGTGTTGTCAGTTTGCAGCACTTGAAGTTATGTCAACTGCGCGAACCGCTGTTTGTGGAAAACAGCTAGTGCATCAGCTGTGGGCCCTCTTGGCCTTGGGTCTTGTTCTACCGCGAATGAAACTGTTATGTTATTGTACAGACTAAGGGTGGATGAAACGAGTAAATGCTGTTTGTCCTGTGCGTGGTGGCGGCGGCGTTCCTTCACTTCAAACACGGTGAGCTGTATGTAGTGGTTCTGAACATTCTCGGTTGTCGAAGAGTGTTATTGGGGAACGTTCTCCGCTATCCGTTTTCGTCTGCATGAGTTTGCCCGGTTTGAATAGCAGTGTGTTGCATGAACATTCCTATGCCTTGTTCAGCCTCCGAGTATTTATGTTGTAGTCACGCGATACTATTGCGATCTGAAAATTTAAAGTGTTTCATGGAAACCTCGTTATTGTGAATGCTTATCGGTTAACTGTCCGCCTCCGTAGTCCAGTGGACAGCGTGGTTGGTTGCCACGCAGGGAGCCCGGGTTCGATTCCCGGTCGGGTAGGAGATTTTCTCCACTCGGGGACTGGGTGTTGTGTCGTCCTCATCATCATTCCATCATCATTGACATGCAAGTCGCCGAAGTGGCGTCAGATAAAGGGACTTGCACCAGGCAGGATGAACACGACCCCAGTTGGGGTCTAACGGTCATAAATGCCACACGATCATCATCATCATCGGTTAACTAGTGGGCAACGCAGTCTTTGCAGCATTTTGTTCCCACAAGTTTCATGTGTTATTCCCTGCTGTGCGTGCCATGAACTTGTTTGTATTGGTACCTCTAACTGAAAGTTACTGATGTGCACGATAAGTGCAGCCGGTTAGGACCTGTAGGTATCATATGGTAAAAGTCTGATGAGAACCACGACAGGTGGTTCAATAGGTCGGGTTCTCGTGGGAAAGAGCACTGGCAAATCTCCCCGAATTCTAGGGAAGTCTCCGAGCGGCAAGCACTGGACGCCAATTGGCTGTAGCACTGGCGGTCACGCGCCAAAATGCATTCATATTTTTGTTAATATTTATGGAACTAATTATTTTTTCAGTGTCACACTCAATTTAGAAAAAACCCTCAAAGGTAAGCTATGCCCCGAGTAGGTAAAACATATTAACAATTGCTAATTCTATAAACAAAAGAATTAATTTAACACGGACGGTGCACGGCAGCCATGTTTGCGTGCCAAATTGTGGAGCGAAGGCAGCCTTGCATCGAGCCGCCACACTTCAGTTCAGTACACGCACTCGGAGGAGTAACATGTGAGTCTAGAACACGCACTCGGTGGAGTAACATGCATACGTAGGCGGTCATAAAACATTGTTTAATCATCTTAGATCAAGGCTAAATGACTGTATATTTACTTTCAGTTAAGAAAATGTGTGTCAAGTGGATATTATTGTGCATTTTCCTGGTTTTCTGCAGTCTTTAAATAAAATTAGATGGCATCCCGTGTACCTCAGTTTTATTCCGTAATTAGATCAATTCCTGCGAATAGTTTAGCAATTTCAGCCTCATTCAAGAACTCCGACCTGCGTGCTATCATCTGCGTGGAGGCGTCTATAAAAGACGTCAGGTTGATGAACTTTTATGGTTTCTACTCTTCACAGAGTGCAGTGGGGACTAACTACACTCTCGCGTACACTGTCATTGCGGTACAAACGCAAGCTGTTGTGCATCACCCATGGCAACATGGAGGAGGAGAGAAAATGAAATAGGACGGGTTAGCACAACCCCCTGTAGACATTTTCCCGTTGTAACAGGCATCAGTAGCTAAGGGAGAAGATTCAAAATTTTTACATGTGTACATTGATCAGAGACTGAATTGGAAGAAACACAATGATGAACTACTGAAATGGTTCAGTTCAGCTACTTATGTTATTAGGGTTGTTGCTAACTATGGTAATTGACGATTCATGAAATTGGCTTCCTATGCCTATCTTCATACACTGCTTTCATATGGGAACATATATTGGGGCAATTGCTCACAGTGTTATAAAGTATTCAGCCCACAAATCGTGTAATCAGAATAATTGCTGGTTACCATCCAAGATCTTCACAGTATCCTCATAAATATAAAACTAGCATAAAGGTTAAATCTAACTGTAGCCGCTACAGTCAACCAGGCTAAAATTGATTTTTGTTTGTTTGTTAGCTATATACAAAATGATCATATAATTCTACACTTAAATTCTTTCTTTTTTCGCAGTGATAAAATTTACGTAATGTAATATCTCTTTTGAGCTTGAGGTTTCGAAAATTATCCTTTAAGGAATTCAATAAAGGTTTCTATATAAGTTAAAAAGCTTAATGCAAATGGATTTGTCTTTCAAGAAGGATACGTATTTGTGCTAATCAGATGAATACTGTGTAATGTGGTCATTTCATTAAAGAATAAAGTTATTGCTTTGGCGAATGAAAAATGCAGCCAATACATATTAGTGCTAAAATCCCGATTATAATAGTACTGCACGACATTGCCATCTCCACTTGGTAGCTTCACTGTGTTGTAAAAAATACCTTCCTTCATTTCCCTCTAGCAGCGTTTGGCATATAACCGTCTCACTCCCACACATGCTGCAGGCATTGCAGTGGTGGGGGAGGTAGTGCGCCCGTCAAAACGGCTCGCGCCTTAAGTGCGTTGGCATCTTTTCAGAGAAATTGGGGGAAAATGCACCTAAAACCAACATTTTTTGGTTAGTTTTTTATTTATGTTTTAACAAAAAATATGTAACTGTAAAAATGAGACTGTATAGCTCTTACATAAAATTATTTTTAAATTACCATATTTATGGTACAAGGAATTTAAGAAACACATCATTCAGAAGAAGCCTACTGTATGTTCAATACCACAATAATTCTAAATTATTTTTACACTGCTTTAGAACATTATTATCTCACTATAAGCTTATTTCTGCCTTAGGCCAATCAGGTGTTTTGTAAATACGAGTAATATAGAAGAGTTTTACATATATTCTTATATTGCTGCGCAATTGATTTTAAAAGCAGATGTAATGCTTATCTATTGCTGCTTATCTGTATATGTACAGCAGCACCGGTAATACTATTAGATTTTTATCAGTTTTTTTATATAATCTGTATTAGCAGCATCCAACGATATTATAAGTTTACATGGTTACCAGTAATTTATACATTAATATCTTTGTTTTTTTTATTTGTTCTGTATTGGAGGTTTACTATGGATTTGAAATCTTTGGTGTTTATCCATTCTCTTGTTTGTTTATAATGTGAATAAAATTTTCGATGTATTTTTTATATTTGAGTTCCGTTTGTTCATTTAGTACATCGTTCTGATTGTTGTGTATATGGGAATAGAGTTCGATTTCCTCAATAATGTTCACTTTGGCCCTTTTTGTATATGGGTAAAAATTTTTTACACCGTGTTTTTCCGTGATCAAAGTTGCACAGAGGAATAACATTCGCGAAAGACACCCCAACAAAGAAAAAACCCACTTACGTACCTACAACATACATAAGAAACATATCGGACAAACTTAATAAAATATTCATATACACAAACGTCAAATTTGCCTATCAAAACAAGCACTGTTTGAACCACTAAATTTGTAAAGGAGACAGACACACACTAAAGCACAATATTCCGGGTATCTACAAAATTACATGTAAGACCTATCAAAAATCATATATAGGCCAAACTGGCAGAAATTACCAAACTATATATAAAGAACACACAAGAGACAGTGAAAATAATCTATCCAAATTCTATCTACATTTAATCACGAAAAAACTCGATGTAAACCCTATAGAAGAAGTGTTAAAAATTTTACACATTATACAAAAAGGGCCAAAAATGAATATTCTCGAGGAAATCGAACTATATTCCCATATACACAACAACAAGAACGATGTATTAAATGAACAAACGGAACTCAAACATAAAAAATATATCGAAAATTTTATTCACATTATAAACAAAGAAGAGAATGGATAAACACTGGCCTACTGTATGTTTGACGAGTGTATATGTACGACACTAATAAAATGAAATTTTGGTCGCAAAATTAATAAGTTTTTTTTTTTTTTTTTCAATTCGTTTTTTGAATATTTTCTAAAGCTCTGTGTATTGATTCTGCCATACAAACACAAATTGTTAGCTAAACAGTAAAAGGTTTGTTTGTTTAACCGTTCTTTGACCACATCACAGATCTGCTCTTCCTCTGTTACTTCGTTTAGCTTGGTTCTGACCGCGGGACAGTCCAGCGCAGAGCAGTGCTGTGCGGTCTCACTCTTTCCGCAGCCATCTATCTCGCTCCGTTGCCGACACTAGCGACACACGGTCGCGGAAGGGGTGGTGAACTACAGTGCACTCCGCCCGCGAAGCGCGGGCGCGCCCGCCGGGCGAAAGTGTTGGCCATGCCTGTTCTACTGAGTAGATGAATTTGATTGTATAAATTGGTAATTAAAGAAATCTAATATATAAAGCAGAGTGTCCGAATGTATGTATGTGTTGTATACAAATCTACAGTTTTGAACCAATCTTTATCAAATTTTGTACACGTAATCTTCAGACCATGAGGACGGTCGCCGTAAGTGTAAGAATCACGGACGATACATAGTTCACGAGATATGACGTCATAAACAATGCGATGGGCGGAAAACACTGCATTTAGCGACAATGCTGCTCATTTTTTCCTAAACGACTGCAACTATTTCAACCAAATTTGTTACACATATTCTTTACCGTGAGGTAACAACTGCTGAAGGGTTAAAAATCGCGACACATGGTTCAAAAGATATGACGTCATAAACAATAGGAATCGCAAAAAACTGCCTTATAATGAAGCGAGATTTTATAAATACGCTTTATGAGAATGACAGTACTTAGCGACTTGCAACAAACTTCAAAAATCATTTCAAACCTTTTATTAAACTTTTTCTCGCTGACAACCATAGCAAAACGATGAAAGGAAAAAAAGTTTCTCGCTTACTACTTTTCCGCTATTTATGTAGTAAAACTACGGCTCTCGGTATGACGTTACAATTAATAATTTCTACACAATAAATTGCAGCCGCGGGAAATTTTACAGACAGTATACACGCATATAGTTGAGTGTACTTTCTAAATTGTATTACGGTACGACATATAGTTCTTGAGATATGAGCACATGAACAGTAACGTCCATCGAAAACCGCCACATCAGGCACAAAGTTTTAATCTATTACTTCTTTACCACTAACCGTATTCCCAGGAGATTTTAGACATACATCCATTATACAAGTGAATATATACCCGAAAAATGGCAGGAAGAAAGAAATAAATACCCGGGCAACGCCGGACTTTCAGATAATAAAATATATAAAAATTAAATAAGAAAGAATGAATGCATGTCTTATATTATCATAAACCGTTTATTAAACTGTCACGTCCCACATCATTTCGAGATGTCGTATTCATGATCTATGGATTAAGCACTACCTAATCAAACTATATTGGATCGCATGACATCGGCACCTGCTATCCGTGGACTTGTGCTCGAGATCTTGCAACATCCTCAACGACAAGCTTCTGCCAGATTGGAGTTCTACCGGCCCACAAGCCGATTGACATTGACTATTTTGGGAATAGTGCCGAGCCCCGGAGGCACACATAGAGGCACCACGTTCAGTGATGAATCGCGCTTCTCCACAACGTCAGATCATTGTGTTCGGGTTTCGCTGATTCAAGAGCAGAGGACACATACTGCAAATATTATGGCGAGACACACAGGCGTAACACCCGGCTTCGTGGTGTGGGTAGCCACAGGATAAGCGATCAGGTTGAAAGGAGTACGCGAAATAGTTTTCACTTAATTTTTGCCTGTCATAGAGCCTTGAGCACCTTTGTTACAAGAACCTAAACTATAATTCGGTAGAAAACAAATTTATGTAATATTTTGTACCATTTCATTAATCGATATAACATACTGTACTTAATTTAATATCTTTGCTGTAAATCAAAGACTTTGTTTTATCTTTGGAGTGTCTTGCACTCGCAGTTGTTGCGTTTAAAGGAGTCGGTGTGTGACCTTCGTGAAGGAGAGACGATGACTGATTATGGTATAGTTGAGTTGATGAGTAGTAGTCGTGAAACTGTCGGGTTAGTCTGTTAGACAGTTTTGAAGAGTCGCAGATTGTAATGTTTATATGGAAATTAATATGTCTCAAATAAGGTAATGTGTACTTTTCTATTGTTACGTCAGCTAGCCTGTATTTGAACTATTGTAGTTGGTGTTTGTCTTTTTTGCTAATGGATACTGTTTACTGCAGCTTGCATTTATCATTTAACCCTGAGTCATTTTACCAGTTCCTCGTTCCTTTCACTAATTTGAATTGCTATCCGTTCTGATCATTGTTTCTTATGATAGTGTTGCATAATTATTGTGTTTGTAAATTTATGTGCTAATTAGAACAGTTCAGTGTAGGGATTTTGTCATGATAAATTAGTCTATAAATGAGAGCAGGTAGTAGTTTGTTTATAAATCCAGTAAAGTTCATAGTTAGAAATTTTCTCAGTCTTAATGAAAGTTCAGATTATTAAGTCAGTTAATGTTAGTAACAGTTAAAGTGATTTGTCTGATCAGAAGAGAAATGGATAACGTAAAGAGATAAGAAATACTTGCTGTGTGTGATACTTGAAATCTTTACCAGATTTGTAGAACATCTTTTATTTTGTTGAATCAGTATGGGAATTGTTTTACAGATAGGCACATTATCAAGTGCAGTGACTTTGATATCCAATTAATCTGAAATATCTTTGTTTGACATCCTGTTTATTCAAGTAACAAAATTATCACTGTAGTAGCACACACTTTTTTTTTTTTTTTTTTTTTTTTTTTTTTTTTTGGCTCTCGCAGTCGAATTCTGCATGTGTAGTCTGGCTACTGGTATATGGTGCACGCTAACAGATCTGAATTTTTCATTTGCTCACATTGCTTCTCACACACGAGATTAATGTGTAGATAAATTGCGAGTTTAATTACTGTTAATTTATTAACCACTGCACAATTTAAAGCGTTATCCGTTGCGCATCAAACAAAACCACATTTACGTAAGATCATTGCATTCCATTTCAGTTGCAATTTATTCTAACAGGGCAAAGGAAGGTACTAAGTCTCATTCCTTAGTCAAATTATTTTGTAACCAAAACCAAAACAGAACATTTATTTGTGTATTTTAGCGGGGACGGTCTCTTAACACAAACAGTGACACGCTCACCACATACACTTACTACCTTTAGCATCCTTTCAAACACACACACACACACTACTTTTAAAGTCACCTCTTGTCGTGCTTTGGCAAAAATTGACGGAATTATGTGACACAGCACCTCAGGATGCTGATCTAACAAAATAATTCACGCACGCACGCACACACACACACACACACACACACACACACACACACATACAGCACGTATGTCTATCCGCTGCCTACACCATTCTGAGGTTCTCCATTTCCCCGGACCTCACGTCCTACGTATCTACAGACAGCGGTTGTGAGAGTTGAAGGGCATGAAATGGATGCAGTGGTTGGAAACGGAGTAAGACAGGGGTGTAGCCTTTCCCCAATGTTGTTCAATTTGTACATTGAGCAAACTATAAAGGAAAGCAAGGAATGTAGGTTTGCCTTTTCTTAATCTATCTTCTAGGATAAGCCGTAAGTCAAAATTAGAGCTTCAGTGCTATTAATAAGGCTGGCTGAGCTTATTCTCACCTCACGAGAACTATCAGTACAATTTCTAACTTCAGAGCGAACTCTGCAATTTCTACAGAGTCCACAAGTAAAGATTTAGCTCAATAAGCGATATCTTCACGTCTACACCCTACAGAGGCACGAAGCGAAGTCCCCTCACGTCCAAATATATGGAGGCATGAAGAGAAATCAATCCACCTTTTCTCCAGAAAACCAATCAAAATCTCGCTTCCTAGCACATGACTGACAAACAAAAACTACTCTTATGGTGCCTTGCCTACCAACAGGAACGCCAGTGTCGTTGCAAATATCAACTTGGTAACCACTTTCACAGCAGTGAGTGTCGCGAGTGTGCGTGTGTCTATGTTACACTTCACTAACATTGTTCCGTGTACGCTGCAACCACAGACATATATTACTAGACTTGTAAACTTGCCTCTGAGGCTGAAGCCGACGCCGCCATCTTGCTGTACTTCACATCAAAAACTTTCGTGTGGTACTACCATGGTCTTCCAAAAAGAAATGACGCACTGTTTACACTACACGCAGGAAGCGGCTACAGGGGTAGCAGGGGCTGTGTGCCGTGGAATGGGCGGTTTTTTAGGATAAAGAGGTTCGGTGAAATAGAAAATGGGCAATCTCAAAGGGTGCAGGTGGATGACAGGAGAAATTTAGATCCGGAAACTATCGGTATAACAGAATGAAACTTTCACTCTGCAGCGGAGTGTGCGCTGATATGAAACTTCCTGGCAGATTAAAATTGTGTGCCGGAACCGGGACTCGAACCTGGGACCTTTCCCTTTCGCGGGCAAGCGCTCTACCGACTGAGCTACCCAGACACGACTCGGGGTAGCTCAATCGGTAGAGAGCTTGCCCGCGAAAGGCAAAGGTCTCAGGTTCGAGTCCCGGTTCCGGCACACAGTTTTAATCTGCCAGGAAGTTTCATATCAGCGCACACTCCGCTGCAGAGTGAAGTTTCATTCTGGAAACATCCCTTAGGCTGTGGCTAAGCCATGTCTCCACCATATCCTTTCTTCCAGGAGTGCTAGTCTTGCGTGTTTGCAGGAGAGCTTCTGTGAAGTTTGGAAAGTAGGAGGCGAGGTACTGGCGGAAGTAAAGTTGTGAGGCGGCATCGTGAGTCGTGTCGGGATAGCACAGTCGGTGGTGCGCTTGCCCGCGAAAGGCAAAGGTCCCAGGTTCGAGTCCCGGTTCCAGCACACAGTTTTAATCTGCCAGGAAGTTTCATATCAGCGCACACTCCGCTGCAGAGTGAAGTTTCATTCTGGAAACATCCCTTAGGCTGTGGCTAAGCCATGTCTCCACCATATCCTTTCTTCCAGGAGTGCTAGTCTTGCGTGTTTGCAGGAGAGCTTCTGTGAACTTTGGAAAGTAGGAAGCGAGGTACTGGCGGAAGTAAAGTTGTGAGGCGGCATCGTGAGTCCTGTAGGGATAGCACAGTCGGTGGTGCGCTTGCCCGCGAAAGGCAAAGGTCTCAGGTTCGAGTCCCGGTTCCGGCACACAGTTTTAATCTGACTGGATGTTTCATATCAGCGCACACTCCGCTGCAGAGTGAAGTTTCATTCTGGAAACATCCCTTAGGCTGTGGCTAAGCCATGTCTCCACCATATCCTTTCTTCCAGGAGTGCTAGTCTTGCGTGTTTGCAGGAGAGCTTCTGTGAAGTTTGGAAAGTAGGAGGCGAGGTACTGGCGGAAGTAAAGTTGTGAGGCGGCATCGTGAGTCGTGTCGGGATAGCGCAGTCGGTGGTGCGCTTGCCCGCGAAAGGCAAAGGTCCCTGGTTCGAGTCCCGGGTTCCGGCACACAGTATTAATCTGCCAGGAAGTTTCATATCAGCGCACACTCCGCTGCAGAGTGAAGTTTCATTCTGGAATCATCCCTTAGGCTGTGGCTAAGCCATGTCTCCACCATATCCTTTCTTCCAGGAGTGCTAGTCTTGCGTGTTTGCAAGAGAGCTTCTGTGAAGTTCGGAAAGTAGGAGGCGAGGTACTGGCGGAAGTAAAGTTGTGAGGCGGCATCGTGAGTCGTGTCGGGATAGCACAGTCGGTAGAGCGCTTGTCCGCGAAAGGCAAAGGTCCCAGGTTCGAGTCCCGGTTCTGGCACACAGTTTTAATCTGCCAGGACGTTTCATATCAGCGCACACTCCGTGGCAGAGTGAAGTTTCATTCTGGAAACATCCCTTAGGCTGTGGCTAAGCCATGTCTCCACCATATCCTTTCTTCCAGGAGTGCTAGTCTTGCGTGTTTGCAGGAGAGCTTCTGTGAAGTTTGGAAAGTAGGAGGCGAGGTACTGGCGGAAGTAAAGTTGTGAGGCGGCATCGTGAGTCCTGTAGGGATAGCACAGTCGGTGGTGCGCTTGCCCGCGAAAGGCAAAGGTCTCAGGTTCGAGTCCCGGTTCCGTTACACAGTTTTAATCTGCCAGGAAGTTTCATATCAGCGCACACTCCGCTGCAGAGTGAAGTTTCATTCTGGAAACATCCCTTAGGCTGTGGCTAAGCCATGTCTCCACCATATCCTTTCTTCCAGGAGTGCTAGTCTTGCGTGTTTGCAGGAGAGCTTCTGTGAAGTTTGGAAAGTAGGAGGCGAGGTACTGGCGGAAGTAAAGTTGTGAGGCGGCATCGTGAGTCGTGTCGGGATAGCACAGTCGGTGGTGCGCTTGCCCGCGAAAGGCAAATGTCCCAGGTTCGAGTCCCGGTTCCGGCACACAGTTTTAATCTGCCAGGAAGTTTCATATCAGCGCACACTCCGCTGCAGAGTGAAGTTTCATTCTGGAAACATCCCTTAGGCTGTGGCTAAGCCATGTCTCCACCATATCCTTTCTTCCAGGAGTGCTAGTCTTGCATGTTTGCAGGAGAGCTTCTGTGAAGTTTGGAAAGTAGGAGGCGAGGTACTGGCGGAAGTAAAGTTGTGAGGCGGCATCGTGAGTCGTGTCGGGATAGCACAGTCGGTGGTGCGCTTGCCCGCGAAAGGCAAATGTCTCAGGTTCGAGTCCCGGTTCCGGCACACAGTTTTAATCTGCCAGGAAGTTTCATATCAGCGCACACTCCGCTGCAGAGTGAAGTTTCATTCTAGAAACATCCCTTAGGCTGTGGCTAAGCCATGTCTCCACCATATCCTTTCTTCCAGGAGTGCTAGTCTTGCGTGTTTGCAGGAGAGCTTCTGTGAAGTTTGGAAATTAGGAGGCGAGGTACTGGCGGAAGTAAAGTTGTGAGGCGGCATCGTGAGTCGTGTCGGGATAGCACAGTCGGTGGTGCGCTTGCCCGTGAAAGGCAAATGTCTCAGGTTCGAGTCCCGGTTCCGGTACACAGTTTTAATTTGCCAGGAAGTTTCATATCAGCGCACACTCCGCTGCAGAGTGAAGTTTCATTCTGGAAACATCCCTTAGGCTGTGGCTAAGCCATGTCTCCACCATATCCTTTCTTCCAGGAGTGCTAGTCTTGCGTGTTTGCAGGAGAGCTTCTGTGAAGTTTGGAAAGTAGGAGGCGAGGTACTGGCGGAAGTAAAGTTGTGAGGCGGCATCGTGAGTCGTGTCGGGATAGCACAGTCGGTGGTGCGCTTGCCCGCGAAAGGCAAAGGTCCCAGGTTCGAGTCCCGGTTCCGGCACACAGTTTTAATCTGCCAGGAAGTTTCATATCAGCGCACACTCCGCTGCAGAGTGAAGTTTCATTCTGGAAACATCCCTTAGGCTGTGGCTAAGCCATGTCTCCACCATATCCTTTCTTCCAGGAGTGCTAGTCTTGCATGTTTGCAGGAGAGCTTCTGTGAAGTTTGGAAAGTAGGAGGCGAGGTACTGGCGGAAGTAAAGTTGTGAGGCGGCATCGTGAGTCGTGTCGGGATAGCACAGTCGGTGGTGCGCTTGCCCGCGAAAGGCTAATGTCTCAGGTTTGAGTCCCGGTTCCGGTACACAGTTTTAATCTGCCAGGAAGTTTCATATCAGCGCACACTCCGCTCCAGAGTGAAGTTTCATTCTGGAAACATCCCTTAGGCTGTGGCTAAGCCATGTCTCCACCATATCCTTTCTTCCAGGAGTGCTAGTCTTGCGTGTTTGCAGGAGAGCTTATGTGAAGTTTGGAAAGTAGGAGGCGAGGTACTGGCGGAAGTAAAGTTGTGAGACGGCATCGTGAGTCGTGTCGGGATAGCACAGTCGGTGGTGCGCTTGCCCGCGAAAGGCAAAGGTCTCAGGTTCGAGTCCCGGTTCCGTTACACAGTTTTAATCTGCCAGGAAGTTTCATATCAGCGCACACTCCGCTGCAGAGTGAAGTTTCATTCTGGAAACATCCCTTAGGCTGTGGCTAAGCCATGTCTCCACCATATCCTTTCTTCCAGGAGTGCTAGTCTTACGTGTTTGCAGGAGAGCTTCTGTGAAGTTTGGAAAGTAGGAGGCGAGGTACTGGCGGAAGTAAAGTTGTGAGGCGGCATTGTGAGTCGTGTCGGGATAGCACAGTCGGTGGTGCGCTTGCCCGCGAAAGGCAAAGGTCTCAGGTTCGAGTCCCGGTTCCGTTACACAGTTTTAATCTGCCAGGAAGTTTCATATCAGCGCATACTCCGCTGCAGAGTGAAGTTTCATTCTGGAAACATCCCTTAGGCTGTGGCTAAGCCATGTCTCCACCATATCCTTTCTTCCAGGAGTGCTAGTCTTGCGTGTTTGCAGGAGAGCTTCTGTGAAGTTTGGAAAGTAGGAGGCGAGGTACTGGCGGAAGTAAAGTTGTGAGGCGGCATCGTGAGTCGTGTCGGGATAGCACAGTCGGTGGTGCGCTTGCCCGCGAAAGGCAAAGGTCCCAGGTTCGAGTCCCGGTTCCGGCACACAGTTTTAATCTGCCAGGAAGTTTCATATCAGCGCACACTCCGCTGCAGAGTGAAGTTTCATTCTGGAAACATCCCTTAGGCTGTGGCTAAGCCATGTCTCCACCATATCCTTTCTTCCAGGAGTGCTAGTCTTGCATGTTTGCAGGAGAGCTTCTGTGAAGTTTGGAAAGTAGGAGGCAAGGTACTGGCGGAAGTAAAGTTGTGAGGCGGCATCGTGAGTCGTGTCGGGATAGCACAGTCGGTGGTGCGCTTTCCCGCGAAAGGCAAATGTCTCAGGTTCGAGTCCCGGTTCCGGCACACAGTTTTAATCTGCCAGGAAGTTTCATATCAGCGCACACTCCGCTGCAGAGTGAAGTTTCATTCTAGAAACATCCCTTAGGCTGTGGCTAAGCCATGTCTCCACCATATCCTTTCTTCCAGGAGTGCTAGTCTTGCGTGTTTGCAGGAGAGCTTCTGTGAAGTTTGGAAAGTAGGAGGCGAGGTACTGGCGGAAGTAAAGTTGTGAGGCGGCATCGTGAGTCGTGTCGGGATAGCGCAGTCGGTGGTGCGCTTGCCCGCGAAAGGCAAAGGTCCCTGGTTCGAGTCCCGGTTCCGGCACACAGTATTAATCTGCCAGGAAGTTTCATATCAGCGCACACTCCGCTGCAGAGTGAAGTTTCATTCTGGAAACATCCCTTAGGCTGTGGCTAAGCCATGTCTCCACCATATCCTTTCTTCCAGGAGTGCTAGTCTTGCGTGTTTGCAGGAGAGCTTATGTGAAGTTTGGAAAGTAGGAGGCGAGGTACTGGCGGAAGTAAAGTTGTGAGACGGCATCGTGAGTCGTGTCGGGATAGCACAGTCGGTGGTGCGCTTGCCCGCGAAAGGCAAAGGTCTCAGGTTCGAGTCCCGGTTCCATTACACAGTTTTAATCTGCCAGGAAGTTTCATATCAGCGCACACTCCGCTGCAGAGTGAAGTTTCATTCTGGAAACATCCCTTAGGCTGTGGCTAAGCCATGTCTCCACCATATCCTTTCTTCCAGGAGTGCTAGTCTTGCATGTTTGCAGGAGAGCTTCTGTGAAGTTTGGAAAGTAGGAGGCAAGGTACTGGCGGAAGTAAAGTTGTGAGGCGGCATCGTGAGTCGTGTCGGGATAGCACAGTCGGTGGTGCGCTTTCCCGCGAAAGGCAAATGTCTCAGGTTCGAGTCCCGGTTCCGGCACACAGTTTTAATCTGCCAGGAAGTTTCATATCAGCGCACACTCCGCTGCAGAGTGAAGTTTCATTCTAGAAACATCCCTTAGGCTGTGGCTAAGCCATGTCTCCACCATATCCTTTCTTCCAGGAGTGCTAGTCTTGCGTGTTTGCAGGAGAGCTTCTGTGAAGTTTGGAAAGTAGGAGGCGAGGTACTGGCGGAAGTAAAGTTGTGAGGCGGCATCGTGAGTCGTGTCGGGATAGCGCAGTCGGTGGTGCGCTTGCCCGCGAAAGGCAAAGGTCCCTGGTTCGAGTCCCGGTTCCGGCACACAGTATTAATCTGCCAGGAAGTTTCATATCAGCGCACACTCCGCTGCAGAGTGAAGTTTCATTCTGGAAACATCCCTTAGGCTGTGGCTAAGCCATGTCTCCACCATATCCTTTCTTCCAGGAGTGCTAGTCTTGCGTGTTTGCAGGAGAGCTTCTGTGAAGTTTGGAAAGTAGGAGGCGAGGTACTGGCGGAAGTAAAGTTGTGAGGCGGCATCGTGAGTCGTGTCGGGATAGCACAGTCGGTGGTGCGCTTGCCCTCGAAAGGCAAAAGTCCCAGGTTCGAGTCCCGGTTCCGGCACACAGTTTTAATCTGCCAGGAAGTTTCATATCAGCGCACACTCCGCTGCAGAGTGAAGTTTCATTCTGGAAACATCCCTTAGGCTGTGGCTAAGCCATGTCTCCACCATATCCTTTCTTCCAGGAGTGCTAGTCTTGTGTGTTTGCAGGAGAGCTTCTGTGAAGTTTGGAAAGTAGGAGGCGAGGTACTGGCGGAAGTAAAGTTGTGAGGCGGCATCGTGAGTCGTGTCGGGATAGCACAGTCGGTGGTGCGCTTGCCCGCGAAAGGCAAAGGTCCCAGGTTCGAGTCCCGGTTCCGGCACACAGTTTTAATCTGCCAGGAAGTTTCATATCAGCGCACACTCCGCTGCAGAGTGAAGTTTCATTCTGGAAACATCTCTTAGGCTGTGGCTAAGCCATGTCTCCACCATATCCTTTCTTCCAGGAGTGCTAGTCTTGCATGTTTGCAGGAGAGCTTCTGTGGAGTTTGGAAAGTAGGAGGCGAGGTACTGGCGGAAGTAAAGTTGTGAGGCGGCATCGTGAGTCGTGTCGGGATAGCACAGTCGGTGGTGCGCTTGCCCGCGAAAGGCAAAGGTCTCAGGTTCGAGTCCCGGTTCCGTTACACAGTTTTAATCTGCCAGGAAGTTTCATATCAGCGCACACTCCGCTGCAGAGTGAAGTTTCATTCTGGAAACATCCCTTAGGCTGTGGCTAAGCCATGTCTCCACCATATCCTTTCTTCCAGGAGTGCTAGTCTTACGTGTTTGCAGGAGAGCTTCTGTGAAGTTTGGAAAGTAGGAGGCGAGGTACTGGCGGAAGTAAAGTTGTGAGGCGGCATCGTGAGTCGTGTCGGATAGCACAGTCGGTGGTGCGCTTGCCCGCGAAAGGCAAAGGTCTCAGGTTCGAGTCCCGGTTCCGTTACACAGTTTTAATCTGCCAGGAATTTTCATATCAGCGCACACTCCGCTGCAGAGTGAAGTTTCATTCTGGAAACATCCCTTAGGCTGTGGCTAAGCCATGTCTCCACCATATCCTTTCTTCCAGGAGTGCTAGTCTTACGTGTTTGCAGGAGAGCTTCTGTGAAGTTTGGAAAGTAGGAGGCGAGGTACTGGCGGAAGTAAAGTTGTGAGGCGGCATCGTGAGTCGTGTCGGGATAGCACAGTCGGTGGTGCGCTTGCCCGCGAAAGGCAAAGGTCTCAGGTTCGAGTCCCGGTTCCGTTACACAGTTTTAATCTGCCAGGAAGTTTCATATCAGCGCACACTCCGCTGCAGAGTGAAGTTTCATTCTGGAAACATCCCTTAGGCTGTGGCTAAGCCATGTCTCCACCATATCCTTTCTTCCAGGAGTGCTAGTCTTGCGTGTTTGCAGGAGAGCTTCTGTGAAGTTTGGAAAGTAGGAGGCGAGGTACTGGCGGAAGTAAAGTTGTGAGGCGGCATCGTGAGTCGTGTCGGGATAGCACAGTCGGTGGTGCGCTTGCCCGCGAAAGGCAAAGGTCCCAGGTTCAAGTCCCGGTTCCGGCACACAGTTTTAATCTGCCAGGAAGTTTCATATCAGCGCACACTCCGCTGCAGAGTGAAGTTTCATTCTGGAAACATCCCTTAGGCTGTGGCTAAGCCATGTCTCCACCATATCCTTTCTTCCAGGAGTGCTAGTCTTGCATGTTTGCAGGAGAGCTTCTGTGAAGTTTGGAAAGTAGGAGGCAAGGTACTGGCGGAAGTAAAGTTGTGAGGCGGCATCGTGAGTCGTGTCGGGATAGCACAGTCGGTGGTGCGCTTTCCCGCGAAAGGCAAATGTCTCAGGTTCGACTCCCGGTTCCGGCACACAGTTTTAATCTGCCAGGAAGTTTCATATCAGCGCACACTCCGCTGCAGAGTGAAGTTTCATTCTAGAAACATCCCTTAGGCTGTGGCTAAGCCATGTCTCCACCATATCCTTTCTTCCAGGAGTGCTAGTCTTGCGTGTTTGCAGGAGAGCTTCTGTGAAGTTTGGAAAGTAGGAGGCGAGGTACTGGCGGAAGTAAAGTTGTGAGGCGGCATCGTGAGTCGTGTCGGGATAGCGCAGTCGGTGGTGCGCTTGCCCGCGAAAGGCAAAGGTCCCTGGTTCGAGTCCCGGTTCCGGCACACAGTATTAATCTGCCAGGAAGTTTCATATCATCGCACACTCCGCTGCAGAGTGAAGTTTCATTCTGGAAACATCCCTTAGGCTGTGGCTAAGCCATGTCTCCACCATATCCTTTCTTCCAGGAGTGCTAGTCTTGCGTGTTTGCAGGAGAGCTTCTGTGAAGTTTGGAAAGTAGGAAGCGAGGTACTGGCGGAAGTAAAGTTGTGAGGCGGCATCGTGAGTCGTGTCGGGATAGCACAGTCGGTGGTGCGCTTGCCCGCGAAAGGCAAAAGTCCCAGGTTCGAGTCCCGGTTCCGGCACACAGTTTTAATCTGCCAGGAAGTTTCATATCAGCGCACACTCCGCTGCAGAGTGAAGTTTCATTCTGGAAACATCCCTTAGGCTGTGGCTAAGCCATGTCTCCACCATATCCTTTCTTCCAGGAGTGCTAGTCTTGCGTGTTTGCAGGAGAGCTTCTGTGAAGTTTGGAAAGTAGGAGGCGAGGTACTGGCGGAAGTAAAGTTGTGAGGCGGCATCGTGAGTCGTGTCGGGATAGCACAGTCGGTGGTGCGCTTGCCCGCGAAAGGCAAAGGTCCCAGGTTCGAGTCCCGGTTCCGGCACACAGTTTTAATCTGCCAGGAAGTTTCATATCAGCGCACACTCCGCTGCAGAGTGAAGTTTCATTCTGGAAACATCCCTTAGGCTGTGGCTAAGCCATGTCTCCACCATATCCTTTCTTCCAGGAGTGCTAGTCTTGCATGTTTGCAGGAGAGCTTCTGTGGAGTTTGGAAAGTAGGAGGCGAGGTACTGGCGGAAGTAAAGTTGTGAGGCGGCATCGTGAGTCGTGTCGGGATAGCACAGTCGGTGGTGCGCTTGCCCGCGAAAGGCAAATGTCTCAGGTTCGAGTCCCGGTTCCGGTACACAGTTTTAATCTGCCAGGAAGTTTCATATCAGCGCACACTCCGCTCCAGAGTGAAGTTTCATTCTGGAAACATCCCTTAGGCTGTGGCTAAGCCATGTCTCCACCATATCCTTTCTTCCAGGAGTGCTAGTCTTGCGTGTTTGCAGGAGAGCTTATGTGAAGTTTGGAAAGTAGGAGGCGAGGTACTGGCGGAAGTAAAGTTGTGAGGCGGCATCGTGAGTCGTGTCGGGATAGCACAGTCGGTGGTGCGCTTGCCCGCGAAAGGCAAAGGTCTCAGGTTCGAGTCCCGGTTCCGTTACACAGTTTTAATCTGCCGGGAAGTTTCATATCAGCGCACACTCCGCTGCAGAGTGAAGTTTCATTCTGGAAACATCCCTTAGGCTGTGGCTAAGCCATGTCTCCACCATATCCTTTCTTCCAGGAGTGCTAGTCTTGCGTGTTTGCAGGAGAGCTTCTGTGAAGTTTGGAAAGTAGGAGGCGAGGTACTGGCGGAAGTAAAGTTGTGAGGCGGCATCGTGAGTCGTGTCGGGATAGCACAGTCGGTGGTGCGCTTGCCCGCGAAAGGCAAAGGTCCCAGGTTCGAGTCCCGGTTCCGGCACACAGTTTTAATCTGCCAGGAAGTTTCATATCAGCGCACACTCCGCTGCAGAGTGAAGTTTCATTCTAGAAACCTCCCTTAGGCTGTGGCTAAGCTATGTCTCCACCATATCCTTTCTTCCAGGAGTGCTAGTCTTGCGTGTTTGCAGGAGAGCTTCTGTGAAGTTTGGAAAGTAGGAGGCGAGGTACTGGCGGAAGTAAAGTTGTGAGGCGGCATCGTGAGTCGTGTCGGGATAGCGCAGTCGGTGGTGCGCTTGCCCGCGAAAGGCAAAGGTCCCTGGTTCGAGTCCCGGTTCCGGCACACAGTATTAATCTGCCAGGAAGTTTCATATCAGCGCACACTCCGCTGCAGAGTGAAGTTTCATTCTGGAATCATCCCTTAGGCTGTGGCTAAGCCATGTCTCCACCATATCCTTTCTTCCAGGAGTGCTAGTCTTGCGTGTTTGCAAGAGAGCTTCTGTGATGTTCGGAAAGTAGGAGGGGAGGTACTGGCGGAAGTAAAGTTGTGAGGCGGCATCGTGAGTCGTGTCGGGATAGCACAGTCGGTAGAGCGCTTGTCCGCGAAAGGCAAAGGTCCCAGGTTCGAGTCCCGGTTCCGGCACACAATTTTAATCTGCCAGGAAGTATCGGTATAACAGTTGTAAATTGTCTTAGCTGTGTCGGGAAAGTACCAGAACTCCAAGCGTTAATAGAAAGCACCGAAACACACATCATTATAGGCAGCGAAAGTTGGCTCAAGCCGGAAATAAGTTCAGAAGATGTATTTGCAAAAGATCTATCGGTGGTCAGAAAGGATAGATTAAACAAAATAGGTGGGGGCGTGTTTGTCGCCGTCAAAAGTAGTATATCATGTAGCGAAGTTGAAGTTGATAGTTCCTGCGAGCTATTATGGGTAGAGGTTGTACCCGAAAATCGTAAGAAGTTAATAATCGGTTCCTTTTACCGGCCTCCCGACTCTGACGATACAATAGCAGAAAGGTTCAAAGAAAACCTGAGTCTAATTACAAAAACGTACCCGACTCACACGATAATAGTAGGTGGTGATTTTAATTTACCCTCGATCTGTTGGCGAAATTATATTTTCAAATCAGGAGGTAGGCATAAAACATCGTCCGAAATTGTACTCAACGCATTCTCTGAGAATTACTTCGAACAATGAGCCAACTAGAATTGTAAATGGATGTGAAAACACACTTGATCTCTTAGTAACAAATAATCATGAGCTCATAACGAGTATCAAAACGGATATACGTATTAGTGAACACAGAGCTGTCGTAGCGAAATTGAATATCGAAAGTCCCAAAGTTACCAAAAATAAACGCAAACTATATTTGTTCAGGAAAGCAGATGGAAACAAAATACATTGCTTCTTGAAAGACAGCTTCCACTCGTTTCTAACACTAAACCTAGATGTAGACCAGATGTGGCTCAAATTCAAGGAAGTAGTATCGACAGCAATTGACAGTTTTATACCAAATAAATTAATAAAAGAAGGAGGCGATCCCCCTTGGTACACAAAACAGGTCACGACACTGTTGCAAAAGCAAAGGAAAAGGCATACTAAATTTAAACGAAAACGAAATCCCCAGGATTTGCGATCGTACTCAGAAGCTCAAAATTTAGCGAGGATTTCAATGCGAGATGCCTACAATATTTATCACAACGAAACTCTTTCTCGTAATTTGAGTGAAAACCCAAAGAGATCTTGGTCATATGTTAAATATACTCGGGGCAAATCACAAACAATACTTCACTACGTGATAGTTATGGCGATCCTACCGATGACAGCGCTACTAAAGCAGAGTTACTAAACTTAGCTTTTAGAAACTCATTCACCAAAGAAGACGAAACCAATATTCCAGATTTCGAATTACGTAGAAGTAGATATCATCGGAGTAGTGCAGCAACCAAAATCACTTAACAAGAACAAGTCTTCTGGTCCGGATTGTATACCCATTAGATTTCTATCTGATTATGCTGAAGCGATAGCTCCTTACTTAACAGTCATATACAACCGCTCTCTCATAGAAGGATCTGTACCAAAAGATTGGAAAGTTGCACAGGTCACACCTATATTCAAGAAAGGCAGTAGGAGTAACCCACTAAACTACAGGCCTATTTCATTAACGTCAATTTGCAGCAGGGTTTTGGAACATATCCTGTATTCAAATATTATGAATTATCTCGAACAGAACGATCTATTGACCCAAGGTCGACACGGATTTAGAAAATATCGTTCATGCGAAACACAACTAGCTCTTTATTCACACGAAGTGATGGGTGCTATCGACAAAGGTTCGCAAATCGATTCCGTATTTCTTGATTTCCAGAAAGCTTTTGACACCGTACCTCACAAACGGCTTTTAATCAAATTGCGTGGTTATGGTATATCACCCCAAATTTGCGATTGGATAGGGGATTTCTTGTCAGATAGGACACAGTCCGTAGTAATCGATGGTAAGGCATCGACTAAAACAGAGGTGATATCGGGCGATCCACAGGGTAGTGTTATTGGTCCTCTGCTATTCCTTATTTACATAAACGATATAGGGGAAAATCTAAGTAGCTCTCTTAGGTTGTTTTCAGATGACGCCGTCATTTACCGTCTAGTAAAATCATCTGAAGATCAAAACCAACTGCAGAACGATCTGAATAAGATATCAGTATGGTGTAAAAATTGGCAGTTGACTCTAAATAATGAGAAGTGTGAAGTCGTCCACATGAGTACGAAAAGAAATCCGTTAAACTTTGTTTACAACATAAATCAATCAAACGTGAAGGCCGTAAACTTCACAAAATACCTAGGAATTACTATTACTTCAGACCTAAACTGGAAAGAACACGTAGATAATATCGTGGGAAAGGCGAACCAGAGACTACGTTTTATTGGCAGAACCCTTAAAAGATGCAACAGAACTACTAAAGAAACTGCATACACTGCGCTTGTCCGTCCATTTTTGGAGTATTGCAGCCCAGTGTGGGATCCTTATCAGGTGGGTTTGACGGAGGACATCGAAAGAGTCCAAAGAAGGGCAGCTCGTTTCGTATTGTCACGATATAGGGGAGACAGCGTTACGGAAATGATACAGGATCTGGGATGGGAATCACTGCAACAACGGCGCTTATCGCTGCGGCGTGGGCTACTTGCGAAATTCCAATCACCAATATTCTCCTCCGAAAGCGAAAATATATTGTTGACTCCCACTTACATAGGTATAAATGATCATCAGAATAAAATACGAGAAATTAGAGCTCGAACAGAGAAATGCAGGTGTTCTTTCTTCCCGCGCGCTATTCGAGAATGGAATGGGAGATAAATAGTATAATTGTGGTTCGATGAACCCTCTGCCAGGCACTTAAATGATTTGCAGAGTATCCCATGTAGATGTAGATGTAGTTGATTTAAACATGCTTTGCATTTGAGCTAATACTTTCGTAGTAGTTGAATTTAACACATACATCGTAGAATTGTATTATGACAACAACATTTTACATATATTTAAACAGACTGTAGTTATTGGAAAAACACTAAGAAGAATATATACACATGTTATCCACGACAAATATCACATTTATAACGGTCGTATTTATTAAAGGTAAAGCCGAAGTTGATAGTAATTGTTAACATATTAATGAAATCAGCAAACTGACGTGACTCAAAGCAGACTGGAGTTTTCGTAAGAGCACTGAAAAGAGTAAAGATACATATTATACACAACAAACAGCACTTTTATATAAACCTTGCGCAGAATTTGACCACAGAATTTGAGAAATACCATCCAGAGCTTTAGATGAAAGGATACAGGATCAATCAAGATGAATGCAGGAAGTATCCCATACGGAGAGTGTGGCGAGCGTCGTAAATTAGGTACTGGTTTCTACGGAGATGATTCTTTAATGAAACCGATGAAAGAATTTAAATCATTCAACAACAGAATCTCTTACATCACAGTCGCAGGGTGAAGTAATAATTTATCCTTTATAAATGTGTAACTTTCCCACCCTACACTACCGACAATCTACTTAACAATGAATTAAACCTGTGTGTATAAATGCTCTAAATGCCCGGGTAAAGCTATCGGAAATGAAGCCCCTAGTGTTGTGGAAGTTACAACTGAGACAAGGTTGTACTACCATGCGGAAAAATATCCGAACGAGCTGAATCGCGTTTCGCCTGATGTGCATGCAACCAAACTAACGTACGTGTCTTGCAGGTACTCTGCTCGCTCTGCGGTATAGTCGTTCGACTATTCAAAATGGATCCCCTACAGACAACTGCTCTTTATGGCAATCATTCCAGATGAAAACTAACACAAGGATTTTGCAAATAAAAGGAAACACATTATTAGGTTCTTAACTACAAACAACAGATTTTACTATAGTATCTGGAATCTTCAAGTCCTGTAAAAATTCGAAGTACTTTTGTTCTCTAAATCGTTTTCTCACAATTGCGAAACGTCGTTCCACTGGCGAGCGGAATTTTATTAACCGATTGTTGAACTAACCAGATAATAAAAACTCAATTAACAGCAGCAAGCGCAGTATGGAAACTTCAATATTAACTGCGTATCACCAACATTTTCTCCGTATTCATACCTGAACAAATATTTGTACACATCTTTGAACTTGAATTGATATGACAAACTAACTTGTTCTGGAATCAAACCAACCACCTGTAGCCGTAGCTAACCAAGCAATGCATTCATGTCTTACAGATACTTGATTGTCACAGCTGACGAAGCATAAAGATGTGTGAAATATTGGAGATTTCCTCACAAATATCAGAACGCGCAAATCAAATCATATAAAATGTCAATTCTTAAAATATTTTTATTTATTTATTTATTTTTTACTTAACCAAGAACTTAATAATCGCGTTATGTCCCTACTCACAAGTGCTCAGTTCTGTGTGGGACTGACATACGAGGCAGTTCCTGTCGGAGGTTCGAGTCCTTACTCGGTCAGGGGTGTGTCTGTTGTCCTTAGATTAGTTTAAGTAGTTCTAAGCCTAGGGACTGATGACACAATAGTTTGGTCCCATAGATTTACAAACATTTGATTTTGAGTTACATACCCGGTATCTAAATGGAAGATAACTAAGTGAAGTCAGATGTTAGTAGCCGAATTATTTCACCAGCAGCGGGGTGTTTGAATCTGGAATCAGGATATAATTACGTTATGCATCACCGGGAATCGAACCCCGAACCTACCGATGTCCTTTCTAAGCACGGATGGACGTTAAATCTCAAATGTTAACTCAACAGGAATGACGATGCGTGCGTGTCTGCTAGTAACAACGGCACCTATCGTTGTTATAATAATAATAATAATAATAATAATAATAATAATAATTCGTGTGGCTCATAGTCCTAGTGGAAGTCATTCAACTGTGCGCCACTTCAGAGAGTTGCATGTCCGTAACCTGCCCCAATTATCCAACCGGGAAAGGCGACCTACAGTTTAACGTGGAATCAAAACCACGTGTATTTTATGACGACTCCTCACATTGTTGAGACGAGATTGAA
Source organism: Locusta migratoria (assembly GCA_026315105.1). Lineage (NCBI taxonomy): Eukaryota > Metazoa > Arthropoda > Insecta > Orthoptera > Acrididae > Locusta > Locusta migratoria. Next base: position 224,151,242 of record CM048751.1, on the reverse strand, counting down.
AAAAAATCGGTGATCTGACTAGGTTTCAGACACGCGACCCTTCAGTTACCATTCAAGCGCTTTACCCCAAGACCACCGCAACACCCTGTTTCGTATTGATAATGCACGAAGAAACATTCAAAATAATTTTTTACTAGTAGTCCAGTGTGCTCTGTCTAGGGCGTCAAATGAAATTACGAATATTTTGTTCTGGATCTGGATTAGAATCCATATACGTGCCTTTCGTGGAGACCTAGAGGAGTCGACAGTCTCGGAGAAAGCAACGAAATGATTCAACTATATGATTCCGAGAGGGTGGAGTGCGGCAAAAGAGGAGATCCTAATTAGAATCCCAGTCCAGCACCATAATTTTTAATGTCTCAAGTTAAATTCAATACGAGACACGTGACATTAAAGGACCATTGGTTTATAACATAAAATAAAGTGTTGTAATATAAGAAAAGCGTTCTAGCGACAGAGTTCCTGATTGCCGTGTATTCTGCCTGTTACTGGCAACTATAAATCGGCTCTGTCAGAGTTGATAGCGAAATAATTCGGGTTAATACGGATTGTTAACTACGGTGCAACGTGACGTTCTTCACTTGGTGTTACCCGAGGTGAAGCAGACATGATCGTACCATTTAAAAATATACACCTCTAAGTCGGCATCGAACGCAAACAGTGCAGATACTGAAATACAACTTTTTTTTATTATTATTCTCGCCACTTTTCGCCTTCGTCGGCGCAGGCTCTCGTCAGCCTGTGTAGAAACGGAATATCTTCCTTTTGCTCTCTCAAGCAGGCAAATCAATCCCAGCATCAGTTGAGTGGAAAACAAACTTCTCTAAGTGTATTTTCCTGATTGGAATGACAATAGAGATTTATGGCTGATTCATGAAAATTGTAATGCAAGCACAGCGCCACTTTTCTTTGTGCATGCCATGTCGCTATGTACTCCAAACTTCTTGATAACTTGCCAAAAGTTGTAATGGCTTTATATAACAGTGTAAAATTATTAGTAACTGCACAGTAATGTAAATTGCACAAATAACATAACATAAAGGCCACCCTGGCAGTAATTTCACCTCTTCATAACGTAAAATTAAAAAAAAAAATCAGTTTCTGTTCTATGGATTGGATAGGGACCACATTTAATGTAGAAATTATAATTCCATGATGGATGTGTATTTTTGACACAACTGTTTCACTGGGATTCAAAAATAAGAATTGAATGAAAAACAAAATCATTTTTCCTGAATGAAGAAAAAAGATAAATTCTGGGACGAGTCTTCAGTCTCTTGCCATCTCTTATGTCCGATGCAAGAATCTTAAAATGATCTTGTTGTTGTGGGCCTAAGTTAAGGTCGATTGCCGTCAGTGTAGAGTTATTTAATTGTTGTGTTTTACTTCCATCATTTAACCATTAATTAGAATATTTAACATATTGCGAAATGTGAGTCTGTAAGTCTTATGCAGGTATATATCTTCATATGTTCTCTCGCTATGTATGCGTAGTGGTCATGGAAAGTTGCTCCTCTATTACATATGGCGAAGGATGCTGTGTGGCCGATGATCCACGTTGCTGCGTTATTTTTTGACCGTGGATATCGCAGTTTCTGTGGTCGACGCAGTCTGGTGCCGTACGGTCCAGTACCGATAATCTTTGACGAAGAAAGTTTGAAATTTCTTCTGCGTGTCCACACGTGAATCTATGAAATAGCGTGTCGGTTCGTCCACATACAGTGCAAGATGGTACGTGATGAAGACCTATCTTCTGTAGCTTTTCGTTTGTTGCAATTTTGTCGTTTACGACAAGATACCAGTCAGCTGTTACGTATGACGGTAGTACATCGTGGTGCACATTTCTCCAAACGATATTCCATTGCGTCAATGGGTACTTTGCTTCTATACGATTCCTGTGGTTTGTTACCGTAAGGAGTTCATACAGTTTTTTGTTATCTAAGTTCCTGGTATTGTCAACACAGTGCCGAATGTAGCTTATGTCTGTGTAGTATCGTCTGACGTGACGGTAAACAAGTGGAATTTTGCTGATGTTGATCGGAGCATCGAGGCTGTGTGGTTTCCACCGCGTGGTGAGGTATTTAATTATGCTGGTGTTGCGATTGTAGACTTCCTTCCTGATTCGGTTGACAAGCAGCGTTGCGCATTTCTTCGAAACATTTACGAGGTAGGCCGCCTTTGGAAGTGGGTAAGGTGAGAGTTTCAAATTGCACCTTAAAGATGTGGCCTCTGAGGAGGAACCAGCAGAGCGCTCGGTGTATGCTGCTCGCGAGGTGGTCGGATATTGGCAGTATTTGCGCAAGGTAATTCATCCGGCTTGTGATGGAAATCTGTACAGTTCTGACTTTCTGCATGGAATTCAGGTCACGATCAGAATCTAGAATCAATGTGGCACGTAATTTGTTTAGCATGTCTTTCCAGTTTTTCGTCAGAAACCTGTCTGGTTCAGACTCGAATGAAACACCGAGAGTTTTGTGACACGGTTTTTCTGTACACCAGTCAACGTCCGATATATATCCTATTCCACGGCCAATTTGTAGGGCTGTTGCTTTAATTTTATTCAGTTTTGCTCCTGAAACGGCTGAGAAAGCTGCTATCTCATTGCCGACGGCGTCAGTTGTGATGTCGAAGAGACAGCAATACATATATCGTCAGCATAAGCAATACATGGCACAGTGTGAGAGCCTATGTGAATCCCGATGCCAGTTTGTTCTAAATCGTTCAGTTGAGGCTCAACTGCCAAGGCGTATAGTAGGACAGAAAGCGGACATCCTTGACGGATAGACTGCTCTATCATTACCTCCTTAGTGAAGTGTCCATTGAGGAGAATTCTGGAAGAAACGTCGGTGGTGATTTTCCGGATGAGATCGATAAATTTACTTCCGAACCCCAATTTCGCCATGCTACGAAGGAGGAAGGTGTGACACACGCGGTCATATGCCTTTTCGAAATCTAAGAAAACGAGAGCGCCTTGGGCTTTGTTATCGGCATACGTGCAGATAATGTCCCTCATGTCACAGGCAGCAGAGATCGCACTGCGCCCCCGGACTGCGTTGTATTGATGACGACATAGTATCTTGTTCATGACAGGTTGCATCCGCTGTTTGATCGATCTTGTGATGATTTTGAAATCTGCATTCAGTAGCGTGATGGGCCTCATGTTTTCCACTTTGTGGCTGTTGCCTTTCTTCGGCAGGGGTATTATGATGCCTTCCTTAAGTGCCTGGGGTATATCTCCTATCTGCCATACGTCGTTTGTCAACTCTTGAAGTATCGGTCCGAGGATGTGCCAGTAGCGTTGTTAGAACTCGGCACCGATGCCGTCTGGTCCAGGTGATTTTCCTTTCTTTGCTCCGTGAACTGCGAGCTTTATTTCATCCTCTGTAAAGGCCGATTCCAGGTTTGTTTTGTCCTCCGGAGACAGACGACAGCTTAGTGCTGTAAGGTAGGTATCGAGGCGAGGTTCATCCACTGGTTGTCTCTGGTAAAGTTTACGGTAGTAGTCGTGGACTTGAGCGGCAATGTCACGTTGCCGTGTGACAACGTTCCCGGCATCATCAAACACTGCCTCAATCATCTGGGCTTTGCGCCGTTTGGCTATCCGCAGAATGTGATACAGAGAATCACGTTCTGCAGCAGCAACGTCTTTTGGGTGGGATCTGGTGACGTCGTTGAATATCGGTTATTTTCGCCTTGTAACGTTTAATCCGTAAATAGGTGTCATCGGTTATGATGTCAACATTGTTGTATAAGTCTCTCAAACATCTGTACTAATGTTCTATTGTTTCCTTCTGCCAATAACTCTTTTGACGAGCATAGTTCATGAGTACCCGCCGCAGTTTAGGCTTCACATAAGTGATCCACCATTGCAGGACAGTGGGATAACGTACGCGGTGGCGCTGGAGCTGTTGCCACACCTCTGTCACCTCCTCTTCAAGCTGTGTGTCTTGCAAGAGGCTGTCGTTCAGTTTTCAGTACCCTTTGCCTCGGTAAAGTAGCTGGCGCTGGAGATTGATGTTGCACTGATGTGAGGCTTGGTCAGAGATGTTAACCGGAGCAATGTCACAATTCACAGTATGACGCCGAAGCGCGTCTGATACATAAATCCTATCAATCCGGCTGGCAGACTGATGCGTGACAAAGGTGTACGCTACCCGCTCCCCGTGAATTATCTCCCATGTGTCATGGAGACGCATACCTTCAGTTAGATGTTGCAGCTCAATACACCTGTTCGTGTTCGGAGTCTGGTCCTCGTCATTCAGGACGCAATTGAAGTCTCCACCGAAAATAAGTTGTTCGGGAACAGGGTTCATAAGTAGTGGTACGTCATTTCGAAAAAATTCTGAGCGTTCTTTCCTACGACTAGTACCGGAGGGAGTATATATGTTAACTATCTGCATGCCGTTCACACGAAGGGAAATACCTCGACCACTTGCTAGCCGCTGCACGTGTGTATAGGGTATGCCATCACGCAGTAAGATGGCAGTTCCTACCGAGTCCTCTTTGTTAACGTTGTCGATTGTAATATAGCCAGGCACATCTAATGTAGTAAGTACCTCTTGCAGCAAGGCAATATCAACGCTGGTGTTATATAAAAAGTCAACCAGGGATCGTATCTTAACAGCACTTTCTATTCTAGAGATGTTTCGCGTGGTGACATTGTAGGTTTGTTTAATGTCCATGTTCGTTAGTTTAAGGAGTACAACATCATATCTTGTGAAACAATTCGGAAGGACGAAGCATTCTAATCACCAGAAAGTCCAAGATGTTAAAAGTATTCCTCATTGGGGAAAGGCTCGGACGACTGACCTCGTATGGAAGTGTCTGTGGGGGGGATATTGCCGTCGTGACCAACGTCAACCTTGGTGGCACTACCGATGGTTGTCGTACTCCCAGATATATCCATTGTTTCTTCTTCGTCACTGGACCCCATTTCCATTAAATCTGTCCAGGCAGTTGGTGGAGGCTTGTTAGGTGTAGGTACCGAGTGTTCGGGAGGTTGCACAGTCATCATTGGGTCATCCTTTCCGGGCTGGTGTTGTATAATCTTCTCAGAATTCACGTTAGCAAGAACTGAGCTGTTTTGCGATTCAGAAGGCGCATCAGCAGACACATGTTTTATGTCCCTGCCGTGATTCTCTGGTGATTTCTGACTGAGGGCGCCACCTATTTGCCTGGCCCTTTCGCGTAGAATTGCCGCATTCTCCTTTGCACCTTGGCGCGCAATCCTCCGCTTCTTGTTTCTCTGACGGGATGACCCTCGTTGGGGACTGTTTCCATCGCACGCAGGGACATTCGGTGGAGAAACCTCGACAACAGGAGAAACTGTTGAATTCGTTTCCGATAGTTGATGTTGGGTATCGAAAATAACTGCAGGCACGGTGTCGGATGTTGGGGGGTCCTGTTTCAGTATCGAAACGGCATCCACCGTTGTGTCGGTCACAGAATCGACCGATAGAGCCTCTGCTAGGATGGGCTGCGGGGCTTGTTCCGCAACAGCTATGACAGGCGGCGCGGCGGGCTCGCCGGCCGGCAGCTGCGCCACTCGCCTCTGCACGCACTCGGACCTAACATGCCCGGTCGCGCCACAAGCACCGCACGTTTTCGGCTGATCGTCGTACATAACGATAGCACGATATCCGCATACGTTAATGTATGACGGTATGTGCCGACGCAACTCCACTTTCAACTGCCGCACCCCGTTTAATACAGGGAACTTGTGTGCACTAGACCACCTTTCTGCAACATTGCTCAAAACGCGGCCGTATGGTGATATAAATTCATTAATTTCCTCGCTGGTTATTTCGAAGGGGAGTTCAAAGATTCTAACAGTTCGAACACCAAATCCTGCGTGGGTCACATACACATCACCAATATTGCCGTCACGGTGGTTAAACTTCAACATCCCGTTACACGACTCAACGATCTTCTCGCAAAGATCGGCACTAACCAGTTTGACGATCGACAAATGAATGCCAACTATGTCTTCAAGAGGTATCTTCACTATTGTCTCTAACCAGTCTTCTATTTCAAACGATTTCGGTCTCGCAAAGTTTCGATCAAACGTAAATTTCAAAGTGTCTTTCCTACTGCGTTGTTCCATCACGAAATCAGATTCATAATCAAAGCAGATTAAGACGCAGCAAAGCGCTAGAGCTCGCGCGGCGACTCACCACGCGGGGAACACCGACGGCGCAGCGAACAGCACGGCGCAACCTTCCTCCTCGCCGTCCGCCGGCAGACTGTCAACAGATCCACCAGACCACTACGGCAATGTAACGAACACTGCGCTTAGCATATCGACTTTACGCACTTAAGACAATTTGGTGCTCAATGAAATGATCAACTATAAGCAAGCATCTGACATAGAAATTATACTTGACTCATGTTAAGAGTTTTTACTCATTTTTGGAAGTAGTTGTCCAACCGTCAAGAAAATGTATTTCTGGACAAATTGACTTCAACATGGTTCGGCAACAGTTTTAACTCGAAAGAAATTGGATTCTACACGCACTGAATCGGTAAACCACCTAAGCATTGTAATTCACTTTCAGAGTATATGAGAGAATGCCGTCCTGGAAACAGCTAAACACCTGCTGCCTGAGTAGTTTTGTTAAGAATTCCCTATTGATTTTCAATCTGGATACCTGCAGCTGTGTCGGAGAAGAGCTAAAAATTTTTGCTGTCACCACGATTGACATCGAAAGTCGACAGCACGTTCGTTTCGCAGCCGACTACGTTACCCGAAGGCTAGCGAAGACATCGGGTATGTGGTTCTTCCTTACTGGCCGACCAGTTAGTAGACCAGATCAAGCTTAACCTTAAAAGAAGAGATTGGTTGCAATTTTCGCGTGGAACGAATTTCCTAGGCTCAAAAATATCAATTAATAACTTTATGTCACATCTTAAGTGAAAATCACTCATATTATTGAATGGAAATGACCTGAAATAGCAAGTGAATTTATCAGCTTAATCCTGTGCTTACCAGGAAGTAACTCCCCGCTTACAGAGTTGCCAAACGTACTCTGATGTGTTGCCAATTCTCCAATAGACTAGCGACAGGCAGAATACGTTTTCTGGGCGTCTGTGTTCCTCGCGCTGCTTTAGCGCTGAAGGAGATAGCGGCTTCGAAGGCGCGGCGCGCAGCCTGCCACTGTGTTGACTGAGAAGAGATACCTAGCCTAGACGAATAAGTCTTAATCGCATCTCTTTAACTATAGCATCACCAGACGTTATTAACATTTTCTGCACAATACATTTTAATGTTATATACCTTAATACTATTTTCCTTGTGAATTTTTTCGTTTGCACCACCTCTAACACATAACCTTACAAATGTAAAGATAGAATTACCCTGATTACAAAATGCAAACTTCACAAACATATTTCATAAGTTTCGAGCATATAGTTTCCAATCAGACCAACTGTGCAAAGAAATCTTTCCCAATGATTGAAAAATAGGACTTATCATCTGCGAAAAAATTAAGCATCTGAACAATTTCAATGATAATTCGATTCAAGCTTATAAGTGACAGGAGAAGCATTTGTGATAAGAATATGAAACAAGGAAAAAAAGTCGCGAAAGTAATGTTTAGAATATGTAATTCATTCTATAAAATCGAAAGGGACGATAAGTATGGTCTACTCGTAAAGATTACAGTGTAACTTCTGGTGATGCTGTTTAAATAAATGTGAAAAACATCTGATGAATGAACTCTCCGATTTCCAGTCTCCCAGAAACAGGGATATGCGAAAGAAACAGGAAGACGTTACCCTAAGAGTGCGTGAGATGGGATTACTGTATAGTATCTCGCAGTTGGTATAGTTTGTTCGTAGTTCTTGTCTGAGGCCCACCGCAGACAATAATTATCGATATGTACTTGATAAAACGTTGCACCTTTGCGGCTGCAGAGCATGATTCTTAATACCGGTTGTGAACTAATAGAATAATAATTGTTGTACGGAGTGGTTACTTACATCAAAGTAATCCTCCCAAAATTAAACGCACCAAGTGACCGCTATCTAATCAGGATTTCTACGAGCGAGTATAAACCACATTTTATGCCTTTATCATTGCTTGGAACATGGAAAAACATATTTTCTAGATTTTTATAGATTTATTTGTACAGTTCGGCACTACGCAATATTTGTAGACCTTTTCCCAGAATACGAATGCACAGACAATATATCACTGTTAGTGAATGTTACAACAGTAGGAGCACACCATGTGGGTTGAGTTTACAGGCATCACCTGACTCAAGAGAAGCGTTTTAACTGGGTTTCAAGTTATATTTGAATTCCATTTCCGGTTGTTTTTAAAGAATACTGCAATTGACGAGGAAAACAAGTCATGTTATAAAATGTTCAAATGTTTGTAAATATTTGGGACTGAACTACCGTGGTTATCAGTTCCTAGGCTTTCAAGCTACTTAAACTAACTTGAAGTAATATAAGGACAACACACACACACACACACACACACACACACACACACACATGCCCGAGGGGCGATGCGATTTCCGACGAGGAGCAACCGCGCGCTCCGCAGCAAGGCGCCTTAGAGGGCTCGGCCATTCCACCGCAGCTCATGTTATGAACATAAGATGATATGATCACCCATTTAAGATGATTACCAGAGAACAGTCGAATACCCTGTTGCCCTTGAGAAAAACATTTGCTTTCTGCATTCTGTCTACCATTCCACATTTTCCCTCTCTCTCTCTCTCTCTCTCTCTCTCTCTTTCTCCCTTACGATCTGCCTCTGTCTCTTCGTTCCCTTCTACCTCCTCCAGCTGCTCCTCTTCCCTCTGTCTATCCCGCAATCCTGTCCGTCCTATACTTCCTTTCATCCTGTCTTCCATCTCTTCTTCCTTTCTCTCTCTCACCATCTCCTCTTCCTTTCTGCCTCTCTTTACGTCGTCGTAGATTCTGGGAATTAAAGAAATAAAAACTTAAGGACTTCATAGGTTTATGTGATAAGAAGGTGACGAGGAAGCTTCTCTTACAGATAAAGAAAGCGAAATAACGAATGCAAGAAGCAATGTTATTACAGACTTTATTACTAAGATGGTTTGATTTCCACTGCTGACCAGATCGTAAAACTGGATGTTGTGCCATTGTAGTTTAGCGTTGTACGAGTGTTACTGAAAATAAACCATTTAACCGAAACGTCTATAGAATGTGATTTCACGAAACCTTACTACTTTTATGTGTCATTTCTACCTTAAAACCGGATAGGTACACAGGCCAGAAGTTGGTATTAATTTAAAACTTCGATTCAGTAATCATTATTGAAGATTTCAGTGCTCGATAGAAAGGCAACATCCTCTTAACGGCAACGTGTAGAAATGACTTTTAATTTCGTTTCATGTAAGTTTCTGTTGCCTCCAGATATAATTAGCATTAAATTTGGTATTTCACTTTTCGTTTTCAACTATTTGAATTATGAGTGCACAGTGATACAATGACGGAAGTGTATAGTTTCCATGTCTATTTGTCCTTCAGTTTTTCAAGTGATTTCCTTAAATCATTCTAGGCTAATGGCAACATGGTTCCTTTTCAAAAGCATAGCCAATTTCCTTCCACATTCTTAACGAAACAATCCGAGCTTGTGCTCCATTTCAAATAACCACGACGTCGACAGGATATTAAATCCTAATTCTCGTTTCCTGGTTTCGTAAAATTTTACTTGATACTCAACAAAGTCGATGACAGGTGTATTGGACGCCAAGTTAATATGAACAGGGTCTACTCTAAAAGCGTTACTTAGAGATTTTAATGGGCTTTAAGATGAAATTACAGTAGGCTTTGACCACTGAGTTATATTCGGCTGCAAGTTAGTAAATATTTAAGAATTTAACAATTAATAATTATCGCTGGAATGTTGTGATTACCTAGAGAGTTCATGTGAATGGAACAACCGAGAAATAAACTACGAAGAAACTACGCCACCTGTGAGATACTATATGAAAATTCCGACTCACACACTCTGAGGAAAACCTCTTCCTGTTTCCTTCGTTCCTGATGGTTTCTAGGAGTCTGGAAATTGCAAAGCTCATTCATCAAGTGCATTTCATTTTATTATCAGCTACACTGTAATAGTAACGTTGTTTTTATAAAATGAATTACATATTCTTGACATTACTGACGCGACTTTTTGTTCCTTGTTTCATATTCTCATCATAAACTCTTCTCCTTTCACTTGGAAGCTGGAATCGAACTAACATTGAAATTGTTCAGATGCTTAATGTTCCCGCAGATGATGTCCTATTTTTCAGTCACTGTGGAAGATTTATATGCACAGTTCGCCGGCCGCGGTGGCCGAGGGGACTGAGGCGCTCCAGTCATGGTCTGCACGGCCACTACGGTCGGGGGTTCGAATCCCACTCGGACATGGATATTTGTGCCGTCCTAGTTCGTAAGTAGTTTGTAAGTTTAGGGACTGATGACCCCGTAGTTAAGTCCCATAAGCTTAACAAACTTTTCAACATTTCATATGCACGTTTCCTTTGATTGGAAACTTTATGCTCGAAACTTATGAAATTTCCAGAATGAAACTTTCACTCTGCAGCGGAGTGTGCGCTGATATGAAACTTCCTGGCAGATTAAAATTGTGTGCCGGAACCGGGACTCGAACCTGGGACCTTTGCCTTTCGCGGGCAAGCGCTCTACCAACTGAGCTACCCCGACACGACTCACGATGCCGCCTCACAACTTTACTTCTGCCACTACTGGCGGAAGTAAAGTTGTGAGGCGGCATCGTGAGTCGTGTCGGGGTAGCTCAGTCGGTAGAGCGCTTGCCCGCGACAGGCAAAGGTCCCAGGTTCGAGTCCCGGTTGCGGCACACAATTTTAATCTGCCAGGAAGTTTCTTATGAAATTTGTTTGTGAAGTTCGCGTTTTGAAATCAGTATAATGCTATCTTTACATTTGTGAATTTATGTTTTAGAGGTGGTGCCAATGAAATCATTCATAAGCAAAATCGTATTCAGGTAGTCCTACGTAAAATTTAAATGTGTCGTGCTCAAAATATTAATAGCGTCTGGTGGTGCTAGTATTATAAATCGCTTCTGACAAAGCAGTTTGCTTAACACAGAAACAAAACAATACCTCCGACAGCTACTGATCAAGAGAGTCGCTCAAATGATTTCCGATAGAGTTTATTTACTAAGTTCGGGTAGCAGTCGGCGCATCGTAGCTACGCTTTCGACACAGCTTATAGTTAGAGAAATTAAGACTTATTGCTCTATGCTAGGTATATCTCTTCTCAGTCAACACAGTGGCAGTCTGCGTGCCACGCCTTCGAAGCCGCTATCTCCGTCAGCGCAAAGGCAGCGCGAGAAACACAGACGCCGAACAAACGTATTCTGTCTGTCGCTAGTCTAGTGGAGAATTGGCAATATTGCAGAGTATTTTTGGCAACTCTGTGAACGGCGAGTTATTTCCTGGTTAGCACAGAATTAAGCTGATAAATTCACTTTATTTTTCAGGTCACTTCCATTCAACAATATGAGTGATTTTCACTTAAGGCGTGACATAAAGTTATTAATTCATGTTTTTGAATACAGGAAAGTGGTTTCACGCGAAATTGCAACCATTCTCTTGTTTTACGTTTCGATTCATCTGGTCTACTAACTAGTCGCCCAGTAAGAAAGAACCTCATACTGTAAGACTTCGCTAGCATTGATAGTCGCCTGCAGTACAACGGTGCTTGCGGCTCGTTGAGCCAGTCTCGTTCGTAGTGAATTTCTTAGCTGTTCTGTGATAGAGCTACAAGTATCCACATAGAAAATCAATGGGAAAATCTCAAGAAAACTTTTAATTCAAAGTTGGTTAAGCTATTTCCAATCCTATATTAAGAGTCTGAAATTGCTTAGATAGTTTACTCAGTTCATGCCCACAGAAACAAACTGTTCCAAATTAAAGAAGTCGTAAAATGATGTTTTAAGTGCATTTTCGTCTGGAATGAATTTTTGTTGAAGATTGTTCGATTAGGAGCGGGAAAGGTAAATATTTGTGAGCAAGTGATCAGAAGAATAAGTCAGATATGTATTTTAGAAACCGAGTCTTTGAGGGTTCTGTTTGTGAAATCAGTAGATAACGGTATCGTGTAGTAGCAATACGTTATGAAATTCTGTAGGTTGTTTCGCTCACAGTGCTACTGATCAATTCCATGCATATTGGCAGCCCATATCAGCACAAGGGACGCACCTTGGGCGAGGTGTTTGCTACGTAAGTGCATGTGCGGGACAGTAGGTGAGTCGGTGCATAGTTGATCTACAGGAAACGGGTTGGAATCCTGTCTCTAACTTGAATTTTTATTGATTATAAGGGCTTTAATACAGGAGGACAAAGACAACTGTAGCGATTAAAGTATTCTTATTCGTCTAACTGGGGATGTAGTGTACCCAAACGCTAGAGATTGAGTCTATTAGCTGGCCTTTCAACACTTTTAAAAATGACACCTCTCTTATGATTTTATCTGTACTGGTACCCTGCCTACATCTAAATAAACAGAAATTAATAAATAAAATGCCTTTTCACTTCATAAAAAAGTAAATAGTTCTTTCTTTGATGCCTTCATTGGCATCGACGTCATAAGCCTTCTTCATTTTCAGGCTGGTTTTGGTTTTTCTTAAAGTTCGTGTAATAATTTAAGATGAAATACTTTATTACAGAAGGGGTGAGATTAACACAAAATAATTTTTCTTTTCTTCGAAGTAATGTAAATCTTCAAGAAAAATAATCAAGAATATAAGATACTTCCATTTAATATAAACAAAGCTTTGTCTCTGATGACAACACAATTTAGTATCGTGTCCAGTTTCCATTCTCCTCTACAACTGCCCTTAGCCGCCGGGGAACAGAGATAACTAGTTTTCCTACAAACCCATTATTCTGGGAAAGCTCTTCCCATGCATCCTGAACTGCTTCAGATAGCGCTGCCTTCGTTGCTGGCGTAGGTCTTCGGCTCCTAATAATCTTCTCCATATCTGCGTCTTTGGGAGGCCAGTCCAACATATCAACGTCTCCTTTCACTCGAAACCACTGTTTCACACAATTTGCTGTATAGACCGGGGAACAGTCATGTTGAAATATTATTGTGCCTTCCTGAAACGTCTCACGAACAGAATGGAGCATTATGTTGTCCAGTATTTCACAGTAGTAACTTCTGGTAAGCGGACGGTCAGTTCCCACAGAATGCCGCAACCATTTGCCAATATCCATCCCCAAACTGTGATAGCAGTTCGGCCACACCTTTGCCTCTGATGGGACATATTTTCTGTCGCATCTCGCTCCAGTTGGACGAAACACATGGACAGAACCGTGATGTGCTGTGGAAAATATCTTCTCGTCAATAAATATTACTTGCTCCTAGAATGAAATTGGTTTGTTAAGTATGCCAGTATGAAGTTTAATCTGGCAGTCCTATGTTGTTCTGCCATTTCCTTTATCGCCGATTTTCGTCCATATCTTCCTTCCTCGTTGAGACGACGGCGGATGGTCTACCTACTTACAGGTTGTTGTAGAACGTTCCTATTTTCGGTGCTGGTGCGGAATGGGTCTTCATCACCGCAGCGGAGTATATCATTGTCTTGCTCCTTTGTCGTAGTGCGTGGACGTCCGGGGCGACGACTACTATTGACATGGCCTTCATCTGCCATCCTCTTCGCCCACAGATGTATCGTGGATTTGCTGTATCATAGAGCACGGGAAATGGCGCTGATACTGTATCCCTCTTCATAAAGTGCAAGAATGCGACCTTTATCAAAACTCTTGAGTTGTGGCATTTCGCAAGTAAGCACCTATCGACAAGGCAAGAGGAAGCGAAGTGCCATACGATGTGGAGAACACTTTCTTTGCCTCAGAATTCAAACTCATTCCCAATTACTTGCTCTGAAAAAGCGTTCATAAACAAGTTCCTAGTAAGTATTATTACGATATCGTGGAAATGAATTTTGTCTCTAAATTTCATACTTAGTAATACTGACAGTGTTTCTGAGATTAAAAGTAAAATTTAGATTCACATAGTGGTTAACGTCGTATTGTCCCGGCTATCGTATCTTCTTAAGAGTGTGTTACCTCACGTATGACATTATACCATTCAGTAAGGTGAAATATTCGAATGGAAGCATGGCGTGATGAGTAAGACGGTAAGTTGGTAGTCATAAATCGGTTCAAATCACGTCATGCCTACTAAATTTGATTCGTTGTAAACAAAGTATTCCTTTTTGAAGAGTCAACGTAAATGTAGCGTTTGAAGAATTCATAACACATTATACATTTTTGCATACGTCTTCCGATACTCGGTCGAGGAAGGCAAGGAAAAAAAATACACCTAAGTTTGAGCATTGGCTCTGCCTTCGGTTGATAATGGTTTTGCATTTTTATCTGTGCCGTACTTTATGGTCTTTATTTCAGCTGATGATTTCTGTAACTACAAAAACGCAACTTATGATACTTCTTACGGCAAAATACTAATGCTATCAGACGAAAAGATTAATCTGGACCAGACCTCATCCTACACTGACAACGAGCTTTCCTTATTTACGAAATTTGTGAAAGATGATATGTCGGGCCCGGTGGTCAGTCCGCTTGCGACAGCGGTACCGTGAGGAAGTCCGCGGTGTGCTGCGGCCGCCTCGCTCGCGCGTGGTAAGTCGGAGTGTTGCTGCAGCTTTTCGCTGTTGTCGTTGTGTTTGTGTGACTATTAGAAGATGACATCATGAATCAGCCAAATAGAAAAGACACTTTGAAGTTCACTTTCGATCGTACTTTCGTTAGACCGACCTCTTACGAATTTGAACGTTTTCTTGAAGAAGTTGTGAAGATTACCTCAGATGAGCTTGTCGGTATTCATTTCTCGATCGTGAGTACAGTTATTTACGTCAAACTGAGGACAGCAGATCTTTGTGAGACAATACTACAGTCTAGTGGCGGTAGCTATAAATTCAAGCACTCGGATGGCAACATAAGTGAAGTTACTGTTAACCACGCCGGCTTCGGTATAAGAACAATCAGAATATTTGAATTCCCTTTTGAGGTCGCAGGAGAACAAATGAATGCGGTAGTGTCATCCTATGGCACGGTACTCAGCAACATTGCAGAAAGGTGGTCAGGTGCGCATAGGTTTCCGGTACTAAATGGCATCAGACAACTGAAGGTCGATTTACGGAAACATATTCCGTCCTATATTGACGTGTTTGGGTACCGAGCCATTGTCATGTATGATGGGCAGCCCAGAACGTACGCAGGGTGTGGGGCGACGGGCCACGTGCGTGCACAGTGTATGCAGAGGCGCGTAGCGCAGTTACCGTCCGGTGAATCTGTCAGACCTCCTGCTATGTCCTCACTGCCGATTACATACGTGGCGGCTGTCGCGGGGTCCCCACCCATCGCCCCCGGTCTGCATACTTCTCAGGATAACAACTCTGCTGACCATGAAACCCCGATGGAAGTAGCTGAGGCCTCGGCGGCAGTCTCTGGAGACCAGGACCCTACCGAGTCCTCAAAGGCAGCTCCCGTCGACAAAGTCCAGAGCGTTACTCTGATGGACGTCACTGACCACGCTGCTGAACTTTCTGTCGCACCATACCCGCAAGAACTGAAGTGGGACGGATTATTGTCTCCGCTACATATCTCATGTCAGCTCAGTTTGTGCAGGATAACTTACTTATATTTGTGTTCTTAAATAATTTTTATGTAAATGTTTAATGTTATGATTCTTAAAGATGTTTTTTGTATATTTTTTATTTGTTTCTTGTGCTGTGAGGCGAGTCAACCTACAAGGGCAACATCTTCGACGTCGATTCCAAGGAGTAAATATCCGGCCACATCAAGTCGCGGGTCGACGGCCACGAGGCAAGAAGATGTTGATCTCTGCGGTTGTCGTCGCGAGAGTTGACATTATTATCGTTTCATGATCAAACAATAAATTTTTAAAGTCAGTTCCCTTTGGTCTGTCAATGACTACGTATGTAATATCATAGAAAGCAATAAATGTTATCGTGTTTAAACTTGACGAAAGTGTCAGAGTACATCATTTATGAAGAATTATATTACGATGAAAAATATATTAATGAAATGAGTAGATGATTTAATTTAAATATTCTTCAATCTGAAGGAAGATTCTTATAAATTTTCATTGGTGGGAAAGTTACGTCAAGAAGACTTCGATAAATGTTTTTATTTATAACTTTAGTTAATCGATCATACACATTGATCGATAATCATTGAAGAAATATTATTTTTTATTTGTGGCTATAGCAATGACCACAAACTAAAGATTTTCTTTTGAACGTCTTATCTATGAGAGAACTTAGAAATATTTTAACAAGAGTGACTGTTAAAGACTTCTTCCCTCGGCGCAAGAATCTGATTTTTGGAAATATTGCAATGTATAAAGATTTTACATGAACATATTTTTTATTTTATTTTATATAAATTTTTATGGGCGAGTGGACACCTCAAGGATTACGAAGTCTGACACGGCCACATTCAACCCTAATCATACAGGACGAGTGCTTTTGAAGATAAGGTTTTAGCACACGTTCCGCCGCACGAAGAAGAGGTCGTTCCGCCGCAGAACCCTCTGCGGAAAACTCCAGCGAGAGAGTACAGGAAAGTTGTTCGAAATCGGATGTACCTTCTGCTGACGAAACTGCCACCGATTCCGAACAGGAAAGTGTTCCACAACACTCCGCAAGCCCTACGAAGACCCAGTCACCCAGGAAAAGGAAGAAACGCAGAATCGCGCATCAAGCTGCCGAAGAAATTGTCCCATTAATGCGCGAGAAGGTCAAACAAGTAGTGAAAAAGTTAAATGAGGGTCCAGGGAAAGTTTCCGACTGTACTCAGCCCAACATGTTTCCCAATGCACCCGGTGGCGCCTCCGTGGGCACAAAAAAAATTCGCAGGGGAAGCACCCGACAACCTTGACCCACCAAATTCCTGTGTTATTGAAACAAACACGTTCTCTCCGTCATTCCAGAAAAACTGGGCGGACGAGGTGGACGGAGATGAGGAAATGAGGGAACCTACGTACTTTACTGCCGCCGTGCCAGCCACCTCAGATGACCGAACACCCCTCCAGAACCAGGAAACGGAGGCTGATTATGCGTCCGACACCTACTAACAGGTGCGAAATTCCGCAAGCCATCATTCTAAAACGCACTACATCATGACCACCTATCAAGCCTGTAGAATCGCGACTCTGAACATCACCAGCATACGCAGTATATTAAAATTAGCTTGAAAGATTTTCTGTACGCGGCGGATATCGACATCATTTTACTGCAGGAAGTAACCGACATTGCACTTCAAGAAATATATGGATACCACGCTGTCATAAATGCTGGAAGCGATGGTGACCTAGGGACTGCTATACTTTTTAAGGAAGGAATAATAGTAACGAATGTGGAAAAACTCGTCAACAACAGGGGGATCGCTTGTACTGTTCACAATACCCGGATCATCTGGGAGCAGCAACCGCCGTTACCGATCAGAATTTTTTCAACACGAAATTGTTCCTCTCTTTCGAGAGCATCAAGCGGAGATCCTTTTTGCGGGTGACTTCAGTTGCAAAGATCAGTTCCCTAACTGATCCGTCTCCGTCTCCCGAACTGGAACACATCATCAACGATTTCAGTTTAACCGATGCGTGGGAGCAGAGCCAAGGGGATGACCCGGGTTTACGTTTGTCACTAACCATTCGGCCAGCCGCTTAGACAGTATGTACGTATCTAACAACATGACGACTCGTATCTTACACGCAGAAGTGTGGCCCACCAGCTTCACCGACCATGCTGCCTTTATATGCACCATTAATATGGTGAGACAAGGCACCTACAGAGGAAGAAGCTACTGGAAGCTTAACGTATCTCACTTAAAAGACGCCGAATGCCGCGAGCTTTTCCAACAAACATGGCGGGACTGTGAAAATAAATTCACTTCGTATGATTCTGCTTTGACCTGGTGGATCAAGTGCGCGAAGCCGAAATTGAGGAAAATGTTCATAGATTACTCGAAGGAAAAAAGTTTTTGGTTCACGACAACGACAGAATTTTATTTCCAATGCTTGCGGGACCTTTACAAATTGGACCAATCAGTCATTGAAAACTGCGTCGCGATCAAGAGGATAAAATCCAAAATTCTGGCTCTGAAGCGCAAACAATTAGAGGGTTTCCAATTTCGTGCGAGAACGCAGGCTGCCGCCCCACATGAAGAAACCTCGATGTACCACGTTATGCGCGAAAGGAAAAGGGCACACAGAAAAATACTCACGGAACTAAAAGGAAGTGACGATACCGTCCTCACAACACAGAGAGACATTATAGAGGCAATCTACTGCCATCTTTCATCCATCATGTCAGGCTGCCCGGTGGATAACGAAGCTCAAGAAGACTTGTTACGGAATCTGCAGGGCCGACTCAGTAGAGAGGCATCGCAGCGACTTACCGCAGAGATTGACGATGACGACATGACAACAGCTATCGCGCAGAGCCCCAAAAATAAATCGCCGGGGCCTGACGGCCTTCCAGCAGAATTTTACCAGGCCTTCCAAGCACAGATGAAGTCTAAACTGCTCCTCGTATGCAATGAATTAATGGCCTCTGACAGAGAAATCGCGAAGGAGTTTCTGGAAGGTATTATCGTGCTAGTTCCGAAACGCCCCAGCAGCATTTCCGTAAACCATCTTCGACCCATCAGTCTCCTGAACAGCGACTACAAAATTATGGCGCGCGTACTCGCTCGAAGATTACAAATGATACTGCACGAGGTCACTGGCCCATATCAGACTAGTGTGGGTAAGGGGAGGTCAATCATTCAAACGGTCTGCGAATATAGAGACATCACTGCGACAGCAGATGTTCTCCGACTACGGTGCGCTATCATGACACTTGACTTTGAGAAGGCTTTCGATAGGGTGGGCCATAATTACCTTCTCAAAACTACGTCCGCGATGGAGATTCCCCATAATTTTGTCAACGTCGTTGGAAGAATTTTGAGGAATAGCACGTCCCGGATTATGATCAATGGACAAATGACGAAACCGTTGGACTTCACAAGTTCAGTCAGACAAGGGTGTCCACTGTCCATGGCTTTGTTCGCCATTGCCATTGAGCCCCTCCTAGCCACTCTACAGCAACGACTGCAAGGATTGTGCACCCATGGTCAATCTATTGTCTGCAAGGCATACGCCGATGATGTGGGTCTTGTCACGAGTGCAAGTGACATCTAGAAGACACTTCAGGTGCTCACTAACTACGAACTTGCTTCGGGTGCGAAACTCAACAAAGCGAAATCCAGCATCATGAGCATAGGGGCTGGAATGTCGTTGCAGGAAATAGAAGACTTCAATGTGGTCACCAACAAACGAATACTGGGCATCGATTATAGGTCCACCATACAGCACACCATAGCTGCCAATTCTAAGAAACTACTCGCAAGTGTGCGAGCATGCGTCAAGGAACAACGTGTGAGAAAGCTTGATGACATCCAAAAGGCAGCCTTTGCTAACATGCATATAGTTTCGAAACTACACTACGTGGCACAAGTTTTACCTTTACCCGGTGAAACAACAGCTAGAATCATGTCTGCTCTGGGCCATTTCGTAAGTCAAGGAAGTATCTTTAAGATCAAGTTTGACACTCTTACTCTCTCCGCGGATAAGGGAGGACTTAAACATATTGATGTTGCTCTGAAATCCCGAGCTCTATTCGTGTGCACCACATATAAACTGTGGCGGAAGACGCAACACAGTTTAACGTCCCATCTACTAGAGGAAATAGCTCCTGGGGCATTGGATCCACCAATTGATGTGCGCCACGTTCCCATTGGCTTTCACCATTTTAAACAGTTTTTAATTGAATTTAGCTACATTCGGACCAGAGTCTGTACCACGACCTTAACCAAAGTGAAGGCAGTGTATGACAAATTAATGGAAACCAAGAGTAGAAACGTGGTAGAAGAAAAGTACCCTCAATATGACTGGCGAATAATATGGCAGAATATCAGCACCCGTCATTTACCGACAAATGTGAGAACTACATGGTACAAAGCTGTGAACAGAAAACTTGCCACCAAGTCCAAACTTCACGCCATCCATTTAGTGGACTCGCCGCTGTGTGGAAACTGTAGCATACCAGACACTGACGAACACAGGTTTGTCTGCAATAACGTGACAGCAGTCTGGCTACTCGCTAGGCAAATGATAGCCACAATCACCCGAACTGTACCAGACACAATCAAGCCTGCAGATTTTTTGACTCCCGACAGCGTGCCTTATCCATATACAAAACGGAACGCCGTCAATTGGGTAAAAGGTAAAACAGTCCACTAGATCCTTACTGAAGCAAATAAAAGCAAAGAGGATTTTCTATTATACCTTCAGCTGCAGCACCATATCCTAATGACATCGCGACACTATAAGAAAAATTTCGCCAATGTTTTGAAAATTACTATTGTTTGACACACAAAGAAGGACTTGAATCATAATTTGCTCCCATTACAAGACCCAGATTGTGACATTCTGAAAAATTAGAACACGCCGAGATTTTCATCTTTGCTTTAAACAAAACTTCTTTTTTGCTCCTTGTGGTGTTTTCCTTTTAGTGATGTTTTCAAAATTCTGACGTCTGAGAGATGTATCAGAAGTGCTTTCCGTTTCGTATGGGAAAAAAATGTCCCCCGACAGAATCTGTCGTCTTATTTCACATTAAAAATTTCTTTTCGGAGTTCCTACGCCAGAAGGAGCGATTACACCCTTTCATGCGTCCCGTGGCGAAACCTTGCTACAACGACGCCCACGGCACGAGACAGGCAGAGTTAAGAGACGAGGAAAAATAAACAAATAAAATTAAATGTAAAGATGTGAGAAATCCAAAATGTAAAATGGATAAACACAATTAAATTCCAGAAAACAGAAGCGTGGACCGATCAAGAACGGAGTGGGGGAACACCTCCTAAACAAATATTACGTGAAGCCGAACTCTGCAGCTGTCAATGCGCTGGGATGTTGAAGTGAAGTTTTTCCCCAGGAGCAGATCTGTAAGAGAAAGACACTTATTTATTTATTTTCATTTTTTTTTATTATTTTTTTTTTTCACTTCTCTTTCTTGCGAACGAAATTCCATGTCAACAGGAACGAATGGCATTGAAGCCAGGCCGAGAAGGCAAATCATTGGCGAGCGGAAGGACGGGCAGTATAAAAAAGAAATTTAAAAAAAAATTTAAAAAAAGGTGGTGTCGGGGTAAAGCTTTCGACTGGAAACCGAAGGGACGCGAGTTCGATACCCGGTCGGGCCACGGGTTTTTTTAAATCTGTGTTTTAATCCGGCCTTCACCTCTCAACGATGTGAGGAGTCGCCAGAAACGACACGTGGTTCGGATGCCACGATAAGGTGTAGGTCCCCTTTCCCCGGTTGGATAACTAGAGTAGGCTAGGGACACACAAGTCGCCGAAGTGGCGTCCAATCGAAAGACTTGCACCAGGGCAATCAGCCACACGAAATGTTTGCACGTTTTAAGAGAGAATGAAATTCCTTCAAGAAATTTCTTAACAGCGTGAACTAGTCGTTTGTGAATCAATTACCGGGTTTATTTCTCTGGTTAGAAAGTAAATCTACCAGGAGGTAAGGACGTGAGAAAGGTCTCGTACTGGAAGGTCAGGCAATTTTATTTCAGTGAGTACAAAAATCAAGTAAAACATACAATGGAGTTGCAGGTTAGGTCAAGCATATACAGAAATGTAAGCCACAGTACAAGTAAATTCTTGAATCCACATTCATTGCATACACGCGCAATAAGTGTTGTAGTGTTATTATGGAGCCAAATAATCCAATGCCATATTTCCCGCTAAGAAAGAGCAGAGGTCAACAGTCTTCACTACATCATATTGCATCAGCTGACGCGACTGATAAGGAGAGGGTCTGACATGTGTATATATTTAACTGGCACGATCATGTCTACTTCACCTCTGGTAACACCAAGTGAAGAACGTCAAGGCAGAATACACGGCAATCAGGAACTCTGTCGCTAAAAAGCTTTTCTTATATTACAAAACTTTATTTTATGTTATAAACCAATGGTCCTTTAATGTCACGTGTCTCGTATTGAATTTAACTTGAGACATTAAAAATTATGGTGCTGGACTGGGATTCTAATTAGGATCTCCTCTTTTGCCGCACTCCACCCTCTCGGAATCATATAGTTGAATCATTTCGTTGCTTTCTCCGAGACTGTCCACTCCACGAAAGGCACGTATATGGATTCGAACCCAGGTCCAGCACAAAATATTCGTAATTTCATTTGACGCCCTAGATAGAGCACACTGGACTACTAGTAAAAAATTATTTGGAATGTCTCTTCGAGCATTATCAATGCGATACAGGGTGTTGCGGTGGTCATAAGCTACACGTGGTTTGGATTCCACGTTAAACTGTAGGTCGCCTTTCCCGGTTGGATAATTGGGGCAGGTTACGGACATGCAACTCTCTGAAGTCGCGCACAGTTAAATGACTTCCACTAGGACTATGAGCCACACGAATTATTATTATTATTATTATTATTATTATAACAACGATAGGTGCCGTTGTTACTAGCAGACACGCACGCATCGTCATTCCTGTTGAGTTAACATTTGAGATTTAACGTCCATCCGTGCTTAGAAAGGACATCGGTAGGTTCGGGGTTCGATTCCCGGTGATGCATAAGGTAATTATACACTGATTACAGATTCAAACACTTCGCTGCTGGTGAAATAATTCGACTACTAACATCTGACTTCACTTAGTTATCTTCCATTTAGATACCGGGTATGTAACTCAAAATCAAATGTTTGTAAATCTATGGGACCAAACTACTGTTGTTATCAGTCCCTAGGCTTAGAACTACTTAAACTAATCTAAGGACAGCAGACACACCCCTGACCGAGGAAGGACTCGAACCTCCGACACACAAAACTGAGTTTGGGCACTTTTGAATAGGGACATAACGGTGATTATTAAGTTCTTGGTTAAGTAAAAAATAAATAAATAAATAAAAATATTTTAAGAATTGACATTTTATATGATTTGATTTGTGCGTTCTGATATTTGTGAGGAAATCTCCAATATTTTACACATCTTTATGCTTCGTCAGCTGTGACAATCTTAGGCATAATCAAGTATCTATAAGACATGAATGCATTGCTTGGTTGGCTACGGCTACAGGTGGTTGGTTTGATTCCAGAACAAGTTAGTTTGTCATATCAATTCAAGTTTAAAGATGTGTACAAATTTTTGTTCAGGTATGAATACGGAGAAAATGTTGGTGATACGCAGTTAATATTGAAGTTTCCATAGTGCGTTTGCTGCTGTTAATTGAGTTTTTATTATCTGGTTAGTTCAACAATCGGTTAATAAAATTCCGACGTTTCACAATTGTGAGAAAACGATTTAGAGAACAAAAGTACTTCGAATTTCTACAGGACTTTAGGATTTCCGATACTATAGTAAAATCTGTCGTATGTAGCAATATTAAATGCTGTTTAAGGATTAATGAATGTTTTATGTGGCTGAGTTTGTCATATCAGACTGTAATAAGTGTGACATTTCTTAAGATATGTCATTGTAATAAATTGGATTTAATAAACGTTAAGAAATTAATAATGTGTTTCCTTTTATTTGCAAAATCGTGGTGTTAGTTTTCATCTGGAATGATTGCCATAAAGAGCAGTTGTCTGTAGTGGATCCATTTTGAATAGTCGAACGACTATACCGCAGAGCGAGCAGAGTACCTGCAAGACACGTACGTTAGTTTGGTTGCATGCACATCAGGCGAAACGCGATTCAGGTCGTTCGGATATTTTTGCACATGGCAGTACATTCGCACTCTCGTAACAACGTGCGTCCAGTTAAAAAGAAGGGGAACAATTTGGAAAATAACTCAATATTAATAAAATTGAGGAAAAGTATGAATGGAATAGATAATTCAATATAGCAGGTAAGCAAATATACGGTCGCCAGCTAGTCAAACAACAAAATTAATATGAAAGGTTGAATAGCAAATTGGCGGCAAGCAACAATTACGAAAGCGCGGTAGCAAATACAACTAAAGTACTTATCAAACTGGAAATAGTTCACCTTAAAGCTTTATTGAGTGCTGGTAGATTTATTAACTTCATTAATAGGAATTATTAAAGCTGTTATTAAGCAGTTACAATGATCTAAGTATTTCACTACGTGGTTGAGCACAAATTTACTTAAATAAAGTTCATTATGACTTGAACCACAAGTTATGATTTAATATTACCAATAATTAACGTTTTATTATGATAGTCTGATTTTTCTGATGAAATTTTAACTGAACTTCCGTTGTCAAAAACCGAGCATACAATTACTCAGGTGTTAAACTTTGCAAAACTCAAAAAAATATCTACTGGCAACTAACACTTGGAATTTAACTATGTTCAATAACGGCGAAGTACACAAATATTTAACTGAACAAACATTGCTGCTGAGCTCTTTATGAGGTTATAGAATCAATCATGCAGTCTGTTAGTAAATAGGGTTTGTCTCGGAATAATACTGCATAGGACAAGGATCCTGCCTGGTTCATGAGCTGGGAGAGTGACTTGGACGACACCAGGTATTTTGTAAGAACAGTTTTCGCTGTTGAATTTTATCGCTAATACGCTAGCTAGTCGTACATACTAATTAATTAGTTGCTAGCTCGATCTTACTTCGGATGGAAACGATGTGGCGTGTTGCAGGCATTGTTGACATACAACAGAAAATTCTTCTTGGCGTTGGACAAACATCTTTCCTCATTACTATTACAACTTGCTGGGTAAATGCTGTGCCCGTGTTATCTGCAAATTGCCCAATCACCGTAACTTTTGTGGCAACTCATTTTATTCCTCCATAGGCCCGACGTACTGTAGCCACACCGCCTAACACCGACGGGCCGCTTCGAGCAACACTATTTCGCCGCGCGCCATTGCGCTGTCATCGAGCTCCCTACCCCAAGGATGACTCTATACAATAGCAAATACCCTGACTAGCCCAGCGTGTCTACTACGTCCAACGTACAATATTTGACTTTGTATTCATATTAAATACATAAATCATGACATCATTTCATTCCACATCACAATTACCAATACAAATAAACATATAAGTGACAATTATATAACATATGACAATGAATAATCAAACCAATAATACAGTGTGGCGCAGGGGAACGGGAAATTTTGAACGTTACAGTTGGCAGCACTGTAGCGCCGGCAGATGTTCGAAACTTTGCACAATTGATGTGAACACATTGCCATTTAGTAATCATGGAGAATTGGACTGGTGCGGAACGAGCAGTAGCTGTGAGACCGTTTTACAGAAATGGTGATAGTGCGACTGCCGCGCAGAGAACATTTCGACAGCTTTACCAGCTTGGACGTCATAGACGTGACCCATCTGCGCATGCGATTACAACGTGGGTGCGTAATTTTAAAGAAACAGAATCTGCCTTGGGAAAGAAACCTCCAGGTGGCATTCCAACGGTACGTACCCCAGAGAACATTGCAGCTGCCAGAGCTGCAATCGAGAGAAGTCCTCGCCGCTCCGTTCGACAGCATGCATCTTCGCTAGGGATTAAGCGATGAAGCTTACAAAGAATACTGCACGAATTAGACTTCCATCCCTAAAAGTTGCAGATTGTGCAACACTTATATGAACGAGACCCAGCGTCACGTATGTAGTTTAGTAGCCAGATATTGGCTAAAATCAACGAGGACGCCAATTTCCTTGGTAACTTATGGATATCAGACTAAGCCCATTTCCACCTGAACGAATTCGTGTACAAACAGAATTTTCGTTATTGGGCATATGACAATCCTTGTGAGTTGCACCAGCACCACTACATAGTGCCAAGGTCGCAATATGTTGTGCTGTATCATGTCATGGTGTTATCGGCCGCAGGCCGCGGTGGCCTAGGGGACTGAGGCGCTCCGGTGACGGTCTGCACGGCCACTACGGTCGGGGGTTCGAATCCCCCTCGGGCATGGATATTTGTGCCGTCTTTAGTGTTAGCTAGTTCATAAGTAGTTTGTAAGTTTAGGAACTGATGACCCCGTAGTTAAGTCCGTATGTTATACAAACATTTGAACATTTGTTATCGGCCCTTATTTTTTGAACGTGAGGATGGTAGCGCAGTGACAGTAACATCCGCTCGATATGTTGAAATGCTTCAAACATTCTTTACACCGAGACTGTACGAGCTTAGTCTTAACGTCGAAAACATGTGCTTTCAGCATGACTGAGCCACGTCACACACTGCTCGACAATCGATGGTAGCAGTTCGTCAGTTGTTTGGAAGACGCATTATTTCACGTAACGGTGACATTGCATGGCCTGTGAGATCCCCTGATCTTAGTGTGTGCGACTTCTTCCTGTGGGATCTCTTAAAGGCAAGGTGTACCGTACACGTCCTGCAACAATCCATGAAATGAAGGAGAACATTGAAAACGAAATCACTGTCATTTCCCAAGATTTGCTACACCGCGCATTCCAGAGTTTTCATAACAGGCTGCTGGAGTGTGAACGCCGAATGGGAGCACATCTTTAAAAAGTAAATAGACACTTTTGGACATTTTGATTGTAAAGACATACTGAATAATTGCATACTGAATACATTCACCTTCGTTAATAGATTAGTAGCTTTATAAATTTATTCATGGAAATGACGTTATTTCGAAATTTCCCGTTTCCCTGGGCCACCCTGTATTTATACCTGAGTGACACGTAGCTGGTTTACACAGAGCTTAACTAGGTAGTGGTCACTGTGTTGTTGTGTCACAAATGCACATGCACCATGCGAGTATAAGGAAGATTTCATTTAGGAGGAATTTTATACTGAATCAGACAAGGTGTATAATTCACTGCCAAACTACAATGTTAAAATTGTGTTGGAGGATTTTAACGTCAAATTGGGTCAAAGAAACATCTATTAATCTGTGATAGGTCTGCACCAGGAAACTAGTGATAATGGCATAAAAACCATACTACTGAAAGAAAAGCCAAGGTTGAATGAAATTGGTAACAGAATAATAAAAACATCAAATCAATGAAACTCATTACTGTACGAAAAATTACAGCTAAATAGAACACACCAATTGACAATGATCTCAGAAGTATAAAGAAAACATAGTTGCGTCAGTTCATCAGTATTTTTACGACTGTTTTCTGTAATTACACATATGACGGCTTATTCGTTTATAGTGTAGATATATAGCAGCGAGACGTCATTGACAACAATAATACTGCATACGGTATTGCCAGCACAGACACATACTACTAGACTGGCAATGTCGTATGCAGTATTATTGATGTCACTGTATGGCCACCATAAATCTACACTATAAACGAATAAGCAGTCGTGTGTGTAATTACAGAAAGCAGTCGCAAAAGTACTGATGAACTGACGTTACTATGTTGTCTTTAGACTTTTGACGTATGGGAAATTCGTGTGTTGTATACGAATGTAATTTTTTCAGCTGGATAAGCTTTGGCACAAACAGTAGTGAAATGTTTTGATTTGCTGTTATTGTTCTAAACAATTTCATTCACCTTCGAATTTTCTTTCAATAGTATGGTCATTTTAAAAGTGTTGTTTGTCATTGATAACACGTATCCTTATTATTTTGAAAGTTCTTACGAAATCTAATGTGCTTTGACACATACACTAAAGAGTCGCGCTTCTTATTTTTATTATTCTGTTACTACTTTTGGCTACTACTTCGGCTTTTCTGTTAATAGTATGACCGTTAGAAATGTGCTATTTGTCGTGGATAACACTTATCTTTATTCATCTGAGTGTTTTTCAGATAACTACAGTCTAGTTTAACTGTACGTAACGGAAAAATATTACCTACGACAGCGTCGGTCTCACATGATTATTTTGGAAACATTAACCAAACGGTACAAAGTCCTCGCCAAAATGTTAATATTTTTAGAAATTCACAAAGGGTGACTTGATTAGTGTTTCGTACAGGCGATGAAGTAACTAAATAATACTCTTCTTGCTCTATGGTTGCTTATTCTTGCATGTACTCTCGTTCACTCAGTTAAACGAACTGCGCTCGAAAAACGAAAGCTTCATGACAAAAAATTTGCGTTGTCACGCGTTTTGCTGAAGCTAATGCCACATGATTGACAACATAAATACACGAGGCCGTCAGGACGGTTAGTAATATTTAACCGTACGTAACACGTTCTTCTGATAACACGATTTGACAATGTTGGCCTAGGTGTCAAATAAATTATTGCGGAAGTATTAGCTCAAATATAAATGATGTAAAACTAATAAAGCTTTTTGGTCTCCAGTCTGGAGACTGGTTTGACACAGTTCTCCACCGTACTCTTATCCTGAGCCTCTTCATCTCCACACATGAACAGCAACTTACATTTGTTTGAATCTGCTTACTGTATCCATCTCTTGGTCTTCCTCTGCGGTTTTTACCCCAAATACTTCCTTTCAAAACTAAATTCACAATTCCTTGATGTCTAAGAATGTGTCCTACCAACCGATCCCTTCTTTTAGTCAATGTATGCCAGAAATTCCTTTTCTCCCCAATTCTGTTCAGTACCTCCTCATTAGTTACGTGCTCCACCCACCTAATCTTAAGCATTCTTCTGTAGCACCACATTTCAAAAGCCTCAATCCCCTTCCTGTCTGCACTGTTTATTGTCCATGTTTCATTCCCATACAAGGCAACACTCCACGCAAATGCCTTCAGAAAGGACTTCCTTATGCTTAAATTAGTGTTCGATGTTAACAAATTTCTCTTTTTCAAAAACGCTTTTCTTCTCATTGTCATTCTGCATTTTATATCATCTGTACTGCGACCATCATTTGTTATTTTACTGCCCAAGTAACAAAATTCGTGTACCTCCTTTATTGTTTCGTTATCTAATCTAACTCCTTCAGTATCAACTGATTTTCTTTGGCTAGAACTCCATTACCCTTGTTTTGCTCTTGTTAATCTTCATCTTATATGCTCCTTTCAACACACTGTCCATTCTGTTCAATTGCTCCTCCAGGTCCTTCACTGTCTCTGACAGAATTACTATGTCATCGGCAAAAGGCAAAGTTTTTATTTCTTCACCCTGAACTTTAATTCCTTCTCCAAATTTCTCCTTGCTTTCCTTCATAGCTTGCTCAATGTACAAATTGAACAACATTGGAGAAAGGCTACAACCCTGTCTTACACCCTTCACAACCTCTGCATATTTTTCGTGCCCTTCAACTCTGATAACTGCTCTCTGGTTTTTGTACAAGTTGTAAATAACCTTCCGTTCCCTATATTTTACTTCTGCTGATTTCAAGATCTGAAAGAGTGTATTCCAATCAACATTATCAAAAACTTTCTCCAAATCTAAAAAAGCTAGAAATGTAGGTGTACCTTTCCTTAATCTATCTTCTAAGATAAGCCGTAAAGTCAGGATTGCCTCCCGTGTTCCTACATTTCTCCTGAACCCAAACTGATCTTCCCCAAGGTCGGCATATAAGTTCACTGAAATAAAATTAATAAATCATTAGTAGTTTGGTTACCTGATTTATATGAATTTCTTTTTTTTATTTCTGCCACGTAATGGCGGCAGGATGCTGCAATCCAGGTCAATGGCTGCTCACTGCGACAACTGCTAACATTGTTCCTAAAAAAAACTTTTGAAAACGGGTTAAAATGTTTCAATACTAATTGAAGTTTACACAGGGATTGTTTTTAATACCTGTAATTTGTATACTACTGACATCTTTCATTATTAAACACCTTTTTTATATGTAATTACATTAATTTCAAAAAACACTCTAATGACACCTGGTGTAAAATTAAACTTTCTCTCATACGTCCTACCACATCATGGGACAATTAGACAAGAAGAACGAGAACAAAGAGAACAATTTCTTGGGCAACATTATAACAAAGATACGATTTTTTATTATAGTTACATTATCGAATGGAAAAAAATTGTGGAATCCAACCTCGGGGAAGATCGGTTTGGATTTAGGAGAAATGTAGGGACACGGAAAGCAATACATTACGACATACCCTAGCAGATAGACTAAGGAAACGCGCAGCGTTTGTAGATTTGGAGAAAGTTTTGAAAGAATACACTTTCAAATTCTGAAGGCAGCTGAGATAAAATGTATGGTGCGAAAGGTTGACCTATACAAGAACCAGACAGCAGTTATTAGGGTAGAAGGGCAAGGAAGGGACGCAGAGATTGGGAAGGGAGTAAGGGTTGTAGCTTTACCCCAATGTTTTTCATCTGTACATTGAGCGAGCTGTGAAGAAATGCAAGGAGAAGTTTCGAAAGATAATTAAAGTTCAGGGACAAGAAATAAAAACTTTGCGGTTTGCTGATGACAGTAATTCCATCATAGACTGCAAAAGATCAGGAAGTGCAATTGTTCATATGTCTGTAAATCTATCGGACCAAACTACGTGGTCATCAGTCCGAAGCTTACAAACTACTTAAACCTAGGTAAATTAACCTACGGACAAACACACGCACCCATGCCCCAGGGAGGACTCTAACCTCCACGGCGAGCAACCGCGCAATCCGCTGCGAGGTGCTTTAGACCGCTCGGCTACTCCACCGCGGCAAGTGCAATTGAATGGAATGGACAGTGTCTTGAAAGGAAGATATAAGATGAATATTAACAAGAGTAAAACTAAGGTAATGGAATGCAGTGTCAGAAAATCAGACGATGCCGAAGGAATTAGATTAGTTGATGAGACAATAAAAGTAGTAGATGAGTTTTATTACTTGGGTAGCGAGATAACTTCTGAATACCGAAGTAAAGATGATATAAAAGGCAGAATGGCTATGGGGAAAAAGCGTTTCTAAACATGCGAAACTTGTTAACATCCAATATTAATTTAAATGTTAGGAAATCCTTTCTGAAAGCATTTGTCTGGAGTGTAGCGTTGTATGAGGGTGAAACGTGGACAATAAGGAGTTCAGACAAAAAGATGAAGCTTTTGAAATGTGGTGCTAGAGAAGAATGATGAAAATTAGATGGGTAGATCACGTAACTAATGAGGGGGTGCTTAACCGAAGTGGGGAGAAAAGGAGTATCTGGCATACCCTGACTAAGAGAAGGGATAGATTGGTTGACACATTCTGAGACGCCAAGGAATCGTCATATTAGCATTAGAAGGAAGTGTGTTGGGTAAAAATCGTAGAGGGAGACCGAGCGAAGTATACAGTAAGCAAATTGAAAAAGATATAGGTTGCCGAACGTATTCTTAGATGAAGAGACTTGCACAGCACAGGATAGCATGGAGAGCTGCATCAAACCAGTCTGTGTCTTGAAGACCGCAACAACAACAAGTTACATTATAGTTGTTGCGTGTTAATGAACATAAATGTCTTTGGTGGTATCTACTGTTTACACAAGTGGCACATTTGAAACAGTCTTTCATTACATACACAATTTTATTGTCAGAAAGTAATAAAAACGGAAGGACATTACAAACCGCAGTCGGGGAAAACGTGGCGGGCGGATCAGTCTGGGTATTCCGGAGCTCTTAGCGCACGGATGACGTCACACTCTGAGTCACGGGTCGGCGTGTAGCCGTCGAAGTCAATTGGCGTCAAGCGACGTGCCGTGAGCACGTGGCGAGGCGGGCGCCAGCTGCGTGCTCCAACTGTGAGGCTCGATGCTGCGGGAGGAAACTGTCGTAGCGACGTGGGTACACCGTTGTCGCTCGCATTGCCGAGGTTCAGCATCGACGGGCCGGTGTAGTGTCAAAAGCCTTCCCGAAATCTAGAAATACGGGAATCCACTTGACATCTCTTGTCAATATCTCTCGTCACATAATGTGTGGCCGGTTCTGCTGTTACTTGTGTTGGTTCCTTTGTCTTACCTTAAAACCAAAATCTAACAATCCTAATTTAATGTAGCGCCATAATGTTGATGGCTGCGCGTAGTCCTCCTGCTGCAGGGCACAGCGGATTCCGACTATTTCTTGCGGCCAGTTCGCACCCTGGCGGCACGGCCTGGTGCAGTAGGCTAGTCATGGAAATGGTCTCAATCGTGATATGACTGAAAAATTTGTCTGTTAATTAATTCAGGGTACGAGACGGCGGCGGGCAGAAAGGGGAGAGAGGACACGGACAGAGAAACAAATTTAGACACCATTTTACCAAACGCCATGAAAGGTAACAGTGGTGCCCAATTTTGAGGAGTAGGCAACGGACAGAGGACGTGGAGGTGTTCTAAAGCGATACGAGGAGGTAACGGGCAGACAGGTGAAGATGAAGGTGAAGAATAAAGAGAGGGGCGGGGGAGGAGATTGACAAAGAGAGAAGGAAACAGATGGTGGGCAGAGACAGAAGGAAGGATAGACAAACACAAGACTTGACTAAATAAGTAGCCAGGCAACGCAGAGTTTTCAGCTAGGAAAACAGAAAATCAAGCCATGAAATTTTCTTCGATTCTGATGATTTCATTTATGTCTCTATTGGGCAGCTGGTGTCTTGGTTGGGATACAAGGTTGTCATATATATAAGAATCAAACACGACACGCTCTGCAGTTCCTTCCGGTGCCCCACAGCCATACTCCACAGTCACTTGTTTCTGGAACCTTCCCCGCCGTACCATCCTCTATCTCCGTTAAGGTTAAATCTAGAAGCTTGGATTTTCGATTATTAAAAAGTATCTACAATACCAACATTTTAAAATTGTACTATTCTACACCTTATAGTTTACGAAATATTAGCACTCAAAATCGCTAATTCTGTCACTTACTGACTCACCGATCATCAAAATTCTAAGGTACTTATGAATGACATATAAACGTCAAATTTTGTATTTAGGTAGTTATCAACATTAAGCTGGGATTATCACTTGATATCATTACAAAATTACGCGAACTTGAACATTGAAGTACCGATTTTCTACGATAACTTTATCAGGAGGCCAATGAAAGTTATACAATTCGAAAGTTTGTTGGCTGTAGATGTGCACAACACAATAATCATGAGAGTACAAAGTCGTTAAAAGTGGTAATCATACTTTTTTTTCAGATCCATAGCTCAGATCATGATTGAAATTCTCCAACTGTAATAAAATGTGAATGTCAAAAAATTAAGTGCTACCAATTATTGCCCTAGGGATTACCGATATAAGAAAAACATAGAGGACGGTCTGCACGGCCACTACGGTCGGGGGTTCGAATCCCCTCTCGGGAATGGATATTTGTGCCGTCCTTAGGATAAGGTAGTTGATAAGTAGTTTGTAAGTTTAGGAACTGATGACCCCGCAGTTAATTCGCATAAGTTTAACAAACATTTGACATCGACGAAACAAAAACGATCATTTCAGTAGGATCTGCACTAGACATGGTACTTCTGGAGGCAAATTACTGTCACCATATCTATATTACAACATAAAATCATAATAAATCGACTTCATTCTGAAAATGAAGCAAAATTACGACATAAGCCATTTATTGAAAACTTACGCCGCTTTGTGGTTACTTTATCAACCGCAAACAATAACAAGTGCCACCATCTGTTAATAAAACAATTTAAGCTCATTGTGGTCGCTTTCTTTGCCGAAGATCAACTCCGCGCAGTCGCTGAATGCGTTAGGATCTATGACAGGCATCAGTTAGGAGAGATTTTGAACCTTAAAAATCTACCACAAACAAGGATTAAACAGCTTTCAGAGAGTTATAGAAAGCGTCATATTTCCCCAGAGTTGAAGGAGGATTTTTAACTTGCTTTTGTGTGTAAGACTGTCCGTAATGGCCTGTTGTGGGAACCCTTCCGCCCAACTGCGATTTCTGTCGAGCTCGCGGCCGCCTCGCCTCCGCTTTACAAAACCTCCGGGTGTTTGTTCACTAGTACGTGTTAGCCTTGATTATCTTGTCGCACTTGTGACATAATCTTTTAATTTGTAAATCAAACTGTAATTATTATCATTGAAACTGTCTGTACCCCATCTAGTTTACATTCAAAAGAGTATAATGTGATTGTGAGGTCGGAATATGTATGAAATGACAGTAAGGAAAATGTGACTTATTCCTCAATTCAAATAAATGGATGTACGATGAACATCGAAAGGAAAACATCGACGTCCAAGAATATCATGGAGGTAAGAATGTCAATGTTTTGGGTGCCAAAATAGACAACCTCGGCAGAACCACTGACACACTTTACTATAATAGCTCTACTGAATACAGTATTATCGGTCTGCCTGTGAGTTTAAACATTGTATCAACAATTATTTGTGTACAGGTATAACAGTCGTAAGAAATAAACTCATATAAATTCGACACATTTAGAGTTTCGACGTAAAAGCTAAAATTGACTTACGATGGTGGCGTGTTGTGGTGTGCAAATTTTGGCGCATGAATGTTCACTTTATCGGGTACATACAAGAACCTGTCAACAGCAACAGAATTGACTATTTACTTGATTGTAAACATGAAAGATTATGGCCCTCATTTTACGTGACTGGTTTTTGAAAGTATCTCATTCGTCAGTTGTTGCCAACTCCAGCACTTTACGCCACCTCTGCTGTAAGTAAAATTTTATCGTGTACTAGACCAATATACTCAACTATGACTTTCGTGGCACGTCAACATAGGCTATACATCCTACAAAAAGAAATGATTTCCCATCAAAAACATAAAATGTACAAAAATTCAGGTCTGACGAATTCCTTCTACCATAAAAGTCGTGAGATCCCATGAACAACCAAGTCGGTTACTTTAGTTAGTATTCATGGAACCACCTATTCAACACCGTGACATAATTTTTTTATCTAATTAATTATCTACCAACATCTGTAGTGACTATATCAAAATTATACAGCTATATTTCTATAAAAATATGATGACTTGGCAGTTGCACCATAATATAATGATATCAGAATACATATCAGGAAATTACACACCGACATATAAAAATAGTTTATATTTCACTATGTAACCAAACGTAATCACGTAGGGATGAAATACCTGACACTTGCATAAATTATTTTAAATATTATTTTACCCTGTCATAAGATTGCCAAGTTATTATATTTATTATAGAAATAGAGATGTATAATTTTGATATAATCGCCACAGATTTTGGTAGACAACCTGATTAAATAAAAAATCATGACAAGGTGTTGAATAGGTCGTTCTATGAACACTAACTTATACAACTGACTTGGTTTTCCATGATATCTCACGACTTTTTATGTTTTTGATGAGATTAATATGCTGGGTACAGGGGATGCCGGGTTAGATAGTGTGTGAAATCTCTACTGGGCTGAAAGCATTCAATTTTGAGTCTTTCATTAATGCTTGGGAGGACGTGGTGTGTTCTTGTCCTTGTTTCCTAATGGTTCCAGATGTCTTGCCATAGTTCTGTTACCATTTGCTGAATTTCATGTTTCCCCTCCAACCATACTCCCCGAATTTCCTGCATTCTTTCTACGTTTCCCTTCATGTCCTTTGTTTGCTTCGCACGTCGATATCACACTGTTACTGTTCGCTGTTGGAGGGCACTCACCATATGGCGCTCTAGCAGCTTGTGACTGTTGGCGGATGACGTTCAAACCATTATCAGTGCATCTACTACCCCTCAGATGGCATGTGTCGAAATCGGATCAAAATAGACGTCATTCGTCTCTCTCCATGTTTACTACTGCTTTTTTGCATTATCGCAAGGGTAAAAATTCGTTCTGCATTTTATACACTGTTTAGTTATACAACAGAGTATAAAATGTAAAACGAATTTTTTTCCCTGCGCGAAAATAGTTTGTTTAGTTTGGATTGTGGTGTTGAAAAAATAAGAAAGCTGAAAGGAAATGATAAGCTTTCCTTCTGTCTGAGCAGAGCACAGGTCAGATAAATCCTCAAACAGTAGCAAATGCACAGAGTACAGTGAAAATGCCCGGCACTGAATGAGCCTGAGAAGAGATACCAGCGTTGTGGTAAGCGCCTGTTCATATATGCCTCAACTCAAAGTGTTGAACGACTGGGTTAACAAGAACTGGAGTTGATTAACTTTGCAGCTGTAGTGAACCTACGCAATCGCAATCACTAAGTTAACAACAGTTGAGCGTTCACGTGCAACGTTACCTGTGACCAACTAACACGCCAATCGCATCTGGGTCCTTCGGTAGCGTGCGAAAGCTTTTAGAGGAAACCCTTTCATCGCCGTACCAAGCTAACACAAAATGCACTTTGATCAAAGCGACTGTTGCCTCTTTGCTTTGCATTTGGTCTACAAACGATAGGCTAATAGCAACGGCGGTAAATAGGAACTGCACCGACTAAAGACTTACTAACCACAATACAGAGATGCATACATTCACTCATTATGTCGTTCAAGAGGGGCAGGAGTCAGAAGGCAATATAGGATTACGAAGGTGAGTCAGTAAATAAGACGAAAAGATAGGTAGACACGCCATTACTGCGTTTACGAGCCTGGAAATTGCTTTAGTTTCCAGCTGACTCCACCTGTAAACTGAAACACTCGTCCCACCGTTCGAGAAGGCTTTAAAAGCCTGGGGCTTGGAAATTTTGTTTCAGCGTTTGCACCCTACAAGTGACGCTCTAGAGCTGTAATTTTATTTGGTTCCTTTAACTCTTTCAGTCTTGGTGGTTAGTGTTGCTAACCACCTCTTTTCGATCACGGTACTTCTATTCCACGCCATCTAGCTATAAACGTTCGAATTAGTATGTACGTTTGGACTGTGCTTCAAAACAAATGACAGATTCGGGGTACATTGCATGAATGTCAGTGCATACCAGTTGCATTGAATATAGCGCTAACGTAAATTGTCTGGAGTGTCTGATAAAAACATCAATTCAACGGGTACGTAACATGTTTTCTGTAATCTATTTTATTGAACGTATTCTCATAGACCTATTTTTTGTCTGTTGGCATGCACGTACTGTTACTTTTGTGTTTTCACTGAGTAGTTACAAAGGGAATGTAAAACTGGAAACTGCAGTCCTCTTCACGCCCAGACGTCGACAAGCTGATTCTGAAAGAGTTCCGGAGATAAGTATATCGAGGCCTACTGGCACCAGCATATGTCAAACGCAGGCCGGATTGAGGGAACAGCAGCCGTAATTCCGCGGCCTCATCTCCAGGACCTGCATTTATAAAACGCCACAAACCTACAGTCCCGCAGGAAATTCGTCTAGAATCCAGTCGCCATCAACCTGAAAGAAGCACATGAAGAAGATGCTGCAATTGTACCACTAAAATATCTCCCGTGCATACTGTATGACAGTGAAGTACATGTACAGTGCCTCTTTGCTTACGCAATGGTAAAACATGTTTTGCAGATTTTCATAAAAAATAATTTGCTTTTGTTAGTTTTGTACGTTTGTAATGATGATTCGTCTAATAAACAACTGATGTATATATGTATTTTACTTGAAAGCCATGCACCTCTCCAAGTCGTGATAAAAACCTTGCTTCTATTTAACAAATAATGATCGTCACTTTTGAAGTGTTTTCTTTAGGCAAAATGAGCTAATGAACAAGTGGGCCGTCTATTAACCGTAATGTGTTCAGTTTCGCTTTCTGTTTAATGAATGAATTATGTGCTATAAACTTGTTTGATCACTGCTCTAGCTACGTGCTCGTATTTTTAGTCACGAGTTTGGTGTTGGCTGCTAGGCTTTAGTACCGTAACAAAAACTCATTGGCATTTCATGGTACGTGAATCTTCTACTCAGGGACTGTTGTGTCCTAGCTTCCACCTGTTCCACGGTAGAGTTCTCCCTTCCCATCCCTGCCATTGTCCGGAATTAAAACAATTATCATAAGCGAGCGTTTCAAATTCGATTCCGCTGACTACAGAGCCATCTGTGGCGAAACGGAAAATTGTTTTAGTTTTTGCCGTATAATCGTAATTTACAATGAAAACTGGGGTCTTCCATTCAACATTTCAAAGTTGGTCCTCGCCACCCACACACGGGGTAAAACTTGTGTGTGTGTGTGTGTGTGTGTGTGTGTGTGTGTGTGTGTGTGCGATTTAATTTAATGTTGATTAGGAATGTGTGACCTTGTCTGTATTATTTACGAATCTGTGACTGGTCGTGTGTGGCGTAGCTGTCACAGTTACCAACAAAACAATATGATGCCCTGGCTACTAAATAAATTGATTAAAGTATGAATTTTGATGCAGTTCTGTACTTCTAATCTATTAAACGTATCTGCATTGAATATAGTAAAATTACGTACGACTGTTTGGAGCGCAACGGATAACACAGTAAATGAAAGAAAGCTCTAAATGGAACAACTGTAATTAAAATCGTAATCTGATTGAATTCTGATCTCGTGTATTTGATTATTGATTGTAACATTATTTGAAGATTATTTGTATCTTGACCAAGCTGTACTCAAGTAATTGAACTGCGAGAGCGAAGAAAAATAAGTGTCATTCTGATTGCTGGAATATTTTATCAACGAAATAATAGTTCAATTATATTATTCTAGTAAAATTGATTAGTCATGAATGTCTCTTAATCTGTGGGTGAGCATAACACAACAATCCCTACATTGTCTCAATTGCATTTGGCAAATTATTTTAAAACTGATTAAACCTGATTATCCTTAGAAGAACACAACTGAATATAAATACTATCTTTCTTGTAAGACAATTAAGTTTTCTTCTATCTATTAAGCCAATTAATTAACATAATTATGTGATATTTTATCAATACAACAAAACTCTATTTATGCATATCACTTTGGCTACCTATGTGTTACTTTTCCTTCTTACTAGTTATGCAGATTGATGTCATTAAGGATTATGCTTTCACTAATATTTTAATCAAATTGTAAGTCAATGGCTTGCTTTGGTAAAGGGCAATAACAGAAGACAAAAATAATCTTCAAAATGGTGAAAGGAATAGGAACTGATAAGTGACTTCGGGTTAAATCAAAACTAGAATTTTTTTAACGATTTTATTTAATAAGAAACACCAAGCATCTACTACAATCAATACAATAATCATACAATACTACAATTACAATAATAAGTACAAAAAATTTATCTCTCTTCTTTTCAAAGAGCAAATGGTAATCTCATCTAGTGATACAATGTTCTCCATAACAGGGCATACTATCGTCCTTTCAAAGTTAATTACCCTGAAGTGTCAATGCAATGCGGCTGCCTAAGCTACCAAAGTAACTGGCAGACTGAGTCTGCTTCACACCAGCTTCACTCTCCTAGTCCATCCACCGACAGACTGCTGTCCACTTGCAGAGTGCCTTGCTCGCTGCCTACTACTAACGTCAAAGATACTGCTTACTCTCTGGCTTATGGAACCGATATAACATATGAATGGAATATGTCAACGTACAGTTCAAATATCAATAAAATGTGCCAAAGGAAGAATAACAGTTCATCTACATCTACATCTACATACATACTCCGCAATTCACCGTAAGGTGCGTGGCGGAGGGTACACTGTACCACTACTAGGCATTTCCTTTCCTATTCCACTCCCAAATTGAACGAGGAAAAAAAGAATGCCTATATGCCTCCGTACGAGCCCTAATTTCTCTTATCTTGTCTTTGTGATCTTTATGGGAAATGTAAGTAGGCGGCAGCAAGATCGTACTACACTCAGCTTCAAATTCTGGCCCTCTAAATTTACTTAACAGAAATTCACGAAAAGAACGTCGTCTTTCTTCCAGCGATCCCCAATTGAGTTGCCGGAGCATTTCCGTGACACTCGCGCATTGGTCGAACCTACCGGTAACAAATCTAGCTGCTCGCCTGTGAACCGCCTGTATGTCTTCCTTCAAACCGATCTGCTGCGAGTCCCAAATACTTGAGCAATACTCAAGACGTGGTCGTACAAGCGTTTTATACGCGGTCTCCTTTACAGGTGAAGTACATCTTCCCAAAATTCTCCCAATAAACCGAAGTCGGCTGTCTGCCTTACTCACAACTGTCCTTACAAGCTCGTTGCATTTCATATCGCTCTGCAATGTTACGCCTAGATATTTGAACGACGCGACCGCATCAAGAAGCTCACTACTGATGCTGTATTCGAACATTATAGGATTGTTTTTTCTACTCATGCGCATCACCTTACATTTTTCTACATTGAGAGCTAGCTGCCATTCTTCGCACCAACTAGAAATTATGTCTAAGTCAACCTGTATGCTATTACAGTAAGTTACAGACGACACCCTCCCATACACCACAGCATCATCAGCAAACAGCCGCAAATTACAACTTACTCTGTCCATCAGATCATTTATATAGATAGAAAATAATAGCGGTCCTATCACACTCCCCTGGGGCACGCCTGACGATACACTCGTCTCTAATGAACACTCGCCGTCGAGAACAACGTACTGCGTTCTATTACTTAGGAAGTCTTCCAGCCAGTCACAAATCTGTGAACCTATTACATAAGCTCGTATCTTCGTTAGCAGTCTGCAGTGTGGCACCGTGTCGAACGCCTTTTTGAAGTCGAGAAAAACACAATCCTCCTGTTGCCCTTCGTCCATGGCTTCACAGTTAAAATTCTAATTAAAATATCCGCATAGCAGAATATGTGTAATTCGATATAAACAAATTATTATTGTACTTTATCTTTCATCCGACGTGTAGTTTTCGTGATATTTGAATATCTTCAGTTTAAATGAACAATCTCTATATGCGTAAGGTTCATTTCTTTATCGCATGAAACGCTACGAATAAAAATGTAAATAAATACAGAATAATTAACTTCGCGACCAAAGACTATGGATACCCCCACGATGGTTTTTCTTTCTCTCTAATGAAAAATAATTTCTGAAAATCCTACAATTCCTTGTTTTACTGCCGGAGAGAAAGAACAGCGAACTGCTTCATTTGTCTGTCATTTGCCGCCGTCGAGTTAAGACGCATTACCAGCAGTTCTCCCTGTTCAGCATTACATTTACTGTAAGTTTAGTGCTAAATTAGAAAAGATACAACTTGAAATATGTAAGTTCATTAATTAAATGGCCGATGTGTTCTTATTTGATTTCCCGCCTTTTAATGGCGTAGATAGGTCATATAAATTGCGTGTTACGGAATAGGACACCATTACGGCTGAAGAGTGAGAGTGCAGTGATTGTTAAACATTTTATTACCATTAGAATTCAATCTTCCCCCTTCACAATAGTATTTAACTTTTTAGGACCTGAAGTCATTTGTATTAAGCTATAGTATATGACGAAATCTGAATTTTCTTTCCACGCAATATTTTACCAACTGCAAACGCGGAGCCCACTAATAAAATTTATCTCACGGTCCACTGCACACAAAAATTACACCCGTCCAATTTCGGAACACGATGGTGTTTTACCTTCAACTATTCTCATTTTGTTATACAATTTTCTGGACTAATATAATCGAAAAGATGTATGGTAACCATGAATGTAAAGCCTGTCGACTTTTTTATGATGTAGTTGCCGCCAACATTTCACTTATTTCTGACGTTATACAAAATTAATCAAGGAATATTTAAAATCATACCCTCCATTTATCTTCCGTTTCTCTCCGATTCAAAGCTTTCACGTAATATTTTAGTTAACGTCCCAGACCCTAACAACTGACAGGCGATACATTAAACGCAGACCTCGTGCGGGAATCCGAAATGACAAGCAAACAGGGCATTGATGATAGAGGTGCTGTAGTCGTAGTTAGAAACTTGAGGGGATATGGAAAAAAATCTCACTGATGAACGTAAGGGCAAAAAAAGTCAGGTCAAACTGGACCGATGCGGGAGACCCGAATTTGAACCCGAATCGGCTCAAGTTTTCACTTGCCGCCAGTGAGTTATCTCAAGGCGCTAGTGCACCTGAAAGCATTCTGTTCCTTCCTCTCCTTCACCCCTCATCCCATTAAATGCACATATCATCAAAGCGGCCATTTCCAGACAAACTAAGGCAACTCACGGCTGCTCAAACGCCATACATGTATAAGCCAGAGCAATGTTGGCGAAAGCCGATGCCAGAAATTAGGCCGACAGCTGATTTTAAGTGATGAAGGGTTTTCAGACGCAGCGTTTAATAACGCTCCAGTCATTGGCAGCATCACCACCACAACTACCACGTACTGAAGATACGTTTTTCGTATTACCTTTATTATACATCACAAAACGCCGAAAATCTCTTTGGATATTCTGCCAATTTTCGAGACAGGATTTACTTGCGGAAACTATTGTAAACATCTCGCATTGATGTCCTCGCTAAGTATGGAGCTTCTGCGGAGATCGCTATTATACTTTCCTGAAATCTAACGCGCTTTTTCATTGTTGCTACACTACTATTCTGGCCTCTTGATTACCAAGGATAGTCAGCTACGCATTTCGTACTAATGTACCTATTTATGTAAATACTAGTTCTTGGAATTGAGGCAACATCTGGTCTATACATACGTTTCTAATGTGCTAGGAGACGCTCAGTTTTTTGCGGAATTAATAGGAACGCTAAACCACAAACCCCAGTTCGCTTCAAAATGTCCTTAGGAAGGTTTCCTGAATGCGTATTTTTATCTGTTTCTCAGAAGCTGCCGTTAGTCCCACAGACCTCCTCCGCGTCGGCGCCTCCAGTATAAAGTGAATGAAAAGAAACTATATAACAGGCCGTCGTTTTGCATTCTCAAGGGTTGCTGCCGAAAAACGTAGTCTTTTGTTCACCCTCCGTGTAGTGGCAGCCCCTGAACGTGTAGATTGCCCGCATAACAGGCAGCCAAGGCGGGCTGCTGAGCTCCCTTTCGTAGGCGCTCACACGTAAAACATAAACTTCAACAACGGCCAACTGCAGAAGAAACGGCGCTGTACTACTACGGCACTACATTACGGTCAGCCATGTGACAGTGCCCAGCCAATGACAGCGCAGTAACCGGTTGTAGCCCTCCGCCGATGCCGGCTTCATAAGCGCACCAACGGAGTGTGGAGGGCAGTGCATACTCAGCAACCGGCCGCTCCTACACCGGATACGGCTGCCGACGCACTCAACGTAGTTTTCGTGTAGCAGTAGCAGTAGTTGTTTGTGTTTGGCCTAGCGTCACTTGTAATAGTAGTTGTCTGTGTGATTCTTTCACTAATGTACATGTTTTGTCTCTAAGTAACTGGCCTTTTTTTTTCTTTGCAATTTGTATTGTACGCCCAGGAGGGTTTTTGTTTAATAAACTGTTATCAGTAATATGAGTTGTTGTCTTTCCTGAAGATCGCAGGACATAACACTCCGAACAGCATTACCTACGTTGTAAGTTCGTAGGCTTCCACGACTGGTGTCATTTTGAATAAAACATGAATGGTTATTAGGCTGCGTCATTTTTAAGACACTTAACAAATGAATCGCCGACGTTTCGAACACTGTGCAGTGGTCCTCTTCAGGACGGTTAACTGTTGGATGCTGCTGAAAGTATACACGCACAGACTGTAAATTTTCCTTTTTCTGATACCGGCGTGAAACATGTAAGATGGTGATTGGTTGGTAGTAGCATTATCAGTACGCTCTTACATTTACTACCACTACCAATGCTATTACTAACTGTTTTAAAAATGACGCACCCTAATTCACAGACGTATTTTATTCAAAACATTATCTACGATCTCGGTCCAGTTTAAGAGGACATGCTCCTGAAAGATGACCTAGAAATATGGAAAGAAAGTAAAAAATTCATGCCTGTTATAAAACTGTCTGCTTTATGGGCATATTCCTTTCCCGTTCCATTTTGAATTTAGTTGAACATAATGTTAGATACGACTATAATTATGTCCATTTGAAAAGCGTCCCAAAACGTGACGTATTGTTTTCCGTTAGTTTCGTATAGATATCTAATAAATATAATCCTACTGAGATATCGTCTGCATCGACTCTCTCATCGCAGTCCCTCTTAGGTTAAGTATTGAGAAGGGGCATTGGCTAGCCCTCCAAAAGGTGCACGCAGATCCATCTCGGAAAAAGGAAGTGTACGAAAATGTAGAATAAGCAGCAAAAGTTAAGCAGCTAACGCTGCAAGCTGAAGATGTGCAACACCCAGCAAGTGGCAAGAGCCGTACCGTTGTGGCAGTTCTGTCGTAGTGTTGGACTGCGACGCCAGGGATCTGAGATCTCCCTCATGCTCCATACTTTTACATTTAAATTATCAACCCTCCATCTGGTTATTGACATTTGTCTTCTCTTCTTGTAGATTTGTCAGCTGTCATGCCGTACATTAGATACAGAAAATTAATCCGTCGCAATTAAATGTGATGAATAGTGAGAGCAGGCGAGATGAATCATAGACCTATCACGGAAAAGAAAACAACAAATCAACGGGTATGAACTAAGGTAGTCCAAGGTCTCACACATAACGTGGCCCTCCGAAAATGCTGTACATTGTAGGATGATTGGCTCATCGCCATATGTACTGAGCTGCTAAGGACTTTTGTAGTTAGAATATTACGTCATAGGTGATATGGGTGGAAAAAGGTGACTTATGGTTTAACATATCGCGTTCCTGAGAGATATTGCGCCAATACTGCCCAGATGTATTCCGATTGGCTTTCACGAACTTATTAATTATAAATATTAGGT
Source organism: Locusta migratoria (assembly GCA_026315105.1). Taxonomy (NCBI): domain Eukaryota; kingdom Metazoa; phylum Arthropoda; class Insecta; order Orthoptera; family Acrididae; genus Locusta; species Locusta migratoria. Next base: position 224,106,667 of record CM048751.1, on the reverse strand, counting down.
AAACTATTTAATAGAACATAACGTTATTTTGTAAATTAATGTGTTTACTTTAAGTTTTATTATGGTGTGTTTTGTTTATGAGATTACGCTCTAGTTTCACGAAACAAATTAATGTAGAAGTTCTAGAAAGTGCGCTTCGCACCCAAAATTGATAGTGCGCGGGGCCAGCACTGCCCACTCTGTCGATTAGACTTATGAGAGTCGCGTTCGTAAAGCAGCCTCTTAGGCAGTTATTAACTACTGAAATTGAAGTATACGAAAATCATGGACCGAGCTACATATGTCGCTTGTTGTTTCACGATATATAAATAAACAATATGAAACAACTGGCAATATGTCGTATTTGAAAATTACATATGAGCCTAGCGGACAGATTTATAAGTACCACAGCACTTCAAGATAGGACGATCGGCGACCTGTGCGCTGTTTCTGCGTGTGGACAACGACGGAAAAGAAGAAGCCAGAAACTTTTACTGGACGCACTGATGATGCATCTCGTTCTATGGCCCTCACATTTAGTGCTACGTAATTAAATCGCGCCAAATTGGCACGCGTGTGGTGGTATCACCGCCTAGGAAATGTGCTAGAGAAAGTGTTAGAGAGACGATAAGTTATCAAAACTTTACAATCACTTTAATCAAACTCTCTATATCCTTTTATCTCCGACTCCGCCGTAAGAAGATCAGGATTGCTTTCTCATGTACAGGTTTTTACAGTGCACATACTAAAAAGCAGTGCGGAAACTGCGACTAGCCATTCGATGCAGATGTTAGGCTGAAAGCTTATCGCCTTCTAGTTTATCCTACCAGTTGCTATTCTGTTTCGAGAATATTTTCATCTTTTCATCTGAATAGTGACACACAAATCAGGATGGGCCTTTACCTATAACAAATTAATTGATAATCCTTTCTCCATACAGCATCAAAACAAGAGTACTGTATCCTATAATGCCATTAAGAATCCTATTCTCTCTCATCGATTTAGCGGAGGGATTAAAAAGGGAACGACAAGCTTTCAATCTGTTCACGTACACACACAAACTATTGGCCTACTGCATGGCCTCTACTCTCAAACATCTCCCATGGATGCATTAAACTACGATAATCCATGCTGGTCAAGTAAAAATATTCACTGAGAGGAAATAAAACACTTATTAAGGGAAATAGAATATTAAATACCAGCGAAACATTACGGTATTGTGCTCAATAGAGTGTTCCAACTTCATACAGCTCTCGTGGGGTCGTGCACGATAACTCTGCCACAAAGAAAACGCCACAAAAACATCTATATCGGTCAGAAAGCATACATCGCGGACGCATGCTACTTACTAACAATTTAATGAAATTACGTTCAATCACATGAGAAAGATTCTCAACGCACTTCTCTTTGAGAGATATAACACTCCGTATGGCATGATAACGATCACGTGTATCTAAGTGCGGAAGACAAAAGAATTAGAAAAATCACACGAAATTTTAAACAAATGATTTTCCTTCCCCCGCACAACAGGGTACTTAATAGCCACTGAAAAAATGAGATTCCGCTTTCCACTATACCTAATCTGATGAAAACACACAATACACCAATGTCGCCATCACGGACTCAATCTGAATCACAAAGAAAAGAAATCAAAACTGATCTCGCATCACCACGGAATTTACCAGGAAAGCTACCACGAGAGTCACAGAAACATTTGCAATACAACTGGCCGAATATTGTCACACGCTGGCGCACGGCTGATGGCTCTTGCACCACACGAACCGTTGAACGTTACAAATTCTAGTCTGAAACATTCTAAACCAACGAAACGCCCCCTGAAAAATTTATAAAAATGACTTCTCCTAACGCTCCCCTATAATTGAAACATTTTTCCCTTAGGATCACCGAAAATTTCACACTTAAGAAAATACTCTAGCCACGGAGACAATCATACATCCGCTCGCTGCGAGGCACTGGATGCACTCTGCCCAGCATAGCCGATCGCTCGCCTAACCGCCTTTCCGGTTCAACTCGAGAGGAGGCACGCTCTACATCTACATATATACACTGCAAATCAGATTTAAGTGCCTGGCAGGGGATTCATTAATCACTTCCATAACCTTTCTCTACTGTTTCATACTCTAATAGCACACGGGAAGAAGGAACACCTAAATTGTTCCGTTTTCCATCAGATTTCTGTTATTATGGGGTGCTCGTCTCTCCCTATGTAGGTGGGTGCTAGCAAAATATTGTCACATTCAGAAGTAAAAGTTGGTGATTGAAATTTCGCAAATAGATCTCGCCGCAACGGATAACGTCGTTCTTTTAATGATTTCCACCTCAAATCGTGCAACATTTCCGTGACGCTTTCCCCCTTTTACGAGATAAAACGAGCTGCTCTTCTCTGAACCTTCTCGATGTCTTACGTCAGTCCCACCTGGTGAGGATCCCACAATGGGCAACAGTACTCCAGAAGAGGACGCACAAGTGTGATTTAGGCAGTCTCTTTGGTGGAGCTGGTGCATCTTCGAAGCGTTCTGCCAATGAAACGTAATCTCTGGTTCGCCTTCCCCGCAATATTTCCTATGTGTTCTCTCCAGTCTAAGTTGTTCGTAAAATTGTAACTCTTATGTATTTGGTAGAATTTACGACCTTAAAGTTTGATTGATTTATCGTGTAATTGAAGTTCAGCGGATTTCTTTTAGTGGTCACGTGTATTACTTCACACTTTTCATTATTTGTGTTAATTGCCAATTTTCGCCACATGCAGAAATTTCGTCTAAATCACTTTGAAGTTGCTTTTGATCCCCTGTTGACTTCACCGATAAACGACAGCTTCATCCTCGAACAGCCTAAGAGCGCTATTCAGACTGTCTCCAAAATCGTATATAAAAACAAGGAAGAGTAGGGGACCTATAACACTTCCCTTGCGAGGAACGCCAGGTATCAGTTCTGCTTTACTCCCATTGGCCGATAACCTAACCGACTCCCATACCAACTTTCGAATCGTGAGACATAGGCACCTGCCGGCCAATCCTGCCAGGAAACCTTTCTGTCCAATACAGAATTTCTACCTTGACTTCCTAAGCATCTCTGCACTCAAGCTCAGCCTCACACACACACGAAGACTCACACACACATTCACAGTCGGTAGGATGGGTGATTCGAAGCTCCTCGTGTGAGCGAGACTCATATCCGTAATTAATAATAGTAATAGAACATTGAGCATTCCTGTCTCCACTGTTCTTAATAGTCGCTCTAAAAGAAATGATATAGTGGCACGAAAGACCCTTCTCTAATTGAAATTGAAGGAAATACGTACACAACTCTGAGGCTTCCTAGAGAACACGTCGAAATTACTGGAAGTTTAATGGAGCGATACAACAGCATCATTTCTAGAGTTGGCTACGGATTTGATGTTTCGACTCAGTGAATCGAATCAGCGAATTGTTCGACTGAGTCGAAACTTGAATCGGCACTGTTTAGAAGCAACGGATCTTGTGATTCATGTATCGGACGCTAGGTACCGTGAACATGCGCTTTGCTGTCCGTCTGTCTGGGTGGGTTCGACACAGCGCCCAGGCGTGCAACGGGTTTGAAGCTGTTCCCCTAACGCGCCACTTGAGATTTTGAATTATGCTACCGGTACCCTTCAACTGAGATTTGAAAACTGGGATAACTCCGAGAAAAGTTGTCACGTCCTTCGGTGTTTTGAGGTAGTTTCGCGTGAACTAATCGTTGTTATGTATTGTTGCTACATCTGAGCCAGATAAACGCATCTTTTCGAATCAAGGGCAAATAATTTCAGTGAGATGAAGCCGCATTCTCAGTAAGATGTCAAAAATAACGTTTTTTAATGTCAATCAAAAGAATCTGTAACCGATTCTCTTTTATTTGATTGACTGTAGATGATTCTGATTATTAGAATACCTATCTGAATATTAAACATTTAATTCAGTTTTGTGATTTCGTCATGTAAATCGTGAAATGTGTTTTCTTGTGTTAATACTCGTAGTAATATCTGTTTGACTGTATTAAATATGTCTTAGGAATAAATCTTAAATATTTTGTTTATGTTGCCCCAGGGGAGTGTGATAGGACCGCTATTATTTTCTATCTATATAAATGATCTGTTTGACAGAGTAAGTTGTAATTTGCGGCTCTTTCCTGATGATGCTGTGGTATATGGGAGGGTGTCGTCTTCAACTGACTGTAATAGCATACAGGATAACTTAGACAAAATTTCTAGTTGGTGCGAAGATTAGCAGCTAGTTCTCAATGTGGAAAAATGTAAGGTGATGCGCATGAGTAGAAAAAACAATCCCATAATGTTCGAATACAGCATTAGTAGTGAGCTACTTGATGCTGTCGCGTCGTTTAAACATCTAGGCGTAACATTGCAGAGCGATATGAAATGGAACGAGCATGTAAGGACAGTTGTGAGTAGGGCGGACAGCCGACTTCGGTTTATTGGGAGAATTTTAGGAAGATGTACATCACCTGTAAAGGAGACCGCGTATAAAACGCTTGTACGACCACGTCTTGAGTATTGCTCAAGTGTTTGGGACCCGCAGCAGATCAGTTTAAAGGAAGACATAGAGGCGATTCAGAGACGAGCAGCTAGATTTGTTACCAGTAGTTTCGACCAATGCGCGAGTGTCACGAAAATGCTCCGGCAACTCAATTGGGGATCGCTGGAAGAAAGACGACGTTCTTTTCGTGAATTTCTGTTGAGTAAATTTAGAGGGCCGGAATTTGAAGCTGAGTGTAGTACGATCTTGCTGCCGCCTACTTACATTTCGCGTAAAGATCACAAACACAAGATAAGAGAAATTAGGGCTCGTACGGAGGCATATAGTCATTCTTTTTTTCCTCGTTCAATTTTACGTTTTTGGAGATTTCGTTAAATCATTCCATGAGCAGGGTACACTGTACCACTACTAGGCATTTCCTTTCCTATTCTTCTCCCAAACAGAACGAGGGAAAAAAGGATGTCCTCATGGCTCCATACCAGCCCTAATTTCTCTTATCCTGTCGTTGTGAGAATTACGCGAAATGTAAATAAGCGGTAGGAAGATTGTTCTACACTCAGCTTCAAATTCCGGCCCTCTAAATTTCCTGCTTCTATGACTAAATTTAAACTGATCTGATGAAGGTATCAGGGTAAAATATAGGGATCGAAGAATTATATTCAACCTATACAAAAACCAGATAGCGGTTATTAGAGTCGAAGGTTGGGAAGACATGGTTGTAGCCTTTCCCCAATGTTGTTCAAACTGTACATTGAGCAGGAAGTGAAGGAATAGAAGGAGAAATTTGGAGAGGGCATTAAAGTGCAGGGAGAAGAAATAAAAACATTGCGGTTTGCTTATGACACAGTATTTCTGTCAGAGGCCGCAAAAGATCTGGAAGAGCAGTTGAATGGAATGGGCAGTGTTTTGAAAGGAAGATATAAGATGAACATTAACAAGGATAAAACGAAGGAAATGGAATTCAATGTCAGGAAATGAGGCGATGCTGAAGGATTTAGATTAGGTAATGAGACAATAAAAGTAGTAGATGAATTTTGTTATTTGGGTAGCAAGATAACTTCTGATGGCCCAAGTAAACAAGATATAAAATGCAGAATGGCTATGGGAAGAAAAGCGTTTCTAAAGAAGCGAAACTTGTTAACATCCAATATTAATTTAAATGTTAGGAAGTCCTTTCTGAAATCATTTGTCTGGAGTGTAGCATTGTAAGGGAGTGAAAAGTGGACTATAAGGTGTTCAGATAAGAAGATGATAGAAGCTTTTGAAATGTTGTGCTACAGAGGAATGATGGAAATTAGATGTGTAGATCACCTAACTAATGAGGAGGCGCTTAACCGAATCGGGGAGAAAAGGAATTTTTGGCATATCTTGACTAAGAGAAGGGATAGATTGGTTGGACACATTCTGAGACATCAAGGACTTGTCAACTTAGCATTAGAAGGAAGCGTGTGGGGTAAAAATCGTAGAGTGAGACCGAGGAATGAATATAGTATGCAGAATCAAAAGGATGTAGGTTGGCGAACGTATTCTCAACTGAAGTGACTTGCACAGGACAGAGTAGCGTGGAGAGCTGCATCAAACCAGTCTGCGGACTGAAGACCACAACAACTGCTGTGTGTCCCAAATACTTGAGCAGTACTCAAGACTTGGTCGTGCAAGCCTTCTATATGCGGTCTCCTTTACAGATGACGTACATCTTCCCAAAATTCTCCCAATAAATCGAAGTCGGCTGTCCGCCTTACTCACAACTGTCCTTACATGTTCGTTCCACTTCATATCGCTCTGCAATGTTACGCCTAGATCTTTGAAAGACACGACTGCATCAAGAAGCTCACTACCAATGCTGTATTCAAACATTGCCGGGTTTGTTTTTCCTACTCATGTACATTACTTTACACTTTTCTACATTTAGAGGAAGCTGCCATTCTTCACACCAACTAGAAATTTGTTTTATGTCGTCCTGTAGGCTATTACAATTAGAGACGACACAGCATCATCAGCAAACAGCCGCAATTTGCAAGTTACTCTGTCCATCAGAACATTTATATAAATATAAAATAATAGCAGTTCTATCACACTCCCCTGAAGCACGCCTGTCGACACACTAGTCTCTGATGAACACTCGCCACTGAGAGCAACTTACTGCGTTCTATTTGCTGTGTCTCGCCTCAGGAGATAATAACTGAAAGACAGTGTCTAATACGGAAATTGTGTTTATTGACAAGACAAACTAATCATCTTCTGGAAACAAAACAAACTAACAAACTTCCGGAACTAAGGCAAAAAAAAACAAACATCAACTAAAAGTTTCCTTCTTCACCAATTAGGTATAAGTCAGGGAGATGGCGACAGCGTTGATAGAACGGCCAGCGAGTCGGTGCCGGACGACGTATTCCGTTTCTGGAAGTCCTGGAGGCGCGGCGTCGCTGGCAGCGACTCTTCCCCGGAGTCGTTAGTCGCTATCGCTCAGCTCTGGTTCTCGTTGGCGATCGGCGGAGAACTGGCGTCGTGTTACACTGTGCCCCCCCCCCCCTAAATAGTCGGCGCGCAGAGATACGTGGCAGTCTCGAGATGGTCTCACGTGACTGTGTGGAGGAAAATAGTCCCGGTTTAGTGCGCTCTTTGGCGGTGCTCGTTACGTCCTCTGGTGATTCCGGAACCGTCGCTGTGGGACTCCTCACTTTATGTACCGATGCGCTGGTACCCTGCATTGTGGGTTGTCCGCTCGTCATGCTAACCACCGGTACATGACACTATTACTTAGGAAGTTTTCCAGGCAGTTACAACAAATATGTGAACCTATTGCATAAGCTCGTATCTTTGTTAGCAACCTGTCAAATGTCTTTTTGAAACCGAGGAAAATGCAGTCTGCCTGTTGCACTTCATCCATGGCTCGCACGATGACATGTGAGAAAAGCGCAAGCTGCGTTTCACATGAACGATGTTGATTCATAGAAAGAAGCTTTTCCGTCTCAAAGAAATTTACTATACTCGAAGTGAGAATAGTTTCAAAATTCTACAGGAAACTGATGTCAACGATATTGGCGTGTAATTATGTGTGTCAATTCTTTTACCTTTCATATAAACGGGAGTCACCTGCGCTTTTTGCCAATCACTAGGAACTTTGCGTTGAAATAAAGATTCGCGATAAATGCAAGCTAAGTAAGAGCACAACGACACAGAAACCGAACTGGCATTCCATCCGGACCAGGAGACATGTTTGTATTCAGCTCTCCCAGCCTCTTATCTACACCGGAAATGCCTATTACTATGTCCTCCATTTGGGAGATGGTGCATTGATCAAATGATGGTGCTTTTGTGCGGTCCTCCTGCGTGAAAGATTTCTTATAGGTTACATTTAGAACATCAGCTTTCCGTTTGCTTTCTTCTATTACTGCCCCGGAACGAGTGACTGGACAGTGAAGTTTGACCCGATAATCTATTTTGCACAGGACCAGAATTTTTTCGCGTTTGCGGGAAGGTCTTTTGCTAAAGTATGGCTGTGGTAATTACAGTATGCTTAAATGCATAAAGCATAACCACGCTTTCGACGGGGCGTTAAACGTCGAACTTTCTTTCCTTCTGCAAAACTCTTAACTGGTCAGCACTGAAATTGGACTGTTTGAAAATATGTTGCCTGGTCTGACGTGCCTCTATCGGATGAACGTTAACATGCGTGGCGACAACCGCATGGATCCTTGGATCGTGCGTGTCATTGGGGGTCCATTCAAACCTATTGAGGCTTTTTAATCATGTAGCGCGTGTGCAGTTGAAGTACAATGGGACTCCTGATACAGTAAGATGCAACTCTGACATGTGACACGTACAAAGGCATCCTGCCTGATCATGTGTATCCACTGTGCATTCCAAAGTACTTGGACAATTTCAGCAGGACAATGCGTCACCCCACACGTCCCGAACTGCTGTAGACTGACTCCAGGCATATTCTTCTGACAAGGAGACTACATGGATATCGGATTTTAGAATATTTTTATACTTACGGCACGTGAAGTTGAGAACTCAAATAACAATTAGCCAAAGGCATTCTACGCAATTCTTAACTTAAATAATAATCATTCGGCGTAACTGACAAAAACTCTCGAGAAAATCGACTTTTACGTTTAGCAAGTACACGTAAGTACCAATAATTAAATCAGTTGCAGCATCTGTCGGTGTAGCTGAGCCGTACTGAGGTCTCAACACCCTATGTCACAAAAAAAAAGCTGAGTCAAGGACACATTGAACAACACGAGCAGCTACCGCAACGAATAGAGGAACCAGTAGAAAAAATAAATAAAATAAAAAGTTACAGCGTTTTGAACTTACAACCATAGGGTCGGTGGTTGGAATACTGCCGTGACACATTATTTACTTTATTTTCGTTGTGTTCGAATAGTTAAAGTTTGAATATCTAGTGATAATTCTTACAAAAATGCAGGTAATTTTGTATATTTCTAACTTCCTGTATTTTATAAAAGGTTATTAATAATTATGGTTTCTATCAAAAAGGCATGAGTTCGATTTTTTACAGTATTGGCTGCACAATTAGTGACGAAGATAGACTTTTATTGTTCTGTTTTTGAAGACCTAGAACGCTGTTTTTTAAAAGTCATCTCCATAGTTATTAATGGGTAGCTGACATACTCAACCATCGTTTTAAGTGACAAGGTGTTCAGCTCGTCTACATACACATAAAGAAAATCTGACAAAAGAAGTGGAATTAGAAATCCCAAAATGTTTTCTATGACCGAATTCGTAAACAAAACAAAAAACATCTATCACAGCGGGATTCGACCAGCCAAAACGCTGCCACTTCTGCTGCTTGAGCTACATCGACAGATTTTATAACTGTTTTAACTACCGTAACTTCCCACAGCTATATACCACCTCTGATATATTTTATTTCGTAACCTTGATGTATAATTTACGAAAGCCAATTTTTTTTAAATTTTATTTCTTTAGTTCTATTTTTTATTGTTATTTTTCCGGATAGCAGTTTAGGAAAGAAATTAAGTTAATGTGGGAGTCGGCTCAACACTGTCAATGTGTTGATGAAACTTCCTGTCAAAAAGTGGTACATTGTTATATGACAAGTACCCAACTATAGTCCACTAAGATTTTTATATGCTGCGTCAATGATTTCACTACTTTTACAACCATGACGACGTATAAAGTATTTTAATGATAAATAAGGTCACAATATTAAGGTCACACCTTCTCAAAAGTCTCCAGAAACAGCTGACAGACTGTTACAAGAAAACCAATCTACCCATTTACACCCCAATTGTCTTTTAGCTCTGTTATACTGTAAGAATTCCTTTTTGAAAAGACCTTCATTGTCACATTAATTTTATAAACAATGTCTGACATTTTGAACGTTAAAATATACAGCTGGACGCTCCCACTTCCCTCCATGGTGCATGATTCATGCGCATTCAGAACACTACCACATTATCACATCATCACCTACTTGATCCTCATTACCACTTTTGGTCGTAGTCTTCTTGGGAATCTGAAAATTCAAATGCAACCTGGAAAATGAACCACAGATTTGCTCAGCTTCACACGATTAATTTTATTGCACATTTCTCATGTATAACGTCAACAGATAAGAACCAAGGTAGAGATAATATACTCTAAATATCTTAAAAGACAGGTAAAGAAAATTCAAAAGAGCTATCTCCTACCTTGCTCTCAATTCGAAAGAAAGTTGGTCGACTAAATTGAAAATGAGCCTCTTCACGTTATCGCTATGGCTACTGTGATGCCGCGGCGGAGTGGCCGAGCGGATTGAGAAGCTGTGCTCCGATGTGCGAGGCCGCTCCCCTTCGGGGGTACGAATCCTCCCTCGGGCCTCGGGCCTGGATGTTTGTACTGTCTTTAGTATAAGGTAATTCATAAGTAATTTGTAAGTTTAGGGACTTATGACCCCGCTGTAAGTCCCATAAGCTTAACAAACATTGAACATTTGTTACTGTGATGCTTTATTGTGAGCGACCTTGCAGTTAATCATCCTTTCAGTGGATGGCAGACTCCCTCATTGTTTCGAGAGCGATAGAAGCGCTCGGATTTCACTAAACGGTACTATGTTGAGTCTTCAAAACCAATTTGGACAACAGTTGTGCTTAAGGACCTTAGTTATGGGAATTTACGGCATCGTACTTGTAAAACGTCAAATTCGGTTTCATCGAGAGTTTCGGCAGTTACATCGAATGACTCTGACAGATTACTATTTAAGTTCTGAAATTCACGTACGATAAATATAAAGAAATTCTAAAATCCGATACCCATGTGGTCTCCTTGTGAGTTTAAACACGTCCGCCGGCCACCAAACGTGTCTTACTTGAACATGCCCGGGACGCCTTCCAACGTGCTGTTCAGAATAGATCTCCACCCCCTAGTACTCCTACAAATTGATGGAGAGGATGCACAGTGTTAAATTCATCCAGTACTAATTTAGCCGAGTCCATGACACGTCGCTTTGGTGCCCATCTTCGTGGTCGCGGGGACCCTACACGATGTTAAGCAAGTGTGTCAATTTCTCTGGCTCTTCAATGTAGATTCCGTGCTGTGACGCGTTAAATACGAAGAGTTTTAATATAATCGCGCCGCTATTTACGTCTGGTATCGAGCTTCGCCTAGTCGCCTGGTCTAGCGGAGCCAGCAATTTAGTCTTGTGTAGTTCGCGAACGAACTAGTTCGGAAGAGCACTCCTACAGGCGAACTGTGCGAACTAGTTCGCAGATCACTCGCCTCTTAGTTCGTCCGCTCCTTTTCCGAAGACTGACAAGGAACAGCGAGAGGACGCGAGAGCGCGCAGAATTATGTGATTTCCTTCCGCTAGTTACCGTCATTTCGAGCTGATATGCAGCTCAGCTGTAGTTTTATAGTTCACTGCCACAAATTTTCTGTTCTAAGGTGTCTAAATATAACCCTCATTCCATAGTGTAAAGAAGTAAAGAGAACTCAAAACTTAACATGGTTTCATTTACATGTGAGAAATTATACATCATTATATAAAAAAGCTGTCATAACAAAAGAAAGAGCTCTTTTAGTAGCGGTAGCAAAAGCCAAAAACAGCGGACCAACTAAAAAGAGCGACCTACTTCGCGGCCGAGCTGCAAACTAAAAGGACAGCTACCGGTCGCGAACTAAAATATGCGCGGTCGGTCGCGAACTAAAACATGCTTTACCGGTCGCGACCTATTATGACAAAAGTATGTCGCTTCTTAGTTCGTTGCATACTTTTCGGAAAACCGGCAGGCAATAGCGAGAGGGCGCGCAGCAGAATTAAAAAACACGTGTTTGCCTTCTGCTGATGACAGCCATTTCGAGGCGAGCGTCTGCCTGCTAGATTAGTTCAATGCTACAAAATTTCTGTTTTGCTCTGCACTCTGCAATATGTGACTAATAAATTCCAAGATGCCGGATATAGAGGTAAATCTAAACTCGTTAGCGGCTCAAGCAGCAAGCGCATAAAGCAGCTAGGTCGGGGAAATTCTCCCTTCACCTTCACGCCCAGACCACGCCGATCAGCCGTCACTGGGAGCAAACGAACTAAATGAACGAACTAAAGTGAGTGCTCCCAATCGCGAACTATTATGCGCAATTTAATACAAATAAACAATCCCTGAGACGGATTTTCGTCTCAAATATGTCGAAGACATTATTGATAAATATGAAGCATTGAATTAAAATTTGTGGTGCGGCCGGGAATCGAACCCGAACCTTCATACTTACTAGGTAGACGTCTTAAACGCGTTTTTTTTTCTTTAGGTAGTTTTCATTGTTCGTCTTGGTAGTTCGTTGATCATTTAGCTCAGCATTTTTTATTACAGAGGACGGCCCGACAACCGTTAGACTACCGCACCACTAACGATTAAGGCACCTTGGAATAGTCTAAGTACGATTTCCCTCTACATCACAAACTTTAATTCCAAAGATAATTGCACTACTGCCAAGGCTCTCCATGCAGCGGAATAGCACCTCGGCAATGGACATAATGGAACAATCCTGTTTGGGTGATATAAATACCAATTTAATACAAAAAAACAATCCTTGAGACGGATTTTCGTTTTAAATACGTCAAAGACATTATTGATAAACATGAAGCCTTAAATTAAAGTTTGTGGTGCGTCCGGGAATCGAACCCGGACCTCCATGCTTACTAGGCAGACGTCTTAAACGTGTTCCCTACCACACCGCTATTCTAGGGCGCCTTAATCGTTAGTGGTGTGGTGGTCTAACGTTTAAGACGTCTGCCTAGTAAGAATGGAGGTCCGGGTTCGATTCCCGGCCGCACCACAAATATTAATTCTATGCTTCATATTTATCAATATTATGCGCAAGTCTACAGCGATGCCCGCCCTCCATTCGCCAGCTCCACGGCCGGTCCCCCTGTTGCAGACCCGGCAACGTGACGTTCGCCACCTGTGCCAGTCTCTCCCTCCAGCCCTCTTTTTGCGCCGCTCCCTCGCAGCGTGCATTGTGGCAGCCGCCGCCGCCTCCGCCTCACGTCGCATTTTCAGTGCGCCTCGGTGCCAGCCACTTCTGCTCCCCGGCCCCCTCTCCCTGCCAGAGTTTCACTTGCTCCGCCGCCAGCGAGAAACATTTATATCGAGAGTGGGGAAGAAGCCAGCCCTGCCCCGCCTGCTCCGCCCTCCCCAGCACCCCCTCGCGCGGTATAACCGCGCACTCTTTGACGCAGTCGGTGGGCGCTGTTCTGGAAATAACCACGCCAGCCGAATTCCCACCGACGACTGCTGGCTGCGCGCCGGAGCGCTTTGCCTTGTTTTCTGTCCAGGTGGCCCGTCCGCGTCCGCCTACCTCACTGTCGCAGATGCACTACTTCACTGCAAGTGCACGTAAATGAGTGAGTAGTTCAAGATTCGTCAGTGCATCCTGTGGAGGGTGTGTTTAGCCGGCAGTGTTCGGATCAGCTGACGGCGGAGTGGTGGCTCAGCACTTTTCGGTTAGAGAGCTGAATACTCTCCATAACAAAATACAAGTAAATAAATAATAAAAATAATAAGAAAAATAAAACTAAACCAAGAACTGAACGATGAGCTATTAAAAACGAGCACACGTCCGCAACGGAACGCACTATCCGAAGAAGATATACCATAAATGTTGTTGTGGTTTTCAATCCGCAGAAAGGTTTGATGCAGCTCTCCATGCTAGCCTGTCTTGTCCAAGTCTCTTCATCTGAGAATACGTTCGGAAACCTACATCCTTTTGAATCTGCTTACTATATTCGTCCCTCGGTATCCCTCTACGATTTTTACCCCACACGCTTCCTTCTAATGCAAAGTTGACAATTCCTTGATGTCTCAGAATGTGTTTAACCAATCTATCCCTTCTCTTAGTTAGGATATGCCAGAAAATCCTTTTCTCCCCGATTCGGTTAAGCACCTCCTCATTAGTTACGTGATCTACCCATCTTCTTTCATCTTTTTATCTGAATTCCTAATCGTCCACGTTTCACTGCCATACAATGCTACACTCCAGACAAATGTTTTCAGAAAGGACTTCCTAACATTTAAATTAATATTGGATGTTAACAAGTTTCGCTTCTTTAGTATTGCTTTTCTTCCTATAGACATTCTGGATTTTATATCATCTTTACTACGGCCATCAGAAGTTATCTTGCTACCCAAATAACAAAATTCATCTACTACTTTTATTGTCTCGTTACCTAATCTAATTTCTTTAGCATCGCCTGATTTTCTGACATTGCATTCCATTACCTTCGTTTTACTCGTGTTCATCTTAAATCTTCCTTTCAAGACACTGTCCATCCAGTTCAATTGCTCTTCCAGATCTTTTGCGGTCTCTGACAAAATGACTATGTAATCAGCAAACCGCAATGTTTTTATTTCTTCTCCCTGTACTTTAATGCTCTCTCCATATTTCTCCTTCCATTCCTTCACTGCCTGCTCAGTGTACAAATTGAACAACACTGGGGAAAGGCTACAAACCTGTCTTACTCCCTTCGCAATATCTGCGTCCCTTTCTTGCCCATCAACTCTAAAAACCGCTGTCTGGTTTTTTTATACGTTGAATATAACTCTTCACTCCCTATGTTTTACCCCTGATACATTAAGAATTTGAAATAGTGTATTCCAGTCATTGCCAAAAGCTTTCTCCAAATCGACAAACGCTAAAAGCTTAGGTATCCCTTTCCTTGGCCTATCTTCTAAGATAAATCGTAATTTCTTCTAAATCCAAACTGATCTTCCCCGAGGTCGAATTTCACAAGTTTTTCTATTCGTCTGTAAATAATTCCTGTTAGTATTTTGCACCAATGACTTATTAAACTGATAGTTCTGTAATTCTCACACTTGTCTGCACTTGCTGTCTTTGGAATTAGAGTTACAATATTCTTCTTGAAGTTGGAGGGTATTTCCCTTGTCTCATACATCTTGCATACTAGGTGATACAATGTTTTCACGACTGGCTTTTTTAACGACATCAGCAGTTCAGACGGTATATCATCTACTACAGGGGCCTTGTTTCGACTCAAGTCCTTCAGCGCTTTGCCAAAACCAATAATATGATAATAATAAAGCAGTAAGATGTCGAAATTGTGTTGAAAGGCTCGTGAATTATTCTCGTGAAATGTTGTGTGTGTTTAACTTAATTTGATTGTTTGTAAAGTAATAGATGATTTTTGTGTATCTATTTTGATTATGAAAATTAAAGTACACAAAACTGGTCTGCTTGTTTTGTGTATCAATTTTCGAACTTATTAGGCAATCATCATACATTTACTGAAGTTCAGTCAAAGAACTTGTGTTGTCAGTAAGCAGGAAGAGATGTTACATACAGAAAAGTAAATTAACTTCTTTGATGGAGCAATTGCAGTGTAAATAAATATTTGAATGAAATCTGTAATTTAATAGTACTGAAAAAAGGAAACATAAATACCATACATAGTGCAAACATAAATTCTTACGACATGGCTACATTGAATAAAAATAAAATTAAACAAGACTCTAATGTTTTAAGGGTTGTTCAAAATACAAGGTGACACACATATTAGAAATATTATAAACCTGGCACACTATTATAATTTAATAAACGAACAAACAAAAATATAGGGGTGGGATAGGAGGGTATAGGTAGGGTGCATTGGAGAACTGAGAAGTTTAACAAATCGGAGGTACAGCCGCTGTTTATTTACTTCTCTGTTAATAACAGTCTAGCTATCCTATGTATTACACCAGTTTTGTATCTCTATTTGTTAGTACTAATATTCCAAATTACTCTGTACTCAGTCCTTATACTAATTCTTTATTTTATTGTGAACCCTATAATTGAATATATTTTCACCGTTTTTCAGTTCGAGTGCATGCCTCAGATTTGTTAAGCTTCTCAGTTCTCCAATGAACCCCACCTATGTCCTCCTATCCCACCCCTATATTATTGTGTTTGTTTATTTAGTTATAATAATGTGCCAGGTTTCTAATATGTCTAATATTTGTGTCACCTTGTGTTTTGAACAACCCTTATAACATTAGATTTTTGTTTAATATTATTTTTATTCACTATTGTCATAGTCTACGAATTTATGTCTGCACTTTTTCTCTATGTGTAGTATTTATGTTTCCTTTTTCAATTACTATTAATTTACAGACTTCATTGAAGTATTTATTTACACTGTAAAAGCTCCATCAAGGAAGTTAATTTACTTTTCTGTATGTAACAACTCTTCTGGTTTACTGACAACACAAGTTCTTTGGCTGAACTTCAGTAAATGTCTGATGATGGGCTAATAAGCCGAAAATCGATTAGCAAAATAAAAAAAAAATAAATAAAAAAAACTGTAGAAAAAACACAAAATTGTTTTTTTAATTTTCATAATGAATTTGTTCTACGAAGAAGCGACAGAAGAATCAGTTATCATTATTTTGATCTTAATGTTTAGTGTTACAAATGTAAAGGTATTGTAGTCTGGTCCAAACAAAGGGCATCTATTACCCGGCAAGACGGAATGGTAACGCGGCAGCGGCAGGAACTAGCACGGTCACGTGACGAGGTACAGTCGAGCTACGGTCATACTAGAGCGCGTTGTCACCTGTAAGTGCGAGATTGGAAGCTGACACGGCGGCTTGCGGTTAACGTAATTAAAGTCGTTGACGACAAATCTGAGCAAGAGGGTGGTTTCCAAATTACGGAAAGAAGGATACGGTGCCGAGCAGGGTGGAACTCATGTTTCTACCCCGAAGAAGAAGAAAAATAAGCTAGAATCTACAACAGTTATATGATCCATGATATGGATAAATGTGATCGATGATATGGACAAATTTATTATCACGCAGCAATTTCAACGGTGTTACGAACAATATAAGGAAATACCAACTTTGCGAAAGTTGCACAGCTTTTGTCGAACAGAACTGAGTTTCAAAGCTAGCAAGGAAGCCCTTGGAAAAATTGTTTTGTCTATGGGATTTCGTTTTAGAAGGTGCCAAAATAAACGTATTGTTTTGTGCAAACAAGAGGACGTTGTTTCTAAAAGGGCCTACTTTTCCAGGTTTTTACGTAAAAATCTAGCATCAGAATCAAAGCGACCAGTGGTTTACTTAGATGAAACATGGATTCACACGCATTATACAGTAAATAAATGTTGGCAAAGTGATAGTGTGCGAGGAGTGTTGCCAAACAAAAGTGACGGTCATCGTTTAGTTGTTGTTCATGCAGACAGAGACATGGGTTTCCTTCCGGGTGCACTTCTCATATATGATTTAAAACCCAAAACGTTCCACTATCGGTCAGAAATGGATAACAAACATTTTCAAAAATACGTTGAAATACAACTTATGGCAGGATTACCTCTAAGGAATATTTTTTTTAATAATGTTCCATATCACAATAAACAAGATAATAAACCGCCTCACTCTAGCTCTCTAAAATGTTAAATACAATACTGGTTGACCAACAACATGCGTTAAGACACCGACCTACGGAAAGCTGAACTTCTGGCACTTGTTACCCGTCTCCTGTTAACTGTATTATCAAACGTTGGCAGGGGAAAGGATTTGTAGCCCTCCGCCTACCTCCGTACCATCCAGACTTGAATCCCAACGAATTAATCTGCAATATTTTAAAAAATAAAATCCATACTCAGAATATCTCAATCTTTTCGCTCACGAAGCTAAAGAAATTACATCTGATGCTTTTGGTGCTGTGATACTAGAAGATTGGAAGAAGTCGGTATGTCACATAGAAAAAGTATGCGAGGACTATTGGAGAAGAGATGCTCTGATGGACGAAGAAATAGAATAGTAATATCAGTTAGGCTGGATTCAAGTGACGAATCATTATCGTCAGCGACCGAATCGGCAGAGGCGAATCGAAAGAGTTAGCTCAGGAAGACGAGATCCGCATGGGAGGCAGTTCTACGGATAGTGCCAGCGAAGCTCCGTGATCAGCTGAGGTAAGATAGTGCTGTCAGGAATATATCGTAGAATCAGTATTCTAGCTATTGTTTTTAATCGAAATTTATTTTCTATATTGTTCACTGGAAGAAATACGAGGTACGTCCAGAACGTAAGATCTGTTTGGTTATATAAACCAAAAGTGTACAGATACAGAAAAAAATATTTATTGTACGAAAATCTACAACTGTTGACTACTTTTCTATTTAGCTTCCGAAATTTTGTAGGCACTCGTCATAGCACGGCACAAGTTTTGGTATGCGTTCTTCATAGAAGTTTGCCGCCTTTGTATTGAACCATGTGGTAACATGTTCTTTCAGCTCGTCACCATCGTTGAAGTGTTGACCACCAAGGACAGATTTTAGGTGTATGAAGAGATGTAAGCCACTAGGAGCGAGGTCCGGGCAGTACGGAAGATGATTAGACACGTCCCAGTGAAATTACCCTAAGATCTGCTAGGTCACATTCACCGTGTGAGGTCTGACACTATCGTTGAAACAAACAGCACCTTTTGACAGTAATCCTCTTCTTACACCTAAAATCTGTCCTTGCTAGTCAACACTTCAACCATGATGACGAGCGCGAAGAACACGTTTCTACAGGGCTAAATACACAGGCGGCAACCTTCTATCTAGACGGCATACAGAAACTTGTGCCACGCTATGTCTTTCGTAATTTGAGAAGAAAAAAAAAACACTTGGAAACCGCCATTGAAAGATGCAGGATTAACATCTAACCACAGCATCGAAAAATGCATGCGAATTTCCAAATTAGATTTAGACTTCCGCAAAATTAATCGTGAATAAACGCGCTGCATGTAACAGGCAAGCAGCAGCCTACTTAACACGTACACTGGAGCGTACACGTACGCCATACTGCCACCCCCCCTCTCAGTTTCTGAGATAATAAGATATGTATAACGTAAAACCATTGGTACTTGACCGTTGCTGACCTGGAAGGAAAGAGACAGGAATACGGAGAATGTGGCATAACACGAGAGTCGAGAGAAGACAGCCAAATGCGTAATCATGTATGTGGCGAAAAGAGAGCGGGGCAGCAAAGCGGAGTCTAGGAATTGTATCAGGAGATCCCGAAATTGGCTCGGGTGATGGTAGTGTTTATTCTATCTTGGCATTCAATAATGGGCACCATGTAAATTTTTTCATCGCCAAGAAGAGAATATATTCCCACACAGCAAGAGCCACTATTGACGACGATTCGCCTTTAGTTGTGCAATTACGTAAATGCTCATCCGCAGCACGGTGATGTACTTCTAGAATACTAGCGAGAATGGATCAGACAAATAGTAGTGATGTGTTTCAAAATGAGTGAATTGAACAAAAAATTTGTGATGACCTAGTTCATCACTGTCACTTACCTTGTCAGGTTCCTATCCTAGTGTGCAAATATCCGAGTGTCCTAGATGAGAACAGATGAAAAGTTAAGTGATTTGCTTAATGAGCTAATACCTAGTTTGAAGTGCTTAGTTCCATTTTTATAATAGATCACTGAAAGGAAGTGACAGACTGTTGCATTTTAGTTTCCTTACTAGTCCAAGATTGCACTTAATGTTTCAAATTACAGTATTTTTCTCTCTCCAATTTTGTAACAGCCAAATTAATATCAATAGAATTTATTAAAAATGTTAAACATAGCTTAAAGTAACTGTAAATGTAAAACATGCGGGCGAAAGTTAAAGAAAACCATGAAAAATGCATTATACCAGTTTCAAGGCTACCACTATACGTTCAGAAAATCTATCAGTAAACTCCGCGTAAAATTATTTATACAATCAGAACACTCTCCGCTCAAGACTGAAGCAGCAGATCCAGGGTACAAGCATAGTAATTAAAGAATAATAATTCTTCCTTAGCCGCGGCAGAATGGCCGAGCGTACTGAGGCGCTATGATCCGATGCGCGAGGCCGTTCCCCGTCGGGGGTTCGAATCCCCTCGCGGGCATGGATGTTTTTGTCGTCTTTAGTATAAGGTAGTTCATAAGTAGTTTGTAAGTTTAGGTACTGATGACCCCGCAGTTAAGTCCCTTAAGTTTGACAAACATTTTGAGCATTCTTCCTTGCAGTACTGCTACCGGAAAATGAAAGTTTAAACATGCTATGATCGGGGAATCAAGGAGCTGAAGAGCTTTCACAAAGATTACAAATCATGTTTAGCCAGTCAAATAATCTAAACAAACAACCGCATTGATGAGATGAGAAATTTTTAGAGTACGATTTTTTAGCCAATTTGAAGCAAAAGTGGAACAGTTTTAAAGAAAAAGTACCTGGCGAGGAAAGCCACTGTAGTGTCGATAATGCTCCCGCTCATCCTAATGAAGATTAAGTCCAACATGGCGACATAAGATCATTCTTCCTGCTGTTAAATGTTACGGTTATTTGTCAGTCTATAGAGCAAGGTATCCTGCAAGCATTAAAGAGAAACTACGGTAGGGAGCTTTAGTCACATTTGATTGCTATTACTGATCAGGGAGAATATATGTTCTGAAGTGCGTCAGTATATCTCAACGAAGTGACTACATTTTGCTACAGTGTTGGGAAAATGTTCTGGCACGTAAAACTGCAAAATCGTGGAATAGTCTTTTACGTGAGGAGGAAGAGACATTTTCTGACAGTGAAGAAATTAGCACGGGAAATGTAGACTGTATGTTGTGTTGATTGAAACAAATGAGATACGTCAGATTTGTATTAAAAACAATATAAAGACAAAAAAGTTGAAGAACTTGGTGGGTAACCAAGAAAATCAATTGCAACTTTAATGAGTTTATTTTTTTAATACCTGAGGTCACACCTGATGAAGGTTACGAGTTACGTAGCCGAAATATTGTGCAGAGTAGACACTGACAGCCGGCAGAACACCCGACTACCCGTCATGTCAAACAGCAAAATGATCATTTCGGTTAATCTGCAAGTGGTTTACGCAATTATTTTCTCAGCTAAATTTTCCCGATTGCATAAGTAGTAACTAAAGTGCATTTTCATGTAAAATAAATAAATAAATAGAAAAAAATTAAACTTCAGATTGCTATGAATATTAGTAGGTCCACTTCATGAAAACAAATTCATTATTTTGACTTATTTTGTGTCACGCACAGTGATCATTACTGCGGTGAGATAGATATTTCACAGTAAATTTTGAAATTAGATTGCAGCCGGTTGCTTTTGTTAAGACATGACAGTCGAAAGTTTGCTCAATATTTTATCATGTACTTAGGTACTCTACAAGAACCTTACGGTGTCTTCTTGTTTACTTGCTTTGCCTAGCCTGGCTTAGTATTATCTCCATGTCTGCTCACCTACATGATGATACAATTTATAATTAACTTTAGCCATTATTAAACTTTTCAGAATTTAATTCACTCACCTAGTCAACGTGGCAGCATAAATCAAGCCTTTTGCTAATTTTAGCCGCGGCGGATTAACCGTACGTGCTGGAGCGCGGTGTTGCGGTGCGCGCGGCGCAGCCTTCAACCGTCGGGGGTTCGAAACCCCCCCTCCCTCCTCCGGCAAGGATGTTTGTGTCATCTTTAGTATAAAGTAGTTCATAAGTTGTTTGTAAGTTTAGGGACTGATGACCTCGCAGTTAAGTCCCATAAGCTGCACAAACAATTGAACATAATTTTTGCTAATGTTATTCAATTCTGATTCATTATTTAACGTTTTGGAGTCCATTAATATTTGTATTTTTTGGCCCAAAATTTTCCCCAACAAATAAACGATAGTAGCTGCATAAAGAAACAATCCGACAAAGATCAGGTTGTGAAGTCCACTACGTATATCACATTAATTTCCCATGAGATCAGGGACTTTGGGACACGGTTAATTTAAATGCAGTTTCCCCGACGTGTGATTCGGTGCAATGGCATGGAATTTGGTAGGTGCCAGGTTTCTTGAATCCTAGATCATCCTTCACTGTGCATAGTAGTCAATGTTTTTGCGAGAAGTGGAAATATACATTGCACAGTTTCGGTTCAGATTCCAGAAATTTTTATCTACGTATTTCCAACAATCCGTACGCATGCCACTGATCTGTGTTCTTCTTTTTACTCTTGTTGTTCCTTGGTGCAGTCTGTTTGAACGCTCGTCTTACCTACTTCTTGTTGTAGTCGCTCCTTCAGAATGTCGTTTCCAGGTATTTCAGCTCTGCTGGAAGGTTGTTCTGGTCGCAGATTGATCGTGCCATCTGGACAAGTGAGCAAGTGGAGGCATTCTGTTAGAGACAAGTATATATGGATCACCTGTAATGTAGAATGGCTGCCTCATAACCACAGGTAGAGTTCCTAAGACATTTTGTAAGGTATAGATCACGTCATAGATGGAATGGGTGGGAAAATGTGATATATGGTGTAACATATCACATTCGCATGAGAAGTTGTGCCAATTCTGCTCAGACGTATTCTGAGTGGCTGCCCCCACCTTTGCGCAAGGTCCCCTGTATTATACTTTCATTATAAATATTGGATGTACTATGGTGTACAACGTAACGTGATTTTGTATAACTGACGCGTTCATATGAATCTTAATTGTGGTGCATTTTCTTTTTGTTATTATACTCTAGCTATAAAATGCAGTTGAATTTAGACGTTCTAGAAAGTGCGCTTCACGCCAAAATTGATGGTGTGCGGGACCAGCACTGCACAGTTGCGAGGAGTCCAGCACAGACAGCTTTCGCGTAGGAAGGAAGAAAGGAAGCTTCGGGTTTAACGTCCCATCGACAGCTTGGTCGTTAGAGACGGAGCTTACGCTCGGAGTTTTGGCTAAGGATGTGTCAGGGAAGCCGGCCGCAGTGGCCGAGAGGTCTGTGGCGCGCCAGTCGCAGTCCGCACGGCTGCTACGGTCGGAGGTTCGAATGCCCCCTCGGACATGGATATTTGAGCCGTCCTTAGTGTAAGCTAGTTAATAAGTAGTTTGTAAGTTTAGGGTCTGATGACTCCCATCGTTAAGTCCCATAAGCTCTACAAACATTTGAACCTTTGTGCCAGCAAATCGGCCGTGACCTTTGAAAGGAACCATCCTGGCATTTGCCTGGAGTGATTTAGGAGAATCACGGAATATCTAAATCTGGATGTTCGGAGGTGGATGTGAACCACCATCCTCCCGAATGCAAGTCCCGTGTCTCACCACTGCGCCACCTCGCTCGATCTCTCGCGTTAACAACTATAACAATGGTGCTATTAATATAGTCTGTGAAGAAGTTTAAACCTTGTATTTTTCAACTACTGTAATTAGAATTCAGGTGTAGAAAGATCATGGACAGTATTAAATATGTCACTTAGTAAAGTTGTGAGTTGTGAGTCGTGTCGGGATAGCACAGTCGGTAGTGCGCTTGCCTGCAAAGGTCCCAGGTTCGAGTCCTGGTTCCAGCACACAATTTTAATCTGCCAGGAAGTTTCATAACAGCGCACACTCCGCTGCAGAGTGAAAGTTTCATTCATGTCACTTATTGTTTCACGAGATGTAAATAAATGTTATGAAACAACTGACATCCCTTCTTATTTTAAAAGTAGCCACAGTTTAAAAGTTCTACAGCACTTCACTTCAAGGTAGAAGGATCAAGACCTATCCGCAGCTTCTGCGTAGGAACAACAAGGTGGAAGATTAAGACGGGTTACTGAACAGAAACCTTAACTGCACACACTGACGTGGCATGTAGTTCTACGGACCTCACGTGCAGTGCTACCACAGACAAATATATACAGACGGGAAACCTCCGTAAGAGCCCGGTGCTACGCTCAGGGGTGCGGGGAGGGAGGTTTTCCAGCAGTTCCGTAAGATGTCCCATGATGGCACTGCGGTCAGAAGCAGCCCTTTAAACTGGCCAGAGCAGGCGGCAGGTAGCGGTTGACCCCACCACCACCTCCCCTCAAACGCCAGCAAGCCGGACACAGCCGTGGCCTCGTGGCAGGCGGCACGAGCTCTCCCCACAGCCTCCCCTCCACGCTACCCTGTGACGTGCGAGAGGAAACCTATGCCAGCGATCCGCCTGACACCTGCTAGCATCTTGCGGAACTACTAGGACAGTGGTGTAGGGGTGGTTTCTTCTCTGTATATGTTACTCTGTGGTGCTACGTAATTAAACCTTGCAACATTGGCACGCGTGGGATGATAACGTTTCCGAGGGAAATGGTCAAAGTAGTGTGGCAGCCCCTGACCGTATAGAGTGCCCGCATAACTGGCAGGCAAGGCGTGCTGCTGAGCTCCCCTTTCGTAGGCGCTCACACGTAACCACATAAACATAGTGGCCAACAGCACAAAATTCAAATGTTTGTAAATCTACCGGACCAAACTGCGTGGTCACCAGTCCGTAGTTACAAACTACTTAAACTAAGGTAACCTAACCTAAGGACAACACACACACACCCATGCCCCAGGGAGGACTGGAACCTCCGACGGCGAGCAACCGCGCCCTCCGCAGCGAGGCGCCTTAGACCGTTCGGCTACTCCACCGCGGCCCAACAGCAGAAGCAACGGCGCTGTACGGCGGCACTACATTACGGTCCGCCATGTGACAGTGCCCAGCCAATGATAGCACAGTAACCGGTTGTAGCCCTCCTCCGATGCCGGCTCCATAAGCGCCCAGACGGAGTGTAATGTAGTTGTTTTGCCTTGGCCTAGCGCCTCGTATAATAGTTTATTGTCTGATTATTTGTTTCATTATTATACTTGTTTGTTGTCACAACGTGACTATCTGTTTTCTTGACACTGTGTTGTTGTACGCCCAGAACGCTCTTTTGTTTAATAAACCGTTGCCAATTTGAGGAAGTGTTATCTCACCTGCAGATCGCAGGACTTAAGACAGATATAGTGTTGAAGAGACAGATAACTCATAAAACATTCCAATCACTTTTATCGAACTTTCTATCCACCTTTTATCTACGACCCCGTCGTAGTACACACTGTGACTCACCTCTTCCGATTAGCTAGGACGTCAAGAAAAGGAATTGTGCTATCCTGTTTCACCTGCAGAAACAAATTAGCTTTAATTGGGCTTGTTCCAGGGTATTCTCCTCGAAATCCCCCATAAACAAATCCCACACAACCGGTGAAAGCGGAAACCCCATGGCGATGCCATCTGTCTGTTCTGTCGTACAGGACGTACGTTGGACTAAGCGCAAACTTGAAGAGCCCTGTTAGGTTGGTGTCGAATTTCAGGGATTTTTGAACTACTTGAACCTATCAGCGTATACGATTGCCGAAATATCGTGAAGAAATTGAGGTGCAGACAGATTGGATACCCGTGAACTGATTAACATTGAAATACGAAGATCGCATATTTAAAGAAAGAAAAACGGTATGCCGACAATATTATAATTCTGTCAGGGATAGTATAGGTGCCGGCCGCGGTGGCCGAGGGGACTGCGGCGCGCCGGTCACGGTCTGCACGGCCACTACGGTCGGGGGTTCGTATACCCCCTCGGGCATGGATATTTGTGCCGTTCTTAGTGTAAGCTAGTTCATAAGTAGTTTGTAAGTTTAGGGACTGATGACCCCGTAGTTAAGTCCCATAAGCTATACAAACATTTGAACATTTTGATAGTATAGGTCATGGAAGAGCAAAGGGACGGCATGGATAGTGAGCTGAATGGAGGCTATAAGGTGAACAATAACAAGAGCATAACAAAGGTAATGGAATGAAGATGAATTAAATCAGCCGATGTAAAAGGAACTAGAATAGGTTCCGAGAAGGAATGAGAATAGGTGACGAGATAACAAAGGAGGTAGATGAGTTTTCTAACTTGGGCAGTAAACTAATTTGCAATATAAAATGCGGAATGATGATGCGAGTAAAAGCATTTTGGAATAAAACATGAAGTGTTGAAGTGTCTTTTTTGCAGTAATTTGTCTGGAGTGTGCTATTGTGAAGGACTAAATCGTGGATTATAAGCGGTTCGCACAAGAAGAGGTAAGAAGCTTATGAGATTGCATACTACAGATGATTGCTGATGATTGGATGGGTAGATCATGTAACTAATAATGACATAGTGAGAAAAGGTGAGTGAGTAAAGATGGGTGTCACTTGATAGGATATATTATGAGACATTAAGGAATTGTAAAATGAGAATTAGAGGGAAGTAAGGAGGTCACGAGACGAGCACAGTAAGAAGACTAAAATGGATTTGATTTGCCGTTGTTATTTGGAGACAAAGAAGCTTGCACAGGAGCTGCATCAAACCAGTCCCCTAACTGATGACCACAACAAGAACAATAATTTGAAATGATTTAATATAAAATTGTTATATAGACTCAGTGGTAAGTTAAATAAGTGATAGATTTCAGCTACTTTGTAGGGTAGTTAGAAAATACAACTGTTTTATAAAATAGATTGCTTACAACGATACTTGTGCGACCCATGCTGAATTATTTTAACTAAAGGATAATATCTAACTTAATTGCGCTTACTTTCTGTTTTGTGTCTGTAAGGCGTCTGTTACTGCGCGAATTTCAAGTTCCAAAGTCGTTAGAGTTCCACGTTAAAACTGTGTTTCTACAATAACAAGCGGTGTAAGAGATTCAAAGGCATAAGGAATGCACCTGAATAACACCTATGCTAACTCCATACCTATTGAAATATACAAACAAGTACACGAGTGTAAGCAATGATACATTCTACAAAATAGTGATTTTGTCTGCTTAACTTGCATAAAGTAATGTAAACAGTGTAATTTACCTGATCGGTAGTAGACGTAACTTTTTGGTAAATAAGATAAACAGCAGATACTTTATATTTAGTAACTGTCATAGTACGTTTTGGATTAGTATTTTGTTATAAATTATCGTCTAATCATCTGTTTTATGTGTGCGAGAGTATCACCATAACATCCGCTTTAGCAATGAGCCCACAAATAACTGAAGGTAATTCAATACCTTTCCATAGACTGCGTTATCTCTTTATACATCATCTGACCATTTTACTCATTAAAAGACATATGCAATTGTTGTTATTTATTTCTGAAATAATTTTAATGTTGTAACACTATGTAAATCAAGGGAATTTCCAATTTTGATTATACCGAAACATCTTTAAGTACCCTGGCATAATGTTTTGGCAAGAAGAATTGTAAATTGATAGTCTTTTCGTTCGTATGCATTCCGAGAAGTCTTACATCAATATGAGAGTACTGATGAAATCGTGGAAAAAAGATTAGTTGCAGAAATTTTCATTTATTACAAGGTAGATTTTATCACATTGTAATATCAATGTTAATTTCCGGCTTCATTCACCGCACGTTAGACAAGAGGAGGTTTGAAAAAACCAGTCAACAGTAGTATTTGCTAACAGTGACAGTGAGAATAAGTTTAAAGTGAGTAATTGTTGTCAATTCTAAAAAAACATGCAAACGCTCTATAAATGGCAAATATAGCTACAGTATAAATGTGGCGTTTTGTACTTCACTGCTGCAAGCTACCAGCAAAACGTGTAGATGTCATCAACAGTGAGAGACGGTTCAGTGTACGTTTTAGTGCCTAAACTATTATCAATCAACAATGAACACATGTATGAATATATGGTTTCGAGGAATCCTTGTTTTACGGTGAAAGTGACAGCTCAAACTGCAGGAGTAAATGTAGTTTTGGTGTTTTTAAGCGGCGTTTGTTCGCTGTGAAGAGAGTGGCTATAGAACATACGAGCCTGGGAGTAAAAGATCATTAATCAGTGCCACATCTCCCGGGCAGCAACCTTCTGTTATTTTCCTTGAGAGTGGTTTTCTTGCACAATGGATAAGACGTTTTATCACTCTTCGTTGGTGCTGTGGTGATCTTTTGACAGAAATTTCGTTTTCTATCAGTTGTGAATCATAGACAATTCTTCATCTCTAACTCATTTAAGCAGTGAAATAATACGTTAATGTAACTGTTGCTTTTTTAATAATAATGTAACGTAATAATTCAAATATTTGCTAGTCTCTGCAATAATCTGTTTACCGTTTATCTGAAACACCGATTTCAATGAACAACTTAATTTGTGCAGCAATTACTCCAGTTATTTGAAAACGTTTGAACTGTAGCAATTGTATAGTTAATCAAAGAAATGAAATCACTCATATCTGCTTACCTGATATCGTTCTGAGACTCAAAATCCAACTAACACAGTTATTCAATATGTGGTGTGAAATACACAACCCTGTTATACCTTTGCAGTGGATCATAGTGACAGCAAAACTGTTCATATGTCGTGACTTATAACATGGATTTCACTTCTATTTTCGAGTATATCCTGTACGACATTAATTCCTGTGGAGATTAGGTTCTTGTTACTGTGATCCTCAACACAGTCATGCCTTGGTCTCTATTTAAATATATCTTCATCTCGGTTCGTTTCGGAAACGATGACGTAGTCAGGTACTACATACTTCAAAAATGTGTAAAAATTATTAATTGCGTTTAACTAGGCCTGCTTCTAATTTCTACAACTTTTTAAACGTATTTAGTTAAACTGCACACTAAACATTTATCTACTTATTTACGTTCATCAGCGTAATATATGCCGCACAGTAACACTGTTATAAGGCATTTGCACCAAACAGATCCTGATAAATAATCCTTATTTGCGATAAAATGTTGCGGCATTTATCGCCATGTTAATATCTAGAATTAAATTACGTTCATATTATGTCGTCCATAATATGATCTATGTTTACCAATAAAGTCGTAAGATTTGAACTCCTGAAGTGCAACTGAAGTATTAATTAAATTATGATATAGAGTTTATATTTCCAAAAGAAGTAAGCATCAGGGGCTGCAGTAAAGTGGTCGAACTGTCTAAGGCAGCTCGCTGCAGTGTGAGCGGTTGCTCTCCGTTGGAGGTTTCGGTTCTCTCTTATGCATCGGTGTTTGTGTTGTCCTTAGGTTTGTTTAACGTAGTTTAAGTAGTTTGTAAGCCCAGGGACTAATAACCAGGGAAGTTAAGTCCCATAAATTTGCAAACATTTGATTTTTGAAACAAAAAGGGTTTGGAAGTACTTTGTTGTTTTCGGTTGGAGAATCTTCAGCGTAACATCTTTGTTTGGACAACTTGCATCTAGAAGGGTTCGGTCTGTATGGCCGACCGAGGACTCGTAGAACAATATGCTCTTTTCATGCCACGGTCTAGTGGCGCTTGCAGACAAGTGTGGCGTTTTGCATGGAAATGATGAACACCATTGTTCTTATAATGGGGACTATTATGGGGATGTTTGTCCGTCTATGCAACTACAAATTAAAGACGATTCGAAATGAAGACTCTTCAGCACCGCACAAAACAGATCGGCACTGCATGATGTAAGCTGAAAACCATGACCAAAAATTTCCATAAGTAACCGAACAGCACTTTCCATTTTTCGCTAACGAACTGTTTTCGATCCACATATACAAACAAATTGTAAATATCTATCCTCACAGACCACTGAAGATGTTTTATATCATTAAAACGAAACGCGTCTGATAACAAAAAGGTCGACGTTTATTTGTAGTAGCATAGACGGACAAGCATCTTCATTTTAATGTTATAAGCAACTACGGCCGTCATGAACACACATATGAAGAATTTTTCACCACTGTTTTGTTTGTGTTTGCTTGTTATTCTAAATATCAGTAACGTAAGCAGGATATTGTCAAAGGGCGGGGGGTCCGACTTGTTAAAGAGAAATTTACAAAGGCTCATGTTTTTCATCTATTCTAAAAACAAATTTAACATATTTTTTTTTTATATTTTATGAACATAGTTTGTGTCTTTAGGACCTTCTTACAAATACTGCAGTATTTTATATACAATTTGAGGAAAACTACTACATATAATATTATTTTAGCCTTCTGCGATTATGTTAATAATGATATCTTTCAGTCAAAGAAACCAGTTTTGCTTTCATTTGAGGTGACAGTTGTACACGAAAAGAAAACAGCAGAAATCACGAACTGTATATACAATTTACGTGAAGACTAACGTTAGTTTGTAAATAAATAAATTAACAATGTATAGTATGTATCAGTGGCGTGATTCTTTCGACGTCATTATCATGAAGGAACGCATTCACAAGATGAGCGCGAAACGTATACCGGTACAAAAGGTTTAGGTAATAATTACCCCCATCTAAGCATCTAAGATAAATGTCTCTTTTCTGCAATCCGATACACCGCGTTTCACTTCAGCATTTATGGTGGTTTCTTTAGTATGTATATTGTTGGCCTACTACTTTGGCTGAAGGTAGGTAGATTGGTGACGTAAAGACTGCGTGCCAACAGTGACCTGTCGTATTATTGTTTCAATATATGCCAGCAGAATCTTCAGTTGTTATTCTAAACTAAGTCTGGTTACCAGAATAATAAATGTTTCTTTGTATTTGAACACTGGAAAAAAACACGGTTGTATGTCACCAGGCTTGCTGCCTATCAGACACGACTGTAGCCTGCTTGGTGTTTCGCAAAATTTGCATTAAATTTTGCTTCAGCATAAATACCTTGCATGCTGATTTAGGGACCGTAATGCCCAGTTATTTTATTTGCAAGGTTATTGGTTCTTTTACTCTTATTGGCATTGCAACGTATCCACAATCTAGATAAAATATCACTCTCAAACCTAACTTTAAAACGTATTTCACGAACTGAGTGAGGTGCATTATGATACACTGAAATATTGGCACTCCAAATAACGACTCCACTGCTGTAGAAAGATAAATAAGCTATTATAGTAGTTCGTATTTTAACTTACCATAACGCTAGTGGACGAATGAAAGTCGGGTTTTCTCTTTCTTCTTGCTATGAACTCATCCATAATTAGGAGCTATCTTAACAGCACGTCCTTGTAAGCATGGTTTCGCGCGGTACTGAGCGTTTGAGGTCAAAGGTGTCCCTAGTGAGAGCAACGGGAAAGGAGATGAAGAAAGACATGGGCCAGGAGGTGGAGTGACAAAGAAGAAGTTGATTAAAGGAAGATATAAATAAATACCCGGACAACGATGGTTTTTCAGTAAGTAAATGATCAGCCTGAATCCAACGGGACGTCTTGCAGAACCAGCTGAATACAAATTCTTTCTTTTGAAAATGTGTAACGTACCCGTCGCCGTTTATAATTTTATTTTATATATTCTCGTGTATGGACTGTGTATTTTACCATTCTGTCTGACACTGTGTCCATTGATTTGTACAATGAAGGTGCCTACTGCAAGCTATTGCGATGCATTATGGCTCCCACGCGTTTGTATGTGGAATGACTTGCCTACGCAGGCTTTATCCAGTTTGAGTACATATATGGGTTCGCGCCACGTGCGAAATAAGCACGCCCAACAACTTTAATGAAATTGAAGAGTCATAAGATTGACCCGCGCAACGGATAACATTACAAACGCATCTGACCTAATTAATCGGAACTAATATACGTACTCAAGTGGAACGTATACGTTACTTTGTTATTTATGCTTCAGTGCATCATTGCAGGCCACAGGAAAGACGTTAAGAATGGAATTATTAGTGCTGAATAGGATCATATGAATATTTATAAACTGCTTCGACACGCATGTGGGATAAAATCGTTATTTATTTAACCACTAATTCTTTAAGATAACCACTATGTGATGTTAATTTAAATGCTAATTTTGAGTATGAAAGAGAATTTAAGTTCAACTTTTTGTTGCTATCATCTGAATGGGCCTCCTACCAAGTTTCCAGAAAAGACAGGTTTATTTCGTCACTCGCAAGGATTTGGAAGCAAGAAGATTCTTCTGATTCACCGCTATGATTTACCACATTCACACAAGGCATGCAAAGAAGAATTACTGCGTGAGCCATCAAATTTGAATCCGCCCGGCCGTTGCGCGCCAGGGGCAGCAAAGTGGTGTGAACGGACACAAAATATTACCCGTGAATGGGATTTTCATTACCGACCGTCTGATCATTGCTAGAACATGACAGGGGATCACAAAACATTACAATGCCCGTCTAAGTGATGAACGTACGTTATCAGTGTGGCCCCCACACAAAAACCAAGTTACTGAAATTTAATTTAAAATAATTACCACCACGCTGAATAATTACTATAACACTATTGCATGAGCAGGGTAAGCAATTGCAACAGACCCTCTGTTACCAGACTATGTACTGACCACCACGTGGCACAACATACACCCTGATCACATCGCACAAAGGAAACCGTCATTATTCAGAGATTAATCCTACAAATTTATGCATTAAAAATGTAAAACACACGAGAAACAAATTATAACTAATAAAAGACTACCACTGCACCAACTGGACTCACAAACTACAATTTATCCATTTCGCGCACGAAGTCCTAGTTAGAAGGAAAATCACTGTACATTTGGATATTGACCCTCGAAATGAATATATACCGGAAACAAATACAAAAACACGTTCAACGAACTGATACTCCCCATGATAATGTAACCAATAACCGACGTAGCAGCAACTTTAACCCACGACAAAGCACACACAATCTTGGCGTGATTCTATCACTTGAAGTCACACAAAAAAATGTTAAAATTGACACCTATTGATTGCGTCCCCTAACAACCGGTGGTGAAAGCGTCACCATGAGCAAAATTGCTGAATATTCTCACCAAATCGTTACCAAAACCTCCGCGACACCAGCGAGCAGCTCTCCTCACGTCCGCACTCCGCCAGGCCAGGAACCGATCTCTTTCTCTCCCTAGGCGCCACCCGGCCCAACCGTCCCCTCTTCAAATTCGCGAGGGCGGAGCGCCTCGGACACCGACGGTCACCCCTAGCGCGACCAGATCGATCCTCTACTTCAACCCTCAAACAAAACCTTTGCTGCAAGGCAGTCCTTGCCATAACTACATAGCCACAACAAAAGATTACAATATTGCCCATGTTACCAACAGCAAAAGAAATATTATTACATTCCACTCGCACTCCATAATACTCAAGGATGTGGAAAATAGGAGAGTGACTTATAACAGGAAAGACATAAAATAAAATGTATACCTTCGTCATCTCTGTTTCTACAATTGCTCTTTCAGTTTTCAACACCTGGCAAAAAAGTGTTGCAAGCCATTCCCAGGTGAATCAATTCAAATTCCATTCATTAAGTTGACATAATGAGACATCGGAGCAATGAAACGAAATGACAGTCTCGTTTCAAATATCGTCGCAGTAAATCAGGAAGTCGGATGTAAACGGAAAATAGCGCCCCCTTCCCCCCCCCCCCCCCCCAAAAAAAAAAAAAAAATCGCCCCTACCGCCACGCTGCCTCTCGTCTCTCACGATCAGTTAGCGTTGTTAACGCGACATTCGGTTACCGGAGCTAAATTTGCCTGCTGTTAGGGGTCATGGCTCAGCAGTAGCAGCGCACGTGTAGCCCTCTAACAGAGTTACCGCCCCCTCCTCCCTCCCGCCCCTCCCACTCTCCAACACCCGTTCCCCCACCACTTCACGCCGCCCGCTAGTCATTCATCCCATCCCCTCTCTAGAGCTCCTAAAAGCAGCTGATGCAGCCGCCATTTTCATTCCCTGCGAGTGCTAAACACAACACGTAGCTTTTGTGAACAGTGTCGTTTTGTTCGTGTTAAGTGAAATACTTTACTAGGAGATGACTCCTACCTTTCATCGCCTAATTCGTCCCAATTTATGGTACATGTAGGGCGTGGTGAGATATGAATGTGCACCAAATAGGAACTCCAGGTGGCTAAAAGTTTAGGAAATAAAAGGAATTTTGATACGGATCTATCGCCATATGCACCTCATCAACTGCCCCTGGGAGAGTCCGTTTAGAAAGTGATGTATGGCTCAGCGGTAAGAGATCGGATTTTTATTGAAAGGCTCGCGGATTCGATTTGATCCTTGGCAATGCGTACAGTACTGACTTCACTATTAACCGCAACATCATAAATGTTATTTTGTGCACAACATCAGCATGGGAAGTCATTATTTAAAACATGAATATTATCTTGCAAACTTGGGGTTGTGATCGGTCCATAAGGTACATACAGGAATTATCGTAAGTTTAGTGTAATGCACTTATCGAGAAAGAAGAAGAAACCACTTCTCGAGAAGTTTGCATCAAACTACATTCCATTATACGTCACCAGCTGTCCTCTCAAGTATTCAGCGACATGCTGCGTTACGCGTGGTTCGCTGCTGGACTGTGCGATGAAGGAAGCTGTTTTCAGAATGTCAATCAAGTTCGTTTTTCTATGGCGACATAAAAAAAAAAGTAACTGCAGAAGAGCGGCGATCATAACGTGCGCAAGATGTGGTCAGAATTATCGCTTCCCCTTTGATGAATATCTACCCGCTACATGTAATTGATCAATTGCAAAAGAATGGAAGTATCGATTTACATACACCACGTCCTCAAGTAGGCGGTAACTACAATCTCTTTCTAAAGGTTTGTAGTCCCGAATTTCATCCAATGGCCTTTCTTATTTTGCTAATATTAATTAATAAAGTAATATATATATATATATATATATATATATATATATATATATATATATATATATATATATATACGGGGTGTTTCACTAAGTGTGTTTGCCTCTGTAACTTATAAAATAATAGGTGACAGGAAATTTTAATGCGTTAGGTCAACACAAGAAATGTTACACTTTCCGCGGAATTATGAACATAGTTTATTGTATCATTTTCCAAAGAGTTACAGCACAAAGATATAATTTTTTAAATGGAACAATAGTTTTCCCTATCGTGCATTGGAATTTTTGAAACCAGCTGCGTCCAATTCAATTTAAACTACATTCCTATCACTGTTAGTTTGGGAGCTACAACCCTTCAAAGTTTCAGTGGCAGATTCCACACGCTATACATAATACATGGCTGTGTGGTGGGTGATGGATGTTATGGCGGTGGGAAGTTGATTTACATGAGATGTTCAAATGTGTGTCCATGTTCCTCAATGAATAATGCATTGCGCCGTCGAAAGGATCTGCGGACGAGATGTAACATCGCCGGTGTGACGTAGCGACTTGCGCCCTCGATGCGCCGTTTTAGATCATTTGGGGATATGGGCTCAGTGACATAAACACGATCCTTTAGATATTCCCACAAAAAGAAATCTACTGATGTTCAATCGGGCGACCTTGCGGGCCATGAATGAGAACCATGGCGCCCCAACCATCATCTTGCAAACCTTTTGTTTAGTTCTTCCACAACAGCTCGCGCAGAATGGGCTGGGTGACCATCGTGCTGCATCCACATATGGACTCTCGTGTGTAGACACACATGTTCAAGGAGACCACCCAAACTGTCGGCTACAAAAGCGCTATATAACTCACCTGCCAGTGTACCTGGGAAGTATTGTGGACCGATGATTTCATCCCCAAGGATTCCACACCATACGTTAATAGACCACCTAAATTGATGGTCGACAGGTCATACCCACCGAGGATTGTCTGCAGCCCAGTAGTGCATGTTATGGCGATTCTCATCAGAGAACATAACACTTTGTTAAGACTCCAGCGTGAAATTACGCATGGCCTACTCACAGAATGTCATTCTTGCACGGAAATCGTTCCCATGCAGCTCCTGCGTCAGTGACAGGTGGTACGGGTGAAACCTGTGGCCGTGTGAGACTGACACCAGCGACTGCTTCAACGGCTCGTAAGCTGGCATGAGGGTCGTGGTGTAGTGCAGCTAAGACAAACACCTCCGTCTTCTCACTTCTTGCAGGTCTTCGTCTGTTACTGCGGCGCGTTACCAAGCTGCTCGGCACGTAAGAACGTAAAGGCTGCCGGGGCTCTTCGCCTAGGATATCTCACGGCATACGCCGTGGCTACTTCAGTGGCATCATCTCGGCACTCGCCGAGCATCAGCAACATGTCAACGTACTCCTTGTTCGTGTATGCCACCGTCATCCGATGTCAGTAACTGTGGTATATTGAGCCTCGGTTGTTTGTGTGGCTCCAACTGTCGGGTATACGGCCGTGTGCGGTGACAGTCGGCAGTCTAACAGCACATCGAGGAAGCTTCTCGCTCCGTGACACCGGCGACGTTACAACTCGGCCGCACTAAAGCTCTCTATAGGGAAAGTATGGCCATCCTCTTCCGCGCCGCTTGCCGCCGTCTGCAGCTCGTGATTGGCTGGAATCGAGTCACGTGGTTCTTTCCGCCATCTTGGTCCTATACGTTGCTTGGCTGCCATCAGAAGCCTTGTGAATATTCGTATGTTTTGGTTTGAATAATGCCACAGTGTTGTACTTTTGGGTGTTTTTAAGAAGCGAAGAAGGGAGGTAAACATTATAGTACTTCAATTAGGTATCAGAATACAGGAATATGAACAGTCTGGCTGTTGAAAGTCGTCAGAGAAAACTAGGAGTCCAGAGGCGAACTTCGGTTCTTGTGCTGTGATGATTTTTATCTCATAATGTAAATTAATAGATTAAAGATTCACTGACGTATGGTTCACGCAGTAGATACCTATATATTTTTGACTTGAATAAATATGTGAAGAAAATCCCTGCAATTATTCACGCGTCGTTGATCTGCAGGTAGTTGCCGAAAATACACAAATTTTTGACATATGAGTGAGTGAACTAGATTTCCGTTTGGATATGAAATTTATATACAGTTCCTGAAACAAACTTTTCTCATTTGTTTTCATGTGTTACAGTGTATCATTACAGGAAAAAAATTGAAACAAGACATGTATTAGACATTCAAAAATAATTGGCGTTGTAAACGCACCTTTAATTTCTGTTTCTGGTAAAAGTCATGAAGTGGGTATGTCCTTGCATTTTTTGTAGTTCATGTGAGATATAAGTACATAATACGCAAGAAAATAGTCATCAAAGACAATTGTTTTCTTCATTTACACTATGCCCCGATGACGACATGTTCGTGGTCTGTTCGAATATTTGGGTATGGTACAGGTCAATCTGAATTTATAGGTGAACCCTTTATATTTGGAGCCACAAACCAAGCAGTTTTCTTAAAACCGGACGAAAAGTATTTCGTAGAGCAGCCAGGTCCGCATGGACAGAACTACACCAAGTTCCCTCATCTGTCCGTCGGACATAACACCCTGTATCTCGAGAATGAAACGAGTTGTTGTCCTGATCTCAACCTTAAATAAAATTTAGATATCTTACCTACATTTCGTCCGCAGTATTGTATGTGCTAAAATCAACCGTACGAAAAGTGTACGCAATGCGATTTTTCCTCTGAAAACTCTTCACAATTTTGAGCAGTAGTTTGCTTAATTTGATGTAGCACGGAAATTATAAGTAATAATGAATAGAAATTGAGATCATTATCGAACCAATAAATCACACTGTAACATGTGAAAAAAATTAATTTTTTTATCGAATAGTTTTCTCAAAATCGGCTGATAAATACTGTTAAGCGCTGGGAACGTTGCAGCCGTCGATGTGTAAGCAGCAGCGGAAAAGGCCCAACATGGCTGCCGCTGGCAGGCTGGCCATACTTTCCCTATACAGAGCTTTAGGCCGCACCACATTTAGAAGGCGCATTGCACTATGGCAGCGTTTGTGGTATCTGCCCCTGAAACTTTGAAGGGTTGTAGCTCCCAAACTGTGATAGGAATGTAGTTTAAATTGATTTGGACGCAGCTGGTTTCAACTAATCCAATGCACGACAGAAAAAAACTATTGTTCCATTTAAAAATTTAAAAATTATATCTTTGTGCTGTAACTCTTTGGAAAATGATACAATAAACTATGTTCATAGCTCCGCAGAAAGTGTAACATTTCTTGTGTTGACCTACGACATTAAAATTTCCCGTCACCTATTAGTTTATACGTTACAGAGGCAAACACACTTAGTGCAACACCATATATATATATATATATATATATATATATTGTGTGTGTGTGATAAAAATCGCCTACTACGTTTAATTCTGCCGAATTTGGCCCTCTGGATAAAAGGTTTAAGCGATCTTGGCTTGTATTTGAATAATGTCAATATGGGAGTTTTATTTGCCGTTTTGCAGTAAGTGTTTGTTGTCTGCACATCGGATTTTTGTATTCACATTGCTGAATGTACTTCTATTACGTTACTGGGAAAGTTTCGGAATGTATTAGAAACACTAAAACTAAAGAGAATATTAGTGTACAGGATCTAAAGTTCACGGTCGTAGAGGCACACGCTGCCTTGTTGGCAACAACCGTTGAATGCTATTTGAAAACCTAATCGTATAGAATTTATTGACCATGAAATAAATAAATAACTCTGTTCCTTCTGTAAGGTTGACTGGTTTTTGTATGTAACAGTACCCTTCTCTTGTCAGTAATTTAATAATCCTTGTAAAGCAAACATTTCGTTGCCAAGATTAGCACCCTACGCCGCCGCAGCCGTAAGTAAAATTTACCCATTATTCTGTGTCACTTATGTTATAGTCTCTTATGGATAAGCGTCAGTATTGGCATTTACGAATAAGAAATTTAATTGAGGGTGTATTTAGTGATAAAACATCAGGTACTATTCTTTCAAATTGCATATTACAAATTATGACGCTAAAACTTCGAAAAACCACAAGTAGCATTCAACAGTAGTTACCTGTATCAGCACAGTACGCTCTCACAGCTGCAACTAACTTTTTACCCAGTATATTGAAACACATCGATTGATTGTATGGTCGTGTTCCATTTTTATTTATTCTTTAACCCAAAGTGTTTCTGCACCATTAATGTTATCTATCTGTGTGTTAATTATTTTATTATTTTATCAATGATCAATGCCCTATTTTTGTGTATGTTTGCCCCATATTTGTGTACGTTTCCACCTGTGTGATGAACTTGTATGTTCATATGAATGTGGAAGGTTGCTTTTAATGTTGACAACCGCACAATAGCTTGCATTTGCCGCGTCCCGCTTTAGGCCTCGTTTTGCTGTAGTTAAGAGCGCATGTCTTCGTGTGTCGTCTGCGCTGGCGTCTGCTGGCTGGCCATAGACAAGCTTACTTGGCAATTTGGCGAGACGGACGTGTTCTTAGTGTCGTACCAACCTAATCTTGGACAGAAGAGGTGACAGGAGACCTTTCTGGCAGTAGTTGTATAGGGAATTGTCTTGTCCAGGTAACAAGGGTTGGTAAACACTTGTCTCACAACGCACCAGTGTATGGTGGTTGGTGATTTTTCCGAGGCTTTAGAGCTTTACTCTTCACTCTGCATTCTGGCTCTGATGATTGTGGAAGTAAGTACTCCGCTGAATCATGCTAAGAGGAAGGCATGCTGTTAGGATATTACTTTCTTTGTGACCAGGCAGTCTTGGTTTTTCATTGATAGTCTTCTTGAGAAATTATTTCGCTATGTGAGACAAATAGTTTCTCAGTTTACAGAACTCCAGTTAATTCAGTGTAAATTTGTTATTTGCATTTTCATTCCAGTGATGATTGTTTGTCTGGTTTTGCTCAAGTTAGAATACACGTGGTTGGCCTTCAGCCTTTGTGAGAACCTAATATTTTTGATTTTCCTTCATGTTCTTAACTACTGTTTTCCCATCGCATCTGTATCTGGGAGTATGCGAAATAGTTCTGAGATTTTTTGATTTGCTTCTGTCTTTGATGTCTTGTATGAACGATTGCACCACGTGCTTTCCTAATGGTCGCTACTTCGGCCTCAAGCCATGGTTTTATTAATACTAGCTTTCTTCTGTACAAATTCTCGTGTGTGCTTTACTCGCTTATTCAAAATTATTTTCTGTTTGTAAATGTTATGAAAGTCAACGTGTGACATGATACTTAAGAATAGTGAACCACTACCTCCCCACACATGAATTCGTTTAGCGCACAGTATATTTGAAAATTTGTGATCAAAACACCAGCCATCTCGTCAAGACACCACCGACACTTCATTTCGCCACTGTTATTGAGTGATCCCACAGAGTAATGTACTGCTAGCATTATGCACGTGTCTGTGAATGAATGAATCTGTATTCAGCTATTCATTGTGTATTTGGAAATTACCTCCCATGGTAGCTCCATATTCAAATAGGGCAGAAACAATTTCATTATGGGCAGTGATTTTATGATTTAATTCACATTTGTACCAGGTGTGTGCTTAATCTGGTATCCTCTATTTACTTGCTTGTTCATTTTCTAAATAGATGATGATTTTAAAGTATCAGACCTCTGCTTTATAATTTCACGCTCCCCGTCCCATGTTTAATTATCTATTCATTTTTTAACACTGATTTTGTGTTTGTTAAGACGTTGGTTGCTCCCTTAAGGAGTGAGGAGTTAGACAATTTTCCATTGCGCATGTAGGCCACTCGTAAAGTAATTTGCAGATCTCAACTATCCGAGGATTTGCTTATTTTAATAACAAGCCACTTTCAATGTATATATTTTCCGTAATAACGTAATAGAAGTATCTCTGATAATTTGTGCAATGGCAGTAAAAAACTTTTTGATGTGGTGTATTCCTCAATATACTATATAAGACACTCATATTGTGCTCTAAAAACTGTATGTTCTGGGATGTTTTGCTGTGTATTTTGCAGCTGCTAACTCTACATGCAGCTTCTCTGTTGTGAGGCAATAGTATCAAAAGAGCTAAACAAATACTTGCTGTTGAATATCATAGATGACTTTTACTGCTAAATATAGCTTCAAGTTATAACAATAAATAATATTTACTTACAGTAAATAACTATGCGCTTGGTCTGGGTTCCCAGTTTTTGCGCCGAGAATTAATGATATTTTTTTTCTATCCGAATCTCTCGGGAAATTAAACATTTTTAGCCACCCATGAAATGATTTCAGCAGTTTATGGCTACAGAATCACGCATAATATCGCGATAAAGTGCCGTGACGTATATCCTATAGCACTGCACTATATTTAACTTACGAGCTACGGGAATGAATATGACGGTTACATCAGCTCGCACTTATAAGAGCCTTAGTCGTCTCTGTTAAAAGCCCGCTCGACTTTCAACCCCAAACGCGACCAGATAACCGCTCTGCTGGTAGCATACTTCAGGCGTACAGAAATTTATCCCTACCGAAATACATTTACAGTTCATTAAAACAGTAGCATTCACAGAGCAAAGGATGTGTACTGCGCGTGGAGTATCTGGAGTGTCTCATTGTTGGGATAACTGACGGAGGCTGGAGAGGGTGTAAGAGAGTGTGGAGGTGTTTGAGTGAGGGTAGGGGGTCTCCCGTAGGCACCCGTGCGTGCACCAATTGCGAACGCTCGTTGGCGTCCATCGTATGATGCGCGAGCGTGCGCTAATAAGCTAATTACCGTATGGGATTAGCCGACACTTTGCTGGCGATGCGTCCTGGGATGTCATTAAACTACGGGCGGCACGAATATTCTAGGGGCCGACACAGGGTCGCCGGATATTGCCTTTACTTCGGCCGGAAATTCCCGGTAATGAAATTACTGGTAGGGCCGTTCACGTCTCCCACTATAACATCCTAACAGCGTCGTTTTTGACGCTACGCTAATAATCTTGTCCGTGATCTCTGTTACTGTGTTGCTGGCATTCGCTTGTTACACTCGTAGTGATTCAACATTATCTATAGCGGGCTGTTAGGATTATTGTAACTGATGTACAGAAAGTGCATGGAATTCGCCCCTCATCCACTCAAATGCAAGATTAAAAGTGAGATTCTATAAAACGCGTTTTTTAAATAAGTTCCGTTTGAACAGAAG
Organism: Locusta migratoria; assembly: GCA_026315105.1. Lineage (NCBI taxonomy): Eukaryota > Metazoa > Arthropoda > Insecta > Orthoptera > Acrididae > Locusta > Locusta migratoria. The sequence goes on along the minus strand of CM048751.1, from coordinate 224,065,116 downwards.
GTTATTTAAAAAACGTATATCTATTTTCAGAAAATAATTACTTTATTTTTCGACATAGTTGTTAAATTTGTTCAAACAGTTGTCATGCCTCTCAGCCATGCCTCATAGAATCTTGCCGCCTGATCCGATAACCAAGACTTCACTGCCGTTTTGTAAAGCAATGACCTCAACACGCCACGAAATTCATTTGAGAGACCTGTTATTGTGACGCTCCTGTTCTCATGAATCCTCGCTACAGCTGAAATCTCCAAATCGACTGAAATCGAAGATGGGCGGCCGAAGCGGTCATCTTCATGGACGTTGTCACACTCATTTTCGAATTCTCCTACCCACTTATATGCACTTTGCCTTTACTCATAACAGTATCACTGTACACTTCTCAAATCTGTCGATTAATTTCTGCAACAGACAGGGTCCTTGGTGAGATAAACCATATAACTGAGCGAACCTTACACCCGGTGGGCAAGTTGAACAAAATTTTGAAAGCACAAAACAGAACCGTAAAGGTTAGCTACAGAGCTGAAACTGAGAATAGTTGTTCCCGAGGCATGGCGGTACACGACATACGTGCTCATTACGGTATGTGCGCTAACTACTAGTGTCTACAACAAAACGGAACTTACTTAAAAAAACACGCCTCGTACATCCTCATAGATATTCTGCACGGTAGAGGGTCCATCGAAATGTTTTTAATGACATTTCTCTACAGTTCTACAGCTCTACAGTAATAGCTAAATCTTTCTATTTTCGATCTGATTTCTCTTATTTTATTAAGATATCATGTCGCCTTCTGTAGGTGGGTGCTAAAAAAATATGTCCGCATTCGGATGAGAATGTTGATGAAAGATATTTCGCAAATACATATCGCAGCAACGAATAACGCCTTTCCTTTAATGATTTCCACCCGACCTCGTGCTTTATTTCCGTGACACACTCTCCCCTATGTCGCGATAATACAAAACGAGCTACCCTTCTCTGAAATCCTTCTAAATCATCCGTCACGCCCACGTGATGGGGATACCACAATGTGCAGTAATACTCCGAAATAGCACGCACATGTGTAGTGAGCCAGTTTGTGTAGTAGAACTGTTTAATCTTCTAAGTGTTCTGCCAATAAAACGTGGCCTTTGGTTAGCCTTCGCTACAATATTTTCTTCGTGTTCTTTCGATTTGTTCGTATTTAATTGAATTGACGCCCTGTACATTTGACTGATTTATTGTGTAACTGAAGGTTAACAGATTTCTTCCAGTGCTCGTGTATTTAAATAATTTTAGAGCTGTTTTTGATCTTATGGTGACGTAACTAACCGATAAATGACAGCATCATGTGCGAACAGTCAAAGAGAGCTACTCAGTTTGTCTCCTAAATCGTTAAAAAGAAATAAGGAAAAGCAGGGGTTCCATAACATTTGCATGCGGAAAGCCATACATCACTTCATTTCTGCTCAATGACTTACCGTCAATTACAACGTACTGTGCCCTTTATGACAGGAAATCACGAATGCAATCACACAACTGTGGCGTTATTCCATAAACACGCAATTTGATTAGAAGACACTTGTGAGGTACAGTGTGAAAAGCCTTTCAGAAATGTATGAAACCAGAATCTATTTGACATCTCTTGTCGGTAGCACTCATCCAATCATGTGAGTAATCAGCTGGCTGGATTTCATAAGAACGATATTTTCTGGATCCGTGTTGACTATAATAAGTCTGATAGATTTACGAAAGAAAGTGTTGGCTATAGGTTAATATGTCGTTCTCTTTGAAGTAGTTCATAATATTTGAGGAATGTATATGTTCTAAAAGCTTGCTGCAAACCGTAGCCAGTGATATAGGGCAGTGTTTCTGCGGATCACTCATATTGCCTTTGTTGAATATTGATTTAACCTGTGATACTATCCTGTCTTTGTCTATGGATCTTGCGCTGAGCAAGCGGTTTTATATGATAGGTACGGGGCTATCGCATTAGCGTACTCTGAAAGGAACCTAATTGGTGTGGAATCGTCACCGGGAGACTTGCTTTTGTTAAGTGGTTTCAGTTGCTGGCAACTGTACATGATACGAATTCTGGTGAATTTGCTTCGTCTTCATTGATGAAGGAACTTCGGAAAGCTGTGTTAAGCAATTCTGTTTCATCAGAACTGTTAGCGGTAGCATTACCATTGCTATCGTATAGTGAATGTATTGATTTTATTTTGCCGCTATTGTAAATTACATATGACCAGAATTTATTAGGATTCTCTATCAAATTACGTGAAAGGGTTTCATTGTGGTAACAATTGTCAGCTTCTCGCATTGATGTTCGAGCTAAATTTCTCGTCTGTGTGAAAGACTGCCACTCTTGGGGAATTTCTGCTCGTTTAAATTCGGCAAGCTTTTTTTCTTTGCTTTCGCAAGAGTGAGCTAACTTTTTTGTGTACCTCGGAGGGTGAGTCCCATATTTTGTTAATTTGTTTGGTATAAATCTGTCAATAGTTGTCGATAATATTTCTTTGAATTTAAGCCACATCTGATCTACACTCACAATGTTAATTTCGAAAGACACTCAGGAAAGCATTAACCCAATATTTATCTGATTTTTGAATAAATGGACGGTGTTATGCATCACTAGTCCACTAGCATCACTATGTTATAACTGACGTAATGGAACGTAAATTTTACATATTCTTAAAATATATTTATTCATGAATGTTTCTCGACTTTTTGTACCAAAGAAGGGTTAGTGTTCTTTCACTTAGTAGTGAAATCTCACTGTAGATAACTACTAAACCGCATGAATTGCGCTCACATCAGAAATATAAAGTAAAGGCGCATGGTCTTGTGATGGATAACACGGTCCAAATATACTTTTCATTCTTGTGTGTTTGGAAAGTCCGATATTCGCTCTCCCTCGGAGGAGCCTGAAACCTCTAGAGGGCGCATCCTTAGGTGGCGGATCGGGAAACGCCTCCCAGATATGGGTGGTAGGAGGGAAATGAAATACCTCCCGCGGACCAACTGGCAACTGCAGCGTCCGACTCAGTGAGAGCGTTTGCAAACAGCGTTTGACCCATAGTGGGCGGCTGGTATCATATATGGAAAGCTACCACATCCCTGTTCCCAAGGCGAACTTGACATGGCTCTCTATGTGCAAAATAATGAATCCCGAGGTAAAACATCCCCTCAATCGGATCTCCGGGAGGGGAGTACATCGAGGCTATTGAAAGTGTAACGACAACGGAAAGGAAAAGGAAAGAAAAAAGCTATGGATTGGTCCATGGAACGTAAGCACTATATAACAATCTGGCAAATAGAAAGAAAAGGAGATAGAGCACAACAATCTAGATATTCTTGGAATGTGTGTTTAGATTGGGAAGGGGGAGCAATGGCGAGTTACAGAGCGATGATTATAAACTATTTTATTCAGTCGAAGAGAAAAGCGGAATGAATGGAGTAGCTATCACTGTAAGCAAGAAGGTTAAAACGTGATGACGAAGGTGGTATACCTGCAGTTGATGTTTCTATTCAGCGATGACCTATAATTTGTAATTTTACCCTCCTATTGTGTCAGTAATTTAACCGTATCATGGAACTTTGTTACGTGAAACGTGAGGTCACTAAGCATCGACTTAGGGCGGATAGCTTAACTTCATTTTTCTATTCCAGCACAGAATGTCTACAGCTGATTTACGTCGCATTCTGCATGTAAAGGTAACTATTCACCGACTACTATTTTGTATTGGTGCTTACCGATGTGAATTTCAACAATGGCTACCGAAACTTTTTAATGTGTACATGATTCTTGTTCTAGACTGACTTCATCTTTAAAAATTTTAATTCCTATAGATATTCATAAATTCATTCAATTCTACAAGCCCAAATCTTTACAACACCAAACATAGAATAACATAAGCATCACTGCACTACAAATACGCTTATTCGATTTTTTTTACAGACACGGTTAAGCCATCATTTCTATTTAAATTTCGAGCTGTCAAAAGGCAATCGTAGAGGCTCACTTTTAGTGTTACTACTAAACCAAAGTGGGCCAAAAGATCAGCCAAATTGATGAAGCCTTACTCAAGTTATGGCGTAACCAATTGGAAATATTTTTATTGATGTATAAAGATTATTAAAGATACCCTCCCCCGTGCACCGTAAGAAATTTTAGGTAGACGGCGATGTTCCTCGTTTCCTCACGCTTGTCGAAAAACGGAATCGTGGGAATTGATGCAAAGAAAGTTTGTAGCAGTTCGGGAAGAGATAATGAAAATGTTGGAGATATATTAAAATAATTGATTAAATACGTAAATGTTCAAAAAAGAGGAAGGATGTTTCTCAAAGCTAAACTCAAATATCAAATAATTTTGGCTGAAATTATGGTCAAAAAGAATATTGCGTGTTGGGTGCATAGATATTATCACAATAGCAGAGTCGTAATCGTATCGTCCACAATTTTTTATTATTTTTTATTTATTCCGGAATGTTTGCAAAAAATCATAAAAATCCACGAAAATCTAAAGTAGGGCACAAATCACGACAGCGTTTTTTCCCTAATAACATGTTATATTTATCAAAGAATTTATAAGAAAGTAGGCTGTCTTGCATAGTATACAGAATTGTAAGTATAGTATCCAAACAAAGAAAGATAGTAATTAGAATACAAATGATATATAACATTCATTTAATTCACAACTTTACCATAAAGCATATTTCTTGTTACTTGTCCAATATAGAATAAGAATAATTTCTTTGGTGAGGCCACACCTGAGCGGGTGACATTATAGTTATCTCTGTGAGAAACATGGGCATGTCATATCCACTCCACAGTATTGAGTAGATTGCCCTGTGGTTTATTAATCGTCATAAGAAAATGCAAGCTCACTGGAACTTGCAGTATCTTGAAGTTAAAAGCCAGATCTGCCCTAAATAATGAGTATTCGTTGGATGTACTGTCTTTCATTCTCTTCGTTTCCTTATAACTCTATAGATATGCATCCGTGCTGTATGTCGTTATAATCCGTTGCGAACAGATTACTTGTAAATAAGTAATACATTAAAGCCTGATGCGTGATGGGGCAGTTTTCCATGAATGTTACTGTTATTGTCCTTATATCTCATAAACTACGTGTCCTACTGTGATACAGTTACTAAAATACTTTCATATGTTTGTATCCATACTATCTGTAAAATTTCCTGCGACTACAATTCGTAGTGTAGAAATTATAAACTTCAACGTCGTGAACAGCGGAAAAATAATAAGCGAGAACAGTTTTTCTTTTTATTATTTTGATGTGGTTGTCAGCGATGAAGAGTTTCATAATGGTTTGGAAGTATGTTTAAAGTTGGTTACAAGTCCTTAAGAACTCTCATTCTCAGATAGTGTATTCATAAAGTCTCGTCGCATTATGTGTCAGTTTCCTGCGACTCCTATTGTTTACGATGTTATATCACCTGAACAATGTGTCGATTGGGGTTCTTTCTACAACAGATATTGTTATCTCACGTAAGAAATATGTGTACCAAATTTGGTTGGAAATGGTCGAGTGACTGAGGAGAAAATGAGCAGTATTGTCGCTTAATGCAGTAGTTTTCCGCGAATCTCACAGTTTATGATGAGTAAACTGTGTGTTGTACGTGATGCTTACATTTACGGTGACCGTCCTCGTTGAATAAAGCTTACGCGAGCAAATGTTCATAAAGATTTGAACAAAACTGGGGATTTGCATGCAATACGTACACACAAATGGACGGACGCTCCACTTTATATATAAAGAAGATTACTACTCTGTGACTCACCGTATTGGACATCGTGTCTGTCCGTGATGACTGCCGAAATCTGAGTGACTAGCAGCGCGATCCACCTTGGTCTGCTGACATGCTATCTCGCGCCAAATAATGGCCTAAGCGTTTCGTTTGCTTTTTCGTTTTACTTTTTTTATTGATCTGTATGATTTTAAATGATCGGAAAGGTGGTTGAGCTTTATGTAAATGGATGCCACTGCTTGCGGTAACAATGTTATTGCAATTATTTTCAGTCCGATTAGTATTTTTCCAAATATTCCGAAAAACAGTGTCAAGACCTGACCCTGTGTGTAAACGAAATTACTAATTTTAAAGAAATGCCTGGTACATCGCAATTGCCAAAAGCTCAGAAAACGTAAGATCATGGTGTTGTAACATGGCAGTAAGCAGAAACACTAATTTCACTTATTATTAGCTCTTCGGAGAGGTAGAAAATACGATCAAGACAGATGACTTGCATACACGACTATTACTTTTACTTGCTACAGATGTCACATTCAGGATATAAGGTCGCATATCGGTACATGTAGATGTTTGACGTATTACCCCTTTGATCGCCCGTTTCAAGTCATAATACATTTGTATATGGACTCTCAGACATCGTGCGACATAGTATGAAACACACTGATCCATTCATTACCGGAGGATAAAGGAACAATAACTTATAAACAATATCTCTCGTCCGACTGCATTACTAAGCACGTTACTCAGTATTTTTGGACCTATAGTCGATGAAAAAGAGTCTAAAACGCGGACAGTCTTCCTCTAAAACATGCATAGGAATCTCTGATTATTATTCTACGTTTCGAAAATAGAGCAGAGAACTTTTATGAGGGCCCCGTGGCCTTCTGTCTGGGGCGATTTTCTTCGAGTATTTATGTAACAAGAAATGCTTCAACTGGAAGATTGGCAATGGAGTGAAGGTGGCTTCGCCACTTCGCAGTGCACTCCTCTACGCCTCCATAGGACTGCTACAACTTGATGTTTCTAATTACAGACCTTCAGTTTATTTTTACAATGGCCACCATCACTCCATTGCCAATCTACGGGTTTTATCGAAAATACGGTGGTCAAAATCTCGCGACTACATGTCCCACATTTTAACGTCCATGTTTTTTATCCTGAAAGACAACCATTTGATTTTGGACTTGGACCCATGTATTTGGCCCTATTGAATTTTTAACCAATTGACGGATGAAACCAACTAGAATGTTGGGACTCAGTAGCGAATTATGACGAGAGAATAAAAAAGTTTAACACCTGAAGATGCGTCTCTACTGACGCGAAACCGGTTGTGGACCTGTACATAAAAGGATCTCAACAAAAACTGCTGAAGCGGCTCCAGAATTTATAGATTGTTTCATAAGAGGACATTTCTATTTCAATTTCCAAAATAGTTTCTCTTATTATATAAAGTCATACAATCAATTTTTTAAAACAATTGATAAATTCATAAAAGAAAATGTATTTACTCAGCTGCGGATGCCCCAATTATAAAATAACTTAAACTCTTTCAAGTTCTGAAGAAAGCAGGAGTAAAATATAGGGAACGTAAGGTTATTTACAACTTGTACACAAACCAGACAGCGGTTGTCAGAGTTGAAGGGCATGAAAAGGATGCTGTTGTTGGAAAGGGAGTAAGACAGGGTTGTAGTCTTTCTCCATTGTTGTTCAATTTGTACATTGAGCAAGCTATAAAGGAAAGCAAGGAGAAATTTGGAGAAGGAATTAAAGTTCAGGGTGAAGAATTAAAAACATTGAGTTTTGTCGACGACATAGTAATTCTGGCAGATACAGCAAAGGACATGGAAGAGCAATTGAACGGAATGGACAGGGTGCTGAAAGGTGCATATAAGATGAACATTAACAAGAGCAAACCTAGGGTAATGGAGTGCAGTGTAAGAAAATCAGGTGATGCTGAAGGAATTAGATTGAGAAATGAAGCAATAAAGGAGGTAGATGTGTTTTGTTACTTGGGAAGTAAAATAACAAATGATGGTCGCAGTACAGAGGATATAAAATGCAGAATGGCAATGGGTAGAAAAGCGTTCTTGAAAAAGAGAAATTTGTTATCATCGAATATTGATTTAAGGCTAAGGAAGTCCTTTCTGAAGGCATTTGTATGGAGTGTTGCCTTGTATGGGAGTGAGACATGGACGGTAAACAGTGCGGACAGGAAGAGGATTGAGGCTTTTGAAATGTGGTGCTACAGAAGAATGCTGAAGATTAGGTGGGTGGATCGCGTAACTAATGAGGAGGTACTGAACAGAATTGGGGAGAAAAGGAATTTCTGGCATACCTTGACTAAAAGAAGGGATAGATTAATAGGACACATTCTTAGACTTCAAGGAATTGTGAATTTAGCGTTGGAGGGAAGTGTGTGGGGAAAAAATCGCAGGGGAAGACCAAGAGATGGATACAGTAAGCAGATTCAGACAGATGTAGGTTGTCGTTCTTATGTGGAGATGAAGAGGCTTGCTCAGGATAGGGTATTGTGGAGAGCTGCATCAAACCAGTCTCCGGACTGAAGACCACAACAACATGTAACACAGACAACATCACTATCCAGGCGTATTGGCGTATGGAGCACAGGCCATATTTACGTTTCGTCCTCATTGACGTCTGTGTGCATTTCATTTGCAGTAAAAGTCACGTGCTGTCCGTTGCGTAGCAAAGTAAACAAACACATCCACACAGATCATAAGCTAGAGTGGACTGATTCGTATTATCAGTTATTACCGAGTGCACATACAGTAACATTCGTGTGTTATTACAATGGGGTACTCGAATCGGGGTCAGTGAGACGCAAATGAAGCACGGCGTCTGTATGCGGATCAGACAACTACCAAACAACAAGTCGTTCCAAAGAATACATAAACGTAAAAGCGGACCAGGCTGGTTTATCAGAAGTGTTGCTGAGAATGGACGACCTAGGAACCCAAGAACACGTGACATAGAGGAACGAGTTCGCGACCATACTGAGGAATATAACAGCAGCAGCACTAAGGATGAAGAGGCAACGGTGGAGGTGAGTCATATGATAGTGTGGGAGATTCCACGAGATTAATTCATTTATCTATAACACCTTCCAAGAGTCCAACTCACAGTTCAGCTGTCATTCTACGCAGTGCACAATTATGTGTCTAGATCGACAGATTTGTAATCTAGTACAATATTACCTCTTTGCTATTTTGTTTACCCAGCATTACCTGTTTACCATTCTGCTAACCGGCGAAAGCAAAGTTTACCATAAATGTCGTGCAGAACCTGCACAATACGCATAGAAAATCCAAGAGAATTTCTACAAACCAGACATCCACAGATGTTGGGTATTAAAGTTTGTGCTGCAGTAATAGGTGAAACATCAGTTAGTATTTTCATTTTCTTGGGAGCATTGACACGAGCGCCTTACTGCCCTTTTTCAAGAAGTGAGTTATATGGTTTGTTGGAAAACGTTCGATTGGATTTGGTTCAACACGTGTGCATCTTGCATGAAGCAGCAACGAATCCATTTGCTCGTGCTGCTACAACAGTTTTATATCAGCGATTCTAATCAAATGGATATGTCGTCGGCGACCGACACAATGGCCTCGTCATTCTTCTGACCTCAATAAAAAATCAAATGGTTGTAAATCTTGAAACACGTCGATATAGTGCTCTGAACCTGTTTCATGTTATTCATTGACTAAATTCTCTTTATTATGTTCATATCCAACTCTGTAGCTTACTAATGCTACCCATCACCGCGTCTTATTCTTTCAGTACTTTCGTAATATTTTGTGTGTTAAATTGTGTTCTCCCTTACATTGAGTATGTGTGGAATGTGTCTCTGGCCTTGCGCATCGCCGCATCGATGTAGAGTGATGTCCCGCACTCTGCAGACGCGCTAGTTACATCTCTGTACGTCTATATTCGAAGTATCGTCTGCTAAGGCCCAGGCTTCTGCAGCAGTACTATCCTTCATCCAAAGTAACTCTTGAGTAGCGATCCGCATAGATGCTTTTGTGTACAAGAGCTAACCAACCCTCTCCTTCCGCGGGCCGCGGTGGAAGTAGCCGAGCGGTCCAAAGCGTCTCGCTGCGGAGCGCGCGGTTGCTCGCCGTGGAGGTTCGAGTCCTCCGAGGGGCATTGGTGTGTGTGTTTGTCCTTAGGTTAGTTTACCTAGGTTTAAGTAGTTTGTAAGCTACGGACTGATGACCACCAAGTTTGGTCCGATAGATTTACAGACATTTGAACATTTTCCTTCCGCGGCCGTTTGGAGAAGGCTCGCACACTGGACAAACCCTCTCCTCCCTCCCTCTATAAACTCGCTCTGGTAGCCCGGAACACTCCATGGCTTGGGCATTCTACCGAGGACGTCGCTTGAGGTAAGGTGGTAAGCAGGACTGGTGCTCTTTGACCGAGGTTAAGATTTTCTTACTGTAGTGTCAGATTCTCATTCGTAATGCTCGCAGCAGTCTTAAACTGTTTCAGTACTTCGTTCGGGATACGCGACGAATGTTTCAGAGCTACCGTGTGTAGTGATCAAAATTTATTATCTAACGTGGGGTAATGGTAGTCAAACCGCGTGTGCCATTTTTCATTTTGTTCTTATTACGATTTCATTCTCTTATCATGTTTAGAACTGGTTCGTAACTATGATTAAGCAGTGCAATTCCATTACCTTTTCTTCGCGGTGATTTTCATTGTGAATTATATAAATTGTAACAAACTTTCTTTGTCATTTATCTATGCCACATGGACTGGCTGTTGTGAATCCGATACCATTCATCAAGTTCATCCCCTCCGGCGATTCAAGTTAGCGGTTTGGTTACATTTATTCAATTATTCTCATATGTGATTTTATTCCTATTTATTTCGCATTTTGAGATTTTGCGAGTAGTGAACCAGTCCAGCAACGGGTGATCAACCTCGTGTCCAGATTTCGACATATCAAGAGTAAAGTTTTCTTATTTTAATATGAGCGCGTGCTTCACATGTTCAAACGTTTATAGAGCTTATGGGACTTAACTACGGGGTCATCAGTCCGTAAACTTACAAACTACTTATGAACTAGCTAATACTAAGGACGGCACAAATATCCATGCCCGAGGGGGGGATTCGAACCTCCGACCGTATGGCCATGCAGACTGTGACTGCCGCGCCGCAGAGCGCTCGGCCACCGCGGCCGGCTATACAAAATGTTTGTACAGCTTATGGGACTTAACTACGGGGTTATCAGTCCCTAAATTTACAAACTACTTATGAACTAACTAGGACTAAGGACGACACAAATATCCATGCCCGAGGGGGGATTCGAACCCCCGACCGTAGTGGCGGTGCAGAGCGTGACTGGCGCGCTTCAGTCCCCTCAGCCACCGCGGCCGGAGCGCGTGCTTCGAGCTAGCTGATGTCCTCCAATATTCCACTGCTGCAGATGCAGGCCGCTGTTTGAGTAAGTGTCGCGTAAGCTTTGGCGAGTGCGTGAATGAATGTGAGTCCACTCGCTCAAACCTAGCCCAAATTTTCTTAATAAGTAAATTTCATAAAAGGTGGGCAATCAAATGGGCCGTTCATTAATTTTACTGCTAATCTTTCCCCTTTTAAATGAGTGAGGTGTGTGAATTTATTGTTTTAAGCTATTCTCCCCATCTCTTAAACTTTCCAGAGTACGTAAATAGATATTTAAATTCTCTGTCTCCTTCAGCTCCCCTCTTAGTCAGATTTGGCTGTCCCCGTCTGGGACTGGCGTGCTTTCCGTTGCAAATTTCATTTCAAGTCTTAGCAGATAGGCTGATTTTGGTGTGTGTTATGAGTAGATATATATACTTCATTTCGTAGTTGCTGGCCGCGTTGGCCGAGGGGACTGCCCCCCTCGGGCATGGATACTTGTGCCGTCCTTAGTTGTAGCTAATTCATAAGTAGTTTTTAAGTTTAGGGACTGATGACTCCATAGTTACGTCCTGTAAGCTCTACAGACATTTGAACATTTTGAACATTTAATTTCGTAGTTCTATTTCGGAACCTGCAGAGCAGCGCAGATTAAGCAATTTAGTAACACATAAAAAGAAAGAATTGACCTTTCAATATGTGGGAACAAACTACTGTGGTCATCAGTCCCTAGGCTCACAAACTACTTAAACTAAGTGAAGCCCATCCTAAAGACAATACAAAAACGTATAGCCGAAGAAAGACTGGAACCTTTGGCGGGTATGGCCGCACAGTGCCTGACATAGTGCCTAGAACCGCACGCCCATGCCGGTACGACTGACATCACTACATTAGACGTCTTCTTATGGGTTCATTTGAAGGCCATTGTGTATGCCAAACCAATTCATAACTTGAATTTGCTGCGTCAGCACATACAACAAGAGTGTCAGCAGGTACGGCAGACGCCAGTAATAACCTCTTCAGTCCCAGTGCCAAGGTTAATTGATAATTTTGAAAATGTCAATATTTTTTTGTTTATTAGTCTCCATAGGCATTATATTTCTCTGTTATGCAATTTGGAAAATTTTCATTTTTTGAACGCTGATGGTACACACTCTTGTACCTCGGATTTCAATCGTAAACATATATCTCAAATTTTCTTAAGGGAACATACTGTATTTCATGGTAAAATTAATTACAATATGTTGTATTTGTACAGTCTAAATATTTTATTTACAATAAGCAATTTTACAAGACATATTTAAATGTATTTGTTACTGCCATATGGTTTTGTATGAGTCTCTGTGACAACTTTAATCCCAAAATGTTGCAAACTTTCTGATGCAATTGGTTTGAAACAAAGTGAACTAGTCTGAACACATCTGAGGTTTGTGTAATATGTCACAAGCTCTCAGAATTCACCTGATTCCCCTGTAAGGAATACAGTGAAAGATTCCAAGTCTCTTTTGTGTCCACTGGAATCACTTTCCTCTCCAGAGATGCGTCAATGTCAGCCACGCTAAAAAAAGAAAAGAGCGAGAGAAACAAATAATGGATAGGCACCAAAAATACATTTTTCTTAAAATTGATGTGAAAATTTACACACTTCGTTACAAATCTAAAAAAAAAAAAAAAAACATTTCTCCAAAGTGTATCAATACTAACCAAGTAGCTCTTCACGTCAAACCTATTATGGATTTTTAATATCACCATTCATTAAATCTTCAGTGTTTTGAAACTGAATTTCGTTATGAGCATTACGTGGGGAGTCACAATTCGTACGCTGTCGATTCATTACAGCAAATAAGTCATCCTCAGGTGCAGAATTTTAATACTCTGCAACAGTTCCATTTAGTATGCGTGATTATCTCTTCATCACGTAGCACATGAAATGCAAAATATGGTACGTTATGAAGTACAGATGTATTGTAAAAGAGCACACTAAGAACAAAGGTACACAGACGTGTACCATGAAAACATCGGAATTTATTGCCCAGGAAAACTGAAATAAATACTTCAAACTTCACTTATCACTCACTACAGATAAATACATAAAGCTTTATGTATTATTTACTTGTTACTTGCTGTCATAACGATGCTGCCGGGCTGCCAGCTTCCTAACATCAAACTTCTGAGGCGTGTAGCTCCCGAAGTACTGTTTCAAGGGCTATACAAGTGGCTTCATTTGAAAGCGCAAAGGTACACGATTGTGCATTCGCAGTCTGAGTACACAAAATACGCCACAGAAAGTTTACGAACCAAGGTGCACATACGTGTACTTACGGACTGAAGAGGATAAGGGAGTGCATGAGACTGTGTATGATTCGGCGCATAGACACGTGCATTACAGCTCGCGGCAGCTTTTACGATCACCTCCTGTAGGAAACTGTATGTAGTAAATCACAGTGTAGTAACACAAATGACCAACCTGCACAGTAGAGTGGTCTCTGTCAGGTACACTACGACAAATGCATGTAACATGGTAACGAAAGCACTACTGCACATGTTTTGCTCCTCTACCGAATCGCAGGGGCTTTTCCACATACTGAGCTATACCCCGCATTTTAGTGGCCCTATGCGTTGTCCGTACAAGGCGGAGCGACTTCCACCATGATCGAACTCAAAGCATAGGGGCACCAATATAATGTCTAGAAATGCACTAAGTTCAAGAGATCAGTAATAAAACGAGTTCAATTGAAAGTGGTTGCTGCTTCTTAAAACAAATTTAAGTGTTTCAGAGATTTATTTTGCATGGAACCTTGCGTGTTCACTTAAACTACTTGTTGAAATTTACCGGGTATAGGTGACTTGTTTTGATCTAGGCAATTTGTCTCAACAGAGTGATGAAATGTGGGCGAAAAGGTATTTATGCATTTTTTACATAAATGAAGACAATATGCGGTCATTTATATATTCGTTTTGTTTTTCAACTTGCAGTACTTGTACTCCTTCATATATATACAGTGGAAATCAAAATAATAGGGCAATCTCTATTGACGATACTAAGAACTAGGATATCTATTAGTTCGCTAAGTCTCGACGAGTGCCGTCAGACCCTTATAGACCATAACTGTAGTCGTGCCAAAAGGGGCATAAAGGTAAGAATCTTATGGGGCAAACTAATAGATGTCCCGTTCACATTAGTTTTTTGCAATTTTTTTGTATGTAATTGACGTTTTGTTTTGTTTAAATTCTTCAAAATGTTCAAATGTTTCTATAGCTCCCCGAGGGGGGATTCGAACCCCCTAACGTAGTGGCCGTGCAGACCGTGACTGGAGCGCCTCAGTCCCCTCGGGCACCGCGGCCGGCTTACATTTTTCTAGATGGACAGAGCAAAGTATATAAGTGATGATGATGATGAGCGTAAGTAATGTTCCGGATAATCAAAAGTGGGATGTCCATTAACCAAATGGCCAAAGATATACACCTTTCGCGAAAACAAGTCCAGAACGTCGTTAGACGGTCAAACAAACAAAGCCGCAGGCGGGCCTAGTGTAACTACTCCTCGCGTACACAGAATCATCACTAGGGAAGTAAAGAAAGCTGCGGCAAAGTGGCCGAGAGCATTGAAGTGCTTGCTTCGATGCGCAAGGCCGTTCCCCGTTGGGGGCTCGAATCCTCCCTCGATCTTCAGAGGTGTACATTATGTGGGCATCAAAAGACGAATGTCAATGTTATATATATATTCACTTCAGGTCAAAATATGAGATTTTGTCTTTTCTACATTTTCGGCTTATCCTTCTGTTCTAAACAGGCAACGTTGGCTTGTTTCAAATGTTTAATTTTTTCGAAAATACATATTTATCAAAATTTAAATTTCACAAGCAGTTCTATGTTATTCAGATGGATTAAAATTACGTACCTCTTCGTCATCCTGCCGAGTACAATGAGCTTTTAAGGCATAAAATCACGGTAGAACTAAATATAAGGTTGGCTTTTTGTCAGACTCTAAATCGACTGTGGCTTCCTTAAATAGCTTACGAAGTGTTATATGCTGGCCAGTCATATGGGGGTCATAATGCAGCATCTTATCACAGGCATCTTCGCTATCTAAGCCTTCAATGAATCTATCTGAGAATGTACTGTTAGAAGCATGTTAAAATAACTATTCCAATGAGTTGAGAGACACTGCTTTAAAGATGCATGCTATCTCACACTGAGACCTCTTCTTTTGAAATAGGAAACCGTACTCCGCGCTGTATTAAGAACTGCTAATACAGTTGGGACCTTTTCTTTCAAAAACTGTATCTTCAAGACTGTATACAATTTGCCATGCATGGAAGACGTTTATATGTCTCGAGAGCTTCAACAATATTACTGCCGTGGTCTGTGAAAAACGTAATTTTGGCTATGTCTTCACGAGAAACACCTATAGCTTCTAAGCGTTCTTCCAACTCGTTTCGAATGTTTGTGCCAGTCTTTGGACAGTCAGGAAATGCAGAGCAGATCAGCACATGTTTATGCAAACGCCAGTCGGAATTTATGTAACCTTTGTAATGGTCTGTCCATAGATCATTATTGTACTTTCACACGTTCCAGAACGAATCGCGTGCAACACGTCTGGGAGCATTTTACTGCGTACTTTATCAGCTGAGGTTTGGACTTTTCTGGCTACTGTTACCCTAGATCGCAGAAGATTTTTAATATCAACTAACTCATATTTTTCCCCGTGTCGATCAGTGTGTACCCTAAATTTAGAAAGCCTTCTCCCTCTTTACTGCTAAATGACCTCAGGTCCTTAACACACATTTCCGCACACTTGGCGTGAATGACTAACTCTTTGTCCTCTTTCAAAATATTTATCGAATGAGACAGTTGCTGGACAAATTTGCTAACATGCCGTAACATACTTGAGGTTCCCGAATGCGTAGTTAATAGCTTTTTACACTATTTGCAATGCGACACACCTACTGATTTATTCGAAGCTGCCTCATAAACAAACGAAAACTTTTCCCATGTGGCACTTGTTCTGTGGTACGATTCTAGAATTTATTCACAAGTTGTTAATTTTTTCTCAATCTCTCTGAAGTTCGACTTATTCATCTAGTTGCTCCCACTGTTGCCACAAATGCAGTCTAACTATATGGCTGTTCTACAGTCACGGCAATTGGGCAGCGTAATCAGTTGTAAGGTGCAGCAAGGTAGATGGGTCAACCGCAACGATTCAAAGACAACTGGGATCTGCAAAACTGAATGGGCGCATTGCGAGAGAGAGAAACCACATGTTTCAAAAGCTAATAATGTTCGGAAAGTGTTGGCCTTTGCCTGGAGAAACGAACAAAAACATAAGGAATATTCTTTGTTCCGATGAATCCAAGTATAATATGTCTGACTCAGACGGAAAAGACTATGTGCACCGCCCACCAAACCATGAATTTAAGCCCGAGTATAATTTAAAAACTGTGAAATACGGCCGCGGTGGAGTAGCCGAGCGGTGGAGTAGCCTCGCTACGGACTGCGCGGTTGTTCGCCGTCGGAGGTTCGAGTCCTCCCTAGGGCATGTGTGTGTGTGCGTGTGTGTGTGTGTGTGTGTGTTGTCCCTTATCTTAGTTTAACTTAGTTTAAGTAGTTTGTAAGCTACGGACTGTTGACCAAGCAGTTTCGTCCGATAGATTTACAAACATTTGAAAATTTTTTTGTGAAATACGGTGGCGGAAGTATATGGATGTTTTTCATAGTGCAGCATTGGTACAATACGCCACACCAACGGCGTAATTAGCGTAGAAAAGTATATAGACATCTCGGAAAATGTGATGCTGCCTTATTCTGAAGAGGAAATACAGCTCAAATGGAAATTTCAGCAATATAACGATCCATAGCATACTGCAATGTTCATAATTCAGTTTTCTCAACATCATAATATCGAAGTATTAGTGTGACCACCTCAATCCCATGACGCATCACCCATTGAGAACTTATGGGGCATCGTACACAAGAGAATTGACCTCTCAAAAGCTCATGTTTAGATACACTTTGGGAAGAAATCCAGAGAGCCTGGTATGCGATCAGTATCGACGAATGCAGGTGTTTAGTAGGCTCTGTGGTAAGAGGTGCGGGGCAATCCAACCCACGAAGTACTGATGCAATCCTACGCAAAAAAAAAAAAAAAAAAAAAAAAAAAAAAAAAAAAAAAAAAAAAAAAAAAAAAGTAGTTAACGCTGAGAGCAAGTACAAATGATTTGTGTAAATTGGCCGTATGATTTCGACCCTGTGGTCTGGTATTCTTTTGTGATTATTATCAATATTACTCAATGTGGTGCAATGTCATTCTGTTGTAATGGTTCCTGTACAACTTTTGTTTCCATCATAGTACAAACTTGTCTAGTAATACATGTGCACTTTATTCCAAACCTTGGCCAAGTTACTCTATTTTGACCGCCACCGTACACTGGTGGCCCTGAACTTAGTGGAACGACACTTTTCTTCTTTAGACGTTGTCATTCTCTCCATAAACAAGCTGTCGATGTGACAGTCTTATTTACAAGACTATTCTGTGCATCTCACAGGAATAAAAGATCTCGAAAAAGTGTTTACTTATTTCGAACGTGGTGCACGATGCAAGCAAGCAGTTCAAAGGGAACCTCCGATGGAAGCGACCACGTCACCCGTCACATGGCGCCTTAGAGTACACTCTCATTCCCGCTTGGCAATTCAGGCAGGAAAGTCGCAATAAACAGCGTGTCCCATCTGTCTGTCTCACGCCAGATAGCTTTGGAACAATCGTGGACACTGTAAAACAACTTTGATTGTTATGGACGTTCGACATAGACCTATGAAAGTACCTCTTGTAATACTTTCTAAATCGAAATGAAATAGTATGGAAGTAGGCAGCTACATGCTAAAGATAATTATTTAAGGATTATTCTGTGATATTTTTGTGAATCTGGACGTGTATTTGCCTTACAGTTTTATTTTGTTTGTAAAATTAGTCTATTATATGATTCGATAATCTCAGACGGATGTTTGTAACCACTGCACACAGTAATATCTTTGTAACTGCGATGTAGCATCTGCGCTACAGCAGCAGCATCTTTGACCGCTGAGGCGGGCAGTAGACACTAAGAAATTGAACAGTCGAATGGCCGCTGGGCTACAGTCGTATGGTGGCCACCGTGTAGTACGGTTGTGTTGGTTAGTTACGATTCAAGTGCCGAGTTTGGTTAAATGCATTATGTTTTTACGAATTTATCTCGCCAAAGGCGATGAAACCGGATTTGATGTATTACACTGAAAGAGGAATTTTGTATCATGCGAACGAGAATACTTTCATGGGACGAAATTGTACAAAGCCATTGTAATCACTATTTTGACGACTCAACAAAGGTATGTTTCTTTAGCAAAATAAATAATGATTACTAATTTTTTTATTTCAGCTCAACCTCTTTCCTCATTTTCCTGATTGTGGCATTTTTCTATTTTTGTTGCATGGTACATGTCGAGTTTGAGATTTTCTTTAAACGTAAATGTTCACGTGCCAGTAAGTAATTAGTTCGTACATGCCACTGAAACCTAATTTCTAGAAATAGTGCTCTCAGAAGCACAGATTTTTTGTAAGTATAAAATTACAGGTGGACTGACGCAGAGACGCAGCTCCCATTGTTTTTTTATGTGTATAAAATGTTGTTACAGGGCCTAATTAACTTAGTATGTTGCGCATATATGTTTAGAGAGATTCCTGATTTTGTAGGGTGTTTACAGGTCTATATGTCTTTAATAGCCGCGGTGGAGTAACCGAGCAGTCTAAAGCGTCTCGCTGCGGAGCGCGCGGTTGCTCGACGTGGAGCTTCGAGTCCTCCCTGGGGCATGGGTGTGTGTGTTTGTCCTTAGGTTAGTTTACCTAGGTTTAAGTAGTTTATAAACTACGGACTGACCACGCAGTTTGGTCCGATAGATTTACAAACAGTTGAACAGTTGTCTTAAGTATTTGTTGGAAGACGGAAAACAAAGAAATAATACTGTCCCCGTTCTATGCTATTTTATAAGTTTAGTTTATGACAGTCTGTCAACAGATTTAATTAGAGCTTTTAAATAACAACTTTAAACTAGAAACTTACACCAGTTTTAGACACAGTCTCACTTGCTTAATTTAATAGCAACTTTCAACAAGATTCCTCCAAGTATTCTTACCACAAATACGAGAGTAGGAGCTTAAATAGTGGCAACACTGCTGTGGACACACTATGGAATGGAATCTACTATTGTCGCTGATACAACACGTTGTTGGCATACATACCATACCTTACCATACCTCCAAAAAAATGGACTCGCTCGTCCCACGTCACCAGCATGCGCACAATTCAGGGAAACAAGTCCCTTCTTGAGTGAGCGGTCTAACGTAACGGTGTCATAATGTCTTCGAAACAGGAATAACGGAGTTGGATCAAAACTAAATGTTTCTTTTATAATGGACACCCTATGTTGTTTCGATGTTTTGGTAAGATGAGAGTTAACAGCCGTCATATATTCAATAAAATGCATCTTTAACCATCAGCTGTTTATTAAATCATTAAAATCGACTAGTTTCTGTTCAGGACCATCATAGATAAATAGGTACGAAAAGAGGTTAGTCAACTGCATTAAATTAAAAAATAAATTTGGCTAGTAACAGCAGGATCAATTTTACTAAAATTACAAAGGTCATACTGGATTAACATAGCAGTCAAACAAACATAAAATACGAGAATAATCCTATACGACATTCGTAATTTTAGTGAAATTGACTCCTGCAGTTTGCAGCTAGATTTATTTTTAATTTAATGCAGTTGAGTACCTTTTTATCTATGATGATGGTCCTGGAACGAAACTATTCGATTTTAAGGATTTAATAAACAGCTGATGGTTAAAGATCCATTTATTTAATATTCTTTCGCACGCAAGAAATAGCATGAAAAATCACAAAAGGAATGGCGTTATCTCCTACAACTGTGGGGATAAATGAAATGCATACCGTCGACAAGCCATACCCACTGATGTAAAGCAACATTTGTTAGCAACAAGCGATCATTTAAAGGAAGAGTAAAACGAGTGTTTGGGTGAGCCTGATAAATGATACACCTAGTATTACACTGGGGCCACGGAATAACTGTCACATTGAGGTAATGTACGTCAATCACATCACGATTAGCGAGCAGCTTGAGGTGTATGCATTAGCATTGGGACGTACGATAGCTGCGCGCTTCAAGTATTTGAAGCATGAAATTCGTTTCTTAATTTCCACGGATGCAGTTGCCGTATTGCGGTGCAATGAACTCAATTGTTTTGTCATTTTTCATGTTATTGATGGCATGTAAAATAATAAGAGTTATAGTTCTGCTGCTAGACTGTCGGTGTCCGCTATTTCGCGTGCTATGTGCACAGTGTGCTGAGGACACCTTCTCGATGCGAGGGGGCATGACAGCAAGATGCATGCAAGTACACGTCTGTGTGTGTTCGTTTTCGATAGATACTGTGTCCCAGCCTGCCATCTCCTCTTCGCTTGACGACTACATCCGGAAAGGGAATCTAGTTGCTTTCTTCCACATCCATCGTAAATTGTACACTCCTGGCGATTAAAATTGCTACACCACGAAGATGACCTGTTACAGACGCGAAATTTAACCGACAGGAAGAAGATGTTGTGATATGCAAATGATTAGCTTTTCAGAGTATTCACACAAGGCTGGCGCCGGTTTAGACACCTACAACGTGCTGACACGAGGAAAGTTTCCAACCGATTTCTCATACACAAACAGCAGTTGACTGGCGTTGCCTGCTGAAACGTTGTTGTGATGCCTCGTGTAAGGAGGAGAAATGCGTACCATCACGCTTCCGACATTCCGCCTATCGCGATTGCGATTTATCGTATCGCGACTTTGATGCTCGCGTTGGTCGCGATCCAATGACTGTTGGCAGAATATGGAATCGGTGGGCTCAGGAGGGCAATACGGAACGGTGTGCTGGATCCCGACAGCCTCGTATCACTAGCAGTCGAGATGAAAGGCATCTTATCCGCATGGCTGTAACGGATCGTGCAGCCACGTCTCGATCCCTGAGTCAACAGATGGGGACGTTTGTAAGAACAATTCGACGACGTTTGCAGCAGCATAGACTATCAGCTCGGAGGAAGTGGTTGCGGTTACCCTTGACGCTGCATCACAGGAGCGCCTGCGGTGGTGTCCGCAACGACGAACTTGGGTGCACGAATGGGAAACGTCATTTTTTGGGTGAACCCATGTTCTGCTTACAGCATCATTATGGTCACATCCGTGTTTGGCGACATCGCGGTGAACGCACACTGGAAGGGTGTATTCTTCATTGCCATACTGGTTTATACCTGGCGTGATGGTATGAGGTGCCATTGGTTACACGTCACGGACACCTCTTGTTCGCATCGACGGTACTCTGAACAGTGGCCGTTACATTTCAGATGTGTTACGACCCGTTGCTCTACCCTTCATTCGATCCCTGCGAAACCCTACATTTCAGCAGCATTTTGCAGGTCCTGTATGGACCTTTCTGAAAACGGAAAATGTTTTACTGCTGCCCTGGCCAGCACATTCTTCAACTGAAAACGTCTGGTCCATGGTGACCGAGAAACTGGCTCGTCACAATACGCCAGTCACTTCTCTTGACGAAATGTGGTATCTTGCGAAGCTGCATGGGCATCCAAACTCTGTATGAATGCTCAGGCGTATCAAGGCCGTTATTATGGCCAGAGGTGGTTGTTCTGGGTACTCATTTTTCAGGGTCTATGCACCCAAATTGCGTGAAAATGTAATCACATGTCAGTTCTAATATATTTAACCGTTTATCATCTTCATTTCTTCTTGGTGTAGCAATTTTCAACTAACTGGTTGTTAAGCTTATGGGACTTAACTACGGGGTCATCAGTCCCTAAACTTACAAACTAATTATCTAATACCTTATACTAAGGACGGCACAAATATCCATGCCCGAGGGGGGATTCGAACCCCCGACCGTAGTGGCTGTGCAGACCGTGACTGGAGCGCCTTACTCCCCTCTGGTGTAGTGAATTCAGGTGTTTCAGAAAGTTTTGTAGGTGCTGTCCGCCACACAGACAACGCCCAACCAAATTATTGCAACAGTCCAACACTTCCTGGGATTGTATCATGAAAGAGGCGGTGGGGATCCGCCTACATGAAGAGCTAATAAAGACTGCGTATTCCAACTAAGCAAGGCCTGGGATCCTGCGCTGAGTATTCTAAAAGTACAACGACGATCTACATGGATGCCTTCTCGTGGCCTGACTTCTGAAGATCAGCGACCAAGACCAACACCACCTAGAAGACAAGGCCTCACAACTGGCCGTGCTACGTCACACTGACCAGGTCGCGGCAGATAGCTGAATGGCTGTCCGCTACGAGGCAGGGGGCGTGCCTCAGCGGACAGCCATTCAGCTGGCAACCGCGGCCTGGTCAGTGTGACGTAGCACGGCCAGTTGTGAGGCCTTGTCTTCTAGGTGGTGTAGGCAGGACCCGTCGCACTAGACCAGCGCCGGGGGCACTTAGCCACCATCATACCTCATCCGGACACGCGAATCTTGAAACAACCTGAGTTAAGGCACATTCCCTCCACAACAGCATAAGTAGGCGGAGCCCGCTCGTCACGTAACTGGTGTGAAGTATAGTCGAGCCGAAATAGTATGATACCTGGTGATTGCGCTAATCGGCTTTGACCGCCGGCTGCGGCAGCAGACCATTGGAGTAAGTCAAACACGAGCTTTGCTCTGCGCGTTCGGCTGCGCTGTTCACTTTTGCCAGTTCTGTCAGACAGCAGCAACTGTTAAGCAGCGAACTAACTACTTGGCAACATAGTTGCACTCAGTTTCCGCGGCCGGGGCGGTCTCCCAGCCTAGTAGGCGGAGCCAGGGATCATCGTATTTCGGCCCGACTATAGTAGGAGGGCGCGCGTTTTTTCGTATTTCATGTTAGTTGGTTATGACAAGTCACAAACAGTCGGATGTAGTAACCGGGAATAGCATTTAATATTCCGCCTTGTGCTTTTTGTTGGTCAATTGTGTGTTGTTTAGGGACATGGTTGAAAGAATACACAAAAAGATTGATTTGGAAAAATAATTACACTTAAGGATCGTTTAAGCAGTTAACAGTTAGAAGATTCCAGTAAACTGAGCCTGCGCAGAGCTGCTGCAGAAACTCGATAACAGCTCTGCGCATGCTCATTTTACTGGAATCTTCTAACTGGTAGCTACTTAAACGAAACTTTATTGGCACTATTTTACCTGGCTGCAGGTTTGGCCGAATTATGATATTCGAACATCGCCATCTGAAAGTTTTGTTGTATCTGGTATCTATATTAGGTTGAAAGGTGATAGTTTCGTTTATAGTTGGTAAAGGCAACATATGTGAATGACAAATAGCGATCTGTACCAAAAGATTGGAAAGTTGCCCAGGTCACATCTATATTCAAGAAAGGTAGTAGGAGTAACCCACTAAACTACAGGCCTATTTCACTGACGTCGATTTGCAACAGGGTTTTGAAACACATCCTGTATTCAGGTATTGTGGATGATCTCGAACAGAATGATCTATTGACCCAAGAAGGTCAACACGGATTTAGAAAATATCGTCCGTGTGGAAAACATCTATCTCTTCACTCACATGAACTGATGAGTGCTATTGACAAAAGATCTCAAATTTATTCCGTAGTTCTAGAGTTCCAGAAGGCTTTCGATACCGTACCTCACAAATTCCTGGATAGGGGATTTCTTGCCAGGACACAGTTTGTAGTAATCGATCGTAAGGCATAGACTAAAACAGAGGCGATATCGGGCATTCAACAAGTTATAATTGTTGTTCCTCTGCTGTTCTTTAGCTACATAAACGATTTGGGAGAAAATCTAAGCTGCTCTCTTAGGTTGTTAGCATATGTTCAAATGTTCAAATGTTTGTAAAGCTTATGGGACTTAACTACGGGGTCATCAGTCCCTAAACGTACAAACTACTTACGAACTAGGACGACACAAATATCCATGCCCGAGGGGGGATTCGAACCCCCGACCGTAGTGGCCGTGCCGACCGTGACTGAAGCGCCTCAGTCTCCTCGGCCACCGCGGCCGGCTTGTAAGCATATGACGGCGTCATTTACCGTCTAGTAAAATCATCTGAAGATCAAAACAAACTACTGAACGATGTAAATAAGATATCAGTATGGTGTAAAATTTGGTAATTGACTCTAAATAATATGAAGTGTGATGTTGTCCACATGAGTATGAAAAGAAATCCGTTAAACTTTCTTTACAAGATAAATCAATCGAATGTGAAGGCCGTAAACTCCACTAAATACCCAGGCATTACTATTACATCAGACTTAAACTGGAAAGAACACGTAAATAATGTCGTAGGAAAGGCGAACCAGAGATTGCGTTTTATTGGCAGAACACTTAAAAGATGCAATAGAACTAATGAAGAAACTGCATACACCACTCTTGTCCGTTCTTACCTGGAGTTCTGCTGCCCAATTGCAATCTGTAGTGGGTGGGCTTGACGGAGGACATGGAAAGAGTCGAAAATAGGGTCACCCGTTTTGTATTGTCACGATACAGGGGAGACAGCGTCAAGGGAATGATACAGGATCTGCGATGGGAATCACAACAACGGCGTTTATTGCTGGTTCGTGGTCTACTTACGAAACTCCAATCGCCATCATTCTCCTTTGAAGGCGAGAATATGTTGTTTACTGCAACCTACATAGGAGTACTCAGCCAGACGAGTTGCGGACGCAACTAAAAGATCTGAAGATGATCCAAGTGTTCGAAACATGTCATTAAACAATTTTATAGCAACTGTTGACTGAAATAAACACATTAAAAAACACCCAATCTAGTTTCAGCACCTCTGTGCCACTAGTTTGGGTGTATAAGAAAATAGTGTTTTTCATTTCAGGCGGACCTCAAAAACAGAAATTTTTTACAGCAAACCGAGAAACTGATGAATAATACAAAAATTCCAATTCAAACGAAAGCAAGTGGAGATGGAGATGGTGTTAAGCTCTAAATTGGTATGCTCTCCAAATGTAACAATTGGTGTAATAATTACATTTCAGGGAAACGATTCAGCTCTTAAATGCCTAATTAATCAGAAGGCTCCCCATTAAAATTTAACGAGACAGTGTGCTCACATTCGAGGAATCTTGTGGCTGGCTACAGAACGCTGTTGGAGGGCAAAAACTCACGTTCCAGCGATATTAGAGTTTTTTGTTTCGCGCCTCACGGCTCCGGGGCGCGCCCATTCACAATACCTGCGAATTACTCATTAAAATGTTCACAGAAATTTTCATCGCACGAGGTGCGTCGGTGACGCGTGGAGAGAGGGTGGGCCTACCCGGCCGGCCGATAGATTCAATACATTGTTTGCTGGCGACCGGGGCGCGGCGGGCGTTTTTAATTAAAACCTTCAAAAGGAGAGTGACGCTCGGCGACAGGTCGTCGGCCGTCCCAGGAGAGCTGACAGGTCGGCACTATGTGGGAGGGAGGGGGAAGGGGTGCGCAAAATCACCCCTCACCTCTCCTGCCCTCGCCGCCACCACCCATGACGCTCTCACTGTCATAGATGTGGACGTACGCACTGGACGGAATGCTCGTATGGAGAAGTTACTGCCCACGTTGACGTTGTTCATATATTTTACACGAGAACTGTCAGCTGCAGGCAAATATTCGGTGAGACTGGCATCCACCTGTCAACTGATTTTTTTACTGTAACATCTACATCTACATACATTCCCCGCAATCCGTCCGAAGGTGCGTGGCTGAGGTTACTCAGTACCATCACTAGTTATTTGTTTTCCTGTTCCACTCCCATGTAGAACGAGAGAAAAACGAATGCTTGTATGCATCCGTACGAGCCCTAACCTCTATGATCTTACACTTTTGTGCATGGCTGTGAATCAGCGACTGTTACAATACAATTAAATTTATAAGGGGCAGCCCTCAGTCGCAAAGTACGAAAATAATCGTTACCATGTTTCAATCTTCAGACGAAGATGAATATGTTAAACCTACATGTCAAAATTTAAAATACACAAAATATATCTGACATAATCAGATAGTCACACCTAACTATTTACTTTTTAGGTATGACTATCTGATTATGTCAGATATATTTTTTTATTTTAAATTTTGACAAGTAGGTTTAACATATTCATCTTCGTCTGAAAAAGGTGCCCATAGCGGCATTGAAACCTGGTAACGATTATTTTCGTACTTTGCGACTGAGGGCTGCCCCTTATAAATTTAATTCTATGATCTTATCTTTATGGTCTTTACGCGAAATGGCGACAGTACAATCGTTCTGAACTGCGCCTCGTATTCCGGCCCCCTAAATTTCTTCTCCTAGCAGCGGTCAGATAAGCGTTAAGTTTTTATGAATTATTATTAATCTACCATCAACTGTTCACAAATTGGACCACTTTAGGCTACGGTAGTAACGCTAAAAGTGGTCCTTTCCGGTCGTCTTTTGACAGCTCGAAATTTAAATGACAATAACGGCTTAACCATTCATCTGACACGAAAATTGAATAACCTATTTTGTAGAGGAGAATATCTCGTATTGTTTCAGCGATATTTGAAAAAATAACGACGATTTTCGGATGTCTGTCTGTCTGTCCGTAACGTGTTCCCTGTTTTTAAGACGAACCGTTCAACCGATCAGCGCCAAATTTTACAGGCATAATTGTAGGCCGCCAGAGACCAGAACCTCCCTTTTTCAAATTTTTCGGACAAAAAATACGGTAGTAATATCAAAAAATGCCGTTTGTAGTATAACTGTAATTGAACCGTTCATCTGGCAAGAAAATTGAGTAACCTAATTTGTAGCCGGCCGCGGTGGCCGTGGAGACTGAGGCGCTCCAGTCACGGTCTGCACGGCCACTACGGTCGGGGGTTCGAATCCCCCCTCGGGCATGGATATTTGTGCCGTCCTTAGTCTTAATTCATAAGTAGTTTCTAAGTTAGGGACTTAGTCCCATAAGCTATACAAACATTTAAAACCTAATTTTTAGAGGGAAAAATTCTCTACAGTTTCGCTTTATTAGGTTTTTTTTTTTCATATCTTGCATCGTTGCAGAGATATTTGCAAAAAATATCCATCTGAAGGAAAGGCCTGTGCACTGCCGTCCCATGTCACGTCACGCAGAATAGCTCGTGATTGCGTAGCTTACTGGCTGATGGGGCATAGCCTGTCGCCTTACAGCGGCCAGCCAGTGAACTACACGATCGCGATCTACGGCAGTGCACAGGCCTTTTCTTCACATGGTGTTTGTTGAACCGTCTTTGGTTTTTTCTCTTTCGATTGGTTCGTCGGTTTGAACGGGTACTTTGTGGACGTTGGTTTGTTTTGTCCTATTTTGATCGTTTCGGATAACTCAGTTCTCTCGTTACAGAGGGCGTCGAGCTACCCATGCCGGCAACCCTCTGACCGAGTGCGCAGAGCAATCCCGCCCTAGCAAGTTCCCAACTACCCAACTACTGTGTATCATGTTCGTACATCACAAACTAATTCCTCGCCTATTACGCTATGGCGAACAGCTGCGAGAGTAATCCGTGAGTCTCTAACTATCGATGGCAGGTGTTATGTAACTAACCAACATTGGATTATAATTCATTGTCCTAAGAACGACGTGTTTTTAATAATTTTCAGTGCGCCATTGCTTTGAAATGACAACGCTTGAGTTATAATAAAATCATCAAGTAGAGAAATCAAGATGGCGAAGGATGTTATGTGACTGATTTACGAAGGCCAAATGTACGCTGTGTTCCATCCAGGCTACAGTCACTGGTCTGAACGCCAAAAGTACGCTACGTTCGTTCCAGGCTATAGTCATTCGTAACCAGTATAGGCAAGAACTGCCAAGGCAAGACAGGTGATAATATTTTAACGGAAAAATGGTCAAACATGTTTGTAAATCTATCGGACCAAACTGCGTGGTCATCTGTCCGTAGCTTACAAACTACTTAAACCTAGGTAAACTAACCTATGGACAAGCATACACACCCATGCCTCAGGGAGGACTCGAACCTCCACGGCGAGCAACCGCACGCTCCGCAGCGAGGCGGTTTAGAAAGCTCGGCTACTCCACAGCGGCACGAAAAAATGTAATGAAAATATGGGAGAGATATTAAAATGATAGTTCAAAGAGGTAAAAGTTCAAAACAGAGTATGTTTGTCAAAGCTAAACTCAAACATATAATTTTGGCTATTAGTTAAAATACGGTCAGAAAAAATATTACGAGTTGGGTGCATAGATATTACGACAATAGTAGAGACGTAATCTTATCACCATATTTTTTTATTATTTAGATTATTATTTTGGCCCAAAATGTTTACAAAATCTTATAGAACTACAAATCTAAAGTGGGCCGTAAAAAACGTCAGTGCGATTTTTTTTTTATTCCTGTCTTCTGAGTAAGTCAGTGCCTGAAATAATAGTTACGATACCTGTTAATAATTGATAGTATTATTTATATTTTCTATTTCTAATTTAACTTGAGAGAACAATATAACTTACACATTAAGTATACGTATTATAATGAGGTTACTTTCCATGGTTTGCGCTCCACGACTGTGATATGTTTCCAATACTCTGCGAATATTCAGCTATCAGTCGATCTTTTTTTTTTTTTTTCTTTAAAAAAGAAATTATTCGCAGATCATTATTGCAATGTGTTTAACTGTAGATGTTATTAATGTTGAAAAACTCACACCACGGCAAGTATGACAACTGGTTTGCTGCGTTTGGTCTAAGCTGAATTTTACTGAATGATTGTAAATAGGTTTAAATAAAATAGTCATAGTTCATAACACCCGTTTGACATACAACTAGATACTACGATGCTTAGCTTTGATCTTGTCGAAGCTTTGGGGGCATCTTCTTTCCTGCAATATTATCCTGGGGAAATATTCGTAAGAAGAAATAAATTTCTTAAAACAACTCTTCTAATAATTTCCATTTCGAGCCATTGATTCCAGAAGATCGACAAGATAGCTCCAAACATCTTCTAGAGCTACCTAGACTTCTCGAATCTTCCAAAGACAAACTGATACAGATGTGATGTCCCGAAAGTCAATTACTTATGACAACCGGACATGCAGTTCACAGGTAAGGTTCATAAATAGTTCATATCAGCAAATTGTAACGATATTTCTCAAACAACACATACATTGCCAGAATGTTCTAAATCGATCACGAATTATTTAATTAGAAATGTCAGCCCTTTCTGCACAACTATATGCGAATATTAGTGTGATTAATGTATTTTATCACAGTCATTACATCTGTCCTTATAGCTTTATAAACGATTTCGCTATGAAGTATTGTATAACCTCATTAAGCATGATAATCCACAGTAGGTTAATAATTGTCACTCAGCTAATGATACAGATAATTTCATAAACATTGCGCACTGATACCCAACACATAATTTTACAACTGTTCTGTTTACATCAAGTAGTAAAGTTCCTCTTCCGCCGGTACCGTATAAGTCAATAGTTTTCTTTAGTGTCTTGAATAATACATCCAGGGATCGTGGTATAAAGTTGTCTAATATACGATGGGAGAGTATCATTATAATATACAAATACATACGTGACCTCCGGCACACTTGTCGGAAACGCCACTATGGGAGACATGTTAGGAAACCCAACGGTCAGAAAACTCACGCAGTCATTATTCTTAATATACTAAGCCGTTAGGGCCTCCGCCTTCTGAATAATGCACAAATCGCACACCGCTTCTGCTGACACCATTCGTCCACCAACATTATGATGTATCGTGCACATAAAGAGGATTGTTCCAGGTTCTTTCCAGATGAAGAGATGAGAATGACTGATTTCAAAATCTTGATTCATTTGTGAATAGTACCCGACGCCATTTGTTAAACTCCAATCCAGATTTTGCTCCGCCCTCCTTCTGTGAGCCAAACGATGTTGCGGTTTTAATGAGACACACACGACCGGCCTCCGTGCATAGAGGCCATATTCCAGAAGGCGATTTCGGACTGTTTGTGTTGATAGTGTGCGTACTGTTGCTGCCTACAGGGTGTGTTGCAGTTGAGATGCACTCATACTCATCATAGCCTTGCCTTCTTTTAACGGTTCTTGTTGCTTGAAATCGCGTCCAGGTCCTGGAAATTATTTATTTTGTCAAGTAGGCTCAACCACATAGATCGTGTATAAAACACTATAATATGACGCGTTTCAAGGGTCAAGCCCTCATCATCAGATAAAATATACAAGAATCTTTAAAATTCGAGACAGTATGCTGAGGAGCTTTCTACGGAGACACGGTTACAAGGGAAGTAACCACGTTTTCTTTTATTACGTTTTAGATTTTATTTGTCTCGGGTTTTAAAGATTCTTGTATATTTTATCTAATGATGAGGGCTTGACCTTGAAACGCGTCATATTATAGTGTTTTATACACGATCTATGTGGTTGAGCCTACTTGACAAAATAATTAAGCATACAACCACGACCTCACATCAATAATGGATATAATTAAGTCCTGGATATTATACTTTGTGACACTCCAATAGCTGCTGCGGCGGCCTCTAAGTTTGTCCCGCTTCCAACCTTACTACACTATCTAATTCCTACTGTTTTTGTATGTCGCATGTTTCTTATCTCTACTCTCTGTGTTGCGAGTCCGACAAAGGTTAATTCCGCTATAGAGATAAATTCCGCCACAATAATTAACCAGCTGAAAAATGCTCCTGCCGGAGCACAGAAAAGGCGAATATGTTCTCTGACACAAAAGTGTGGAACCAGCTGCCACAATCCTCATTCCGACTTCGTCACCAAAACTTTTAGCATGCGAACATATTCGCAGCACTTTAAGCGCATAACCTTGTAAAAACTTTGGCCCAGTTAAGCCGTCATAGAAATGTCTCACTGTCAGTGTCTATACATGTCTCTGTCCGTTTGTTTGCTTTCTCTCCCACTGCCGCTTTCTGTCTGTGCCAAGCCTTCAATGTCTTCACCCTTTCCCTATCGATTCCTCACTACTGTCTTTTTCTGCCACTTTCATCGTCTCTCTGCCCCACTGACGTTGCCCCATTCACTTCCTGTCCTGTTGCCAGTATCCTTTCTTTCTCACTTAGAGTCGGCTTTGATTACCTTCAATCACGATTGTCTCTTTTACACATATGTCCATGGGTTTTGTTTGACGTGTAGACCAGAAAACTTTAGCATGCGGGTATTAGGGAAGGGAAAAATTGGGCAAATTGTTTCGTATACTTGTATTGGAGAGCCACACACTTTCCGACATCTCGTTTCGCTTCCCACTGCTGTTTTCATTCATATGTCTTTCTCCTGAACTGACACTTTCTCTGTTCCATCATAAATGGCTCTCTCTGCATGTTGCACTGTCTCTCTCCTACTCAAATTTAGCCGAAAAAAGCGCGAATACGTTCGCATGCCAAACTTTTTGGTGAAGTCGGAATGAGGATTGAGGCAGCTAGTTCCACACTTTTGTGTCAGAGAACATATTCGCCTTTTCTGTGGTCCGGCAGGAGCATTTTTCGGCTGATTTCCGTCTTTTTCCTGTTACATCAGAGTGTACTGCTTATATAACATGAAGTCAATGGTGAGTAAAATTTGTATAGTATTTTATATACCTTAATACATTTGTACAAACGTCAGAACAAATTGACTATGTAGTAGTATACTTTTTAAAAAGAGCTTCACATTCAGATGATTGCTAAACACGCTCAACAATTTCAAAGAACACTGTTAAACACTATCAATATCGTTCCATGAAAAGCATGTAAATATTTTCGAGTCCAGCTGAGAATAAATTTTTTATGATAGTGCTATTTGACGATAATTCAAGTCGTTCACATTGATCCAACCATAACGATGACGAATTTTGCCCATCCAATGGCCTGTACGATTTACGATGATTAGTAACTTCTATAAATGGTATCGTTGAATAAACGGCGACTAGAGACACAGGTTCGTGACCTCCAAACCAAGAACACTTGCTGTACGTTCGCTACGTTAGTTAAAACCATAATTACATGTCAGACCGGATCTTATATTACATGCATATTTGTCATGAATTTGTGCGGTAATTTAGAATCTACAGATTTCGGTAATGGATAGTATTATCGGAAAAACTTTCAAAACTTTCCGGAATCATAATATTAGAACGCATCGTAAAAATTTCGAAGATTTGCCATGAACAGAAGTGTAGATTTGCCAATGCACGCAGATGGATCTTTTGATACCAAAAATTATGATTTTTGAAGCGTATCGCGATAACGAATACACATTTCCAAAATTGGGAAACGTATTTTCCACATAAACACCTAAACAACATACATATAACATTTCAGTCATTTCCTGTTCTTCAAGATACGTTACCTCACAATCAGAAATAGCGTTTTCGAACCTATCATTCACGAACCGATATCTGAAGAACCACATATCATACTGCTCTAAACTTTAAATAAAATTTCGATATGTTATTTACATTTCATACTTAGCTATGTGTAACCTAAAATGAACCACACGAGAAGCGTACGCAATGTCTTTTTACCTCTGCAAACTCTTTAAAATATGTTGCAGTAGTTCACTAGCCGGATGCTGCATATTAACTGTAAAGTAAATGAAAACAAAACCACCTCTTCATCGACCGAAGACTTCAATCTTTAAGATGTGCACAAATCAAATTTCTTCGCCGACAAATCGCATGGTAAGTTTCAGAGCTGTCCGAAAGCCGTCTTTCAGCACAATATGCACATTTTCTAGAAAAATGTCGCGGATTTTCGGGCGTATCTTGCTAACGGACTAAGATTTACGAAAACTGAAGAATGTCGTTTATAAATAAATGTCTACAGAATGTATTTGAACGATTTTCTATGGTTAGTTATTTAGATATTTGCGATTCACGGTGCTAAAACGGCTAAAAATCGAGTTTTGTGATTTTGTGCAAAGCTATAAGTTCAACCTCTGGATCTCGGTACGGATAGCGATATCGAAAAAATTTAAAAACGGCCTCCAGAATATCGTCATAAGAACACATAGTAACAATTACGAATATTTGCAATGAATAGAAAGTACCGAAGTGACCATAAACACATTTTTTTTGTACCCAAAAATCATCGTTTTTTGAGATTTTTTCAGGAACCGGCCATGAATGAATGGTGCTTTCGTAAGGCGTTTAAAGCCCATCACAGACTACAAGTCGTGTACAAAAGCCAGAAGATTTGCTCAATTTGGATGGGCTCCAGGAAGTGTGTAACTTTGAAAATTTTGACGATGTAATGTGTGATAGCTATAGTATACCCATTCTTCTAATATGTACAAAAATGATCACTAGGCCAAGATCTATCCAGAACACTTTACGCCTCCACTCAGAGATGAAAATGACCTGAGATATGGGCCCCTAAAGAATTGCAAATTCGCACGCTCCGTTTACGAACATATTAATACAGCGCACTGCCGTGCGCCGTATGATTATAGTGCAGCCTACACATATCATTGATAGTATATAACCTAAATAAAGAATTTAAAGTATAAATAAGAGTATAAAGAAGTATATAACGTATATTTCTCACTTTACGATCAGCGACAACTACGTTGAGGGACTTGATGTCCGTGGTTTGTTCAAAACAACGCTATTCATATAACAATAATACATTGATGCAAGAGAGTGTTTTCTCCTTATCAAGGCTGAACTTTCAAAGGCTTGAAAAGTGTTTTGCTCGCATTCTTCAACTCCACTTAGCCATTTTTCAAGAGAAGATCATTTTTTTCTTGATTTTATTGCACTGAAGCTCGTTGTTATATTCCCTTTTATTCTTTGATGTTGAACAGAAAGTTTTTGCTCTCATTATGTCGAATCCTATGGGTTCACCGTTAATATATCCAAATCGCACACATATCTTTCTAGTAATGTTATTTAATCCTTTAATGCATGACTTTTTATTTGAAAGTATAAAAACTCCCACGATTAATTTATGGTGCTCAGATACTGAGAAAATAATTGGGGAAAAATTCCTTAACATTGTTATGCACTACTGGCAACGAAACGTTCATAGCTGGTTAGCCATATAGTGTTTCAATGACATACCCGATGCAGTGTCACTATTATGCCTCTCATCTATCCAGAAAGTTACTCAAATGCAACAGTAGTATGTGATTGACTACTTTTACACGGCAAAGGAAGAATACTAAAGTTAACAAACACACGTCTTAGGAGTAACACAATGCACTTAACTGTCGAAATGATTCACTAGCCCTTTGCAATTTGTAATTTATAGGACGAGCTACATGTATATGTAACACTATGTATGAAAGCAGATACAAATTTGGTTAAAACGTTGATCAGTTCGAAAGATAATCGAAAAAATAAGGTATGTAGCTGATCCTTTACACTATGCATTAAAGAGTCAGTAAAAGACTGTAATTATTTTGTGTGAGACATCTACAACTACATTTAATAATCTGCAGTCAGAGGGTTCATTGCACCACCTCTTTACTATTTGTCTCCCATTCCATTCTCGAATAGCGAGTGGGAAAAAAGAACACCTGAACCTCTCCGTTCGAGCTCAGAATTCACGAATTTTATTCTAATGATCTTTTCTACATATGTAAGTGGCAGTCAACAATATATTCTCGCATTCAGAGGAGAATGTTGGCGACTGGAGCTAAGTAGCCCACGCCGTAGCGATAAGCGCCGTTGTTGTAATGATTCCCATCTCAGATCCTGTGTCATTTCCGTGACGCTGTCTTCCCTTTATCGCGACAACATAAAACGAGCTGCCGTTCTTTGGACTTTTTCGATGTCCTCCGTCAAACTCACCTGATAAGGATCTCACACTGGGCAGCAATACTCCAGATAAGGACGGACAAGCGTGGTCTACGCCGTTTCTTCAGTACTTCTGTTGCATCTTCTAAGGGTACTGCCAATAAAAAGATGTCTCTGGTTCGCCTTTCCCACGACATGATCTACATGTTCTTTTCAGTTTACGTCTGAATTAATAGGAATTCCTAGGTATTTAGTGGAGTTTACGGCATTCACTTTTGATTGACTTGTCTTGTAAACAAAATTTAACGGATTTCTTTTCGTACTCATGTGGACGACTGCACACTTCTCATTACTTAGAATCAATTGTCAATTTTTACACCATAATAATAATCGTTCTGCAATTGGTTTTGATCTATAGATGATTTTACTAGACTGTAAATGATGGCGTCATCTGCAAACAGCCTAAGAGAATTAATAGAACACTTAATACAATTACTTAAACAAGACTGAAAATGACTGGCTATATCTATAAATAGCGATCATGAATGCAACTAGTTTGCAGCCAAAACAAGTCACGGATTATAAAACGATTGCTGACTAGTGCGCTTTCGGGGGTCGGGGTTGCGCAAGCAATACACTATACCCAAATAGGAGTCATGAAGAACTCGCAGCAGCAGTAGCGTCGATAGCAGTCACCAGGGTCAGCGGCGTGCGGCGCTAAACGTGAAGTACAAACCGCGCGAAAGACACGGAGTGGCGATATTGGCCTATATTGTATGCCCATGTGGAAGCAACACAGGATAAGCAAATAATCGCGTGTACGGTAAGCTAGACTAACTGTTGTCACAGATGGCGATGCCACACAAAATGAAAATTTAAAGTGTGGTACCAACAGACCAACACTCTGAAAAATGTCCAAGTTCCCGACCGACCAAATCAGTGGAAAATACAAGTCCAAACTGAACACTTAGATTTCGCGACACGACGGCGGGTTAGCACCACGCCGTAGGACCTTCCCGATCGCCGGTACTCATAAGAGTGTTCGAATATTCGAATGTTTGTATAGTTTATGGGACTTAACTACGGGGTCATCAGTCCCTAAGCTTACAATCTACTTATGAACTACTTACGAACTAGGACGGCACAAATATCCATGCCCGAGGGGGGATTCGAACCCCCGACCGTAGGGACCGTGCAGACCGTGACTGCAGCGCCTCAGTCTCCTCGGCCACCGCGGCCGGCCATAAGAGTGTCCTCCGTTTCTCGTCCTCACTCTGCTCCCCGCCAAAAAACACGGTAGCCGCGAGGACAGACAGAGACAATGGCGCGCTTTCCCGCCAACTAAAGGCACATTCCCCCCCCCCCCCCCCAACCTGCCGGAGTACCCACGCTTGGTCACGTAGTCCAGCTAGATTCTTAGAAAATCTGCAATAAAATAATCACTTTCTGCCATCAGGACACCGCTGTATACAGCTCTCTGTGGCTCCCATCCACTGTGTGAGGTACACTCTGCTTTACTTTCTCACCCAGCCTGGTGGTCCCAGCAATATAACTAATGTCTAGATTCTCGGTATTCCGCCAGTTAACAGACGGGAGATACCGAGTTCCCGTCACAGCCTCAGGGCTCGCTGCATTTCGTCACAGACAAATATGTACAGACGGGAAACCTCCGTAATGGGCTGGTCCTACGCTCAGGGCTGCGGGGAGGGAAGGTTTCCAGCAGTTCCGTAAGATATCCCATGATGGCGCTACGGTCAGAAGCAGCTCTTTAAACTGGCCAGAGCAGGCGGCAGGTAGCGGCTGCCCCCACCACCACGTCCCCTCAAACGCCGGCACGCCGGCACGCCGGACACAGCCGCGGCCTCGTGGCAGGCGGCACGAGCTCTCCCCCTCAGCTAACCTCTGACGTGCGAGAGGCGCCCTAAGTCAGCGATCCGCCTGACACCTGCTAGCGTCTTACGGAACTAAGAGGGGAGCGTAGGACAGTGGTTTAGGGGTGGTTGCTCCTCTGTATATGTTACTCTGTGATTTCGTTAAACCAAAGGCGTCAGACCCGTCGCAGGCGGACAGCCACAAACGCCCATTGTCAAGCTGCCGCGTGCGGACGAGACAGGTAACGAGTGGATCTTGTCATACGGTCATTGACCAGACTGGTAGTGTCAGGACCTCCCCCAACCTTTCCTTTTGTAGTGAGCCGCGCACTCAAGGCTGACCGCTCATACCTCGCCCCCGACTAATGGTAACATGGACAGTGTCCCTTACGAGAGTGGCCAACGTGGCGAGTTTGTGATGTTGACCGCACTAGTTGGGACACACGCTCCGTGTGCTGACGCCTTTACACTCACAGCCAAGTTTCGCCAGCAAGCCAAGCATCAGAATAAATGATATGTAGTTTCAATAAGAACTGAATTTAATGAAATAAAGTTAAAACACCCATTATATCTATCAGAGGTAAAAGTATAAGGAGATAAAACAGCAATAAAATTAAATACTGATAGATATAATGCTGTGCAATTAAATATAAAACATGATAGTAGAGAGAGGACAGACACAATATGTCGCAAAAATAGCGAACACCTATCAAGTCTTACGAAAAAAAAAAAAAAAAAACAAGAGGTAGGCCAAGACCAACGTATGTTAATAACACGAAAGAAGATATGGGGATAAAAGTGCCGACTGCAGTGGCCGAGCGGTCTGCAGCGTGCCAGTATGAAAGGCCGCTATGGTCAGGGGTTCGAATCCCCCTTCAGGCATGGATATATGTGTCGTTTTTAGTATAAGGTAGTTCGTAAGTAGTTTGTAGGTTTAGGAACTGATGACCCCACAGTTAAATCCCTTAAGCTTAACAAGCATTTGAACATTTGATAAAATCGTATGAAGTATTGAAGAGGATGACAGTGGAGAGATGGACAGAGCTAAATTGACAAGGTGTAGCTCTTAGTTTCTTATGATGGTGGAGAAGGGGCGTGAAAGAGACTGTTGTGCAGTATAGCTGGTCCTGATAAGTTCTGCAGCCTATAAAAATTGTAGCTTTCAGCTTTCCCGGCGTACTGATTGCTTCTGCTGCAAGTGTGTATGCTGATCCGTGCGCCCTCTGCGCTGAAAGCTCGCCGTATCGATATCAGTTTGATTGTCGTCATATTTTAAAAAAGCTATGAACGACGACGCTTTCGCAGAGCACGAACTTTTTCCACAATTGGATTCCACGCAGTGTTTAACTGGAAACCACCATTATGATTTATAAGGGTATCGTTGTCTGACAATCTTATTTCTATAGATTGGTGGATGATAGAGTTCCAAAAGTTTGACGTGGTAGCCACAATTTTTGTATCGTCATATTTTATCTGATGGCTAGTAGAGATGCAGCGTTCGGCGATAGCTGACATACTGGGTTTAAGCAAGCGAGCATGTCTCTGATGCTCCACAATACGGTCTTACACAGTGCACGTCGTCTGACCAAGTGAAGACAAGGTGTGCTCAGGGCTTCTCTCATCAGTCATTACCCGAAGATGGCCAGAACACTCTGCGCCGAAATATTGTACCAGCAAGATACGGACATACGACAGTTTTCCCATAATTTCTTTTTCTTCAATTGTTGTTGTCCGCAGACTGGTTTGATGCAGCTCTCCACGCTATCCTGTCCTGTGCAAGTCTCTTCATCTGACAATACGTTCGGCAACCTACATATTTTTGAATCTGCTTACTATATTCGTCCCTCGTTCTCCCTCTACTATTTTTACCCCACACGCTTCCTTCTAATGCTATGTTGGCAATTCCTTGATGTCTCAAAATGTATCCAACAAATCTATCCCTTATCTCCCCGATTCGGTTAAGGGTCTCCTCATTAGTTACGTGATCTACCCATCAAATTTTCAACATTCGTCTGTAGCACCACATTTCAAAAGCTTCTATCATTTTTTTATGTGAACTTCTTATCGTCCACGTTTCACTCCCATACAACGCTACACTCCAGACAAATGCTTTCAGAAAGGACTTCCTAACATTTAAAT
Source organism: Locusta migratoria (assembly GCA_026315105.1). Lineage (NCBI taxonomy): Eukaryota > Metazoa > Arthropoda > Insecta > Orthoptera > Acrididae > Locusta > Locusta migratoria. Next base: position 224,026,147 of record CM048751.1, on the reverse strand, counting down.
TAATGTTGGAAGTCAACAAATTTCGCTTCTTCAGAAACGCTTTTCTTCCCATAGCCATTCTGCCTTTTATATCTTCTTTACTTCGGCCATCAGAAATTATCTTGTTACCCAAATAACAAAATTCATGTCCTACTTTTATTGTCTCATTACCTAATCTAATTCCTTCAGCATCGCCTCATTTTCTGACATTGCATTCCAATACCTTCGTTTTACTCTTGGTTACGTTCATCTTATATCTTCCTTTCCAGATACTGTCCACTCCATTCAATTGCTCTTCTACATCTTTTGCAGTCACTGACAGAATTACTATATCATCGGCAAACCGTAAACTTTTTTATTTTTATTTTCCCTGAACTTTAATGCCCTCTCAAAATTTCTCCTTCCATTTCTTTACTGGCTGTTCAATGTACAGATTGAACAAAATTGGGGAAACCCTGTCTTACTCCCTTCCCAACCTTTGCGTCTCTTTCTTGCCCTTCGACTCTAATAACCGCTGCTGTTTTTTTTATTGTTTTTTTTTTTATAGTTTGAATGTAACTCTTCGCTCCCTGTATTTTACCCCTGCTGCCTTCAGAATTTAGTAGAGTGTATTCCAGTCGACATTTTCTTCAATTAAAAGACAGAAATAACCGAAATCTGCCAAACTGTCTGCTGACAAGAATATTTTCCGCCTTTAAAGAACGCACATCTGACAGAATCAGCCGAAAATCGGTTGTGTTGGCAACACTGACCGCAGTTATACATCGACAATATTTACGCTGAATTTGAAGCGTAGACATTTACAAGATCAAACTACTGCGTACGGTGGTAGTCGAAGGCGAGCTGCACGCGCCGCCACTCGCCTGAGACAATCGTTGCCGAAAACGGCAGCTGAAGAGAAGTCTCTAAGCCATCCCAGGCAGGCTCCATAGCTGTCCTTAACGCAACGGCTGCTACTGCTGCGAACCCTGTATAACAATCGGAGGGGTGGGGTGGGGGGCGTTATGGTGGTGGGTGGGAGAGGTGAGGGAATGGTTGGAGCAGGCAGGGCCTCCTCAAGCCGTCGCCTAATCGCGCGCATTGTCTACCACGGCGTGCTCTCCCCTCCTCCAGCCACTGTACTTAGTGAGCACCGCCGCCGCCAGATCTGGGGCTTAAACGCGGAAACCGCGCGCTTAACGCTGGCCGCCTGCCTGAAGGCCCCGTGAATCGGGCTCAAGTAATAGCCAACAATTATTGTTTAGGCGACCGCCGAATATCTGCTCCATTCACAGACTACTTCGGTGCACAACTACACCAAAGAAGACGAAGTGAACACTCCAGTATTCAATCCAAGAACAGCTGCCAGCATGCGAAACTTAGAAGTAGATGTTCCTGGAGTAGTATAACAAGTCACTAAACAAAAATAAATCTTCCGGACCAGACTGTATACCAACTAGATTCCTCTCAGAGTATGCTGATGCAATAGCTCCGTACTTATCTATAATTTACAACCGATCACTCAGCGAAAGATCCGTACCCAAAGACTGGAAAGTTGCCCAAGTTACTCCAATATTCAAGAAAGGCAATAGGAGTGATCCCCAAAATTACAGGCCTATCTCTTTGACGTCGATTTGAAAGAGGATTTTGGAACATATACTTTGTTCTAATATTATGAACTACCTCGAAGAGAACGACCTATTAACCAGTAGTCAACACGGATTCAGAAACTATCACTCTTGCGAAACACTGCTTGCCCTTTATTCACATGATGTGTAAAGTGCCATCGACAAGGGATCTCAAATCGATTCCATATTTTTGGATTTCAGGAAGGCTTTCGACACGGTACCCCACAAGCGGCTTCTTATGAAATTGCGTGCTTATGGAATATCTCCCCAATTCTGCGACTGGATTCACGATTTTCTATCAGAAAGAACATAGTTCGTTGTAATTGACGGTAAATCATCGAGTAAAACTGAAGTGATATCTGGCGTTCCACAGGGAAGCGTTATAGGTCCCCTACTCTTCCTCGTGTTTATAAACGATTTAGGAGACAACCTGAACAGCTCTCTTAGACTGTTCGCGGATGATGTTGTCGTTTATCGGTTAGTGAAGTCAACAGAGGATCAAAAGCAACTGCAAAGCGATTTAGACAAAATTTCTGCATGGTGCGAAAATTGGCAATTGACACTAAATAAAGAAAAGTGTGAAGTAATACACAAGACCACTAAAATAAATTCGCTGAACTTCAATTACGCGATAAATCGGTCAAATCTTAAGGTCGTAGATTCCACCAAATACCAAGGAGTTACAATTACGAACAACTTTGACTGGAGAGAACACATAGAAAATATTGTAGGGAACGCGAATCAAAGGTTACGTTTCATCGGCAGAACGCTTCGAAGATGCACCAGCTCCACCAAAGAGACTGGCTACATCACACTTGTGCGTCCTCTCCTGGAGTACTATTGCCCCTTGTGGGACCCTCACCAAGTGGGACTGACGGAAGACATTGAGAAGGTTCAGAGAAGGGCAGCTCCTTTCGTTTTATCACGTTACGGGGGGGGGGGCGTCACGGAAATGTTGCACGAATTGGGGTGGAAATCATTAAAAGAAAGACGTTATTCATTGCGGCGTGATCTGTTTGCGAAGTTTCAATCACCGACTTTTAGATCTGAATGTGAAAATATTTTGCTAGCATAACCTACTTAGGGAGACATGACCATCCCAATAAAATAAGAGAAATCAGATCGAAAACGGAACGATTTAGATGTTCTTTCTTCCCGTACGCTATTAGAGAATGGAACGGTAGAGAAAAGTGATGAAAGTGGCTGATGAACCCTCTGCCAGGCACTTGAATGTGATTTGCAGAGTATCTATGTAGATTTAGAAAAGGACTCCTTGATTTCAAAATTAAATATCTCGAAAACAAAGATCGATAGAGGAATGCAGTAAACGGTATGTTTATTGTGAAAGCTGTAAGAAGTTGATACAGCAGTTTGAAATAATAGTAACAAAAGCTGCAAACAGATGGCGCTGTACGCTGTACAGCTCATATTAGCATACATAAGTGAATAATCGTATAAAAACGCTCTTTGCAAACAATCACATCTCAATGTTTCCAAAATGTTCACCATTGCCACTACAGAGGTGGCGCAACCGAAGAATGAAATTCGCTATCACATTTCGTAGTGTCTCAACCGAAATGGATTCACATGCCACAGATATCGGCGATTGAAGCTCGTCCAGCTTAGCCGGATGCTTCGAGTAGACCATGTCTTTCACTCTGTCCCACAGAAAAAAAAATGTAACAGGGAGTCAAATCCGGCGAATATGGAGGCCAATCCATGCCTGCACCAGTAAATTTGGGATATTCCAAAGCAATGACTAGATTCCCGAAGTATTCCTCAAGAAATGGAAACACTTGTTCGGTCCGATCCTCAAACGCTTGCTGTGTGGCGACAAATTGTTCCAAAATTGCAACGTAACGTTCAACAGTGACCGTTTCTCGAGTGGAAACAAGGGCCAATAGTGCCTCTGCTGCATACTGCAGCCCACACAGTAACTTTAGGAGAATACATGGGTTTCGCTTCACACCAATATGGCTTTTCGGAACCCCAAAATCGCCATTTCTGCTTATTTACGTATCCATTCAGGTGAAAGTGTGCTTCATCTGTAAACCAGATGCAGCCAACATCAAATCCTTCACTATCAATCATTGTGAGCATCTGATTTGTAAAGGCAACGCTTTGTTGCACAGGTCGTACGGGTATGGCGTGGTGCGTTTGAATTTTGAATGGAAACATTTGTAGGCTCTTTCTCAGTCTTTTCTGCGTGCTGGAACGCTTCAAACCAGTCGCAGATGCATTTCTACGGACGGATGACATTAGATTTCGCTGAATCATTCAAGAAACTTTGGCGATATTTTTAGGCATAACTGCGGTTTGCTTGTGGCCAACATGCCCCACTAGATCATCAGTTACGCTGCCTGTTCGTTGAAATTTTGTGAAGAGCGTACGAGTGGCTTTCGCATCGGGTCGTTTTCGAACATTAAATCGTGCTTGAAAACTTCGCCTTATTGCCGTAGGACACTCTTCTAACCTGTGGTACTCAGCACCAGAAAAACGTGTTGTTCAATGGAGTAAATGGTATTTATCTCTTCCTTCGGTACGCTAATCTCCTTTCACGTTTGAATAGTGGTACTGATCGCTCTGGGCTTCGGATCACTATTTGTACTAGGCATTACGTGTGGCGCTTACAGCGCTACCTGTTAGCAGCTTTTGTAACTATTATTTCAAACTGCTGTATAAACTACTTACAGCTTTCACAATAAACATACCCTTTACTGCATTCCTCTAGCGATCTTTGTTTTCGATATATTTAATTTTGAAATCAGGGAGTCTTTTTTGTCTGAAGCAATGATGACGTCATCATCCAGTAGGGTACCCTTAATGAAGGCGGGCGTGCACATCAACTTCTTAAGTGGTAGCAGCTTCCGCACCCATTTTGGTTCCAAGCCGTGACACCGTGACCTCCGCAAAGGCGGGGCTTTTTTATTCTTGCTGTTATTGTTTCGAAATATCTTGTGCTTCATTTCTAATATACATTTCAAATGTAAGTAAGGATTTGGATTAAAAATTAATCTAGTCGCAATAACTTCAACATGGTTTGAGAAGTCGTTCAAAATATTTTGTGGTATATGCGCGCCAGCGTGTGTAACCTGAGCATTTTTTTTTTTTTTTTTTTTTTTTTTTTTTTTTTTTTTTTTTTTTTTGCTTTCAACTTCTCATTTCTCTCTTTAAGTAAATACCTGTAGGTTACAGGAGACTCGTAAATCAAAAGTAACACAATAAACTTTTCACACCTACGCAGGTTTCTTAGGAAAACTAAGAGACAAACGTTGCCGATTTATATGGCACCAATGTGTTGTAAGAACTACAATAGGGTTAATATAAAGTATACTAGTCACACTTATCCGATAACTTATTCAGAAATAAAGCTTGACGACTGCATGAAGTGCTGCTGTGTCAGTGAATAACTAAACTCCGTTGAAGAGTCGCGACCAGTGATCTCTATACAACTTGGATTAATAACTCTGACCTCTGAGCACAGAATTGTTGTGTTTCCTCACATTCATATGTTTTGTAAGCCATTTCGCATTTTCCGCACGTTCTAACTTGGCGAATGAATTTCCATCATTTTGTACGTGACAAATAAAGGTTACTTCCTTCTTGTTTTGCACTTCATTTGAATATGCGATCCAATGCACCGGTTCGAGAGCGGAACTGAAACGTGTTCTTCCTTCGTATTCTAGGAACAATAGGTAGCAAGCATGATGTTATTTTCTTTTTTTTTAATTACTTTATTGATATTATCATGATATTATTTGGGAAACATCGAAATATGATCATCTATGGGTGGCACGCTGGGAGATGTGAACTTCAATTTCCACGATGTACAGACGTGAGTGTTCGCGACAGTATATGTTAGACAACAGTTTATTTCCGCACTATACTACCTTTACGTTGACGTTCACCTCTCAGAGCGTGCAAGCAACAATGTCCATATTTAGTGTCTTTTCAGTTAAAACATGGTAGCAACAAAATTATACTAGAACACAAAAAAAGTTTCGATTCTGCTATCATATCTTCCATTTACACGCTATGTTATTGTACATATAGTGTCCTTGTGTTTGTGAGTTTGTATATTTGTATTGCATAGAAATCAACAATTGCGTTCCAATCTTGATGAAATTGTACACACCGTACCTTAAAATCAATAGGAAGATCACTTTGACTGCAAAGATCACGTACAACACATAGCTATGGATATATGACATCAAAAACAATTAAATGAACGATGAACTACTGCATCATGGGACCTACATAGTTGCACATCTCCTTCAATACCTCAGGACCAATTGCAATAAAATCTGGTGCACACACTTCTTACCGCGGAGGAACTATTGCTTCAAAGGCGGTGATGGCAACAGGTCCCTATTTAGTGCCTATTTTATTTTAATATTCATTTTCGTTGAGAAGACAGGGAGAACTTGTACGTGTTGGATTTCGCTTGGCATTCGATATCTTGAGCGATTTTAGCTATTCATAATGAAAGGACGCTGGAGTGTATATCCCGATTTTCGCTTTCCTTTATTCTCTATTTTGTATTAAATCTTACCGGGTGTAATGTGTAGCGGAGAGCCATATGGCACTGCAGGAGTTTCACACTCGGGTTATGTAGTCAGCCTGTTTACTGGGTCGCCCGATTCTGAGAATCTGCACTCAAAGGGGCTCCTCTTCTCTCGCCTGCTGGGCAGACACGTGCTGTTAGCAAGGGTGGAGTGAGGATAGATACCGTTTGCGAAAGCCCACCACTCTGCCGGCCTCTGGGGAAGTGGATCACTTCAAAAGGGCTTAGAGCTCGTTGGGTCGTGCTCCTCTACAGGGTACTGTGGGCGCCGTAAGGCCTCTGCGTGTTTGTGTCTGTATAGTCCACACACCACATTGGTGGTCAAGCGTGCGAAACTAATTTCGGTCCCTAGAATCCATACTCCCGGAATCACTTGGGAGAGTACACAGTTCGTGACGAACGGCACAGCCGATTTCCCATGGGTTAGCGTGAAGGTTTTTCTACGGCGTCTCCTCTCCTCAGGAAGTTGTGTCGAAAGATGCCTAATGCAAATGTTTCTTAACTGGCTTCGAAAATATCACATACTTCGGCAGGTTCACTGCCCATGAGGGGTAGATATCATGAGAACGATTTCGCAGCGGAGCAAAAGTAGCTGGCACCTTGCGAATAGCTAGTCGTTTGGAGAATATATATTTTTCCGCTGCTTGTCTTTCTGTCAGCCAATTAAAGGCTTCTCCAGATTGGCGTTTGCTCGAAGGGTAGGCGTTGCGACCAGGAGTGTCTCCAGAGAGCTGAATCTGGTGAAAATACTGAGATTCGACTGGCAGACTCCGCTGAGGAAGGTTGTGTCTAGTCTTAGCTGCAATTAGGACCTGCTTGTCGGACTCCATACTAAAGCGCGCGCCACGTAACTTGACGGGTGAGGTCTGGATGCGCAGAAGCACAGGTAGGCCTACGTCACGTCACGTGACCTGCTGGCCAATAGCCGTCAGTCAGCCATTGCGTGCGGTCGAGTTCGTGTCGTACTGTGCGGAGCGACAACTGCTTTTGGCAGAAACAGGATTCATACCTGAAAGTAAATTAATATTTAAGTCATCAAAGACGAAGCATTCAGAAAACTACCATTCTGAAGTGACTTACGCAGTCTGCAGTCAGTGGTTTACAAGTCAACTGCTTCCATACCTGACCGAGAATTCTGTTATCGTTATGGACAATTCAAGTGTGCACTCTGTGCAAGTGAACAGAGCTCCTACTTCAAATACCAGAAAGGACGAAGTTATTTCGTGGCTAACATCTAATGGAATTCCTCACAGTGCGTCAGAAACCAGGGCAGAATTGCTCATGCTCGTAAATGCGTACAAGCCCAAATACCGCACTTACGCGATAGATAAACTTGCAAGACAGCATGGCACCGGGTAGTAATAAATCACGAAATGTGAAACACTTTGCTTTGATCAGTAAGCTCTTGCTTGATGGGCCTCAGTCTAAGAAGACTGACCATGTGTCGCTTGTAACGTTTTTAGATAGTCTCCTTGTCTTGTACAATGCCAAACATATACAATTATTCTATCAGTCCATGTGATATGTCACTTAAAGTCATTGATAAAGTATTTTAATAACTGCTTCGAAAAATCCAGATTTCAAGATATAATTAACGGAAAAATCTAAAATTTGTCAATTTGTAATTTATTACTTTTTTATCTTCACAATTAATTTACTTTGAATTCGTAATCTGTAGTGAACGTCTAATGTGGTTTTTCAGTAATAATGGATACATTAATGTCCCTAGAAGAACTGTGTATATAATTTACAGATATTTCGTGTTAATCGACTGAGCTACGAAATGAATTTCTGTGCTGCTCAGAAAATTATGCCCTACCGTGTAAACATGATAGGTACAAGAGAAAGAGACTCATAAATACTCGTAAATGCGCCACAGTTTTCCCAACAATCAAACGAGCGTTGTTTTTCTGCATTACACTTTTTATACAGCCGTGTGTGTTCAAGACTCGCAGCTCGACATTTCCTTGCGCTTGTATGCCGATGTAACTTTAAAGCTAAGCGGCAGTTCGCAGCTGACTGCGAAATGGAACGGGGCGCAGCTAACGCACAGTCCGGCTACGCTGCAACGGCAGCTTCCCCCACCACTACACAGCTACCTGCGCAGAAGAGCCAGTCCACCCGCCAAGTTATGTGGCGCGCGCTCTAGGAGATCCAGCACTTAGTTTTTCGGCTGTGTTGGATTCGTGGACTCTCTTGTATCCATCTTCAGTTCGACGCTGCGTGCCAAGAGATCACCGAGCTTCCTCAGCTGACACGCTTGGTACCGTATTGCTAAAATCTTGCCGGGACTTGTGAGGGATCTGTGTGCTGGTTTTGAGAGAACTAAGGTTTTAGTAATTAAATATTTATACTTAAGAAACTTCCTGGCAGATTAAAATTGTGTGCCGGTTCCGGCACACAGTTTTAATCTGCCAGGAAGTTTCATATCAGCGCACACTCCGCTGCAGAGTTAAAGTTTCATTTATACTTAAGTTTTTATTTTTATTTTATTTTTTATTTTTTTATCCACTTAGACTTATCCATTGTTATGTTACATTTTTGTCTTTCTTTTGAAAAATAAATTCTCGTAAAAAGTACTCTTTGAAATTAAACATTTATCCATATCACTTTTTGGAGGCGTTCTTATATGAAATCATTACTATTACCATAGTTTCTAATCAGCTCACATCTGACGCCAGTGAGCTTAGTTTTTATCAGACAGGAAAATATTTCCATGTCTGCGGACTGAAGGCCACAACAACAACAAGTTCTAATATATTGTTAAGTCGTTTTCACTATAGTATTGTTACTTTATTCGCTCTTACTTTACATCCTATAGTTTTCTTTTTCGAATGCTTCTGTCATTAATAACGTGTAATTAAGTGCAAAGCAGGACTGCTGATTGGTTCGTAAGAAGGGAGCTCGTCTAACCACTAGCCACTGTGGGGATATTTTGAGGTAACCAATGATAGCGGTTACGCTACAACGTGGGATGAATCTGAGGACTAAACAACGCACCTTCTGTACCAGTTCACTGACTGATGGCTTAAAATTAGCTGCCGAGAAAGATTTTCCCAGTTTTTGCATTAAATCTTGGCCGTATCTTCCAATTTCTTTTTCTTTATTGTGTTTTCACTTCTCGTAAATGGGGCTGGCTGTCAGCGCACGCAGGCGCTCTTCAGCCGAGAGATACAGAGTAACACAAAGGGACTGCACAAAGAAAGTAAAGGTGACAAAATTAGAAGGTCATTAACATTATATGGTGATAGTGTTGAAGAAACGGTACATGAGATACATGGAGAAAAGTATGCAATATTTATGCAAGGAGACGGTAGCATTGAACAAAAAAACACAGATGAGATGGGTGGAGAGGGGGGGAGAGGGTGGTGAGGGCGTTTGAAAAATCTGGTCACTTTAAAACGCACACGGCGTCGGCTGCACGTTGGCTGTTTGCTGTTCGTTTTAAAAAACACACTTATTATTAAAACACACACAGACATAGCACCAGAACAACATGACAGCGATGAGTGGTAGGGAGGGGAGAAAGGGGAGGAAATAGGGTTGGGTTTTTGAGGAGAATCAAGGGGAGGGGAACGAAGAGGGGCCACACGGCTGGTGCACTGCAACGACGTCTGTTCGATGGATTGCTAGTAATTGAGTATGACAGTGACTGATCATGCGCGATTTCATCATCACGCCGTCCGCACACAAAAGAGATATTAAATTTGTTCAAAATGGTATACATACAACTGAAGAAAGAGAAGGTTCTTGTACGAAATAGGAACCTAATTTCATCTGAAATGTCAAGATATATGAAACTATGATTGTCTGGTTCTTAAAATATATTCGAAATATTTCGTAGAAAATTCTCTCGGTTGTTTTGTAAACCATAGATATAGTTTACTAGTCAGCTGTAAAATAAGATATCGATTTACAAAGTAGAACACACAGTTTCCACTTCATACAGTGTTAGGGCTCATAATCAATTCATATAATGTCTTCAGTAAATCCCGTAATAATCTTCAAAAATATAATTCAGTGCAATATTTAAATTTTCTGGTTTTCTAATGTCAGAAATTACTCTATTCAACACACTGGAACTTGAAGTAAAATTCCCAGTTTTATAATAAAATAAATAGAGTCTGAGAACAGAGAGACTCCAGATAGTAACTGAAGCTATTTGTGATATACATAACTAGAAAACTTTTGTAATAATACTAATAATTCCTGTTTTCTTATTTAGTTAATTGTGACGGTTAGCAACGGCGTCCCTTGACAAGATCTTCTCTTGTTCCGCAGCTGTCGACCCGCGACGTTTGGTAGCCAGCTATGTCATCTATGGCACCGGCAGAGAAGTTGTTCTTCTCGTGGGTTACACCGTTGTCACCGCACATGAAACAAAAGTAAACAACACATATTGTTTTCAGAATCATTAACATTAAAAATAACTAAGAACAACATAAATAAACATGGCTTTACCTTTAAAAATGAGCTGATGTAATGCTGTATCAGGGATAATAAATCGTTCCATTACACTGGGAGGAGGAAAGTGAGGCAGGTTGTCCCAGGAATCCTGGAGGGATGGGGAGGTTTCTGGAGGGACAGTGAAGAGACGAGTGGGGTTGGAGATACAGGAAGTAAAATCAAATTATACTACTACATACAAATATGATTTTCAACAATTATTATATCACATAAAGAAAACTCATGATTAATAAAAATCAAAATAAATAAACCAACAACAACGTTGCCTATTATATCAATAATCTCAGTAATAGGTTTAATCTGAACATCAAATCTTATATTATTTTTCTAAGACCTAAAGTTAATAAAACTAATAACTTTCAAAGTTAGTTAAAAGTTACCTCGGCCCTTTGGGAGGGGTAGTGGGAGGGAGGGAGGAGGAGGATCACAGCTGGTAGGAAGGATAAATTCTCATGCAGAGAGCATCATCTGTGAGGGGAGGACGCGGAAGTGCAAGAGAGAATACGGAAGGTGGACAGATGGACGGAACACAATGAAGAAGGCGCAGCAACAAACGAGCATCTGTTAGTAGGGGATGGGCGAGACGGTTGGCCAGATCTAATTTGCAGGAGAGGTAGCAGAGTCGGAGAAGTTCATTGAAGAGGACAAGGCGCGGGCAGGGGATGAGAAGATTTACGTTGGAGATAGGGGAGGCAGAGTGCATGGCGTTCTAGGATCTTGAGGGATTTGTAGAAGGATGGAGGGGATGGGCGGAGATCCAGGAAGGATGGGCTAAGAAAAGGATGGGGTGGATGAAGGATTTGTTTATATAAAGGACTGTGGAAGGGTGTAGACCTTAAATTCGGCCAATGATAAGTTTCAGGAGGCTTGCTCTTGGATGGCGTAGAGTTGGGAAATCCGCGAAATGGTATCGACAGTGGTCACTCCTAGTGATTTAAGAATGAGGTTAAGGCTGATGGGGCCACCATGTAGGGTGAAGTAAAAGTTAAGGGGACGGAAGGAGTGGGTGGTTTGACCAACAATGATTGTTTGGATTTTGATGGGATTGATAGAGAGGGACCACTGGGTACATCAAGTGGCAAAGATATAGAGATAATTCTAAATTTAAACGCGAGAAATTATCCACAAACTGTTTCTTTTGGTTTGCGTGATATCGTTAGTGGCTCAAGCAGCAAGCGCATGAAGCAGCTAGGTGGGGGGACTTCTCCCACCAGCTCCATGCTCAAACCACGCCGCTCAGCCGTCACTGGGAGCGGACGAACTAAAAGAACGAACTAGTTCGCGCCAGAGCCGCGAACTAAAGTGAGCGCTCCCGATCGCGAACTATTATGCGCAAGTCTACTCCGTGAAGCACAGTTCGAGAAACTCTGATCTAACAAGGGGAGGCCGCCAATTGTGAAGTTCAGATTCGATTCATACTGTGCATAATTAAAGCGTATGGCCAGAGGTCTAATTTGGCAAAGCACCAAGATGCACTTCTCAGGCGTTGTCGAGAAAATCGACAGTTAAAAAAACCGTTGCAGTGAAATACTCTCTACGACTAACAATTTTCTACAGCGGCGTGGCGCAGCGGCAAGCGCTCGGGTTCGTAATCAGCAGGTCGCCGGATCGAATCTCGCGGGGAGCAATTTCTTTTTTATTGTTTGTTTCTTGTTATTCTAATGCATACACACATACACACACATTCCCGACAATCATTTTCAACAGTTATGCATATAATAAGTTGATTGAAAGTCGTTTGTCTTGGACAAACAATACTTTAAATAAAACACCATATCACAAATAATATTCAAGTGGATACAATTTATTGAAAAGTTTGGTATACACTCGCACATAAATAACAATTAGTGAACAGAAGAAGCTAGAGTATCGCACGAACCAGAATGATAGTTCTCGCCGGCCGCGGTGGCCGAGGGGACTGAGGCGCTCCAGTCACGGTGTGCACGGCCGCTACGGTCGGGGTTGGAATCCCCCCTCGGGCATGGATATTGGTGCCGTCCTTAGTCTTAGCTAGTTCGTAAGTAGTTTGTAAGCTTGGGGTCTGATGACCCCGTAGTTAAGTCCCATAAGTTCTACAAACATTTGAACATTTTGATAGTTCTCATAGAAACGTGGAAATCTGATAACAGCACGACATCGAGCACATCTGATAAACGATGCATTTTTACAAGAACAATTGTTTTCTAAACTATCTGTTGGGAAACACACCTGATTGTCATTCTGAATAATTGTTCTATCGTTCGTCAGGTTTGATGCATATCACGCGTATCGTATCATATCGGCAATTGGTAGTGGACGATGGATTGGATATTTATACAATCCTCTCTGGAGTTGATGTCAAGGTTTCGCTCGATTAAAAAAGGACAATTTCGAAGGTTCTTGATCAAATTTTTTACCTACCTGTACATAGAGGGTGTTTCACTGTGTTTGCCTCTGTAACTTATAAAATAATAGGTGACGGGAAATTTTAATGCGGTAGGTCAACACAAGAAATGTTACACTTTCTGCGGACCTATGGACATAGTTTAATGTATCATTTTCCAAATAGTTACACCATAAAGATATAATTTTTAAATGAACAATAGTTTTTTTCTATCGTGCATTGGATCCGTTTAAACCAGCTGCGTTCAAATCAATTTAAACTACATTCCTATCACTGTTAGTTTAGGAGCTACAACCCTTCGAAGTTCCGCGGGCGGAGGCTGCGATAGCGTAGATGACTGGCCGAGTGGCTATCCTCTGGGGCACGGCCCACTGTCTCATGAGCACCAGCCAGTAAGCTACGCTATCGTAGCCTCCGCCCCCTAAACTTTGAAGGGTTGTAGCTCCCAAACTAACAGTGATAGGAATGTAGTTTAAATTGATTTGGACGCAGCTGGTTTCAACGGATCCAATGCACGATAGAAAAAAACTATTTTTTAATTTAGAAAATTATATCTTTGTGCTGTATCTCTTTGGGAAATGATACAATAAACTATATTCATAGCTCCGCAGTAAGTGTAACATTAATATTTCCCGTCACCTATTATTTTATAAGTTACACGGGCAAATACACGTAGTGAAACACCCTGTATATATACTTGAATTACAAAAAACAAATAATTAGAAAATGTTGTATGCCGCGATATTCGATCCGGCGATCTTCTGACGCTTTCCGCTGCGCCACGCCGCTGTAGAAAATTATTAATCGTAGAGAGCATTTAAACGCAACTGCTTTTTTTTTTTTTTTTTTTTTTTTTTTTTTTTTTTTTTTTTTTTTTCAATTGTCGATTTTCTCGACAACGGCTGAGAAACGCATCTTGGTGCTTTGCCAAATCACACCTCTGGCCATGAGCTTTTATTATGCGCAGTATGAATCGAATCTGAATTTCACAATTGGCGGCCTCCCCTTGTAAATGAACTTCGCTCATGCAGTCTCGTTAAAACGTGACGGTCACTGGCCGACTGGCCACTATACGGATTCTCTAGCTGCGGCAACAGTAGAACCCCGCGTTACAAACGTCAACAAACGAGTAATTCAAACCGGACTATAGAGCACAGTGCTTTCGCGAGGCCTAGTACAAATTCGCCAGTGCAGCCAGCGCCACTTCGGCCGCATCCTGCATTAGCCGCTGCCACGTAGAGCGGAACGCCGGCGGTGTATAAGAGCAGCGGCCGGCAGCCGGCAGCCGGCACGCAGGCCCGTTCGGCGGCGCTGCTATTCGGTTAGCCGGCGTCCGGAAGCTTTTGTGCGGTGCGCGGACAGACGTCGGCGGCCGTTTGGCCGGCGGTAATCGGCCGGCCGGAATCTCTGTGAGGGGCCGCGGTCGGACCGGCGCCAGGCGCCTATTGTCTGCGCGCGCCGATAACACAGGAGGGAGCGCCGGGTGGCTCACTGTGCGTGTCTCACAGTCCGACCAGTGGCGGAACTGCGAGGCGTGGTATTTAAGTAGGTTCCGTTTCAACATGACTACACAACGGAAGGTTATTACAAGAAAGTAAATTTATTTACTAGCCATTAAAATTGCTACACCACAAAGACGACATGCTACAGATGCGAAATTTAACCGACAGGAAGATACTGTGATTCACACAAGGTTGGCGCCAGTGGCGACGACTAATACGTGCTGATACGAGGAAAGTTTTCAACCGATTTCTCCAACACAAACAGCAGTTGCCCGCCGTTGTCTGGTGAAACATTGTTGTGATGCCTCGTGTAAGGAGGAGAAATTCGTACTTATTGTATTGGTGAGGTGTCTGTTCTTTCGCCACCTGCGGTGGCCGAGGAGACTGAGGCGCTCCAGACACGGTCTGCACGGCCACTACGGTCGGGGGTTCGAATCCCCCCTCGGGCAGGGATATTTGTGCCGTCCTAGTTCGTAAGTAGTTAATAAGTAGTTTGTACGTTTAGGGACTGATGACCCCGTAGTTAAGTCCCATAGTCCATACAAACATCTATTCTTTCGGACGGACACCAATACAATAAGTGTTTAAACGCGACGACGGCGTTAGCTTCAGTTATTTCGCCGCAGATGTGGTCATACGTCCGACCTCGTACGGGGATCCGTAATGGCGACTGTAAGAGGGCATGGATGATAGGGGCGCTACATACATAGCGTGCGACGTGTAGGAATTTGAGACGGACGGGGAGGCGAGCAAGGGTGGCCAAGTGGTTGAGGCGACCGTTGGCCCGAAGCGGGAGACCCGGTTTAGATTCCCGGTCCGGTTCACATTTTTGTCGCCATTGCTTAATATCAATGCCCAAATGCGGCCACTGTCAATCCTTTCTTTCCTGTCCTTCTTTCTTCCCTTCCTTTATCATTTGCAAAAAGAAATGCGTAGCATCACGTTTCCGACTTACATAAAGATCGTTTTGTAGGCTATCGCGATTGCGGTATATCATATCGCAACGTTGCTGTTGGCGTTGGTCGCGATCCAATGACAGAAGAATATGAAATCGTTGTGTTCAGGAGGGCAATACGGAACGCCGTGCTGGATCCCAACGGTCTCGTATCACTACCAGTGGAGATGAGAGGCATCTTATCCGCATGGCTGTAACGGATCGTGCAGCCACGTCTCCATCCCTGAGTCAGCAGATGGGGACGTTTGCAAGACAACAACCATCTGCACGAACATTTCGACGACGTTTGCAGCAGCATGGACTACCAGCTCGGAGACCGTGGCTGAGGTTACGCGTGACGCTGCATCACAGACAGGAGCGCCTGCGATGGTGTACACAACGACGTACCTGAGTGCACGAATGGTAAAACGTAATTTCTTCGGATGAATCCAGGCCCTGTATACAGCATCATGATGGTTGTATCCGTGTTTCGCGACATCGCGGTGAACTCACATTGGAACCGTGTATTCTTCATCACCATACTGGCGTATCATCCGGCGTGATGGTATGGGGTGCCATTAGTTACACGTCTCGGTCACCTCTTGTACGCATCGACGGCACTTTGAACAGTGTGTTACGAGTGTTACGACCCGTGGCTCTAATGATTTGAGCCAATATCGTGTCACTGCCATTATATGTGGAGGTATTTTTGAGGAGGGCCGGTCGCGGTGGCCGAGGGGACTGAGGTGCTTCAGTCACGGTCCGCACGGCCACTACGGTCGGGAGTTCGAATCCCCCCTCGGGCATGGATATTTGTGCTGTCCTAGTTCGTAAGTATTTCATAAGTAGTTTGTAAGTTTAGGGACTGATGACCCCGTAGTTAAGACCAATAAGCTTTACAAACATTTAATTTTGAGGAGGCACAAGCCACAAAATGAAGAACTACAAGGGCCTCCATCAGCAAGGAAGAAAGGAAGATGTGCGTTTTGTGGCAGAGCTAAGAACAAATTTACAGGTGTAACAAGTTGTTCATGTCATTATTTCATGTCTTCAGATAACTCGAACACTACAACTGAATGTCAAAATTGTGCATTTGGCACTGATAATATCGATTCTATATAAAATCACTGTAGGTGTGTGATAAATTACGTAACAAGTAAATAACACGCTCTGATCTCTTCATGAACGGTATAATTTTTCTCAAGTAAGACGTAATGAATATAATAATAATTGTGGTTTATTACTAGCAAATAATGTGGTATTTAATTACATTTTATTCGTTTTTTTCAAATTTTCTTAAATATCTCATATTTGAACATTATTGTCCGCTTTCGGAATAATGTTACATTTGTTATATTTACACACGTAAGGTAATTGATGATCTAATTTAGATATTAATAAATATGATATTTCTACCTATACATTCAATTATTTATGTCATTACGATTACTTAGTAGTTATATACCAACTTTGAAACACGGAGTACACAGTGGTAGCAAATCTGCACCGCGCTGCTCCTGAAGTTATGATAACTGGCGCTGCCGCCCGAGGGTTAAGGGTCCCAAAACACTGAGTGTCCAGGGGCCCCTGCATGTCTTAAGACAGCCCTAGGTGGAACGCCTGTTCTCACGAATCCTCGCTTCAACTGAAGCCACCAAATCGTCTGAATTAGAATAAGGGCGACGCCAGCGTTCCTCATCATGGACGTTGGCCACGCCCATCCTTTGCAATTCAGCAACCTGGTTGATTCCACTAAAAACAGTTCACAGTTTCACTCACCTCGTGGCGATTCTCTTCTTCAGCAGTCCATCCAGTGCTGACCTGACTAAAAAGAAGAACCGTGATTCCACTGCAAAAAGCTGTGTAGAAAAACTAGGTGGAGATTCTTCTTTTCATTCAGTCGCAATTTTCTTAGATTATTTATGAATGATGGGACCTATTGCGTTAACATGATGTTAACACGGGATTTTTTACGATGTAATTATTATTTAAAAGCATTTTTCAGGGTACAGTTCACTGCCAAGTCCGTGCTAAATGGCGCAATAGCTACACCCACACTCCATTCTCACTAGTAAATCCAGTGTTTGGTAATTAATTTATCCTGTCACCAAAAGCGTTCTTAAAAGAGGTGTTCATTTTAATATGCTCGCAAAATCAGTCTAGATAAATCTTCACACATTATTGATTAGCGTAACACGCCATGGGGCTTCAATGTAACATTATATCATAATTTTCATTAAAAATACTGCAATTTCACTACTCGATTGGCGACACGATATACGTACGCATGTTGAAGTACTCTTCAATCCAATAAACGAGTACGTTCCGAAAAATGGTTCCAATAAGTTCGGAGCACAATCATGGAAATGTTAACATTTCCGTGTGTAAACTTCGACTACTCTCTTACACCCGAGCAAACGTAACAGTTCTCCAATGAACGCGTGCAATGCTGTAATCTGATTGGGCAAAGATATTGGCAACCAACCAGATAACGGAGAAAACCCGCGCAATCCCACGCTTTCCATATACGCCTACGAACATTCTAGAACTATATGCAGAAAAAAATGTTGAGAAAATATTAAATAATAAAATATCCACAACTTTAAATAATTAACCATGTTTACATGTACTGCCTGTTTCCGTGTTACCATAAACTGACGAAATATTTATATTCAATTTCCATTAATATTCTCACACATATGGAAAATACCTTACAAACGCGTGACTACGTGAATATTTATCAACTTCTATTTGTCAGCTCACTATCACATTTACGAAAAATTCAGATACATGTACCGAAACACAAAACTGTAATAGAATATTATTATGTTTCAAATATTGCAATAAAAGTTCGTTCTATACATTAAATTGTTCATTTGAATACTGCCTAGACACACGTCTGCAGAGCTGGCCTCTGTCTTTTAAAAGTAACACTACGTACTCAGGCTTCTAGACGCTAAC
The DNA here is from genome assembly GCA_026315105.1 of Locusta migratoria. Taxonomy (NCBI): domain Eukaryota; kingdom Metazoa; phylum Arthropoda; class Insecta; order Orthoptera; family Acrididae; genus Locusta; species Locusta migratoria. Next base: position 224,007,750 of record CM048751.1, on the reverse strand, counting down.
AGGTTGCGCTCCTGCACACCTGACGCTGACCGATACTCCGCCGTCCGTGTCTCACTCACCGGCGCAAAGCAAGCGGAAAAAAAAAACCAGATCAGATACACGACAGTGCATAACCGCTACACTACACCTTGGAGTCTCTAACCCACTTACGCACTTTGCTTTCAGATAGTAGTATCACCACTTCGCAAATCTATCGATGAATTTCTGCGGGAGACTGGTTCCTTGCTGAAAAAAAAATCGTATCACTGAGGGAACCACACACATAGTCTGAAACATTATGAAAGCACAGAACAGACGCGTACAGGTTATCTACAGAGCTGACTCTGAGCACAGCTGTTCCCGAGGCAAGCCGGTACACGACGCACACGCTCGTTGCGGTATGCAAGCGAACTATTGTGTGTCTACAACAAAACAGACCTTACTTAAAAAAAAAAAAAAAAAACACGCCTCGTATCATAGGGCTAGGTGGAACAATGCCCCGGGGCCCCCGAGCTGTAGGGACACCTGGGCCTCCTTGAGCGACGTTCGAATAAAGTTACAGTAGAACGTCGAATTTATTTAACTTTATTTATTTCTCTCACACAGTACCGTCCGTCATCCACCCCTCCCCTCGAACTAAGTGTCACACAGTAGCTGAATTCGGCCACCGTGTGGCGTAATACTGCTTCTAATGGGGCCTTCACGCGACGCTACTCGGTGGCCAAGCTACCACTGTCTACATTAGTGATTCCCAAAGTGGTCTATATAGACCCGCAAGGGGACCACGTCAGTAGAAAAATAATTTGGGGGGGGGGGGTCTACGATAGTGGTTCACATTTAGGAAGGTTCCAGGCAAAAAGGTAGAACTATTCTCACAATGCTGAAGCTTGACCCCTTGTATGTCACTGTTCGCTTCATTGCCTAACAGAGAGAGTGTAGAAATTCTATATTCCGGGTCTCCTGCTGCAGGCCTGTAATCAGCTTTTTTTCTACTCCTTGCCCTTCTCCGATGACCGTGACGAGTATCGGACGCTGCACATGAACGACCAGCAAATGTTTCGTCATTCATCAAGGAATATATTAACATATTGTGGACAGGGTGAATGTGGGCTTCTTCGGTTTTTCTGCATTTCGTGTAGCAGTTCCTGCTGCACAGGGTTTGAGTCGTTAATGATCTTTTTTTTTAACACCCCAGGTGGTCTCGGGGTAGAGCGCTCGACTAGAAACCGAATGGTCGGAATTTTTCACTCTGCGATTTTTCCCAACCTTCACCTCTCAACGATGTGAGGAGTCGCCAGAAACAGTTGCCGGTATTCTTATAGAAAGAAGAAATAGGCTGGAAATTACTGAAGGAGGAGATTTAAGGTTAAACCAAACAAAACTGAAACCAAATATTGATAATTTACTAAAATAGCATTAGCCACATTCCTCCCAGTAAAAGTAGTATGTATCAGTTTTGTTAAATATACATTTGTGTTGAAACTTTATGGCAAATTAAAATTGTGTGCCTTTCGCGGGCAAGCGCTCTACCGACTGAGCTATCCCGACACGACTCACGATGCCGCCTCACAACTTTACTTTCGCCTCCTACTTTCCAAACTTCACAGAAGCTCTCCTGCGAAACATGCAAGACTACACTCCTGGAAGAAAGGATATGGTGGAGACATGGCTTAGCCACAGCCTAAGGGGTGTTTCCAGAATGAAACTTTCACTCTGCAGCGGAGTGTGCGCTGATACGAAACTTCCTGGCAGATTAAAATTCATTCTGGATCATTTGTGTTATTTAAACCAATAAATGTATGATACTTAACATCTTTCTTTTCATTTTTTGTAATTTTCCACTGCAGCATTTTACAGTTATCATAGTTATTAGCACCATATCAGGTGCGAAAACACATATGAAGTTAGGAATTCGTAAATAATTAAGTACATAAAAGGCAGGGGATCTACACACGACAGAAAAAGTTGGCAAGGGGTCTACGAGACAAAAACGTATGGGAACCACTAGTCTTCAACAATCGGCACACTTCATTCGGCGTAGCAGCAGAAGTAGCGGCAGCATCAAAGCTGGTCACACCATCAGCTGTGCCTTTCAATTGTTGGAGCTTGGCAGCTCGGAGCAGAGTGAAGAATCGCGCGCTTCCAAATAATGTATAAATACAGTTACTGTACGGTACTTCTATTGCTAAATAGAAGTGTACAGTACTATTATCCGAATAATTAATTTTCCGGTCATCCATGTCCTCCAATTACTTCGGATAATCGACGTTCTACTGTATATAATATTGTAGTTCAATGAAGGATTTCCGACTTTTAACTTTTTTAAACCTGACAAACAAACCTTAAATGCACAAAGTGAAATCTAAAAGTTATTCCCACCTCAGAATATAAGGTCGATGGGTTGTCCTCTAAGACGTGGGCCCTTGCCACCATTAGTGTTTTGCCGGTTAAGTCGGAGTTGCAATGGCTCCCAGTGTTTGAGAAATAACAGTGAATGGCTCTGAAGCAGTGTGCTTGACAATGCAAGGCGTGACCATATTTGAGAATCAAGTCACTACAATGTATAATTACAGAACGGTATTATTGTTGTAACTCAACTGCAGTGAATTCCCCAAGGGTATGCTCCTTAATCAGAGGTTCCAATGGACTGCTGTAACCAACAGCACTCGAATTCGAGCACTTCGGGGGTTCGAATCCCCCCTCGGGCATGGATGTTTGTGCCGTACATAGTATAAGCTAGTTCATAAGTAGTTTGCAAGTTTAGGGACTGATGACCCCGCAGTTAAGTCCCTTAAGCTATACAAAAATTTGAACATTTTTTAAATTCGCGCAAGAAGAAGAGAACATATGGTTACTTTGTCACATTAGTAAATTTAGCATTCAAGACACTGCCCTCTACCCCACTGTCACGATAGCAAGCGAATATGTCAGTCATTACACTTATTATGTTTTCGTGGCCAGACACTAACGTATACTTCTCTTCATTGTTTATTTTTCGCTAGCTTCAGCCGGCGACTTCATTCACATAGTATGGAGCAACTTCAGAAACTATCCCATGGGGTCGTTTTATTTGAATGTCCTACCCAGGACCAACTTTATCCCTCTGCAAAATTTCATCGAAATCCACCCAGTAATTTTTGCGTGAAAGCATAACAAGCAAACTTTCACGGTTACAATTATATTAGAGAGTACGATTAAATATTATCTGTTGCGTGACAATGCAATTTACGTAGTAGTATTTAGGTTTGTCTTATTATGTCTTCCAGTGGGCGGTGAGGAGGCGATGATCAAGTAGTTTTGCATCTGTATAGTTTTAGGTTAAAGAGGTCCCCAATGTCATTTTTGTCCTGGGGCCCTTGGTAACAAACCTACGCCACTGAGTCTGAGATATCACTCGCAACAGACAATAAAGGAGGTTACATTAAAATGTATAGGGGGTCTTCTAACCGGTCCTATATATTTTTTTCTTCCTCCTCCGTGTTTCCACGGACGACGCACAACAATTTGAGTTTGTACCGCAATAATAGTACACGCGAGGGTAGTAGTTACTCTCCACTGCACTGTGTGAAGAGTAGAAATGCTTAAGTTCATCACCCTGAAGTCTTCTAAAGCTGTCCTCCCACGCCGAAGGTAGCGCATAGGTCGGAGTTCTTGAAGTGTGGCTAAAATTATTAATTCATATTTATCATAACTTTACCGATTTCGCATGTCATCCATCATTAGAAGAGTCTGTTAAAAATTTTACAATCATGAATTATACACAAGTTACAATGAAACTTGACATAATCCAGTAGTGTCATCCATCAGATAATTACAACATTAAACAGACTGATTGAGAACTACGTAGTTGATGTGATAAACTTAACTGAGAGCGAAGTATTCATGGTGTGAAAATGATATATATATTTGACTACCATCACATGATATATCTTTAATAAGGTGTCACGGCGAAATGATACGTAAACATTACGTAAAATGACAATATGGGCCATGAAAACAATAAATATGTATGTCCCATAACAACCTATTTTTGTCAAAGTATAAAATAAGGTAAATTAAATATGGATTAAAACGTAATGTTAGGGTATATAGCACAATGTTATCCTCTGACAAACTAGTACACTTATAATTAACATATGCAGAGGTACATTAATGGATGGTATTGAGCATAGTAATATAACATAGCATGCTTAATAGTATGTACCGATAAGTTTGTAAGTGACCTACGATTAACACATTGTAATCAAGTCTGAAAGAGCATTGCATGAAACAGACAGGTTGACACTGGGCCAGGTAATACAATCGGTAAGGATGACTAGGTGTGTACAGTTATGTATTACAGGGTATATGAAGCTATATTAAATGTGGAAACAGCATTCACTCACAGCAAGTATATATCTTTGATGACATAATTGTATTACAGTACTTGCTGTGAGTGAGTGCTGTATCTACATTCAGTATAGCTTCATATACCCTGTACTACATAAATGTACACACCTGGTTATCCTTACCGCTTGTATTACATGGCCCAGTGTCCACCTATCTACTTCATGCAGTGCTCTTTCAGACTTGATTATAATATGCTGACTGTAGGTCATTTACAAACTTATTGATATACACTATTAAGTATGCTATGTTATAATACTATGCTCAGTACCATCCATTGGTGTACCTTTATACTTTGACGTACAAAGGTTGTTATGCAACATACTTACTTATTGTTTTTATGGTCCAAACTGTCATTTTACGTAATGTTTACGTAATATTTTCAGTGTCAGTCGCTGTGACACCTTATTAAAGATATATCCTGTGATGGCAGTCAAAGATATATCATTTTCACACCATGAATACTTCGATCTCTTTTAAGTTTATCAGATCAACTATGTAGTTCTCGATCAGTCTGTTATGGATGGCACTATTCATGTCATATTTCATTGTAACTTGTGTATAATTCATGACTATAATATTTTTGACAGACTTCTCTGATGATGGATAATATCCGAAACCTGTAAAGTTCTGAAAACAATAAACAGCTGATGATTGACTATGCATTTTTTAAATATATTACGGCTGTCAAGTCACATCTAAATAAGAAATATTTATTCATATTCACGGAATGTGTGACATTAACTGCGAATGGTTACAGGAAAGGAATTCTAATCCAGGTGTCCCACTTTCTTGGGGACACAACGATCACCACACCTGCATTGGATTACTCGAACACGCCACCCGTCGTATACAAATTCTCAACCTTTATCCTGCCCACTATTACTCAAACTCGTAGTTATTTAAACTGATTCCCGAAGGGCTTAAGTTATATATACATATATATGTCCGAAAAACAGACACCAAATATATATAACTTATAGAATTTGCCGAGATGGGCAATGATCCTTTCTTCAGCGCGGAGGCATTCCTAAGCTCTTACTCTTACGGGAATTAGTACAAAGTGACTAGGAGTTTGAGATCTAGTGGGCAGGGTAAAGCTGAGAATTTGTACCTGAGGCGTGATTGAGTAATTCCGTGCAGGTGTGATGATTGCTGTGTCCCCACTGGTGTAGAGGTCAGCGCAACTGCCAGTAAAGGAGATCTAGGTTCGAATCCCGGCTGTGTATACATTTTCAACTTCACCCATTCGCAGTTAATGTCATACGTTCCGTGAATATGAATAGATAATAACTATAGGATCAAAAGTGGCGTACGTTCTTTCGGACATGTTGGCAGGAACTCGTCTAACTGCGGATAATACTGAAGATTCTGGGATGCCAGATATGTATTTAATGAATGCACAAAAATAGCAAAACAGCATTTATATTAACACTCTATACTAATAAAGAGTGCAGCGGGCTGTTTGAGATCCGACCCTTAGAGAGTAGCAGTTTATTCAGCCACTTTACAGATTATCAGACGCAGAATGACTAACTTGCAAACGTACCACACGAAAGAACGACGAAAATATTTCCACTTCTTAAATCACAATAATTTCTCATAAGAGTTTATGTTTATGAAAAGAATGTATGCCTAACTATTTCTGTCTTTCATTATTTGTGCACTGTCACAGATTTTGGGCTTCCTGAGACATCGTTTATGACGAAATTAAGTATTTGTAATCATGTGGGTGAATTGAAGTTCTCAAACAATTTTCGTGATTATTTCCTCTCAGCGTATGTCCTATAGTACGTATGTGCGTACTTTTTTATGCCTTCCTCTCGCTGTCCGCGATTCTGTCTACTTTTGTTTTAATTTTTCCTTTTTTTAAAAGGCATTTACTCGCCAGAAATATTAATTTAAATGCTTTTGTACAGACGATGAATGTGTAATTACTAGAGTCCGAAACTATTAACTCTTTTCAACACTTAAAATTAGTTGTAAGTTTGCCAAACTCTTTAAATTTGCTAGACTGGCAACTGTTTTTATTTGTCGGAGTTGGCTTTCAGTGTAAAGTCACCTTAACATAACGGTTGCGAAACTGTCAGTGACTTTCTAAAACTTCGTAATTGGTAGATACTGAAAATTAAGATTCAACTAAAAGAAGCCATGATGTGGTGAATGCCTGCACTGCGCATTCACATTTGCATATCACTGAGAGAACACGAAGCCTGAAGTCTCCGAGCGCAATAATATTATACGGGAACTAATAAACAGCACATAGGGTGCACAACCCAATGTCCTACGAAATTATGCTCTAGCTCATTGTTTCTCCACAGCAGAATACGCAGCACAGTCTGGCGAAACTCCGCACTCACTAGACAGGTTGACATTGAGAGACAGGGCGCATAATAACAGTCTGCCTGCAGCCAACTCCTGTGAATAAACTTTACCATCTTGCAGGTACAGCACCCCCAAATGTTAGAAGAAGAACAGTGGCAGTAATCTAGAAGAAGAAACAAGAAAACGACCCCGACATCCCAGGCTGAAATCCAGAAAGAGTTTCCTTTGAGCAACGGAAGCGGTAGTCTCAACACCTTCTGATCGTCGAATAGAATTATGGCGAAACGAGACTCGTGCCAGACAATTAAAAACTCTTATAGAAGAACCTGTTCCTGGATACCAGACATGGAAGACCTTGAATACACTACGAACTGGAGTGACACGAAACAAACAAAATCTGATACGGTGGGGGTACATCACTGGTGATGCAACTAGTGAATGTGAAGAACGAAAATATTTTAATCAAGTACCGGTTTGCCCAAAACTGCCGGAAGCCTGTATAATGGGTGACCTGGTACGTGCAAGTGTTTGAGGTGTCAAGGGTGCTGAATACTGGGCCTCAAAGTCCATTTAAAATGGACCTCTGTAATAAATGTGTGTAAATTTTATACAACTTATTTGTCCTGATCACGAAAATAATGGTAATAATCTTTGGTTTCATTGGAGGAAACTGTAGGACAAACTTGAGACATACTTTTTCAACTAGAGAAGATGTGACACCTTCTAAGTTTCCGTGTACAAACGTAGCGTCCTATCAACACGATGATGGTGTTTTTTTTTTTTTTTTTTTTTTTTTTTTTTTTTTTTTTTTTTTTTTTTTTTTTTTTTTTTTTTTTTTGGTAACTTAAAATTTGATTGTGAGCTCACCCTTGAGCAAGGGTGAACGTGTGAAGAGATATCAGACCCGCTCCGCAGTATTTTACAGAATGCCATGTGATTTATTAATCACAGTAGAAAGTGCAAGTATCACTGGAAACTGCTGTCTCTTGAAGTAAAAAAGGTAGATTTGACAGAAATAATGGGTACTCGTTGGTAGTACACTATTTCATTCTCTTCCTTTCCTCATAGCTCTATAGAAGTCCATTGCTTTCGCCGGTAACCACGTATACTTGTCTACAGCACAGTCGGCTTTCAGGAATTTTCTTAGGTTGACAGGAATACAGGAGTGTCTTAGTAGTAAATAAGGAATGAATTAGAACGTGGCGCATGATAAGACAAGTTTTTGCCTATCGCAGTATATATGATCTCATATTTATCGAGCAGCCAGAATCTTATTTCCAAAATGTTCAAATGCTTGTAGAGCTTATGGGACTTAACTACGGGGTCATCAGTCCCTAAACTTACTAACTACTTATGAAGTAGGTAATACTAAGGTCGGCACAAATATCCATGCCCGAGGGGGGATTCGAACCCCCGACCGTAGTGGCCGTGCAGACTGGCGCGCCGCAGAGCGCTCGGCCACCGCGGCCAGCAATCTTATTTCCCACGGAAAGAAACGGTTCTCCTCGCTGTGGATTTTAGGAAACAGAGGCCAACTTAAGCATAACTAATTCTCTGATGCAGATTTGCACTATTCCACAAGAAACCGTAGCATTGAGCAATGACTTTACCAGAATGCTGTTCGTCGCCGAGCAAACTCTTGTGGGTCGCCCTCGCAGCAGATACGCAAGGGCCCCCTGGAGCATTCTTCACCAGGGCGCAGTTCTCGCCCCCATTGGCAGGGCCCGCAATTCCGAACATCGAGATTCCCCAAGCCACATACATTACCACGAAACTAAAAGGGTTTCCAGAATGTGATCCTTATTACATCACATATTCTTATTCGTACCTTCATAGATTCCCTCAGAGCTACTGAAGTCCTCGAGAGATCCAGCTATAATAAAACTATTTCACATGGTGCGTAAGATGTATGAGATAGGCGAAATACCCTCAGACATTAAAAAAATGTAATAATCCCTATTCTAAAGAATGCGGCCGCAGACAGGCCGAGCCGAGCAGAGAGATTTAACATATCGTTTCAACTGCACTGTTCACACCGCCGGCCGGGCCGAGGCGACTCCGTTTCAGAATGTTTAATATTTCCGGCGCGAGCCGATTTGGCTATGGTACTGTGTAGTGGGACAAGGAGCTACATCTGTCACAAACCACTTTATACGCTCAGTTTGTCAGGTTAGCGTTAAAACTGATAATTTGTTTCGTTAAATGTTTGTGATCATGTTATTAAATTTTATAAATTGTGTACTTAAAAGTTTGTATTTGTTTTTCTGTTTCATGTCTCTTCGAGAGCGTCACAGCGCGGTCAGCAGAGTCCTACACGCCGGAACCAAAGATGTGATTGCTGGCCACCAACCGTTGTGAGTCGACGGCCATGTGGCGTAAGGAGGAACTGCAGCCCGTTGTTGCGTCGTGATCGAAGAAGACATTTACTAAAAACAAGTTATTAAGTTTTGTCTTTGTAAAAAGTGATGGCAAAAATTTCTTTGAAAAATGAGTAGTTCCGTTTGTCATGTCAAGCTGTACAGATCTTGTTATATTAATAAATGTGAAAGATTGTTAAAATGTATTCCGAAGAATGAATATTATTGAAGTGTGTAAAAGGTTTAAATGGAAATGAATATTAGTTACCACTGTTATGTCTATGGAGAGTACATTTTAGAAATTTTCTCGAACATTAACAATCTTTAATGGGACTGTACGTTTTCGTAAACGGCGAAGACACGAAAGTTTAATTAGATGTCATCGTTCGTTATTTAAATAGAAGGGTAACCAACTTTAGAAACTTTTGCAATATCTTACGTGAATTTTACTTGCTGGAATCTCTTGAAGGTAAAAACTTAATGCAATTATTTGTGACTCCTGGCTCTTGTGCACATGGACCTAAGTTTTAAATGAAACAAAAATCCTCTTTAAATGTGAGGACTTCTTAGAAAGGAAGAATTTAATAATATTTTTCGTGTGTTAGTGGGCGGTACATCGGAAACGAAGTCTATCCACGGTTAAACAACTGCCCTAAAGAACTTCTAAGCTGTTATAAAAAAGACTCTTAAGTTCTGAAAAAAAGTAAAAACGGAATTAACAGTTTTTCAGGCAGACTCTTACCCAATTAAAGACGTGTGTTCGTCTGTCCCACTACAACTGCTTATGAGCTCAAGTATCTTACGTTTTCAGTCTGTTTTCAGTATACATCAGTCTGCATGATAGCTTTTCTAATAACACTTGTGAAAATATGTTTTAATGTTTTTTTATTCTTGTATTACTATTAATTCTGTATTAAATACAAAATTCAGATTTATATTTATTTATTAGCTCTTTTCATAAGGAAAAACTCTCCTAAATGTCAGTCGAACTTCATGGGATGAGTCCATTACCACCAGTTTCTTACCTGCTTAAAATCCGATGAGTCACTACAGTGTGTGAACTATAGAAATGTAATAACAAAATCAATGTGGACATTAAATCAGTTGTATGCCTCTGCTAGAAGTTATACTTTAGCATGTAAATCCATAGCAGATAATTGTCAATTGTAATCCGTCGTCACTAAAGAGAAAATTGTTCACACTTGTTTACTGGTTATGGATCATTAAAAATCACAAGGGAGCGACACGAGTGGTTAGCGATTCAATTTTTCGGTGCTGCAGTGCTTCACGCTACGCCCAACATCCACCGGGATCGAAGGCTTGCGATTACCGCATGACGCCGTTGAGATACCTCACAGTTACTTATGACAAGATGTAGATATCAGTGCGCATACCACTTCAAAAACTTTCCTGTACTTTTAGCTCCATTTAACTCGCTGTATTGTATGCTCTAAAATGTCTAGAACAGTAAGTTGCCCGCTATTCAACTTTTTCAATACACGATTTGTAAATCAAGCGCACGCACTTCACATGTAGCGTCATTTGAAAACGACTGTTGTGTAATACAAAAAGGTCAATGATTTATTAGAAAGCTACGATGTTTCACTACCAAGTGTCCAAAAATCGGATTTTATTAACCGCATACTTTCATCAAAATCGAGTGAGAAGCGTTACGAAACTAAAAACTCACGTGGAATGAAAAGTAGACATTTTCTTTTTTCACAGGCAAAGCAAAGTTTATAAGTTGATAAAAAGATGTGTTACTAATAGGTATGGCCAAACTTTCAGGAAACATTCCTCACACAAAAAGAAAGAAAATATGTTATGTGGACATGTGTCCGGAAACGCTTAATTTCCATGTTAGAGCTCATTTTAGTATTTCATTTACGCATGAGGCTTCATTCCAATGTGATCAAATTGTAGATTTTCACAATCAACATATATGGGCTGACGAGAATCCGCACGTAATTGTACAATCACGTCATCAACACAAATTTTCTGTGAACGTTTGGGCAGGAATTGTTGGTGATGTCTTGATTGGGCCTCATGTTCTTCTACCTACGGTCACTGAAGCACGTTATCATGATTTCATACAGGATAATCTACCTGTGCTGCTAGAACATGCGCCTTTACAAGTACGACACAACATGCGGTTCATGCAAGATGGAGCTCCTACACATTTCAGTCGACGTGTTCGTACGCTTCTCAACAACAGATTCGGTGACCGATGGATTGGTAGAGGCGGACCAATTCCATGGGCTCCACGCTCTCCTGACCTCAACCCTCTTGACTTTCATTTATGGGGGCATTTGAAAGCTCTTGTTTACGCAAATCTGGTACCAAATGTAGAGACTCTTCGTGCTCGTATTGTGGACGGCTGTGATACAATACGCCATTCTCCAGGGATGCATCAGCGCATCAGGGATTCCATGCGATGGAGGGTGGATGCATGTATCCTCGTTAACGGAGGACATTTTGAACATTTCCTGCAACAAAGTGTTTGAAGTCACGCTGGTATGTTCTGTTGCTGTGTGTTTCCATTCCATGATTAATGTGATTTGAAAAGAAGTAATAAAATGAGATCTAGCATGGAAATTAAGCGTTTCTGGGCACATGTCCACATAGCATATTTTCTTTCTTTGTGTGTGAGGAATGTTTCCTCAAAGTTTGGCCGTACCTTTCTGTAACACTCTGTATAGCGTCAAAAATGTTTACAACGTGATAATCGGAAAAGTGTATTTTCCCTGTTTTGTCGGCTCGGCCCCGTCCGGTGCGGTGAGTGAACACCCAGGCCGATGGCATGTGCCAACCAGGCGTCAGCCGACTCGGCACATCCCGGCTCGGCGCGGTCCAAATGTTCAAATGTTTGTTAAGCTTATGGGACTCAACTACGGGGTCATCAGTCCCTAAACTTACAAACTACTTATGAACTACTTACAAACTAGGACGGCACAAATATCCATGCCCGAGGGGGGATTCGAACCCCCGACCGTAGTGGCCGTGCTGACCGTGACTGGAGCGCCTCAGTCACCTCGGCCGGCGCGGTCCGGCCCGGCCGGCAGTGTGAACGCAGCCTAACATGTACCGCCCCTTCTTCACAGTTATACACTGTGACTGCAATACCCCACGCGGCCGGCAAGCTACATTTCTGAATGTGATATTGGATGAGTGCCAATAGCTTAGTTTATATTGATTTCAATATACTGTTTACATTAGGAAACGTATCTAGTGCCTTAGGAAGGCGGAAGGTGCAGTGGAAAAGTCAATTCTTCCTTTATATTATACTTAAAGAGCAAGTTTTTGTTACAATTAAAAAAAATATCCATTCAGAGTAAAAAAAATATTATAAATGTTCACTGCAAGGTTCTTGTGCTAGATATTAGAAGAACAAAACTGTTCAATGGAAATACTGCAAAAGTTCGAAGTCTAATAAGCACTTCCGTTAAATATTCTCAAAAAATTATATTTTGTTGAGAATTCCTAAGATAATCTTTTTCCATCACAGATATTGCTCACTGAATCCGACGTAAAATATATCGATTAATGGAAGTTATTTCACTGTCTTTCAGTTAAATAAATTATTTCTGAGTCCCTACACTGGTATAAATCGGAGAAATTCTTTCAAAAGCCCCAAAATTATAAATTCATTTTCATATGTATAGATATCTTCTTTCCTTGTTGGATGTAATAATTACTTTTCACACACTGGCACTTGAAGTAAAAGTCTACGTTTTATTACGAAAGTTATAAGTCCATGTAATACAACACATATAATCAGATCGTTCTAGTAGGAGCTCAACCACAAGACTCACTTTCTTTTCTGAACATACAATACTGAACAACTCATGACAATACATTTTTTTTCTTTTATTTCTATTTATTTCATTGTGACGGTTGGCAAGGGAGGTCTTCAAACAGGATCTTCTCTGAGCGTGTGGCTGTCAACCCGCGACGTTTGGTGGCCAGGTACCTCATCTTTCGCTCCAGCAGAGAAGATGCTATTTTCGTAGGTTGCTCCGTTGTCACCGCACACGAAACATAAAAATACAACACAAATTTCTTTTAAGAAGGAAATAAACTTATTAAGACTCAACATTATTAACAACAACATATATAAACATGTTCTTTTACCTGCGAAATTTAGCTGACGTAAAGGTAGTAGCAGGGAATAATATTTCGTCCCAATACAAAGGGAGCTTTGGGTTTATGCCTCGTCGACAACGTGTCATTAAAGACAGAGCTTACGCTCGGAATTTGGGGTAAGGATGGACGCAGGGCGTGAGAAATCGGCCGCACCCTTTCAAAGGAACCATCCCGTCATTTGCCTGGAGTGATTTTGGGAAATCATGGAAAACCTGAATTTGGATGGCCGGATGCGGATTCCAACCACGACTCTTCCGAATGCGAGTACAGTGTTTTACCACTGCGCCACCTCGCTCGGTTGTAGTGCATTAAATATGTAATAACTTAAAAATATCTTTAGATTTGTCTTTCGTAGTTGTTCTAAGGACCGCTGACACGGTACGGAACGATACATTACGGTACGGTTCATTTATAATTATCTTGTAACCTACAGACTTCTACTGATTAATTTCATTTTCTATGAGACATACAAATGGTTAGGAAACAACGGAAGATCTATACTTTGGCAGAAAGAAGTCGCCTTTCTACTCAAGTACGTCAAAGTTTCTTCAGTACAATTCCAGTAAAATCGGTGAAAGTAGGAAAAGTATATAGAATGCAATAACCACAGCATTTAACTTACCAAATCATTCACCACAAGTGTAGCAGAAGGAAAAAGTCACATACATGGCAATAAAACGGCGAAAGCAATCAAACTGTTTCCCAACAAAGAAAAAACGAGTTCCCACTGTTGCTACAGCTGAATTACAAAGGGCAAGAGTCGTCAAAGCATTGGCTTTTTAACCTAAAGTACACTCAAAAGAATATGCCCGTGTAAGAAAGACGAGCGAAGTGTAAAAAATGTACAAGCATTAGACTCCACACTGAATTAATGTGCGTCGAAAACTGCCTGTCATAGTAAAAGCAGACATTTATAGAAATTTATATTTCTCTTATGTTTATATTCTAGTTACTTGCAGCGGAATAAGCCGCAAATATACACAAATACGTAAGTATTTGTTCATGACAAAGTTGTTCTTTATTCCAGTGAATCAGTGAAATTCGGTTGTTTTTACATTAATTTCCGTATTATCTACGTCCCTTGATGTCGTACTAATGCTTGTAACGCAAAATCATACTAACTATTTCGTTAGCTATGTAAGAAAGTAAATATAAACAAACACCACCTATTCGGTGCCTTGCCCACCGCTAGGTTCACTAGTGTCGTTGCAACTGTCAGTTGGTACCAACTTTATAGCAGTGAGTGACGCGTCTCATAAAATAATAGGTGATGGGAAATTTTAATGCGGTAGGTCAACACAAGAAATGTTGCACTTTCTGCGGAGCTATGAACATAGTTTATTTATCATTTTCCAAAGAATTACAACACAAAGAAATAATTTCTTAAATGGAACACATAGCTTTTTCTATCGTGCATTAGAATCGTTGAAACCAGCTGCGTCCAAATCAATTTAAACTACATTCCTATCACTGTTACTTTGGTAGCTAAAACCCTTCGAAGTGTCAGGGGCAGATAACACACGCTGTACACACATATTCAACGAGACCACCCAAACTGTCGGCTATAAAAGCGCGATATAACTCACCTGTCAGTGTACCTGGGAAGCATTCCCAACGATTCCACACCACACGTTAATAGACCACCTACGTTGACGGTCGACAGGTCGTACCCACCGAGGGTTGTCTGCGGCCCAGTAGCGCATGTTATGACGATTCACTGCACCATAATTTGTGAACATGGACTCATCAGAGAACATAACACTTTGTAAAGACTCCAGCGTGATATTACGTATGGCCCACTCACATAATGTCACTCTTGCACGGAAATCGTTCCCATGCAGCTCCTGGGTCAGTGATAGGCGGTACGGGTAAAACCTGTGGCCGTGTACTATACGCCACACAGATGTGAGACTGACACCAGCCACTGCATCAACGGCTCGTAAGCTGCCATGAGGATCGTGGTGTAGTGCAGCTAAAACAAACACCTCCGTCTCCTCAATTCTTGCAGGTCTTTGTCTGTCACTACGGCGCATTACCAAGCTGCCTGTTTCCCGAAGTCGTTGATCGGCACGTAAGAACGTAATGGCTGCCGGGGCTCTTCGCCTAGGATATCTCACGGCATACGCCGTGGCTGCTTCAGTGGCATCGTGTCGGCACTCGCCGAGCATCAGCAACATTTGAACGTACTCGTGATTCGTGTATGCCATCGTCATCCGATGTCAGTAATTGTGGTATATTGAGCCCCGGTTGTTTATGTGGCTCAAACTGTTGGGTATACGGCCGTTGATTAATTGATATCTATATCACCTTAATAGGATTGTTCCAACATGTCCATTGCTGAGGTGCTATTCCGCTGCATGGAGAGCCTTGTCAGTGGTGGCAATTATCTTTGGAACACAAAAGCTGAATTAAAGTTTGTGAGATGGAGGGAAATCGTACTTAGACTATTCCGAGGCGCCTTAATCGTTGGTGGTATGGTGGTCTAACGGTTAGCCGGCCGCGGTGGCCGAGGGGACTGAGGCGCTTTAGTTTCGGTCTGCACGGTCACTACGGTCGGGGGTTCGAATCCCCCCTCGGGCATGGATATTTGTGTCGCCCTTAGTATTAGCTATTTCATAAGTAGTTTGTAAGTTTAGGGACTGATGAACCTGTAGTTAAGTCCGAACTATCCGACTTACAGACACTGTTTGAAGACAATGGGTATTCTCCACAGCAGATGCAGAAGGCACTGTAAATGAAATTGAAAAAAAAAAAAAAAAAAAAAAAAAAAAAAAAAAAAAAAAAAAAAAAAAACGGATAAGAAGTCTGCCTAGTAAGCATGGAGGTCCGAGTTCGATTCTCGGCCACATCACAAATATTAATTCTATGCTTCACATTTATCATTATTGTCTTTGACAAATTCGAGACGAAAATCCGTCTCAAGGATTGTTTATTTGTATTAACAATAAACTATGGTCATAGCTCCTCAGAAGGTGTAACATTTCTTGTGTTGACCTACAGATGGAAACACACTTAGTGAAACACCCTGTACATATAATATACAACCGATCACACAGTAAAAGTTCCGTACCCAAATACTGGAAAGTTGCCCAGATCACTCATCAAAAGCAGTTGGAGTCATCCCCAAAGTTACAGGCCCATCGCATTGGCGTCGATTTGAAGTAGGATTTTGGAACATGCACTTTGTTCGTACATTATGAACTATTTCGAAGTGAACGACCTATTAACCAATAGTCAACAGGGATTCAGAAAGTATCGCTTTTGCGAATCACAGATTGCCCTTTATTCACATGAAGTGATAAGTGTCATCGACAGGGGATCTGAAATAGATACCATATTTCTGGATTTCCGGTAGGCACTGTACCTCACAAGCGACTTCTAAGGAAATTGCGTGCTTATGGAATTTCGCCCCAGTTGTGCGATTGGATTCGATATTTCCTGTCAGAAAGGACACAGTTCGTAGTAACCGACGGTAAGTCATTGAGTAAAACAGAAGTGATATCAGGCGTTGCCTAGGGAAGCGTTATAGGTCCCCTACTCTTCCTTGTGTTTATGAACGATTTAGGAGACAATCTGAATAGCTCCCTTAGACTGTTCGCGAATGATACTGTCGTTTATCGGTTAGTGCAGAGGATCAAAAGCAACTGCCAAACGATTTAGAGAAAATTTCTACACGGTGCGAAAATTGGCAATTAACACTAAATAAAGAAAAGTGTGAAGTAATACACATGACCACTAAAAGAAATCCACTGAACTTTAATTACGCGATAAATCAGTCAAACCTTAACGTCGTAAATTGTACCAAATATGTAGGAGTTACAATTACGAACAATTTAGACTGGAGAGAACACACAGAAAATATTGTGGGGAAGCCGAACCAACGGTTACGTTTCATTGGCAGAACGCTTCGAAGATGCACCAGCTCCACCAAAGAGACTGCCTACATCACACTTGTGCGTCCTTTCCTGAAGTACTGCTGCCCAGTGTGGGACGCTCATCAGGTGGGATCAGACGGAAGACATTGAGAAGGTTCAGAGAAGGGCGCCTCGTTTTGTTTTAACACGTTACAGGGGGAAATATTAAAAGAACGACGTTATTAGTTTCGGCGAGATCTATTTGCGAAATTTCAATCACCGACATTCACTTCTGAATGTGAGAATACTTTGCTAGCACCCACCTACTTATGGAGACTCGACCATATCAATAAAATAAGATAAATCAAATCGAAAACGAAACGATTTAAGTGTTCTTTCTTCCCACGCGCTATTAGAGAATGGAACGGTAAGAGAAAGGTTATGAAAGTGGTTAATGAACCCTCTGCCACAGTGGCGTAAATAGGTCTTGGCTTTGGGAGGGGGGGGAGGGGAAATAGATTTGCTTGACGGGGAAAATTTTAGTCAGTTTCTAGAGTACCATCTACCAATCCCGTTGTAGAAACTAATTCACTCCCATCAAATGAAAGCTTATGGTAAAACACCCCAAGTTTCCAACCTTCACTTTTACCAGATTGCTGTCATACATTTTTATAGGGTTCTGGGGGTTTCTATCCCCCTCATCCCCCCTCCCCCTCCCATAGTTACGCCACTGCTCTGCCAGACACTTAAATCTGATTTTCTGAGTATCTATGTACACGCATGTACGTAGATATAGTTGTAGGATTACAATAGTTGACCCACAGATATGACAGATGGCTCAATTTGTTTGTGACTTGTCGAAAACGTAAGACAAGTGCTGTAGCACATGTTCCCAATAAAGTGAATAATGAACTCTTTATCTTTTAAAAAGGGAAAATCACTTTCTAGCTGTGACTTGTATCTTGTCTAAGGAAACCCTATTTTGGCGCACTTTAGGTTACGGTAGTAACACTGAAAGTGAGCCTTTGCGATCGTCTTTTCACAGATCGAAATTTAAATGAAAATAACGCCTCAACCATGCATCTGACATGAAAATTGAGTAACCGAATTTGTAGAGGAGAAAATGCTCTACAACGTTGCTCTTCTATGTTTCTTTCATATCTCGTATCGTTTCAGTGATATTTGCAAAAATAACGCCGATTTTGGGATGTATGTCTGTATGTCCGTAACGTGTTCCCTGTGTTTAAGACGAACCGTTCAACCGATCGGCACCAAATTTTACAGTCATAATTGTTGGCTACCAAAGACCAGAACCTCGTTTTTTGAAATATTTCGGACAAGAAATACGTTAGTAATACCAAAAAAGCCGTTTTTAATGTAATTTTATTTGGAAATAAACCGCTCAACTGAATCGCGAAACTTGAAAAAACGAATTTGTAGAGGAGAAAATTCTCTCCAACTTTGTTCACTTTTGTTTTTTTCATATCTCGTATCGTTCGAGGGATATTTGCCAAAATAACTGAGTTTTGACACCCTCCATTAAATTAACGAAAATCAGCCGTTCGCAGAGGTCACGTGACATTCCTCGCCCAGAACATTCTCTGGCATACGCCATCTTGCGTTGCGTATTTGATGATTTTCTTATTGTAACTTACACGTTGTCATTTCAAAGGAATGGCGCACTGGAAAATTAACAAAAAGACGCCGTTCTTCGTACGATAAATGGTAATCTAGTGTCTACAAATGCAATATTAGCATCAGTTAACAACAGCCATCAATAGTATGAGATTAAATAACGCAACTCTTAACTGTTAGCAGTAGCGTAGTGGGCATTGTGTTGGGCTATGACGCTGAAGGTCAATGGTTCGGAACGTGTCAGAATCTAAAAAAAAAAAAATTCCCTACAAGGGTTTCAGGCACTTTTATTAATATTTTTTTATTATTTAGATTATTATTATTTCGGTCCAAAATGTTTGCAAAAAGTTATAAAACTACAAATCTAAAGTGGGCCGTAATGCTATCGAAAGAAGAACTCCGTGTATTTAAGCGCAAGCCTGGCCGTTAATGCGGCAGGTAGCTGGCGTACGGCGTCACGTGGGAGTTTTAGAGCCGGCACGCGGCGGGTGGAAGGCCGTACAGTTAATTGGCACGGCTCACTCTCCCGCCGCATTTAAATGCAAATTGTGCAGAGCGGACGCAAATGCCCAGCGTGCCGCTACGGCTGCGGGCATCAGACTGCGCGATTCGGTCCAGTCGCATTAAGTGCGGAGCGCACTGGCGTAAATAAACCTTGCTGTGCAGGGCGGGCAGCCGCCATTCATGTGTGTCACTGACCCGCGTCACAGCTACCGGCACTTGGACGGAGAGTTATTTCGTACTGTTGGCAGGGCCGGCGCAAGGCACGTGCGAAACGTGCGGCCGCACGTCGCGGCCCATCAGCGGGGCGGCATAGGACCAAAGAGCTCGAATTTCATAGAGTGGCGATAGCATCGAGATTAAATGTCATAGAGTGGCAATAGGTCCGCCATGTTTGAGACAAATTGAACTGGCGCCATGTTATTTGGAGTATCGGGTGACAGCTCGTATGCCACAGTAGGGATGGCGGTTATTGCTGAAACAAACGGTTTTCGGATATACCGGATCTTCTCATCTCCAGTTTAACCACACTGTAAAAATTGCTCGAGATAACCGGTTTTCGGTTTTTTGTTGCTATCATTTCCAGTAGAGTTCGACCGAAACATATTTTGCGGCCGAAACAGAAACCGTAATCGAATTTTCGGTTCTTCTAGTTTCGGCCGGATCCGGAACTTACGAAATTTAGTTCAGATTTAGGTAAATTTACGTTATACGACAAATCACTAGTCTTTCCATATTTTGCAAGATCCCCTCCCAATACTACGCCTTCTTGTGTGTGGGTAAGCCTAGCCAGGAGGCCGTAGAAGTCGATATACGAAGCATACAGATTTACTGGCCTAGTATTTCCGGCCGGCAGTTGCAAATATTGAGCCAACCACTCCGTAAGTTGCACTTGTGAGCCAGCAATATAAGTTGCAGTGCTGCAGAAGAATTCCGAAAAATAAAGTCACAGTTCCGATTAACGGTATGATTGTTGTCAGTGTAAATTTACGGAAATTGAACTAGAAAAGTTGTGTACCACATGATCAAAGAATGTTCAAATGGGTGTCAGTTCTTATGAGATCTAAATGCTTAGGTCATCGGTCCCTAGACTTAAAAACTCCTTAAACTAACTTACGCTAAGGACAACATACACACCCATGACCGCGGGACGAGGGAGGACTCGAACCACCGACTGGAGCAGCCGCGCATTCCGTAACATGGAGCCTCAGACCGCACGGCTACCTCGCGAGACACCAACTGATCAATGTTACCTAAATCCATATTGGTTATTAAGAAAGCCCCTTGGTTTCAAGGAATCACATTAATAAAGCTTGTTAGCATAACAATACGATAATACATTAAAAGTTATTATTCCAAGCTTACGTAATAGGTATATGAATCGAATTTACCAACTCTTCCAAGAAACATTTTGGATTCTTTCTCCTAAAATGACACAGCATGTTTGTAGCTTTTTAAAACAAATGGAGCATTGTACCCCACTGCTCCCGTACTTAGTGAAGTACTTCCACACTCACGATAGTGCCATTTAGGACACAACCGATGTCTGGCGACGACAGCAAGGAACTGCCGCATGACCAGACGGAGGCACGCGCATCGTCTAATAGGCCACGCCACACGGCCTCAGGTGCATCGATGCCTCAATACCTGCACCACTTCTTATGCCACGCGTTTATGACTGCAGGGATTGTTCTTAAATTATCACTGATCGATTTTCTTAGTTACTGCGATGACGTAATATTTCACAGCAGTGGAAATTTTACGAATAGCCCTAAATATTAGGGTCTATCAGTTTTAATTTTTTAAAATTATTTACAAAAATCACGTTTTGAACCACTACTACAGGAAGTATTCGTACCGGTTTTTTGCCCGGTTTTTGGCAATAACTAAAAAAAACGGTTACAATCGACACCAAATAAATACCGAAAAAAACCGGTTATTCAAAACTAAAATACCGGTATCCCCGTCGGGGGTTCGAATCCCCCTTCGAGCATGGATGTTTGTGCCGTCTTTAGTATAAGCTAGTTCATAAGTAGTTCGTAAGTTTACGGACTGATGGCCCGCAGTTAAGTCCCTTAAGCTTGACAATCTATAAAACATTTTAAAATAAAGATTCACTATTGAATACGGATGTGTATCAAGATCTCTCAGACTTTTTCGAAGCTACGAATTGACGAGCCTGGTAGTATATTACCTAAAAATGCGGTAACGAAATGTCACGAACCTGCCAGTATTACAATTCCAGTTCGAAGTATAACAGTTAGAAGCGGGTTTGCAATAACAACGAATGTGCCGCTGTGAAAGTATTTGTGTAGATGTTAATGCAAGTACATGGTCTAAACGAGCTGCTAAACATACAGTGAGTAGTACCTGTTATGATGAACAATCATGACTATGAATTTGCATGTGTTGTTGTTGTGTTGTAATAACTGCTTTCATAAGGTCAATTACATATCTATTTTGTGTTTATTAAACCTATTAAGTTTACAACCTGTTAAAGGGTTAAGTTGTGATATTTGGTGGACGAAATTTGCTTACAAAGACGATAGTGACAACAAAATACTTCAGTTAAAAGTGCGCCTAGGTCATCTGCCACTAAAGCATTCCACGTCGAAATAAGATGTCGTTAATAAGTCTCCTTATTGCGATGCTGAAACAAGTAACGTTTGGCTCGTGAAATTTGAGTAGAAAGACGATAGTGGCAATAGACTATTTCAATAAAAATGCGCCTGGGTCCAAAAGCCTTCCACACTGAAATAACGTATCATGAATAACTTTCGTTGTTGCCACGTGGTAATAAGTACATATTTGTTGCAAAGAACACACTGCTTCCACACTTTGCACTGGTTGCATGTCAACCATGCTCGATCAAGTATTGTGAACAACAAATGAGAATACTTTTAAAGAAGGTGTAGACACTCAAAAGTGTGGTTTCGTCAATCACTGGAGAGACAGAAGAAGAAATATTTGTAACCACACCAGGAAGACGAGCGTTCTTATTCTTTTTATTTTTTTTATGGCGTGTACTTCAAGGGCAGGAGAGGTCATCTGAAGCTTCAATGTAAGGGCAGCTAAGTGCCATTAGTCAGCATTTAAATGCTGAATACACTTTAGGCATAGTTCATCAATACAAATTGTATAGGCAATACACACTTAATACAATATAAACTAATTACAACACTTCAAGCTCAACAGCTACATACGATAGACAAACTCTTCTACAGTGTACTGACCACCAAAATTATGGCGGCCGAGTTTACAGAAGTTGCCGCTGAGAACGCTATAACTCGTGTGTCAGCCACTGTATGAAATTTAAGTTCGTTGTTCGATAGGTGCGCCGTGTTTGTGGAAAATTGAACTGGCATCCGTCATGTTATTCGGGGTATCGGCTGACAGCTGGTATGCCACATCCACTCCAGAATTTTACCTACTTTCAGTTCCACGTTTAAAATAAAAAATTGACTACTGAATGCGGATATACACCTAGTTCCCTCAAACTGTATCGAAGCTGCGAATTGGCGAGCCTTGTAATATATTTTCCTAAAAATGCAGTATTGAAATATCACAAAACTGTCAGTTATACAGTTCCAGTTCTAAGTATGATAGATGACGTTTGGAATAGCAACGAAAGTGCCGCTGTGCAAATATCTGTGTTGATTTTAATGCAAGTACATGGTATACACGAGCTACGAAACTTACAGCGAAGAGTAGATATAATTGTTATGACGAACAATCATGACCATGGATTTTCATCTGTTGTTAATGTGTTGTAGCAACTGATTTCAAAAGTCTACTGTGCATTTATCTTTTGTTTACCAACCGTATTAAGGCTAAAACCTTGTAACATTGCTGTCAAAGGGTTTGTTGTGAACTTCGGTAGTCGAAATCTCAGCACAAAGACGATAGAAACAACATAATACTGCAGTTAAGAATTCGCCTAGATCAGCTACCAAAAAGACATTACACGCAGAAATAAGGTGTCGTTAATAACTTTCCTTCTTGCCATACTGAAATAAGTAACGTTTGGTACGTGAAATTTGAAAACAAAGACCGAAAGTGACACCAGTATCTTACATCTTATAAAACAGGCTGATGTATGTATCTATGTGTGTATGTAAGTTCAACATCTCCTCCTAAACTACTGGACCGATTTCAACCAGATTTACTACACATATTCCGTACGTGTGATAACATTTGCTGTATGAGTAAGAACCACAAACAACACATAATTCAGGAGATATAACATCATAAACAATATAGTTCCAAGAAACTGCCACATAAACCGACGTGACTTTATAGATACTCTACATGAGAATGACAGTACTTAGCGACATGCAACAAGCTTTAAACATAATTTCAAACATTTATTAAACTTTTTCTCGCAGAAATCCACATCAAAATAATGAGAGGAAAAAAGTTTCTCGCTTACTACTTTTCTGCTGTTCATGGAGCAAAACTATGGCATTTGGTATAACGTTACAATTTATAATCTCTACAGTACCAATTGTACTTGCAGATAATTTCGCAGACAGAATACACACTTAAAGCTGAAAGTATGTCCGAAATTGTATCACAGTACGACACGTAGTTCATGAGATATGAGAACGTAAAGAGTATATTTCATGTAAAACCACCTAATGAAGCATCACGTTTTTATCTATTACTCCTTTACTACTAATCATATTTGCAACAGATTTTACCGACATACAGCACTTATGCAAATCAATATATTTCTGCAAAATTTTACAATTGTGCAACATATCTATACTAATAATAAATTTGTAAATGTAGGCCTGTCGCTGTTCGCTTAAATCTTCAAAACTACTGGTCGAATTTTCAGGCGGTTTTCACAGGAAACATGAGCGAAGATTGGTTCAGGATCTAGGCATGATTTCATCAAAATAGAATCACAAAGTGTTTTCACAGATCGTCGTGTCCGTCTGTTTATCTATTAGAAACCACTTCTCAAAAACTACTTCATGAATTCGCATGGGGTTTTCACAGGTAAATTCAGCGTACCTTGGAGCAACATATAGACTTAGTTTCATAAATATTGGATCACGGAAAGAACATAACAATTTAACGTTTTTCATCGACAACCATCATGTCTATCTTTCTCTTTCAATTCCAAAACTAATAGACGATTTCCAGGGGTTTTTCATATGATACGTGAGGGTTTCTTGCGGTTACAGAAACGCTTCATTTAATATAATCGGATCAGAAAAAGAAAGATATCACAATTTAAACATTTCTCTGAAAGCAATCGCATGTGTCTGTTTGTAGAGAGTAAAGTTCTAAATGAACATTAATGGGAGTATCACAGATACATAGAGAATATCCTAGGGCAACTTATAGGCTTCATTTCATCAAAATCAGATCAGGAAAGCAAAAGATATCGTAATTTGAAATTTTAGGTGTATTTCATGCTTGGAAAGAACGGCGTAATGCAGCAAAGAACTAATAGCGCTGCGGGTGTTCGTGTGAATTTCGGGGCAGCGATCGGATTATTACCTTTTAAAAATACTACTTACTCTTTGAATTTTAAATTCACCATATTTCTGATAATCGTTTTCTTGGTTGCTATGTTTTACGAAATATAATTCAACGCAATGAATATAAAACTGATACAATCCTCGCCATGTTTAATCCATATATTTACATACTGATATCACAGTCTAACGTATATGTACAACTACTATGGAAGTTTAAATCTCACGCTTGGAGCGACAATAGCGCATCTAACGGAAAGAGAACCAACTGTAAGAATAATAATTGTTTTCAGTGATATTTCTACTTCATTAAGGAAATACCTATTACTTATTATATTTCAGTTTTCCATGCCTCAGCCCATTATCCATAGATATGAATGATCATGAAATAAATGGCAAATGTAACTGATGCATGATATAAGCTACGTCATATTCATGAAGATATGCCTATTTCTAACACGTTTCGCAAACGTATTAAGAAAAAAATTTAAAAGAAGTAAAAATAAAAAATAAATAAATAAAAACTACTGACACATTTTCATGCGGGTTTTACAGGATATTTGAGCTACGATTGGGGCAACGTATAGGCATGATTTCATCAAAATCAGATCATGGGAAACAGATACATCGCAATCTTAAGTGTTTGCAGCAACTGTCTGTTCATCTATTAGTAATACCTAATCTCGTAAACTACTTCACGGATTTGAATGGAGCAATTTCGTTTCATAAAAGTGGAATCAGGGAAATTGTTTTAGATATAGGTTATGCTTGAAGTATATATTGCGTAATACAGCAAACAAGCGATAGAGGCGCTGTAGTGCACCAAAGAACTAATGAACACCGCTGCTGTATGTATGGGGCAGTACAACAAGGAAGCGAACGTCCGTGACAGAATTGAGCAATCTTACGTCTACGAATACCAACAAACATTGAACATAGTGTTACTGATTTCGCTTTGTGTATTAAATACTTAACGACATTTCTTTGCTTATTTTGGCACGTTTCACCTTGTGTATCAAAAACTTTATGAAGATACATCGTTTCGGGCAATGTCTTTTACTTACATTTGACATCTTTATGAAGATACATCGTTTCGGACAATGACTTTCACTATCTTGGCTAGGACAGTCTATTGACAGAGCGATTCAACAAGGATTCTATTTTTACTCACTGAGGTCCAGAACCCTAAAAAGTCGTGATACACACAGGTCCTCCTTCAACAACCGTTGCGAAGCACGGGCATATAAGCTAGTCTAACAATAAAAATGCGCCTGGGTGAGCTGCCACAAAAGCATTCCACAATTAAATAACTTATCATTAATAACTTTCGTTGTTTCCACGTTGAAATAAATTTATATTTGTTGCAAAGTACACAGGCACATACAAGTGAAAAAAAATATGGCTGTCACTACTGCTTCCACACTTTGCACTGGTTAATCGATAAAGTGTTGTCAACAACAGATGAAAATATCTCTAAAGAAGGATTCATCAACCACAGGAGTAATAGAAGGAGAAATATCTCTGAAACACACCAACACTAGGTAGAAAACAGAGAATTTATTTGTGGTGTGTACTTCAATGGAATTGCAGGATAGGTCACTTGAAACTACATTCTTGGGGCAGGAAATCTGTCTGAGTACAGACAGTCTGAGAGCTATTTTATCTTTCTAATAGAAAGTGTGTGCCAATATACACAACCAAAGATTGCGCAGCCTCCTCTACAACCACGTGTTTATCTCTGAAAGTATTTGTTTATCGACGCAAGTTTATTGGATGCATTTCTTTCGTTTCGATGAGTACTAACGCCTATCAAAGAATTCGCCTTTTCTATTGGTCTCCCTGTATCTATGTACACAAACAAATTCTTTTGGTTTGTGTGCGTTTCAGAACTCAAAGTATGACACAATTTTCCGCTCGTATACAGGAAGGTTTTAGGAGACCTATTTATTTAATACATTATATAAATTATATAATACATTATATAAATCCTTTATATATACATGTTGCGATTTTTGGTAACAATGTTGTTCGTAAAATAAAATCTCCGGAAATTCTTCACAGATTGGTATGAAATTTCGGCACATGATTTTGGTTTCATTGCCACGAATCATATATCGAACAACATAGCAAGTAATGGAACCGTTACAGATATATGGTAAAGTATAAAATTCGAAGAGTAATATGAGACAGTAAACATAACTCTTAAACGATGACTTTTATCCAGTTTTTGCGACAACAACATACACGGAACCGCGAGCAAACTTTAATTGATGAAACTGGCCATATTGATTATAATTGACGAGAGAAAAGGCATATATGAAAGATCTCCATCAGTACCGTTTGTCCGACTGCGATAAAATTTTGAACATTTTACCTCAACAGTAATTGCACTGTTTACGTAATAACTGGTATCGTGGATGGCAGAGAGTACTTTACTACAGAACTGCAACGTAAAGTTTTATTCCGATTTTGTTTAAATTCTTCACTCTTGACATTCAGAAGCGGAACAACTTTATTTTCAAAATATTGTTTCGTATGGTGCATGGTTAAGGGTACTTCATTCAAGACTATGTATTATATTAGTTACGAAAAGCCGGCCGCGGTGGCCGGGACTGAGGCGCTCCAGTCACGGTCTGCACGGCCACGGCGGTCGGGGGTTCGAATCCCCCCTTGGGCATGGATATTTGTGCCGTCCTTAGTCTTAGCTAGTTCATAAGTAGTTTGTAAGCTTAGGGACTGATGACCCCGTACTTAAGTCCCGAAACATTTGAACATTTTTGAGTTACGAAAAAATGCAACCTCTATGTGTAGGTATGTTCGCCGCGGTGGAGTAGCCGAGCGGTCTAATACATATATTCCTTACCTGGGAGAAAGAAGTTGCCGAGAACAGGGTAAGATAATGACAGACACGGGGGATGGTTGTATGGGTCTAAAACAGGAGGTGGACGCAGAGAAAGGTAGGGGAGAGACAGAGGAGAAAGAAAAAATAAATTGATATAAAGAAAGGGATAGAGAATGTAGACACAGAGATGTATAGGGTGTGGGATAAGAGATGCACAAGTAGTGGGCTGAAGGTTATACGGATACTGGGGTAGGAGGAGAGAAAAAATGGGAGTGGGAGCAGGAAAGACACAAAGGGAGGGGAAAGAGAGGTGAAGAGAGGGAAGGAAAAGGGAATTATGGTGTACCTCAAATTCCTATACATATTAGCAATTGTGAGGCATTGTCGGTTACGCTAGAACATATACGAGGTTAGGAACTTAAAAGGTGCCAAAACTGCTGCGGCGACACTATGCAGTGGAATCTACTACTGATCACACACGCTGTTGACATTCTTACCTTACCGCCGAGCAAATGGACACGACCGTCCCACGTGACCGGCGTGTGCACAATCTAGGAAAACACAGTCACTTGTGAGCGAGCGGAGTACGTAACGGTGCCACTATGTTTTCCAAACAGGAACAACGGAGTTGGATGAAGATTGAATGTGCCAGAGGTCGTACAGCACGATAGTGTCATCAAGGTCAAGGCGTGCATGGAACCGAAATTCCGTACAGAACAGTGTACGACTGTTATGGCGTTGTCCTGAGGCATTACGTTCCTCCACGGCAGACCGTCAATGCACAGTATTACTGTTCGTTTTTGGAGCATCACTTGCAACCAGCTTTGCGAAAAATGGAATATTATCCGTGCGACCCACCCATCTTTTTGCACGACATGAGCGAGAGCATACAGCGCAAGCTGTGGCTGCTCTGTTCGGTCGATAGGACTGGGAAGTACAGTACCATCCACCATACTTCCTGGACTTAAGTCCCTGTGACTTTTATTTGATTCCGAAGATGAGGGAACCACTTCGTGGTATTCACTTCAAAATTGTTCCAGGGATTCAACAGACAGTAGACCGCTCCAGTCGCACCACGAACAGAACAGGCTCTGCCAACAGTATACTACGCCTTCCACATCGATTGCAACGCGTTCTGCAAATGCTGTTGACTACTTTGAAGGACAGTAACAGGTGCAAACATGTAACGCTTTTGTAGTGCTTCTGAATAAATAGTTTCCACTATTTGTGTTCCAAATTTCTTATGTAAACTGATACAGGTTATTGTAATGTTTCTTAGAGTATCACGTAACAATTTCAATTGGTTTTACCTTTTTCCGCCTTTTGCTAACCATGTTTTATCTTTATGTGTTTCATATAGTCTATAGGGTGCAACGTGTATCTGTTCAAATTTTTCTAGAGGTGAATCAGGCAACATTAAGTACGGTTGTTCTGTGATTTGAAGACTTCTATATTAAGCTATTAAAGTAGTTTATGTTTAAGTTAGTTAGTAGCTCCATGTATTGATGTATATTTTAGGTTGCTTAGTAACTACACGTATGTGTAGTGACAGGACGCCTGTATTCCCCGATTTCAGGGGTAAATGCCAATCACGCTTGATTACTCGGTAAGCGGATCGTTAGAGATGGGGACATGTCTGTATGGCCAGGCATCGTTCACTTGCAGCCGAGGTATTGCAATACGGTTGTATCTGTTGCATGGGACGACCAACTCAGAGTAAAAGAGAAAATGAAACACAACACACTGGTAACTACACGTTGTAACCACCAGATATAACAATATTATCAATGATGCACCGTGTATAAGTCCACAAAATATGTATTAAGCGTACAGTCTATTTTTATCAACCTTAATTTAAGTCGCGTAGGGAAAACAGAAATAAATCGATCGAGAACTTTTAGGGATTTCCGGAAACATGGTTGATACTTCGTATATTATTTATATGCCTATGTATTATATTTGTTACGAAAATATGTAACCTCTACGTGTAAGTATGTTCGTCAGAGATTTGTCTAAAGAACTGGAGCTGATGCACCAGGAACTTTGGGGGAATTTTTCTTACAGTGTTAAACAACACCTTCTCGTTATATAATTTCTGGAAGCAGAGTATCACTGATTTAAAATCACCTTTAAAGGCGATTTTGTTTAATGACAGATATACTTAAATGATTTGCTTTGGAAGCAGTTAAATGATAGTTCATATAGAACGGAACTTACTGTTTGTATGCAATACCAGTCCTTCTCTCTCTCTCTCTCTCTCTCTCTCTCTCCTCTCTCTCTCTCTCTCTCTCTCTCTCTCTTTTATTACTTATTATTACAAGCACTGACAGAATATGACGTTCTATGAAACATTTCCATTGTGAAAAATAAGTTTTAAATTGTTTCACGCGCAATCTGGGTAATGACATAAGCTAATGAGTTGGAAATCAGTGCCCATTCCTCCCACAATGTGACGAAAAACAATACGCCGATGTCGAATAAATTTCGTTAAACTGCGGTAGCGATAGAAGATTTGTTGATTTAGCAAACTAAATGTATGCGCAGAATTTGAATGTAATCATCGTAAATCTATGCTGAACGATGCAATGTTGTCACAAAACTTGTGGAACTAAATACATTATCTCTACCGCAAGCAAAATACGGCCAGCAGCAAACGAGTAGGGGCCCAGAAAGAAAGTGCGTTTCCATACAACGTATTCATTTACGGGAGACCGGGACGTAAAATATAGGGAGAGACGGCACGTGCTGAAAACACGGATGCGAACGTGAATGCGTTGAAAGGTGTTTATGCACATTTTTGATCAGGAGGCGGAAAGACCAGTACGGGGTGGAAACAATAAAACTGTTGCCACAGTGGTCGGAGCTAAAATCGTAGCGGACCTGGTGCTTCCCGCGGCCGCCACCAGGTGGTGCGCAGGGCGGGAAGGTCATCCGATGGCATTTTCCGTGAGTAATGACGCGTCGACGAAAGCATCGGCGCGATTTCGCGCATCGCCAGAACGCGTCTGGCTGGACGCGTCCCACTTTTCACGCTCACACTCGCCACGATCCTGTAATTTCCTGTTTTGTACATCGCAAATTGGTCAAACGGTGGCGTATTACTCACGTTTCCGTCGCACACTTTCCGTGGTTTCGGTAAAAAATGTTATATGGCAGCCAGTCGCTACTTGTTCACAGATTCTTGAATATACTAAGCACTCTATTGTTTTCGACAAGCTATGACTTGCATTATAAAAGTTTTTGAAGTAATTATAAAGCGCACGTTTCTGGAACTTTTGCAGTAATATTACATTAACCACGTTTGGTCCTACAACGTTATCATCTGAGAATCTACCTGTATGTAATTACTCTACCGAGCACATTCAAGAGCATGGCAGTGGGTTAATCGAACCACTTTATCATACGGGGTGATCAATAAGTCAGTACAAATTTGGAAACTTAATGAAGAGAGTTAAAAACTGACACACATGCTTGGAATGACATGGGGTTTTATTAGAACAAAAACAAAACAAAGCAAAAAAGTGAAAAATTGGCGCTTCATCTGATCAGGAAAACAATAATTAGCATAACAAATTAAGACAAAGCAAAGATTATGTTCTTTACAGGAAATACTCAATATGTTCACCATCATTCCTCAACAATAGCTGTAGTCGAGGAACAATGTTGTGAACAGCACTGCAAAGCATGACCGGAGTTATGGTGAGGCATTGGAATCGGATGTCGTGTTTCAGCATCCCAAGAGATGTCGGTCGATCACGATACACTTGCGACTTCAGGTAACCCCAAAGCCAATAATCACAAGGACTGAGGTCTGCGGACCTGGGTGGCCAAGCATGACGAAAGTGGCGGCTGAGCACACGATCATCACCAAACGGCGCGCGTAAGAGATCTTTCACACGTCTAGCAATACCTTGTTTTTTGTTTCTAATAAAACCCCATGTCATTCCAAGCATGTGTGTCCATTTTTGTAAATTGTTTTATAAAGCCCTCCCCCCAAGCTGACCAAAAGTACTAATTGCCCCCCCCTCCTTGTGGGCACTTCTGCATGGATGGCTTAACACCTTCCATTATTTATGGTCAACTAACAATATTCGCATCATCCCCATACCTTATCAGAATCGTTCTGCAGCTGCTTTTCATCTTCTGGTCACTTTATTAACTGATAAATGACAGCTTCATCCGCGAACAGTATAAGAGCTCCACTGATATTGTCTCCGAAATCTACTACCAAGACAGTAAGCAGTGGTGACTCTAAAACACTTCCCTGAGGAACACCAGATATGATATTCTTTTGATCAATGACTTTCTGTCATTTAGTAGGTGCTGAGGCATTTCCAACAGAAAATCGCGAATGTAGTTGTACAACTGTGACGATATATCATTAAATGCCGCTTGTAAGGTACAGTGTCTACGTCTGCATAAATCGTCCGCAATGCACCCAAAGTTTCGTCGCGGAGGGTACTTTGGAGCACTGCTAGATCTTTTACTTTCCTGTTTCATTCCCATGTAGAACGAGGGAAAAACGAATACTTATTTATCTTATGCATCTCTACGAGCGCTAATCACTCTAAACATTAAGGTAAGGCAGTCAACAATCCGAAAATTGGTTTGAACACCACAGTGCCTTACTAGGCATGGTCCTGTTTGGAGGTGGCATGCCGTTGCCTTCCTCCGACCTTCGAACTGACTTACCCAGCCAGTTATAGGTGGCCCTACAGTTTAACGTGGGTTCCGAACCACGGTGATACTTGGTATTTTTCACATGAGCAATACTACCAGAGGTGAAAGAAGTGGAAAGTGACAGATAAAAACCTTAGGATATGAGGGGGATCGAACCCACGACCATCGGATTGGATTTGTAGGTTGGCACTCTACCATTGTGCCACGGCGCCCGGCTGCAACCGAGGCGCACAAGCGAAATGTAGGTTGGCGGCAGTATAATCGTTTTGCAGTTTGTCTCAAATTCCGACCCACTGAATTTCTTCAACAGTGCTTCTCGAAAAGAACGTCGCCTCCCCTCCAGCTATTCCCAGTTGAGTTCCCGAAGCATTTCGGTGACATTCGCGAATTGATCGAATCTACCAGTTAGATATCTCGCCGCCCGCCTCTTAACTGCTTCCACGACATCCTGTAAACTGTTTTGCTGCGAGTCCGAAACACTTCAAAACTACTCAAAATGTGGTCGTAAAAAGCGTTTTATACACGATATCTTTGACAGATGAAGTACGTCCTCCCAAAATTCTTCCAATAAACCGAAGCCGGCTGTCCGCCTTACAACTGCCTATATGAACCTCTAGAAACCGTTCTGGTGGGGATCCCAAATACTTCAGCAATACTCAATATGGTGTCGCACAAGGTTTTTTTTTTTTTTTTTTTTTTTTTTTTTTTTTTTTTTTTTTTTTTTTTTTTTTTTTTACTGATGAATCACACTTTCAGAAATTCTACCAATAAACCAATGTCGACCATTTGCTTTCCCCTGAACTCGCCTTATATGCTCTTTCCATTACATTTTTCTATGCAGCGTTACGCCTCAGTATTTAATTGATGCGATTCTGTCAAGCAGGAGACTAGTAATGCCGTATTCGAATATTACGAGATTGTTTATCCTTCTCAATAGCCTTCTGGAAAGCTAGGAATATCAAATCGATTTAAGACCCCTTGTCGATATTATTCATGCACTACATGTACGTAAACAGCGAGATGTATTTCGTTTTGTTTATAGATCAATGGTTCGTTGTCTTCGAAGTAGTTAATAAAGTTTGGGGGGGAAGTATGTTCTAAAATTCTGCTCCAAACCGACGTCGATGATGTAAACCTGTCATTGCGTTTGTTGATTATTGGAACGACCTGTGCAACTTTTCAGAGTACTGATCTTTCACTGATAGAGCGTTTATATGTAGTAAACAGGTATAGAGCTAATGCATCAGCATACTCTTAAAAGAACCTCATACGTGTGCACTCTGGACAAGAAGACTTCTGTTAAACGATTTAAGTTACTTTAATAACACAGGGGTATCTAGTTTTAAATTCGTCGTCAGAGAGATTACAATATTGTTGAACGCTTTAAAAGAGATATTGCGAATGCAGTGCAGTAAACGTCTTCTTTGGCTGTGTAGTGGGAACAAACATGAAAATTTTTATGTTTAACAGTAAATAAACACGAAGGGATCAGAGCAGCCTTCAACATCGACGCACATGTGCGGCCGCACATGCGTCAGATTCATGTTGACATTCGAGATGATCAAATTTATAATGTGATTATTACAGCTCATGCATTTATTACGAGGGTCACTCCAAGTAAAATGCACACTATTTTTCATACAGTTTTTAATTCTACACGTTTGAAACTTTTACAGTTCGTAGCTACACCCTTTAGGAAAAATATTTTCTCCACATAACCCCCCCATCCCTCTCAACTGCCTTACGCCATCTTGGATCCAGTACGAGGCCTGCCGCTGCATTGCTCATCATTGCCGTGCTCGCTTTCATCACGTAACCTGTACTGCGATCGACATCATCATCTCCATACATCTTTTTCAACCTCTTGTGGAAGTTTCCCACTGTCTCGTTTTCACAGCACAGAAATTCAATGACAGCACGTTGCTTCTGACGAACGTCAAGTGTAGCAGCCATCTTGAAGACATACTGTGACAGCGCTACTCATGGGAACAGATTGAACTAAGTTTGAAAACAAGCGGGAAGGATGTATCTACACACTGTAAAACTTTCAGACATGCAGAATTAAAAATGAATTTTTTTAAAAACACAGGCTGGCGCATCCGTCATCTTCATTCCCTGCGAATGCTAAACACAGCAAGTACGTTATGCGAACAGCGTTGTTTTGTTCAAGTTTAATGAAATATTTTAGAAGTCGCCGGCAGTCTTAGCTCGTGCTACTTTGAGGTTGCATTCCGCTCTTCTTTACGTCGCTTCGTGGGTTAGATACGATAATCTCGCGCCTCCTTTACTTATTGCTACATTTCTTGGCCGTCCGAATAAAGAAAAACAGCTCAAGAAACATACACATTTCTGTGGTAAAAGTCGCATACTATGTTTAATTCTACCGAAACTGGGCATCTAGATAAAAGTTTTAAGCCATCTTGGCTTCTATTTGAATAATGATTGTCAAAAAATGTTCAAATGTTTTTCAAGCTAATGGGACTTAACTACGGGGTCATCAGTCCATAAACTTACAAACTACTTACGCACTACCTTATACTAAGGACGGAACAAATATCCATGCCCGAGGAGGGATTCGAACCTCCGACCGTAGTGGCCGTGCAGACCGTGACTGGAGCGCCTCAGTCCCCGCGGCCACCGCGGCCGGCTAATGATTGTCAATATGTGAGGTTTGTTTGCCGTCTTGCAATAAGTGTTTGTTTTCTGTTGTCATAAATACACCACATCGGATTTTGTACTCATTTTTCTGCCTGTACTTCTATTACGTTATTGAGAAAGTTTCA
Organism: Locusta migratoria; assembly: GCA_026315105.1. NCBI lineage: Eukaryota > Metazoa > Arthropoda > Insecta > Orthoptera > Acrididae > Locusta > Locusta migratoria. Next base: position 223,972,776 of record CM048751.1, on the reverse strand, counting down.
GAATGTATTATAAACTGTAAAACGAAAAATAATATTATTGTTCAAGATCTACAGTTTATGGTTGTAGAGGCACATGGTATCGATGTTGCCAACAAATTGAGTGCTATTTGAAAAACCTAATCGTATAGAATGAGGGGAATATTCCCTTGTGTTGAACCATAAAATAAGTAAATTATTCTGTTTCTTGTCTAAGGTTGACAGGTTTTAATATGTATAACAGTACCCTTGTCTTGTCTGTCATTTAATGTGCTAATCCTTGTGAAGCAAACATCTAGTTGCCAACATTAGCACGCTACTCCGCCGCAGCCGTAAGTAAATTTTACCCAGTATTCTGTGTCAGTTATGTTGAAGTCTCTTATAGGTAAGCGTCGTTATTGGCATTTAGTAATAAGAAATTTAATTGAGAATATATTTTGTGTTAAAACATCAGGTACTATCCTTTCAAATTGTGTACTACACGTTATAACGCTATAACTTCAAAATAGTACAAACAGCATTCAACGGTAGTGTCCTGTATCAGCACTGCACGCTGCCACAGCCGTAACTGAACTTTTTGCCCAGTATATTTATATTTTCCGGTTTAGTGTTTGTAAATACTTTCTCGCAATAATGTAATAGAAGTATCTTGAACACATTGTGCAGTGTCAGTACAAAACCTTTTGACGTGGTGTATTTCTCAATATTATACGTAAGCCACACATATAGTGCTCTAAAACGGTATGTTTGGGATGTTTTGCTGTGTTATGCGGCTGCTAACTCCCTACAGACAGCGTCTCTGTTAAGTAGTACTACTTTCAAAAGATCTAAATAAAAACTTTCTTTCGAATATGATAGTCGATTTATACTATTAAATATTGCTTCAAGTCATAATAATAAAATATTTACTTACATTGCTGAGAGCTCTGTCCGGGTTCCAGTGTTTGCGCCGACAGTTAATGATCCATTTTTTTTCTTCTCTTAGAATCTCTCAGGAAACTAAACATCCTGTAGGCACCTCTGAATTGGTTTGAGCAGTTTACGGCAGCACAACCACCTATAATGTTGTGCTCAAGTGGCGTGACGTAAATCCTATAACACCGCACTTTGTTTGACTTACGAGGAACGAGAATAAAAATGGCGGATGCTTCAGCTCTTACTTACAGGAGCCTTACGAACGGGATCGGCCTTACAGGGAGTGCAGTTTCAGAAGACATACAGTGCTAATTCAAAGCCGTATGGTGTGGGGTACTAGTGAGAACAACCACAAATCATAGTTTGTGCATGCCGAAAGCACTGTGATACGTTTGACGTACGTGAATGTCATACTGAAACCCCTAGCCACACCCAAGGTACATGACATTCCCGACATTTTTAAGCAAGACGATCCAGGAAGACACTGCATGAAAACGCGCTTTCTTGGCGTCACGGTATCGCTGTGACCGAATTCCAGCCAGCAGTAATGAATTTCGTAACCAAAGTGAACGCAAGCATAATACTATGCGGCTGTACCACAGCACTAACTTCGCTCCCTACAAGCAATACCCGCACGCATGGAACAAGTTATAGGGGCCGGTCGTGGCGCAGTTCCTACTAGGTGTTGAGTGCAGTAAAGTGTGTAAATAAATTAGTGAAATAAAGGGCAGTAATAAATGAAAGTTAATATTGCGTGAAGTAAAATTGGAAACTTAGTTCAGTTCAGTCAGGCACGGCCGAGTAAAATAGCAGACCTGTATTGCATTCCGACGATGCGTATACCAGCTAACGCTGCAGCCAGCAAGGCCATTGTATCACTGGTTACTCACGTGTGGCGGAATGCGGAGTGCATTGCTCTCTCCACAAGCGCAAGCCGTTGATTCAGCGATCAGGCCATCGACCACATCAAATGAAAAGACAGACTGTAAAATGCAAGCATTTCGTACTTCTCGAAGCAACGTGACCAGAAGCCGATAACCTCGTGTACTGAGCAGCATGACGATCGATCTTTCTATAAACTGTACTACGTGACAGAAGAGAAGGACCCCGAAGGTCGTTCACCTCCAGTAAGGGTCCATCAAATAAATACCACAGCCAAGAAGAGCTTATGGGACTTAACTACGGGGTCATGTCCCTAAACCTACAAACTACTTATGAACTAGCTTATGCTAAAGACGGCACAAACATCCATGCTCGGATTCGAACCCGCGGCTGAGAACGGCTTCGCGCATCGTAGCATAGCGCCTCAATGCGCTCGGCCGCTCCGCCGCGGCCCACAGCCAAGAAGACCACGCCAGAGAGTAATGGAGTGAGAAAGTAATATCGTCATATTGGCAGTAGTGGCGTTAGTAACAGCAGCAGGAGTAGCAGTGTCGTAAGTCGGAGTTTCAGTCATGATCAGCTACCGCCAGTGTCAATTGGAGTTGAAGATATAAGACGGAAGAATCTGGTCGCCAGTAACAGCGATCGGAAGAAGATAAAGAAAAACAGAAGTACTTACCAAGGTCGGGGGTTAGAATCCCCCCTCGGGCATGGATATTTGTGCCATCCTTAGTGTTAGCTAGTTCATAAGTAGTTTGTAAGTTTAGGGACTGATGACCCCGTAGTTAATTCCCATAAGCTCTACAAACGAACGAACATACTTACCAATGAGACTGCCCTGAACAATAGGATGCGGTCTGGTCGTGAAAGTCACCTGTGATCTCCGTCAAAGCTTCTGCCACTCGAAGATGTGCAGCCTGAAGACCGCTGGTTCGACCCCAGGGCAAGGGGGCAATACCACAACGACGCGCCGCTTCATTGGTCGTAGCACAACACAACACTTTTTAGAATGGGGAATTCACACAGCGCCGCCATGAGTTAATTCCGCAGAATTCACCGCCTGTTAGCGCACAGTAGTTGTGAAGGTGAGCGCTGTTCAACTGACGAGCCCAGAAGGCGATACGCCGCAAGCGTAATCAATCATAGATCCATGGCCGACGCTGCGAAATGCCTCATCGCCACCGCGCGCCTTACTGCCGAAGCCTACATTCGCCGAGCCTTCAAGTTCACGGCAAGAATAATGTATGGTTTAACTGTTTAATAAATGTAGTTTGTGTAAATGATGTTTGATTTACGCCTCATACCCGAGCCAAGGGAAAGATTCCACTTTCAACATGCTTATAAGACTCCTTGTAAAATGCTATCCGGACAATAAAATGTGCCGCGTGGGAGTAGCAGAGCGGTCTGGAGCGCCACGTTGCGCATCGCGAGGCCTCCCGCGACAGAGGTTCGAATCCTCCCTCTGGCATGGGTGCGTGTGTTGTCCTTAGGTTAGTTTAACTTAGTTTAAGTAGTTTGTAATCTACGGACTAATAAACGCGCAGTTGAGTCCGATAGTTTTACAAACATTTGAACAATAAAATGTTCAAGCTTGCCATCCTGAAAATTGGACAATGCATTTACAGTGGTTGTTAAGTGTTCAATATTTAGCAAACTGGTAGTTTTACAAAACACCTCTCCATTTGATAATAGATCGCCTTTTCATTTTATGAAGTGTCCCCCTCTTCCCTCTTCACTTACCTACTTCATGGGAAAAGGGACACAACCTCGCATTGAGGTGACTGAAAAGCAAATTATTTCCTCAGAACATATAAATGAACGTGACTTTTCCACACTGTTCAAAACAACTAGGGGATCAGGTGAGATATCGTACACAATATACATACGATAGTGAACTTTTTTCAGATATTAGTTGCAATTGTAATAAGTGTGTGTATGTCATGCAGTACGGTATTTTGCAGTCTCAACTCCTTAGTTGAGGTTTACATGACGTTTTCTTGGAGCGAGATAACATGGGGCTACCATAAAAGTGAAAAAGTTATCCTGTTGTCCTCTAAGATGGTATGTGATCACCTAGGACGGCCAGTACAGGTGCACGCCTGCGTGTTATGGACAGTATGAGGTTATCAATCAGCTCTTGAGAGATGTTTGGCCCTTCTGCCCTGAGTGCAGTAATCAGTTCTGCAATCGCTGTTGGAGACGCTTGTCTGGCAGCTATGCGTCTGCCAAATTCATACCAGACTTACTCAATCGGGCTTAAATCCGGTGAAGAAGCTGACCGCTCCATTCGTTCAATTCCCTCAGCTACAAGCATGTTTTCCACCGGTCCAGCTCTGTGGGGACGAGTGTTATCGTTCACAAGGCGGAATCCACCTCCTATGGTACGGTCGAAGGATTTCGTCTCTTGAGCAGTCAAAGCGCCATTCTGCATAACATAGAGGTCTGTATGTCCAAATAAAATTGACTCCTGCCAGCACCATTCCTCCTCCACTATGACATGTATCCGGCACATTAAGCAGGATTGTTCCCAGACCCACGTTCTCTCCACACGAGGGTACGGCAATTGTCCTGTTGAACACAAAATCTTATCTGAGAACAGAAATCGGCGCCATTCGTTATGACTTCAATCATGGAGTTACTCCGCCCAGTTTCTACCTGCTAAACAGTGTCGTAGAGGCCACATTCCCGAAGGTGATTTCTAATGTTTGTGTTGATATTCCAAGTCCTGTTGCTTCCAGGAGGGTGTAATCTCGCTGAGTTATCTTCAACCTCCCGCCTCGACAGGCTGTTTACATGAAATTACACATTGGGACACTGTAATAGCTGCACCCCTGTCCCTCTATCCCACTTCCTATGGCGAACCATGCCATAGATTCTGGTAATTCACGTTGTTGATGAATTGCACCACGTGCTCACTACACTATCTGAACCCAACTGCTTTTGTAATTCTTTTGGTAAACAGAAGGCAACACCAACCTCCTCTTCAGCAAATTTCTCTATTTAACACTATCTTCGTTACCCTATTGTTGTTGTCTACACTCCGTAGAACCGACAGAAAGACGTCCAACCGTTTCAGTTAATTATTCCGTTGGCAACAATTCAGAATATAGATAAATCAACTGATCCCATAATTTTTTGACCAGTGGTGTACCAGTGTATATGAGATAATTATCTGTTTTCTAGAAAGTTGATCTTGGTTAGCAGTGGCCGGTAAATTCCGACGAGTTCGTCTGATCTTCGACCAGACATCGATAGGCGAATTATAGGGAGAAAAAGAGGAATAAAGGAAGCTTAGGGGTTTACGTCCCATCATAGGGAGAACAGGGAGACCAACGCAGAAATGAAATCCGATGAACAAGACGAAATCTTGAACACTGAATGCCGCTAATAGTCGTGCATTACACTGTTGCAATTTGTACGTCGGCAAGTTACAAATGTACGGGAGCAGAAAATCCTCAAGAAAGGCAAAATCTTAACTTTTCCCGGCGTAATGAATGTTCAAACAACTTACGGGTATGCTGCCGGGTGACGTCGTCGACAACCGCTGATATTTCGACAGGAGGACACCCTGCCATTCTTAAGGCACAACAGCATTCAGCCATGGCGGAGAAACCGAGCGCATTGAGGCGCTTTGCTACGATGCGCGAAGCCGTTCACCGTCGGGGGTTCGAATCCCCCCATGGACATCGATGTTTTTGCCGTCTTTATTATAAGCTAGTTCATAAGTAGTTTGTACGTTTAGGTACTGATGACCCCGTAGTTAAGTCCCACAAGCCCTACAAACATTTGAACTGCACTCAACGAAGCAATGTGTAAGCGTATTTAATACCTCGGTTTGCAAAGGGTAAACAAGGAAGATAATACACACACAGTACAAGTGTACCTAACATAAAAATATCGATAGCGACTGTTAATCAACAGGTGAGCATTAATTTGTCCCTGTGTTTTTTGACAAGAAACAGTTCCGGATTCCAAGCAGCATTTACACAAAAACCAACATCTCTGTTTATAAGGGCGCTTGCTAGTTTAATTTCAACAGCTTCCTTAATAACACTATCCCAATAGGTGGATGTGCGTGCCACTACCTCCGTGTTGTTGTGTTCCATAGGATGACCGGTGCCAAGACAGTGTACTGCAACAGCGGATTTGTTTGGCTGTTGTAAGCACATGTAACGTTTTTGTTCAACACACCGGTTATCCACAGTCCTGATTGTCTGTGTCATTGCTGTCGTACGTGATATGGACCACAGCATCTCCGAAGGAACGATGAAGTGGAGACTTTACCATATGACCATTGAGCAGAGCAGGACAGGCGTGTGTTACGCTGCCGCGACCGCCGACGCAACGCCTGACGCCCACGTGAAGTCAATGTTGGCGAGATAGGAAATCACCTTCCGCTTCCCTGTTCACATCTGAGTCTTGTCCATGCCCAGTCAAATCGGCCCTGAGAAATTATTATTATTGTGGTGTCGCACAAGTCTAAAGTGCGCGCCACGTTATTTCGCCGCGCGCCGCCATGCAAGCACGCGGTGCGGCGTTCTTATGACGTCAGCCACGAGCGCCCTCTGCTGTAACTCCGCTCGTGGCCACCACTGAACTGGATCCGTCACTTGGGATTAGGACAGGCACTAGGAAAGTCTCTCATTAGTAGGCAGGTCATTACCTAGTTCAACTATGTATCAGCTTTCTGCAGTCATGATACTTTTAAAAGTAAAGGATTATCATATTTCTACGAAATATACTTGTTCTAATCTAGCTTAGTGTTTCTAGTTTCTGCTGCCCCACTGGCTGGTCACCTCAGACACTGTACCTGCACACGCGTGCATCCTATTTTCATGTGTCGGTCTCTCTCTACTTGACCACCGACACCAAGGACAACCGGCGGAAACGAGACACAAAAATTATTATTATTATTTGGTTCTAATTAAACCACATATCATTTCAAGCATGTGTGTCAATTTTTACCTCTCTAACTACATTTATTAATTTTTCAAATTTATACAGACTTTTTGACCTCCCGGTAATTCTGACATTAAAACAACAATCTTTCACTGTCGATCTCAACTAAAATGGTGCACCATTTGGATAGTTGTATACGACTGCTTCACCTTGCTTAAATTTTCTCTTCAAAGTATAATTTAACAGAGTAACATCAAATAATTTTAATAAAAGCGCTTAAACTTAAACACGTAATTTTAAAATCTCACTCGAACAATCCTTATGAACAACCGTATACTATAGTCTTTACTAGTTATAATTAACTATCAGCGACAAAGAGTGCGGATAAGTGGAGAGTACAGTTACCTAACTTCTACTGCCGCCCAGAACTCCTCACCACGCTGTTGGATAAGTCATACTTGCTTGATGCTCGTTCTAGGTCTACGCAGCGAGCACTGCATTGTTCGAGCTCTTCAAAACGGAACTGGGGTCTTCGCCTTCCCCCTAACTTAAAAGTTATTAGTTTATAAGCCTTGAATTTAGAAAAACTGACGCAAGTCATCTCCAAGGATAAACGATTGCAGCTTAATATGGTCGTGAAATGGGAGAAACACCGGACAACAAGGAACAACTATCGCACACATTCACTGAGAAAACATTCACAATCTCCGAACCGTGCTGAACCACAACGTGGCTCCCTAGCTGTCAAACACGACTGTACATGCAGGTAAACTTTGGAGGTAGAAAATTATACTCTGTCGACAGTCTCTAAGAAGACAAATTCAATGTCAAGACCGGGCGAAACCATAACGCAGACCTTCACTTTTCAAAGACGAACACACATTTTAAAACCGAAGCGGAGTTGTCGAGCACATTGAGGCGCTATGCTTCTATGCGCGAGACCGTTTCCAATCGTGAGTTTGAAACCTCCCTCGGGCATGGATCTTTGTGTTTTCTTTAGTATAAGGCAGTTTATAAGTATTTTTTAAGTTTAGAGACTGATGACCCCACTGTTAAGTCCCAAAAGATTAACAAACATTTGAACATTGAACACATTTTAAGAATCTGAAAATATAAAATAAATGTCCAACACTGATCTCCCTTTCCCGTCCCACGTCGCTTGACCCACCTGAATGTGCATACCGGCTCGCCACTCAATTTATAAGCAGGCACTGTCGCACTCAGCTGGAATTAGCAACAAGGGCGATATGGATTCAGAACACCTACTACAGAGACAATTCAACAACGCAGCATACGCGGAAAGGGGAAGGTTAATGGAACAACAGAACGTTCAAAACTCGATCTTACCGGTAACGCACATTCCTACTCCTCCAGTGAATAAATCACTGAAAAGGGATAAATACTTATGGCAAAAGACGCCAAGATTAGCATTTTAGCACATGAGAAAGCCTTCTCCATCAGTAGGATGGCTCCGCCGCGCGGGAGTAGCTGAGCAGTCTGGAGCGCCATGTTGCGGATCGCGCGGCCTCCCACGTTGGAGGTTCGAATCCTCCCTCGAGCATGGATATTTCTGTTGTCTTTCGTATAAGTTAGTTCTTAAGTAGTTTGTAAGTTTAGGGACTGATGACTCAATAGTTAAGTACCATAAGCTTTGCAAACATTTGTACATTTTTAGGGTGGCTTCCAGTGAGGTGTGTGAATAGCAACAAAGTCCACTGCACTGTGCACACCTCCTCCAAACTGGAGGTTCCTGCCGTGGCGTGTGGGAATATAAACTGTCTGAAGAGAAGGCCTTCAGAGTAGGTCGCGGTTGTGTAGCTCACTGGATGGCCGATGTGAGGCAGACGGCTGTGCACCATCGGCCAGCCAGTGAGCTACGCGATCGCGACCTACTCTAAATGACGTGGCAAGGCAGTGAGGCCAACGAGAAAGACAGGCGCTGGTGCGCCCCTCGTGACACGTAAGCAAGGTAGTCCAGAGCCGGCGCGATCACTAGCAGAGTGGCTGGCCGCTGGGGCACAGCCCACTGCCTCATGGCAGCCAGCCAACTCAACTACTGATCGCGCCGGCTCTGGACTACCTTGCTTAGATGACATGAGGGGCGCTCCAGGGCCTGTCTTTCTCGTTGGCCTCGCAGGGCAGTGCGCAGGTCTTCTCTTCAGACGATATTCCATCAACACACCCCACGCGCCGCTGACCCACTTCGTCATTACGTCTTGTGTGACAGCCAAACGGTGAGCGTAACCCTTAACCAGAATCGTGGGTCAATTTGGACCCGCCGACAACAACAAAACAGTCTAACAATCGAAACGCGCGGAGTTTCAGTTTCGCGTATCAGTCTAATCTCAGTACATCGTGGGGTGTACCCGGGACCGGGAGCTTGCCCCTTGAAATGTTTTGGAAGTTGACGTAAGTGCTGTCGCTGGGTCCAATGTGACCAGCGATTCCAGTTACGGGATTTTTTCACTCAGTGTATTCTGGCTTATTTTGTGATATTTCAGGCACTTTATTGCCACAATGCAGCGGAGTCCTACCGAAAAAGAAATATTTGAACTATTATTAGAAGAAAATCTCTCAGACACAGAATATTTGAGCGATTTTCAACCCACAACAAGAAAATTGACCTTCTAATCAAAATGGCGTACGGAAGAGTGGTCCTAAAACTGACAGGAAACAATTACAGAAACGCGATAGATACTTTAAATTCATCTATAAATGCCATGCAGAAAAATTTGTAACGTGTACCATTCTTATTTTCGGTACTGGTATAAAGATAACATTTGGATAGTTTCAGGTTTCGTTGCCATTATTTTAGTTTCTGATTGGTGGCATAAAGTGTTCATGTTTATGTTAAGAGTAAGTTATGAGAAACCCCACAGAATATGTAGGTTTTTTAATCCAGGTTATCTTTTAATCATAAAGCATTCGAGAGTAAGGTATTACAAATTTTCCTTGACTGTGAGACCTACGACTTAAAAAGATAGGTTGATTCGTATTTCATTTAAAACTTATTTTGATATATTCATTGTGCATTTACATATTAATTACACCTTTTATAGGAATTGTGTGGAGATTTTATTCAAGTGTCCATATGGGCCCGAGATTCCAGTTATGTTCGTCAAAATAACGATTCCTGTTAAGGGTTAAAGGCAATCTGGGGTCAGTGTTGTGTATTAGGAAAACGTAGTGCTTGGCGCGATATTCGTCCTACTCTATCCAGTTATTAGTAGCATTTGCTTCCACCGAATTTAACATTCTGATATTTGTGACGTTTTGTTCCAGTTGCGTTAGGAGAAACTATCTCAAATACAACGGCAACTACGTTTGAAAATTTTGATACCATTCACAAAATAGTTGAGACATGGAATAAACCGTGCTTATGAGACGTAACAGCAGACAACAGTATGTGTTTATACTTGAGTTATATTTTTATTCGGAACTATTGTTTCTACCACATTGTCTAATGAATAAATTGTTTTACTATAGAAAGATAAATAAAAGTATAAAAACGACCAATTCTTAGGTGTCTGATATAAGCATTGTTTTCCCTTAATCAAGCAGTAGTTTCCAGCCAGCTGGCTGAAACTATAAATGACTTCACCACACTGTACTTATTAAAGTAGTTAATCGTTCGTAAATGATTTTTAAAGGACGCAGCGCACAAAAGAGCATCAGAACAAGTATACACGGTGTTGTCAACCTTGCAAAAATAGTGTGTCGCGATTTTCAGAGATTCGAAGTACTACAGTTGTGTATCCAGTGTTAATAACTGAGATCACTCGCACTTGCGCCAGCTCACGGCCAGCGACGACGCTGTCGAAGTCGTAAATCCATCTGAGAGTGACGAAGCGAGCAATGAAAGCGCGAGAAGATGGGAACGGGAACTCCAAACGGAAGAGCCGCCGCTACTCACTTCTTTAAACCAATGGATAACAGCTTCGGCCCGGTGACATGGCACAGTTCGTGTTAAATATAACATTTTTTAAATATATAGTTTCAAAGCCCCTGCTGTACGTTCATGCTAGTGAGAGCCATATTTCAGTACGTGATGCTGTTCTATTTCTATCTGTCGCGAAAAGTTTAAGTGGAAACCCCTGTACTGTGGTAACACCACGATGTCCAAATTCCTTCAAGTTATAAGCCTAAACGTACGCAGTAGCGGCTGGTGCCTCAGGTGGCTGGGTGTTCTCTTCTTTCCAGATCTTGATAGTGTCGCCGCCGCCGCCAACTCCCCCCCCCCCCGCCCCCCTCTCGCTCGGCGTCGACGGTCAGCGTCCAAAGAGACAATATGGCGCACCTCTGCGAGTGGCACCGGAGCACAGACAAATATATACAGACAGGAAACCTCCGTAAGGGCCCGGTCCTACGCTAAGCGGTGTGGGGCGGGGGGGGGGGGGGGGTGTTAAGCAGTGCATTAAGATGTCCCATGATGGCGCTGAGGTCAGAAGCAGCCCTTTAAACTGGCCAGAGCAGGCGGCAGGTAGCGGCTATCCCCACCACCACCTCCCCTCAAACGCCGGCACGCCGGACACAGCCGTGGCCTCCTGGCAGGCGGCACGATCTCTCCCCTCAGCCTCCCCTCCACGCTACCCTCTGACGTGCGAGAGACACCCTAAGCCAGGGAACGGCCTGACACTTGCTAGCATCTTACGGAACTACGAGGGGACTGTAGGACAGTGGTTTAGGGGAGGCTGTTTCTCTGTATATGTTACTCTGTGACCGGAGCAAAGTGCCCCGGTTTGCCCATCCCCCTCCCAATCCCCTTCACCGAAGCGAAGTTCACCGGTTTGCCCCCCCCCCCCCCCCCCCCCGACACACTTTAGACGTATTTTCGTTACAAGATCTGCAGAAGTCTTACCTCGGCTTCTTTGCGCTTGCTTCGAGCTGAGGCGTCGGCCTTCTAAGTTTCTCTATTTGACATGTTTTGTTCCAAACTTATAGCTGAAGAAAATGTTTGACTAAGATACTGAAAGTTGTTCATATTTCACATAAACACCAAGACCATATGAATATGCATATGGACACTAAAACACAGTAACTGATTACACTGTTAAAGTCTTAAAGTGAATCTGTTACTCTAAGCTCTTTGACACTCTAAGCAGCTGTCCCTCCTAACCTTACGCATCCTCAAAGGCTGCTCTCCCCCTCATCATTTCAAACAGTTAAATATTTGTAGCTTCCTGGCAGATTAAAATTGTGTGGCGGAACCGGGACTCGAACCTGGGACCTTTGCCTTTCGCGAGCAAGCGCACCACCGACTGTGCTATCCCGACACGACTCACAATGCCGCCCCACAACTTTACTTCCGCCAGAACTTCGCCTCCTACTTTCCAAACTTCACAGAAGCTTCAGAAATACTTCTTACAACCAAGTGTATTTGTATGCTTTTAACCTCAAAATCGCGACACATTTGCTAAAATAATCCAAAGATATGTGGCAAGTTGCACTACAAGAGTCATTATTGTTGTTCCCATATCTGTTAAAAAGAAGATTGGGTTTTAAAGAAATTCTTGCAGGCGGTTTAGAACCCACTACCTTTGACGGCGCAGCGCGATACCGCTAACCACAGGGCTATTCTTGCTAGGCGGAGAGTAGCGACTTCATTATTATTCATGATCGGATCTTCTGAAGATTTTTACAGTTGATGGGTTTTTAATTATAACTATTACTAAATATGACGTGTTTTTATGAATCTTGCCGGCCGCGGTGGCACGGTCTGCACAGCCACTACGGTCGGGGGTTCGAATCCCCCCTCGGGCATGGATATTTCTGCCGTCTTTAGTATAAGGTAGTTCGTAAGTAGTTTGTAAGTTTAGGGACTGATGACCCCGTAGTTAAGTTCCATAAGCTTAACAAACATTTGAACATTTGATGACTCTACAATGCGCCGAAAACAAATTTGATGTGCGGGTTACCTTCACGGAGGAGTTGATCATGTGCGCAGTAGCTCCATTGCCTTGTTTGGAGACCATTCGTCCATAACCACGATAGCTCGAGTAGCCAGGAGCTGCTGTACCTAGGAGGTCCAACGCCGAAAGCGGTGTTTCTCCTCACCTCTCCCTGCCACGGGAGCTCCATTTTGTTTCCTACAAGAGGTTCAGAAGAGAATTTGAACCTCAGCCGCACATGCACATTGCAGAGCTGCGGCCACTACCGCGTATATTAACCGGCAAACCTACGTCTCGTATACGTGCTGTCTCTGCGACGTAAAGCGTTTCTCATGCGATAAAAATGTTTAGAATCTGCATATAAAATGATGTGATAGAAGAACGTAACGAAGAGTGGTAGTTTAAAACACTTTTCTTCACGCCTATATTTTTACAGTGGTTCACTGAACCAGTGTAGTGCAGTGTAGATTAACTATTACATAACGGCCGCGGTGGGCTAAGACCTACGACCTACGATTTGTGTGGAAGAATTTACAGACGGAAAATTCATAAGTTTTGATACTTGTTCGATTAAGGGAGACCTTTGGCAAAATTGCTTAAAGTAACCTCTAAAAGACTATTTGCTCACGGCAGGGAGCGATCTTGTAAATGTATTTTGTGAATAATGAAATGCCAAGATCGCAGTATTTCGTCTTTATTTATAACAGACAACCTGCCTACAATATGGATTTATGTAATAATGTTACTATTTAGTGCAGAGACCAGAAGATGATGTCTGTGTACATCGAAACCGGTCGTCTGTTATAAATAAAGACGAAAAACCGCGATCTTGGCATTTCATTATTCACAAACGACCTGGCTACAATATGGATTTATGTAATAATGTTACTATTTAGTGCAGAGACTAGAAGATGATGTCTGTGTACATCTAAACCATTCGTCTGTTATAAATGAAGACGAAATACCGCGATCTTGGCATTTCATTATTCACAAAATACTCTAAAACACTAGCTGAACGAAATATCGAAGGGGCTTTGTAAATACGTCCCTTGGAGACAGCAACGTTAAGGCAAAGAAGATAATTACACAAGCGAAAGTTCTGAGAAAGGTGAACTCCAATACTCGTCTATCGCAGAAACTGTCAGCAAAATGAAAGTAACAAATACTAGCTGCAGAAAATTAGTTTCACTGGTATATTCCAGTGCGGTCTAGCATAAAGAAAGGTACGCCCTCGGAAAATTAAATGTTCCATTCGCTGATCGTGCAGTCAAAACAGCCAAAAGGGACAAAAGAGGAAGCAAAAAATGAGAGATATTCTCTATGCTTGAGGTACAGATAAAGGAGAAGATACTTCAGCAAAGCTAAGAAAATATGGTGTGTTGAAAGTGTAAACAACGGCTGTACACGTTCCTATAATAACAGAGCTATCGTGCTCACTTTACTAGCGGATAGACTGAACTGTAGAGGTAAAACTTTTCAAACTATCTCGGCTGTTCGTACGTTAGCAGAATATCTGGCCTCTCCTAGGGCGTTTAGAGGGAAGTAAATATTATCACAAGAGGTAACGTAACCGTCGTATAAAAGCAGATTACGTGGCTTCTTTGAAGATCGTCGAGCAGAGCAATCTGCGCACTTCATTCCACTGCTTTTATATTTCCCCGCAAAGCAGTTCTCCGGTGGCGCGTTTCCGCTGTCGCTCGTTGCTCCCTCGCTTCGTCGAAATTCTCGCCGCGGGCCACTGTTTCGCTTGCGGCGTCGTACAGTAGACGGGACCTCCTTTGCTCCCCGTGATAAAACCGCACGGTACGTCGGGAGATCGAAAATGCGAAGCACAAAGGGAGACGGATAAAGACTGGGGTGAGTCCAAACGTGGCTTACGGCGCAGTAAAAGGCAGAGTTTCTCCTCCTCTCCCCCCTCCCACACACCACACCGCCGCTGGGGGTGAACCCTACCCTACCCTACCTGCAGGGTAGTGTGCAATACTTAAGCTCAGCGAGAGGAAATGTCTACATCTATAATACCGCCCAAAACATTTTGCAGTGTTTGAAGAAAGAGACCTTACTGGTGTGTCTTACGGCCCACTATAGCTTTTCAGTAGTATTAAGATTTTTGCAAACATTTCGGACAAACATTACTAAAAATAAAAATCCACAGACGAACGCCTACTGGTAATGAAATAAGGAAACCTTGCACAAGTATAAAGTTTCAAATACCTGTAGTCTAGTCAATGAATGCATTGTAGAGTGCATGGAATATGCGAGAATTTTCGACTTCAGGACTTTGTTAGGGATAGTTAGGAGGTGAACATACTAAAAGTCCCCGCCCCTAGGGGGTGAGCTAAAGCGGGGAGGGGGGTAGAAAGGTACCATATTTTGGTTTTCCGCCTATATCTCGAAAACGGTCCGCTTTAGGAAAAAATGTTCCAAGTAAACATGAAAGATAATTGAATTTTCTACAAAATTGTTTAGATACATATACGTCGAATTCCCAACGGTTTTCGAGATATACGTTATTGAAAAGCAACAATTTCGGAAAAAATCATTTTCACCTCACTAATTTTGTCAAACATTTACTTATAGTGAGTCACCCGATCGTTTCTCAGAAAATTTGTCAGAAAGAAACTTGTAGAGAATTAAATTTCCTTCAGTTTGATATGCACATTTGCTACCTTATCTTCAGCTAATCAGAAGTTACATCATTTATAAGATGTGCGCTCAGTTCGGATGTCCTTCAAGCAATTAATTTTGCGTGGCTTTGACGTTTTTACCTTACGAAGCGTGTTAGCATGGTAAATAACAACACTTTAACAATGACAAGAAGGTAATTTCAATTTAAACAGAACACCTTTTTATAATTATAGCTTTTATTATAATATTATGAATCATACCTGTCAATATTGGTGATAAGAAGGTTCGTGGCCTGAAAACTGATGTGACGACGTGTCCAATAGCAACGCACTTCCTCTTTCATTCCTCAGTCTTGTTGCTTTTCTTCAACATAACCTCCTCAAGGAAGGTTTGGAGGGACTGTGGAAGAGAATCTGCATCCTTCAAGAAGTTATCTCTTGTAATTGTACACTTCACTTTTAATATCTTGCCGTATTATCATCATCAGTTTTCGCGACAATCCTGAGTCGCTCTTCTTTCTCATCATTTTCCTTGTTATCACACCAGGCGTTGGTTATCAATTTGTACCCAGTGTCCCTAAAACAAGTTATTAGAACCTTAAAACTGTTGAAGACTGTGATCTCGATTATGTGATCCCCATACCTCTTCAACAATTTTGTTCTGATACTTCTCCACTCGGGTTTCCTCCCAGTAATAACACCCATAATTTCGTTTACAGTGAACTGACAGTCACTATTCCCCTCCAGTAAGACATTAACCTCTTGCACTGTGTTTGATACTTACTCTTCAGACGTGGATGTTTAAAGTTTCTGGGACAATGGCCTTACAAATTCCAACTGACATTCATAATGATACACAGTCTTCTCCGCAACTAAATCATTTGATAGTTTTCAAAATGAAATGCCGAGATCGCACATTAATAATTTATTCAATGACGACCGGTTTCGGTGAACTGTGTCACCATCATCTGGTCACATATACATTTTACAAGCTGATCATCTTGTTAAAAAATGGGTATAAAATAATATTTGAGTATTTTGTAAGCTGTCATGTTTTAAACTTGTGTACTTTTTATACAGTGACTAAGTGCAATGTTGCACTTATCATTTTATACCCATCTGTTTTAACAAGATGACCAGCTTGTAAAATATATATATGACCAGATGATTGGTCACACAGTTCACCGGCCGGCCGCGGTGGCCGAGGTGACTGCGGCGCGTCAGTCACGGTCTGCACGGCCACTACGGTCGGGGGTTCGAACCCCCCTCGGGATGGATATTTGTGCCGTCCTTAGTGTTAGTTAGTTCATAAGTAGTTTGTAAGTTCAGGGACTGATGACCCCGTAGTTAAGTCCAATAAGATATACAAACATTTGAACAGTTCACCGAAACCGGTCGTCATTGAATAAATTATTAATGTGCGATCTTGGCATTTCATTTTGAAAACTGTAAAATGATAGATCGCCTCCAGACTCGAATATGTCAGGTAATCTTAAATCATTTGAGGTGGACAGACGCCTCATCACATCCTCTCCCCACTGATCATGTCTAGCTAGAGCAGCACCCATACTCGTCAGTTGTATGTCGGTTCTGTTGCGTCATTTTGTGATATTAGTAACTGAAAATATCTTCCTTCGTCTTCCCTTGGACTTCTTCCTGCTCACCGTCAACACTTTCGGCACAAAAGAAACATTTCGTTTTGAAATCCAGTTTCGGTTGTTTGGAGCTCAAAGTTGCAGGCTGAGGTGCTTCAGAGGACGATGAGGGGGCCTGTCTCTTTTAATGAGCCTTGATGGATTGTGACCTGATGTAATTTTTTCGACATTCAGTATGAATCAGAAGGGTGCCTTAATCTTCTAAAGATGAGCCCTTGATATCTCCCCTTTCTCTACTTGATTTGATGAGTGATAGTATTTCTTTTTTGTCACTGTGAAAACACCAACACATGGACCAACTATTCTTTTATCGCATACAAAACACCGAGTAGCCATTGTGCGCAGTACACAATCAAAATTTTCATAAATAAATGGAAAATATCACGAAAAGCCGACACATAAACTTTATCTGCGCTTGGTGAACTTTTTAAGTGAAATGAAGTAAGAAGTGAGTGAGAACACTCCATTCCACCCCACAGTCCGGTGTCTTTGAACAAGCCAGTTACAGGCATTCCATGTTCTCGTGGTCGTTACGTACCGGTAACCTTGATGTCGTGTCCACTGCACGTGACAAATGAGATTCGACTCCTCCGCCTCAGAAAAACGAAGAAATGCGTTGAATGCACTTTTTTTCAGTTTGTATCACTGTCAGTGCTTGTAAATACTTTAATTGTATGATTCATAATATTATCATAACTGCTACAGTTATATAAGGAGTCTGTTTAAATTGCAATTCCCTTATTGCCAGTGTTAATGTATTGTTATTTACCATCCTAGCACGTTTCATAAGATAAAAGTGTCACAGCCCCACAAAACACTCGTTTCTGGGAGGGCGTCGAAACTGAGCGCACATCTTATAAATGATGTAACTTCTGATTTGCTGACGATAAAGTAGCGTATGTGCATATCAAACTGAAGGAAATTTAATGCTCTACAAGTTTCTTTCTGACAAATTTTCTGAGAAACGATCGAGTGATTCACTATAAGTAAATGTTTGACAAAATTAGTGAGGTGAAAATGTGAAAATGATTTTTACCGAAATTGTCGCTTTTCAAAAACGTATATTTCGAAAACCGTTGGGAATTCGACGTATATGTATATAAACAATTTTATAGCAAATTAAATTGTCTTTCATTTTTATTCGGAACGTTTGCTTCCTAAAACGGACCGTTTTCGAGATATAGGCGAAAAAACAAAAAATGGTACCTTTCCACTCCCCTCCTCACCTTAGCTCACCCCCTGGGGGCGGGGACTTTTAGTATGTTCACCTCCTAACCATTTCTAACAAAGTCCTGAAGTCAAAAATTCTCGCATATTCCATGCACTCTACACCCCTCTTTTGTGCACTCATTGACAGGACTACTGGGGGAGATAACGCAGGAAACAAGGACTGAACTCAACACCCAATGAAGGAAAGATCACAAAACCGAATAAGCCTACAGACTCACGTGGAACCACTATAACAAAGAAGTATTTCTACCAATGCCAAATTAAGACACTGTAACACGTTAGTATTACCATAAATCTTGCAAGCGTCAGAAACAACGGTAATCAATGGAAGACCGAAAATCAAGGAGATGGAAAAACAAGAAAAGAAAATTCTGAGAAACATCTATGGGCCGGATTAAAGAGACCTACAAAGGGCAGTAAGATACAATTACGTACATAATCAGGAAAAGGATACAGTTCAAATGTTCAAATGTTTGTATAGTCTATGGGACTTAACTACTGGGTCATCAGTCCCTAAACTTACAAACTACTTATGAACTACTTACGTGCTAGGACGCCACAAATATCCATGCCCAAGGATGAACTTCTACGGACACAAAGAATGAATGCAAAAGGTTTGACGAAGAAGATTTTTATATTAGTGTAAATGGTGCATTGAAATCCAAATTGTTAAAGGAAAGTTACAAAAGCTAAAGATATCTACAGAACATTTGACAAGAAAAAATACAAAGTCAGAAAAGAGAAATTTCGTCAAACACCCATGGGGGAGAAGACAGTAAGAAAGTGGATGGAGAATTAAAAAAAGAAGGAACACGGTGAATATACGAGATGTTGTTGGGAAAAAACATAAAAAAGCCATGAATATAATTTTTGTTTAAACGCTCTGCTTAAAGGGGAGTTAACTATGCTGATAGTAATACTATAAAATATAAATATATATTATAATGAAATAAAAGTGAATAAAGAATGAAACTTCACTCTGCAGCGGAGTGTGCGCTGATATGAAACTTCCTGGCAGATTAAAATTGTGTGCCGGAACCGGGACTCGAACCTGGGACCTTTGCCTTTCGCGGGCAAGCGCACTACCGACTGTGCTATCCCAACACGACTCACGATGCCGCCTCACAACTTTACTTCCGCCAGTACCTCGCCTCCTACTTTACTAACTTCACAGAAGCTCTCCTGCAAACACGCAAGACTAGCACTCCTGGAAGAAAGGATATGGTGGAGACATGGCTTAGCCACAGCCTAAGGGATGTTTCCAGAATGAAACTTCACTCTGCAGCGGAGTGTGCGCTGATATGAAACTTCCTGGCAGATTAAAATTGTGTGCCGGAACCGGGACTCGAACCTGGGACCTTTGCCTTTCGCGGGCAAGCGCACTGCCGACTGTGCTATCCCGACACGACTCACGATGCCGCCTCACAACTTTACTTCCGCCAGTACCTCGCCTCCTACTTTCCTAACTTCACAGAAGCTCTTCTGCAAACACGCAAGACTAGCACTCCTGGAAGAAAGGATATGGCGGAGACATGGCTTAGCCACAGCCTAAGGGATGTTTCCAGAATGAAACTTCACTCTGCAGCGGAGTGTGCGCTGATATGAAACTTCCTGGCAGATTAAAATTGTGTGCCGGAACCGGGACTCGAACCTGGGACCTTTGCCTTTCGCGGGCAAGCGCACTGCCGACTGTGCTATCCCGACACGACTCACGATGCCGCCTCACAACTTTACTTCCGCCAGTACCTCACCTCCTACTTTCCTAACTTCACAGAAGCTCTCCTGCAAACACGCAAGACTAGCACTCCTGGAAGAAAGGATATGGTGGAGACATGGCTTAGCCACCGCCTAAGGGATGTTTCCAGAATGAAACTTCACTCTGCAGCGGAGTGTGCGCTGATATGAAACTTCCTGGCAGATTAAAATTGTGTGCCGGAACCGGGACTCGAACCTGGGACCTTTTCCTTTCGCGGGCAAGCGCACTACCGACTGTGCTATCCCTACACGACTCACGACGGCGCCTCACAACTTTACTTCCGCCAGTACCTCGCCTCCTACTTTCCAAACTTCACAGAAGCTCTCCTGCAAACACGCAAGACTAGCACTCCTGGAAGAAAGGATATGGTGGAGACATGGCTTAGCCACCGCCTAAGGGATGTTTCCAGAATGAAACTTCACTCTGCAGCGGAGTGTGCGCTGATATGAAACTTCCTGGCAGATTAAAATTGTGTGCCGGAACCGGGACTCGAACCTGGGACCTTTTCCTTTCGCGGGCAAGCGCACTACCGACTGTGCTATCCCTACACGACTCACGACGGCGCCTCACAACTTTACTTCCGCCAGTACCTCGCCTCCTACTTTCCAAACTTCACAGAAGCTCTCCTGCAAACACGCAAGACTAGCACTCCTGGAAGAAAGGATATGGTGGAGACATCGCTTAGCCAGAGTGAAGTTTCATTCTGGAAACATCCCTTAGGCTGTGGCTAATTATACGTTTTTCTTCGTTGTACAGAATAAATATATGTTAGTTTTATGGTTGTTTTATTCATTTATAAGAATATATATACCTGACAAAAATTAATCCCCGGATTAAATTCTGAACACCTTTTAATTTAATTTTTTTTCACTCCAACGAATAACATCTCACGTAATGCCTTACGCTGCCTCTTTCGGACTCTGGTTATGGAGCCACATGCAGAAAATACGTCTGCAAAAGACTGTGCCGATCTGTTGAACGGCGCAAACAATAATCTGTAAACACGCTACAGACAGATACACAGCCAGTGTGAAATAGTCGTTATTTTTGCAAATATCTTTAAAACTGTGAAAGAAATGAAAAAAAAACAAAACAGAAAAAAAGCAAAGGTAAAGAGAATTTCCTCCCTTACAAATTTGTAGACTTACTAACCTAAAGTGGGCCGAAATTCAAACTGGAACCAGAAATGGCAGGAAAACTGGTAAGTCACATTTAGAATAATCTTTCCTTTAAAAAGAAATAAATAAATAAAAGTAAATAATAATAATAATACACGCAATCAACATTACTCATAAGAGGTGATTAATGTTGGTAATCGGCACCGATTTAACTACGTTATCGATGTAATCTCAAAGCAGTTCAATAATGTCACAGTCGGGGGACTAAGGTGGCCGGATGATATTTTTTATCTCCTTCAATTTTTCTAAATTTGTCTGATATGATTTACATAGTTTTGAAGTATTTTTCGAGACGTTTTCTTGGTGAAGAACGAGTCCCTTGCCAATCAAACGTCATTCACGTGGTTTTACAGGACAGTGTAGATTGCGAAGGTAAGCTGGTTTGTTCATTGTTCCGTTTATTCTCGCAGGATCACCTGTATTACTGTCTCCAGAACATCCCCAGATCATGAGGGAACCCCTTTCATGTTTAACATTTAGAGATACACATTGGTGTAGCATTCGTTCACTGGCAACAGGCGAACAACGAATTAGCTATATTAGCTTTGTGCTAAAGAACTCAGATTCGGATTCGCCAGTGAAAATTACCATTTTTCAGAGATTTACGGAGCAAATTTATTATTGTTTTGCTCATTGTAGCCTCTTTTTCCTATTAATAACAGTCAGTGATGGTTTGTTAGCCGCTACACGCTCGTTAAAATTCACTGTCTTAAGACTTCTCACAGTACTTACACTCACAGACTTTTCGCTATTATGTTTGAATTCTGCTGCTAACACTGGCACTGTGATGTAGGGATCACGTTTACTTGTGACTAATATATGTCTCCCATTACTTTGTAGTATTACACTGGGATTTATTCATTAAAAATTATATCTGTGACGCTTGTCGCTGGCAACCACTTTCTTTGGCAGCGAGTAGTGATAATGTGCTATTTTTTCCTATTTTTTCTCTCGAGCTGGGAAGAAAGCGGAATTGCACTTCGTCTTTTCTTATTCTAGCCATCGAACGATTCAGACGCAACTCTGGGATCGCTTGACGATTACATGTAAGTGTGTGAGCATAGGGTGCAAAAATATCTTAATAATGTTTCGTGGAATATCTTTTCTTATTTTAACGTGACCTATCACTACCACATTCATATCATGTTTCTATTTTTTGAGCAATATCATTAAGATGTAAAGTGATGTTTGGACACATTGTTGGACTAACAATAATAATTTGATGGAAGTTTCTGGGTGCTATTTGAAGTAGCCTTTGTGACTAGATTTTTACTGCAATGCCTGCAAAGAATCTTCACTGTTAAACGAAGTGTTACAAACAAAATCAACTTAGTATTTTTTCAAGGTCATTTGGTTCATGCATCCACCACTAAACAAACCAAGCATCCTCATATAAAATACAGTATTTTTTTTTAAGCAGGTTCTTCCAGTAGGCGATCACCTAAGTGCAGAAAATCTAACATGTCAGGTAAAGTATGGATTGCGCTGGGTTCTTATGTAATATTGTGCTCACGTGTTGTCCTTATTCAAAATTTTTACTGCCGCTAAACTTTGAAACCGGAATCATCTTCAATTTTACGTAGATCATCTGCAATTTTACCTAAAGGCGCTTATTCTTCAGAATTACATTTCCGTAACGTCACAACTTCAGAGTTCGGTCCATATACTGAACGTTACCCGCATCCATCTGCAAGGTATAATGGACTCATGCCAAGGAAATGTTTCCTCGACTGCAGTTAAAGATATATTTGCAGAACGTTTTCTTACTGAAAGCTCCTTTGCACCTACTATTATTGTTGTTTACACTGAGCACTCACTGAAGTTTATTCTTTGTTATCTCGCATGCCCCTTTCTTAACTGTAATCGTGTTTACACATTTGTCGTCGTCCTATGAACACCATCTAGTGAGATTGTGTTATGTCACAACAATTAATTGTATCATACAATGCTCGTAACCTGAACAGCATAAAAACGGTAAGTTATATTATTAGTTCCTTATTTGACTTCTCTTTCCAGAGTGTCTTATTTATATTATAATGTTTATATTCAACCGTCTACGCAACTGAATAATGAAAGCTATATATTGATATATGCATTTCGCTTTTATTTGGAAGGCATCATCAGTGACCTGTAACATATACATGATTTATGTATTTATTTATTTATAATCAATTATACATGATTTTGTTTTAGAATATTTAGTTTTTTACGTTCTTAATATTTTAGATTATAAACAGTTCCGGTGCATTATCGAAGTATAGTTAATGATATTCAGATGTTATTAGATACAATATTTGGTGGATACTGGTTTATATGTAGTAGAAATTGCTGAATTTATATTGTTTCCAATTATATTCTCTTGGCTTTTTTGTTTTTAGCACTTTACCACTAGCGCCACAAAGGACATGCCATTTTGTTTGTGTAGTGTTTTTCAAATCAAATGTTCAAATGTTTGTAGAGCTTATGGGACTTAACTACGGGTTCATCAGTCCCTAACTTAAAAACGACTTATGAATTGGCTAATACTAACGACGGCACAATTACCCATGCCCGAGGGGGATTCGAATCCCCGACCGCAGTGCCCTTACGTACCGTGACTGGCGCGCCGCAGACGGCTCGGCCACCGCTGCCGGCTGTTGTATTTTTGCTTTGGATGTTGTTTCCAACTGTTGAATGTGTGCTTGTGCTAAATTTGCTTTATATCAACGATTGTGTGTGTGTGTGTGTGTGTGTGTGTTTTCGAAGTAACTGCATGAAGAACTGCACAGGTTACTGATTATTTTTAATGACTCCTACTCATAAAGATGGAGAGAGAGAGAGAGAGAGATAGAGAGAGAGAGAGACAGACAGACAGACAGACAGAGTTAGAGAGAAACAGAGAGAGAGAGATTCGGACAGACAGACAAATAGAGAGGGAGGGGAGGGATTGGAGACAGAGAGAGAGAGAGAGAGATGTGAGGTGTAGATTTGTGTGTTTATCGCAGCCTTCCTCAAAATATTTTACTCATTACGAAATTGTGTGTTTGTTTGTTTGTTTGTGTGTTTCATTATGTTTCTCTGTTCATTTATTGTTTGTTCTCGGTTATGGCTTTCTGCCGAGCGGTCGAAATCGTCTCGCTGCGGAACGCGCGGTTTCTCGCCGTGGAGGTTCGAGTCCTCCCTGGGGCATGGGTGTGTGTGTTGTCCTTAGGTTAGTTTACCTAGGTTGAAGTAGTCTGTAAGCTACGGACTGATGACCACGCAGTTTGGTCCGATAGATTTACAAACGTAACATAACATATGGCTTTCTGGATATGGTAGGATTATTGTGTTTTTATGAGGTGTTTGTTGTGGTTGTTGGTCCTGATAATTTTCATGTCTTGGTCTATACTGCTTGGGTAATGGTTGTATTGTTTTAAGTCTTCGGCAAATGTGGAGTGGTTTGTTTTATATTTCCAATATCTGATGTTCAATCAAATTTTCAAATGTTTGTAAATCTATCGGACTTAACTGCTAGGTTATTAATCTGTAGCTTTGAAGTACTTAAACTAAGGTAAGTTAACTTAAGGACAAGACAGACACCCATCCCCGATGGGGGACTCGAACCCCCGACGGCGAACGGCCACGCGCCCCGCAGCGCTCCGCCCCAGTGCGCACGGTTAATCCGCCGCAGCTACTCTGCATCACAACTTTGGTATTCACGTTTGTATATTTCTGATCCTTGGAATATATCTTTCTTGATTTTGGTTGTAGATTTGTTTGTAAAGATTGGGCAGCTTTATATGTTATGTGGTGTCCCTATTTCTTCAGTGTGTTTGTCACTCTGTGTGTTAATTTGTGTGGGTATGGCATGCTGTACCATTTGGTTTGGTTTGGTGTGGTGTTGTCATTGTGTGTGTTTGTTGTTAGTGTGTGTTTGTTGTTTCTGTGTTGTGTGTTTTGCTGGTTTTTGGTTTTATTCGAAATGTTGTGTTTATTTAATATTTGTCCCTTAAATTTCTGATTGAGGTTTTGCACTACTTGTGTGTAGTAACCATTGTTCCTTGTTTTAAAGAACATCATTATTAAAACTTCTATTATTACACTTAAACATAATATTGAGCATGAAACTGGTGAAATAACATAGCTAAGTATTTGAATCGTTCGAAAACGTTTGAGCGATAGCATGTATCTACAGACTTACTCTGCAAATCACATTTAACTGCCCTATATGTTCATATTCGGAGGAAATCGGTGGAAAATCTTTGAATTCAGATGTCTCAGCCACGAATAACGCTTTTCTTTTTATGATTTCCACCAAAAATCGTGCATCATTTGCCGTGACACTCTCATCCCTGTTTCGCGATAATACTAAACGAGCTGCTCTTCTCGGAATTTTCTGTATGTCCTACGTCAGTTCCACCTGATGAGGACCCAAACTGTGTAATAATATAAATAGGATAGGTAAGTATAGTGTGTGCAGTTTCTTCAGTAGAACTGTTGCATATGCTAAGTGTTATACCAATGAAAAGCAGCCTTTGTTTCGCATTCCACACAATACTTTCTTGTGTTCCTGAATGTAAATCCTATGTATTTAATTGAATTTATGTCCTATAAATTGATTGATTACCGTATAAATGAAGTTTAACGCAAAGCAGGAAAAAAGTAAAGTTGCATAGGGTTTAATGTTCCGTGGACTTCAATGTTATTGGAGACGGAACTCACTATCCAGTTCTTGGGTAAGACTGGAGAAGGAAATGGACTGTGCCGTTTCAAAGGCACCATCCTGTTATTAGCGTAGGGCGATTTTGGGAAATCACGGAAAACCTAAGTCTGGATGTGCTCATGTTTGGGATTGGCGATCTTCTTTTGAAGTCAAATTAATATTATGCCAAGATCGCAAATAAAAGAAATATTTGTTTTGATGACTGCTCTCGGCACACTGATGGAACATATTCTGGTATAAACTCTGTAATAAACCATACCCGAAGATGGTATCTCAGTGTGCTGCCGAAACCTGTGGTCAAAGCAAATATTTTTTGTTTCTTTTGCTATCTTGGCTTAATATTAATTTCAATTCTTCAGGGCCGGAAGTGGGTTTGAACCACCTTCTTACCGGACAGGATGCGAGTCCAGTGTGGTACCAACGCCCCATCCCCTTGGTAGGCTCTACTTTTTTTTTCTTTTTTTGTGTGTTCATACCTTCGTCTCTGCAGTCTCACGTTCGGCGGGAGTGCTGAATGCTCTAATAAAAAATTGTCAAGAGATGGACGATGAACGAGCCAAAACCAACACACGTCTTAACCGGAACGAACTACCAAAAAAAAAAAAAAAAAAAAAAAAAAAAAAAAAAAAAAAAAAAAAAAAAAAAAAAAAAAGAATAGCAAGGTGGGTTGCTACACAGGAGGCCCAGGTTCGATTCCCGGTCAGTTCGTAAATTATTTTCAGTCGGGGACTGGGTGTTGTGTCGTCCTCATCATCACTGACACGCAAGTAACCCAAGTTGCGTCACCAGCCAGACCGAACACGACCGCAGTTGGGGTGACGGCCATGAATGCCACATCTTAATCATCAACATCATAACTGTTCATTCGGACGATGTGACACTCTATTTAGAGTCATTTTACAATTTTAGATATTTATCTCAGTCGTTTTGCAACTGCTTTGGATCTTCTGCTGACTTCATTAACCGATGTAATGCCAGTATCATCTGCAGACATTCTAAGAGAGCTACTCAGATTGTCTCGTAAATCATTTGCAAAGACAAGGAACAGTAGGGGCCTTACAGCATTTTCCTGGAACACTTAGGTTGCACGGGATGACATTCGGTGAATTACGGCAAACTGTTTGTTCTCTGGAAGGATATCACGAATCCTGTCTCACAACTGCGACGATATCCATAAGCACGCAATGTTATTAGACGCCACCTGTGAGTTATTGTGTCAGAAGCCTCACGGAATCTATAAATGTGCAATACATATTAAGTCCCTTGTTGATAGCTCTCATCATTTATCGATATTAGTTTTAATATATAATTTCGTTTGGATCATTAACCGGTGCAAGTCTTCCAATTGGACGCAACTTGGGCGAATTGTATGACCCTAGTCTACGCCAGTTATCCAACAGGGGAAAGGGGACCTACATGTTAACATGGAATCCGAAACACGTGTCGTTTCTGGCGACTCCTCACATCGCTGAGAGGTGAAGGCTGGGTTAAAACGCAGACGAAAAAAATCCGAGATCTGATCGGATTTCAAAAACGTGACCCTTCGGTTTCCAGTCGAGAGCTTTACCCCCAGACCACCGTGCCCAACATCGACAGTAGTGTTTTATAAGATGATACTTTCTGAATCCGTGTTCACTTTGGAACAATTGGTCGTTCTCTTAGAGGTAATTCATAATGGTGAAGAGAAGTGTATGTTCTAAATGACAAACTACTGTAAATTTTCGAATCGCTCCCGATGTCTTTCTTGAATACTGAACCACTGCAACTTGCCATTCTTTGGATACGGATTTTTCATTGAGCGAGTGATTGTATACGATAGCTAGATACGAAACTATTGCATCATCATATGAAGAATTTCTCATTTCTTTGATTGCACCCAAAGTCTGCAGCGCGAGTTTAAACGGACGAAGCGAGCGCTGGAGCATCAGTGTTCGCTCTGAGGATGGCTGAATGTTCCACAGCCGAAATATTAGGTGAAGAAGGAGAAATCTTGTGGATGCACACCTAAAATTGAATGGATCAGTCTTCGCACCACCAATACTAGAAGATTCACAACTGCTTATGTAATTTACACCTCATCATAGTCAATTGGAAAGAATGGTAAGTGGCGTTCCTCCAGTTAAAAGTTAACCATTGAAAGATATATTCAACTTAGTAATACAGTTCTGATAATAAATTCAAATGTTTGTTAAGCTTATGGGACTTAACTACGGGGTCATCAGTCCCTAAACTTACAAACTACTTATGAACTACTTACGAACTAGGACTGCACAAATATCCATGCCCGAGGGGGGATTCGAACCCCCGACCGTAGTGGCCGTGCTGACCGTGACTGGAGCGCCTCAGTCACCTCGGCCACCGCGGCCGGCGTTCTGATAATAATTCGGTATATTGTGTTCATGCTTGTCGTGACTGAAAGCTATTGATTAATGTCTGACCACAACGTTGTCATTTTTTTCAACATATAACCTTTAATCCTTGCAATATGTAACAACCCAACCAAAATATGAGGGCATTGCCAAGCGAATTAATATCAAGTCAGTGGGTTTAAATTTTTCATCATTACATTGATTTCAAACTTTTTTGCGTATATTTGCCTGTTTTGGAGGCTAAAGTTTTCCTGCTTCTAACAATCTTGCTTATGTATTTTTCAAATTAAATTTTTAGTCTGCAATTAATTAATAATCAAGAAGCAAATTCGAAAATCATCCAGCAGATGGATAGACTGTTTTAACTATAATTCGTACGTTATAAATGTATGTTAAAATTACATTTTCTTTGGCACGGATACACACACACACACAGGCAGAGAGAGAGTGACCGCAGTGGCCGAGGGGACTGCGGCGCGCCAGTCACGGTCTGCACGGCCACTACGGTCGGGGGTTCGAATACCCCCTTGGGCATGGATGTTTGTGCCGTCTTCATAGTTCATAAGTAGTTTGTAAGTTTAGGGATTGATGACCCAGTGGTTAAGTCCCATAAGCTCTACAAACATTATTTGAACATTCTGTGAATATGAAGAATGACAACTGCAGGATGAGAAGTGACGTGTGCTCTTTCGGAATAGATGCCACATTTATATACAAGCCTATATACTGTACCGTCGAAACTTGACCATAAATGTATTGAGGACTGTATTCTTCATGAAGGGAACCCTGTAGCCGATACGATCGCAGGAACATAGTGGAAAGGGACATAGTGGTGGTGAGGTCATAGTGTGGAAAGGAATCATCTGGAATGGCCATACGGAGCTGCACATCTTCCTTGCTAGTCAGAAGAACAATGTACGGTCAGAGACACAGGGATAAGGTACTGCGGCCACATGTTCAACTCTTCAAAGTTGTGGTTGGTCGAGACATTCTCTTGATGTGCGATAACTCCCGTCCGTATCGCGCAGCTGTGGCGGATGAATTTGTTGAAGAGGAATATAATCATCACGTGGAATGATCAGTATGATCTGCCGATATAACTCCTATAGAAAATGCCTAGGATCCATCAACAACCCTCCATGACCTGTGCATTGCCTTTTCGGTTGTGTATGTAAAACTCAAAACGTGGAACTTCTGTGACAACGCATAGAGCAAGGATGATGATAGACACGAGATTGATTATACAATGCGAGCAAGAGAGTAATAGACACGTGATCGATTATGTGATGCGTAGACGCCTGCATTACAGCTCGTGGTAGCCACATTGTGTGGATAATTGTATGTAGTGGTCTGTTGTCTGCAACACAACAGAAGCCTGTAACAAGATAACAAAAGCAACCGATTCGTATATACACAGAACATGGTGTGCTTGTTGTCAGGTCTTCTATCGAACTCCCGAGATTTCCCACATATTTAGTTACAATCTATACACAGTATCGGTATTCTGCAATCCTAATTATCCATTATCAGTGAGCGCAGTGAACGTAACTCAACTTTCGCTGTTAGTAGACGGTTACGAAGTCCAAACTTTGTCTCCGGGAAAAATTTGACGTAAGGAGATGTCCAGTGAGAATTAACTGAAGTCGCCACTTGAAGAGTTCTGTCATTACTTTGTCAAATAATGAGCACTTAACAACAACTCTAATCCATTGCCCTGTTATCAGGATGTCAAGCTCTAACTACACAGTAACATTTTATTGTCAGGATAGTATTTTACAAGGAATCTTATAAACATGTGGGTGATGCGGGATCTTTTCCTTGACTCAAGTATGAAGCGTAACTGAAACAGCATTTACACAAAATACATTTATCGATCAAATAATTAATACGATATTCTTACTATAATGATGTATCAGAATATCGGCCCTTCCGGAGTATGGCGCCTCAAAACTTTAGTAACTTTTAAAGCGGCCCCATAATGGGAATTTGGGCGAATATCGTCGTCATCGGCCGTGGTGAGCCATGTGGCGGCGAGTGCGTTCCGCTGTGTGAGTTGAGTGTATCTGATTACGCCGGCGGCCTATCTGCTTCCTGCTGGCCATTTGGCCATTGTTCGCCGACAAAGCCAATACTGTGCGTTAACAGGCCGTAAATCCTGCGGATTTACCTAGTTCTTGTGCCGTGTGATGTTATCTTTTTCTTCATCGAAAAGTGTTGTGGAGACGGCGCGTCCTTGTCCTGGGGTCGAAAGGATGGACTGCAGGCTGCAGGTCTTCGAATGGCATATCCTTTGACGGGGATCACAGGTGACTGTCACAACCAGACCGCATCCTACTGTTCTGGTCAGTCATCCTGACTGAGTAGCTCTGTTATTGTTGATCTCCTTCCCGAGCGCTGTTACTGGCGACCAGATTCTTCCATCTTCAACTCAAACTGTCACTATCGGTGACTGGTCATGACTGGAACTCCAACTACAGCTACTGTTGCTGCTGCTAATGTTGCTACTACCAATAATGACGATTCTAAATCTCTTGGCATCAGTTGGCTATGGTATTTATGATGGTCCTGGCTGAAGGTGAACGACTTGAAGGTCGTTGTCTCTTCTGTCACGTTGAACAGTTTCTAGAAATATCGATCGTAACGTTGCTCTGGGAGTCAGTACACTAGGTCAGTGTTTCGCAAACTTTTTTTATTTATTTATTTATTTTTTTTATTTTATTTTTTTAATTTTTTTTTTTTTTTTTTTTTTTTTTTTTTTTTTTTGTGTGTGTGTGTGTGTGTGTGTGTGTGTGTGTGTGTGTGTGTGTGTGTGTCATGGGACCCAACATTTTTCCACCCAAAGTTTCGCTACCCGCTACAACGACTACATAGCAATTTATTAAAAGGAATTAATTTAAAGGAATCGATTGAGATTAGGTTGGCGGACGATTTAATAAATCGAGACAAGGGTTTCCCTCTAAGTAACATGTGAAATCCGATTTTGTCTAATCTTAAAAACAGCGCACTCTTTTCTCCACCTGTGACAACTAGCGCATGTAAGCGATACATCGTTCCTGCCAGTTTCCTCCACTGAGGCGCTGCACCGGCTGCTTGCGGCACAGGACGCAGCCACGACTCTCTGGCGCACGCGCCGTTAGTACTTGGAGGCGTATGTAAGGCCGCCTATAACGGCAAGACTTCAGTTTCCAACGAGACTCAGCAGCATCCATATCACCTGAAATGGCGGCCAGGTGATCTGCAGAGATATTGTGTCGAGATGACTCTACAATCCGGCTGGAAACTCTACATGAATATAAACAAATGTGCAAATACTTTTCTGAGCAATAATTTTATAAATTTGATGAAAGGGACATTGTTAAATAAGAGAAACCATATTTCAGCAGTAATAAATTTATTTTATAACTAGCTTAAACCCGCGACTCCGCTCGCGTGTTGGTTGTTGGTTGATTATGGTACATAAGCTATCTATGGGATGAGTGCTATGAGACTGGTTTTGAAGGATGAAATGAAATACAATACCTTCTTTAGAAACAAACATTTTTAATCAACATTCAAATAAAATTATATGAAGTGCTTAATGATTCAACGTTCGCCATTCCTGTCATCTTGTCCCTTTTTTGTGAAAGTCTAATCTCGCGCTGTTCTTCATTTTTGTTTGCTCTTGATGTTTTAATACGTTTTGCTCCAACAGTGTATCTTGATAATGACGTTTTCCTTTTTCGAGGCATGTTGTCTGAATGTGATCTATTAAAAGTAGATGTACTGTTGTAATATAAGTAAGATAACGCAATGCACATTTATCTACGAAATTTAAAAAACCATTAAATTAATGTAATTAATTTCACTCATTTTTTTCGGAAATGTCGTTGATAAACCGGACCTGAAAAATATTCTTATCAGATTGCAGAAGTCTAGGCACTTACCGTTTATCAGGAAAGTAAGTAGTATAGATCAAATCACAGGCAAAAATGCACTCGTTTCCGAAGAATCCAATCGCGAAATTCAACAATAATGATTGTAATAATATCACAGATCAATCACTTGATGTAATGCACGAAACGTCAAATAAATTTTTTTAAAGCGATGTATTAAAAGAAAATTCTTTTTTACTGCTTTATTTATTTATTCTTATATTTCCTTATTCGTATGCTTATCCTTACAGAGAAAAAGCTAAAGACATTGTAGCACGCATATACCAAAGATATGGTCTGTGGCATCACGTTTCGTTGTATGTAACCTCCTTGCTATAGAGTCGGAAAGGTCATAGCTGGCTTTCAGTCAGAATTTTTTTATATTTTGACGACATTCAACCACCATATCTTCCACCCCCTTTTAGCTATCAGCATGGAAGTGCTATGGTGTACAACGGAAGACTTCGGGCAACAATTACACAAAGACCATTCCTTTCCGTCCTGTAGTTTTCGCTGCAGAATGAAATAGTAACACACACACATCAACACACGCATACGTAGAATTTTATATACACCGATATCTTTCCATCCCAATATACCCCAACCTTTTATCATTATCAAACCTCAAGCAACAATGCAACCAATAAAACCATTTTCAAAGAGTAATTACTGTTCCGCATTTCGCGTTATATTCTTCACATTACTAAATATGTATCAGATCGCTATAAAATCACGCCTAAAACCTTCCTCGGGTATAAATTAGTAACTGTACAAATATTTAAGTCTCTGCATCTTTTCTTTCGGATGTGATAATCGTACACCGAACAGACATTCAGATTAATATAGCTATCCGATCGCCATAAAACAGTGCCTAAATCATTCCCCGGGTAGACATTAGTAACTGTACAAATTTTTAGCTTTTTATGTCTTGTGGTTCAGACGTGATAAACATACACTGAACAGACATTCACATTTATAGGTATAGGTAAATAAATCTTAAAATCAATTAGATGTTGTCATTGATTTGTCTAGATACTAATGACATTTTCTATATCTGAACTGAAGTTTGTTAGTTTCAGGCGTAATTATCGTTTTCCAGACACATAATGTATCTATATTTATTTTTAATAAATTCTAGGTAATACATGCCTGTATAACGGAGTCCCACTACTAAATTTAATGGTGTATGTTCAAGAAATTGATTCTCTTCATTTTGATGGAGAATGGGATTACGATTGAGGCCTTCAAGAAAATTTAAGAAAGAAGACTGGCATGATTCTCTCATTACGCAGTTTTACTCAGATCTGATAGTTTTTCGCTTATACGGGTGTCCGTCCTCTGCAAACGAATTTGTCATCAGTAACAAGTCATACACAATATATGGATAGTAATTCCTAAGACAAAAATAAATTTCAGGTAATACCATCGCGTAAACAGAAAACTTTCATTTTGTAAAAACCTAAAAACTCAAAAATTCAAGTTTGTTTGTGTGCCAAGTTTGCTTGTGTGGTCAACCCATAACCATCATTTTATGCAAAATTCAATAGAACGTAATTGTTACTTTTCTTCAGTGGGTAAAAAAAATGTTATGAAATACCCTTCCAGTTCTTCCTAAGTCGAGAAAGTATTTGACTTAGATTTCTAAGGTTTTCTGGCGACCCACGTGACTAGATCCCATGACTCAATAGTGGGTTGCGACCCACAGCTTGCAAGCCACTGTATTATGTTATTGGCTTCATGATGCCTCGAGACGCAATAGCTGTCACGTTTGACATTGTGTGCTTTCACGTGAGGTGGTCGGTCGATGTCCTGACAGCTGTAACATCGGCTTGCGCTTGTGGAGCGAGCGATGGACTCCTTGCCACATGTGAATACTCGGCAGATGCAGCAGGACTATTCTGAACTGAACTAAGTTTTCAATTTTACTTCACTTATTATGCACTTTTCATTTATTATTGCATTTTATTTCATTACTTTATTTACAAACTTTGAAATGTTGTTGCTCTTTTCATTATTTATTATTTTGAATGTCAACTGAATGTTGTCCATCATTTGAATTCTATTACCTTTTCTGCCAACTATGCAGATATCTCATTAATATGCAAATGAATAAATTGTTTTTAAATTAACCATCATCACAAAACAATCAAGATATCCAAGGGTCGCCACTATTTTTTTATTATTTTTTTAAAAGAAAAAAATATTAACAATATAAAACTGAGAATTTACTGTGCCTAACTGAAAGTAGTGGCGACCAGTAGTCTAATCTCACTTATTTATTTATTTTGTGAAAGTGCGTGTTTCCATACACTGTTGTTGGAAGCACACAAATCCCCTGACCTACCTAACATAGACAAGAGATAACCCCTCCAAAATACATGAAAGGTGGTTGAAATCAGGCACACGATGTCCATAAATAGTTACTATATTTAACAAAAAATTAATGTGCCAGTTTATCAAAAACACGACACGCTTGAAAAAAGTGTCAATTCCTTTAAAAAATAATACAAAAATAATGACTTCAAATAGCAGAAACAAAATTATCTAATGATTGGAATACTTTTTACAGAATAAAGGACAAAGTCTTAAAACCAAAAGAAAAGGTACAAGTTCGACTGGCGATAGTCATAAATTTGGTGTGTTAACCTATCAAAAATGTATTTGAAAAGTCAGTAGAAGGTTAAGTACTGAAACAGACATGCTCGATTAAAAATTGACTATGACAACCTCGCAAACTCACACCTACGTCCCACCTATCAACCACCATTCAATCATTCTTTTCACTATTTATCCGTTGGCGCTACTTTACCATATACAGTTGAACAGCGTCACCGATATTGATGGGCTGCTGATGGAAGAGCAGGTTGATGAATGCGATCATGTATGGGAAATTATCTACCCGATCGGTGCGGCAATTACTAAGGTATTCAAGCTACGAAAAAATACAGCAATTTTCCAACCCAGTGGTGTATGCTGTTATTCAAGAACAGTAAATTATCCTAATTACGATTGAGCTTGTTCTAAAACAACACCCACTTCAGAATATTTACAAGTTTTTCAGTATAACTGTGAATGCAAACAGCAATCACACAGACGCCATCTAACACTGTGCAATGGGCACAAAAATTCTAAGTTCATCGACTCTCAAGGTCCGAAAACTTCGAGTCCTTGCCACCATTCCTCACTGCTACCAAGAGGTCTGAACCGTCCGGTGTCCTCAATGCTTCTCTCTTTTTTCTCTCCCTCACAGTACGCTCTCCTCAAGAAAAATCTTTCTTAGGGTGCCTCCACCCACATGTGACGTCAAGCCAGTAAGAGAGAGAACCTAATGGTTTTGCCAATCAAATCAATTTGCTATTTTTAGTGCTACTAAACTCCTCCCACTCGAAAACTTTCCCAGGCCTGAGACTAACGTATGCCGCAGTTCCCAGAAGCAGCGTGAAATTTTGTGTTTCACGATAGGCATCTCCAGATGGCTAAATTATTTTATTATCGCATGGTCGCCCTCTCCCATCGTGAGAGCCCTCAGCAAACCACGCCTCGCCAACGTGGTGGCGGCAAAAGGTGTTAAAGTTTGGCGCCAGCTGACCGCGAGGTTCCAGGCAGTGTACACAATGCTGCCGGCCACACTTTCCCTTCGATTCCCCGAAGTGAGCAAGCCCAGGGTGGCTCTCTCTCTCTCCAACCCCCAGGGTTGGGGTGACATCCTGTCCCGTATCTTTATACACCACTGGCCTCAAAACAAGGGCAGCATTCTCTCCCACTTTATTCGATGAAGTGGCAAGTGCCTAAAAACAATTACCCAGGTGGCCTATTCCTAATGTACCAAAATCATGCAATGATCATTTCTATCATCTGGCATTAAGATTTTGAAGAAATTAGAATACAAAGAACCCAACATCCAATTAAATTGACAGACTAAATGAAATTGGAAACTATGAATATAAATAGTATAACTACCTCTCAACTTCACTGCGCTCAACATAATAGTGACATCCCGAGATCGCATGACAATCGTACCTTATTGTTGAGCACACCTACTCAAGTAGTTGTAAGCTCGCTCCATATATACATGGTGTTACACAAAGGTAGGGCCAAACTTTCAGGAAACATTCCTCACACACAAAGAAAGAAAATATGCTATGAGGACATGTGTCCGGAAATGCTTAATTTCCATGTTAGAGTTCATTTTATTACTTCTCTTCAAATCACATTAATCATGGAATGGAAACACACAGCAACAGAACGTACCAGCGCGACTTCTAACACTTTGTTACAGGAAATGTTCAAAATGTCCTCCGTTAGCGAGGATACATGCATCCACCCTCCGTCGCATGGAATCCGTGATGCGCTGATGCAGCCCTGGAGAATGGCCATCCGCAATACGAGCACGAAGAGTCTTTATATTTGGCACAGGGGTTGCGTAGACAAAAGCTTTCAAATTCCTCATGAATGAATGTCGAGAGGGTTGAGTTCAGGAGAGCATGGAGGCTATGGAATTGGTCCGCCTCTACCAATCCATCGGTCACTGAATCTGTTGTTGAGAAGCGTACAAACACATCGACAGAAATGTGCAGGAGCTCCATCGTGCATGAACCACATGTTGTGTCGTACTTGTGAATCGAGGAAGTACTGTACATACTAACGAAACAACTGGGTATTTTGACAATTGTCTGCACGAATTATTTCAATTTACATTTCAAGAGTAATACTAAAATGAGCTCTTACATGGAAATTAAGCGTTTCCGGACACATGTCCACATAACACATTTTCTTTCTTTGTGTGTGTGTGAGGAATGTTTCCTGAAAGTTTCGCCGTACCTTTTTGTAACAGTCTGTATATTTAAGGGGTAACATCAAGGGGTTCCATCCGTCATATTTATCTCTCAGCATAGAACTGCAGAGCGGCTGCAAATCTAATGTTTTGCTCACGGTTTTGTCTTGCTTGCCATATCGTAATTTGACAAACAAATTTTGGCATGTTATTTATAGTTTTCAACTTCATGTCAGTATAATATATTATAGGTTGGTAATGGAGCGGAATGAAAATGTATTTTAGTGTTCCATTTATTTTTCGTAGCTGTCATTTTTTTAATTTGGCAAGAAAGGTTATATGTGCATTTACGACTGCCATGCTCAGACAGATGAAGTTCCAGGTAGTGTAAACAGATGACATAACTAAAAATGTATCTATCTCTGCCGTGTTGGGATTTGAAATCTAAACTCACGTGATTCGGAGCAGAAAACTGTGTATATGTTATTACAGTTAACAAATTGGTTTTTCTCAAGTATGAAATCAAACTTTGATTTTAATGCAAAATTGGTTTTTTATAAACAAATGGTCCCGATAGGGAGTGTTGAGAGCAAACAACACTCGAGTGCACGCTAATAAAACAAACAAATGTTGAAGAGGGTATAGACAAATCTAATAATTGTAAAATATTTATTTCAATTTAAACAAAAAAATAAAAAATAAATAAAGAGAGAGAGAGAGAGAGGGAGAGAGAGAGAGAGAGAGAGATGATTTTTCAAATTAAATAAAATATATGAAGGTAATGGAAGAAACCGGAGTAAGATTTTTTAGGGTTGGGACAGACTAGAAATACAACATCAAACAAGAAAATAATGGCGAATATATTAATAAAACATATTACACATTTCAAAAATTACTATGAAGCTGATATTGATATTATGAACTTCCAGTCGAAAGATAGGTAGCCCAGACAGAATGCCGGAGCGCTCTATGTCGCCTTGCTTCGAAATACATCGTTGTTCCCTGCCGGAGGTTCCAATCCTCCCTCGGACATGGATCTGTGTGTGTATGTGTTGCTGCCTGTACGTTGGTTTAAGTAGCTGTAAGCCTAGAGACTAATAATCACAGTCCCATAGATTTACAAACGATTGTTGTTGTGGTGGTCATCAATTCGCAGAATGGTTTGATGCACTCTCCGCGCTGTCCTGTCCTGTGCAAGACCCTTCACCTGCGAATAAGAACGGAAACCTTCATCCTTTTGAACCTGCTTACTGTATTAGCTTGTGCGTCTCCCTATACGATTTTACCCCACACAATTCCTTCTCAACTTAAATTGAAAATTTATTGTCCCAACCAACCTATCCCTTCTCTTAGGATATGCAGAAACTTCTTTTCTCCTCATGTTTGACTCACGCACAAAGCTACACGCATGACAAATGCTTTCACAAAGGACTTGGATATCAACATATTTCGCTTCTTCAGAAACGCTTTTCTTCCCATAGACATTCCCATTTTATATGTTTTTTACTTCGGCCTTCAGAAGTTATTTAGCTACCCAAAGATGATTTTCTGACCCCACGTTCCATTGCCCTTGTTTTACTCTTGTTAATTTTCATCTTATTTATACTTTCCTTTCAAGACATTGTTCACTCCGTTTAATTGATCTTCCAGGTCCTTCGATTACTCGGACAGATTAACTGTGTTTCTCAAAGCCAAACTTAAACATCAATTAATAATGGATATTTCTTAAAATACAGCCAGAGAGAATATTACGCGATGAGTGCATAGTTTCCATCATAATTGTAAAGTCGCAATCGTATCGTCCATATTTTTATATTATTTACATTATTATTATTTTTGGCCAAAATATTTAAAAAATTAATGGGTTGTAAAAAAGTCAGTGCGATTACTTTATCTTTCGTGATGATTAGAGCTCAAATATCAGTCTTAAGCAGTACTGACTTGCGACGGCATTAAAACCACGCCAAAACCTAAGAAATAGTAACCGTAATCCGTGACTTTTCCAACAGCTTTCCATCACAGATTACTGCTGTCGGATATTTAGCGTCTTTGGTAGTCGCGAACGATGTTTAAGTCTGTACTAACGGCAGAGAACGTCCGTGGCAAACGCTACACTAACAACGAAACTTCCTTTCCTTCGCATGAAGAGACTTAAATAAGATGAAGTTTGAATCTCGCAGGATAATATTGAAATGCAGGATCTTTCTAACCTTATGGTGGGCCGCAAGATAATCAATGGACGACGGTCGCAGAGAATACCGTGCTCACAGGTGCGGCTCCTCTAGGGAGATGCTTGTCCACTGTTGGTCGAGCTGATCTCTACGAGTTTACGAGAGTAACTCGGGCGTCCGATCCTTGATTGTCGTGAGTGCACTCGTGCTCTACCGATAACCTATTTGTAGTCTGGGGCACTGTCCCAGAGAGCCGACCTCGGTGGCTGAGGGGACTGAGGCGCTTCAGTCACGGTCTGCACGGCCACTATGGTCTGGGGTTCGAATCCCCCCTCGGGCATGAATATTTGTGCCGTCCTTAGTTGTAGGTAATTCATAAGTATTCCATCATCTTTCGGGAGTCCACCCGGGACAGCGACAATTGTTCTTCCGATATTTCGGGTGCAAACCATACAGCCATCTTCAAGGCGAGTCCAAGACTGAGTTCTCAGCGTCTGTGCGTGCCTATTTATACGGTAAATCACGTGATCCAAGCTACTGAGGATTAGACTGCGCATGCTCGAAGATATCACATTCGTAACTGCTGCACTAGTCATAGATAAATATATACTTCAAAGATAATCTGTGACCAGTGAGTGCAAACATAAACAGAGCTGTTACGTATCCACAGTGCTTACAAATGAATAATTAATCATTAAAAGCGGTAACATCAATCGGAATAGAAGACGCAGACATTCTTTCAGAACGAAGGCGTGATATAAGTGGCTTCCATACATTGTCAAGATGAAATCCGTCGTCACAATTTGGCAGGTGGTCCGCCAGTTGTATATGTACAGCTTCCT
This sequence comes from Locusta migratoria, assembly GCA_026315105.1. Classification (NCBI taxonomy): domain Eukaryota; kingdom Metazoa; phylum Arthropoda; class Insecta; order Orthoptera; family Acrididae; genus Locusta; species Locusta migratoria. The sequence continues at coordinate 223,933,019 of CM048751.1, read as the reverse complement.
TTACAACAGAGTCCCAGAAAGTGGAAGCTGTGGTTAAAATCTTTACTCCTTTGTAATTCATGGAATGGCCAGTAGAAATACAATGTTCGGCTACTGCAGACTTGTTGGACTGAAGAAGGCGAGTATACCGTTGGTGCTCAACGCATCGTTCCTGCACAGTGCGCGTGGTTTGACCTATATAACGTTTTTCACACTCACAAGGGATTTCATAAACTCCCGCTTTTCCCAATAACAAATCATCTTTGATAGATCCCAGAAGAGCTGAGGTCTTAGGTGGTGGGCGAAAGATCACATCCACTTAATGTTTCTTCATGATTCTGGCTATTTTTGAAGACACATTACCCACGTATGGGAGAAAGGCTGTAGATTTCACATCCCGTTCCTCTTCATCTTTCTCATGTGATTTATCTGGTGTTTTTATTTGTAAGGCTTTTTTAATCTGATGTTGCAAATAGCCATTTTTCTTGAAACCGCCTCCAGGTGCAGGAGTTCATCCTGTAGGCTCTCAGCATCAGACACTACCTGAGCCGTGTGAACTAAGGTTTTCAGTATACTCATAGTTTGCGAAGGATGGTGGCAGCTGGACGCTTGCAAATAAAGGTCTGTATGGGTGGGCTTGCGATATATGCAATGACCTAGGAATCCAATCTCTTTGCGTCGAACCAGAACGTCCAGGAACGGTAAACAGCCATTCTTCTCCCGCTCCATTGTGAACTTGATGTTTTCATGAATGGAGTTAAGATGGTCTAAAAATTCTGTCAGTTTATCCTCTCCGTGGGGCCACACTATGAATGTGTCGTCCACATATCTCCAGAAGACCGTCGGTCTTAATGTTGCTGAATTGAGGGCTTTTTCTTCAAGCAACATGTTTGAGGATGATATAACAGCTTTATTTAACCATGCACTAAACTCCACGTACTTTTTATTTCCTGAACAATACTTTGAACAGATTGACGGTGTCGCTATGGGGAGTCCTCTTTCTCCCCTAGTGGCTAATTTGTTTATGGAGGATTTTGAAGAAAAAGCCCTCAATTCAGCAACATTAAGACCGACGGTCTTCTGGAGATATGTGGACGACACATTCATAGTGTGGCCCCACGGAGAGGATAAACTGACAGAATTTTTAGACCATCTTAACTCCATTCATGAAAACATCAAGTTCACAATGGAGCGGGAGAAGAATGGCTGTTTACCGTTCCTGGACGTTCTGGTTCGACGCAAAGAGATTGGATTCCTAGGTCATTGCATATATCGCAAGCCCACCCATACAGACCTTTATTTGCAAGCGTCCAGCTGCCACCATCCTTCGCAAACTATGAGTATACTGAAAACCTTAGTTCACACGGCTCAGGTAGTGTCTGATGCTGAGAGCCTACAGGATGAACTCCTGCACCTGGAGGCGGTTTCAAGAAAAATGGCTATTTGCAACATCAGATTAAAAAAGCCTTACAAATAAAAACACCAGATAAATCACATGAGAAAGTTGAAGAGGAACGGGATGTGAAATCTACAGCTTTTCTCCCATACGTGGGTAATGTGTCTTCAAAAATAGCCAGAATCATGAAGAAATATAAAGTGGATGTGATCTTTCGCCCACCACCTAAGACATCAGCTCTTCTGTAATCTGTCAAAGATGATTTGTTATTGCAAAAAGTGGGAGTTTATGAAATCCCTTGTGAGTGTGAAAAACGTTATATAGGTCAAACCACGCGCACTGTGCAGGAACGATGCGTTGAGCACTAACGGTATACACGCCTTCTTCAGTCCAACAAGACTGCAGTAGCCGAACATTGTATTTCTACTGTAATTCCATGAATTACAAAGGAGTAAAGATTTTAACCACAGCTTCCACTTTCTGGGACTCTGTTGTAAAGGAAGCTGTACATATACAACTGGCGGACCACCTGCCAAATCGTGACGACGGATTTCATCTTGACAATGCATGGAAGCCACTTATATCACGCCTTCGTTCTGAAAGAATGTCTTCGTCTTCTATTCCGATTGATATTACCACTTTTAATGATTAATTATTCATTTGTAAGCACTGTGGATACGTAACAGCTCTGTTTATGTTTGCACTCACTGCTCACAGATTATCTTTGAAGTATATATTTATCTATGACTAGCGCAGCAGTTACGAATGTGATATCTTCGAGCATGCGCAGTCTAATCCTCAGTAGCTTGGATCACGTGATTTACCGTATAAATAGGCACGCACAGACGCTGAGAAGTCAGTCTTGGACTTGCCTTGAAGATGGCTGTATGGTTTGCAGCCGAAATATCGGAAGAAGAATTGTCGCTGTCCCGGGTGCACTCCCGAACGATGATGGAATATTATGTCCGCCGGGAAAAATTCAAGAATCACAGTTCATAAATAGTTTGTAAGTTTATGGACTGATGACCCCGTAGTTAAGTCTCTTAAGCTTAACAAGCATTTGAACATTTTCGTCCCAGAGATAAATTAAATTGGTCCCAATCCCCAGTTCTAACCAAGATTTTCGGTAGGTTTTCCTTGGTTGTAAGGAGTATGCCGGAACTGGTACGCCCCTCCCGCTTATTACCAATTGGAATTCCCCTTTGCCCCACTATCAGCTTGTCTGATAATTGGCTGAATAGAACCGCGACTCTTTATGGGCCGGATCTCAAACTGCCCGCTCCACTCCTCGGAGTTAAGAATGAAAAGAATAGTTTTTTTTTTCCGCAATATAAGGCGTCAAGAGAAAGGTTTTGTGGTCTTCAGTCCACAGAATGGTTTAATGCAGCTCTCCACGCTGCCCTGTCCACCCCAGTGAATAAGAAAGGCAAACTTCATCCTTTTGAACCTGCTTACCGTATTAATCTCTCCGTCACCCTCTACTATTTTTAACCCGCACACTTATTTTTTGGTCTTAAATTGATAATTTCTTGTACTACCAACATATCCCTTCTCTTAAGATATGCAGAAACTCCTTTTCTTCCCACTTCTATTAAACACCTCCTCAATAGCTACGTGATCTACCCATCTAATCATAATCATTTGTCTGTAACATCACATTTCAATAGTTTCTATCTTATTTTTGTCTGAACTCTTTATCAACCACAATTCACTCCCACGCAATGATACTCTCCATACAGATGCTTTCAGAAGGAAGTTTATAATATTTCAATCTAATTTCGGTTCCTCAAAAACTCTGTTCTTCTCATAGCCATTGTGCATTTTATATCCTCTTCGTCCATTAGAAGTTATTTTGCAAAACAAAACTCATATACAACTTTTATTGTCTCACTGGCTAATCTAATTCCTGCAGAATCGCGTGATTTTCTAACACTACGTTCCTTTATCCTAGTTTTATTCTTGTAAATGTTCAATTCATGCTCTCCTTTCAAGACACTGTCCATTCCGTTAAACTTCTCTCCCAAGTTCTTTGCCGTCTCTGACAGAATCACTATGTCATCGGCAAATCTTTACTGTTTATTTCTTCTCCCTGAACATTAGTTCTGTCTCCAAATTTCTCCTTGCATTCTTTCACAGCTTGCCAAATTTACAAACTGCACAACACTGGAGAAAGGCTACAACCCTATCATATTCCCATTCGAACCACTGCGTCATTTTCATGCCCCTCGACTCTAATAACTGCTACCTTCAGAATGAAAGAGTGTATTCCAATCAACATTGTGAAAAGCTTTGTCCAGATCTGCAAATGATAAAAGAATAGGTTTGCTTTTTCTTAACCTGTCTTCTAAGATAAGTGCTTATGTGAATATTTCCCCCAAAGTTCCGACTACATTCCTCCTAAATTCAAGTTCATATTCCCCAATGTCGGATTTCACCAGTTTTTCCATTCGTCTGTAAATACGTCGTGTTAGTATTTTGCAACCATTACTTACTAAATTGACATATCTGTAATTTCATATTTGTCTGAGTATTTCTTTCTTTGGGATTGGAATATATGTATACACGGTGAATCACCTAACACTTGCACAGCAAATATTGTGGAAACGGAATGTGCGATTGATGTGCGCTTTTCACAGAATGGATTGGTGGTCAGGGGCTCGTATTTTTAGCCAACAAATTGTAATATTACTTGGAAAGTGTATTTTGTTTTAAGCAGACATGCAGTCTTTTAAATGGAACAATGGTTGTTACTATCATGTACACATTTTTGACACCAGTTATGTACAAATAATTTTGAATGACATTTTTATCACGTTTAGTTTGGCAGCTACAACTGTTCAAAATTTCGTTGGCGGAGGCTGCGATAGAGTAGCTGTCTGGCCGAGTGGCTAGCCCCTGGAGCACGGCCCACTGCCTCATGACTACCAGCCAGTCAGCTACGCTGTCGTAGCCTCCGTCCCAAAATTTTGAATGGTTGTAGTTGCGAAACCAAAAGTGATAAAAATGTCATTCAGAATTCTTTATACACAGCTGGTGTCAAATCTTTCGGTGCACGATAGAAAAAACCATTGTTCCGTTTGAAAAATTGTATGTTTGCATAAAAATACACTTGCTAGGTATTTTTTATAATCTGTTTATTGGCTAACAATAGGAGTACTTGACTATCAATGCATTTTGTGAAAACCATCAATCGCACTTTCCGTTTCCACAATATTTGCTGTGCAAGTGTTAGGTGATCATCCTATATGTTTTTAAATCGCACGGTATTATTATTCCTGTCTCAAATATCTTGCATACTAAGTGGAAAATTTTTTTCAAGACTGGCTCTCCTAATAATATTAACAGTTCATACGGAATACCATATACTCCAGGGGACTTATATTGCCTCAAATCTTTCATTGCTCTGAGTTTTCTCGCAGTATCGTATCTTCCATCTGATCTTCGTCTAGTTCCTCTTCCTTTTATATAATACTGCCTTCGTTTACTTTTTATAGGTCCTCTATATATCCCTTCCACAATTGCGCTTTCAAGTCTCTGATTAGAACTGGCATACAGTCTCAGATATTGCAAATTATGCAGTTGCATTTCTTGTCTCCAAAAAGGAGTATCATGCGAAATGCAGGGCATCTTGTCATCGTACATAAAACCTCTCTTGAAGAGTTACCGCACGTAGCTCGGGTATAACATTAAAATATACAATGGCGAAAGAGAAGATACAGATGCGACCTCAACTCCGCTGACACACATAACTGAGGCAGGAGAGCATTTCGCTCTTAATGGCTGCGCTACAAGATCCGTCCTGCGTTCTCTGTTAACAACAGCGGTGCAGCAAACTGCACCCGAGGGCAACTAGCTAATGGAAGTTCCGAATGGAAGCCGAGCTGAAATAGAGACAATCCATTTTCTGCGCGTCCCTAAATTACAGCCAGATGGCGTACAGAGATAATAGATACGGCGGGAAGCGAAATAACTTCGAACTGGAGAGCATATTCCGCCTTATGAGCCACATATTTGATGGCGTGGTCTGTTGTGACAGTAATGCAGCTACTTATTCGACGGTCTCGCATAGTGCATCGTTCGGAGCATTTAGCACTGCTATTGTATTCACGAGGCTTTTAACAGTAATTTACCCTCAACTGACAGGCGTTAAGTAAGGAATTACATTTTCCACAAAGGGAGATCTGTGATGGTTATATGTACCACTGTCATCTCTTGGAAATCAATCCACGTATTAACATGGACGAGCAAGCACTGTTCAACCTTCTAAAAAATACTCGTGGGCAAAACTGCGTCATTCCGCAATATAATATCTGCCTTATCGCAGCTGGAGTATTTGGCAACAAAAACTTCACTTTCAATATTCCGCGTAATTAGTGACCCAATTTAACAATTTTAAAGGCTGCCTTAATCTGCTCATTAAGAAGTAAAAACATATGTTAAACTTAACACGATGAAACATGTATTACCAATAGTAATTGCGAGTTTATATTGAATATGACGAGAAATAGGTCGACTTTGCTCGTTCAATAACCCAAAATAAAAACGCTCAGAATTCATGCTATGGGAGTGTAACTCTCCGATTTATCTAAATTTGGATATGTTATGATACATTAGGAACTAAGGGACACTTAATTCTTTAGCGGCAGTACAACAAATTTCAGGTTTGAAACGGTTCCTCCAAAGTGGGGGCTAAAATGGGTAAACTGCGATAACTTAGAGATTAGGTAAGTGATTTTAATGATTTTCGTTACCAAAGTACCTTCTGATAAAAGAAATTCGGCTTAGGTATATTGGAGGCGGAGTTAAAACCACTGGGCCAACTACCCCTAAACGGACCAGTCTTTTGCTACGAAAGTTAGTTTTGATTTAATGCATGTAAAATCTGTTAAAACTTGTGAAAAAACGCTAAATAAGAAATCCCGGCCACAGCATAAATTTTAATTCAATGCCTCTCCTTATGTTTAAATATATTTTTGTATGTTTTTTATGTTAGATATTTGAGTAGTAAACGGCTCTTATATTGCTCCGCTCGTTGATATTGCCCATGAAAAATATTGTGAATCTATAATTTTTAATTGTTTCATCTATCTAATATATTGGTATTTCAAGCATTTTAAAGTATTTTACAGTAATTTCAAAATCGCATACCGTGTTACAGTCTCTTCAATAATCTTTTAGTGGTTCCGTCCCATATTCTGGATTAACCATGTTGAATTTTGAGAATATGATTTCAGATTCGCATTCAGCGGCGTTAAATACCGGTATATTAAAGAGATGAAACAGTTCAAAAATATACATTCACAAGATGTTTTATGGATAGTATCAAACGAGTATACATTTACGTTGATTTCAATCAGCCTTCCTTTTGTATTTTTAATACATTTTACTTCAATAAGATCAGAACTAAATTTTGTAGCAAAAGTTGGTCTGTTTTGGGGTAGTTTATTTATACTTTTCACCCTTTCTCTAATATACCTACGCCGATTTTCATCATTGACCAAAAAATACTTTCATTACAAAAGTCATTAAAATCGCTTCACTAATATCTAAGTTATCGCAATATCTCCGTTTTCAGACCCATTTTAGAGGGAGCTTCCCATCCTTTATGTGTCTTGCACCGCCGAAAACAATAAGTGTTCCTTAGTTTTTCATGTATTGTAACATATACAAAATTCAGAAAAATCGGAAAGTGACATTTCAGTAGGTTCATATGTTAGTGACTTTCATCATAACTTACATATAATTCCACATCTACGCTAAATGTTTTCTCGCTGACGTCCCCACAATATGAAGCAAGAAGTACATTATCGCTTACTGCGGTTTCGCTGATAATGCGATGAAACGTCAGCATCTTTCATCAGGTTTCAAATTATTGTTATTTTACCCTATTCCGAGAACACATTGCTGAGAGTATGTACACATTTCACAGAATGAGTACGTAGCTGAGAGATATGATGTGATACCATCTCGTGATACTGTCTAGAAGAACGCGATCTATTAACCTAAACTCAACATGGATTCACGAAGTACCATTCCTGTGAAACAAAGCTAGCTCTTCACCAACATGAAGTGATGAGTGCTGTGGAAGTGGGATCTCAAATTGGTTACATACTTTTAGATTTCAGCTTTTGAGACTGCACCTCACAAGGATCTTCCAACCATACTGCTTGCTCATGGAATATCGAGACACTTGTGTGATGGGATTCACGGTTTCCTGCAAGAGAGGACACGGTATGTAATAACTGACGGAAAGTCATCGAGTAAAACAGAGGGGATGTATGATGTTCCATGGGGAAGTGTTATTGAGCCCTACTGTCGTTTATCCTTATAATCAATTTAGGAGAGAATATGAACATTTCTCTAAGACTGTTCGCGTACATTTATCGGTTAGTAAAGTCATCGTAAGATCAGCACCAACTGCAAAATGAATTGGATAAGTTATCGGCATGGTGAGAAAGTTGGCCATTGAAGTTAAATAATGATAAGTGTGATGTAACCAATATGAGCACTAATCTCTGTTAAAATTCATTTATACGATAAATCAGTACAATTTGATGCCAATATATGAAACTAAATACCTTCGTCTTACAATTACGAACAACCTTAACCGGAAAGAATACATATAAAATATCCTAGGGAGGGTGAACCAAAGGCTACGTTTCATGGGAAGAACACTTAGAAGATGCTACAGTTCTACTAAGTAAACTGCATGCGCTACACATGTGTATCCAATTTTTGAACACTGCCGCGCATTGCGCAGTCCCCAAGTGGGACTGACGGAGGATATAGATAAAGTAATGAAAAGGACAGCTCATTTTGTATGATCACACTGCAGGAGAGAGACTGTCACGGAAACGATGAAAGAGTTGGTGTGGAAATCATTAAAAGAAGAGCGTTATTCGTTACTGGTGGGATCTATTTGCAAAATTTCTTTTCTTTATCCTCCGAAAACGAACATATTTTGTTAGCACCAACCTACATAGGTAGATATGATAATCATAATAAAACATGGGGAATCAGATAGAAAACGCAAGGATTTAGAAGTTTCTCTTTCCGTAGCCCTGTTAAATAATGGAACGGTAGAGACATATCATATAATCGATTTGAGAAACCCTCTGCCACGCACTTACTTTTTTTTTTGTAACTGATATTTTAAAGCCCCCAGGTGGGGTAAGCTGGCAGAGGTGTTAACGCCATTCTTCAGCCAAGAGGTACAATTTATGAAAATGTGAATTTATACAATTTTATACTGTGATAAAACTGTGGATTAAAAAATGCGCCGGCCGCGGTGTCCGAGGGGACTGAGGCGCTCCAGTCAAGGTTTGCACGGACACTACAGTCGGGGGTTCGAATCCCCCCTCGGGCATGGATATTTGTGCCGTCCTTAGTATTAGTTAGTTCATAAGTAGTTTGTAAGTTTAGGGACTGATGACGCCGTATTCAAGTCCCATATACTATACAAACATTTGAACATTTTTTGAATAAACAATATGCATATGGTGAGATTAGTTAAAGTAACATTAACAGCAGAGGAGAAACAAACGTATTCAGAGATTAAAATTGCCACAGTGGCTAAAAATACCCATGTTAACAAAAATACACGGAATGGTGGTGAGAGAAGGAACACTGCAAATAATACATGACAACACATATTCTGCCTGCTAGGTGGTAGCACAAAACACTATTTTACAGAAACTCTTAAAACCACTACACAAGCCCCGCAGGGGCCAGGGAGAGGGGGGAGACGCGGAGGGGCAGTGGAGGAAGCTGAGGGGTCCAGGAGGAGGGGAGGAGGTTGAGACATAATGACTCCAGAGGGAGGGGGCTAGGAAAGGTGAAGCTAAGCGAGGCAGGGAGGGGGGAGGCACTTCAAATATGGGGAGGGTCTAGGGTTGGTAGGAAGGGACAGAGGGGTTGTCCAGGAGGGGAAGCTGACATAAGTTACCCTCTGTAAGGATATGGCGAGTGTGAAGGTGAGGGGAGGGATATGTAGGTATCGACGTGGCAGAGACACAGGAAGAGGGTGCAACCAGAGGTGACTGAACTCTATGTTTCTGGAGACGTAGAGGGTACAGATAGGCATCAAGCGTTTATGGAGGTTTGGAAAAAGGATAAGGTCATAGGTTCCACATGGGGGAAGGGAAGCGATAAGTGATTCAGAGAGCGTGGCGCTCAAGGATTTGGATGGACTTAGGTAGGGTGGAAAGTACATAAGACTGGACGCATCAGTGGATGGTAGATGGGGAGAATAGTGGAGGGATTCAATTTCCATGTCCAGCTCTAGAGGAGCTTCAAGACGTTTAGCTTAGAGAGGCCTTTTTGGAGGAAGATTTGAAGATGAGGAGTCCAGGATAGGATGCAGTCAAGGGTGATGCCACGATACTTGAGGGTGGTGGTTTGGGAAATGGGATGGAGAATAAGGTACATGTCTCAGTGGTAGAGGTTTTTACGACCTATGGTGATTGTCAGGGATTTGGTGGAGCCACTGGTTGCAGCAAGTGCAGAATTCGGACAAGTGCGACTGGAGAAAGTGGTGGGAAAGAGCGATGGTGGGGGCGAGGACCAGGAAGACGGTGTCCTCGTGTACTCAAGGAGATGGCCAGGAGGGTGGGGTTGTGTCTTGACTGCTGCGTAAATTAGTAAGAAGAGGAGGGAGAGAACAGACCCCTGGGTCACCCTGGTTGAAAGTTGGAACAAACGGGAGTTAGAATTGCTGACAGTGACATACGTTGGGCGATCAGAGAGAAAGGAAGCAATGGTTGGACATATTCAATTGGAAGGGGCGTTGGTCTGAGGTTTGAAATGGAGACCGGAATGCCATACACAGAAGTAGGACTTCTCAATGTCAAGGGAGACCAAAACAGTGGCTACATGGGAGTTCACTTTGACAGAGAGGAGGTGAGTGAGGCGAAGGAGGTGGTCATCGACAGAGGAGGAGGTTGGTAAACCAGACTGGGAAAGGAAGAGGAGTTGGTGTTGATGGAGGTGTTGATGAATTCAGCGGGAAAGGATGGTTTCTTAGACCTTGCTGTACACCGAAAAGAGGCTTATAGAACGAGAGGCGGAGGTATCAGTAGTGGGATTATCGGATTTAGTGTACATTAAGATACAGTAGTTTTCAACAGGTCGGGGAAGAAGTTGGTGTAAAGGATGACATTATACAAGGAAGCAAGGTCGGCATGGAATGAGGGATGATAGGCGCCGAAGTGCTCGTATGTGAGGGCTCATGACTGTGTGCGGTGCATACTGTTAATTCTGTGTCAAGGGCTGTGATAGGTGTGTTTAATTCTGGAGGGGGGGAGCGGATGAGGTCCATGTACTGGAAGTCAAGGCCAATGGAGGAGCAGAGATATTGGTGTGCTCATGGATGTCATGGAAGCGGGGATAGTGAAACTTTGGATTATTGGGAGTGGAGAATACGTCAGAGGTAGTCAGCCTTACTGGCACTGAGGCGATTGGAATGACGTTATGCAGGAGAGGGTAGGAGGGAGTTGAGCTACTTGCAGTAAGGCGGTGGAAGGTTTGCCAGTACTTGGAGGAGTTCACAGGGAGCGTAGCATTTTTACTAGTTCATGTACCATGTAGGTCACTTTTGACCCATGACGGGGGGGGGGGGGCTGTTCGAGTACCCTACATCCCTCCGTACCCATCGTAGCACTAAATCGCTTTTGGAGTTGTAGAATTCACCACTTATGCCACTCAGAACTACGAAAATTTTATCTGTTATTCTAATAGAACCATCTGGGTCATTTTGACTTATACACAGTTTAACACAATTTGACGTCAGTAACATCAGGTTTTTACACATGAAATAATTTCTGGACTTGCCTCAATGTTATTCACTACATGTTGGACTATATTATGACACTTTGGGCCAAACATAACGTGAAATACTAAAAACTTGTAGGTCAGGCGACTTCTTATATCAGAACGGTTCTCAGTTTTCTTTTTTTCAAATGTTCAAATGTTTGTATAGCTCATGGGACTTAACTACGGGGTCAGAAAAATCACACCACTGTCTGAGGCACTACTAATTGTTCTTGGACACAACAGAAGATGTCATGCCTTTACAGAAATATCCTCTCTGCGTATCTTTCTTTTGGTAAATCCGTGTGGCCTGAGGCATTCGTGTTAGCAGCTACGTCATTTTGTGGTTTATTTTTGTGAATTCGCGTCATTGAAGCGTCATTGAAGCATATTATTGCAACAACAAATAACTATTACATACGCCTCATAATTCGGCTCATTCATTCATGAAGAAGGAAACCAACTTACTTCTCACACAATAAATGCTTTCAATAACGCAATCAAAATTTTGTCTAAAAATTTCTGACTTTTATATGTCATACTCTGAGCACAACCACTGGGAAAAGAATGTTGTTTGTCATATCACTCACGGGTGCACTGAATAGCAGTTTTTCAATTCATTGCATTGTAGGAATGCTGCTGCATCTATTTCACATTTAGTATCTTGACAGGGAGACAGTAAACTATTGACCATAACTGTCCTTATTGCACCACGAAATTTATAAGCATATGAAATCAACAGACCAAGTTAATGCCGAAAGCAGTTATTTGTGATCAAGGTGCAGACAATGTGAAAATGAGGAAGCTTTTAGGTGTTACTTCCCATTAAACTTTTGTTGTTATATTACCTTTTTAAACCGCACGCAAAGAAGAAATTTCAACACTTACACTTGGCTTAACAAATTCTTATTCCAAAACCTACCTCCACAAAGTGGTATTAGCATACTACGTAGCTTTTATTCAAATGGTCGGGACCCTTTGTTCTCGAAATTTAATCCTAGTCAGCTCTTCGACTAGGAATAAATTACTGGTTGCATTTATGAACATTAAGACATCATAATTACTTCTCTTTATTTTTTGGGATGATTTTGGAGTGCTTTGATCTTTAAATAGTTATTACAGCCGTACAGAGCACACATACTTCCTCTTCGAACCATTTTCTATTTGTATCAAATAAGGCTACGTTTCAAGTACGTCTTCTGGGTGTAACAGTGTAAAGCGGGTATTCATGCGCTGTGTTATTTGACAACTCGAGCCACTAGGAGGTGTTGGGGTGCGCTGTCGTCCGTTATACGCCTGAGTTTCCGCAATTATCTTTATAAGCTACTAGATTAACCCGCGGCTCCGCTCGCGTGTTGGTTGATTATGATAGATAAGCTATCTTTCAGTAGGGTGCTGTGAGACTGGTTTTGAAGATGAGATGGCATTCCACAATAATGATTGTAATAATATCACAGATCGATCACTTGATGTAATGCGCGAAACGTCAAATCGATTTTTTTAAAGAGTTGTATTAAAAGAAATTTCTTTTTTACTGCTTTATTTATTTATTTTTATATTTACTTATTCGTATGCTTATCCTTACAGAAAAAATGCTGAAGTCATTGTAGCACGCATAGATCAATGTCTGTGGCATCACGTTTCCCTGTATGTAACCTCCTTGCTATAGAGTCGCAAACGTCATCGCTGGCCTTCAGTCCGAATTCTTTTATAATTTGACGACTTTCAACCACCATATCTTCCACCCCCTTATAGTTATCGGCATGGAGCGGCTATGGTGTACAACGGGAGACTTCAGACACAATTACACACAGACCATTCGTTTGCGTTCTGTAGTTTTCGCTGCAGAGCGAAATATTAACACACACACACACGCACACACTTAGAATTTTATATACACCGATAACTTTCCATCCCAATATACTCCACCCTTTTATTATTATCAACCTTCAAGCAACAATGCAACCAATGAAAGCATTTTCAAAGAGTAAATATAATTTTCAAAGAGTAAATATAATTGTTCCGCATTTCGCGTTATATGCTTCAAATTACTAAATTTCTATCAGATCGCTATAAAACCGTGCCTAAAACCGTACTCAGGTATAAATTAGTAACTGTACAAATATTTAAGTCTCTGCGCCTTGTCGTTCGGACGTGATATGCGTACACCGAACGGACATTGACTTTAATATATACAGAAAAATAGCTATCCGATTGCCATAAAACCGTGGCTAAAGCCTTCCCCGGGTAGACATTAGCAACTGTACAAATTTTTAGCTCTTTATGTCTTGTGGTTCAGACGTGATAAACCTACACCGAACAGACATTCTCATTTATAGATACAGATTTGGTATGGCGTCGGTTCATTCGCACATGCCCAATGAAATTATGCTGTGAAGAAGGGGAAGTAATGGGCAGAAGACACTACAAGTTGAGAACTTGGGTTGGAAGCGTGTCTGGACAACCTGACTGGTTAACGCAAGCGCTGGGCCGAAGCGGGAAGTACGGCTCAGAATCCGGTCCAGCACAAACTTCAACTTGATCATAGAATTTATTTTACTGCCCAGCAATGGTCGAGCTGTTTCAGTGTTTTAAGTTCGTTCAGTATGTGTGCCTGAAAGAGCAATTTTTTATCCTTAATCTGTTTATAATACTTATGAATATCACGGAGTAAGAAATGAGAGATAAATAAAAGACCATAAGTAATCTGACGCTGTTAGAGGTAGTTTTGGTAGCGCAGTTAACGAGTGAGATTCTTGGGCCGCTGCGGCGTGGAGAGTTTAACCGCGCAGCACTCCTTTGTGCAGGCTGTGTACGGCCCTAACAAAGGGCTGAGTGCGGCTAACGTAAGCCACAGTAATGAGCTTCGCATGTCCTTCCTACGGCCGGCCCTGCCTCCATTGTCCTGCGGCCACAGACTATTTTGCACGCGCTGGATCCCAGCTGCCGGCGCAGTGTTTAGCTGCCGGCTTATATGGACCAATGAAAATCGAGTTACGGCTGCCTCGGACGCGAAATCAAGAGGCAGATACAGGTGAATTCACTCCGTGTTAGGGACATGGAGATTCATACACATCTGGATATAGATTTTCCACCATCGATTTATAAAGGAGACGTGCTGTCTGATGTCTCCTCAGTTTCGGCGTGATTGTGCACCAACAATCTGACGGCGACCAGATGGATCCGTACCCAAAGACTGGAAAGTTGCCCAAGCTACTCTAATATTCAAGAAAGCCAATAGGAGTGATCCCCAAAATTACAGGCCAATCTGATTGACGTCGATTTATAGTAGGATCTTGGAACATGTACTTTGTTCGAACATTATGAACTACCTCGAAGAGAACGACCTATTAACCAATAACCAACACTGATTTAGAATGTATCTCTCTTGCGAAACACAGCTTGCCCTTTATTCACATGAAGTGTTATGTGCCATCGACAAGGGATCTCAAATTGATTTTATATTTCTGGATTTCAGGAAGGCGTTTGACACTGTACACCACAAGCGGCTTATTATGAAATTGCGTGCTTATGGAATATCTCCCCAATTGTGCGATTGGATTCACGGTTTTCTATCAGAAACGACACAGTTCGTTGTAATTGACGGTAAGTAATCGAGTAAAACATAAGTGATATCTAGCGTTCCACAGAGAAGCGATATAGGTCCCCTACTCTTCCTCGTGTTTATAAACGATTTAGGAGACAATCTGATTAGCTCCCTTAGACTGTTCGCAGATGATGCTGTCGTTTATCGGTTAGTGAAGTCAACAGAGGATCAAAAGCAACTGCAAAGCGATATAGACAAAATTTCTACATGGTTCTAAAAGTCGCAATTGATATTAAATAAAGAAAAGTGTGAAGTAATACACATTACCACTAAAAGAAATCCGCTGAACTTCAATTAGGCGATGAATCAGTCAAACCTTAAGGTCGTAAATTCTACCAAATACCTAAGAGTTACAATTACGAACAACTTTGACTGGAGAAAACACATAGATAATATTGTGGGGAAGGCGAACCAAAGGTTACGTTTCATTGGCAGAACGCTTCAAAGATGCACCGGCTCCACCAAAGAGACTGCCTACATCACACTTGTGCGTCCTCTCCTAGAGTACTGTTGCCCCTTGTGAGACCCTCACCAGGTGGGACTGACGGAATACATTGAGAAGGTTCACGTTACGGGGGAAAGCGTCACGGAAATGTTGCACGAATTGGGGTGGAAATCATTAAAAGAAAGATGTTATTCATTGCGGCGTGATGTGTTTGCGAAGTTTCAATAACCGAGTTTAACTTCTGAATGTGAAAATATTTTTCTAGCACCCACCTACTTAGGGAGATATGACCATCCCAATAAAATAAGAGAAATCAGATCGTAAATGGGACGATTTAGGTGTTCTTTCTTCCCGCGCGCTATTAGAGAATGGAACGGTAGAGAAAAGTTATGAAAGTGGTTAATTAACCCTCTGCCAGGCACTTAAATGTGATTTGCAAAGTATCTATGTAGATGTAGATCCTTGAAATATCGTCCTATGAGAAATGTGAAATAGAGCCACAAACCTATGAAGAGGTTCAACATTAATTACGCTGTGAAATTTATGCAATTCTTTTTTTATTATTTATTTTTTTCCTTTACTCCCCTTAATAGCTCTTTTACTCCATTCAAAAATGTTCAAATGTTGGTATAGCTTATGGGACTTAACTACAGAGTCATCAGTCCCTAAACTTACAAACTACTTATGAACTAGCTAACACTAAGGACGGCACAAATATCCATGCCCGAGGCGGGGATTCGAACCCCCGACCGTAGTGGCCGTGCAGACCGTGACTGGAGCGTGGAGCGCCTCAGTCCCCTCGGCCACCGCGGCCGGCTATACTCCCTTTGGGGTCCGCTTAGAACGTGAGTTGACAGTCTGTGGTAGCAGTACTCTGAATGACAGCGTGTTATGCTGTGTTCTACATGAGCGACAAAGCGAGCGACAGCGTACGACAACTTCAAGCGACAAATCTCAACCGCATTTATGGTTACTGGTCTGTCCTACGTGAGTGAAGTCCGCTGCGCCGCGCGACAGACGCGACAACGTGTAACGTTTGAGAATCAGACCTGTTTGAATCTTGTCGCTGTCGCACGTGCTACAAAGTGTCGAGGTTCGCTAATATTCGTCTGCTTGTGAAGGTAATTGAGGTGTAAGGTAACCCTTAAGGTAAGCCTTACATTATAACGAGGAATGAGCTTCATTTTGAAACATATTATTCGTTTCATCCTGTTTATAGTGAATATGTAGTAACAAACTTCTTATGTGACTTACTTAATTATCTTGATGCACCATGTATGTACGTAACTTAACTGTGAACATTTATTTATTATCTGTATTGTAATTGTTTATGGATATATTATTATATTTTATTTGTATTTTGTATGTTTTCTATATGACTGTGATTACTTGTTATGTTTAATTTTACATATATAAAATATTTCTCTGTGAACAGTTATCGATATGGCTCCTCAGGTTAGAGACTATCGTATAGCGGCGCTCGCCTGTGGGAGAGCAGGCAAGCAGCAGTATCTTCCGCCCCGTGACGTAGATCAGACGTTCGTACGCGGTCCGCGGAGTGCTCAAACAATATAAGTAATAAAGTTAAAACAAAGTGAAAGTTATGATTTGTTATAAGTGCAACGATATGAAAGTTTATGTGAAACCAGTGAACATAAGTGAAGTAAGAATTGATCTTAATGAAACATTTATTCGTTCGTTCTGCTGAAGCAGAAATTCGTTACGTGTTCGGTAACCATCCCAGACGTCCGAAACGCGGACGCGGACACTAACGGTCGTGATTTATTACGAGATTCGCGAAGCATCACGGCGAACTGCTAGCAAGCTGCCAAAGAAGGAGCCACCATCAAAATGATTTCTGTATGAATTTATGTACCATTTATATGACTGCAGAGTACCACGTCGCTGGACTGATAAATAAGATAAGTTAAATGCTGTTGGTTGTAATTTACTGTGAATGCATGTGTAAATTTTGTTTAAATACAGGAACATTAGAAAGTACTTTTGCTTTCTTATTTGAACAACTAATTAACCACACATGATTAGAATGACAATCCTTATTAATACATGAATAATACTACTACACAATTTTACAATCATTGAGTCTCATTAATTATTAGCGACTGAGATAATATTTTCAGTTGAAACAATTTTGCTACAATTGATGATAGAAGATAACAGACAGTTACATGCCAGTATTACGTATTATCAACAAATTAATGATTGCAGATTAATGAATAATTTTTCTATTTCGTTTTGCAGTGAGTTTAACAATAATAGCCACCGCCACATCTATCCTATAAAGAACCAAATTCGTACTAATGCCGTATGCATAGTATTAATTAAGACTGATTTACTTAAATTTCCTATTTGCTTGAGTGAATTAATTTTATCTGATATTGACTTTAGTGGTTGGACAGCACCCACTTGGCAATCACTTGATGTTAAAAATCTTGCTATTCATAATTTTCTAAATTATCATTACCATTAGCGTGCTAATTGAGTCGTACGCATTGCACAGACGAAGTAAGTTAATTTCTGCTATAATTGTGTGCACAGTCTCTGTAGGAGATTTTGTAAGGAACGGAAAGGTGAGTGATCTATTGAAAAGTTTGTCAGATAGGGCCATATTATTTGTTAATTACACTAATTGTCTTGCTAAATATTTTCAAAACTTAACTACACCACTTGCATTAATCATGAGTTTAACGTAACCAATCACGAAATTAAGGTCAGGTTTGTTATGTTGCTCAAACATTACAACAACAGTCACTACAGTTAATAACACGTAAATCAAAATTTATATATATATATATTTGATCTCCACTCACACTTTTCTTAAATAAAATAAACACCTTTCACCCAATATCCCCAACAAATATTTTCTTTCCTTACAGAGGATGTCGCAAGAATTTTGCGAGCATATGATCTCTGAAGTTTACTGAAACTAAAATTGTTTCTGAAATAACACAAAATAAAATTGAAGTTGTACACATAATGAAGAATTGTACTTTGTATAACTAATTTGTAAATTTCTTTATGGCTTTTACAGACGACTGAACTTAAATTTTTCAATTGTTCCCGATAAGTCTTCTGTAGTTATACTCTGAGTGATACTTTTATTTGTACCATGATGAACGTGATTTAAACAATTACTCGCAATTGTCTACTTTGTGCATTTGCAGTGACATAAATGAACTTTTAATATGTTATTGTCCATGAACAACACTGACAATGAAAGGGTCAAGAGATATCCACACGCCGACCGCGGTGGCCGCGGGGACTGAGGCGCTCCAGTCACGGTCTGCACGGTCACTACGGTCGGGAATACGAATCCCCCATCAGACATGGATATTTGTGCCGTCCTTAGGGTTAGCTAGTTCATAAATAGTTTGTAAGTTTAGGGACTGATGACCCCGTAATTAAGACGCACAAGCTATACAATATACAACATTTGAGTGACAAACTTACTCCAGAGAGAGAGAGAGAGAGAGAGAGAGAGAGAGAGAGAGAGAGAGACAGGGAGATAACAGTAGGATGTCAAATGAGATGCATGTAAATGTCATGGTATGATTCAGTAGGAATGTAATGTGTTTGGTAGGCCTACTGTGGGATATGAGTGTTTGCAACAAAAATGTACTATGATTTCATGCTTTCCCGGCGAAATGTTGACATTCTGGAGTAGTCGGGTGTTCTGCCAGATGTTTGTGTCAAACTTGCACAATATTTCGACAGTGTGCCTCACTGTCTCCCTCAGGTGCTTCCTGGGACTTGTCCCTGTTTGGAACGCGTCCAATATTTATGCCTAGGCGTTAGGCGTTCCATATGCGGTCCGCGCCGAGTCAGTTGCTCTGTGATAGGTCCATTCCCGAGAGGGGGTGTCTGGTTGCTGCCTGGTGCTCCCTCAGCCGTCCGCGCCGCGCCAGGCGCTCCCTGCGCCGTCCGCGCCGCGCCAGACGCTCCCTGCGACGTCCGCGCCGGTCCAGGCGCTCCCTGCGCCGTCCGCGCCGTGCCAGACGCTCCCTGCGACGTTCGCGCCGGGCCAGGCGCTCCCTGAGCCGTCCGCAGCGCGCCAGGTGCTCCCTGCACCGTCCGCGCCGCGCCAGATGGTCCCTGCGACGTCCGCGACGCGCCAGACGCTCCCTGAGCCGTCCGCGCCACGCCAGGCGCTCCCTGAGCCGTCCGCGCCGCGCCAGACGCTCCCTGCGACGTCCGCGCCTCGCCAGGTGCTCCCTGCGCCGTCCGCGCTGTTGTAGGCGCTTCCTCTGCCGTCCGCGCCGCTGCAGGTGCTCCCTCCATCGTCTGCGCCGCGCTGGGGGTTCCCTCTGCCGTCTGCAACGTGCCATGTGCTCTCCTAGTCGTTTTTCGTTGCGATTTTAGAAGTTCCAGAGCTGGGTTCCATGCTGCACTGAGTTGGTATCCAGTGTCACGGTTGATGAGGTTTTCACTGACTTTAATCTCAATGGATTCTTTTATGACACTGTCCCAGAATCTCAGCATCTGTGTTACTATTCTGGTGTTGTTGTAGTCCATAGAGTGGCCAAGTTCTAGGCAGTGTTCAGCCACCGCTGATTTCGTGGCTTGTCCCAGTCTGGTGTGCCTTTGGTGTTCCTTGCACCTGATTTGAACCGTCCTGGTTGTCTGACCTATGTATGACAACCCACACTGGCACGGTATACTGTATATTCCTGGCCTCTGTAGTCCCAGGTCGTCCTTGGTGTTGTCCAATAGTGCACCGATCTTCGTGGGAGGGCAGAATATGCTCTTGATGTTGTGTTTGGACAAAATTCCAGCTGACAAAGGTAACGCCTATGTGATCCTATTGAAGGCAGATTATGATAGGAAGATGCAACAACTACTGGAAGGTCCTGCCTATGTGCCAATAAGGAGTGACCCCACCAACAAAGTGGACAAGAAGACAAGGACGCTACTGAAGAAGACAGGCCTACCTGACAACGTCATCAAGAAACTAGTATCAAAAGTGCCAGTACCACCAAGGATGTATGGGCTACCCAAAGTCCACAAGGAGGGGGTGCCACTTCGACCTATTGTTAGCAATATTGGGGCAGCCACCTACCCCACAGCAGCTTATTTAAAGAAGATGTTGTCACCTTATGTAGGGAAGTGCTCACACCACATACGAAACTCAGAGGATTTTTTACAGCGCCTTCAGCAGCTACGCATCTCGGACTCAGACATCATGGTTAGCTTTGATGTGGTGTCCTTGTTCACCCGGGTCCCACTGGATGACTCGCTTAAGCTCATTGGGGAACAATTCGATGGTGCCATCTTGGATCTGTTCAAGCATGTACTGACCTCGACATACTTCCTCTACGGAGGTCAATTTTATGAGCAGACAGAAGGGGTGGCAATGGGTAGTCCCCTTTCACCAGTAGTAGCCAACCTATTTATGGAGAAATTCGAGGAAGAGGCACTAACATCAGCCACACATCAACCAAAATGCTTCTACAGATATGCTGATGACACCTTTGTCATCTGGCCCCATGGGAAGGAGGAGCTGGACAACTTCCTGGAACACCTGAACTCACACCACCCCAATATAAAATTCACCATGGAACTGGAAAGGATGGACTACTCCCCTTCCTGGATGTGCTGGTTAGGAGGAAGGCAGATGGCACCGTTGGGCACAGTGTTTACCGCAAGCCCACACATACGGATTTGTATCTACAAGCCAACAGTTGTCACCATCCAGCACAAAAGAATGGTGTGCTCAAAACTCTTATCCATTGGGCACAGGTGCTCTCTGATGCTGACAGTCTGATAACAGAGATGGCACACTTGCGGTCAGTATTTGACAGGAATGGATATTCTGCCAGAGATATCCAGAGGGCGTTTAACCCAGTAAGTGCAGTGAAGGAAGCGGGAGAGGAACAGGAAGAGGCCAAGAGGGTAGCATACCTACCATATGCAGGGCCAGTATCTGCCAAAATCAGCAGAATTTTGTCCAAACACAACATCAAGAGCATATTCTGCCCTCCCACGAAGATCGGTGCACTATTGGAGAACACCAAGGACGACCTGGGACTACAGAGGCCAGGAATATACAGTATACCGTGCCAGTGTGGGTTGTCATACATAGGTCAGACAACCAGGACGGTTCAAATCAGGTGCAAGGAACACCAAAGGCACACCAGACTGGGATAAGCCACGAAATCAGCGGTGGCTGAACACTGCCTAGAACTTGGCCACTCCATGGACTACAACACCAGAATAGTAACACAGACGCCGAGATTCTGGGACAGTGTCATAAAAGAATCCATTGAGATTAAAGTCAGTGAAAACCTCATCAACCGTGACACTGGATACCAACTCAGTGCAGCATGGAACCCAGCTCTGGAACTTCTAAAATCGCAACGAAAAACGACTAGGAGAGCACATGGCACGTTGCAGACGGCAGAGGGAACCCCCAGCGCGGCGCAGACGATGGAGGGAGCACCTGCAGCGGCGCGGACGGCAGAGGAAGCGCCTACAACAGCGCGGACGGCGCAGGGAGCACCTGGCGAGGCGCGGACGTCGCAGGGAGCGTCTGGCGCGGCGCGGACGGCTCAGGGAGCGCCTGGCGTGGCGCGGACGGCTCAGGGAGCGTCTGGCGCGTCGCGGACGTCGCAGGGACCATCTGGCGCGGCGCGGACGGTGCAGGGAGCACCTGGCGCGCTGCGGACGGCTCAGGGAGCGCCTGGCCCGGCGCGGACGTCGCAGGGAGCGTCTGGCGCGGCGCGGACGGCTGAGGGAGCACCAGGCAGCAACCAGACACCCCCTCTCGGGAATGGACCTATCACAGAGCAACTGACTCGGCGCGGACCGCATATGGAACGCCTAACGCCTAGGCATAAATATTGGACGCGTTCCAAACAGGGACAAGTCCCAGGAAGCACCTGAGGGAAACAGTGAGGCACACTGTCGAAATATTGTGCAAGTTTGACACAAACATCTGGCAGAACACCCGACTACTCCAGAATGTCAAAAATGTACTATATTGATAAAAACTTCAGAAAACAATTTGGGGTGATTTGTAAGGAGGACGCATAAGACTATGCACAAATAACAAGTGAAAGGATTGTAGTTACAGGGATTAAAATATCAGATAGGACGTTAAGCGAACCACCGACTGCAAACATTATGAGTACGTAATCCAGCTTACTACCCCTTATGCTACACAGATGAACAGAAAAAAAATATTTACCGTCGTCTTCCAATAAGTATTATTTCGTGGTTATTCAGTTGTTGATTTTTTTTAATCCACAAGAAAATTTTTTAAAGAATTTGGCTGGCGATCTTCACAGTCTATTTTCGAATTTGTAGTTATGATTGAAAGAGTCCACAAAAATTCTTCGCTCTGTAAATGTAATGCACAGCACTCTTTTGACGCCTTATTCCCTAAATTAAATAAAACTTTATTGCCTTACTTTAGGGCTATCATTATTTTACTGTTTACAGATGACAAAATTCAGAAACAACTGATCGGTTCTAGCGGCCATCTTGTAGAGAGAAGATGACGCGCTCACTTAGGACACACGGCCACGTCGCCCAAAGTCACCGCTTGTAGCAGCAGTGTCGCATAGCCTTATGTCGCACGCTGTCGCTCGCTTTTGTTGGTCACGTGGGACACGGCCTTACTATCCTCAAGTCTCTGCGGCGTTAGCTGTTCACACAGTGTCGGCTGGTGCTAATGTGCTGCAGCACACTGTAAATATATTACTAAAATTATGCCATTTCTCTTCGAATGCAAGCGAGAAATCGCTGTAAAATTACATCCTTTCTCTTGGAATACGAGCCAGATATCGCAATAAAATTATGCCAATTCCCTTCCAATGCGTATTAGAACGCTAGTAATAAGGATGAAAATACATTCTGGAGCGCTGGAAACCAGCTCCGTGTGCTGAAGTGGGATTCAGCCGCGCTGGTACGTGCGCAGAGAGGTGGCGCAGTCATCTGTTCGGTCGTGCGCATGCGCAGACGTGAGGTCGGGCCTGGCGACTCGTGTGCTGAGAAGGACTGCAGAACCACATCAATATTTCTCTTCATGCTGCGTGTAACGGCTGCGGAAGAATAGTATATGACGAATATTGCGGCTTACAGAGTCAAATAGCGCGCTGACTCAGGTGTCTTGCGCGTTGTTTCTCATACCTCTGAGTCTAAATTTTTAATTTCTGTAAATAAAATTAATATTTTATAAACTTTATATTTACTACCTGCAGTGAATACATGTAGTTGGCAGCGCTGTTATAGATTACCCTGAAGGTCTTACTGTCAATATAGTATTAATTGATATTTAATTAAAGGCAATCATACAAAAGTTGACTTTTTATTTTAGTATATTTTGTTTCCTGTTTATTTTTGTAATATTGTAGCACAAATCTTGTACGAGCCACCACTGTGTTCACAGTGTTGTAACTCCATGTAGTAAGTGGATACTGACGTATTGTCAGCTCCCAGAAACCTGTCTTGGCTGACACGATCTGTCCACTGGATGAGAGGACCTCAACTGCTTACAAGAGAGCCATGCCAAAATATATTATTCATGCTCCAAACTTATTCTGTGTACAGCAGTAGAAAGTGCGGTCAGCTGCCACAAATCGCTCTTCTGACTGTAGTTTCAATCTACAACAGCAACAATCTGCCACACTGGTAATAACTGGTAGAATAATGCCTAGCGTCTATTCTGCAAAATTATCCTACGAGGCTGCGACAAGATATAGTGAAAGAATTTTCTTGAAATCACGTTTTTTACTCTTTCGTCTAGGAAATGGACTACTGTCATCAATACTTGGCGTATATTGATACCTACAATGTATTGCTGTTATTAAAATATCATGTTTCTCATTCGGTCAACTACAACATATCCTATCCTAACAAGTATGTTATCCATGTATAAGGAAGATCCCCCCAAAATAAATTAGTGAAGATTTCTATACGAATCATGACTTCGTAAATGGTTGTTAGCTCACATTTTTCCTATTTTAGTAACACATGTTGTCGAAATCTTGACACGTAGATACATACTGTACATTAGTGTTTGAACAAATTTAATTGTACCATGGAAACCTACGAATTAGACGTCATTCAGTAATCAGTTTCCTTGGGGAAGAGAAGGAGATTTCAACATCTACATGGGATACTCTGTAAATGATATTTAAGTTCCTGGCAGAGGGTTCATCGAACCACCTTTATACTATTTATCTGCCATTCCATTCTCGAATAGCGCGCGGGAAGAAAGAACACTTGAACCTCTCCGTTTGAGTTCTGAATCTCGTATTTTATTCTGCTGATCTTTTTTACGTATGTAAGTGGCAGTCAACAATATATGTTCGCATTCGGAGGAGATTGTTGTCGATTGGAGTTTCGTAAGTAGCCCACGCCGCAGTGATAAGCACCGTTGTTGTAATGATTCCCATCCCAGATCCTGTATCATTTCCGTAACGCTGTCTCCCGTGTATCGTGTCAATACAAAAGGAGCAGCCCTTCTTTGGACTCCGTCAAACTCACCTGATAAGGATCCCACACTGGGCAGAAATACTCCAAAAACGGACGTACAAGTAGTGTATGCAGATTCTTTAGTAGTTCTGTCGTATCTTTTAAGGGTTCTGGCAATAAAACGCAGTCACTGGTTTGCCTTTTCAACGACGTTCTTTCCAGTTTGTCTGAAATAATAGTAATTCCTAGGTATTTACTGTACTTCGCGGCCTTCACTTCTGTTTGATTTACCTTCTAAACAAATTTTAACGGATTTCTTTTCGTACTCACGAGGACGACTTCACACTTCTCATTATTTAGAGTCAGTTTCCAATTTTTACATCGTAGTAGTATCTTATTTAGATCTTTCTTCAGTTGGTTTTGATCTTCAGATGATTTTACTAGACGGTAAGTGACGGCGTCATCTGCAAGCAAGCTAAGAGAGCTGCTTAGATTGTGTCCCAAATCGTTTATGTAAATAAGCAGCAGCAGATAACCAATAACGCTACACTGTGGAACGCCGGATATCACCTCTGTGGTAGTCGATGTCTTACTATCGATTACTACAAACTGTTTTATCTCTGACACAGAGTCTGTGCAGGTGACGTTTGTGACACTGAACAAACATTGTTAAATTAGTGATTGCTAAATCACTACATAATGTCGTGTCGTGTTTTATATCTTGCAATGTTCTAAAAGAATTAAATAACATTCGTTTTAGAGTTTTGGTAGTTACCTTTGACAGTATAATAGATAAACCATTTTTGATGTGGAGAGGGAAGGTTAAGGTCTTTCAGGAAAATATATTATGCAAGTCAATTGTCGGTAAAGTGGTCATGGTCCATAGACTTACAAACTAACTTATGCTGTGAATAACATACACACACACATACACACACCTATGCTCAAGAGGTACCTTAGCGCACGCGGCTATTCCGCTGCGGCAATATATTAACCCATCTTTGATTTAGGATGACAATAAAGATAAAAGAATAAGAAAGGGTAGCGAAATATTATTTAACAAATGAATTGTTACATGAAGTAATTTTCGTGGACTATAAACTCATTAAAATTCATTTAAATTCCTTCGGAAATCAAAAATGTTATTGTAAACGTGTGCAAGAATAACAGTAGCAGCAATTACACTAGTCTGACAATTGCACTACATAGTAAAAACCTTATTTTAAATTTTTTTAAACTAGAGTCAGTGTACTTAAATAATCTGAACAGGTCATATTGCTAAAATTTTGAACATAGCTGCTATTGTCAGCGACCTTTACAACATCAAAGGCTAAGAATGCAGCCCTCAGTCGCAAAATCAAAATTATTTAACCTGGTTTCGGCAATAACTCTGATTGCCTTCATCAGAAATTATAAAATAAAATAAATCATATAACAAAAGTTATAACTCAGCTGTAAACCTAAGGTCACCAAATTTAAAAGATATTCTTAGAAAGAGCTAATCACTATGGGCAGCACTCCTGCACAGAGACAACAGTCTTTTTAAATTTTGTGACGTAAGCTTTATAGCTGAGTTGTAACTTTTATTATGTGATTCGTTTTATTTTATAATATCTGATGAAAGCAACCATAGTTATTCGCGAAACCATGTTTAATTTTGCGACCAAGGTCTGCATTTTTATCCTGTGAAGTCGTGTTGTATTCTCGGAACTTACGCTGCGGCAGAGCGTATATCATGTCGTGAGAATACAGTTTTGTCAAAGGAGCGAAACGGCATGGAAATTTTCACGCTGAAACCTGTAATTGCAATGAAACTTTATTTCAGCTACTATAAATGAGCGGTTTATTTTACGCTCAAAAGAATCAAAAATTTTGACTCTGATTCATATTTTTTGCAAAGTACACATCACAAAATTTAATTAAGGATATATGAAAACACATCTCATCTCGGACTTCATGCAAACGGCTAAAATTCAAACGTTCCAATGTTTTAGGAAAGACATTTTTATATAGTGCACAAAAGCTGATTTTATTTTAAATGCTGACTAGTTTCGGCTTTGCCCATTTTCTTAAGCCACCTATTACAGAGAAGACAGTGTGTTTTATAGTAAGATATACGTATATGGCAATGTTATATTGAATGTACAAGTCGTAATTACATTTATATATAGTTTTATTTGGATACTGATTAGGTCACGCTGTTTGTTGTAACTACTTTGGTGGAATTCATTGAGCTTTTGATCCAATGATGTTTTTGTTAAATATTCTTTGCCGGCCGCGGTGGCCGAGGGGACAGGAGCGACAGTCACGGTCTGCACGGCCACTACGGTCGGGGGTTCGAATCCCCTCTCGAGCATGGATATTTGTGCGTCCTTAGGGTTAGCTAGTTCGTAAGTAGTTTGTAATTTTAGGGACTGATGACCCCGTAGTTAAGTCCCATAAGCTATAGAAGCATTTGAACATTTTTTAAATATTCTTTGCTTAATTTTGTTTGTGACAATATTTCTGGTTAAATGCAGCGTGAAATAAGCAATACTATTATAAATATTCGTACAAAATTAAGCAAAGAATATTTAAGAAAAACATCTTTTGGATGAAAAGCTCAATAAATTCCACCAAAGTAATTACAACAAACAGCGTGTCCTAAGCAGTATCCAAATGAAACTATATATAAATGTATGTAATTATGACTTACACATTCAATATAACATTGCCATATTCGTATATCTTCCTGTAAAACACACTTTGTTCTCTGTAATAGGTGGCTTAAGAAAATGGGCAAAGCCCGAAAGTAGTCAGCATTTAAAATAAAAGCAGCTTTGGTGCAATTTATAAAAATGTCTTTCCTACAACATTTGAGAGCTGCAAAACGCGACGTATAAAAAACTTTTGTTCCAGTGTTTGTCAAGCTTATGGGACCTAACTGCGGGGTCATCAGTCCCTAAACGTCAGACTACTTATGAACTAACTTATACTAAACACAGCACAAACATTCATGCCTGAGGGAGGATTCGAACCTCCGACGCGGGAGGCCTCGCGGTCCGCAACGTGGCGCTCCAGACCGCTCGGTTAATCCAGTGCAGCTCGAGCAGCTACAGTAGTACAACATAAAATTGAAAAAGGATTTAAATAAACAGACGGGAAATGTACGGGACACCAAAAAATGGCGTCTGGTTATAAGAGTGATGAAACACATGTTTTTAACATAAAGTGCCATCGCAGATTATGGAGGCGATCTGATACATTAACAATCTTCAAAAGTGAAACACCACACTCGCAAAATATTTATTTCTTTTATGACGACCGGTTTCGGTGGGATATGGCACCACATCTGTTCATATCAAATCTTACAAGTTGGTTACCTTATGTAAAAAATGGAGTGCAACATAGCACTTAGTCTAAATACAAAAATACACCAGTGTCTACCTGTTGATGTTTTATCGTACGTATTTATATTTACACTGAGTGCTATGTTGCATGTACTCTCAATTTTTCAAATAAGATGACCAACCTGAAAAAAATTTTATATGACCAAATAAGCAGTTGCATCTTTTAGCTTATGTATTTTTATATTTACGCTACTTGCTGGTAGTATTCTTCTTAAATTTTTAAATACGATGACCAACTAGTAAAGTTTGATATGACCAGATGATAGTGGCATAGCCCACTGAAAGGGGTCGTCATAAAATAAAATAAAAATATTTTTCTATCTAGGCTTTTGAAGATTGCATGTTTTTAAAATTGAATCAGTTTAGTACGAAGTTACCTGGCTATGAAATTTTGTGTGCAATGGTAAAACTCCCGCTGGATGGACTAAAACTACTTTGTGCTATGTCACGACGGGTAAACTAAAGATGGGCATCCTTGAGAAAGAATAAATCTACAACAGAAAAGAAGCTCCCCTCCACCCCCCACCCCTTACCCCCTGCCCGGAACCCACTCCTTATTAGTCTCCCCGAAACAAACGCAAAGACTTCGGAAGGAAAATACGGAGTTAGAAGGGAAAACGGTGGTAATTAGAAGACCTGTTTGTCCTTTTTCTCTACATTTATTAGCGTCGCATTCAGGAGCACCTGTTCCCGGGCCGGGAGACGCGACTCCAGCAGTCTGGAAAAGTCCTGAATGACGACCTGGAAGCGGCATCCGGTCTGCGTGAGGAAAAAGACGGCTTTACTTTTTGTCACCGAGTTCGCTGTGCCCTCTTCTTTTTGCGCAACCTTTATTTTAACTTTTTCGGCACGCTGTGTCCCCTTCCCTATTCCGCTCTCATTTACTTTCTTTCCCACTGACACACACACACACACACACACACACAAACACACACACACAGCCATTCTCCCTCTCCTTCTTCTCTTTTTTCCCATAGACCTCTGCGATTTGCGACTGGCTGAAAAAACAGCGCCGAATGACGTAATTAACTTTCCTCCGGGCACCTAATCTTGCCTCAGCAGGTCTACCACTCGCCATTCCGCTGACCACCTTTATGCGACCGGCGCGTCAGGCTCGCTGGAACGGTTGGCGACACTGAAGGGAATCCCCCGACCGCTGACATCCCCCTCCCTGTGCAACCTGCCCGTCGACCGCCTTGAGCGACAGGTGCGGCTCATTAAAATTCCCGCAAAAGGCAGCCGGGCTAATGAGAAGTTGTTTCCCGCCGCACGTCGCATTATGCGGCTGAGAAACCGGCGAGACTGCTCTAGTGGGGCAAAGGACGGGAGGGGGTGGAAGAGAATTAGTGTGTAGTGTAATGCCCAGTTAAAGGTTGTATTTGTGGTGCCTGCATCGATGATGACTCCACAAAGATTTTTCCCCACAGGCATTAATAGGTGAATCTCACTTGAAGATAACTCGTTTTATTTAATGACATAAAAGTTTTCTGGGTATGAGTTACCCAGATGAAGGCCACTGTAACGTTGGCCGAAACGTTGGTTATTTAAGTAATAGCCTTACACCATGACGCGGTACCATACCCAGAAAACTTTTATGTCATCTGACTCTGGCCGCGGAAGCCTACGTAATTATATCGTTTTATTTAATTCACTCGACGCCTGAGATGTTGACTCCAAAGATTATGCACACGTTGCCTAGCGCTGTTCAATAGTTCCGCTGTTTCTAAAAGGTTACTTACGGCAGCGTTATTTTTACATGAAGATGCAATGCTTTAATGTTTGATAATCCCATTCCTTAAAATACTAAATACTAAATCAGTTAGTGAATCCTCAACGTTATAGGTAACACATCGCATATCAGTAAGGTTACCATATACGTAAATGAAAAAACGAAATAGTTTAATTTTATACAAAAGCATACTTGTCGCTTCCTCGGTCCTTCTTAAGTAAATCATTCTCCACTCTGATGTTAACAATTCTTTTGAACCAATGTGATATTAATAGCTATAACTGACGATCAACTAATTCTTTACGCACTGTGCAGAAAGTCTATTTCTTTCGTAAGTCCAATGTAAACTTGACGAAGAAAATACTGTTTCCACAGCTGCGCTCTCAACAGGGATTGCAGAAATCGAGTTTCACAGTTTTCAAATGTTATGAACAGTCATCTCTAGAACAACAGTTCAT
Organism: Locusta migratoria; assembly: GCA_026315105.1. Classification (NCBI taxonomy): domain Eukaryota; kingdom Metazoa; phylum Arthropoda; class Insecta; order Orthoptera; family Acrididae; genus Locusta; species Locusta migratoria. The sequence continues at coordinate 223,902,774 of CM048751.1, read as the reverse complement.
GACCCTCTACCAGATACAGCTTTCTCTAAACTGTTGTGCGATTTCCGAGTTGAGTTGCTCAATTACAAACACGAAAACTTTTAGGCCGTCCACTTCACCAAAAAATATCACAGGAATATTTCTATTTCTCAAATAGGATGCTACATTTTTTACGCATTCCCGATCAAATCGTTCCTTAATACTTCATCCTAGAATACAGTTAATTCGTCCTACTGCCTCATCCATGTGATTTCCTTAAATCATTCCAGGTAAACGCCGGGATGGTTCCCTGTAAAGGGAACGGTCGATTTCCTTTCCCATCACTAACATTAAAAAATGCTGTCTAACGATAATGAAGTCGCAGGGACTTTAAACCCTATCTTCTTTCTGCCTCATTCATTGTCAGAATCAGATTAATTCATTCATGTATATTGTAAATACAATAACTTTTAGCCTTGTGTTGCATACTAGACACTCGGTATAGATCAATACAGTATTTTTTTCACGTTCACGACATAGAAATTAAAAATTGGGGGGTTTCTTCTGTTTTAGGAATTTCCAACCGGGGGTTAAAATAGAATATTAAAACCCGGGTGGAACCCAGATAAACCGGGTGATTTGGTAACCCTACATATCAGCATACGACACAATATGTCATAGATATTATTTAAGTGAACCTACAAGCTTCCCAGGGTTTTACTTGCGGACGGAGAAGTTAGTACTGCTTCCTCCCACAAGTCCCCTAAAACCTCCGCATCCTTGCGGATGCTGTTGCGTAGCAGTGTGCGTCTGTACCGCCCTACAGTACGCACGAGGTGTCGTAGTTGCTTTCCGAGACTTTACGGAAAGCATAGAGTTCTGACTAACCTGTTGTCTTCCATAGTTGTGTCCCCAGCGCAGAAGACAGCACACAGGTCGTTGGTTCTTCTACAGCATACAAGTGAGGCTAAAGTTCTTTATGATGGAAGCATAATAAGCGACTCGCGAGATTTTTAATTGTCAGGGATGCCATTTATTAAATAAATAATAAAAAAATTAGCAACTATTGTTAATATGATACGGCCTATGCTGCCCATAGTTCATGTTGAGACCTCGACTGTTAATCACTATTACAAAAATCTTTACTCATGACCGGCGCGGTCCGGCGCGTATAGTGGTCAACTCGAGACAAACTGCGGCGCGTTGCGAGAGGGCACCTGACGCTCTATTTCGCGCCAAAACAGGGCCGTCGCGCGCCTTCTGCAAAATCGCTCTTCTCTTGTTACAATAAGAGAAGGCAACTTAAACTTTTTAAACTGTCCAAATCTAGCCTGTCCTTGAGAGATATTTATAATAAATTCTCAGCTCTGAATATTTAATATTTAGTTTATAATAAACAAAAGTAATTTCAAAATAAATCACGTGACGTGAAATGCAGCAGCCAATGCGAGGAGAGCAGCAGTAACATAGGCGGGCTTTCCCACGGGAACCAGCACCTACTGCGCCATATGCTACTGCTCCCCACCCCACATTTCAACATATGCTGCACTGCTGTCTTTCTTCCATGTTTAAGACGCGTACGATGTTAGCAAAGAAACGGCCAGCGGCCAGAAATATGAAGTGGCCACAGGCCAGGAATATCACAAACCTTTAACACACGTAAATACAGTTTATAACTCGTATAGTCATATATAATTTAAAATGATGATGTTAGTGAATAAAAATGGTCCTGGATCGGTATGAAATTTACTTTCTGTTCCACAATTATTATTTCGCTTATCCCACGCTAACTTTATACTAATGTTCACTTCCTATAAATGTTTACTGCAGCTGTAACTATCAGTTATTTGATTTAAAATTCGATATTATGCCAACTTTATAGCACACTGTTTCTTTTGGGGTTGGAGTGAACTTAAACATCGAAATGATTAACTTGAGTGCTAACGGAAGAAACATGCTAACAATCTCTGTAATTTCCTTTTATATGCCCACATGGAATAAAATATGACTGATGTTAGCACTCTGTGCTGGTACTCCCATTTCTGCTTTGTATTTCGGAACACTAAATATCATTCCCAGAACTAATAAAATTCTAAAATTTCTCACCAAAACCTCATTTAATGAAACCAAAACATTAAAATTTAATACCCGGATTTTTACGAGGGGTTATAGTAGCCCACAGCTCACACAGGAGTATGTCTAGTTTCTATGTTTCAGAAAAGAAAAAAAAATAGTTTAACGTGTTTATGTGTGTCTTTGTGTTTGCTGAGTACAGACGTAGGTGATTTCAAATTACGTTATCTGCATGAGTGTCCCTGTTTAATTCAATTATCTGAGAGTATTATATTCAGTCACAATCCAATGGCAAGTGTCTGAAAATTACTGCGACCTTACCACGAGCTAATTAGTGATAAATGAAATTGAACTCTCTTGGCAATGGCTACAATTATCCACTGGCAATGAGAGAAATTAATGAGCTGTAACTGACTGTATAAGAAAAACCCCTCTGCCTGCGAGAAGTTATCTGAATTACCTTTGTAAATCGTTAAACTGAAAAATGAAGTCAAATCGTTTACTGATTAAATACGCTCATCAAAGGAAATTAAATTAAAGAATATATTGTAGGAAGGGAAGAGGAAGTAGATGTGAAGATGAGATAGGAGATACTATGGTAAGAGAAGAATTTGAAGAATTTGACAAAGCGTTTAGTTCGAAAGAAGGGTCCTGGAGTAGACGACATCCCACAAGAGCTACTGAAGTATATGGGAGAGCCAACCATGACAAAAATATTTCACCTGGTGTGCAAGACGTATGAGACAGGTTAAATACCCTCAGGCTATAAGCGAAATGTGATAATCGCAATTCCAAAAAATCCAGGCTCAGATAGGTGTCAAAATTACAGAGCCATCATTTTATTAAGTCATGGTTGCAAAATTCTAACACCGATTATTTACAAAAATTGAAAAAAGCTGGTAGAAGCTGACCTCGAAGAAATCAGTATGGATTTAGAGGAAATGTATGAACACGTGAGGCAATACATTAGGATTTATCTTAGAAGATTAAGAAAAAGCTAACCTACATGTCTAGCTTTTGTATGTTTGGAAAAAAACTTTCTTCAATGCATTACACTCTTCTAAATTCTGAAGTCCGCACTAGTAGCACATAATGAGTGGGTGTTTATGTACAAGTACAGAAAGCCGATAGCAGCTACAAAAGGTATAGCTTGTAAGGAGTCAAGTATTTGTCACTGTCATTTCCGGCTTATTCCGACTTCACAATCACATTCTACTCGTCAAGACGAATATTTTGAATACTATCTCGATGAGGAAACATGATTACGACATCATGTTGCAAGTGGGACAAGATAATCAAGGCTGACATGTACTAGTGATCAAACACCCAGAGTTTTTGTAAAGAGGAAGAGAGGCGGCTGTTTTGCGACAGGCAGCGAGAGAGCGCAGGTGGGCAGAAGGATCCACAATAGGCCACCCCAGGCGGTGGCAACTTGAAAATGCTCCTTCCGCTCTGGGGAAACACGACACGGACGCTTTCGAAAACTCTTTGAAAGCCGTTTAACAGGAACACACAATACGATTTTTCTCACAAAGCATGTTTACTTGCAACTTGTTGGGACGCACGAGTTAAGTGAATTCCAGATGGTCCTGTTTATTTTGAGAGGAATGCCTAAGCGAGACGTTAATTGACGTACTATTAGTCGGCGAGCCATACGGTGTTTTAAAATGCATGAGACCATTGGCAGGCGAAGCACTGGCGGGGTACTGCATGCATCCCCGAAAGATATACACAAGCAGAGCGGGAGAAATTAGCAGAGATGCGCACTCGCGCCAGGCTGTGTGTGTTGTCGATAGAGGTACGACGTTCTCGCAGTGTTTCTTGTGCAGAGCGTCCATAAACTCCGGCGCAGTATTAAATCGAGATGGTTACCGTGGGTTTGTTCTTGTTGATTTCTACGAGTTTACGATAGTAACCCGAGCGTCTGATCTGTAATTGTCTTGAGAGTATTCGTGCTCTTCCGATAATCCATTTGTAGTAGTGATGGGCAGTTCGGATCATTCCACTGTTTCGAAACCTACAGATCATGTGAGTCTAGTGAGTCAACTCAGTATATCGGCACACGAAACATCTGGCGTGCCGCAGAGTCGTGTGTGTCGCTACCTCCCCTGATTCACGTGAACCGCGGTAGCTGCAGGGCGCCGCAGTGAGTCGACTCTCCGCTTCGACACTCAAAACATGTGACGTGCCGCAGCCCTGCGTCCTACCACCTCCGCTGATTCACGTGAGCCGAGAAAGCTGCAGAAGGGCGACACAGTAAATAAGAAACATCTGTGGAATATCAACATGGTTTCCATACGTTAGTCTTAATTGAACGGAACAGGATTTCTTTGCTACTACGAATTTACTATCGTGCTAAAGCGTAAACGTTTCCTAAGTTACTCGTGTTTTCACACAAACAAATATTGTAACAAAAGAAGCACAATATAGTAATGTTCAAATTCCAAAACTCATGAAACTTTTTCCAACCTTCAAAATTCCATTTAAATAAAACAAGAAGGATCATGGTTCAAATGTCTACATGCATCCAGAATGAATAACTTTTCTAACCAATCAATATAAACAAAACATTTAAGATTTGTTCCTAAGACATATTTAATGCAACCAACAGATATTACTACGAGTATAAATACAAAGAAACACATTTCACAATTTACGTGACGAAACCACAAAACGGATATAAAATTTTTCACTGTCCAGATAGGTATTCTAATAACAGATTCATCTTCAGCCAGTCAAATAAAAGAGAATCTGTTACAGTTTCTTTAAATTGAAATTAAAAAAACCTTATTTTTTATATGTTACTGAGAATGCGGTTTCGTCTCACTGAAATATTTGCCCTTGCTTCGAAAAGATGCGTTCACCTGGCACAGATGTAGCAACAATGCATAACAACACTTAGTTCACGTGAAACTACATCAAAACACCGAAGTACTTCATAACTTTTCTCGGTGGTATCCCAGTTTTCAAACCTCAGTTGAAGGGCACCGGTAGATTAATTGAAAATTTCGCGTGGCGTGTTAGGGGAACAACTTCAAACACGTTGCACACCTGGGCGCTGTGTCGAACTCGCCCAGGCAGACAGACCAGCAAAACGCATGTTAACAGTACCTAGCGTCCGCTACATGAATCACAAGATTCTTTGTTTCGAAACAGTGCCACTTCATGTTTCGACTCAGTCGAACAGTTCGCTGACTCGATTCACTGAGTCGAAACATCAACTCAGTAGCCAACTCTAATTTGTAGTCTAGGACAACGTCCCAGACATAAATTAAATTAGTCCCAATACCCGGTTCCGATCAAGGTTTTCCGGGAGGCATACCTTGGTTGTATGCCGTATGTCGTAACTGGTGGGCCCCTCCCACTTATACCCAATTGGGATCCCCCTTTGCCCCACTATCAGCTTGTCTGATAATTGGCTGAATAGAACCGCGACTCTTTATGGGCCGGATCTCAAACAGCCCGCTCCACTCCTCGGAGTGGAGAATGAAAAGAATAAATATAATATTGCACAGTACGGAACTCCTCTGTCATAAATGGAATCTCAGTAGATCTCCAGTGGAGACTACTAAAGATTGAGCGTCGTTGATAGTGTTGGCCGAGATAGTTCATATCCAGTGTGAACACAGACAGATAGCAGCAGTTAACGCTTGCGAGCGAATTTTTGAGTGGTAATGCAGTGGGTTGGTGAGACTCAAGTACCACGCCACTTTATAGCCAGTCGTTCTTGGCTTCATCAAGACGCAGGAAAAGTGCGATCGACAGTAGTCGATCAAGAGAGATAATATTTAGTTTCGGTTTCCGCGAAGACGCAGCTAGCAGCCGTCGACGCAGTTAACGGTATTGTGTGATAACAGCATAACATATATATTTTTACCATTGCATAATATTTTGGACTTTGCGACAGTCTTGAACGTAAGCTGACGAAATTGAATTAATTTTAATGTAGGCGCAGTTATTCAGCCACTCTATCAACTTCATTTTATTTTGAAATTGCTTATACATTTCATCTATTCTGTCAACCTATCCGTGAAAGACGGCTGTCTGCCGTCTTCCCGAAGTTTTTAACTTTGCAATTTATCGATGCACACTAACAGGCTTTTTTGCTAAACGAAAACCCCTTTCCTTTGGAGGCATGAGGAATAGCATTTCATTTCATGATTTCAAGTGTTAGTTTCTGTAATATTGCTGGGATTTTATTATGCTAATAATTTATCATTGTGTCTATGTTTTTAAATGTTAGTTTCTGTAATATTGCTGGGATTTTATTAAACTAATAATTTATCATTGTGTCTGTGAATGTGGCAAGATGACAGTTTCTCCGTGACGCTACTGTCCCTGTGGCAATGTCTACTTGCTTTATTCTTTATGTGCATGTATGAAAATCTTACAGCATGGGAGTCTGAGTGTATGTATGAGAATATTCGTCGTCGGCTGCTGGCTGCTCGGAACTAGTTTCTCTGCCTTCGTATCGATAGGTAGTCGTTACCAAACTCTGCTTCTGATGCTACCAAAGAGGTTCCTCCACCCTTTGGTTACAAGTTGGGTTGGCAATGCCCAGGTAACGTGCCTCAGAAAGACGTGCGAGTTTACGCTCTCTCCACTACCTCGTTTTTCCTGGGTTTTGCCGATTTCCAGTGGATTTACTACCTCAAAAACAATTCTCATGTACTTCTACTATTGCCTCATTACCTAATCTAATTCCTTCAGCAACGCTTGATTTTCTGACACTACATTCCATTAACCTCGTTTTACTCTTGTTAATGTTTACTTTATACCTTCCTTTGAAGACACTACCCATTCCGTTTAATTGCTCTTTCATGTCATTTTCTGTCTCTGACAGAATTACTATGTCATCATAAAACCACAAGGCTTCTATTTCTTCCCCCTGGACTTCAATACTCTCTCCAAATTTCTCCTTACAATCCTTCACAGCTTCCTTAATGTACAGATTGAATAACATTATTGTCCTTTTATCTCATGAATGACGTGTCGTAATATGACACAATTTATAAAGTACATTCATCTGTATGTGTGTATACTATCTGTAAAATTTCCTGCGACTGCGATAAGTAGTATAGAAATAATAAACTTCCGTGAACTGCGGAAAATTAGTAACCAAGAACCTTCTTTCTTTCATTATTTTGGTTTGTTTGTCTACGGAAAAGTTTAATTAACCCTCCTACTACCAGAATTTTTTTGTTACACTGAGTACCGTTGGGGTCAATATGACCCCAAGTAATTAACACGGGATATATTGGCAGTATTTAAATTATTTTAATGAACTGACACTAAAGCATACGTTACTGATTGAAACCAGGTGAAGTAGATATATAAGCACTTACATAGCTTGTCTCAACACTTGATCTTATAGATCCTTACATGTAAAACAAAGCAACTCTTTACATTTAAAACAAAGAATGTCTGAATGGTGTTTACAGACAAAGGAAAAGCATCTTCTGCACGTTTCTGAATGTTTTCTATCCAATGAACGTTCGCACAGGTAGCACCGTCCACGTTTTACCCCCGTATGCACTTGTGCTGAAGGAGGAGGAGGACGAGGCAGAGAAGCTTTGCTGCGCTGACTTCTGTTTTCCTTTATTAGACTTGTTCCCATTTCCAGAAGAAATTCTCTTCTTTTGTAGCTGTTTTTTTATTCCAGTCATGATTTAAGTCCGACCAAATTATGAAAGCATTCAGGGCACTATTATCCAAAAATATTATAAAAAATCACAATGGGCCATCTTCTTGTCGTACGTTTTGTGGCGTAGGTTCTGACTAACTTTTTCATAGTGTCTACACCTGATTTTGTTGCATTATAGTCTAGGATTATAATAGGTTTCGCTGCTTTGCCGTCACCTATTTCCTCCCTGAAATGCGTAGTACTCAGCAATGTCACTATCTTACCTTTTTTTTGGGCAATAGGAGACTATTGTAGCTGATTTCTGGAATCCGAAGAGAGATGAACCTGCAGTTCTTTCCCTTGCTTCGATAAATTTTGCAGGTAGTTCACTTCGACTTTTTCTTAGTGTTCCTAAGAGAGTAATTTGTTTTCGTTCTAGTTCCTTTGCTAACTCCAAACTTCTAAAGAAATTATCTGTTGTGATATTTCTACCGTTTTCAGATAAATGTTCTGTCAGTTCTAACACTACTCTTTTCCCCTGATTTATTTATCTATGCTGGCCTTCGCCCTTTCCTGTGTACACCTGCAGGTGTGTGACATACTAATTAGTGATGTCACATGCAGCCCATATCTGTATACCATACTTTCCAGGTTTTGAGGGAGTGTACTGGCGAAATGGACAAATACCCCTGAAAGTTACCAGTTGTTCATCAACTGTAATATTCTCATGTGGTTCGTATGCATCATGCAATGCGCTTAGCCACTGCTCAAATAAATCCCTTACAGGAGCCAGTTTATCAGGACTACAATTCTGCCGCCGCTGCTGAGCATCATCAAACGGAATACAGCATAATATTTCTGTAAAGCGGTTTCTAGCTTTCATTGTTGCAGGTGTTTCCTATAAAATCTGTTCAACGTAATATTCGCTGTTCTGTTTTTCATAATGTTACATTCAAGAAACAAAACTAAAAAAATTAGATTGGGGTCATGCTGACTCAGTGCATAGCCCATGAATAAATTTTAATGTGTTGTAAATGTAAAACTGAATAATATGTCATTGCATACAAGCAAGTTAGAGAGACAAACTCATAAATTTTGAAAATAATCGCATTGAAAATAAGGGAGCTTATGTGCTTAGAGGGTCATATTGACCCCAGTGGTAATAGGAGGGTCAAGGTTTGAAATTGTGTTTAAAGTTTGTTTCAAGTCGCTAAGTACTGTCATTTTCATATCTTGTATTTATAAAATCTCGTAGCGTTATGTGGCAGCTCCTTGCAACACCTATTGTTTATGACATTATATCTCCTGAACCGTGTGTCGTATGTGGTTCTTATTACTACAGAAAGTGATATCTCACGTAAGAAATACGTGTACCACTTTGGTTGCAATCGGTCGAGTGGTTCAAGAGAAAATGTGCGGCATTGGCGCGTGATGTAGCAATTTTTCTCGCATATCATTGTTTATGACGTTATATCTCGTGAACTATGTGTCTTACGTGATCTTTACACTTTCGGCGACCGTCCTCATCTATTAACACTTACGTGAGCTTAAGTTCATAAAGATTGGAACAGAACTGTAGATTTGTATGCAAAACGTACACGTATACTGTAAATATAATAACTGTTATTGACGCTACTTTAGTTGTGTGTAAGTGGACGTTTACATGTTGCAAGTAAGTTACATCACAGTATGTTTAGTTCCATAATTATTCTTTTACCATTGAAGTTAATAAAATATGTATCATGAATATAGAGTAATAGACATGGATGATAATCTAGATAGAAGAGTGTTCTTCTTGCTTTGCTTTCTGTAAGAAATGGTTGCTCGAAATGTACGTAATGATGAAACAGAAAGAATATTATAATACAGCGAATTAATCAAGTATATTTGGTGCCGCTGTTAAAAATCCATTGTTGGCGGAAGGCTGCCATTAATTTCCGTCGAACCAGCGGCGGAGAAAAATAAAGCAGAACTGATTAAATTGCATGAAAGACGAGAATGAAACTAAAAACTGTTAGGAAATTTATTTTCTACAGCAATTTTTGATTATTACAGCAATGGTCAGTTGCAAGTATTGGTGTATAGACGAAATCTTCAGAGTAGTTAGCGAAATTGCCTATATGAAAGACAGTGCAGATTTTTAAAAGAAAATACTATTCACAATTTTTGGCAGATCTATATATGAAACTTTCTGTGGTGTTTAAACTAGTTGTGTGGAGGTTAAAGGCAGTACCATTGATCCAGATTATCATATTTCAACGCTAGCCATTGAAAAGAAATAATTCAGATATTTATTATGTGAACCTAATCTCTATGTTCCATGAACAGTGTAAAAATCAAGTTTAGGTGGGCAATCTTTAATTACATGCCACAGTCAATTATTGGAGAGTATTTAATGAACTGATTTTCTAGTAAAATAGTTTTATTAATTATTAAAAACTTTTATGAAGTTATGATTGGTTTGGTACATGTCAGGTACAGAAATACTTTTACATCACTACAACATTCTTATACATTGATACCATCAACAGACAAAAACCACACACATGCACAATACATACTAAAGGACACCGCAAAGTGCTCCGGACTTAACCGGATTTAGTATGTGTTGGATGCACTTCGGAGATGCATTGCAGCCAGACCAGCACCTCCCACAACTTTTGCAGTGCTGGATATTGCGCTTGTGGATGAATGGCCAAATATTCTTCAAGAGCTGAATGATACTGTCCATGCTAGGCAGATGTGTAACTGTAGAGGCGTCCAGGTGATCATACACAATATTTAAGGGCATCGAGACCGACGTTTTCACTATTGTGGTAGCCCCATGGTGACTCGCTCTAAATAAACGCCATGTAAATCTCATGTAAAGAGATGAGACAGCAAAATATCGTACGGTATCGCACCCAAATTACAACTGTAATCAATACCTGAATAAATATGTTATCGCGTGTTTATTTTGTATGATACCTTACCCAGTTCCCAAATTGTTTCGAGCAGTGTATGTTATGAATAAATAATAGAACAGAGCCCTGCAGTCACAAATTATGTAAAAAAAATTTCAGATGCTTGAACATCTATTGGACTCAACTGCTTGGTTATTAGTCCCTAGCTTACTAACTACTTAAATGAAGTTAAAATAAACCAAGGACACATACACCCATCCCCTTAGGGAGGACTCGAACCTCCGAAGACGAACGGCTGCATGCTCCGCAGCATAGCGCCTCAGTGCGCACGGCTATTCCGCAGTGATGCGAATGATGTACACTGACAAAACCTGTGTATGGATAGTAACAACTGATTCGTTGTGAACTTAACCTTCATCATGGTGATAGAAAAATTATGTTTTTAAAGCTAAGTTTCATCGTATTTATTTATTTAATTTTCTTATTGGATGGAATACGAAACATGTACAACTGTTAGGAAATACGGCATGCATGCTACCTGATTGTAATTGGTTCATATTTTTTAGCACTGATTATGGCTACACACTGACCGAAATCTTGATCTGCGACAGGAAACTAATATTTGCAACTGTTTGTTGTTTATCATAAGTTTATATATATATATATATATTGATGTTCGTTAGTCTCGCTAAAACTCAAGCACGGCTGAACCGATTTGGCTAATTTTAGTCTTGAAATATTGGTGTAAGTCTAGGGAACGTTTAACGATGTTAAGATATGGAAAAAATGTCCGGAAAAGAGGAAAATCGGGAAAAACTGAAACAGCTATCAATACCATTCCTCCAATTGCGATAAAATTTTGTACATTTCATGTTGAAAGCAAGAGGAACGCTCGCATCGAACAAAAAAGTCGCCCAGAATGTGGTAAAATTTAGGAAATGGCGATTTTTTCTACGAATAAAAATCAATTGCCACATGGTTGTAAGAGCATCACTTGAGTACGGCTTGACAGGACAAGGTTTGTATGAAATAAATTTTTTGAAAAATCTACCTGAAAATTGGAAAATTTGAGAAAAACTGAAAGTCCGTTTTTCAGCGTGTTTCTGATTGAATTTGCACGACGGACAGGGTAATTTTTTCATTATGATCTTGGGAAAAAAATAGGAACAGTTAAAAAGGAAAGTCGCAAAATTCGAACCAAGTTCCTTTTTCAATGTGTTTCTAAATGTATACAACACTATAAGTTTCGAACCGCTCATCCGATAACGATAAAATTTTGATCATTTTACATTCAACCTAAGATGAACGTTCTTATGCACTAAAAATGTCTGAAAGTTACCCGGAAAATTTGTAAATTCGCGAGAAACTGAGAGAGCTTTTTTCCTTGGGAAATCAATATCATTCGTCTGCTTACGATACAATTTTGCATATTTGACGTTCGAAGCAAGAGTAACGTTCTTATGAAATAAAAATTTGGAAAAGTTCCCCGGAAAATTGGAAAATCCAGAAAAAATAGAATGAGATTTCCTATGAAAGTACCATTCATCTGATTGCGATAAAATATTGCACATTCGACTTTCAAAGCGAGAGGAAGGTTTGAGTGAAGTTAAAGCTTGGAATTGTTGGCAAGAAAATACGAAAATTTGTGGAAAACTGAAGGAGCACTTTTCTTTGGGATATCAATATCATTCGTACGACTGCGATAAAATTTTTCATATTTGACGTTCACCGATACTATCTGATGATGCCTTTATAAAGGTACTGCGTCTAAAATACATATGATTTAAATTAATATGGCTTATATTAAGAGGTAAGTGATACGAAGTACCCCGGGTCAACTAGTCACTTATAATAATAAGTTATTACTTATGAGCGTAGATAGTCAAAGTAAGCAAAATTATGCATACTTGTTTAAAATGAATGGGGCGTGTAAGCTATGAAACCTGCATGCTGCATGTACATTGAGAAGAGTCTCACAGACTGCAGATGGTGTGTGTGTGTGTGTGTGTGTGTGTGTGTGTGTGTGTGTGTGAGCGCGCGCGCGCGCGCGCGCGCGCGGTGGTTAATGAAGTATAGAGGAAGAGAGAGAGAGAAAGAGAGAGAGAGAGAGAGAGAGAGAGAGAGAGAGAGAGAGAGAGAAAGAGAGAGAGTGGTGTAGGGTTAATGAAAGGCGTTAGATTTGATAGAAGAGGAAGGAAACTACCGTGATCAGTCGCGATGTGAGAGGCCCATGTGGCCAAGTCCCTGTAAGGCAGGCTTCTTACCTATCAGCACGGCTTTGAAAGGGACTTAGAGGCGCAGAGGAGAGTGAAAGATGTAAAGGCCCACTTCCAAAGCTGCGAGGCAAAGAGACGCGAAAGGAGAGTTCCTTGATGTAGAAAGATTTTGTGGTCAGGTAGCCAGTCTCCGTACCAGTAGATAATAATTAACAAGTAACTGGATTCTTAGATAGCAGTATTTCTAAAATACTGGGTTACATACTGGTGATATGACAAGTTTTAACATTCGTAAGAGCTTTTTCAGTTTTATGTTTAAATGCTGCACGTATATATGAACTACAGGTACCGTTTCTTATGTGTGGAGGCTTTCTGAATTACACTAAGTAATGATTTCCATTAGTATCGTGACATTGTGCAGTTGCATGACGGCGCGGATGCACAGAGTGTCAGCAGTAAAATACTTCATACTATATAACGGCAAAGTATGGAAATTATTGCAAGTGCTTAAGTATGTAGAGCAGCTTAAATATGCTTCACGTTAATAATATGAAACTCAGTGGGGACTGTAAACTACACAAACGATCTGAACAATCAATAATGTCTTTGAAAATTGAGATTGAAAAACCACAGCAGTGTTTTTATATACAGAGTTTCCATAATTAAAGTCCTACCCTTTACGTGTTGCGAAAAAAGAACCATGGGGTAGAAAGACTGCAGATTTGAACAGATTATATTTGCCGAATGGGAAACGTAGAGGCATACACAACAAAATACTCCAAAGAATCGTTCCTTTCTTTATTAGTAGATGTGTATGGACTGAGTGGCAATGTGTGATGTCGCTGCTGATTGGCTGAGAGCTGTAACATATTTCCGTCACACATGACGATCACACTGGCTAGTAAATACTATACGTAATATTTGGCGGAAATATTCTAGAAAATTTTATTACACCAGAATGATTTTCGAGAACTGATGTAATGTCAAAACTAATACCTAAGTATGTATATCTAAGAACAGCCACACTTATTAACAAGGAGTAATTACTCTGTGATTAAAGTAGTTCGCAGTGAGCGATAAAAATTGTAAGGAACTTCTGCTTTGGCATTGGTAATGAAAACTTCTGTTATATAACTGATACATCATTTGAATATGTATTTTGATTTGTGATGAATTTTAAGTTTGTAAATATAGAGGTGAGTAAATTAAAAGTGTTTATTTACCGTTCCATTAGTTGAGAAGTAATATTTTACCAATGTGACTTACATATCTTTGGAGATCAACAACGATTCCAATCATTTGTGTTTCATGAAGTAAACGAGGTATTATCGAGTAGGAAAGGATACTTACCTTTGCAAACAGTTGCAAAATATCAGTACGAACATTTTTATGCCGTAAAAGTTAGTATCAGAGACGATTAAATTCGAATACAGTGCATTGTCGCCTTCAATTGTTACGGTAGATCGATAATGTCGTTGTGATACTAACCTCAATTGAAACTTATATTTACGTTTGTTCTGTACGTAAATGGAAACTAACAGCAGTCGTCAGAAACTGTTTAAATATTAGTAGCCCATAACTAGTTTATAACGTAGTGCATAAAGAGAAATATCTTAATCGCCATTTCTCTGCAGTTGAGCTAGCACCGAATTTCCCTCCTTTGCAAAACAGCGACCCTGAGAACTCATAGTTGCCGAGTACTTGCTGTCCAGATTACAATAAATATATGCATTACGTTAGGTTTTCTGAAAGTGTTCAGGTAGTGGAATATTATGTTAAATAGGAATGTGTCGCATCATTAGTGTTGCCAACTTAAACTGTAATCAACTACTGGAAATACGCTATAGGTAAAATTTCACCGCGGCATAGACATTGCTTACATACGGGTGTGGAAATACATTATACCAACCATTTGAACTTACATAAAGTGTTTGCTCATTCAATATTAATCAAGATGCTTTACGACGAAACTGCACATAGCAGAACCACCAATGCCACAAATAAATAAATAAAATATTTTAAAAAGTCACAGAACCCAGGACGCGATGTTTTTACCTAACCTGGCGGGCTTTGCATGTGTGTGAATATCTACTGTGTGCGTTTTTGTACTGTAGATGTGATTTCACATACAGGATGTATCACGATGGGCACTGATGCACCTTTGGACGTCTTCTGTCGGTTCTATTTATGTAAATATTACCATGTTGTTCTTCGGTCGTTAACGATAAATTTAGAACTTCGCGGCAGTTTCCAAGATTAAATGTTGATCTGAGTGTAATTCAAACGTTTGTAGAGCTTTCGGGATTTAACTACAGGGTTATCAGTCCCTAAACTTACAAACTACTTATGAACTAGCTTATAGTAAAGACGGCACAAACATCCATGACCGAGTGGGGATTCGAACGCAGCGGCCGTGCAGACCGTGATTGGCACGCCGTAGACCGCTCGGCCACTGCGACATGCTGAGTGTAATTAATAATGTGTATTACATAGTAAGGCCAGTCAAGAGAAATTCCTCGAAGTTCCGCTGTTGGCTGTAAAACCCGAAGGGAAGATTGTTACATGATGGCTGCCTTCGCAAGGAATGAGGAAATACGGAAACAATGGACGGTGAAATTTGACCGAGAAACTGGGACGCTAAAGGCGACGTATATAAACAGACGAATTATTCCTGTCTGTGTGAAGAAAGGCATTGATGAAAGTTATAAACTGAATTACCACTTGTGCATTTCACGTGTGTTGTAGTGGTTGCGTACTGAATTCGTGAAGTAAAGGTCGCGAGTTCGAATTCGGTAAGCAGTAAATTTTTCATCAGGATTTTTCTAGCTTTTTGTTAGGTCATCGTTTTTGTTTTTGACATGTCGTGCTATAGGCCATGTTTTTACATGCCTATGTCACCTCCCCCATGGCTGTGTATTATTAGCTGTTCACAGCCCCTTATGTAGGG
This sequence comes from Locusta migratoria, assembly GCA_026315105.1. Classification (NCBI taxonomy): domain Eukaryota; kingdom Metazoa; phylum Arthropoda; class Insecta; order Orthoptera; family Acrididae; genus Locusta; species Locusta migratoria. The sequence goes on along the minus strand of CM048751.1, from coordinate 223,887,054 downwards.
ATGTAACATGAAAAAAGATGGAGGGGGGAATATTGACTTGTAGATATTCAGTTACCTATTTTGAGCCTGTTTTTTGCTGTTTCAATAGAGATACTATTGACATTTCTCCGATTTCCTTGCTGCTGTCTGCTTAAAAGTATGCACCGAAAGACGTTTTTAGTATTTCCCAGTGTAGGAAAAGTTATATTATCGACAGGAATACACATAAAATGCATTATATTGGGGCGTAAAGCGATAATAGTGTACTAATTTCAGCGATCGATAAGCAGATAGAAAAATCTGAAACAGCATCACTTTCATCGATATACATTCAACACGAAATACCTCTCTTTCTTATTAATCAACTGCCAGCTGTCGAAACTACCAGAACATCATAAAATACGGCATTAACATTCGGAAGACATAGACACAGACTTTTTCGTCTGAAAAGGACGATATCCATCCAGTTATTTTGATACGTAGTTTTAGAAATGAATTTCGTAGGAACTGGTCACAATACTATAGTTCATAGTACCTCATATAAAAGTGAAAGCTAGTTTGTGGGCAACTGAAATCATTGAATAGTGTGAAGATATTAGTGAATTTAAAACTATGTTAACATTATTGATATTGTAGCATATGTTAAGATCGTCACTTAAGGTGTACATTAAATACGTTGTCTACATTGGGTTTACAATTCACTTATTTGACAGCATCTGGTAAGGTCCACATATTTAAATTACATTTCATATTACAGAACAATATATTGTAGGTATTGTTTTGATCTTAAAGTGTGAAAGTAAACATAGTATGAATGTGGATATTAAGGTGGTCTGTGGTAGGTAGCTGTTTTGATTACGGTACGTTATGTGAAGCTTATCAGTGGGGATGTGCTCAACCGTACTTGGTCATTTAGCACTAGCTGGGGTTTTTTGGCTACATAGTTTTTTGTTTTTTTTTTTTTTTTTTTTTTTTTTTTTAATAATGTATACTGCAGCAGTCACTTTTACTAATATTTTTGTTAGCACTGTGCTAATAAAAATATTAGTAAAATGTGAATGCTGCAGTATACATTATTTCAAAAAGTTTATAATACAGTCGCAGACCTCAAAACAATGTATATATAACATGGATAAATTTATGTATATGTTTGTTTATTTCCAGTGCTTCTAACAGGTTTAGTTTCCTGCTTTTGTTGTGTATGTGAAGCACTTCTGTGTCGACCTGGTAGATGTGTCCTTCTTTCAGAACGTGATCAGCAAAGGTTGAGTCTGCTTTCTGTAATCTCCAGCTACGTTCATGTTCAGTCAGTCTAATTTCAATTGCCCTGCCTGTATGACCTATATACAGTTTTCTGCAGTCATTGCATGATATTTTATAAACCCCAAAGTAATTTAATGTATCCCTTGTGCCTTTGCTGTTGAATAGGATGAATGAAGTTCCGTATTTACAGGATTTGAGAATTTTGGCTATTTTGGTAGATAATTTACCTAAATATGGTATAGTACACCAGTTGGTCTTAGTGATAATTGTTTCTGAAGTGTGGGAGTAGAGGAGGGGTAGGATTTTTCTTCTTTGTTTTCTTTGTAAAATGTTATCTATTAGTAGAGGGCTATTACCATTATTGCATGCAATATATTTAATGGTATTTAATTATGTTTGAAATCTTATTTTGATAGTGGTAGGGATGTAAGGCGATATACCATGGATTGGAAGGCAGCATGTTTGTGTGCTATTGGATGTTTTGGACATGATGGTATTACAGTGTTAGTTGTTGTGGGTTTTCTGTAAATTTTGAAAATGTGTGTGTTTATGGTAATATCTATGTTTAGGTCCAAGAAATAGATGGACTTCTCACCAAACTCCATAGTGTAATGTATGTTTTGTTTATGAGAGTTGAGTTGTTCTTGGAAGGTGTTGAGTTGTCTATTGGTGCCATTCTAAAAGCACAGAACATCATCAACATATCTGTATCAATATTTAACTTTATCACTGAGGGTTTCGTTATGTGGAAAATGTTTTGCAAAGTGGTCCACAAAGATTTCAGTTAATAGGGGACTGAGTGGGGATCTCTTTCCTAATCCATCAATCTGTTTGTATATAGTACCTTGGAACTGAAAGTAGGTTTGCTGTAGGCATGTTTGAGTAGCCAGTTTCATGTCATCTACTTGTATAGGGATGACACATGCCCTGTAAAGTAGGTCTGTCATCACATCAATACATTCTTTGATTGGTATATTTCTCAAAATGCTGCGAACATCAAAGGATACCAGTTTTGCAATATGTGGGATTGGCATATGTTTAACCTTGTTAATCAGGTCCACTGAATTTATTATTCCAAACTTAGATTTAAATTTGGTTTTGGTTTTGATGCAGAAGTGTAATACCTTGGCAATCTTGTAGCTTGGTGCGGTATAACTTGGTACAAAAGGTCGTAAAGGATAACCCTATTCAGCACATGTAATTGCAGACGAGAGATCGCACTTTCTATTTGTTTATGTTATGCCTGTTCATTTCCTGCTTCCCCCGCCTCCTTACTCTGCGGCAGTTTTTCTCCAAATTGGCTATCTCGTCTTACAAGTTTCTCTAACCTTTTGCTTAGTGTTATGTTCATAACCTTATAATTATGAATGTTCTTGATTAATGCTTCCAAAGTTTGATACAATGCTCTTCTGGCCGTGCTGGAGTGGCCTTGAGTTCTGTGGCTCAGTGTTGCAGGTCGTGCGGCTGCTCCTGTCGGAGATTCGAGTTCTTCCTCGGGCATATGCTTGAGTTGTACTGTGTAAGTGTAAGTTAGTTACAGTACGTTCAGAAAGTTTGTACATCTATGGAGCGATGAACACATCAGTTTTGTCCCTTAGGTTACAAACAATTAGAACATTTGTTCTATTGCAATATGTACCCTTTCTGTCAAACTAATTTTTAATATATGTATTAATACCTTTTACATTCAGCTTCACTCGCGTTGATGCAGAGTGACACTCGATAGATAAAAAATGAATATACAATAAAAATACGAGGGTGAGTCAGTAAATAAGTCCCAAACTGAGGTAGACACGCCACTACTGCGCGCTATCGCTACGACACATCTTGCATGTGGATTGCAGCAGTTTAAGGAACCAAATAAAGTTACAGTTCAAGAGCGTCACTTACAGGGTGCAAACGCTGCTACAAATATTCCATACTCCGGGCTTTCAAAGACTTCTCGTAGGATGTGACGAGTGTTTCAATTTGCAGGTGGAGTCAGCAGAAAAGTAAACCAATTTTCAGGCTTGTAAACGCAGTACTGGCGTAATTAACCCAGTTTGTGGCTTATATACTGATTCAACCTCGTAATCATGATGTGTTTAATCGAGATAAAAGCTGTCCTATATCTTAAGTTGTCCCGTCAGACACACTTTACAAAATCTCATAATGATGAGTTGTGTAGTTTCGGAGTTCATCGCAGACGAACATCGCGATATGGTATTTTTATATAAACATAAAGGTAAACCTCAGTCGAGATTCTGTTTCCACTTTTCAAAAATATTTTGGAAGAAGCGAAAATCTCCACAGATTGAAAAAAAAAAGGCTGCTGATTAAGCTTCTGAAGAAAGGAGATTTATCAAAATGCGATAACTGGAGAGGGATTACCCTCCTTTCAGTACCAAGTAAAGTACTCTCAACAGTAATTCTAGAAAGGATAGTAAAGAGAGTTAACTCAAGGCTGAAAGAAGTACAAGCAGGATTTCGAGAAGATTCTCTTGTATAGAACAGATCAACAAACTGCGCATAATTTTAGAACAATCCTCGGAGCTGCAATCGTCGTTGTATCTACTCTTTGTCGACTTTGAAAAGGCGTTTAACCGTGTAATATGGAAGAAGATATGGAAAGCCAGGCAAGAGATTGGGATACCTAATAACATTATAAAGATAACCCAAGAAAGTTTTGAGAACTAAACATGTCCAGTTTTACACCAAGGTATGCTGTCTGAACCCATCCAAGTAGACACAGGAGTTAAGCAAGGATGTTTGCTGACACTAATTTCTGATTATGATGGATCTTGCGATGCAGAAAGCAATGAATCGCCGAAGAGGAATTTTATGGGGATTGACAGGTAGTTTGGAGGACTTTGCAGAAATGGATGCGAAGCTGAATGATTTAAAAATCGAAGAATTAGAGGAGGGGTGGATAGTAAATGGAAAGAAAACTAAGGAGATGCGTTTTAATAACCGAAATGAAGCACTTTATTTTTAGAAAACCAAGAGGTCTAGCAAGTCAAGCAGATTTCCTATCTGGGAAGTATAGTTATCCTGAAGGGGAAATATCAAAGTTATAGGAAACAGAATAAATAAGGCTAAAGTAGCATTTGCAATGCTGAGATCAATCTTAACATCTATACAAAACTACGCTTCTTCAATACAAACTGAACATCTATACAAAACTACGCATCTTCAATACAAACGTCAAATCGGTACTGCTCTATGAGTGTGAATCATGGGAAAGTAAAAAAAAACAGCTGATTAGCAAATCAAATGTTCAAATGTTTGTAGAACTTATGGGACTTAACTACGGGGTCATCAGTCCCTAAACTTACAAACTACTTATGAACTAACTAATACTAAGGACGGCACAAATATCCATGCCCGAGGAGGGATTCGAACCCCCGACCGTAGTGGCCGTGCAGACCGTGACTGGGGCGCCTCAGTCCCCTCGACCACCGCGGCCGGCAGCTGATTAGCAGACTTCCAACATTTGTGAATAGAAGTTTGAAGAAAATCCTGAGGATATGGTAGCCACAAGTGATCTTCACTGACGAAGTATGGAGAAGAATCCATCAAACATACAATGATACGCCGTAGGAAATAAAAGTGGATTGGGCATCTATTAAGGTGTGGTAAAGACAACGTAACAAGACAAGCCCTAGAAAGGAACCCACAAGGTAGCAGGAGAAGAGGCAGATCAAGGAAACATGGAGGAGGAGTGTAGTAGCAGAAGGGACCGACAAAGGAGGGAAGACCTGGCTTGAGTTCAAAACACTGGTGCAGAACAGGGTTCGTTGGCGGAAATTCATAGATGCCCTATGCTCCACTTAGGAGATACAGGAAACAAGTCAAGTCCAAAAATGTTCAAATGTTTGTAAATACATCGGACCAAACTGCGTGGTCATAAGTCCGTAGCTTACAAACTACTTAAGCTATGGTAAACTAATTTAAGGACAACACACACACACACACCCCCCCGCCCCAGGGAGGAATCGAACCTCCGACGGGGAGCATGCGCGAGCTCCGCAGTGAGGCGCCTTAGACCACTCGGTTACTCCACCACGGCATAAGTAAGTCAAAGATAAATGCAAATTTTTTCTCAGATTTCCGTTAGCTTCTGCCACAATATGGATGTATGAACCGTGTCGAATTATTCACAACGATTTTGCCTCCGAAATGGCTCGACGCTAATGGCCTATGTGGAGCCGGGTGCCGTGGCTCAGCGCGCCCGGTCAGGGGCCTCAGTGCCCTCTGTAATAAAAAGGCTGTGCCAAATATTCAACGAACAACCAAGCAGGAACTGAACCTATGACCGCAATGAATAGTTCTACCTGCAGAACAAATGACAGAAAAAAAAATGTGGAGAGAAGGGATGGGTCTTTAATTTTCTCACAGTGAGTACTTTTATCCTTAAAGGTCTCCAATATCGGTGACGCCAAGTTGACAATGACGCCTTGTCAGAGTCGTAGGGCAGGACACCTGGCTGTGTTCCTCCGTTACTAGGGACAGGCGGTGGGGTCAGAGTGACGGAGAGGGGATGGATAAGGGAGGTAGGGAGGTAGGGAGGGGTGAGTGGTGGGGGTGGAGGCAGCCGGTATGCAAATTCGCCGGCCGGCCGCGCCCGGGGCGCCCTAGCGTCTGCCGCTGCCGGCTGCCGCTGCCGGCTGCGGTGATGCATGCTCCGCGGAACACGCCGCCTGCAGCCTAATTACCGAAGGGCGCGTCTAGGCGCCGTAATGCAAATGGCGAGAGGTGCCGGGGCTGCGGGGGCGGCGGCCGGCCGTTAATCGCCTCCAGCCCCACAATCCTCCCGCTCACGCCTAATGGGCTTCCGGTTTTGTGAAGCGGGGCATCTCCGCTTCGAATCGGCTAAAAATTAGCGCCCCTCTATATCTACATGTATACTCGGCAATCCACCGTAAGGTGCGTGGAGGGGGGTACGCTGTACCACCACTAGGCACTTCCTTTCCTACATCTACATCTACATGGGATACTCTGCAAATCACATTTAAGTACATGGCAGAGGGTTCATCGAACCACCGTTAAACTATTTATCTCCCATTCCATTCTCGAATAGCGCGCAGGTTGAAAGAACACCTGAATCTCTCTGTTCCAGCTCTGATTTCTCGTATGTACAGGAGAATGGAAAAGCTGGTAGAAGCTGACCTCCGGGAAGATCAGTTTGGATTCAGGAGGAACATCGGAACGCGGGAGGCAATACTACACTTTACGTCTTCTCTTAGAAGATGGATTAAGGAAAGGTAAACCTACATTTTTAGCTTTTGTAGATTTGGAGAAGGCATTTGGAAATGTTGACTGGAATACACTCTTTCAAATTTTGAAGTCAGCAGGGGGAAAAATACAGGGAAAGGAGAGTTATTTACAACTTGTACAAAAGCCAGACCGTAGTTATTAGACTCGAAGGGTATGAAAGGGAAGCATCAGTTGGGAAGGGAGTAAGACAGGGTTGTAGCCTTTCTCCAATGTTGTTCAATTTGTACATCGAGCAGGCGGTGAAGGAAAGCAAGAAAAAATTTGGAATAGGGATTAAAGTTCAGGGTGAAGAAATAAAAACATTGCGTTTTGCTGATGACATTGTAATTCTGTCAGAGACAGCAAAGGACCTGGAAGAGCAGTTGAATGGAATGGACAGCGTGTTGAAGAGAACGTATAAAATGAACATTAACAAGAGCAAAACAAAAATAATGGAATTCGGTCTTAGAAAGGTCTTAGAATAGGTAACGAAACAATGAAGGTGGTAGATGAGTTTTGTTACTTGGGTAGTAAAATAACATGCGATGGTCGCAGTACAGAGGATATAAAATGCAGAATGGCAATGGGAAGAAAAGCATTTTTGAAAAAGAGAAAAAAAGAAAAAAAATATTAATTTAAGTGTAAGGAAGTCTTTTCTGAAGGCATTTGTGTGGAGCGTTGCCTTGTACGGGAGTGAAACATGGACGATAAGCAATGCGGACAGGAAGAGAATAGAGGCTTTTGAAATGTGGTGCTACAGAAGAATGCTGAAGATTAGATGGGTAGATCGCATAACTAATGAAGAGGTACTGAATAGAATTGGTGAGAAAAGGAATTTTTGGCATACCCTGACTAAAAGAAGGGATCGCTTGGTAGAACACATTCTTAGACATCGGGGAATCGTGAATTTAGCATTGGAGGGAAGTGTGTGGGGTAAAAATCGCAGATTCAAGTGGATGTGGGTTGTCGTTCTTATGAGGAGATGAAAAGGCTTGCTCAGTATAGAGTAGGGACTGAAGACCTTAACAACAACAACTCCGCAATCCACCGTAAGGTGCGTGGCGTACACTCGGCCACCACTAGGCACTTCCTTTCCTACATCTACATCTACTTTGGATGGGTGCTAATAATATATATTCGTATTCTGGAGAGAAAGTTGGTGAAAGGAATTTCGCAAATAGATCTCTCCGCAACAAATAACGCCTTTATTTACTGATTTCCACCCCAACTCGTGCATTATATCCGTGACATCCTCGCCCCTATATCGCGATAATAAAAAAAACGAGCTGCCCTTCTCTGAATTTTCTCTAAATCGTCAGCCAGTTCCATCTGGCCTAGATCCCACAATGGGCAGCAATACTCCGAAACAGCTCGCACAAGTGTATTGTACGCAGTTTCTTTAGTAGAATTGTTGCATCTTCTAAGTGTCCTGCCAATGAAATGTAGTCTTTGGTTCGCCTTCCCTATAAGATTATCTATGTGTTCTTTCCGATTTAAGTTGCTCGTAATTATTATTCCTAGATTTTGTTGAATTTACAGCCTGTATATATGTTTGATTTATCGTGTAACTGAAGTTTAACGGATTTCTTTTAGTAGTCCCATGGATGACTTCACACTTCTCATCATTAAGAGTCAATTGCTAATTTTTCAAATATGCACATATCTTGTCTAAATCATTTTGCAGTTGCTTTTGATCTTCTGGTAACTTTACTTACCGATAAATGACAGCATCATCTACATCTACATGGGGTACTCTGCAAATCACATTTAAGTGCCTGGCAGACGCTTCATCGAACCGAAATTATACTATTTATCTCCCATTCCATTCTAGAATAGCGCGCGGGAAGAAAGAACACCTGAATCTCTCTGTTCGAGCTCTGATTTCTCGTATTTTATTCTGATGATCATTTCTACCTATGTAAGTGGGAGTCAACAAAATATTTTCGCATCCGGAGGAGAATCTTGGCGATTGGAGTTTCGCAAGTAGCCCACGCCGCAGCGATAAGCGCCGTTGTTGTAATGATTCCCATTCCAGATCTTGTATCATTTCCGTAACGCTGTCTCCCCTGTATCGAGATAATACAAAACGAGCTGGCCTTCTTTGGACTCTTTCGATGTCCTCGCGTCAAACTCACCTGATAAGGATCCCACACTGGGCTGCAATACTCCAGAAATGGACGGACAAGCGTAGTGTATGCAGTTTCTTTTGTAGTTATGTTGCGTGTTTTAAGGGTTCTGCCAATAAAACGCAGTCTCTGTTTCGCCTTTTCCACGATATTATCCATTCCCAAATAGAATGAGGGGAAAAGGTCTATATGCCATAATTTCTCCTATCTACACTTTGCGATCCTTACGCGAAATGTAAGTACACGACATCAAAATTTCCTCAACAGAACTGCTCTAAAAGAACGTCGCCTTTCCTCCAGCGATCCCCATTTGAATTCCCGCATTGGTCAAAGCTGCCAGTAACGAACCAAGCTGCTGGCCTCTGAACTGTTTCCGTGGCTTCCCGTAAACTTATCTGTTGCGGATCCCAAACACTTGAGCAATACTGAAGACGTGGTCGTACAAGTGGTTTCTACGCGGTCTCCTTTACAGATGAAGTGCACCTTACTAAAATTGTTTGTAAATCTATCGGACCAAACTGAGTGGTCATCAGTCCGTAGCTTGCAAACTACTTGGCCTAAGGTAAACTAACCTAAGGACAAACACACACACCCATGCCCCAGAGACGACTCGAACCTCCGCGGCGAGGTGCCTTAGACGGCTCGGCTACTCCACCGCGGAATTTCCAAGTACACTGATGCAAAAAAAGTGTCTATATGTCTCTGTACGAGCCATAATTTCTCCTATCCAGACTTTGTGATCTTTACGCGAAATATAAGTACGCGGCAGCATTTCGTTCTGCACTCCAAATTCCAGCCCTCTAAATTTCCTCAACAGAATTGCTGTAAAAGAACGTCGTCTTTCCTCCAGAGATCCCCATTTGAGTTCCCGGAGCATCATCGTGGCAATCGCGCATTGGACGAAGCTACCAGTAACGAACCTAGCTGCTGACCTCTGAACTGCTTCCATGTCTTCCTGTAAACTGATCTGCTGCGGCTTCCAAACACTTGAGCAATAGTGAAGACGTGGTCGTACAAGCGTTTTATACGCGGTCTCCTTTAAATATGAAGTGCATCTTCCCAAAATTCTCCCAGTAAACCGAAGATATGTATTCTTCAAAATGATGAAGATCGCGAATTAATAATTTATTGAATGTCGAGCGGTTTCAGTGAACTGTGTCATCATTGTAACAGAATGATTGGCGGAATGTGGGCATGGAATGGGCTAGTCTAAATGACGACAGAAGGCCTAGAGAAAAATAGGTTTACTTGACCAGCTTAGTCTAGGGTGGGGAGAAGGCAGTTTACAAAGACAGAAGAGTATAAGAATATCAGCCCCTGCGGAGGTAACAGTTAAAGCATGTTGCTAGGACGGTGGCTCAGAGCGGAAGAATGCAGCCGCCTGCACCGGTGGAGTGGCAGGGCGTATAGCGATCCGGCCACGTAACCCCGAGGAGCTTTCTGATTGGGGGCTCGGCAGTGCCGAAAGCGAGGGGTGATACACCGCAGCTGTGACCGCAGTTAGCGATACCGGGCCTCCATGCAGGGCTGATACGGCGGGCACGTGGGCGGATGCGTTATGGACATGGTCCACACACCCGACCGTTCACCGCCGACGGTAGCGAACAAATAAGAAAAAATTCCCGGCCTGGGGCAGCTTTAGAACTTACTAAAATTTTTGGGCGGCCATTCTCCGGAGGGGCTGATATTCTGGTACACCATCATCTGGTCATATACTCTTGTAAACTGGTCATCTTATTTAAAGAAAAATGGAAACAAGTTAAAACAAGACAGATACTATATTGTAAGCTGTCATGTATTAACTTGTGTATCTTTATATGGCGACTAAGTGCTATATTGCACTTAGTATTTTATATCCATTTTTTTAAAGTAAGATGACCAGTTTATAAGATATATACAGGGTGTTACAAAGAAGGTACGGCCAAACTTTCAGGAAACATTACTCACACACAAAAAAAGAAAATATGTTATGTGGACATGAGTCCGGAAACGCTTAGTTTCCATGTTAGAGCTCATTTTAGTATTTATCTTTAAATGTAACTTGTAAATTTTCCTAAACACATGTACGGGCTGACGAGAATCGGCACGCAATTGTGCAATCACTTCATTAACACAGATTTTCTGTGAAAGTTTGGGCAGGAATTGTTGGTGATGTCTTGATTCGGCCTCATGTTCTTCCACCTACGCTGGAGCGCGTTATCGTGATTTTATACGGGATACTCTACCTGCTCTACCTGTGCTGCTAGAACATGGGCCTTTACAAGTACGACACAATATGTGGTTCATGCACGATGGAGCTCCTGCACATTTCAGTCGACGTGTTCGTACGCTTCTCAACAACAGATTCGGTGACCGATGGATGTAGAGGCGGACCAATTCCATGGCCTCCACGCTCTCCTGACCTCAATTCTCTTCATTTTCATTTATGGGGGTATTTGATAGCTCTTGTCTACGCAACCCCGGTACCAAATGTAGAGACTCTTCGTGCTCGTATTGTGGACGGCTGTGATACAATACGCCATTCTCCAGGGCTGCATCAGCTCATCAGGGATTCCATGCGACGGAGGGTGGATGCATGTATCCTCGCTAACGGAGGACATTTTGAACATTTCCTGTAACAAAGTGTTTGAAGTCACGCTGGTACGTTCTGTTGCTGTGTGTTTCTATTCCATAACCAATGTGATTTGACGAGAAGTAATAAAATGAGCTCTACCATGGAAATTAAGCGTTTCCGGTCACATGTCCACATATTTTCTTTCTGTGTGTGTGAGGAATCTTTCCTGATAGTTTGGCCGTACCTTTTTGTAATACCCTGTATATTACCAGATAAAGGTTGACACAATTCACCGAAACCGGTCGTCATTAAATAAATTATTAATTCGCGACTTTGGCGTTTCATTTTGAAGGATATAAAACTATCAGATCGCCTCCTAAATCGGAAATGTCAGCTAATGTTAAACCGAAGTTGGCTGTCCGCCTTACTCACAACTGTCCTCACATGTTCGTTGCGTTTCGTATTTGAACGACGCGACTGCATCAAGAAGCACACTACATATTCGAACTTTATGGGATTGTTTTTCATACTCATGTGCAACACCATACATTTTTCTACATTTATAAGCTCGCCGTCATTCTTCACACCAAATACAAATTTTGTCTACGTCATCTTGTATATAGTCAATTAATGACGACACCGTCCCATACACCACAACATCATCAGCAAACATCCGCAAATTACAAGTTACTCTGTTCAGATAATTTGTATATATGGAAAATAGTAGCGGTTCTATCACACTCCCGTGGGGTACGCCTGACGTTACTCTCGTCTCTGATGAACACTCGCCGTCGAAAACCAACGTACTGCGTTTTATTACTTATGAAGTCTTCCAGCCATTCACAAATCAGTCAACCTATTCCATATGCTGATATCTTCGTCAGCACTCTGCACAGAGGCACCGTTTCAAAAGTCTTTTTGAAATCGAGATTTACACAATCCGCCCGTTGCTCTTCATCAATGGCTGGCAGGATGTCATGCGAGAAAAGGACAAGCTGAATTGCACACGAACGATTTTTCCTAAACCCGTGCTGATTCATGCAAAGAAGCTTTTCCGTCTAAAGAAAATTTTGCTATATTGGAACTGAGAATATTTCACTGTGATTAAGTGGGTCTGTTCTTTTACGTTTCATATAAACTGGAGCCATCTGAGGTTTCTTCCATTTAGTAGGAACTTAGCGCTGAATTAAAGATTCGCGATAGTACAATCTAAGTAAAGGGACAATTCTGCAGAATATTCTTTGTATAAGCGAACTGATATTCCATCCGAACCAGGAGGTTTTTTTGTATTCAGCTCTCTCAGCTACTTCTCTACACCGGAAATACCTACCACTACTTCTTTAGTTGATGAAACAACGTTACGTTTGTATGGTTCTTCCACGTGAATGTTATCTTAAAGGTTAAATCCAGAACTTCAGCTCTCCGTTTCCTTTCTTCCGTAACTGTCCAGGATACTGCGTTTTGACCCGCTTATCGATTTTACGTAGGACCAGAATTTTTCTGGTTCTCGGAATGACCTTCTTCTAGGGTATGGCTGTGGTTATTACTGAACGCTTCGCGCATCAATCTTTTTAGAAGATGCTGAGAAACTGCAGGCTCCTAAATGGGAAACGTAACAGAACAGTAAACGAATCTGTACAAATAAACGAATCTGTACAAATGGAGAAACTTCGACATCCACAAAGGGAATATAACGCAATTCCTTTGAGTAGAAAGTCCGTTTCACTATAAGGTGACACAAATATAATCATAAGTGAAAGGAAACATAAAAGGGGTACACCTTCTTTGTGGTAATCTACAAGCAACAAGTAGGATGAAACATAAAACTACCTATTCCGATGGGTCTGATAGGAAACGGGAGATCCAATTCTCACAATAAGTAATGAAGAAAACGAAGGCAAAAAATAGTATGTACGGAAATTTGTATATTTTATAGCATTCCAATCAATGACATATGCATGATTCAATGTCGGAGAACTCGTTGGTGGCCATGGATGAGGGCCACTGTGTGGAAGTTGGCGTTGAGTTCGTCATAAGCGCGAGCGATTTCGTTTGTCGGTTGGCATTTCATAAATATGACATGTACCCCAGACGTCCCCTTGTTGGATAGCGATTATAGCAAGCCCCAGTAGCTACAGGGTGGATTTATGCCTGGTGCGGAGGTGCAGTTTGAGTCCGACATGGTAAACCGTTTAAGTCAATCTCATTTTTGGCGGTTTCCTTAATGAAGGCTATCACTCATTGGCATAGCTCCCGTACAGCTGACCCCCGGAGACAATTGGACCGATGTTCACGGGTGTCAGGAATATTGCACAGTGTACAGTTTGGCTATGAAATTTTATGTACGAGGGGCATCCAGAAAGTAAGTTCCGTTTGGTAATAAAATTAAATTGTACACAGATACAGAAAAAAATTCAGTGCACAAAATGCTACAACTTTTTCCACATACCTGCCGAAATTTTTCAGGCATTTGTCATAGCGTGGCACCAGGTTTTGTATACCTTCTTCATAGAAATCTGCCGCCTGGTCTTCAGTTGGAATCAGTTTCTTTCAGCTCGTCGTAATTGGTGAAGTGATGACCGCCAAGGAAAGACTTGCGATGTAAGAAAAGATGAAAGTCGCTAGGAGCGAGGTCAGGGCTGTACGGAGGATGTTGAAACACGTCCCAGCCAAATCCCTGTAGGATGTTTTTCGTCAAAAATTTCAGGGTGTGGTCGTGAGTTATCGTGAAGCAAAACAACACTGTTTGACAGCAGTCCCCGGCGCTTATTTTGAATTGCACGGCGCAATTTCCGAAGTGTCTCTCAATAAGCATCTGCTTTGATTGTTTGACCACGCTTTAAGAAGTCAATGAGTAGGATGGCTTTCCAGTCCCAGAACACTGTGCACATCATTTTCCGAGGTGTCATGATTTGCTTCGGCTTTACCTTTGGTGGGGATGAAGTGTGCCTCCATTCCATTGATTGCCGCTTACTCTCAGGGGTAAGAAATCCACGTTTCATCTCCCGTGACTATCCGTCTCAGAAATTCTTCGCCGCTTTCGGCATAACGGATCAAAAACTCAAGTGCACTACCCACCCGTTGTGTTTAGTGTTGCTCAGTGAGAATCTTTGGTACCCAACGTTAGCAAAGTTTACGGAATTTCAGTTGTTTGTTAACAATTTCATGCATCAGTAATCGTGAAATTTGGGGGAAGTCCATAGCGAGAGCACTAATTGTAAACCTACGGTTATCCTGGATCTTGTCATCAATCGCGTGAACCAGTTCTTCTGTAACCAAAGGTGGACGCCCACTTCGTTCTTCATCGTGTACATCACTACGCCCACCATTGAACTGTCGAACCCATCTTCTCACCATCGAATCACTCATCGCATTTGGTCCGTAAAAATCGCAAATTTGACGATAAATTTCACTCGGTTTCACTTTCCTCGCATTCAGAAACCGAATCACCGACCTGATTTCACAGGCGGCGGGATTTTCAATCATCGCCGACATTTCAAACAAGCACAAGAAAGCGTACGTAACTGACAGCGATCTCCAAATGGCGCACATTTTTCTGCTTGATACACATCGTCTACAGCGCATGTGCGGAACTGCAATCGCAGCGCTGCAGCGGAGATAAACTAAAACGGAACTTACTTTCTGGACGCGCCTCGTATGTTGGATAGTCGCTGATTCGGTTGATAAATTGATTATCCAGGCGATACCATAACCCACGGGCCTCTGTCCGAAAGAGAGGGTTAAAGATGTTCTCATGTTCTCGTATACTCGCCGCAAATTGAACGTCACGTGTCGAATCTCGTATTTGGGGACTGGTGGGCGTTCCCGGAGTGTTTATTTACCTATCTCGTTCTACGGTTCAGATCAGTTACTGTCCGGAGGATTTAACTCCTACTGACGTAGTAATCCCACACAAATGATAATTGGGATACTAATGGTCAAATCGGAGGCCTTCGGAACGAATGGTGCTGCGAGGGAATTATTTATGTGTTTCTTGGCCAATACTGTCAACTCATGGGTGCGCTGGCATCGTACAGATAAGCAGATAACGTTTTAAACCAAAACAACATACAAAATAATAACTTCAAAGCGGATTATAGAGACTTTGATGTTTTAACAGAAGCGTTTCATTATTTATTTTTCAATAGACTCACCAACACAATACATATTTCTGTTACCTTTAGTGTGGAAGCTGTCAGTAAATGTAAGAAAGACGAATAAATTGATATATTTCATATCTGCAGAATTAATAATTCAAAAGGAAACAGAAAAGTGTATAATTAATATATTGATCATGAATCAACGTAGATCATTACTTGACTATTGTAATTAAGTAAATATAGTAATCCAATGTTCATTACATGTAAACTCACAGTTTCTATTCAGCGAGTCATGATGGATAAGACGGAGTTGACCAATAATAGAAATCACTCAAACTATTTATTAAGCTGTGGTTTTTCTGAAACTCAAGCTCGTAATGGCTATCGGGGACACGTACTAAAAATACGACTTTCTGAATAAAGGGCGCGCTTTTGACGAAGGGAAGTGATTACAAGTCTTCTTTAGATTGTTTTGTTTCTTGTCTCCATGAGTGTACTGAGATCTTAGCCGGCAAATGAGAGTTAAGGATTAAATATAGGGTACTGTGGATCAGTAGTTAGTATATCCAGCTTTTCGAAAAGTTTTTGGCATTCTGTTCTTGAATTAACTTATTACTGTCATCGCACTCTTAAAAATTTTCTCACGTTGTAGAACTACCCCAAAATATGAGTAAAAATAAGCCATGTATATCTCAATATATGTTTGCATCGTGATCGTAATTGATTCCAAGGAAATACGTTTAGTTCTGCATTTGAAATTTACTGTGACTAAATCTCCATTTTTCTCCCTCACATTTAAGTCATCTCCCTTTACACCCTTCATCAGAAGTTCTTCGCCCAATGTCAAACGAATCTAGCTGTTTGTCTGTTCTTTGCTACCCTCCTACTCTTCATCTGCTTATACTAATGTGGTAAAGAAATTACCTAGAAAACAAAGATAACATCAAGGAGTGATCGCAACTATTTCACAGAGTATTTCAGGTGGAAAATCACTTTGAAAAGACAAGTTGTTTTAATAAATAAATTTGTGGCAAGAAATTTAAATAAATTGATCATATCTGATGTCTTTTGATATGCACGTCCTGTTGCCTTTCATTATATAGATTTTTCATTGTTGTTGTTGTGGTCTTCAGTCCGCAGACTGGTTTGATGCTGCTCTAAGCTACCCTGTCCTGTGCAAGTCTCTTCATCTGAGAATAAGTTCGGCAACCTACATCCTATTGAATCTGCTTACTATATTCGTCCCTCTGTCTCCCTCTACGATTTTTACCCCACAAACTTCCCTCTAATGCTATGTTGACGGTTCCTTAATGTCTCGCCGGCCGCGGTGGCCGAGGAGACTGAGGCGCTCCAGTCACGGTCTGCACGGCCACTACGGTCGGGGGTTCGAATAACCCCTCGGGCATGGATATTTGTGCCGTCCTAGTTCGTAAGTAGTTCATAAGTAGTTTGTAAGTTTAGGGACTGATGACCCCGTAGTTAAGTCCCATAGACTATACAAACATTTGAACATTTGATGTCTCAGAATGTGTCCCACCAATCTATTCCTGCTCTTAGTCAGGATATGCCGGAAACTCCTTTTCTCTCCAATTCTGTTAAGCACCTCCTCATTACTTCCGTGATCTATCCATCTAATTTTCATCATTCGTCTGTAACACCACATTTCAAAAGCTTCTATCATCTTTATGTCTGAACTGTTTATCGTCCACGTTTCACTCCCATACAATGCTACACTCCAGACAAAAGCTTTCAGAAAGGACTTCCTAACATTTAAACTAATATTGGATGTCAACAAATTTCGCTTCTTCAGAAACGCTTTTCTTCCCGTAGCCATTCTGCATTTTATATCTTCTTTACTTCGGCCATCAGAAGTTATCTTGCTACCCAAATAGCAAAATTCATCTACTACTTTTATTGTCTCATTACCTAACATAATTCCTTCAGCATCGCTGATTTTCTGACATTGCATTCCATTACCTTCGTTTTACTCTTGTTAATGTTCATCTTTTATATTCCTTTTAAGACACTGTCCATTCCGTTGAATTTCTCTTCCACATCTATTGGGGTCTCTGACAGAATTACTATGTCATCGGCAAACCGCCATGTTTTTATTTCTTCTCTCTGCACTTAAATTCCCTCTCCAAATTTCTCCTTCCATTCCTTCACTGTCTGCTCAATGTACAGATTGAACAACATTGGGGAAAGGCTACAACCTTGTCTTACTCCCTTCCCAACCTCTGTGTCCCTTTCTTGCCCCTCGACTCTAATAACCGCTGTCTGGTTTTCGTACAGGTTGAATATAACTCTTCGCTCCCTATATTTTACCCCCTGATACCTTCAGAATTTGGAAGAGTGTATTCCAGTCGACATTGTCAAAATCTTTCTCCAAATCTACAAATGCTAAAACGTAAGTTTGCCTTTCCTTAGCCGATCTTCTAAGATAAATCGTAATGTGAATATTGCCTCCCGTGTTCCTATAACATCTCCTAAATCAAAATTGATCTTCCTCGAGGTTGGATTCCATAAGTGTTTCCATTCGACTATAAATAATTCATGTTAGTATTTTTCAACTATGACTTAAAAAAAAAAAAAAAAAAAAAAAAAAAAAAAAAAAAAAAAAAAAAAAAAAAGATTTCCACAAGGGCTTAAACCTTACCTGTCATTTTCGTTTTCTTTCGTGTCCAGATACTGTGTATAAATAATGCCACTATCTCGAATGCAAGCTATTCTGTCATTAGGAACAGCCCCAATTTATTTAGTGTTCTTCAATATTAACTTCCTGTAGGTCGCCATCAAATGTTTTCTTTTTTCAGCTCTTTGAAAGATAACCGAGCGCTGGTGCTAGGCTTCAATTCGCTACCAGTCCTCATACACTTCGTTTCTACTTTTGTGGTCAGCATACTGCGGCATATAGACCTAAAAACTGCGTAATACTTCACTGTACCACTCCATAATTAATACACACGGGAACGTATAAAAAAGTGAATGTCTTCGCAAGCCACTAACACAAACCACGACCGGCGGGGCCGGTGCAAGCCGCTCCGTGCGAGTTGCGAAATTGCGCCCCTCATTAAAAACACATAAAGGAAACCTTTTGTGTTGTCAAAATCAGTTTTGTGTGTTAGAGTTCTGCTGTCACATGTCTTCATTAAAAATTCACTTGACACTTTTATATGACATTCCCGGCCGTGAAAGTCTACATTTTACCATCAGAGCCTCGACGAGGAGGAGATGTGAAGAGATGTGCGACGCCTGAAAGGACTCCTGAAGAAGAGAGTGCGGCTTTTGTGTTCCCTCATATTCCTGTCTCGTTGCAGAGCCATCGGCGTTATATCGAAATTTCTCAAGTTAAAGCGGTTATTCTGACGGCAAAGGCGCAACGCATTTGCAAAATGACAGAGGAGGCCCTACAGCGAGAACGAATTCAGTGGACCCGTCAAGACTTGGCAAGCAAAAAGTTAATACATCTCCATATTACTACCAGTTATAAAATTTGCGCCTCGCAGGAGTAGCTGAGCGAGCTCGTGCGCCACGTTACGGATTGCGCGGCCTCCCGCGTCGGAGGTTCGAAGCCTCCCTCGGGCATGGATGTGTGTGTTGTCTTTACGTTAGTTTAAGTAGTTTGAAAGACTAGTGACTGTGACCAACGTACTTTGGTCTCATATAATTACAAACATTTTTACATTTGAATGAAATGTACAGCGGTAACTGGGATAAAAGTGACGGACTATTGCATGGTGCCATGGGGAAACGTATGTTGACAAAGGATAACAAACAGAGCAAGAAGTTTGATAATTTTCTACTTAATCATCAGACTATCCAGCATTTAGACGCTTCCCAGACCGTTATCAATGCATCCGAACGTGGGTTATCGGGCGATGAGAGATCTGTGATGGCCAAGGGCGGAAATTGTACCGTTAGTCCGCGTTATCTGGCCACGGAGGGAATTATAAGCAGTGTAGAAGCAGGAAGTCGCAGCGTGGATTCTGTAATAGCCGTAGAAAACCGCATAGAAACAGTAAGAATATTGGATAATGCCAAACCTCCGAAGAGTAATATAACTGTCAGTGAAAGGAGAGCTTTGTTGTTGTTGTCTTCAGTCCGGAAACTGGTTTGATGCAGCTGTGCACCCTATTCTACCCTCAGCAATCCTCTTCGTCCCCTTATAAGAACGGCACCCTACATCCTTTTGAATTTGCTTACTATATTCATCTCTTGGTCTCCCTCTGCGATTTTTACCCCACACGCTTTGCCCCAATGCTAAATTCACAATTTCTTAATGTCTACGAATGTGTCCTATCAATCGATCCCTTCTTTTGGTCAAAGTATGCCATAAATTCCTCTTCTCCCCAGTTCTGATGAGCACCTCCTCATTAGTTCCGCGATCCAGCCAACTAATAATCACCAGCGTTCTTCTGTAGCTCTCCGCACTATTTAACGTTCATGTTTCACTCCCATACAACGAAACACTCCACACAAATCCCTTGAGAGAGGACTTCCTTACGCTTAAATTAATATTCAACGTTAGCAAATTTCTCTTTTTCAAAAACGCTTTTCTTCCCATTGAAATTCTGAATTATACATCCTCTGTACTGCAACCATCATATATTATGTTACTGCCCAAGTAAAAAAAA
The DNA here is from genome assembly GCA_026315105.1 of Locusta migratoria. Classification (NCBI taxonomy): domain Eukaryota; kingdom Metazoa; phylum Arthropoda; class Insecta; order Orthoptera; family Acrididae; genus Locusta; species Locusta migratoria. The sequence continues at coordinate 223,867,163 of CM048751.1, read as the reverse complement.
CTCATCTACCACGTTCATATCTTCAGCATCCCCTGATTTTTCTTAGACTGCACTCCATAACCCTTGTTTTGTTCTTGTTCAATGCACCTCCAGGTCCTTTGCTGTCTCTGACAAAATTACAATCTCGTCAGCAAAACGCAAGGTATTTATTTCTTCACCCTGAACGGTAAATCCTTCACCAACTTTCTCCTTGCTCTCCTTTATAGCTTGCTCAATGTATAAATTGAATCAGATTGGGGGAAAGCTACAACCCTGTCTTACCCCCTTCCCAACTTCTACATCCCTTTCATGGCCTTCAACTCTGATATCTACTGTCTGGTTTTTATACAAATTGTCAATAACCTTGCGTTTTTATATATTTTACTCTTGATGGTTTCAGAATTTGAAAGAGTGTACTTCAATCAACATTGTTAAATGCTTTATCCAAATCTACAAAAGGTAGAAATTTAGTTTTGCCTTTCCTTAATTTATCTTCTAAGATAAGCCGTAATGTGAGTATTGCCTTCTGAGTTCCTACATTTCTACAGAATCCAAACTGGTTTTCCCGAAGATCGACTTCTACTAGTTCGTCCATCCTTCTCTCAATAATTCGTGTTAATATTTTGCAACCATGACTTATTAAAGTGATGGTTCTGCAATTTTCACACCTGTCTGCACCTGCTTTCTTTGAAATGGTGCTTATGAGATTTTTCATAAAGTCTAAGGGTATTTCCCCTGTCTCATACATTTTACACACCAGGTGAAACAGGTTTGTCACTGCTGGCTCTCCTAGAGACTTCAGTAGATCTGAGGGAATGTCGTGCACTCCAGGGCCTTGTTTCGACTTATGTCTTTCAGGGCTCTGTCAAATTCTTCTCTCAGTATAGTATCTCCTATTTCATCTTCATCTTCATCTACATCCTCTTCCCTTCCTACAATATTGCCTATAAGTTCATTTCCTGTGTAGAGCCCCTCTATATACTCTTTCCAACTTTCAGCTTTCCCTTCTATGCTGAGTTCTTTATATTCATACAGCTCTTTATCTTGTCTCCAAATGTTTCTTTTATTTTCTTGTAGGCGGTATCTATTTTTCCTCTATTTATACATTCTTCTACAATCTTGCATTTGCCTTCCAGCTGCTCCTGCTTAATTATTTGTCACTTCCTGTTAATCACATTACTTAGTCGTCTGTGCTCCATTTTGCCTGTTTCATTAACTCGATTTTTATATTTTCTCCTTTCATCAATTAAATTTAGTATTTCCTGTGATATACAAGGATTTTTTGTAGGTTTCGCCTTTCTACCTAATTAACTGCCTTCACTATTTCATTTCTCAATGCTACCAATTTTTCTTCTACTGTTTTATTTCCTTCCGTTTCTGTCAATTGTTGCCTAAAGCTCCTAAAATTCTCAAGAACTTCAGGTTCCTTCAATTTACCCAGGTCCCATCTCCCTACTTTCCTAGTTCTTTCAGTTTCAGCTTATAGTTCATGACCAACAAGATATGGTCAGAGTCTACATCTGCCCCTGCCTTGCAGTTTAAAACCTGTTTCCGAAATCTGTCTTACCATTATAAAATCTTTCTGGAAACTTCCGGTGTCTCCTGGTTTCTTCCACGTATTCAACCGTCTTTCGTGATTCTTAAACCAGATGTTTGTTATGATTAAATTATGTTTCGTTCAAAATTATACCAGGCGATCTCTTCCTTCATTCCTTTTGCCCTGTCCGTATTAACATACTATTTTTCCTTCTTTTCCTTTTCCTACTACCGAATTCCAGATCCACATCACAACTAAGTTTCCCTATCCCTTACTTCTCTGAATAATTTCCTTTATCTCCTCATACATTTCTTCGATCTCCTCATCATCAGCAGAGCTAGTGAGCATAGAAACGTGTACAACTATGGTGATGTTAGCTTTGTATCTATACTGACTACGATAATGCGATCACTGCGCTACCTATAGTATTTTACCTGCATCGTATTTTCTTATTCATTAAGAGACTCATCCTGTAATACCTCCAACTGATTTTCTATTTATAATCCTGTTCCTCTTTCCACCGAACTTCAACAATCCGCACTATATCTTATTTCAGCCCATCCATTTCCCTTTTCATATTTTCTAACTTCCCTACCCGTTTAAGGGATCTAACATTCCACGCTCCGATCCGTAGAATGCCAGCGTTGTCTTTCCTAATGACCACATCCTGCTGAGTAGTCCCCGCCCGGAGATCCGAATGGGGGACTATTTTACTTCCGGAATATTTTACTCGAGAGGACGCCATCATCATATATTCATACAGGAGAGCTGCATGTTCTCGGGAAAAGTAACGGCTCTAGTTTCCCCTTGCTTTCAGCCGTTCACAGTAGCTGAGTGTCAAGAGCACATTAGCTGATGTTACAAGGCCAGCTCAGTCAATCATCTAGACTGTTGCCCCTGTTACTACTGAAAAGGTCGCTGCCTCTCTTCAGGAACCACACGTTTGTCTGGCCTCTGTACATAAACCCCTCCGTTGTCGTACCTACAGTTCGGCTATTTGTATTGTTAAGGCACGCAAGCCACCCACCTCGCCAATGTCTGTGGTTCATGGGGATGCAGGAAAGCAGAACTTTGAAACTCTTGAATGAGGACGACAGTATTTTGATCTTCCCAGCTGGCAAGGGACACCCGAAGGTGGTTATGGATGTGGAGGACAATCGGAATAAAGCTACTGAACTATTGGAATCCGCAAGCAAATAGGAAGCTGAATAAGAGCCCGACTAACAATATTCTTGAAACTTTGTCAGTCCTCTATCGAAGTGCAAAAACAACCTTTCTCCACAATTCGATTGCATTATCACCGAGACTATATGGCTAGCCCAAAATTCATAAAGAAAATGTGCCCTTAAGACCGATACTATGTGTCATTAGTTAGCCAAGTATTTGACTACGCATGTGGGCCGTTCGGACTCTTATATAAAGAATTCGGCGCATTTTATCAGTATATTGAATGGCGTAGTGGTCCAGCCGTAGGACATATTGGTCAGTATCGATGTGGTGTCATCGTCCTGCTTAGTGATGTGTTGGAAAAAGTGTAACGAATTTTTCCTGCCGACATTCCTGGTTTGAGTGCTGTTTGATGACCATATATTTCAGATGGAATGAGCAGCTTTGTGAACAAACAGATGGCGTATCTATGCAAAGCTCCCTATGTCCTGTATTTTCAAACTGTTTTATGAAGAAATTCTAAGAACAGGCTGTAAGAACTGCCAGAAATACACAGAAGTGGATGACGCTTTTGTGCTGCGGAGACACGGTAGGGAGGAACTAACTAATTTGAATATCATAAAGACGAAAATTCAGTCCACAATGCAGGAGGAGGCAAATGGCAAATTACATTTTCTTGATGTGTTTGTTTTTAGAAACGAAAATGGTAGTTTGGGCCACACAATAGCTCATACACAAGGATCATTATTTGCACCGGGATTTGTACCATCACCCAAAACAGAAGCGGGGTGTTATCAAGACGTTAGTGGTTAGATGTAGCAATATTTGTGAATCTGAGTTGCTCGACGCTGAGGTGGAACATCTCCACAATGTGCTAAGGAGGAAGGGATATTCGCCAGCAGAAATAAAACGTGCGTTGAAATAGCCACGCAGAACAGACTACCGCAAAATCTAAGGTTCTGCAGTTCGTTAAAAATGTAACGGAAAGAACTGGGAGAATTTTGACTAAGCGGAATATTTCCGTAATTTACAAACCAACCCGTAACATACAGGAACACCTTAAGCCTGCCAAGGACGCTCGCAAACCATTCGATAAAGCTGTAGTGTGCAGGATCCCATGAAGTTGCGGCGATGTATATGTGGGTACTACCAACATCATCAAAAGAACCGTCACAAAACGTTTGGAAAAACACAAGGGCAATTGTAGTAGAGGACAAACGGAACGATCAGCTGTAGCGGAGCATGCTTTTTCAGCCAGGTAACCACCACATCGCTTCGAGGGGACACAAGCGGATATTACGAAAGGCTCTACAGCAAGATAATTGAAATCGCCAAACATCCGAATAATTTCAATCACAAGTAAGAGAGCATGGAACTAATCGGTATATGGATGTCGGTGCTGAAGAAGAGATGTACCACACTTCCACTGGAGTGGGACGTCAATGGCGATCGGCGACAGCGGACGACAGCCAGTTGCACTGACGTCTTCGAAACACGTGACGTCACGTGTCGGCGCGGAAACGCGCGGTCACCGAACTATGATGTGTGTTGGACCTACAATCCTACAGGCCCCCTTGAAGACGTCCTTCCTAGACGAAACGTTAGGTTTATAAAACAAATTCAATTGACCACGGCATAATATATGTATACCAGTATATAGATGGGAAATGTTTTGCAAAGAGTCTTGAAAATTTCTTGGCCGACTCACTACAAACTTTTGCATCAAACTTTGATGCACATTCGGAATGACAGAGAGTGTATATTTTTTTCGCAAATTCCTCTTATAAATTTCTAGGATTCGCACAGGACATTTGGTACATATTTTGATAATGACTCACGTTCGGAAGTGTCATCCAGTGACTATGGGCACTTCTTTATATTTGTCAGCATAAAAAACCCTCTCCTGCAAGCTCTTTGCTTCCATATTTAAGGAGGAGGTAACATGCTACAGCCTGAGAAACTCACCGAAGTCCACTCCTTACTATGTCGTGTATAACTACACACCCCTTTGCTACCTACAGCCGAGTTTCAGATTTGTTAACATACTATGAACGTCGTCTAGTGAGGAGAGGTTATATCATGCCTTTACAATACAATCAATACAATGCTGTCGACATAATTGCTTGGAACCTGAACACTGTAACAACGGAAAACTATGTTTTGAACCGAATCCTATTTTTAAACACGTGGAACACAACTCTTAAGCGTTACATTGAGCATAGAACAGTCAAAAATATACTTGTCAGTGATCCTCTGATCAGGCGACCGTTCACCGGGCTCGAACTCTTGCGGAAATCGATAAAATGCCGTAAGCACTGAGTAATGGGCAGGGGCACTACGTCAATAGTCTGTCGATGAGTTCTAAATTTGGGTTTAGCAGGAAAGGTGCTTGGGTAGTCGGTGCAGATGATGTAGTGGTCAGCACCAATGCCTACTATCGCAAATTTTCATGTTAAAGGTTCAGTAGCAGGGAAAGTCGAACATTCATTTTTGTCTTGCATTAATTAGGATGAAATTTGGTGCAAATAGTTTGAAATTAATTTTTTCGGCTATTATAGGATCCAAATTAGCTGTCTCTGGCTTCCGAAAGCGATTCAGAAATTCTGACATTTGAAATTTTCCCAGATATCTCACTATTACAGTCTGGATAGTCTAATCGTAATGCACATGAATATCAGTTTCATAATACATGAGTGTAAATTATAAACCTCAATCGCGAGTAATATGAAATTGTGATGGACTTCTTTAAGCAATATCAGGCAAAGCAACAGAAATGAACCTGATCGGCATTGACTGCATCGGCCAACTGTCAATTTGAATACAGTACTTTTCATTAGTGAAGGACGGAACAGTGGCTAGAACAGTTCTTATACAAATAAGGGCCACAACGGGGAAACAGCTTTCATAGTCAGCGACCACATAAGCACAGCTACAGCTAGTCTCTAAACCAGTGATGGCTAATGCTTCAGATGGCTGGGGGTTCACTTCTTTGAGTGCCGGGTCTTGATAGCTGCGTCACTCACCTCCTCTCCACCCCTCGCCTCACCCCTACCCTCGGTGTCCAAAGAAACAATCAGGCGTCTCTGCGACTGGTACAGAGGCAAAGCGCCCCCCACCACTCTACAGTGCGAGTTGAGACGTAGGCTTACCAAGATTCTTTATTTCACAGGTGAGTGTTTCTAATAGAAAGTGAACGTTGTTCATTTTTCTTTGATAGTAAACACCAAGAAGATATGAATATGAACATGAACACTAAAACACATTAAGTAGGCTAACTGTAAGTGACTAACGAAATGAATCTATTACAATGAAGAGACAGGGTAACTTCGGATCACGTGACACTGTAAGCAGCACCCCTTCCTAACCTTACGCATGCGCAAAGCCTGCTCCACCCAACATCTTTTCAAACAGTTAAATATTTTAAATGTATTTTTTCCGTCAATAGTTGCAATGTAATTGTTTAATTACATGTTTCGATCACTTGGATCACCTTCAGATCTTATAGTTGCGTCCGGAACTATAAGATCTGAAGATTTTCCGAATGATCGAAACATGTAATTAAACAGTTACATTGCAACTGTTGACACATCTGAAATAACACAGTGCTGTTGCGGGCACTCTGCAGTCGATCATGTCGACTATAATAAAAAAAAGTTAAGTATTTGATAAAACGAAGACTATAAATGTCATTTACCTTCAAAATCGTGACACATTTTGCTAAAACTTCCAAACATATGAGGGAGGTAGCAATACAAAAGTCACTGTTGTTCCCGTATCCGTTAGAAAGAAGATTGGGTTTAAAAAGTTGCTTGCAGTCGGTCTCGAACCCACGACCTTCGACAATGAAGTGCGGTGCCGGTAACCAAACGGCTATTCTTGGTAGGCGGAGAGTACTGACTTGATTGTTATTCGTGAGAGGATCTTTTGAATGCCTTTACAGTTCATGAATTTTTAATTTAGAGTTATAAGATATGTTTTTTATGAATCTTCAGCGGAAAAAAGCAATATGAAGGACTGATGTTGCCTTCATGGAGGATTTTTTTCGTGCGCAAGGCACGGTGCGCAGGAGCTCCACCGTCTTGCTTCGGGACCATTCGTGCGTAACAGCCACAACTCGACTCGACAGGAGCTAGTGTCTCCGCTAGCTCGAACGCAAATGTATGTTAAAAGCGGCGTTTCCCCGCACCTCTCCCTGCGGCGGGAGAGTCCATATGCTGCCTCCAGGGGGTTCATAAGAGAATTTGAACGTCAGCAGGGCATGAGCATTTCAAAGCCACAGCCACGGCCGCTTATATTAAGCGGCCGTGCTGCGATGTAAAACGTGTCTCATGCGGTAAAAATACTTTCAATGTGCATATAAAATGATCTGATTGAAGAACGAAACGAAGATGATAGTTTAAAAACCCTTTTTACTTTATAGTCTTCAAAATGAAATGTCAATATCGCACATTAATAACTTATTCACTGACGACCGGTTCCGCTGAATTGTGTCACCATCAAAAATGTTCAGATGTTTGTAGAGCTTATGGAACTATGGGGTCATTAGTCCCTAAACTTACAAACTACTTATGAAGTAGCTTACACTAAAGAAGGCACAAACATCCATGTCCGAGGGAGGATTCGAACCCCCAACCGCAGCGGTCGTGCAGACCGCGTCTGGCACGCCGCAGACCCCTCGGCCACCGCGGCCAGTGTGTCACCATCGTCTGGTCGCCAAATGACCAGATATTGGTGACAAAGTTCACCGAAACCGGTCGTCAGTGAATAAATTATTAATGTGCGATCTTGTCATTTCATTTTGAAAACTACAAAACGATCAGATCGCCTCCAAACCCGACTAGTTGAGGTAATCTTAATCTTTTTACTTTATTTATTTACCTTTTTTCAAATGTTCAAATATTTGTATAGTCTCAACTACGGGGTCATCAGTCCCTAAACTTACAAACTACTTATCAACTGGCTTATCCTAAGGACGGCACAAATACCCATGCCCGAGGGGGGATTCGAACCCCCGACCGTAGTGGCCGTGCACACCGTGACTGGAGCGCCTCAGTCCCCTCGGCCATCACGGCCGGCTACCTCTTTTTTTTTTTTTTTCACGGCGAGTTTTCTTCCGGGTGTTCGCGTGCCACTGCGTCTGGTGCCGCCCCTTTCAGCCGCACGTTTGACACTTGCCTCGCGACAGCCCTGACGACAGGTCTTCGGAGTGGATGCTCGAGCCATACTGAGGCCTGTCATTTGGCGAGTTACATGTCTTTCATAACCCAAAGATTACAACTGACAGAAAAGGCACAGTCTCCTCATGTTACCACGACACACTCCGAGTAATGCGTTCCCACGATGTGAGATTCGACAAGGCTCAGTCGTGCGACTGTGTTCGTTTCTCGAACAGTGAACCCATATATTGCTACCTCCTATGTACATCTCACGAAAAGACTGTGAAGAGTGATTAGAGAGATATGAGCCCATACAGGAGAGCTACCTGCAGTCGTTTACTCCGCGAACCGTACACTTCTGGCACGAGGAAGGTCAGTAACACAACAAAACACGGCGCTTCTTGCGCAGTGTGGGTGCGTGCCTACGCTGTTGGCCCTGCGGCCACGCTGCCACAGTGACGAGCGCCCCCTGGTCCGGCTGGCTGCCCGCTGTTGCCGGTGGCGGCTGCTGAGTAGCTGGCGTGGCCGCGTGAATGGCTGGGCCGACCGCCACTTTGCGAGATTAAAAACGCGCCCCACTTAGCGGCCCGGAACAGCGCGTAACGCTCGGCCAACCGCATTGTTTGCGCTGAATGAGCACCCCAATCTAATTAAAAATGGTAGCTGCGTTCATTTTTTTCATTAAAGAAATAATAAAAATAATTAGTGGTCTGGAAACGGCGCGTCCCCGTCCCGTGGCCAGGCACGGGTGGAATGTTGCATTGTCTGCTGGTGACAAGTTGCGTAGCTGCGTCACTGCCAACTCACGGCCTCTGGCGGTACTGTGTCCCTACACAACAGTGCGTTGCCTGGTGTTACCACTGACAAGAAGACTACATGGTTATCATATTTTAGAATTTCTTTATGTTTATGATCCATGAATCTCAGAATTAAATAAAGATCAGCCGAAGCCATTCCAAGCGACTTTCAGAAATTCTCGAGAAAATCGACTTTGAAGTTTCGGTAAGTACACGTAAGTATCAATAATTAAAACAAATGCCAGTGTCTGTCAGTGTAGCTCAGGTGGTGCCGTGGCTCAGCGCTTCCGGTCAGCGCTCTCTGTAATGGAAAAAAAAATCTGAGCCAAGAACACATCGAACGAGAACGAACAAACAAAAGATCTGATTTCTCTTATTTTATTTGGATGGTCATGTCTCCCTAAGTAGGTGGGTGCAAGCAAAATATTTTCACATTCAGAAGTAAAAGGCGGTGATTCAAACTTCGCAAACAGATCACGCCGCAATGAATAACGTCTTTCTTTTAATGATTTCCACCCCAATTCCTGCAAAATTTCCGTGACGCTTCCCCTCCCCCCCCCCTAACGTGATAAAACAAAACGAGCTGTCCTTCTCTGAACCTTCTCAACGTCTTCCGTCAGTCCCACCTGGCGAGGGTCCCACAAGGGACAACAGTACTGCAGGATAGGACGCACAAGTGTGATGTAGGAAGTCTCTTTGGTGGAGCTGGTGCATCTTCGAAGCGTTCTGCCAATGAAACGTAACCTTTGGTTCGCCTTCCCCACAATATTTTCTATGTGTTCTCTCCAGTCACAGTTCTTCGTAATTGTAACTCCTAGGTATTTGGTAGAATCTGCGACCTTAAGGTTTGACTGATTTATCGCGTAATTGAAGTTCTGCGGATTTCTTTTGGTGGTCATGTGTAATACTTCACACATTTCTTTATTTACTGTCAATTGCCAGTTTTCGCATCATGCAGACATTTGGTCTAAATCGCTTTGCAGTTGCTTTTGATCCTCACTTTACTTCACTAACCGATAAACGACAGCATCATCCGCGAACAGTCTAAAGGAGCTATTGTCTCATAAATCGTTTATAAACTCGAGGAAGAGTAGGGGGCCTATAACGTCTCCCTGGGGCATACCAGATATCACTTCTGTTTTACTCGATGACTTACCGTCAATTACAACGAACTGTGTCCTTTCTGATAGGAAATCGTGAATCTAATCGCACAATTGGTGAGATATTCCATAAGCACGCAATTTCATAAGAATCCGCTTGTGGGGTACAGTGTCAAAAGCATTCCCGAAATCCAGAAATATGGAATCAATTTGAGATCCTTTGTCGATCGCACTTAACACTTCATGTGAATAAAGGGCAAGCTGTGTTTCGCAAGAGTGATATTTTCTGAATCCATGTAGACTATTGGTTAATAGGTCGTTCTCTTCGAGGTAGGTCATAATATCCGAACAAAGTATATGTTCCAAACTCTTACTGCAAATCGACGTCAATGAGATAGGCCTGTAATTTTGGGGATCACTCCTATTGCCTTTCTTGAATATTGGAGAAACTTGGGCAACTTTCCAGTCTTTGGGTACGGAACTTTCGCTGAGTGATCGGTTGTAAATTATAGCTAAGTACGGAGCTATTGTATCAGCATACTCTGAGAGAAAGCTAGTTGGTATACAATCTGGCCCGGAAGATTTATTTTTGTTTAGTGACTTAAGTTGTTTTACTACTTCAGGAACATCTACTTCTAAGTTTCGCATGCTGGCAGCTGTTCTTGGATTGAATACTGGAGTGTTCACTTCGTCTTCTTGTGGTGAACGAATTTCGGAAAGCTGTGTTTAGTAATTCTGCCTTAGCAGTATTGTCATCGGTAGTATTGCCATTGCTATCGTGTAGTGAAGGTATTGTTTGTGTTTTGCTGCTAGTGTACTTCACATATGACCAGAATTTCTTTGGATTTTCTGGAAGATTACGAGACAGGATTTCGTTGTGGTGACTACTATAGGCTTCTCGCATTGAAGTCCGGCTAGGTTGCGAGTTTCAGTAAAAGATTGCCAGTCTTGTGGATTCTGTGTCTTTTTAAATTTGGCATGCGTTTTTCTTTGTTTCTGCAACAGTGATCTGACCTGTTTTGTGTACCACGGGGGGTCAGCCCCCTCTTTTATTAATTTATTTGGTATAAATCTCTCGATTGCTACCGATATTATGTCTTTGAAAGTAAGCCACAACTGATCTACACTCGCAATTTTAGTTTTGAAAGACTGGAGACTATCACTCATGAAAGCGTGAAGCGAATTCGTATCTGCTTTATTGAATAGATATATTTTTCGTTTATTTTTGGCGCAATTGGGAATACTCTTTACTAGCTCAGGATTATTTGTTGCTAGGAGATCAAGGGTATTTTCGCAACCACTTACTATTCTAGAGGGTTCATGAACCAACTGTTCGAAGTAGTTTTCAGAAAAAGCATTCAGAATTAGTTCGGACGATGTTTTATATTTGCCGCCGGTTTTGAATACGTAATTATGCCAACATATCGAGTGTGAATTAAAGTCACCACCGATTATAACAGTATGCTTCGGATACCTGTTTGAAATGTGATTCAAGCTTTCTTTGAACATTTCGGCAACCACATCGTCTGAGTCAGGGGGCCGATAAAAAGATCCAATTATTAATTTATTCCGGTTGCCAGGTATAACCTCTACCCAGACCAACTGACAGGAAGTATCTGTCTCGATTTCGGTGCAGGATAAACCGTTAGTAACAGCAATAAAAACGCCACCCCTGTTTTATTTATTCTATCCTTTCTGAAGACCATTTGGCCCTTTGAAAAAATTTCGGCCGAACTTATCTCAGGCGTCAGCCAGCTTTCAGAACCTATAACGATTTGTGCCTCAGTACTTTCTATCAGCGCTTGGAGCTCTGGAACTTTCGCCATACAGCTACGACGATTTACAATTGTTATACCAATGGTTTCTATGTCTGCTTTCTTCACGTGTCTGACCTGCCCCCTTTGAAACTCATGTTGTGTATTCCCGAAGCCCTCTAACCTAAAAAAATTAACCGCCCAGTCCACTCCACACAGCCCCAGCTACCCGTGTAGCCGCTTCCTTAGTATAGTGGACTCCTGACCTATTTACCGGAACCAGAAAACCCACCACCCTTTGACGCAAGTCGAGGAATCTGAAGCCCACACGGTCGCAGAACCGTCTGAGCCTCTGATTCAGACCCTCCACTCGGATCTGAACCAAAGGTCCGCCGTCAGTCCTGTCGACAATGCTGCAGATGGTTAGCTCCGCTTTCATCTTGCAAGCAAGACTGGCAGTCTTTACCACTTCTGATAGCCGCTCAAAACCAGAGAGGATCTCTTCCGATCCAAAGCGACACACATCATTGGTCCCGACATGAGCCACCACCTGCAGCTGGCTGCACCTTGTGCTCTTCATGGCATCCGGAAGGACCCGTTCCACATCTGGAATGAATCCCCCCGGTATGCACACGGAGTGCACAATGGATTTCTTCCCCTTCCTAGCAGCCATTTTCCTAAGGGTCTCCATCATCCGCCTAACGTTGGAGCTCCCAAATACTAACAAACCCACCCTCTGTGAGTGCCCGGATATTCAAGGCAGGGGGCGAGTACAGGACAAGCGACACCATCTGCGTCGGGAACATCCTCTGCCACAGACAGCGCCTTGAATCTGTTGGCAAGACTAACAGAGGAGGAATCCACTTCGGTCCCCCGGGAAGTCTTACGCCACCTGACACGCGCTGAGGAGACCTCCAAATCCACCACGGATTCGGGGGCTACCTCCTCGCGGCAGTGAGCGGGCTGGCCACAGCCGCAGGCCGATCGGAGGGCACAACAGACGCACAGGGCGTCTGCTGCACCCCCGCGAGCGGCCCACAACAGCGACACCCACCCACCGCAAGTCTCAAGCGTTGCCAGCGATACCAACGCCGCCTGAAGCTGCGAGCGAAGAGTCACCAACTCTGCCTCCACGGCCACTACGGTCGGGGTTCGAGTCCCCCCTCAGGCATGGATATTTGTGCCGTCCTTAGTAGTACCTAGTTGATAAGTAGTTTGTAAGTTTAGGGACTGATGACCCCGCAGTTAAGTCCCATAACCTATACCAACATTTGAACATTTGAGCTTCGAGAAATATGGATCTAACACTGAACTGTTTATTAAAGGCGAATCTAAAAAATATATACGCGAGCTAATAAATCAAAATAACAACTGAACTGACAACTGAACGCGATTCTTAGTAAATAAACATGCGAGCACACTAAATATTTAAAAACTGTAAAAGAAAGCATACACGAAATGAAAATAAGTCGCTTCTATTAAGAAGCCGGTTACCTTACAATGTAGAGCTGCTGCTGCTGCTGCTGTCGCGTGTGCACAGGCCGGCGTTTACTGAGCAATAAAAATTCTGACAACTACAAGATCCTGCTGGGATTCGATTATTAAAGAGTCCGTTGAAATACGGTTGACAGACGACCTGATTAATCGGGATGGTGGCTTTCAAATGGATAAAGCAGGGGCGGGCAGCAATTTTGCTTGTGTGAAGCGCTCTCGCAAGTTTGCAGTTAACTTTGTGCAGCGAGTACGCAGGGGCAAGACGGCCACCCGCTTCTCCTGTCTCCCCTCCCCGTTATACCTACATCTACATCTACATCGATACTCTGCAAATCACATTTAAGTGCCTGGCAGAGGGTTCATTAACCACCTTCATAACTTTTCTCTACCGTTCCATTCTCTAATAGCGCGCGGGAAGAAAGAACACCTAAATCGTTCCGTTTTCGATCTGATTTCTCTTATTTTATTGGGATGGTCATGTCTCCGTAAGTAGGTGGGTGCTAGCAAAATATTTTGACATTCAGAACTAAAAGTCGGTGATTGAAACTTCGCAAACAGATCACGCCGCAATGAATAACGTCTTTCTTTTAATGATTTCCACCCCAATTCGTGCAACATTTCCGTGACGCTTTCCCCCCCGTAACGTGATAAAACAAAACGAGCTGCCCTTCTCTGAACCTTCTCAATATCTTCCGTCAGTCCCACCTGGTGAGGGTCCCACAAGGGGCAACAGTACTCCAAGAGAGGACGCACAAGTGTGATGTAGGCAGTCTCTTTGGTGGAGCTGGTGCATCGTCTAAGCGTTCTGCCAATGAAACGTAACCTTTGGTTCGCCTTCCCCACAATATTTTCTATGTGTTCTCTCCAGTCAAAGTTGTTCGTAATTGTAACTCCTAGGTATTTGGTAGAATTTACGACCTTAAGGTTTGACTGATTTATCGCGTAATTGAAGTTCAGCGGATTTCTTTTAGTGGTCATGTGTATTACTTCACACTTTTCTTTATTTAGTGTCAATTGCCAATTTTCGCACCAAGTAGAAATTTTGTCTAAATCGCTTTGCAGTTGCTTTTGATCCTCTGTTGACTTCACTAACCGATAAACGACAGCATCATCCGCGAACAGTCTAAGGGAGCTATTCAGATTATCTCCTAAATCGTTTATAAACACGAGGAAGAGTAGGGGACCAATAACGCTTCCCTGTGGAACGCCAGATATCACTTCTGTTTTACTCGATGACTTACCGTCAATTACAACGAACTGTGTCCTTTCTGATAGGAAATCGTGAATCCAATCGCACAATTGGGGAGATATTCCATAAGCACGCAATTTCATTAGAAGCCGCTTGTGGGGTACAGTATCAAAAGCCTTCCGGAAATCCAGAAATATGGAATCGATTTGAGATCCCTTGTCGATGGCACTTAACACTTCATGTGAATAAAGGGCAAGCTGTGTTTCGCAAGAGTGATACTTTCTGAATCCATGCTGACTATTGGTTAATAGGTCGTTCTCTTCGCGATAGTACATAATATTCGAACAAAGTATATGTTCCAAAATCCTACTGCAAATCGACGTCAATGAGATAGGCCTGTAATTTTGGGGATCACTCCTATTGCCTTTCTTGAATATTGGAGTAATTTGGGCAACTTTCCAGTCTTTGGGTACGGATATTTCGCTGAGTGATCGGTTGTAAATTATAGCTAAGTACGGAGCTATTTCATCAGCATACTCTGAGAGGAATCTAGTTGGTATACAATCTGGCCCGGAAGATTTATTTTTGTTTAGTGACTTAAGTTGTTTTACTACTCCAGGAACATCTACTTCTAAGTCTCGCATGCTGGCAGCTGTTCTTGGATTGAATAATGGAGTGTTCACTTCGTCTTCTTTGGTGAAAGAATTTCGGAAAGCTGTGTTTAGTAATCCTGCCTTAGCAGTACTGTCGTCGGTAGTATTACCATTGCTATCGCGTAGTGAAGGTATTTTTTGTGTTTTGCCGCTAGTGTACTTCACATATGACCAGAATTTCTTTGGATTTTCTGCAAGATTACGAGACAGGATTTCGTTGTGGAAACAACTATAAGATTCTCGCATTGAAGTCCGAGCTAGGTTGCGAGTTTCAGTAAAAGATTGCCAGCCTTGCGGATTCTGTGTCTTTTTAAATTTTGCATGCGTTTTTCTTTGTTTCTGCAACAGTGATCTGACCTGTTTTGTGTACCACGGGGGGTCAGCCCCCTCTTTTATTAATTTATTTGGTATAAATCTCTCGATTGCTACTGATATTATGTCTTTGAATGTAAGCCACAACTGATCTACACTCGCATTTTTAGTTTTGAAGGACTGGAGACAATCACTCAGGAAAGCGTGAAGCGAATTTTTATCTGCTTTATTGAACAGATATATTTTTCGTTTATTTTTGGTGCATTTGGGAATTTCGATATTCAGTCTCGCTACTACAACACGATGTTCGCTAATCCCTGTATCTGTTTTGATGCTCTTTACTATCTCGGGATTATTTGTTGCTAGGAGATCAAGAGTATTTTCGCAACCACGTACTATTCTAGTGGGTTCATGAACTAACTGTTCGAAGTAGTTCTCAGAAAAAGCATTCAGAACTAGTTCGGACGATGTTTCATATTTTCCCCCGGTTTTGAATACGTAATTATGCCAACATATCGAGGGTAAATTAAAGTCGCCACCGATTATAACAGTATGCTTCGGATACTTATTTGAAATATGATTCAAGCTTTCTTTGAACATTTCTGCAACCGCATCGTCTGAGCAGGGGGCCGATAAAAAGATCCAATTATTAATTTATTTCGGTGGTCAGGTATAGCCTCTACCCAGACCAATTCACAGGAAGTATCTGCCTCAGTTTCGTTGCAGGATAAACCCTTTGTAACAGCAATAAACACGCCACCCCCTGTTTTATTTATTCTATCCTTTCTGAAGACCATTTGGCGCTTTGAAAAAATTTCGGCCGAATTTATCTCAGGCGTCAGCCAGCTTTCAGAACCTATAACGATTTGTGCCTCAGTACTTTCTATCAGCGCTTGGAGCTCTGGAATTTTCCCAACACAGCTACGACAATTTACAACTGTTACACCAATGGTTTTTATGTCTACTTTCTTCCCATGTCTGACCTGCCCCCTTTGAGACTGAAACCCATTTTGTGTATTCCCGAGGCCATCTAACCTAAAAAACCGCCCAGTCCACGCCACACAGCCCCCGCTACCCGTGTAGCCGCTTCCTGAGTGTAGTGGACCCTGTCCTGTCTTCTCACGGCATCTTTCTGTAATGTTTTTTTCATTTTTTATTTTAGCTTAATTTATTAAATAAAGGATAGCTGAATTTAAATCCTGGTACAAAATTTCTACATACAGACAAACGCAAACAATTACGCAAATTTTCATCACTCATGGTTTCAAAAAAATGTTTTGTATAGCTTATGGGACTTAACTACGGGGTCATCAGTCCCTAAACTTACAAACTACTTATGAACTAGCTAATCCTAAGGACGGCACAAATATCCATGCTCGAGGGGGGATTCGAACCCCCGACCGTAGTGACCGTGCAGACCGTGACTGGAGCGCCTCAGTTCCCCCTCCCTTTTTTTTTCCCTCGGCCACTGCGGCCGGCTCGTAACCGTGACTTATTAAGCGTCATTACAGAAAAATCGCTCACATACGTATGTCGAGCCAAACACTGAAATGATCTTCGGCGATTGACGATGGCGATGGGAAAACTCTTGTTGTGGAAAGTCTTGATAAAATTCTGTTAGATGTCCTGCCAAAAGGAACTTGTCTTTCAGACGCGAATTGCGCTGTAGATCTAATAGTTTCATTTTCAGATCAGGATGAATATCAGCTACAGAAACAGCAAATGGTCTCGAAAACCATTCAAAAGCTTGGGATACATCTGGTACATCCCCAAATCGCTTGAGAAATTCCTCCTTTATGGCAATAATTATGGAATCATATTCATTGTAGCTCTTTTCCTGGACAGAATACAGAGTAGGGAAATGCACCATGATCTCTGATTGGAGCTGTCGTCCCCACAGCGTAAACTTTCTGGTGAAAGCTTCCACTTTTTCGCTCATTTTCCAAATCACTTAACTTAGCTTTGCATGATTACATGGAAGCAATGACGAAATATAGTTGTAGACCTGTCATAACAAAAGCAACTGATGACGGATTCATCTAGTATCGTCTGATTGCCCTTTATCAGTTCAGTAAATTTCCCCATCCGCTCACAATCCGAAAATAAGCTATACTAGCCCTTGTGAAATATTTTGTAATGGCGTTCAACAGTAAATTTCCGCTGACCGGCGAGAATACGGTCACATATAAAACATTTCGCATTTTCGCCTTTCTCGAAAAAGAAATACTGATACTCCTATTCCTGTTTCAAAGACGGCAAAAGCCGGCAGCAGTGGCCGACCGGTCTGCGGTGCGGCAGTCACAGTCTGCAAGGCCGCTACGGTCGGGGGTTCGAATGCCCCTCGGGCATGGAAGTTTGTGTCGTCTTTAGTATAAGGTAGTTCATAAGTAGTTTGGAAGTTTAGGGACTGATGATCCCACAGTTAAGTTCCGTAAACTTAACAAACATTTGAACATTTGAAAGACGGCAAATCGCCACTTCTCCGTTTCTTCGAGAATAGAACCTTGCGTCAATTTTTCATAAGACTTTGGTTATTACTATGGGATTCACCTTTACTGTGCAGCATGGTGTCTGGGTCTTAGAGCCGGGCTTTACCTTGGCCGTCAAGGTGTTGTGAAGTACTGTCTTCTTTGACACTAACTTCCCGCTGGCTATCACAAGCTTTTCGTTTATCATGATGGCACTCTGGTCGTGTTTCTTCGGACGAGAAGTCGCTGATTTCGATCTTCTACCACAGCTGTTGCCCTAGCGTGACCTATGCAGTCAAGTGGCGAACTCTACTTGCGCTTTGAAAAATACTCCATCGGTATCGTACCTCAATTGGTGGCTAAGGCCGTGACAAAGTCGATACACCTGTTCCTGTTAGGTCACCGAAGTAAGGTCTTTTGGAGCTTGGATAGCACTTGGGTAACCGTCCTTGTCTGCCGATCGCAGTTGGCAAGCAGCCCTATTGAGGCCAAATGAGGAGCAACGTGACTGCCGCATGGGAGTAGCCGAGCGGTCTGGAGCGACACATTACGGATCGCGCGGCCTCCCAGCTGAGGTTCGAATCCTCCCTCGGGCATGAATGTGTGTCCTTAGGTTAGTTATCTTAGTTTAAGTAATTTGTGAGACTAGGAAATGATGAAACGTTTGTTGGTAAATCTATCGGACTCAGCTTCTAGGTTATTAGTCCGTAGCCTACAAACTACTTTAACTAAGGTAAACTAAGGACAACACAAACTCCCATGCCCTAGGGAGGACTCGAATCCCCAACGGTCATCGGTCACGCGCACAGCAGCATAGCGATCCAGTACGCACGGATAATCCGCGGCGGCTAGGGACTGATGACCAACTTAGTTTGGTCCCATAGAATTACAAACATTTGAACATTATTTGAACATTTTAAGCAACTTGATTGAGAAGTAACGGCCCTAGTCTGGAAAAAAAGAACATAACGGCAGGGAACGTGAGTTGCTCACTACGTAACCCCTCCATACCGCTTACGGCGACGCCTTCGGTCGGAGGATGATACGGCGGCCGGTCGGTACCAGTTGGGTTGTGGGTTGGGTTGGGATAGGGGGCTAATCTCCCAAAGTTATCAGTCCACCAGTAAGGAGGGGAAGGAGTGAGAATAGTAAAGGATGTAAGGAGAAAGGAAATGCAGTCCGGGAAGCAAAGAAGGAAGGAAGACTGCTTTAGCTCGGGGCCCCAATCTCGCCACGCACGTACTCACGAAAGAACCGTGAGTCCCCTGGGGGGTACCCATTGGCACCTCGAGACCTGTGAGATGGGTGGAGATTATCATATCACTCCAACTCACGACCATTCACCTTTGCAACTTCTCTTGGAGAGGTTGCTTCCTTCCGTCAACAATTTGTATATGATCACACGTTGAGATTCTTCAGCTTATCATCGGAGAATGTCCATAAGATGTCTCGAAAATATATATTCTCTCCCTACACTGTGTATTGAATGAATGTACAAATGTTACATCCTCATCAAAATTCAACGAAATACCTGTGTACTTAATGGAGAGGATGATAGGGAAATCAAAGAACCAAGTAATGGTGGGTGTTGTCAACGTAGGTACACGATGATTCTGTCAATCGCACATACAGGTGATAGACTATAACGTGCGTAGTGGAAATTTATTGGTCTAGTTGGAAAGTTCCTAAACAGTCTCTCGGCACAATCTTTCAACCTCTTATAAATCCCCCCTGCTTTACCCTCGCTCCTATTACTAGGGATGTATGCACTTATGGTCCTATTTGCACTAGGTAACGCATATTGCATGAGGGACCGTAGGTTTCAATAATCCTTCACACTGGTGAAAAAAGTTCTTTTGTTTATACTGACTTTGGATCTCTAATTAGATAATGTCCCACGCAGTTTCAGCACACAGATCGCAGATTTATTATGTCTGAAGCTAAAATGATGCGAAAATGATTTAAGGGCTCTTAACTACGATTTTCTTCATAAAACACGGGATGCCAGTGGCTTTTAAAGTTATTCTTCAAACGTTTGCATACGCTAAGCGAAATCCACAAATCTAAGCGTACATTGAACGATAGTCACTTTACAATAAATACTAGTGCCATGATGATAAATGTATAAGTTTTGTAGTGCTCCATAATGAGACAAGGTGCCACATGTTAACAGTTCGAAAGTCGGCACTGGACTGTGCTCGGCCAGGCGTGGCTGCTAGTTGCTGCCTCTCCGTTTTGTGGCGCTAAACGAACCTTCGAGATTCGTCGGTCGTATTTTGTTTATATAAATTATAATGAACAAAGTACCAAATGGGTTCAAATGAAAGCTTACTAACAGAAAAGTGTAACGTTTAAATTACACTATTATCTTTACTTTCTTAAATATTAATCAATTAATTGTAGGAATGCTAGCACCGAGAGGGGAGGCGAAAGCCAGTCAGATCACGTCTGTGCTACACTGCAGTGCTTTCTCACGGTCCATACATGATCTGTGCTGTCTGTTACGCTTTTCCCACCCCTTTGTAATATATTTAGCCAGGAGGTCCCGTTTCATAATATTCTTCTCGAGTTTCCTGCCGGATCAAAACGTCATCTTGACACAATATTTCGGCGGTCCACCTGGCCGCCATCCTCAGGTGACAGTGCTGGTACACCGACTCGCCGAGACTGAGTACAAGCCGCGAGCGGCGGCCCCTATATACGCCGCGGAAGGCCGAGGGCGCGTGCGCAAAAATTGACAGTTCTGCCCTCTACGTTTCTGCGCCGCCAGTGGTGGAAGCCGGCGTAAACGATAGATCGCTATTCTGCAGAGACCGTTGTTTTTTATGTCAAATAATAAAGGGTTCCAAATTCTACTCAAAGGATAGCGATCTATCGTTTACGCCGGCTTCCACCACTGGCGGCGATGAAACGTAGAGGGCAGAACTGTCAAATTTTGCGCACGCGCCCTCGGCCTTCCGCGGCGTATATAGGGGCCGCCGCTTGTACTCAGTCTCGGCGAGTCGGTGTACCAGCACTGTCACCTGAGGATGGCGGCCAGGTGGATCGCCGAAATGTTGTGTCAAGATGACGTTTTGATCCGGCAGGAAACCCGAGAAGAATATTATGAAGCATTACGCCGGGAAAGCCTACGCAGTCACATCAAGAGCCTGTACGGGGAGGAGATGGTTCAACTGGTAATGAAGTTTGATAAACTTCGGAAGAAGAAGGGAAAGCTGCTGAGTGCCCTCGCTTTTCTACTAAGATGCCGCAGTGAAGGTATTATACCGAATTTTGCAAAAATTTCTCATTTTATTGATACTCAAATGGCCAAAAAGTTAAAGAAGCGTGCTAGTTTTGCTTTGGTGAGGGAGCGTATTCGTTTTACTCGCAGACAACTGGATCTCATATCCAAAGATTTGTTTTATTTGCACTTGGAGGTATCTTCGCAACTGTCGTCTGTTTCATGGGAATGGGTGGATGTTTCTTCTTGGGCTATGTCCGACTGGGCCCAACAGGAATGCTGCCACTAGGCAATCTTCCAAGTTTGACCGGCTTTGTTCCAAAGCTACGATATTGGATGACGAAACCCACCGACGCGACGGAATGTGATTAACCTCACAGATAAGGAATTGGATGACGCCACACTATCTGTGTTGGAAAAGGGCCTTAATTTTGCTCCCACACCGAGGAATGTTCCCATCACGGAAATCATTTGTGCGGTTGAGCAAGCGGTATCAAAGTTCCCTGAAGACCAGGCAGAAGTAATAAGACATGAGGTCTCACATACGTTGCGTCGGGCGCCGCCTCCACGGAGTAACATCTCCTCACATGAAAGAGCTGCCATCCGGTCCTTAAGAGAAGATCAGGATTTAATAATTTTACCAGCAGACAAAGGTAATTCCACGGTGGTTCTGTCACGTGATGATTACCTGCGGAAAATGGACCTTTTACTTGAGGACACAGCATACCGTAGGTTGCAGAATGACCCAACCGAGCGGATCAAAAGAAAGACGCTTTCACTGTTGAAGAAGAGTTCCTTACCTGAGGACGAGCTCAAAAAACTTCGTCTTGGTGCCGCCGTTCCACCTAGATTGTACGGTCTGCCTAAGGTACACAATACTTTAATCCCACTGAGACCGATTGTGAGTAATTTGGGCGCTCCCACTTACAACCTGGCCAAGTATCTGACGTCGATTCTCAGCCTTCACGTCGGTAAATGTGAACATCATATTTCCAATTCTACAGTTTTTATTCAACGGCTGAAGTCTTTGCGTCTGAGTCCCTCTGATTTGCTGGTTAGCTTCGATGTGGTGTCGCTTTTTACCCGGGTTCCTCTGGAAGAATCCTTGCAATTAATTAGTGAAATTCTGGACGAGGAGACAACGGAGCTTTGCCGCCATGTGCTGACGTCGACGTACTTTTTATTCAACGGTCGATATTTTGAACAATCTGACGGAGTGGCTATGGGGAGTCCATTATCCCCCATAGTCGCCAATTTATTTATGGAAAATTTTGAGGACACGGCGCTGAAAACGTCGTTTTTAAAACCTACATGTTTCTGGAGGTACGTTGACGATACTTTCATGGTATGGCCACATGGGAGAGATGCTCTGAACCGTTTTCTGGACCATTTTAATTGCCTCCATCCTAGCATTAAGTTCACTATGCAGGTCGAGATAAATGGGAAGCTTCCATTTTTAGATGTCATGGTGTACAGAAAGGGCGACGGAACATTGGGACATAGTGTTTACAGAAAGCCCACTCACACGGACCGCTACTTGCATGCAACAAGTTGTCATCCACCTTACCAGCGCACTGGTGTCCTGCGTACGCTGACAAAAAGAGCTTTTGCCATTTCAGATGCTGAAAGTCTAACTAAAGAGATGGACCATCTGAGAACGGTTTTCAAGGAGAATGGTTACACCGACCAACAGATCTGCCGTGCTTTTCAATTTGGACCGTCCCGGGAACCACAAGAAGAAACTTGCAAGTCGCTGGCTTTCCTACCGTTTTCTGCAATCATTTCATCTAAAATAGGAAGGATTTTGAAACGATATGACATCCAATGCATTTTTCGTCCACCTGCCAAGGTTAGAGCACTCCTGGGCTCAGTAAAAGATGACTTAGGATTGAGGAAACCCGGTGTATACAAAATTCCTTGTCACTGTGGAAAAGTTTACATCGGCCAGACAATTCGCACAATTCAAGATCGATGTACTGAACACCATCGACACACAAGATTGCTTCAACCAGAGAAATCTGCAGTAGCTGAGCACTGTCTTACTGAGGGACATAAAATGAAATATGATGAAACACAAATGGTTGCTTCTGCGTCTCGCTATTAGGACTGTATTTTAAAAGAATCGATTGCTATTCGTCTTACTGACAATATTATAAACAGAGATAAGGGTTTTCCTTTGAGTAGAATGTGGAACCCTTTATTATTTGACATACAAAAACAACGGTCTCTGCAGAATAGCGATCTATCGTTTACGCCGGCTTCCACCACTGGCGGCGCTGAAACGTAGAGGGCAGAACTGTCAATTTTTGCGCACGCGCCCTCGGCCTTCCGCGGCGTATATAGGGGCCGTGGCTCGCGGCTTGTACTCAGTCTCGGCGAGTCGGTGTACCAGCACTGTCATCTCAGGATGGCGGCCAGGTGGACCGCCGAAATATTGTGTCAAGATGACGTTTTGATCCGGCAGGAAACACGAGAAGAATATTATGAAGCATTACGCCGGGAAAGCCTACGCAGTCACAGGGTCCCGTTTGTTTGAATAATTGATGTATACGATACCATAGTTGGTCGTGGTATTTTATCGTAATATTCCAGATGTATAATGTATAAGTATCTTATGACGCTTCTGTCAAGTCTCATTATTATTTGAATTACTAGGGTTTTCTAACAAACTAAATTAATTAAATTATTGAAGCTTAATGTCGAACAATAATGTAAACATATATTAATACTGCGCTGATTGTTGTTTACTTACGATCTTTTGTATTATTTCATTTTGATATGGAAATATTTTTATTACATATGTCATACTTTTATGTATCTTTACGTAAAACAAAATATGCGTGTGTTTCATGAACAAATATTAAATATTTAAATATTGTACTTCCGTGTTCTAGAAGGTTCTAGAATATACACTACCTATTAATACGCGCGAATTGGCGCGATGTCAGTTAGTATGAAGTAGTAGTAGTATGGAGCAGTATGAAGTTAGTAATGGAGTAGTAACATCTTAGTTAGTAAGGAAGTGTGTTGTGATCCAGTCTTACTCGTGCATTATTTTTGTGTTTCATCAAGAATGGATAAATAAATTTGTATAAAAATGAAACGTGTCACATTGTTGGTTCAATACAACCAGCGTCCTATTAATTTGTGATGTATTATAGGCAGGCGAGCAACGAGATATACGAGCATTCTACCACTGAACATATCTAACAGGTGATGTATTAAAATGTGGCGTTAATGTATGTCCAGTAAAAAAGAAATGCACCACACCTTGTAAAAATGTGGCGTTAATGTATGTCCAGTAAAAAAGAAATGCACCACACCTTCCATCGATGACATCAAGCTACTTTCCCTACTGCCAGCCAGCTACTGGCTTCTATAAAATTTACAATTGCAATAGAAGATATGAAAACTGTAAATACTATAATAAACTAATAAAGATTTAAAATCAGACTTGTCACAAGACATATATTTGATGTGTGTATGGTGTCATAAGGATCACGTGAAAACGAAACTGAAATGGACAGAGCATGGGGCTGAAGGCTGTCGACTGAAGTATTAGAAGGGTCTGAACTAACATAAGAATGGAATAAATGTACTGTCGAAAACATTTTACGGCCTCTTGTACATTTTCAATTCACCTCAGATCATTTGTTGAATTAGTGTATATAGAATATATGAAATGATTACTTTTACAGATTAATAGCTGAAGCGGTACTGAGGTACGAACACACTCCACGAGACAGCACGCACAACGTCTACTTATTGCGGGCAAACGACCACCACCTGCGTACAGGCAAAATCACTGAAGACCACGGCCCGCCTATAGTGACTACTGTCTCGTACTGAGGGTACGAAAGTAACTGATACAGCAATTGTGAAAGTAATGTTTTTTGTCATACAAAATAAATTTTCTTACTTACTGTTCATTATTTCTTTGTAGTATACCTGATGTTTTCTGTGTTAAATGCTGATTGGAATTCTTGTTTCTCACGAGTATCTTTAAAGGTGCGCCTACACTTAAGAAACTTCACTGCGCACTAGCTACGGATGCAAACGACAGGCCTACAACGATGCTTTTAAAAATCCATATTTCGTTCTTAAACATCGACGTTTACATCTATGAGGTATGTCCACAAAGTAAGTTCCGTTTGGTTATATAAACCAAACGTTTACAGATACAGAAAAAATATTTATTGTATAAAAATTTCAACGGTTCAAATACGTTTCTACATAACTTCCGAAATTTTGTAGGCACTTGTCATAGCGTGGCACAAGTTGTTGTGTGCCTTCTTCATAGAAGGTTGCCGCCTGTGTTTTCAACTATGTGGTAACATGTTCTTTCAGCTGATTATCGTTGAGCTGTTGACCACCAAAGACAGATTTTAGGTGTAAGAAGAGGTGAAAGGAGTTTTCTTCTTTCCTTCACGATACCGCCCGATCTCACAAGGCGAATGTGACCAAACAACTCTTACGGGAATTTCACTGGTACGTGTTTGATCATCCTCCGTACAGCCTCGCTCCTAGCGGCTTTCTTCTTACACCTAAAACCTGTCCATGGTGGTCAACACTTCAACGATGATGACGAGCTGAAAGAACATGTTACCACGTGATTGAATACATAGGCAGCAACCTCGTTATCATCGTTGAAATGTTGACCACCAAGTACAGATTTTTAGCTGTAAGAAGAGGTGAAACTGGCTAGGAGAGGGGCCCGGGCTGTACGGATGATGATCAAACATGTTCCAGTGAAATTCCCGAAAGAGTTGTTTGGTCACATTCGCCACGTGAGGTCTGGCACTATCGCGGAAACAAACACCACATTTTGATAGAAATCGTCTTCTTACACCTAAAATTTGTACTGTCAACACTTCAACGATGACGAGCTGAAAGAACATGCTACCACATGGCTGAATACACAGGCGGCAACCTTCTATGAAGAAGGCATACAGAAACTTGTGCCATGCTATGACAAATGCTTACAAAATTTCGGAAGCTATGTAGAAAAATAATTTAATGTGTGTATATTCTTGTGCAAAAAATATTTTTTCTGTATCTGTACACGTTTCTTTTATATAACCAAACGGAATTTACTTTGTGGACATACCTCGTATTTTTTGAACAGTGATATATCGCCAATGCATCGACGACAGTAGTGAAATATTATCGATATCGTTATTAGTTGCTGAGCAAATACATTGAGCGCAGTGCTACTGAAATAGTAAGTAAATTAAATATGAAATTCACAATAATTCACGCCACAGTGTAAGATCAACACCCCTGCAAATTTTAAGTTTCTAAATGTTCAAATGTTTGTAGCACTTATGGGACTTAACTACGAGGTCATCAGTCCCTAAGCTTACAAACTACTTATGAACTAGCTAACACAATATCCATGCCCGAGGGGGGATTCGAACCCCCGACCGTAGTGGCCGTGCAGACCATGACTGAAGCGCCTCAGTCCCCTCGGCCACTGCGGCCGGCTAAGTTTCTATGTCAGTGGTTTCGGCTGGGAGATGATACTGTTATAAACTGAGGTTAATAGTAGCGAATGTTATTAACTGCACGATTTTAACCGATAGTTTTTTGGTTTGATACCTGCAACGAAAAACTCGCAGAGAGCTATGGTAACAGAAGTGTGACATCCGATACTAGTTTCTTTATGTCCCTGGTGTTCCATTGTACACTAACAACCATCTCGGAGCGCATTCGCGGGAATTCATAAATATATATTACATTGTCCTGGATTAATACCTAGTCAATGCGTACAGACTAAATAATTTCTGTTTGAGAGTTCCACTGGCTTCGTTCATGTAATACAGAATTAAGTGTTGTTTATTATAACTCCAGCAGCGTTATTTTTATTAAATAACTTATGCGGGCCGCGGCGGATTAGCCGCGCGTACTGGAGCGCCGTGTTGCGGTGCGAGCTGACGTCCGCCGTCGTGGGTTCGAATCCCCCCTCGGACATGGATGTTTGTGTCATCTTTAGTATAAGGTAGTTCATAAGTAGTTTGCAAGTTTAGGGACTGATGACCCCGAAGTTAATTCCCTTAAGCTTTACAAACATTTGAACATTTAGCTTAAACGGTATGTGAGTACATGTCATACTTACTTTCAGATATGAAGTACTTCAGCTTTATTTGCAAACCATATACCTAAAACTATGTTTCTTTCGCTTATTTTCGGTACAGTCTGTAAAAGAGTTAGTGGTCTTCGCCAAGGGTTGCCAAAAGCCCCGTTTTTGCGTGACAATCCCGATTCCGGATTTAAAAATGTCACTGTCGCGAAAAACATTTTCAGGACTCCAATTTGTACCGGAATTCCAGCCGGCCGCGGTGGCCGAGGGGACTAAGGCGCTCCAATCACGGTCAGCACGGCCACTACGGTCGGGGGTTCGAATCCCCCCTCGGGCATGGATATTTGTGCCGTCCTAGTTCATAAGTAGTTTGTAAGTTTAGGGGCTGATGACCCCGTAGTTAAGTCCCATAGACTATACAAGCATTTGAACATTTTTTTCCGGAATTCCAAAGGTGGGTTTAGATGGGCCATGTTTCACGGAAATGTTCGGCTCCAGTAGCATTGTCGTCAACTTTGTTGCAATGTTGCTGCGATACACAGCTATTCGCTGTATGGTTCGGCTACGTTGCTGATTTTGCTGCATGTTGCATATATTTATCGATGTACTGCCGATGGGTGAAGAATATTTCGTATTGAAAGGCAGTTTCTATCTTTGTCCTCGTCTGTAAATACTTTTCTCCGTTCTCAACTATTCTCTGAGACAGTGCTGCCGTCACCTGTTCGAGTGAAAACAACAGCAGTGTCTCCCGTTTCTTTGACAGTTTTTACGCGTACCTATTGCCAAATTAGCCACACGTGTAGTTTGTTGTGTGCAGCCCGCAGTAAGTGGACAAACGCCAATATCATAAACGCAATTTGTTTACGACTATAGGATATTGAAATTAATGCACACAAACATTGAAATGAGTAAAACTGTACCGATGACTTCAGAATAACAAGGAAAAGTCGAAAACCTCAAACCTATGTCATATACGAAACAAAAATATTTGCGAAGGAAGAGTGGATTGTTATGATACTGAAAAATAAAATGATTTCCTTGTGTTTTTCCTAAGATTCTAAAACATATGAGAACATCTATGAATTGTTTTTCGCAGCGATGTTCGAATGGACCGTCGTGCACAGGCACAAGAATCTGCCTGTGATATAGTCATGCACTGTCGACAGTGATATCCATTTTCTCCTGCATCTTGTTGTTTAAAAGAAAGTTTCCAACATATTCAGATGTGTACTACAATCACTAAAACATAGAGTAAACATATTATTAATACTTGATTCTTTTGTCAAGATTTGCATTTATATAATTCATGTTTAGCACAATGTACGCTACAAATACATAAATTCCACGTAGACGGGAAGGGGGGTGGGGCGCATTTTGTTTTTCCGCCCCGGGCCTCCAACAGCCTTATTCCGTCACTGCATTTAGGCATTTTGTAGTGATTTTTTATAGGCTGGTTCATGTTGTGAAGTTTTGGTAGAATAAACTGTGTAACGTTCGTTCTGTCACCCGTGGCGGTTGTCTGGCCGAGATTAGAATTTGTTTGGCCCTTGGCAGTTTGCTACCTTGTTTATGTTAGCAGCGCATGTACAAACAAGCCAGCCCTGAGCTAATGGCACAGTGTAACCGAACTGTTAGTTTCAAGATAGTGAGAAATTTTGTCCAGTAAAACGCAATCTTGCATCTATTGTCATTTGGTACTTTTAAATATTGTTAAAAATTAACAACCTTAGTTATTGTAAACTGAATCTTTCAAATACGCCGCTAATCCCTTCAGGTTTTCGGCTTTCCGTTTCCTTAATTGACCAGTATGCTTTTACTGTTACAATAATATCAAAGTGCTTACCTACTTACGCCACCAGCTTTGGTACATCTGTTCTCTTAAATTAAATTAAATTTCAGATTTGGTGGCCTTTAAGTTGCTCTCTGGAAAAATCTATTCCTTGATTCCACCTTCTCTCCCGGTTCCACAATTTTTTTCAGGTCAACCTAATCTCAATTAAATATTGAGTTCCCAAAAAGCACCTTCATGTAACTGTCACTGAGCGATTATAAACGTAGATAAAAAGGGATCAGTGAAACCCGGAGCAGTATCATATCTTAGAAACAACCGTGGTAGTACCACAGTATCACAGACTCTGGTAGTACCGGGAATCGAAGTCTGGTTTTCCGGTCTGTCGCGCTGCTCACTCGGCTAAAAAGTCGGACTTAAATTCATCTGTTATTACATTTAACAATTTTTTCCTTTCTTTACTCAAATGTTTAAATACTTACAAAGCTGTGCGACCAAACTACATAGGTCTCCAATCCCCATGCTTACAAATTAATTAAACTGACATATGATAAGAATGACACACAAACACGCCCATAGCAGAGGGAGGACTCGAATCTCCAACGGTGGATAGACGCGGACTCATCAGCAAGGCGCCTTAGATTCCATGGCCACTCTCACGTGGCTTTACTTTTCCACTTTCCGTTCATGTAAATGCGTGACTTGACGATACAGAACGCGACACAGTAATTTTGAAAACGGAATTTGTTGGCGGGGTGTAATTAAGTCAAAGAGTGCCACACATTTAGTTTCCAAATTAATAATGAATATCAAATAATAACCGAAAATTGCACGTTGCTTCAAAACGAATACCACAACTTTGAACGTATACAACTCTGCAAAGAAAGAACTGACAGTTACGTCCTTTTTGTCTCCGATGTAAGAAATCTTTGTACTTCCTCATATATTTGCCAGGACCGCTGATGGCCAATTTCTGTGGTTAGTGGGAAGATGTCTACTGCTCAACAAAGAGCTTTTGTGATGTCAGTTATGGCAGAAGTAAAGCGACGACCGTTGTTCAGTGGGCATTTAGAACCAAGTGTCGTGTTCAACCTTAGTATAAACAGTTCTCCGAGAAAAAGTGTTCGTGCGAAACGAAGTTCCGGACGGCCATGCATAATTGAAGAAAATGCCAACTGAATACGGTATGAAGTTCCTCACTAGTCAAAGAAAATCGAGTCGTCTACCAGCCAGGGAAAAGCACACCAATAGCAGACCATTTGGATAGTTTTAAGGAAATGGATAGTGATCAAACGTTACCGGCCTTGCGAAGCTGCTGAGGTGCCAAGATTCGACTTCCGCGAGTTTGTCGTTGGGTAACTGGAAACAGATCACTTGTTAAATTCGAAGTTATTGTATGGCTATCGGGCCACATTTCACATAAAATCCATATTTGAACACTGACCATGAACGTGATTGATGTAAGGATTGACGAAAAGAGAACGTTTTCTGTTCCATTTCAGTCAATAGAGTTTTTACCTAATTATTTATTCGAATGCGCAACTATCTGTGGAAACGTATCTAGAAATGTAGCAGAATTGGCTGTTTCCTCAACTCCAAGGATGTTAATTCAAATACCAGCAAGATGGGGCCCCGTCTCAGTGAAACGTACCTGTCTTTGTCTATTTGAACGTTATATCACCACAATTGTGCGACTAGATTCGTGATATCTTATCAGAAAGTCCACAGTACTTCGTAAGTGACGGAGAGTAACCGAGTAAAACAGAAATAATATCTGGCATTCCCTAGTGAATTTTTATAGGGACCATGTTGTTCCTCATCTTTCTTGACAATTTAGGAGAGAATGTGACCTGCTTTCTTAAACTTTTCGGGGATGATTCTGTCGTTTATCTATTATTAAAGTCACCCGAAATTAAAAAACAAGTGCAAAATGATTTAGATCTCTGTATGGTGCAAACATTTCGCAATGTATCCTGAATAATGAAGTATGATGTCATCCATGTGAGCACAAAAAGAAATCCGCGAACTTCTTTTACACCGTAAATGAGTCAAACCTACATGCCGTAAATTCAACCAAATACCTAGGAATAACAATTACGATCAACTGAA
This sequence comes from Locusta migratoria, assembly GCA_026315105.1. Taxonomy (NCBI): domain Eukaryota; kingdom Metazoa; phylum Arthropoda; class Insecta; order Orthoptera; family Acrididae; genus Locusta; species Locusta migratoria. The sequence continues at coordinate 223,836,357 of CM048751.1, read as the reverse complement.
ATTATAAAGAACACATAGAAAATTTTTAATGAATTATATTATCTTTGAATGCTGCCAAGTAGTTTATTTGTGTATTACAGCTGTTTAGCCTTTGTAGCATTGTCAAGCGGTCTGCAAAACTGTAAATACGTTTTTTCACATATATTTTTCAAAACGAAATAGAGACCATTACCATAATTTTAAATTTATTCTTTACATTTTATCTCTTGTTGTTACTCATTGCATCTGTACCTTTATATAATATTATGCGGGTACATTTGTCAGAAAGTCGTTTATAATTAATTATTGGTTAAATGACTTTTCTGTTGACTGTTCTTGTGATGCTATGTCTTCACAAAGATTTTATGTTCTGAATTTCGTGGTGTCTTTGTTTGTGATATACTTTGTATCTCTGGTCTATGGGAAGTTAATCCAATTTTGTGCTATCTTTGACTGTGAATATGTTACAGATATATTGCACTGTAATTTCGTGGTGTCTATGGCACAGACATACGGTACATTACTAGACGGGCAAACATGCCTCTGTGATTAAAGCCTGACGCCGCCATCTTTCTTTACTCAAGTCAAAATTTTCCGTATTGTACTACTATGATCTCCTGAGCCGAAATGACGTTTTAAGCTTTGCTAGTTGGTTTGAATATGATTTGAATTTGAGTTAATACTCCGCAGTAGTTCAATTTAACACACAGGCCTACAATGTCGTTTCGTATTACGAGAAGAACGTCTTACGTACGTTTAAATTTTACTTACCGTCCCGGCAGCCTCCCGTGATTATGTTGTCAATCATGTGATGTTAGCATTAGCCAATCGCGTAACAAAGCAAATGTTTTATCATGAAATCTTCGTTTTACGAGGGCAATTACTTAGTGAAAAGGGGTACATACAAGAACCTGTCAAACACGAGCAGGAACAGCATTATTTCATCGTCTGTGCGAAACGTAGTAGCGTCACTCTGAGTGGATTTCTAAGAATATTAACATCTGGACAAAGCATTTCTACCGTTATGATGATGTTGCCAACATAATCATTCTCGGCCGTCGGAATGGTTGGTAAAATTTTACTGTTATGTAAAGTTAAAACAAACTGTAACTAATTTGAAAACCACTCAGAAGAATAAAGATATATTTTATTCACGGCAATCAGCACATTTACAACAGTCATACTATTAAAAGATAAGCCGAAGTTGATGAAAACAGGTAACAAATTATTAAAATCAGGAAACGCGACTCATTGGAGCAGACTATAGATTTCGTATGAACTCTCAAAATAATAAGGATACGTTTTATACACGATAAACAACACTTATAATAATCATACTACTGAAAGAAAATTACAGACATTAGTTCATACGTATTTTTACGACAACTTTTTGTAACAACACACACGACCGCTTGCACGTTTATAGTATAGAAATACGACGGCGAGACTTCACTAACACCGATGACAAGTATAAGGCATTGTCAGTGTAGTAATGTATGTCTGTGGTCTATGGCTATGTCGTAGTCACAGACATATGTTACTAAACTAGCAAAGTTATCTCTGTGACTGAAGTCTGATGCAGCCATCTTGCCTCATCTCACGTCAAAAAGTTTCCATGCAGTACTACTGTTATCTTCCGACACGATATGACCTTGTAAGCATTACTGTTTGGTTTGAACATGATTTGCATTTGACCTAACACTTCCGCAATAGTTAAATTTAACAAATGGGCCTACATTTTCGAATCGTGTAATGATAAAAACGTACACTTAAATTTTACTTACTTTTCTGGCGGCCTTGTGTGATTATGTTGTCAGTCGTGTGACGTTGTTATTAGCCATTCTCTTGACGATGGGAATGTTTTGTCATGAAATTATCGTTTTACGAGGGCAATTACTATTAGCTAGTGAGTGAACCAGGTCATATACCGTGGAGTACGAACAGCATTATTTATTTACTTTATCATTGTACGAAACACTAATCAAATCACACTGTATGGATAACTACCGCGTTGTTGATGCTGCCAACATAATCATAGGAGGCCACCGGGATGGTAAGTAAAATTTTACCTTTACATACAGTTAAAGCAGAACGTAGTTATCGGAAAACACTGCGAAGAATAAAGATCCCTTTTATCCACGATAAATAGCACATTTATAACGGTCATACTAATTGAAAGAAAAGCCCGCAGTTGATCGAGACTGGTAACAGATGAACAAAAACAGCAAATTAACGAGACTTATTACTGTATATATTAAGGTAGACAATAGTTTTCGAAAGAACACTCAAAAGAAATGGCTCTTTTATAAGGACCATACTACTGACAGAAAAGCCGAAGTGGAATGAAATTGTTAACAGATTAATAAAAATGGCAAATCGATGAACTCATTGCTGTATGTAGGGCAATTCAGACAGTCCGTCGTATCAACTTACGTCACGTTTTGCCAGAACATTCCACAATGTATTTCTAATGGCGGCATTCACACTGTCAACGAACCCTCACGTCATGTCACGTCAAGCTTCCTCGAAAGGAAAGTTTTGATGGAACGGTCATCTGCTAACATCGGAAGTTAACCTATTTTCGTCAGGTGAGTTTCATGTTGTAGTAGACGATTACACAGATTACAAGCAAATGTATCTTATTAAACTTTATTTTACTATAATACTTTGCTTTAGCGGTAAATTTCAAATGTTTCATGATGTCTTAAATACTTTATTTTAAATTGAGTGTCCTCCTAAAAGCGAGGTCGGATATCTGAAACCGAAAAATGGTTTACAATATGGTAACAGAAAAAACTGAAGCAAACTGTTTATTTGAGTAAGATCTAATTTGATGACGCAATTTTCACTGACTATCTTTTTAAGTGAAAATGTCAGTGCTAAAGAAGAACAAAAATTCAGTGGTGTCCAGCTCTATTATCGACGTCAGTTGGTAAATCGTAATGGATAAAGTGAATAGGCTTTACCTATTCTCTTATGGATTGATTTGTTTGTATGTTTTTATTTTCGCTTGAAAATAATGTCGCAGTTTTGAAATGTTGTTTCACTTCCCAGCACTTTATCATACTAAGTTCGCCATAAATATACGTTGTAAATTTTTCTTTGGCCGACAGTAACATTTAATGTAGTTGTTTCCGCAATTCCAGTATTAAACTAAGAGATTATACATAACAGATCGCCACTCATAACATCACATTGACCATCGGGTATTAGGATAAGCGAATTGACGTGACGGACAGTGTGAATACAACATGACGTGGTGGTTCTGTGACGCTGACGTGACGTGACGTTTACGTGACGGACAGTATGAATTGCCCTTATATCTTCCGTTTGCTGTACGAAAAATTTCATCTATATACAACACATTAATCGACCATAATATCAAATCTCTAAATATAGCGTAGTCACTTGGGTTCAACCGTACTTTTACGAATGTTTTCTGTAAATACGCATACGACTGATACGTTTGTAGTATAGTAATATGGCGGCGAGACTTCAGTGTCACCAGTGATACTGTATACGGCATTGTATGTCTGTGGCCGTAGTCTCTCTTTGGTCTCTGAGGTATTGTATGCTATTCGGAATTTTGAATTATTTTTGCGATATGAAATTGTTTCTCTCAGTGATTTCTGCAAAACCTGGATGTATAACCACAGTCGAACATATACAGTCACGACACTCCCACATATTTGTGTAATGCGCTGCGACGGCAGCGCTTCAAGCGACCGGTAAGCTAATTTCTGAATACGATATTTCCATGAGTGCGAATAGTATTGTTTATATTGATTTTAACAGACTTCTTATATTATGAAACGTATGTAGTGTCATAGAAATAGGTAATAGTTTAAAAGACATGCACATTTGTCTTTCTTATGTTTCCTAAAAACCTTGACAAGGTAAGAAACGGTACATCACAGGACAGTTTATTTACAATTATCTTGTAACCAACAGGCTTCTACTTTATAATGTAATATGTCTGTTAAAAGTAAAAAATGGCTAGGGAATACCAGAAGACCTGCCCTTTGGCAAAAAGACGTCGTTTTCTACTCGGGAACGCTGACGTTCCTTCAATAGAATTCCAAAAAAATTGGTGAGAGTGGAACATAAGAAATGTACACAGAATGAAATACCTACAATATTTAACATATCATGTCAGCCATCACAGTTGTAGCTGAAGGATAAACGTCACTGACGTGACAATAAAACGACAAATTCACTCAAACTGCTTGCCAAGAAAGAAAAACCAATTGCGCAATTGTTGCTACAGCTGAACCTGGAACGGCAAGACTCTTCAAAACATTGGCTTTCTAAGTAATTACACTTAAAAGACGAGTGAGGTGTAAAAGTGTGCCTATCATTAGAGTCCACCGAATTGATATGTGTTAGAAAACTGCCTATCATGGTAAGTAAATACCATAATAGAAATTTATGTTTCTCATATGCTTATATTCTACTTTCAGCGGAATAAGCTGCAAATACACACACGTTCGTAAGTTTTTATTCATGACGAAGTTGTTTTTTATACCACAGAGTCAGTTAAATTAGGATGTTTTACATTAATTTCCGTATTATGTATGTTTCTCGATATTTTACTAATACTCGTTACGCAAAAATTATACTATTTCGGTAATAACGTAAAAAATAATTATAAAAAAATCATCACTTGCCCACCGTTATGGGCCCCACACACGAGCGATCGATCACAGCCATCCGTCGCATGTGGGATAGATTGCTTCATAAATCGCACGTGTGTTGGGGAAATCGCAGCGATCGATCGCACATCCCACGTCGGGTGGAAATACCAAGCGATCTGTGAGCATTGCACAAGCGATTTCAATATGGCTCCCTTTTGTTTATTTTCTGCTCTGTGTATTCTCATCGGCTCCCACGTGTGTGTTTATTAATTGATCGGAAAGAATGGTCACAGGGAGCAAGGACTTTACAATTCAGTTCATTGAACTATTTAGGGAGAAGGAATGTTTGTGGCTAGTGACGAGTAAGGCTTACCACGATAAAATATAGCGTGAGAAATGTCTACAGGTTCTGTTAGAAAGTGTAAGACAATTGCAACCATGGGGTAATTAGATGAAAGATACATAATTTAAGAACAGTTTTTGAGAAAGATCATCGCACAATAATCGAGGCATTTTCCTCTGGAAAGGGGACTGATGAAATATATAAGCCACAGCTGTGGTGTTACCACCACCTCTTGTTTTTGAAAGATGATGCAGAACAGTATGCATCAACAGCTTCTTCCATGAGTGAGGTGAGTAAAGGGCAATAGACATTGTCCATCACGTCTTGGGAAGACATTTTTAACGGAACGGTCGTCCGTTATCTTAAGAAGTTTACTTATTTTCGTCACGCTCACTTCTGCTATAGCAGAGGATTACACACAGCTGTTTTGAATGATATATTAATAAACTGCAAATGTATTACATATTTTTCTATTGGAACTACTATTTACGTCATGGTTGGTAAATGTTGTAACCTCAGTTTCATTTTTCGTACATGGGCAAAGCGAACTGACGTGATGAACAGTGTAAGTTGTCCTTGAAAAACAGTGTAAATTGGCCTTAAATAACAACTCAATTGGTATTTGAAATTTAGATGTTTATTTATCAGTGTGTTGATGTCAGTTGACCTTCAATTTTACTTACGGAAGCAGTGTAGTTTTCGCTAATGACATAAAATTACTGGTTCAGTCCGAAGCATTCTTTCATCCAAAACTGCTTTATGGTATACTCTTCAGGGAAAATTTACCGTATTCCATCTGCCTTAGGAAAATACAAAAAAAGTAGTTACATGTTAAATTTTACTCACTGCGGTAGTAAAGTTTTTGCTAATGTTGGTTTTACAACAATAATTTACTGAACTTTCAGGGGTACTTACAAGAACCTGTCAATCACAGAGCAGCAAAAAAAGGAAGCTTAGGGCTTAATGTCTCGTCGACAGCTTGGTTATTAGAGATGGCATAGAGCAGGATTTTACTGATTGTGCCGAGTAATTTGGCACTTGAATTCTTTTTTTTAATTTAATATCCACTGCTTCGTCCATGTTGTTTTCCTCTTTCGTTTTTTAGTTATACACTGACGATACACAAGGGCAGCAGCAGCTAAACATAGCAGTTCACATTCCATTGCTCAAGTTTAACCACAACATGACGCTCGATAGACTGGTTGAGATCGCAAGGCAAATCGCACTTGTATGGTGGGGTCGAAACGAGCGACCGATTGCAGCGATATCGCATGCGACGGATCGCTGCGATCGATCGCTCTTGTGAGGGGGCCTTTAGAAGTGCTAGTGTTGTTGCAACTGTGAGTTGGTAACAGCAGTGCGTGTCGCGACTGTAAATGTTAGACTGTGGTATTTACTCTGGTCTTTAAACATAGAACTACAGCGTGCCTGCCGCGGTGGCCGAGGTGACTGAGGCGCTCCAGTCACGGTCAGCACGGCCACTACGGTCGGGGGTTCGAATCCCCCCTCGGGCATGGATATTTGTGCCGTCCTAGTTCGTAAGTAGTTCATAAGTAGTTTGTAAGTTTAGGGACTGATGACCCCGTAGTTAAGTCCCATAAGCTTAACAAACATTTGAACATTTTTGAACAGCGTGCCTGCACATTCGAATGTTTTCCACACGTTTCCGCTCTATCCGCCAAGTTTATATTTGGCATACGAATTTACGTCAATTTTTTCGTGACAAAGAATTAATTGCTTATCACTTGATTTGAAATTTAAGTGAATAATATATGTAAGAGGCTAATGTGGAAGCTGAAACGAGAGGAATTTTCTTGTTGTTGTAATATTCCGTAACAGCCATACAATCAGGGTAACTTCGTACCAGTCAGTTTATCTTTGTACCACTTAATGTTTGTGTTTCAAATGACTCGTTTTCCACCTATCGGCAATATATTTTCTAAAGGTAATTTTTATACCTCTGTTATAAACAATTCTTCAGTAAGTGGAACATCAGCCATATGAAAGACAAATAGCAAGTGGCACAAAGATACCCTGACTGATAAAAAATTACTGTATTTGAATTTGGTAAGAAACTAAATGTAAACATCTATGACTGGCGTGCTCAGATAGCTGAAGTTCAACATCCAAGCAGTTTCTGAGATATTGTATGTTCGGAATTTTGCGCTATCTTTGGCATCTTTGAAATTAGCCATTGTCAAGCTTAATTAGATCTAATAAATTTTCTAAATAAATTTTGCTTAAAATTTGTGTGTTCATTGTTAGGTAAAGCATTCATGTGTATGCATATCTCCAATTCTTCGAGAATGTGAATTTCTGTGCATTGGGAATTTTGTGTAATATTTTTAAAACTCCGTCGACTTTTATATATTGTAGGAAAGATTTATCAAAGGCTATGTTTCATTGGCAGAGCACTTAGAAAATGCAACAGTTCGTTTTGTATTATCGGAATATACGGGTGAGATTATCACGGAAATGATGTACGAGTTAGGGTGGAAATCATTAAAAAAAGGCGTCATTTGTTGGAGCGAGATGTATTTGCGAAATTTCTTTCGACAAATTTTTCTTCCGAATGAGAATGTATTTTGTTATCATCCACCTACGCTGGCAGACATGATCACTATAATAAGAGAAATGGAAAGATTTATGTGTTCTTTCTCCCCGCGCGGAATTAGAGAATGGAACGATTGAGAAATATTATGAAAGCGTTCGATGAACCCTCTGCCATGCACTTTAGTTGGAGTGTTGTAGATATGAGTGTATCTCCCGTCAGAAATGACTGTAGCTTTGCAAACAGTTACGCCTGAAAAGCTACTCATTATCTGAAACTAGTTAGAATATCGGGTTTATGTAATTGGATCGTCTGGAAGGGGTTATATTGTACATCTGTAACATGATTTTTACTGATGAAACTTTGTTAAGTACTCATCACTTTGGTTATTTATCCAAGGGTCCATTATGTAACCTTTTCTATATACAGTAACACAAATTTCGGTATTCTTTTTGCGATGATCTTAACTTTTAATGAGTTTACCTCTGACCTCCTTCTTTTGTCTACCTGTGCGTTTGCGTGTATATTTTAAAGTCGGTCTGTGAATCATGCAATGTGCACGATTATGGTAACGGAACACGTAGCGTCTGTGCTGATGGCTCCTTACTCAGAGATTCACGCCACGTACTTCATATCACTGTCACTTCCGCTCTGGCTGGTGTTAACGCAGATATGAGAACGTTATAAGCAGCTGCACCGTACCACTAGCAGCCGAGGTCCTAAATTCATACTAACGGACTTACTCTCCGTTCCCGCCCAAGATAAATACAGAAACTACCATGACACTTTCTATTCGTCCAAGAAAATTATTTTCCTCGCAGTTAACATTTGTACTTTAAATTGGAGTGGCAAAACAACTTAAGTCACTAAACAAAAACAAATCTTCCGAGCCAGATTGTATACCATCTAGAATCCTCTCAGAGTATGATGATGAAATAGATCCACACTTAGCTATCATATACAACCGATCACTCAGCGAAAGATCCTAGTTGCCTAGGTCAGTCCAACATTCAAGAAAGGCAATAGGAGGTATCCCCAAAACTAAAGGCCCATGTCACTGATGCCGATTTACCGTAGGATTTTGGAACATATACTTTGTTCGAATATTATGAACTACCTCGCAGAGAACGACCTATTATCCTATAGTCAACACGCATTCAGAAAGTATCGCTCTTGCGAAACACAGATTCCCCTTTATTCACATGAAGCGATAAGTGCCATCAACGAGGTATCTCAAATCTATTCCATATTTCTGGATTTCCGAAAGGCTTTTGACACTGTACCTCACAAGCGGCTTCTAATGAAATTGCATGCTTTTGGATTATCGCCCCAATTGTGCGATTGGTTTCGCGATTTCCTGTCAGAAAGGACACAGTGCGTAGAAAATTTTCGGTAAGTCATCGAGTAAAACAAAAGTGATATATGGCGTTATCCAGGGAAGCGTTATCGGTCCCCTATTCTTCCTTGTGTTTTTAATGATTAAGGAGACTATCTGAATAGCTGTCTTAGACTGTTCGCGGACGATGCTGTCGTTTATCGGTTAATGAAATCAACTGAGGATCAAAAGCAACTGCAAAGCGATTTACACAAAATTTCAAGACGGTGCCAATATTGGCAATTTGCACTAAATAATGAAAAGTGTGAAGTCATACACATGAACACTAAAAGAAATGCGCTGAAGTTCAATTACGCGATAAATCAGTTACACCTTAAGGTCGTAAATTATACCAAATGCCTAGGAGTTACAATTACGAACAACTTAGACTGGAGAAAACACATAGTAAATATTGTGGGGAAGCCGAACCAAAGGTTACGTTTAATTGGCAGAACACTTCGAAGATGCAACAGCTCCACCAAAGAGACTGCCTACACCACACTAGTGCGTCCTCTCCTGGAGTTCTGTGAGCCAGTGTGGGACCCTCACCAGGTGGGACTGACGGAAGACAATGAGAACGTTTAGAGATGGTCAGCAAATTTAGTTTTATCACGTTACAGGGAGGAAAGGGCCACGGAAATGTTGCACGATCTGAGGTGGAAATCATTAACTGACGTTACTCTTTGCGGCGAGATCTGTTTGCGAAATATCAATCATCGACTTTTACTTCTGAATGTGAAAATATTTTGCAAGCACCCACCTACATAGGGAGACATGATCATATCAATAAAATAAGAGAAATCAAATCGAAAACAGAACGGTTTAGGTGTTATTTCTTCCTGCGCTCTATTAGAGAATGGAACGGTAAAGAAAGGTTATGAAAGTGGTTAATGAATCCTCTGCCAGGAACTTAAATGTGATTTGCAGACTATCTATCTAGATGTAGGTGTAGATATAGCTGTAGATAAAGAGACACCTGCAATTTCTTATATTTTTTCTTTTACATCTTAAACCACCGCAGTTTGTGCTCGTACGAAACAATGTATGTAAATATAAGAAAATATTGTACCCTATTCTTAAAATATTTTGAATTGTTAACTCTATCTCGCTGTATGTAAGTTCTACAAGAGCGTAACGGTGACACATAGAAATGTATGCCACATCAGGTCTTGCATGCAGGCTCACGCATCGTGCCTTTTATCTTTTCTTTCTTTCTTTTTTTACTTCGATTCATCGCTTTGATCGTACTTTGTTTTTCAGAGCCTTAATCCCTCATGTCCCATACGAGATTCGGACACGAGGTTTTTCGGTTACTGCACTTTCCTATCTGTCCTCCTACAGTATGAAATGGGAATGTCTGAGGAGGTTATATATGTGTTTAAATAGAGGACCATCCGGTCGAAGAGAAACATGTAATTCACTGACTGTTCCGTCGTTTCTTGAACATACTTTTATTAATTTTAAATAAAACGCACGAGATAATTGTGTAATATTCTGCAAATTCATTGTTTTTAGAAATCGGTTTTCGGATGTTGAGCCATCATCAGGTAAACATTACAGAGATATAGCAATGCATCTTGTATGTATAATGTTCAAAGACCTTATGTTGCTTATAGACGTACATTTGTTTTCAAAGGTTACCATTGTTTTAGGTTTAACAATTATTCAACATTGATAAAATATCAAACACCAGTTATTGGTTAAAACATTCGTCCTAAGAAAATATATTGAAACAAAAGAAATTGGGTGAAGAAGTTATCTTACGTTTAATACGTCAAATATTTAGTACACAGAAGTGTGAGAATAAACTGACTGAAACATCTCTGAATACATAGGTTGAAATTTTAAATGGTTAAACCGTAGTTACTGGCTTAAATGTCCAATATTACTAACAACCTAACTTGCTTCATATCAATTGTATTTTATTATTTCGTTAGCAATATTTTACATTACAGCCTGTAAAAATAGTTTAACCATTTACAATTTTGACCTACATTTTCACAGGCGTTTCATTCAGTTTATTCTCACCATTTTAGGTTTGATATATGCGACCTGTTAAACATAATTTGTTCAACCAGTATTTATGGTTTAGTTTATTTTCTTAGGTCAAATGTTATAATTTATATCCTGAGCCTCATACTTCATCATTGTTCAGTAATTGTTATGCAATAATTTTAATGTAATAATTTCCATCAGCGTTATTTAAATTCTAAAACACTACCCTTCTTTGAAAATTGAAGTACATGTACAACTATCTATACCGCAACTTGAGGTCTTTGAAGCTTAATCTTCAAGGTTGCATTGGTACATCTCTATAGTGTTTACCTGATTGGGCGCAACAGCCGAGAACTGGGGGGTTCAGAAGAGAATGTGAACCTTTGAACGTCGGGTTGCCTACCTTGCAGGACAATATGGCGGAAAAAAACAACGAGATTTCGGACATAAACAATATGGTGGACACAATATGGCAGTGGCGGCGGCGGACATTGCAATTGATACATTACCAGGAGCTGTATGTATTCCCAGCTCCCTTTGACACCAAGCGATTACGATTAAAAAAAAAAAAAAAAAAAAACTAAACTCGCCAGCTCGCGAAATGTTTATAGCAGTGTGTGAGGCAGAAGAATCACGACCATAACTCCGTTAGCCGGCCTCGGTGGCCGAGGGGACTGCGGAGCGCCAGTCACGGTCTGCACGGCCACTACGGTCGGGGGTTCGAATCCCCCCCTCGAGCATGGATATTTGTGCCGTCCTCAGTAGTAGCTAGTTCATAAGTAGTTTGTAAGTTTAGGGACTGATGACCCCGTAGTTAAGTCCCATAAGCTCTACAAACATCTGATTTAACTCCGTAACCCGATTTCAATATCATAGATACCAACCGTACAGTCTACCAAATTTCGCTTACAATGATAAAATATCAATAGCGACAAACGATAAACATTTGTACCTGTTGTCCTGTGAGAGCCATATTTATATTCACGGTCGTCTACTAAAGACGGTCGGATTGAGAGTGGCTACTGATATTCATTTAAACAAAAATTGTATGCTTCACTTGTTTTCTAAAATTCAATATCATTTGAATAACAAGCAAATAGAAGATGTGTGCTATCCTGGAATTGTAACGCTGATGAAGGGGTATGCCTCATTCATACCAAATGTTGGTAAAGTATTGCAAAATGCAGGATGGGGTAGAAAGAGGAACTAAAAGAATTTGTTGACTCCGATGGGAGTTTCAGTTTCTTCATTCCATTGTGCATGTCACTTGGCTTCGCTGAGGATTACTGGAAGATTGTTTTAAATGCTAAACATTAACTTATGTTTGGTTCGTAGCGCACATGATGCAAATAGCATAATCGCAGATGCTGTCAACATTAAGTCGAAAATTGTGCTTGATAATGTTTACTGGGATACACCTGAAATTCAGATGTCTGAAAAAGAGAAAATATCAATAATGAAAATCATGAAAAAACATCTAAGGCTGAATTTGGCAGTCGGCCACTGGGAACTAACTGAGTGCATTGTCCTGAACTTGATAGATGCATGTGGGATTTAGAGAGCAGGCCGGGTCTTGGAACCGCTCGATACGTAATTAACGCATTTCAAACAAGCAGGAAAGCCATGGACGCTGATAGTAGTATATTCAACGCCATAGATTTCACAAAATGCCATGTATAGCAAACGTCGGTTTACATAAAACGGAATATTGTTCCAATATGTATGTATATGTACAATAATTAAGTGTACAATAATGTGTCATTATAAACCGTTATTTGAGCCTGCTATTCCGCACTCTAACCAATAACTCACATAGAACACTTTCATCTTGCTCCGTTGTAATACTTATGGAGGGCAGTGTACATCATTAACAGCCGTGGCGTAGTGGCCGAGCGCATTGAGGCGCTATGCTCCGATGCGTGAGGCCGTACCCCGTCGAGGGTTCGAATCCTCCCTCGGGCATAGATGTTTGTGCTGTCTTTAGTATACGTTAGTTCGTAACTAGTTTGTAAGTTTAGGGACTAATAAGATTAACAAACATTTGAACATTTTTTATCATTAACATCAGTTTGTTGTAGAATTCTTGAACATATTCTCAATTCTGCCATAGTAAATTTCCTTGAGACGGAAAAGCTTCTGTCCCTGCATTAGCAGAGCTTGAGGATGCATCGATCGTGCGAAACCCAGATTGCCCTTGTCTCATGTGACATCCTGTGTGCTATGAATGAAGGGAAACTGGCAGATTTTCGGTTTTCAAGAGGCGTTTGATCCGGTACCGCACTACCGAATGCTAACGAAAGTACGAGGTTATGGAATAGATACCCAAATACGTTAGTGGCTCCAAGAATTCTTAACTAACAGAACCCAGTACGTTGTCCTCGATGGCGAGGTTCATCAGAGGCTAGGGTATTGTCAGGAGTGCCCCAGGGAAATGTGATAGGACCATTAATATTTTCTATCTATATTAATTAATAGCTGTATTCCCGCTGATTTTCACGCATAGACTGGAAGGCCAGCATTGGCTGCTTCTATATCTGAATATAAATATTCATAGATATAACTTTAAAATTGCTTTCTTAGTCAAGAATTTGGTACAGCTTGCCACCCACTTTTGCACCATTAATGCAGAATTCAAAACATCTCGAAACAAATTTCTTTTCTTAATTCTAACCATTGTTCCAAATTAAAATTTTCTCATTTCTAGCATCAAAATAGTCTTATTTGCACCCATAAAAGATTTTCCTCATTCCACCCGTTTAATGGTTAAATTTCCAAAAATATGTAAAAACGTGTTTTTAAAACCCCAATTAAAAATTCCAAATCCGACGTTTTATATTTCTTTCTTTAAAATTGCCTTAATATATTTTCAAAAAACTGTTTATCCACTATTTCACTCCCTTATGGTTGGGAATCTCGAAAAATCACTGATGCCTACAGTGTAAGATAAATAACGTCTACAAATTTCAAGTTTCTATCGTCTGTAGATTCACTTTTCTGCGCCGTTTTCTGTCGTTTAGAAACGGATTGAGAACTCGAAACTTCTTTATTACGCTTTGCCATCTTTCTTGGTAGTTTTACTTTTCAAACTGCAATATGCCCTTATTTTTCTTTATTCATAAGCTTGTTGCTGAAAAACAACTGAAGAATGTACATCACGTTTCGCTGTATATAATCTCTTTGCTATTTTAGTGTCAAAAGTCATGGCTGGTCTTCAGTCCGAATTCTATATAAGGTGACGATTTGCAAGACTTTGTACTCCAACAACACAGAGAGATCGTTCGTCTCCATTCTGTAGTTACTGCTGAAGAGCAAAATAACGACACCCACATGTAGAATTTTATATATGTAGCTAACTTTCAACTCCAATATCTTCTTCCACCCCCTTATCGTTATCAACCCTTTACCATCCCTAGTGCATAATGAGCGACTGACGCCTCCTACCACATACAATATTCGTTTGCGATGTGTACTTTCGGCTGCAGAGTGAAATATGGGACAAAAACACCTCAATTTTTATATATATTAAGTTTTGACGGACAGAGTCAGTGTTTGTTGTTCGTGCAGTTCTGTACAAGAGGGGGTTGTCAATGAATGACTGTAGGAGGATGCAGGAAGACGTCGAGAAAATTTCTAGGTGGTGAGAGGAATAGCAACTAGCGCTAAATGTAGAAAAATGTAAGGTGATTCAGGTGAGTAGGAGAGGCAATTCCTTAATGTTCGATTGCAAAAATGTTCAAATGTTTGTAAAGTCTATGGGACTTAACTACGGGGTCATCAGTCCCTAAACTTACAAACTACTTATGAACTACTTACAAACTAGGACGGCACAAATATCCATGCCCAAGGGGGGATTCGAACCCCCGACCGTAGTGGCCGTGAAGTCCGTGACTGGAGCGCCTTAGTCTCCTCGGCCACCGCGGCCGGCGTTCGATTGCAGCATTAGTAATGTGTTGCATGAATCAGTCACGTCAATTAAATACCTGTCCGTAACACTGCATAGCGATATAAAACAGAACGAGCGTATGACAGTCTTGGAGAAGACGAATGGTCGAATTCGTTTTATTGGGAAGGTGTGATTCGTTTGCATAGGAGACAGCATATAAAACGCTTGTACGACCACATCTTGAGTATTGCTCAAGTATTTGGATCCCGTGTAAGATCGGTTTAAAGGACGACACAGAAGCAGTTCAGAGGCGGGCGGTTATGTTTGTAACTGTTAGATTGGATCAACACGCGAGTGTTACTGAAATGCTTCGGCATCTCAGCTGGAAGTCTCTAGAGGGAAGGCGACGTTATAGAGAAGAAATTTGAAGAGCCGACTGCAGACTGCAGAACGATTCTACTGCTGCCAACCTACATATCGCGTCAAGACCACATCAGATAGATTAGGGCTCATACGGATACATAAAAATATTCGTTTTTCCCTCGTACCAGTTGGGAGTAGAACAGAGAAGCAGCTAACTAGTAGCGGTACTGAGTACCCTCCAACACGGACCTATGGGTGCATTGAGGGGTATTTATGTAGATGTAGATGCTCTCCATCGGAGCTCCCACTGCTCCTTCGGGAGTGTGTGTGAGAGTTGTCATTAGTATATGTCAATTTCAGTAGTTTGTAATCCTAGGGACTGATGACCGCAGCAGTTAAATCTTTCATACTTACGAACATTTGAACGTTTTTTTCCCAAAAATATTCAATCCCCATCTTAGAAACAACTAAACTAATTTCAACTTATCCTAACATACACACCCATTCCCGAGGAAGGAATCGTACCTCTGGTGAGAGCGGCTGCGAAATCTCTGACATGGCACCTAGAAGCATTCCCGCTTGGGGGCTGGATTCCATATATGTTTGTTTACTTTAAGTTCGGTCAGGTGGCTGATAGTGACGCCTTATTAATGTATTACATCGTCCAAATTTTCACTGTCGTCTGTTATTGAAAATAAAAAGTTCACAGTGAGGGAAGGGTGCATACGTCGTTTGAAAAAGACACGTAAATTGAAATGTAAGCTGGCATTTAGTTGGTACTGAAATTTGTAAACCTAGTTAAAGAGCTTAAACTGACATCTGATCAAATGTGTCTAATTGTCGTTTCTGGCTAAAAAAACAAAATTTAAATATCGTCGGGTACCACACCCGGTCTAAAGCGCCTCGCTGCGGAGCGCGCGGTTGCTCGCCATGGAGGTTCGAGTCCTCCCTGGGGCATGGGTGTGTGTGTTTGTCCTTAGGTTAGTTTACCTAGGTTTAAGTAGTTTGTAAGCTACGGACTGATGACCACGCAGTTTGGTCCGACAGATTTACAAACATTTGAACTTTTGAATATTTTTGGTTCCACACCCATGAGCCACAGACATTGCCGAGGTGGGATAGCTTGCGAGCCTCACTGTTACACATAGCCTTAAGTAGGTGCAACCACAACGGAGGGGTATCTGTGCAGAGGCCAGACAAACCTCTAGTGTCTCAAGAGTGGCAATAGTTTCCAGTAGTTATGGGTGCTACAGTCTCGATAATTGACTGACCTGGCTTTGTAACATTGTAAGAGTACACCTGTTGGTGTATCTTACAGTTTGATTTAAAGTAATGTATATATTGTCTTAAATTTGTTTAGTTCATGTATTTTTCATTTGTTGTATGCTAGAGATATTTGTTATGTAACGTCACTTACAATATTGAATCATCTAGTGTAAACATGTACTGTATGTGTAAACCCACATGAATGCACGGACATTCTTTGTAAGTTAGCAATGCGCCAGAGACAATGTTGAACCTGTGGTAAAGACTGTCTTTGCCACAGAAGTAGTAGCTGTGAGTGTCGCGCTGCTGAAGCAGTCGCGGTGCGGACTCGCCAAAGTAAAGACATAAATGCAGTCGCGGTGCGGACTCGCCAAAGTAAAGACATAAATGCAGTCGCGGTGCGGACTCGCCAAAGTAAAGACATAAATGCAGTCGCGATGCGGACTCGCCAAAGTAAATACATAAATTCAGTCGTGGAGCGGACTCGCTATAGTAAACACGTAGATGTTTTGTTGATGGTGCAGAGGCACGGTAGGCGCAGTGTGGCGCGAGTTTAATGCAATTGCAATAAGCCTGAGAGGCGTACTGTTTAATGTATTGAACGAAGTGCGAAATAAGTTTATTTATACTCGATCAGTGTAATCCTTTTCCATGTGTGCAAGAAAAGTAATTGTTTGGTATCAAGTCTATTGTCACCGAGTGTGATCGTTGTGTAGTAAGAGTACCTATTGTAATCATATCTGTCTTGTTTGGACTTCACGACGAAGACGACGAAAGCAGATGAGTACTTTTGTAACATTTTATTTTGTATGCATGTAAATGTTGTGTCAACCCAATCAGAACTTTGGTACAATTATACATGACTTATTTTGAAACCAGTCTTAATTTTGTAAGTAGTTGTAGTCACCCCATTATCACCATTATTAGATTATGTTGATTATGCAAGCCTGTACATTGACCAACAAGATCAATCATTTTTCAAAGTAATTACGATCAGTTTTAAAGAAATTTCTAGATGAGTTAAAGAATTGCTAAACGTGTTACAACCACAGAGACTAGTAATTAAAGTGCGAGAGAGTTTGCAAGTAAAGTTGATTTCATTTATGTAGAAAGTAACCAGACTTGACTGAAGTAATTTTTTTATGAAATACGTTAAATGCCAAACTTTGAATAGTTCACGTAAAGTTTTATAAGAAACTTGAATGCTTTAAAGAATATTATCAAAATTATTGAGAAGTTTAACTGTAGTATTTGTGAAGCTCATTGCACCACGGAGTTTCACTGTACTGAGCTATTATCATTGTAATTAGAGTCTATCTGCTATCACAATTTTGATTATAACACGAACACGCCATCACCACTACATGAATTCTGACACATTTGTTGGTGAAGTTGTGCTGTTCGACGAACAAAAGAACGAATCGGAGGCTAAATGTTCATCAGATGATCTGCCATCAAGTAGTGAGGAGGAACGGAAAATCGACAGAAATAAAAGGTTAAGCGAAGGACAAAAATGAGGGATGCTGTGCCTCAAGGAAATGCAGACATAAGTGCGTTAATGCAATTCATGCAAAATATGAGCCAGAATTTGAGCCGGGATCTTGGTCAAAAAATCGAAAAATCACAATTAGAACTAAGACAGGAAATTGGACAGGACATAAAGAAAATAGATAAAAAAATCGAAGAAATAAAAAAGGAAAATGAACACGTCAGGAAGCATATAAGTAAACAGGACAAAAGGATAGATGATTTAGCCACGCAAACGGAACAACAGATTACGCATGCGCAAAAAAATTGTGAGGAGCGTCACACCGAGTGCAGTAACGAAGTCACTTTGGTTAAAAAATCATTAAACAGAACCAAAGACAAAGTCACGGGACTCGAACAGGGATTAAAACAGCATGAGGAAAGAATTGTTCAGATACAAAGAGAAATGCAGCGTGTCGTGGAACATGGAAGCAATACGTGGACCCCCGCCTAGTACAGAAGCGCAAGTTGGCAGTCACAATTAGGACGCAACTGATAATTGTTATCGTCTCATGAGGCAGCCAGCTGCAGAAAACGTCAGCTTTGAAACGACAAAATCTGTCACCGAAATCAGTAACGGGAATCCGCATTACGAAATAAATTTGAACGGAACTGTACCGGAGCAAAGAAATGTTGCGCCATTGAATTGTGTTGACAACAATGAGAAGACAAGGCGAACCGAAAATGATAGACGAATGGAAAAGTATTTGCGTAGTATCAGACCGCCACAATTCAAACCAGATGGCGACATCCACATCATGAAATTTTTGAATCACATCGAACAAACTTTACCGCGAGATTGGTCGGATCGCATCTGTATAAATTATATTCTGTCCAACGTGCATGAAAGTATTCATAATGACGTTATGGACATGAGTAGCGAGAGCAGAAGCTACCGCGAATTTAGGGATCAATTAATACGCAAATATTGGTCATCAGCAAAGCAGGATGAAGTTTATGAAGATATTCACACAGCACCGATTTTAACGCAAATAAATTCAGTACGATGGAGAAATATGTGAAACATTACTAGAATAAGAATATGTATCTTAGCTATCCAATACCGGAGCGAGCTTTCATTTCAGTAATGTTAGCAAAATTGCCCAGACGTGTGCGAGATCTGTTCATTGTACAACCAGTTTTATCTATAGAAAAATTTATGGAAGTCTTGGAAAGATGTGATCGAAGCTGGGAAAATGGAGACCGTCCCAACCGACAGGACAGAGGGAATAGGAATGGAACAGATGGTCGACATTATCGGAGGGACGAAGGTACTCGCCGTGAAGATAACGGATACGGGCACCGACAAGCGGATACACGGGAAGACAGGTCACGAGGAGGTGATACCAATAACGGCCGACAAGATGATCGACGGCAACGTCATCAGAGAGAAGAAGAACCGAGACAAGACCGACAGGAAAATCGTAATAGAGAGAGGAATAATAGAAATGATTGGCAAAACACCGGAGCTAGGCCCAAAGAATACAATCAGTTACGTAATGTAGACAGAAGTAGAGGAGACGGAAGAACAGTTTACGAGAAACCGGGACCTCGCGACAAACAGGTTTATGCGTTAGAAGCACGCACAGTAGATAATGGAGACACCAACCACGAAATACGTAATCAAAGTACGAACAATCATGAAGACAACGCACGTTGTTTAAACTAATTGAGCGGCCTGCTTTGCCCCGCGCCGAGGCCGCAAAGCCTTTGAAGGGGACTGAAGGACCGACGAGCTCAGACGAAAATGCAAAGAAAGAAGACTCCGATAATGAATGGATAACGACAGATGATGAAGACGAAGACTACGAACGTAATTGAACGTGGCAAGAATGAACGAACAACAACTGTAGAAGCAAAGAAGCTTGAGGGCGCGCAAATAAACAAAGTTATTGACGCATCAGCGCAAATAAATAAAGCAACAGTTGGGCCAGAAACGGAACAAGAATACCATGAAAGAATGTTCGTTGAAGCAATAGATGCGTTACTGGATAACAATGATCAAGATAAGAAAACTTGTGTTCAACTGGAAGAAGATACTGACGTGGAAGAGACGGAAGTCGGTGACGAATCGGATTCGACAGAAGATGAGCAGGGAGAACCAGACAACAAAGCGGCAGATACCGTAACCACCTGTACGGAAGAAGTAGCAGAAAATTATGATTCATTGCAGAATGAGTTCCCTGACATCATCGAGCATATCGAAATTTGGAGCCACCACGACGTTGCAACAACAGCACCGCAGATGAGACAATGCAATGCCATCCGAAAGTCGGATGAACAACAAAGGTTATCAACGGAAGAAGAAGAAGTGCTTAGAACTGAAATACGAGTATTGAGAGACGCCAAACAGAGCGAAAGCAATACATGTCCGAAACTAAAACTGGTAATCGGAAGCAAGGATTATGAAGCATTAATTGATACTGGGTCGATGATTTCAATTTTGACACGATCGATTTATGAGGATGTTAAGAAAAGCTTACATACAATAGAAGAACTTCCAGCAACTAGATTGAAAATATATGGAGCTTTCAATTCTAAATTTGTGGAATCAAAGAAGAAGATTTTCTTGCCGTTTAAAATCAATCAGCTTAACCAACTATTTTACCATGAGTTTGTAGTAGTGGAAGAAATAAATATTCCGTTGATAATTGGAGCTGATTGGCTACAGAAAGTTAGAGCGGTCGTGGACCTGAAAATAAATATTTTGACTGTTGAAGACGAAGGAAACCAGTACACCACCGAATTATTACCGCAAGTGGAACATCCAGTAAAAACATTTAATATCAGATGCAGCCAGGAAGACATAAAAACAGGTCATGACAAAGAAAGGCAAAGAGAAAGGTTAAAAGAGAAGGACGAACAATTTGAAGATCTTAACGATATATGCAACGTGTCGACAACAATGAGGCGTGACGCGCCGCGAGCCGGCACAGAGTACTGGAGAAGACGACGCGTGAAAATGAAACACTCAACTGTAAATGAACCGTCTGACTGTAGTTATGTGAATCAAGAGCATTGCAGCGGACGAAGAAGTGGGGTACAGCAAAATGAAACCTTATTTGGATTGACACACAAAGAAATGACACAGTTTTTACTCGAAGAAGACGACACCCAAGAGGACACCGAAATAAACTTGATGATTACCGGATTTGTAGGAGAACGGATTGTTACTGTGACACCGGACACCGGAAGCCAATACGATGCAATCGAAGAGGATTTGTACTTAATTAGCCGCAAGCATAAGCTAATTATCAAAGAAGACTCTTGTAATATAAACACATCATCTATAATACCAAAGCAAAGCGTGCAAGTACGGAAACGAGTAATGCTGGAGATTATTGTATGTGAACAGGCCATAGTGGCAGAATTTTTAGTTGTCAGAGGATTAAAGACCGACGTCGTGATTGGTGCGGACACGATGCGGAAGTTAGAAATGAAGATTAATTATTATGAAAAATTTATAGAATGGAATGTGGGTGCAATCAAGACGAAATGGAACTTATTTGAAAAGAAAGAGAAAACAGACGCAGAGATTCAACACTACGTTGACTCTGTGTACCTTAACGAAGAAGAGGAGACTAATTATTATGACGTAAATCATTCTACTGTTGAAGAGGAAGAGATAAGACAAAGGATTCGTCAGAAAGTGGTTAATATTGAAAACATTCCTGAGGAGAGGCTAGTCGAACTAGAGCAGCTTCTGTATCAATATCACGTAGTCTTTAAAGAAAAGGTTGGATGTATTAAAGATTACAAGTACAGTTTCAAGGTGAACAGTCAACAGAAGTTCTACAAGAAACCATATATTATTCCCTTCGCGATGAAAGAGAAAGTAGACAAGGAAATCCAGAGAATGCTTAAGAATAACATTATTGAAAGGAGTACCTCTAACTTTAACAATCCTATCATACCAGTGGTGAAGAGGAACGGCGAGATACGTCTAGTACTGGACGCCAGGAAATTAAACGAAATTATTGAAGCAGAAAATGACCGATCCCTGAGCATAGACGAATTATTATCAAGATTTCATGATAAGAAAATTTTAGCAGGATTAGATCTAATCAGTGCCTTTTGGCAAATAGAATTGAGTAGAGAATGTCGGCAATATACAGCCTTTCTGGTAAATGGCAAATCATACCAATTCTGTCGCTTACCTTTTGGACTAAAAATTAGTACGGCCACATTTATTCGAGCAATGGATCACGTATTGGGAGAGGAGCTGCTGAACAAAATAATTGTCTACGTTGATGATGTGGTTATTGGAGCGCAAAATTGGGATAATTACTTTGGATTGTTGGGTGAAGTACTGAGAAAATTTAGAAAGTTCGGAATGACTATAAACGTGGAGAAATTACAGTTCTGCAAGTTCGAGTTAAAATTCTTGGGCCACATAATTACGCAGGAAGGAATAAAGCCAGACTTGGAAAAGATCGCGGCTATCAGAGACTGTCCAGCGCCAGTAACGAGGAAGCAATTAAAATCATTTATGGGAGCCGTGGGCTATTATCGTCGATTCGCAACAATTGAGGCACTTGCAGCGCCGAATATGCATGAGCTACTCAAAAAATATAAACCCTGGAAGTGGACCCCTGCATGCCAATAAGAATTCATTAAAATTAAAGAAAGTCTCGTTAAGGCACCAATGCTATGTCATCCTGATATGTCATTAGATTTTTGATTAGCAATTGACTCTAGTGGCGTTGGAATAGGAGCAGAACTCTACCAAATTAATGAACAGGGAAAACATTGCACAATAGCTTTCGCCAGTAGGGTACTTAGCCCAGCAGAAAAGAGATACACTGTCACAGAACAAGAGTGCTTGGCGGCAGTGTGGGCGTTTAAGAAATTTCATCTCTTTCTGGCAGGAAGAAAGACCACAGTGTGTACTGATCATCGAGCTCTGCAATTTATGAAACAAAGCAAGCTAATGCCAGGAAGATTAACACGCTGGACGCTATTCCTGCAACAATATGATTTCGATATAAAGCACATAGCTGGAAAAGAAAATGTTATAACTGACTGTTTGTCAAGATTGCCGATACAAGAAAGTAATAAGGATAAAGCGGACAGAATAACAGACGAAATAACAGTGATGCTTATACAAAATGTGCCGTTTGAAAATTATCTTAGAGAAAACTTTAGGTCAATAGTGGATTTGCAGAAGAAAGACGAGCGAATCAGAACAATAGTGCAAAAGATCTCCAATCCAGAGAATGTGCATTTACGCCAATACCATAACATTTTTAGAGGAGCATTATACTTCAGGAAAGGCAATGATGATCAAGGCTGGAAGATATACGTACCAGAAGAAATTATAAACAAGCTTATTTGGTTCATACATCTGAAATTCGGACACTGCGGACCTGTTAGATGCAAAGCAAAATTGGAGGAAGTTACTTATTTTCCAGATATGTTGCGAAGGGTCAGAAAAGTTCTAAGAATTTGTAAAATTTGTCAAACCATGAAGCCCAGTACAACCACAATGCAAACCAAGTGGAATGCCATTTTACCAGCACAGGTGAATGAAATTATAGCGACCGATTTGTACGGACCAGTTATCAAATCTAGAGGTGGTTGTCGATATGTTCTAGTGGCGATAGATGTACTATCGAAATACGTGACCATACGGCTGTTAAAGAGAGCAACAGCGAAGACCGTAAGCAAAGAATTTGAGAAATATATACTGCCGAAGTACCGTAATGTTAAGAAAGTGTTAAGCGATAATGGACCCCAGTATGTGTCCGAGACTTGGAAGCAGATGCTGAGGAGAAATAAAATCAAGCCGATTTACATTTCACGGTACAGACCTCAGAGTAACATTTGCGAGAGGGTGATGCGAGAATTGGGCCGATTTTTACGCACGTATGCCTACAAGAATCAAAAATCCTGGGACTTATACCTGAACGAATTTGAAGATGTTACCAACAACCTTGTACACACCTCAACTGGGTACGAACCAATCAAGATACAACAGGGTATACCAGCAAAGAACCCCATCCGAAGTATGATTGAGCTGCCAGTGAATAACGTCCGTATAAACAAAAGAAGAATACGATCTTTAGCTGTGCAGAATTTAAAGAAAAGTGCTGAGGCCAGGAACAGAACCCATAATACTAGATATCCAGAAAGAAAATTTGAAGAAGGAGACCTTGTCTTACTACGAAACAAAAAGCTGGGTAAACCACATGATAACGGATGCAAGAAGTTTTACCGATGGTATTTGGGACCCTACCGTGTAAACAAAGTCAAACATACTAATGCTATGGAACTGGTGTCCATAAAGAACGATAAAAACGTAGGACTCAGACACGTTTGTGACATTAAAAATTTTTATCACTAGTATGTAAGTTGTAATCATAATATTGTAAGGGGAACTACACTACAACTGAAAGACTGATGTGATAAACATGACTTGTAAATATTAATGTATTGTTATTTTAATTACTGTGTATGTGAATGCGAGATAAAGACTGAAGCTAAGCCCCGTTTGCAGGTTAGCACACAACAAACAAAACAAGTGGATGAGAGCTTGGTATGCGGGCCTGAGGAGCGGCGACAATGCGCTCTCGGACATTATAAGTGCCGCCAGCGGCAGCCGCTACCAGAGGCAACAATTGCGTCGCGCGGTCAGCCGCCAGCGCGAACGACTTGATAGGAGCCGACAGCCATAGGCGGTAGCGACTTCAAAGGAACACACACCGCTTCATCCAACGGGACTACGAAATGTTGCGTGTGAAGTGATGTGCAATAAAGTAGAGCTATCAAGATCGGCCATGAAGGTCAATTGAGTGCAGTGCTATTTTTTGCAGGTTTATACGCCGATTATGTCACACACCGACGCATCCCAACATATCAAATTTTGTAAATAATGTAATGCAACTTCCTACTTTTGTATCTTATGTAATGCCATGTAACCAATATTACGTATCTTTATTTTATGTCATGTAATTTTTCCTATATGAAATATGTGTTTCAAGGTTAACAAAAAAAAAAAAAAAATAAATAAATAAAAAAAGAATAATAATAATAATAATAATAATAATAATTTTCTTTTGTTTCTCAACCAGGGCAGGATGTAAGAGTACACCTGTTGGTGTATCTTACAGTTTGATTTAAAGTAATTTTGTTTAGTTCATGTATTTTTCATTTCTTGTATGCTAGAGATATTTGTTATGTAACGTCACTTACAATATTGAATCATCTAGTGTAAACATGTACTGTATGTGTAAACCCACATGAATGCACGGACATTCTTTGTAAGTTAGCAATGCGCCAGAGACAATGTTGAACCTGTGGTAAAGACTGTCTTTGCCACAGAAGTAGTAGCTGTGAGTGTCGCGCTGCTGAAGCAGTCGCGGTGCGGACTCGCCAAAGTAAAGACATAAATGCAGTCGCGGTGCGGACTCGCCAAAGTAAAGACATAAATGCAGTCGCGGTGCGGACTCGCCAAAGTAAATACATAAATGCAGTCGTGGAGCGGACTCGCTATAGTAAACACGTAGATGTTTTGTTGATGGTGCAGAGGCACGGTAGGCGCAGTGTGGCGCGAGTTTAATGCAATTGCAATAAGCCTGAGAGGCGTACTGTTTAATGTATTGAACGAAGTGCGAAATAAGTTTATTTATACTCGATCAGTGTAATCCTTTTCCATGTGTGCAAGAAAAGTAATTGTTTGGTATCAAGTCTATTGTCACCGAGTGTGATCGTTGTGTAGTAAGAGTACCTATTGTAATCATATCTGTCTTGTTTGGACTTCACGACGAAGACGACGAAAGCAGATGAGTACTTTTGTAACATTTTATTTTGTATGCATGTAAATGTTGTGTCAACCCAATCAGAACTTTGGTACAATTATACATGACTTATTTTGAAACCAGTCTTAATTTTGTAAGTAGTTGTAGTCACCCCATTATCACCATTATTAGATTATGTTGATTATGCAAGCCTGTACATTGACCAACAAGATCAATCATTTTTCAAAGTAATTACGATCAGTTTTAAAGAAATTTCTAGATGAGTTAAAGAATTGTTAAACGTGTTACAACCACAGAGACTAGTAATTAAAGTGCGAGAGAGTTTGCAAGTAAAGTAAAGTTGATTTCATTTATGTAGAAAGTAACCAGACTTGACTGAAGTAATTTTTTTATGAAATACGTTAAATGCCAAACTTTGAATAGTTCACGTAAAGTTTTATAAGAAACTTGAATGCTTTAAAGAATATTATCAAAATTATTGAGAAGTTTAACTGTAGTATTTGTGAAGCTCATTGCACCACGGAGTTTCACTGTACTGAGCTATTATCATTGTAATTAGAGTCTATCTGCTATCACAATTTTGATTATAACACGAACACGCCATCACCACTACATGAATTCTGACACATTTGTTGGTGAAGTTGTGCTGTTCGTGAATCGTAAGAGGTGCTAGTTGGAGGCTGTAGTCAATGCTAAGTCAGATAGGGCCAAGCTTAATTAATTACTACAGTGACTGTTTTAAGTTAATTAATATCAATTTTTTTATTTATTCAAAATTCTAACTTACAATGCGAAAGTGTTGTTGCGACCTATTAGTTGTGATTTGCTACAACATTCAATAACAAAATTATTATTACTAGAGCATATCATTACGCATTCTAAATTTTGAGATTATTTGACGACCTCCAGCGGGCAATTTTCTTACAACATTAGCTAATGTAACTTTGCCATACAATTACTGCGATCGGCTGAAAGCAAGGGGAAACTACTGCCGTTACTATTCCCGGGGATATGCAGCTCTACTGTATGAATATATGATGATGGCATCCACCCGGGAGAAATATTCCGGAGGTGAAATAGTCCCCCATTCGGATCTCCGGGTGGGGCTACTCAGGAGGATGTCGTCATCAAGAAAGACAATACTGGCATCCTACGGATTGGAGCGTAGAATGTCAGATCCCTTAATAGAGTAGGAAGTTTAGAATATTTAAAAAGGGAAATGGATAGGTTGAAATTAGATATAGTGGGTATTAGATACGTGCGGTAGAAAGACGAACAGGATTTCTGGTCAGCTAAGTACAGGATTATAAATATAAAATCAATCAGCGGTTTCACAGGAGTAGGTCTAATAATAAGAAAATAGGAATGCGGGTAAACTACTTTGAACCGCGCAGTGATCACATTATCATAGGAACAATACACAATTACTAGTTCCAAATGGAAAGGAAAAATGACAGAGTAACAAAACGTAAACAAATAAATAATTAAGAATATAAACGTATTAAACCAACGCTACAAACTTTACACAATTTCAACAGGGATGCTTTCATCGAATGAAGCTTAAAAAGGTTTCTTTAAACAATCATGAACAAGGCACCAGAAACAAAGTCCCGGGCTTTAACCTTTATAAATAAAAAATATCATATAAAAATTCAACAATAAATTACAATTTCGATACCATATAAAATATGATCACACTATTATCACATAAAAAAGACCCAAAAATGTTCTGAGAACACCTGCCGCCAAAGATTACGCATCAACACAGACCACAAACCGCTGGAGGTGGTCAACAGCAACAACCGTTAATCACCAACATGCGACAAATCCACTGGGGCAAATATACGGGATTGTAGCCAGATTTCCTTTTTGTGATGTGGAGAGACGACAGTGTGGCTATAATACATCAAGCAGACGAAATAGCCAAGGAACAGGAGGAACTAGTTGCAAAGTTGAAAGGTGGCGGGTATCATGAAATTCATATCAAAGGACGCAGCAGAATGCCAAGGAAAGGGGAAAATGGAATTTAAACTGGGTAATTGCACCCACATTCTGGGCAGTTAAGTAACTAGCAAACGATCAAATAAGCAGAAAAAAACCACTTGTTACACCTAAGAAAACAAATAGCAAGAAAGCCGAGACGGAACTCACACCATGATGGTAATCCATATGACAAGGAACTGCAAGATGTATAGCGCAACGTGACCTTTTCATTTCCGCAGCGTCGAAAGTACCGATTTTCGAGATGAAATAAACGATCGTTTTATCGATATTCCACAGCCCAGAAAAAGGGAAGGACCCAAGACCCCTCTAAGGGATTAACAACCAGTCACTTCCATTAGTGAGGTTACGGAGTACGATTCTCATAGAAGTCTAGATCTACATGAATACTCTGCAAATCACATTGAAATGCATGGCAGAGGGTTCATCGAACCGCTTTTATTACATTGCTCTATAGTTCCACTCTCTAATAGCTCGTGCGAAAAAGGAACACCTAAATCTTCCTGTTTTCGATCTGCTTTCTCTTATTTTGTAATGATGATCATGTCTCCCTATGTAATGGGTGCTAATAATATATTTTCGCAATCTGGAGAGAAAGTTGATGAAAGCAATTTCGCAAATAGATCTCGCCGCAGCAAATAATGCTTTATTTATTGATTTCCACCCCAACTCGTGCATTATATCCGTGACATCCTATCCCCTGCATCGCGGTAAAAAAAAAAAAAAAAAAAAAAAAAAAAACCGAGCTGCCCTTCTCTGAATTTTCTCTAAATTGTCCGCCAGTTCCATCTGGCGTAGATCCCACAATGGGCAGCAATACGCCGAAACAGCTCGCACAAGTGTAGTGTACGCAGTTTCTTTAGTAGAATTGTTGCATCTTCTAAGTGTCCTGCCAATGAAATGTAGTAGTCTTTGGTTCGCCTTCCCTACAAGATTATCTATGTGTTCTTTCCAATTTAAGTTGTTCGTAATTATTATTCCTAGATTTAGTTGAATTTACAGCCTGTATATATGTGTGATTTATCGTGTAACTGAAGTTTAACGGATTTGCCTTAGTAGTCTCATGGATGACTTCACACTTCTCATTATTAAGAGTCAATTGCCAATTTTTCAAATATGCACATATCTTATCTAAATCATTTTGCAGTTGCTTTTGATCTGCTGGTAACTTCACTTACCGATAAATGACACCATCATCCGCGAAAAGTGTCGGAGAGCTACTCAAATTGTCTCCTAAAGCGTTTATAAAAATAAGGAATAGTAGGAGTCCTATAACACTTCCCTGGGGATCGCCAGATATCACTTCTGTCCTACTCGATGACTTACAGTCATTTAAAACGTACCGTGCTGTGTCCTTACTGAGAGGAAATTACGAATCCAATCGCACAACTGTGGCGATATTTCATAAGTACGCAATTTGATTAGAAAACACTTGTGAGATACAGTGTCGAAAGCGTTTCGGATATCTAGAAATACGGAATCTATTTTACATCCCTTATCTACAGCACTCATCACATCACGTGAGTAAAGAGCTAGCTGCGTTTCACATGAACAATACTTCCTAAATCCGTGTTGACTCTTCCAGGTAGTTCATAATATTTGAGGAATGTGTATGTTCTTACATCCTCCTGAAACCGACGTCAATGATATAGGCCCGAAATTTTGCGTGTCACTTCTATTGCCTTTCTTTAATATTGGAGTGACCTGTGCAAGTTTCCACTTTTTTGGTGTTCAATGTTCGCTAAGTGAGCCGATGTATATGATAGGTACGGGACTGTTGCATCAGCATATTCTGAAAGGAACCTAATGGAAATACAATCAGGACCAGAAAACTGACGATTGTTAAGTGATTTAAGTTGTTTTAATACTCCAGTGATATTTACTTCTAAACTACCTATGATGTAAGCTGTTCTTGATAGGAATTATGGAGTATTTGCCTCGTCTTCTCTCGTGACGAAATTCCGGAAAGCTGCGTTAAGCAAGTCTGCTTAATCGTCAGTAGCATCACCATTTCTATCGTGTAATGAAGGTATTGACTGTGTTTTACCGCTAGTATACTTTACATACGACCAGAATTTCTTAGGATTCTCTACCAAATTACGTGACAGGATTTCGTTGTGGTAAATATTGTAAGCTTCTCTCATTGAAATTCGAGCTAAATTTCTACGGTAAAAAATTGCCAGTTTTGGGGATTATTTGTCCGTTTAAATTTGGCATGCTTTTGGCCCACTTTAGGTTACGGTAGTAACACTAAAAGTGGGCCTTTGCGATCGTCTTTTGACAGCTCAAAATTGAAATGAAAATAACGGCTTAACCATTCATGTGACACAAAAACTAAATAACCGAATTTGTAGACGAGAAAATTCTCTACAACATTGCTCTCTTATGTTTCTTTTCAGATCTCGTATCGTTTCAGAGATATTTGGGATGTCTGTCTGTTTGTCTGTCTGTCTGTCCGTAACGTGTTCCCTGTTTTTAAGACGAACCGTTCGATTGATCAACACCAATTTTTACAGACATGATTGTAGGCCGTCAGAAAACAGAACCTCCTTTTTCAAATCTTTTGGACAAAAAATACGGTAGTAATACTAAAAAATCCGTTTGTAGTATAATTGTAATTGTAAACGAACCGTTCATCTGACACGAAAATTGAATAACCTAATTTGTAGAGGGGAAAATTCTCTACAACGTCGCTATCATTCGTTTTTTTCATATCTTGCATCGTTGCGGAGATATTTGTAAAAATAACGGCGATTTGACGATGTCTGTCTGTCTGTAACATGTTCCTACTTTTTAGGTCGAACCGTTCAACCGATCGGCACCAAATTTTACAGATATTATTGTTGGCTACCAGAGACCAGAACGTCGCTTATTCAAATATTTCGGACAAGAAATACGTTAGTAATACCAAAAACATCCGTTTGTAATGTAATTTTAATTGCAAATGAACCGTTCATCTGACGCGAAAATTGAGTAACCGAATTTGTAGAGGAGAAAATTCTTTACATCTTTGTTCTCTTATGTTTTTTCATATCTCGTATTGTTTGATATTTACAAAAAAACGGGGTTTTGACACCCTCCATTAAATTAACGAAAACCAGCCATTCGCAGATGTCATGTGACATTCCTCGCCCAGAACTCTCTCTCTGTGTTTAATGTTGCGTATTTGATGATTTTCTTATTGGAACTTACACCTTGTCATTTCAAAGCAATGGCGCACTGAAGAATTAACAAAAACACGTCGTTCTTCGTACGTTCTAGTGTCTACAAATGCCATATTAGCATCAGTTAACAACAGCCATCAATAATATGAGATTAAAGAATGCAGCTGTAGCGTAGTGGGCAATGCGTTGGAGTGTGACGGTAAAGGTCAGTGGTTCGGAACCCGCCAGTGTCTAAATTTTTTTCCCTAAAAGACACTCTTATTAATCGATTTTTTATTATTTAGATAATTACTTTGGTCCAAAATGTTTGCAAAAACTTCTAAAACTACAAATCTAAAGTGGGCCATAAAACAGTGTGATTTCTTGCTGGACGCGGTGGCCGATGGGACTGAGGCGCTCCAGTCACGGTCTGCTCGGCCACTACGGTCGGGGGTTGGAATCCCCCCTCGGGCATGGATATTTGTGCCGTCCTTAGGATAAGCTAGTTGATAAGTAGTTTGTAAGTTTAGGGCATGATAACCCCGTAGTTAAGTCCCATAAGCTTAACAAACATTAGAACATTTTTGAACATTTGTAATTTCTTTCTTTAATCTTGTAACAGTAATCTGACCTGTTTTGTGTACCACGGCAGGTGAGCCCCCTCTTTGTCATAATGCCTGAGGACATCAGCTGGTACAACAGATCAGTTACTGAGCCAACTCACATGCGCCCAGTCCACACCACAATTGGGCCGAAACACGATGATCTCTGGTTCCGCCTTCTGGGCTGGGACACTACCCCACACGGAGAAACGCAATGAAACAATGTTGCCAAATAGTTAGTTCTATGCTGGGCAGTATTGCTAACGGTCGCTGTTGTGTGACAGAACTGGCGAACGTGCACAGCGTAGCCAGACCTGCTCATACTCTGTACGTACGCTTTTGACTTGCTCCAATGGTCTGCTGCCGCAGCCGGCGCTCAAAGCCGATTGGTCCAAGCACCAGCGATCATCGTATTTCGGCTCGGCAATAGTCGCTTGGCTCTCGCTTCTGGCCTTGTCGCTAATTCTACTTATCAACGCGCAAGTGCGCACGGATGTAGATAGCCTGTATAGGGTGAGTCGCCATAGGTGATGTCGCTGCGGATTGGCTGAGAGTCCAGGACGCAATGTTTTTACCAAACGTGGCCTTTGTATGTGTGTGAATAGCTGCTGTGTGCGTTTCTGTTCTGTAGAGTGTCTTAAATGCTTCTAACTGCTATTTCACTGTACAGTAATTTACAGCTTGTAATACGGCAGATACTGCTGCAGTTTTACGCCTCTTCTGTTGGTTCTATTTACGGAAATTAACTTACATCTGGAAACATGCTGTTGGTCAATCTGTAACGATAGTTTTAGAACGCGGCAATTTTTAAGGATAAATGACGATCTGAAGTTATTTTCAGAGTGTAACTAATAATGTGCATTTCATTACCGTTCAGGACAGTGAAGAGATTTGATTGATTGATTTTCTCAGGGAAGCCAAAACAGTCTTGGTCCAGCCCGCACCGAAACTAAGTTTATTGTGCGGTATCGCTCCCTGTATATCTAGTAAAGCCAACCAATGCCCTTGAACAGTGCAAGGAGTCCCTTTACCACTTCTCTATTAAACACAATTTCTTCGGGTCTGGTTGTCCCAAATGTTCTGTGCCTTTTACTCTCCAATGCAATGCATTCGAAGATTAGATGTGATGCAGTTTCATCACCGTCATCATAGATCCTACATTTAGGGTCCTCTTTTGTTATTCCTACATTTAGGGTCCTCTTCTGTTATTCCCATTGTATGTAGGTGTTTTTTGAAATTCCCATTGCCTGTCAGCAATCCATGAGTCTAATCTCTCTCCTGTTCAGGCCCAGGTTTCCAGAGCTTCTTTTAAACCATGGCTTTGGCATCATAAACTTGCATTTTTTTGTTGATGGACTTTGGTCCAATATTCTACGTGCTGCCCTCTGAGCCAGTTACGTAGCTCCAATTTGATCATTGCCTTGGTGATTGTCAGGACAGGTTCCGGTCCAATAAATGGAGTCTCTGCCCCAATCCTGGCTAGTCTGTCGGCAAATGTTCAAATGTTTGTAAAGTCTATGGAACTTAACTACTGGGTCATCAGTCCCTAAACTTACAAACTACTTATGAACTAACTAAGACTAAGGACGGCACAAATATCCATGCCCGAGGGGGGATTCGAATCCCCGACCGTAGTGGCCGTGCAGACCGTGACTGGAACGCCTCAGTCTTCTCGGCCACCTCGGCCGGCAATCTGTCGGCATGTTCGTTGCTACTGATGCCAGACTGGCCTGGGACCAACAATAGATTTACCCTATTGCTTTCTCCTAGCTCCACCAGAACCCTGTGACATTCTGCAACAATTTTAGACCTTGTTGCAGGAGCTGCCAGTGATCTCAGGGCTGCCTGGCTGTCTGAATAGATATAGATGCTACGGTCTTTGTAGCACCTACGCAAATTCTCCTCCACACACGCCCTGATGGCAGTGATTTCGGCCTGGCATACTGCGGCGAGTTTCCCTAGAGAGACACCTTCCAGTCTTGGCTGCACCCCGTATACGCCGGCCACAACGCCTTGGTCTGATCTCGACCCGTCATTGAACCAGACAATATCCCCCGTACAGTGTCGAACTATTTTCTCCCATGCGCCGTACCTCCAATTGTTATATTGAAAGGCTTGTTGAAGCAGTATGGGTTTATAATATAGTCAGCTGGCATTTCCCCAACCTCACTCATCCCAAAGAGCTCCAGTTTTTGACAGTTTTGACTCTGTATGCATCAGCCGCTGCCTCCATCTTGACCCAAAGGTGTAATGGGGGCATATCCAAAATGGTTTCCATCCCAGCAGTTGGTGTGCTGCTAATTCCTCCTGTTATAGCTAAGCAGGCTATTCTCTGCACCTTACCAAGCTCCTTAGCAGCAACCCGCTGTTCTACCTTCTTCCACCACACGACCGCCCCATAGGTGATCCTGGGTCTAATCACCGTGTTATATATCCAGTACATACCCTTGGGGCTCAGGCCTCAATTTTTGCCACAAGCTCTCCTGGTACTTACCAGAATACCTTTTGCCTTGGAGCAAAACAGTGAAGAGAAATGCCTGGTTATTGTGCTGTTGATTGTAAAAACCGAAGTGAAGATGACTATATGATGTTTCTGTTCACAAGGAATAAAGAAAAACGCAAACAGTGGGCGGTGAAAGTCAACCGAGAAAGCTGGAATTGTAAAGGCGACTTTCGGATACCGACGAATTATACCTCTCTCTGTTGACAGAGTATTTACTGCAGCCCCCCATTAATCCAGCCTCCCAGCAAGAAAAGCATTTAAAAGTTAGTAATTAAAAGAACTGAATCAGTAATTATTCTATGACGCAGAAGTTTGCGTAATGGTTTTGTAATTTGAATGTCGCGTGTTCGACAGAAACTTTTTGGATGAATGTTCTCTAGCTATTTATTACGTCACCCTTTTGGTTCTTGATACTATGCTATTCATAGCCCTATAATTGGTTACGATATCAAACGTGAAAAAAAATGAGGGGCGGTACTATTGATTCATCGTGGATATTTTGTTTTTGCTGTTCCAATAGAGGAAGGTCTGACATTATTCAGTGTTGGTTTTTTTTTTTTTTTTTTTTTTTTTTTTTTTTTTTTTTTTTTTTTTTTTTTTTTTTAGTACAGTGTTCCCAGAAGTATATACATAAAGGTGTTTTTGATGTATCCCAGTGTAGACAAATGTTATAAGATGGACAGGAGCACACACAAATGCGTTGTACAATGACGGAAAGGGATAAGGGTTTACGAACGTCAGCAATGGATATCTAGACAGAAAAATTTAAAATAGTATGATTTATATTTATTTTTTATTTCTTTGAGAAACATGAAATAAAACATCTGATTTCCTTATACATTGAACATCAATTGATGATACTAACGAGCACATCGTAAACAATCGGCACAGATGGACTCTCAGTTACGAGACTTTAATTAACTCAAAAATTTATTAGGCCTATATAAACATAGAGAAATGGTATTTGTTTGCCGCGACGGAATTGTCGTGCGCCCTGAGGCTCCATGCTGTGGTCCGCGCGGCCGTTCACCGTCGGGGGTTCGAGTCCTCCTCG
The DNA here is from genome assembly GCA_026315105.1 of Locusta migratoria. Lineage (NCBI taxonomy): Eukaryota > Metazoa > Arthropoda > Insecta > Orthoptera > Acrididae > Locusta > Locusta migratoria. Next base: position 223,801,381 of record CM048751.1, on the reverse strand, counting down.
GGCATGGGTGTTTGTGTTGTCCGTAGGTTAGTTTAACGTAGTTTCTTTGTAAGCTAGGGACTAATAATCACGCAGTTAAGTCCCATAGAGTTACAAACATTTGAAAACGTTTTGGTATTTGTTTTAAGCATGTACTGAGTATTAAGCTAGAAGATGTGCACTTGTCTCATACGTCGAACTCGTGCCTTATTTTAATCGTCGAGTGGCTGAATTTCTGATAGGGTCGCTGTATATATCTGGGAAATACATGGCGGACTCCGGCCGACTGTCCAATGTCTCCATATAAACTGTCTACACGGATCATAAGTGCGCCCTCAGTAGAGCAGATGGCGTACTGCCAGTGACAGAGTGGCCAGGACAGAAAACTGCTGTGAAGAAGTAAAGTACTTGTACTGGTCGTGTGGAGACCTGCTTGTGGCTATAAGGACACTTTATGTCTCATCTTGGAAGAAGGAAGACAGGCCACAAAAGTCTCAGTGATAGATCTGCCACACTATTAGAATCTACGTTGTGAATGGTTCTTTTTGTCTGGACTTTACTTTTGGCAATGGCTAATGAGAGCCAGTTTATAAACTTCAACTTTCTCCGATTTTATTGCTGCTTTCTTCTTTTGAAGGATTCCATATTTTGACGATCATGATATAAACTACACAGCTCACAATGCTCGGGTTATTCGGATACAGTTGTATGCCCAATTATTGACATCTTTTCAAAACATCTTTAGATTTGTAGTTTTATAAGTTTTTTCAAACATTTTGGACCAAAATAATTATCTAAGTAATAATTAGTTAATTAAAAAGAGTGTCTGAAACCCTCTTAGGGAAAAAAATTTTAGATAGTTGCGGGTTTCGAACCACCACCTTGCCCACTACGCTACGGCTATAAATCTGAACAGGAGTTCTTTAATCTCATACTATTGATGGCCGTTGTTAACTGATGTTAATATGGCATTTGTAGACATTAGATTATCATTTATCCTACGAAGAACGATCTTTCTTGTTAATTCCTCAGTGTGCCGTTGGTTTGAAATGACAACGTGTAAGTTACAATAAGAAAATCATCAAATACGCGAGGAATGTCACGTGACATCTCCGAACGGCTGGTTTTCGTTAATTCAATAGAGGGTGTCAAATCTCCGTTATTTTTGCAAATATGTCTCAAACGATATGAGATATGAACACACCAGATGTATTTCGCAGCATTGGCCGTTAATGTTTTATTTTAAAAAACCACAGATCGATTTCAATCACATAATGATCATCTTCAGTGTCCTTCAAACGAGCATTTGAATGCCCTGAATGTAACTGCAACGGTAAACATAAAATTGCAGTGTCAAAGTTTGAAAAAAAAATTTCGTGTCAGATGAACGGTTCGTTTGCAATTACAATTATATTACAAACGGCTTTTTTTTTGGTTTTACTACCGTATTGTTTGTACGCAAAATTTGAAATAGGGAGGTTCTGGTCTCTGGCGGCCCACAATCATGTCTCTAAAATTTGGTGTTGATCAGTTGAACGGTTCGTTTTAAAAACAGGGAACACGTTACGGACAGACAGACAGACGGACAGATACACAGACATACATCTCAAAATCGCCGTTATTTTTGCAAATATCTTTGAGACGCAACAAGATATGAAAAAATCGTAAGAGAGCAAAGTTGTAGAGCATTTTCTCCTCTATAAATTCGGTTATTCAATTTTTGTGTCAGATGAATAGTTAATCCGTTATTTTCATTTAAATTTGGAGCTGTCAAAAGACGATCGCAAAGGCCCAATTTTAATGTACTAACGTAACCGAAAGTGGACCAATTATAATGTCGATCTGCTTCGAGCACTTTTAGTCATGCAGATTCCTTTATGAACGTGAATTTCAGCGTCCATGTTCTGTATTGGTTCGCCGTATTGATCTAGAAAGTTATGCCGGCGCGCGCGGAACGGCCGAATACTACGTAAACAACGCGAGCGCTCGCTCTGCGGTGGAACACAAACAGCGCGAACTCGACGCAGCGCGACAGAACGGAGAATGCCGATTCGGCCATCGTGACACGCTTCCCGTTCGACCCTATTTCCAATACGTCGCATCCTGCGTGGCTGTGTGCCCGTTGCTCACAACATTTCGCTAGATTCCCGCAGGGGTTCCGAAACTAGAGAGCATCTGAACTGGGATAACCAGTTGGCCTATCCTGGCTGTAGGGTCGGCGCATCGTGTGTGTTCACAAGTTGAATGAACCCGAGAAGAAAAGGCTTAACGTGAAAACAAAATAGATAAATGAATATTGCGTACTAAAGCAAAACTCTTCGTTGCAATGTGGTATCATTTTCCAAGTATTTTTATCGCATCAGGTACGATAGTTGTCCAGATATTATGCAGACGGATTATCTCCTAAACCTCCCTTTAATTACCAACATCATTTTCATTCCACCATAACTGTTCTTACTGCCCCTTTAACTATATTGTGTTTCAATACTAATTCTGTTATCATTTTCACCCGAAAATTTTAATGTGATATATTTATCAAGTTGGGCAAAAGAGAGCATAGAAAAATGTTTGTTAAGCTTATGGGACTTAACTGTGGGGGTCATCAGTCCCTAAACTTACAAACGACTTATAAACTCACTTATAGTAAAGACAATAAAAACATCCATGCCCGAGGGAGTATTCGAACCTCCGATGGCGAACGGCCTCGCGCATCGCAGCATAGCGCCTCAATGCGCTCGGCCATACCGACGCTGCAAAAGAGAGTATAAATATCGGCTTATTTTTTATATAATATAATGTTTAGTTTCTATTTGGTAAAATCTTTTTTTATTTCATGATTATGGAGAATTCTGTATTGAAGAATAACTACATTAATACCAATTTAATTGTAAATGCCTATATTTAAAATTACTAGGTACATAGCGAAACAAATGAGTTATTATTATCATACTGCAGCACGTTACAATATACACTACTGGCCATTAATATAGCTGCAATAAGAAGAGATGCAGATGATAAACGGGTATTCACTGGACAAATATACCAGAACTAACATGTGATTACAGTTTCACGCAATTTTGGTGCATAGATCCTGAGCCCCCATGAACCACAGACATTGCCGAGGTGGGATGGCTTGCGTGCCTCAACGATGCAGATTGCCGTACCGTAGGTGCAACCACAGCGGAGGGGTTTCTGTGGAGAGGCCAGACAAAAGTGTGGTTCCTGAAGAGGGGAAGCAGCCTTTTCAGTAGTTATAGGGGCAACAGTCTGAATGATTGACTGAGCTGGCTTGTAACATCAGCTAATGTGGCTTTGCCACACAGCTACTGCGAACGGCTGAAAGCAAGCGGAAACTACAGCCGTTACTTTTCCCGAGGACATGCAGCTCTACCGTAAGGAAATATGATCCTCTCGGGTAAAATATTCCGGAGGTAAAATAGTCCCCCATTCGGATCTCCGGGCGGGGACTACTCAGGAGGATGTTGTCATCAGGAAAGACAATACTGGCATTCTATGTATCGGAGCCTGGAATGTTAGATCCCTTAATCGGTAGGAAAATTAGAAAATTTAAAAAGTGAAATGGATATGTTGAAGTTAGATATAGTGGGGATTAGTGAACTTCGGTGGCAGGATGAACATGATTTCTGGTCAGGTGAGTACAGGATTATAAATACAATATCAATTGGGGGTATCACAGGAGTAGGATTGATAATGAATAAGAAAATATGAATGCGGGTAAACTACTATCAGCAGCACAGTGATGGCATTATCATTGTCAAGATATATACGAAGCCAACACCGACAACAGTAGTACAGGTTTATACGCCAACTATCTCTGCAGATGATGAGGAGATCGAAGAAATATATGAGGAGCTAAAGATAATTATTCAGACAGTTAAGGGAGAGAAAAACTTAATTGTGATGGGAGACTGGAATTCGGTAGTAAGAAAAGAAAGAGAAGGAAAAATAGTAGGTGAATATGGACTGGGCAGGAGGAATGAAAGAGGAAGTCGCCTGGTAGAATTTTGCACGGAACATGATTTAATCGTAACAAACACGTGGTTTAAAGAATCACAAAAGAAGGTTGTATACATGGAAGACACCAGGAGGCACCGGAAGGTATCAGATAGATTTTATAATGTTAAGACATAAATTCCGGAACCAGGTTATAAACATACCCAGGGGCAGATATAGACTCTGACCATAGCCTGTTAGTCATGACCTGTAGGCTGAAGCTGAAAAAACTGCAGAAACGTAGGAAAATAAGAAGATGGGACTTAAATAAATTGAAGAAAAGTGAAGTTCTGGAGAATTTCAGACGGAGATTTAGGCAACAATTGACAGAAACAGGGGGAAATAAAACAGTAGAAGAGGAATGGGTAGCATTGAGTGATGAAATAGTGAGGGCAGCAGAGGACAAAATAGGTTGAAAGGCAAGACCTACAAAAAATCCTTGGATATCACAAGAAATACTAAATTTAATTGATGAAAGGAGAAAATATAAAAATGCAGTAAATGAAACAGGCAAAATGGAGTACAGACGACTAAGAAATGAGATTGACAGGAAGTGCAAAATGGCTAAGCAGGAATGGCTAGAAGCCAAATGCAAATCTGTAGAATAATGTATAACAAGGGGAAAAGTAGATACCGCCTACAGGAAAATAAAAGAGACATTTGGGGACAAGAAAAGCAACTCTACGAATATCAAAAACTCAGATGGGAAACCAGTTCTCAGCAAAGAAGGGAAAGCTGAAAGGTGAAAAGAGTACATAGAGCTGCTCTACAAAGGAAATGAACTTACAGATGATGTTGTAGGAAGGGAAGAGGAAGTAGATCAAGATGAAATAGGAGATACTATACTGAGAGATGAATTTGACAGAGCCGTGAAAGACCTAGGTCGGAACAAGGCCCCAGGAGTAGATGACATACCCTCAGAGCTACTAAAGTCTATGGGAGAGCCAGCCATGAAAAGACTATTTGAACTGGTGTCTAGGATGTATGAGACAGGCGCAATGCCCTCAGACTTTATGAAAAATGTAATAATCCCCATTCCAAAGAAATCAGGCGCAGACAGGTGTGAAAATTACAGAACCATCAGTTTGATAAGTCATGGTTGCAAAATTTTAACACGAATAATCTACAGGAGAATGGAAAAGCTGGTAGAAGCTGACCTCGGGGAAGATCAGTTTGGATTCGGGAGGAACGTAGGAACCCGGGAGGCAATACACTTTACGTCTTATCTTAGAAGATAGATTAAGGAAAGACAAACCTACATTTTTAGCTTTTGTAGATTTGGAGAAAGCATTTGACAATGTTGACTGGAATACACTCTTTCAAATTCTGAAGTCAGCAGGGGTAAAATACAGGGAAAGGAGAGTTATTTACAACTTGTACAAAAGCCAGACCGCAGTTATTAGACTCGAAGGGCATGAAAGGGAAGCATTAGTTGGGAAGGGAGTAAGACAGGGTTTTAGCCTTTCTCCGATATTATTCAATTTGTACATCGAGCAGCAGTGAAGGAAAGCAAGGAAAATTTTGGAATAGGGATTAAAGTTCAGGGGGAAGAAATAAAAACATTGCGTTTTGCCGATGATATTGTAATTCTGTCAGAGATAGCAAAGGACCTGGAAGAGCAGTTGAATGGAATGGACAGTGTGTTGAAGAGAGCGTATAAAATGAACATTAACAAGAGCAAAACAAAAATAATGGAATGCGGTCTTAGAAAATCAGGCGATGCTGAAGGAATTAGATTACGTAGGTGGTAGATGAGTTTTGTTACTTGGGTAGTAAAATAACATGCGATGGTCGCAGTACAGTGGATATAAAATGCAGAATGGCAATGGGAAGGAAAGCATTTTTGAAAAAGAGAAATTTGTTAAAATCGAACATTAATTTAAGTAAGTCATTTCTGAAGGCATTTGTGTGGAATGTTGCTTTGTACGGGAGTGAAACATGGACGATAAGCAGTGCGGACAGGAAGAGAATAGAGGCTTTTGGAATGTGGTGCTACAGAAGAATGCTGAAGATTAGGTGGGTAGTTCGCATAACTAATGAAGAGGTACTGCACAGAATTGGCGAGAAAAGGAATTTTTGGCATACCCTGACTAAAAGAAGGGATCGCTTGATAGGACACATTCTTAGACATCGAGGAACCGTATATTTAGCATTGGAGGGAATGTGTGGGGTAAAAATCGCAGAGGGAGACCAAGAGACGTGTATAGTAAGCAGATTCAAGTGGATGTGGGTTGCCGTTCTTATGAGGAGATGAAAAGGCTTGCTCAGGATAGAGTAGGGTGGAGAGCTGTATCAAACCAGTCTCCGGACTGAAGACCATAACAACAACAGATCCTGAGAAATCAGTATCCAGAACAACCACCTATGGCCGTAATAACCTCCTTGATACGCCTGGGCATTGAGTAAAACAGGCGTGTACAGGTATAGATTACCCATGCAGCTTCAACAAGATACCACAGTTCATGAAGAGTACTGACTGGCTTATTGTGACGAGCCAGTTGCTCGGCCACCATTGACCAGACGTTTTCAATTGGTGAGAGATCTCGAGAATTTGCTGGCCAGGGCAGCAGTCGAACATTTTCCGTATCCAGAAAGTTTTTATCAGCATGACAAAAGACGTTTTATGGATAAGACGACATATTTAATTGATTCAGGAAATGTATGAAACGGAACTATGTAATTTTAAATGCAGTGACGATGAGATATTCCTGAAACTAGAAGCATAATAAATAAATCTTACATGACAGCTATGTGTAAAACGTATTTCCTCAAGTTTATTGCTGTCAACAATCACCACAAACAAATGTATAAGGTCCGTACAGGACCTGCAATCTGGTCGTGCATTATCCTGCTGAAAGGTAGGGTTTCAAAGGGATCGAATGATGAGTAGAGCCACTGGTCGTAACACACCTGAAATGTAACGGACACTGTTAAACTGCCGTCGATGCGAACGAAAGGTGTCCAAGACGTGTAACTAATGGCACCCCATACCATCAAAGGAGTTGAGTGCGCGATGTCGGAGAGTGCAGAACGCGCAGGTAGCGCGGCCGGGACAGCTGGCTCGGCCGCGCAGGATGGGGCCGGTCGCCGGCCGACGGGGCGTGCCCCGCCGCCGGCCCCACCGGCCCCTCCGTTTACGACGACCACGGCTATGCAGGAAGGACCCACGAGGACGACGACTCTGGCACCGACACCGGACAACGAGCGGACAGCACCAGCGGCGCGCCGCGGCGTGCGGGACGGCGCAAACGTCGACAACATTCAACTACAGCAGTGCCTGAGCGCTGCAGTACAGCACTTGGCGCAGTTACAGACCGCGCTAACCACTTCTCCTCCGCAACCCAACGACTTGGCGGATAACCGACACACCGAAGACGTTGTAATGGAACACCACGAAACTGACGATATCTCCCTATCTTCTCAAAGTGAGGAGGAGATGGAGGAAACGGGACACGAAGACACCACGACAGAAGGAGACTTTGTGACGGTGCAATATAAACGCCGTCACCCAAAACTTCCCCCGGCGGAGGAAAATCCACGGAAAAGGAAGGCGGAGGTCGAGACGCACAACCGCTACACACCGATTGACACGTCTACATCGGCGCAAGGAGATGCAGCAGCGGAAGATGTGACAGCTCCCACTGCGCAACAAGAAACTACTGCACCAGCTGCAGCTCAGCGGAAAGTGCCGCCAATCACCATCTACTATACTGAAAACTACGTCCACCTTAACAACACACTGAAACAGCACCTTCAGGGATCGATGAAGGCGATATATCAAGGTGATCGAATCAAATACCATTTGGAGTCTCACGAAGATCATCAGAGAGCGATCAAATTTTTTCAGCAGTATCAAATTCCGCTCTTCACTCACCAGGCACCAGAAGCACGAGAGTTGAAAGTGGTGATTAAGCGACTTCCTGCATCAGTTCCAGTAGTCGAAGTGACACGAGCACTCCACGAGAAGGGCTTCACACAAGCAAAAGTTCATCAATACAAGGGACGAAACGAAGAGACGAACGAGTTGATACCGAAGCCAGTGTTCGTCGTTAATCTGCCGAAATCTAAAGATAACGACAGGATCTACGGAATCCAATACCTATTGTACACTCGGGTGCGGATAGAATCTTACAGAAGCCGCGAGGGACCGTTGCAATGCAAACGCTGTCAAAAGTTCGAACATACTGCAAACTACTGCTCGCTACCATCACGATGTGTGCGCTGCGCAGGATTCCACGCGTCCAAAGACTGCACGCACCCTCGCACAGAAAAAGCAAAATGTGCAAACTGTGACAGCGATCACCCGGCCTCGTGGCGCGGCTGCGAAAAATATCAAGAGCTGCTGCGAAAAAAACCGAAGCAGAAGGCCAAAATCACGGCGACCAACGAAGCCACAAAGCCAACCGAAGCTAGTGTTTGCTCAACCAAATACTGCTCCCCACACAAAGGATCAAGCACACAAGCAACACCACAATCGATCACTGACTTCAGCTCTACGCCGCAACCTCCGAGAGCGCGCCGAACAGCACGGTCGTACGCAGATGCCTTACATAATCGTGACGAGACGTCTACAAGCCCGCGAGCTGCTGCCAACTACTTGACATCACAGAATATCATGCAGCCATTCTCACAAGCACTTACTGATATTGCAACATTACTCACATCCCTGCAGCAAAAAATCACCTCCTTCCTCAGCCTTGTGGAAGGCATAATCAAAGCGTTTGTGGCGCCGTAAATGGACCAACGGCCTCCGACACGACACCTCCGTTTCCTGAATTGGAACGCAAACGGAATCAGGCGAAAAAAGACGGTACTGAACGATTTTATTTCTAGATTCAGGATCGACGTGGCGATGGTTACAGAAACTAAACTAACGGACAAGATCTCCTTTCGTCTGCGAAACATGCAAACATACAGAACGGACAGATTGGACAGATCCGGCGGGGGAACAGCAATCTTTGTTCGTAACAATATTCGACATAATTTGGAAACCTTGCCGCCACTACGAACCATGGAGGCTACAGCCATAACGATCTACACGGCGGTGGGAACTGTAACTCTGGTGGCAGCATACATCAGCCCCGATCGCCCATTAATTAGAGAAGATCTGCTGACTATCTTTGACAGATATCCAAAGATTTTACTAGCGGGTGACCTCAACGCAAAACACTCGTCCTGGAATTCGAGGAAAAACAACCAAAAGGGTCTCGTCCTCTTTGACCTGCAAGAAAACCTCAACTGTATCGTTCATGGACCACTGCATCCTACAAGGATCAGCTACTTCCGTGGACAGACGGATGATGTCCTAGACATAGCACTTACCAAAGGAATTGATCCCAATGTGCAAGTACGCACAATTCACGATCTATCGTCCGACCACCTCCCAGTGGTGGGAATCATAAGCCGAGGAGGACTGTTACTCCCACCAATAAGTCGCACAGATGTTGACTGGTACCATTTCACGACATACCTGAATAACAATATTCGGCCAACATTGCCGATCAACTCAACAGCAGACATTGACGCAGCAGTAGAGATGTTGACTGCGAAGATCCAACAAGCCCATCGAAGAGCTGCGACCGTCACAGTGCTGCCGGACCCACAGTTTGACGCATTCCCACGTCATCTCCAAGAATTGAAGACCGAAAGGAACAGGGCGCGTAAAAGGTGGATGCTGTATAGGGATCCAGCAGACAGACGCGAAATGGTCCGACTCACGCACGAATTACGCAAACGTGTGGTCGAATGGCGTCAGGACACGTGGGAGACCACAATGAACCAGTTTGTGCTCCAAACTCGGGACGAATGGAAGCTAGTGAAGAGGCTGCGAAACCAAACACCTGCAAAACGAGCCATCATTGGACCGAATGGACTGATATATGATGCGCTCCAACAAGCAGAACTCTTTGCGGACTCCTATGTACAGCAGATGGCAACTTCAGATCTTGACCAACAGGACATCCGTGAGCGACTTCGGGTAGATGAAGATGTCATCCGAGAATTCGCTGAACGGTTCAGACGAACACCTATACGGGAGCAACCAGCTCTCACAACGCCGAGGGAGGTTGCTAAAATCATTAGGAATACCACAAACTCAGCGCCGGGGACCGACAAAATCACCAATACCGGGCTTCGCCACCTACCACGGAAGGCGGTCGTGCTGCTAACCCGCATCATTAATGGCTGCTTGCTGCAGGCGTACTTTCCGACAGCTTGGAAAACAGGGAAGGTCATCCCCATCCCCAAGCCTGGACGAGATTTGGCGATACCGAGCAACCATAGGCCCATCACGTTGCTCCAGACTCTGGGAAAAATCTTGGAACGAGTGCTACTACACAGGATGACAAGCTGCCTCCGTGAACATGGCGTAATTCGTCCAGAGCAATTCGGTTTTCAGCAGAAGATGTCTGCCGAATTACAACTTATCAGGATCACAGAGCATATCCGCCACCGCTTCAACCGACGCCAATCTACAGTCGGCGTCTTTTTTGATATTGAAAAGGCGTATGACAAAGTGTGGCGAGATAATCTGATCGCTAAGCTCTATTATCAGACCCCACTCCCGAATTCATATATAAAAATCGTGGATAGTTTCCTACAGGGTAGGAACTTCTATGTAACAGTGGACGGGAAACGATCATCGGTGAAGACTCCAGAGGCAGGAATTCCACAAGGGTCGGTAATATCGGCCCTGCTGTTCAACCTGTACATAAATGACCTACCGACGATCCCATTGGTTACCTGCAGCCTGTATGCGGACGACACAGCTTTTATCACATCTGGCCGCAACACTGATCAGGTACTCGCCAGAGCACAACAGCAGATAGATGCCATGGAAGAATGGGCACTATTTAACAAGATCTCCATCAACCCAACGAAGACTGCAGCCGTGTTCTTCACCAAACAGAGACTGCCGATTCTCCGCTTCCCATTGAGGGTCATGGGGCAGCCGATCCCGTGGTCGACATCTACAAAATATTTGGGTATAACGTTAGACAAGTCCTTGACCTTCACCTTGCACGCCCAACAACGCAAAAAGGACACGCTGAAGATGGTGAACGCGCTAATCCCGTTCTTCACGAGTAAAAACCTCAACGCGAAGACGAAATACCAGCTTTATCGGTCGACGGTACAACCAAAGCTCCTCTACGGCTGTGCAGCATGGGGTGTCACTTGCGATACAAATATCAAGTCTCTCCAACCGATACAAAATAGATGCCTCCGATGGACATTAGGAGCGCCCAGATGGACGAGGACAAGAGAAATTAATGCTACTCTACAAGAGCACTATCTGAAGGATAAGATTGAAGACTATGCCACCAAACTATTTGCTAAGGTCGACTTACTTCGGGATGAAGTACAACATCTCCGCCTGGTGGGAACAATACGCCCGCAACGTTGGCATAAATATAAGGTACCCCGTTCACTAGAACGCTGGCACCCACCTTGACAATATACGCTTTAAACAACACACCATCGGTCTCCGAAACACAATGAACTAACAATATGTCACATAAAGCCTACAAGCCACCACATGAGAAATGCAATAAATCATCCCCATTGAGGAACTAAGGACCCAAAGTGCGCCCCAGTTTCCTCTCAAAGTGCAATTAAATAATAAATAAAGCGGCATTCCTATGCTTACCTTTCACACACCAAGAAAAAACTCCCAAAGGGAGTCAGTCTTGCGGCACCACGTGACACTAAAAAAAAAAAAAAAAAAAAAAAAAAATACCATCAAGGCGGGTGATACGCGAGTACGGCGATGATGAATACACGCTTCCAATGGGCGTTCACCGATATGTCGCCAACCACGGATTCGACCATCATGATGCTGGATTCATCCAAAAAAATGACGTTTTGCCATTCGTGCACCCAGGTTCCTCGTTGCAAACACCATCACAGGCGCTCCTGTCTGCGATGCAGCGTGGACAACCATGGTCTCTGAGCTAAAAGTACATGCTGCTGAAAACGTCGTCTAACTGTTCGTCCCCCTTTGTTAACTCAGGGATAGAGATATGGCTGCACGATCCGTTACAGCCATGCGGATAAGATGCCTGTCATCTCGACTGATAGTGATAGAAGGCCTTTGGGATTCAGCACGGCGTTCCGTATTACCCTCCAGAAACCCACCGATTCCATATTCCGCTAACAGTCATTAGATCGCGACGAACAAGAGCAGTAATGTCGCGATACGGTAAACCTCAATCGCGATAGGCGACAATTCGACCTTTATCGAAGTGGGAAAGGTGGTGGTATGCATTTCTCCTCCTTATAGGAGGCATCACAACAACGTTGCACCAGGCAGCGCCGGTCAACTGCTGTTTGTGTATGAGAAATCGGTTGTAAACTTTCAGAACGTTGTAGGTGTCGCCACCGGCGCCAACCTTGTGTGAATGATCTGAATGTCTAATCATTTGCATATCACAGCATCTTCTTCCAGTCGGTGAAATTTCGCGTCTGTAGCACGTCATCTTCGTAGTGTAGCAATTTTAATGGCCAGGAGTGTATATCTCCGTTCCGCTTCGATACCGAGGTTTTCTTCTGGAACGTCTTTCAAACATAGTTTTCTTAATTGATTGAGATATAGTCGAAGTTTCCTGATCAATTGTTTTAATTTCACCGATAATCAACAAATTATTTTCATAAGTAGAGAACACGGAACAATTTTTCAGTTCTATTTCGTGCTACAAACTGACGGATAAAACGTTTGGGTCTACCAGTAGCAACGACTGCTGGGCACTTGAGCAATTTCAGTTCTCAGTTACATGCCTAACATTTGTTCTATTTCCGACTTGCTTGTGTTCACATTTGTTATGGTCATTTGTAAGCTGTACTTATTTGTTGCCGGCCGCGGTGGCCGAGGGGACTGAGGCGCTTTAGTCACGGTCTGCATGGCCACCACGGTCGGGGGTTCGAATCCCCCCTCGGGCATGGATATTTGTGCCGTCCTTAGTTGTAGGTAGTTCATAAGTAGTTTGTAAGTTTAGGGACTGATGACCCCGTAGTTACGTCCCTTAAGCTTAACAATCATTTGAACATTTGAACTTATTTGTTTGTTCTCACAAGTAGTGAAGGATATCATCTGTTACCAGATCTGTGAAATATTCTAGAGGACGCATTAGTCCATCAGGAACGGATGCATGAACAGGAATAAGTAAACCAATGATTGGAGCAAAACCTCCGTTCTTCCATTTTAGTTGATCAACAGAGTTCAAGGCATTCATCTCTTAGCAAGGGACATAAACAATCTTTCCGTCCTATAGATAACCATTGCTATGCGTTTAAACATGTTAACCTGCCGGCTCTATTAAAATACATCGATGTAGGAGGTACATATTACCTGTTGGTGTGGATCTGAGACAGCCTGTAACTATGTGCATAGTCCCGTTCAGACTTAAGTCGACCTGCTTAGCTTGTGCGGATGCATCCCATACTGGTGCTGCATAATGTGCTGCTGAGACACATAGAGCAAGTGCTGATGTTTTCAGTACTGATGGTTGAGCACCCAATTCATAGTTTGCCATCCTACGTATAATGCATTCCTGGAGCAAACTTTGGCCTTCGGATTTCGGCAATGTTGTTTGAAGGAGAGCGTTATGTCAAGTGTAAACCAAGGTATATGGGTGTTGGACAGTGATCTAGCTTCTTACCCTGCCACGTAACGTCGGGATCAACTCCAGCATCTCTATTGCATATATGGAAAGCACATACTTGTGTTTTGTGAGAGTTTGGCTTTAGGTTGATGGGCATCACAGTTTTGAGCTGGTTCTGAGAGAATATGCCATTTGTCTCACAAACATTTCTTCTGTTTCACACCAGCCCTGTAGCAGAATTAAGTGGTAAATTTTGCCAAGTATTGGTTGCTGTAGAAACATTGCGTTGTGTTGACAGAACGCGGAAGGAGATCAACAGCTACTTTGAGTCATACTTACTGGGTCAAGTTGACAGGAATGGACGCACATGCGCCGATAATAGCACGCATCAGCGGAAGATGAATGGAACAGTACGAGCTTGCAGTATCACGTCACTTCGTTACGTGAAGAAACAATGCCTAAGTGTAACGCAACAACGCGCTTCCGGAGCCTTCTGAAACCACAAGCTAACCTGTTATGTGAATACGGCAAGATGTAAAACAACGACACATTCGTTTGAGAGGGCCGATGCTGTCATGACAAAGCACGTAGGGAAAATATCAGCCGCTCCACACACATTGTATATACTCAAGCACTTTAACTCATAGTCCGTCGGTCAGATGAATCCATGGCTTACACTTCGTAGCACTCGATTCATGTTCTAACGTCGGTACAAGTCTGTTATAGAACTCGAGCACTCTTCTACATCAGCTGAAAACCGTCGAGATGTCGAGTCCTGCGTAGCTCCAAGTTCGACTCCTGCACTACAACCAACTACGTACGCAGAGGACGTATCTATGTCCTGCACACCGGAACTCCAGCGTTCCTAGGGAAGACGCCTACCTGCCGGTAGGCCAGGAGTAGCGCACATCGCGACCACACGACAACCGTCAACGCGGTCCAGTATGAAGATGATGCGAGACAGGAATTAGAGTGGGAACCGAGAATCACCAGTGAATCTCTAATTCACAGGTTCCACCGTACTTCCCTACAGTTCCACAGTTCCACAACAAACGGCACGGCAGAGGGGTCCGCACGCCGAGCTAGTGCGGACGCAGCCGCACTGTCAGCGCACAGTAAGTCAGGAGGCTGCTGACGTCATCGACTCGGTCACCTGGAGTACGCAGCAATGTGAACCACTTCAGAATAAATGATTTACCGAACATTATTCTTTCATTACGCCAACGACGGCACCTGGACCGCTCCTACCTCTTCCTGCAGGGCATCCCGTGGAGGTTAGGAGTCTGACCTTCTGACAACTGACCCGCTCTTCAACACCACCTACGTGCGTGCCCACCAAGGGGTGCGCCAGCAGCCGCTAGACCCCCTGCACTTCAACTCTCCACTATACAGCCACACGGAATAGCCGCAGAGTCTTAAACGCTGCGGATTGGGCTGCCGTCCCCCTCGTAGTATCGAGTCTGCCCTCAGGCACGGTTGTGTCTGTGTTGTCCTTTGCGTTAGTGAGTTTAAATAGTTTTTAAGTCTAGGAACTGGTGACGATAGAAGTTTGGTCCAATAGGTTTTTACACATTTGAACTTTTTTTAGGTACACAGCATACGTTAGGGCTTAACAAAATATCCTTCTTCACAGACATCTTATTCAACTTTCAAAAGCGTCGACCTACATGACCGCAATCACATTCGTGCTTCATCTTCTGATAACGTATATTTGTGACCTGCTGCTATATGTATCATCATGCTGTAAGCCTTGCATAAACAAAATACAGTTCGAAGATGATTATTGACGTCCACACACACGTTTTGGAAATTATTAGCCTCTGTAGATCAAACAATCGCCCATATAACAACCTGTTTAAATAATCTTTGAGTCAGGCACATTTAGGAATAACCTTACACTTTGAAAATTCAAACCAGCAACTTCTCGAATTATGTCCAACTCCAGAACACTTGGATATGGCCTCCTGCAATAAAATAAAAAAATCATCATGGTACCTACTTATTTAAACAAGCTCTCAACCGGATGTACGTCAGAGTGGCATTACACTGTATGTTTCCAACGTGCTACTTCTCTAAATATCGGCGCTTCTCTCTATCACTATCATCGCAATCATCTCCGGTATATGACTGCACTGCACACACACACACACGCGCACACATACACACACATATACACACACACACGTTGAAACTATTCTGCACCATTACCACAAATAACTTCACGTTCCGTGCATTAAAAAACAAATACCGTCCACCTCTCCTTTAAAAAACGAAACTACTGTATCCGTCAAGGAAGTATAATCAACTCCATGTACCATTAAGCAGTAAAAAGGCTACAACAAAACCACCTACCAAATGTAGTCATACATTCAGAATGAGCACTCCCCAAGCAGACGAGGTATTTCATCCAAAATAAAACACTCTGCGGTAGAGTGTGCACTGATATGAAACTTCCTGGCAGATTTCTTCCAGGAGTGCTAGCCTTGCAAGGTTCGCAGGAGAACTTCTGTGGTTTGGAAATTAGGAGGCAAGGTACTGGCAGAATTGAAGTTGTGAGGACAAGACCGTGGGTCGCGTCGGGATAGCTCAGTGATAGAGCACTTTCCCGAGAAAAGCAAAGATCCTAGGTTCGAGTCACGGTTCCGGCACACAATTTTAATCAGCCAACAAGTTTCAAAACATTTCAACATTTCAAGAAAATTATGTAACTCCATATGACTGTATCGTGCAGCCTGAAACTTGGGCAGCTCTTTATACAGGACACACACACACACACACACACACACACACACACACACACACACACACACAGAGAGAGAGAGAGAGAGAGAGAGAGAGAGAGAGAGAGAGAGAGAGAGAGAGAGAGAGAGAGAGAGAGACGGGGAATCATTCTTACTACCATCAATTCACTGTTCGTAGTGTTGAGGAGAACTAAAAGTTTTCAACTAACAGATAATCAGATTTATTTTTTTCTTACACATCGTTAGGCATTTAACACTGAATAATTTCATCTATCATTTTAAGATTTTATGGAATATGAACTATACGTTACGCTCATTTTTATCTTAAAAAAATTGTGACCTTTAGAGAGTGATAATTTACCTTTCTGAAGATCCAGTAACTAACATCATACAAAGCTCTGAGACCATATTTAAGAGACCCTTTATATCTTTACACCATAGTACATTAAACAATCATTTGTGCAGAAAATTCTTTTCGGCATAACGAATCGTTGTACATCACACACTTTTCGATGACTTCAGAAATCACACACCCAGTTCAATAAAGCACCCATCTTTACTGTTGACAATAATGGTAACACACATTAGGTTCTCAGCTATACAACCATCTATACGCACTCTAAGTACTCTCTAATACCGCTCCATAGGGCTATTTTCTCCACCTATTTTTTAAAGAACAATTTAGAAAGTTACTAAACCAATGGACTTTCGGACAATTCGTGATGTAGCGCGTTCATCGCCACGGCGTTTGTAGTCTCTATAAATGCAAATAACAACACCAACACCAAAATTAACCGTAAAGCAGTATGGTTTACTAGGAAACATCTGTCTCTATAGTAATTCCAAGTTCTTTTCTTATACCGCCACATACATGTACGGTAAACTACCGAAACAATACTGGAGGTCCTACTTTGGGCACCGAATAGTTTTCCTTTATACGTTCTTCAAGAACTTGTAGTATATGCAGACCAGGGAAAAAAGAACTACTGAATGAGCGATGTGTTTTCATGCATAAGAAGACATTCTTTAGTGAACCGTGGAATAAGACGCGCTGGCAAACACAAGCTTCAGCGGCCGTCTACATACTGTGGCGATGAATGAACCCGGCAGAGGAAACATTGGCGTTACGCTGTCTGTGGCCTGACAAAGGTATTCTCCATCAATAATCAGAAAGGAAGACGCATCATCCTCCAAACAAACTACAAATAAACTTTTAAACCATTGTCAGACTTTCATTGCATAATTTGTTGTTGTGGTCTTCAGTCCAGAGACTGTGGTCAAGCCACATCAGTAGTGGGGCTGTGGGGGTTTCAGCACAGTGACCTTGAACTTTCGGCCGTCGACGATAGGGTCATTGACCCCTCCTCCCTCGGCCAATTGCCTGACCGCAGATCAAAGGATACCGCCACAGGATGATTGATAGGTCTTCCTGGAAGAACGAAAGGTGATTGACAGTTTACATTTAGGTCCTTTTGATTCGCTACTTGTCCGACTGCTTATCAAAGGACGCCACCATAACGCACTTAAGGATGATTGACAGGTTGCAACACCTCCCTCGGCCACACACGACGCCCCGCCCCCCGCCCCCCTCCACCCCTCGATGCCGCCACCAGACAAGCGGCACCTCCGACAGGTCCAGACCTGTAGACCCCTCGACATGTCGGTACTCGCACCCTGGACCACACACCTGGCCGGTTCGACGCCCCCCTCCACCCCCCCGGCACTGCCGCCAGACAGCGGCACCTCCGACAGGTCCAGACCTGTAGACCCCTCGACATGTCGGTACTCGCACCCTGGACCACACACCTGGCCGGTTCGACGCCCCCCTCCACCCCCCCGGCACTGCCGCCAGACAGGCGGCACCTCCGACAGGTCCAGACCTGTAGACCCCTCGACATGTCTGTACTCGCACACGCGACCCCTACTCGCTCGGGCGATTGTCGGACCGCCGCCTCCGCCGCCGCCGACAGATGCTACCCCCCTCCTCCTCCACGCCCCCGACCAGTTCTCAAAGGACGCCGCCACCCGCCCTACCCGCGAGAACAAACAATACCGCGACGATTGTCTTGACCGCACCGACACCGCCCCCACAGGCCGACCCCTGCTCTCTTTTTACGGCGACCGCGCCCCGACAGGTCAGCAGCCAATTAAATTGCATATTTATTATTAAGCGCGCCGCAGCGATCCGTACGCCAGATCTCGATTTATCTAACAACAACAATTTCCGCCGTTTATTATTATTCTTGGAAAAAATAAAGCTACCATAGTGTTCTAAAAACAATTTAGAACAGAAATGCTTAGTTGGTCTCGTATACTACAGCATGTAGTAGTATTAAATATTAAAACTCGTATGCAAAATTTGCAAGTAAGAATTTACACTCCCATCTCTCTCCACGCTCTTCGCATAGACTACAACCGACAGACGTGCTTAATAATAATAATAGCGCAGGTTACGGTAACGAACGCCACAAACTTACGTATCCATCTTAACATATACTCTTTCGATATACAGAAACAATTCTATCGAAAAGAAAAGAAATGGTCCGTTTTCGGAATTCGACCGCAACCTTAGATCTATAAATGTATCTCTTCGTTTAGACGATGCAAGCAACAGCCATCGAACGGAATGTAACTTGTATGCCAACCACTCTTTCGACAAAACAGCAACAGCAGCAGCAGCAGCAGAATACGACATAGTGTTTATACAAAAATTCCAAATAACGAAAATCGGCAATGACATTTAGCACAAAGTCTCTAAATAAACATCTGCAAGCACCGTTAACAATCGTCCAGAACGCAGAGCGCTCTCTCGGCAGACTACATAAAAGAAACATATGCTAAGTGTTTAAACAAAAACACCTAAGTTACATCTCCAAATGATCAAAACCTTCTATGCAGACGCACCATTCTGACAAGGACA
This sequence comes from Locusta migratoria, assembly GCA_026315105.1. Taxonomy (NCBI): domain Eukaryota; kingdom Metazoa; phylum Arthropoda; class Insecta; order Orthoptera; family Acrididae; genus Locusta; species Locusta migratoria. The sequence continues at coordinate 223,782,131 of CM048751.1, read as the reverse complement.
GCTCGCAATGCATTTATTTAATGGAGCTGAGCCATGCCGAAAGTTCCGAAATTTAACACACTCTCTCTCTTTAGCGATCTTGCCCTGTTAGATTTCCTTCTTCTTAGATCGAGGTATAACTGCGCATTCCGAGAGTTCGGATATTTTAATTTTAACTCTTATTTCCTTGCTACAGCAGTACACATCCCATCTAAGAAATCTCTATGTCCTGTTACGATGCAATCTACATTTATCTGACACCAATATTCCAGCGCCCCAGATGACATTTAATCCCTATTGTGCCATGGAGAGTCGAAATAAAAGAAAAATACGTGAAATAATTTACCGATTCCGACCGTCTACACTAAAACGTTTCGAAATTATTGGCCTAACAACACCCTTATTCGACAATACAGCAACCACAGAACCGAAGTTACTTGCCCAATGCAACACAGATTTCCAGCTCGACCCGCCCTTTACCCACAAAATTCCTACTCCGAACTAAGATTTATTATTTTAGTTACAAGTAGATGTCCACTGCAAACGAAGACGCTAACCTACACGCCACAACACATGATTCTATATAGGACATGGAGTGTTTACAATTTTTGTTATGTTTATTACAGTACAACTGAGTACATGAACGTAATGTTCGCAAACATATCGCAACCAACTCCCGCACACTTCGATCATAACCTGCTCTCTAAGGAATGGATGGGAGTCACACACAGTACAAACACGTCTGTCGTGTGTTCCGCTAATTTCGGCCAGTACAACTATGCGGGACCAATCCCCCCGCCTGTTTACTGTAAAAGAAAATATTTCTCCCCACACTATCTGTTTAAACCAGGCTTGCACATATACAATAGCCTCCTTTTAAAAGCATGTGTCTTCGCCATATAACCCAGTTTTCGTTTACCCTTCTTCTTCTTAGGACTTGTGGAATAACGTAGACAATATCTACGTCTGTGGATAATAAAGTCCTGGAAAGCTAAAAAAAAAAAAATATATATATAGTTCCTTGCTCGACTCTACAAGTAATTTACAGTCGAAACTAAAAAAAAAAAAAAACGTAATGTCCGAGAGAGCGGTCAATTTTCTGGTACTCTTAATACCCAAGTATCAAATCTAAAAGCGTTTGCACAGTACAACAGCGCACTTTGTAAATACCCTATCTTCTCTTTTAGAACACTTAAACAATCTTCTTACACAATCCTCCATCCTGGTAATACCATCTTCTCGACCCGGCGAAAAAATAAAAGTCCTAACAATCAACTGCCTGGACTCTTTATAAAATCGACATCTTTGCTTACACCAGGGCTCGTGATTTTTCGACAAATTTATTTTGGTTCTACAATTCAACGTCAACCACGTTAAGCAGTCGTTTCCTCGCCCGCAACCACTTTGATATTGCTCCTCCCATCCGAAAGTCATGCTCGGATACGAACGCCACTCGGTTAAAGTATTGTCCAAAAATCCAGGAGATAGAAGCCATCTACACGAAGCTGCTGCTGTAGTATAGATGGGAGCGCCTCCATTAAAAAACATCGATTAGCTGCAGTTTATAAGATATATACCCACAGGACGTATATATTTCCCCCCCCATGTATTCCAGAAATAGTAACTTCGTCTTATCTCCAACGTTTGCAGTATCGAACTTGCGGAATTTACTACACACACACACACGCGCGCGCGCACTCCATTGGCTACAACTAGCGCACTTTAAGTAACGAAACTATAGGAGTTTTATACAACACGTTGATTTTCGACGAAAGAATTATGATTTACCGCAGCAGGCATATCCGCTACGTAAACGTGTTGCACACCAGCCGTAAAGTAGCCAACACTAGCATACGATTAAACAGACGATGCTTCGACGAAAGATCAATGCACCACCAAAGTCAGTTTTCTTTACAGCTTTACCGTGACGTATATATTTAGGGTATATCGACACTTTTTACTTACATTCCGTCCCATCTAGCCTAAAGCACTCTCTGTAAGCGCCAAACATTTCCAACACAGTAACAGAACTACACCTTGCAGTCAACACGAACCTACAACAACAGAAGAATCTAGCCATTCCAACTCGTTTTTTTTGTCCCAACTAGCATGCTGCTAGCTATGTATACGTTCGTAACAACCCAGACAGAGCTATCCTAACATCCGTCGCTAACCCAGTACCAACTCTAAACAAGTTACCACAGATGGTGTTATAACCGCGATCAGTAACAGACAAGATCTCCCAGACACACAGCGTTTTAATAAAGTTTCGATCTCGCTCTCTCTCCACCCAATAACTACGTTGGTTGCTTGACCTGTCCCTAACATCCAACCACAACTTTGTTTCCAATACATAGCCCGGCAGACAATATTTCTGGAACGCTCTCTATCAGCCAATAGACTATATACCTCGAGCATTCGCGCACAAATCACCATCGTATTCCACTCCTTCTAACAAATTATTACTCTCGATAAACATCTGTAAAAAAATGAGCGACGTGCACACGCACAGAACAGCTAACAAGAAAAGATCTAGATCCAAGCCAAGTTCTTATGATCCTTACAAGCAGCAACGCAAAATAGTCTACACCATTTCGAACTAATGCAACACCAGATTTTTTTTAACGATCTCCAAGAGCAATCCTTTAGAGACTAAACATACGATTAAATGCACCTCCAATGTAGGTAACTAATCCTCTAACTCGATGCTTATCGACCAAAGAACATTAATTTACCACTGCAATCATCTCCGATACGCTACCGAGAGACGTCCATTCGTAAACACAGCTAAAAGAAGATATAAATGCCCCACATCCATGCTACGAAGTATCTATATGTATTTCCACAATTGTGGACCACATCTGCGTTGCATCGTATCGCACGACTAAACAGTTCAAAATAGGTACTTCGCGCAAGCTAGCATGCATAATCACATTCCATGTTATTTCTGGCTGTAGGCGAGTGCGGACCTGTTGACTCATCGTAGACGCCGGTTTGGAGCGTGTGTACGTCCTATACATGTAAACATACCTGTCCACGCTCGCACCTGACCCGGAGAAGTTTTCGGTTTAATTTTTCCTGGCCGCACCAGATTCCGAATACAAGAGAGCTATTTTCGCGAAGATAGATTTCCTCGCAGCTGACGCAAGCGATGTTTTTACCGTACGAGCAGTCGTTAAACTTTTATACGCAGATACATATACAGACAGTAGGATGTGCGCAAATTTGCGATGTAGCTCTTACAGAAACGAAACATAGTTTTTTTAGAAATTCGATAAGAAGAAGAAGAACGAAATTTATACAAGATGAACCAATGTGCAATCCATGCAGCAATGTACCGAGCAACATCGATTTAAACGAACGCTTTGCTTAACTGTAGAATAGAACAACACAGAATTACACCTCCCTAACAGATACTTTACCGAGGAGTTACTGCTCTTTGCTAACAAGAAACATGTCTTCTGGTATCTTCTCCTAAACCCTATAAGACCGAAACTTTCTACTCGAGAAGCTAGACACAGAATACAAATCGTTCTTTATTATGTTCTCGAACTCCATTACGTATCTTCGTTTCCTCCTGCACCTTCGGGCAATGCTTCTAGACGAGAACAATCGTGTATTTTAACTTTTCCCATTATTTCCTGGTTATAGCACTATGCGTCGCTATGTGTGTACGTTACCAAATCCTGTGGTAATTTCCGTATGGAACACTAGGTTTTACGATTATTGCAAACGATTGCTTGTTATTCCATCCGTTTTTAACTCTGCAAATGACTGTCTCCATTCCACCACATTTGGATGCAATGTAGTCCCTTCTCCAAACGATAATGCAATACGTTTTTCGTGTCTTCCGCTGTTTTCGGCCAGTACGCCGACGCGTGACCAATCTCCCTGACTGTTTACTGTAAAAAGCAAATATTTTATAAGTCCCAGTCGTAACCAGATTTCTCCACACCCTCCGTTTAAGCCGGGCTTACACATATGCCATAGCTTCGTCTTTCTCCAGCATTAGTTTGTACCCGTCCTTTATGGCAGTTGCTTTAGCCATATATTCTAGCTTCCTTCTCTTGGTCTCGATATCCGCCATTTCCAGGTTTCTTTTCGCGCACATAAGACATTAACTGCACGTAGCGGTGTAATTTCTTTAATGGGGACGACTTAAGCCTATGTGATACATTTACTCTTTTCGCTGGACTTGCAGAGTGACATTGTTTGTAGGTACCAGACCTAATTCGGCGATATCTATATCTGGAGGCAGTGTGGAGAACAATGTTCTGGATTGGGAGAAGTATGTTTCCCCTGCATTAATGTAGCTTTTAAGTGTACTACTTATATCGTCTTTGCCGCTGCCAGTATTACGAATCTCCACCTAATTTACAGGTAAACAATGGAAACTAAAAGCTGACAGAACGTAACGTACAAGCTTTTATCGATCTGGAAGGTTTAACCTGTACACCGATCAATTTTCGGGTATTTATGGAGAAAATATTTCCATGCGAAGTTCCTTCAGCACTCCAGATTGTCTTAGACTACATTTCATTACCCTTGTTCTGCTCTTGTTAAACTTTCATACTCCTTTCAATACACTGTTAATTCCATTCCATTACTCTTCCAAGTCCTTTGCTGTCTCTGACAGAATTCCAGTGTCATTTGCAAACAGCAAAGTTTTTATTTCTTCAATCTGAACTTGCATTCCTGCTCCAAACTTCCCCTTGCTTACCTTTACAGATTGTTTGATATAGAAAGGCTATAATCCTGACTTTCTCCCTTCCCAAGTAATGCTTCCCTTTCATTCCCTTCGACTCTAATAACTGCTATCTCCTTTTCTACAAATTGTAAATAACCTTCCCTTACTTATGTTTAACTTCTGCTGAATTCAGAATTAGAAAGTGTGTGTGTCAATCAACTGTGTCAAAAACTTTCCTCAAATCTACAAAGCTAGAAATGTAGGTTTGACCTCTCTCGATCTATCTTCTGAGATCAGTCTTAAGGTGAGTACTGCCTCCCATGTTTTTACATTTCTCCCCCGACGTCAACTTCTACCAGATTTTCCATTCATCTGTAACTAATTGCTCTAAAAATTTGACTATCATGACTTATTAAACTAATGGTTCTGTAAGTTTCACAAATCTCTCTGGACCTGCTTTCTTTGTACGGGTTTGTTGTTATTGTTGTGGTCTTCAGTCCGTAGACTGGTTTGATTCAACTCTCCACGCTACCCAGTCCTGTGCAAGTCTCTTCATCTGAGAATACGTTCGGCAACCTACATCCTTTTGAATCTGTTTACTATATTCGTCCTCGGTATCCCTCTACGATTTTTACGCTACACGCTTCCTTTAATGCTAAGTTGACAATTACTTGATGTCTCAGAATATGTTCAACCAGTCTATCCCTTCTCTTAGGATATGCCAGAAACTCCTTTTCTACCCGATTCGGTTAAGCACCTCCTCATTAGTTACGTGATCTACGCATATAATTTTCATCATTCGTCTGTAGCACCACATTTCAAAAGCTTCTATCATCTTTTCATCTGAACTCCTTATCGTGCACGTTTCACTCCCATACAATGCTACACACCAGAAAAATGCTTTCAGAAAGCAATTCCTAATATTTAAATTAATATTGGATATTAACAAGTTTCGCTTCTTTAGAAACGCTTTTCTTCCCAAAGCCATTCTGCATTTTGTATCTTCATTACTTCGGCCATCAACAGTTATTTTGCTACCCAAATAACAAAATTCATCTACTACTTCTATTGTCTCATTACCTAATCTAATTCCTTCAGCATCGCCTCATTTTCTGACATTGAATTCCATTATTTTCGTTTTACTCTTGTTAATGTTCATCTTATATCTTACTTTCAAGACACTGTCCATTCCATTCAATCGCTCTTCCAGATCTTTTGTGGTCTCTGACAGAATTACTATGTCATCAGCAAACCGTAATGTCTTTATTTCTTCTGTCTGCACTTTAATGCCCTCTCCAAATTTCTCCTTCCATTCCTTCACTGCCTGCTCAATGTACAGATTGAAGAACATCGGGGAAAGGCTACAATCCTGTCTTACTCCCTTCCCAACCTCTGCGTCCCTTTCTTGCCATTCGACTCTAATAACCGCTGTATGATTTTTGTATAGGTTGACTATAACTCTTCGCTCCCTATATTTTACCCCTGCTACTTTCAGAATTTGGAATAGTGTATTACAGTCGACATTGTCAAAAGCTTTCTCCAAATCGACAAACGGTAAAACCGTAGGTTTCCCTTTCCTTAGCCATCTTCTAAGATAAGTCATTTTTCAACTAGCAATGTGTAATGTGTGTATTGCCTCCCGTGTTCCTCCATTTCTCCAAACTGATGTTCTCCGAGGTCAGATTCCACAAGTTTTTCCATTCGTCTGTAAGTAATTCGTGTTAGTATTTTGCAACCATGGCTTATTAAAATGATAGTTCAGTAATTTTCACACTTCTCCGCACTTGATTTCTTTCGAATTGGAATTACGATATTCTTCTTGAAGTCGGAGGGTATTTCCCCTATCTCATACATCTTGCATACTAGTTGGTACAATTTTTCACGACTGGCTGTCCTAATGATATCAGCAGTTCAGATGGAATATCATCTAATCTAGGGGCCTTGTTTCGACTCAAGTCCTTCAGCACTCTGTCAAATTCTTCTCGCTGTACAATATCTCCTATCTCATCTTCCTCCGCTTCATCTTCCATTCTAGAATACTGCCTTCAAATTTATTTCCTTTGTATAGGCCCTCTATATGTTCCTTCCACAGTTCAGCTTTCCCTTCTTTGCTTCGTACTGGTTTTCCGTCTCAGTTCTTGAAATTCACACAGCCGCTTTTCTTATCTCCAAATATCTCTTATTTTCCTGTAGGCGATATCTATCTTTCCCCTAGTTATACATTCTTCTACGGTTCTGCATTTGTCCTCTAGGCACTCCTGCTTAGCCCGTCTGCACTTCCTGTCAATCTCATTTTTCAGTTGTTTGAACTCCCTTTATCCTGTTTCACTTGCTGAATTTTTATATTTTCTCCTCTTATAAATTAATTTCAGTATATACTGCGCTATCCATGGATTTATATTAGGCCTTGTCCTTCTGCCTATATGATCCTCTACTGCGTTCAGTACCCTACCTCTCAGAGCTACCCATTCTTCTTCTACTGTATTACTTTCCCCCGTTTCAACCAATCCTCGCCTAATGCTCCCTCTGAAACACTCAACCATCTCTAGTTCCTTCAATTTGTCCAGGTTCCATCTCCTAACCTTTCTTCCTTTCTGCAGTCTCTCAAGTTTTAATCTGCAGTTCATAACCAATAAGTTATGGTCAGAGTCTATATCTGCCCCTGGATATGTCTTACAGTTTACAACCTGGTTTCTAAATCTATTCCTTGCCATTATAAAGTCAATCTGGTACCTTACAGTGTCTCCTGGTCCCTTCCACGTATACAGCCTTCTTTCATGATGATTAAACCAAGTGTTGGTGATCATTAAATTGTGCTCTGTGCAAAATTCTACCAAGCGGTTACCTCTTTTATTCAGTCCATATTCACCTACTGAAGTTTCTTCTCTTCCCTTTCCTACTACCGAGTTCCAGTCCCACATCAAAATCAAGTTTTCGTCTCCCTTAACTTTCTGAATGATTTCTTTTATCTCCTGGACAATTAAGATTCGAAAATGGCTCTTTAGTGAGTTGAAAATGGTCATCAAGCAAATATGTAAATATCAAAACTGGAACGGAGAAAGACTACGAAAAATGTAAAAAGAAGAAATGTCAGCATTTGAAACAAATGGAGTGAAAGGAAGTATTTGACTTTGTTGCATGACTATTTAGCAACCATCAAACCAACAAGTGTGGTGACAGATAGAGCCTTTTCTGCCGCTGGCTACATATGTAGTTCTATAAGAAGTAAATTGGGGGATAAAACTGTTGACATTTGTTTCTTAAAGTCATATTTCCAAAACGAGAAGTGGTTTCTTATTTTATATCTATACATTTTAACCTTTTTTACTGTTTATTTTAGTAAGAAAATTAACCCTTAAATGCATGGTGTTGCATATCTGCAACATCGATTGTAATAGTGTTTTACCCGCCTCTAGAGGGAATTTTGTAAACTAAAACTTGTTTAACAGATCCAGTAGAGTTTGTAGAAAGTATCTGTGGTGTTTTTTGCGTCGTGGTTGGCTGAAGTGTGAACTTCTGTTAGTTTTGCAAGGAGGAAAAAAATCACACCAATTAAGACAGGTATGAAGAACCATAATAAGCACAAAAAGTTGTTTATAGTATCCAACTTTGAAAATTAAATAACAAGTTCTTGTATGTTGCATATTTACTTTTTTGGAAAACTAGCAACATGGGAATTTTTTTACTATTTTTCCCTTTGTTTGTACAACTTATAAAACACAAGAATAATTTTTCTTTTGAAATTAAAAAAATCATGCAGTTAAGGGTTAAGACAGTTTACTTAAACTAAATTCGTGTGATACTGTAAATCGCTCCATAAATAAGACTGATTACAGTTATCTTTGATAAAGATGAGAAGCCATTATTTTTAGTTAACTATATTATAAAGACCGCAAAATTAGCAAATATTGACATTTGCTAATGTCCTTGAACTTGTTAATAAATAAGTAGTCAAACAGCAAAATAATTAATCATATGCCGTAAGATATCGTTGCCTTTAATGTTTTTAATAAATATTTTATTGTATTATAATAAAGAAAATTTACTGACTTCTAAAGAAGATATAACTCTTGCGGGATCCCATGGAATACCACTGAATTGAAGGTGATCCAGCAAAAATACAGCTGCATTGAAAACAGTGCTGGATTGCAATCCTGAATCGTGCTGGCTTCTAACATTTCTCCGAAGTTTTTCCTACTCGCAGCGCTGGAGCGAGTTCTGCCAACTGCTCGCTGTGATTGAAAGGTTGTGGGATCATCACTGTCTTTCTCTGCACAGGTCATTTGGTTTACCTGCTTTCAGTCGGTAGTCTTTGGTACGCCCTCTTCCCCCTCCACCCAAGAAGCGAATTCTGTGTGTCTTCAAGGGGCCATGGCATTCTGGTGTGGACTTCTAGGTGTGTAAAGACGTCCTCTCTGGACGATCCTTCGTGTACACGCCGTAGCCTTTTGTCTGTGCGAACTTCTATTATGTAATGGTCATTCGCGTTCCAGTTATTTGGATTTTCGCTAGAATGTGAAGTATTGCTTTTCGGGCTATATTTCTTCCATAAATTCCGGAAGGATGTGTAACTTGCAATTCCGTGGAATCGCTTGGTACTAGTTAGCTAGTAAGGCGGTCCTTTGTGCCCTTGAATGTTGTAAAATCATTCTCTCCATGTTCAGTAATATTTTTGTACTACTTCTATGGTGTTTCTTGGGTTTCCGTAATTCGAAATTTTCGTTGGGACTCTAGTTGTGTGAAGCAATGAGCATTTGGACCACCATTAGAATCAAGAATTCAGCTATTTCAAGTCATCCTTCCGCTTCAGGCTTTTAATATATCAATGCCCCTTACGTTCAATAATTGTTAATGTGCGGATCTCCTATTCCGTGTTAATTTTCGTCTTTGTGTAGCGCCCATGGTTAATTGTGAGAGATCACTTTCTCGTAGTTAACGGTAACGCTTTGAAACTTCCTTCTCGTGATACATTTCATAATACAGCGTAGTTTGGGCCCTTATACATAGCGGCCGTGATATATGTTTTCCGATAAATGGATTTTAACAAATTTTTGTAGATTTTTCGCCATTCGATACTATGCTTTGTTCTAGCAGCATGTAGCCACTTTCATTAGCTTCATCTCTCTCTTATATGTAGAATGGGCTGTTATATGTATTAACTAATATCCGTATTTGCCGAGTTGTGGTATTTTTCGATCTTGAGTAGTCTTTCATCGACGTGGTTCCAAAGTAGTGGTAGACCAGGATCAATGCAATAATTGTGGTCCTCTCTTTCAAACCATTCCAAGTAGTACCAAGAGACCGAGTTAATTTTGTTAGCTTTTCTTTTATTTCCGTTAAGCACACGTGTTACTTGATCTGAGGCCACATGGTCCTTTGTGTCAGTCCGAGTTGTGTTCGAGAAAGGTCGGTAATTTTTGCTAGTATTGCTCTTCATCGTTTCATCGCTCGATGTGGTAATGATGCAGACCTAACTATACCAGTAGGGAGTTTACTGGAATTATGTGTGCGAGTGCTATAGAAGCCGCAGACGTGCAGCAACCAACGGTGTTTGACTCTCAGCGCATCGGATTGAGTAAGTGCGCATCTTGGCTTGTGAATAAGGGTGTAAATGTATCCTCTTTTACCCCCGAGTCCACAGTTAAATATTAAATTACAAGCAGGGCAAGCACTTTACGTGGGCAATGTTCAGGGCCATGTATAAACATTTATGCTTCAATGCTAGTAAATAAATACAAACAGTGGTGTGTGGTTTGATTGTATTAAGAATTTGGTACCCCCCTGTTATATGGGGTTTTATTTTTAACAAATGCCACTTTATTTAAAACTCTACCTTTTGTTGCTAATGTGCAAAACTCCCACCACATTTTATCAATATTATTGTGTTGTATTAATCAGCTCCTGGGAGAGCCTCATTCAAATATCCCATTGCAAGGTTTCTCAAAATTGAATGTGGAAGAAAGTACCAGAAGCTGTGTACAAAATATTTATTCAATTTCGCGCGACCGGACTCGGTGTTACACTCACACCATATTCAGGCCCCCGTTGTTCAATTGTCAATAATAGCACAATTGAAAAGGGTAGCCTTTAACACCGGTAGGCGTCAATTTTTCAGTCTGTTCTCGTCAAAAACTCGAGGGCGACTCAAAATTAACATTCCCTTCTGAAATAATGTTTATAAGAGGTAGTTTCCTTAGTTTTTCTGCAGTTTTTTTTTTGCCAGAGTTTACTATCCACAATTAACAATTATCTTTCACCTAACTTCCGTGCATTTATTCATTTAAAATAGGAAGCTTTCACATTAATTCCCAGCCGAGTAGCAAACTTTCAACAGTAATTACTTGGTAACCAATTACAGAAAATCCTGCGAATTAAATTTTAATACCACTACCAGTTACTGCCACCAAGGCAATTTTCTTGTCGTTAACTGAGCAAAGAAAATATTAAGTGCAGAAAGACTCGGACTCTGAGTGGTCCGACCAAACTTATGTACATGTAATAAAAATTTCGGATGGCCGAAAGGCCCGATGCAAGTCTTCCTCCTCCATGCGTTTCTTGACCTACTTCAGTATGTATGTATGGAAGGTAGGAAGGATGGATCATTAAGGTTTAACGTTACATCGACAGACTGTCTAGCCTGCGAAATGGATCCTACAAGTTTAACGTGAAATCCGGACCAATTACCGTTTCTTGCGACTCCTCACATAGTTCACAGGTGAAGGCTAGAAATTCCTCATCCGAGTTGCAGCCTTGCGTCCTCTTAGATTTTAGGCAATCGTTTTCTAGCTATACCATAAAGCCGAAGTTTATAGGTAACTATGTCGTCCAGAATAAATTGACGAGTTTCTAATATTCAACAGATGTTCACATGTATTTCTAAAAATTATCCTAAAAATTGTTAGATATAAATATATTATTTGAATTTTCTGCTACAATTTGGAATTAACGTAAATATTTCTGACAGTCGGAAGTAAAAACTGACCCCACTTTTATCCTATGATAATTGAATGGGTTAGCCAATGTCATACCTAAACCAATAAGGACAGATACCTTCCCTCAGGTGTCTACAAACTACAATGTCCCGAATGCCCAGCTGAATATATAGGACAGACAGGCCGGACCTTTAAAGTACGTTTTACTGAGCACCTTCTTACAAAAAAAAGGCCAACTCAAAAAACATTCCCGTTTTGCGGAACACACTAAAGCATCCGATCATCAACAACCTACCATTGACAACATGAAAATCTTACATATAGCGCAGAAGGGGCGTAAGCCAAATTTACTGGAAGAGTTTGAGATAGCGAAGCGTGCTTACTTTGGACACCCCCACCTCCTAAACGATCAGTTGTCATGCAAAGATCAAACATTCCTAGACATTATGATGTCTCTGTTCAAATAAAATTCCTCTCATATACAAATACCAACATAAATTATAAACTTCTGTCCTGGTTAATAACCTCCCTTTCGCTAAATTTGTATTCAGATAGCTAGATTTCACCCGTCCCGTCTTATACATCGGCTTCCTATGCCGCTCCCTACCCACATTCCCTTAGTCTGTACAAGTCGGCGGAGCAGCACACCACGCCCGCCCACCGCCCGTGAGCGCAATTATAAACATGGGCTTATCTTGTGTCATCAGAGACCACCGCTTCGATTAAGGTAATCTTAAAAATCTATTTATGTTTCTCACATCTTTACCGAGTATGTTCCAATTGTAATTCGTTGTTACCCGTACATTTGTAGGGCCACAAGGAAAACCAAAAAACATTCCAAGAGAATAGAAACACCGCAATAACTTACGGTGTCACACCACGGAGAGCGCATTGTCAGCTTTGTTTACCATTTATTCTGTCTTCTTAACGCAAAATAAGGCCATGTACTTATAACCGTTTGTAATTCTGCCTTGTAATTTTGTGTAAATTCTGTCACGCAGATAATCTGAAGATGCCCTGATAAAGGGCGAAACGCGTCATTAACTAATAAATAAATTAGCAATCAAGACGGTTTGAAGGAATATTTATGTTATTCTATCTGTACATTTAGCAAGCTGTGAAGGAATGAAATGAGGAATTTGAGAGGGAATTAAGTTCAGGGAGAAGAAATAAAAACCTTGTGAGATGGGGGCTGTAATTAGTCTACTTTTTCATACTAACCTTGTGACACTGTATCTTTCTTTTTACGCTAATTATTTAAGTATGTAACATTTTTCTCTGTAGATCTTTCTTTATTTTGATATCTGTGTCTTTGGGGACACATAAGGGGTGATGGGCTCCTGGGATTGTAGTACATTCTATATTTATATAAAATTTCGGGATTTTAATTTTTAGGCACAGCTTGGCTGCTAAGAAGTGGTTTTCCATGTTGGGTACGGTCAGACCGCGCAGAGGAGAGAAGCTCTTGGAGGTCTCCCCTCCCCACCTCCTTTCGCTCGCCTTCGGGGAAAGACGAGAGGGGCTGGCATAACCTGCTCAGCGCCGACGCTACGTCCGGCGGGCGAAGTAGCCCCGGCCGCCGAGGGTCTGACAATTTTACCTGGCAGAATTTTTTCGAGTGAGTGAGACGCTTTACACAATGCTGGACCGCGGTTTACGGTGGGCGACAGCGGGGGACTGCCTTTTGAGTCATTCGGCCGTTCCGCAAGAGAGGAATTTGCCGGATACAAACAATAGCAGAGTGCCCTGGGTCCCGGGCTGATTATGGAGACGTATTGCCCTTAGGCGTTATCTAAAAAACTTCCTTGAAGGCAGCAGAATTTGAACATAGTTAGTGTGACGAATGGTTAGGTTGAGAGGGAAGCTTTCTGTCCGTCTGGCACCCCAGGGGTTTGGCTCGAGCGGCTGTATATATAGCGCAACGTCAAAAGTTTTAGGCCGTGTGACCGTAGCTAGGAGCAGGCGGAAATTCCTTGCAGGGCACTCACCCTGGGAATGGTGAAATCCACGGGAAGCTTTGGTGGCGTGGGCGGAGCCTCTTGGCAGCCGCAGAGAACCCGTCCTGATTCGACAAATTATTTTTGTATGACAGCTAAACAATTTGTCAATGGCGCTTCGTCATCCGGTTGGTTTGACTATTAGCCGTTAGCAGAGATTGGTGCGTCTTTCGCGCGTAGGTGTGGCCGCCCGTCACTTGCCGTGAGCTGCGTCAGAGCGCGAGAAGGCACGGGAGACTCCTGTTTGAGCTTCCAAAGTGTACGGACCTCAGGAGACTCCTGTGCGAGCGTCTGATGTGTACGGACCTTGGGAGACTCCTGTGCGAGTGTCCGAAGTGTACGGATCTAGGGAGACACGCAAGACTCCATTTAGATTTGCAAGGAGGACATCGTCTTAAACGGTCCTCTGGTTAGACTTGTGTTTGATTCCGAAGATTCGGACCTTGCAGAACTTGTGTTTACTTCATGGACGTTACATTGTCCGGTGGTTACGCTGTGAGCGGCCACAGTTTAGTTTTCGTTTTGCTAGAATTCTCTATTTGAGCATTCGCGCCTTTGCGAATCGGGCACTGTTTTTACAGATCTTATTACACAAGTGACGATCGATTTGTGCCAAGTAGACTTTGTGTCAGCTATTATTGATTAGTCTAATAGCCTGATCGAATCGCACAGCAACTGCCTAGCGACGCCGACGCCAGTGACGATGTGTTAAGTTACATGTCGATCCTGCTTAACAGGTCGCAGCAATTACGGTCGGATAAAAATTTCAGCTCATCCGCTCCCACAGCCTGCTGCCTCCGAGCCTGAGACGCTGCCTTCAATAATCATCTGTGTGGGTAAGGTGACGCACTTGCTAGGGGGTTATATGAATCAGACTTGTTGGATTCTGTCCCTTATTTTATTCTTTTGAGATCTGCTTATTTACTCTGGGGAGCTTAGGGCTAACGATAATTTCAGGCCCCTGCGTATCCAATCTAATAGCATTGTTTTGCAAAACCTCCGACCTTTGACTCAGCAAGTCATTTGTGTGTCTCAGTATCTTTAACATTTGTAAAATATTGTTTGAATACCATTATCTGTTTTAGACTATAGAAAATGTCACCTGATTTATTACTATGTGTCATGAGAGGATTGTTCATGTATAATTATAATAAATTGATTTTGAGCAGATCGTCTTTCATTTAAGAACTTTCCTTTTTCACTATTTTGGAGGGGAAACAATAGTTAAATTCTATAGTGTACCAATAATTTTTCAAGTACATTTTTGGTACAACTGATACATTGCAATAGAGTAGGAATATTTATCATATGTTTGAAAATATCTATGATCACATCATAGCTGATCAGTAACATTTTAATTTTCCATATTTTGGAGAAATATGGTGGCGACCCAAGATAATAAAAATTTAACAAAAGACATTGTTCACAGCCTTGCGGTTTACGGATGTCGTCATAATTCTGTCAGGGAGAACAAACGTTCTGGAAGAGCATTTAAATGGAATGGACAATGTCTTGAAAGGAAGGTATAAGATGAACACGAACAAGAGTAAAACGAGGGTAATGGAATTTAGAGTCAGAAAATCAGGCGATGCTGAAGGAATTATATTTGGAAATGAGACAATAAAAGTAGTAGATGAATTTTCTTATTTGGGAAGCGAGATAACTGCTGATGGCCGAAATAAAGAAGATATAAAATGCAGAATGGGTTTGGGAAGAAAAGCGTTTCTAAAGAAGCGAAATTTGTTAACATCCAATATTAATTTAAATATTAGGAATTCCTTTCAGAAAGCATTTGTATGGAGTTTAGCATGGGTGTGAAATGTGGACAACAAGGAGTTCAGACAAAAAGAGGTTAGAAGCTTTTGATATGTGGTGTTACAGAAAAATGATGAAAATTAGATGGGTAGATCACGTAACTAATAAGGAGGTGCTTAACCAAATCTGGGAGAAAGGAGTTTGTGGCATATCCTAATTAAGAGAAGAGATAGATTGGTTGGACACATTCTGAGACATCAAGGAATTGTCAACTTGGCATTAGAAGGAAGAGTGTCGTGTAAAAATGGAATTGTACCTCCACGTACAAATGCCTAGACACTACGAGAGGACGCACAGATCTAGATTTCGACATCTCACTTGTCACATACGAGCATTTTTTATTCAGCGACAAACATTGTATATATCAAACTTCCTGGCAGATTAAAATTGTGTGCCGGAACCGGGACTCGAACCTGGGACCTTTGCTGTGGCTGTGGCTAAGCCATGTCTCCACCATATCCTTTCTTCCAGGAGTGCTAGTCTTGCAAGTTTCGCAGGAGAGCTTCTGAGAAGTTTGGAAAGTAGGAGGCGAGGTACTGGCGGAAGTAAAGTTGTGAGGCGGTGTCGTGAGTCGTGTCGGGGTAGCTCAGTGGTAGAGCGCTTGCCCGCGAAAGGCAAAGGTCCCAGGTTCGAGTCCCGGTTCCGGCACATAATTTTAATCTGCCAGGAAGTTTCATATCAGCGCACACTCCGCTGCAGAGTGAAAGTTTCATTCTGGATTGTATATATCAAGTATTTTTACGTATATATTATGAGGATACATTAATTTTACATTACATTTGGTCTGTATTTTAATGCAAACCTTAAGCGGCAACTATGTTTTATATTATTATAAAAGATCTAAGATAGTTTTCGTGAGAGACGTTAGTTAGCAATTTACAACATCATCTACCGACTATACCACAGCTACAATTTACAAAACTTACACTATTTGATTTTATGATGTTGACTGCGAACAAGATTATTAACAGGTAATCATTTTTTTAAAAAAAAGTATTTACCAACTTTTACAGTAATACATTATTAGCAACAACGGTTTAAGAGGCCAACTAGTTTACTTTATTACCACCAATATTGTATAAAACGTAAATGATATTTACTAATACAGAACATTTTATAGTCAAAGTACCTATTAATAATAAAATATAACCATTACAAGAATAAACATAACAGAAATTTAATTTTTGATGTATGAACCTTTAAAGAGGGCGTCACAGTCGCCAATGACAAAGGCTGACTTCAGCTGTGTAAAAATTGTAACAGCTGCATCAGTATGAACGTAACCTCCAACATGAAGGTCGAAGTGTTTTACGTCTTTTAATCGTTTTATTTTAACGTATGTATTTTATCAATAACTATAACTGAAACCTTGTACAACTGGTTTATAACTTGATACGTGTTATATATAAGTGGTTCTTTCAAATTTTTGTTTTAGCATTGACAATACCCCCGCAGATCTGTGAATGAATAACATTTACGACCGATTGCTGATAATTTTTTTACAACTCAAATAACTGTAGTTGAGCGCAAGTTCCACCATGGAATCAAGCCTGGTAAACTATTGTAGTAATGACGTGAAAATTAAATTATCAGTGACGGAAACAAAAATTTTTTCTGGAGTAGGGGGGGGGGGCACAAGGCTGAGGAGGGTGAAGATGTCCTTACATGCGTTGTGAGACTAATTTAAAATACACACATACTCACTCTCTAATATATATACATATATTACAGTCATTATCGCATATAACTGATATAGTTACACTCCAAAGCCATAGTCGCTTCTCAGAAAAACTTTTTAATATACTTTCATCTGACTATTAGCCCTATTAATATAGTATTAGTTTATGTACTTTATGTCATTTTAAACAATCTATGATAACGAAACCATATTTTTTTAAATACAGAATTAAGAGTCTGAATGCCGTGTGTTCATTTGTGGTCACATTTGTTTCATCCTTAATCATCATAAAGGATGAAACACTTGCCAACAGCTGAATTCAATTTGTAACTGTTTCTCAGCTTGGGAATATGGGTATATGCGATTTAGTATACAGAGGAAGCCAGTTGAAACAGGCATTGTTTCTCAGCTTGGGAAGATGGGTATATGCAAATCCCTATACATAGGAAGCCTTGCGAAATTGGCATTGGATTCTCTGAAGACTTACAACTTTCAAACATTTGGACTACAAGATTGAATAAGACTGACCACTTGAAAACTCAAATAATTGTACAATAAGATCGATAAATAATAAATAGAAAATCGAAATCGTGTACCTTCAAATAAAACTGTTTATATTGCGTGGCAGTACAATTACTTAGTGTCTACGGAAATAATCCAGATTGATAAATTCATTACGGTACCGAAAACACCTGAATATGAGAGCATGAACACAGACCTACAAATTCACGATTTCTTCCACACAGTTAAATCCTTTAAATTTATTTACGTATGAATAAAAAGTACACAATATCTCACTTATCTCTCAAGCAATTACAAAACAATAAACGACTTTTATTTAGTTTTATCGTAAATTGTAGTCGGCTTCAGCTACGAAGGTGGCCCAGTTTTCAGCCGTTCTGCGCATTCCCCTCCATTACGGTAATGACAGCCAATAATGTTCATTCTGTAGGCGCGTGGCTGGCCGCTACTTACGCAGTGCTTCTCCCGCAGGTTCCACTGTTGGCACTCGGCCGTAGCTCCTCCAAAATGCTCAAATGTTTGTAGAGCTTATGGGACCTAAGTAAGGGGTCATCAGTCCCTAAACTTACAAACTACTTATGAACTAGCTTATACTAAAGACGGTACAAACATCCATGCCCGAGGGGATATTCGACCCCCGACCGCAGCGGCCGTGCAGACCGTGACTGGCACGCCGCAGAGCGCTCGTCTACTGCGGCCGACGTAGCTCCTCCCGTCCACGCTTCACCTATCGCACCGTCTATATGCGCGGAAGCGCCTTCTTATATGACCCTAGGTATAGTGACAAAAAAAGGAAAAAGAAACAATCAAAAGGAAGCATAACCCAATAAGTCAATTTACGCTATTTTAATTACAGGGATTTTGCTTTTTTAACTCATTGTTACCTGCTGTCTGTAAGTGAAAGTTAATTATTCTTATGTTGAGATTCTACCCTCCCACCTCTCTCTCCCCATTTCTCTCTCTCTCTCTCTCTTTCTCTCTGTCCTTCTCCCCCTCCTTCTCTCTTTCTTTCTCTCTTTGTCTCTGTCTTTCTCTCCTTTCTCTCTCTCTCTCATTTTTCTTTCTCTCTCTCTCTCTTTCTCTCACTTTCATTTTTGTCAGACTGTTTGGAGGGGGGACCACGTGCCGCTTTGCCCCCCTTCTCTCTCTCTCTCTCTCTCTCTCTCTCTCTCTCTCTCTTTGTTTCTCTCTCTCATTTTTTGTCAGGCTGTGAGGGGGGGGGGGGCACGTGTCGCCGTACCCCCTCTCTCCTGCTTTCTCTCTCTCATTCTTTCTCTGTATTTCTTTGCCTCTTATATTTATTTTTGTCAGGCAGTCCTGAGGGGGGGAGACGTGGCGCTGTGCTCCACCCTCCTCTATCTCCCTTTCTCTCTATCTCCCTTTCTCCCTCTCTCTCCGTTTTTCTCTCTCTCTCTACCTCTCTCTCTGTCTGTCTTTCTCTCTCTCTCTCTCTCTCTCTCTCTCTCTCTCTTTCTATCTGTGTCTTTCTCTCCCCTTCTCTCTCTTTCTCTGTCTCTCTCTATTTTTTATCAGGCTCTCTGGGAGGGGTGGTAGTGCACATGCCCCTGTGCTCCCCACCCCACTCCAAAGTCCGCCCTGGTGCGAGACCCATCAAAATTCGTTATTTGCACTTCTAATGCTCGCTTGTAGTTTGCTACAGTTACAAATGTTGTTTTCCAAAAGTGAACCTATAATCTGTCCTGTCTGCATGATGCTGAGTGTTTCTTCGTCTCGGTCTCTAGGTATGCGGGCAGAATACTGCGCAGCCGAACGGCGCCCGACGCCCGCTAGACATCGACCAGCTCTGACCTCTTGGCCCCATTCCAGTTCACGGCTGTGGCGCGAGCTCACGTGTGATTGACGTTTCTACGCGCGTGCCTGGAATTGTGTCTCTGCGAGTTGTCACAACTCTATACCGTGCTGGCTTTTCACCTCTGCGAGCCGAGTTACGAATCTCACACGTCCTCTATGTCACATAGGTAATGGCGAAAAGGTATTCGTCATAAGGCAAGCAGGTGACTATATAAAGTACAGTGCGAATTATGTAACTTGAGTAAGCCCGACAGGTTGTACAAATGGAATGGAAATTTCGGAACACCTTACCTTTGCAAATTCGATTCGTCATGCAGTTAGTGTTTGACCCATTCATAGACCATTTAAGAAATAGTATCGGACAAATTATTTTACTGGCGCAGAGGAAAATATTTAAATAAATATCTACGTGACGCCAACAGTGACATTATCTTTCAGAGGTGAGTATCTTCGCGGGTCTGCAGCAGAACAATGTCGTCATTTTGACACTATTTCAGCAGACTAACTGGCTGACACCTTCAGGTGAGTAAGCCGAACGCACTGACTCCGCAGAAACTCACATTTACCGAACTATACGAGGTATTCAGGTTCGGTGTGTGGACCATCATCGTCATACGTATGGGACAGGTACCCAGATATGTGAGTGGCTCAAAGATCACTCAACTGATAGGACCTAGTACATCGTTCCAGGATGCCGAGTGTTTATCAGTGACTAGGGTATCGTCTGGGGTGCCCCAGGGAAGTGTGATAGGACCGCTATTATTTTCTACCAATATAAATGTAATGCACAGAGTGAGTTGCAATCTGCAGTTTTTTGCTGATGATGGTATGGTGTACAAGAGGGTGTCGTCATTAATGACTGTGGTAGGACGCACGAAGACTTGGGCCTAATTTCTAGGTAGTTTGACGAACGGAAACTAGCACTAAATGTAGAAAAATTTAAGGTGATGCAGATGAACAGGAGAAACAATCGCGTAGTGTTCTAATACGGCATTAGCAGTGTGCTGCTTGACAGAGTCGCGTCAATTAAATACCTAGGCGTAACGCTGCACAGCGATGTGAAATGGAACGAGAATATAAGTACAATCGTGGGGAAGGCAAATATTCGACTTCGCTTTATTGGGACAATTTTTGGTAAGATGTGATTCGTCCGTCAAACTCATGTACGACCCCGTCTTCAGTATTGCTCAAGTGTTTGAGATCCCCACCAGATCGGTTTAAAGGAGCACATGAGCCAGTTCAAAGACGGACGGCGAAGTTTGTAACTGCAAGATTCGATCAATTTGCGAGTGTTACTGAAATGTCTCGGGAACCCAAACGAGATCCGCTTGAGGAAAGGTGACATTCTTTACGAGAAACAAATATTTGTTAAGCTTAAGGGACTTGACTCTGGGGTCATCAGTCGTTTAACTTACAAACTACTTATGAAATACCTTATACTAAAGACAAACATCCATGCCCGAGGGAGGATTCGATCTCCCGAGGGAAACGGCCTCGCACATCGGCGCGTAACGCCTAAATGCGCTCGGCTACTCCGCCGCGGCGAGAAACAATGTTGAAGACACTTTGACGGCTAGAATTTGAATCGTACTGCAGAAATATTCTACTGCCGCTTACCTACATTTATTATAAAGACCACGAGGATACGATTAGAAAGATTATGTGTGATTGTGTGTGAGTGTGGAACAGGAAAGCAAGTAACCAGTAGTGGCACCTTTGGGTGAATTGCAGAGTATGTATAGAGATGTAGATGTAGAACCAGAAAACTCAGATGTTGCAGCACATGGGCACAAGGGACACAAGATGTTATACGAGGTATGTCCAGAAAAAGTTATTTTTGGTTGTATAAAAGAAACGTGTACAGTGCGAGGGTGAAGGTCGGGGTGAGAGTTTAAATAGGGAAAGATTATTTTTTAAAACTCACAACCACCAACTGCGAACCATATTCCTAAACATGCGAAAACACTGGAACTGTGATTGCCACTGTTTGACTCGTTTTCTAGGGGATGATATCACAAGTTCGCAGCTTTCTTTCCCTGCATGACTAACAAAAAAATTCATAATAAAGTCAAGTTCATGAGAGAAAAAGGTGTACTAATTACTATTTTTGAAAACACGTGAAAGTTCACTTTATGTTGTTTATTACACCGTATTAAAACCCTGTGGCTGATACGTCTGTACGTCGACACATTTATCAAATAAAGTTATAGCTCGTGAGCCCCCAGACAAAATGAATATTTGTCGCAAATTGTTTTCACACCATGTGCCTGCCTCGAACACCGTTTATGTTCATGCCTATGCGATGACACGTGTTACATTAACAAAACACAGTCACTTTAATTTAGTGCGATGCACACCTTGTTCCACCGGCTAAATATTCACAACACACTGTAGCAGTCGATTCAACTTTGTGCAGTCTACGACGAGCAACCACACATGGCGATTGCCACACACAAATCTAAAGTCACCACCTCGAGATCCACATGCCGACTAATGCAGAGCGACGCCGCCCGGCCAGATCTCCACGTGCTCCCGAGTCCTCACTTCCTGCCCTCGCGCGCGCGCGCGCGCCAAAAGCTCAACTGCCGGTGTTGTTTCACCTATGTCATCAACTTCCCCATGTGAGCTGTTCTAACCGATTTGCCAACGTACAGCGCTCAGCCAATACATTTCTAAAACTTTACTTAAAATCAAAATAATTACACTACACATTAAATAAATGTCTTTTAGGTTTTTATATTGCTATAAACATCCTTTGTACTATTTATTATAATCGTGCAATTTCTTATATCACAGATGAGTGATTTAACTGAATATTTCAAGATAAAATACACAAGATTAATTGAAAATAAAATGAGAAATAGTTAATATATTATTTTAATAAACAAACATTGCCATGCAAGTTGTCTCACTGTCTTGTATTCATTGGTAATTTATTACTTTTCATTGTCAATTAAACATATTACGCCAGATGTGACTATTTCTGCTAATGTATTGTTTATTTGTCAACAGGCTATTTTGTAATGAGGGCCTTAAAGGTTCCTAACTGCATCGTATTACTTCAAATGCCAGTAGTATTAGAATATTTTATTTCACGCTGTGCACTGCACTGTGCCTGGCACTCGCCATTGTCCCTCTCTCCCCTCACTGGGAACGAAATGGAAAATCCTAAGCTGGAACAAGCTACCAACGTCGGCCTGCTCGCTGGCCTCCCGTCAGCTACAAGCACACAGCAAATCTCAACGTGGAGAATTTCTACCTTTGGCCTAACTATAAATGTTGTCACCCAACATTGCTACCATAGTTAATAAGATTAAAACTGTGTAACATTTAGTGCATTATCATGGTCAATGTTTGCAGTGAAATTCATACTGTTTAATTATCAAATGCTATTAATTACCAATATTTCTATCGGGCGGTAATCTCACAACAGATACAGAAAATAATATTCATGGAATGTATGACATTAACAAGGAATAGATAAATTTAAAAATGATCTAATTAGTGGTGTCTGTGTGGAGACAGGAAATAGTGATCATGATATCGTCAATGCGTCGATGGTGACCAAAGTTCATAAACCAATTAAGAAGGCTAGGAGCGTGTTTTTGTTGGGAAGAGCCGATAAGCAAATGTTAGAATCGCACTTAGAAAATGAATGAGCATCGTTTAATTTCGGGACTATGGATGTAGAGAAATTGAGGACTAAATTTAAGTGCATTGTAAATAAAGGGATAGAGAAATATCTCCCAGTAAAGACTATTAAGGATGGAAAAGATTCACTGTGGTATAATAATAATGTTAGAAAGCTGCTGAGAAAGCAAAGACTGTTGCACTCTCCATTCAAAAAAGAACACGCAAATGATGACAGGCAAAAGTTAGTACAGATTCGTGCGTCCATAAAAAGATTGATGCGCGAAGCATACAATAATTACCATAGCCATACCTTACCAAAAGATCTTTCCAAGAACCCGAAAAAATTCTGGTCCTATGTAAAATCGATAAGCGGGTCAAAATCCATTGTCCAGTCACTCGTTGATCATTCCGTGGCAGTAATAGAAGAAAGCAAACGGAAAGCTGAAGTTCTAAATTTAACCTTTAAGAAATCTTTCACGCAGGAGGACCGCATAAATGTACCATAATTTGATCAACCTACTAATGCCGGCCGCGGTGGCCAAGGGGACTGAGGCGCTTCAGTCACGGTCTGCACGGCCACTGCGGTCGGGGGTTCGAATCTCCCCTCGGGCATGGATATTTGTGCCGTCCTTAGTTGTGGGTAGTTCATAAGTAGTTTGTAAGTTTAGGGGCTGATGACCCCGTAGTTAAGTCCCTTAAGCTTAACAAACATTTGAATTTGAACCTACTAATTCCGAAATGGAGGACATAGTAATAGGTGTTCCCGGTGTAGAGAAGGAGCTGAGAGAGCTAAATACGAAAAACTCTGCTGGTCCGGATGGAATACCAGTTCGGTTTTACAAAGAGTATTCTGTGGCATTGGCTCCCTACTTAGCTTGCATTTATCGCGAATCTTTAATTCAGCGCAAAGTTCCCAGTGATTGGAAAAAAGCGCAGGTGACTCCCCTTCATAAGAAATGAAAGAGAATTGACCCACAAAATTACAGGCCAATATCGTTGACATCAGTTTCATGTAGAATTTTGGAGCATATTCTCAGTTCGAATATAGCAAATTTCCTTGAAACGGAAAAGTTCCTTTCCATGAATCAGCACGGGTTTAGGAAACATCGTTCATGTGAAACACAGCTTTCCCTTTTCTCACATGACATCTTGCGAGCCATGGATGAAGGGTAACAGGCGAATTGTGTTTTTCTCCACTTCAAAAAGACGTTCGAAGCGGTGCCACACTGCAGACCGCTAACGAAGATACTAGCTAATGGAATAGGTTCACAGGTTTGTGACTGGATGAAAGACTTCTTAAGTAATAGAACGCGGTACATTGTTCTCGACAGCGAGTGTTCATCAGAGACGAGTGTATCGTCACGCGTGCCCCAGGGGAGTGTGTTAGGACCACTATTATTTTCTATCTATATAAATGATTTGATGGACAGAGTAAGTTGTAATTTGCGGCTGTTTACTGATGATGCTGTGGTGTATGCGAGGGTGTCGTCTTTAACTCACTGTAATAGCATACAGAATGACTTAGACAAACTTCCTAGTTGGTACGAAGAATGGCAGCTAGCTCTCTATGTAGAAAAATGTAAGGTGATGCGCATGAATAGGAAAAACAATCCCAATCGAATACAGCATTATAGTGAGCTTCTTGATGCTGTCGCGTCGTTCAAGTATCTCGGCGTAACATTGCAGAGCGATATGAAATGGAATGAACATGTAAGGACAGTTGTGAGTAAGGCGAATAGCCGACTTCGGTTTATTGGGAGAATTTTGGGAAGATGTGCTTCATCTGTAAAGGAGACCGCGTATAAAACGCTTGTACGACCACGTCTTGAGTATTGCTCAAGTGTTGGGAACCCGCAGCAGATCAGTTTAAAGGAAGACACAGGAAGCAGTTCAGAGGCGAGCAGCTAGGTTTGTTACTGGTAGGTTCGCGCAATGCGCGAGTGTCAAGAAAATGCTCCGGCAACTCAATTGGGGATCGCTGGAGGAAAGACGACGTTCTTTTTGTGAATTTCTGTTGAGGAAATTTAGAGGGCCGGAATTTGAAGCTGAGTGTAGTACGATCTTGCTGCCGCCTACTTACATTTCGCGTAGTGATCACAAAGACAGGATAAGAGAAATTAGGGCTCGTACGGATGCATGTACGCATTCTTTTTTTCCTCGTTCTATTTGGTAGTGGAATAGGAAAAGAAATTCCTAGTAGTGGTACAGTGTACCCTCCGCCACCCACCTTACGGTGGATTGCGGAGCACAGATGTAGATGTAGAAAAGTGCGCACCCATCCGGGATCGAACACGCGTCTCATGCTTTCCAGGCTTTTGTGCTGACCCCTACACCACTTGGGACACAGCGATCACCACACCTGCACGGAATTATCCAAGTACGCATCCTGTGAGATACAAATTCGCAGTTAATGTATATGAATAAACTAGCTTATATGCCCGTGCTTCTAAACGGTTGTTAAAGAGGGACCTGCGTATGTCATGGTTCTTTGAATTCCGGACGTAGGTCAGCATAGACACAATCCTTGCTGGAATCGCTCTGTCAATGAACTCAGTTCTCCTAGCCAGGATGTCAAATTTAAGTAGAAGTCATTGTCGAAAACGATGAATGTTCATAAAGTTTTTCATACAAAAAGTGAAATTAATTTAAGCCCGCACTCCGGAACGATGTAAAGTGAATGTTAGGTTGTGTTCATGAAGTTAAGAATGTCTGGCGTAAACTTCTGAAAACACGTCTATCGTTGAGATGAATAATACTAATACTAATAACAGCGCCATGTGTTGGTCCTATGGTGTAGTACTGAACTGTTTATCTCTCATAGGAAGTGAATGCTAAACTATTAGTATGTTGCAGTATTGCACTGGGGACAATGTAGTTATTCTGTATGCAGTGCACCATACTATCGAAAACTTGACGAATGCTGAAACTCTGATAATTCAATCAACAGAGCAGTTCCAGTCTATTTAAATAAGACGTCATAGTGGTGTCAATGTGCAATAAAGTAAGTATGGGTAAGGAATGTCTAGAGTTTCCATTAAATATAGCATTTCCAGTGAATTGTCTTGACTGTGTTAGCAGCATCGGCCACTCTTTCAGCTAATGCATGTCCCCACGTCCTTCAGTGATTACTTCGTTAAGCACGAAGTTGAAATCGACCTTGTGTAATAGAAGTATATATTCCGAAGTCGGATTATAAGTACAACAAAGCAAGTAATTACAAATTTAAATCACAATAGTGTACCGAACAATTATGAAAGCAGATAGGTTTCTGATGAGTTTGTCGCTCGCGTGTGTATATTACCTACCTCTAGTGGCAGGCACAGAGCAGAAATATCTCTGGAGTGAACATTCAGATGTGCAGAACAGATTTTGTGTTCTCAACGTTAAGGTGAAAATGGCACGTGATATTGGGGAATATACACTAATCGCTAAATTTATCTTGTTCCTTTTTTGTTCTGTTAAAAGGGGTGTAAATGGCCCATTTAGCGATGCTTCCTCAACTTTCTTATAGCTTCTGTGACACATTTATTTAGATATTATTTCATCTAATGTGGTTGCTCTGCGAAAAGGAGGTGGGGCTTCTTTGCAGACAATGCGCTACAAGCCATTCGTAACAGAAAATAAATGTATGGAAATAGTAGATTTGTCCCAATATCACGTGGTAATTCCAGCTTAATGTTGAGAAGATGCACAGAACGCAATGCTCACGCCATAGTTATTTATACTCTATGTACAATTTAGTGGCTATACCCGTCGAAAGATGCACTTCTTTTCCTTCCATGACATTGCAAAGCATATGGGAGACAGCTAGACAGAAAAAAAATTTGTGTTCCACCTGTGTTAAATTTTACTTTCAGTGGCAGCGATTTAGTTTGCTATCGCTACCAACGAACTATTCGCTTTAGGAGGAAGATTAATTTACTGACCAGAACAGCATAAATTACTTATTTCATCGTGAACATGAAGAAATATTTTCCTCATTTTACGTGACTGATTTTTGAAAAAGCATTCAGTGGCCATTGTACCCATTCTTTTAGTGTATTACACCATTTTTATGGGAATGAAAAGTATGTAGCAACGCCATAATTAGTTACTTGGTGTACTAAGTAACTAACGTCGCCTCACTTTTTCGTTTCTTGTACTATGGAGTTTTCCATGCAGTCCTTTACATAACGCTCTCAAAATGTGACGAGGATACACCGAAATCAAAAAGGGTAGTAAATAAATTCGATTCTCCTAGCAAAGAATTCTTATGCAAATGAGAGCATCGATAGACGAGAAAGAATGTCGTTCTATTTTAAATTCAAATGTTCCCTGTCACAAGAAGCAAACATATGTCGTTAAGCTGTGAATATACAAAGTGTAATCAGCAACTTGCAGTTCAATGTTAGTTCGTAAATGTAGAGATAAGATTGCGGCTCTTAATTCAAAATACTTCTGTTACTGAGGGAATACGCACACTCGATCATGTATTGTTTCTTTGCAGCACTACAAAAGCAACAATTCTTAGTAAATGAATGTTTTTGTTTCGTACTTGGGTTAAATATTACTTGGAGTGGCTGCGGTTTCTTATGTTCACGTTGGCAACGAAGTATTCGCTTTAGGGAGATCATTAATTTACTGATCGGAACAACATTAAATAAATAATTAATTATCAATACAACGAATTATTCCCCCCATTGTACGTGACTGATTTTTCAAAAAGGATTCAACGGCCAACATCAATACAGTACATCGGTGCCGTAAGGAAAGTCGTAGCCCTTGTTTCAGTGTATTACACCTTAGTTTTGTGAATAAAAAATGCAGTATCGACAAAGATCTTTGGTGTATGTATACTATGTAAGTAAGAGCGCCTCTAGCGGATCTTTGCTATACTACGCTGCAATTCAAGATAGCACACACCAGAAACTACAAATTATGATATCTTTTCTTCTCCTGATTCTATTTTGATTAAAAGAAGCTATAAGTTGACCTATGAAACCCCATGAATGTTCGTATAGTACTCTTGGAGATTTTCTGTGCAACACCATACATATAAGCATAGTATATTTTGTGTCCCAACCTCGTCGTCGCTTTTGTGTCTCGTTTCCGCCGGTTGGGAGGTGTCGGTAGCCGAGTGGAGAGAGACCGACACAGGAATAAAGGATGCACGCGTGTGCAGGTACGGAGGTGACCAGCCAGTGGGACAGCAGAAACTAGAAACTTTACACTAAATTAGAACAATATATATATTTCTAATACGTTCTAATACTTAGCTTTTACAAAGTTCATTACTGCAGAATGCTGATACATAGTGGAAGTACATAGAGGCCTGCCTACTGAGGAGTCCTAGTGCCTATCCGATAGCCAAGTCTTAACTGGTGCCTATCTGATTCCGAAGTGTTAACTGGTTCCTATTTCAGTCCCAAGTGCATGATGCCGTTCAGTGGTGGCCACGAGCGGAGTTGCAGCAGAGGGCGCTCGTGGCTGACGTCGTAAGAACGCCGCGCCGTGCGTGCATGGCGGCGCGCGGCGTAAGTACGTGGCGCACACTTCATACTTGTGCGACACCAAAGTATAGAAATAAAAAAGTTACGATATCTCTCCTTCCTCTGATCCGATATTGATGAAATGAAGCCTATGTTACTCTCCATACTAATCTCAATTTACCTGTGGAAAACCATGAAAGTTCGTGTAGTACTTTTGGAGATTAAAACAAAAAAAGTAAAGCGTCAACAATCCGAATATTTGTTTGAACACCACAGTGCTTTACTAGGCATGGTCCTGTTTGGAGTTGGTATGCCGTTGCCTTCCTCCGACCTTCGAACTGACTTACCCAGCTAGTTATAGGGGGACCAACAGTTTAACGTGGGTTCCGAACCAGGGTGCTACTCGGTATTTTTCACCTGAGCAATACTTCCAGAGGTGAAAGAAGTGGAAAGTGACAGATCAAAATACCAGCACCTGCCGGGGATCGAACCCGCGACCTTTGTATTTGTAGTCTGACACTGTTTTTGCCACCAGTATTTCTCACGCGAATAGTTCATAGAAGCATTTGCGAATTTTTGGTTTGGCGCAATTGAGCCACCAAGTTAAAACAGAGGAGTAGCCGTTGCATTTAGGCGCGCATTCCTCCCAGGTCTTACGGAAAGCTTTTCGACATTCTGGATCGTCTAAATGTGAAACGTTAAATTTCCATTGACCTCTGCCTCTATAGGTTTCCTGTCTCTTCATATTGAGGGTACAAATGTAAGCCGCGTGATCGGAGAAGCTCGTCGGCCATATTTCGCTCTGTAGAATGTGCCTCTGGAGGTTGTTCGACACATAAATCCTGTCAATCCTGCTTGCTGAATGGTTTGTGACATATGTAAAACCAGGCAGGAGGCCATGAATATGCTCCCAAATATCGACTAAAAATAATTCCTTGATCAGCTGCTCTAATTCCACCGACTTATTGCAATTAGGAGTTTGGTCTTTGGGGTGGATAACGCAATTAAAATCTCTGCCAATATAATATCATAAGACCGTGCATTAAAAAGAGGAACAATTTCAGTTTTAAAAAATTCAGCTCTCCAGCGCCTGTTACGTGTGCCAGACGGTGCATATACGTTTATCAGCCGCGTGCCGTTAACAGTGGCTGCGAGACCTCTACTATCGGGGAGTCTGACCACATCTTGAAGGATGACGCCTTCTTTAGCTACGATAGCAGTTCCCAATTCCGGACCATTTCCTGGATTATTTGTAGCATTATAGCCTGGTATTCCCTCCAAATTAATGTCAGTCACCTCTTGTAGCATCGCGATATCTATGTCTGCGGCGTATAAGAAATCTTGGACGAATTTTAATTTCATAGCACTGCGTATCTTATTCATGTTTACTGTGGCGATTCTATATGATTGTATGTCGGTTATCTTTAATAGAAGTCATTAGTAGGAAAACATTCCGTCACTTCGTTCTTCTTCGTATTCCGGTTAGTCTTGGTCGTATTTACTGCCGCAACCCGAATGTTCTGTGAATTTTGTGCCGTGGTCCTGTTGTCCGTTGAGATATCCGTCATGTGTGTGTCCATGTCTTCTTGCTATTCTACTGTCCAGTCCGTTGCTAACGGAATCACGTTTGATACTTGAGTATCGTTAGCCCGTTTCTGAGGTCCTCTCTTTGCATAAATTACAACTGTCTCCGATGCCTTACTGGGCGCTTCTTTGTCGCCAGTCTCTGTGGAAGATGTCCTGTTTTGACTCAGTGGCTGACCCGACAGATTGGTGGGTAAAGTTTCATCAATGTGCTTGGATTCCTCAGGTGGTAGCGGTGTTGCTTCCGCTGCTTTTTGATGTACAATCCTCCGCTTCTTGTTCTTCCTCTTTGGTGATGAGGTTTGCGAACTGCATTCACTTTCGTCACTGATATGTTGTAGTTCACGATGATGTACCTCATCAACAGATCTCTGGGTGTCAATTACCTCCGCCGGAGTGGCGAGAGGAAGATTGCGTTTTTCTGTTTCGTGACTAGCACCAAGTGGTGGGATTGTCTCTTCATTTATTTCCATTGGAGAATCTTCAGCTATCGGGTTGTCATCTTGCACTTCAGTCACTTGTGGCAGCAAATTGTCGCTACCACGATCACGGGTTACTGCGGCATACGATAGAGGCAGGATTGTCACCGCAGATGTCTTTTCAGGTTCGCTTCGTGGTATCTGTGCCACTCGTCTCTGAATGCACTGGGCACGCACGTGACCTGTAGAGTTACAGGTATCGCACGTCTTAGGTTGATCATCGTAAATCACTATAGCTCTGTGTCCGCATACAGTAATGTAGGACGGTATGTGTCTGTGCAGATCAATTCTGACTTGCCTAATACCGTTTAGTACAGGATACTTCCGGGCACTGGACCATTTCTCCGCGAAGTTGCTTAAGACTTTCCCACATGGGGCCAAGGCTGCGTCTATTCGGTCTGCTGGAACTTCGAATGGCAGTTCGAAAATTCGAATAGTGCGAATCCCGAAACCAGCGTGAGTTATGGTAACATCACCTACGTTGCCATCGTTGTGGTTGAACTTGAGTGACCCTCCAGTAGATGCAATGATTTTTTCACAATTATCGGGTGATTTTAATTTCAGAAACACGACCGCGCTGACAATCGAAAAAGAAATTTCTATAACATGATCCATTGGTATCTTCACCACGGTTTCCAACCAGTCTTCAAATTCATATGATTTCGGTTTCGCAAAAGATCGTTCAAAGGTAAACTTCAAGGTGTCTTGTCGGTTAACTTCAGCCATTACTTCATGTTCACGTATACAGTAGAGTGACGAACACCGCGAGTGACGCTGTAAGCTCGCGACTTACCGCACCGATGTAAACAAAGCCGGCCGCAGCGCGCTGCACACACCAGATCTGGACGCTTTCGCTGCCGCTGGCAGACTATACACTCAACCACTGTGTAACCGAGGCGCACATGATTACCTTCAACAAATAGACATACAGGATGGCTTTTAAACAAATGATTAAATTATGATGTCTTTATTTTGTCCGATCCGATTTTAATTATTGAAGCCTTTATGTAACCGTACGATAAGCGCAAGTTAGGTGTGAAAACCCCATGAAAATTCGTCAAGTAGTTTCGGAGATAAACTTGTTCGAAGAGACAGAGAGACATGACGGCCGTAAATTAAAAAAAAAAAAAAAAAAAAAAAAAAAAAAAAAAAAAAAAAAAAAAAAAAAATCAATTCACGATAAATCTGTCCTTGGTGGTCAATACTTTCAACTATGATTACGAGTTGAAAGAACATGTTACCACATGGCTGAATACACAGGCCGCAAACTTCTATGTAGAATGTATATAAAACTTATGCTACGCTATAACAAGTGCCTACAAAGTTTCGGAAGCTATTTATTAAAGTAGTTTAACAGTTGGAGATATCTGACAATAAATATTTTTCTGTATGTGTACACATTTGGTTTATATAACCATACGGAACATACTTTGTGGACATACCTCGTATAATGGCACAGAAA
Organism: Locusta migratoria; assembly: GCA_026315105.1. NCBI lineage: Eukaryota > Metazoa > Arthropoda > Insecta > Orthoptera > Acrididae > Locusta > Locusta migratoria. The sequence continues at coordinate 223,750,083 of CM048751.1, read as the reverse complement.
TAATTGCCCCTGCCTCTCGGTACAAGGAATGTGTTCATAAGAATCTATGGAACTTCGTATGTCCGACAATATTATTAATATGTATAAGAGTTTCTGTCTTTAAGTAAAACGTGGAACCCAATATTATCTGATATTAAACAGCAATGATTTCGACCTGCCGTTTCTTTTAAATAGTCCATGTTTCGACTGATCGTTTTTGCCGTTTTTCTTCGCGAGTGCGCTTCTAGTTCATTTGCCGCGGCGGAGTGGCCGAGCGCTTTCAGGCGCTATTCTCCGATGCGCCGGGCGATTCACCATCGGGGGTTCGATTCCGCAGTTAAGTCCCATTAAAAAAAGTTCCATTGCACCTAGAGTCTTTAGTACAAGTTAGTTTATAATTAGTTTGTAAGTTTAGGGACTGATGACACCGCAGTCAAGTCTCATAAAAGAAAATTCCATTGCGCCTACAGGTAGTCTACTTTGGTTTCGTGCACGCGAGGTGGGCCGTCATTGGTGTTTAAATGGGCCGTCGTTTCTGTCATAAGAAATTAAATTTTCGGCGAGTCAGTTCGTTGGGCTTTCTCACCTGTAGATGGCAGCCAGTTGTTCTGATTAAATATTGTACCAAGATGACGACAAACTGCAGACCCGTGAAGAATCAGTTACTACGCCGGAAAAGTCTACTTCACCTCATTATCTTTTACTACTACATTCTATGTCATTACTTCGCATTGACCACTTTACACATACAGTGGTAGTTGGTGTCAGCATCTTGAACGTTCTCAGGATATTTTCGCCATGAGCCTTCGTAAAAAGCGAAGCCACTACTTTACCACAAGCAACGAGATTTTAAATACACGAAAGAGATAAGAGTAATTCATCTCAGATTATGACTAGAGTCGTTGCAGTTACATTCAATAAACCATTTTTATACAGAATGTCAGTTTTACAATTAATGGTGTGGTGTCTAGTATTTCGGATATGTTTGTTGTACGACGGGGTTGGCGATAAGAGTTGGATAGAGAGATTGATAAAAGTTATTGGAATGTTATATAATCTATCTGTCTCATTAAAACTTAAAGGGTTACCACCGCACTCGTGCCAACGTCGCAAGATTTAATTACGTAGTACTGCAGGTGAGGCCCTTAGAACTACATGCATCGTCAGAGCTTGCAGTTAACATTTCGTTCACTAACCTTGCTTCCTTTTTTCCGTTGTTGTCCCCAAGCAGAAACAGAGCACAGCTATCCTGAAGTGCAGTGTTGTGGAACCTTTAAAAGTATGGCCACTTTTCAAATCAGGAAAGAATGCCAGTTGGTCCAAATTATTTATTTATATATCGTGAAACAACAAGCGGCATATGTAATACTGTCTATGATCCTAGTTACTTGAATTTTGATCTTAATAGTTGAAAAATAAGAAGTTTGAACTGCCTGACAGACTATTTTAAAAGCGCGGCTGTCACAGGTCTTAACGCGAGAGCCGTCTGTGCTGGACTGCCTGCAACTCGGCAGTGCTGGTCCCACGCAACAAAAATCTTGGCGCGAAGCGTAGTTTCTAGTAGGTCTACATTCAACTGTATTTGTTAACTAGAGCGTAATGACATAAATGAAACGTACGTACCATAATTAAGCATCATGTAAACACTTTAATTACACAAAGTTTATCTAGTATTTATAATGAAAATATTATAGAGGGGATGTCATACAGAAGTGGGGCAGCCAATCAGAATACGTCTAGGCAGTAATCCCGCAGTTTCTCACGGTAATGTGATATGTTACGCCATAAGTTATCTTTTTCCACCCATTCCACCTATGACGTGCTCTACTAGCTATGCAAGTTCGTAGCAACTCAATCCCTATGGCCATGAGCCATCCATCCTACAGTTGACATTAAGTTCCGTAATTTAACGAGATCGAAGTATTTCGACCGTCTCGAGGTGTTCACATATACTCAAAGGCAAAGCTATCTATCCAGGCACGCTTCTCTTCCAACCCAAATTCTCAACTTACAGCACACTACGATTGTAGTGTCCCCTGCCCATTCGGTACTCCGGCTTGTTGCTTATACTGTATTTACGCAAGGTACCGAGCTTTTGAATGCGTCCGCATTGAAACTGTCATTTCTTATTGTGGGTCAATTTACAGTTAAATAATTCCACAAACAGGCAATTTCACTTCAGACGCATTCCAATGCTCGATTCATTGCGGGCTGCGGGCAAGAGGAATCAATTGGCAGGAGGCTAGAAGCTGAGAATGTGGAAGGGAAGCGTGCCTGGATAGCCTAATTAGTTAAGGCGAACGATGGTCGAAAGCGGGAAATCCGAGTTCCAAGCCCGGTCCAGCAAAAAATTTCGAACTTCGCCGTTTAATTTATTTCAACGCCCCGAAACGGGCAGATGTACCAATATTTCGAATTTGTAGTACGTTAGGTGTCTGTTATTAAGTTATATTGATTTCCAACCATTCTTGACGCTGTGTAATCTAAATAATCCTGATCTCAGAGGTGTCCTGTGACTGACATTTTATTTCTTTCTTTTGAATCTCTAGCTTAAAATCGTCCCATTTCATTCTTTGACTGATGTCATCAAAGTATTATTTCATACGTCAGATGTGTAAATTTCGTTGCGTCGTACAGTGTGTGAACAAATTCTTGGACGTTACCTTCTGGTGTATTAAATATTAAATACTTTGAGTAACCGGACATCACCAGTTGGAATTTTTTGTGATCTCTCAAAGGCTTTTGACTGTGTAAATCATGGGATTCTTCTACGTATGCTTAAGTATTTTGGTACGAGTGGAACAGTGCACAAATGGTTTAAATCTTACTTAACTGGACTAGTGCAGAAAGTGGAATTAAGTAGTTCACATATATGGAAGAAACAATTAACTCCCACTTTCCAAAGTGGAATTCCACAAGTTTCGGTCTTAAGTACTATGCTGTTCTTAATATATATTAATTACTTGCCATTCTACATTCACGAAGATGCTAAGTTAGTCCCTTTTTGCTGATGATACAAGAATAGCTATCACGCCTGACAAACAGGAATTAACTGATGAAATTGTGAATGATATCTTTCAGAAAATTAAGTGGATCTCTACAAATGGACGCTCATTAAAGTTTGATAAAACCCAGTATATACAGTTTCATACAGTAAATGGCATGACACTATTATTACATTTAGACTTTGAAGATAATTATGTAGCTAAGGTAGAATATTCAAACTTTTTGGGTGTTTGCATTTACGAGGGATTGCATTGGAAGGAACATATTGAAGATGTGATTCATTGCACAAAAGCGTGTAATCAGAATAATTGCTGGAGCCCACACAAGATCATCCGGCAGACATTTATTTAAGGATCTAGGGCGATTAAAATTGCTACACCAAGAAGAAATGCGGATGATAAACGGGTATTCATTGGACAAATACATTATATCAGAACTGAGATGTGATAACATTTTCACGCAATTTGGGTGCATAGATCCTGAGAAATCAGTACCCAGATCAACCAACTCTGGCCGTAATAACGGCGTTGATACGCCTGGGAATTGAGTCAAATAGATCTTCGATGGCATGTGCAGGTACAGATGCCCATGCAGCTTCAACACGATACCACAGTTCATCAAGAGTAGTGACTGGCGTATTGTGACGAGCCAGTTGCTCAGCCACCTTTGACGAGACGTTTCCAATCTCTGAGAGAACTGTAGAGTGTGCTGGACATGGCAGCTGTCATACATTTTCCGTATCCAGAAAGGTCATGGAACATGCGGTTGTGCATTATCCTGCTGAAATGTAGGGTTTCGCAGGGATCGAATGAACGGCAGATCCACGGGTTGTGACACATCTGAAATGTAACGGCCACTGTTCAAACTGCCGTCGATGCGAACAAGAGGTGACCGAGACGTGTAACCAGGCCACCCCATACCATCCCGCCGGGTGGTACGCTAGTATGACGATGACGAATACACGCTTCCAATGTGCGTTTACCGCGATGTCGCCAAACACGGATGCAACCATCATGATGCTGTAAACCGAACGTGGATTCATCCGAAAAATGACGTTCTGCCATTCGTGCACCCAGGTTCGTCGCTGCATACACCATCGCAGGCGCTCCTGTCTGTGATGCTGCGTCAAGTGTAACCGCAGCCATGGTCTCCGACCTCATACTCCATGCTGCTGCAATCGTCCTTCATCTGTTGACTCAGGGATCGAGACGTGGCTGCACGATCCGTTACAGCCATGCGGATAAAATGCCTGTCATTTCGACTGCTAGTGATACGAGGCGGTTGGGATCTAACACGGCTCTCCTGAACCCACCAATTCCATATTCCGCTAACAGTCACTCGATCGCGACCAACGCTAGCAGCAATGTCGCGATACGATAAACCGCAATCGCGATAGGTTACAGTTCGACCTTCATCAAAGTCGGAAACGTGATGGTACGCATTTCTCCTCCTTACACGCGGTATCACAACAACGTTTCACCACCCAACTGCTGTTTGTGTATGAGAAATTTCCTGATGTCACCACGTTGTAGGTGTCGCCACCGGCGCCAACCTTGTGTGATTGAATCTGAAAAACTAATCATCTGAATATCACATCATCTTCTTCCTGTCGGTTAAATTTCTCGTCTGTGGTACGTCAATTTCGTAGTGCATCAATTTTAATGGCCAGGAGTATACTCATGACACTTTTTATTAACAAAACGACCCAAGTAATAGCCTGGTGAATAGCTACAACACTGGGAGAAAGGGTGATATTCACTATCTATGGTTAAAACTAACTTTGGCACCAAAGGGGGTTAAATATGCTGCCACAAAAGTCTTCGGTGACTTTCCAAGTATCGTTCAAAGTCTGTCAGAAGGCCAACTAGTATTTAAAAAGAAATTAAAGGAATTTCTGAATGGCGACTCCTACACTTAGGATGAATTTTTAGATAAAACTCAATATTAAGGAAATAACTAAAAAAATTAAACTAAAATAAAAAAATAATCCTTAAAGTATTGTTTGTCATGCATAGGCAATATTTACTAAACTAACACGTTCCACATCATTACGAAATGTCGTATTTATGATCTATGGAACAAGTATTAATCTAATCTAATCTAGTTTCGTTCTGGGACGGTCAACATGAAACATTCGCGAGATGTTCATCTCAGACACTTGCAAAGAGGCCACCTGAATTGTGCCAAGTGAGACGGAGCATTTGTGACGAAGACGGCTGCAGTGTTCACCATCTCACTAGCGACAGTATTCCTTGTAAAGATAGCGTACGCAAACCAAGGATAAACATGATTGCGACTGAAACATTATTAACTGAATTATCATATGACTCTAAAATGGCTGAAAGGTCGCCAACAATTATTCACAGGATGTTTTTGAATACATTTATTTTGCATAACGGGTTTCGGGCTCTGCCCATCTTCGGATGACCTGGTGAGAAATATACAAAAGGCATCTTATAATTTTTGTACAATACGTAAAAGTGATGAAGATATAATGGAAGTAACGCAATATACAAACCATGAAATAAATCTGTAGGGAATATGCCACAAATAAAGAAAAAGTAGAATGAGAAGCACCATCAAAACCGAAGTAGGAAGTGCCAAATACTATCATAGAACAATTTTATGATTACAAAGTGAAAATATAATAATGAAAGGCTCTTAATCAAAGGTTAGCTGGCATTAAAATGTAAGTATATATCTAAAATAATTTACATGCCAGGTTTACAGAGGTGCATCACATAAAGAGAAGACGCTATAGAATGCAAAATTCCTGTGAAAGAAATATACACGTTAGAACGAATTAAAAAGTTACATTATCGAGAATTACACAGAGTTAATTAAGAAGCAATATAAAAAGATTTGGCAATAAATAAAAAGCTAATGTCAATAAAGGAACATACATTCTCTGTATAGGCATTCGGTAACTCTTAATGTAGTTTTTCTTGAAGATATCAGATCAACAATTTATATGCCAGATTTACAAAGGTACATAAACGTAACAGGAAACTAAACATAGTTCATAATTTCTGTGTAACAAAAGTACAGGTTTGCACAAAAATAAAGGACTTGACTAGCTCTGTGTGTGTGTCTTGGATTATATTGCGTCTTTATGTTGTAATGCACCTCTGTAAAGCTGGTATGTTAATTGTTATTTTAGATATTTACTTATGTTTTAATGTCAACTATTCTTTGCTTAACAAATTTTTAATTATTTCATTTTCACTTTGTAATCTACATCTACGAAGATACCCTGCAAATCACATTTACGTGCCTGGCAGAGGGTTCATTAACCACTTGCATAACTTTTCTCTACCGTTCCATTCTCTAAAAACGCGCGGGAAGAAAGAACACCTAAATCGTTCCGTTTTCGATCTGATTTCTCTTATTTTATTGGGATGGTCATGTCTCCATAAGTAGGTGGGTGCTAGCAAAATATTTTCACATTCAGAAGTAAAAGTCGGTGGTTGAAACTTCGCAAACAGATCACGCCGCAATGAATAACGTCTTTCTTTTAATGATTTCCACCCCAATTCTTGCAACATTTCCGTGACGCTTTCCCCCCGTAACGTGATAAAACAAAACGAGCTGCCCTTCTCTGAATCTTCTCAATATCTTCCGTCAGTCCCAGCTGGTGAGGGTCCCACAAGGGGCAACAATACTCCAGGAGAAGACGCACAAGTGTGATGTAGGCAGTCTCTTTGGTGGAGCTGGTGCATCTCGAAGCGTTATGCCAATGAAACGTAACCTTTGATTCGCCTTCCCCACAATTTAAGACCTTAAGGTTTGACTGGTTTATCGCGTAATTGAAGTTCAGCAGATTTCTTTTAGTGGTCATGTGTATTACTTCACACTTTTCTTTATTTAGTGTCAATTGCCAATTTTCACACCAAGTAAAAATTTTGTCTAAATCGCTTTGCAGTTGCTTTTGATCCTCTGTTGACTTCACTAACCGATAAACGACAGCATCATCAGCGAACAGTCTAAGGGAGCTATCCAGATTGTCTCCTAAATCATTTATAAACACGAGGAAGAGTAGGGGATCTATAACGCATCCCTGTGGAACGCCAGATATCACTTCTGTTTTACTCGATGACTAACCGTCAATTACAACGAACTGTGACCTTTCTGATAGAAAATCGTGAATCCAATCGCACAATTGGGAAGATATTACATAAGCACGCAATTTCATTAAAAGCCGTTTGTGGTGTACAGTATCATAAAATCATAAAATTGTTCTGTGATTGTATTTGGCACTTTCGATGTTCTTGTAAAACCGTGTAGGGACACCCTCTAGTGGGCCAGTCACTCACCTTTTCAGTGTTCGCAGCGGCTCACCGCATTTAGTTTGTCACCATCCATAGGAAGAACTTCAGTTTGCACCTTACTTCAGTTTTAATGGTGATTCTCATTTACCTTCTTCTCTTTTTGTGGCATATTGCCTACATATCTATTTCATGGTTTGTATACTGTTAATTGAATTATACCTTTACCACTTTTTAACGTCACTTTTACATATTGTGCAATAATTGTAAGATGCCTTTTGTATATTTTTCTCCAGGTCATCCGAAGATGGGCAGAGCCAGAAATGAGTCATGCAAAATAAATATATTCAAAACCCTCTTGTGAATATGTGTTCGCGGCCTTTAAGCCTTTTTAGAGTCACATATAATGGAACAAGAGCTGACAGCTACCGTCCATCCTTAAGGATGATTGAGATCAGCCTACATAAAACTTCCACAGCAAAAGTGACGGAGGGACTGAACACTAACTCGTGTAATACTGTTTCGATAAAAATAGTACAGCAGAAGCATATCATTCATGGAAGGGCTACTTGCTAAAGTCTGAGGGACGGAACCTCTTTCCTTTATTAATATTTTTTTTATTTAACAATGTTTTGGTGGCATACAGACCTTAGTAGGGGTCAACAGAAGTAGTTGTTGATCGTTTCATATTCTTTAATACTGTCCAAACAAGATAAAAAGTGTATTACAACGCCTTTAACGAGTATTTCCGAACATTTACGAAGATGCACGATGTTTATAGCAAAACTCGGCTGCACGCCACTATCGACAGTCAAACCGCTCTCGAAGGAACCATGCTCTCAGTATCAGTCTTAAAGCTGTAATTGCTAATTTTAAAGTCAATAATCAGTCTTGTATTGTGGTGTCGCTAGCAATAAAGCTCCATAATTGGCATCCCTGATTTAATTTAAGCCAATTACCTACTCGTAATTAGTTACTATATTTAAGCTCTATTAACAGCACTTCCAGAATGCGAAGAGGCTGTTCTGGCTATGAAGTTAATCGCTCCTAATTGTGGCACGAGACGTATTGCCGAGGAGTTTGGAGTCAGCTAGACGAGTGTCATTCGCATTCTGCACCGGCTTAAATTCCACGCTCATCACCTTTCAATCCATCAGGTACTTGAAGGACGTGATTTCGAAAGTCGTATTGAATTTTGTCGGTTTGCTCTGCGACGCCTGCGAGATATGTGACTAGTCTGATTTTATATCTATTGGTTTAGTAGTAGTATTTAGAGTTTTCATATCATAGTTTGGACTTGCACATTTTATAGAAGCCAGGTAGCTGGATGGCAGTAGGCAAAGTAGCATGATGCTTTCGATGGAAGGAGAGGGAAAAATCATAACAGATAGCACAGATCAATAATGGACTGTGAGAAAGCACGGCAGTGTAGCATAGATGTGATGTGTTTGGCTGCCGCCTCCCCTTCTGGTGGTACCATTGGTATATTTCATTTATTAATATTTAAGAAAGTAAGCATTAGATAATAGCGTAATTTCAATGTAACACTTTTCTGTTGATAAGCTTTCATTTAAAACCATTTGGTACTTTGTTCGGTGTAATTTATATAAACAAAATACGAGCGACGAATCTAGAAAGTTCGTTTGGCGCCAAAAAGACAGAGGCAGCAACTAGCAGCCACACCTGGCCGAGCACAGTCCAACTGTTAACATGTAGCATCGTGTTTCATTACGGAGCGTTATAAAACTTGTACATTTATCATGATAGCACTAGTATTTATTGTGAAGCGACTATCGCTCAATGTACCGCTTAGATTTGTGGATTCCGCTGAGCGTTTTTTAACGTTGGAAGAATAGATTTGAAATCACTGGCATCCTGTGTTTTATTAAGAACTAGCTTAAACCCGCGGCTCCGCTCGCGTGATGGTTGATTATGATGGTTAACCTATCTTTCAGTAGTATGCTATGAGACTGGTTTTGAAGGATGAAATGATATACAATACCTTCCTTAGAAAATCATTTTAATCATCATTCAAATAAAAAGATAAAATTATGTGAAGTGCTTAATGATTTACAATAAATAATACATACATTATTCCTTATAGACTGTGTTGCAATATCTCAATACGTATGGTGAGAGTAATGTCCAAATTCATTTTAATTCCATTTTAGGGCATTCTGGTAAACTACGTTATTTGTAGTATTGTACTTGAGGTAATGCGCGAAACGTCAAATCGATTAAAAAAAAAAAAAAAAAAAAAAAAAAAAAAAAAAAAAAAAAAAAAAAAAAAAAAAAATTATAATAAAAGAAATTTCTTTTTTACTGCTTTATCTATTTATTCTTATATTTCCTTATTCGTATGCTTATCCTCACAGAGAAAATGCTGAAGACATTCTTGCACGCATAGACCAAAGATATGGTTTGTAGCATCACGTTTCGCTGTATAACCTCCTTGCTATAGAACCGCAAACGTCATCGCTAGCCTTCAGTCCGAATTTTTTTAATAATTTGACGACTTTCAACCACCATATCTTCCACCCCCTTATAGCTATCGGCATAGAACTGCAATTGTGTAGAACACGAGACTTCTGACAACAATTACACACATACCATTCGTTTGCGTTCTGTAGGTGTCGCTGCAGAGCGAACTATTAACACACACAGAGACACGTAGAATTTTATATACACCGATAACTTTCCATCCCAATATACACCACCCTTTTATCATTATCAACCCTCAAAGAGTAATTATTGTTCTGCATTTCGCGTTATATTCTTCAAATAAGGAAATATCTATCAGATCGCCTTAAAACCGTGCCTAAAACTCTGAGGTATAAATTAGTAAGTGTACAAATATTAAGTCTCTACGCCTTTTCGTTCGGACGTGATAAGCGTACACCGAACAGACATTCACTTTAATATATATAGATAAATAGATATCCGATTGCCATAAAACCGTGCCTAGAGCCTTCCCCGGGTAGACATTAGTAACTACATAAATTTTTAGCTCTTTATGTCTTGTGGTTCAGACGTGATAAACGTACACCGAACAGACATTCACATTTATAGATATAGACATCGTAGTTAGAGCCCTTAAATCATTTTCACGGCATTGTAGCTCCAGACATCAAGAATCTGTGACCTGTGTGCTGAAACTGCGTGGGACATAATCTACTTCGAGGTCTAAGATCAGTAATAAATAAATAAAGATTTTTTCGCCAGTCTAAAGAATTGGTGAAACCTACGGCCTCTCATGCAATACGCGTTACCTAGTGCAAATAGGACCATTAGTGCATACGTCCCTAGTAACACGAGTGAGGATAAATCGGGGTAAATTTATAAGGGGGTGGAAGATTGTGCTGAGGAACTCTTAGAAACTTTCCAACTAGACATTTTAACATCGTATATGAAGACTTGCTCTCGGCCAGTGAATTTTCTCCTCTCTTGATGAACTCTTTTATTTAATTAGAAGAGTCATTTAAAATAAATTTCCATTAGGAAAGTTGCAGATGATAATATATTTTTCAAACGTGTGCTGTTCACCGATGAAGGAACATTCACTAATCACGGTAATGTAAATTTACGTAACATGGGCTACTGGGCAGCTGAGTACCCACATTGGCTTCGTCAGGTACAGCACCAAGGGTCACGGTTCGTCTACGTGTGGTGAGGCATTGTAGGAAATTACATCGCAGGACCTTATTTCAGTACAAGAGTATTAAATGGAAATATGTATGGAGACTTTTTTTAGGAGCATTCTATCCGTTCTACTTGAGGAGGTACCTCTCAACGAGCGCCTGTATATGTGGTTCCAAGATGACGGCTGCCCAGCTAACTCCCACGTGTTGCAAGTCAAAAATGGAATGAGACATTTCCTGGCCGCTGAATTGGACGGAATGCTGCTATACAGTGGCCTGCAGGTCCCCCGATTTGACTCAACTGGATTTCTCTTTGTGGAGAACACTGAAAGACGCAATTCATCGCGAATCCCCAACAACGCCAGTTGATACGAGCCGTGGAATCGTCACAACTTGCTCCGCCGTATCATCCACATATCTTTCATGTGTAACTCATTCTCTTGAATGTCGATTACAAATGTGTCTTGCAGTCGAGAGTAAACCGTTAGAGCACACGCTTAAGTAAAAACCTATGTTTTGTTAAGAAAACTATTAATTGTGACGGTTATCTGTAGGTACAAGTGCATTATTAAAAGCTATGTGTCAATGACCAGTAACGTCCTTGAATTGTAATGTAACGTGTATGGACAATGTGTATAGCAAGTAGCTTTTCCTTCTGCCTTACTGTTTGGTGGGAGGCGGTCAGCATATGATTGTGAATAAAATCATTATCTTATCAAATGTGTATTCTCTCTAATTATAATGTTCAATAATATCTGTGGAAACAGTTGTTTCACAGCAGACACTTTGTTACCTCAAAGAAACAATCAATCGTCACCTGGTAAATAGTTTCTCATGACTCTTCCATACATAACATTATCAGCAGCTTACTGTGCGTCAGCTGTGACAAGTAAGCAGCAAAGAGCAAAGCTTAAATGAGAAACTGTGTATGGGTCAAAAATGACCCACATGGTATTACTGGTATAACAAAAATTTTTCATACTTCTACGTGGCCTGGGGGGGGGGGGTGAAATTTTGGTGAGTTCTACAACTTCATAAATGATTAAAAGTTGCGGGAGTGTTTAGTGCTACGATGAATATGGCGGGGGTTGGGCATTAGAGACACCTACATGCATAAAAAATGACTTAGTGGTATTTCTAGTGTTAAATAAATTAAAAAATGTACTCCGCATATGGAGTGGCAAGTTTATTGTATAAACGATCTGAGTGTAATTTAGATGATATATGTCGTCGCCTAAGTCAGCGCCACACGCCAGACGCAAGAGAATGATCGTGGAGAATTCGGTGGATGACGTCCGGCAGCCAATCGCCCGCATTCTGGAGGGAGTAACGGAGATGCGCGCCCTCTACAAGCTGCTGTATCTAGGCCGTCATGCGTCTGGAACTCGGCTACGAACTAGGCAGCAAATAGATCTCAGCGCAGCTAGCATCGTACAGAGGACGACGCCGCGAGTAGCTAGAAGAGAGAAGAACTGATAGAAGTTGAGTATTGTATTTTTCACTCAATAAATCTTGTATCACTAATCTGAATAGTTGTTATAGCTGTCTACGCTTCCTGCACCGACTCTTTCGTGAAAGACAGACTGACCAGGGACGAGAACAAAAAGCAACGAGGATCATTCAACAGTGTCTTTTGCTAAACATTGCATATAACGTGAATCAAATGGGCATCGAATCTGCCTGTCTGTCTTATCTTTGAACACCTTCAAAAATACAAAAATGCACATTCGTTGCATGAAGATGATAAGAGGGTGGCTGAAATACAGTAGTTGATCCCATATAGACATTTATTGGTGTAAGATGTGCAACAAGTATCACACAAATGGTTACAGAGTTGTTAATATTTTTAAGCTCGGCGGAAAGTAGTGGTGAGTCGGGGGAGGGGGGGTACCAAATGATTCTAGTTCTTTAACAACTGACAAGACACAATTACGATTCTGAATCAGCAGTTTCTGGAAACTTGTGATAAATGTTACCCCAACAATCGGCAGGAGGCACACAATGATTCTGTAGCTGAACTACTGCGTTACGTTACCATTGGGTGTCGGTCTTAGAAGCTAGGAAGTAGGTTGCTCCAGAGGCTGAAAATCCTGCTGTGAAACGATGTAATTCGTTTGTGTAGATCCTGAAGGGGATGATGCTTTATTCAAATAAATAGAACCACGAATCCCGATGGATCACGTTGTCCATTAATGTCTCACAATTCTACGTTCACCACTAGACCAGTCCGTATACATGGGCGGTTAGGCTTCGAGGATCCAAACAATGTCCCAGAGCAGCTTTTCAGACACAGGAAAATGTATCATTGCGTGACGAACATGGATCAAAATGTTCAAATGTTTGTAAAGTCTATGGGACTTAAATACGGGGTTATCAGTCCCTAAACTTAAAAACTACTTATGAACTAACTAAGACTATGGACGGCACAAATATCCATGCCCGAGTGGGGATTCGAACCCCCGACCGTAGTGGCCGTGCTGACCGTGATTGGAGTGCCTCAGTCACCTCGGCCACCGCGGCCGGCCCACCTCCTTCCCCTTCCCCCGCGCCTTCTCCATCCTCCCCCCTTCCCCTGCAGGGGCAGTACAGTGCTGTGTTTTAAGTGTTCAGTGCTTCGTGTGTATAGTGTTTCGTCGCCCAATGTCTTTTTAACGTTGCGTACACCAGTGTTCAGAGTTTTTTACCTCAATGTCGCCGTCTTGTTATGTCTCGTCGTCTGCAGTGAGTGTTTTGTAGCCACCGTGGCAATGTCTTGGTTTAACAACCATGTATGTTCTCTCCGCTGTCATATAGTCTTTTAACTTTCTCCCAAATTTTCATCTTGAAATTGTAAAAGCGCCTTTTATCACCTTTCATTTTATATTCTGTTTTGTCCATTGTTTACCGTTCGCTCGGCTGTAGAGCAGCATCATTGGCTGCTGCTAGCCTGCCTTAGGGCATTAAAAATTCAATAAAGGAAAAAAAATTCACCTCGGTGGTCGGACACCAGCCAAGGGACCTGACACGCGGCCTCCCTTCGACGCCGCTCAGGACGCCATCGGTTTCCGCAGCACCGCCGTCGACTGGGGACGGAAGAACTGTCGGTCACCATCCTGACGTCCGGACTTGAGGAACGGGAGTTGTAACTCATTGAAACTGAAAACCAGTGGGTTTTGTTAAGTTTGTGTTTTTGTTCCTGTGTAAACCTAGCACAGAGGAGAACTGACTTTTGTTTTACTGTTTATATTATAATAAACCGTTTTTGGGGCATTACATGAGTGAGGTTCTTATAGTAGATTCATCATTCCGTTTCCGCAATATTTGCGGTGTAAGCGGTTGCACACTGGTAGAGTGCCGGACTACAAATTCAAAGGACGCGGGTTCGATCCCCGCCAGGCCCTAGGATTTTTATCTGTCACTTTCCACTTCTTTCACTTCTGGCAGTATTGCTCATGTGAAAAATACCGAGTAGCACCGTGGTTCGGAACCCACGTTAAACTGTAGGTCCCCCTATGACTGGCTGGGTAAGTCAGTTCGAAGGTCGGAGGAAGGCAACGGCATACCACCTCCAGATAGAACCATGCCTAGTAAAGCACTGTGGTGTTCAAACCAATCTTCGGATTGTTGACTGCTTTACCCTACGAAACAACAGCACTGAACAATGACTTTTGCGGGAGGTTCTCGGTCGTTGAGCAAACGCTTGCCGGTAGCCAGAGCAGTTTGCGGCAGCGAACACACAGGGAGCTCATTGGTGCATTCCTCAGCCAGCTGTCGTTTCCATCTGCTTTCGCAGAGACAGAGATTCGGAACAACGAGATTCCTCATGATATACAAAGTTTGCAGAACCTCATCCTTATTACAGGACACATTATTATTCGAACGTTTACAGACACGGGAGATTTAGGGACATGTTTGAAATAATGAAGAAAGGACCAAAAAACTGCTGTACCTTACAATTATGACCTAAGAATCTGTATTAATTGAACAACACAGAGCACCAGTTGAATCTGTTTGAAGTATTCAGTGAGTTTGTATAGGAATTTTACACATTTTACAATAAAGATGGTTTTTGGTGTACTCGTCTATCCAACCTCGGGGAAGATCAGTTTGGATTTAGGAGAAATGTAGGAACACGGGAGGCAATACATTACGACTTACCTTAGAAGATAGGCTAAGGAAAGGGAAACATACGTTTTTAGCTTTTGTAGATTTGGAGAAAGCTTTTGATAATGTTGACTGGAATACACTATTTAAAATTCTGAAGGTAGCAGGGGTAAAATATAGGGAGCAAAGAGTTATACTCAACCTATACAAAAACCAGACAGCAATTATTATAGTCGAAGGGCAAGAAAGGGACCTCGAGGTTTGGAAGGGAGTAAGACAGGATTGTAGCCTTATCCCAATGTTTTTAATTTGTACATTGAGCATTCTGTGAAGGAATGCAAAGAGAAGTTTGGAGAGGGAACTAAAATTCAGGGAGAAGAAATAAAAACTTTGCAGTTTGCCGATGACAGTAATTTTGTCAGAGACTGCATAGGACCTGAAAGAGCAATTGAACGGAATGGACAGTGTCTTGAAAGGAAGACATAAGTTGAACATTAACAAGAGGAAAACGAAGGTAGTGGAATGTAGTGTCAGAAAATCAAGCGATGCCGAAGGAATCAGATTACGTAATGAGACAATAAAAGTAGTAGATGGGTTTTTTTTTTTTTTTTTTTTTTTTTTTTTTTTGGGTAGCAAGATAATTTATGATGGCCGAAGTAAAGAAGATATAAAATGCAGAATGACTATGGGAAGAAAAGGGTTTCTAAAGAACCAAAATTTGTTAACATCCAATATTAATTTCTATGTTAGGATGTCCTTTCTGAAAGCATTTGTCTGGGGTGCAGCATTGTATAGAAGTGAAACGAGGACAACAAGGAGTTCAGACAAAAATATGATAGAAGCTTTTGAAATGTGGTGCTAAGGACGAATGATCGAAAAGTAGATAGGTAGATCACGTAACTAATGAGAACGTGCTTAACCGAATTGGGGAGAAAAGGAGTTTCTGGCATATCCTGAGTAAGAGAAGGGACAGATTCGTGGGACACAATCTGAGACATCAAGAAATCATCAACTTAGTATTAGAAGGAAGTGTGTGGGGCAAAAATCAGAGAGGGAGACCGAGGGACGAATACAGTAAGCAAATTCAAAAAGATGTAGGTTGCCGAACGTATTCTCAAATGAAGAGACTTGCACTGGACAGGGTAGCATGGAAAGTTGCACCAAACCAGTCTGCGGACTGAAGACAACAACAGAAACAACAACAACAACGTCTATGAATCCATTTAATTTTGATATTCATGGAATGCATGACATTAACTTGCGAATGGGTAAAGTTGAAAATGTGTACCAAACCCGGATGCGAAACCGGGTCTCCTGCTTTCTGGACAGTTCCGCTGACCCCTACACCACTGGGGACACATCGATCATCACACCTGCAGGGAATTACTCAAGTACGCCTCCAGTCAGATACAAATTTACAATTTTACCCCTGCCCATTAGAGCTCAGATACGAAGTTATTGTAAAATAATTCCCCTAAGAGTAAGGGCCTAGGAGTACCTCCGCTCAGAAGAAAGGATCTTTGCCCGCCATCGGCATTTATCAAGTTATGTATCCCGATGACAGTTGATCCTTTCTTCAGTGCTGAGGCACTCCTAGGCCCTTACTCTTACGGGAATCAGTTTACATAAACTCCAACATTGGGATCTAGTGGGCAGGATAAAGTTCACAATTTGTATCTTACGAGAGACGTACTTGAGTAATTCGGTGCCTAGAAAGTGGGAGCCAGGTTTCGAATTCTGTCTGGGTACACATTTTCAACTTTACCCATTCGCAGTTAATGTCACATTCCGTGAATATGAGTAGGTAATAACAGCTGGTTCAAAAGTGACGTCTGTTCTTTCGGACATATATATAACTTGTAATTAATTTTAAAATCAAGGATGTTTTCGGTGGACAACCTGTTTTAAAACGGACCCAGCTTTCTGAACTGGCTTGAACTTCGACACATACCTCTCTGGCATCCACAGCATATTAACAGAAGCATACAGTAATGCCCTCAAAAGCGTAAAATCTTACCTGATGATCGCAGCTTCCTGCCGAAACCCGTCATGCTGATAAAATATTGATAAAAGCTATTACTCCATTAAAATCTGTATCTACAAAAATTTGTGTGTGTATGTATACATGTACCTTCCCCAAGTCTGCAAGACGTCTGCCGCAATCTTGATGAAATCTTGAGGAAATCTTTAGAGCATTGATTTGAAACATATAACGAGAAATATGCATCAATAATTATTCTTTGGAATAGTTATTTACTCTTTGAAACTTTACCACATGCTAGAAATGCTTCTATTGGTTAGTATGTTCTACGTAATATAATTCAACACAATGACTCAGATACTTATACAATCCTCAGCGTGCGTAATCCATTTTTACCCCCTCACGACACAATGTAACGTAACAGTCTACAACTGGAATCCCGAATGAGAGTAACGACCCTTAAGGAGAAAGGATGGCAGTAATAATGAACAGGCCAACACGAACAGTCAGAAGCGACGCTAACTCCCAAAGCGGCAGCTCTGCAGTAACAGAAGAAACGCATGTTACAAACAGAGAACTTGCCTTTTAATGCCGTTATTTGTATATTTCTCAGTCACTAAATGTACTGGTGTATTTACCAATACGAATTGGAGAAAATAATTAAAGTAATATTCCATCTTCTACTGACATCAGTTTATGGTAATAAAATGTCATTTTCGTGTAATACATACGGTTCACATACTTTGGTCCTCATTTGCAGAATCTTAATTTAATCGTATAGAATCATATATGTGCTGTAACCGGACGTGTTTAAGTTCACAAGGATATTATTTCGTTTATTTTTATATGTTTGCTTCGTATTTTCTGGTACTTTCCGCCGATTCTAATTTCTAGCACTAGTATATATAGTCACTGTACCTACATATATGTCTGTCAAGATTTCGTCACATTATCTTCTCCGTGCACCCAGCAGAAGTCACCTGACTACAGTGATGCTATCAGAGGAAAGCTGAGGCGTTTCGCTGGTTATTTCATAGAAGTCTATAACACATAATTTGATATTAATGGGGAGCGAATTATTGTAGTAGAATGACAAGGGATGTGTTAGGTACATAATGTTTTCTTTTTATTATTTAGAAAGGCGACTCGTTTCGACGCTTAAAGGCGTCACCTTCTTGTCTCTGCTTGTATTTACATTTATCTGTGTATTCAAGCGCTTTATATGCCTTTTGAAATTTGTGTAGTTTGACAGGCAAATATAAAAAAAGAAAATTGTGCTGGTGGATATTCAAACATCAGACTATAAAAAAAGATGTACCGAAAGAACCCCCATATTGACCATTGCGTTTATTATTTCTATAGTTTTATATTTGACTCTTTAAAGGGAACGGAACTAAACATGTATTTTATAGATCTTTAAAAGGCCTTTGACAGTGTGATTTGAGATAATCTTGCTTCTATAATGACAGAAAAGAGTTTTATTGAAAAACTAATCGACAGATTCGTTATGTTAAAATTAAAAAATCGTCAGTGAAAGTTGGAAGGGAAAATTCCAACTGGTAGGAACTGTACTTAGAAGATATGATTGACCGCTGCTTGAGAAAGGGGTGAAATTGATGGAGAATGATTTGCAACAAGAAAGCAACATCGTCCTTCTAGCAAAAGATAGAAAATAAAAAAAGAACATAGTAGATACCAGAAATAATTAAGGAAATGATTGTGGAAATGAAGAGTAAAAAAAGAAAAGAAAAATCAAGTAACGGTTCTGGGAGGAAACCAAAGAGTTCAGATATTGCAGAATGGAGTAGTGTTAGAACCTTTAAATACCTTGTAAGGAGAACATAAATAACTAAATCGAAATATCGAAACACTTGTAACGTTTCGGGGCGATGAAATTGAAAATTTGTGTTGAACCGGAATTAGAACTCGGATTTCCCCCTTCACGCCAGCGATCAGACTATCCAGGCGCCCGTCGCTTTCGACCCAAATTCTCAACTGCTAGCACAATACGATTGTAGTGCCCCCTGACCATTGGTTCCTGTTGTTCAAATCAAATGTTTGTGAAGCTTAAGTAACTTAACTGCGGGGTCATCAGCCCCTAAACTTACAAACTACTTACGAACTACCATATACTAAAGACGACAAAAATATCCATGCCCGAGGGGGGATTCGAACCCCCGACCGTAGTGGCCGTGCAGACTATGACTGGCGCACCGCAGACCGCTCGGCCACCGCGGCCGGTGGTTCCTGTTGTCGCAGCCTAAACTGCATTCCCGTAAGTGACAAAGGGTACGAATGCGTCCGCATTGAAATTGTCGTTGCCTCTTGTGGGCATATTTACTGTTATTGATATGGTGCCCGTTCTTTTCGCACTTGAGTGGAAGAGCAGTACAGAAATTAAAACCAGAACACCTATGGAAAACGAAGTATTTTATAGAAAAAGAAGAATTTTCTGTAGCAATATGCACAAAGACCTAAGAATAAGATTAATAAAATGTTTCGTATGGAGTGTTCTTTTGTGTTCAAACTTAAACGCTGAGAAAGGAAGGAAGGGAAAACCTTGAATATTTTGAGATGTTGTCATGGTAGTCGATTAAAAGAATAAGCTGAAGGTACAGAGAAGAATGGGTGAACACAGGTAATAATTGGGTGTAGTAAAAAGTATGAATCCGAAACTGCACTTGGCATAAATTAAGAACGAGGGAGGGACTAGTGAAAAACATGTTACAGGGCTGTGAGGAAGGGAAAAGAAGTCGAGGGAGGAAGCGATTTCATGTCCATGATGATGTGATTTATGACAGTACCTAAAACACAAATTTGACGAAAGCAATGTATCGTACAAAATAGAGATGCGAAAGTCCCACTACTGTAGCAGGAAACCGATGATGGTTTTTGACTATCCTCCAGCATAATATGGTTTCGTATTTGCAGTGGCAGCTGGTGACCAGAAACATTGTAAAGCCCTTTTCTCACCAATAAAAAGTTCGCCCTTTCCCGTGTGGCAGCTCAACGCATTCGGAAAAAAATGCTATTGAGCCAAGACGTCATAGATGTATACGGATCAAAACCAATCACAGGAACGCAGAGACAATATCTACCCTAGGAGGTAAAAAATCAAAGAAAATAAAAGCCTAAGAAACGGTCGGATCACTTCTCATCGATATGAGGAGTCACCAGCAACTACAAGTGGTAGGCCGAAATGGCACCAGACTACCGAGCCGCACGGAATTATAGGTACCAAGAGAAACATTAACTATATAAAGATCAGCGGACTGCTCAACTTTTTTTGTACTGCGTGATATTAACATAACGACTGCTCATATCGCCGTTGCATGTACTCGTTATAACACTGAGAATAATACAGAGAATAAAGTACTACTTTACGATTGAAAAGAAATTAAGATGAACTGTATTAACAAAAATAATGGTAGAGCAGCCTTACTAACCTTTTTCAATAGGACGGAAGTTAACGCCATTCGACGGAACCTCAGCTGTTTGACGTGGTAGTGGTAACTTGTAAGGGAACTACGTTCTTCTTTCCAGTCCTCTCCCTTTTACGGTACTCATGCAAATATGTTGAATTTACATTCAAAACTTTCCTTAACGTATTTAAATTCACTCTTAAAAATTGTCAGCTGATTTTGTCATAAGTTGGGTCAATATCCCTTTTTTATAGCTGATTGTACAAAATGTCCACATGGACCATAATTTTATGAAGAAACGGGTGCCAGAAAATGAACCTAAAATTCTTGAAAATCGGTACAAAGCCGCAGGCTTGTATGATGGTGCTTTCATTACACAGTTTTCCCCATTGTTCATACTAGTCATGCAATTGATAAAATCTTCCCTGTATTCAAAACCAGAATTGACACTTCTTGACTGGAAATTCCTACGAGTGGGCACTAAACGTGGTAGCCGTTTCTGTACAATTTCGACAACAACTGCTGTTATTTGTGGAGATGACGAAAAGAAGCTGCAAAGTCTCTGCAGTTTGGCGACACGTATGACACATCTTTATTAATAGAAGCCGCTTTAAGTATAATGGGAATAGTAATGAATGAATGAAGCGCTGGAAAACGTTTGCATCACAAGAGCCTGCATCCCACGTGACGAACCACTCATGACTGATGCACCATCATATGATTGGGCTATTAATTTGTGTAGACAATTCTCCAAATGGTCACTTAACTGTTCTATGATATGCGTTGCCATAGCCTAGGCATCATGCGTTCCTGGTGCTATAAAATCCCATAATCTTTCAGCTGGTCTTCCATTAATGATTTACCTATATACTATAGACATCTGTAAAATACTGGTTAAAGCGCTGCTTTCGTCAGCTACTACAGCCAGAAACTCGGTACTCTTAATTTGTTTCCTAATTTCCTGTTGGCTGACTTGAGGCATGCATCGAAGGAGTTCATTATGGATCGTTTTGAGGTGCCTTTGAGAACTGTTGCCTTTTTCAAATGCGATTTTAATACTGAATCTAAATTTGCACAAAAATTAATCAAGGCACTAAAAAGGATTGGAAGATTATTCAGTCTCATCATGTCCTCTGAGGGCAAGTTTCAAAGAACCACAGAAAAAATGCAATAAATTATTAGGTTTAGTATGATCCTATTTTCTGTAATATTTTGATTGTGTAATTCCACTCACCTTCTGCATCCACTGTCTAATTCAATGGCTATATTTACATTGCCTAGACTTGCCAGTTTCAAAACATTATTGACATGGACTGAAGAAAGCTCATGTTTCCTAATTTTATCATGGAGGTATTGAATGTCACTGACTCCTTGTAGTGTATGGAAACTCTCGTCCATATCATAAACGAGGAAAACAAAATAAGGCGTTTTTCACATCGTAGTCACACAGCCATTCACACTCTCTGTTCACTTCGGAGTTCAATTTTCTCTTGAACTGACGACTTTTTGATTAACAGTCTATGAAATTGTCAAAATGGGAATCGGTCTACCTAGCCTCCTGATTTCTAATTTCTTTCCAGACCTGCGTAAATTGAATGGTTCTGAATGCAAGGAATTTACCTGATTCATTATTTCACCTGTCATCTTGAGCCTCGAAATTCACTATAACACACACTAAACAACGGACACAACGCACAGCTACTTCGCTCGTAGCTACACGTGAACTGGTAAGAAGGCGCGAAAAGCCCGCTTTGTTGGATGGGCCGACGACTCCGGTTATATTCAGGAGAGTTCAGACTGTTTCTGCGGCTGACAGGGTGGCTCGGGCGGTATGTTTAGACACTCAAGGCGCCTATAGGGGAACACTGTTGCCAAGCGTTGCCCTCGCACCCCGCGCACCACCTGAAACACCCTAGTCGGCTTATTAGTTTCTCCATCACTGGATGGTTGCTGTTGCCGCAACTGTGGTTCAAATTTAATGAAAGTCCAGCTCCAGTTGCATTTATTGATGCTTTATTTAAGCCCACACTACCGGTTTTGGCCTCTATGTTAGGCCATTTTCAAGTGCGACAGACCTGCATATAATGTGTAGCAATAAGTTTACAAAAATTACATGGTACAAGATAGAATGTTACATATGTAAAAAGGTACTGTACATAAGCAGAAGAAAACTTACGTTTTGCCGTAGAGAAAGCAACGTCAAGTAATTAAAACAATAGAACTCATAGAATTTAAAACTTTTGGCGCCCAATGGCGACATGAGAAAAATGGGCGTGTCATATTTAACATTCCAAAACATTATAATCGGCATGTTCTGATGTGTTCTGATATAAACATTACATCATTGCAAGCTTAAAATTCTAAACATTAGTTGATAAAATGTAAAGGTCAATAGTAAAATATTATAATTGTCAGTTAGGATAAAAAACGGAACATGAAGCGGCCAATGAGGCTATGTGAAAAGTGGGCGTGTCGTCAATTTAAAATTTTAATACAGGAAGCCGCGCCGGATTAGCCGTGCGTACTGGAGCGCCGTGGTGAGGTGCGCGCGGGCTTTCGCCATCGGGGTTGTAATCCCCCTCGGGCAGGGATGTTTGTGTTGTCCTTAGGTTGGTTTACCTTAGTTTAAGTAGTTTGTAAGCTACGGACTACTAACCACGCAGATGAGTCCGATAGAATTACAAACATTTTAATATTTAAGGCCATTTCACACCGCGTCACACTATGTCACGTTACGTAACGTGACATATTTTTTAAAAGATCAGTTTCCGTAGTTTTAAATGGTGTAATTCACACCGACCTCGCAGAGCCTCACAGACGCCACAGACGTCGACAGACGAATCTGCGGGATCGCTCAGAGACCGATCTTTTGGAAAAGTCTGTCGACGTCTGTGGCCTCGCGCATGCGCACTGGACAGCGTCCCCTGCTCCAACTATTTAAATTATTTGTATGTTTGAAAGAAATTTTACCAAAATTATAAACCACCTACAATAAGATTTCAAAAAAGTAAATAGTATAAGTCTTACCTTAGGTATAATACCATTCTTTCTCTGCTGGAAATAGAACACCTGTAGTTGGTGTCTTTTCTACTAAATAGTTACTTATCAATGTTATGATCTCTTCATACTCAGGTTTAGATAGCCGAAAGTATGTTGTGAATCTGTCATCATCAAGCTCCAAGTCCTCCATCAGATTACCATACTCGCCGCACTTTTCCGTCATTGGTTGATGCGGTGCACCAAATGCTTTCGGTTCAAATGTTTGTAAATCTATTTGACGAAACTGCGTGGACATCAGTCCGTAGCTTACAAACTACTTAAACTAATCTAAGGACAACACACACACCCATGCCCCAGGGAGGGCTCGAACCTCCACGGCGAGCAACCGCGCGCTCCGCAGCGATACACTTTAGACCGCTCGGTTACTCCATCGCGGCCGAGTACAACTACTACTCGAACTGCTAGACCGTCATCCAACCAAGGCACATATTTAGCAAACGCGAAACCGCACCACGAACCACTTAGCATGTTACCTATTTCAAGTGAACTGACTGACACAGCAGACACTATTCCCCAATATCTGACAGACGACAGACGTCGGGGCCGGTGTGAACTTCATATCCGCCACGTGACATCTGTTAATCCGTCAGGTTACGTAACGTGACATAGTGTGATCGCGGTGTGAAACGGTTTTTTTTTTCGCTTAAGGGACTTAACTACGGGGTCATCAGTCCCAAAACTTACAAACTACTTATGAACTAGCTTATACTAAGGACGGCAAAATATGCATGCCCGATGGGGGATTCGAATCCCCGACCGTAGTGGCCGTGCAGACCGTGACTGGAGCGCCTGAGTCCCCTCGGCCACCGCGGCCGGCGAAACAGCCTTTAAATAAACGTCAGGTGTAGTTGAGACCGGAAGATGACGCCGAAACAATTACAACATAGTATTGCGATCGTGGCAAATACTTCTTCGTCTTATTCGCCTCTTACACAGTCGTAGGGTAAAATTTGGCTCCTCGGAGAATCCACGGCAGTGCCCGTCCGCGTGTCCCACATTCGCATGCCCGCCACGGCCTGCGCCAGGCGACGAGGCGCTCGTCGTAAACCCAGAAACGAGCCTCAGCAGCGCGGCTCTGGCCGCCATCCGCTCCCACGACCCGCTCCTTCCTCTCTGCGATGCAGAGCGAATGAAATTTCAAGACACATTTCCGTCACCACCCCCCCCCTGCCCCCGAGGCACCCCATGTCGACAATCCCGCAGGAGGAGCTGCTACCAGAATATTGTTTGTCCCAGATGCTGCTGGAGGGGCGTCCGCCGCAGCCCGATGAACAACGCGCAACACGAGCTTTACTCGACGTACGTACAGGGTGTCCAGAAAAGGGCTCCCTGATTTCATAATTAAATAACTCGAAAACAAAAATCGATAAAGGAATGCAGTAAACGGTATGTTTGTTGTGAAAGCTGTAAGAAGGTTATACAACAGTTTGAAATAATAGTTAGAAAAACTGCTAACAGGAGGTGCTGTAATCGCCATACGTAATGCCCAGTATAAATAGTGATCCGAAAAATTGTTCAAATGTTTGTATAGTCTATGGGACTTAACTACAGGGGTCATCAGTCCCTAAACTTACAAACAAATATCCATGCCCGAGGGGGGATTCGAACCCCCGACCGTAGTGGCCGTGCAGACCGTGACGGAAGCGCCTTAGTCCCCTCGACCATCGCGACCGGCTAGTGATCCGAAGCCCAGAGCGATCAGTTCCACTATTAAAACGTGCAAGGAGGTTAGCGTACCGAAGGAAGAGATTAAAACTATGTACTCCATTGAACAACGCGTTTTCTGGTGCTACAGTACCACAGGTTAGAAGAGAATCCTACGGCAACAAGGCGAAGTTTTCAAGCACGATTTAATGTTCCGAAAGGACCTGATGCGAAAACCCTTCGTACGCTCTTCGCAAAATTTCACCGAACAGGCAGCGTAACTGTTGATCTAGTGGGGCATGTTGGCCGCAAGCAAACCGCAGTTACGCCTGAAAATATCGCCACATTTTTGGAATTATTCAGCGAAATCCAATGTCATCCGTCCGTAGAATTGCATCCAAGACTGGTTTGAAGCGTTCCAGCACGCAGAAATTACTGAGAAAAAGCCTACACATGTTTCCATTCAAAATTCAAACGCACCAGGCTATACCCGTACGAGCTGTGCAACAAAGGGTTGCCTTTGCTAATCAGATGCTCACAATGATTGATCCAATCCAATGATCTGGTTTACAGATGAAGCACACTTCCACCTGAATGGATACGTGAATAAGCAGAACTGGCGATTTTGGGGTTCCGGAAAGCTATATTGGTGTGAAGCGAAACACCTGTATTCTCCTAAAGTTACTGTTTGGGCTGCAGTATGCAGCAGAGGCATTATTGGTCCTTTTTTCATTCGAGAAACAGTCACTGATGCACATTACGTTGGAATTTTGGAACAATTTGTCGCCATACAGCAAGCGTTAGAGGATCGACAAGGTACTGAATGGTTTATGCAAGATGGAGCCCCACCACATCGGACCGAACAAGTGTTTCGCTTTCTTGAGGAATACTTCGGGAATCGAGTCATTGCTTTGGAATATCCCAAATTTACTGGTGAAGGCATGGATTGGCCTCCATAATTGCCGGATTTGACTCCCTGTGACTTTTTTCTGTGGGGCATCCCGCCACGCTGGACGAGCTTCAATCGGCGATCTTTGTGGCATGTGAATCCATTTCGGTTGAGACGTGATGGTGAATTTCATTCTTCGTTTGCGCCACATCTGTAGTGCCAATGGTGAACATTTTGAAAACAATGTGATGTGAATGTTTGCGAAGAGTGTTTCCATACGATTATTTCACTTTTGTATGCTGATATGAGCTGTACAGCATACAACGCCATCTGTTAGCAGCTTTTGTAACTATTATTCCAATCTGCTGTATAAAGTTCTTACAGAGTTCACAATAAACATACCGTTTACTGCATTGCTGTATCGTTCTTTGTTTTCGAGATACTTAATTCTGAAATCAGTGAGCCCTTTTCTGGACACCCTGAATTAAAACAGTAGTAAAAACAAAATTTGCCTAGTACGTGGGAATAAACCACTTAAAACAGAAGTACTAACGAAAATGAAGAACTTGACTAGCAAATTACATTTGACACAAATTAAATTGAGATACTTAGCGCTGTTTAGAATGTGACACTGGCAGCAGCTGGCACTGGCTATTATCTGATTCGCGCGGCAGTGATGGATGCTCTTCACATCATGGTTTGTGTAACAAAAATGTGTCTGTTTTGCAACAAACAGGGCGTGTTCGTACCATTAGTACGCTTCCTGGAGTTTGGTTTATCCATGGTCACGTTCACAAGTGACTCAGTGCCACAAACGTCTGCACCGAAAGTGGTGCAACGAACGACGCACAACGCCGACTGCGTAGAACAATCTAGTTTTTACAACGAAATCCGCAGTCTTCTTGAAGCACGATGATCAGATTGTGAGTTGGCAACATTTTGCACTTTATAATACGTCCAAAGTACCCAATCTAGATAGTTATTACATAAGATGTCCTTTGATAGGAAAAAAGCTGTGTTAATATGAGAATGGATAATTAATGACATCATAATCTATGCTTCAATAGAAATAATAAATAAAAGACGATACATAAAATTAAGAAAAAAAATTCAAACCACGTTTAATTATGCTATTTATTTACAAATCTGACGGTTTATCATTAGATGACTATTGACGTCTCCATACATTTCTTGTCTTCTACATTGTGTTGATAGTTTTTCTTTCTCGCGAAAGGTTCTTCGTTAAGTGGTGCACTACAGAACAAAAAGGTGACTGAAACAACTTTCTTGAACGTACTGCCACGCGGGAGTAGCCGAATTGCCTGGAGAGCCACGTTGCTGATCGCAAGTCCTCCCGCGTTGGAGGTTCGAATCCTCCCTCGGGCATGGATGTGTTTGTGTTGTCCTTAGGTTAGTTTAACTTAGTTTAAGTAATTTGTAAGCTACGGACTGATGACCACGCAGTTTGGTCCGATAGATTTACAAACATTTGAACTAACGTTACCTGCATGCATGCTCCACTCCCATAAAAAGTGATGGAGTAACGAATTACTTCTATGCATCAATTTTCAAATTGAAGTAGTTCTCAACATTAACACTCATAAAAGGATTCAAAAGGATTCAAATGAACCAAACTTACACTGCAGTTTATGACTTCATTCCATGATTGCTTGCACAACACTACTATTGCTCACTTGTAGGTGGTCGGCAACCACACACTTTGCACAAAATCGGGACAGCGCACACTAAAGATTGTCCTCGTGGAGCCCGAGTTGCAGACATTCAACATTACATACCTACGTTTCAACACGGGCAACAAAACAGACACTATGGATGTATTTGTATTCACCGCTTGGAGAAGTCTTCTGTATCATTATGCTAGCTATTTTTAAATTAAATTATTATATCCAAGATATCACACCATTCGTCAACGTGGCATATTGTTCCATTGGTGAGTTTCAGATGACATTACTAAACATTTCTCTAATTCCTACTTCCAGTAATGCATACTCGTCTCAAATAATTCGAAGTAGTGAGACTTCAGTGTAATTGTACGCTGGTGTGGAAGTGATCTTTGTCAAGTGGAACATAATTTTCAAACTTGGTAAAAAATGTCATGAGACACTGAGAAGTTTCAAATATTTTGTTATGTTGAGCCACATAATCATACGATGGAAAGTTACAAGATCACTAAAGCAATGCTTCATTTTGCTTAAATATGTATAAGTTGTGTTACTCTTACATTTTACTTAATGATAACTTGTATCTTAACATATATGCAAACATATATCGAAAAAATTACATTTTGGTTATCTACATACACCGAGTAAATGGACTATTTGTGCACTTGATAATGGTCTAAAAGCAGAAATCAGGATTGTCATAATAAACAGTATAACCTTACAGTCAAATGACAATCCAATCATTTAATCACCCGAGAAGTTTGATGGGAGTTATAACGATGCTGTTTTTAGGGAAACGCGAACAATCACATATCACAGAGATTCATGTGTATGAAGGTAAGAGATACTCCAGAAATCTGAAGAGTAATGCTCTTCGCATGCTTTTGCAACAGGACGTGTGGTACTTCATGGGAGGGTGGGGTGGGAGAACGATGCACGTACGAACACGCTGCAACCTGTGGGGGGAAGTGTCTGTGTGATAGGGATTTGGGGGGGAGGGGGCAGTGACACACGTCGCACCAAGAATCGATACTCGGCCGTGAATCGGGTCACGAACAATGCCTCTGTCAAAACAGTAAAGGTCTGACAGGCAGTAAAACTCTTTATCGCCTATTTTTATGCGTTAGCAGAACGTTGTGCGGGTGATTTAGCCGGGCGAGAAATAGCCAATCCTGCCGTCGTGTCGCGTTTAAATCTTCTCTACCCTTCCCACGCTATCTGACTGTTCCGTCAAACTCGCTGTCCATTCGGTTGTACTTTTTCCAGCAACCTGATCTGAACTATTCGTTCGAGGTGTCCGCTTTCTTTATATTTGAAGATGAAACTGGTGGAAAAAAGTGACGTTTCGAATTACTTCCCTCCTGGGATTCTGTTAAACGGAAAGATGAAACAGCGGGTACCGAAACTGAAAATGTTTCTACATCCCGTTTTCGGATTATGTAGGTGTGCAACACAAAATATTGTACGATTATTTGTTTCTTTATTTAATTTGGTCACACATACGTTGGTCAATTTGAGTGGCAGTGCGTCCTTTGGGTTCACTGGTTCACTGAATCCCCGAAAATAAACCAGATCATGCAATAAAACATAAAAATAAATAAATAAAATTCTCCTTCGTTTTATTCTCGTATAAGATGGTTTTATCCTCATTTCAAGGTATTTTTATGACGCGAGAGAGATGTAAGTCGTGCAGGCAGTAAGTGCGAATGTCATAGGACTGCCTAAACACAGCTGATGTTAATATTCTGTTCTGATCTTTCTGAGTCACCCTGTGGGCACACCTTTGACTCCTTGAACGTCGCTAATAACATGCGCTTTTGCGTCTACGTTTAGCGCTATATCCTACAAGCTACAAATGTTTTTGGCACCTTCATACGTTTATAACATCCTGGCTCAGAGCCCGGCGTTGCTCAATTATTTATTCAAGCCTTGAGTTAGTACTTCATCAGTCCCTTCTGTCTGTCCATCTTCTTTTTTTCTAAAAGCATGTTATTTGTATGGGCTAATATATAGTAAATAAGACTGTCTTGCATATTGTGCAAAATTATATGTGCAGTATCCAAACAAATTAATTTGGTAATCCAAAATCAAATGCTATGTAACATTCAAACATTTATTTGATTCAAAACCTGAATCTACACAATATTTCTCGTTACTTGTCCAGGATCTAGTATGGATAAATTCTTTGGTGACCCCACCTTTGGGCAAGTAGGAAACATAGAGACGTTAAATTCACTCAGCACTGTGATTTAATATATTTATTCGTTGTAATATAAAATGCACTGAAAATGGCAGTCTCTTCTCTTTAAGTTAAAAGGCAGAACTGTGGGAAATAAAGGGTATTCGCTGGATGTACTCTGTTTCATTATTTTTCTTTCCATGTTATACTATAGGCGGCTATTGTTTACGCCTGCAGCCGTGTGCGCTTGTCAGCTCAGATTATCATTAGATTAATACTTGTTCAATAAATCATATATACGACATTTTGTAATTATGTGGAGCGTGTCAGTTTAGTAAATGTTGTCTATACATGAAAATTAATATGTTAAAGATTTTGTAAAAGTTTTATCTAAAAATTCATCTACATTGTAGAAGCAGTTGCCATTCAGGAATTCCTTTAATTTCTTTTTAAATACTAGTTGGCGATCTGTCAGACTTTTGATGCTACTTTGTAAGTGACCGAAGACTTTTGTGGCAGCATAATTCACTCCTTTCTGTGCCAAAGTTAGATTTAACTCTGAACAGTAAATTTCACCCTTTCTCCTAGTGCATAGTAAATGCACACTGCTATTACTTTTGAATTGGGTCGGATTGTTAATAACAATTTTCATGAGTGAATATATATATTGTGAAGCTACAGTGAAGATCCCTAGATCCCTTAAAAATGTCTGCAGGATGTTCTTGGGTGGGCTCCAGGAATTATTGCACCTTTGTGCAATGAATACTTTTGTACCCAATGTTGAATTGCCCCAGAATATGATTCCATATGTAAGCAGTGAATGAAAATAGGCATAGTAAGCTTATTTACTGAAATGTGTATTACCAAATTTTGCTATGACCATGATATCATACCTAGCTGAACTCAAACGTTTCAAGAGATCTTCAATATGTTTCTCCTAATTCAATCCCTCGTCAATGCAAACACCTAAAAGTTTTAAATATTCTGGAGAATTTCAGAGGGAGATTTAGGCAACAATTGACAGAAACAGGGGGAAATAAAACAGTAGAAGAGGAATGGGTAGCATTGAGAGATGAAATAGTGAAGGAAGCAGAGGACAAAATAGGTAGAAAGGCAAGACCTACAAAGAATCCTTGGATATCACAGGAAATACTAAATTTAATTGATGAAAGGAGAAAATATAAAAATGCTGTAAATGAAACAGGCAAAATGGAGTACAGACGACTAAAAAATGAGATTGACAGGAAATGCAAAATGGCTAAGCAGGAGTGGCTAGAAGCCAAATGCAAATCTGTAGAAGAATGTATAACAAGGGGAAAAGTAGATACCGCCTACAGGAAAATAAAAGAGACATTTGGGTACAAGAAAGGCAACTCTACGAATATCAATAACTCGGATGGGAAACCAGTTCTCATCAAATAAGGGAAAGCTGAAAGGTGGAAAGAGTACATAGAGCTGCTCTACAAAGGAAATGAACTTAGAGACGATGTTGTAGGAAGGGAAGAGCAAGTAGATCAAGATGAAATAGGAGATACTATACTGAGAGATGAATTTGACAGAGCCTTGAAAGACCTAGGTCGAAACAAGACCCCAGAAGTAGATGACATACCCTCAGAGCTACTAAAGTCTCTGGGAGAGCCAGCCATGACAAGACTAATAGTACTGGTATGTAGGATGTATGAGACAGGCGAAATGCCCTCAGACTTTAAGAAAAATGTAATAATCCCCATTCCAAAGAAATCAGGCGCAGACAGGTGTGAAAATTACAGAACCATCAGTCTGATAAGCCATGGTTGCAAAATTTTAACACGAATGATCTACAGTAGAATGGAAAAGCTGACAGTACCGTTCACAACTTTGATAAACTGTGTAAACCATGGGATTCTTCTAGATAACCTTAAGTATTGTGGTATGAGAGGGACAGTGCACAAATGGTTTAAATCATATTTAACTGGAAGAGTGCAGAAAGTTGAAATAAGCAGTTCACATGATATAGATGAAACAATTAATTGCTCTAATTGGGGAACTTCACTTTCCTTCAATTTATCTAAGTCCCATCTCCTTATTTTCCTACCTTTCTGCAGTTTTTTCAGCTTCAGCCTACAGTTCATGACTAACAGGTTATGGTCAGAGTCTATATCTGCCCCTGGGTATGTCTTGCAGTTTATAACCTGGTTCCGGAATCTACGTCTTACCATTATAAAATCTATCTGATACCTTCCGGTGTCTTCTGGTCTCTTCCATATATACAACCTTCTTTTGTGATTCTGAAACCACGTGTTTGTTACAATTAAATCATGTTCCGTGCAAAATTCTATCATACGACTTCCTCTTTCATTCCTCCTGCCCAGTCCATATTCACCTATTATTTTTCCATCTCTTCCTTTTCCTACTACCGAATTCCAGTCACCCATCACAATTAAGTTTTCCTCCCCCTTACCTGTCTGAATAATTTCCTTTAGCTCCTCATATATTTCTTCGATCTCCTCATCATCGGCAGAGCTAGTTGGCATATAAACCTGTACTACTGTTGTCGGTGTTGGCTTCGTATCTATCTTGGCAATGATAATGCGATCACTGTGCTGCTCATAGTAGTTTACACGCATTCCTATTTTCTTATTCATTATTAGTCCTACTCCTGTGATACCCCCAACTGATTTTGTATTTATAATCCTGTACTCACCTGACCAGAAATCCTGTTCATCCTGCCACCGAACTTCACTAATCCCCACTATATTTAACTTCAACCTATCCATCTCCATTTTTAAATTTTCTAATTTTCCTACCCGATTAAGGGATCTAACATTCAACGCTCCGATCCGTAGAATGCCAGTATTGTCTTTCCTGATGACAACATCCTCCTGAGTAGTCCCCGCCCGGAGATCCGAATGGGGGACTATTTTACCTCCGGAATATTTTACCCGAGAGGATTCCATCATCATATTTACATACAGTAGAGCTGCATGTCCTCGGGAAAGGTAACGGCTGTAGTTTCCCCTTGCTTTCAGCCATTCGCAGTAGCTGTGTGGCAAAGCCACATTAGCTGATATTACAAGGCCAGCTCAGTCAATCATCCAGACTGTTGCCCCTGTAACTACTGAAGAGGCTGCTGCCCCTCTTCAGGAACCACACGTTTGTCTGGCCTCTCCACAGATACCCCTCCGCTGAGGTTGCACCTACGGTACGGCTATTTGCATCGTTGAGGCACGCAAGCCACCCCACCTCGGCAATGTCTGTGGTTCATGGGGGTGGGGTAGTCAGTAAGAAATTAAATAAATTTCTTACTGACTACCATATATTTATTTATTTAAATCATGCACCACGTTTAAATAAATGAATAAATGGTAGTCAGTAAGAAATTTATTTAAACGTGGTGCATGATGTAAAGGGTTGTAACCCATCGTGGTGTACGATATCATAGTTATTGAATTATGTGTAGTTCAATCGCGTAATTTTGCAAGTATATATTAAGTTGTTTAATTGCTGTATGTCTGTAAATCTGTTGCGAATACAGTTAGTAATATAGAAGTAATAGATAAAATGTCGATGTGTGAGTCTGCGGATTCCCATGAAGGTTACTGTTTATGGTCTTATACCACATGAACAAATTTTCGTGTTGTGATACAACTTTGAAGGTACAATCAGTAGTATCTGTGTATAATGTCTGTAAAATTTCCTGCGTCTACAATTTGTAGCTGTCAGCTACATGTAAGTGTCATAAACCTTTTGAAATTATCTTTAAAAATGGTTGCAAGTTGCTAAGAATACTTATTCTCATACGGTGTATGAATAAATTCTCGTCACAGGACGTGGCGATTTTTTACTACTCTTTGTTTATAAGGTGGTACCTCCTTAACAATGAGTCGTATGTGATTCTTAACTCTGCAGAAACTGTTACCTCACGGTAATGAATATGCGCACCATATTTCGTTGAAATCGATCCAGTGTTTCAGGAGTAAATGTACAACAGCAGCAGTTTATCGAGCAACTCATTGTTTATGTCATATCTCCCAAATGTGTTGTACGTGACCTTTACTCCTACGGTGACGGTCCTCCTGGCTTGAAGGTCAAATGCGTAAAATTTCACGAAGTTTGGAACAACTGCAGATTTGTTTGCAATACGTACACAAACATATAAGTCCATGGACACACTTCTTTAAATATTACTAGCTGAAAACAGGACATTGCCCGCGTATTTATTTATTTATTCCTGCCTTTAGTTAGTAGTTTTCCTATCCCTTCTCTCTTTCTTTCTATCTCCTTTTTTCTGAAAAGGTGCTATAGGTATCGGAGAATAAATAACAAATAAGACTGTCTCGCCTAATGTACAATATTACAAGTACAGTATCGAAACGAAGAAAGATATTAATCCCAATGCAAATGACATATAAATTGCGTAAGATCTCATACTTATTGAGTTATATGTTGTACAATTGTGTAATTTTTCAGGTATGTACTCATTTGTATAAGAGCTCTATGTCTGTAAAATCTGTTGCGAATACAATCAGCAGTAAAGAAGTAATATATTAAAACTGGACGTTTTATGGGGCGATTTTAGTAAACGTTACTGTTTATGTGCTTATATCTTATGAACTACGTGTCGTACTGTGATACAATTTCGAAAGTACATTCAGCTACATGTGTGTGTACTGTCTGTAAAATTTCTTTCGGCTACAATTTTTAGTGTAGAAATTATAAATTGTAACGTCATACCGAATGCCGTAGTTTTAGTCCATGAACAGCGGAAAAGTGATAAGCGAGAAACATTTTTCCTTTCATTATTTTGATGTGGTTGTCAGCGAGAAAAAGTTTAATAAAGGTTTGAAATTATGACGTTATATCTCCTGAACCATGCGGTTCGTGCTCCTACAGCAATTGTTATGTCACGAAAGGAATATGTGTACCAAATTTGGTTGAAATTGATTCTGTGGTTTCGGTGAAAATGAGAAGCATTGTCACTTAATGCAGCAGTTTTCCGCACATCTCATTGTTTATGACGTCATATCTTGTAAACTATGTGTCGTGCGTGATTCTTACACTTACCGCGACCGTCCTCATGGATTGAAGCTTACGTGTTAAAAAATTTCATAAATATCAGAACAAAATTGTAGATTTGAATGCAACACGTACACCCAAACATACAAACATACCGACACTCCGCTTTATATACGAGTATTAGATGTTTCAGGAGCGAGCAATGACTTTTTTATTGTTAGTGACCGCAATCCTCTCTAGCATCAGTGTTTCCTGCTTA
The DNA here is from genome assembly GCA_026315105.1 of Locusta migratoria. NCBI lineage: Eukaryota > Metazoa > Arthropoda > Insecta > Orthoptera > Acrididae > Locusta > Locusta migratoria. The sequence continues at coordinate 223,715,001 of CM048751.1, read as the reverse complement.
ACCCTGCGTTACTATCATCTGAATTTAACGCTCGCTACTATCACCAGTCTTTCAGGGGGATTTGATCTTTTGTTACTAACATCCGTCAATTCGGCGAGTGTGGTTCCAAACCAACACTCTACCCGTGAACACGTGTTCTTCAATTGTCCTAGAAACGTCACAGTTCACTGACTATTTGAACGTACCTGTCATTTTGATGGATGTTGCTACGCTAGGGTTAACCATAAGGCGTGATTCATCGTTGCCGCTGGTCTAGGAGACAGCAAGTGTGGAATTCGGCGCGTGCCCCTTGTACACGCCAGACGCTTATGTAGGACAACGAACTGCAGCTTTGGCATCACCAGCAAAAATATACAGTAAAGAAAAATACGACGGAATAACAACAAGGAACTTAGGCGACAATGGAACAGACCCAATGAAACAATAAAACGCAACGTATCAGAATACGAAAAAGGACAATGGAATAAACATGTAGGTGAGTAAATTAGAGACAGGGAGGAAAGTTCTGGAAACGCTTCAAAACTCTAACAGGAAAAAAGTAGACGACCAATCTCACGTTAACAGTAGACAATTAGTAGACGATTACTAATTCCCACAAGACAACAACACAACTAGGACGAAACCTTCCGATCTGAAGTAGAAATGCCACTAGCCCAGACTAACTACAGCAACCACAGGAACAGAGGACGAATAACCAAAGACCTCACTGACACAGAGATATTGAACGCATTTCACTCAGGACAAAACACAGCCCCTGGACAAAACGGTATAAAATGCATCCACCTCCAGGAAGGTCCCTATCACTACTTAATATAGATTCTCTCCGTCATATACAGCTATTGCCTCAACGAAACAGGTAAGACAATAATGATACGGAAACCAGACAAACCCAGGACTCACCCTAGATCAAAGAGACCGATGCCCTTACTTGACGTCATCGCATACTAACCGACCGACTAAAAATGTTCGATGACCAGAAAGAAGTTCTCCTACTCTCGCAAACTGGTTTCCGACTAAACCACTTCACGAACGAACCAATACTCAGAGATACGGAATCAGTGAACGGTTCAACCAAAGACATTCCTCGCTATCAGTCTTCCTCGACGTAGAGCGTGCTTTCGGCAAACTCTGGCACAATTGAGCTTTGTTTGAACTTTCGACACTAGGCCTCTCAACAAAAGCTGCACGGCTAATAGAAACATGCTTCAAAGAAAGGAAATCTAGTACATGTAACCGGAACAATAACGCAAGAATTTACCCCTCAGGCAGGCTCGAATCCCCCCTCGGGCATGGATGTTTGTGTCGTCTTTAGTAAAAGGTAGTTCATAAGTAGTTTGTAAGTTTAGGGATTGATGACCCCGCAGTTAAGTCCCTTAAGCTTCACAAACTTTTGAACATTTGAACTTTACGCCGACGACATGACATTACTTGTGCACAGAACGTAGGTCGACCAACTTCAATGAAAGACCACCGCCTACTTACAACGATGAACAGTGGATGGCAAAGTGGAGAATCCACCCGAGCTCCACAAGTCGCAAACAATATTACTTCGACACAGACACTTCTCCATGAAACGACTGCAAAAAAAAAAAAAAAAAAAAAAAAAAAAAAAAAAAAAAAAAAAAAAAAAAAAAAAACCGACCGTACAGAAATTACACCCTGAATACGCCACTCACACGTGCTGACGAAGCCCGATACCTCAGCGTGTTACTGGACAAGTACCTGAACTGAACGACACACCTTTCACACTTCTTCAATGAATCCAGTAAAAGACAAAAACGTGTAAGACAAAACTATATGGATGTGACGACCAGACGGCCATACACACATTCAAGACCTTCATTAGACCAGTGATAGAATATGCCGCAGTCCCTCTGGGAGAAATACATGCATCCATAGCCGAACGACTATTCTTGACAGAATACTTTTGCTCAACATTTCCAGACTACTAAGACTAACACCACGTAACAAGGTTTAGGAGATTATGGGAGTGAAGGCCCTCCAAACAGGACTCACACGACTAAGGGCAAATAATGGACGATACATAGTGACGAAAAGAACAGACTTGGGGGACATACTAACGACAAGACCACGCACAACAAGATGACCCAGATTTAAGTACATACTACGAGCGCGTGTAGTAGCCCAGAATAACTCCACAGAATACCCAGAATTGGCCTCAACCATGGAACCCTTAAGATCTGAGTACATCAGTTGTCTTTTGATACCTGTCGTTCATGGGCAAAGAAGTTTACGGTTACCGGAGATTACAGCAACCCCTTTTAAAAGCTGTGTTACTTGAAACATTCGCCTAAAGGAGACTTGAAAATGTTGCTAGTGTAGCACCGAAATCGGCTGCTTTATAGATAAAAAAAAATGTAAACGCAGCTGCTGGTATTTTCTTCAATATAACACTTCATAAGTGATGTCACACTACCACCACATCTCGACAAAGGAGCACACCTGAACACACAGATATACTCATACAGCCAACGAAAGCCATCAATCCCCCACTTCCAGCTCACACAGGAATAACAATGCTCTCATCACTACATTCAACAAATAACTGTAAATAACTACAGTTCTTAAAAATTATACTCATAGCTTCATAATTACTCCCATCCCATTATTGTCTTCTTACCCCACTTTATTTCATATTATTTTAATTCCCTAATCGATTGTTTTTAATTTCGATTTTGAATTTGATCTTTTTTATTAACTACCTATCTCATTACACTGAAAAATAACTATATTTATTAATTTTATTTATTTTTCTTGTGTTGTTTTTACTCCTTTATAACTTAAGTAATTTTATAATTTTTGTGATATTCATACCTTGAAAAAGAATTGTATGTTTAATTTGAAATGTCGTTAGTTATACAAGTTTGGTGAAATATGAGTTTTCCACTACTACTGAAAGTATTACGAAACACTAAATTATAAAATGTAGTTTCTCCAGTAGGCTGAAAAGGGTATATGAAAGACATCAAGCAGTCGGCTCCACCCCCTCAGGGTGGCGACTGAAAGCAAAAAGAAAGAAAAAGGAAAAAGATGGCGGACAGAGATATTGCCGAAACATTGAGTCAATCATATTAATATCCGACAGTGAATGTGTTGTGAGTATTAAGAAACTATGTGTTTCCATTTAATCAACTCAATATTTATATACAAAAATGAATCCCTATTTGCCTAGGTCACGTCGTAGCTTGAGAACGGCTTCACCGATTTGGATAATCTTTGTCCTAATTCTTAGTACACGGTTTTTTTGAATTAAAATTTTTTGGGAAATTGAACGGTAAAGCTGGAAATTTGTGAAAAACCGAATATCCGTTTTTCAATTTGTCCGCGTGTCTCTGTTGCATACAAAACTATAGTTTTGACCCGATCTTCATGAAATTCTGCACACCTGACTTTCAATACAAGAAGAAGGTCACTGTTGACATAAAATTTCATCGGTGCCTGACGGAGGCTACTTTACTAAAATATCACTAGAATTTTTCGAGCTTTTATGCCGTGGTCTCATGGATTTATTACTGAAATCCAACGTTTCGTCTCCATTTGCGGAGGACATTTTCAAGGGGAATCGTGGCACTTTTGTACGTCCGATGTTCGTTACTAACTGCAGTCTAATTCCGTTTACGAGGGCTCGCGCGCATAGGTATGACGTCAGATGTTTTGGATATGCGCGCGCAAATCGTCGTTGCCGAATTCCGTTTTCCGTTGTTAATATTGTCCCATGGTGGAAGACTGTTGTCTTTTGTGATATCCATTTGTGGATGCCAGAACCTGAGTTCAGCAACAGCTGAACTGTCATTCTCTTTCCAAGTACAGTTACGCTTGTGCTATTCTAGTCGTTTTATGAGTATTCTTTTTGTGGTACCTACATACACATTTCCACAGCTACACGGAATCCTATGAATACCTGCTATTTCGAGAGGTTTGCGAGCATCCTTTGCCGATTTCAGGTGATCCTGTATCTCTAAAGTAGGTTTATAAATAAGAGGAACATTCAGTTTCTACAAAATTTTATCCATGCGGTCGGTGGCGTCCTTAATAAAAGGCAGAAAGACTTTAGATTTCACAGGAACCTTTTTATCGTTTTCAGTTCCATGTGTCGAGCTCAACGCTCTCCTTAACTGTGTGGACGAATAGCCATTCTTAAGTAAAGCATTGCTCAGGTGTTTTAATTCCACGTCGACTAATTCCGGTTCGCAGATGTTCTTTGCTTTGTCCGCCAACGATTTTGCTGTGGGTGGTGGTTTGAATCACGCTGCAGATAACGGCCTGTATGTGTGAGTGTGTGTGTGGGGGGGGGGGCGGCTTCCGATTAACTGTATGGCCCAACGTGCCATTCCCCTTTTTTAAAACTGTCACATCAAGGAAATTCAGTTTTCCGCCTGCTTCATTCTCCATGGTAAAAAGACTTATACAATTAATCCCGTCGAGATGTTGAAGGAAACGATATAGTTCTTCTCTACCACCCCTCCACATAACAAACGTATCGTCCACATCATCATCATCATAATCAGCCAGTTCCATCACTTGTTGATGTGGCCTCTTTGAGTCGTCGTGTAACTAATGACCCCAGAAGGCTCTTCCATTTCCTCCTATCTTGAGCTTCGCTTTGCCAACTGAGTCCTGTTGTCTTCGTTAGGTCTCTATCCCATCTGTCTGGTGGTCTTCCTGTAGGTCTTTCTTGATAAATTGGACTCGTTTAGGAATTTTCTAGACCATCTATAATCTTTAATTCTAGCAATATGACTAGCCCACTGCCATTTTAGTGTAGTCACCCTCTCCATAATGTCGGTGACTTTTGTTGTTCGTCTTATCTCTATTCTCTTTCTGTCCTTTTTTGTGTAACCCAGAATAGCTCTTTCCATTCCTCTTTGGGCTACCGTTAGTTTCCTAACAATGAACTCATTTAAAGTCCATGTTTCACAGCCATAAGTTGTTACTGGCTGTACGCCTGCTTGCCCAAATTAATTAGTCGTAATATTTTGGTTTTAGATCACTTTTCATGTTTATCAGTTGTCTCAGATAGACATATTCTGTGACTCGTTGCAGTTGTGTACTTCCAACCGACATACTTCCTTCAGGTTTCCACTCATTGATCATGATCTTGGACTTTTCAGTATTGGTATTTCTTTATATTGTTCGTAACACCGCTGAAGTTTCTGCCTGGTAATACTTTTATCCATATCGTTGATCACATACTTAATGTGAGGTTCTTGCATCCTTTTCTTCGGCGTAGAAACGTTAGTTCCACTCAGCTCGGCATCATGTCCTTCTTTCCGTAATTTGGAAACCATGCTCTTGCTCTGCTTTAATATTCTGGCAGCACGTTCCGTCACCTTCTGCACCGGCAAGGCCAGACCCTTCTGTTTCTCGTCGTCAAGAAATTTAATTATGTAAACCGCAAGCCGCCGCGCCGTACTACGCTCACCTTCCAATCTCGCACTTACAGGTAACAACGCGCACTAGTGTAACCGTAGCCCGACTGTACCACGTCATGTGACGAAGTTAGTTCCTACCGCTGCCGTGTTGCCACTTCCCCTTGCATGGGTAAAGGCTAGTTTACACGACGACACTACGTTTCATGAAACTGCGCTACTGACCAGTGCGCATGCGCGGCTGGCGTTCGCACAACTCGTTGGCGAAACTGAACAGTTTCGGCACCTTCCAACTTTGGCGAAACTGATTGCGCGTGCTTTTAGGTTAGGTTATAATAAATACAACAAAAGGGGGGAACGGAAGAAGTAATTCGATTTTTGAACATATATGCGATGCATAGGTGTTTGTGCGATTGAACGATGGAAATTTAAGGAAAAAGCAGCGGCGTGTTAGTGCTCTTGAAGCAATTATTCGTGAATTCTTTATGGGTTGACGATTAGTGAATTGCAGACTAAAATTCATCCAATCCGAAATACCCATACAAACGAACTACGGCAATTGTGGATTTCGGAACTCGGTACAGGTACTGTAGAGACGAATATCTACTTGACAAGAAACATAATGAAATATGTAATTTGCCGCGGTGGAGTAGCCTAGCGGTCTAAAGCACCTCGCTGCGGAGCGCGCGGTTGCTCGCCGTGGAGGTTCGAGTCCTCCCTGGGGCATGGGTGTGTGTGTTTGTCCGTAGGTTAGTTTACCTAGGTTTAAGTAGTTTGTAAGCTACGGACTGATGACAACGCAGTTTGGTCCGATAGATTTACAGACATTTGAACATTTGATTTGAAATATGTAATTTCAGTTTTGGTAACAATGCTTCACGCATAACAGTATCTTATTTCTTTATTTCATTTCTAACTCTGTTCAAAAGGAACATGGGCTGCTCTGGAGACATTCTAAGTTGATTAAAATAACTTCTAGGGTCTTCAATCACAATTTCTTTCGGCAAGGTCGCTGAGCAACCGAGTTGACGTCTTTTTTTTTTTTTTTTAATCCAGTCACGAACCCAAACACGTTTCGTTTTATTCCTTTTATGTTTATTCTTATGCAGCGACTTCACATAGAGAAGCAATAGCTCCGCCACAACTCTTACAGCTACCAAAACATTCATTCTACGGCGACTACGGTATTCACAAAACAACGAAACTGAAGTGGATAGTTTGGCGCCGTGTCTACAGACTTACACGAAACCAGTTGCGCGCAATTCATTTCATGCAACGAGTGTTGCAACCTAGTGTCGTCGTGTAGACTAGCCTTTATACTTGATAGTTGACGTTTGTCACTTGGTGCCACAAATGTTGCAAAATCGGCTATCAACTGCCTCTCGGCAATGGGCGACAGACAAACATGACGAGTCACTTCACAAACGATTTTAATATAACGTGAAACAGTGTCGGAAGCGGTCGCTATAAGTTACGACTGCAAGGTGGCAGGTTATTTTAAGTGACCATTAATTAAGCTGTTGCAGAGGGGGCCTTTTGCCGTCCTGAATTTAAGCTCACTTCTTCACCTAAGCATAACCTCTCGATGTAAAACAGAAAATGGCATCAACAGTTAGAGGTAGAACTGAGATCACGACCGCTCTGTTCACGGCGTTTTAAGATATCCTCCACGGGCCAACTGAAGACAGAAAATCTTGAGATTCTGCGCTAAAAGCAAACCGTAATTTCTCACTATTATTGTTTACATTCGTTATTGGCTACACGAACTGCTTGCATAGCGAACTGATGAGCATTGGCGCTTGACATTCCGTTACACAGTTGCGGATGAATCTTCCTGGCTTTTGCAGTGACATATAACTAACAACAAATGCAAAATCTAATCAATAATAGAATGATAGGATGAAAAAAGGAAAAGTAGCGAGTGAATACGATTAAGAAATAGAAGTAGAAACGTAGTAATTATAAAACAAATGAATGAAAACTATTTTGATGACATTTAGAAATAAGACACACAATATATGACACGAAATGCGAATGGGCAAAGCTGAAAATGTCTACCCAGCCGCGACTCGAACCCGGATCGCCTGCTTTTTAGGCAGTTGCGCTGACTACTACACCACCGCACCTGCAAATACTACCTAAGCACGCCTACCATCAGACACGAATTGCCAGCTTTACCCTGCCCAACTGCAGGATCAGAAGTGATGTCTGCTCTTTCTGAACAGACTCCACATGTATATATATAACATGCCGCTGACGGGCAATGATCCTTTCGTTAGTGGGGAGGGATAGGCAAGTTCTGAACAGACGCCACATGTTTATACATTTATAAATAATAAAGTCGTTAACAATGATGCAGTTACAATCCGGAACTCTCAGGTCGTGAAGGCACGTCATTAACCGTTATGCTACGCCACAACTTTGGGATACATGTTCTTTATTATGGTAAGTAGCTACTGAGAACGATGACTTGCAGCTTTCAAAGAATTCTACTTCATATAAGCTACTAGAAGACCCGTGCGAATACTTCACACCGTTACGGTAATGCCAATAGAGTTGGGAAAAATTGAAGTAAAGTTGAATGTTCACGCTTAGCTTTCTTCAGAATCAATGATAGCAAGTGTTTGAAAGCGCAAATGAAAGAGCTTGATCCGCTGAGTGTTGTTAGGTCAAAAAGAACTGCGTACCTTAATTACAACCGAAGGTATCGTAAAACAAAATATTCAGTGCAAGGACAGAAGGATACCGCGTTTGAATAAATATGAAGGATGGAGAGACTGAAGTTAATTCTGATACTTGATAACAAATCTGCGAATGAATGCCTATCGCTTAAAGCAAAACTGAAGGAAATTCGTCGCATAGAATGGCCTAACCGACTGACTTTAGTTTACAGAAACGACATCTCCGTTAGAAATATATATGATGCTCATGTAATAACAGGTAAAGCAGTCAACAATCTGAAGATTGGTTTGAACAACACAGTGCTTTACTAGGCATGGTCCTGTTTGGAAGTGGTATGCCTTTGCCATCCTCCAAAATCGAACTGACTTACCCAGCCAGTTATAGGGTGACCTACAGTTTAACGTGGGTTCCGAATCTCGGTGCTACTCGGTATTTTCACTTGAGTAATACTGCCAGAGATGAAAGAAGTGGAAAGTGACAGATAGAAATCCTAGAACCTGGCGAGGATCAAACCCGCAACCATCAAATTTGTAGTCTGGCACTCTACCACTGTGCAACTTCTTTTTTTCATTTCGGTCGATGTTTCAGATCATTCTTGTTTGTTCGTTTTTAATATTTTGCTCAGCCGGAGGCAAATATGGTGATATATTACGATTTTAACTGAACGTGGCACGCTATATTACAGCCGGTGTGGAAGTAGCGAAATGTTTGGTTAGTTCTGTATATGAACGTTTGTGTTTCATTTGACTTGATCCACGCATGATGAAATGCGAAGCAAAACAGACAGACCACGAACCGGCCACGATTTGCTTGTATTGGGGCCAGTTACCAGTGGCGCACGTATCGATTTTCCTTCTTATTCACGGCGGGTGGCGCTGCGTGCCTGGTTTCGGCTGTCTTTTGTCTCGAGAACGGCGCGAGTTGCCGCGTTCGCCGCGTATATCTGGGGATTCGCGCGCAAGATCAACACCGTCTGTAGAGAAGTCCTGCGCGCTGACATGCCACGTCACGCAGAGTAGGTCGCGATCGCGTAGCTCACTGGCCGGTCGATGGGGCACGGCCCACTGGCTCACATCGGCCAGCCAGTCAGCGACTCGATCGTGACCTACTCTGCGTGACGTGGCACAGCAGCGCGCATCTACAGACAGTGTTTGCAAGACCCGGAGACTTGGCGTGCGGAGTGGGCAGGTGTGGGCGGCGAACAAACAGCTCGTGGGTCTGCAGCAGCAAGGAGACCGCGCCTTGCTAGTTTAGTGGAGTCATCACCGGCGAGCGCACGTGGTTCCCGGCGGCCGTATTGACAACCATGCCACGTGGGCCGATGCAAGTTACCGTGGGGAGCTCGCTTTGAAAGTAGCCGGCATCTGGTCGCGGCGCGCTCGTTCTCGTATTATTCCGAGCGTGCTCTGTTTTTTCATCTTGTCCTATGGAGTTCATCAGGGAGACATCCGACTGCAGTATTCATCAACGGAAGACCAAGCTGGTTATCTGAATCATTGTAGTGCAGCATGCCGGGTTGTGGCGTCGATGACTTTGAGTATTTTTACTATGTTGATGTGTTCATGACCACTCTTCTTAGTGTGAGGTGCAGGTACTGTTTTCCTTCAGCCGCTTAATAATACGATTCTGTTGCTGGTGACGAGTGGTCTACTTTGTGCCATCTTTCCCTTGATGATTTCATCTAATATATAAAGCAAAGTGTCCGTATGTGTGTACGTGTTGCATACAAATCTACAGTTTTGATCCAATCTTTATGAACTTTTGTACACGTAAGCTTCAATCCACGAGGACGGTCGCCGTAAGTGTAAGAATCACATAAGATATACAGTTCACGAGATATGACGTCATAAACAATGAGATGCGCGAAAAACTTCTGCATTTTTCAACAATGCTGCTAATTTTCTCCTAAACCATTGGACCGATTTCAGCCAAATTTGGTACACACATTCCTTACCGTGCATGGTTAAGAATCACATACGGCGCATGGTTCAAAATATATTACGTCATAACCAAGAGAAATCGCAAAAAATGCCATATAATGCGGCGAGAATTTCGAAATACACTGTATGACAATGACAGTACTTAGCGACTTGCAACAAACTTTAAACATAATTTCAAACACTTATTAAACTTTTTCTCGCTGGTAACCATAGTAAAATGATGAAAGGAAAGAAGTCTCTCGCTTACTACTTTTCCGCTGTTTATGGAGTAAAACTACGGCTCTCGGTATGACGTTACAATTTATAATTTGTACACTACAAATTGTAGCCACAGGAAATTTTACAGACAGATTACACACATATAGTTGAATGTACCTTCGAAATCGTATCACAGTACGACACGAAGTTCATGAGATATGAATACATAAGCAGTAACGTTCCGCTGTTCACGGGATAAAACTACGGCATTCAGTATGACGTTACAATTTTTAATTTCTACACTACAAATTGTATCCGCAGGAAATTTTATAAACAGTAAACACGCATATAGTCGAGTGTACCTTCTAAATTGTGTCACAGTACGACACATATTTCATGAGACACGAACACATAAACAGTAACGTTCATGGAAAACCGCCCCATCACGAAAAATGTCAAATGTTTGTAGAACTTATGGGACTTAACTACGAGGTCATCAGTACCTAAGCTTACAAACTACTTATGAACTAGCTAAGAATACAGACGGCACAAATATCCATGCCCGAGGGGGGATTCGAACCCCCGACCGCAGTGGCCGTGCAGACCGTGACTGGAGCGCCTCAGTCCCCTCGGCCACCGCGGCCGGCGCCCCATCACGCACTAATTTTTAATCTATTACATCTTTCCTATTTATTTCATATCCAAGAGATTTTACAGACAAACAGCCCTTATACAAATGTATATATACCTGAAAAGTGGCAGGAATAAATAAGGAAATACCCGGGCAACGCCGGGTTTTCAGCTAGTTTTATATATATGTATTCGTCGGTTTGACAAGTCTTCGCAATGTCTATGTGTCGTATGTGTTATTGATTATGAATTAGCATTCCCACACCCTAAGGGTCTGTACTAATCCTCCTTGAATTAATACATTTAAACTTACTATTGCTTACATTACTAACTGCATCTGGGGGGGGGGACGCCGGCCGCGGTGGCCGAGGGGACTGAGACGCTCCAGTCACGGTCTGCACGGCCACTACGGTCGGGGGTTCGAATCCCCCCTCGGGCATGGATATTTGCGCCGTACTTAGTATTGGCTAGTTCATAAGTAGTTCGTAAGTTTAGGGACTGATTACCCCGTAGTTAAGTCCCATAGGCTATACAAACATTTGATTTTTTTTTATATTTTTTTTTTTTTTTTTTTTTTTTTTATTTTTTTACTTTCCGGTGTATTTATTTACCGAGTGGCCGCTTGTTACACCGTTGCCTTGCTTGAGGACCAAGCGTTCTTTATTGTAGGGCCTATTACTTCCATGAGGAGTTACTGCCACCCATGTATTCGTGCAGTTTATCTTCTGATTACAGATTACTCCTTCATTTCCCTTCTGTCTTTACTGTGATCTCTAACCGACGTCAGTTTATCTACTGCTGCCATTCCTGTTCCAGAGATATTTGCGAATTGTAAATCTGTTTTGGGCATCATCAGTCAAGCTTTTTTGTTGTATTTCTTGACTGCTTGTCTAAGTTAACCTCTTTATGTCACCTGATTAATTGGAACTATACTCTCTTAAGTTTTTAAATTATGCCTTATCTTTTAAATTTTTTATCTGTTGTGTCTTCTAAAGGTTACGGCGTTTAGCCGTCTTATTCATGGGATTGTATAAGTGCACGTCAATTTTAATAACTTTATTTTTAATTAGATTTGTTGCAATGATGGCATTCCGCAATCAGCTAGAACTTGGTGCTCTTTGAAATTTAATTTCTGGTGCGGCTAGTTCATTGGCGTCATTACTGCCTCAGGTCACGTCAGTTAAATATTTTAATAATCTGTTGCATTTGTTAAATATAAAATCTGTGCATTATCGATCAAGCTTCTATTGTATTTCTTCAGTGCTTGTCCAAGTTACCTTTTTTATGGTACCTGATTAATTGCTGCCTCACTCTTTCTTAATTTTTTTAAAAATTGTATCTTAATTTAAATTGTTTATTAGTGGTCATTTAAAGGGTTTGGCAGGCGGTTTAACTGTTGTGGTGAACTGTTCATTAATTAACTTGCCCTTACTCAATTTTTTGTGATTTTGTCATATTTATGGGGCATTATCTAAGTGTACGTTTTTCAAATGTTCAGGTGTTTGAAAACCTATAGGATCAAACTGCGTGGTCATCAGTCCGTAGCTTACAAACTTCTTAAACTAAGGTAAACTAACCTAAGGACAACACACACACCCATGCCCCAGCGAGGACTCGAACCTCCGACGGCGAACAACCGCGCGTTCCGCAGCGAGGCGCCTTAGACCGTTCGGCTATTCCACCGAGGCGCACGTTATTGTTAATAACTTTGTGACACTACCTAATCAATGCGAATCTTGCATCTTTTGAAATTTAATTTAATTTTAGGTTATTCTACCGCTAGCTCCAATTTGTTACCTGTGGGGTTATGGCCTTATGCTTTGTGTGGTGATTTTTAACTGCCTTTTCTAATTATATTACCTGAAGCGTTATGAATTATTAACAAAAACTCTATTGTCAGCTTTGTACGAGTTTTAATCAAGTGAGCCTTGTTGTTTGAAATAAAGGTTTTGTAATCACAAGTAATAATTATTCTGATACCAGCCCTTCAATTTACCCCCAATTTTTACCCTATCAGAACACATCAATAAAAAAGACAGGCAATGGATTAGAAGTGACGACTTGTGGCAGTTTGGCAATGGTGAACGATTCGGAACTGGGGTTCAGCACTCGGAGGAAAGAATCTGCAGTCCGTGGTCAAATAGGAAGTAACTTTAATCGGACTGTAGTTTCCTTGGCTCTTCAGTGTAAATGGACAAAGTATATATCACTCCTCAAACACCACCCTCACGACCTAGGCCGTGAATTACTTTCCATTCCGTTGCCATCCTTTTTTTTTCCCTTCTCTTCCACTTGAAGAAGGCACTGTGTTCCGAAAGCCTGTTTCTTTCGTCCCTTTTCTTCTTTTTCTTCATTTGTGTCACTATCGACGGTACAGCACAAAGGTAAGTATTGGCCAGCCAATCTATCTCTTTTGAAAAATATTATTTTCATATCTGAGCAGAATTTCCATCATTAATCGTATATCTATTGTTTCCCAGTTAATGAGTTTCTCTTTCAGTGCATTAACCAAAAGGTAAGTAGTGCTTTCACCATCGGAATGGAGCATTATTTGTGGCATTGGTAGTGTTTTATCTGGCTACTACCATCACCTTCTGCGTGCCATCTTGACGTCTGTAACCCGTCCTCATCGGATTGGGTCGCCCCGCAACGTCCTCCCCTTGCCGTCCCATAGTTGGGGCCTGGTCGATGTCCTCGCCGCTGAACACCCCCTGGCTCCATTGTCCAGGCAGCATCGGCCCCAACCGGCCCGCGCACGTCACCGACGAGAAAAACAGTCGAGCGTCGCCGCCGGATCTCCGCCATTTATAACGGCGCAGTTGTCAGCGACCGAAAAGGGGGATCTGCATCTATTTAGGGCTCTGCCGCCACGCACCATAAATTACGCCACGATACGCCACGGCCGGTCGAACTGCAGACGTCAGCGGAATTTGCATTTATTAACAAGGCGGGTGGGGCAGTGTGGCAACTCGCCAGTCTCGACGTTACATGTTCGTTCATATTTTCTTACCGTTAGCTAAGCCGTCCGGACGATTCGCGAATTTTGAATCAATTCACATCTATTGCGGCGATGTAACAAACTGATTGTATCTCAACAGAGTGTAACGATACACTGAAATTTTTATTTATTTTTTGTTTATGTTCGGTCAGCGATACTTATCGGCTCCGGTTACCTCTGACTCGCAATGCAACTAATTTAATTTCGTTCGTCATTTTTTTCCTCCCAAACAAGCGAAAAGACGGAACCGAGATAATAGTTTTTACTCTCTCTTGTCTATGTTCGTTCTGTACGGACGTCTTCCATTCATGTATCCATTCAATGTAAGTGATGCAAGTTGTAAAAATATATTACTTAAATTTAAAATCATCCCCTCTCTTTGGCTTTTATTTAAATGAATCCCTCCACGTCAAATACTTATTTTCTATTGTTTTCAGATCCTTCGCCTCCGTAATAATTTTATTGTTCAGACGCCATTACAATCGCTTCGCATTGTCTGCAAAATTTCAATCAATCAATCATCCTTATACAATACTTTGCTTGATTTTAGAACCTGCAGTCATTTCTTTTGTAATTTCACGAAGTCCGATCATTCTTTTAAAAAATTATTTTATCATTGCCAGTAACTTCATGTTCCACCCACAACAATGAAAAGCGAAGTGAACAGTCTGAACATTGATCTCGTACGGAAAGTATCTCGAACATTCACTTATTAAATAAGACATAGAAGTTAGCATTTCCAGCTTCTACAATACGAAGTGCAGGATACAGCTAGATGCTTTCCGTAAGTTTTATAACGTGCTGTTTCTTGTATGGTGCCCAACTTTAACATGCAATCCGCGGTTTATTAACTTTAATGTTCATTTTGTGCTGTACTTTAACTTATTTCAAATTCAAAAATTTCGGTACCACCAATTCCTTGTCCAAATAATATAATCGCGGAATCTAACAATTATGGCATCATACGAAGCTAGGGCAACGTTATAAGAGGACCGGTTTCATGCACCTGTTCCAGGGCCGGCGCAAGGCACGTACGAAACGTGCGGCCGAGGGGCGGCAAATCTGCCGCCACGCCTTTTTTTCTTTAGGACAAACTCAACAATCATTTCCAAGAGGGGATTCGAAACCGAACCTCGGAGGAAGTGGCTACGGGAACTGTGGCATAGCGTCTCGACTACCTGTCGACTACCCCTGTTGAACAAGGGGAGGGAGGAGGACCAATTTCTTCCTCGCCACTGTGGCAGCAGCGTCGTGTTTACGCTGGAGGGGAAGCAGTCTCGCGTACACGCCAGTACTCTTTTATGAGTGGAGCGCTGCCAGCCTGTTATGCGCCGTGCGTTTACACACAACAAATTTTGCAGGAGACGAAATCTAATTTGGAAATTCGAATGCAGTGTTCGATACTGCGATTACGGGTTAAGCCTGGAACAATTTTGCTAAGCCCTTCAATGACAGTTGAGTGTTTTATTCTTCCCGCGCTTTGGAAAAAATTGTTGAACATTACTACAGTCAAACATGGCTAGAAGTATTCCGAATGGGTAAATACGCTGTGAGTAATTACAAGGGATAAAGACATTGATAGTAAGCCTTGCATAAGTCGGGTTTCGACGTATTTTTGAAAAGTTTGCTATCCGTTTCTGAGTGACAGTCGGACGTTTTGGTTTTTGAGCCCAGAAACACCTGTCGCAGCCTGCATGAACAACAATTAAACTCTGACCAGCACTTTTGTTTGACAATACTGCTCACACACTATCACTTTGCCAACATTTATTTACTGTATAATGCGTATGCCTTCTCGTCCGCGCGTAACAAAACGTTAATTTTGACACCTTGTAAAACGAAAATCCATAGGGTTTCCTTGCTGGCTTTGAAGCTCATTTCTGTTTGACAAAAGTTGTGCAGTTTTCGCAAAGTTCGTATTTCTTTCTATTGTTCGTAATGCTATAAAAATTACTGCCTGATAATACATTTACCCCTATCATCGGTCGCATACTTATTGTGAGCTTCTTGCTTCTTCTTCTTGGGCGCTAGTTTAACCGTAGCCTTGCTCAATGGCGTAACTAGGACTTGGCTTTGGGGGGGGGGGGGGGATAGATCTGCGTGACGAGCAAAATTTTAGTCAGTTTCCAGACAGACTACCATCTGCCACTCCCGTTGAAGAGACTAATTCACTGCTATCCAATGAAAGATTATGGTAAAACACCCCAAGTTTTCAATCTTTACCTTTACCAGACTGCTGTATTGTTGTTATACGATTTTTTTTTCGGGTTCTGGGGGGGGGGTTATATCCCCTTCACCCCCCCCCCCCATAGTTAACGCTACTGGCCTCGCTGTACCGCATCTCGTGACCTAGTTCCTGGTTGCACTGCCACATCACCGCTTCGCTTTTCCAGACAATAGGTATTGTTGCGTTCTCTACAATGAAAACTACAGAAATCGTTTCGATAGTTGGCCGAGAGAGTCAAGATTGGTCAGAAGAACTTTCATTCTGTTTCACAAGAACATAAGAATTGGTGCGTCCGCATTTCTTGCAGCTTGGGATGTAATAGATAAGTGTTTTTCATATAACCTACAGTTAGTATTGCGCATGCACGTTACTCATAAGTTAGAAATTTTGTCGTTGAAGAATGCAGAATAGGAAAATTTGTTTTCCTTAAGATCTGTCACTTAAAAAATTGGCAAATAAGCACGCGTCACTCCAGTAGCTAGAATGAAAATAAAGCGCAGAAAAGTGACGTGATATGGCGCTGAGTAATTTGTTACCCCTTATTCCATAATCAGAAACGACAGAACTGACACATGCAAATTACGACAGATGGCAAGTGTCAGTTGTTTGAAATGAACAACCGAGGTACAGTGAATTAATATATTTCGACTAGCATCAGTACCCTTCGATTCCCGAGTATGTAGTTATTGCATTATTATGTTACTCCTTATTCTTCCTTTCTCCATTGCCTTCCGGCCCACACTTTGGCCGTTTCAACTGTTTTTATTTTCCATATCTTCATAGATTTCTGGCACAGAGTGGCTATTCTGAATGCTTGGAGTTATGTTTACATCCATACCGTCGTGCTGAACGTAACTGACAACATGACGGTTTAGATGTAAGCATATATTAAAAGCTTTGAAACTGGCATAGTGGCCGAAATCTAGGTAGATATGAAAAGTAAAAACAAAAATTGCGATTGATTGCTGACTTTTCCTACAGATTTGTAGATTTATTAAATAAAAAAAAGAACAGGTGGTGAGGGGGGGGCGGCAATTTAGCAGCTCGCACGGGGCGGCACTTGGGCTTGCGCCGGCCCTGACCTGTTCACTCTACTCCGTTCTGTGCAAGTCTCTTCAACTCCGAATAAAAGAAGAACTCTCATCCACTTGAACCTAGTTGCTCTCCTCTCGTCGTGGGCACCACTGTTCTTTTTACCTGCACACATCAACCTCTATATAACGTTGCCCTTGCTTCGTATGATGCCATAATTGGAATTGATGGTACCGAATTTTTGAATTTGAAATAATTTAGTTAAGGTGCAGCACAAAATGAACATTAAAGCAAATAAACCGCGGGTTGCATATTAAAGTCGGGCACCATACAAGCAACAACACGTTATAAGCAGCTAGCTGGATCCTGTGCTTCGTATTGTAGAAGCTGTAAATGATAACTTTTACTTATTTAATACGTGAACGTTCTACATACTTTCCGTAGATCAATGTTCAGACTGTTCACTTCGCTTTTCATTGTTGTGTGACCGTGGGTGGAACATGAAGTTACTGGTAATGATAGCTTAAAAAAAATAAAAATAAATAATGATCGCACTTCGTGAAATTACAAAAGAAATGACTGCAGGTTCTAAAATCAAGCAAAGTATTGTATAAGGATGATTGATTGTGACTGAAATTTAGCAGGCAATGCGAAACGATTGTAATGGCGTCTGAACATTAAACTATTACGGACGTCGAGGAGCTGAAAACATTAAAAAATTAAATATTTGACGTGGAGGAGTTTGATTTAAATGAAAACCAAGGAGATGGAATGCATTTAAATTTAAATAATATATTTTCAGCAACAGATTGCATTATTCTTACTTACATGAGTGGATGCAGGTATGAAAGACGTCTTGACACATCGGATACAGACAAGAGAGTGAGTAAAACTACTATCACGGCTCCGTCTTCTCGCTTGTTCGGAATTGAAAAATGACGAACGAAATTAAATTACTTGCATTGCGAGTCAGAGGGAACTGGAGGCGATAAGGTTCGCTGATCAAAGATAAACCAAAAAATCATTTTAGTGTATCGTTACATCTATTACTAAATTGACTATTCCGAGATGTCTCAAAATGTTTCCTACCAAACGATCCTTACTTACGTTATACCAAAATATAATTTCTCTCCCCAATTCTGGCCAGTACTTCCATATTAGTTATATGATCGACGTACGTAATCTTCAGCATGTTGCCGTAGCGCCACACTTCAAAAGCTGGTCTTGTCCGAAGTACTTACGTTCAACACTTCACTCCCATACGAGGCTGCGCTTAACCCTTTCAGTCCCACATGATAAAACCAGCTTCGGAAAAAATAAAATTTAGTGCTTTTTTGTATTAATATAGTGCAGGAAACATCAAAATATCTGTTTTAAAATTTTTGGTAGAACTAATGTTTTTTTTATGTCATGTATTTCATGCACAACACAAACGTTTGTATCAAGGTATTTCATTACTTGGACTTTATTTTGTTGATAGTTATCACTTCCAGATCAATAAATCTAGCATAATTTGCGCCACAGCACCAAAGGCAAGACAGTTCACTGCTGGAATAAAATAAAAGGAACCACACTCACGCTCACACTCTCGGCCACGCAACACAAAAGATGGACAGATTATTGCCTCAGAAGTGGCTACACGCCGTACCAAGCGGCAAAAAGTAGTATTAGAAGCATGCTGTTCATCAAAAATGAAACTTTACGGATTGATGGACAAAATACGACATATATCAACTTTTAATATCTTGTTGTCCAGGAACAAAACTGAGAATGAAAGGGTCAAGAGATATCCGTCGGGAAAAGACGTCCTAGAACTTAAATTAATATATAATTTTGACAAATTTTTCCTCATGCCGCACTAGTATTCTGCCTAATGGTATTAATTGTTTCGTGCGTTTGTGTATTTTTCTCAGTAACTTCCCTGCATCGGCCATCGTTGTAAATTTTCATCATCGTGTACTTCTAGGATTGGGGTTTTTGATCTGCTCCGTCTCCTTCAAAACTAGTCAAGCCATCTCCTCATCCGTCTTCTTAAGAGCTCTTGCCTGTTGGTTTATATTACTTTACAGCAATAGTCATCATAACATGTAAGTTTTGACGGCTGGCTTCTCCGTTCATAAAAACTTCCGAGGTAACAAGACCACATGGGTATCGGAATTTAGAAATCTTTTTTTTTTTTTTTTATATATTTTTGATAAATGAAGTACTCAAATAACAATTCGCCAAAGCCATTCGACGCAACTCTGAAAAATCTTTATACAGGGTGTCCCAGCAATCTTGTCCACCCAAAATATCTCTGGAACAATAACAGCGGTATCAATGTACGGCTGGGGCCCATGAATGTACATATTTGGAAACATTCTAAAACGAAAGCGAATGTGTTTTTTAACACAAACTTATGTTTTTTTTTAAATGGACACCCTATATTTTTTCTTCAGCAATCCATAGCATGACAAATCACAAAGACATTGGCGTTGATTGCATCGCAATATTCCACAGCGCACGTCCTGAGACTCAGGCGAGAATCCCATGCTGCTCAGGACGTGCGCTATGAAATTTAGCAAACGTAAGCTTCAATCCATGAGGACGGTCACCGTAAGTGTTTGAATTACGTGCAACACATTATTTACGATATGTGACCTCATTAACAATGTTATGCACGAAAACCTACTGCAGCATACGACAGTGTTGCACATTTCCTCCTAAACCATTGGACCGTTTTCAACCAAATTTGGTGCACCTATACCTTACCGCGAGGTAACAATGCTTTTGGGGTAAGAACCACATAGGACACATGGTTCAGGAGACACAGCGTCATAAACAATACAATTGCAAGAAACTGCCACACAATGGGACGAGACTTCATTCACAAACTGTATGAGAATGACAGTACTTAATGACTTGCAACCAACTTTACACATAATTTCAAACCTTTAATGAACTTTTTCTCGCTGACAAACATAGCAAAATTATGAATGGAAAAAATGTTTCTCGCTTATTCTTTTCGTCTGTTCATGCACTAAAACTACGGCATTCGGTATGAATTACAATTTATAATTTCTACACCACAAATTGTAGTCGCAGGAAACTTTACAGAGAGTATACACACATATAACTGAATGTACCTTCGAAATTGCATCACAGTACGACACGTAGTTCATGAGATATGACAACATAAACAATGAGGTTCGCAGAAAACCGCCCTATCTTGCACCAAATTTTAATATATTACTTCTTTACTACTAATTGTATTCACAACAGATCTTACAGATATACAGCACTTATACAAATATATACATACCTGAAAAGTTATACAGTTGTACAACATATAACTGAATAAATATGAGATCTTGCGAATTTTATATGCCCTTTGTATTTTTATTGCTATCTTTCTTTGCTTGGTTACTGCACTTATAATTTTGTACATTACGCAAGACAGCCTTATTTCTTATATATTGTCCGATAAATGTAACATACCTTTAGACGAAAGGAGATGGACATAGGGAGAAGGGATAGGTGAAGTATTAACTCAAGGCAGGAAAAAATAAATACCCCCAAAACGCCGGTTTTTTTAGCTGGTTCTCGATAAAATCGACTTTGATGTTTTGCAAGTAGCCGTAAGTGGCAATCATTAAATGAAGTGCCGCATCTTTCGGTGTAGCTTAGGTAGTAGCGTTATGGCCTTTCAACTCTAGGGACGGTGGTTCGAATTCTGTCGTGACATTTTTCTTTTCGTTGTCTTCCAATACTTACACAATTTTATTATCTAATGGTAATATTTATTAAAAGAGCACTTATTTTTGTTTATTCGTAATTCCCTATATTTCATAGAAGGTAGTTAATACTGATGGTTTCAATCAAAGAAACATAAGTTACAGTTTTCACAGTATTCGCTCCATTAGGCTTTGATTGTTCAGTTTTTGAAGAGCGAGGACACTGTTTACGGAATGAATGAATGCGGAAAAAAACTGCCAGATTGCGATTCGTACCACCCATCTCATGGATGTGAGGCCAGAACGCTGCAAATGTTTTAGCTACTGGTACTTACGTGTACTTTCCAAAACTACAAGTCGATTTTCTTGAGAATTTTTTAGAGTTGCGTCGAATAGCTTTGGCCGATTGTTATTGAAGTTCTGAACTTCACGTACCTTAAATATAGAGAAATTCTAAAACCCGATACCCATGTGGTCTCCTTGAAAGATGCTGTGGTCCATCTCTAATACTTCTTTCTCCCGACGTTTCGTTGCCTACTGTTGGCAGTATCTTCCGAAGCGAGTCGACGTCTGGCTGCCATGTGCTCGAGATCCTGCTTATATACAGAGCATATAGGGCGCCACCACTTGTTACGTGCTACTGACTATGAAGCTCTGACCAGCTTCAGGTACTCGATGGTCACGTCATTGGTGCAAAGTCGACCGCAATACCTCATCAGATTTTATACATCATTCATTTGTACGTACGATTTTCTCGGTTTACTTGCCGCGAAATTCGGGATAAAACCTCGAGATTTCGACGATAGCCACCATCGTCATCGTCAGTAGCAACTGACTGTCTTCACTGTAGCTGTGGTGGTGTTATATAGACCATGGACGGTTTCTGATCGGTCGGCATTCTGGTCGGTCGGCTACTACGTACTGCCATCGTAGGCGATGTCAACGTCTGCACTGGTTGCGCCACCGCTTTTTTAGGATCGTAAACACTGCGAGGAATGTCTGCCACTTCCCAGAATAGAACGCTCGTTTCCGTGCATTGCTGTCACGGTTATTCTCGATCATTCATGGCCTCGGTGCAGTAGCCGAGCGGTCTAAGCCGCCTCGCTGCGGATCGCGGGGTTCCTCGCCATCGGAGGTTCGAGTCCTCCCTAGGGCATGGGTCTTTGTGTGTTTGTCCTTAGGTTAGTTTACCTTAGTTTAAATAGTTTGTAAGCTACGGACTGATGACTACGCAGTTTAGTCTGATAGATTTACAAACATTTGAACTTGTTTTGCACATTCATACTGAAACAGCCGCTTTGATAACAGAATCCAAGTATATGACAGCCTGGGACAAAACTTCAGTTTCAGCAAACAGTATTTTATGCTTGTTTGTGAGGTTATGTCAGCAAATGCTGATTTCTTCAGTTCTCTGTTTCAGTATTTCGTTGATGTTCAGCACAGCTACCGGAAACAGTACTGACCTATGTAATTGCTTCCAGGAATCCTAAGGCAAAGACTGTTTTCAACAGGGCGAAGTATCTCCTATATTTTTTTTAGGAGAACGGACGATGGTGGTGGCTGTGGTTGATGGGTGGATGGGACAAAACAGCTAGGTCATCAGTGCCATGGAAGGTCGGTCTTATACCCTCTCTACCCAGCATTCTTCCTATTTTGCTGGATATATGGCCACAGAAAGGAAGGAACGCAATTGGTAATTCATTCTGTGAGTGTTCAACCCTTTCAAGCTTCCGTTTCTGGAGAACGCTGCTATTACATCGCGTGAACCACAGCCATTTATTCGGAACACATGCTTAAGGTGGTTAATTTAGGACTCCAAGTGGTCCTCGTCAGAAACAGTCTTCGCTCTGTAAGTCAACGTGTTCAGAACGGCTTTCTTCTGAAATGGACGCGGCCGAGACGTCCATCCGAGTTTCGTTGTACTGAAACATCGTGAAATGGTAGCCTACCTTCCTTCTCAATCTCGACAGTGAACCGGATGTTGGTAAGTATGATGCACATGTGTTCCACGAATTCTTCGAGAGCTTCCGCGCCGTGTGTCCTTACAATGAATGTGTCAACATAACGATAAAATGCAGGTGGACGAAGGGGACCCGAATTTAAAAAGCGTTCCCCAAAATTCACCATGAAAACGTTGCCAACTGCTGGAGACAAGAGGAGAACCAATCGCCACATCGTCCCTCATTTCAGTACAAGAAGTTCGGGGTAGTCATCACATGCCGGAACAACTTTATTGTTTACCGCGGCGGAGTGGCCGAGCGCATTGAGGCGCTATACTCCGATGCGGCAGGCCGCTTGTCGTCGGGGGTTCGAATCCTCCCACGGGCATGGATGTTTGTAGTCTTTAGTATAAGGTAGTTTATAAGTAGTTTGTAAGTTTAGGGACTGATAATCCCGCAGTTAAGTCCCATAAGCTTAACAAACATTTTGATAGTAGTGTGCAGTCCTCTAATCAAATTTCTGGCTCAGATAACCAAGTGAAAGGAGCGTGATTTTACTATTTTTCTTAATAGAACTGCAGTTAATTAACTAACGATCCCCTTGCATGAATCTTAAATAAAATAATAAATGGTGGCAACGGAAACGGAGGTTAGTTTTCTCTCCTCTAGAAAGAGCAAGAGACAAAAGATATTTGATTTAACCATACAACTTTCATAAAATATATAGTGTGGGATAATTTAAATTAGGACAAAGGGTTCAAGTTTAACAAAGTTATTTATTGTCCAAGACAAAAACAACGAAGGGAGAGAGGCCGATTAAAATATAATAAACACACACCTTAGAATCCCCATTTACATATGATTATGTGGCCCTAATACTGCCCACCTGCAAAAGTAGTACTAGCTTAATTAATAATTATTTTTCAGAGGGGAGAACACATTCTCACACAGATACATGTCTCAACCATGCAAGTACTAACCAGTACCGAATACAATAAAACAGCAACGCCAGCAGCAGGACGCGGTATGGAACAGCAGGTTCACTCGCGCACCAAGAAAGAAAACCTTTGTTACGTATTAAAAAAAAAAAAAAAAAAAAAAAAAAAAAATTAAATGAAATCTTTATTCTTTTATTTATACAATAACCCATTACCTATTACAAACATGGGTCCTTATATGTTACTACTTTTTTGTGCTAGATATTATGCTACTACTTCTATGCTACAATCTACATGACTTTGTTGTTGTTTTTGTTGTATGTGCTGTGTCGTGCAGGGTGTTTTTCTGTTTTGTTGTGTGATGTGGAAGTGTGTACTTACTAATTCTAATGTTTGTGTTGTGTGTTCCGTATTTAATACTCTTGTGGCTTTGGATCAGGGTAGCTATGAGCGGAAACAAACGCACGTGTTAGAATACCACATGGGGTGCGATACAGTCGCGAAGTATAATTTTCCAGAGAAATTCAAGATATCGATTAAATAGGAAAATTCACTAAATAATACTTAAAAACGTTCGTTGTGGTGTTTGTTTTGCACAGGAGGAAAAGAACTATTGAATGGTAGAGGTTTCCGGTCAAAACAACACCCTACATGTTCGGATGTAAGAATCCCAAAAATTAAAAAAAATAATTTAGCTCAAATAAGAACGAAAGATAGGTCGTGCAACCGTTTTACCCAGGGTAATGATATCTAGCTAATAAGCAAAGTTACAGAAAGGTAGGATATGCTACGGGGCCAGATCGCAAAATTTGAACAAGTTGGAAAACATTCAGTTTGGTAAGAAATAAGCCGGCCGCGGTGACCGAGCGTTCTGCGGCGCGCCAGTCACGGTCTGCCCGGCCACTACGGTCGGGGGTTCGAATCCCCCCTCGGGCATGGATTTTGTGCCGTCCTTAGTATTAGCTAGTTCATAAGCAGTTTATAAGTTTAGGGACTGATAACCCCGTAGTTAAGTCCCATAAGCTATACAAACATTTTTGTAAGAAATAAGATCGCGAGTTAGGTCGTTTAACCATGCGATCTACTCAGGGGATTTAGAGCTATCTAATACGAATGACTATAGTATAGAACACGCTATTTTCCATGCACGTGGGGCAGCGAGTACGGCAGTTACAAGCTTAGAAGTACGAAAATTCGGGGAAAATTACCACATTAGACGTACTAAAATCACAACATCTAAGCAAGTTTATAGTTATCAACTCGTGCACATAGGGCGATGGAGTAAGCTGAGGGTTTATCTCATACGTCGACGTGTTCTATGGACAAAGGGCAGACACCGGAAGTATCGAAATGTTCCCCGAGAAACATCATATTTACCCGCCAAATGAACATGAAAAACATTTAAACGTGTTTAAACGCAGGAAAGAAGGACTCTGCAGTCAGGGAGTGCAAGGATTCTGATAATTAACACCAGTGAGGCCGCAAAATCTAACTTCGGCAAAAATCATCATGAAATTAGAAATCCAGCACAAAATTAAAGTCTCACCGCTACGCATTGCGGTGATGTTATAGCCAGAATTACAGACGCGAATCAGCATTTTCAACTTACAATCGAATCCGAGCGAAGTTTAACCACATGCTTGGAACAGAGCCAACACCAAAAGCAACTTACCTCAGCAAAGGTCAGCCAGCGACTCATGGCTGCCCTCGTGGTCGCTACTCTCCAGCTACTTAAGTGGAAGGGGAACCTCTCCAAACTTACAAACCACTTATAAACTACCTTATACTAAAGACAACAAAAACGCCCATGCCCGAGGGAGGATTGAAACCCCCGACGGGGATTCGTTTTATCTGCGTCGGGTATTTTCACAGGAGATCGTGGCCTCTTTGTGTGTCCGAATTACACCCAGATTCGGTACTGAGTACAGCGAAATTTTCGGCTGCAACCATTGTGCGATGTTTCTAGCATCCAACAGTGGAAGACAGGTACACCTCGCCTTCAGCACAGGAACCAAAATGTCGTTAAGTTTCATGCCCTCCTCCTTCCTATAGAAATTATTGGGGTATTTAGCAGTTTCTGTGGTATCTCTGTAGAGCCTTATGGTACCCACTTATGGATGCCAATACCGAGTTTTATCAAACTGAGTATGAGAGTCTCCCGGCAGCAATCCATGTTTCACAACAGCTGATGTGCCACTGTCTCCTCTTCTACAGTCGCCCTTGCAGTCTTATAGTCTGTTTATAACTGCTCTTGTACCCATATAGGCGTCCCTACGCCTGCACAGAATCCTGTAAACTCCTGCTTTTTCCTGGGGTTTTCTAGCATGTTACCCAATTTTAGGTGCAACAGTGTCTTACAGCTAGGACATGAGGATATAAAACTCGAGTGATCTATTCTACAGAATGGATTCAAATGCGTAAAACGGTGTCTTCTCTTTCTGACCAAACGCAACCTCTCGCGTCAAAATTACCTTTAACATAATTTTAAATATTATCAGGCAGTCAAAAACGTGCCAAACATTATTTATACAAAATAAATTGTTCTACGACTTATTCTAGCTTGTGTATATATATATATATATATATATATATATATATATATATATATATATATATATGTGTGTGTGTGTGTGTGTGTGTGTGTGTGTGTGTGTTTTGTTACGTGTTTGGATGTGCACGTATGGAACTGTTATAACCGGAACGATGTTTTCTATTCTGGCCGTAATGAGTGACGTAGAAGTAGATACCATCGGAGTAGTGCAACAACTAAAATCGGTTAACAAGAACAAGTCTTCTGGTCCGGACTGTATACCCATTAGATTTCTATCTGATTATGCTGAAGCAATAGGTCCTTACATAACAGCCATATACAACCGCTATTTCAAAGAAGGATCTGTACCAAAATATTGTAAAGTTGCACAGTTCACACCTATATTCAAGAGAGGCAGAAGGAGTAACCCACTAAACAACAGGCCTATTACACTGACGTCAATTTGCAGCAGGGTTTTGGAACATATCTTGTATTCAAATATTATGAATTATCTCGAACAGAATGATCTATTGACCCAAGGTCAACACAGATTTATAAAATATCGTTCATGCGAAATACAAGTAGCTCTTTACTCACAGGAAGTGATGGGTGCTATCGACAAGGGTTCGCAATGGATTCCGTATTTCTTGATTTCCAGAAGGCTATTGACACCGTACCTCACAAACGGCTTTTAATCAAATTGCGTGCTTATGGTATATCGCCCAAAATTTGCGATTGGATAAGAGATTTCCTGTCAGAGAGGACATAGTTTTTAGTAATCGATGGTAAGGCATCGACTAATACAGAGGTGCTATCGGGCGTTCCACAGGGTAGTGTTATTGGTCCTCTGCTGGTTCTTATTTTCATAAACGATTTAGGGAAAGTCTAAGTAGCTCTCTTAGATTGTTTGCAGATGACGCCGTCATTTACCGTCTAGTAAAATCATCTGAAGATCAAAACCAACTGCAGAACGATCTGAATAAGATATCACTATGGTGTAAAAATTGGCAATTGACTCTAAATAATGGGAAATGTGATGTGGTCCACATGAGTACGAAAAGAAATCCGTTAAACTTTGTCTACAAGATAAATCAATCAAAAGTGAAGGCCTTAAAGTCCACAAAATATCTAGGAATTACTATTACTACAGACATAAACTGGAAAGAACACGTAGATAATGTCGCGGGAAAGGCGAACCAGAGACTGCGTTTTATTGGCAGAACCCATTAAAGATGCAACAGAACTACAAACGAAACTGCATACACAAGGCTTGTCCGTCCATTTTTGGAGTATTGTTGCCCAGTGTTGGATCCTTATCAGGTGGGTTTGACGGAGGACATCGAAAGAGTCCAAAGAAGGGCAGCTCGTTTCGTATTATGACGATACAGGGGAGACAGCGCTACGGAAATGATACAGGATCTGGGATGGGAATCATTACAACAACGGCGCTTATCGCTGCGGCGTGGGCTACTTGCGAAACTCCAATCGCCAACATTCTCCTCCGAATGCGAAAATATATTGTTGACTCCCACTTACATAAGTAGAAATGACAATCAGAATAAAAAAAAAAAAAAAAAAAAAAAAAAAAAAAAACACGAGAAATCAGAGCTCGAACGGAGAGATTGAGATGTTCTTTCTTGCCTCGCGCTATTCGAGAATGGAATGGAAGGAAAATAGGGTGGTTCGATGAATCCTCTGCCAGGCAACTAAATGTGATTTGCAGAGTATCCGATGTTCCACATGTAGATGTAGAACACAATTGACAGTTTGTATTATTACATCTTTTGGGTTCGACACAGGACGCCATAATAGCTGTTGTTGATTTAATTGAATCGGTCGGTGGAGAAAGGTACTAAGTCACGTTTTGGTGGTTTACACTTTTTTACATAAATGTAGTAAACAGACCAAGACACACCTTACTGTGATGAAAGGAACTATGTTTGGCTTCTTCCTGTGGGAATAACATGAGGTCGATTTTAAACATGCTGAGGAGAAAGGAATCAAGTCAGTGACTTAGTTTCTTTCTCCGCCGCACGTTGCGTCCCACCAGCAGATTTTACTGTCAGCGAGCTTGCACTACACCAGCTACATGATAGATGGCATTGGTCTGCAGAATGCAGGTGTAAAAAGCACAACAAAACAGTAACTTGGCGCCACCTTCGTCAGGTGACAGGGTTATTGTTGAGTGTTGTAAGTTATTGAATACCGTCTTTCTAAATGTCAAAAGGACATGCTTGGAAGAAATCCATGCATAACCAAAATTGCGGAAAATTTAATCAATTTGATAGATACCCACTCAAAGAAACTCACTATGCTGATGAAATACCTAGATTCACGCTTGGACCTGAAAAATATGCACGAAATGTTCCTTAAATAATATCCAGACATAAATGTGAAATACGACTTCCACAAGAAACATTTTCATGAAAATTACAATTTTCATTTCGGACGTCCGCAAATTAATGTATGTGTCAAATGTGAAGAACTTCAGGCTAAGTTAAAAGTCCACATACCTCTGACAGTAGTAAACGAGAGGCACAACTTGAGTTGGATATTCACAAGCGACGCAGCAGGTAGTTTTATAAATCCATTACATAACTCAACTAGAATGTATGGTCAGGGATGACATTGTTGGACTAGCTTTCGACTTTATAACTTGCCCCTGCCAAACACCCCAGTGCAAGAAACATATTTATTTCATAAACAGCTGTGTTGGTCACACCTTTAATCTGGCAGTAACTGGACTTGTTTCATTTGAAACTGGCTTGAAAAGACTAGGGCCTACATGATAGGAAGAAAGTATGAATCAATATAAAGAAAATTGAAGACATTTTTGGACACTGGTGAAATACATCCATGGAGTACACACAGATATTTTTTATGAGGAGATTTCGAAATGGCCGACTAAGTGATAACTCACTGCGATATGAACTATTCCGAGCTTTGAATTCTAGTAAATAATTGTTTTCATGTTCAGTTGAAGATGATTTATCAATAAATTTGAGTTTTAATCGAGAAATGTGTATCTTTGAATGTATTGTAGTCACGAAAAATACTAATTCCTTCGTTCACTGGAGAAAGGAACTATGTTACAAATTTTAATATTTTCTTTCAGAAGATACTTTTTAGAATATATAAAAATTATTTTCATTCACAGTCTGTATGGTTAGAGTACAGCAAATGTCGAAAATTTCAATGCAATCCATTAAATAGTTTCACAATAAAACAGTTTTTTGTCTTTCCTGAAAAGTATGAAAAAAGTGACATAGTTCCTTTCTCCACCAACCGATTCAATTACGGTCACGACTGCGGATAAGCACTAACGGTAGTGTAGGTGGCGTGTCCCACGGAGACCACCGTAATCCTAGGATTGACGTGGGACACTACAACAGCGTCGGCAGCTGCTGCGCCCTGAGCAACGCGCCGGCGTCAAGAGAGGCGTAACAAACGAGTGGCGCAGCTAACCGGCTGTGGGCGCGGGGGCGCGGACCGGAGCGCGCGCGAGCTGGCGTGAAATGAGCGGCCATCCGTCACGGCTGACGGGCCGGCCGACGCGGCCGTCGCGTGGGCCCGCGGCCGCGCGCCGCACGCCACCGCCAAATTGCTTCTCTCTGGCCTCTGGGCCAGCCAGAGAGCAGAGGAAGGAAAAAAAATGCCAGTAAAATGTAAATTGTTTTGCCAGCAGCCGGCACCGCGTTCCTATTTGTCGAGGCCTCACTGTCCTCTCCTGTATGCCTTCACGGCATTCTAGTCTTACCTCTATGACTGCCACACGTCCTGAACACAATTTTCTCTCCTTACGGCAAATATACTACAGAGCCAAAGAAACTGGTAAAGCTGTCAATAGTCCAGCCGAAATTGGATGATCACTGGCGCTTGCGCCAATCGGCTTTGAGCGCCGGCTGCGGCAGCAGACCATTGGAGTAAGCCAAACGCGAGCTTTGCTCTGCGCATGAGCGCGTTCGGCTGCGCTCTGCACTTTGCCAGTTCTGTCAGACAACAGCGACCGTAACCTCCATCTACATCTACAACCATACTCCGCAAGCCACCTGACGGTGTGTGGCGGGCCGGCCGCGGTGGCCGAGGTGACTGAGGCGCTCCAGTCACGGTCAGCACGGTCACTACGGTCGGGAGTTCCAATCCCCCCTCGGGCATGGATATTTGTGCCGTCCTTAGTATTACCTAGTTCATAAGTAGTTTGTAAGTTTAGGGACTAATGACCCCTTAGTTAAGTCCCATAAGCTATACAAACATTTGAACATTCTTCGCGAGATATACGTAGGACGGAGCAATGTACTGCTAGACTCCTCGGTAAAGGTATGTTCTCGAAACTTCGACAAAAGCCCGTACCGAGCGACAGAGCGTCTCTCCTGCAGAGTCTTCCACTGGAGTTTAGCGATCATCTCCGTAACGCTTTCACGATTACCAAATGATCCTGTAAGGAAGCGCGCTGCTCTCCGTTGGATCTTCTCTACCTCCTCTATCAATCCCACCTGGTACGGATCCCACACCGGTGAGCAGTATTCAAGCTGTGGGCGAACAAGTGTACTGTAACCTACTTCCTTTGTTTTCGTACTGCATTTCCTTAGTATTCTTCCAATGAATCAAAGTCTGGCATCTGCTTTACCGACGATTGATTTTGTATGGTCGTTCCACTTTAAATCCCTCCTAATGACTAATCCCAGATACTTTATGGAATTAACTGCTTCCAGTTGCTGCCCTGCTATAGTGTAGCTAAATGGTAAAGGATCTTTCTTTCGGTAGCACATTACACTTGTCTACATTGAGATTTAATTGCCATTCCCTGCTCCATGCGTCAATTCTATGCAGATCCTCCTGCATCTGAATACATTTTTTCATTGTTACAACCTCTCTATATACTACAGCATCATCCGCAAAAAACCCCAGTCAACTTCCGATGTTATCCGCAAGGTCATTTATATATATCGTGAACAGCAACGGACCCACGACACTCCCCTGTGGCACACCTGACATAACTCCTACTTCAGAAGACTTCTCTCCGTTGAGAATGACCTGCTGCTTTCTATTATCTAGGAATTCCTCAATCCAATCACATAATTGGTCTCATAGACCATATGATCTTACTTTGTTCATTAAACGTTTGTGGGGAACTGTATCAAACGCCTTTCGGAAGTCGAGAAACACAGCATCTACCTGAGAACCCGTGTCTATGGCCCTGAGAACCTACACCGTTCGGCAGCGAACTAACTACCTGGCAACATGGTTGCACTCAGTTTCAGCACCTGGAGCGGTCTCCCAGCCCAGCAGACGGATCCAGGGATAATCCTATTTCGGTCCGACTATAGTATCGTGTATAGGCTTCGCAGAAGTGCAGCAGTGAGACGTGTCACGGAATGCACTGATGTGTCTGCTGCAGGGAATAGGCACCATGCGTTCTGCAAGGCTGTCCATAAATCCGTAAGAGTAGAAGGGTGGTGCAGATATCTTCTGAACAGCACGTTGCAAGACATTCCAGATATGTTCAACGATGTTCGTGTCTGGGGTGTTTGATGGCCAGCGGAGGCGTTTTAAGTCAAAATAGTGTTCATGGGGGCTCTATGTGGCAATTCTGGATGTGCAGGTTCTCGTATCGTCCTGCTGGAATCCCCTGAGTATGCACATTAGAAATAAATGTAAGTACGTGGTCATCCAGAATGCGCGAATAAGTGTCACCTGCAGAGTCGTA
Organism: Locusta migratoria; assembly: GCA_026315105.1. Lineage (NCBI taxonomy): Eukaryota > Metazoa > Arthropoda > Insecta > Orthoptera > Acrididae > Locusta > Locusta migratoria. The sequence goes on along the minus strand of CM048751.1, from coordinate 223,683,076 downwards.
ACCAAACGTATGAGGCGACCCACATCACTCCAGCTGCACACGCCCCTCACCATGAAAGGTGGCAGAACTGTTCTGTCCCTCTGACCAGAGACTTTACTTTCATTATATGAACTGTGGAGTGAGACAATGAGACACAGACACAGAGAAGGTGGGAATGAATGGAAGTGGACGGACGAAGTTAGGTGCTGTTGAAGAGCTATAGACTGCGAGAGTATTGTAAGCCCTTAGGATTCTTAATCATTCTGATTTTGTATTTTTTAATGTTAAGGTAATAATAATAATCTTAACTTGCAACTTTGTTTTTTAAATTCAAGACAGCTTCCTCCTTTTGTTTAAAGATCGTATTATCCCCAAGTTATTTTAGGCTGCAACTTTTAAACGGTAGGATAGATACAAGTTTCAACGTTATTTATATTTTTATCATTCATATGCTACAAGAAGCTACTGTCGACTAATGTCTACAGATAATATGTGAGTGAAATTAAATTTATTTTGCACATACTTAGTAGCCCGATTTGTTATCCTCTTACATTTTTTTTTTTTTTTTTTTTTTTTTGATACATGAATCGTAGACAACTGGTTTATCAGGTAGCTACCAATATTTCTTGCCAATCGTGGAAAGTACTCGACATAGCAAATTAATTACACCACTTGCTTATTGTTCACTTTTGTTATGGCATTCATATTCAGTTGTAGAAATCGTGGCCAACTTGCTTATCAGGTAGCTAGCGGTATTACTTGTCTATTGTGTAACGTGCCCTTTCATACTTATATTAATTACACCACTTGCTGACAACACTATAAATGGTTTTTTAATAAAATTAGGTCACAATTTCAGAGGTTGTCGGTATACACAGTAATTGTTGATAAGCTCCTAATCGAATCCATACTTAGTCACTTTTGGCATCTAATAAATTAAACTTTCATCTATACTGTAAATAGTCAATTACACAATTATCGACTTAGTCATTTTCACACTAGAATAGATAGTACAAATTTATGGATTTAGATGTTTCTACTCTATGATAGATTTTGTGCTTCAATTTCCTTTCATCGCTACCCAACTACTGTTATAGCTTGTCATTCTACGAATAGATGTCATGTTCAGTCTGTGTAGTAATAATCTGAACTTTATTCTTTAATTAATTAACAGACACACAATTGTCAAAATTAGTGTTTTTTTGTCCTACCTTTACGTCATTCCACTGCAATCAGTCATCGATATTGTCTATCACCCCAGCAATATCCACATTGAATTTTGTACAACAAATTTGTGTCAAATATTGATCAGTATTTAATTTAATTAATGAATAAATTGTCTGTTTGATTTAACGAATCAGAACTTGAGCTACAATCGGACTTGTCATTGATTGTTTAAACAGACTTGTGTTCTGTATAGTTATGCGCATTAACATGGCCATATTCAATACTCATCAGTCGATGCCAAGGTGATTAATTATAATATTGACTCTTGCTTGATGTTTAGACATTCAGATCGGTTTTTATATTCACGGTGCTGTACCAATGTAGATAGGTACTGTTGCATCTGACACAAACCTTGCACACTCACACATCCAAGTTTCAGTCTCCGGTCTCAACCACCTTATTTTATTTTAACATTTAAGTTTCAACCATTACACAGCCTCCAGCAGCTGGAACAGTCTCTAGGTGACATTTAGGGTCTATAGACTCGCAAGCTTGTCTCTATACCGTCCATCATTCAGGCACTTAACGTGAGGTCTAATGCGTTAATTAAATCCCACATATATACCTGTTAACTATAATGTCAGTTCGTTAGGGGATGCCACCTATACGTGCAGTGTGTAGGTCGTAAATACTCGAAGGAATACGGTGCATTGCGCGCACACACACACACACACACACACACACACACACACACACACACACCATCGACGATTTCATACAGTAATTCCGTCCACCTCTCTGTGTGGTGTGTCCATTCCCACATAGCATCTCATTACACAGTTCAATATGTCCCACTGGATAGTCCTCTCCTCAGGCCGTGGGCTCTGAAGATGTGCAGATCACAAAATCGAAGGCTACAATATAAGTCGTTTAAGGTATGGTTTTGTATACTCGGAATTAAAGGTCGTTATTTTAAGACACTTTTCCGTCGGCTCGGTTAGTCGTGTGGTCTAACACACCGCTTTCCGAGACGAGGAGGCATACAGCCCCGGTTCGAATCCGTCCGCCGGTTTAATGAAGGCGGTCGGGCCGCCGGCCAACCTGGATGTCTGGCTGTGGTTTTTAGGCGATTTCCACATCCCCCTAGGTATGTACTGGGCGGGTCCCCAAGTTCCGCCTCAGTTACTCTATTTGCAAACATTTCGTAACACTTTGCACTTTCACACATATAACACTTTACACAGACGTTTGGGATACACATTTCCTCTTGGGGGTCATAGGGAGGAAACAGGAAGGGAATCCGGCCACATCGTAATTATTAACACGAACAAATCCTATTAATAAAGCCGACCCAGCATCTACGGGAACATGGCCCCAGAGAAAGAAGATTTTTCGGTTTAAGTTTCAGAATATCAGATTAGCGTGAAGCCAGATTGACGTGTATCATATCAATCACGTGGTAATGAATTATTAGCTTTGCTCAGCTTCTTTCTAAATATGAAATCAAAATGTTAATTTAGTCTTTCAAACTTTGCAGTTGCGATCTTGTAAATATTAATATAATTTAACCGTTTAATGCGTGACGTTACATTTGAAGATGTAAAAACTACCACGATTCATGTGTAGTACGTATATTCTGAGAAATATATTTAAAAACTTCCTTAAAATTATTATGCAGTACTAGCAACAAAAAGTTCGTAGCCGATCAGCTACATAGTGCTTCCATAATGTACCCAATGCATTAAATGTCACTATTACGCCTCTTATCTTTCCAGAAAGTAATTCATAATGGAACAGTAGTATGTGATTGACTACTTTTACATGGTAATGGAGGAATACTAAAGTAAACAAACGCACATGTTAGTAGTAACTCATTGCAGCTAACTCTCGAACTGATTCAGTGGCACTCTTCAATTTATAATTTCTAGGACGAGCTACTAGCACATGTAGCACTATATATACAAGCAGCTACAAATGAATTTGTGGTAAAATGTTGGTCAATTTGAGAAATAATGGAAAAAAATAAGGCATGTCGCTAATCAGCTACACTATGCACATTACACCAAACTTTTTCATAGAGCGCCGTTCCCTCAGTATTATTGGCCCGATTCTTTTCTTTCACTGAAGATGAAATTTTTTTACACTCGTGACACAGCGCTACGTGGTGCTTACGCCAACTGCCCACTGGCAACAGGTACTTTGTACACACTCGCGCCTTGGCGCCAGTTTAACAAACTAGCACATTATAGGCTGGATACCAGCGTCTAATGAAAATCACTTTCAAATACAAAACCTAATTTTGATTAACATAGCCTGTTTAATAATTATGTAACTAATTATAAGCACTGAAACCATTAGTGTGATCGTTAGTAAAGTTGAAGTTATTGGAAAGAGTTTTTAAATAGTTAATCATTAACATATATACTGTGGCAGTTCACGCCATACAGAAACACGGTGGAGCCCCACTATCTTTGCAATGCTCTCCGCCTCAGTAGTCCAGTAAACAGCGTAGTAAATTGTCACGCAAGGGGGCCCCGGGTTCGATTCACGGCCTCGTTGGAAATTTTCTACACTTGGAGACTGGGTGTTGTGTAGTCCCCATCTACATTTCATTATCAACGACGCTCAAGTCTTCCATGTGGCGTCAATTAAAATTTGTACCAGTCAGGCCGAACACGATCCCAGCTAGGGTCGGACGGCCAGAAAGGTCACACGGAATCATCATCATCTTGTAATGCTCGGTCAGCGACTGTATTCCTACGGTTGGATGACCATCTGTCGCTGTTGCAACGATCCATCCCGTGCTTGAAACGGCTGCTTAAATTATCTTATCTATCTACAAATATACGTCTACGTACCTGTAGTAATCTTACATGAAATCCTTGCTATTATAACAATATTTTACATAGTAAAACAGTGTACATCCACATTGATGCGTCATCAACATAAAATTTACAAGTCAACAATAAGACGTGAGAACCCATCTTTCTTATGGTCTTAACCAGAAGCCAAGGTCAATACTGACTGAGTATATTACATTATGGCCTTTGCCCTGCAAGGCAGTCATAAATATTTTTCTTAAATAATACACATTAAATGCCATATATATATATATATATATATATATATATATATATATATATACACACCCCTCCTATCACCCTTAGCCCTTCCTTGTAGATTAATGCCACGTCCCGCTTCACCCACCCTTCTCCCTTACTCCGCTTGGATCCCCATCCCCGCCGGCCGCGGTGGCCGAGGAGACTGAGGCGCTTCAGTCACGGTCTGCACGGCCACTACGGTCGGGGGTTCGAATCCCTCCTCGGGCATGGATATTTGTGCTGTCCTTAGTTGTAGGTAGTTCATAAGTAGTTTATAAGTTTAGGGACTGATGATCCCGTAGTTAAGCCCCTTAAGCTTAACAAACATTTGAACATTTTTTTTATCCCCATCCCCACCCACTCCCTTGGAGTCCTTTGATTCCATCTCATCCCCTCTCCGCCCCCTTCCCTCCTTTTGTACCCACCGCACTTTCCTTCTCCCTCGCAGTTTCCTCTCCACTGCGGGGCCTGCTCAGTAATTTTACTTCTGTGTCAGTGATTTCAAGTGTGCAGTGACCTAGTGCTTCGAGTGTAAGTGTGTTTTTAAAACATCAGCAACCGCCTCACAGGCAGAACATAGTGTTGCCATGTGCTTTAAATGTCTCTCTTCGTCTCGTCGTCACCACTCCGTTTCTTCAACATGAAGGTATTATCCATCATGGTTTTTTAAGTTCTGAATATATACATTTTGTCATCCTGTTCACAGTCATTGTCATTACACCCATTTGTCTGTTTTTAAATTCTTCGTATTTGTCACCTGTTTTTATCTTTTTACACATCATACTCTATGGTTCTTAGCATAGTGCTTCATACAAACCAGATATATATGACATTCAACGTATAAAAATAGTACTTCATGTAATATATACACAGGGTGTTTCACTAAGTGTGTTTGCCTCTGTAACTTATAAAATAATAGGTGACGGGACATTTTAATGCGGTAGGTCAACACAAGAAATGTTTCACTTTATGCGGAGCTATAAACATAGTTTATTGTATCATTTTCCAAAGAGTTGCAGCACAAAGATATAATTTTTAAAATGGAACAATAGCTTTTTCTATCGTTCACTGCATTCGTTAAAACCAGCTGCGTCCAAATCAATTTAAACTACAGTCCTATCACTGTTAGTTTGGGAGCTACAACCCTTCAAAATTTCAGGGGCAGATACCACAAACGCTACGCATAATGCAATGCGCCTTCTAAATGTGGTGCGGCCGAGTTGTAACGTCGCCGGTGTCACGGAGCGAGAAGCTTCCTCTATGTGCTGTTAGACTGCCGACTGTAGCCGCACACGGCCGTATACCCGACAGTTGGAGCAACACAAACAACCGGGGCTCAATATACCACAGTTACTAACATCGGATTTCGACGGCATACACGAACAAAAGAGTACGTTGACATTTTACTGATGCTCGGCGAGTACCAACACGATGCCACTGAAGCAGCCACGGCGTATGCCGTAGAGATATCCTAGGCAAAGAGCCCCGGCAGCCATTACGTTCTTACGTGCCGAACAACGACTTCGGGAAACAGGCAGCTTGGTAATGCGCCGCAGTAACAGACGAGGACCTGCAAGAAGTGAGGAGACGGAGGTGTTTGTTTTAGCTGCACTACACCACGATCCTCATGTCGGCTTACGAGCCGTTGCTGCAGTCGCTGGTGTCAGTCTCACATCTGTGTGGCGTATAGTACACGGCCACTACTTCCCAGGTACACTGACAGGCGAGTTATATTGCACTTTTATTGCCGACGGTTTGGGTGGTCTCCTTGAAAATGTGTGTCTACACACGAGAGTCCATATGTGGATGCAGCACGATGGTCACCCAGCCCATTCTGCGCGTGATGTGGAAGAACTAAACAACATGTAGATTTCTATTTGTGGGGATATCTAAAGGATCGTGTTTATGTCACTGAGCCCACATCCCCAGATGATCTAAAACGGCGCATCGAGGACGCATGTCGCTCCGTCACACCGGCGATGTTGCATATCGTCCGCAGATCCTTTCGACGGCGCATTGCATTATGCATTGAGGAACATGGACACACATTTGAACATCTCATGTAAATCAACTTCCTACCGCCATAACATCCATCACCCACCACACAGCCATGTATTATGTACAGTGTGTGGTATCTGCCCCTGAAACTTTGACGGATTGTAGCTCCCAAACTAGCAGTGATAGGAATGTAGTTTAAATTGATTTGGACGCAGCTGGTTTCAACGGTTCCAAAGCAAGATAGAAAAAAACTATTGTTCCATTTAAAAATATATATCTTTCTGTTGTAACTCTTTGGAAAATGATACAATAAACTATGTCCATAGCTCTGCAGAAAGTGTAACATTTCTTGTGTTGACCTATCGCATTAAAATGTCCTGTCATAAGTTACAGAGGCAAACACACTTAGTGAAACACCCTGTATATACTGGGTGTCCCAGCTATCTTGTCCACCCAAAATATCTCTGGAACAATTACAGCTATTGGAAAATGACTTTCACCGGTATCAATGTACGGATGGCGCCCATGAATATACATATTTGGAAAAATTCTAAAACGAAAGCAAATTTTTTTTGAACACAAACTTATGTTTTTTTTAAGGGAAACCCATAGTATGACAAATCACATAAACAATGGCGTTGATTGCATCGCAATATTCCAATTACATCCCGAGTTACTGCGACGAGAAGTTGACGCTTGAAATACCCGAAATACGCTGCTAGCGCAGGTACTGAGGCTCAGGTGTGAACCCCATGCTGCCCGTTATCGCGATGTGATTGACATGCGTAATCGCACTTCCATACTTATCAAGAGGTCCGAAACGAATCATACGCTCTGCTGCCATCAACTCTCATAAGCACTTAATGGTTTCCCTCTTGCACTTTCTATGTGTCTACGTGCACAATATGAACCAGTACCGATCGGTATACACCAGTCAGATTGTCTTATTTATCTTGCACACCCAAAAGAAGGTTTATCGAATGCGTTAAATGACCCATTTTGCCTTTCGCGCACTCGTTCATTCAGGGCCTAGCTCTACCTAGACACGTGTCAAACGTAGTTCCCACTACAGCCACAGTTACAACTTCGTCTTGTTTGTGATTCGTGACCCATGCAAACTCCTGTACTCCACCACCCTCCGAGCATCCCATTTGTTGTTGCTTTGGCGTGCAGTACACCGCTTGCCAGTGTAGTCGTGCATCAGAATAATCTAGTGACGGCACGGAGGTAGTACACATTGTGAATAAACGTTGTGTTGTGCAACTTATACTGTATTATGTACACACATGAAGATATGGTAGATACGCTGCTGATCTATGGAGAATGTACGTTGATGGAAAATACGTTATTAGATTGCTTGTTTGTTTATAGTACTGTTAGAGAACATTATGATTATTACGTTAATATATCCGTTTTCTACCCTACTCTACATACCTGTACTGTACCCTGTTGTAGGTGGGCGAAATTCTGTTCAGGCAGAACGACTGTACAGAAGACGATTCCCTGACAAGCCATCGCCGGGTGTTTGGTCGTCTCACATCCCGTCTACGTGAAACGGGAGGGTTAAATTCAAGACCTAGACATCGTCCTAGAACACGCACAGATGAACGCGCTGAAGTTGCTGTGCTTGCTACCGTAGCTGTGAATCCTCACATCAGCACACGTCAAATTGAACGTGAAGTTGGTGTGTCGAAATCAAGTGCACAGCGTATTCTTCAACGTCATAAATTTCATCCTTACCATGTTCATTTACACCACGATCTTCATGGAAATGACTTCAGCAACAGGGTAACATTTTGTCGGTGGGATCAGTAAAAACTTCTGACTAATCCAAATTTTTTCGCAGATGCTCTCTTTACCGACGAGGCATCATTCTCCAACAAAGGAATTGTCAATATGAGGAATGTGCATTATTGGTCTGCAGACAATCCAAAATGGCTCCGTCAGGTAGTGCATCAACGTCCGTGGAAAGTGGTGTGGGATTATTGGAGATTCCATTATCGGACCTTTCTTTGTAAATGGCGTCCAAAATGGCAGACAGTACTCCATATTTATCCGACACAATCTCCCTGTTCTCTTGGGCACCGTACCTCTGAACAGGAGAATGGTCATATGGTATCAGCATGACGGATGCCCTGCACATAACGACTTAGAGCACGACGACTTCTGAACCGTAAGTTCCCTGGTAGGTGGATTGAACGTGGTGGCCCAGTAAGGTGGCCTGCCCGATCTCCGGACCTTACACCGCTGTATTTATTTCTTTGGGGAGCAGTGAAGGATGCTGTTTACCAACATGAGCCAACAACACCAGAGGACATGAAGCAACGCATTATTGATGCTTGTACAGCCATCAAAAAGGAAACAGTAGCACGAAATAGGGCATCCTTCATCCGCAGGGTGACCCTATGTGTGCAAGCCAATGGTTATCACTTTGAGCATGATATGTGAACGCTATCTTTAGTATGTAGTGGTGGTATCACAGTGCAAGTTTCTACATAAGGCCATTTTACCCAGTGATGTTCAGAAACATTTGTTTGAAACAATTTGTCATGTAACGCATTAGATAAACATAACATTGATAATTATGTGATAATAAAACTAATTGGTTAAACATGTTTACATTCATCTTGTATGTCTTACCTGAACTTCCCAAATCAAAACATTTTTACCTAAACAACGGTAAAACCTTTAGTCCACTTGCTCGTTTCACTAAAACCATCAACATGAATTTTACTATTATGAGTGAATGATTCACTGTCACTTGCGCTAAATCTACAGTAAAGTAAAGTTTTAACGTTGAACGGCATTACCTTTTTAGTAACGGATTAACGATCAGCGAAGTTAACTTTGTGAGTAACGTTGCGGTACACAGATATGTTACAGAACCGCATCATCCCTAGCCTATGGGATAAATACTTGCTGGAATGTTCGACTTTAATGCAGGGTGGCAGAAGACCGTATTATTCGTTTCGGACCTCTTGGTAAGTATGGAAGTGCGATTACGCATGTCAATCACATCGCGATTACGGGCAGCATGGGATTCACGCCTGAGCCTCAGGACGTGCGCTAGCAGCGTATTTCGGGTTTTTCAAGCGTCAACTTCTCGTCGCAATATCTCAGGATGTAATTGGAATATTGCGATGCAATCAACGCCATTGTTTGTATGATTTGTCATGCTATGAAGAAAAAATATAGGGTGACCGTTTAAAAAAACGTAAGTTCGTATTAAAAAACACATTTGCTTTCGTTTTAGAATGTTTCCAAATATGTACATTAATGGGCCCAAGCCGTACATTGATACCGGTGAAAGTCGTTTTCCAATAGCTGTTATTGTTCCAGAGATATTTTGGGTGGACAAGATAGCTGGGACACCCTATATATATATATACAACGAGTTTCACTATGTGTTTGCCTCTGTTACTTATAAAATAATAGGTGACGGGAAATTTTAATGCGGTAGGTCAATACAAGAAATGTTACACTGTCTGCGGAGCTACGAACATAGTTTATTGTATTGTTTTCCAAAGAGTTACACCACAATGACATAATTTTTTAAATGGAACAATAGTTTTTTCTATCGTGTATTGGATTCGTTGAAACCAGCTGCGTCCAAATCAATTTAAACTACATTCCTATCACTGTTAGTTTGGGAGCTACAACCCTTCAAAGTACCGGGGGCGGAGGCTGCGATAGTGTAGCTGACTGGCCGAGTAGCTATCCCCGGGGCACGGCCCAATGTCTCATGACCACCAGCCAGTCATCAACGGTGTCGTAGCCTCCATTCCCTAAATTTTGAAGGGTTGTAGCTCCCAAACTAACAGAGATAGAGAGATTGATTTGGACGCAGCTAGTTTCAACGAATCTAATGCACGATAGAAAAAACTAGTGTTCCGATTAAAAATTATATCTTTGTGCTGTAACACTTTGAAAATGATGCAATAAACTATGTTCATAGCTCCGCAGAAAGTGTAACATTTCTTGTGTTATCCTACCGCATTAAAATTTCCCGTCACATATTATAGTATAAGTTACAGAGGCAAACACACTTAGTGAAACACCCTGTGTATATTACATGAAGATTATATATATATATATATATATATATATATATATATATATATATATATATATATATATTAGTTTGTATGAAGTACTATGTTATGTGGTGTAAAATAATAAAAACAGGTGACAAATACGAAGAATCATAGATAAAGTTATTATTTTTCGTTCGATATGCCAGATGCTTTACAGTACCATACGCATTCAAAACGGGAAACTAAATTAGTATACGAATGTAACAAAACATTATTCATCGTAAATTTAGTTATACATATTACATTACTTTTTATTTTTTTTTATTGGTTTTTCTGTTCCATAGGACCCAATTGAGGAGTGAGACTCCATGGTCATGGAACAAGTCAATACATTAATTGTTGCACAAGAATGGTAATAGAAAAATTTTAAGTAGTCCTTTGCACACAACAATCTTAAGACAAAGTGAAAAGAATCAATAAAGAAAAAAATGAATTAGCTTAATTGTTTAACTTTTCTAGGAGTTCCTCGACAGAATAAAAGGAGTGAGCCATGAGGTAACTCTTCAATTTAGATTTGAATGCGTGTGGATTAGTGCTAAGATTCTTTAGTTCTTGTGGCAGATTATTGAAAATGGATGCCGCAGAATATTGTACCCCATTCTGCACAAGTGTTAAGGTGGTGTGATGCAAATGCAGATTCGACTTCTGTCTAGTATTCACCGAGTGAAAGCCACTAACTCGTGGGAATAAGCTGATATTATTAACAACAAACGACATTAAAGAAAAAATGTATTGTGACGCCAGAGTCAAAATTCCCAGACTACTGAAAAGGGGTCGACATGACGTTCGCGAACTTACACCACATATTGCTCGAACCGCCCGTTTTTGAGCCAGAAATATCCTTTTTGCATCAGGCGAGTTACCCCAAAAAACAATTCCGTACGTCATAAGTGAGTGAAAGTGAGCGTAATAGACTACTTTTCGTGTTGAAAAATCACTTAACTCAGATATTGTTCTAATGGTAAATATAGCAGAATTTAGTTTTGGAACAAGATTCTGAACATGGGCTTTCCATGACAGCTTACTGTCTATATGAACACCTAGAAATTTGAACTGTTCAGTCCCACTTATCACACGCCCATTATGTGTAATCAGAATGTCAGCTTTCGTCAAATTATGTGTTAGAAATTGTAAAAACTGAGTTTTACTGTGATTTAACATCAACTTGTTTTCTACAAGCCATGAACTTATCTCTTGAACTGCATTATTTGTTATTGTGTCAATATTACGAGCAACATCCTTCACTACCAAGCTGGTATCATCAGCAAACAAAAATATTTTACAGTCACCTGTTATACTCGAAGGCATATCATTTATATAAACAAGAAACATCAACGGTCCCAAAACAGACCCCTGGGGCACCCCATACTTAATTGTGCCCCATTGGGATTGCACGTCATAGCTATTTTCTACACTGCGGAGAATTACCTTCTGTTGTCTGTTATTAAAGTAAGAGGTGAACCAGTTGTGGGCTACTCCCCGTATTCCATAATGTTCCAACTTCTGCAACAATATTTTGTGATCAACACAATCAAACGCTTTTGTTAAATCAAAGAAGACGCCTAATGTCCGTAGCCTCTTATTTAACCCATCAAGTGCCTCACAGAGAAACGAAAATATAGCGTTTTCAGTCGTTAAACCACTTCTAAAACCAAACTGCACGTTTGACAATAAATTATGTGAACTAAAATGATCAATTAATCTTGAAAATACAGCCTTTTCAATAACTTTAGAAAAAACCGATGGCATTGAAATAGGTCTATAGTTGTCTACATTATCCCTTTCTCCTTTTTATAAAGTGTTTTCACTACTGAGTACTTTAATCTGTTAGGAAACTGACCATTCTGAAAGGAAAAATTACAAATATGGCTTATAAATGGGCTAAAATATGGAGAACAGTACTTAGAATTCTGCTAGATACTCCATCATATCCACAAGAGTCCTTAGTCTTTAGTGATTTAATTATTGACTCAATCTCACCTATGGAAGTATCATGAAGGACCATTTCAGGTAACAGCCTCGGAAAGGCATTTTCTAAAAACGTTATATGATTACCTGTAGAAACTAGAGTTTCGTTTAGTTCCCCTACTATATTCAGAAAGTGATTATTGAATATTGCACATATATCTAACTTGTCAGTAACAGAAACATTCCTACTACGCACTGACGTTATATCTTCTACCTGCTGCTGCTGACCTGACACATCCTTCACGATTGACCAGATAGTTTTCATTTTATCCCAAGAGTTTGATATTCTTTTTGCATGCCACATACTTTTTTCATTCCTAATGACATTTTCAGAACCTTACAGTACTGTTTGTAATGAGCTACTGCATCTTCATTCTGACTGCTTCTAACAGTTTGATACAACTCCCGCTTAGTTCTACATGATACTCTTATCCCCTTTGTCAGCCATCCTGGCTGTCTGTTATTGGAAGTACCCTGTTTTGATTGTTCCAGCGGAAAGCAACTTTCAAACAGCATAAGAAATGTGTTCAGAAAAGCATTATATTTATCATCTGCATTATCGGCACTATAAACATCCTGCCATTCTTGTTCCTTAATTAAGCTTAAAAAGGTCTCAACTGCAACTGGATTCACTTTTCTGAGTAGTTGATATTTATGTTTAACATTTGTTTGAGAACAAATACTTTTTAAAATTAAAAGTTGGGCATCGTGGTCTGATAGGCCATTTACTATTCTGTTGACAGAGTGCCCCTCTAATAATGAAGAATGAACAAAAATATTGTCAATGGTAGAACTGCTATTTCCTTGCACTCTCGTTGGAAAAAATACTGTTTGCATCATGTTATAGGAATTAAATAGATCTAACAGCTGAATTTTCCTTGAGCTATCACCTACACAATTAATGTTGAAATCTCCACACACAATTAAATTTTTATACTTTCTATTCAGTGAACCCAGAACCAATTCCAGCTTGGGCAGAAACATTTTAAAATCTGAGTCAGGGGATCTATAAATAACAACTATTACTAGTTTAGTTCCATTAACATTAACAACTCCTGCACAACATTCAAATATCTGTTCTGTGCAGTGTTTAGAAAAATCGATTGACTCCGATGAAAAATCGTTTTTTTACATACATAGCCACTCCCCCACACTGCAAGGAACTCCTAGAGTAGAAGGCAGCTAACCTGTATCCTGGCAAAGGAAGTCTCTGAATTGTCACATCACTTAAAAAGTGCTCTGAAATACCAATAATGTCAGAATCAGTATCAATAAGCAGTTCATTAACTTTATCTCTGATACCCTGTATATTTTGATGAAAAACAGTAATTCCCTTATTAATTATATTCTTAGACTTTGTCAAAGGTGGTTCCTTTCTTAGAGGGACTTCCTTCAAGCAGGAATACCTATCAGCTGTCTTCAGTCTAAAAAAGGTGCAGCCCTAACACCAACTACTACAGGAATTTTTCCATGAGTGACACCCCCACCCCCTACTACACTGTCACCTATGAGCTTTGCCAACCTCCCCTTCCCATGCCTAATGAGGTGCAGGCCGTGCCTAGTAAAATCCGACCTTTGGATAGTCTCAACTGGCACCACTGCAATGTGATCCATGCCCTCCGTCATCAGCGCCTTCCCAAGCCCCATGTTAATACGACTGACAGCCGTATTAAGACAAGGCCTATCATGACGCTGAAACAGCTGCACGAAATGCACATTCGTGCCACCAGTTTGAGATGCTATCCTTTCCAGATCACCATCTATATCATATTCCCCGTCCCTATCAAGACTATTCCCGGCCCCACCCACTATAACTACCTGATCCTCTTTTGAAAAATTCCTACATAAGTCCCCTAAGTTACAAGTGACCTGAGCTAACCCTGCACTAGGCTTCACTATGCTGGTGACCTGGTACTCACTCCCAAGTACTTCCTGCAACTGTTGGCCCACACCTCTGCCATGAGAACTGCCTAGCAGCAGAACCTTCTTCTTCCTAAGAGACCTCTCTACAGATTTCGGCTTCCTAACAGCTGAGGTCTGCTGCGTACTTCCTACACCTACAGCTACAAGAGGTTCATCTCCACTCAACTCTGACGGTTGGTCAAACCTATTTGCAACGTGCAATTTAAAGCTATCTGAATACCTTCTCCTAGCTACCTTCTTGCCAACTGCCAGTTCCCATTCCCCAGCCCCCCTTCCCCTCCTCAAACTACCTAGTTCCTCTTCAGCGCTTTTCAACTGCACCTGAAGGGCGCAGATCAAACGCTCCTGCTCCTCTATCAACTTATTCCTGCTGCAAATCCTACAGTTCCAGGAGAGAACCTCACCACAATGCCCACTGGCTTCCCCACTGCACTCCCCCCCATGAAAATACTTACTGCAAATCCCACACTGCAGCCCACTACGCACGACCCTACGACAGAGCCCACATTTTTCACTCATGGTAAAATTTCACAATTAAGTTATTAAGTTACGTTTCTACAAAAGAACTAGGAAGTACCTCTTAACTACAGCAATCAACAAACCTCAGTCTCTACAAAATCAAGTAACAACAACTAATAGTATCAGAAAAGAACAAATAACACTACCACTGAAACTTTACACTATTGCTTGTATAAACAAGTTCAAATTCAAGCGTCACTAATAAACTAACTAAACACAGTGAGAGTACAAGAGTTATTAAATACCGTAACTTAAAGTTTCCCAACCTCAACTACGTTAAAAACAGCAAGTCACCAGTTGAAAAGTACTAAATTTAATAAATAACTAGCGTGATAACACCTTCCGAATCTAGTCACTTTAATAATTTAACTACAATAACACAAACACTTATGTGAACTTAGCTTTCGCAGACCGCTACGGCTGGAACCACTCGCCACCAGATGTAAACAAAGCAGTAAGACGTGGATGCCGGCGCACACGCGAACACAAATAACACCACTTAGAGCAAATACGGCACTACAAACGCTAAAATAACTGACGATCCTTTTCTAGAACACCTTTATATTGAATATTATCACGAAATAACAATTAAAATAATTATATTAATCCTAAAATTATATAAAAAATAGAGAGCGATGTGCACAGCAGTCCAGCACTCGTGACGTCACGCCAAAGATGTTCAAAGATGCACTTATGAATCTATCGTGCTTACATGTAGTAATCTGTCAAAATAATAACAATTAAACGGAAACACACTACAAAGCAAAGAAATGGCAGTGTCTGTGAGTATATGCAGATCCTCTACTGAACCGCCCGGAAAACCTTGAATTTTACACTCAATTACGTGTTGTAATGTCTGTATTTCGTCGCAGTCACTGTGAGGATCGTCCACGTATCCCCACTTGGCCATCGTCTCGTTGCACCGTCCAACACCAGTTTTCATTCTGTTTAATGACACCCAGGTACGTCGAGGGATGTTAAAGCCAGGAACACGATCAGCCGGGTTCTGAATGAGATGGCCGTTGTTAACATTTGCTTGTCGCCATAAATGTTCCTATTCTGCTACGGTGTCCCGATTGTTCGATGAGTGTTCCAGAAGGGATTTCTTGACTTTAATCGTGTCGGCCCATGCAGATCAGCGTGTATTGGAAGTGTGGAGTCTGCAGCAATTGTTTGCATTTATCTTTGGATAGCTGGTTGTCTGCGAAGTGATGAAGGTTCGATATCTGCCAGCACAGGGAGCCGTGGTGTTGGGGTACGTCTCACTGTTCGAGTTATTGTTCGCAAGGTGTCATTTAGGCTAACATCTACCTTGTTGACGTGCGAACTGTTGGCCCATACAGGGCACAGTATTCTGCAACACTCTAGATAAGAGCCATGGAGGAAGATCGAAGTGTCGTAGCTTTGCTTCCCCAGGTAGAGTGCGAGTTTCTGAATTCTATTGACTGCCTCTGCGTTTTTGGCTGATATCATGCAGGTGTTCTTTGAATGTTAGGCTGCGGTCCAGTTTAACACCCAGGTATTTTGGTGCTTTTTCGTGTCTTAAATTCGAGCCAGCTATATTTAAGCACAGATTCCTTTCTGCTTGTTTGTTGTTCTAGTGCAATACTGTGCTTACTGTTTCTGATGCATTAAGGTTCAGATGCCAGGTCCTGTAGTAGTTATGGAGCTTCACCAAATCAGAATTTAGGCCTGATTCCAATTGTTCGAATAACTTACCCGGGAAAACAATAGCCACATTATCGACATATAAGAACTTCCTTGATTTGAGTTCCGGCATATCAGAGATGTACAAATTAAATAGTAAATGAGCTAGTACAGAGCCTTGTGGGAGTCCATTATTGAGAAATCGAACTTTGCTTGCATTTCGGTGAAGTTATACTCTGTGCTTACTTGTGGTTAGCATATTATAAAAGAGCTTTAATTACTTCTTTCATTCGACTACAGTAGCAAACTTATACAATAATCGTATGCAGCTGGGAGATGTATAAATACTACACCAGTCTTTTTCTTATTCTGAAAACCGAGTTCAATATGCGTGGTCAAAAAGTAACAGGAGTCAGTTGCACAAAAATACAATGGTCATACTGTATTTTTGGTGAAATTGTCTTCTGCTGTTATCAGCCAGATTTATCTTATTTAATGCATATGACTAATCTTTAGTATTACCTTTTTATCTATGATAATGATGGTCCACGACCGAAACTAGTCGATTTTTAAGAATTTAATAAACAGCATTTTATCAAATAAATGACGACTCTTAGCTCTCACTTTACCAAAACATTGAATATCGTATCTACTTTGTACCTAAGAAATTATTGTTCCTTTTATAAACTACCCTCCTTCAGTTTTCATTATCTGTTATTACATAACAATAGGATAGGAATAGGAGGGTGAGCAAGTAGAAAGGAACGGTTTACAAAACGAAAGAACACCAGTGAAATGGCGCCTTGAAAAGAATTGGACTGCCCACCTCCAGTCCACACACGTGAAATGTGCTCTTATCACCAAACACCACCCTCTATAGGAGTGCCACTGCTGTAAATCTCATTAAAGACGTGTGAGGAATATTAATGTCGTTTGGGACTATCATATGGGTGAATAGCGTGATATAGAGACGTAACTAAAAGTTTATGTACAGTGGTCTCATTCAAGCGTAGTTTTCGAGCACGCGTTTACACTGATTTCTTGTGGCTCCTTATGTGGGCGTCTCGTGCAAATTCTTCACTGTTGAAGTCACTAAACGAAAGTATACCGTAACGTTTTTGATGCAAAAATCTGCCAGTTTGTCTTGTAGATGCTATTTGCATGATGGAGGAAGTCATTGTGCGCAATGGATTCAAATATAGCAAATCACAGAATACATTGAACTTTTCTCTGTATCGCCCGCATCTTAACAGATACGTCCTGTCTTGTTGTATTTACGTAAGTTGCTTCATTTCATTGTTGAGTCATTACTTCCCCACGCACAATAATGAAAACTTTCTAAATGAATCCTGATAATTTTTATTTCGCTTGTTGAAAGTTTCACATTTCTATCTTGCTTAGTTGGCTCCCTGTGACCAGTAAAATCTCCACAATGACATGACGGACATCAGTGCAGTTAGGAAGATGGGGTCGTGCACAAAAGTCGGAATAAAACGAGAAAATTATGATATATCCAATCAGTATGAAGTACGATTTGTCTGCTATGTTGTTTGATAATACCTCAGTAGTGTAAGAAACGTGATAGGTAACTTTTGCTTGATAATACCTTAGTAAAGTAAGAAACGTGATAGGTAAATTTTTGAAACAATTTATACTGCAGCAGTCATTTTAACAAATATTTTTGCTGACACTGACACATTTCGGCAGCAAGCTGCCATCATCGGAGGCATTCCACAGTTAGAGTTTCATTACTGATTTGTTATGTTTTGTGTTGTGGGTGCCAGTGAGGTTATGGTAGGACGTTTTAACCCGTTCAGGAAGACACAGCTATTTGAGTATTTATGTATTGTGAATATCCCTAATGGATTATTATACTGTTGTATGCACTTACAGTTTTGTCGATAATCTTGTTATCTGGAACGCAGAACACAAGAACACAGTTATGTATGAAACACATGTAGACATTTTGTGGTAGATGGTTACACTGTACGAAAGATCTTTAGAAGCTAAGATAATGTACTTACATCAATATTTACAGTGAATATGCCATAAAAATGTGCATATGTAGGTAGCATATGTTGAAACAGATGTTGAGATGTGCAACGAACTTACCTATTTTCCTACCTTATAGGTTTTTACATTTTTATGAAATATTCAGTCTGTCTGTTATTTGGTGGAAAGAAAACTACTTACAGTTATAAAGGGCTCAGTGATGAAACTAATCTTAATACTCTAATGAAGAAACATATACTGAAATTCAAATTCCAACTTTTTTTTAACTTACATCATATTTATTACATGCTATGCTACAATTGGCGTTATTTTAAGTTCTTAACGTAGGGTTGAAACAGATCCGCACAATGAAAAAGTAAGAATAAGGAGATGTTGAACAATTTACTGTAGTCTGCTATTTAGCGAAACAGAAACTACAATTTGAGTCCACGAGGAAAATTCAGGAGCTACTAAAGGAGGAAATTAGGTGGAATCACATATAGCAAATGACGAGAATGATCGTTATTTGAGAAAAAACATTTAGTAGGAACCTCAGTTTTCCATATTTATCGGTAAACATTCAAAATTGTTTAATAATAGCTCCAGTCTTCAGTGAATAAATCTGCAGTGAAATTAAAAATACGGGTCTTATGGCTTTACATAAAATTATCTTTGCTTATATCATAATTTGTTCATCTGCTTTCAATACTCATATAACGTAGCGCAGAGATAGATAAGGGGAGACAGAGAGAGAGAGAGAGAGAGAGAGAGAGAGAGAGAGAGAGAGAGAGAGAAAGAGAGAGAGGACGAATAATAATAAGAATTATGATTTCATTTCAAAATTAATTAATTTTCGTAATTCCGCATAGACGAACTGTATAATTATACGAATTTAGACTTAATAAGGGTAATTGATTTTTTTCTATTATTTCAAAACTTCCGTGATTAAGCAGGTTTGGTTTCTTATAATTACTTTCCTTTCTTTATTTGTATGTATTGAGACATACAGACTCGTTACATACAGACATTAAAAGAAGTGTTACATCACCTCGATTCCAGGGGTTCATGGACCTTACATAAATGAAACAGAGATAAACTAAAACAATATTTCAGTTATGCTCATGAAAACAAAAACTGAAAAGTTTCACGTAAAAAAATTAAATATTCGTAACTAGTCTCAAACACTGAAATATAGTACACATAATCCGCTGATACACTGTAAGTCGTCCTGTTACACTGATGCATGTTTGTATTCGACATGGAAGTCATAAAGGGACTGTTGATCTAGATTGGTCCACAACTCAAGAGCGATTCGAGGTAAATTTCTCAGACATTTTTCTACATCCTCCCTACCAAAACAGCCCTTTTCAACGTATCCCAGACATGTGCCATAGGATTCATATCTGAAAGACATGATGTAATATACACATTCCACGTCAATTTTCAGTAGAACTTGGAATCAAGGCAATGAAACATAATACGTAGTACGCCGAATAAGTTTTTATGTACCCCTCTCCTGCAGGTTCTACTGTAGCGCAAACCGTTTCTGCCGTGATAAAATAGCTGCGCGCACTACGGAACATTGCTGCGGTTCGCGCGGCCTGCTGCCGTCGAGGGTTCGAGTCCTCCCTGGGGCATGGGTGTTCGTCTTATCCTTAGCATATGTTTCTTTAAGTTAGCTTAAGTAGTTTGTGAGCCAAGGAACTGATGACCGACGTAGTTAAGTTCCTTAGATTTACAAATATTTGAACATTTCAAAACGTTGCGTCTATGTTTCATTTTATTAATTCTACACTGACGACCTGAATTAGTGCACTAAAAGTCGTGATATTCGTTATTTGTTTATTTATTTATTTTACCAACGCCGTAAGCAGTATACCTAGAGAGCCACTGACGGGGCCGGCCGCGGTGGCCGAGGAGACTGAGGCGCTCCAGTCATGGTCTGCACGGCCACTACGGTCGGGGGTTCGAATCCCCCCTTCGGGCATGGATATTTGTGCCGTCTTTAGTATAATATAGTTGATAAGTAGTTTGTAAGTTTAGGGACTGATAACCCCGTAGTTAAGTCCCATAAGCTTAACAAACATTTGAACATTTGCCACTGACGGGAGAACTATATTTTATATAAGTAACTGTCCTGTTGCACACCCTCGGCGTATGCCAGATATTATTTTTACATCGTAAGACTTTCCTCCATGGAGAACGTCATACTACGTTTCGTAAGCACTTTTTAACCTAGGCAAATAGTTGATTTTGTATTCTGTACCTTCGTATTTAGGCAACAGTGCGGGACCATATCCATCTACATCCACATAAATACTGTTCAAGCTACATTGAAGTGCATTGAACCGCTTTTATGATGTTTTTCTGCGGTTCCATTCTGTAATACTTCGCGGGATAAAGGAACACCTAAATCTGTCGTACTCGATCTTATTTATTTTATTCTATTTTCATGATCATATCTTCCTATATAGATGGGTGCTAACAAATTATATTGGCATTCGTAAGAGAATGTTCGTGAAAGAAAATTCGCAAAGAGATCTCATCGCAACGAATAACGCCTTAGTGATTTCTACCCCAATTTGTGCATCGTATCAGTAACACTCTCTCCCCTATATCGCGGTAACACAAAACGAGCTGCCCTTTTTTCATCTTTCTTTAAATAGCCTGTCAGTCCCACCTGGTCCCGGTGTGGATCCACAATGCGCAACAATACTCCAAAATAGGACGCACAAGTGTAGTGTAGGTAGTTGCTTTAGTAGAAGTGTTTCTTCTTGTAAGTGTTCTGCCTACGAAACGTACTCTTTGGTTCGTATTCCCTACAATATTTTCTGTGTGTTCTTTCTAATTTAAGTTGTTTGTAATTGTTACTCCTCAATAATATGTTGAATTTTGACTGATTTGTCGTGTAAATGAAGTTTAACTGGTTTCTTTTAGGGGCCATATGGATCACTTCACACTTTTCATTATTAACAGTCAATTGCCATTTTTGCACCATGCAGAAGTACTATCTAAATAATTTGGCAGTTGCCTTCGATCTTCTGGTCACTCAACTAAACGATAAGTAACAGCATCATCCGCGAACAGTCTAAGAGAGCTACTCAGATTGTCTACTAAATCGTTTATAAAAGTAAGGGACACTAGGGGACCTATAATACTTCCCTGGGGAACGCCAGATATCACTTCAGTTCTACTCCATGACTTTCCGTCAATTACAAAGTATTGTGTCCTGTCTGACAGGAAATCAATCCAATCGCATAATTGTGGTGATATTCCATAATCACGCAGTTTCATTAGAAGACGCTTGTGAGATACAGTGTCGAAAACCTTCCGGAAATCTGGAAATATTGAATCAATTTGACATCCCTTGTCGATAGTAATCGTCATAGAATGATAGTTTCTGAATCGGTGTTGACTATGGGTCAATAGGTCGTTCTCAAATTCAAATGTTCAAATGTTTGTAAATCTATCGGCCAAACTCTTAGAACTACCCATTCTTCTTCTACTCTTTCTTTCCCCGTTGCGGCCAATCGTTTCCTAATGCTACCTCTGAAACTCTCAACTACCTCTGGTTCTTTCAATTTGACAGAGTTCCATCTCCTTACTTTTCTGCGGTCTCTTAAGTTTCAGTCTGCTATTCATAACCAATAAGTTATGATCAGAGTCTATATCTGCCCCTGGATATGTCTTACAGTTTAAAACCTGTTTTATAAATCTTTTCTTTGCCACTATACAGTCAATATGGTATCTTCCAATGTCTCCTGGTCTCTTCCATGTATACAGCCTTCTTTTATGATGATTAAACCAAGAGTTGGTGGTCATTACATTGTGCTCTGCGCAAAATTCTACCAAGACTACAGAAAAAAACATTCAGAATTCTAATTGGTTTTAATCGATATGACTGTTTTCGGGAGGCTATACTTCCAAAGCCTGTCATCTTAAGAGAAATGCACTGTAGATCTTGTCTAATATTTTCTGTAATAAGTTTTTGGGGTTCCATGCAATTCTCTCATATATCTCATTCAGACCATTATTAAACTGAGTGCCTTAAGAGTGTGCAAGGCGTATCCGCTTAAAGGTCTCAAAGTCTTTTTCCCTTCGAGAGGAAATTCGGAGTCTCTGCAAATTCTGTAGAGTAGAGACGAGAGGTGTGACATAAGTGGTGACTGAAAACAGTCCTGAAGTATCCCGGTCGTCGTTTTGAAACAATGGGAGTCATTAATGGACAGATATAGTACAGGGGGCCCTTAACTCTTTTTACAGCAGCTATATGCTTCGCTATATTCGTTACGAAGCTCAGTGTTTCCAGGTGCTGGTTCGAAACTAATGGTAATGCGAAGTGGAGGAGCGCATTAGTTGACTGAGCCAACCATCAGAACAGAATAATTAATAGATACTGCCTTCGCGCCTAATGGCTCCATGGGTACCTAATAAAAGTCAAAATGGCACCGCAGGTAATGGCAATGGGAGACTCCAATACAGTTCCATGAAATACTAAACAGGTGGTCTTCAAGCCTGGCGCAGACGTTATCGGCACAGCGAAAAATCGAGAATGTACTCAGACTGTAACACCACTGCTAAATGAATGGACTTATAAACGTTGGATGCGTATCACTGAACCATTTTCTCTGTATGCAAAAAAAAAAAAAAAAAAAAAAAAAAAAAAAAAAAAAAAAAAAAAAAAAAAAAAACATTCAAATTATTTGGCACAAAAATTATTTCTTGAAAACACTCAAATCTTAGCGTACACGCGTTTCACACGAAGAAACAGAACTTCCACGCTTCTTTTCATTAAATGGAAATAAACAGTTAACCGAACTTCTTAACAAAAAGTAACGTAGTCACTGCGTATGGTACTACGTCACATGGCCACGAACGAAATTTATTTCTTTATCATTGGAAAGTGACATAATAGTTATTGTCAACTATCTGAACACTCGGTGTTACCCGAGTACTTATTTCTTCCACACTCTTTATATCTAGTCTCCCCCTCTCTCTTCGTCTCCTCGCTCTCCTCAACTCAATCTCCCCTCTCTTTCGCCCTTCTCTTCACGCCATCCTCTGTCCACCTGTCCATCTCCTCGTCCTGTCTTTGTACAACTCCGTTTCCTCGGTTCATTTTTCCCTGCCCTCTACTTCTTTTCTTTTTCTTGCTCCGTTTTCGGCTTGCGCATAGCCTGCGTGATTGGCTTTGAAATTGGCGAGGTTACTTTTGAGGGGTTGGCGGATGAAGTTCATGTGTCATCTCGTCCACCGTCGCTCCGTGAAAAATCAAATGTTTCCATCAGCTTTCATGGTGAAAAGTGAAACAGTGTAAAATTTGTTGCCATTTACCCTTTGCCACGAATATACGGTAGCTGTCTGAAGGTCAAGTATACAACATTTCATGTAGATCAGAAAAAAAATAGATTTTGGCGATGTGCGTAGGTAAAGTAGCCTTTTGTGTAGAGAGTGACCTTTCTCTTGTTTTTATGCTCAAGTGTGCGAAATTTCATCGATATCGTTCCGAAACTGAGGATTTTGTCAAATTCCGTAAGTAAAGTACCGTCCGCCATACATCACTCGTAATTTTATAGAGACAGTCACTTTCCTCTTGCTTTGAAGAATATTCGCGCTCGGTCCAGATAATAATTATTGTAGAAGATTATACAATTGTTACGTGTATTTCACTCGATTAGAATCAATTATTCTACTAAGAACGAGGAAATATTATTTTGTGTCACAAGTCAGCCATTTGTAATGACTGAACAGTTTCTCTTACCTAGTCTGATTCGAAGGTTCAGTTTGACTTTTGATTTGATACATTGTTTGATAATTTTTTCAATATTATTATATTACTTAGGAAAAAATCGCACTGACGTGTTTTATCGCCCACTTTAGATTTATAGTTTTATAAGTTTTTGCAAACATTTTCGACCAAAATAATAATCTAAATAATAAAAAAAATAATTAATAAGAATGTCTGAAATCCTTTTAGGGGAAAAAAAATTAGACGCATTGCCCACTATGCTACAGCTGACCGTTAGAAGTTGTATTCTTTAATTTCATGCTATTCATGGTCGTTGTTAACTGATGCTAATATGGCATTTGTAGATACTAGATTATCATATATTGTACGAAGGACGACGTCTTTTGTTAATTCTTCAGTGCGCCATAGCTTTGAAATAACAACGTGCGTGGTACAATAAGAAAATCATCAAATACGCAACGCAAGATTGCGTATGCCACAGAGTCCTGGGCGAGGAATGTCACGTGATAACATCGAACGGCTGGTTTTCGTTAATTCAATGGAGGGTGTCAAAACTCCGTTATTTTTGCAAATATTTCTCAAACGATACCAGATATGAAAAAAAAAAAAACATTTGGGAACAAAGTTGTAGAGAATTTTCTCCTCTACAAATTAGTTTATTCAATTTTCGCGTCAGATGAACGGTTTATTTGCAATTAAAATTAAATTAAAAACGGCTTTTTTTGGTATTACTAAAGTATTTCTTGTCCCAAATATTTAAAAAAGCGAGGTTCTGGTCTCTGGTAGCCAACAATTATGTCTGTAAAATTTGGTGTCGATCGGTTGAACGGTTCGACCTAAAAAGTGGGAACACGTTACAGCCAGACAGACATCGTCAAATCGCCGTTATTTTTGCAAATATGTCTGCAACGATGCAAGATATGGAAAAAAAATAGATGCGAAGTTCTAGAGAATTTTCCCCTCTACCAATTAGGCTATTCAATTTTCGTGTCAGATGAACGGTTCGTTGGCAATTTCAATTATATTACAAACGGTTTTTTTATTTTGTTTGTCCGAAAAATTTGAAAAGGGGAGTTTCTGGTCGCTGGCGGCCTGCAATTATGTGTACAAAATTTGGTGCTGATCGGTTGAGCGGTTCGCCTTAAAAACAGGGATCACGTTACGGACAGACGGACAGACAGACAGACATACTGACATATATCCCAAAGTCGCCGTTATTTTTGCAAATATCTCTGAAACGATACGAGATATGGGAAAAAAAAAAAAAAAAAAAAAAAAAAAAAAAAACCCATAAGAGAGCAAAATTGTAATGAATTTTCTTCTCTATAAATTCGGTTATTCAGTTTTTGTGTCAGATGGATGTTTAAGCCGTTATTTTCATTTAAATTTCGAGCTGTCAAAAGACGATCGCAAAGGCCGACTTTTAGTTTTACTACCGTAACCTAAAGTGGGCCAAAATAAGTTTTATCCCGCACAGAAATTAATATCACATT
The DNA here is from genome assembly GCA_026315105.1 of Locusta migratoria. Lineage (NCBI taxonomy): Eukaryota > Metazoa > Arthropoda > Insecta > Orthoptera > Acrididae > Locusta > Locusta migratoria. Next base: position 223,657,446 of record CM048751.1, on the reverse strand, counting down.
TCGATACGGTTATACACTGTTGCGTAAATACGAATGTATGGAATATCTAATACGGTTTAGTGTGCAAAATTTAAATAAGGTGAAAATAAACTGTAGACTTCGTCTACGTCCGTTGAGTAAATTACTGTTTACCACGTACCATACGCGTCATATCTCCTGAAACATGAGTCGTAAGTGGTTCTTACCCCTTTCATGAATTATTACCCCATGGTAAGCAATAGATCCTAACAAATTTGCAAGAAAACTGTCCGATGGTTTGAAAGGAGACGTGCAACTGCATCTCGCGTGACAGCAATCTCTACGAGTATTTCATCGTTTACAACGTTATATATCCTGGATTATGTTTTTAACTGGATCCTTACACCAACGGCGACCTTCCTCTTGGTTTGAATGCCAAGTGTCCAAAATTTCATCAAGATAGAAACAAAACTGTAAATTTAGACGCAACAGAAACACTACCTCATTGACAAACAAACTGACATAAACGCGGAAACTGTTTTATCGACGGGACGTTAAACTATAAATTTCTTTCCTTCCTTCCTCTGTTTTATATATAAAAATGTAGATATAGTGAACGTTCTGGATGATTGTGGTCATTACGAAACCATTACCATATTTGTTAGTCTATCTCATTAGCTTTAAATTACGCGTTTTATTTTGTCCCTCAGTGTATGGAATAAACAGATGGAGATCCGATACTTCCTAATTGTGAAAATCTTGAGGAAATTTCGCACTCCAGGATTTATCTGAAAATGAAGGTGGACGTTTTGGCCAGAAAAAGAAAAGTATTGCTATTACTAAATATCTCTGGGAAAGTACGTCAGACGTTTTTCAAGACCAGCTGCCTGTTCACGTTTATGTATAATTACGTAAGAGTATATAATCCTTAAGCTGCTCAATTTGTGGGGTAAGGTAACCCTTGATTATATGTCAAGTACCGAAAAATAACATTTTGCTACTTTCATCTCATAAACATATCAAATAACACATATCTATAGCATCTGACAAATACTAAGATATCTCGTAAAACCCGGAAGTGAAAAGCAATGAAAACATCAAAATTAATTGCATACGAGTGCTGTACTCTTTTCCTTTCAAGTACTTACTTTTTTTTGTAAATGGAAATACATCAACACACCAGAGCACTATTCGTAAATCAATTAGAACATCAGTTTTTCATAAAAAATTATTTAGTAATGATTGAATATTTTTATCTTTGTCATGGAAAATGTTCCTCATCGAAGATACCGGGTGTTCAAAAAGTCATTATAATTTTGAAAACGTAATAAATCACGGAGTAATGCAGATAGAGAGGTAAAAATTGACAAACATGCTTGGAATGATATGGGGTTTTATTAGAACCAAAAAAAGAAAACAAAAAAGTTAAACTGTCCTACAGATTGCCTTTCATTTTATCAGAGAAGCAATAATTAGAATAACAAATTAAGACAAAGCAAAGATGATGTCCTTTACATGAAATGCTCAATATGTTCACCATCATTCCTCAACAATAGCTGTAGTGAGGATTAATGTTGTGAACAGCACTGTAAAGCATGTCCGGAGTTATGGTGAGGCATTGGCGTCGGATGTTATCTTTGAAATTGAAATATATCGTAACACCACGAATAGTACACTAATACGACCCAAACAGAAATTGAATATTTGCAAGGAGGCATCTATATGACCTGAAACCACAGGTGGGGGTGGGGGCGAGAATACGGTGGAGCAACATTCAAATTTTAAACATTATCCTCTATGTTTAGTGCAGTACTTTTCTTCCAACAGGTGTCTTGTATGATTGTTTGATGTGTACTTCACTGGAGATACTAAGAAGGTTCATCGCCTCTAGTTATTAATTGATCAACCTCATCATTGCACCGGAGATTGAAGAATTTTAAATTTAGGACCGTTGCTTGTCTAGCCATTCGTTACTGAAAAAGTACATTTTACTGTGTAATGCTTCTAAACGTATGATACAGCGCTGCCAACCACAAATGGAAAAGAGTCGTTCAAATTCCAGGTATTTGCTTGTCGAGAAACCCGATTCTTCAATAACAACGGAGGTTCCAACTTCTTTTTTTCAGTGCACTGACATCAAAGGAAAAAATAGGAAAAATAAATAAATAAAAACACCAATTGACAATTTGCGCCCCAAAATTAAAATCAAAATGATTCTGAAATAAGCTATGATGCTCATAAATGTGACGAAAGACCTGCTTCACGGTGGACACACACGAAAGGAAAGTTGTAGCGAAATAAAAAAGGAAAATGAACGCATTAAGAAATACACCGACGGCAATGACTGTGTGACACATTATCTGTTCTGAAGCTGCCAGTAGAATCAGACAGATAAAGAAAACTACAAATCACTCATAGGGAAGACGTCTCTCACGTCATCCACAGACCTGTTGTCTAAGTTAAAACAAGAAATCCTGCAAACAGAAGAAGCTAAATGTCTTACAGTTAGACGAGACGGCCCCTGCAAAATGAACAGTAGATATCGTCGAAAAGGCATGAGAAAAACAAAGACCGCCTTAAAATAACTTAAAGTAAATTAGACTAAAAACGGAAGGTAGGGAAATCTCCTGAGCAATATCAGCAATTTTAAATTCCGAGCACCTTCCGGTGCTCGTAAATCAGTGTGGCGGTTAGACATGCGGCGAATAGGATTGCAGACTTTCCCACCAACGCGTTTCCCCTCTGAAGGCGGGTGTGGTGATTTGTTTTAAGTAAGGCTGATGTCCCCCTTGGAGATATTCATGTCGGGGTATGATGCGTATTTTTAGATTTATTTTAATTTCTCAGGTTAAATGAGGTTCCCTTTATATTACTGTTTTCTGAAAGGAAACACAAATCGTTGATATTTTTAGATCCAAGAATGGTTCGTTAAAGAAGCGAAACTGGTTTACAAAATAAAATTCACGAACTTGGAAGATATCATCCTTAGTATATTAAACTACTACAGAATATGCTAGCAGTCGTTAACAATGTCGAAAAGAATGAAAAAAATTAAATATGAATACATTGAGGAAGAGAAATAAGGGTCAGGTTTATTTGCTATGTTATGCGCAAACACAGCAAAAAGTCTAAGCACCAACGTTCGTCATAGTAACTGTTAAAAGCGACTTCTATCAGCATCAATATATGTATTGCATGTCTGGAATGAGGACCATCCCCAGACCACTAACATCGGTGGCCACCAGTAACGATTTCCTGTTTCTCCTAACTGGAGCAGTTTCTATCGCCCCTCGTTTCATTTGTCGACGTAAGCTTCTGTTACTGCGAGATGCGCGGTCACAGCTTCGGCAGGCTATATTGGTTGTCATGAAAGGGTGTGGTTTATTTCGAAGGTGTACCAGCCCAGTTCGCTGTGCCGTCTGCTGTATGCGATAACCTTCATAATTGGATTGGTAGTGATGGTCCTATCCCATTAGTTGCACAATATCTGTCGCATCTCACAACTTCGGACTTTTCCCCTGGACAAATTTTACATTTTGGAGTGTAACATCAGCAGACATGGGACATTATTAAGAAGGTCGTAACTTATATATATATATATATATATATATATATATATATATATATATATATATATATATATATTTTTTTTTTTTTTTTTTTTTTTTTTTTTTGCCATCTACTTTGCAGTTTCCTTCCTCTCCAAAGAATCATTGATTTATCTATTGACAAATCTCTTCATCCCGAGTAATACATAATACACGTGGACACATTCTCATGTTAAAAGAGTTCAATATAGGTCGTATCCTGTATTAACGATCGTCTGGTTGTTGGTTTCCTGGAAGTGGAATTTTTGCAAAATGCAGAGACCGTAATAAGATCAAATACCGGTCTCTGCTTATACTCATCCCTATTCCTCTATTCTGAAACAGCGGTTCTTTCTTCCAGTAGTCATGTAATGGCGAATATTTAACGTTAGCCATATGTAACGGAACATCCAACAAAAATAGCAATTCGCCTATACTTAGAGGTTTTCATTTACAGATCCCAGATCCCTCTTTAGCATTTTAGCTCAGCAATATGTCGACTGCGTTATCGTTCGTTTCGTCAACTACAAGTGGCAACAATTCGTCTGTTACCAATAATCAGAAGAAATCCATAGAAGAATATCCAGCAGGATGAATTCGCAAAACTTCTTCCTTAGTAAATTGATGATACCCCATTTATGTGGTTATTTATGCCATAACTCACCTTGATTATCTCCGTCTGGCAGGTCGGGCTGTTTTTCGTCGTCAATTTCCACACAATCATCGTGATCCGTATCGTCAATTTCGGAACTGTCACGAAACAGATTCGAAAGCTGTGCTTACACGTTATAATCACTCTTCAGTTCTTCTGAAGCCTCTAAATGACAATCTCCGTCGTATGCCTCGTCCTCAATACACAGAAAATCACTGTCGTCTAGTACACTACGTAACTGCTCCTCTATCAGTTTAACGCTTTTCCTGCTCCGTTTCACATTGGAAGGTCCAGGTGTCGGTTAATTAGTCGACATTACGAAAAATATACGTTCGATAACTGACCACACAAAACAAAAATTTACACGCTTGAATACCAGCTTAGATGCTGCAACTAGGCAGCGTAATCCGACAGTGAGCGCGGACGCTTACAAGCATCAGCCGCATCGAAAGTGTTAAGTATCACAACCAATTATCATTCTAAAGAAACAAGCCTCAGAGAAAGGTCTGGAATTATTATTATCATCCCAAAGATTAACCAGATAAAGATTTAAAATCTTTGTCTAATCCAGAAGAGTAATTCAGAAGATTTTATTTCATTCATCTTACTTGCGCCTTGTACTACTTAGAAGAGTAAAAATAGAAGATTTACTTTCATTCAAATGAAGTTACTAGCATACTAGAAGAAGAACTTTCATTTCGGATCTAAATTGTAATAAAATTTGTTGTGTTAAATTTTAATATTGAAACAATACTGTAGTATCATTCCATTTGACTTACTTGAATTTATACGTGTTTCAGAATAAGTGAGTCCCGCTCACATAAGGAGATTTGCTCCACAGCAACCATCTCCCTATCCTACCGAGTGTGAATGTTTGTGTGTGTGTGTGTGTGTGTGTGTGAGGCTGCACCTAGGAAGGCAGAGCTAGAAGGTTAGCCAACTTAACTTCTGTATTGAACAGAGAGGTTTCCTGGGGGGACGCGGTCGACAGGTGTCTGTGATTTGCGATTCTTTCACGATTCGCCGATTCGCAAGTTGGCAGGATGCTCCCGTTACGTGACTGGCCAATTGCAGGACGGCTCCGGCCAGTTTGGACGGGAAGGGCGGTTAGGCTAGAGGGCAGCCATTTTTGGGCAGAATGTTTCCTGGGCTGGCTGAGAACGGACGTGAGTATGTTGATCTCCGTGGGTAATGTATTTGGAAGTGTGTGTGATTTGTGACAATTTTGGAACAGATTAACAGGGAAATGGTTCGGTAAATGCACAGTGTTAGGAGAAGTCCATTTTCTAAATTTTTGGGAGCGTTTTCACGGAATTAGAATGAGTTCTGTTCTTTGCGGATTAGACTCAGTTCATGTGGGGATCTCTTGTGTATCAAGTTGGTTTATTTTAATATAGTTAGTGTGAGGAGTGGAATGATGTTCGCTTTGTCGATTTGAGATTCTACTGTGTGCGCGGATGAAATTTCTTAATGAAATCTCGTATGGGTTCGTTTATCGATTTGTCGTCTACTTAGATTCACGTGCTGGTGACCTTGAGACAGGATAGGCCAGGATACAAAAAGAGAAGTGGACGTAAAACCCTATTAATCGGATTTAAACTGCAACAGTTAGGTGGTGAGTAGTAGGTATCCGTGACGTAAGTTTCTGTGTGATCAATTATTTTGTGGCACTTTGAATTTACGTGTATGTTGCCACGTGGGTAGTACATCATGGCACTACGATTGTGGAATCCAGCCAGTAGAGTGTGAAAGCTTTTGGTCCCTTTCTTGATCCCTCCATGAAATGTTAATTGTGTTATAATGTTTTAACTGAAATGCCCCATAATATTTCTTGCTTAATTGAGTAACAACAAGATCTGTAAATAAATGTAAATTTGTTAAAAGGGAAACTGCTTTCTTTATACTAATTCTCTGTCCTTGTTTGTTTGCATAATATTCAGATAGGAAATCATGTTAGGCACATACATAGAGGTAAGCTACTTTCACCGCAATCCAATTAGTTGCCATAGTTTCCGTAAGGCGAATTCCGTTGCGCGTCATTTATTAAATCAGGGCACTAAGATCTGCCTTAACATCTTTTTATACCCGGAAAAGGGTGGCAACCGATAGGAAAGCGGAAGGTGGTAAGCTTAAAATATAAATTGTTACTGCAATTAAGCAATAAAACCAGTTTACCAACGACGTGTGCGTGTCATTGGCAAGGCATAGCTCTTAGGAACGAATGAAGATCTGCTTTTTATGCTTCTCGTTGTCTCTCGCGCGGTACTGCGGACATGAGCGATCTTAGCGTCAGAACTTCCTACGTCATAGCCATGCATGCATTGACACTGTCGGTCGTCACTTTCAAGAGTTGCTATGAGCTACGTCGGTGTTGTGCTGTGTTCCTCGTGTGTGGCCATAACATGATAAATATACACTTCCGACCTCTGGCCCCCATCTCTATAAGATCGGACTTACTCTTCAATTTGACCCCAAAGGTTTGACACACGCTCCCTCTCTCCAAACTTACAACACGTACGTCACGGTGAGTACAGAAAGACACATAAGACATTTTGGGAAAACAATGTATATTGCGACTTTACGCCATATCGTACACCACAACTATCACAGCTATTTTGAAAGCAAGTGTGACTATAGGCCGCACGAACCTGCGTATTGTAGGCACTTATAGTTCTGATTTAGAAGTTTCGGTCGATGTTAAGAGTCGAGCCGTACATGTCTGCTTTCATGCACGAGCAACTACCTCAGTTGTAGATATTATCTTTTACTAGTGAACCTATAATTAAAAACTATGCAGTGGCGCAGCCAGGTTTTGATTCTGGGGGGATAATTATTTAAAAATAAAGCCTATTGAATTTATTAATCTACGACTTACTTTTACACCTTTCATAATTTAACCAATTATACTACGAAATTAATTGCACAAAAAATAAAATGAGTTGGTAGGCATTAATTTGAAAGTGGAAGAAGAGCAACGTGGTGGTAATGGAGTGTATATAATAAGCTCGTAAAATAATAAAGCAGCTTCTATGTTACTAGTCAAAGAGAAAGGTCGTTACAGTTTAATTAACATGAGCTTCTAGGTATAAAAAATTAACTAAAGCAGCGGGTTGCCGCATATGAACAAACGGCTCGTAACTTCAGCATAGTAAGAACAATAGCGGCAGCATCAAAGCTAGTCGCGACGCCATCCAAGTTCTATACCGTACACGTCTGAAGGCAATCTAATATTGCGATGTTATCTTGAAGGAACGCATACACATGATGTAAGCGCGAACAGTCGTCCATAAAGGGCAATGTTCCACCAATGCCTATAATATGCTTGTATATATTTCGGAGGATTACCTTACCCATTACCTTATACCCATTTGATTACCTTCTATGATCACAGTTGGCGTACGGTGGTCCCATATAATGCAATCCCGAAACATTAGGGAACCACTCCCTTCCTGTATTCACTCGATGGTGTGTCCACGACGGTCAGACTGACTTGCCTGCCTCCACAAACGTATCCGACTATTGTATGATTGAAAGCAGAAGCCAGTCTCATCTGTGTACAGCTGTTGATGTAAGTTCTGAAAAGTCCAAAGCGTGCTGCTGGACCATACTGTATCGAGATGCATGGTGTCTAGATGTCACACCTCGTAATGGAATTCGAGAGTGGTGAGGGCGAGGTCGAAGAAGGCTTCCGATACCGCAGAATGGAGGATCCAGATGGTCCCAGTGGTAAAACAGACTTTGAAATCGAGAGCGTTATACTACAGGGCGGTACAACCTGCTATTTGTCCATTTAATTCTGTCGTTAATCTGGTTGGTAGTCGTAGTACAATATTAGAAGCTGTGCAACGATTCCAGTATTGGTAAATTGACAGCTGATTTGACAAGTGACACAGCCTCTGAAGGAAGCAAGACTAGTGTTTAATGTCCCCTCAATAGTGGCTATCAGAGCAGGACCAGTCTGACGGTATAGGATTAACGCTAATCTGGGCATCTGAGCTTGAATCCAGCTATAATATTTGCATTTTAGATTGGTTGAAGTTTTCCATTCCTCGTTCCATTGTGATCCGATTTTTCTTTTAACCTGGAAAATGTAGTCGGTGTAGACCAACTGTGTATGTAAATAAAGTCCAGAAGTAGCCGCTTCCTTGGTTGGTTTATCCACTAATTCGTTTTACACTATTCCTGCACGAGCTTTAATCCATAAAAATGAAATGAATTTAATTCATTGTGATCATTCTGTTAGTTCATGGGCTATGTCAATCATGAGCTTACCACTATGTGTATTTCATTTTTTTCTTTCGATTCAAAAAAAAAAAAAAAATGTTCAAATGTTTGTTAAGCTTATGGGACTTAACTACGGGGTCATCAGTCCCTAAACTTACAAACTACTTATGAACTACTTACGAACTAGGACGGCACAAATATCCATGCCCGAGGGGTTATTCGAACCCCCGACCGTAGTGGCCGTGCTGACCGTGACTGGAGCGCCTCAGTCACCTCGGCCACCGCGGCCGGCTTTCGATTGCATTCAGATACTTTTAGTCAGAGATAACTGAAATTCAATCATAATTGTGTTAAAGAATGTTTAATGGTCTTCAAGATTGCTATTCCTTCCGATGAATAAAAAGAGGCCGAAGAAGGATGTTTGAACAGCTCATAGTAGCCCATAGTAGCTCAGTTTAACACAATTTGATATCAGTAACACCAAGTTTAGACATGAAAAAATTCCTGGGCGTGCTTCAGTGTTATTACCTTTTTTAAATTTATTTGGCATTCGGCATCAGTTCATCATTTAGCCACACACAGTGACATTGTGTAAACATACTTGTTATAAGGTCACTTAAAAATTATATCCGAAATTAAAAAAAATTATATTAAATTTAATTATAACAACGTTCGCTTACCATTCAACATCGTTTGGGAAGGTGAAGAAGCTTGTATCATTTTATTAGAATTACTGCGGCAATTAGGTGCTGAACACCATCGGCCGCCTTTTCTTTTACTGCTGCTCATAATAAAACTGGGACAGCTTCAACTACACACACATATTTCTATCTTTTCACTGCATTCCACTGCACCAAATGCTTTTTTAATTTTACGCTTTTCAAGCAGTTAAGGTACACAATTAATGAAACAAAGGAGACATCTAATCCCTTCTCGCTTCAAAGAAGGAATTACTACGCCACACAATAGGGAGTGAAACGCGTTTACTATCTTCCAAGATGGCCGTCTCCGCGCGTGCGAGCTACATTTTGGACGACAGACAGCAGCGGGAGTTTCCTTTCTGTGCACTTCCTATTCTGTGGCGTGCAGTGCAACTCTTATGCACGTAGAAGCAGATTTCAGTACTTGACTACCAACAAGTGTCAGCATGAGAACCGTTCAACGAAATATCATCAGTATGGGCTTTCGGTTCCAAAGGCCCAATTGTGTACCCTTGTCGGATGCCTGGCAGAAAGTCTTACGCCTCGCCTGGGCCTGTCAACACCGACAGTAAACATATTCCTCAGTTTGACGACACTAGTTTCCAGTTTAACTTAAATGTCCTACGGAACTTCAATATCCTTCACTCAGCTCAACAGATAAAAAAAACGTGGGATGGATAGAACACCTTGATGCTTGATGCATAGCTAATTGGGAGTATCAAGTAGCCGCACGGGAGTAGCCAAACAGTCTGGAGCACTGTCTCCGGTGTCGGGGATTCGAATCCCCCCTTCGTAATGGATGTGTTTGTTGTTCTTAGGTTAGTTCAACTTACTTCAAGTAGTTTGTAAGCTAGGGGCGTATGACCAGAGTAGTTTAGTCCCATAAGAATCACAAACATTTGAACATTTTTGGAGCGTCAAGTATTTCTCTTTCCTATATTGATGGTATATTTGTTTTGAGATATGTTGCCTTGAAATCGATTGCTACTGTTCAACACATTTTAGAGTGGCAATCATAATTAGAGCTAGCACAACTATCATAATTATCACTATAAGATCACGTGGGTCTTTTTTGACCCCATTGGAGTGTTTCGAAACCGTACCCAACTCCACATTCATCGTAGCACAAAACCCTCTTGCGACGTTTAATCGTCATTTAATTGTAAAGCTTATCAAAATTTTATCCCCTTAAATGAACTAGAAGCATGAAAAATTTAACCTTCATACCTCCAGTACCATGTTTACATTTTTGACCCATATACAATTTAACACAATTTGGCGTCAGTAACACCAGCTTAGCTTTTAGACTTGAAATAATTCCTGGGCGTGCATCAATGTTATTCAATGATTAAAAGTCGCAAGAGGGTTTTTTGCTACGATGAATGTGGGTCAAAAATGACCCACTTGGTTAATTTGCTTGCCTTTCGGCGTCAGTACACCATTTAGACGACACGTAGTTGCATTGTAGTAACATACTGTGCTTTAAAATCGCTTAAAATTTATGTCCGAAATTAATAATGACACACGAAAGAAAAAAGAAGCGCCATTTGAAGCTGCCTTAAGGTGATCCATCAGAGTGTCAAATTGTTCACTACAATAAATCAAGCCTAACATCGGAGCACTGCTTTGTCATTCATTATAAATAGATTAAAAATTCTTGTAGGGAGTGGCACCCTAAGTTTCATGAGTTCAGAGATGAATTGTTCTCTATGACGGAGATATTTCGCGGAAATGAAAAATAAATGTTTACTGTCCCCCACATCTGAGTTGTAGTAATCACAGGTATCAGAATTCTTTATATGTAAATGTAATAACTGACACTAGATATGGCTCTGCGGTGTAATGCCATGTTATGAATCCACGCTAATCTGGGTATCTGAGTTTGAATCCAGCTATAATATTTGCATTTTAGATTGGATGAAGTTTTCCACTCCTCGTTCCATTGTGATCTGATTTTTCTTTTAACCTGGCAAACGTAGTCGGTGTAGACCAACTGCATATGTAAATAAAGTCCAGAAATAGCCTCTTCCTTGGTTGGTTTATCCACTGATTCGTTTTACACTATTCCTGCACGAGCTTTAATCCATAAAAGTGAAATGAATTCAATTCTTTGTGATCATTCTGTTAGTTCATGGGCTATGTCAATCATGAGCTTACCACTATGTGTATTTCATTTTTTTCTTTCGATTGCATTCAGATACTTTTAGTGTCAGAGATAACTGAAATTCAGTCATAATTGTGTTAAAGAATGTTTAATGGCCTTCAAGATTGCTATTCCTTCCGATGAAGAAGAAGAGGCCGAAGAAGGATGTTTGAACAGCTCATAGTAGCCCATTCAAGGACATAGGACAGCACATCCAACATTTCCTTCTAATACACTTTTTCAGCCATCGGTGTATATATGCAGAACTTCATTCCATTTCTCTTGGAGATAATTGTTGATAATCACATCAATGTTTCTGCTATGGTATTCATTAGATTTCAGGTCATTTACTGATTTGGAAGATGAGTGAATTCGAGAAGGTCTTTCATACATAGGAAGACTTCTTATAGAGATGATAACTTATTGCAAATCTTTTCACGAGATGTTGAAATATATTACGACATATTAGACCAAAGATAACGTGAAATACTAACACTTTTTAGGTCGGGAGACACCTTATATCAGCACGGGTTTCTGTTCCCTGTCGTCTGGGACATTCAAACCTATGTTTTGGAGCCCCAGAATCCTAGAATAATCGCACGTCTTGCTGAGATACTACTATTACTTCTAGGACACGACAGCAGATAACAGGAGCATCGCTCGTTCAATAGTTTCCTTTATGCGCATCTTTGTCTTTGGTCAGGCCGAGTGAGCGACGTCAGCTTGTGGTTTTTCGTGAGTTCACTTCACTGAAGCTACGATGGCAAGATGATGCAGTCTTAGGTACACTCAGATTCTTTACTATCTACATTTCACCGATGCAACCGAGTGACGAATCCGGTAGCAAAACAAGCGCAGGGACGAACAACGAATTTGTTACAGTGGAAAATGCTGATCAAATATTTTTGATACATCAAATGAAGGGCAAAAAGAATGACAAACATACGACGACAATTTATCTCTCGCCCAACGAAAGCACGTACCATTCTACATAAGTTTTCGAACCAGTAAGCGTGCAGTCCTTTGTATGTGTTTCTTCGTTATGTTGTTTAGATGTCGGGTTTAAGGACCTCTTTACGCTAAATAACGAACCTTCTGCATGTCAGGTCAATGACAATACTGTCAAGTTCTACAACGAAACCAATGGTGGAGTTGATGTAGTTGACCAAATGACGAGACATTACAGTGTCCGAGTTGGCACCCACTGATGGTCTGAGGATGTCTCTTACAACATTCTCGACTTTGCAATGATCAGTGTTCAAACAAGTTGTAAGATATGTACATCTAAGAAGATGGCAAAGCGATAATGTATTGTCTGAGCCTCCTGCCCCCTACAAACTTCACGGAGAACCAACTTAACCTTGCAAGCATTCGGTGGCGGCTCTGGCCAATATGTAAATAGAAGGCATTTTCGCATTCAGGATTCCTGCAAACAACAAAAGGGAAATAAAACACCGAACGTATGTTTCAAGTGCAAGTACATTTCGAAAAGCTACCAAGCCAAAAGACATATCGAAATGTTCAAATGTCTGTTAAGCTTATGGGATTTAACTGCTGGGTCATCAGTCCCTAAACTTACAAACTACTTATGAAATAGCTAATACTAAAGACGGTGCAAACATCCATGCCCGAGGGGCATTAGAACGGCCTCGCGCATCACAGCATAACGCCTCAATGCGCTCGGCCTCTCATCCGCGGCCAGAAGACATGTGTAACGTCTCAACTGTGAGGTCACCACAGGTTAGATAATAGTGTCAAGTATTTGTCCTAAATATTTCCAAACACAATAAAAGACTGAAATTTTTTTATTATATTTTCGCCGCTTCATTGCAATAAGGAAGAAAACATATGGCATGTTTATAAATACTCGGCACCTGCCTTATATATATTGGTAGTAATCGTATAAACTATATGTTTTGAGTCATTTTAGATTCTTCTAAATAAAGAAACTCTGTAAGATTATTTTATTTACTTGTTTTAGTTTTAATGATGTTCCATGGAAGACTGTGAAATTTCTTCTGTAAAATTTGAATAAAATAACATTTACACTTGAAACTTTACTTTTGACTTTGCACTATGCATGTTAGAGAAGAAATTATATTTTTATTACACCCAAGAGTCTTCTTGAATGTAATACCGGCAGGTTACAAAGGAAGAGAGAGAAATCTGCGTCAGGTTGTTTCGACAAGGAAAAAGTTTTCAAGAAATTGGAGAAACAGTCGGTAGACCTACCAGTACAGTGAAGAGCATTATATACAGGTTTAATCAGAGCAAAAAGTACGAAAGCAAATCACGAAACGGTCGTCCTGCAGTTCTGTCCAAGATGGAGAAACAACAGCTTCTTCCAGAAGTCATCAAAAATCCGAAACTGAGCGCTCCACAACTTGCTGCTGCTTTTCATGTGCATATAGGAAGGTTTGTTTCAGCACAGACTGTAAGAAGTACGCTTCATGAAGCTGGGTATGGAAGCTGAACAGCCCGTAGAAAACCATACATCAGTAAAATCAACAGAAGAAAGCGAATTGCATTTGCAAGAGAACATAAATCAGATGGGTTTGATTTCTGAAAGAAGGTTGTATTTACGGACGAGAGTCGATTTGAGCTGTTTAAGTCTAATGGGCGAGTAACAGTGTGGGGAAAAAGAATTGTGAACTTGAAGAGAGAAATATGACAGCTTTAGTTAAACATGGAGGAGGTTCAGTACTTGTGTGGGGGTGCATGAGTGCATGATTTGTGTTTTATTGATGGCATTATGGACCACAAGATCTACATAAATATCCTAAAAACACATCTATCCAGTAGTGTGAATCATATGGGTCTTAATGGGGGTTATATTTTCACACAAGATAATGATCCAAAACATACTGCTCTAGACACAAAGCTGTGGCTGTTGTATAACACGCTCCACTGGATGCAGACACCACCGCAATCCCCCGACATTAATCCTGTAGAGAATTTGTGGCATTTACTCGACAAAAACATCAGGAATCTTCAGATATCCAGTAGAAATAATCTACAGAACGCTCTACAAGAGGAATGGCGAAAAATTACAGTGCAAACAACAGAATCTCTGGTGAAATCCATGCCAAGAAGAATGCAAGCGATTATAAAGAGGAAAGGAGGCCCTACTAAGTACTAACAGTAACATTCTATGTTCAAAATGTGATTTTCAGTTCTGTAGACGAATATTTATTTTGTGTCTTACATTGCCTATATGTACTTCCGAATGCTTAAGCATGTTTTTAAATAGCAATCTGTGTTTCTTTATTGTATTCTCATTTTCACTGATCAATAAAAACGTCCTTGTTCCTGCTTTATTTCAATCTGCCAGTTTTCCACTCTTTATAGACCCTTAAACATACAATCATATATTAGACGAATACTTTTTGGAGTAACTGTATCTTGTTTATATACGTTTTGGTAAGGGATGGCTGTGATAATTATTGTATGCTTCGCGCATCGATCTTTTTATAGACGCACGAATCTCTACTAGCTTTAGCCTGTCATCATTTGTGTGTAAATTTCCTTGAAACGGAAAAGCTACTTTCCATGAATCAGCACGGGTTTAGGAAACATCGTTCATGTGAAACTCAGCTTGCCCTTTTATCAAATGACATCTTGCGAGCCATGGACGAAGGGCAACAGACGGATTGTGTTTTTCTCGACTTCAAAAAGGTGTTCGACGCGGTGCCACACTGCAGACTGCTAACGAAGATACGAGCTTATGGAATAGGTTCACAGATTTGTGACTGGCGGGAAGACTTCCTAAGTAATAGAACGCAGTACGTTGTTCTCGACGGCGAGTGTTCATCAGAGACTAGTGTATCGTCAGGCGTGCCCCAGGGGAGTGTGATAGGACCGCTATTATTTTCTATCTATACAAATGATCTGATGGACAGAGTAAGTTGTAATATGCGGCTGTTTGCTGATGATGCTGTGGTGTATGGGAGGGTGTCGTCTGTAACTGACTGTAATAGCATACAGGATAACTTAGACAAAATTTCTAGTTGGTGTGAAGAATTGCAGCTAGCTCTCAATGTGGAAAAATGTAAGATGATCCGCATGAGTAGAAAAAAACAATCCCATAATGTTCGAATACAGCATTAGTAGTGAGCTTCTTGACGCTGTCGCGTCGTTCAAATATCTAGGCGTAACATTGCAGAGCGATATGAAATGGAACGAGCATGTAAGGACAGTTGTGAGTAGGGCGGACAGCCGACTTCTGTTTATTGGGAGAATTTTGGGAAGATGTACTTCACCTGTAAAGGAGACCGCGTATAAAACGCTTGTACGACCACGTCTTGAGTATTGCTCAAGTGTTTGGGACCCGCAGCAGATCAGTTTAAAGGAAGACATAGAGGCGGTTCAGAGACGAGCAGCTAGATTTGTTTCCGGTAGGTTCGACTAATGCGCGAGTGTCACGGAAATGCTCCGGCAACTCAATTGGGGATCGATGGAAGAATGACGACGTTCTTTTCGTGAAGTTCTGTTGAGTAAATTTAGAGGTCCGGAATTTGAAGCTGAGTGTTGTACGATCTTGCCGGCGCCTACTTACATTTCGCGTAAAGATCACAAAGACAAGATAAGACAGATTAGGGCTCGTTCGGACGCATATAGGCATTCTTTCTTTCCTCGTTCAATTTGGGAGTGGAATAGGAAAGGAAATGCCTAGTAGTGCTACAGTGTACCCTCCGCCACGCACCTTACGGTGAATTTCGGAGTATGTATGTAGATGTAGATGTTTATAAACCTCTTTGGTTGGTGTTGTATGCTCCATTTCCCCGATTTACGTACGATACGAGTCGCCTCTGCGTGTTTGAGGTAGTATGGAGGCCAGATACTGCCTCGGCAGTGTGGTTTACGCCATCCGCTAACTGCGCCCCTAAAGCGGAAGCCGTGGCAGCGGATTCCAGCCGTCGGTCAGGCGGGACCGCCAGCCACTGTGCTCGAGGCCGCTGCTATCTGCTGCAGCGGCGCGGCGCGGTGTCGCCTAACAATTACACCGGCCGCTGCCGCTGCCGCGGCAGGTGCGCCAGATTTACGGGGCAGCAGCGCCGGCGCCGACCGCGGGACACCGCCCTACCTGCCGACCAGCTGCCGTGCCGCTGCTGACCCACATCCCGAGCACACAGCTCTCGTCGAATTTACGTCGGCGCTGTCAGCTGCGCAGCAAGTGGTCGCAACGAGTTTAAATTTCGTAGACTGGCTAAGGCACTGGTTACAGCGCTCCTTGTGGCAACCAACAGTAACTGGGCTGCTATGTTTTTCTTTGTCAAAACTTCGCGAAAGGGTGTCTGCCTTTTGTGTTCCAAGCGTTATTTATCTGTGATATTTTTGCCATCAGCGGCGGCTCTTGCTTCAGATGACTAACGGCAGGGCCGGCGCAAGGTACGTGCGAAACGTGCGGCCGCACGGGGCGGCAATTTCCGAGGAGCGGCAAATCTACCGCCCCCCTTTTTTTTAGGACAAACCCAACATTCATGCCCAAGAGGGAGTGAGGAGATTCGAAACCAAACCTCGGAAGGAGCGTCTTCGGGAACTGTGGCATAGCGCCTCGACTACCTGCCGGCCGCCCCTGTTGAACAAGGGGAGGGAGGCGGACTAATTTCTTCCTCCTCGTCACTGTGGCAGCACCGTCGTGTTTACGCCTGAGGAACAGAGAGGGGGGAGCAGTCTGGCCCACACGCCAAGACGCCAGTATTCTTATGCGAATTGTAATTTGGAAATTCGAATGCAATGTTCAATACTGCAGTTACATGTTAAGCCCGAAGCAATTTTCCTAAGCCCTTCAATGGCAGTTTCCGAGTATTTTACTCTTCCCGCATTATGAAAAAAAGAATTGTTTAACATTACTACAGTCAAACATGTCCAACACGTACAATGGCTAGAAGTATTCCGAATGGGTAAATACGCCGCGAGTAATTAGAAGGGATAAAGACATTGGTAGTAAGCCTGGCATAAATTGGGTTTCGACGATTTTTGAAAAATTTTGCTATCTGTTAAACTCTGACCGGCACTTTTGTTTGACAATACTAGACTCACACCATCACTTTGACAACATTTACTTACTGTATAATACGTGTAAATCCATGTTTCATCCAAGTAAACTACTGGTCGCTTTGATTCTGATGAAAACCTGAGAAGCCGACCGCGGTGGCCGAGGAGACTGAGGCGCTCCAGTCACGGTCTGCACGGCCACTACGGCCGGGGGTTCGAATCTCCCTCGGGCATGGATATTTGTGCCCTCCTTAGTCTTAGCTAGTTCATAAGTAGTTTGTAAGTTTAGGGACTGATGACCCCGTAGTTAAGTCCCATAAGCTATAGAAACATTTAATTTTTAAAACCTGAGAAAGTATGGTGTTTTTAGCAACAATGCCCTCTTGGCCGCACAAAAGAAAACGTTAATTTTGACAATTGATACCTTTTAAAACGAAAATCCTTAGAAAGAATATTGCTTCTAAAGGTTTCCTTGCTAGCTTTGAAGCTCATATATGTTTAACAATAGTTGTGCAGTTATCGCAAAGTTCGTGTTTCTTTCTACTGTTTGTAATGCCATAGAATTGCTGACTGGTAATACATTTATCCATACCATCGGTCACATACATATTTTCAGGTTCTTGCTTATTCTTCTTGGACGCTAGTTTAACCGTACCTCGCTGTACCTCGTCACGTGACGAAGTTCCTGGCACTGCCGCGTCAGCACTTCGCTTTTCCAGGCAATAGATATTGTTGCGTTCTCTGCAACGAAAGCTACAGAATTAGTTTCGGTAGTTGGCCGAAGGTAGTCAGGAGCCCTTGCATTGCGTTTCGTAAGAACAGAAGGATTGGTGAGTTCGAATGTCTTGCAACTTGGGATGTAATAGGTAAGTGCTTTTCAATTAGTACAATTAGTGTTGCCGTATAGGAAAATTTATTTTTCTTATGACCTGTTACTTCAAAAATTGGCAAGTCGGCAAATTAGCATACCTCGTCCCTACAGCTAGAATGAAAACAAAGCGAAGAAAAGTGAAGTGATACGGCGATGACTAATTTGTTACCCCCTATTCCATAATCAGACACGAAAGAACTGACACCTGGAAATTACGACAAATGTCTAGTGTTAGTTCCTTGAATTAAACAACCGCAGTGCCGTGGGTTAATATATTTCGAGTATCATTAGCACCCGTCGATGCCCGGGTGTGTATTTATTGCATTATTATGTTACTCCATCTCCTTATTGTTTCTCTCTCCATTGTCTTCCGCCCCACTCTTTGACCGTTTCACCTGCGTCTGTAGTGAAATTCGGCCTGAAATTCTATTTCACGCGGCTCAGTTCTTATCACTTCGTCTCCTAAAGAGTATATCCTACAGTTACAGATTTCACACACGTTTGAACATTTTGTAAATTCACAAAGCTTATTAAAATTAGCTAGATTTTTTCAATCAGGTTTGACTCCATTTTTGAGCTGGTGCCCAGCGACTGTTTGGTAACATTCTCTACAGATTTGTACAAATCAGTCCCAATTTTTGTTCTTATTTTTCGGGCACAGTGTGGCTATTCACAATGCTTTGAGTTCTGTGTACTTCTATACAGTCATGCTGAACGTGTCAAGATGACGGTTTAGATGTAAGCACATATTAAAAGCTTTGAGGCTGGCCACTCAGTGGCCGAAACCTAGGAAGATATGAAAGGTAAATACAAAAATTTCCATCGATTGCTGACATTTCCAACATATTTGTTTAAATAAAATTCCACAAACGTTTTGTAAAAAACAAAAAAACAAAAATGGGTGTGAGGGGCGGCAATTTAGCAGCTCGCACAGAGCGGCACTTGGGCTTGCGCCGGCCATGTCTAAGTGTTCAATTCTTTCAGTGGCAGATATTAATAGTGGCGCCACTCCCCTTCTCCCCCCCCCCCTTCAACCGCTCGGCGACTTTTTTACTTTCGTTACAAGATATCTCACCTCGGCTTCTTTGCGATTGCTTCAACTCGAGCTGAGGCGTCGGCCTACCGAGCTCCGTTACTTCACACTAATCTTCCAACCTTAAAACTGAGTCACATGTTTGCAATATATACTGAACGTTTTCCATTTTTCTTCGGTAATAAACACCAAGATCATATGAATATGCACATGAAGACTGTTGTTGTTATGGTCTTCATTCCGGAGACTGGTTTGATGCAGCTCTCCACCCTACTCTATCCTGAGCAAGCCTTTTCATCTCCTCATAAGAACGACAACCCACATCCACTTGAATCTACTTACTATACGCGTCTCTTGGTCTCCCTCTGCGATTTTTACCCCACACACTTCCCTCCAATGCTAAATTTACGATTCCTCGATGTCTAAGAATGTGTCCTACCATGTGATCCCTTCTTTTAGTCAGGGTGTGCCAAAAATTACATTTCTCACCAATTCTGTTCAGTACCTCTTTATTAGTTATGCGATCTACCCACCTAATCTTCAGATTTCTTCTGTAGCACCCCATTTCAAAAGCCTCTATCCTCGTCCTGTCCACATTGCTTATCGTCCATGTTTCACTACCGTACAAGGCAACACTCCACACAAATGCCTTCAGAAAAGACTTCCTTACACTTAAATTAATATTCGATGTTAGAAAATTTCTCTTTTTCAAAAATGCTTTTCTTCCCATTGCCATTCTGCATTTTATATCCTCTGTACTGCGGCCATCGCATGTTATTTTACTACCCAAGTAACAAAACTCATCTACCACCTTCATTGTTTCGTTATCTAATCTAATTCCTTCAGCATCGCCTGATTTTCTAAGACCGAATTCCATTATTTTTGTTTATTTTTTTTTATTTTATACGCTCTCTTCAACACACTGTCCATTCCATTCAACTGCTCTTCCAGGTCCTTTCTGTCTCTGACAGAATTACAATGTCATCAGCAAAACGCAATGTTTTTATTTCTTCCCCCTGAACTTTAATCCCTATCCAAATTTTTCCTTGCTATCCTTCACCGCCTGAAGACTAAAACCCAGTAAGTGACTGATTACACTATCAAGTGTAAAAAAAAAAAAAAAATGAATCTGTTGCGACGAAGACCAAAACGTGACACTGTAAGCAGCACCCCCTCCTAACCTTACGCATACACAAAGGCTGCTCTTGCCTACATCTTTTCAAACAGTTAAACATTTGAAACTTCCTGGCAGATTAAAATTATGTACCGGAACCGGGACTCGAAGCTGCCTTTCGCAGGCAAGAGCTCCGACTCACGGACCCCTCCTCACAACTCTGCTTCTGCCTGTACTTCGCCTCCTACTCTCCGTCCCTTAGGCTGTGGCTGAGCCATGTCTCCACCACATCGTTTTTTCCAGGAATGCTAGTTCTGCAAGGTTCGCAGGAGAACTTCTGTCAAGTTTGGAAAGAAGGAAGGTAGGTACTGGCAGAAGTAGAGTTGTGCGGGGGGAGGGGAGTCGTGTCGGTAAGCTAAGTGGTAGAGCGCTTGTCCGCGAAAGGCAAAGGCCCCGGCATACAATTTTAATCTGCCAGGAAGTTTCATATCAGCGCACACTCCGTTGTAGAGTGAAAGCTTCATTCAGTTAAATATTTGTTATAACGAATCGCAACACATTTGAAAACAGTTCAAATATATGTGGCAAGTAACAATTGTTGTTCCCGTACCTGTTTAAAAGAAGACTGGGTTTAAAAAAGTTGTTTTCAATCGATTCGAACCCACTACCTTTGACAGCGCAGCGTGATGCCGCTTATCACGTGGCTATTCTTGCTAGTTGTAGAGTAGTGAGTTCATTACTATTCGTGATCGCATCTTCTGAAGATATTCTACCAAATATGACGTGTTTTCGATGAATCTTCAATGCGCCGAAAACAAATATGAAGCGCGGATATTGCCTTCATGGAGAATTTGCGCATGCGGAAGGCGATGCGCGCAAAAGCTCCATTTTATTGCTTCGGGAACATTCGTGCGTAACCGCCAGACCCCGAGTAGCCAGGAGCTGGCGTCTCTACCAGCTCCATCGCCAAAGTGGCCTTATATTTCGCCCTTCCCTGCCATGGGAATGCCCATAGTGGATTCAGAGTAGAATTTGAACCTTAGTCGCGCATGCGCATTACAACGGTGCGGCCACAACCGCCTCTATTAGTAGGCTGCGCTACAACTCGTATACGTGCTGCCTCCGTAACGTTGAAGTTTGTCATGCGATAAAAATACTCTGAATGTGCGCATGAAGTGATCTGATATACGAAGGAGACGAAGAAAGATAGCCTAAAAACACTTTTAATTTAAATTTTTTACTTTTTTTTCACGACGACCTTTTTTCGGGCGTTCACTGAACCGCCACTGGGTTACAGTACCCCTTGTGGCAACCCACAGTAACTGACCTGCCATGTTCTTCTTAGTCAAAACACCGCAAATGTTTCTGCTGTTTGTGATCCAAGCGTTATTTGTCTGTGATATTATTGCCATATTAAATATTTATGAATATTAGTGCGACAAATTATAGAGTATACATTCCTGCAGTTTTTTCACGTCCGACTGCAGTTATGGGAGCGACAAAACAACAATAATTTCATATTATAGGTACGTACAACAGTAATACGACACACACGTTTTTCACTTTTATTAAAGAGTTAAAATTTGTAATGCGAAATATAATCTTATAAAAGTTAAATGCAGGAAACTAATTTGGTTTTCGGTTCTTGCCGGTTTCTTTTAAAAGACAAGGAACTTATAAAAAGTATGGGTTGTACATACAAAGCGAGGGAACTGGTTTCCTACTGCAGCCAGTTACCAGTTTTCACCTCATTTCGAAGAGAAGTATATTATGTATCAGACAAACAACCAGAGGCGCCTTTTATCGAAAGCAGTACCATGAAATGAATGAGTTATATTATAACCCTGGAAATTCATTATTAATCAATTCCAAGATAATTATATTAAAACGGCTGGGCATTGACAACAGAACGATATACAGGGTGTTTCACTAAGTGTACCTTATAAAATAATAGGTGACGGGAAATTTTAATGCGGTAGGTCAACACAAGAAATGTTACACTTTCCGCGGAGCTATGAACATGGTTTATGGTATCATTTTCCAAAGAGTTACAGCACAAAGATATAATTTTTTAAATGGAACAATAGTTTTTTTTATTGTGCATTGGATTCGTCGAAACCAGCTGTGTCCAAATCAATTTGAACTACATTCCTATCACTATCAGCTTGTGAGCTACAACCCTTCAAAGTTTCAGGGGAAGATACCACAAAGGCTGCGCATAATGCAATGCACCTTCTAAATGTAGTGCGGCCGAGTTGTAACGTCGACGGTGTCACGGAGCGAGAAGCTTCCTCGATGCGCTGTTAGACTGCCGCACACGGCAGTTGGAGCCACACAAACAATCGGGGCTCAATATACCACAGTTACTGACATCGGATGACGATGGCATACACGAACAAAGAGTACGTTGACATGTTGCTGATGCTCGGCGAGTGCCGGCACGATGCCACTGAAGCAGCCATGACGTATGCCATGAGATATCCTAGGCGAAGAGCCGCGGTAGCCATGATGTTCTTACGTGCCGAACAATGACTTCGGGAACAGGGAGCTTGGTAATGCGCCGCAGTAACAGACGACGTCCTGCAAGAAGTGAGGAGACAGAGGTGTTTGTTTTAGCTGCACTACACCACGATCCTCATGTCAGCTTACGAGCCGTGGCTGCAGTCGTTGGTGTCAGTCTCACATCTGTGTGGCGTATAGTACACGGCCACAGGTTTCACCTGTAGCGCCTGTCACTGACTCAGGAGCTGCATGGGAACGATTTCCGTGCAAGAGTGACATTCTGTGATGGGCCACGCGTAATTTCACGCTGGAGTCTTTACAAAGTGTTATGTTACATTTCGTCCGCAGATCCATTCGACGGCGCATTGCATTATGCATTGAGGAACATGGACACACATTTGAACATCTCATGCAAATCACCTTCCCACCGCCATAACATCCATCACCCACCACGCAGCCATGTATTATGTACAGCGTGTGTATCTGCCCCTGAAACTTTGAAGGGTTGTAGCTCCCAAACTAACAGTGATACGAATGTAGTTTAAATTGATTTGGACGCAGCTGGTTTTAACGATTCCAATGCACGATAGAAAAAAACTATTGTTGCATTTAAAAAATTATATCTTTGTGCTGTAACTCTTTGGGAAATGATACAGTAAATTATGTTCATAGCACCGCAGAAAGTGTAAAATTTCTTGTGTTGACCTACCGCATTAAAATTTCTCGTCACCTATTATTTTATAAGGTACAGAGGCAAACACACTTAGTGAAACACCCTCTATATCTCTCTCTCTACCTGTATTAATAACTTGTAAAATGTGTTTTTATGCAATTATCCTCGTCTGTAGAGAACTGGTATTTGAGACTAATTGTATTCTGAAATACATAATTTCTGTGGCCGTTACAGCATGATTACATCCTTTTGTTCAGGTGTCACCAATTAAAATTGCAATAATTTACACCCAATTCGCGAGTGACAACTTCTCATGCGTGTAGGAATGTTGTTTTGAATCGTCTTGGAATGTAGTGTGCAACGAAAAGTTTAGCCATATTTTGACTACGATAGTGTTTGCACAGAAATTAGCGACATCTACTGTTGTTTTCTTTTTGGTTTTGAAAAGATAAAAGTATTACGAGCTATTTTAAGTAAATCAAATGCAACTTCAAGGGGTGAGTGACACAGCAGACGACGCTCTTTGAATAAGGAAAATGACTGACGGAACTTTTTTCAAACATGGTGGACATGTAGCCACTCTTTGAAATTGAAACTCGTTGGGAGACCTCCACTGCAGTGTACAAAAGCGGATACGTAACATCCTCCCGCACCACTGTCTCACAAGGCGCTTACTCTTTGGTCAGGGGTTCCCACTAGTGGGTCGCGAATATCTAGTGCGTCGCGATATGTATTCAACTGGGTTGCCAGGCCACTTCATAATATCGAAGTAAATGTCTGACAGACTGGAGAAATATGAAGGTCTATTTCAGTATCATTATCTTAAAAGTTATGTATAAAATACACTCCTGAAAAATGAAAAAAGAACAGCATTAATTCGTCGAGCTGGCACAGGGAAACTTTAGTGACATATTCTTGAGGATGTATACCACACACGATCACACAGACAGAGCTACACGTACGAGAGTACAATCACCAGAACGTGCAAAGAATCGACGCTATTACTATGTATACCCTGCTTTTGCAACAATGCAAGTCTCCCATGATTGTAGAGGTGTGGAACGCAGTCTTGCGGAATGACCTGCCGTGAGATTTCCATCTGGTGCCTCAGTTGCGCCAGACTTCGTACCGGTCTTTCAGGCCGCGAAAGATGAGGCTTCATGCGGTCCCAAATATGCTGAATGGGGCGAAAATACAGGGATCGTGCTAGCCATAGCAGTTCACGTGGTTTGGGATACATGTAAATGTACATTATCCTGTTGGAAAAGCTTATCGCCTTGTTGGTTCCTAAACGGTAGCAAGATGGGTTGAATGATGATTTCATTTTGCCTTGCGCTGTTCAATGATCCCTTAACAATCACCAGAGAAGAACTGCCAGTGTAGGATATCCCTCCCCTCACCATGATGCCAGATGGCCCCGTGTTCCTTTGATATCTACACTCCAGATTTTCGCGCTCCCCTGGCAGATGCCAAACACGGCTATGACCATAATTGTCACCGAGGCAGAAGCAACTCTTTAATATTCATAGAATATATGACATCAACTGCGATTAGGCAAAGCTGAAAATGTGTACCCAGCCGGGATTCGAACCCGGGTCTCCTGCTTTCTAGGCAGTT
Organism: Locusta migratoria; assembly: GCA_026315105.1. NCBI lineage: Eukaryota > Metazoa > Arthropoda > Insecta > Orthoptera > Acrididae > Locusta > Locusta migratoria. The sequence continues at coordinate 223,632,374 of CM048751.1, read as the reverse complement.
GCGCTGACCCCTACACCACTGGGGACACAGTGATCAGCACACCTGCAAGGACTACCCATGCACGCCTCCCGTCAGAAGCAACTCTGATCGCTGAAGAAACGTCACCATTCGTCCTTCGTGACATCACTTGAGACGGGCTGATGTTGGGACATGAGCGGAAGACGCCAAAATGTCACGCATGTTCATGCAGCTTGGTGTGGGGAGCCACATCCTTACCTGGCCGTTCTCCTCTTGTGATCGTTGAGGAAACAGTGAACCGTGCACGGAAACCATCATTCAACCCGTCTTGCTACTGTACATGAACCAACAAGGCGATACGCTTTGCCAACCGAACAATGCACTTCCACATCTATCCCATATCACCCAACGTGCTCTTCAATGTGTACAACAACTGTGGTCTGTAGGATCCCCAGTTCTGTCCCCCATTGAGCATGGTCTGCCGTGAGATTTCCACCTGGTACATCAGTTGCGCCAGACTTCGTGCCGGTCTTCTGGGCGCGGAAGATGAGGCTTCATGCGGTCCCAAACACGCTGAATGAGGGGGTGGGGGAGCGGATACAGGGATCGTGCTGGCCAGAGTAGTTGACGTACACCTTGAAGATAACGTTGGGTGGTTTGGGATACATGTAAATGTAAATTATCCTGCTGGAAAAGCTTATCGCCTTGTTGGTTCCTAAACGGTAGCGAGACGGATTGAATGATGATGTCATTGTGCCTTTCGCTGTTCAATGTTCTCTGAATAATCACCAGAGAAGAAGTGCCAGTGTAGGATATCGCTCCCAAGAATATGATACCGCATGGCCCCGTGTTCCTCTGACATATACACTCCAGACGCCAAACACGACTACGATCATAACTGGAACCGAGGCAGAAGCAACTCTGATCACTGAAGAAACGTCACCATTCGTCATTCGTGACATCACTTGATACGGGCTGATTTTGGGGCATGAGCGGAAGACGCCCCAATGCCACGCATGTTCATGCAGCTTGGTGTGGGGAGCCATATCCTTCCCTGGCCGTTCTCCTCTTGTGATCGTCGAGGGAACATTGAACAGTGCACGGAACACTGAAACTATCATTCAACCCGTCTTGCTACTGCACATGCACCAACAAGGCGATACGCTTTTCCAACTGGACAATGCACGTCCACATCTATCCCGTATCACCCAACGTACTCTTGAAGGTGTACGTCAACAACCATGGTCAGTAGGATCCCCAGATCTGTCCCCCTTGAGCATGTTTCGAACCGCATGAAACGTCATCTTGGATGGTCTGCAGAGATTGCTACGAAATGTGGCCCAACTGAGGCACCAGATGGAAACTACATGGAAGGCCATACCGCAAGATTACATTCAGCACCTCTACGATCGTCTCCAGGGATAAATTGCAGCTTGCATTGCTGCAAAAGGTGGATAAAGACGGTACTAGCATCGACATTGTGCTCGCTCTGGTGACTGTACTCACGTGCGTATGGCTCTGTCTACGCGATCGTGTGTTGTGTACATACTAAAGAATCTGTCAATAAAATTTCTCTCTGCTGGCCAGACGAATTAATGGTGTTCTTTTTTTAAAAAATTCTCCATGAGTGTAGTTTCAAACAAGAAAGCAATGTGATAAAATCCACAGGGCAGGGCTTAATTTCGTCCAGAACGCGTTCCGGTACCTCCCAGAGGTTATTCATTCATTTATAAATAGGACCTTCAGAGGTAACTCGTATTTTTTTCTTTAATCCGAAATGTCGATTATGCCATTGAACCCTCCGTGTCTGTACGAATAATAATGTGTAATTCAATTAGGATCAGTTTTTGCAAACTTCCTGGTGGTGGGACTCGCGGACTCTAATGCGCAACAGGGAGCAGAGCCGTATTAAGACTCTCGCACGCGCCGGGAAGTCACTTCCGCGGGCCACCCAGAAGTGATTTCCTCAAGACGCGCGTCTTCTCGGAAAGTTATTGTGAGCGCCACAGTTCCATATGAAGGATAACGTGATCACGTTAGACACGCATGAGATGGTGCGGGTTCGGTTTCGTGGAACCTTGGCAAGAGCAGCCACTCTTTCCTTGGGAAACAATGTCTCAGGCGGTAGACCGCTATTCTCGTACGAGGACGGCAAGAAGGTGTAGGATACACTAGATCCATGTATGCAGTTTCAAGACACAGATAATGAATAGATTCTTAAAAGGGCCAATACAGTTTTTATAAACAATAGGAGGCATTACAGAATTCTGGAGAGGGATATGCCTTAAAACATGCGACAACTTAACAGCCATATAAAACCGCTCTCTGAAAGAAGGATCTGAGTCAAAAAATTGGAAAGTTGTACAGGTCACACCTATATTCAACAAAAGCAGTGGGAGTAAGCCACTAAACTACAGGCCTATTTGATTGACGTCAATTTGCAGCAGGGTTTTGGAACATATCCTGTATTCAAATATTATGAATTATCTCGAACAAAATGATCTATTGACCCCATATTTAGAAAATATTGTTCATGCGAAACACAACTAGCTCTTTATTCACAAGAAGTGATGGGTGCTATCGACAAGAGTTCGCATATCGAGTCAGTATTTCTTGATTTACTGAAGATAATTGAAACCGTATTTCAATCAATCAAATTGCGCAGTTATGGTATATCGCCCCAAATTTGCAATTGGATATGGGATTTCCTGTCATAGAGGACACAGTTCGTAGTAATCGATGGTAAGGCATCGACTAAAACAGAGTTACCTCTGTTCGGGCGTACCACAGGGTAGCGTTTTTGATCCTCGGCTGTTCCTGATTTACATAAACGATTTAGGGGAATATCTAAGTAGCTCTCTTGGGTTGTTTGCAGAACACGCCGTCATTTACCGTCTAGTAAAATCATCTGAAGGTCAAAACGAAATGCAGAACGATCTAAATAAGATATCGGTATGGTGTAAAAACTGGCAGTTGACTCTAAATAATGGGATGTGTGAAGTCGTCCACATGAGTACGAAAAGAAATCTGTTAACCCTTTGAGCGCTGCAGACGGGATATCCCGCAGCGCTCCACCGGGCCGTGGGGCCGATTGACGTGGTTTGCCGCGGCAGTGGTATTTCCCGCGGGCACTGCAGGCAGCATTCACCGCGCGGCCTGGCAGGTACCTGGGCGCTAATGCCGGCTTACACGGCGGCCGGTCCCTTTGCCTTCGGGTCTGCGGACGTGAACAGCCGCAGGGCTGCGTGCCGGCACAGACATATATCCAATATGTGCTGACAGACTGGTTGCTTCAAATGTTCGGACATAGGATGCAAAAATAAATATTTAGTGCAAATTTGTGAATTCTTCCGTAACTTATTGATAGATATTAAACCTTAGATATTCTTAATTAAACAAAAAATTCTGGCATTATTATTTCTAGAGTATTCTGACCCGGGGTTGCGGTAAATAATATTTATTGAAATGGCGACTAGTGTCGAGCGAAGCCCAAAGATGCCCAAAGACTGTGACAATCACATTACAGTTATCCATAATATCCTATGATTTTATTAACTGCTAAAATGTGGTCGTCACTTTTCTTTTTTACATGGTTGTTTGAAAATGGGCTTCGGCCGAAACTAGTCGCCGCTTAAATAAATATATTTTACCGCAACTGTGGGTACAGTTTTCAAGTGATATTTAGTAACGGGTTGCTGTTCTATTTTTCCACGACGTTGGATTTGTGAAAAAAAATATAGGCCTAGACATTCATCTCCTTATGATAAGCAGAAATTACTCAGACGTAAATATAAGTACTTAGAAACCTCGATTTGATTGATCTTTGCTTGCAGACAATTAACTGGGTTTACGTAATCGAAATGTATTCGCAAACTTGGAAAGGGCGTCTTGCCACAAATTGGTTAGTTGCACAAACTCGCCCGTTTCTGAAGCACAAAAGGTCATTAGGAATTAAATGTGACGTTTAATTAGGTTGTTTAGAAACTTGAATATTTCCTTATCTAATTCTTAAGCAAAAGTTGTACATCATCGATTATTTCTACTGTACAATAACAATTGCGTCACGTATAAAAGGAATTCAGTAATGTTGAATATTATGTTTTTAAGTTTCCCTGCGTATAATTTGTTGGATTAATGCTCTCAAAATATAGTGGTTAGATTGAAAAGTGTGACTCGGCTTCCACATGCTTTCCTCGAAAGTAGTTTGCGCGAGAATTACGGCGCTAGTATAGAAGAACGTCAACGTTTAGTCGTTACAGATTCTAGAGCGTTTGAATCGCAAATTGCGTACAAAAATCTGATAATTAAATACCAGTATGCCAAATAAAACTCAGATTTATATAAAGACCTTATGATGATTCTTAAGAACTAAACGCAAGCCTTTGATGGAGAGTGTTATTCCATGTCAGCTCACCTGTCATTCCCTGTTCGACTATTGCAGATTTTGTTGAAATTTTATACGAACATTCGCTGAAATGTCTCTTACCAACATATTACAAATTTCATATTTCTCATCGAAATATTTCCCGAGTTATAACATCTCAAAGTCGCCAGGAATTCACGCTTGCCCTTCGCAAAATTGCGTATGGCGTCAAAGAAATGATTATAACTCGTCCAGTATTGCTTCAACGAATCATAAAATCTATTATTATCGATTGATTGGCGACATGTTCGAATGTTCACATAAATTTTTCCGTCATGGTAGAGCAAAAAAATATTCCGAAATTATGCGATTTGACACGGAATGACCCAGGGCCTATGTGTTAGTAGTGTAAGGATTTTCAGTGTACATTGTCTGCCTGGCAATTATATCAAGATTCAAAGTTATGGAATAAGTATCCAGATATTCTGTTTATTTGTAACGTCAGCAAGCACACAGCGAGACTGCCGCGGCCGTCCTGGTTCCAGAAATACTCCGGCCAGGGCGAGGACGGCCAGGCGGAGAGCTCAGGCACACACAACAGGCCGCGGAGACGGCGGCCAGCGCAGGTAGGCGGATTAGGCGGCCGCCGGGGCAGGCTTGACTCAGCAAGCCGGACGCGCAGGTGCAGCACTCAGAGGTTTAATCTTTGTTTACAAGATAAATCAAACAAGAGTGAAGGCCGTAAACTCCACAAAATACCTAGGAATTACTATTATTTCAGAATTAAATTGGAAAGAACACGTAGATAGTGTCGTGGGAAAGGCGTACCAGAGACTGAGTTTTATTGGGAGAACCCTTGAAAGATGCAACAGAACTACAAAAGAAACTGCATACACTAAGCTTGTCCGTCCTCTTTTGGAGTATTGCTGCCCAGTGTGGGATCCTTATCAGGTGGGTTTGACGGAAGACATCGAAAGAGTCCAAAGAAGGGCAGCTCGTTTCGTATTGTCACGATACAGGGGAGACATCGTTACGGAAATGATACAGGATCTGGGACGGGAATCATTACAACGACGCTTATCGCTGCGGCGTGGGCTGCTTACGAAACTCCAATCGCCAACATTCTCCTCCGAATGCGAAAATATATTGTTGACTCCCACTTACAAAGGTAGAAATGGCCATCAGAATAAAATACGAGAAATCAGAGCTCGAACGGAGAGATTCAGGTGTTCTTTCTTTCCGCGCGCTATTCGAGAATGGAATGGGAGATAAATAGTATAATGGTGGTTCGAAGAACCCTCTGCCAGGCACTTGAATGTGATTTGCAGAGTATCCCATGTATATGTAGACAACAAAGCCACTTCTGCTGAGTTGAAGATGCTGCTACTCCAGAAATGGTTATGTTAGATGGTCGACTGGATAATGATTTATGTCCTATTGCAAGACACTGTGAAGAGTACGAGCCATCACTCTCCTTGCTACGGGTCCAAAGTCTGAACAGCAGCCACGGCCATAGGTGGAATTCGACATACAACACATATCCAACTGCCACAGGCGATGGACGCCCGATGATACCACAACATCCATTTAGTTTCTAGGAGAGCTCACGTAGTTTGGGAAACCTTTGAAAATTTTCTTTGATTGTGGAAGAGCGCAATTCTCTATTCGTTTGGGTGCTAGCTAGTGTAATGTTCGGAGATTTAGGAGAGCACATCATGAGCCCTGGAACAGCAACGGCTACCAGCAGCTACGTTTGATTTGACGAATCTGTTTTCGTCATGCAAAGCTTCATTTTCTGTGTCTAAACGCCCGGTCTGGGACATTCCTTGCATCCTTGGAGCCTAGCTGCTCAGGTGTACGAACTGGTATAGTGGTGTACGACAGAATAGCGGGGCCTTAACTTGACACCGGGACTGGTTTCTCTATTGAAACTCAGTACAGCAGCGAGCCTTGTGGTCTGCACAGGTTGTTATTTCTTCATTCCGATAGGTTTTTCAGTCATCGGCGCAAGCGTCTTCCCCGTCTTATGCATCAACACTACGGAGCTTCACATATGCCGATCACGTACTGGTGATGCACTGCAGCAGTTCAACAACAAAATCATTGTCTGCCGTTCACAGAGCCTACGACACCAGACATTTGTAGTAGTAGTAATTATCACAGGTTTGCAGAAAATGATAACTCGCTATACTGTTCCTTTTGTGTCGGGGTTCAAAGCAATAGAATTATTCAGTGTTCCCACGATCTTCACCTTTGTCTTTTGCTGAACTTCAAACATCCATTTTGTAAGCATTTATGTAATCCTTGTTCAGCATCTAATGATAGTAAATATTCAGATTGTATGAACTATTTTATTTCAGCCACCCTTACATCATTTAATGCAAGTGTATCTTTGTTATTTTGGAAAGGATCATTAACAAGATAGTCAGGTAGCTAAGTAATGCTCAATAAACTCTGTAATGTTTAATGTGCCTCCGAGAACCAAAAGTTTCTTATTTTCGATATTTTAAAATCAATTTATTTTCGTAATTGCATATTTAGCTGAATTTTTTGTAAATATTAATATATATTAGTCATAGTCATATGCTCGTAATGTTCATTGAAGACTGATTAATGTATGTAAATCTCTGTGCAAAGAATCCAAAGGCAAATATCACGCTCTATTATTCTCATCTAAAAAGACAGGAGAAGCGTCTCCATTTCTTCTCCTTGTTCGAACATTGAGGCAGTAAAAGTCGTAAAAGATTTGAGCTCTGTAATTATTAGGAATTTCCTGCAGATGTTCGAGAATGAACTATGTAAGTTACGTAACTTTTATGTAGATATACTGCTTTTTAATTCAATTATAAGCTCTGAAGTTTAACCGAAATTCGAATGAGCTCTTATTCAGTAGATAATTGTTTCCTTTATTTTTCCTTCTCACATTTTATTAACTGTGATGCAATTAATTTAAGGGAGAACGGATTCCACCATTGCATTTAATTACGAAACTAATTGATGAAGATGTGATCACAATAGTAAACGTTTTTGTTCCATTCTTTACTAAATAATTGTTCTGAATACGATCCTGAGATTTTGTGCCGACTTATTAAATTTCAGTTTTAACAATTTGAGCTAGCTGTGGACATTGTTAGTAAATCGATGTTAATAAATGATATCTCCTACAGTTATATTCACGGCAGTTTACCATCTACATTCAGATAAAAAAAATTTAATTAATTTCTTAGTCCGAAACTTGACTTTTGTTTAACAGTGCCGCATTTTTCCATTATTTTAAGAACAGAGATTTTTGGGCACCTTTCATGAATCATGTAAATGCTATGACATCACTTTGAAGTATTTCTACCGTCAGTGATAGCTTTCAAAAATATGATCTGGCTTCTACAGTGAATTCATTCAAATTAATATATCTCTAACATTTTTCTTTATTAGAATCATGGAACAGTTTCATTTGCAGGAGCTATTCCATTTGAAGGATATTTCCATACAGATATTATTTAAATGAAAGTCATCTCTCAAATTTTACCAAATTGCCAGAAATGTTTCAATTTGGCGCCCAACGTCGGGCACTAATTGAAATACTTTATCTAATTTGCATTGGTATCCTTTGTTTCATGCTCTACATCCGACCTAGTTGTAATAATTGATGATACAATCGTTCTGAATTTTGAGAAAGGAAATTAATTTATTGGCGCAGACATGGACAGCGCAATAAAGACAAACGTAAGGAACATCAACTGCGGTTATTTACGTGCCTAAGTGTGAGAACTTTCTGTAGGAAATGTCAGTTTGCTCATAAGTGACTGAAGTTTGGCAAACTTTATTTGTGGCATTCTTTATCTGTGGCATGCGAAGGTTGTCAGACATGGCTTCTGCTGCGCGCAACAAGATGTTCGCTCACTGTTAGTGAATAATTGCATTTAATTAGTTAATTTAAAACTTGTTCGAGCGAAACCAATGTATCATGTGAAGTTTATAGTCAACTTCAGTTAAATAATTATTAATTAGGGGGAGCAGCCCTAGGCAAATTATGGTAAAGACGAGACGAGCATTTAAACGGCAGATTATGGATTCAATACAGAATAGTGATCAGAATATTGTCGATGCCAGCCAAAAAGCTGATCCTACAGTTACCAAAATGCAGGAAAATGCCGGGGTGAGAGGGGGGGGGGGGTGAGGGAAATATTAATGTAGATAGGAACACCGAACTAGCGAATGCTACACAGGATCCCATAACTGAAACTCAAGTCTGCAAAGTTTCAGTGTCTAATGAGGCAATGCTGGCTGAAATTGCGAAAATGTTCTTGGACACTGACAAAAAATTTGCTGATGTCAGATACGTTTTTCATACGAAAACAGAAAACGCTGATAGAAAATTTACAGAAATCAGACCCGATTTTCATACGCAAACAGAAAACACACAGAAACAGTTAGAAGAAAGATTTTCACAGCACGATAAATGCTTAATACAATTACGAGAGAAATCAAAGTCTATTTCGCTAATCAATGCCAACACACAGAAGAAGATTAAATTTCACATTGTCAAGAACAATAAATGATATTCAGACACAGATACAAAAAGAGTTTGCTCACATTAGATCAGAAATTTTAACCATTTCTGATCCGTACGCAGATGTACCGAAAAACCTTACACGATTATCCGAAGAGGTTTCGGAGATATAGACACACAAACACACTTGGAAACAAAAATTACTGACCTTTCACAACGTGTAAATGAGCTTACAATATCTACAGAGCGAAAAATTACACAGAAATTTGTGCGCCAGGAAGAAAATTACATGAAAGATTTCTCAGAATGGATAGATAAGAAAGGCACAAAAATAACAAACAAAGCTGAAACCGAAATTTCTTTTGTCGTTCGTACATTGGCTTCAGAAATCGCATCAGAGCCAGGCACCGATGCCGGCAGCACTTTACGCACGGAATTAGGTGAAATAAGGAATGTTATTCAGAACGAGATACGATTTTGGCGTTCTGAATTAGCCACACAAATGTCAGACTTAAGGAAAGAGTTCGAAAAAGTAAAATCTGATCAAGTAGAAGCACAGAGCTCGCCAGTAAATTTAGACGAAAATGCTATTTGTACTGGCAGATAGCATGACGTTTCTCCGTGTTACAGCGGCACCACACAACAAAGCTTAACTCCACTTAGTGATGTATCAGTAGCTACTAGGTGTCTTACAAGTGTAATTACCGAACAATAAAAATTTTAAAATAGACTGTTTCAGACAATTCCTTCATGTCCTACCACCTAACTGGATAGAGAAACAGAAAATTATGTGTGTTGCAGCCTATATACAGAGCGGAGCCAGGTGTCTGAAAATACCGATACATATAACACATACGAAGAGTTCGAATTCAGGTCTACGAACTAGCAAGTTAAGCACCATATACATGTTTATAATCCACCTATATTCAATCCAAAGCAGGAACCATTACGTAAATATATTAAAAAATACGTAAACAAAGTCAAATATTTTGAGTAGTCAAAGGCAATTAATGATGTGCTTGAGATCCTGAAAGAGCGAATTCCCTCCGAAATAAGACATTGGCTTGTAAGAGTACTATTTTATGACCAGAAAGAATTTTTTGTCAGTCGTTGATGATGTAGACGGTGTCTATGAAAAACAACACTTTAGCAACAACGGGACAAACAATAAAACACAAATCGTAACTGAAATAATAATTACCACACACAAAGCCAATCAGGAAGTAATGGTAATTGATACAACCGATCAGATAATAATAATTGGAATAACCGAAGCAATGGTAATGCTGTAAAGTCACAATGGCGCAATGGTTATAAAACGTACATAAGACGTTAGGTGCCATCAGGGTTGCAACAAGCTAAGGCAATCAACACCAACATTGGAACAACAATAACGGTGGCAACCAAAACAATCCATTGGGAGCTAATTTCAGAGGTCCACAGTCGTGGAACCAAGTGCAAACAAGACACGCACAATCGACAAGTTGTCAAAATTTGAATCATACCCGAATACAAGATGATATCGAACCGATAGGAATTTTAGAGATCGTAGAAGCGAAGGAGGTTCCTGCACCCACTGAACAAGCGTCAAACTAGATGCGGTCTTATTTGGATCCCGGGTATTGGCCGCGGAAGAGAATGGGTGCCACCACAATGAGAGAGTTATATTCTTACGATATAACGTGGGAAATGACATTAGAGATGAACTGTTAAAAGAGAAACCTTGTCCACTAAAAGATATTAAAAACGTCATTCAAGAAGCCATATTAGCTAAAATAGCAGGAATATTGATTTTCATTATTATTGACACAGGTGCCAGTATTGTAAAGCTACGATTGGTGGTCGGCTTTAGGTGGTTTATGAGGTACAGGCACGTGGGAAATTGGAAGCACAGGGAAGAGGGTGGATTGACAGACACTTTCTAACAATTACTGAAATGTGCCATGAAATAAATCTGGCCTCTTGACAAACAAATACCACAAAAAAAAAAAAAGGAGGAAAAAATAATGGGTAAATCTAACTACTGAATTAGATGAAGGTTAAGAATGACTTAATTTATTTTACAAAAAGACTTTCAGCCATAACTGACAAAAAATAGCAACAGTTCTCAAAACTTTAAAAATGTTGAACACTCAATTTAGAATACAAGAACAACTACAAAAATGACACTAATAAATGACTGGCAAGTTGCTATAAAACATGTCCACTGGATGTGTAGTCGTGTTCCGTTTTTAAGTTATTCATTAACCAAGAGTGATTCTGCGCCATTAATATTGTCTATTAGTATGTAAATTATTCTTATTCTGTTTATTAATGATCAGTGCCCCATGTTTTTATATGTTTCCAACTGTGTGATTGAACTCGTGTGTTAATGTGAAAGGTTGTTTTCAATATTGACAGACTGCCACACACAGACTTACAGTCGCCGCCTTACAATATGCTAAATATTTCTCTTCGTGTCTTGCATGACTGGTTACACCATGTGCTTTCATAACGGTCATTACTTCATCCTTCAGCCATGCATTTATTAATACTAGCATCCTTCTATATGAATTATTGCATGTGCTTTACTTACTCATTCTAAATTAACTTCTTTTGTAAATTCTATTCGGCGTGGTCGCACACCACGTGGTACTTAAGGACAGTATACCACTGTCTCCTTACACATAAGTTCGTTTGGTGCATAGTGATCTTGTCAAAACGCCGCCGACACTTCGTTTGTCGCTGCTATGAACTGTCCTTGGAAGGCTAATATACCCTAAGCATTATGCACATGTCTGGCTTTGAAGGAATGCATGTGCTTTCTTCCATCCATTGTGTGTTTGCAATTTTACTCCCACGTTACCTCCATATTCATATAGGGCAGAAACAATTTTATTATGGACAGTAACTTTATGATTTAAGTCACTATTTAAGTTAGATAAATTTCTGTTGCACCAGTACTATGGCCACTCTCAAAGTAATTTAGCGTAGCAGTGAGCGTTTTAACATACAATTACAGATTTCAACTGCCTGAAATATTGCTTAAATTATTTTACAGGCTACTTTCACCTACTATAATTGCAATTTTAGACGGTGGCGAATAACTCACAACACGAAGAAGACCAAGGGAGCATATTATACTTACTACAGCTTTCCACATAAAATGATGTTCAAGATAATCGTCAAAAGGAAGAATCCTATCTCTCGCCCAGAAAAGCAGTTGCAAGCAAAACTTAAGCAAATGCCGCAGAAGCCGGCGTCGCTGGAACTGGGACAGTGACGGCAGCGCGTTGGATTGCTGCAAATCGCAGTCCGATCGAAAGAAAAAAAAACTTCACAATACAGAAGCGTGACTGCAAGGATTCAACTAACGGATACCACTGAGAATAGGCAATCTAACTTCAGCAAAAATCCGACATGAAACTAGGAAATTATATCGAATTTAAGTAGAATCACACGGATGTCTGTTGGGGGGGGGGGATATTACAGGCAAAACTAAAGTCGCGAAGGAGTAATTTAACTTACAAGCTATTCTGAACAAAGGCTAGCCTCATGCTCAGAGCAGAGCAGCACCAAAAGAGAGCCTCAACTTACCACACGTAGCCTTGGGGACCGACTGCCCAGCGACCGTGTGGCCGCTTCCGTCCAGCTACCGAGGGAGGGGGAAATCTCTGAAAAGGGTTTATGCCATCCCAGGTAAGCATCTTAACAACGCTGGACTACTAGAATGAACGGGGAACTTCTTTGGGCAACTTTGCTAAAAATTTACTGTGCCTGGCAGTTAGTAACATTAGACCAGCCCAGAAGCAAGTTGTTTGAACCAGCAGTCGATACGCCACAAACGTTTATTTGAAACGCTTTGCGCACTAGGTCCATTCATATTGCGCAAGTAGGGGTCAGCGGGTACATACCACAGCACACAAATTAGACATCGGGGCCTCATACACCAAAATAGACATTTAATCTTAAGAAAAGGAAAAAAAAATTATAGTTTGAAAAAAAATAACTTATACCGCTTGGGTATCTCTCCCAGTGCTAATAAAGTCTCGCTACACTCGAAGAAAATGTCTGAAGCCCAACAACATTTAATTAGAGTGGATAAAAGAAAATATAAAACACCTGATATGTAAGAATGTGGCACCCCACTCAACTTACTGTTGTCGCACCTATTGCATTCCATGGTCAAGAAGAGAGGAGTTTAAAAAAAGAGGTAAAACTTTTTTCGCAGGAAATTACTGAAACATGCATGTCGCCTTACTCTATCCATTGTTGGCCGTTTACGCCATAAACGCCACAAACTCTTATTTGAAACGCCTTGTGCACTAGGTCCATTCATATTGCGCAAGTAGGGGTCAGCGGGTACATACCACAGCACACAAATTTGACATCGGGGCCTCATACACCAAAATAGAGATTTAAACTTATGAAAAGAAAAAAGTGTAATAGTTTGAGAAAAAATAACTTATACCGCTTGCGTATCTCTCCCAGTGCTAATAAAGTCTCGCTACACTCGAAGAAAATGTCTGAAGCCCAACAACATTTAATTAGAGTGGATAAAAGAAAATATAAAACACCTGATATGTAAGAATGTGGCACCCCACTCAACTTACTGTTGTCGCACCTATTGCATTCCATGGTCAAGAAGAGAGGAGTTTAAAAAAAGAGGTGAAACTTTTTTCGCAGGAAATTACTGAAACATGCATGTCGCCTTACTCTAGTCCATTGTTGGCCGTTTCCAAAGCAGGAGGAGGCGTAAGGTTCGTGCTTCACACAAGAAGGATTAATAAAATTTTAATACATGTACGTACACGTCCTGAAATGCTTGATGAACTGTTGCAAAAGTTTCACAAAGCAAAATATCTTACTACTATTGACATTCGTGCATGTTGCTTTAGACGAAGATAGGAGGAAGTATAAAAGCATTTATTTTTGCAAGTGCGTCAAGGGTTTATTTTCTCACAAAGACTCAAAGAAGTTTATTCGATAGGCAGAACAGATGATTCTTTTTTTCTCTCTCTACTATTCTCATCAGTGGTCATGTTCAAATTTGTGTGGAGCTTAAGGGACTTAACTGCGGGGTCACCAGTCCCTAAACTTACAAACGACCTTATACTAAAGATGACACAAACATCCATGCCTGGGTGGGGATTCGAACCTCAATATGCTCAATACGCTTGGCCACTTCGCCGCGGCTCACTGGTCATGTCTGCACAACCTAAACTGCAGACACATTTTTATTTTAGTCATTCAAGTTATGTGGTGGTATAATTGGAGGAAGAAAAATATATTTATAGACTAGAATCTGGTCTCAGATTATTCTTAGACCATACAGGCCACATATGGATATTTGATGCAATCATATGATGGCATGACAAGGCACATGTGTGCAATGTAAAGACTTCCATTTCCAGTAAATCCAAATCTTATTACTTTTATTATACTGATTTAAATTATGTTTAGCGAATAGGTACTCATGAACATACTATGAGCAAGCAAAAAAAAAAAAAAAAATGCCATTAAGAGAGAACAATTTTATTAGTGATAGAGGGAAGAGAACTGATAAGTAGAACAGGAACAGGAACATTACCTATGGCAAGTGTTAGCTGAAGGAGAACTCAGTTGACAGTGTTAAAAACATTTTTTCACTAAGGGGGAATTTAATCATGCAGCCTCGGCTCAGTAAAGATATAGAGAGACTGTGGCATAACCACAAGGCAATACATTACCTAATAACTATATTTCTGGAGAGATGCCAGAGTCTTAGACCAAAATTCATATGTGCCATGCGACAAAGATTATAGCTCTCTTTAAACTGGTAATTTCTCCAGAAAATTTTCATGTGTCTTAGGATATAACAAGCTTCCGGTATGTAGACAGTATATCATGAGCCAATTGATATGCTCTTATAGGGAGCATGCAAGCCAGATTTCTTCCGTAGTGTACTTATAAGTAAAATCTTAACTTCAAATGCTAATAAAGAATCGGATGTGTCATTTCAGTGAAGTGATTTGGCCACAGAAGGCTAGAGAATAAGTGTTACATACCATTACTTTATTAGTGATTACTATTATTTTATTTTAATTATTTTATGATTATGATTTTTAATGTAATTCCATGCATGTGTGTATCACGGCAGGCCAATTTCCGATTAATTCAATATCAAAACAGAGAGTCCTTCCCTCTTTAGCAGTAACTGCAGTATACATATACCTTATCATGAACGTATCAACTTTCAGGAGCTTTTTTACTGTCACGTATGTTTTGAGATATTTTTGTTTCACTTTTTGGGATGACAGCACTCTTATTTAAATTTACATATAAAAACAGTCTAGAGTGCAATGGTTTTTATTTAATCAACTAGTTTCGGTCCTTTTTTTTCTTGTACCATCTTCAGGATTGCAACTCTGTTGTTGTCGTGGAGCTGGGCAGATGCTTGGGAGCCTTCCAGAGCAGTGACGCACTGGAAGGCTACCAAACACCTGGCCTGCTCCACGACAACAATGGAGTTGCAATCCTGAAGATGGTAAAAAAAGAAAGAATCGGACCGAAACTAGTTGATAAGAGATGCACTCTAGTCTATTTTTGATGTATAAATTTTCACTATCAGACATAAGAAAAGTCTTCTCCGTTCTTACACAAAATATGTTAATGTGTTTTCCATCAAAAGGAAAAAAAAATTAATCGCACGCAGTAAGAGAAGGAAACATTTTTCGCTGCTACTGCCGTAACATATATGCAGTTTTTTCTTCCTCGTGTCATGTAACGACACAAGAGATTCTGCCAACGAGAGTGCGTTTTCGATCAGTTGAGCTAATCTTGAACTTTAAGGATTATTTAAGCCTAAATATTAGAAAAAAAGTTTTGTAAGAATTAATACCGAAATTGCTATTTGAACATTGTAATCGTTCAAAATAACAACAAATTAATCTATATTGTAACGAATGAAAACAGCCTATTTTGTACACTATCCAACCACTCGATTATATTGGTAAATAATCAGTGTGAGTCATGTTCAGCTTGTCCAGGTGGTCAGATTATGCGCTGGAACCGTTCGTAAGTTTTTTCGAAACAATCACGGATGTTCCATCCATCTAGCTCCAACAACCATTGCGAGCTCCAAGAATGCTACTTACTCTGCGTTGCAGTTTCTTTCTCATGAATTACTGTCCCTTTGTATTTCGTGTAAGTGATACTACCGCTAATCTATAAGTATCTCGGAGTTGATCTCATGGTTCGGTTTTCTCGATCTGCCGTATTCTTCGTTAAGCTTGTGTAGTTCATTTCCGTGCGAACTCTAAATGTCGTCTTGAGAATTCTTCGGCTTCAGAAGAGGATGCATTCGGTTGTAAAGACCACGATCTGTTTGTTGTATGTTCTAATCCTTTTATAGATTATTGTTTCAGTTCCTACGTACCTTTCTCATATTCATGTAAATCATCACCCCCTGCGAGCAAGGAAACAGTCCTTACCTTTCCGTGGTGGGCTCCCCCTTCCATTTTAGATAAATTTTAGTTTGTATTGTTGATTTCTAAGTTGCAGGATAGGTTGTAAAGTTGTGGTTCATACAGATGATATTAAAGATCTCATATTTCTTGAACAATCTTTAACTTTTGCGACTTTTATATTTATATATTTTATTTTACGTAGTGTTTTAATAATCAGTTGAAAATTCAAAAACATTAATTTTGACGTCCTTTCAGAAAGATGGGCAAAATTCCAAAACTAATGGAGTGTATGTGAAAAAAATCACTTGTCCACTTTTTGTGAAGTCGTATGGATTATGATTATGAATGAAGTACAAACAATATCAACTGCATTCACGGAAAGAAAGAAAATTTTGCAAAACAGGATTTTGGGAAGATCGAATAAAGTTTTTAATATGTGGTATAGAACCTTGTAGGAATGACAAGTAGATGAAGAGCAGCAAACAGTACAACATTTACAAAGTCGCAACTAGTGTGGACAGCTGAATATTAGAATAGTAAACCGCGTACGTAATGTGAATCCAATGAACCGAATCCGAGGAAGATAGAAATTCATGACGCAACTTGATTACTACAAGGGATTACTACAGCCTCTCGCTGCCCTTTCGGTCTTAAGGGCTGGAAGGACTTCTCGCAAGTGGTTTGTTGGCCCGATGCCGATCGGGAAACCCGTCGACTGGGGGCAGGTGGATCCTGCAGCCAGTGGCTGGGATCCTCCAATCCACTCGTGGAAGCCTCGGGAGTGGGTGCCACAAGGGACCCCTTCTGGGCGAGAGGGGCCGGGGAAGACTGTTGCTTCCCTGGCTAAGGGGTGTGGACTGGAGTCCCCGATGGTTGGGTGGAGCAATGGGGGAGCAATGGGGGAGCAATGGACGTAGATGGTCCCCCACCCATCGAAGGGGCACTATAAAGTGTTTGGCCCATAGGGCCCACAGATGGAGAGGTCACTGGTACCGTCGATTGCAAAGAAACCGGCGCTGCTGTGACTGTAGCAAAATATGTCATCATCTTTACAGGATGGAGCCGTTCATATTTTTACGTGCCACAGAGAAATGAGCTGGTCTTTATTTCCGTGATTTTCCTTTCCCGATGAAGAATAGTACAGGTCGGCGAATATGGCGGATGATGTTTCCCACAGTTTACACAAACGGGAGGTTGGGTACATGGGGTGTCCGGGTGTGATGGCCGCCACATTCCCTGCAGTTCGGGGTGGAAGTACATTCCCTGCAGTTCGGGCTGGAAGTACATCGGGACGACATGTGACCGAACTTCCAACACCGGAAACACCGCATAGGGGGAGGGACATATGGGTTTACATCACACCGGCATATCATTATCTTGACCTTCTCAGGCAGTGTATCGCCTTCGAAGGCCAAGATAAAAGCACCGGTGGCAACCCTGTATTCCTTAGGTCCCCTGTACACTCGACGGACGAAATGAACACCTCGACGTTGCAGGTTTGCTCGCAACTCTCCGTCGGTCTGGGACAACAGATCCCTCTGGTTGATTATACCCTGGACCATGTTTAAGGACTTTTGGGGCGTGACACTCACCGGGATCTCACCCAGCTTATCGCAGGCAAGTAATGCACGCGATGGGTCTGGGGACGCCGTCTGTATCATTACAGCCCCACTTTTCATCTTGGAAAACGACTCCACTTCACCAAACTTGTCTTCTAGATGTTCGACAAAAACTGTGGATTAGTTGACATAAAGGACTCTCCATCAGAACGGGCACACACCAGATATCGTGGCGAGTATGGTTCGTATCGGCGAATTTCTCTACGTTCCTCCCAAAGTTGTGCCAAGGGAAGGGAACGTCTTAGGATCGTAAGCAGTTGTATCAAATTCAGTTTTACCACGCTTTGAGACGCCAGGTTTGCGTGTGGCGACGCTATTGTTTGCTCGTTTCATTCTGGTCCAACGAGCAGCTAGGGAACTAAAGGTCCACCCAGGCAGAGCCCCGCTTGCCTGGGTAAGCCTTGTACAACTGAGGTGCGGCAACGCTCGCTAACGACTGTTCACCCTCAACAGCCATGCATCTCCTCGGCACGTAGCACACCTTGAAATTGAGGTTTTTTTTTTTTTTTTTTTAGTGATTTGTACAGTCCTCGCGACCCGGGCGATTAAGCCAAGATCCTCGGGCTCTGAAACGTACAACGTTCCACCGTCGTGCCGAACGATGGTCGTTGAAGCACGCACAGAGCTTACGGTGTAGCGGACTGTTGGGGCGACACAGCCCACAGCTCAAGACCCCGGGTTCGCCAAGCCCGTACTCAGCAAATTAATGCTGTTGTGATTTAATGTAAGTCCTTTAGTTTCCATCAATAAAAATATAAGGCATTACTTTCTGAATGACACTCGTATGTCGGTGTGTGCGTATTAGTGTTTATGTGTGTGTGTGTGTGTGTGGAGGGGGAGGGAGATTATGGCCGTGTGGGAGTCATTAGATCCACCCTTGGGTGCCTCCTCGGTTGATGTATAGGGGAAAGTCTCCCAGAGACGGGTGGCTCTGACGAAATTAAATAGACCGGGCGATCCAATTACTACTACAAAACCAGCGTCTTATGTGGTATCCACCTCCTGCTGTCACCGTTTGTGCTCCGTAAGACAAATGAATTGGGCTCAATAATTAAGTCTCCTTTGGAGGTGACCAATAAACAAACCTTATCTTGACGCAAACATGGAGTAACTACAAGCAAGAATAACAATCATAGGCGAAGGCAGGATATAATGTGGCGTTGTTAGAAAGTGTACCTTTAACAATACTGCAAACTACATTAATAATGTCTTTATTGTATTTCGTACCAAAGGAGAGTCACCATAATATATAAAATAAATTAATAAATTCCTTGAGAATGTACGTAGTCTTCTAAATAATACGAAGATAAATCATCTTATCTACATAGGCAAATGCACGTCGGAACACCGATGGCAGAGTGTGGTGCTTACAACATCTTCCGAAGCATTATCAGACCAGCACCGTGTAACTCAGGTTTTTTGCGGTACGTGAAAGCATACAATGGTAGAAAATAGTGCACAGATAGAATGTATTTTGACTAGAAAGGAGCCTTGATTCGTTTTCATTAAAACGACAAGAAATATTTCTGACCAATAATGTAATACATGGCTATTCAAAACAAAGGGAACAGATTTCAAAATTTTTATTGTTTTGAAACTATGAAAGATAGAAACACAATTTCAACGTTTCAGGAAGACAAAAGGTCAAATTTGTATACATTTAACATGATCACCGTGTGTTACATGACAAATGTTGGAACAGTGACTCATTTCTTGCCAGTCGTGAAGCTGCTGGTTTCTCGTTATCAAATTCACAGCCTCAAAAATTTGAGGTAGCAGACTTTCAAAGGTGTCAGGCAACAGTGGGATCCGAAACACTGTCTTTTACATAACCGCACAGATAAAAGTCTGAAGATGTGAGGTCTGGAAATGTGGCAGGCTATGGTTGATGAAATTGATGTTCATCAATTGTTGTTTGCCTGTAATAAAAGATTTATAGATGGAACTCATTTCCTCTCTGTGGTTACACGTTCTATAAAGGCAAACCTTCAATGCAGATATGCACAAGACTTAAACCGTCTGGCACAGGTAAGGCAATTCTTATGGCCGTTACTGATTCAATGTTTCATTTTATAGTTGATAAAGAGTCTCAACACTGTCAGTAAAACCTGAGAACAAAATGTACTTATGTACATTCACAAATAAAAAACTGCAACATGAAGACCCACAGATCACGATGTCTGCGAACTTCTGCAACAAAACACAAACAAAATTTCTAAACATAAATGTTGTAAGTGACTTCAGTTGATAGCTCTGAAAGGAAAAGAAACGGTATTATTACAGGGCCATTCAACGCTCACAACAGGGACAATAAAAATTATGAAAATGTCAAAAACCTCAGACAACATTTCAAATTCAAAATTATGTCCGGAGCAATACAGAAACCCATAAACAAACTAAAGGTTTGGAATTTTTGCTATAAAACTGTTCAAGAATTCCAGATTGACTACAGTGCCATCTGCAGGAGAACACACACACACAAGAAGTCCTCACATTTAAAACAATGATATAATAAAATCAGTGTACCGCTTGATGCATATCATAGTAAATTTCCTGCCTAACGGCAAACGAATAGAAGTAATCTAGATTCTACCGGATGACTCCAGATATCTAGAACTGAACAAAGAGGAAATTACTGAGACATCCATTGGGTAGATACCACAAGCTGTTCTCAATACAGTGAGGTCAACAGCAAAGAGAGGGGAAACGTGGTTATAGAACATTTTCTTTGCATCAAGTTGTCGAATAAACGATTAATGCGTTGTGTAACTTCAGCAGCCATTAAACTACAGAAAAGTTATAGAGAATTCGTAAAGGCTCAGAGAAAAAACTCTTCAATTATTTGACGAGAAAAACGCATCTACGACAATAAGACATATAACGAAATTGAAAAGGACTCCCTGGGAGAATTATTCTGGCTATCAACCGTCAAGCATGTGATTCCAATGATCTGCCAGATCGCAGGAAACTAATGAAAAAATAATTGGTGATTCTAGTCTGCTTATTCACGAATCTGCACCAAAGGATAAAATGTTGTAAAAATGGGCGGCACTTGTCTCAGAGAAGATAGGTTGTAAGTGGGGAAAGTAGATTTGCATATATAGGATGAGGCAATTGTAACTATTTGTCGGAAAATTTGGATAAATGCAAATCGGATTTTTAAAAAAGTCGCAATAAAAGTTGTTCATATCGAAATGGGAATTCCGTTAACTCTACCTTAACCCCCCCACCAACTCCTCCCCCCCCCCGCCCCCAGGAGGGAGAGTGACTTTGAAATCTTAAAATCTCAAACACGAATTCCTATTAGTTGTTGCAGTTTTGGATTCTCCATGAAGAAAAGGAACATTTGTATGAAACATTATTTTTCGTTTCATGTTACATGGCAAAAAGATGACTTCACAATTGTTGGCAAACGGTAATATCTCGAATAAATAGAAATCTGACTCTCTCTGTAAGGCTTTGTCCTTCACGTTTCAGCAAACAGTTGGACAAGTCGTTGCAGAAGGAACATTTCTATCTTGGAACAGTTTAGCATACCTGGAAATAGCTCCTTCAACATTTCTGTGACACCGAAAGTACAAAGAAATTGTATTTACCCTCTCTGCAATCATTAACATAGCGGAGCAACTGCCCAGATATGAGAATTTTCTTTTCTTTATTGAATTTTTAAACGCCATATTGGGTCACGCTGGCAGGGGCATCAACGCCTCTCTATAGCCGATCGCATTTACAAACTGACAATGCAGATGTATGAACAATGATACGGTGATAAAAACGATGAATTTTAAAAGACATTTGACATGGAGATAACATTGGCGACGTATAAAATGACACGTACCAATTAAAAGCACAGATAGCCAGACATAAAGCAGCCGCTTGGAAGATAAATGCATGGTTCTAATCGATACTTGCCGGAAACGAAGACCGATAGATATGTATGCAGTTAGAAACATTGAAGTACAATGAACAGACTGACAACGGACTGAGAGCATCATCAAGGAACGTGCTTCATTCCACTGTGGGAGATGTCACATGACAGCATTATCAAAATATCAAAAACTGTATTTTGATTTTTCAAATCTAAAGTGTATTTTTTAGACATATAACCCTTTTCTAAACTATTTTGTACTCGTTTTTATTTCTTGTCGATTCAGCGCCATCTATCATGAAACGAAAATGTGTCATACAGATGTTACTTATTTTTTCACGGTTCATGGTGGTAGCATCAACCATGAAAGTAAAAAAAAGTTTCATACCGCTACTTTCGATTGAGTTTTGGATCAATCTTATCTAGACTTTATAATGATTTTGGTTTTATATTAAGATGATTAACTTAATATTAATTTTTTGGAATAATTATATAATTGGTAAATTTGTTTTGTATGTATTTTTAACTTCTCAATTTGTTATCAGGAATAAGGCTAAATTTGCGTATGTTAACCAAAATCATGTCTTCTTCATACTATTTTGAAGTCCGACCTGCTCACTGAGTAAATTTGAAGAGCTGTAGCATTTTGACCGTGCAAAAATAGCATAATCATTAGTTTCTTAATTAGAAGCTGTTGTGAATGGTTTGTCGAGAAAGTAACTGTTTCCTAATAAATTTTAGAATATAACTATTTTCTTATGTTTTTCCGGAGAATGTAAAACTGAAATAAAGAGATGTTCCTATTAAAGACTTCAACGTCAATCCTCCTCGCCCCCACCTCCTCAGACCTCCGAGGTGGTGTAGGGGGTCGAGCTTTACGTTATGTTAAAGGATGTGCTCTTCGAGGTGGACAACTTTCACTTCACCTTTTGGTTCACTTTACGTTATGGTAGTAAGACTAAAGGTCGACCTTAGCGATCGCCTATTGACAGCTCAAAATGTAAATAAAAATAACGGATTAACCGTTCATTTGACACTAAATTTAAATAAACAAATTTTCAGAGAAGATACATCTCTACAACTCTCCTCAAAAACATTGAAAACAAAATATTTGACACCATAGTAAAATCCAAACAGTACAAAATAATTGATTTGCACTGTTATGTAGATGACATCATATGCCTCCTGCATGAAACACCCAGTCGCATACAAGAACTTCATAATAACATCAACAATGTTAATCCAAAAAGTAAAATCCACCATAAAAACAGAAAATGACAGAAGGATACACTTCCTTGACCTCACAATACACAGAGACAAAACTCAACACTAATTCTACATATACAGAAAGCTCACCACCATAAGCACAGCCCTACACAAACACTCAAACTATAAAATTACGCAGAAATAAGCCGGGTTCCAATACATGCTGCACAGACTGAACAAAACCCCACTCAATGACTACAAACAATCAAACAAAGAGCAACTTAGAATGGGTATGACACAAACATCATAGACAAATTAAACCACAAAATTAAAACTAAGTTAAAAGGAATACATAACACACAAAAACAAACTGACGAGAAACGCGCCAAAAGCACACGAAACATAAACCCACTCAATTCTAATACACAAAAAACCCACAAACAGGAACAAAAACAAATAAAACTACAACTAAATGGTACAATCTCACATTTGACAACTAAGCAACCCAGAGAATAGGAAACATTCTCAAAAAAACAAGGTTTGAAAATAGTATACAGCAAAAATAACTTAATGCAGAGAAAACTAAAGAAAACCAACACCAACGCAGACAAACATAACACTTCTGGCATCTACCAGCTGACATGCCAGGATTGCAACTCAGTGTACATTGGACAGAAATGCAGAAATTTTAATACTAGATACACAGAAAGCAGAAGAGCACTAACAAGCAATAGTCATTCTCCATTTGCAGAACACCCCATAAACATGAATCACAAGCCAACAGACATAAATACTTGTCTAAAGATCCTAAAACACAGAAAAACCTCCCACAAAAATTAACGATTGAAGAGAAATACCACATACAGAAAGCCATAATAGAAAGAGAGGAAATAATAAAGGAATACACAGCCCTCTGCGGCGGAACTCTATTCTCTGCACTCAAGGAACTGACAGGAAACTCATAAACACATCCATACACACACACGTACACATACACACACACTAAATCGAAAGAAATATGCTTCAAAACTCCCGCCCACACCATAGTCAGCTGTTCTCAACACCACACCCAGAATTCAATTGCCCGCCATCTTGTTTTCGTGACGTAAGCATTGGGTGATGTGAAAGTGTCAAAGAGCGTCTTCACAATGTGAAAAGACCACAAATACATCAAAGTAAGTGATACAGACTTGTCGTAAACACACAGATATTTTGTTCTAGAAACAGTAAAATGACCCAAATACAAAAATTACGTCCTATAATGCCGTAAAAAAATCTCGATATTTACAAGTTCACCATTCACCCACAAGTTTTGGTTTACAGATGACAAACTTAAAAAGTATACAGAGATGTATTGTGAGATAGAGAACCACAAATACAACGACATGTGGTATTAATTTAGGCCTAGTGTACATATAAAAGTAATAAGCGATTTGCATTATCTTCACAATTATCTGTACTTGCTACACTTAATGTACATAAAAGTAATAATCATTTCCTTGTCCATTCGACAGACACTATACAATAAATATCCCACTGATGATGCTGTAACGCCAGGGAAACATGTTTGGGAAAAATGAAAACAATTGAGTTTGCTCAAGCCAGATCATACCTAAAAAAGCAAAAATATTTCAGACAAAAAAGTTTGTGATGGCCTTTTTGACAGTAGCAAACTGAAATGGAAATAACGCCTTAACCGTTCCTCTGAAACCGAAATTGATTAAACGAATTTGTAGGGAAGGAAATTCTCAGTAACTTTGCTGACATGTTATTTCCATAACTAGCAGTGCTTCAGAGTTATTTGCAAAAATAACAGCGATTAGACCCTGTCACTTGATTTTACGTTAAGTAGGCATTCAGAATTCAGTCACGTGACATTCCTCACCCAAAACTCTCTTTCGCATACACCATCTTACTTTCTGTGCTTTATGGTTTTCTTGTTGTAACTCATATGTTGTCATTTCAAAACAATAGCACACTGAAGAAATAACAATAACATGTCGTTCTTAGTACGATAAATTGTAACGTTATTCGCTATAGCTCCTAAAATGATTTTGGGCACTTTTATTAATTAAATGAAGCTATGTTTGTTTATGTTTTCAGTTGTGCATATGTAACAGTGCTTCCTCTGAAATGTGCGTTCCTTCTATTTCGACAACAAGTTTTGAACACATACAAACAAATTGAACAATGGTATTCTGAAGCATATGCATATAAACTGGAGAGATACTGTAACAATAGATATTCTAAGCAACTTGTTGATACTAGTCGTTTCATATGAAAATGAAGTCCTAGATTTCTGTGGCAACTGTTGTACCTTCATAAAATTGGAGGGAAGTGTATACAAATTACTTGTTTCTCTTTTTTTCCTAAGCAAGTATTCACTTTATGTGGAATATGTTGAAAGTCATTAGTTAGAATCTACGCGTCTTCTAAAACGATTGTCTTTGGCATGTTTGCTGTCGACGCTTTTAATCTAGATTCAATTACCTTTTCTGTAGTTCAGATACGAATTTGTTCAGCGCTGAAATAAAGAACAAATGCCCTGTTTCAAACTATGACTACGTTTTCTTTTACAGCTGCATTAACAAACGAAGTAAGTCTGGTAATACTGATTTGCACAGTACTCTAGAACTTAATCTATATATAAAGTTACCACTATCATTAAGATGTTTATACAGTACATAATGACAGTATCTCCCATGTACAGGTGATAAAGAAGTCTGTGTTTGCAATTAGTTGGTACGTATTCCACGGCATGTTCACAAAACAGAAGAAATGTACATCGAATATTGCAAAACATAGATGTGTTCAATTAACAATAGGGTGATTAAACCATTTAGGAAGCAAGATGGAACAAAAATTCTCAATCGCGGGTTTCGAACCATTGTCTAACATCTTCTACATCACAAACTAATGCACAACGCATTACGCTTCGGCGAACAGCTTCGAGAGTAATCCGTACTTCTCGTACCATTGATGGCAGATGTTAACTGCTAACCTGGCAATTTTAGGCAATAGATCATAAATCAATGTACTGAGAATTACGTGATTTTGATAATTTTCAGTGTGCTATTGCTTTGAAATGCTTGAGTTATAATAAGAAAATCATCAAATTAGAAAGCAAGACGGATGCAAGAGAGGGTTTTGGGAAAGATATCGCGCGATGGCACGTGACTGACTTCCGAACGGCAAATGCACGCTGTGTTGCCATTAGTCAGAACGCCAAATGTCTGCTACGTTCCTTCCAGGCTACAGTCATTCGTAAACAGTAAAGCAGTCAACAATCCGAAGATTGGTTTGAACACCACAGTGCTTTACTAGGCATGGTCCTGTTTGGACGTGGTATGCCGTTGCCTTACTCCGACCTTCGAACTGACTTACCCAGCCAGTTATAGGGGGACCTACAGTTTAACGTGGGTTCCGAACCACGGTGCTACTCGGTATTTTTCACATGAGCAATACTGCCAGAGGTGAAAGAAGTGGAAAGTGACAGATAAAAATTACCAGGACCTGGCGGGGATCGAACCCGGGACCTTTGGATTTGTAGTCTGGCACTCTACCACCCAACCGAGGCGCACTCGTAAACAGTACTGGCAAAGAAAGTAAATGTTAAAAAGAGAACATACTATCAAAGCAAGATAGGTGATTTCAACGAAAAAGATAATGAAAACGTTGGCTAGATTTGAAAATAATAGTGTAAAGACTAAAAGTTTATATATATATATATATATATATATAAAAGGTAGGTTTGTAAAAGCTAAACTCAAATATCAAATACTTTTGCCACTTTGTTAAAATACGGTCAGAGAGAATATTAAGTGTTGGGTGCATAGATATTATCACGATAGCTGAGTCATAATCGTATCCTCCATAAATTTTAATTATTTATATTTTTGTTATTTTTGACCGAATCGTTTGCGAAAAGTAATAAAACTTAAGGTAAACACAAAATGGGCTGTAAAATACGCCAGCGCGATGTTTTAAATCTGATTTATATTTTCCAATTTTTTTTCATAAATATTGCAGTTTTAAGTGTTTTCTCGTGTATATTGTGACATCGCATTCGGCGCCAAATAAGTTTTACCGGTACACACTGCTCGCTTGATCGCAAGTGACGCTGTCCCGTGCTAGCGGTCCAGTGCCAGCTTCCCATTCCTCGTCTTGGTTTGGTATATTTTCTGGCAAATTCTACTCCGCTCCTATTTTTAGTTTTCAGGTAAAATCTTTTTGCTGATTTAACGTTACGTCGTACAGAATTCTTGGATTATCTTTCCCGTTCCCCTATCCCAACGGCTGCTCGCTCGCTCACACGCTCGTCCGGCCTAGCTTAACACTAAGCGCTTGTACGTTTCATTTTACCAGTCGGTTAGTAATACTAGAAAACAATGAAACATGTGCAAGTATTTTTTCTTACTAGTATAAGTATTCAATATTAAGCTCCATGAAGTACGTCGCTATAGAATGTTAATTACGTCCTCCAATTTTTCCAAGAAAAATATTTATCTCTTCCCCAGAAGGTCGTAGAACATTACCTGTTTTGAAATCTCTGATAAAATGTTGGCAATATATTTCTCTAACAGTTTCTTTCCTAACATTAAAGAAGAAATTTTTTCGCAATAGCGAATTTCACTTTGCGTCACTGTATCAGGTATAGATATTCTACCAAATGGTGATATATGAAAATTTGTGCTGGGCCGGGACTTGAACCCGAGATCCCCGCTTTACGCAAGCGGTCGCTTTATCCACTAGGCTACCCGAACACGACTCTTTCGCTATTGCGAAAAAATATTGATAAATATATTACCCCTGTAAATCGTCACGATACAGTAATTTAACAGATGCCTAAAGCGAGCCAAGACGATAGCAGCGTATGTTAATGCCGCGTTGTTTTCATTCTCCCTGGGGCGGGAATACAGATTGAGCTGCGAGTGCTAAGGGATGAATGTAGTTGACTCATATGTGTAGTCAGTGGGCCATATGGAAGTTTGGGACGGTCCTGGAGTTGTGTTCGGGTAGCCTAGTGGTTAAGGCGACCGCACGCGGAAAGAGGCAAACCCGGGTTCGAGTCCCGGCCCGGCACAACTTTTGATATATCATATTTGGTAGAACATCTATACCTGATACAATGACGCAATGCGAAATTCGTTATTGCAAAAGATATTGATAAATATATCAACACTGTAAATCGTCACCATACAGTAATTTATTGAAAGAGAAATAGTCATTTTAAGAAAACACGTCCAAAAACTGTGGATGTTTTTCAAAGGCATTCTTTTATGCTTGTAACTTACAAAATCTAAAGGAAATATTGATTAGCATGAAATTACAACTTTTCACAAAGACAACAGGCAAAGAATCGTTACTCTAAGTAGATCCGCTGAGCAACTTCAACTGATTTTCTAGAAGGCCTAAAAACATACTCGAAAAATACTGAACATTATAAATTTTTTTCCGAAAAAGTACTTTTTAGAACCATTTCGTGCCATACTTAAGGAAAATAATAAGTTTGTAAACATGAATGGTACAAGGAATTTAGTTTTTAAAGGTTTTTAATTTTTTTTTCGATACATTTTGAAAAGTTAGAAATTTTGCAACTTCACAGTTCTTGTTTCTTTTCTCTCTCTCTCTCTCTCTCTCTCTCTCTCTTTTCAATTTCGCCATCTGACCAAGAGTTTCATAAAAAAGATCCTCTATTTGAAATTTAATTTCCTACACGCTGATACTTTTTACTTTTAGTCGATAAAAAAGATACTCTATTTGAAATTTAATTTCGTACACGCTGATACTTTTTATTTTCAGTTAGTAATTTTTGCCAATTTAACAGCACGCCGTCACAGAACGCTTGGACTAATAACACCATCTCTACAGCCCGGTGTCTCTCCATTGTACTCTCGCTAGCCAAGTGGCCCGGACAATGCCGTCCTGGCCCTCGATAGCTTCCCACGCTCCCGGTCGCTGCCAACCCGCACAACTTTCGACTGTGACACGGCTCTGTATAACGAAGTCCGCTGACCTGTGCCGGTATATCTGCAGTGCATCCTCAATAGAATTCTGAAACTGCATTGTCGCTCACTGCCAGCGAGCAGGACATATTACCAACCTCTCCACACAAAGCAGCACTGTAGTCAACACCATCTAAGGAACTCGTAATTACTATGTGACTTTTCCAACATTGCTACTATTGTCAGCGACCGTTACAACGTCAAAGGATCAAAATGCAGCCCTCAGTCGCAATATTAAAATTACTTAACGTGGTTTCTGCAATAACTACGATTGCCATCATTGCCGTCACAAAGTTTAAAACAATTTTTTCGAATGAGGTAGCCACTATGAGCTGCCCGTAGGCAACGGACTGGCGTGTGCTAAGTGAAAAGGTTGACGTTACCTCAGTAGTGCCATTTAGTAGCCGCAATAACAACTAGCCTACTGTACAGAAGGAAACAGTATTGAAAAAACAATTGCTACAAGAAGCTATGTTTAACATGAGCGATGGCTGAGGCGTCATTTTGGCAATAAAATATTAGTAAAGAAAATTAACAAGTAACAAAATTATAATAATCAAAAGGGTTAAAAATTGGCTTTTGGGATAAAAGATTTTGGATGAAGTCGGAAGAAATATTTTGGACACTGCATGAAGTACACAATCAAACATCGAATAACGGCTTAATACCGTTAAAAAAAGTTTCTACTACGGAGTTGTAACTGTTCATTTAGAGTAAGACCGTCATTGCAAGAAAAATGTTTAAATATTTGCAATTCCTCGAGCACGGTTAATCTGTGGCCTTTCTTTTCGGTATGAAAAATGGCATTAAGTGAGTGACGTGTAGTGAGAAGATGGTCAGCAAAGGACGAATTCTGGGGGCTAAGCTTTGCTTACCATCTTCTCATTACAGGTGATTCATGACCTCAGTAGTCTCACAAAATTATAAACATCTGAATATTTTGTGTCCAAAACTCTCCAGGAATTTGTGAATCACAAATCACAATAAAGAACATAGTAAAGGTCTTCTTATTTTTAAAGATTAAATTAGATTAGATGTACTTTCCTCGTTCTAGCTGATCCGAACTGAGGGAAATGTCTTGGATGCAGAACGTGTCAGAACAGAATACACAATACATACTTACAAAATGAGAGCATGTGTGTCAAAGAACCTTTCACAGGTCCCAAATATAATTTCCCTTGTGGATGTGGAATTGGTCAGGAAAAACAATTATCTTAAGAATATTTACATTTCAAAGGACATAAAACATTTTACTACATACTAATATGTGTATGTATTTTTACTCTGTTTTATAATGATGACATTAGTGCACAACATTTGTACTGAAGTCAGACTGAACACAATATTCATATTTGTGGATATTATATACAATAACATACATCAGTCACTTCTGGTAAGAAATTCATTAATAGAGTGGAAGGAGTTGAACACTGGAAAATCCTTCATACTCTTTTCAAACTGAACATTATTCTGAGTTAAATTTTTGAAGGCTGCTGGCATGTTATTGAAAATTTTTATTGCTGAATATTGGACCAAAGTAAGTGACTTTACATCTTTATGCAAGTTATTCTTGTTTCTCGTATTTTTCCCACCATCTGAGCTTTTGTTTTGAGAAAAAAGATATATTTTAATGACAAATTTCATTAGAGAATAAATATATTGGGAAGTAGTAGTAAATATCCCCAGATTCTTAAATAGCCCTCTGCAAGATGTTGTGGAGTTGACACCACAAATTATTCATAACACACGTTCTTGTGCTCTGAAAACTCTAGCTTGGTTTCATGAGTTACACCAGAAAAAAATCCCGTATGGTATAAAGGTGTGAAAGTATGCATAATATGCTAGCTGTTTTATTTTTACATCTCCTATGTCTGACAACATTCACATAGCAAACAGGGACTTGTTTAGGCGCTTCATCACCTCTGTGGTATGCTCCTCACAGTTAAATTTATTATCCAGCTGTAGTCCTAAGTATCTGACACTTTCAACATCTTCTATTTCCTTGTTGTCATACTCTAGGCACATACTGGCAGGAAACCTTTTACAAGTCCTAAACTGCATATAATTTTTTTTCAAGGATTACCGCCAGAGAATTGTCTAAGAACCATTAATTAATGTCCCTCAAAATTTCATTAACTGATCTTTCTAAGGCTTTATTTGATTTTTTATTTATTGTAATATTTGTGTCATCTGCAAATAAAAAACTTGGCATTCGATAATGTTGCTGATGAAAGGTCATTGATACATACAAGAAAAAGCAGGGGCCGTAAGATAGAACCTTGGGGGACCACACATGTTATTAGTTTCCAATTTGACTTTGCCTGATAGTTCAGTATGCGTCCCTTTTCTATTGACACCCTTTGTTTCCTATTAGAGATTTACGATTTGAACTATTCGGGAGCATTTGTTGTTACGCCGTAATATTATGATTTGCTGAAAAGGGGTACTGTGATTTACACAGCAGATGCCTTTGACAGGTCACAAAAATAAACCAGTGGCCTGTAATTTATTGTCTAAGAAATTAAGTACATTCTCACTGTACGTTTAGATAGCCTTCTCAATATCAGAACAGTTTAGAAATCCCAATAGTGACATGAATAATAGTTTGTTAGTGTTAAGGTGTTTAAGAAGACGACTGTACATTATATTTTGTAAGATTTTTGAGAACACAGGCAAAAGTGTAATTGGACGGAAATTTGATGGAATTTATTTATCTCCTTTCTTACGTAATGGCTTAACTGCAGCATATTTCAACCATTGAGGAAACGTTCCACTGATAAAAGACTGCCTACTTAAGTAACTTCAAATATCACTAAGGTCCGAGGCACACTTTTTAATCAAATTTGTTGATATATTATGATAGCCACTGGAAAATTTTGATTTTAAGGGTTTTTATGGTGGACATTACTCCTAGTGGTGCTGTGTCATACTCATATTGTTGTAGTTATTTGTAGTTGCAGGTGTGAGATATTCCATTGTAGCAGTTACTGACCCTGATAACCCCATATTTTCAGTAATAGTTGCAGGATGGCTGGCCATAAGGTACCAGATGTTAAGACATTTTGTAGCTGGGAGGACACGTCACAATTGGAATGGGTGGGAAAACGTAACAGGGTGCCCCGCACCTCTGTATAATGTCCCCTCTACGTTTCTTTAGTAATAAAAATTAGATAAACTAATGTATAGAAATTGATACGATTTATTGTAAATATTATGTATAGAATATTATGGTGTGTTAAGTTTAGTTAGAAAAGCTTTAATTATATAAAACAAATGAATAACTATGTTGGAGAAGTGGCGCTTCCCGCCAAAAGTAAGAGTACGCGGAAACGGCACTGCAAGGAAGCCGGCAGTACCGCGCGAGAGAGAGTTCCGCACGACAGGTCAGCACGTATGGGATTAGGAAGATTAAGAGTTACGTTCCAATGAAATGTTTGTACAAGTGTATAACAAAGAACAGTGTGATATATGTCGTTTGTTGTTTTGCGGCGTAACAATAAAGTATGAAACAAGTGGCATTCCGACTTTTTGAAATACTCCAGTCTCCAGTTCCAAAGCTTTCACAGCACATCACTTCAAGAGAAGAAGATCCACGACCTGTGCGCTGCTTCTGCGTGAGGACATCAGATGTAACGAAGAAGCCAGGGTAGTGACCAGAAAATTTTACTACACGCACTGACGATGCAGGTAGTTCTACGACCCTTACGTGCAGTACTACGCGATTAGATCTCGCGACATTGGCACGATTGTGGGAGCAATTGTCGTCGAGGGAAGTGTTGGAGTGACAGAAAGGGACAGAATTTAGGTGAAGGCCAACTGACTTTTATCAAAAGCTCTTTCCACGTATCTTTCATCACTTAAACCCCGTCGTATAGTTAAGAAATGCTTACTGAAAATTGTAGCAACACTGCACACATCCTCGGTAGGACGTGCGAGTTTAAGCTCTCTCCCACCACCTCGGTTTTCCTGGGTTTTGCCGATTTCCGGTGGGTGGCGGGGTCTCGCGGGCCGATAATGCACTCGGTGGTGGCGCTTTGACTTTGTAAGATGTTCTGATTTTCTTTCTTCTCTTCAGGAGGTAGCGATTCTTTGTCTGATGTTAGATTTCAGAACTTAGGTTCATGTTTCGGAATAAGTTTCTCCGATGATGTACGGAAGTGTATTCATTTTCATTTCGGTGATTTTGCGTAAGTAAACGCGGTGAATATATAACTAATTCGGTTTGATACCGGCTGAGAATCGGTAACCTTTGTGAGACTAGCTGGCGGGTTACGAACTCGGTTTATCTCTTTCTAGCCTTGTGGGATGCAACTATTGTGCGGGAATATTTTTATTCTGTATAGTGCATGTGAAATATTCTTTTACATTTTCTCCTTCCGCAAGTGATATGTAATCCACGTGGGGTGTTCTTCAGTCACCCCTGTGTCTGTTTCTATGCCCTTCAGGCAAAAAATTGTGCATTTATCTTTCTGATTTCCGTTAGAACGTTGTATTCAGACTCCCCCAATAAATTCTGTCTCGCCACTGCTCACATACCAGTGCCTTATTATTGTGTATTCTTGCTTCGTAATCTATGATTCCGTTGATTTTTGTTGAAATGAATACGACCTTTAAGCACTTTGATTTCAGTGGGGTGCCAATATGTAATGTATCAGACACATGTCGTTTGTCTCAGTAAGTCTGTATGCCCATGATTTGATTAAAATGGAAATTAATCTCGCTATTATCGCGTACCATCTCAAGTAAAGAAAGACAGATAAGAGCCACCTGCGAAGTTTATTTTCCTTGTGTTGTGTGGTACATTCTGGTTCGCTGAATATCACCTACGTTAGCGGCGCCTGCTTCTGTTTCGTATCAGCACGCTGTGTTGGGTGAGTCACGCTTCGCTTCGCGCTTGTGAGTGGCTGAAAGCTTGTTGATTTTAAATCCCTCCTCTGACGATGTTTAGTTGACTTTAAATTTATTTGAAGTAGGATGCATTTTTATTGTTAAACAAAATTGGTTCCCACATTTGCTCATGTTTGAAGTGAATAAATAATTTATTGTCAGTGAATTTGATCCTTCTTATGAATATTAGTTAATGAATACCCTCCATTTTTTATTTAATGTTGTTTTTTTATCAGTGCTGAGAAAAAAACTCAGATGCAAATTACTATATTGCAATTCTGTTGCGCCATAAATGTTCTCACAGCCACCTTCATGAAATGGTTTACTTCGGAGTGGCTAGTGTATTAATGATTGTGTGTAATTCTCGTGATCTACGTCGTGTGTTGGCCACCGTCTCTTTGTCTTCCTGCCGCTAAAGTAAAGTTTGAGTCACATCTAAATTCTGAGCCAGGGAATAAGATTCTGTTGCAGGAAGTAGTCAGTATTTCACGCGATTCCTTTTGCTGGTTTTACGGCCAGAGTCATATGTTTAAAGTAAGCTTTTTAACTGGCTCCTTTCAGCTAGAAATAATTTTACAATTAACGGTGGCCTTACAAAAATAAATAACACCTTTTGGATCGAGTCGAGTTCTTTTGTCAGAGATCAGGTTCCCTGCCGCACTGAAAGTGCGTTCACTAGCTGCATTTGAGACAGTTACACAAAATACTCTTTTGCCAATACAGCTAGCGTAGGAAAGGGAGTACTGTTGCGTTTCCACCATTCAAGCGGATCGTCGTCATCGCCATCAATTCGTGGTAAATAAAGGCCCCCCTCATTGATGGATTACGCATCGCGAATTTCACAGTCTAGTCACGCCGAAAACATGCACTTCATTCTTTTGGCTGATGCACCCGAGTGACATTCTTCAGACGGCCCTAAATAAATATAACACAGATATCACTGAAACAGCAGGAGCATCATAAATTGGTACAGCTGTGTAAAGTAAACAACTGGAACAAGAGGATTTAAAATAGGTAGAGTATGTATGACCATTAGACCGGCATATAACCCTGATCACGGAAGAAAGTGCGGATCCTATATATTACACTAAAGCTTGCATGCGTTCTTTATTATACAAATAGGAAAGACGACAGTGGCAGTGGGGAATAAATTCCCGTTAAAGACTCACTCGTAAAAGGTAGAGGCGCAGCAACCACGCACAGTGCCAAAATGCTACGGGAATATATATTAATGGGGTGCAACCAAGAGAGAGAGAGAGATGCACAAATCTAACCTAAGAGGTGTACATCAATATCGGAGTATTTAACATCAATATAAAAGACGGACAAAGTATTCCAGAACGTGAGAGTGATAAGAGGAATGGGTATAAAATACAATCATTTCCCTCCTTAAGACGGCAAGTAAAAACATGTCAAATGTTTGTAAATCTATCGGACCCAATTGCGTGGTCATCAGTTGGTAGCTTACAAACTACTTAAACTAAGGTAAACTAACCTAAGGACAACACACACACACACACACACACACACACATACACACACACACACTTGCCCTAGGGAGGACTCGAACCTCCGACGGCGAGGAACAGCGCGCTCCGTAGCCAGGTGCTTTAGATAAATTCATATGTTTGTATAGCTTATGGGACTTAACTACGGGGTCATCAGTTCCTAAACTTACAAACTACTTACGAACCAGCTAATACTGAGGAGGGCACAAATATCCATGCCCGAGGAGGGATTCGAACCCCCGACCGTAGTGGCCGTGCAGACCGTGACTGGAGCGCCTCAGTCCCCTCGGCCACCGCGGCCGGCGGTGCTTTAGACCGCTCGGCTATTCCACCGTGGCAAGACGGCAAGTAACGCCTATCACTAATCTGGCAATAACAGCCCACAAAATGGAAACAAGAAAGAAACATAATGGAAAACTCACTTTGTATTAATCACGTGTAATAATATGTTTGGTAAAGTAACCACTGACTTCACACTACAAAATACGAAACTCAATGGCTAGTTCAACCGGATGAAGAGAACAGATTTAGAAGCACCTGGGAAACAATTCTAAAGTTAAAAAATGGCGTACGTCATACATTTATTCCTGCTTACCTGGAACCTATATTTTCTCACAAATTTGACGCACAGCATTTTACGTCTCATTTCTCTCTGTAACGGACATCATTTTTGTGGTGTCGCACAAGTACAAAGTGCGCGCCACCTACTTTCGCCGCGCGCCGCCATGCACGCACGGCGCGGCGTTCTTACGACGACAGCCACGAGCGCCCTCTGCTGCAACTCCGATCGTGGCCACCACTGAACGACATCGTTCACTTCGGACTGAGATAGGAACCAGTCAGGACTTCGGAATCAGATAGGCACCAGTGAAGACTTGGCTATCGTACAGGCACTAGGCAGACCTCTAGCTCTAACCACTATGTTTCAGCATTCTGCAGTACTGATCTCTGTAAAAGTTAAGTATTGTATAAATTCTGTTCAATATATATCTCGTTCTAATTTACTCTAGTGTTTCTAGTTTCCGGCTGCTCCCCTCCGTACCTGCACCAGCGTGCTATCTTTATTCCTGTGTCGGTCTCATTCCACTCGGCCACCGACACCTACGACGGAAAAGAGACACAAAAGCGGCGACGAGGCTGGGACACAAAAATTTTTAGTTGTCGGAAGGGAGGCCAAATAAATGTTGCTATTCTGTGCAACGACTGAAGTTTCACTTAGTCTTCCATGAAACGGAGACAAGCTCTTTGAGCACTCGTAGCACCTACAGTAACATAATACGACAGTCCTACCATATCGCTAAATACCAGTGACATTACTACTGGTGCTTGCAACTTAGTATAATTTGAATTCGCTGGACACGCACCGCAAAGAAAAGAGGAAAACAGGGTTGGCAATAAGTGAAAGATACGTACATCTGTGTCGTCAGGCTCTGCTTTGCAGTGACTTTTCAGTTTCTGCAGCCATAACACAACAAACTGAATTGTAGGGTACTTCTCGCCTACGAGCACTTCAGTTGCTTCTTTCAATGGTTACAAAACTGTTACGAGCTCATTCGCAGTTTCGTTGTTGTAACCATTTAGTTTTTCGGAGACCCCCTTTGCCGCAAGTATCTCCATGATTTTGTCGTATTGGCTAACTACGGACTGTAAAATTCTAAATAAACTATTACACTTCGTTTCCGTTCAGGCTTGTCTCAAAGGCATTCAAGTCACCTGTTTTTTCATGTAACGCATGGTGTCCTTGGTGGCGTTAATCGTGGAATACACCACTGGAACCTCAGTCTTCAAATATTCTTCCTCTAACACGTGTTTCAGCACTGTATTCATACGGTGTAATGTTGTGAGGATTTACTCCGAAGTTACATAATGTTTCCTTAATATCGCGCATAATAAATTCCCCAGATTTTTTCTCTAACAATTTTTCAGTGGCCAATCTTGAGCAAATATGTAAGACTTTTTCCTATATGGATCGGTCCACAAATCTGCTGTACATGCACATGCATTTACTTCTGTTGTCTGGACAACGCAGGGCATCATATTCCCTCGTATTTCTGTCGTCTAATATTTTGTGGCACTGTCGTAGGGTGCGGCAGAATGGTGGATACATCCACCTGTCCACATTCGGATTCGGCATTTACGAGCTCCTGACATAACGAAGGAAATCCTGACCAGATATTCCTAGCGCATATATCTACGCACTTTTTCGTAACAGTCTGTTACTGCAGACGGTACTACTTCATGACTTGCACCTTGCGGTGTTTTTTTTAGATATGTGTCTTCAGATGTGTTGTCGTACTGTAAGACAGAAGAGTCGAGCACCTGCCACAGAACACGTAGCCAACACAATGGCCATCCTTACGTGTCACTGAGTAAAATTTCTTCCAAGCACTGGTGCGACCACCGCCCTTCGCAGTCAGGAAGTATTCTGTTGCGTCTAGTTTGCTCCTGGCACTCGCCTTGGACTCTAGTTCACCCGACAAGGCGTTGCGGTGGGCGATTGAGTGGCGAGACGAGTCCTCATTTCGACACGCAGAAATTTTCTCCGGCCAATGAGAACTCGCTAGCTGCCAGCCAATGAGATGCTGTGATGCTGTGTGTTTCTTAACCGGAGATTCGGGGGCTACGCGCCCCACGTACTAAAAATAAACTTCTTGTTTAATCTATACCTAACCTTCTTAAGGCTACCCTACAGATCATTTTTTATAAGTGAAAGTTAGGCTAGATACAGGTTAAACAA
Organism: Locusta migratoria; assembly: GCA_026315105.1. Classification (NCBI taxonomy): domain Eukaryota; kingdom Metazoa; phylum Arthropoda; class Insecta; order Orthoptera; family Acrididae; genus Locusta; species Locusta migratoria. Next base: position 223,594,286 of record CM048751.1, on the reverse strand, counting down.
GAAGTGGTTTTTTTTTTTTTTTTTTTTTTTTTTTTTTTTTTTTTTTTTTTTTTTTTTTTTTTTTTTTGCGTTAGGGCGCATAGTGCCCGAATATCCGGTTAAGAAACTCGCAGCATCTTATTGGCTGACAGCTAGCGAGTTCTCATTGGCCGGGGAAAATTTCTGCGTGTCTAAATAAGGACTCGTAGTGGCGAGCGGGTAGTGCGGATGGTCGGACCAGTCGAGCGTGCCCCGCTCGAACCAGCGTGGAGGAAGCTGAGCGCAGTCCCACGTCTTTCCGCAAGCTGCAGTACCCACACCTGTCGGACTGTCATAGAACGACCTACATCACGCGATTCGAGCGAAAAACCGAGCGAGGTGCAGACCTCTTTTCCCTAAAAAACATTTCAGTAAGATTTTTAGTTAATACAAAAATTTTGATGAAATAAATCGCAATTTACGATCACTTATGGCATCACTGTATTAGGTTCAGATGAAATACCGAAGTGCGGCGAATGAAAATTTGTGCCCGGCCGGGATTCGAACTCGGGTTCAGCTGCTTACTAGACAGACGCGTTGACCACTCCGCCATCGAGGACACAGTGACCATTTCGCCGCACTTTGATATTCCATCTAAACCTAGTACAGTGATGCCGTCAAAAATATATAATTATTACAAAAATTTTGTGTGACACAGGAGTTTCGTCTAAAGAAACAGACCTCCATTATTACGTATTTTCAGCAGTGAGTGCTCAGCTAAGATCTACTCTCTTCCGCAAGAAGGAAGTAAGTACCAAGACTAAGTTAGCAATGCACCGGTCTATCTTTCGACCAACTCTGTTGTATGGGAGTGAAAGGTAGGTGGATAAAAGTTACCTTATTCATAAGATATAGGTTACAGATATGAAAGCAGTAAGAATGATTGCAGGTACCAATAGATAGGAATAATGGTAGGAGGGTGTCCATAATGAGTAAATCAAAGAAAAACTGGGAATGAACACCGTAGATGAAGCAGTTAGAGCGAACAGACTGCGATGGTAGGGTCATGTTACACGCATGGGAGAAGCAAGGTTACCTAAGAGACTCATGAGCTCGTCAGTGGAGGGTAAGAGGAGAACGTAACTAGATTCGGTGCAGAATGATTTTGATGTAAAAGGCATAACATCAGACGAGGCATCAATGTTAGCATTGAATAGGGAAATCATTGAGGAATTTTATTAGAGGTACTATGCTCCAGTCTGAACGCTGAAAGGCATAATCAGTCTCTAATAATGATGATGATGATGATGATGATGATCGTGAATCGAACAATGTACTGACCCGAAGTCATTCATTGCACAGTTTGATAGAATACTCCCGCCAGAGTGGCCACTGCAGTATAAATTTGAATTCATTTGTGGTCATCTACAAGGGAGCGTGACGGAACACATGCACTTTGTGGCGGAGTCTTGCACGTCAAAATGTTCAAATGTTAGTATAGTCTATGGGACTTAACTACGGGGTCATCAGTCCCTAAACTTACAAACTACTTATGAACTACTTACGAACTAGGACGGCACAAATATCCATGCCCGAGGGGGGATTCGAACCCCCGACCGTAGTGGCCGTGCAGACCGTAACTGAAGCGCCTCAGTCTCCTCGGCCACCGCGGCCGGCTCTTGCACGTCATATGAGCAGTTCTGGAAAACCTTTCTTGCTTCGTATTGGCCGTCACAAGTAAAGGAGCGCGGGAAGAAAGAACACCTGAATCTCTCTATTCGAGCTCTGATTTCTCGAATTTTATTCTGATGATCATTTCTACCTATGTAAGTGGGAGTCAACAATATATTTTCGCATTCGGAGGAGAATGTTGATGATTGGAGTTTCGCAAGTAGCCCACGCCGCAGCGATAAGCGCCGTTGTTGTAATGATTCCCATCCCAGATCCTGTCTCATTTCCGTAACGCTGTCTCCCCTGTATCGTGACAATACGAATCAAGCTGCCCTTCTTTGAACTCTTTCGATGTCGTCCGTCAAACGTACCTGATAAGGATCCCCCACTGGGATGCAATACTCCAAAAATACTCAAAAAATTAACGCTGTAAGGTCGTCAAAAATATATAATTATTACAAAAATTTTGGGTGACACTGTTTCGTCTAAAGAAACAGATCTCCAAAAAATGTTCAAATGTTTGTAATTCTATCGGACCAAACTGCGTGGTCATCAGTCCGTAGCTTAGAAACTACTTAAACTAAACTCACCTAAGGACACGACACACACACCCATGCCCCAGCGAGACGCTTTAGAGCTCTCGGCTACTCCACCGCGGCTCTGATCTCCATTATTACGTATTTTCAATATACGTAGTAGCATAGGATGGGCCAGAAATTGCCACGTTCGAGTGACGAAAGGTAAGATGCGACTGTCTGCAACCCGTATGTGAATGGCAGACTGCTGGAGTTAGCGGCTGCCGCGAGTGCAGAGGTACTCGCAGATGTAAGGCTCCGCTGCTCCACTCCACCCAGCCTGTAAGTGTGGCAGTGGGCGCCGCGCGGCCACAAAACGTTACTGCGGCGCGCGGCACTTGCGCGGCGTGTGGTCGGCGGGCTTATCTAACCCTCAGGGGACTGCCGCGAGACCGTATCTCGGCCGGCCCTGTGGTAAGAGCGCGCTTCTGCGCTTCCACGGACAGCCGCCCGGCACATAAACGTTTTCATATCGCGGCATTGCGGCGGTTTTGCCAGCGGCTAGCGAGAATTACCAGGCAGCGCCCTCGCGCCAGGCGAGAGGCGGGCCGGGCGCCGAATGTGCGGATCCACCGTCCTTCTGCGACTGCGTCGTCAGTTGCCACAGCGGAACTAAAGGGAATTAAAGGGAATACAGTGGTTTGGGACGTGATGAATAATGTTAGGGGAAGGTTGCCTATTTTGGACCACTTTTTATTTTGGGATCCTAAGTCTACATTTTTTTTTAAATGTAGGGTAAGGTGGTACAGTTTCGATCATTTCGGACAAATGTTATTATAACTGGAAATAAATTGAGAAAAGGAATAATTTTAACTATGGCACTTGTTCTTGGATGCTTAATGAATATGTAACACAAATATTATACAGTTACAAATGTTGGTATAAACACAAAAAAATGTTACGGAATTGAGAAAAATCGATCGAAAATGTACCACACTAGGTACAATTGTGATCACTTCTTCGTACACTTTTGATTACGGGCATCTTCCACATAAAAAGCACTTTTTCTGTCACTCACCAACGCATACTTCGTGGTACCAAACATTGCATTTTTGGCAGCGAATCCAGTGACCCTTAACTAGATGATTTATAAGAGCCCGTTAGACTAATAAGCTTCACTTACCTCTTTAAAGGGAAAAAAATTTATATCTCCTTACCGCAAAGCGGTGTATTCTTGGAAAAGACAGGAGGAGCAGTAGAATACTGCTACTCTACAACGTGACACAACGAGACACTACGAGACATAAAAATAGCGGGAAAACTTACGTTGATCGGAATTGTACCTATATCGAAATTGTACCACTCTACCCTACAAATGTTTGTATAGCTTATGGGACTTAACTACGGGGTCATCAGTCCCTAAACTAACAAACTACTTATGAACTAACTAAGACTAAGGACGACACAAATATCCATGCCCGAGGGGGGATTCGAACCCCCGACCGTAGTGGCCGTGCAGACCGTGACTGGAGCGCCTCAATCCCCTCGGCCACCGCGGCCGTCCTACATTATTTATCTAATCGAAAGAAATATACTTTAAATGAAGCTATATGTTGTACACTTTCATCTGCCAGTTTTATACTGTGAAATAAAAACAAAGCATAAATGGATATTATTTAGAACTAGCTTAAACCCGCGGCTACGCTCGCGTATTGGTTGATTATGATAAATAAGCTATCTTTCAGTGCTGTGCTATTTATTGATTCTTATATTTCCTTATTCGTATGCTTACCCTTACAGAGAAACAGCTGAAGACACTATAGAGCTCATAGACCAAAGATATGATCTTTAGCATCGCGTTTCGCTGTATTTAACCTCCTTGTTATAGAGTCGCAAACGTCATCGCTGGCCTTCAGACCGAATTTTTTTATAATTCGACGACGTTCAACCACCATATTGCCACCTCCTTAAAGCTTACGGCATGGAACTGCTACGGTGTACAAGAGGAGACTTCGGACAACAATTACACACAGACCATTCGTTTGCGTTCTGTAGTTTTCGCTACAGATTAAAACACACACACACACACACGCGTAAGATTTTATATACACCGATAACTTTCCATTCCAATATACTCCACCATTTTATCATTATCTACCCTCAAGCAATAATGCAACCAATAAAACCATTTTCAAAGAGTAAATATAATTTTCAAACAGTAATTACTGTTCCGCATTTCGCGTTATATTCTTCAAATTACTAAAAATCTATCAGATCGCTATAAAACCGTGCCTAACACCTTCCTCAGATATAAATTAGTAAATGTACAAATATTTAAGTCTCTGCGTCTTTTCGTTCGGACGTGATAAGCGTACACCGAACAGACATTCACATTTATATATATATAAAAAAAACCGTGCCTAATGCCTTTCCCGGGTAGACATTAGTAACTGTAAAAATTTGTAGCTCGTTATGTCTTATGGTTCAGACGTGTTTATAGATATAGATTTAAAAATGTAGAAACGGTCCAAATTAGGAAACCGGTTGCCTAATTTTGACCTTCAGTTGCTTAAATTGTACCACACGGTAAAACAATGACTAAAAAGGAAATAAGACCCGCAATATTAAGAAAAGCTTCACTTCAACATCTCGCCATTGATATTTCTTCTGGCTGACGGAGAGAAAGCTGTGTATTTCGTCTCCTAAATGAAGAAAACCACCTTTCACCAGCCATTTTCTTTTCTATGTTGAAAGAATGAGGCAGTTCATATTTCTGTGCTATGTAGAATGCAAGTTTACGAACATCTTTGATTGTGAATACAAAAAAAATCTCTCTTCAAATAAAAGAAGGAGATCAGCGACAATTCTTTCCATCTCAGTTGTAAAGGTTGATTGTCTTCCGAATAACTGAACATTTCAGAATATGCTTTTACCATCAGCATCTCTCTTTAATTGTAGCTTTTTGTACTCGGTATATACGAGCACACTCGTTAAGTTCATGGTTACCGTTTCTGTATGTTTCCACAGCTACCTTCAGTTCATCTTCTGTCCATTTCCCACACATTCCCCTTATTGAATCTTCCAAATCTAAAAAAGTTACCATATTTACTCCTTATTTCTTAAATTGTTTTGCAACCTAGAAAAATAAACGTAGAAACGTAACATCTGCCTATTACCAATTGTTAGATGATATTAAGTATTATTTGTTACGAGTGATCCCTAAATTGCGCCGGTCCAAATTGGGAAACATACCTATGGTCCAACTTCGGCAACTCGACGCCATATAAGTAAAGATATCGTTGTAAGAACAAAAAACGCTAAACTCTAGTTTTTACGATACTAAATTATTAGCTAATGAATGGCACTTTCAACTATAGCGCTGATGATATTTTTACTTACTTTTAGAGCAGAGGAAAGTTTATGATATGTAGCAGCGACATCGAAGAAAACGCAATAATGGAAACTGTTCTCACTCCAATGACTATTGTCGACTGGCGACTGAGCCACGTGACTTCGACAATGTTTCCCACCAGTTGAGCGAACTTAGAGTTCTAAGTTACCAACACACATTGAAATAAGTACGTGGTCCAACTTAGGCAACGGTCCCTCTTCGACAACTCTCCCCTGTGCAGCTATGTGAGTACCTATAGGGCCACAATCGTGTGCAGAAACACGAGAATACATTACTTTTCCAAAAATTTTGGATAAAGCTGTCAGAAGTGAGATGGGGTGGTAGTTGTTGACATCAGAGGTATCCCCTTTTTTATGCAAATGTTAAATGATAGCATAATTCAGTGTATCTGGGAAAATACCATGCTTTAATGAACAATTATCTCGTGTGTTTTATTTAAAATTAATAACAGTATGTTCAATAAACGTCGGGACAGCCAGTGAATTGCATATTTCTCTCCGACTGCATGGTCCTCTATTTAAACACATGTGAAACCTCCTCATACATTCCCATTACATATTGTAGGAGGACAGACAGAAAATTACAGTAACCGAAAAACCTCGGGTCCGAATCTCGTATCGAACGTGAGGGGTTAAGGCTCCGAATAACAAAGTGCGAGCGAAGCTATTAATTGAATTGAGAACAGAAAGAAAGGAGAAAAGGAAAAATGTGTGAGCCTGCATGCAAGATCTGGCGTGGCACACATTCTTGTGTGATACTATTACGCTTTCACAACACTTACATACAGCGATATTCAGGTAACTATTCAACATATTTTAAGAATAGGGTAGAATATTTTCTTATATTTACAGATATTGTGCTGCATACGAGGACAAGCTATGCAGGTTTAAAGTACAAAAGAAAAAAGAAAAGAAATTGCAACTATCTCTTTATCTACATCTAGAGAGATACTCTGCAAATCACATTAACATTCATTAACCTCTTTCATAAACTTTCTCTACCGTTCCATTCTGTAATAGATCGCGGGAAGAAAGAACACTTGACTCGTTCCGATTTCGAACTGATTTCTCTTATTATTTTGGGATGGTCATGTCTCCCTATGTAGGTGGGTGCTAGCAAAATATTTTCACATTAAGAAGTAAACGTCGGTGATCGAAACTTCGTAAATAGATCTCGTTGCAACGAATAACGTCGTTCTTTTAATGATTTCCACCTCAAATCGGTCATCATTTCCGTGACGCTTTCCCCCATGTAACGTGATAAAACAAAACGAGCTGCCCTTCTCTGAACCTTCTCAATGTCTTCCGTCGTCGGCCGCGGTGGCCGAGGGGACTGAGGCGCTTCAGTCACGGTCTGCACAGCCACTACGGTTGGGGGTTCTAATCCCCCCTCGGGCATGGATATTTGTGCCATCCTAGTTCGTAAGTAGTTCATAAGTGGTTTGTAAATTTAGGGACTGATGACCCCGTAGTTAAGTCTCATAAGCTTTACAAACATTTGAAATTTGAATTTGTATTCCGTCAGTCCCACCTGGTGAGGGTCCCACACTGGGCAACAGTACTCCAAGTGTGATATAGGCAGTCACTTTGACGGAGCTGGTGCATCTTCGAAGCGTTCTGCCAGTGAAACGTAACCTTTGGTTCGCCTTCCCCAGAATATTTTCTATATTTTCTCTCCAGTTTAAGTTCTTCGTAATTGTAACTCCTAGGTATCAGGTAGGATTTACGACCTTAAGGTTTGACTGATTTTTCGGGTAATTGAATTTCAACGGAATTCTGTTAGTGGCCATGTGTATTACTTCACACTTTTCATTATTTATTGCCCAACTGCCAATTTTCGCACCATGTCTACATCGCTTTGCAGTTGCATTTGATCCTCTGTCGACCTCATTAACCGATAAACGACAGCATCATTCACGAACAGTCCAAGAGAGCTATTCAGTTTGTTTCCTTAATCGTTTATAAGTACAAGGAAGAGTAGAGGACCTATAACGCTCTCCTGGGATAGATATCACTACTGCTTTACTGGATCACTTACCGTCAAGTACCACGAACTGTGTTCTTCCTGATAGAAAATCGTGAATGCAGTGGCAGAATAGGGGCGCTATTACATAAGCACGCAATTTCATTAGAAGCCGCTTGTGGGGGTACAGTGTCAAAAGCCTTCCGGAAATCCAGAAATGTGGAATAGACTTGAGATCCCTTGTCTATGGCACTTATCACTTCATATGAATAACGGGTAAGCAGTGTTTCGCGAGAGCGATACTTTCTGAATCCATGCTATTGATTAATAGGTCGTTCTCTTCCAATCAAGTTATGCAGCTATATGAATAGCCACACTCATGTGAAGCAACTCGAGAATACCTGACTTTTTCAACAAGCTTTTAATACCCTGCTGTAAATGCCATCAATTCCATATGGCCTTATTAATTTCCTACTTTCTGAAGGAGAGGTGGGTGGATTTTCAATTGTATAAAATTATGTAGGTATGGCCTCTTTCATTAACTGCCTTCCTACTTCTAATGAGCATTTAGATCATATTCTCTCTACAACATTTAAAAAGTAATCAATAAAAATGTTTTCAACTTCTGTTTGTTACTATTCATTTGTTTTAATGGTAATACCCTCTTCCTCTGCTTTTATTAGGTCCTTCAGCCGTCGGGTTTGATCTTCAGATGATTTTACTAGACGGTAATTGACAGCGTCATCTAAAAACAACCTAAGAGAGCTACTTAGATTTTCCACTAAATCGTTTATATAAATAAGGAATTTCAGAGGACCTATAACCCCGTGAAACGCCCGATATCACCTTTGTTTTAATCGATGCTACGATCTGTGTCCTCTCTGACAGGAAATCCCCAATACAATCGCAAATTTGGGGCGATATACCATAACCATGCAATTTGATTAAAAGCCGTTTGTAAGGTACGGTGTCAAAAGCCTTCTGGAAATCAAGAAATACGGATTCGTTTTGCGAACCCTTTTCGATAGCACCCATCACTTCGTGGGAATAAAGAGCTAGTTGTGTTTCACATGAACGGTATTCTCTAAATCCGTGTTGACCTTGGGTCAATAGAGAATTCTGTTCGAGATACTTCATAATATTTGAATACAGGCTATGTTCCAAAACCCTGCTGCAAACTGACGTCAATGTAATAGGCTTGTAGTTTAGTGGGTTACTTCCACTGCGTTTCTTGAATACAGGTGTGATCTGTGCAACTTTCCAGTCTATTGGTACAGATCCTTCTTTGAGAGAGCGGTTGTATATGGCTGTTAAGTAAGGAGCTATCGCTTCAGCATCATTAGATAGAAATCTAAAAGGTATAGAGTCCGGACCAGAAGACTTGTTCTTGTTAAGTGATTTTAGTCGCTGCACTATTCCGATGATATCTACTTCTACGTTACTCATTACGGCCTCTCTTCGTAATTCGAAATCTGGAATATTGGTTTCGTCTTCTTTGGTGAATGAGTTTCTAAAACCTATGTTTAGTAACTATGCCTTAGTAGCACTGTCATCGGCAGCACCGCCATTACTATCACTCAGTGAGGGTGTTCATTGTGTTTTGCCACTAGTATGTTTAACATATTACCAAAATCTCTTTGGGTTTTCAGTCAAAAGTCGAGAAAGGGTTTTGTTGTGATAAGTATTGTAGGCATCTCGCATTGAAATCCTCGCTCAATTTTAAGATTCTGTTTAGGATCGCCAATCCTGGGGATTTTGTGTTTGTTTAAATTTAGTATGCCTTTTTCTTTGCTTTTTATCAGTGTCCTGACCTCTTTTGTGTACCAAGGGGCATCACCTCCTTCTTTTATTAATTTATTTGCCGCGGTGGAGTAGCCGAGCGGTCTATAGCGTCTCGCTGCGGAGCGCGCGGTTGCTCGCAGTGGAGGTTCGAGTCCTCCCTGGGACATGGGTGTGTGTGTTGTCCTTAGGTTAGTTTACCTAGGTATACGTAGTTTGTAAGCTACGGAATGATGACCACGCAGTTTGGTCCGAAAGATTTACAAACATTTGAACATTAAAGGAAAAAAATTAATTAATTTGGTCTAAAACTGTCAACTGCTGTTGATACCACTTCTTTGAATTTGAGCCACATCTGGTCCACACCTACGTTTAGTGTTAGAAACTAGTGGAATCTGTCTTTCAAGAAGCAATGTATTTTAGTTCTATCTACTTTCCTGAACAAATATACTCTCCGTTTATTGTAGGTAACTTTGGGACTTCCAATATTCAATCTCGCTACGACAGCCTTGTGTTCACTAATACCTGTGTCCGTTTTGATGTTCGTTATGAGCTCAGGATTATTTGTTGCTAAGAGATCAAGTGTGTTTTGACATCCATTCACTATTCTAGATGGCTCATGAACTAATTGTTTGAAGTAATTATCAGAGAACGCGTTGAGTACAATTTCGCACGATGTTTTATGCGTACCTCCTGATTTGGAAATATAATTTCGCCAACAGATTGAGCGTAAATCAAAATCACCGCCTACTAATGTCGTGTGAGTTGGGTACGTCTTCGTAATTAGACTCAGGTTTTCTTTGAACCTTTCTGCAATTGTGTCGTCAGAGTCGGGAGGCCGGTAAAAGGAACCAATTATTAACTTCTTACGATTTTCAGGTACAACCTCAACCCATAATAGCTCACAGGAACTATTAACTTCAACTTCGCTACACGAAATACTACTTTTGACGGCGACAAACACGCCTCCACCTATTTTGTTTAATCTATCCTTTCTGAACACAGATCTTTTGCAAATACTTCTGCTGTACTTATTTCCGGCTTGAGCCAACTTTCATTGCCCACAATGACGTGAGTTTCGGTGCTTTCTTTTAACGCTTGGTGTTTTGGTACTTTTCCGATACAGCTACTACTATTTACAACTGTTATACCGATAGTTCCTAGAACTACATTTGTCCTGTGATCCACCTGCTCCCTTTGAGATTGCCCATTTTGCCTTTCCCCGAAGCCTTCTATCCCAAAAACCGTCCAGTCCACGCCACACAGCCCCCGCTGCCCGTGTAGCCGCTTCCTGCGTGTAGTGGACTCCTGACCTATTGAGTGGAACCCGGAAACCCACCACCCGATGGCGCAAATCAAGGAATCTGCAGCCTAGACGGTCGCAGAACCGTCTGAGAATCTGATTCAGACCCTCCACTCGGCTCTGTACTTCCTCTTGTCAGAGAGAATAACATTGTTCCATATCTTTTGAGTCTTTTTCACATATTGATTTGCAAATTGCAGCGCTTACTTCCTATTTGCCTTATAAAGGGTTTCTCTCTTGGAACTCGTGCTTTGTAGGCGATTCGATGATACATCCTCCGAACAGTCTTTGGGATAAATTGTTTACCATAAAGTGCGTGTATTTGTGCAGCGATCTCTCTGAACTTCTGTTCTCTTAATAATCCTTACAATGTGCCTCACTTCTATTTCTGAATCGTGTCGTGGTCTTCCAAGACGATCTATATTTATCATTGTTTTTGTTTTTTTGTACTTGTTAACAACAGTGCGCACTGTAGCTGCTGCTCTTAAGGATCATTGCTATTTCGGCATACGTTTTACCCTATTCCGGCAAATTTACCATTATCGTCCTCTCTTGTGTAGTTGTTTTCTTCTATTGCCGGCCGCGGTGGCCGAGGAGACTGAGGCGCTCCAATCACGGTCTGCACGGCCACTACGGTCGGGGGTTCGAATCCCCCCTCGGTCATGGATATTTGTGCCGTCCTAGTTCGTAAGTAGTTGATAAGTAGTTTGTAAGTTTAGGGACTGATGACCCCGTAGTTAAGTCCCATAAGCTATACAAACATTTGATTTTCCTTCTATTTCCTACCGACGTTGTTGTCACTGGAGCATTTGCGTGTTCGGCACACTGACCTTGCTGCTGTCTTCACTCGGGGACATTCAGTTTGGAACTGTTGCGATGTGTTTGCTTTGCAACGCCGGTGTTTGAATACTGCTTCCTGCTTCAACTACAACAACTGTCAGTGTTTTAGGCTCAGGCTTTCAGCCAGTGCCTTGGATTTAAATAAATTTGTGCTTACGCAAACATTTGGGGCACATGGCGTGAATAATTAATATAACAAATCAACAGTTTATTATCTTCGTTATAAAGGCAGGATCTGCTTCAAACAAGACTGTGTCTCAATATTTCTGTCCACCTGTGTATGTTGCAGAGAACCATACACAGTTTTAATGCTTGAGAGTAACATTGTCGAATGTAGGATTAAATGTAAATATGCTTAACATTTTCTCTTTTCTTTTTTTCTTTTTCTTTTCTCCGGGTCCCTCGTGCACCTAGGCATATTTGGTATCTGTGGCGGAACACTAGCATATATGGTATTTTGTAAGTATGTTTTGTGTACTTTTGTTTTTGACTTGTCTACATCCAAGAGCTCCTCTTCAGTGTGAACGCAAAGTACGTCTAATCTCATCTAATAAGCTGCTCACTAGTTAAGCGTTTTGACTGTGGACTGATCGTCTTCGTTTGGATGCTGCACACATCTTCTCCGTTGTAGCATCGCTCCGCTACCTGGAAGTCACTTTCGGAACCTGAAGGAAAATTACTGCCACCAAACATTTTCATCACTCCACCTTTTAGTGGAACTTTTAAGACTTTCTTGTAAATCACATCTCTACGTTAAACATCCTGCTCATGGTTCACTCATCATACCTTTCACTTAACATAATTTCGTTTTAACACACTGAAACATATTAGTAGGTGTTAACTTCTGTGGCTAGTCTGTAGCAGGTGCAACCTGAAATACATTCACAGTATTCAGTTACACTGAAGCTGTAGACAATTTCAAAAGGTATCTAAGTAAACCGATGTCACCTTAACATTGGTCAGCAACTGAATAGCTCCTCAAGGCCACTACCCTGCGAACCACCCACAGCTAACGGAAGTGAACATAGTGGTTTGTTCTAAAACAAATATCTGTGACTGACAAAAGTTGCCTCGGACAAGTTACCCACGGTAGGTCACACTGTAGCCACAGCATACGAAAACTTACCATCAATTTTATAAATCCATATAACACAGAATAGTCCTTTAATACGAGAGGGGCAGTTAGGAGCAAACATGTGGTATATAAGGTTTATATATATATATGAATTGCTGTTAGTCTCGCTAAAACTCGAGAACGGCTGAACCGATTTGGCTAATTTTAGTCTTGAAATATTCGTGCAAATTCAGGGAAGGTGTAAACGGTGATAAAGTATGGAAAAGTTTTCCGGAAAAGAGGAAAATCGGGGAAAACTGAAACAGCTTTTTCCGGTGACCTATCGATATTTTTCGTCCAATTGCGTTAAAATTTTGTACATTTCATGTTGAAAGCATGAGGTAGGGTCACATCAAATAAAAATTTGGAAGAGTCGCCCGGAAAGTAGGAAACTTTAGGAAAAACAAAATGCGATTTTTTTCTATGAATAAAACTCAATTGCCACATGGTTATAAGAAAATCACTTCAGTACGGCTTGCTGGACAACGTTTGTATGAAATAATTTTTTTTTGGAAAATCTACTGGAAAATTGGAAAATTTGAGAAAACTGAAAGTGCGTTTTTCAAAGTGTTTTTGATTGAATTCAGCACTATAACTGACTATTCGCATGACGGAGAAGGGTAATTCTTTATTTGTTTTGTTCATTATCGTATTTGAAAAATTTTCAGTAAAAAAAGGGACAATTAAAAAGGAAAGTCGCAAAATTCGAACCAAGTTACTTTTCCATTGTGTTTCTAAATGTACTCAACACCATAATTTGAGAACCATTCATCCGATTGCGATAAAAGTTTGATCATTTGACGTTCAGCGAAAGATGAACGGTCTTATGAGTTAAATATGTTGGAAAGTTATCCGGGAAATTTGAAAATTTGTGGAAAACTGAAAGAGTTTTTTTTTCTTCCTTACACGGTCTGTACCCGTATAGGAACTGCCAAAGAAAAAAATGAATCACTGTTCGTTAGTTTCGATAAAACTCGAGAACGGCTGGACCGATATGGCTAATTTTAGTCTTGAAATATTCGCGTAAGTCCAGGGAAGGTTTAAACGGCATTAAAATATGGAAAAGTTCTCCGGAAAAGAGGAAAATCGGGAAAAATTGAAACAGTTTTTTCTAGTGTGGTATCAATACCGTTCGTTCATTTGCGATAACATATTGTACATTTAATGTTGAAAGCAAGAGGTAGGTTCGCATCAAATACAAATTTGGAAAAGTCGCCCGGGAAGTAGGAACGTTTAGGAAAAAAAGAAAGCGATTTTTTCTATGAATAAGAATCAATTGCCGCATGGTTGTAAGAGCTTCAGTTGAGTACGTTTTGACAGGACAAGGTTTGTATGGAATAAATTTTTTGAAAAATCTACCCGAAAAATTGGAGAAAAACTGAAAGTGCGTTTTATCATTCGTCTGACTGCGGTAAAATTTCCATATTTGACGTTCAAAGAAAAAGTAACGTTCTTACAAAATACAATTTGGAAATGTTTCCCGGAAAATTGGAAAATTCAGAAACAATAGAAAGATTTTTCTATGAAATATCAATACCATTCATCTGATTGCGATAAAATTTTGCACATTTGACGTTCAAAGCGAGAGGAAAGTCTGAGTGAAATAAAAGTCTGGAATAGGAAACTTTGTGGAAAACTGAAAGAGCTCTTTTCTTTGGGATATCTTAGTCTCGCTAAAACTCGCGAACGGCTGACACGATTTGGCTATATATCATTACACAAGCCACTGAATCTATTGTGATGAAATCTGGAGTGGAGATAGCTTGAGCACTGAAGTAGCTACCGGATAAGAAACTTTAGAAAGTGTGTAATTCATGATTTTTTTTTTATTTGAAGTATATAAAGCGAAATAGCGAACAACAATTAGTTTACACGTCTACGTAATTTGAATCAACACATGGAATACTATGCACCTACTGCGTGTTTAATCCATATCTATTACGTCAAAAACAAAACAAATAATTAAACTTCATCTGTCATTCTGTCACCACTATAGTTACCATTATTAGTGCACGAAAACATTATTGCCGGCCGCGGTGGCCGAGGTGACTGAGGCGCTCCAGTCACGGTCAGCACGGCCACTACGGTCGGGGGTTCGAATCCCCCCCCTCGGGCATGGATATTTGTGCCGTCCTAGTTCGTAAGTAGTTCATAAGTAGTTTGTAAGTTTAGGGACTGATGACCCCGTAGTTAAGTCCCATAAGCTTAACAAACATTTGAACATTTTGAAAACATTATTATGTGATAATGTTTACAACGCCGTGGAGAAAAAGACCTAACACAGATCGTCGAAGTCAATCAAATGTGCCGATACTTAGACTATGTGATGATGCCTTCATAAAGCTACTGGGTATAAAATACATATGATTTAAATTAATATGGTTTATGTTAAGAGTATAAGTGATACGAAGTTTACCAAGTCATCTAGTACATTATAAAACAGATCTGTAGGATTTTTGAGGAATCATGTGTAAAAGATCAGTTTGAAATTGAAATTTTCTTCGTCATTTTAAATTTTACTGCGCAGTCTCCTCTCAGGTATAGCTGCAAACTGCAGTAGGATTCAGCGGTGCCAGTGTTAAACGAAGCGCGTAGAAAGAACCTGGAGCTGCCATGAAACGGTTCGTGGTGAGACTTTTCAATACAAATAGCGTAAATTTGCAAAACTTTTACTGTTCACAAAATTTTTATTACAAAAGTATAAAAATGTTATTCTCTGTGTACGGTGTAAATATAATACATACATAATTTTAGACGACGCTCAGAAAGTAACGAAGACTTTCTGTCATAAGTTGAAGGCTGACGCTAGAAGGATAGGATGAAAGAGGAAACAGAAAATGAGAGAGAGAGAGAGAGAGAGAGAGAGAGAGAGAGAGAGAGAGAGAGAGAGAGAGAGAAACCAGCAGCGGTGTCGTTATTCAACCCGAATTCAGTACTTGCGGAATTCGGAGATTGGTCGCTACGCGGAGCAGGTGTGTCCGTCGTTGATTGTGAAGCGCCGATAGACGTGATTACAGTCTCCTTTGTCCTCAGCCCTGACTCCGCTCTTCTTCCGACCAGCCAAGATTTATTTTCTCTCTCACATTTCGCTGACCAAAGATGCTTTATAGTCAGATGGTAGATAAAAGAAATCCCACGAACGCCAGTTCTTCAAAGTAACTTCAGCTTTATCATCTTCCAATAACGGATGAAACTGGTCTGCCATTTTTCGACGACTGTACGTTTCAGCTAGGCTGAAAGGTAATTTTTTTTCCTTTGTTGATATGTTAAAGCCTCTGATCCGGCGGGCTGGCAGCGGCCTCAGTGCCGCTCTTCAGCCGAGTGACAATCAATGGACAACTAATTAATTATTAAAATCGGAGCAGGAAACAAGAATTTAAAATGAAAAGGTGAATGGCAATGAGTTAAAATAACATACAAGCAGATCTAAACACTCACAGTCTGAATTAAAACGGTAACGGTAACTAAAAATCATTGAAGTCAACGCTGACAACGAGGATGTGGATGAGACGTGAAGAAACTTGTTCTTCATGCTCAGCGGTCGCTGGGGTTTTAAAATACGGCGATACAGCACAAACACTAGAGCACGAAGCACTGGTTCAAATGTTTAAATGTTTGTAAATCTATCGGACCAAACTGCGTGGTCATCAGTCCGTAGCTTACAAACTACTTAAACCTAGGTAAACTAACCTAAGGACAAACACACACGCCGGCCGCGGTGGCCGAGGAGACTAAGGCGCTTCAGTCACGGTCTGCACGGCCACTACAGTCGGGGGTTCGAATCCCCCCTCGGGCATGGATATTTGTGCCGTCCTAGTTCGTAAGTAGTTCATAAGTAGTTTGTAAGTTTAGGGACTGATGACCCCGTAGTTAAGTCCCATAAGCTTAACAAACATTTGAACATTTGAAACAAACACACACACCCATGCCCCAGGGAGGACTCGAAACTCCACGGCGTGCAACCGCGCGCTCCGTAGCGAGACGCTTTAGACCGCTCGGTTACTCTACAGCGGCCCACGAAGCACTGGCACAATAGTGAAAACACTGCACTGTGACCCCGCAATGGGACAGGAAGGGGATGGTAAGAGCGGTGGGTTGAAGGGAAGTGGGGGAGGGGGTGGGGAGGGAGAGGATGCGGCGTCAGGACTCCGGGAAGAGAGGAGGGGAAAGGGGATCCAAGCGAGGGAGGGTGAAGAAGGGGTGAGGGAGAGAGAAGGCATATAATAACAATTAAGGCTCGTAGGAGGGATAGATGTCGGGACGGAGAATGATACCTTATTGTGGACTTTCGTAGCATGCAGAAGGCCATATAACTATCGCGAATTGCCATTTAAATTGTGCTCGGTTACGGTTTTATTTAGTATACTGGGTGACCGCAGTTGAAGTCCCACTTGCCAAATGCTTGACGAAATGAACGATGGTGCAGAATGGCTGCAGATTTAAACTGAGCATACTCGTCGAAGGGGAAAGCGCAATGTCATACAAAAAACAAAACAAAAAACAAAAAATACTAACGAAAATAGTTTCAAAATTTATCAATAGATGCCCTTCTGAGTGACATCCGTTGCTAATCACAGGTTCTCCTCTTTTAGACTTATTGGTATCTCTCGGTGTTAGAGCGGCATAGCCAGCCTACGCAAATTGGGGCTTCAAAGTATCACTAAAAATGTCTCTCGGCTGTATAGCATGTTGCTATAGGTCTCTCAATGCATGTTAGAGCCTGCTTGTGAAGCTTTTCTACACGAAAAACGACTACGAGGGTGCAGCTGTAAATAAATTTCGATCATGAAAGAAGATGCAAAATGGTTATGGTCCGATGACTGTGAAGCGTGTTATGATTACGGTGAAGTTGGAAGAAACAGAATCGTTTCAAGTGCAGTGCGGCGGAGGGAGGAAATCAATCGCTTCTACATCTGCACAAGATGTGGGTACAGCGTAAGACGGAGTTGCGAGCACTGACGCACAAGACTGCAATATACTTGCAATTGTCCAATCATTAGTACTGCATATGAGCACGGTGCATGAAATTCTAGGCAATAATCTGCATTGTTGTTGTTAGTTATTGTTGAGTCCTTCAGTCCAGAGACTGGTTTCATGCAGCTATTCACCCTAATGTATCCTGAGCGAGCCTCTTCATCTCCTCATAACAACGACAACGCATATTCATTTGAAACTGGTTACTATGTTCATCTCTTGAACTCCCTCAGCGACTTTTCCCACTCACACTTCCCTCCAATGCGAAATTTATGATTCCTTGACATCTAAGAATGTCTCCTACAAATCGATTCCTTGTTTTAATCATGATATGACACAAACTCCTTTTCTTTCCAA
The DNA here is from genome assembly GCA_026315105.1 of Locusta migratoria. Classification (NCBI taxonomy): domain Eukaryota; kingdom Metazoa; phylum Arthropoda; class Insecta; order Orthoptera; family Acrididae; genus Locusta; species Locusta migratoria. The sequence goes on along the minus strand of CM048751.1, from coordinate 223,576,401 downwards.
TTCTGTCTTTCTCTTGGGTGTTTCAATGTGTAATTCATTTATGTGGGTTACGCGTAGTTATTTACTTAGATTACTAATGTAAGCGCTATTTGCCTTCCCGCCCTTTGTTCAAGTTTTGAGTTGTAAGTGATTTATCCAGGTACTGTCTTGATGTGCTTACCTTGTAACGACATTCTTGAGCAGTCTTACCTACTTCTCTTTCATGCTTGTTCCCTTTTACTTATTTGTGAGTTAACCGGATTGGTAAAGGAAATTTTTGTTATCTACTTTAGGTAATCTACTCCTTATTCATATGTTGGAGCTGTTAAAGTGAAGCCAGAAACTCCTTTTCTCCCCAAATCTGTTCGGTACCTCTTCATTAGTTACGATATCTACCCACCTAACTTCAGCACTCTTCTGCATCACCAGATTTCAAAACCCTCTATCCTTTTCCAATCTAAACTATTTATCGTCCAAGTTTCATTCCGGCAGAAGACAAAACTTCACACAGATGACATCAGAACAGCTTCCTTACACTTAAATTAACAGTCCATGTTAGCAAATTTCTCTTTTTCAAAATTGCATTTCTTCCCATTCCCATTCTGCATTTTATACCCTCTGTACTGACTCCATCATATGTTATTTTACTGCCCACAAAAAGCCCTTCAGCATCGCCTGATTTTCTAAGACTGCATTCCATTACCTTTGTTTTACTCATGTTAATGTTTATCTTATACGCTCCTTTCAACACACCTTCCATTCCAACTGTATAAAATTACACATCTACCGGAGTTGCTTCCTGCTGACCTCCCAGCGAGACATGTTCGCTCTACAACCGGTAAGACTTCTATGCAACGTCATTCCAAGCGTTGAACAGCGTGGATGTCTGGTTCGTATCATTCCCAGGCACGTTGGCGCACCGCCAACTCAGGATCACCAGATGTCAAACCCTTTTTGTGTGAGGTTAATTGAAAACTGTTGTGTTCAGTGGTCACATAACGAATTTGGTTGAACTGAAGGCATGAATTACGCAAAGGAAGTATTCACACTGTGACCCCTGACACACAGCGGTCTGTTGTGGACCCTGCTGTTTATCTGTTTCATGTTCTAGCGGAAAATTGTGTACAACATATAGAACATGGCTTCCGCGATTCACACGATAATTAACACGCTTTACATATCGTCGTTTTTCACGGTATTTGGCCAATGGACAGTTGAAAACCGAACCATTACGTGCTTATTCTACAGATTTTGGCCAAATAACAATGAAATACAACTTTTTACATCCGATGGGATACGACTTGTCGTGGTGGATGAATTTCCACTAACACTAACACAAGTTGTGCATGACGAGGACGTCATCTGTCGGCATCAACTTTCCTTACACCGCTTTTAGCGTCATCTAATTATAAAGTGAGGTTCTAATTCTTTTATTTTTTTGTCTGTGCTATTGCATTTCCCCCTTCGTGAAGTTTCTTCAGTTCAAATCTGCAGTCATTGTGCCTCCTGGTACTTTTTGTACTACATTTTTAATGTGGGACTTCAGTTGTGGACACCCTTGTAATATAAATTCAGCTCAACTCGAATCACCTTCTTCCCAATACGAACTTGTGATTTTCGTAAGGTCTGTATTCATCTCTCAGTTACAGCAGACAAACGTAAATTTGGTGGGACTAACGATAGTATCATATATGGAACGAAATGAAGCCACCATCTCACGCATTCTGCCTTAGGAAACCGTAACGCTGTCCATTACACCACCAAAACTACATCAGAAGAATGACAGCTGTAGGTGAACACTAATTTAGTTCATAATATTGCGCGAGCATACTGTGGTGTCGCACAAGTACAAAGTGCGCGCCACCTACTTTCGCCGCGCGCCGCCATGCACGCACGGCGCGGCAATCTTACGACGACAGCCACGAACGCCCTCTGCTGCAACCCCGCTCGTGGCCACCACGGAAAGACACCGGTCACTTGGGACGGAGATAGCAATCAGTTAGGACCTTCGTAATCAGATAGGCACCAGTGAAGACTTTGCTATCGTACAGGCACTAGGCAGGCCTCTAACAACTATGTATCAACATTCTGCAGTACTATGTAAAAGTTAAGTATTGTTACATTCTGTGCAATATATATCTCTTTCTAATTTACTCTAGTGTTTATAGTTTCTGGCTGCTCCCCTCCGTACCTGCACCAGCGGGCTATCTTTATTCCTTTGTCGGTCTTATTCCACTCGGCCACCGACACCTACGACGAGGCTGGGACACAAAAGTGGCGACGAAGTTGGGACACAAAAGTGGCGACGAGGAATGATAGAACCTTGGACCAGTCCGCTTGCAGCAGCCAGACAGCAGCAGTCGGAGCACGCAAAAATTGCTCCCGCCCACCCACCCTTATTATAACAATTTTGGGGAAAGATATTTTGTTACGTGTTTTGTGGACTTTTTTGTTGCAGAGCGTCCTCTTTCATTTTGCATTTGTGTTTTGTTATAAGTTACTTGTATGCGCGGGCGCTTAATCGGTCAGCATGGCCACTACCCCGAACCCAAACTTAATGGAAATTATTCAGTTACAGACGGCGCAAATCACTCAACTACTGCAGGCCGTGTCGCAGTTGACGACACAGGCTGCTCACCAACAACAACAGCCGTCACATCAGCAGCCCACACCTGCCGCTGTACCGCTTCTTACATTTCGCCAGTACAACAAACGTGAGGAAGAAGGGAGCGACTATTTCGCACAGTTTCAAGAACTCGTCGCGGCTCATCAAATTACAGGTCAGAGAGTGAAGAACCTTTTCTTATCGATTGTGGACCGCCAGACCTTCGTACTATTGCAAAAACTTTTCCTTCTCGCATCTCCTCGTGATGTAGACTTTGAACAAATTGTAGATGCACTGAAGGCTCATTATGAGAGAAAAGTTCTTGTAACCGCTGCACGATACCGATTTTTCAGACTTAAAAAATTACCGCAGCAGTCACACCAAGAGTGGATTACGGAACTGAAGGGCTTAACCCGCCAATGTAAATTTACTTGCTCTTGTGGACTTTCTTATAGTGATGTGATGTTAAGAGATGCGATTATGCAGAACATTCAGGACCCCAGAATTAGAGCAGCAATTCTGAAACAGTCTGACCCTTCATTAGACAGTGTACTGCAGCTTATAGAAGCGCATGATACTTTTGACTTAGCAGATGTAGAAATGCAAAGCCACAGTGTTAATTCAGTGCGCCGCAACGGACGCTTTCCTAGCCGTAGTTCTCAGTGTAGCACTAGTGATTCTTACAATAGTACAGGCCGTGCTGAACATACAGTGAACAGTAGCCAGCGTAAAAGTGCGACACAAAGGTCGCCCCGTCGTGTTAGAAACAGTGATTTGAATAACGGGCGCCAACGCTCATTTCAGAAAAATGTACGTAAATCTTGCCCCCAGTGTGTGTCTCGCCACAAGCGTGCTCATTGCCCTAGTCGCAACGCAACCTGTTATCAATGTGGCAAATCAGGACATGTACAGTCTGTGTGTATGCAAATTAAAAACTCAAAGAACGGTACCGTTAGAAACAGTGCTTCGCAGAGTGCGAGAACAGTTCATTCTGTAAATGTTATACGGGCTGTGGAATTGAACAGTGCTTTCCTTGGATCTCAATTGCAAGAAAGTAGTTCTGCGCCTTTGGCAAAACTATATAGTGCACCACAGTGCAACGGAAAAGGGTTCGGGACAAGCAAACTGACTATGAACAGTGCATTCCTGTAGTGAAAATAGTGCCTTCTGCAACTGCTCATTGTAAAAGTGCCCAGTACTGTGTAGATAGTGACAGTAGACTTGGTGTAGCTACTCAAAAGTTTAGTGCAGTAGTTAGTGAATCTGCAGTAGCCTCGCATTGCGCGGACGCCGATCCGGCGGTAGTGCCATCTAATGACAGTGTTGTTAATCCCCTGTGTGCCGAGTCTGCGCCGCTTACTTCACTACGCGGCCCGCGCAAGCGCAGTAAACGAACCGTAGCAGACGTTGCCCACATTCGTGCACCTGTCGTGCGCCGGAAGCACAAACTTTTTGTAAATCTCTCCATAGAAGATAAGACTGTGCAATTTCAGCTTGATACTGGTTCCGCTGTCACATTAATAAATAAAGATACTTATGAACTTCTGGGTTCGCCAAAATTGTCGCCGTCACAGCAAGTGTTAACAGCTTATACAGGTCAAAATATTCCCGTGCTAGGAACGTGTAGCCTGCCCGCCTCTTTTCAAGGTGTAACAAAAACAGTTGCTTTTGTAGTTCTTCAGGCCAAATCGACACAGAACATTTTTGGACTAGATGCTTTTGACTTGTTTGGTTTATCAATTCAAAGAGATGTGCTTCAAATTTCGTCAATAGTGCCTCAGGATAAAATCAATGCATTGTGTGACAAATATAGTGACTTGTTTTCGCCGGAACTAGGTTGTGCAAAAGACTTCGTGGCACATGTAACTTTAAAAGAATCTGCAGTTCCAAAATTTCGTAAAGCTCGACGAGTGCCTATCGCCTTGCGTGATACAGTTGCTGAAGAACTTAAACGTTGGCAAGATAGTGGGGTGATTTCTCCTGTTTCTGCGAGTCAGTGGGCGTCGCCTATAGTAATTATACCCAAGCCGTCAGGAAAACTTCGTCTATGTGCGGACTTCAAATCAACAGTGAACAGTCAAACAATTGTCGACACTTATCCCCTGCCCAGACCTGAGGAACTGATGGACAAATTAGGACAGTCTCGCTTCTTTTCCAAGATTGATTTAGCAGAGGCATACTTACAGATTCCATTTGATGACGAGTCAAAAAAGTTTTTCATTAATACTCACATGGGCCTTTTTCAATTTCAACGCCTACCCTTTGGCAGTTCTTCCGCCCCCGCTATTTTTCAGCGCTTTTTGGAACAGCTGACAGTTTCTGTACCGTGTTGTTCGAACTATTTAGATGATATTGTGGTATCCGGACGTACAGTTGAAGAACATTTCGCAAACCTGGAGTGCCTTTTCAAAGTTTTGACTGCAGCAGGTCTACGTTGTAATAAAGCAAAGTGTTCGTTTTTTCAAACTGAAATAGAGTACCTAGGCCATGTGATTAATGCCCAAGGAATTCATCCCTTACAGTCACATCTTCGAGCAATCAAAGACTTGCCTCCTCCTAAGAATGTGCACGAATTGCAAGCAGTAATGGGAAAGCTGAACTATTATTTCAGGTTTATTCCCAATGCGTCTCAGATTGCAGCTCCACTGCATCACTTACGTAGGAAGAATGCTCCTTTTGTATGGTCTAAAGATTGCCAAGTGGCCTTTGACAAATTAACGATTGCACTAATCAGTGATGCATGTTTGATTCCCTTTGACCCACAGAAGCCTGTAGTGCTAGCAGTTGACGCCTCGTCGTACGGTCTGGGTGCAATATTGTCACATCGTATTGATTCTCACGATCGTCCTATTGCCTTTGCATCCAAGCTACTGACGCCAACGCAACAGAATTACACACAGATAGAAAAGGAGGCCTTAGCAATCATTTACGGCGTCACAAAGTTTCATCATTATCTCTATGGCAGAAAATTCTATTTGTTGACAGACCACAAGCCTCTCACGTCGTTGTTCTCACCCACAAAGCCGATTCCGCCACGTACGGCACAAAAGCTTCAGAGATGGTCCTTGATATTGTCTAATTATCAGTATGAGATTTTGTACCGACCTACCACTAAACATGCTAACGCGGACACACTTTCCCGACTTCCGGTTGGCCAGGATGTATCATTTGATTCTTCAGAAATGGCATGTTGTCAGATAGACTCCAGAGATGTTTCCGCTGTCGCAGACTTTCCTTTGAACTCTCGTTGGGTTGCACAGGAAACAGCTGCGGTTGCAGACCTAAGTGTGGTAGCTCATTTTGTTCGCTCAGGGTGGCCTGCCAGAGCCAAAGACATTGATCGGCCTCTGGTTCGACGTTATTTTGCACAACGTCATGCATTATCTTTAAGTCAGGGTGTACTGTTGTTGCATACCGACAACGACCAAGCAAGAGTGATTGTTCCTCGTTCCCTGCAACGAGAAGTGTTACGCCTCCTGCATCAAGGACATTGGGGCATTGTTAGGACAAAGCAACTGGCCAGACGTCATTGAACCTGGGTTGGTATGGACGCTCAGATAGAGAGCATGACATCACAGTGTACAGTTTGTGCGGAGCATCAGGCGGCTCCTCCACAGCGTTTCTCAGACTGGCCACGCCCCAAGGGACCATGGCAACGTTTACATATTGACTTTGCCGGACCTTTCTGGAATACGCGCTGGTTAATTGTTGTAGATGCTTTCAGCAAGTTACCTTTTGTGATTGCCATGAATTCAACGACAGCTTCTAGTACAATCAGTGCCTTAACATCAGTGTTTTGCATCGAAGGCTTGCCTGAAACTATCGTCAGTGACAATGGACCACAGTTTGTTAGTGCGGACTTTCAACAGTTTTGTCGTGTGAATGGCATTCAGCATATTACCACTGCACCTTTTCACCCTCAGTCCAATGGTGAAGCAGAACGTTTCGTTCGAACATTCAAGTCTCACATGGAGAAGATGAAAGGTCAGCACTCCAGGCAGCAAGCTCTTCAAATTTTCCTGTCTACGTATCGATGCATGCCACGTGACGGCCCGTCTCCTGCCGAGCTGCTACACGGCCGCCGTCACCGCACTCTCCTTCACCTGCTGCAGCCTCCCACGCACCGAGTCGGTTCGTATGGCGCTACGCGTTTTCAGGTTTCCACGCCGGTGCTGTACAGGGTGTTAGCTGGAAACAAGAAGAAACTATGGATGCCGGGCATCATTCAGCGCGTGCTCGGTCGCACTATGTATGTTGTACGTTCTTCCACAGGGTCGGAGCTGCGGCGCCACGCAAACCAATTGCGCTTGCACAGGCCGCGCGATCCTGTCTCCGGTTTCTTGATTCCAGACCCAGTTCACCGCCAGGGAGCACAACCACATCGTTCGTCCCCGGACTAAGAGATCGTCCCGATGGAGATCGACGCGACGCCGCCGCTGTCGCCGCCGCAGATGACAGCGTCACCGAGAGGGACTCCGGGACCGTGCGTGCCGCCGCCGCCTGGGCCACGCACCTCAGAAGAAGATGACCTGCTCCCTCTGGACGGGGGGGTGCGCCCTTCCCCAGGTTTCGGTGGGTTCCCTGGAGGATCGCATGGCGGATGCCGGGGCGCAGACGGCGTCTCGATCCCAGCCTCAGCTACGACGCCCGTCCCACCAGTAACGCCCCCGCCCAGGCCCTCCTCTCAGTGCCGTCGCCGTGGCCCTCAGCCCTACGCCACGACGGCGCGGCGGTTTGGGGGGGAGGGGTGTGGTGTCGCACAAGTACAAAGTGCGCGCCACCTACTTTCGCCGTGCGCCGCCATGCACGCACGGCGCGGCGTTCTCACGACGACAACCACGAGCGCCCTCTGCTGCAACCCCGCTCGTGGCCTCCACGGAAAGACACCGGTCACTTGGGACGGAGATAGCAACCAGTTAGGACCTTCGTAATCAGATAGGCACCAGTGAAGACTTTGCTATCGTACTGGCACTAGGCAGGCCTCTAACAACTATGTATCAACATTCTGCAGTACTATGTAAAAGTTAAGTATTGTTACATTCTGTGCAATATATATGTCTTTCTAATTTACTCTAGTGTTTATAGTTTCTGGCTGCTCCCCTCCGTACCTGCACCAGCGGGCTATCTTTATTCCTGTGTCGGTCTTATTCCACTCGGCCACCGACACCTACGACGAGGCTGGGACACAAAAGCGGCGACGAAGTTGGGACACAAAACATACAATAATTATCTGACTGGACTATTACACCACAAATATGTAATCCTCCTTACCTGTTATCAAAGCAATTGTTAGTTATTTTATTTTGGTTAGTTATTATGGTTATGGTTATTTCAACGTATAGATTTCGGTACTACTTTTAATGACGCTGATTATTGGCACAACCAATGAACCACATAACTAAATAGTGATCGTCACTTAACGGGTCATTCTTCCGGTTTTTTGGCTCAACTTGTGTAGACATGTGCCATTTGGTCTGCGAGAATGCTGGCATTTATCTACATGGGACGGAAATTCCACCAGGCTGAGTCATTACGTACACTGTGCAGCAGTGTTGACAGCTCGTTTCCAACCATGTTCCTACATGACGTGCCAAAACTCCCTACGTTCCATGAAAGTCCCTACGAACCAAACTAATTTCTAGACAGATTTTCTAGACAAAACACACTTATTGGGTAGTAATATTTCTCTTTTATAAACGTTATTGTACAATGAATTGTTACTGTTTTGATTTTTTTTTTAAAGTGAAAGGTACTTTCAACGGCTCCGTAGCACAGTGGTAGCGTGCCAGACTCTAAATCCAAAGGTACTGGGTTCGATCCCCGCCAGGTCCTACGATTTTTATCTATTACTTTCCACTTGTTTCACCTCTGGCAGTGTTGCTGATGTGAAAAATACCGAGTAGCACCGTGGTTCGGAACCCACGTTAAACTGTAGGTCACCCTATAACTGGCTGGGTAAGACAGTTCGAAGGTCGGAGGAAGGCAACAGCATACCACCTCCAAACAGGACCATGCCTTGTAAAGCACTGTAGTGTTCAAACCAATCTTCGGATTGTTGACTGCTTTACCTTTTTTTTACTTTCATTATGCATCGCCCTGAGAAAAGCCCATACGTTTTGCATAAAAGATCAGAAATCTGTCCCTACAGTTTGGAAAAAGGAGTTAAAAGTCCCTACGCGTAGGGACATATCCCTACGGTTGGCAACACTGCTGTGCAGAGTGTTCCAGCTCGAGGCGCAGGCAGGCGCAGGAGGAAGGCAACATCTGGCAGCGTGGGCAGGCAGCGAGCAAATACAGGTTCACTGATTACGATTAACAAAAAGCATTCAGTATAAGCCGAACGTTCCAACAACATGCGCTTGATGATAGACGCTTCTTTTTGTTAACCAAACATACAAACATATTAATTTGGCGTCTGGGGCAGATGGCCCGGTGACTCACCCCCCCCCCTCCCCCTCGCCACACAATAGATCTGGCGCTGGTATCTCTATGTTTTACCTGCATGCAGTAACGGACTAGCTCTTGTGTGTACTATTATTTTGCTGTTTGCAGGTATAAATGGTGCATCACATTTACGTTGTCTCACTATTTAGCATTGCAGCCTTACTACTAGACAAACCGAGCGAAGTGGCGCAGTGGTAACGCACTGGACTCGCATTCGGAAGTTTCAAATCCACCTCCAGCCATTCTAATTTAGGTTTCCGTGATTTCCCTAAATCACTCCAGGCAAATGCCGGGCTGGTTCCTTTGAAAGGGTACGGCCGGTTTCCTTCCACATCCTTACCCAAACATTCCGAGCGTAAGCTCCGTCTCTAATGACCACACTTTCGACGGGACGTTAAACTCCAAGTTTCCTTCCTTCCTCCACTACTAGACCAGTAAAATGGTGCATGTGGCAGTCTATTATACTTTCGGCACTGCATGTGTTTTTCTAGGCCGTTGCCTCTAGGCTAGAAACGATCCACAACACACAATGGCCACAACTGTTTAGTACACTTTTCCAAAATTAGGTTTTGATCTGTCTGATGCTACTTCAATCTAAAACGTGAATGTTTCATCGAAGTCGTATCGATAAAGTTAACCCCATAGAAGAACTATACGAATACTATCTAGGCTATCTCAAAATAACACGTAAATCAAGTTAACAGGCGCAAATAAAGTGCAGCAGCCTACTTTTAGAATTAGAAAAATAAAGAAAATGAAGTGTTTTGAATCAGCAGTCTGATCTCTGCTCTTTTTGGAGATTTAAAAATCAAACAAGATTGAAAATCTACTGGTATTCAGCGATGAGCATTGCTTTGAAGTGTATATGACAATGCACAGAAAGGTAAGCGAATTGTTATATCGTGAGCTGCAGAATATTTTTCCCCTATCCGGTCTTCTTGAAATTTCTAGCATAATAGTAAGCTGTGTCTATTTAGGTTTTTTCAAAGACAGTTCAAATGAAATGTTAGTAAACCTATAGGACCTAAGTACAAAGTACTTATTCTAATATACAACAAGGACAAAACATATACGAATGCCCGACGGAGGACTTGAACCTTCGATGGGAGTGGCCGCACCATCTTCGACGTGGCTTCCCAGAACGCGCGGTCGGCCTGTGCTACTCAAAGACCATTTTTTTGGTTGCTATTTTATTTGTAAGGTTTTTATGAAACATGCTGCAAAGCTTTTTTCTTCTTACGTATTCATTAACTTATGTTTCCAGTATTTAGTGCCTATTTGATTATTTGAAAAGATAAATCATTTTCTCTATCACGCATATTGGGGTAAATAACAAAAGCTGTGCAGCATTTTTTAGTTTCAGTATTTATTGCTTCTGTAACAATGACAAAAACCCATTGTATAACTCGGTGCTTTCGTTATACATCGCTTTTCGCCAGCTCTACAGTGTTAACAAACGCCGGAAGGCATGATAAATACAATATCGTAAGGTAATGGAAATGCGAAATCACATTTACAAGATACCGATATTGAAATATAGACTTTTACATTGAAATGAACGTGGTTAATGAACCCTCTGCCAGGCACTTAAATGTGATTTGTAGAGTAGATGTCATACATAAAAATTATTTCACAAAATTTACTTTACGAAAGTTTTAAAATAAGAATATTAAAAATCACAGAAAAACAATAAAAACAAATCTTAAATATGTTTTGAAACGTTCCAAAAGTAAACTTCTCACGTTGTCGTTATATTTTCTACTTCAGTTCTAAATCTTACTCGTTGAACGTCTGTAAAATCCCTTCATTAGTAGTATTATAAATGCGAAAGAAGTGTAGTGTGTTATGCTTTCACGGTCAATCCGCTGGATCGATTTGATGAAATTGGGAATAGAGGTGGCTTCAGCACTAAAGAAGAAGATAGGTTACGTTACAAACTGTATAATTCAAGATATTTGTTAATTTTAAGTGCATAACTCGAAATATGGATCAGCTGAGCAACGGCGTTTCTCTTATGCATTATGAGACACTTGAAGACTTCATGATAAATTTATCACAAGTATTAAAATTCAGTGGTTGATACGTTGTACGTACTACGATAGGACACAATGAATACTATGCTTATACAAAACGTTAGTTCTTCAAACTGCCGAACAGATTACGATGACATTTGAATACTGCATAATTTACATATTGTATATTGAATAGATAATTCAGTCAGCGATTTACTCACAAGAGTTTCTATTCATATTTCATAATGTGTTTATTTTCATCTCCGTGAAGAACAGTATTTATATCGTCATTTTACGTGTGGTATATATTTAAACCGGAAATTTGAAAACTTCCTTTTAACGTAATGACTCTGTTCATAATTTATAGGTGTTGGTTATTTTTCCGACTTCCTGTATGTGTTCTCCCTCTACTGTCATGTTTTATACTAAACTGAATATCATTATATCTTTCAGTATTTAATTTTATTGCTGTTATACTTATTGCCTGTACCTTTACCTCTGATAGAGGGAATGCGTGTTTTAGCTTTATTTTATTAAGTTCAGTTATTATGGAAACGACATTTCATTTTTATTTTATGCTGCCTGGCTTGCTGGCGAAACTTGGCAGTGAACGTAAGGGACGCCGTCCACGTTACCGTTACTCGGGGGCGAGGTGCGAGCGGTCAGCCTTGAGTCCTGGGCTTTCTTCAAAGGAGGGCTGGGGGCTGGCGACCGGTCTGGTCAGTGGCCGTATTACATAAAGCTCTGTATAGGGAAAGTATGGCCAGCCTGCCGGCGGCAGCCATGTAGGGCCTATTCCGCTGCTGCTTACGCACCGACCGCTGCAACGTTCCCAGCGCTTAACAATACTTATCAGCCGAATTTGACAAAACTATTCGATAAAAAACAATTTTTTCACGTGTTATAGTGTGATATATTCGCTCGCTAATGATCTCAATTTCTATTCATTATTACTTATAATTTCCGTGCTACATCAAATTAAGTAAACTACTGCGCAAAGTTTTGTAGAGTTTGCAGAGGAAAAATCGCATTGCGTAGACTTTGCGTATGGTTGATTTTAGCACATACAATGCTGCGGACAAGATGTAGGTAAGATATCTAAATTTTATTTAAGATTGAGAGCAGAACGATAACTCTTTTTATTCTCGAGATACAGGATGTTACATCCGACGGACAGATGCGGGAACTTCGCTTAGTTGTGTCCGTTCGGACCTGGCTTCTCAAACGGAATACTTTTCGTCCGATTTCAAGAAAACTGTTTGGTTTGTGGCTCCAGATCTAAAGGATTCACCTACAAATTCAGATTGTCCTGTACCGTAGCCAAATATTCGAATAGACCATGAACATGTCGTAATCGGAGCATAGTGTAAATGAAGAAAACAATTGAGATTATGGATAAGTCTTTGATGAGTATTTTCTTGCGTATTGTGTACTTATATCTCACATGAAATACGAAAAATGCGAGGAGATAAAAACTACATGATTACCAGAAACAGAAATTAATGGTGCCTTTACAAAGCCAATTACATTTGCATGTCTAATATGTCAATTCTTTTTTTCCTGTAATGCTACAATCTAACACATCAAAACGAATGAGAAAAACTTGTTTCAGAAAGTGTGTATTAATTTTATATCTAAACAGGACTCTAGTTCACTCACTATTATGTCAAAAATTTCTGTATTTTCGGCAACTACCTGCAGATAATATCAACGACGCGTGAATAATTTAACCTCATGACATTGTGGAGGAATTTTCTTCACAATATTTATTGAACTTAAAAATATACAGGTATCTGCTGCCTGATCCATTCGTCAGTGAATCTTTATTAATTTACATCATGAATTAAAATCATCACAGCACAACAACCGAAGTTCGCTTCTCGACTCCTAGTTTTCTCTGACGACTTTCATCAGCCAGACTGTTCATCTTCCTGTATTTCTGATACCTAATGGAAGTACTATAATGTTTACCTCCCTTCTCCGCTTCTTAAAAACACCTAAAAGTACAACACTGTGGCATTATTCAAACCAAAATATACGAATAATCACAAGGCTTCAGATGGCATCCAAGCAACGTATAGGACTAAGATGGCGGAAAGAACCGTGTGACGAGCTGCAAACGGCGGCACGCGGCACGGAAAAGGATGGCCATACTTTCCCTATACAGAGCTTTAGTATTACATGCCGCGCTCCGCTCATTACCTGCCTCGTGCGCCGGTGGAAGTTTTACAATGGGCGTTTGTGGCTGTCCGCCTGCGACAGGTGTGGCGCCTTCGGTTGAACGAAAAGCAGCGAGCGCTGAGGCGGTGACGCCTTTTGATCTTCACGGGAACTCTGTATCTCCCGTCTGTTAACTTGGCGGAATACCGAGAATCTAGACATTAGTTATATTGCTGGGACCACCAGGCTGGGTGAGAAAGGAAAGCAGAGTGCGCCCCCACACAGTGGGTGGGTCCCACAGAGAGCTGCATACAGCGGTGCCCTGATGGCGGCAGCTGATTATTTTATTGCAGATTTTCTAAGAATCTAGCTGGACTACGTGACAAAGCGTGGGTACTCCGGCAGGTTGAGGGAGGAATGTGCCTTCAGCTGGCGGGAAATCGCGCCATTGGCTGTGGCTGTCCTCGCGGCTAACGTGTTTAATTCATGTTCGAACTTTGTATATGTTGACTGTGACAACTTGTCACGGACTCTTGATTTTTGTTGGGCTGTATTATCTTCGTTCATAAATATAAACATCTAGTTTGGAATTGTTTTACCTCATTAAAACACTCCCACTTATTTTGGTGGGTTATGATTTTATGTGTACAAATAATGGGAAATTGTTAGCTCAGATTGACTTGATTTTTTTTATTAATCCTCATTCACAGATTTTTTTAAATTGTATATCATTTTGAGATCCTAACAACCTGTTTTCTGAAACTTCCTGGCACATTAAAATTGTGTGCCTGAACCGGGACTCGTACCTGGGACCTTTGCCTTTCGCGGGCAAGCGCTGTACCGAGGGTTGTTTTTTCTTCTTCTTCTATGGGTAGTTCTCTTCTATGCGGACCCTGATCCTTTTTGTTCGTTCCTGTTCGATTTGTTGTTGGATCAGCTTTTTTTATTACAGAGGGCGTTGATCCCTCTGGCCGGGCGCGCTGAGCCACGGCGCCCGGCCCGACTGAGCTATCCCGACACGACTCACGATGCCGCCTCACGCCTTTACTTCCGCCAACACCTCGCCTCCTACTTTTCAACAAGTTGTGAGGCGGCATCGTGAGTCGTGTCGGGATAGCTCAGTCGGTAGAGCGCTTGCCCGCGAAAGGCAAATGTCCCAGGTTAAAGTCCCTGTTCCGGCACACAATTATAATCTGCCAGGGAGTTTCATATCAGCGCACACTCCGCTGCAGAGTGAAAGTTTCATTCTGGAAACCTGTTAGGTATGCAGGTATGCAAATTACGGTACAGGGTTAGATGTTTTGCTTTAGTTTATCAGGTGTCATGTTTAATGAACAATGAACAGTCACACGTAACCCGTGACACCACAATATCACATGCAACATACACGTTTCATAAGTTAAGAACAAAGTAGCGACATTATTGTAGTTTCTATGGTCTTCGACAAGTATGCAGACGTATCATTGAAGAAAAATGCGAAAATTCTGAAAAAATAGCATTTACGGCGTTTTTTGCTTTTCACAAACAACCCCCCAATTCAAAATGGAAGCCCATAAAATTCTTTATAGATTCCACTCTTTATGTTTTTCTTTCCTACGAGCCATTCCGGCACAAGGGTTAATTGAAAATTTGCATAATTTGGCTGTCTCCGCTAAAATCCACTTTTTCCATTCAAGAACAAAAATGTTCAAATGTTTGTAGAGCTTATGGGACTTAACTACGGGGTTATCAGTCCCTAAACTTACAAACTACTTATGAACTAGCTAATACTAAGGACGGCACAAATATCCATGCCCGAGGGGGGATTCGAACCCCCGACCGTAGTGGCTGTGCAGACTGTGACTGACGCGCCGCTGAACGTTCGGCCATCGCGGCCGGACAAGAATAATTCATTATTGAAATTTGACATTCACTGAATTCTTTTCATTTTATTTGTTATTTGTTCTCTCTCGACTTCATTATGTCGTTTTATAACTGACCCATCTGGTTTAAATACAATTTTCCAGCTCCTTCATACTCGAGTCAAGAACAGTATGACAGCCTGACCCCTGAGTTACCAGTCTCGAGTTCCTCTCTATTGTTCACGACGGTTCCCACCCTCTATGTGCAAAACTCTCTCACACACACACACACACACATACAAAACTCAAACTGAGACAGACACCGGCTATCTGCTCAGGTTGTACTACCTGTGCGCAACGAGAAGAAAGACCACTGTCCTAACGTCACTAAGTACAGGTGATGTGGGAGATCAAACGATCAACTGCCACTTGTCCAACGAGATGGGAATGAAAAGTATACAGTGGATTGTTCCTGGTGATTTCGAAACAATACAATTCAAACGAAGCGAAAGACTGCGGCCTCTTGCAATCATGAACTTTCAGATACAAGACACGCCTGTAGTCATCAATGCAACTACACTTAAGGCGAATGACCATCGTGAAACATTCAGATGAAGAGCTGCGAGAATTTTTGTGTTAGGAACTTAGGCCCTATCCTCTCACTCTTTCCGATGAGCATGGGCTGAGGAAACGAACAAAATCGAACTTGAACATGACTTTTTAACCGACTAAATAGGAAGACGAATGGTATAAAACATATAATCGACGCAGGGGTTTTCTTGCATATGGTCAAATGACACCATGCCCAAACATATGAAAAAATTTGCGGCATTACGTATCTTAAGTGAAGTCAAACTGTAAATCAAATGTAGTTGTCATTTTCGATAGTTACCCTGACGAAGTTTGTGAACGCACCGAGGGCATAGAAGGATTAAGAAGAACGCATAGAGAGCAGTGTGCTACAATATCATTTACAGAAACGATGATGCCTACTGTTTCTCAGGAGAGTTTCCTAGCAGGTTATAAAAAGAAGGGACGGTTCACACGTATGTTAGTGGAACATTTTCTTGTTGCAATAATTGATTCACGGCAAGCTGTGGAGGTTGCTGATACACTAATTATCACAACAGCCCTTAACTTAGACCCGGTAAATGAATAAGTGACCATGTTGAGAGAAGATATAGACCTTTTGGTGATTATAATGGGTCTGTGTAGCCCTGACATAACGTCAAACCTCCAGAAATCAGTACTGATGTAGAAGATGAAGAGATAGAAGAATAAGACAAAAAAAAAAAAAAAAATGTTCAAATGTTTGTGGAGTCTATGGGACTTAACTACGGGGTCATCAGTCCCTAAACTTACAAACTACTTACAACTGAGGACGGCACGAATATCCATGCCCGAGGGGGGATTCGAACCTCCGACCGTAGTGGCCGTGCGGACCGTGACTGGAGCGCCTCAATCCCCTCGGCCACCGCGGCCGGCAAGAAGAAGACCAAGAACAGGCTGAAGTAACACACGTGCACCATGTTGAAAATATGTCAAATCTCACAATCTGTTTCGTAACCATTCTCCTTCAGATATGTTAACTGGTCAGTGATCTCTCGCCCACCTCCTTCATTTTCCAAATGAAGTAGCCCCAACACTGGCGACAGAACAACCTGCATTTATGCCGGTACCTTCGAAGAACCGCAGGCCGAACCCTCTTGGGAACGTCAGCGGCATCTATAATTGATGAACATAATAATGTGTTCAGTGTAATACAATGTAATAACACGTATAAAATTTTCATTTTTTTTTTCTTTTCGGAATTTCAACTGTCTGTGACAACTTGTACAATTTCTGATTTTATTAATAAATTGAATATCATGTAATTTCTTTCCTAATTTCATATAACTTTACATATACGATCGAAAGAAGGTGTGCATAGAGGTCTGGCAGAAACTGTAGATACCAGTATACATTCTATACGACTTAGAACTTGTAGGAATTCACTAAATGTCAGCTTTTATAATGAATTAAACTTCTTGAATGGAAAAAGTGGATTTTAGCGGAGACAGCCAAAATACGCCAATTTTCAATTGGCGCTTGAGTCGGAACTGCTCGTCGGACAGGAGAACGGAAATAGTGAAATCTGCAGGGACATTTATGGATTTAAATTTTGTACTGGGAGGCTATTTGTGAAAAGTTGATAGTTTCCGAGTTATAAGCAAAAATCCGCCGAAAATGTTTTTTCAATGTTGCGTCAAGAAATTTCGTTGGGAAATGCATATTCTGACTCAGAATCACAAAAAAAAAAAAAAAAAAAAAAAAAAAAAAAAAAAAAAAAAAAAAAAAAAAAATCGAGTAA
Source organism: Locusta migratoria (assembly GCA_026315105.1). Lineage (NCBI taxonomy): Eukaryota > Metazoa > Arthropoda > Insecta > Orthoptera > Acrididae > Locusta > Locusta migratoria. The sequence continues at coordinate 223,559,010 of CM048751.1, read as the reverse complement.
CCTTCTTATTTGGATGTAATGAGTAATCCGTTTGTTTGGTTGTATCGAGTAAGCCGTTTACTTAACTATATCGACGAGTACGATATTTAGGAAAAGCTGAGCCACAGAATTTTTACAAGGGCGATCACACGTTTTGTATTCCTCGAGTTCGGAAGACAAATCCAGAGATAATAAATTCTGGACATTGAGTAAATTTAAAATTGATATACGCTGAAGTAACAGTTTATTTAATGTGAGAGGTGGCACATTATGTTGAAATTTGATCTAATGCAGTTACCGCGCGCCAGTAGCCGAACGGTCTGGAGCGCCAAGTTACAGATTGCACGGCCACCCGCGTCGAAGGTTCGAATCCTCCCGCGTGCTTGGGTCTTTGTGTTGTCTTTAGTATAATTTATTTTTTGAGTAGTTTTTATGTTTAGGGACTGATGAGCCCACAGGTAAGTCCCATAAGCTTCACAAACATTTGAGCATTTTTTCTAAAGCAGCTAGTAATATGCAAATAACATTAAAAATAGATTAATCTGGTGTTCAGAGGCCGCAATAATTAAGAACAACAGAATGTAATCTATTACGCAGGAAGGGTAATTTTGCTGTGTTTAAAGTTTGGAAAGAAGCCCCCTTCAGCGTTCGATTAGTGGGTTAGAGATCAGCAGATTTCTGGAGGAACCGCAAATGCGTAAGGCTCGTATCGGTGTGTCAGGTCCAAGCTTCAGAACTCCGCTCAGGTTGCACTTAGTTACGAACTCTTAAAACAAGTATTACGTCCACTTGCCACCCTTTTACCTTTCGCTCAAATTCATATTAACTTAGTTTATTCGGCTAATTAGTCTTGTCTCTAATTAGAAAGGAAGCCCCCAACGCCCGCGCTGCTGCAGAAGAAACGTGAACTCTGCCCGAGAAACTTTCCGGAGAGAAACTTCTCGGATTCGGATAGGCAAGACCAACACACACTCCGCAGGCTTATCTTCCGTGGCCGATTCTTTCGCTATTCTCTCTCCCCCGCCTTGTTCTTTCCCGTAGCTCTCCGTCCTCTTGTTTCTTTGCCGGTTGAAGTCTATTCTGGCGACTCTTCATTTAACTTCGGTGCTCCTTGTTTATCATCTCCGTTCCGTACCTTGGCCACCGGTTCCTCAAATCACCCAACTCTCTCCTCCACGTCTCCTTCTCTGACCCAGTCCACCTCGCGCAGGTGAGTGAGATTGGGGTTGGGGGGAGGGGGGAAGGGGAGAGGGACGCGGGAAGGAAACGGAATGGGTGAGATGTGCTCCGAATTCTTTGGCGAGCACGTCCGGCGACATTTCTGCAACACCGACCGCCGAGAGCCACGTCGTCGCCAGGCGCGGTGGCGAAAGTTGTGACGTCAGCGGAACAAGTGGCGTCACGACGCGACGGCCAGTTACCACCACAGTGACTGAACTACATCGAAGAGAACGACCTGTTGACCCATAGTCAACACGGATTCACAAAGTATCGTTCTTATGAAACACAGCTAGCGCTTAAGTCACATGTTGTGATGAGTGATATCGACAAGGGATGTGACGTAGATTCCGTATTTCTAGACTTCCGGAAGGCTTCCGACACTGTACCTCACAAGCGTCTTCGAATGAAACTGCGTACTTATGATATATCGCCTCAAATGTGCGATTGGATTCGTGATTACCTGTCAGTAATGACACAGTACGCTGTAACTGACGAAAAGTCATCGAGTAGAACTGAAGTGATATCTGGCGTTCCCCGGGGAAGTTTTATAGGGTCCCTAATGTCCCTTATTTTTATAAACGGCTTAGGAGATAATCTGTGTAGCTCCGTAAGACTGTTCCCGGATGATGATGTCACTTACCGGTTAATAAATTCAAATGTAACAGCAAAATAATTTAGATAAGATATCAACATGGTGCAAAAACGGCAATGTTCAAATGTTCAAACGTTTGTAAATCTTATGGGACTTAACTACGGGGTCATCAGTCCCTAAACTTACAAACTACTTATGAACTACTTACGAACTAGGACGGCACAAATATCCATGCCCGAAGGGGGATTCGAACCCGCGACCGTAGTGGCCGTGCAGACCGTGACTGAAGCGCCTCAGTCTCCTCGGCCACCGCGGCCGGCAAAAACGGCAATGGACCCTTGAAAATGAGAAGTGTGAACTTTTCCATATGACCACTAAAAGAAGCCCGTTAGACTTCATGTACACGATAAGTGAGTCAGAACTACAGGCCGTAAATTCAACAAAACACCCAGGAGGAACAATTACAAACAACTTAAATCGGAAAGAACACACAGAAAATATTGTACGGAAAACTACGTTTCGTTGGCAGAACACTTAGAAGATACAACAGCTCTACTAAAGAAAAGAAAATGCCTAGACAACACTTGTGCGTCCTACGTTGGAGCATTGTTGCGTTGTGGGATCCCCCATCAAGTAGGATTGACTGACGATTTAGAGAAAGTACAGCGAAGGGCAGATCGTTTTGTATAATCGCGATATAGGGGAGAGAGAGTCACGGAAATGATGCAAGAGGTAGGGTGGAAATCATTGAAAGAAAAGTGTTACTCGTTGCGACGAGATCTATTTGCGAAATTTCTTTCACCAACTGTCTCTTCCGAATGAGGATTTTGTTAACACCCATCTACGTAGGAAGACATGATCAGCAAAATAAAAAAGAGAAGTCATGTCGAAAATGGGAAGATTTAGGTGTTCCTTTTTCCGATTAAAAACTGCCGCCTGTACTTTTAATGGAATGTAATTCAAGTACATACCCATTGTGACATCACTATGGCCACTGGGATACGTACGCTTCAGATTTAGAAAATTATGCCTGTTTCGGAATCGAAGGAACTAAGGGGGTTTTAGTAATATCCAGTGTCAGCGCCTGCTGCTATTGCTGAAGAGGTACGCGGTTTATGTTTCTCTTCTCCTCCCCGCGCCCTTTCTACGCTCTGTTGTGACGAAAAATCTTTAAGTGGAGATGTGAACATTCATGACATAACTAGGGTCGTGAGGTTTCGATCTTATTCTCAAATTGTTTATTATACTGTAACATTGCATTTAGTCGTTTGTTAATTCATTTAAGTACAATGGTAACCACTAAGGTACTTGAATAATTATCAGTAACTGATAAATTACAGAGCGAGGTGGCGCAGTGATAAGACAATGAAATCGGTAGGATGGTAGTTAAAATCCACCTCCGGCCGTCCCGATTTAGGTTTTCCGTGATTTCTCTAAATCATTCTAGGCAAATGCCGGGATGGTCTCTTTCAAAGGGCACGGCCGATTACCTCTCACATTATTGTTCAAATATCCGAGCTTGAACTTCATCTCTAATGATCACACTGTCAACGGAACGTTAAAACCTAAGCTTCCTTCCTCCCTTCCTTCCTGATAAATCAATAACATGTGTGAAGTGTAATTTCGTAGGCTTCCTCGGCCAGAGTCAGATGACATAAAAGTTTTCTGTGTGTTGGACCGTGTCATAAAATAAGAAAGAGACGTTTCGACCAACGTTACAGTGGCCTTCTTCTATGTATACTCGGAGGAAGGCCACTGTAACGTTGGCCGAAACGTCGATTATTAAAATAATAGCCTTCTTATATCATGACGCTATACATCACCCAGAATACCTTTATATCATGTGTAAAATGGTTTCAAATGTCCGTGTACATACTATTTTCTCAAATTTAATAAGAAATCATAGTCAGATGTTAACAGACTTAGTTATATTACTCAAAGCAATCAGTCATGTCAAAATTCTAGAGCAAAAACACGTTTCAACACTGAACATTTTCATCATCACTGGAAGAAGATTCTGAATTGATACATTTGCTCCAGATTGTCATAAGATTTAAATACATAAATTGCTTACACTTGTAACAGAACGACTTCTCCGGTGTTGTTGAAAAGGAGAATTTCGTATCTTCACCAGTATTGTCATCAAACTGATCACTTGCAGTTGCATGATCGCTACCCTCTCACTGTTTTTCTTCTTCGCTGCCATCCAGATCCTTAAACTCTGGAATCTCATAGCATTCATCTTCATTATAAACTTCCTCCAACAGCTTTCTTAGACGATTTTTGCTCCTCCTCAAATGACATCGTTATGTGCACTGCCGCGGTGGAGCGGCCGAGCACATTGAGACGCTATGTAACGATGCGCGATGCCGTTTCCTGTCGGGGGTTCGAATCCTCCCTCCGTCATGGATGTTGGTGCTCTCTTTAGTATAAGTTAGTTCATAAACAGTTTTTAAGTTTAGGGACTGACGACCCCGCAGTTAAGTCCCATAAGATTTACAAACATTTCAACTTTCTTTTTCTATTTTTTTTTCTTTTTGATGTGGAATGCTCAACACAGAAAGTTGCAGTACTAGGTAAGGGAGCGTGGGGTTCGTCAGCATCCCAGCGTTCAAAATTAGTTGTGTAGAATGTTACGTACTTTCAAATACAGGAACAATGCTTTTGCAGAAATGAGTATCCATCCGAACGTAGGTAACAAGTCGCTCTACAGTGTAACCAACCTGTTTCACTAAATACCAGTAAATTTTTACAACTGGGACGCTGTGAAAACCCCACGTCTTCAGTTAAAGGATAATCAAGCATTACATTCGTCCGTTAGCAGGTGTTTTCCAAGACAAGCTGTTCCGCACTCTGTGAACAGCCACATGGGACTGCGAGGCACTTGGCATAAGACCGCTAAGCAGCTGGCACAGCGAGAATTTTTGCCCGTCTGCTGTGCGTTATATGAGCGCCAAGCTACTATACATGGCGTCATGTAAGAAGGCGTTTCCGCGCATAGAGGCGGAGCGATAGAGGAAGCGAAGACGGGAGTCTTGTGGCGTAAAGTCAGCGCCACACGCCAGACGTAAGAGAACGATCGTGGAGAAGGCAGCGATCGACCTAAAGCCAATAACAAGCAGGCGCGGCGCATCCTGGAGGGAGTAACCGAAGATGTGCGCCCTCCAGAAGCAGCTAAATCTAGGCCGACATACGTCTGGATTCCCCGTCAGTTACTACTGAGAACTCGGTCAGTTACTATTCAGAACTGAGGCACTGGGGAGGTACGAAGACAGACATAGGGCAGCACTAGGTCAGAACGTGGCAACGAACTTAGCAGTAACTAGGTCACAGCGCAGCTAGCATCATACGGACTACGCCGCGAGAAGCACGAAGAGAGAAGACACAGACACATGTTCTAAAGTTGAATAGTACAATTTTCAGTCAATAAAACTAATCTGAATAGTTGTTACAGTTGACTTCAAATCCTGCACCAGTACCTGCATGATAACTAGACCACGACGAATACTCACCATAAGGCGGCGAGGTCACAACAGGGAGGAACAAAGGCCAAGCGCCAACAGTGGAGCCCGCGGAAGAAACATTGCGTAATTGGCATCCAGCCACGCGCCTACAGAATGAACATTATTGGCTGTCAGTGCTATAATGGAGGGGAATGCGCAGAACGGCGGAAAACTGGGCTGCCTTCGTAGGTGCTGTGACATGGTACCTCAGTGAAATGGAAAATAAAACGGTCTTAGGGCTTTTATTGGCCGGGACCTCCCCATCGGAATGTTGTCGCCCACTACAAGTCTTTCGATTCACGCCACTTCAGCAACTTGCGTGCCGACGACGATTTATGTGACGATGGAGGCAAAAAAAGTGCAGTCCATTTCCCAACATTTATATCCCCTACAGAATTTTACAAAGCGTGCCGGTGACTGTCAAGAATTATTTTCTCTTGCCATGTTATCAGTGGAGCACGAAGTGGTTTCAAAATTGAGATTTGAAGACATTATTGATATCGCTCGTCAAAATGCTGGGATAATATGTTTTATGTTCAAATGTTTGTAATTCTATGGGACAAAACTACTAAGCTCATCAGTCCCTAGACTTAAAAACTACTTAAACTAAGTTAAACTAACCTAAGGACAACACACACATCCATGCCCGAGGGAGGATCGAACCTCCAACGCGGGAGGCCGTGCGATCCGTAATGTGGTGCTCCAGACCGCTCGGCTTACCCCGCGCGACCTATGTTTTATGTTTATAAGCTACAATTAACGTCATCTAATATATAAAAATGAATGTTTGTCTGTTCGTATTTCATACGTGGCCATACCGTTCAACCGATTGTGCTGAAACTTTGTCAACATATTGTTTGCACTTTCGCAATGGTCATAGGCATCATTAAATGACCATATGCCATATAGTTCAGGAGATGTGACACAATAAGCAATGAAAAGCGAGGAAAAGTGTTGCATCATACGACGTCTGCTTCTGAACCACTGTACTGATATCAACCAAATTTGGTACTCATATACCTTCCATGAGGTAACAATTGACGTAGAGGTAACAGCTGCTTACGACATATAGTTCCGAAGATATGACGTCATAAACAATTATATGGTTGAAAACCTGTAATTACGCGACATGCGAATAAGGACACTTTATTCATCCTAAAATCTTCATGACAGTTTGGACACTTGTCCTTCAAAAGAAGAGGAAGGTCACTGTCACATAAAATTTTGAATGGTGCATGACGGAGAATAGCCGCTGTGGAGTAGCCGAGCGATCTAAAGCGCCTCGCTGCAGAGCGCGCCTCTGCTCGCCGTCGGAGGTTGGAGTCCTCCCTGGGGCATAGGTGTGTGTGTTTTCCTTTCGTTAGTTTACCTTAGTTTAAGTAGTTTGTAAGCTACGGTCTGATGACCACGCAGTTTCGTCCGATAGATTTACAAACATTTGAACATTTTGAACTGATGATACTTTACATATGAACTTCCTCAAATCCTTCAATTGTATTTCGATCCTGATGAAATTTTTAAATACGATTGAACAATTCAGTCTATCAGTGCAGTATTAAAATATTCAGATCACCCCCAATTATTTCAATTAATTAACATGACAAAACAGTTAATTTTCAGATTTCGGCGAAGTTACGAACGAAACAAAATTTCTGAAAATTCTAGCAGCTCTCTCTGGAAGTTACGTTACATTTTTCAGGGTGATAATCATCAAACATTTAAAACGTACATTTTTTCGCACCCTGTGAATTTTATGTAAGCAAATTAAATTAAGAATTTTTTTAAATAATAATGGAGAGCATAATTCATTCAGATTTAAAAAAAACGGTTTTTTGGCTGTCAGATTGATGCATACCAAGCGTACTGAATCAGTAGGGTGAAAACCACCAGCAGAAGGAATTTGTTGCTAACAATGTATGTTTTAATGCGAATCTGAAAATTAATACTTCAATCTAATATGTAAAAATTAATTCCTGTTTGTTTGTCTCTTTGTTCGTATTTTATGCACGGACATTCCGTACATCCGATTGTGATGAAACGTCAACTCACTGCTTGCACTCGTGCGAAGATTATAAGCATACTAAAATTAATTTCGTATGCTACATGGTGGAGGGTGCCTTACAATTAGTTAAATTGTTTCTTACGCCTTCACGCTGAAATGGCTGGACGGATACGAATGACATTTGAAAGGGAGGTATCCTATAACCTGATTAATATATGGGCTACCTTACAGCGGAGGGTACCTTACAGTGGGTTAACACGTTTGTTGCTCTTCACGCTGAAACGGCAGGACGGAAATGAATGAAATGTGGAATGAAGATAGCTTATACCCGAAATTAATACGTGAGCTACCTTTCGTAAGCCTCCGTTAGTGCATGGCAGAGGGTACGTTGCAACAAGCATTCAAATTGTTTAACTAGGCACCATGAAAAAATCAGCACATAAATGTGTGTTTCATTAAAGAAAATTTTTATAATCTGCTGGCCAGTGAAAGCATGGCGGAGGGTACCTGGCGACGTCGACACTCTTTGATCAGTCACTATGAAACTTGGCGCATATATGTATGTTTCCATATATATGATAGAGAGGCGTAGATGGAGGAGGAGACGGACAGAAATGGGACGGAGGAGACGGAGAGCGAGAGAGTAAATGGACAAAGGGAGAGGAGAGGAGAATGAGAGTGGGGAGTTGGTGACAGACAGGTAAGAGGAGGTGAACAGAGGGAGGGTAGCAGTAAGTGGACTGAGGAAGGGACATGAGGAGACGGAAACGGACAGGTGAACAGAGACCAGGGAAACAACACTTAATTGCGTAATTAATATATCTCCCTCTGCGATTTTTACCCCACACACTTCCCTCCAACGCTAAATTCACAATTCCTTGATGTCTAAGAGTGTGTCTTACCAATAGATCCCTTCTTTTAATCTCGGTATGCCAGAAATTCCTTTTCTTCCCAATTCTGTTCAGTACCTCCTCATTACTTACGAGTGCCACACACCTCATCTTCAGCATTCTTCTGTAGCACCACATTTCAAAAGCCTCTGTCCCCTTACTGTCTGCGATGTTTATCGTCAATGTCACACTCCCATAGAAGGCAACACTCCACACAAATGCCTTCAGAAATGACTTCCTTAGGCTTAAATCAATATTCGATGTTAATAAATTTCTGTGTTTCAAGAACGCTTTTCTACCCATTGCTATTCTGCACTTTAGTTCCTCTGTACTGCGACTATCATATGTTATTTCACTGCCCAAGTAACAAAACTCATTTACCTCCTTTATTGGTTCGTTACCTAATTTAAGTCCTTCAGCATCGCAGGATTTTCTAAGTCTGCATTCAGTTCCTTGTCTTGCTCTTGTTAATGTTCGTTTTATATGCTCCTTTCAACACACTGTCCATTCCGTTCAATTGCTCATCCAGGTCATTTACTGTCTCTGACAGAATTACAATATCATCAGCAAAATGCAAGGTTTTTATTTCTTCATTCTGAACTTTAATTCCTTCTCCAAATTTCTCCTTGTTTTCCTTTATAGCTTGCTGAAAGTAAAAATTGAATAACATGGGGAAAGGCTACAACCCTGTCTTACACCTTTCCCAACCTCTAAATCCCTTAATGCCCTGGGCGCTGAAAGTTAACCGAGTTGGTGGCAACCATAAAGACGACTTACAAATAATTATTCATTTCTGTATGAAGTATATTCTGCGGCCCCTGCTTCCATGCAAGAAAGGACTTGATAAAAGTTAGTACATAAATGACGTGTTAGCTTAACTCTCCCGCAGGGGATATGTACTTAGAGTTTAATGAGGAAGCAGCGATTTCGATTCTGGTAAGCAACAATACGTTTTTAGCGATATTTTCTTGCTTTTCATTAGTTCAAGAGTTTGATTATTGACACGTCGTGCTACACATTATGTTTCAAATTGGCTACAGAACCTTAAGTCAATACTTGTCCTAGTGGCACCTTCCCCTTGGCTGTATTCACTATCTTTTAATTGGTTATGGTATATCACATGAAAAGGGGGAGGGCTATTGACTCGTTGTGGACAATCAGTTACCTATTTTAGTTAGTTTCTACTATTTCAGTAGAAAAATTATCGACATTATTCTGATTTTCTGTGGTACAGATTTCCTACAAGTATATATAGATTGTACGTTCGGTATTTTTCAGTCTAGGAAAATGTAAGATCGACAGGAATAAAAAGCATTATATGGGAGCGGAAAGTAATAAGAATTCGCTAATTTAAGCGATGGATATCCGACAGAAAAATACTTATTAAAAATGTCACATTACGATATTTTCACTGCTGCAGCCTCATTAATGAAAAAAGTTTTGATGACACATCATCAATATTCATTAACTGTCAATACTCGATGTTACCTCAACTTCGTAAAATAAGATCATTAACATACAGCAGACATGGACAGCGCTTCACGAGACACATTTGTTCGCAAATATATGACATCTGTATAAATATGACTGGCATTTGTCTTATTCAGCTACAGAGTATTCAGATGGTAAATCTCGGTCTCACACGTCGAACTGATGCCTTAACAGGCTCCATTTATGTTTGGTTCGGTATCTAAGTGCACGTCCCGCGTCTATCTAATAACAACATGGCGGACAGCGGCCGATTGGCAACTCTCGTCTATCTATATATACAGAGTAGATAGATAGATAGAGAGAGAGAGAGAGAGAGAGAGAGAGCAGATGATATCTATTACAACCTTTGCAGTTGACAATAACTATATCAACCTTCGGATCTCTAACGATTAACAGTATAAAAAAAAATAATAAAAATGTAGGCTCTGTATTATATGTTCTTAATGCAAAGACGACGACAGCTCAACAAAAGGCTTTTTGTGATTTCGAGTACCATTATGCCAGAAGTGAATCGATGGCAGATCTTAAGCGTCAATTTCGAACCAAGTATGGTGTTCCACATACTGATATGGAGTGCAACAAACGATATTGTCAACAATTCACTGGAAAAGGGTGTTACTGAAAAGGGAGAAGTTTCGAACGGCAATGCAGGTGCGAACAGTAGTTTCACGCCATTCGAGAGGCATTCAGTTCACGAAAATAGAGCCACTGAGGTATCACAAAACGACAAATTCCACAGTTCACCATTTGTAGAGTCTTAAGGAGAAGGTAATTAAAGTTTATCATCTGCAATTAGTTAAGTCTTTTCCGAAATTGATAAAGCAAAAAGGCTCGACTTCTGCCAGACTGCACTTCAGCAAATGACTAGAGCTGATGTCTCGGGTAGTATTCAGAGATGAAGCTACACTTAACATAAACGTGTGTAGTTCTTTTTTTTTTTTTTTTTTTTTTTTTTTTTTTTTTTTTTTTTTTTTTTTTTTTTCATTTTAGCCTCTCACTGGCCCTTTGGTAGGAGGGCTTCTCAGGGGTGACTAAGTGAGCTGACGAAGAGCAGGAGGCTCTTCGACTAGAATCTTAGGGTTCCTGCAGCAATTTCCTGCTGCAATCCTCATTACCACATTGAGAAGCCTCAGAAGGGGTGTCCCGAGGGACTCCCTCCGAGTGACAGGAGCCGAGGAAGGCTGTTGTATCTTCGGCTGGGGGGGGGGGGGTCCCAGTTGGCAAGGGGCCAGTAGTAGTCTATCGGACCTGGGAGCCCATTGCGTAAATTGCAAAATGTATGATGCATGAGCAGTAGATGATGATGGCGAGGCAGCTGTAGCATGGGAGGCAGCTATGCCCACAGGGTGAAGCTTCAGAAATTTGCGCTTTGCCTCTGAGTAGTTCACTCAGTCCCGGATCTTGCACTCCATAATTTTCTGTTTTTGCTGCCGATCTGTGCACGTAGGTGAGAAAGGAGAGCGATTCATGCTGCAGATGACACATACTGAAGGAGAGGTCCAAGAGAAGTTCGGATGAACCACACGTCTGCACACCCAACATGTAGGGTTGGCATCAAATCGGGAGGACATATGGCCAAACCTCCAGCACTTGAAGCATCACATAGGGGGAGAAACGTAGGGCTAAATTTATGTTGCACCGATAGATCAACTTGAATTTCTCAATGAATCGCCCTCGAAAACCAAGATGAAGACACCGGTAGCGACAATTTTGTCCTTTTATTCTTTTTATAAGTACTGTATGTCTAAAATATGTGTTGCATATACAATTAGTAGCAAATAATTAAAAGATTAAAATTTGGTGCATGATGGGTGGATTTTCCATAAACTTTACCATATATGTGCTTCTACCTCATGAACGTACTGTGATAAAATTTAGAAGTTACATTCAACTATAAGTGTGTATACTGTCTGTAAAATTCCTTGTGGCTACAACTTGTAGTGTATAAATTATAAATTGTAACGTCATACCAAATACTATAGTTGTAGTCCATGAACAGTGGAAAAGTAGTAAACGAGAACCTTTCTTCCTTTCATTATTTTGTTATGGTTGTGAAAGAGAAATAGTTCAGTAAAGGTTTGAAATTATTTTTGAAGCTTGTTGCAAGTTGGTTAGTACTATCTTTCTCATACACTGTCTCCATAAAGTATCGTCGCATTAAATGGCAGTTTTTTGCTACTCCTATTCTTTATGACGTTATATCTCCTGAATCATGGATCGTATGTAGTCCTTACCATTACAGATTTGGTACTTTGGGGTAAGGAAGATGTGTACCAAATTTGGTTGAAATCGGTCCAGTCGTTTAGGAGTAAATGCGCAACTTGTCACATAATACAGCAGTTTTCATCGCATTTCATTGTTTGTGACATATCTCGTGTACTATGTGTTATACGTGATCCTTACACTTACGGCGATCGTCTTCATGGATTGAAGCTTACGTGTGTAAAATTTTATGAAATTGGAAGAATACTGCAATTTTGCATGCAATATGTACACACAAACATACGGACAGGCTTCTTTTTATATAATGATCATCTGCATTTATAAGACCAAAAAGTTAGTTTCGCAATTTGAGACATTTTGTTTACATATTACTATTTACAATACTTTTCTGCCTTTATTAGCTCTGTCATTAATTGTGATGGGCCCAGATTTTATATAATCATTGCGATTTTCTCAGTGAAAACATCGCGTAATTTTTTACGAAAACATTTCGTTATTTGGTATAGTCATATTATTATTCGTGCAAGTATTTGTCAATAGTCATCAGCTATTGCGTAGGAAATGCTTCCATTCACTTGTATCAAAATAAATTTCTCGTCTCAATATCAATTAAAAAGTTATGTAGTAACCCCACATCAAATGTTAATAATCAAGTAAAGAGACGCCTTTTTTCGATAATTACAACTACTATCATTCCTTCTCGGCATGGATGAATCATACTTTTTCGTGTGACATACTTATTTTCATGTCAAAAGCTGTTAATTGTGTCATTTTGGAAAATGTATGCTATTTGGTTTTGAATATTGATTGTATAATGACTGTGGTCATTAATGTAAAGTAATGTTTCGCATCTGATGAATGCAAATTGCCGGGGAATGTTTGCCTTTTGGATTTTAAACAATACCGCTATGGAAAAACAGCAGAATTAATCTCTTTTGTCGGCTAATTTCAGTTTCCTTTTTTTATTACCTTAAAACCTATTTTTTGCATCCATTCGATACAAGTATATTATATGGGCGAGTTAGTCAATTAATGTTTACCATGTCAAGCGAAATATCTGTAAAAAAAGAGCAGAATAAGGGTTTTTTATTCCCATTTTTTAACTAAGTTCAGTTCCCTCTTTTTTTTCCATAAAAAATCCCTTTTCTGCATACATTCTATACCAGTATGTTATTTTGGTGAGCGGTGTACTGAATTTTCTATGAAGAAAGAACCGACAGAATCTTACAATAATTGGCTGAATTCAATTTCCCTTCTTTTACAAGGTAACATCGGTTTTTATATATACATGCTATACTGGTATCCTATTAGGGCGAGTGACCGACTTGAATTTGGTGATATTTCACCCCAAAACACCAGATTTTGATGTAAAATATTCTGATAATTTGTTTGTTGTCCATGCTGGCATCTGCAGGACTAGTGCTGCCACCTGATTTATGCTTGGTTAACTGTCATCACAATTGTCAATTTAAATTAAATTCGATATAGATCAGATCACTTCCTACATTTAGTTTATGGGTATTAATTGCACAGTAACATTACAACATCTGTTAGATGACATATATTGCTGTCACCAATATTTAATAAGTAGGTTTACACATAGTACAGGGCAATAACGTGTTTCACGATTTGTGGTTTTGTGGGTAGGTTAAAAAAAATTGAAATGAACTATATATTACTATTGCCGTATTCACACTTTATAGATAACAGTGGATTTTTAGTTACTTACACACATTTTATTTTTCTCTCACGCACAATTCTGAATGGACTGTTAGGCACCTATCATTTAATGTGCATTCATTTGCCCAACTCTCAAAGTCGGCCGAGGCCAGTCAGCTGAAATTAGCAACAACTAAGCTGAGGCTGGAGGGAAAGCCCTAAGCACTCAACTGTTGGTTGGGGTGGGGGACTTATGATTTAAGCATCACATTTTTCAAAATTGATATAAGGAACACCATTTCAGAAAGGGTAATAGTATACTCTTAATTTCCAGAAGGAACATAATGGAATGTATTGTACATCACTTAAAGCCCTGATGGTAGTCTAATTCCTGGAAGTATGATGACAGCATTCCTTGAATAACCTCTGAGTAGGGATCAAGGTCATTTCGAACCACTACAGTCCCCTTACTATTATGCCTGTTTTCATTCACAGATTTCATATGGCATCATATTTTGGTGTAATTCACCACTGAGCAAAAATGTATTCCTTGCTTAAATGTGTGTAATTAGAATAAATTCTGCAGCCCATCCAAGATCATCCTCCACACTTTTTACAAGAATCAAGGGATTTTCACAGTAACTTCACAATATAAACATTCAGAGAAGAAATTTGTTATCAATAACCAAACTCTTTTCAGAATTAATAGGAGCATGCATAGCGACAACAAAAGGAGAAAAGATGATCTACACAATTTAAGATTAAATCTAACTTTGGCACAGTAGGGTGTAATTATGCTGCCAAAAATGTCTTTGGTCACTTACCAAATAAGATCAAATCATTTAAAAACAAATCAAAATATTTTATGAATGCAAGTGGCTCGACTCAGTAGATGAATTTTTACTTAGAAATTAATAATTTAAAATAATTAATGAAAACAAAAAATTAAATAAATAATTAAAAATTGTATGTCATGTAATGTCATCTTTTAATAAACAAACACGTTCCACATAATTATGAAATGTCGTGTTCGTGATCCATGGAACAAGTATTAACTGAATATAATATAATCCTTATGAAGATTATGTCCAGTATATCGCCCTTCCACAGTCCCGATAGACTGACCTATTTGACACGAGAACTGCATGCTATATGATATACACCCGCCCTCCAAAACGATTATCATCTTTTACGAACCGTGACAGCGCCTTAATCTCAGGTAGTGGTCAAACAACACATTTCACATCATATTACCACAAAATACGGTCAATAATGTTGAAGACGTTGGAAGCCGTTAACTTGCGTACTAACTCGGTGTTACCATCATTCACCCGAAGAACAGTTGGTCGATAGCTGAACCCTCGTTTAATATCTCTTTCATTCTGCCGAAAGTGACTTCCACAAAAGGAAATTGTTCGTTTCCATAGCACGTTGTCTAATACAGTAACTAGACAGTCTGATAAAATTTATTGTAGAACTTTTGATGACATAGGCTTGTCCGTATTTGGGGAAAGTATGAATGTTGCACAAATGCCTAAACGTTTACTGTCGTCAATTTTATTAGTTCTATCGCACAGGCAGTTTGTTTAAATACCTCCTGATGCCGCTAAGGAGAACAGAAGGAAAGCTTCTTGTGTGTTGATTAGGCCACGTCCTCCAATGAGTTATATTACAGCAGCTGAGGCGGAGTTGATCCTGATATTGTTAAAATACCTGTGGACACGAGATGTTCTACGTTTGTGTGGAAGAAGAAGGATTACTTTGAAGACATGCAGAGTTGACGTTCTGACTCATCATATCTCAGGATCGATGTTGATCTGGCTACTTCTGACTCATCATATCTCAGGATCGATGTTGATCTTAAAAAAAAAAAAAAAAAAAATAATAATAATAAAAACGTGTTGAGATAAAGAGTAATATAGTCTTGAAATTCATTGTGGAAGCGCCGAACGATCTAACGCTGTATGTTGTCTTTAGAGTAAGTTAAATTAGGTTGTATGTCTGATGACCACTGCAGTTTTGTTCCCTAGCTTTACAAACATTTGAATTTTCTTGTAGCAAATTTCTTCAATACTATCATTTGTCGCCGGCCGCGGTGGCCGAGGGGACTGAGGCGCTTCAGTCACGGTCTGCACGGCCATTGCGGTCGGGGGTTCGAATCCCCCCTTGGGCATGGATATTTGTGCCGTCCTTAGTTGTAGGTAGTTCATAAGTAGTTTGTAGTTTAGGGACTGTAAGTCCCATAAGCTTCACAAACATTTTTATCATTTGTCTTCAATCCTCCTGTTTTGTAGGCCTACCTCTTGGATTATATAACCTTCCTAATATCCATAAGGAAAGGGTCCCTCTCAAGCTAATTGTGTCTAATTATGGTGTTCCAACATATGGTGTAGCCAATATCTCTCTGGTGGGGAACGTGGTAGATTTTTACATTGATTAGAGGGACTGCATTCATATGGCACTAATATTTTATATGGTTTCCCTCTTTACTTAGGCTTCTCTATTCTGATTGGCTTCAGGTAATTCAGGGCACGTTTGGTGTTGAGTGTTGAGTTAAAGAATTTATTTCGACAGGGTTTTAATTGCAACCAGTACTAAGATTACACAGATGGAGTTGTGTAGCAATGGAAAAACCTTCGTCACCTATCAATGTCAATTTATTTATGAAGGACGTCGGGGAACATGTCTCCGATTGGTCGACTCAGCGTTTTCGAATTTTTAATTTCACACCACCAGAGTGCGGCGATATTGATGAAATAAGGACTTTATGTCGGGCCAAGAGACGTTCAAACCACCCGTGAAATCCACAGTAAAATTAGTACAGTATTTGGAGGAATTGCCTCTTCAAATAGACAAACAAACAAACATGAGAGATTAAAGATATTATAAGAATGGTATATTTTTCTGTGATCCGATTATACGAAACAATGCATTTACTTTGCCAAATACTCCTGAAAATCCGTCTAGCAAGTTTTGAAATTAGTGTGTTCATGGAGACGAACAGAGAACTTAGATTACAAACAAATACTTTAAATTTCGATATACTTTTGTTCTGATAACACCATTCGATTAAATAAAGCGTATATGTTACTCCAAATTCCGCTCAAATTACGTTATAGGTCCACTTCAAGTTCCGTCAAGCAGTTTGGGAGATAAGAGTGTTCAGACAAACAGAGACCCAATATTTAAAATAAAAGTTTGTTATCAGTATTGATACAGGGCAAATTGTATTGAGAAAATATCACTGTCAAATACAGTTAGCTGTTTACGTACACGAGGTGATGAGTGCTATAGCCAAGAAATATAAAATCGACTGCTTATTTTTAGATTTTTGGAAAGCTTTTGACACCGCACTTCAGAATCGGACTGTACTCAAATAATTGTGAGCAAACAGAACATCGTCTAAATTATGCGACTGTATTGGCGAGTCCGTATCAGAAAGGATACAGTCCGTAGAAAATGAAGCAAATTTACCCAGTATATCAGTATATCAGAAGTTTGAGTTCCTATGGAAGTGTTATAATGCCATTACTGTTCCTTGTCTTCAGAAATAAAAATGTTCAAATGTTTGTAAACCTAATGGACCAAACCGCTCTAGTCGTTAGTCCCTAGACTTACACACTACTTAAACAAACTTACACTAAAAACAACACACAGACAGTCATGCCTGAGGCAGGATCCGAACCTTCCACTGCGTGCCACTGTTGCGAAACAATTTAATAAAATATTCAAATGTTTATAAAGCTTATGGGACTTAACTGCGGGGTCATCAGTCCCTAAACTTATAATTTACTTATGAACTACCTTATACTAAAGACAACAAAAACATCCATGGCTGAGGGAGGATTCGAACCTCCGACGCGGGAGGCCGGGCGATCCGCAACGTGGTGTTCCAGACCTCTCGGCTACTCCCTCGTGGCAGACAATTTAATATGAATTGCAGAGTACCGATGGTTGAGTTAGTAACTTCTTAATACTAGATATTGAGCCAGTAACACATAACCTATTTTATGTTAGGTGAATTCAGTAATTCTGCTGTAAATGTCGAGAAAGAGGTCATGGAGAACGCAAGGAGATAATTAGGTTTCACTGCGGCTACTTCACATATTAGCACAAGTCCGCCAATGCACTTAAAACGTTCAATAATGCTTTCATAAATGTTTCCTGCACTCAATTTTACACTTTGATAACAGTAATAAGGTTTTAATAACACAACTAAGCCAGTATTAAAAACCACACAGTGGTAAATTAGGTTTGGTCATGGAAATATCACCTTTGCATATTACCGGAGTTATCTGTCTGCCATACGTTGGGAGTTACTCACCTGCAGCGGAATGTAAAAACAAAAAGGAGAAACGTAAAGAATTGTCTCTGAATAACCAAAATTTTATAATTCGCTTGAAAGGAGCTATAGTTCATTGTAATTTATCGATACGATTCAATAACACTACTCAAGTTGTAGAACACAATTAATACATATTGAGAATAGAGAATGATACACCGTGAAACTGATTGTTTCCTATTGCGAATTTCGAAAGTTAGTTCCACTGCGTGAGGGTAGTCTACCCTTCGAAATGCGGTAGAGAATGACCGAATGGACACTCAGCCGTGTGACGGTTGAAATATCTGTCTAGGTACGTTTTAATAAAGTCCTCAAAGGTGAGCAAGTGGCACCAAAGTTGTTGCGGAGTATGGTCTTCGCCTTTTTCGTTCGAACGTATTTTAATATTGATTCCCCTCATTCCCACTCCTCTCCAGTCCCAAGCTCTCGCTACTGGTTGGTATGGAAAAATGAATGCGGGAAAAGGATGTTTCTAAACAGTGCCCAGACTTTTCACTATAGCAGAGGAAAAGCAGCTCGGACGAAGTCACATGTAATAGCTGCGTTAATTCGTCTGATGTTTCTTAGTAATTGCAATTAACGTCACAAAAAGCAAGTGCTATGCATAAATTATCGGCTTCTGCGTTCATTTTACAACGACGACGAAAAGTAAACCAGGAAAGACGACCGATACCACCTGGGTTTTAGTTGATGTACCAATAATGATTACAACGTCGTAGTGGCTGCTTGAACTTTTCAATACGGAATAATACAGTTACAGCTACAGCTACACGGGATACTCTGCAAACCACCTTTATACTATTTATCTCCCTAACCATTCTCAAATAACGCGCGGGAAAAAAGAACGCCTGAGTCCCCCCGTTGGAGCTCTGATTTCACTTATTTTATTCTGATGATCATTTCCACCTATGAAGTGGGAGTCAGCAATATATTTCCGCATTCGGAGGAGAATGTTATCGATTGGAGTTTAGTAAGTAGACCAAGCCACTGCAATAAAAGCCGTTGTAGTAATGATTCCCATCCCAGAACCTGTGTCATTTCCGTAACGCTGTCTTCCCTGTATCGTGACAATAAAAAACGAGCTGCTCATCTTTTGACTCTTTCGATGACGTCCGTCAAACCCACCTGATAATGCTCCCACACTGGGCAGCAATACTTCAAAAAAGGACAGACAAGCATAGTGTATGCAGCTTCTTTAGTAGTTCTGTTACATCTATTGAGGGTTCTGCCAATGAAACGCAGTCTCTGATTCGCCTTTCCCACGACTTTATCTACGTGTACTTTTCAGTTTAAGTCTGAAGTAATAGTAATTCCTAAGTATTGTGTGGAGTTTACGGCCTTCACTTTTGATTGATTGTCTTGAGATGTAAGCAACACTCTGAAGATGCACAAATTGCTGGAGTTGCGAACACTCGCGATTATGAGCTTGGAAATGCGCAATGCTCTATTCTTGGACACTAAATTATTCCTGTCAGGTAATCTTTTTCTCCGCCAATGTACAGTGTCAAGACCTTGTGAGTAAAGGTTCTATTGCCGCGGTGGAGTAGCCGAGCGATCTAAAGCGTCTCGCTGCGGAGCGCGCGGTTGCTCGTCGTGGAGGTTCGAGGCCTCCCTGGGGCATGGGTGTGTGTGTTGTCCTTAGGTTAGTTTACCTAGGTGTAAGTAGCTTGTGGGCTACGGACTGATGACCACCCAGTTTGGTCCGATAGATTTACAAACATTTGAATTTGAAAGGTGCTATTCGGTACACAACAGTTAATCCGTCCCCAGGGCACAGAATGGGGAGTTTACAGAAGGGAATGTGGGGTGCGGAGCCTATGACGTGTATGTGGCCAAGGGTTGCACTCGACGCCATATTGAAAGATAGTAAACACGGAACTATAACCACTTAGGACTATGGCTGGATATTGACTTTTTAGGAACTGCAATTAATCGAATCGACTTTTATGAAACGAAAGGAAAGGAAAGGAAAAGACTTTTCATTACGCTCACCTCTATTTTGCGCCCTTTCTTGCACCTATTTGTAACCCAATTAAAGGGAAAATAGGCCTAAATTTTAATACAACAACGAAAATGTACGATGGAAACAATTATCGTTTTATTTGGTGATTATCTCTAGAAAAGTCCCGAGTAACGCGATATTATGTTTGGAAAATTAGTAATAAACAAGAATGTGACTTTACAACTGCTAGGTTTTATTTGACACGAATAACTGTGCAGAAAATATTGAGTCAGACTTCGCATTGCATTGTGAATTCACAGAACTAATGATGCCTGATCATAGACAAAACTGTTAAATTACACACAAATGAAGGGCAGGTAGTGGAAACGAAACTACCGGGCGTCTCACGAAAGACGCCTGCCAGGCGTCGGCGGATCGCGCGGTACGGCTAACGGCCACCGCCACCGCTTCCGATGGCCATGGCAGCGCCCGACTCTCGGACTGTATTTTGCCGCGGGCGCATACACTGAGTTAAAGTCTATAAAACTTTGCCACCTGAGTAACCCAAGCTTACCTTTATTTACAGTAAATGTTCAAAATGATGTCCCTCTAACTTCAACTCACGAACTCAGAAACTGTTGCCCGACGTCGTTACTGCAAATGGCTGTTACAGTCTGTCCACGTTGGGGAAGTTGATCATGAGATGCTTTATTTTTCTGATGAAACATGGCTGCATTTGTCAGGTAACGTAAATTCGCAGAACAATCAACGCTGGAGCTCAGAATATACACATAAGTTACATTAACAACCTCTTAATGCCGTGAGAACTAGAGTCTGGTGTGCAATTAGTGCGAGGCGAATGATTGGACCAATCTTTTATTACGAAACAATACATTCTGACAGATATGTGAACAATATCCTGCATTCATTTTTCAAAAACTTGCACTCAACGAAAAGCTGTACGCTTATTTCATGCGGGACAATGCAAAACCACACATTGCCAATGCTTCTATGGCAGCAATACGAAGTGTTATTGATGATATGATAGTTGACTAGCCTCCTCGTTCTCCAGATCTAAATCCCAGTGACTTTTATCTTTGGGGAATGTTAAAAGACAAGGTATATGCAAGCAATCCCCATATCCCCATATCCAAGGAGTTGGAAGACAGGATTCGCCAGCCGCGGTGGCCGAGGGGACTGAGGCGCTCCAGTTACGGTCTGCACGGCCACTACGGTAGGGGGTTCGAATCCCCCCTCGGGCATGGATATTTGTGCCGTCCTTAGTGTTAGCTACTTCATAAGTAATTTGTAAGTTTAGAGACTGATGACGCCGTAATTAAGTCCCACAAGCTATACAAACATTTCAACATTTGAAGACATAATTCGACTAGTCATTTCCCATATTTCGGCAGCCGAAATTCGTTGACTGTTCACAAATGTGTTCAAGAGATGTGAGGCCGCTGTTTCCATAGAGGGACATCATTTTGAACATCTACTGTAAATAAAGATAAGCTTAGGTAACTCAGATGGTAATGGTTTTTAGATTTTAACTCAGTGTATGCGCCCGCAGCACAATAGAGTTCGAGAATCAGGTGCTGCCGTGACCGGCGGATGCAGTGGCGGCGGCCAGGAGCCATACCGCGTGATCTGCGGACGCCTAGCAGGCGTCTTTCGTGAGACAACCTGTACATCACAAACTTACTCTGTAGCTTGTTACATTGTTTCAATTAAAGCGCAGGAATACGTCTTTATCATTTTTGTCTTCCTTGTGAATATGCATTCACTACAACATTATGCACCATTTTAGCTCACAGATGGGTGACAGCGTGAAATAATTGTTCCCCTTATTGTATTTGTTTGAGTATCCGAAGGGCATTCAAAAATGTTCAAATGTTTGTTAAGCTTATGGGACTTAACTGCGGGGTAATCAGTCTCTAAATTTACAAACTACTTATCGACTACCTTATACTAAAGACGACACAAACATCCATGCCCGATGGGGATTCGAACCCCCGACCGTATCGGCCGTGCAAACTGTGACTGGCGCTCCGCAGACGGGAAACGGCTTCGCACATAGGAGCATAGCGCCTCAATGTGCTCCGCCAGTTCGTCGCGGCAAAGACCATTCGCTGCCAACATTAGCACATTACGCCTCCACTGCCGTAAGTAAAATTGTACCTGCCTAAGCAGCGTATAGCAAGAGGTGGAGGCAGGATGAGTGTCATGGATTTGACTGGTT
The DNA here is from genome assembly GCA_026315105.1 of Locusta migratoria. Lineage (NCBI taxonomy): Eukaryota > Metazoa > Arthropoda > Insecta > Orthoptera > Acrididae > Locusta > Locusta migratoria. The sequence goes on along the minus strand of CM048751.1, from coordinate 223,536,927 downwards.
CAGTTTCACTTACCGCAGTGTAGGAGTATTGTTTTAATGTTAGCAATGTTATGTTCGTTTTACGAGCGCAATTACCAACCAGATAAAGGGAGATACAAGAACCTGCCGGCCATAGAGCAAGAACAGCAAGATTATTCCCCTTACTCTATTCTTTTTTTTTTTCTTCCGAAGAGCATTCAAGGGTCCTTGATAACATTAGCACACTACGCCTCCGCTGCCGTAAGTAAAATTTTACCGTTAGCATCAAATTATGTGAAGCTGAGCAGGTAGATAAGCCTTAAAAATTCCTGAAATATGTCGACTATCTGAACAACAGGAAAAAGGAACGCACGCGCAAAAGATTGAAGTTCCGCTTCTTACGAACTATTCTTTGACTTTCATTTTGTATTATTCCCTGCAACGTTAAACTTGTAATTATAAAATATAAATGTACCTCCTGTTGAAATGCTACAACAACAACGAGAGTTATCGTGAAGAAAAGAAATTGATAACATTTAACTTTTACTAAATATACAGCGACATCCACTTACCGTTCAACATCGTTTGGGAAGGTGAAGAAGCTTGTAGCCTTATTTGTATTAGCATTATTGCGGGAATTAAGTGCTGAACACGATCGGCCTCCTTTTCTTTTATTGCTGCTCATAACTGGAAAAGCCCCAACTATTGCCACGTATTACCATCTTTTCACTAAACTGCCCTGCACCAAATACTTGTTTACTTTTACACGATTGAAACAGTTAAAGTAAACAATTAACAGAACAAAGGAAACTTATCTAGTCCCAACTCGCTTCAAAGACGGCGCATTACCACGCGGCAGAATAGTGACCCCACGTTTACTATCTTTCAAGATAGCTGACTCCGAGCATGAGCAATGAATTTTGGACCACTGCAGCGGGTGTTTCCTTTCTGTATTCTCCATATTCTGTGCCGAGGATACTGTGGCCTGTAGCCATACGCTTTCGGCGCATCACCTCAGATAGAATTTTCAGCATGACAATACACGAGCACATGTTCCTGCACGAATGGCAACGTTCTTGGAGTCGCGGGATGTCAGTCCTTTACCCTGGCCCACCAATCAGCTGAATTATAACCAATGGGAAATATGTGGGCCATTGCGAAGCGACGCGTGCATTGCTGTGACCCATTAAAAATGCCTGAGGGAGGCTCCTGTAAAGGATCCGAAACGTTCGAGAAATATATCATCATGTCGCGGTAAACAGCTTAGAAGAATTTCAATTCAAGAGGGAAAAAACAGATGTACATCGAAACCGCTGGACGCCATTCGCGGCTTGTATGCACCGATGCCATCACGCACTGTACAAGTAATTAGCACTCATAGCAGCCCCTGTGTCTATTAGGTAACAGGTCACACACAGAACCGACGTGTCTGAAATGCTGATCGGCTCTTCAGAACATCCAAATGAACATGTACAGTGAATATGAATGTCTGGTCTCTCAAGTTGTTACCTTTGTGTCTGAACATTAGTGTATATAAATTTATCCGTCAATGAAAATGTTGATGTGTTGATGTAAACGAGGGAAATGGCCCTCAGAAACAGTTTCTTGATTCATTTAGCGAGGATGGAATGACTCGACCGTAGACGGCACCTGCTTATCCCCTTGCGCATTTAAAAGGTCTGTATTTTCCCACTCAATAAGCTGCACTGAGCAGTTGCTCTTAGCCTATTGAAGATATATAGAAAATCGTCAGCGTTGGTAGGAGTTTTATAATTAAATGGCAGTTAACGATGCACTGCCAACAAAGGCTCTCAGAAGATCTAAATATGATTAAGAAGAATGTCCTTTAGCTACAGCTGCCTGCTTAAAAGTGTAAAAGTATGCAAGAGAAAAAAGCAGTTTCGCATCTAGCTGCAATGAAATTTTTAATTGCTTTAATTTCACCATCGAGTTTGTAACATATTTTTGCAAACGTTTTGTTTATGATAATTTCATATTTAGAAAGAGACTAGCGCAGTGTTTCTCAACCCGTAGGTCAAAGTCTTACTCGGTGGGTCGCCGTCACAGGAGGAAGTATTTGCACCATAAAATCACTATCGGTTTAATAATGCAAAACCGTATGTCTAAGTGAAATTTATTTAATCTTAAAAATACGTAGTTCTTTGTGTTACATTCACTATGATTTGAGTACATTGTATATTGTTTTAAAATATAGTGTGTTAATGATGAATAAGCGCAATGTCAGGCCTCAATAGATAAATAAAAGAACATGACACAGTACAGTAAGTAATTCTAAAAAAAAAGAAGAAGATCCACTTCTTTACATTTTGTCTATACAGTGGCGACTTTCTTAATGATTATAATTCGCTTTAGAGACTAACCTGAAATGCTAAACACTCGTTAAGCAAAACATAATTTTATTTCGGAAATCACGCAAAAATTGGATAATGTGTTCCATTCCGAAATACACGGAAAAGAAACTCGTCCAAAAATACATAAGAAAGCTGAAGCAAAAGAAAGAAGATAAAATTTTCTTCCTTTGAAATAACGTAGATACATTACAGTTCTGGAGAAAGGAGAGGGGGGGGTAGCAGAATAATTGTTTCTTAGAAGGAGGTCCCATATTCGTAAAGGTTGAAAAACACTGGTCTGGAGAGCAAGATTGGTTATTGATTACCAACTAAGAAACTTCCTGGAAGATTAAAATTGTGTGCCGGAACGGGAACTCGAACCTGGGACCTTTGCCTTTCGCGGGTAAGCGCTCTACCGACTTTTTTTTTTTTTTTTTTTTTTTTTTTTTTGTGCTCTATGGGAAGTTCTGTCCGTTGCGGACGCTAATCGTATTTGTTCGTTCTTGTTCGATGGGTTTTTGGCTCAGCTTTTTTATTACAGAGGGCGTTGAGCCCTCTGACCGGGCGCGCTGAGCCACGGCGCCCGGCTACTTAGCTATCCAGACACGACTCACGATGCCGCCTCACAACTCTACTTCCGCCAGTACCTCGTCGTGTTGGGATAGCTCAGTCGGTAGTGACGAGTCCCGGTTCCAGCACACAATTTTAATCTGCCAGGAAGTTTCATATCAGCGCACACTCCACTTGTTTGTTTGTTAAGCTTATGGGACTTAACTACGGGGTCATCAGTCCCTAAACTTACAAACTACTTATGAACTACTTACGAACTAAGACGGCACAAATATCCATGCCCGAGGGGGGATTCGAACCCCCGACCGTAGTGGCCGTGCTGACCGTGACTGGAGCGCCTCAGTCACCTCGGCCACCGCGGCCGGCGCACACTCCACTGCAGAGTCAAAGTTTCATTATGATTACCAACTAGTTTCAACCCCAAGTTTGATCATCTTAAGGATGTTTCTCCAAGATGCTCAACAGTTGAGGACTCGCTGCTTCTATCCCGCTGCACACCATCCTGGAGAAACATCCTGAAAATCACCCAACATTAGGTTGAAACTAGTGGGTAATAAATAACCAATCTTGGGCTATAGACTATTTTTGTATATAAACTGATTCTGGGAGCAGCAATAACATTAGTAGCCACGATGGAGTGGCCGAGCGCATTGAGGCGCTATGCTCTGATGTCCCCATCGGGGGTTCGAATCCTCCATCGGGCATGGATGTTTGTGCTGTCTTTAGTATAAGTTAGTGTATAAGTAGTTTATAACTTTAGGGACTGATGACCCCGCAGTTAAGTATTGTAATCTTAACAAACAATTGAACATTAATATCAGTATTCCTTCCTCTCACAAACACGTGCCGTTTTTAGAATATTTAGTGATTTGCTAAGGCTTAGTTGGACAGGATCCTAATGGTACAACTGTAAAAATGTGATTGTGGATTAGAAAGTTCGTGTAGGGAGTCCTGTACTTTTCATTAACATATTGTTTCAGCTCTGGCCTCAAAATTTTGTGAATATTATCTTACAATTTACGACTGAAGGAGTGTAAAAACTTATGCGTTTATTTCAAGAATTCTCTTAGAAAAGAATGTCCTTTGTATTTGCTAGCCGCGGAGGGGTAGCCGAGCGATCTAAAGCTCGGCAAACAGTGTTTGCCTTAGGATTCCTGGAAGCAATTACAGCGCGCGGTTGCTCACCGCGGAGGTTCGAGTCTTCCCTGGGTCATAGGTGTGTGTGTTGTCCTTAGGTTAGTTTACCAAGGTTTATGTAGTTTGTAAGCTACGGACTGATGACCACGCAGTTTGGTCCGATAGATTTACAAACATTTGAACATTTTGTATTTGCTACACTTCGTCCAAATGTCACCGCATGCTACTGACCGCGATAATCTAATGTATCAAACACAGGCAGAGTGTGATTCAGTTTGGTTTACACACTGGTCAGTGCACATCCTGTTTTTTTGAGCCAGCTCAATATTTGTTCAAATGTTTGTAAATCTATCGGACCAAACTGCGTGGTCATCAGTCCGTAGCGTACAAACTACTTAAACCTAGGTAAACTAACCTAAGGACAACACACACACCCATGCCCCAGGGAGGACTCGAACCTCCACGGCGAGCAACCGCGCGACCCGCAGCGAGACGCTTTAGACCGCTCGGCTACTCCACCGCTGCTCAATATTTATCACTTGTTAGACTGTGGTACCCCTATTATGACAAAAGAGTCACGTGAATGGTCGTGACGCCCACAACCACATTACCTCATCGCCCAACTGGACAGTTCATTGCAGAAATTTTGTTACATATTCTGAATGTTCACCAGTGTCTTCGGCAGGAAGCAAATCTTCTAACAATGATGAATAGTAGTTCAGATGTTCACCTAGTGGCGGTTGCTCAGTAACGGCCCATCCGGATTCGTGTTCACGCACGTAGTTCAGTGCGTTTTCTTGTTCGCGTGGAGATTATTGATCATGATTGCTGTTGCACCTATCCCAAACACACTACGAAGTTTACTTCATGTACATCGTCATCGCTGCCCAATGTAAGTGTTACCCACAGATTAACTTTGTAGAAAAAACTGTAGCTTATTGTTCTAATCTAATACCATTACGTTAGAGGTAACATGTAGTGTTGTATGCTTGTTTTCGCGGCGATATCCATTAATAAAATCTTCTCGGGTCATGTGGTTTACTGCCCACGAGCTTTCGGCAGAGACCTCCCTGCGACCAACTACCTTCATCCAGCACAGCAACAGCCTGTTCTGAAGACTTTAGTACACAGAGCCGAAACCGTATCAGATGCTGAAAACCTGTCAAACCAAATTAGCCACTTACGTAAAGTTTCCAAGGATAAGAGCTACAGCAAGATACAAATATCTCAAGCAGTTTCATCCAAGGCTCATAATCAGAAGACATCTGAAGAAGACATCAAGAATACCGCTTTTTTACCGTTTTGTGCCTCCAAAACAGGGAAAATTAGCCGGCTGCTGAAGAGACATAAAATCGACTCAATCTTCAGGCCTCCAGCAAAGATCCGGAAACTAATGAATCCTGTGAAAGATATAAGGCTCAGAACACCAGGAATTTATAAAATTCCGTGTGAGTGTGGGCAGTTTTATGGCGGCTAGTCTATTGAACAGCGACGCATACAACATGATCGGCGTTTTCTATTTCGCTATCCCGAAAAGTCAGCTGTAGTGGAACATGCTTCGGAAAACGGGCACCGAATTGCTTTCGACGAGACATCTGTTATTGAACGGACGAACAGCTTCTGGGACATCGTAATAAGCGAGGCAGCAGAGATCAAAATTTCTGGAAACACCCTCATTAAAGACGGCAGCATGCAGCTTAGTAAGGCATTGAATGCTATACTTGCTGAGTTGAAGCGGGTGCGGCGTACGCACGACCAAGACATTGCCATATATGTTAAGGAACTGGGCACCAGTGACGTCATTGGCGGTGGCGCGGCTATATAAGCACGGCAGCGACCGCAAAATGATATTCATCCACTTGACAATGGCAGAGAAGATGTCTGCCGAAAGCTCTTGGGCAGTAAACCACATGTCGCCGTTTGTAACCCGATAAGATTTTATAAAAACATAGTTTGTTTGAACTGGGCTGCTGCTGTTGACGTTACCCTGTATCGGTATCGCACTAGCAGGCAATGTAGCACAAAATATCGCTGTGGAAACGCCTAGTTTCGCGGAGGTCTTTTATGCTGTGTATCATTTTTTTCTCTCAAAACGGAAGTATAAATGACTGCTCAGAGATACTGGATGAGATCCTTCGACCTTTTGTGGTGTTCTGCGGTAGTGTCCTAGAAGTTGCATCCCTTCTGGTGGACGATAACGGTAAACTCCACTGGGCTGCACTGGCGGACAAAAGCTGGAAACTAAGGTAATTTAACAAATAGTGCTGCTAGCTTATTCACCGGACTTAAATCCGATTGAGTATGTCTGCAATGCACTTGGAAGACACATTGCAGCCAGACTAACACCTCCTATAACGGTTGTAGAGATTGTTATTGCTCTCACAGAAGACCGGCTAAATATCCCTCAAGAGCTGATTGATAATCTCATTCTGTCCATACCACGCAGATATGCAAGTGTACTGTCAGTCCGAGGGGTGATCATACACATATTAGAAGGCAAGGAAATGATTTTTTCAGTAATATGGTAGCCCCATGGAGTCTCTCTAAACGCCACGTAAACCTCAACTAAAAAGTTGATACAGTAAACTATCGTAATGTATGGCGTACAAATTACAATTGTTACCAATGTCTGAATAAAATACGTTACCATATGTATATTGTGTATGGTATATCACCTGATCCCCTAACGTTTTTGAGCAGTATATACATGATTTTACATTCCCGCCCAGTTGGCGTAGTGGTTCAAGGAGCTGTTTTCAAAGGCCACTCACCCGATCTGGCCCAAAGCATTTTTATTTACTAGCAAAAGTATTCAGTATTAAGCGGGTGAGCTCCTTGAACCACTACGCCAACTGCAACATATCCAAGTATTTTTATTTACTAGCTAAAGTATTCAGTATTAAGCTGTGAAAAAAATGTCAGCAACCGACTTCTTTAACATTTGTATTCATAACATTAAAACAGAAATAGCCAGTTGAAGAAAACGGGTCAAAAACTGTCATTATTTAATACTTATAATTAAGAATATCTAAAAAATTATATAATAGTATGATATTACAACTCTTCATGAAGCAAACACCGTTGTTCTATGTCGGTCCCCTGACCAACTATATCCAAATTTCTGGGCGCCCTTTTTCCCAAAAATAAAAAATAAAAATGATATATCTAAAAAATATGGAATATTGTTTTTAATTTTTCCGAGAAAGGTCTTTTTTGAGTTATTTCGTGCCATACTTCTGGTAAATAATAGGTTTGGAAACGTGAATCTTGTCGAGTTATAAGGAAGTGCTTTTTTGATATATCTCGAAACGTACCACATTAATCGATACGTACAAAAAAGTAATCAACAGATAATGCTAAGGACTACAACTTTCTAATTTAACGTTTTCCCATCGGAGTTATCGATTTTTATTTATTTAATATAAGCCGTTTTTTGGACCTTTTTCTCCCAATTTCGCTATCTAGGCTCGAGTCTGATAAAATGGAACAACTTTCTAATTTAACGTTTTCCCATCGGAGTTATCGATTTTTATTTATTTAATTAATTATTTAATTTTTCTCCCAATTTCGCTATCTAGGCTCGAGTCTGATAAAATGGAAACGCTATTCGAAATTTAATTTCCTGCACGCTCTTATTTTTTGTTTTCATGTAATAATTTTTGTAAGCACTTCTACCTTATGCTTGGACTAATGAACCGAAGGTGTGTAATTATAAGTAACACTGTTAATAAAATCAGTTAATAGAAAAATAAGACATGCGTAAAAACAAGTGTTACATCACATTAGTTCCAATGTCTCTTGGAACACTAACGTTGAATATGTCAATATGTCAAGAAAACAGTTTCTTTAACTGTCCACAGATGCCATTCATACTGCACAAAGATGTAAACAACAACAAAAAACAAATATCCCTTAAGCTTATGGGACTTAACTGCGGGGTCATTGGTCCCCGAACAAACAAACTACTTATTAACTAACTTATACTGAATACAGCACGAAAATCCATGCCCGAGGCCGGGATTCGAACACCCGACGGGGAACGGCCTCGCGCATCGGAGCATAGCGCCTCAATGCGCTCGGCCGCTCCGCCTCGGCAAAGATGTAAACGATCGCCGCGCTGGGATGGCCGAGCGCTCTAAGCAGCCATATGCAAGATGGCTACAGTCTGTGTCAAATGACCTACAGTGCGGTACAGTATGCAGTCACAAATAAGGAACAACGGTCAGCTACCTGGTACCGCAATGCCGGTTATCCACAATGACACACAACCCACACCAAGAACATCACAACACAGCCTAAAGATGTGCCCATTTGAGACGAATTATAAATGTTAGCGATCAATCTCAACAGATAATGTTATCGGATATTTTGATTTCTTCACCTAAAGATATGATAACACATGTCGAAAGATGCAAACCGACATGTACAGATCCTACAGTGGCAAAGTTCAAGTACAATACTGTAATTACCCTTCAACGCTCTTGTTCGTGTAGCATCACACGGGGGTCAATTGTAGAGTCATTTAAGGTAATACCAACGGACGTGAGCTACATTCAGTCCCCGTATCGCATCAACAGGTTGAGGACAGGACATCATTGCTGCAATTACATCAGGCACAAGTGGGCTGGATCAGTTCACCGATGTCTGAGTGTAACCTCGAAGAGCAGACGAAAGAACATCTGGTTCAACGCTGTCCTCTTCGTTCTTACCGTGGCATTACTGACGATTTGTTCCCTCTCACACCCAATTTAACTGAATGGTTGAAAAGAACGGAATTTAAAGTTTCATTTTATCTTGTAATGTATAATAGTATATTGTATAAAATTACCATACGACTGATTAAATAAACTGTAATTACCCAACAAAATTAAAGTTAACAGCCTAATTAGGCATCAATCAATCATAAATTTATACTGATCACTGCTAAGATTCCACTAATTGACCATTCTCTTTGGTAGAATTGATTTGATAAGAAAGAAGTAACATATAAACACTACAATTACACAGGTTGACTTTATGAACAATCTACCATACAAACTACACATAAACAAACCTGCAGTCTTCTTTGATGATGACAGAAACTGTTCATAATAGTGGTACACACTCTAATATGGTTGTAGGAACCGTGAAATATTGTGAATATTGGGAATACATTTGGTACCTAAAAAACGTTCAAATGTTTGTAATTCTTGAAACCAAACTACTTTCGTCATAACTCCCAAGATTTACGAACTACTTTAATTAAATAGACATTTATAATCCCTGAGACTGTTTTGCCTCTCGTAAATGTCAAAGACATTAAAGATAAAAGTGAAGCATTCAATTAAAATTTTAATTCAATGCTCCACCATTATCTTTGTCTTTGATGTTTTCAAGACGTAAAATAACCTCAGGGTTTGTAAATGTCTATTTATACTGATATTTATATCAGCTTTGTCTGTGGTTAAAGGCGGGAATGTTCCGATATGTCCATTGCCGATGTACTATTCCGCTGCATGGAGAGCCTTGGCAGTCGTTTCAATATTTCATGGAACACAGAAACTGAATTAGACTTTTGCACCTGGAGGGAAGTCGTACATAGACTTTTCCAAGGCATGGTGCGGTGGTCTAACCGTAAAACGTCTGCCTACAGAGCATGGACGGCTGGGTTCGATTCCCGGGTGCATCACAAATTTTTAATTCAATGCTTCATCTTTATACTTAAGTTACACTAACCTAAGGACAACACAAACTTCCATGCTCTAGGGAGGATTGCAACCTACGATGCTGGAGGACGCGCGATCCGTAACGCGGCCCTCCAGACCGATCAGCTTCTCCCGCGCGGCAAATTCGTTACCTTGATCTATAGCGGTAATATTCTAAGTTAAATGATTTTTGTTTGTCAATAAAGTGAGATTACTAACCACATCTATTAATCGCTTTACTGTAAACTGGTAGACGTTTGATCTGCATTTATGCCTTTTACTTTACTACCTATCACTGTTCAATTATACTCAAAATCAAAATACCTGTTTAGCATTGAAAAATATTTATCATCAAATAAGAGATTTACCCTGTGCTTTATTTTTTATTGCTATTGTTAAAACTTTGTTAAAGCTTTGCTCAATTACATGTGGTGGCCCTCAAACGGAGCTACCATCCTCTGTCCAGAATTTAAGAAAACTATTAATTGATCTGTTTGATTTATAAAAGTCTACTAATTTGTACATTAATAATTGAGTCGATTTTCTATAATTACTACACACAAGCTACCTCACAAAGAATCTCAAAGCTGCATAGTCATAAAAATTAGTGTTCCAGATAATCTATCCACTTCAGTTTTCTCATCCTTTGTAATGAAATAAACCACGTTGAACAAACAAAATCTGAGCACTGCACTCACACAAATATAATTTATGGGCACTCGGATATATATACTTTAAGAGGATAGAACCCTACTTGGTACGTGACTTTGGTAGGTTTAGTTATAAGTAACTGATTATTGTTATGCAAAAGATAAGCAAACACACTAATGAGGTCCATGCTTGCCTACAATTCTAAAGAAAACTACTTTGCCTGTGTTTCAGGGAAGAGCGATGATTGTGGCTGACAGTACCCCCAAGGGGCTCACGGTTCTTTCGTTAGTACGTGCGTGGCGAGCACGGGCCCTGAGTTAATGCAGTTTTCCTTCCCTCTTTACTTCCCGGACTGCATTTCCTTTACCTTCCCTCCTATCCTATCCTTACTCCTTTCCCTCCCCACCGGGAAACTGATAACCTCAGTAGTTTAGTCCCCTTAACCCAACCAAACAACCCAACCCAACCCTATCTGACAAAAGCATTACATTGCAATAGAACAATACACCAACTGATGGCTAGTAAACTTATTCTTGGCGTCCAAACAAATGAACCAATAGCCACTTATATATCACCCGCGGAAAAATCATAGCAGATCTTGAAGTAACTACCTCACAGGTAAACGTGCTATAAAATCCCACAGCCACTGCTGCTCACTGTGCGTCCGACCAGGGCAGATGCAAGCACACGACTCCAACTCCGCTTCGAAGGTTCTAGGGCACGCAAGCGTAATTTGGAGTGCTTTCAAACCTTTTCTTTCCACGTTACACTTTTAGTTTTGTACAAAATTACACAGGCTTTTGTATGTGAATTTAACATTATAGAAACCTAAGCATGAATCTCCGTAAATATAACATTAGTCACAAATTTCCACAATATGAATCAAGCTTATCCAAAAACTTTTATACAAAATTATTAACAGAAAATTACATTCTGATTTACAGATATATAGTGAATCATGCCAAAGGTAATGAGTAAAGACATATTACTTCCCTTAAAATATATAACATATCACAGATGCTGCGGAGCGCGGAGTTGCTCCCTGTGGAAGGTTCGAGTCGTCCCTCTGGCGTGTGTGAGTGTGTGTGTATGTATGGTCCTTAGATTAGTTATTTTATGTAGTTTGGAAGACAGTTGTTGTTAATGTTGTGGTATTCAGTCCGGATACTGGTTTGATGCAGATCTCTATCCAACTCTCTATTCTGAGCAAGCCTCTTCATCTCCTCATAAGACTGGCACCCTCCATCCATCTGATTCTGCTTACTGTATTCATCTCTTTGTCTCCCTCTGCAGTTTTTACCCCAAACACTTCCCTCCAATGCTAAATTCATGATTCCTTGATGTCCCATCAGTCGATCCCTTCTTTTGGTCACGGTGTGCCAGAAATTCCTTTTCCCTCCACTTGCGATCAGTACCTCCTCATTAGTAACGCGCTCCACCCACCTATTCTTCAGCATTCTTCTGTAACACCACACCCGGGAAATTACTTGCTGGTGAACAGCAACCAGCCACAATTGGTTTTATTATAATTTATTTATAAAGAACCATTACCGGCTTCGAATATTATAAATTCATCTTTAGATGGTAACATGCTTTCTAAACAACTGATTTCCTAGGATATACAGAATTTATAGTTATGCATGCGTAAAATACATTGATTATATTCTTGGCTTGTTTTAGGGCGAAACTTACTTTGTACTGTTCATCTGGAGCACTTCTAATTTGTATCCAGCAAAATCCATTCTTAATTTTGGTCACCGATACGTTTGAAATATGTGTCGCCACAATTCTGTCAATTGTCATATCTGCTCCTAGGATCAAGATTAATGTGAGAGCTGAAGAGAGACGACTGCTCTCCTCGGCTGGCCAAAAACAAATCTTATCCTCCCCTCTAAACAAAACTCCTCACGCTCTCTCCTCCAGCAAAACTTTCAGGCTAGGAAGGCGTCATAGGTCGACCAATGTCCGTTTGCGTTCGGATGATGGATTGTGAATCAGTCTTACTAGATAAAGGCAGCCAACGGGCAATCTTTCCGCATGTTCACAGCTCTGGTCACACCCACACGTCCAGCTTTCACACGGTGTGGTACGATAACCTCAGGGAACCGCCGAAAATAAGGCCGGCATGCGATTCCTTGCAACCGCACGCGTGTAACGTGAAACTTGCTGGAGCTGTACCAAGTCCGAGGAGACTGAGGCGCTCCAGTCACGGTCTGCTCGGCCACTACGGTCGGGGGTTCGAATCCCCCCTCTGGCATGGATATTTGTGCCGTCTTTAGTATAAGGTAGTTGCTAAGCAGTTTGTAAGTTTAGGGACTGACGACCCCGTAGTTAAGTCCCATAAGCTTAACAAACATTTGAACTTTTTGTACCAAGTCCCACTTGCGACACGAACATTTAGTTACGTAGAATTTGAAATAGTTAGAGTATCATTAATGATAAATCCAGTGGTTTACGAGTTTTGTTTGAGGAACGGAAAAAGAAACAAATGACTTGGGAAACTGAGTGGGATGGAGTACGTAAAAATGACAGCAATGCAAACACAATTTCAGCGGAAGGATATATGGCCAGATAATGTCAATTGGTATCATGTGCAACATGGAATAATTGTATTGAAGAAGAACAGAAAAATATCAACGCTTTATTTCGATACCGTAATACAGAGGCTTATAGTGCGGTAGTGTACAATAGAGCCCATGTGATACAACAAAATGCGATACGTATGGGACGTAGGGGAAGTTCATTCATTCCTTAGTTTCCTGCCTCACTTGTTCGTCATTAATTGAACATAAATTTATTTTTTGCGTGGCTATGAGAAGAACATTGGAAAGACTGAGAGGTAAAGACATACGACAGTATAAAACAATTAATTAAATCTTCTGTGGTTGAACTGTACGAGTGATTAGGAACTCCTTTAGGTCCACAGCTGGTAATCCCCATTCACACGCTGTTTTAGTCTGCGTTCATTAATTCAGTGTAAGCTTTTATTCAGTCGAAACGAAAAGTCAGGGTGTCGGAGAAGAGATGGCTCGAACCATAGGGGACTTAACAAAGAATGGTAATAGGAGTGGTGTCAGGAATAATGCAGAGGAAAGCGTAAGAATTAAAATATCCACAGTAGCCCGTAATAATTCCCCACTACTAGTAGAGATAAGAAACATGACCAGAGGGACAAAATTTTAAGTACCTCTGTGAATTGCTCCACAGGCAATTTAACGTAAAACAACAGATACATCAACCAAACAATTTTCAAATGTTTACTAAACTTATGGGACTTAACTGCGGGGACATCAGTTCCTAAACTTACAAACTACTTATGAACTACCTTATACTAAAGACAACACAAACATCCATGCCCGAGGGAGGATTCGAAACTCCGACGCGGGAGGCCGCGCGATCCGTGACGTGGCGCTCCAGACTGCTCGGCTACTCCCGTGGGGCCCACAACAACCAATCATCACTAGGTCAATGACATATTTCAGTCATAAGCCGATGATGTCGATAGAACCTGTTACGTAAAACGATACTTAAAGTTTATAATGCAAAGACTAACAGTTTTTTATGGGGCACAGTAACCTTAGGCAATAGGAAAAGGCACGAGAGGAATAATTAATCTTTGATGTAAATTCACGAGAAACATTTTAAAGTTTATTAGCAGCGAGAATACCACTGTTTTAATATAAGACTAGATTATATTACACAAATACTTGTTCCGTAGATCATATATACGACATTTCGTGATGATGTGGAACGTGTCAGTTTATTAAATGCTGTCTATACATGATAATATTTTACAGATTTTTAAATTGTTATTAAAATTTTATTTTCTGTTTTTTTATTTTTTTTTATTTTTGAAGTTTTATCTAAAAATTCATCTAAAGTGTGGCAGTTGCTACTCAGAAATTCCTTTAATTTCTTTTTAAATACTAGTTAGCTATCCGTCGGAGTTTTGATGCTACTTCGTAAGTGACCGAAGACTTTCGTGGCAGCACATTTCACCTATTTCTGTGCCAAAATTATATTTAACCTTGAATAGTGAAGATCTCTCTTTCTCCTAGTGTTGTAACTTTGCACACTGCTATTACTTGTGAATTGGGTCGGATTGTTAATAACAAATTTCATGATTGAATATATAGCTACAGTGAAGATCTGCAGGATGATCTTGGGTGGATACCAGCAATTATTCTGATTACACGCTTTTGTGCAATGAATACTTTTTTCTCACTTTTCAATTGCCCCAGAATATGATCCCTTATGTAAGACATAAACCTTAAGCACCACGAAAAAGCGTGAAGGGAAGAGTTAATCTTTGAAGAAAAATAAAGGGAAAGCTTTTTGGATGAATCCATGAAAAGAACAGATTTACAAAGGAACTGTAAGACCGGATGAAAACACAACTAAAACAGGATGAGTAAGCCTAATCGGGAGACACACATTGGTAGGCTAAAAGTTATTCTCCTGGAAGAACCTGATAGAATCAGTTAACAATCGGAATAATACAGAACTGATGGGAGGATGACTTACAGAATGACTTTCAGCAGTTAGGTATCCATAAGCAGTGCGCCCTGATTCGCCTATGAAGCATTATTATAAGGTAGGCGCGTGACCTTCAAGGACCTAGACCTCAGTTATATGTATATCCAAAATTGTCCATTTTCTATATATCAATTTCTACACATATAAAATTCATGGGTTTATATGTGTATCTTCCATATATACTTCTCAAGTACTGTACCGATTGAAACTAAAATTGGTATGTACAGTATATTTCTGATCATCAGGAAACAATAGCTGTGGTGGTAATAATCAGCTAAGACACATAACTGTGATACAAGTAGGACATTTGGTGTCCAAGATCTATGGCGGCAACTTCTGCAAGAGAGTAATTTGATGTTAACATTACAGTGAAAATATTACAATCGATTACTTTCAGTGGAGAATGTTGGCAACTTCAAAGACCATAGAGCAGACGACGTCACGTGTTCGACAGTGGCGCCCTCTGAATGTCCATATATATATATATATACGGCGTTCACTCCAGATAGGCTTGGAGTTTGCCGCTTCACCTCTGAGAATGCCTTCCGCAGTTGAAGGCAGAACGTTAGGGGAAGTTTTATGCATGGACCACGGTATCTCCTTTCGGAAGTTCCAAGTTATGACAGCTCCTGCCGTGAAATCCTATATTGTATGATTAGTAACTATTTCATTACTTCTCACTCTGTTTGTCGTAAAGACTGGACAAGGTTGCACACTGGCACTTTTATGTTCGACTTCGCACAGTCTCAGCACTACAGGTGATCCCACGATTTGGGAAGTGTCTTATTCGGTGACTATGTCGAAAAATGGCTGAAGCACTACTGTAGCTTTTCCTTACTAAGCTTTTCATGTAACTACATTTCCTTTATTTATTTATTTTTTAAAGAAATCTAGGGAGTGTTACCTTGTAGATAGGCCTCATATATATTCAACTTTGGGATAGCTTAAAATATCAGAATCACAAACTCGTGCTCTCATAAGTTATAATCCCCAGAGAATATGAAACCCAAAAGCTAGCGCAGTCCTTTTGATGCAAAATTAGCAGAAAATAACTTTCCTGAGTTGTAATTGGGCTGCGTCGCTCTCAGACCCGTGCAAACACGCGACCTCACCGTTACCACGGGGGCGAGCACGCGACTGTCGGCACTATCACATCCGGTGGCCTGGAGGACTGAAGGGCAACGAACAAAGTGATACAACAGTTACTTTGTTGTGGTAAGTACATTATAATGAATACATTTATGGCGCTTACGTTATGCCCGAGTGGGAAGTTTGTGCTACTGCCAGGTACTTTGAAACCAGAAGAAGGAACTGGCATCCTTCTCGACTAGTGTCGTGGTGACTCAGAATTCAGGTGTCTTATTTAGGCTCCCATCAAGTGCAAATTGTGCGCTGAAATTCAGTGTCTAAATGCTAAGGGCATGAACGTCACCACGATATATGGCGAAATATTCATGAAGACACATAGTGTCACGGAAGCGTGTAACGAAATGAATACGGAATTTATGTCCTGAAAGGAAAGGAATGCTTGATGAAGACATTAGCGGAAGCCGTCAGTTGTCACAGAAGATGTGGTTCAGAAAATTGTGAAACATCTTCTCACTGATATTCGGTCGAAAATTGCAGACCTGCAAGCAAATGGTAGCAAACATTTCATGATATGTCTTTCATGAAATCATAACTGATCGACTAAATTATCGCAAGTTGTGTGAGCGATGGATGCCCAAGATGCTCAATGAAGCACAAAAAAAAAAAAAAAAAAAAAAAAAAAAAAAAAAAAAAAAAAAAAAAAAAAATTCTTGACTTCTTTTGAGACTGAAGGCGAGAATTTCTCAGCTCTGTAGTGAAAAGAGAAACATTTCCAAAGAAGAAAGGTAAGAACATGAAAATATAAGCGTCATTGAAAACCCATCTGTATACGTTCAACACAATCAGAAGTTTGCAACGGTAGTACGTCTAAAAGAAAATGAATATCCTGTTCAAGTCAGGAAACGACACGCAGAAGGCCAGTGAGAGTTCCTCGTAACTTACATTTCCAGATTCAAAGAGCAAATAAAAAAATCCTATTCAAGAAGATTTGTCTAGATCCTGAAGAGCCATTGTACAATTTTAGTTCAGGAGAAGGAAAGAGCATTCTGAAAAGGGGAAAAATTTGCGTACAACAAACGATCCAACACCAAACACAGCAGGTGTACAACTTTCAGAAGACAATCTCGGAGATGTCAAAAAGCTTTTGGAGCTCCACTTTTGGCATGCTCGGACTCACAACGAAAAACTGAAATTCTTTACTGAGCTGCACGATGAGCAGAAACGTACTCCTATAGTTGCTCCTGACACTGAAAACTCTCATTGCAACGAAGAAGCCGAAAGCGATTTATATTTCCTGGAGAGTGTTGAGGTCTGTGTCATTTAAAAGCAATTTCAATTATCTATAATATTCGTGTTCCTTTTTACCTAACGTGTAGCTTTCTGTCACTTTCTTCATTTTTGACATTTTCGGGCTTATTTCCTACTGTTTATTGTGATATTTAAACCACTATGGCGTATTTTTTTAACATAATGCTGAACATTAATTTCAACTGTCTTTTATGTGTTACATAAGTCTGGTTTTCCTGGTAAAATAATATCACTTACGTAATTTTATATGCCGATTTTCTAGAAATTTTAGATATAACTTCAAAATGTACCGTGAGGAGGGCTATGCGAGAGGCGTTCAACGAATGGGAAAGTAAAGTTCTGTGCACTGATTTGGCGGAAAATCCTAAGAAATTTTAGTTAAGTATCTTTCAGAGAGGAAGACCAGTTGTGTGATTGGATTGAGGAGTTTTTAGAATGTCATTCTCAATGGAGAGTACTCTTCCGAAGTAAGAGGGATATCAGGTGTGCCACAGGGGAGTGCCGTGGGACCGTTGCTGTTCTATATGTATGTAAATGACCTTGTGGATAACATTGGAAGTTCACTGAGGCTTTCTGCGGATGATGCTATAGTATACAGAGAGGTTGTAACAATGGAAAATTGCATTGAAATGCAGGAGGATCTGCAACGAATTGACGCATGGTACAGAGAATTGCAATTGAATCTCAATGTAGACAAATGTAATGTGCTAAGAATACATAGAGAGAAAGATCCTTTATCATTTAGCTACACTGCAGCAGGTCATCCACTGGAAGCAGTTAATTCCATAAATTATCTTGGAGTAGGCGTTAGGAGTGATTTAAAATGGAACGACCATATAACATTAATCGTCGGTAAAGCAGATGCCAGACTCAGATTCATTGCATGAATCCTAAGGAAATGCAGTTTGAAAAGAAAGGAAGTTGGTTAACTTGCTCGCCCACTGCTTGAATACTGCTCACCAGTGTGGGCCCCGTACTAGGTGGGGTTGATAGAGGAGGTATAGAAAATCCAATGGAGAATAGCGCACTTCGATACAGGATCATTTGGTAATCGTAAACCGTTACGGAGATGATCGATGAACTCCAGTGGAAGACTCTGCAGAAGAGACGCTCTCTAGCTCGGTGCGGGGTTTTGTCGAACTTTAGAGAACATACCTTTACAGAGGTGTCAAGCAGTATATTGCTCCCTCCTACTTTTATCTCGCGAACAGATCATGAGGATAAAAGCAGAGAGATTAGAGCCCACACAGAGGCGTAACGACAATCTTTCTTTCCGCGGACAATAAGAGACTGGAATAGACGTAGAAAATAATGTATATGCCGTTTATATTGACAATAATTAAATACCATCCTGTTTTCCTTTAAAATACCGATAATCAATATTTTACTTTCTGTTGTAGAGTACAAAACATAATTATAGATTTTAGCCATTAAAACTGAGTAATCACTTATATTTACCTATTTCTGGGAAATAAAACTGAAGTCCTTGGATTTAATAATTTGGATGGGACGAGTTTTCGTGTTGTGCTCAGTTTCGCTTATCATACAGCCAGTGGCTACTGCATCTGGGCTACTCACAAGATCCTATCTTTTAATCCACAATGAAATTAACTTTTAACGACCAGTTTTATGGCTCTGACTTTGCGCTGCTCTCTACAGTGGATAACGCCTTTGTCTCGAGAGTGACACAGCACTGCAGCTCCAGCAGCCGACCATTTATTTAATGTAAACAGAAGTAAAAGGTAATCTCTTCTCTGTACAATGCGGATTTGAACATAAACAAATGAGGTTAAAAAATACTTGGAAACTCCTACCTACATGACTGTAAATGATTTAGACGGACATTGAGTATCATGTTTGTGGTGTCTAATTTTGTTACAAGGTACCCTTCGCGATGCTCCATTGGAAATCTTAAGTGTAGCCTGATGTTCGTGTTGTTTAGATTGTTAATTGTGAAAAATTTCATCAAGTTCGGAATAAAACCGTAGATTTTGTTGAAGTTCGTTGGCAAAATACTCTGTGTCATGCATCATTGAAAATTTTACGTAGATAGTGATTTCCCTATTGTTTGGAAGATCAACTGTGCAAAGTTTCAAGCAAATAGGATGAACGGTACGGCAGCGTACAAAATAAGAACAAACACTATGCGACAGTATCCAGTTTCTCAGAACAGTGATATAATTGTGCCTTTAGCCATTTGCGAAAGAGCAAACAATCTGTTGACTAAGTTTCGAATAAATATACGAAGAATTATTCATCATCATCATATTCTACTTCTTCATTTATAGAGTATCCGTGTGTTTGACGTTTATTTCCTGGTATTAAATACCAACGTAAAGTTTGTTTCGAAATTATTGAAATTTTGCACACTTGATTTTCAAACGAAGGGAAAGGTCGTTGTGTGTGTATGAATTACGTACGACACATAATTCTGGAGATACGAGGTCATAAACAATAAAATGCGCGGAAAACTGTTGCGTTACGCTGGACCGATTTCAACCAACTTCGGTGTACGTAATCCTTACCACGACGTAAAAATTGCTGTAGGGGTAAGAACCACCTACGACTCATATCGCATGATACACATTTGAACGACAAAGAAAACAAAACATTACTGTCTAGTTAAAATTTTTTTCATGAATGAAGGTGCAAAACAACTGAACCGATTTCAACCAAATTTGCTTCGTATATTCCTTATGTTGAGGTAACAATGCTTCGACAAATAGTTCAGGAGATAGGAGGTCATAAACAATATAGTTGTAAGAAACTATCCAAATAAAGCGACGAGACTATATTTACATACTGTACGAAAATGACAGTACTTAGCGACTTGCAACAACCTTTAAACATAATTTCAAACCTTTATTGACTTTTCTAACAGACAACGAGAGCAAAATTACGAAAGGAAAACAGTTTCTTGCTTATTACTATTCCGCTGCTCATGGACTATAACTATGGTATTCGGTATGTTGTTACATTTTATAATCTCTACACTACAGCTTGTAGCCGCAGTAAATTTTATAGACAGTATACACACATATAGCTGAATGTACCTTCGAAATTGTATCACAGCACGACACGTGGTTCATGACATATCAGTACATAAACATTAACGTTAATGGAAAACCGTCCAATCAAGCAGCAAGTTTTAATCTATTACTTCTTTATTGCCAATTGTATTCGCAGAAGATTGTACAGACATACAGCAGTTATACAAATGAATATATACCTGAAAAATTACGGAACTGTACAACATATAACTCAGTAAATATGATATCGTGCGAATTTTTAATGCTATTTGTATTTCGATTGCGGTCTTTGTTTGTATACTGCACGCATAATCTTTTACGTTATGCAAGACAGCTTTATTTCTAATATATATCCTCCGAAAAATATGACATGTTTTTGGAAAAAAAGGAGATGGAGAGAAAAGGTATAGTAGGAGTACTAACTCAAAGCACGTTTTCAGCTAGTTTTTATATGAGGGGTCGAACTTACATAGTGGTAACTATTTATTCACAACCGATACGAAAGCGCTTCATGTTTTTTCCTGTTAGTGTCGTTGAGAGTAGTCACCATCGTTGTGTAGAACGTGTTGCCAGCGATGTGGAAGGCGTAGTATACCGTTATCAGAGCCTGTTCTTTTGATGGTGCGAATGGAGGGGTCTACTGCCCATCAAAACTCTAGTACAGTTCTGAAGGAATGCCACGAATTGATTCCTTCAACTTCAGAATCGAATCAAAATCAAAAATACTTAAGTCCTGGTGGATGGTACAGTACTTCCAGTCCCATCAACCGAACATAGCAACCACAACTTGCGTTGTATGCGCCCGCACATTGTCGTGCAAAATCATGGGTGGGTTGTGCAGAACGTGTTGCCGGTTCTTTCGCAAAGCTGGTCGCAGGTGATGGTCCAAAATCGATGCAGTACTGTGCATTGAAGGTCTGCCGTGGAGGAACGTATTGCGTTTGGATAACACCATCACAGTCTTACACGACAATCACCATCACTTTCACCATACTGGGACACATGAAGACCTTGATGGCACTGCAGTGCTGTACGACCTCTGGCACATTCAAGCTTGATCCAACTCCGTTGTTCCTGTTTCGAAAACACAGTGGCAATGTTACGTTAGGCCGCTCGCTCACTAGTGACTGCATTACCCTCGATTGTGCGCACGTCGGTGACGTGGGATGGGCGAGTCCATTTTCTCGGAGGCAAGGTAGGTAAGTCAACAATGTGTGCTATCAGCGACAATAGTAGATTTCATTGCTTAGTGTCTCCATAACGGTGTTGCCATTCTTTAAGTTCCAAACCTAGTAAATGAGATGATTAATATGGAAAAGTATTGTAAAAAACCTAGAACCACTTGCAATATCGAAACTAATCGTCCCAAACAAGCAATAAGGCACCACGTAATTCCACTCCACTAATGCTCTCACTTTCAGATTCCCTGATTTTATAATGGGCATTATGTTCTGTATACTTGCACCCTACCGAACATGCTTGGGTTTTTCGACGAGGATACCCGCCAACCAACAGTCCCTTGATGAACTAGTGGACAGTAGGCAACGACAAATACCGGCCTCCATCAATGGAAGACGTGGTATAGGGCTTTAGGGGAACTGGTGGATGCTGCCATCTGAAATGCCAATTCAGAATGTGTAGGTTACTGTCCCATACAGCTCGTAAATGTCTATTTCATGAGAAATGAAGAGTATTAAGGTTTTTTATATCTCTTTTCCATTTTTCTATAATCTGTCATGATAGCTTGAATTGTGCTGATATAACACTTTTCTGATGTGCGTATGTAGGTGCGTCTTGTTCTGACAAATCCGAAACAACAGGCGTAACTTATATATTAAATGCGGAAATTCCAAATACTTTCAGTGTTTCCTGTGATTTCTATTTACCTTCAAATCTTGCACAAGCTGTAAAATCTCCTCCAGTTGTATTTTACTTTGCAGTGTTTTGACATATTTGTCTTATTTGAGTGTTTAGGCTCAGGGTTGGGAATGAGATTCTGCGCTGATACTTTCGTTACGTAGCCCTACGTCAGTGCAGTCAGTACAACTGATTCCGTGTTGTTGTCACGACAGTCATACAGTGGACATAGGCTTAGCCATAAAGTGGAAGTATATCCCGACTATGTCAAAATAAGTTATGTTTCAAATAACAAAAGCTCCCCTGTAACTACATTTCTTAACACCTCACGGTTTTCGATTACAATGAAATTTTCAAAAGCCGTTCCTCCCGAGAAAACAGAATATAGCCCACGCAAGCCTACTTTTAGAAGTACGACCTTGTGGGTAATGAGACCACAAAATCTACATTTAAACGAGACGGAGTTGAATGACTAAGTAAGGTTATTAAAAAAATATGCTTTAACAATTTTGTAACAAATTTGAAAAATTGAATTTGACAGTTCAAGTAAAGTTGTCTTAAGCATCAAGAGAAAATTCAAAATTCCCCCCTCTTTTAAGGGTTAAGTACATGTTTTCAAACAATTAATCATGTGAACACAATTTAATAATAAACTATTTTTTTGTTTTACGTTAACCACTTACTAACAAACCTAAGTGGACATATCAAGTAAAGTTTACTTCAGCGCCAAGAAAAAATTCCAAATTTCTTTTCCGAAATCGGGTTAAGCCAATACTTTCAAATAATCAAGTGGATATTATTTCGTAGCAAACAATAATTTACTTATACTTGAAAAATTTATTGACAAATCTGTAGTTGACAGTTCAAGTAAAGTTGACTGAAGCCTCTAGAGAAAATAAAAAATTCCCTTGTATTTAAAAAAATGGCTGAAGACCATGCATTGAAACAATTAATCAAATGTACAGACACTTTTTTTTAATTATTTTGCTATAACATTTTATTAACAAGAATGAAGTAGGCAGTTCAAGTGAAGAGAAAATTTAAAATTTCCGTTTAAGATGTGGGGTTAAGCCCATACTTAAAAATAATTAATCACATGCACGGAATTTAAAAACAAATTAGGTAAAATGCTTGGACAATGGTCAAAATTAAAACAAAACCTTCTATTTTTACCTTAACAGCCAAGGTCACAATTAAAATTAGACAATTGTTTAAAAGATTACAACAATTGCTGGACAACAAAATGAAACCACAAGTAGCCATGTAACAAACAAATTAGATAAAATGATGGAAAATGCTCAAAATTAAAACAAAACCTTTTTCTTTTTACCTTAACGGCTAAGGTTCCACTTAAAATTACCAAATTTTTTTACAACATTGCAACAATTGCCTGGCAACAAAATGAAACCACATGTAGCCATGTGACAAAACTTGAGGCGAAAGGGAAGACGTCACAGTTAAATATTACAACAGCATATATAATCTGTTTACAGTACACAATTGCACACTGTGCAAAAGGCATTTAAGTTCGATGATTGATGAGAACACCTGCCCAAAGGCCTACACATAAATATAACATCAAAT
This sequence comes from Locusta migratoria, assembly GCA_026315105.1. Lineage (NCBI taxonomy): Eukaryota > Metazoa > Arthropoda > Insecta > Orthoptera > Acrididae > Locusta > Locusta migratoria. The sequence continues at coordinate 223,513,173 of CM048751.1, read as the reverse complement.
GTGCTCCAGTTTCTTAGAAGCAACGACCTTTAAACGCCAACATGCATTAAATGCAATAAGGCAAAGTGAAAGGCAGTAGCCATCTATTCTTAGTAAGCTGACGGTCAACAGTAAAGTTAATATCCATCAAACAAAGTGAGAGAGAGACCTTCCTAGGTTGAAGGGCAATTGCTATCATCCAAAATAGAAACAGCCAACGTACACCCACTCCCTTGGCAGCAATCGATAGAGGGGCGGTAAGAACACTGCTACAAAATACGTCCTCTGCTAGGGTAGGTAACTGACGCGCCTTCGGTTACCAAGTAGATAAATACCCTGATTGCACTCAATGAAAGCAATCAATGGACACGACAGAGGTTCTTGCAGATTCTACGAGGCAACAGTACATTATGCCACAACGCCGAGAGGGAACAGCGTGGTCTATTGATAGTGACCGGGCCAAATATCTCACGAAATAAGCATCAAACGAAAAAACTACAAAGAACAAAACTTTTCTACCTTGATGGGGGGAAACAGATGGCGCCATGGTTGGCCCGCTAGATGGCACGGCCATAGGTTAAACGGATATCAACTGCATTTTTTAAAAAAGGTGCCCCTATTTTTATTACATATTCGTCTAGTAGGTAAATAAATATGAATGTTTTATTTGGAACACTTTTGTCACTTTGTGATAGATGGCGCTGTAATATTCACAAACATGTTGCTCACAGTTTTAGACGAACAGTGGGTAAAATTTTCAATTGTTTGTTAAGCAGCGGTGGCCGAGGGGACTTAGGCGCTACAGTCACGATCTGCACGACCACTACGGTCGGGGGTTCGAATCCCCGCTCGGGCATGGATATTTGTGCCGTCCTTAGTATTAGTTAGTTCATAAGTAGTTTGTAAGTTCTGGGACTGATGACCCTGTAGTTAAGTCCCATAAGCTATACAAACATTTGAACATTTGTTAAGCTTAAGGGATTTAACTGCGTGGTCATCAGTCCCTAAACTTAAAAACTACTTATGAACTACATTGTACTAAAGACGGCACAATTATCGATGCCCGAGGGGGGATAAGAACCCCCGACGGGGAACGGCCTCTGGCATCGTAGCACAGAAACTCAATGCGCTCGGCCGCTCCGCCGCGGCCATGATGACTTCAATAAATGCTCAAAATTATGTCCTTTAACTTCAATCCATTTGTAAATAGGCGTAACGAAATTTCTCTCAACAGCCAGTAGTTCGCTTTCCTGTCTCTTTAAATAACGTAAGTATCCGACGAAAGGTCCGGACATTTGGATGATGTCTGCCAGGATTACGATCAACATACATAGCACAGGCCCGTTGGGCAATTTGATCACAAAGCAATACATAAATACCAATCGACCTTTTTTGCAATTGGTAAACGGTCCACTTTAATACGAATAACGTATCACGAACCAAATAAAGTCCGCAATGGCGAAATGTTACGCGATACCGCGTACTTATACGTTTGTGACAATTACAGCGCCATCTATAACTAATCGAAATAAGTGTTCCAAATAAAACATTCATATTTATTTACATACTAAATGAATATATAATAAAAATGTGGGTACCTATTTAAAAAATGCAGTTGATATCCGTTTGACCTATGGCAGCGCCATCTAGAGGGCCAAGCACAGTGCCATCTGTTTTCCTCCCTTAAAGATAGAAAAGTTTTGTTCTATATAGTTTTTTTGTTCGATGTTTATTTTGTGAGATATTTGGCCCAGTCACTATCAGTGGACCACCCAGTATATATATATATATATATATATATATATATATATATATATATATATATATATATATATAAGTGGCAACTCATAAGCTCCGCAGCGGCGAAAATACTGGCGCCACACTTTATATGGAAAGTCATTCCATCATACTAGCAAAGCCCAGAGCGTCACGTTGTTGTCGAAAGCAGCGGCGCAAAACTACTCCAAGGGCTTTAGAACCAGTGACATCCCTTCGTGAGGTGTGGAGTAAAATTCCCATCGAATTCTTGGTGACGAAGAAGGCCCCACAATTCCGTATGCGGCTGACTGCGAACAGCGGGAAAATTGAAGACCGCCTCGGCGGCCATTATGGAGGTAAACTCACGGGCCAACTTTAAATGTGCGAAAGATTCATTTGATTAGAGTGTGCATTCATTCGATTTAAATCGCGAAAACTATGTCTGATTTAAATATGTAACTACAAACAACTTCAGACTCTTTGGATATACAGCAACTACGGTTGTATATAAATTTATTACACATACAGTGTAGAAATCGGCAAACAGCATTTATTCTTCCTAAATAAACCTAATTATAACAATTAGTATTTAGCGTTCTAAGTGCAGCATATAACGGAATTTGTCGTCAGACACGATTTTTCTGGCACTTTATCAGTATATTCTACGATGGTGAAACTTTTGTGCAAACATTAATTTCGGAAGAGTTTCACAACACTTTCCGTCTTTGCTTGAGTGCCTGCTGTTTTATCCCATGTTTAGATATTTTATAGCATCAAATAACAAAACAGGGCTGCCTGAAACAGCAAATTTTAAAAATCTACTCTGAAAATAAAATACTCCATCAGTTACATAACTGTAAAATAGAGTGTTACCTTGTGAATACAGCAACCAGCCACTACCAAATTATTTTAAGAACACGAATTATGCCATAATGTTTTCTTAACGAAGTGCATCTAACATTAGTATTATGGTATCTAGCACGAATATTTGCATCCTTAATGCTGTAAGCCAAATACCTTACAGTAGTGTGAACTGCTCAAAAGTCAGCAACTGTTGTCATAGGGTTAAACTTCTCAATTAGCACAGGTTCCCATGTTTGTATAGCTTATGGGACTTAACTACGGGGTCATCAGTCCCTGAACTTACAAACTACTTATGAACTAGCTAATACTACGGACGGCACAAATATCCATGCCCGAGGGGGGATTCGAACCCCCGACCGTAGTGGCCGTGCAGACCGTGACTGGAGCGCCTCAGTCCCCTTGGCCACCGCGGCCGGCTCTCAATTAGCATCCAGTGTGTCTATGTGTCATTCATATATGGAAGTATACATAGTTCTGCAAACCCCTTTCAGTTGTTATCCCTATATGTAAAGCAGATGACCTTTAAATTCTGTGTTACAAGTTTCTGATAATGATTTGATAAGTAAAATTTCGAACTGCAAGAAGCAACTGATGTCGAGACCCCAATAGTTATTTTACACCATCATAAAATGAGACTTTTTGAACTTCCTGTCATTTATTTCATTCAGAATCCTATACTGTTTTGACTTAGAGTCAGTTTAGGAAGAGTAACTATTTGTGAACACAAGTAATAGGGATAATTGTATTCCTGGGAAATATCAATGTGAAGACGTTGCTCCGCTCCTCACGTCTGACTGACTCCCTCATCCACCGATTGCCTCACTGCACAGAACGGCGCCGAACTTCAAGGAGAGGACGTCCACTCGTCGTCGTCGAGTTCTTCCCAATTTATGGTACATGTAGGGCGTAAGTGCCCCAAGTGGGATCTCCTGATGGCCAGGCGTTTAGGTAATAAAAGGAATTTTGATACGGACCTATCACCATATGCACCTTATAATCTGTCCTTGAGATAGTCTGATCAGGAAGCCGTGTTTGCCTCAGCGGTGTTGGCAGATTAAGACTCGTGGTGCCTGGGAAAAATACAATTTATTTCTTTATTAGTTTCTTTTGGTTGAATTGCCCCTATGCCCGTGGCTCGGGCAGGCGGAAGCGCCAGCTAAAGCGCTAGGCTGGTCGGCAGACGCAGCTCGGATTCCGCTGAATTGATCTGACGGCGGAGCTTGCCTACACCGGGCCGCACGGCACACCGTAAGAGACCCGCGCCGCATTCAGTACGCCCCGGGGTCGCCGAACCCGCCCAGATGTAGGCTGATGACGTCTCGCAGTCTACCGGTGTCTGGCGGCGCCCGCTGCGGAACCCCGCCTCCAGCGCGGCCCGCTTGATGACGTCGGAGAAGTAGCGGCCTGCCAAAGCCGCGCCGCTGAAGGTCCTCACTTCGACGCCTGCTGTCGGTGGAGTGCTGCCCTGCTGGGTCGCGGCGGCGACATGCGGCGTAGAGACGTTCCGGCCAATGCATTCTGCGCAGCCGGCCGCGGTGGCCGAGAGGATTGAGGCGCTCCAGTCACGGTCCGCACGGCCACTACGGTCGGGGGTTCGAATCCCCCCTCCGGCATGGATATTTGTGCCGTCCTTAGTTGTAAGTAGTTCATAAGTAGTTTGTAAGTTTAGGGACTGATGACCCCGTAGTTAAGTCCCATAGACTCTACAAACACTTGAACTTTACATTCTGCGCCCCCCGAATGCCTACAGCCCAGTACAGCGCATATAAGTACCGCTTTTCTGCTTAGGTGATCACCGGCATGGCCCACTTGCATACACCAAACTCCGAGGCTCTGTATACCGTCGGTCAATGGTCTCAGGTCGACGACCGCATCGTCCCAGTTTCCGGGTTACTGCCAACAGCAGACTTGTTTCGACACCTTCTGCTTCTGCCGCCTTCTGCTGCTAGAACATGTACTTGTGAAAACCACAATATAACTTCACTTGTTAACTGATAAAATTGACAAATATCTCCATGCCTCTACACAACCATGCGATGTATATTTTCATCGTCAGGTAAAAAGTTTAATAAAAGAAATTTCAAAACTACACTTACGTAATCGAGAAAGACAAAGAAACCACTTCCCGAGAAGCTTGCATCAAATTACATTTCATTATACATCACCAGTTGTCCACGCAAGTATTCAGCGAAATGCTCTGCGTTACGCGTGGTTCGCTGCTGGACTGTCCAATGAAAGAAGCTGTTTCCAGAATGTCAATCAAAGTTGTTTTTGTATTGAGGCAGTAAAAATAGCACGTAATTGCAAAAGGGCGGCGTTCATGACGTGCGAAGCTGCGGTCAAAATTATTGCTATTTTGGACTTAACGCATATTTTTGCCTATTTGAACTCAAAAACCTTAAGGCATCTATTTCTTCTGCTTCCAAACGTATTGCTTCGAAAAGTCAAAGGGAGAAGCACTGAAGTAGATATCTGTCATTGGTCTGTACAGGCAGAGTTAACATTGCGTAAAAATTATGTTGACTCAACTTACACGGACGCACTGTAGAGAATCCGATAAGGTACTGCGTAGCCTCGCATATAGATTTCTGTAGGTGAAACTACGGCACATTCCAAAAGTTATTGTTGGCAATATAGACCCAGATGGCCATCCAAGGCTTATTTATCCAAAATCCAGAAATCAAATAATTGCATACTTTGTCAATACTGGGTTGAAGGTGCTATATTAAAATGGCGTAGACAAAAATAAAGTGCTTCTGGCTTGGAAAGGTGCAACATAATTACTTGAAGATCCCTCAGTTCAGCGGGATTTCGCTTTCGTTAGAGCCAATTACACATTTATGGCGCCGGTTACATCCGAATTATAAGGCTGAGGTAGACAATTTACGAGAATACTTCTTTTCTGGATGAAGTGAAAAAGAAAATTATTGAAGCGCAGGTAATCTGGGAGAAAAAAGAACGGGAAAAATTCAGCAGGTTTTCCAGAACAACACCCACCTGAATGGCCTTTGCGAAAAATTCAGGTCCACTGAATGCTGCATTCCCGTCCAAAGCGTACCGAAAGTAGAGTGGTCCCCATGTCACAATGTTTATTCACCCGTATAAATTAATACTATGAGCACCCTGACTTTTCTCTGGAAACCTTCCAAATTTTTCAGTCATTTACTGCGAAATTAAGTAGGTTCCGAATGTTTGAAACCATTGGTTTATTCAGCGTTTGTTAAATTACATAGAGGTGTTACACGAATTTCAATACTGCAGTGTATTTATATCTTTGAAAAAATGAAGGTTTGGTGTCAGTTTGACCATTAATGTGTGATTTTTTCTGATGACCTATAAATAAAAGTCTGTTTATAAGTCAAGACTATGTAATTTATTTTATATTTATTTCAGATGTTCAAATGTTTGTTAAGCTTAAGGGACTTAACTACGGGGTCATCAGTCCCTAAACTTACAAACTACTTATGAACTACCTACAACTAAGGGCGGCACAAATATCCATGCCCGAGGGGGGATTCGAACCCCCGACCGTAGTGGCCGTGCAGACCATGACTGAAGCGCCTCAGTCCCCTCGGCCACCGCGGCCGGCTATATTTATTTCGTCTAATGAATTATATATAAATTTCATTTGCCCCAGATTAGGTAATGAATTGCCTATTTTAGGCGTCTAAAATGCTCTTTTCGACCTAATAATCCTATAGTGATCAGCGCTTCGCTGGCGATTTAAAAGATGCTGACCCACACTCTGACTGGCGTGTTCACTTTACAGGATATCGCCAGTGACGCAGTCCCAGGCCGAACGCCTCTGGCGCCTTCGCCTGGCTATTGGCAACGGTAGGGCGAGCACCACTTGGCGGCGAGTCGTCTGCTTCCGCCTTGTTTCTTAAGTGGTTAAAGACTCGAAACACAAAAGACCTTGCTTGATTACGAAAAACTTCTGCTTTTCTGATCCGTCAGCCATAACGAACACTTTGCAAAGTAAATAACCTTCAATACACTTTATCTGGAGAAAAAAATCACGACTATATGTCTAAAGCTCACTCGGGACGGCGCGAAACGGCGAAATGACGCTATTGGCTGAGTCTTCACGTAGTTCACTGACTCTTGCTACTGCACATCGCCCTACCACCAGCCCCCTCAGGGGCTCAGCATGGCGATCCCGAGGTCCCGAGCTGCGTACTGCTTCGCGCCAACATTCGCCACACTGTAAGCTCTGTGCGTGCTACAACGACCATCGTTCAGCGCGACGGTGGAACGTTTTACGTTTCAGGACACGGGGATCTTGGCGTAATGACCTGGGTCACGAGGATGGTACAAAACTCTATTAAAAAAAAAAATAACCTCAATCTCAAGATGTGCTACGTGCCGAGGAGATGCATGGCTGTTGAACAGTCGATAGCGAGCAATCTCTGAGGAACCTGCCACATCTCAGTTTTATAAGGCTTACCCAGGCAAGCGGGGCTCTGCCTGAGTGGACCTTTAGATCCCTAGTAGCTCGTGGGAACAACATGAAAAGATCTCATAGCAACGCTGGTTGGCGTGTAACCACCGCCTCTAAGAGACGGAGAGTCGACTTTAATGCGGCAACGTATAACCTACGCACGTTCCATTCCCTGGCCACACCGTGGGAGGATCGTCGGGCTAGAACTAAAGGTGACCCATATTCCCCAAAATTATTTGTGTGTGGCCGTACTGATAGCGATTCATTTACTTCTACAAAGCTTCTTTTCTTTGTTGAAAATCTTGAGGACAAGTACGGAGATGTTTTAAGTATGTTCGAGTTCCGAAGCAGCACAGTGCTCATTGAAGCAGTATCCTTGGCCCAATCACAAGCGCTACTTGCCTGCGATAAGCTGGGTGACGTCTCTGTGAGCTCACACCGCATAATTCGCTGCATATGGTACAAGGCATTATCTCCCATAGATATCTATTGTTACAGTCTGACGACGAGTTGCGCGCCAACTTAGAGCGCAGAGGAATCCACTACGTCCGGCGGGTCCATAGGGGACTAAAATATCAAACGGTTGCCACCGGTGCTTTCATCCTGGCCTTAAAGGCGATACCATGCCTGTGAAGGTCAAGGTTATGATTTACCTGTGCGATGTAAAATCTTATATTCCTCCCGTTATGAAGTGCTTTAAATGCTGCAAATTCGGTCACATGTCCTCTACATTTAATTCCAACTCTACATGTAGGACTGTGGACGTCCAGCATACCCTGACGCCCCACGTACACCGCCTCCCATCTGCGTGAACTGTGGCCTGAATCATGCTCCTTAATCGTCGGATTGCACCGTTCTTCGTCAGGAACGGAAAATCATGGAATTTAAGACCTTGAACCGGTTGTCTTACTCTGAGGCTAGAAAAAAGTTTCAGCGACTTCATCCGTCACAGTGACTACGTCTTTTGCAGCAGTGACGTCGTCGTCATCCTCTCCGGCGATGGCAGCAGACCATAGCGCATTTCCTTCAGCAGGTCCTCCGGGTCGTCAGATTATGCCTGCGCCGACGGTAGTTGGGGGCTCCATTCTTTTGGCTGTTCCCAAGGGTACTACTCAGGGAGCATCCCCTATTCCTCTGTCAGAGACACACCAATCCTCTCTGGCTTCCCTGGCTCGGAAGGGGTCGTTCGGGACTCTCCCTTCCCAGGGCTCCACCAGTGTTGATAACAACACCAGTCAGCAGCTGGCAAAACTGAAGACTGCTGGACGCTGGGCTTCTCGTTCTTCCTCAGTCCCTGCGACTGCGGGTGTGAAACCCTCGCCATCGCTAAAGCCCCCGAGGGAAAAGAGGCATAGGACTAACAAGGAAATAAAAAACAAGGCGAAGGACACCGCGGTGGCTTTGGCGCCACCACGCCCCTCCACCTCTCCTTCCGAGGAAGAGGTGGAGATTCTTGCATCCACTGAGGTCCTCGCTCTCGGGGACGCATTAGCAATGATGGACGTAGACGCAGACACATCTCAACTGGTGGATGCACTTGATAAGGTGTAATTAGTGCACTCCAATTATTCATGCCTTTCCAGCTGTCGGAAAATGTCATCCTTCAGTGGAAGTGCGGCGGTTTTTCCCCTACCTGGCTGAGCTGCGTCAACTTTTGAGTCTGAAAGACGACCGTTTGTCGTATTCCGTATATTTCTGTAAAGTTATAATTTATTTAATGTCGCTAGATTATCATTTTGTTAAAACTTGAACCCCACTCTTTTCAAGGCATAAGGAATAGCATTTTTATTTCATGTGTTAATATTGCTAGGTTTTATCTTATTTTGTTATGTTAATAATTTATTATTATATTAATTAATGTGGCATAAGTATGGCTTCTCCGTTACGCTAGTGTCTCTGTGAGAATGTGCAGTTGTGTTACTCTTAAGTGGATGTGCGAGAATCTATGACTGTCTGAATTCTGAATGTGGGAGTGATAGCTCGCTTTGCATCGTTCTCTCTGGCTCAGTATCGATAGCTGCTACTACTACCAAAGATGTTTCTATAACCTTTGGTTACAACCTAGTCGGCGAGCCCTCTCCAGCGCGAGTCTACTCGCACTCCGTCCCGACCACCGCTGTTTCTTGGGTTTTCCGGCTTCTGGTGGCTTTCCCCGTCTCGTGGCCGCTCGTTCTGGCCATTATATACTTGGCGTCTGGCGAGGTAAGTTTGGTTCTCTTCTGGTGTCTGCGAGATGGTAGCGTTTCATTGTCTAGCACTTTTACTTGGATTCGTGAACTTAGATTTTTTTTCAATATTTTCTCCGATCGAGTGCAGAAATGTGTTCTCGTTTCTCAATTTAGTGATTTCCAATAGATAAACGCGGTGTGTATGATTCAAGTTGCAGTTTGATAACGTCCTGGTATGTTAAAACCTTTTGTGATCATGTGGTTGTGTATGAACTCCGTGTAAATACTTTCTAGCTTTGTGGGGCCCGATTTCTAACAGGTGATATGTTCAGTTTTGTACAGTAAATATCTTCTCATCGTTTCCTTCCGAAAGTGATATGTGTTGCACGTGGTTGGTTATAGAACAAAGCCTTCAGCTTCCACTCTTGCAAGTAACTATGTGGGTATCCTTCTGATTTCCACTAACATTTCGCGATCATCTCTCCCTGCCTATTTTAATTTTGCCGTTTTTTCTCCGACTTGTAGTATACACTCTGTCTTTGTCAGTAATTCTCTCTCTGAGCCTTGTACAACCTCCTTCAATAGCCACCTTATGTAATTCTACACATTTCTATGGGTTGAATGCTATAGTTAATTTTCTGTATTTTTCGGAAACTGAATTTATTCAATTTTATCGGTTTTCGGAACCACGTGTTTCAGAGTTGCGACTTCCGGGATATGCAGTTTGTCACCTGAATTCACGCCACTTCTCATATGAAACCAGTACCTAGTTCGATTTCTAACAGACTGAAACTTAAGAATCCACCGTGATTTTGTATAATGAATACGATTTTCAACCACTTTACCTACAGTGGAGTGTGCTCATGTAACGTAGCCGTGTGTCGCCGTTAGCGTGTTTGCTCGCGATCCAATTCAGGTGTAATTTAACTTGCTATACACACGCACCATCTCAAAACAGGCACGACAGACCAGAGCCAGCTTCAAAGTGTTTTTGTATATTGTGTTTTGTGCTACCTCCGACTTGCTGAATTTCGCCTACGATAGCGGCACCTGCTTCCGCTTCATCTCAGCACGCTGACTTTGTGAGTTTGGCTGTGGCATTGCGTGTTTGTGATAGAATGAGTGTTGTTTGTGAATCCTCCCCCCCCTCCCCCCGCAGTAGCGTTAAATCATGTATAATTTAGGCTGGGCACCGTCCGCATTAATCCATGTAAAAGATGCATTTTTATTGTATTAACAAAATTGGTTCCCCATTTTGCTTGTTTTGTACCTGAATAAACAAGTTTAAGTTCAGCATATGCCGTAAGTTGCCTATGAACTGTAGTTTTAGAGCACCTTCCCTCTTTTAATTAATATTGTTCTTCACAAGTGATGAGAACAAGCTCAGATGCTATGTTTCTCATATATAAATTCCTTTGCGCCATAAATGTTTTCTTCACCACCTTTCTAAGATAACTTTAATTGTGGTGGCTTGCTTATTAATCTCTGTGTGTAATAACGTTGGGAGCTGCTGTGTATATTGACCACTGTAGTATTAACTCCCTGTTATTGAAGTAATTTCAAACGAGTCAGTTCTCAATTTGGACCAGGGAGCAAGGCTTTGTAACAGGAAGTAGCCAGTAGTTCACACGAATCTCATTTGCTAATTTTAGTGATAAAACAAAGCTCATGTTTCGTACAGTGGTCGACTTTTAAGCATCACACTTGCTTTCTGTGTTGCCCTCCAGAAAACCTGGTCTCCGGCAATGCGGACCGCTGCCTTTCGTAGGAATAGGGATACCACTATAATCGCAGCGTGTATATTAGGGTCTCAGGTGGAGTGTTTGTATATGACCTTGCCTCTCTTCATAGCGAGCCTGTGCCCTTTTCAGACGCCTCTAGAAGCAGTAGCTCTCAGGGCAAGAACAAAACAGATTACGAACCACAATATCTACCTCCCTCCTGATGGCGATTAGTCTTTGAATGTTTTGGATGCATATCCAAACTCCCTACTCCTTTCCTGGTATTGGGCGACTTTAATGCCCATAATACCTTGTGGAATGGTTCTACGATTTCTGGCCGTGGCAGAGTTGTTGAGGACTTAATTTCTCATCTCCACCTCTGCCTCTGAAACACCCACTCATTGATTTGTCGATCTGCAGCCACAGCTGCAAGTCATGATGACTTGTGTGACAATGACCATTTTCCGATCTTTTTGTTCCTTCCACAGCGTAAGTCGCCAGAGCGCCTACCCAGGTGGGTTTTAAGCAGGACTAACTGTGAAGGCTACAACTCTGCTCCCATTGTTGGCCCTCCCCTACTTGGTAACATCGATGTGGTGGTCGGAAGCACCAAACGCTCTATAGTTCAAGCTGTGGAAGCTACCATTCCACGTAATTAGGGTGCCCACGGCGTACGACAATGCCATGATGGTTGCCGGAGTTCGCTGAGGCTATTAAAGACCGCAGGCGAACCTTATATCGATGCAAGCGGCAACCCATTTCTGGTGCACCTCATTACATTTAAACGGCTCCGTGCTCATGCTCGCCATTTAATTCGAAGACGGAATCGGGAGTGTTGGGTGGCGTACGTCTCCACTATTGGGTCAGGTACCTCCCACCTCCCTGGTATGGAGCAGGATCAAGCGTTTGCAGTGATACCCAACACCAGCATGAATCCCTGGGAACTCCGCGAATGGCGTTATATGTACGGACCCAGACACGCTCTTAGAGATGTTAGCTGTAGATTACGCTCGAGCCTCTGCCTCTGAAAACTAACCACCTTCCTTCTGTGCATTAAAGGAGCGGGTAGAACGCCAGTCCATCTCGTTCACTGCCCGCAGAACTAAGACTTAAACGCTCGATTCAGTGAGTGGGAGCCCCTGGACCAGATAGCATCCACACCCAAATGCTGAGACACCTCTCAGCAGAATGCCAAGGTAATGTCCTCGCCCTCTTAAACCGGATCTGGTGCGACGGCGCATTTCAATCGCAGTGGCGGGAGGGTATAATCATACCGGTGATTAAACCAGGCAAAAACACTGTTCATTTGGATATCGGCCCAGCACCCTGACCAACGTCCTGTGTAAACTATTGGAGCGTATGGTCAGTCGGCGGTTGTGGTGGATCCTCGAAAATCAGGGCTTACTGGGTCCATGCCAGGGTGGTTTCCGCCAGGGTCACTCTACCACCGACAGCCTGTTGTATCTCGAATCCGCAATCCGCACACCCTTTTCCTGGCGCCAGCATCTTATATCCGTCTTCTTCGATATGCACAAGGCATATGACACAACCTGGCGACACCACATACTCACTACATTACATGGATGGGGACTCCGGTGTTCCCTCCCGATTTTTATTTAAAACCATTGACGTGTCCGTACCTTTCGTGTTTAAGTAGGTGCCTCCCGAAGAATCTCCCACGTGCAGGAAAATGAAATTCTTCAGGGCTCTTTTCTGAGTGTTCCCTTAATGTTAATAGCCATTCACGGCCTGGCGATAGCAGTCTGGTCGTCTGTATGCCCTTCCCTTTATGCTGACGATTTCTACCTCTTCCAGCACCCAATTCACTGAACGAGAGCCATTCGGAAAGCGCAGTCCTGGACTCTTGCCCACGACTTCCAGTTTTCCGCGGCCATGAGTAGTGTTATGCATTTCTATAGGCGTCGGACTGTTCACCCTCAACCCGAACATTACCTCGACGACCACTTACTGAACGTAGTGGAAACCCATAGGTTTTTAGGGCTGGTCTTTCACAGCCAGCTGACGTGGCTTCCCCACATTCCACATTCGTCAGCTGAAACGGGAGAGCTGGCGCCATCTGACCATTCTTCGCCACCTGGTCCATACCATCTGGGATGCTAATCGCTCGACACTGTTGTGGCTAAACACAGCGCTGGTTCAGTCGTAGCTTGACTTTCGGTTCATTGCCTATGGTTCAGCATCACCTTCGGCATTGCGCCTGTTGGACTCCGCCCACCACTGTGGGGTTTGCATAGCGACAGGTGTCTTCCGTACCAGCTGCGTTAACAGCCTACTTGTGAAGGCCGGTGTCCTACCTCTGCGGGTCCGTTGCCAACAACTGCTCGCGGCCTATGCAGCCCATGTGCATTGCTCGCCAAGCCATCTGAACCATCGTTACCTTTCTCACACGTGGTCATTCGATTTCAACAACAACGGCCCCGTTCAGGTCACACCGATTGCTTTCCACGTCCAGTCTCTTATGTTCCAACTAGAATCTTTTCCTTTACCATCTCCATATCGGGCCCATGCACGTACACATCCGTGGTGTATGCCGAGGCTGTGTACCCGGCTGGACTTGGCCCATGGACCCAAAGACTTTGTTCCCCTTGAGGCTTTTCGACGTCAATATGTTGCTGTCGTTGTCTCGTTCCATGGACACGACCCAATCCTCACAAGTGGTTCATTGGTTGAGGGCCGTGTTAGCTTTGCTTTCTTCCATGGCGACCACATCGAACAGTGTTTCTTGCCAGATGGCTATAGTGTTTACACTGCAGAGCTGGTGGCCACTTACCAGGGTCTCCAGCACACAAGGGCTGCTCAGGTGAGTCTTTCCTTATCTGCAGTGACTCCTTGAGCAGCCTTCATTCTCTGGACCAGTGCTACCCTCGTTATCCCCTGGTGGTAGCCATACAGGAGACGCTTTCTGCCCTTGGCCGGTCTGGTTTGACAGTGGTGTGTGGTCTCCAGGTCACGTTGGTATCACAGGCAATGAACGTGCCGACAGTCTCGCTAAACATGCTGTCGAGGAGTCTGTGTTGGATATCGGGCTAACGCCTTCTGCTCTTCGGTCTGTTTTTCGCCATTGGCTTTCTAAGCTTTGTGATACCGAGTGGCGTGTCCTGACGGGACGTATAGGACACCACGGCGGAGTTTTATTTCCTCGCACTTTTATCAGATGTTTTACGTGACGACGCAAAAATGGCTGATTCAGTTTTAGGTTTTATTCGGGACGGTGGTTTTTACCTTTCAGTTTAAAGCTTTGTTTCAGTACACTGTCTGTATTCCTCATGTCCTCTGATTGGAGGTTTACACATGTTGCTGTGTGGTTGACTTTTCCTTCTTTTAGTTTCAGGTCGGTCAACGATGGACGTCGGCTTTTGCTTTCCATTAACTATCGTTGTTATGTGTTTCTGTGTGATTGTCCCACTTTGTGTTGTCTCTTGTTGCCTTTATTATTGTCCTTTTACTGGCTAGGGGGGATCTTCCTCCCATTTGTTATTTTAATCCCTGGGCTCTTTCCACGTTTATGGTTTTCCTTGTGACGCCCAGTGATGGAATGGGAGACTGATTACCTTGCAGTTTCACCCCCTAAAACATCCAAACAACAACAACAATAAAATGATGATCAAACTGCTCCTTTGGGACAAATTCTATTGCCCCTAACTAAGGTTTTGTTACGGCACTCCAATTTTCAATGCGTACTCATTGCTACATTTCCATGTACATACCACACACACGTATGTCTGGTCATTAGTTTTGTGAATCCTGTCCGAAAAGTCTTCCATCAACTCCTTATGTTTCAAAGTACCAAGTTTCTTGAGAGAAAAGGGTGATTTTTGTTTCCAATGTGTCGAACGTAGTCTGGAATCCTATCTGGAAATGTGTGTGCTTGTAACACGTTCTCTTTGTCAGGCCCAAATCTGTGAGATTAAGCGTCACTTTATGTCTCTGCGGGTTAATAAGAAAATGACTAATGAAAATTGACACGTTTTCTGTTTTACCGAAAAGGAAATGGTAACTGCAGCATTGTTGGAACAACAGAAGAGAGGACGCAACCCGTTAACTTTGCTCGTACTGCGTTGTCTGTCTAAGAGAGAGCGGCTTCCAGTACCATAAATCTATGAAACGAGTTCCCCTTTCATCTGCTGTTGGCTTGAATTTTCTGTAAAGACCCACCATTTTACGTTAGATCAGAAACAGTCTTCTTTTTAGAAGCAACCAACTGCGACGATTTGTAAAAGGAAGTGAGCACACAATGTATTTGAAAAAAAAGTATTACACATCGAAACAAGAAAAAATGTCTAGTAAATAAGGCCCCTAAATAACACAAAGAAAGATCTGTGATCACTTATACATCTTACATAGTGTAATAAACATGAATTCCAATGAGTAGTGTTACGATTCATAGGCACTTTCAGTATTAGTAACGTAAGAAAATCGCGCAAATATTCGCGTGTTTTACGTGAACTGTAACTACCACAGTTATCTGTATGGGTTAAACTTACCTTAAAGTGGACATAAATGTATATTTTTGTAATCGGAAATCACTGGCAAAGCATGTATGAGATTGGCGTTTGTTTTGATTTGTTATAAGAACTGTGCCAAAGATCTTAAACATAGAAGACGATCTTATCAGAATTTGTACGTAATGATTGTAACTTGCTACTCAAATAATAATGCTATTACAGAAATATCTGTTATTTAAAAATTAAATATTTGTTTGTACCTTTAAAAGAAAAGTGCGTAGCAGTTGTAACTGTTACTTTCAATTTCATTTGTATAAAAAATCTTTACTAAACACTAAAATATAATTTATATTGTAATTTTGAAGTATATTTTCTATTTAAAAACCAAAAATAATCTTAATAGAAACGTTTTGAACGTCACGTGATGTCACATGAGATAACGAAAAGTGACGTAGCAGCCTTATTGAATGATACAAAAACCCTGTTGGCAGATGCCAAAGGCAGAAGAAAAATGTGTACTGTATTGGTAGTACCGGTGGTAGTAGCACCAGCAGTGAAACCTAGAGACTATGTAGGATGTATGGTATGAGTAGACACAGTATAAAAGAATTGTAAGTGCAAATGGCTTTTGTGTTTTTGACTATGGTTCAAATAAATTTGTCTTCTCAACAAAGTAGTGATCTGTATAGAGAACCTGTTAGACTGTCCAGTTAATTTGGACTTATGTATGGACAAATTTCTGAGGATTTGCAGTGAAATGTCGTTTTGAGTGCGTAACTTAAATATTGAGCAGCGGTGTAACATTTCAACGTGGGGGCTAGTCCGGGATCTCTACCAATTGATCACAATAAATACAACGTGATGAAGACAAACTCCAACAGTACTTTTGGACCATGGAATTAGACAACATGTTGCTACCACTGCATTTTAAAAGACTGGAAGCGAGAAAGAAGACAATGTGGATAAGTATCTCTATTTTTATTGTACTCTTTTGTGGTTTGTTTTTGAACAGTAGTGTGTTCCGTGCGAAGACATTAAATTCTCCATTTTGTATCATGGAAAGTGAAACTGGTTTAAATAATGAGGAAGTAGTGTAGGACACTGACAGAATAACTGTTGAAAGTAGTATCAACATATCCCCATTATTTTTAAATAACCTACAACAAAATAGTGAAGAATGTTCACCATTTGAGGGGTTTACTAACCAAGAAAATATGAGTAATATAAACATGTTTGAGCAGTTTTTAAAATTAATGCAAAAGGAACTTATGGAGGAATTTAAAGAAGTAAAACAATTTAGGGAACAACTTAGGGAGGAATTGACATAGATAAAGGAGATATGAGTGAACTAAAAAATTTAAAAACTACTGTGTTACAAGGACAGTAAAGGAGGTTGAACAGGTTAAAGATAATTTTAAAGAGTATGTACAAAATTCAAAAAGTGAACATTTACATTTTGTTAATAAAATAAGTGAAGTAGAACAGAAAATGGAAACCTTAAAAGAGGAAGTGATAAAAAACAAACAAGTTGTAGAAACAGTTAACTCTAGTAAGTTAAATGTTGGACAGATTGAAAAGAAATTACAGAATATGGAAAACAGACTAGACAGTGTTGAAGTATGTATAGATTTAATCTGTAGTAAATTTGATTAAGATAAAATAGAATTTGAAAAAAAGGTTGAGAGAATTACAAAGAGAAACTTCAAATAAAGACGGTATAAATGTAGCTAGATACATGAACCTAAACCCTAATGTAAGGTTCTTCTCAGGTGATAGGAAAGTTCACCCTGTGGACTTCATCTATCAGTGTAAAGATAACTTTTTACACAGTTTCTCAGACGAAAATAAAATCAAATTTGTAAAACGATACGTACAAGGAGCAACATTGGCATGGGCTACCAGCAGAGTTAAACAAAATGTAACATTTGAACATTTTGGAAAACTTTTTTTGTCCAAATTTTTGTCAAAATCAGAACAGGCTACAATAAAGAGTGAGTTTTTAGATGGGTCTCCCTATAAAGAAGGAAAATGTGTACTGTATTGGTAGTACGGGTGGTAGTAGCACCAACAGTGAAACCTAGAGACCATGTAGGATGTATGGTATAAGTATACACAGTATAAAAGAATTGTAAGTGCAAGTGGCTTTTGTGTTTTTGACTGAGGTTAAAATAATTTCGTTTGTCTTCTCAACAAAGTAGTGACCTGTTAGATTATCCAGTTAATTTGGAGTTATGTATGGACAAATTTCAGAGAATTTGCAGTGAAATGTCGTTTTTAGTGCGTAACTTAAATATTGAGCACTGATGCAACATTTAAGTGGCCTCTCCAAATGTCGATCTAAACGAAACTCCATAAAAAAAAAAGCGCAATGCCAGAGTTCAAAGTTGTAAAGTAGTAATCCATTGTAGATTGAAACTGCGACTTGTTCACGGACGGCAGGGCACACAACAACTGAATTAAATGAACGCAGCGCTATTTCGATACTTACATGTATAAAAAACAGTGAGTGTAAGCAAGACAACAAAGTGAAAAGCCCTTTTAGTGCACTAGCTCACATCTTCATTGTGTAATAAATAATCGAAACGTTTTGCTTAGCAAACAACAAGCGAATCATACACTGATGAACCAAAAAAATGGTTCACCTGCCTAATATCGTTTAGGTTGACATCGCTAACGCAGAAGTGTCCGAACACGGCGTGGCATGGAGCCGACTAATATCTGAAGTGGTCCTGCAGGGAACCGACACCATTCATCCAACAGGGCTGTCCATAAATCCTTAAGGGTACGGGTAGAGGGGAGGTGGCGGTCTCTTCTGAACGGTACGTTGCTAAGTACTTACCCCTGATATGCTCAATATTGTCCATGTTTGGACCGTTCAGTGGCCAGCAGAGATGTAGAAACTCAGAAGCGCGTCCGTGAAGCGACTCTGCACCAATTGTGGACGAATTGGGACTCGCTCAAATCCGTTAGAATGCACAATGGACATCAATGGAGGCGGAAAGGTTTAGGAGTTCCTTTTTTCCGCGAGCTATTGGAGAATGCAACGGTAGAGAAACATCATAAAAGCGGTTCGATGACCGCTCTGCCATTCACTTCAATGTGGGTTGCAGAATATTTCTGTTGATATAGATGTCTGCTGGAAAAAAGCGCACGTGCCTTCCGTTTATGTGAAAGGTAAAAGAACTGATCCACATAATTACAGGCCAATATCATTTACATCAGTTTCCTGTACAATTTTGGGGCATATTCTCAGCTCGAATATAGTAACATGTTTTCTATGAATCAGCACGGGCTTAGGAAACATCGTTCGTGTAAAACTCAGCTAGCCCTTTTTTTCACAAGACACCTTGCGAGCCATGGGTGAAGGGCAACAGGCAGAGTGAGGTGATTTAGATTTCAACACGGAATTTGACGCGGTGTCACACTGCAACTGGTAACGAAGATACGAGCATATGGAATAGGTCTACAGATTTGTATCTGGCTTGAAGACTTCCTAAATAATAGAAAGCTGTACGTTGTTCTCGTCTTTTGAGTTTGAGTTTCAAATATCTGGGCGTGACACTGCAGGGCGATATGAAATGGAACGAACATGTAAGGACAGTTGTGGGCAATGTAATAAATGAAGAATCCTTCAACCGTTATTTTTGGGCTGATAATTACTAGTTTCGGGAATACATCATTCTCTTCTTGAGACTCTTATAATTATCCGTGCAGTAATGAAAAACAAGTCTTCCATTATATGCATTGCATATCAACCTCTCACACAAAGATGTGGCCAAGATGTGTTGGTGTGAGAGGTTGTTATGCAATACAAATAATGGAAGGCTAGTATGGCATTACTGCAGTGATACTTATAAGGGTCTGAAGAAGAGAATAATGTATTCTCGAAAGTAGTAATTAAAAGTCCAAAAATAAAGGCTGAACGTTTTTTTTTTTCATTTGTTACATTAATACAGCGCCGTCGTCCCAACATCCTTCTAATCAAGATGCTTACACAAAGAGTTGTGAGTAAAGAAGATAGCCGGTTTATTAAATTCTTCTGCAGAGGTGACCTATGGAATTTAAATGAAGATACAGTGGGCTGTGCCCCAGCGGCCAGCCAGTCAACTAGCGATCGCTCAGCACTACTCCGCTCGCGTGAAGAGACATACGTGCCCTGGCCTGTGAAAGTGTAAGATAAACAGTCACGAATGACTGACGAATGAGTAGGACAACCAATACCGTAATGTTCGAATACAGCATCAGTAGTACCTTATTGACGCAGTCGCGTCGTTCAAATATCTAGGTGTAACATTGCAGGGCGATATGAAATGCTCGAATATGTAAGGACAGTTGTAAGGCGGACAACCGACATCGGTTTATTGGGAGAATTTTGGGAAGATGTACATCATCTGAAAAGGACACTGCGTATAAAACGCTTCTACGATTACGTCTTGATTACTGTTCAAGTGTTTGGAACCCGACGCAGATCAGAGGCAGGCAGCTAGGTTTGTTACTGGTAGGTTCGACCAGCGCCGAGTGTCAGAGAAATGCTCCGGGAACTCAAATGGGAATCGCTGGAGGAAAGACGACGCTCTTTTCGGGAAATTATGTTGAGGAAATTTAGAGGGACGGAATATGAAACTGACTGCAGAACGATCTTGCGGCCGCCTACTTACATTTCGCGTAAAGATCACAAAGACAAGAGACTTTAGAGCTCTTACAGATACATTCTGTTTTCCCTCGGTCTGTTTGGGAGTGTAATAGGAGAGAAAATGCCTAGTAGTGGTGCAGTGTACCATCTGCATCGCTCCTTGGCGTAGATTGCGGAGTATATATGTAGCTGAAGATGTAGATGTGATTAGCCAGAATGCGTACATTCCTGTCAGCTGTCGGAGTTGACAGACGTATCAGGGGTCCAATATAACTCCTACTGCACACCGTTACAGCCCAAGAACCAGCTTCAACAGTCCCCTCCTGTCATGTAGCGTCTATGGATTCACGAGGTTCCCTCCATACCTGTACACGTCCATCCACTCAGTGCCCTTAGAAACGAGAGAAGTCACACTTGGCAGCATGATTCGAGTCAACAACAGTCCAATGTCGGTGTTGACGGGCGCAGGCTAGGCATAAAGCTTTGTGTCGAGCACTGAGCGAAGGTAAACAAGTGGTCTTTCGGATCACATTTGCCGTATCGATGATGTAGTGTTGAATGGTTCGCACGCTCACACTTGTTGCTAATCCAGCAATGAAATATGTAGCAATGTGCAGAAGGGTTGCACTTCTGCCACGTTGAACGATGCTCTTCAGACTTCTACGGCCTGCTCACGAAGGATCTTATTCTGTCCTCAGCGATGTCGATGTCATGTTTTACCGGATTCCCGTTATTTACAGTGCTGTCCTGTACGGGAAAATCCTCACCCTATCGCTACCTAGGAGATGCTGCGTCCCATATCTCGTTCGCCGACTTCAACACCACGTTCAATTTCACTTAAACCTCTCAGATCCACATTATGAAATCAGCTGTTTTCTGTATTAATACAGCGCAGTTAACATCAAGATATGTGTTTTAAAAGTTTTGGTCGAACTATTGATCTTTTATGTCATGTAATTCATGCACAAAAAAGACGTTTGTATCGGGGTGTCTTATTACTCGGACGTTATTTTGTTGATATAGTTAATACTACCAGATCAATAATGCTAGCATAATCTTCGCCACAGCACAAAAAACAAGACAGTTCACTGCTGGAATAAAATAAAAGGAACCACACTCACGCGCACACTCTCAGCCACGTACACACGGCACGCAACGCAGATTCCAAGATTAACAGATCAATGCCTCAGACGTTGCTACCCGCCGTACCAAGCGGCAAATTGCCGCACTAGAAACAAGTTGTTCATCAACAAAAATGCAACTGTAAGGACTGATGCATAAAATACGGTATAAATTAAGTTTTAATACGTTTTTGTCCAGGAACAACACTGGGAATGAAGGGGTCGAACCTGTCACTGTAGTATCGGTAACCGATGTAACGCCTTCCCCATGCACCCGTTATCTTATACATACGTTGTCGAACGCAGCGCCATCATCTGAGTGTTTACATATCTCAGTGTTTGCATCAACACGCATACACCAGTTTCTTTGCCTGTTCAGTGATCTCGAATAATTGGTCAATAGATGTAGTTAAATATAATCAACCGAATAAGAATAGACACCAGAGTTTTGTAACACTTCAAAAATCGATTATCCGATTTAAGCTTAAACTTGTAAGTACGGAAAAACTACGTTACACTACGTGCGCGAGACAACCATTACGGTGAGGAAATCGATATTTTCATGTTCTTACTCAATCTGTCTGCCTCTCTCTCTCTCTCTCTCTCTCTCTCTCTCTCTCTCTCTCTCTCTGTTTGTCTCTCTCTCTCTCTCTCTCTCACCTCCCCTCACTTTCTGTCTCTGTCGCGGCGGATTATCCATTATCCGTGCGTACTGGGGCGCCGTGTTGCAGTGGGCGCGGCCGTTCGCCTTCGGGAGTTCGAGTCCCCTTTCAGGCATGGGTGTCTGTGTTGCCCTTAAGTTAGTTTACCTTAGTTTAAGTAGTTTGTAAGCTACGGACTAATGACCACGCAGTTGAGTCCGACAGATTTAAAAATATTTGAACATTATTTCTGTCTCTTTCCCACTCTCTTGCATTAAATTACACCTGAAACCGATGAACGAATTATTAATTTAAAACAGATGATTTTAGGTAAAGCCAAAAATACGTATACTTGACTACAGATTTCACATCTGAAAACATCGGCTACTGCATTTATTCTGTAATTTTTAATGTTCGCTGGTATGTCAGCTGGAACTGTAGGTGGTACTAAATGTTCTTTCAAAGGAGGATAGAACTCGGAATTCGACAGTAGATGTTGTTGTTGTTTGTGATTTATAGGGGACTAAACTACATGGTTATCAGTCCCCTGTTCATAGCGAAGACAAGATATCCAAGTAGGAAAAGGTAAAATACAGATTAATACCCGGAAGAGCATACTGTGACTATGAACTTATTCCTGACTTCCTCAGTGTTGAGAATATCAAGTGTTAAACTAAGCTAAAAGAGCAGGGAACAGTGGCTGGCTGATCACAAACAAATACAAGATGAGCCAGTCACTCTGCCCAGACTAAAAAAGGAGGTAAAAACAGGGTAAAAGTAAGAAAAACATCATAGTAAAATATGAGTGGTGGGAGCCTGAGATACCAGGCACAAGCCCACCACTAAATAGAATGATAAAATCCAGCTGCATGTATAAAACCTAAAACTCGGTCAGCCATAAAGGCATTGTCAGATAAAATCAAGGCAGGCGCAGTAGGTAGATTAAAAGACTGCTGCAAGGCGGCTAAAAACGGACAGTCCGACAGGATGTGGACCACTGTCAACAAACTTCCACAACGGAAATTCGGTGGGTCCTCTTGAAGTAAAAGGTAGCCATGTGTCAACCACGTATGGCCAATACGTAGGCGTCACAGGACAACAGAGCCCCTACGGGAAGGCCTGAAAGACTACTTCCAGACGGCCGTAGAGGACTTAATCGCTCTGAGCTTGTTGGGAGTACTCAGTGTTGCCCATTGCGTGTCCCAAGCCTCAAAAACCCTGTGGCGCGAATCCATTCGGATATCCCGTTCTGGGATACCAATATCCAGGGGAGGAGCGGTGGTGGCGAGCTTAGCCAGCCGATCGACACGCTCGTTCCCTGGGATGCCAATGTGGCCAGGGGTCCAGATAAAGTCCACTGCACATCCAGACTTGCCGAGTGAAGCGATGGCGTTTTGGATGGATTGCACCAACGGATGGGAAGAAAAATAGTTGGAAAGGGCTTGCAGGCCACTAAGGGAGTCGCTGCACACGACATACGACTTCCGGGGGCACGTTTTGAGGTGGTCAAGAGCACGAGAAATGGCGATCAGTTCAGCTGTAAAAATACTACAGCCGGGTGGCAGGGACCGTTGTTCTGTGTGGTCGCCATGAGTGAAAGCGTAACTGGCTCTGCCATTTACCAGGGAGCCATCAGTGTACAGGACTTCTGCATCACGATGAGCAGCAAGAAGTGCCAGAAACTTGCAACGGAGTGTAAGTGGTGAGACTAATGTCTTTGTATCGCAGGACAATTGCAGGTGAAGCTTCAAACGGGGGATGAACCAAGGAGGAAGACGGGATGGGCAGGAAATAACCTCAGGGAGATGTAGGGAATTAAGTGAGGAGAGGAGTGTACGAACCCGGATCGCGATCGGAAGACCTGATCTAGGTCGACGTGGTGGAAAAGAAGGGGTAACTGTCGGAAACAAAAGCCTGCGATTTGGATGGTGTGGCGTGGCATGGACTCGAGCAACATAGCTAGCGAGAAGCTGCTGCCGGCGGAAGTGTAATGGAGGAATCCCTGCGTCGGCTAGAAGACTTGGCACAGGGCTGGTGCAGAAGGCGCCAGTCGCCAGCCGGATACCACTATGGTGGATGGGGTCAAGGATCCTCAAGGCGGATGGTGCTGCTGAGTCGTATACGGGGCATCCGTAATCAAGCCTTGATTGTATCAAGGACTTGTACTGCTGCAGGAGGTTGGAACGAGCAGCACCCCAAGCAGTATGGCTCAATCAGCGGAGAATATTAAGATGCCGTGAGCATTTTTGTCGCAGCTGACACAGATGTGGCACCCAAGTAAGTCTGTTGTCGAATACCATGCCAAGAAACCGATGAGTCTCTGCGACAACGAGCAATTCACCACCCAGATATAACTCGGGATCCATGTGAACTGCTCGCCGGCGACAGAAATGTATCACGCGGGTCTTCTGCGCTGAAAACTGAAAACCATGGGTAGAGGCCCATGATTTAGCTTTCCGGATGGCTCCCTGTAGCCGCCGTTCAGCGACGCTAATACTAGCCGAACTATAATATAAACAAAAGTCATCTGCAAACAAGCTGGAACAGACAGAGGATCCCACAGCCTTGGCAAGCCCGTTTATGGCGATTAAAAACAAAGGCACACTGAGGACGGAGCCCTGTGGGACACCGTTCTCTTGGATGTGTGAGGAACTAAGAGTGGTACCCACCCTAACCCTAAAGGAGCGGTGGGAGAGAAAATTCCTGATAAAGATCGGAAGTGGGCCCCGTAAGCCCCAGTCATACAATGTAGCCAGTATGCGGTGGCGCCAGGTTGTGTCGTACGCTTTCCGAAGATCAAAAAATACAGCAACAACTTGTGACTGCGTAGGCTTTCCCGGCGTAATGCTTCATAATATTCTTCTCGGGTTTCCTGCCGGATCAAAACGTCATCTTGACACAATATTTCGGCGGTCCATCTGGCCGCTATCCTCAGGTGACAGTGCTGGTGCACCGATTCACCGGCGAAGAATATTATGACAGCAACAAGGTGTTCACGGCGGGTAAAAGCTGTACGTATAGCCGACTCCAAGGACACAAGATTGTCAATTGTGGAGCGGCCCTGACGGAAACCCCCTTGTTGTGTAACTAGGAGTCCCCGGACTTCGAGGATCCACATAAGCCGCCGACTCACCATCCGTTCAACGAGCTTACATAGAACGTTTGTCAGGCTGATCGGACGGTAACTGTCAGCCACCTGTGGGTCAGCGCCAGGTTTTATCACTGGGATGATGGTGCTATCCCGCCACTGGGAAGGAAAAACACCGTCTGCCCAGAGACGGTTAAACAAGGCGAGCAGTTGGTTCTGAGCGTCCACAGAAATATGCCGAAGAAATTGGCTATAAACACGATCTGGTCCTGGACAAGTATCGGGGCATGCAGAAAGGGCACTTCTAAACTCCCACTCGCTAAAGGGTGCATTGTACGGCTCACGGCGACGTGTGTGAAACGACAGTGGCTTCCGCTCAAGTCGGTCTTCAAGGGCGCGAAAGGCTTCACTGTAAGCTTCAGTTGAACTGATGCCTTCATAAAACTGTGCCATGTGCTCGGCGACAGCAAGCGGGTCTGAACAGACAGAACCCTGTAAGCGAAAGACATGGGATTCCTGCTGGTGGGCGGTACCCAAAAAGACGTCGAACCTTAGTCCACACCCGAGAAGGTGAGGCACGAGATCCAATAGAGGCGACATACCTCTCCCAACAATCTTGCTTACTTTGCCGTATAAGCCGTCGTGCTCGGGCCCGTAGCCATTTAAAAGCAATCAGGTGATCGATGGTGGGATGTTGCCGGTAGCGCTGAAGTGCCCTACGCCGATCCCGAATGGCTTCAGCGATTTCTTGTGACCACCAAGGCACAGATTTGCGCCGAGGGGACCCTGAGGTGGTTGGTACAGTGGCCTCAGCAGCGGAGACTATGGCGACAGTCACCTGTTGGACTGCCACATCCACATTGGCTGGCAGTTGAGAAGGAATGACAACAGCAGAAGTGTAACGCTGACCATCAGCCCTAAGGAGGGACCATCGAGGCAGTTGTTCCGCCTGTCGAGACTGTGGGAGCGACAAAAGGATAGGAAAATGGTCGCTCCCACAGAGGTCATCATGGGCCCTCCATGTGAGGTGTGGAAGAAAGATCGGGCTGCAGACCGAGAGATCGATAGCTGAGAAAGTGCCATGCGAAACACTGAAGTGTGTCGGGGAACCAGTATTGAGAAGGCAGATGTTGTGCAATAAGAGCTTCAACATCCCTACCACGCCGGGTCGTCTCTATGCCGCCCCATAAGGGGTGATGGGCGTTAAAGTCCCCCAAGAGAAGAAACGGTGGGGCAGCTGTGCTACCAGAGCAGCAAGATCAGTGGGCGAAACATCCCTGTCTGGAGGAAGGTATATTGAACAGATAGCCAATTCCTGCATAGCCCGAAGGCGAACAGGTGTGCGGAGAGGCACAGCAATACTGGGGACAGTGGCAAGGGTGTATATACAGACACCACCAGAGGCTCTATCACAGTCGGCACGGTTGTTGAAGTAGCCCCGATAGCCTCAAAGGGCCGGGGTCCGCTGAGCAGGAAACCAAGTTTCCTGTAGAGCCATACACAACACTGGGAAACGGTACAACAACTGCTACAGCTCAGCTAGATGGTTGAAATACCCTCCACAATTCCACTGGAGAATGTGATTCATGGTTTGCTGGAAGACCATGATGAAGGACTGAACATTTTCAGCCCAAAGATTTGCGGTCTGCCTGTCGTTGCACATCTGCATCATCAAGGAGCATCGGCTCAAGCGTCTTAGTGAGGGCCAGATCCTCGAGAGACGCGAAGATCTGAACCTCATCTTCCGATGTAGATGATGCAGGATTCCTTGACTTTGAAGTCTCTGAGGAGACTTTCTTCTTTGGTTTTTTCTTCTTTACCTCCCGCTGCCCTTTCGGTCTTAAAGGCTGGGAGGACTTCTCACTAGCGGTTTCTGGGCCCGATGTCGATCGGGAAACCCGACGACTGGGGGCAGCCTCTGGCTGGAAACCCTCCAAACCACTCATGGAAGCCTCAGGAGGGGGTGCCACAAGGGACCCCCTCCGGGCGAGAGGGGCCGGGGAAGGCTGGTGCTTCCCCAGCTGGGGAGTGGGGACTGGAGTCCCCGGTGATGGGGTAGATATTGCTCCCACAGGTGTTGTGGGAGCAAGAGATGTAGATGGTCCCCCACCCATCGAGGGGGCAGTTGATGATTGTTGGCCCATAGGGCCCACAGATGGAGATGACACTGGTACTATCGATCTGAATGGAAAAGGTGCCGCTGTGACTGCGGCGAAAGATGATGTCATATTTACAGGATGGAGTCGCTCGTACTTTTTGCTTGCCTCAGAGAAAGAAAGCCGTTCCAGGGTCTTGATTTCCATTATTTTCCTTTCCCGATGAAGAACAGTACAAGTTGGCGTGCAGGGCGGATGATGTTGCCCGCAATTTACGCAAACAGGAGGTGGGGTACAAGGGGTGTCCGGGTGTGATGGCCGTCCACACTCCCTGCAGTTCGGGCTGGAAGTACATCGGGGCGACATGTGCCCGAACTTCCAGCACCGGAAACACCGCATTGGGGGAGGGACATACGGTTTGACATCAACACGGTATACCATTATCTTGACCTTCTCAGGCAGTGTATCACCTTCGAAGGCCAAGATAAAAGCACCGGTGGCAACCCTGCTATCTTTGGGTCCTCTGTATACACGCCGGACGAAGTGAACCCCTCGACGCTGCAAGTTTGCTCGCAATTCTTCATCGGTCTGGGACAACAGATCTCTCTGATAGATTAGACCCTGGACCATGTTTAAGGACTTGTGGGGCGTGATTGTCACAGGGATGTCACCCAGCTTATCGCAGGCAAGCAATGCCCGCGATTGGGCTGGGGACGCCGTTTGTATCAATACAGCCCCACTCTTCATCTTTGAGAACGACTCCACTTCGCCAAACTTGTCTTCGAGCTGTTCGACGAAGAACTGTGGCTTAGTAGACAGAAAGGACTCTCCATCGGAACGGGCACATACTAAATATTGTGGCGAGTATGGTTCAGATCGGCGAAGGTCTCTACGTTCCTCCCTTGGGGTGCCAAGGGAAGGGAACGTCTTAGGATCATAAGCAGTTGCATCGAATTCTGTTTTTCCACGCTTAGAAACGCCAGGTTTGCGTGTGGCGACGCTATTGATTGCTCGTTTCATGTCTGTGCCACGAGCAGCTAGGGAACTAAAAGTCCACCCAGGCAGAGCCCCGCTTGCCTGGGTAAGCCTTATACAACTGAGGTGTGGCAGGTTCCTCAGAGGTTGCTCGCTAGCGGCTGTTCAACCTCAACAGCCATGCATCTCCTCGGCACGTGGCACACCTTGAGATTGAGGTTTTTTTATAGAGGTTTGTACCGTCCTCGCGACCCGGGCGATTAAGCCAAGATCCCCGGGCTCTGAAACGTACAACGTTCCACCGTCGCGCCGAACGATGGTCGTTGAAGCACGCACAGAGCTTACGGTGTAGCGCGACACAGCCCACAGCTCAGGACCCCGGGTTCGCCAAGCCCGTACTCAGCAAGTTAATGCTGAGCCCCTGAGG
Source organism: Locusta migratoria (assembly GCA_026315105.1). Classification (NCBI taxonomy): domain Eukaryota; kingdom Metazoa; phylum Arthropoda; class Insecta; order Orthoptera; family Acrididae; genus Locusta; species Locusta migratoria. The sequence goes on along the minus strand of CM048751.1, from coordinate 223,484,795 downwards.
GGTCGACAGTAGAAATTTCGGGTAATTCTGTTTGTTAACAACCGCATGAAATTTCCTGGTGGCCTCGAATGGGCATTTTTCGTTTTGCTCTATCGCAGACGGGATTATTTAATCTGTTCAATACTTCCCCATTCACCCTTTCTCATTGTGCAATTATATTTGTACCCTTCCTGTAGAGCACAAGGAATTTCTGTTCCATCAGGTCACGCAATGCATCACTGTAGAAAGGTGAAATTCTGATTAATAACCTTTATACGCTATAGTATTCAGATAATTTAATTCCCAATACTCTTTCCGTTTCCAAATAGTTTTCTTTGTACTAAACAACAGACAGGTTCATCAATGAAATCTGTTCATCACATCACAGCTGCGAAGCAAGGCGGATAACTCATAAACGCATCCCATTGTTTATGACGTCATATCTCGCGAACTATGTGTTGTACGTTATCCTAACACTTTTTGGCGACCGTCCTCGTGGATTGAAGCTTACGTCTGCAAAATGTCATAAATATTTGAACAAAACTGTAGATTTGTATGCAATACGTACACACAAATATACGGACACTCGGCTTTATATATAATAAACGATTCTTTAATTCAAAGTTATTTTATTCCTTTTATGCGTATGTCATGGCTTTTTTAATGTTTCTAGTGAAAGTAAAACTTCACCCAAATGTGAATAAGAACTTAAATCTAAATATTATTGACGGGTCTATCTGATTCAGAAAAGGCTCAGCTTCTGGACGAGGTTTTTGATGCTAATGGTTTTGATATCGAAATTGATCATGACTGTGACGACTATGATGATGATGTTCATGATAACACTGAAGGCCACAAATCAGGGAACACGGTTGACAGCAACTGAGGAATAATATGAAGTATCAGACAGTGAAACTTCAGTACACCCAACACAAATTAATTAAACTACACCTCCTAGAGATCCAACAGAACACTGGCACCATAGAACAGAGTACGTAATGTTTTACAGTAGTGTTAATAGGCATCAGTTTCAACTATTGCAAAACAAGAGAAGCGGCAAAGGAAACAAATATTTTCCCTCACGATGGATATTGCTGAAAATTTGATGTTCAGCAGCTCTGAAAGAAACACAAACAGTCCCAAAAATTTTAAACGGAAGGTGATTAAGAGGAAAGTCATGAAAGGTAAAGGCACAATAAAAAGAAGAAAAGATCAATTCAGACAATACTAAAAGATACAAATGTGCTTTGCACATGCCAGAAATAGCTACAGAACAAAAGACCATATCACAATGCAGAATAACGCGCTGCTCAAAGTTAACGAATATGAAGTTTTCAAAAACTGTTTCAAAATGTTTCGTGCTTCATAATTTGTAAAATTGTAATTTTTTATATTTTTGTAAAATATGTATTTGTACAAGAACTTGCTTGGAGACTCTTGGTTATAATTTTGTGCATTTTATGGTATTAGGAGCAGGATAAGTCATTTAAATACGCAAATATTAAGTAACATTTAGTGTCTCGACGTGTTGCATACTGTCTCGATAGCAAACCAATGTATCTTATACGTTACATGGCCTGCATTAAAATGTAAAACTTAAAAAAATCATGAATATTTCACCATCAGCGATGTCAATCAACACATTAAAGGTTGTTTCGTTCAATTTATAGTATAAATCTGGTTTCAGGTTGCTAGAGGATACAGGAAGGTGACATACTATTGCCAGAGGATCAGCTATCCTAGTATATTCATATATCGATTGTTTACGAACAGTGACGTCCGCAGGAAATAAATATAAGCGAATAGTGTGGGTATGGTTTGCCTTTAGCTTCGTTTAACGATCTAGGAATCCTCACAGTGGCTGCACAATACATGTATTCACTTATGAGATTTGTGATTAACAATGCGGCTCAATTCAAAAGTAATATCAATTTGCATAGATACAACACTATGAGAAAATGTAATATTCACAATTCGAGGTTAAATCTAAATTTGGCACAGAAGGATGGATTAGGAGGCCGCAAAAGTCTTTGTTCACTTAACAAGTAGCATCAAAAGTCGGACAGATAGCCAACCAGTATTAAAATTAAAAAAAAAAAAAATGAAATCTTGAATGGCAACTCCTTCTATGCTTGAGATGAATTATTAGATAAAACTTAGTAATTTCGCTAAAAATACAAATAAAAGAAAATCCCTAAAATGGTGAGTGTCATGAATGGACACACGTTCTACATCATTGCAAAATGTCATATTTATGATATATGGACCAAGTATTAATCTATTCCAGATCTAATCCAAACAGTTTACAAGCCGTGGGAATCATAACTACATTAGGTAAGTCCCACAGATTTACAAACATTTGAAGATATGGGAAATAATTAAGCAGGAACAAATTAATCAATATTCAGCTTTTTCAAGTATTTTATTACTCGAAAATACTGTACATGGAAAATTCAACCCGATAGACAAAAAAGGATTTTATTTTCGGATTCAGTAACCATGACTTAACTAACAACGCCATTGACATTCTTTGTAACAAAAATGCTGTTGACCAGCGTAATCATCCGGCGTTTCGTCATGGGGTCACTTACTGACTCCCAACACACTTCGAGCATCATTTTAATAATATTCCGAACATTTTCTCACTTGTATACTAAACGTCAACAATCAGAGCACTGTTTTGACTGGAAACTCCACGTGACCGACCTCTGACGGGTTTTTCGCTGAGCTTAATTGTATTTTGAATAGATTTTGACCTAAGAGTTTGAGAATCTCGTGAGTTTCTTAAACTGCGTTAACTTTGACCATTAGAAAAATGAAATGAAAGGAATCTTCAACATTTATCTGTGACAGCAAAATTGAACGCTTCTGTCATCTTTCTGTCTGAACTGCTTACTGTCCACGTTTCACTCCCATACAATGTTACACTCCAGACAAATGCTATCAGATAGGACTTCTTAACATTTAAATTAATGGATGTCAACAAATTTCGCTACTTCAAAAACGCTTTTCTTCCCGTAGCCATTCTGCATTTATATCTTCTTTACTTCGGCCATCAGAAGTTATCTTCCCTCCTAAATAACAAAGCTCATCTACACTTTTATTGATCAAAATATCCACGGGTGTACTGCCGGTCTATAGTGTCCAACGGGCACAATATTTCGGCGATCATACATGTCGCCATCATCAGGTGAACTGACGGACTGAGGTCCTGGAAACGCGCCGGCACGGAGGTCCGCACGCTACGGCTGCTCGAAGGGAACTGGGTTCTAGCCCGGTAGCGGGCCATTTAAATACCCGCGGCCCGCGGAGCGACCCCTCCGCGGTCCGCGCCCCGTGCCGCGGCCGCGCAGTGGAACCGATTGCGCCGGCGTCTGAGAAGACGTCGGTGTGAGGGCTCTGTCCGCCGTGGTCGTCACTTCGTTACGTTTGCTAGATTTACTCTTAATTAACCCAATCGCTGGTTCCCAAGCTTTGCTAAGATTATAGCCAGAGTCACGGTTTATGAGGTCGTCACTTGTGCGAATTTCAATGGCCTCTCTAACGACGCAGTCCCAGTATCTCGACGTCTGTACCAAAATCCTAGTGTGTTCATACTCCATGGCGTGATTCTCCGACAAACAATGTTCAGCGACCGCCGACTTGCTCGGATACATCAATCGTGTGTGCCTCTGGTGTTCAACGCATCGATCCTCGACGGTACGCATCGTCTGTCCAATATATGACTTTCCACACTGACACGGAATCTGGTACACGCCCGCCTTCCTCAAACCGAGATCATCTTTAGCGCTCCCCACCAGTGCACGAATTTTATTCGGCGGACAAAAAACAGTTCCAACCTGGTGTTTTCTCAAAATGCGGGCGATCTTCCCTGAGAGTGCGCCGGTATATGGAACGAACGCAGTGCCTACATCCTCCCTTGCGTTCTCATCCGTTTCCACAGGTTGTGTTGTAGTGGTTGGGCGGAGAGCCCGCTGAATCTGCCACTCTGAGTACCCATTTTTTCGAAATACAGTTCTCAGGTGTTCCAATTCCTGGGGTAGACTCTCTGCGTCGGAGATAGTGCGCGCCCTACGTACTAGAGTTTTAAGTACCCCATTCCTCTGTGAAGGGTGATGACAGCTGTCTGCGTGTAAATACAGATCAGTGTGCGTTGTCTTCCGATATACACTATGACCCAGGGTGCCGTCAGCTCTTCTCTTGACCAAGACGTCAAGGAACGGCAATTTACCCTCCGTTTCAGTCTCCATAGTGAATTTGATGTTGGGGTGTATGGAGTTCAGATGTGTAAGGAAGTCAAGGAGTTTATCCATACCATGTGGCCAGATGACGAAAGTGTCGTCCACATAACGGAAAAAGCAAGTAGGTTTCCAGAAAGATGATGCAAGGGCTTCCTCTTCGAAATTCTCCATGTATAAATTTGCGACCACAGGGGAGAGTGGGCTACCCATGGCGACTCCCTCCGTTTGTTCGTAGTATTCGCCATTGAAAAGAAAATATGTGGAGGTCAAGACATGCCTAAAAAGTTCGGTGGTCTTCTCGTCAAATTTCTGACCAATCAAATCTAGTGACTCTCGAAGGGGCACCCTCGTGAACAACGAAACGACGTCAAAACTTACCATGATATCCGACTCATCCAGCCTGAAGTTGTTAAGGCGTTTCACAAAATCCACGGAATTACGTATGTGATGAGGGCATTTACCCACATAAGGACTTAATATTCCCGTCAAGTATTTGGCCAACAAATATGTAGGTGCCCTGATGTTACTGACAATGGGACGTAACGGCACCCCATCTTTGTGGACCTTAGGGAGTCCATAAAGTCTTGGCGGTACCGGACCTTGAGGTAAAAGTTTCTTGGCGACACCCTCCGGTAAATCCGCATCCTTGAGAAGCGCCCTCGTCTTGTTTTCCACCTTCTTTGTGGGGTCAACGCTGATCTTCCGGTAGGAATCGTCATTTAGCAGGCTCTGCATCTTTTCAGTGTAGTCCTTATGGGAGACAACAACCGTAGCATTGCCTTTGTCAGCCGGTAAGACAACAATATCAGGGCGCTCCCTCAGGTCACGAATGGCCGCCCTCTCTTTACTAGTGATGTTTGACTTCGTGGGCTTGGATTTCGTCAATGCACGACAAGTTTCACGACGTATTTCCTCAGCTGAATCAGGCGGAAGTCGAGCTGCAACCTGTTCAACAGCACTAATAATTTCTGCGACAGGTGTGAACTTGGGGGTAGGAGCAAAGTTGAGTCCTTTCTCTAAAACTGAGACCGCATCATCACTCAACTCCATGCCACTCAGATTGATGACGGTCTTGCACGAAACCTGCAGAGGTGGCTTGTCAAGGAGGCGTGAGAACTTAGCTGTTTGACGTCCCGTTGCCTTCTTATGGGCGGAATCGGCTGCAACCGAAGTAACACCATCAATACAATCCCAGGAAAAAGACGTGAAGTGACTAGCCAGTTTCAAATGCAGATGGAACAGTTCCAGAGAGACGAACTCAAGACTACGGCGGGTGAAATGCACTCTCTCACGAAGCAATGCGAGGCCAGCCCGTTTTTTAATTCTCTTGGCTGCTGCAGAATCGATGTGATGCGTAACCTTAGCAAAATTAGGAACAACATTCTCGGAACGACATCTCTTTAGAAAAGCAAGAGTACTTAGCAAACGACATCTACGGTGGCGCAACTTTTCAAATTTCTTCATGCTGCGATACATCTCCTCCCCGTAAAGGTGTATGATGTGATTCTTAAGTTTCTCCCGGCGTATTTGATGATCAAAATATCCACGGGTGTACTGCCGGTCTATAGTGTCCAACGGGCACAATATTTCGGCGATCATAAATTGCCGTTCCTTGACGTCTTGGTCAAGAGAAGAGCTGACGGCACCCTGGGTCATAGTGTATATCGGAAGACAACGCACACTGATCTGTATTTACACGCAGACAGCTGTCATCACCCTTCACAGAGGAATGGGGTACTTAAAACTCTAGTACATAGGGCGCGCACTATCTCCGACGCAGAGAGTCTACCCCAGGAATTGGAACACCTGAGAACTGTATTTCGAAAAAATGGGTACTCAGAGTGGCAGATTCAGCGGGCTCTCCGCCCAACCACTACAACACAACCTGTGGAAACGGATGAGAACGCAAGGGAGGATGTAGGCACTGCGTTCGTTCCATATACCGGCGCACTCTCAGGGAAGATCGCCCGCATTTTGAGAAAACACCAGGTTGGAACTGTTTTTTGTCCGCCGAATAAAATTCGTGCACTGGTGGGGAGCGCTAAAGATGATCTCGGTTTGAGGAAGGCGGGCGTGTACCAGATTCCGTGTCAGTGTGGAAAGTCATATATTGGACAGACGATGCGTACCGTCGAGGATCGATGCGTTGAACACCAGAGGCACACACGATTGATGTATCCGAGCAAGTCGGCGGTCGCTGAACATTGTTTGTCGGAGAATCACGCCATGGAGTATGAACACACTAGGATTTTGGTACAGACGTCGAGATACTGGGACTGCGTCGTTAGAGAGGCCATTGAAATTCGCACAAGTGACGACCTCATAAACCGTGACTCTGGCTATAATCTTAGCAAAGCTTGGGAACCAGCGATTGGGTTAATTAAGAGTAAATCTAGCAAACGTAACGAAGTGACGACCACGGCGGACAGAGCCCTCACACCGACGTCTTCTCAGACGCCGGCGCAATCGGTTCCACTGCGCGGCCGCGGCGCGGGGCGCGGACCGCGGAGGGGTCGCTCCGCGGGCTGCGGGTATTTAAATGGCCCGCTACCGGGCTAGAACCCAGTTCCCTTCGAGCAGCCGTAGCGTGCGGACCTCCGTGCCGGCGCGTTTCCAGGACCTCAGTCCGTCAGTTCACCTGATGATGGCGACATGTATGATCGCCGAAATATTGTGCCCGTTGGACACTATAGACCGGCAGTACACCCGTGGATATTTTGATCATCAAATACGCCGGGAGAAACTTAAGAATCACATCATACACCTTTACGGGGAGGAGATGTATCGCAGCATGAAGAAATTTGAAAAGTTGCGCCACCGTAGATGTCGTTTGCTAAGTACTCTTGCTTTTCTAAAGAGATGTCGTTCCGAGAATGTTGTTCCTAATTTTGCTAAGGTTACGCATCACATCGATTCTGCAGCAGCCAAGAGAATTAAAAAACGGGCCGGCCTCGCATTGCTTCGTGAGAGAGTGCATTTCACCCGCCGTAGTCTTGAGTTCGTCTCTCTGGAACTGTTCCATCTGCATTTGAAACTGGCTAGTCACTTCACGTCTTTTTCCTGGGATTGTATTGATGGTGTTACTTCGGTTGCAGCCGATTCCGCCCATAAGAAGGCAACGGGACGTCAAACAGCTAAGTTCTCACGCCTCCTTGACAAGCCACCTCTGCAGGTTTCGTGCAAGACCGTCATCAATCTGAGTGGCATGGAGTTGAGTGATGATGCGGTCTCAGTTTTAGAGAAAGGACTCAACTTTGCTCCTACCCCCAAGTTCACACCTGTCGCAGAAATTATTAGTGCTGTTGAACAGGTTGCAGCTCGACTTCCGCCTGATTCAGCTGAGGAAATACGTCGTGAAACTTGTCGTGCATTGACGAAATCCAAGCCCACGAAGTCAAACATCACTAGTAAAGAGAGGGCGGCCATTCGTGACCTGAGGGAGCGCCCTGATATTGTTGTCTTACCGGCTGACAAAGGCAATGCTACGGTTGTTGTCTCCCATAAGGACTACACTGAAAAGATGCAGAGCCTGCTAAATGACGATTCCTACCGGAAGATCAGCGTTGACCCCACAAAGAAGGTGGAAAACAAGACGAGGGCGCTTCTCAAGGATGCGGATTTACCGGAGGGTGTCGCCAAGAAACTTTTACCTCAAGGTCCGGTACCGCCAAGACTTTATGGACTCCCTAAGGTCCACAAAGATGGGGTGCCGTTACGTCCCATTGTCAGTAACATCAGGGCACCTACATATTTGTTGGCCAAATACTTGACGGGAATATTAAGTCCTTATGTGGGTAAATGCCCTCATCACATACGTAATTCCGTGGATTTTGTGAAACGCCTTAACAACTTCAGGCTGGATGAGTCGGATATCATGGTAAGTTTTGACGTCGTTTCGTTGTTCACGAGGGTGCCCCTTCGAGAGTCACTAGATTTGATTGGTCAGAAATTTGACGAGAAGACCACCGAACTTTTTAGGCATGTCTTGACCTCCACATATTTTCTTTTCAATGGCGAATACTACGAACAAACGGAGGGAGTCGCCATGGGTAGCCCACTCTCCCCTGTGGTCGCAAATTTATACATGGAGAATTTCGAAGAGGAAGCCCTTGCATCATCTTTCTGGAAACCTACTTGCTTTTTCCGTTATGTGGACGACACTTTCGTCATCTGGCCACATGGTATGGATAAACTCCTTGACTTCCTTACACATCTGAACTCCATACACCCCAACATCAAATTCACTATGGAGACTGAAACGGAGGGTAAATTGCCGTTCCTTGACGTCTTGGTCAAGAGAAGAGCTGACGGCACCCTGGGTCATAGTGTATATCGGAAGACAACGCACACTGATCTGTATTTACACGCAGACAGCTGTCATCACCCTTCACAGAGGAATGGGGTACTTAAAACTCTAGTACATAGGGCGCGCACTATCTCCGACGCAGAGAGTCTACCCCAGGAATTGGAACACCTGAGAACTGTATTTCGAAAAAATGGGTACTCAGAGTGGCAGATTCAGCGGGCTCTCCGCCCAACCACTACAACACAACCTGTGGAAACGGATGAGAACGCAAGGGAGGATGTAGGCACTGCGTTCGTTCCATATACCGGCGCACTCTCAGGGAAGATCGCCCGCATTTTGAGAAAACACCAGGTTGGAACTGTTTTTTGTCCGCCGAATAAAATTCGTGCACTGGTGGGGAGCGCTAAAGATGATCTCGGTTTGAGGAAGGCGGGCGTGTACCAGATTCCGTGTCAGTGTGGAAAGTCATATATTGGACAGACGATGCGTACCGTCGAGGATCGATGCGTTGAACACCAGAGGCACACACGATTGATGTATCCGAGCAAGTCGGCGGTCGCTGAACATTGTTTGTCGGAGAATCACGCCATGGAGTATGAACACACTAGGATTTTGGTACAGACGTCGAGATACTGGGACTGCGTCGTTAGAGAGGCCATTGAAATTCGCACAAGTGACGACCTCATAAACCGTGACTCTGGCTATAATCTTAGCAAAGCTTGGGAACCAGCGATTGGGTTAATTAAGAGTAAATCTAGCAAACGTAACGAAGTGACGACCACGGCGGACAGAGCCCTCACACCGACGTCTTCTCAGACGCCGGCGCAATCGGTTCCACTGCGCGGCCGCGGCGCGGGGCGCGGACCGCGGAGGGGTCGCTCCGCGGGCTGCGGGTATTTAAATGGCCCGCTACCGGGCTAGAACCCAGTTCCCTTCGAGCAGCCGTAGCGTGCGGACCTCCGTGCCGGCGCGTTTCCAGGACCTCAGTCCGTCAGTTCACCTGATGATGGCGACATGTATGATCGCCGAAATATTGTGCCCGTTGGACACTATAGACCGGCAGTACACCCGTGGATATTTTGATCATCAAATACGCCGGGAGAAACTTAAGAATCACATCATACACCTTTACGGGGAGGAGATGTATCGCAGCATGAAGAAATTTGAAAAGTTGCGCCACCGTAGATGTCGTTTGCTAAGTACTCTTGCTTTTCTAAAGAGATGTCGTTCCGAGAATGTTGTTCCTAATTTTGCTAAGGTTACGCATCACATCGATTCTGCAGCAGCCAAGAGAATTAAAAAACGGGCCGGCCTCGCATTGCTTCGTGAGAGAGTGCATTTCACCCGCCGTAGTCTTGAGTTCGTCTCTCTGGAACTGTTCCATCTGCATTTGAAACTGGCTAGTCACTTCACGTCTTTTTCCTGGGATTGTATTGATGGTGTTACTTCGGTTGCAGCCGATTCCGCCCATAAGAAGGCAACGGGACGTCAAACAGCTAAGTTCTCACGCCTCCTTGACAAGCCACCTCTGCAGGTTTCGTGCAAGACCGTCATCAATCTGAGTGGCATGGAGTTGAGTGATGATGCGGTCTCAGTTTTAGAGAAAGGACTCAACTTTGCTCCTACCCCCAAGTTCACACCTGTCGCAGAAATTATTAGTGCTGTTGAACAGGTTGCAGCTCGACTTCCGCCTGATTCAGCTGAGGAAATACGTCGTGAAACTTGTCGTGCATTGACGAAATCCAAGCCCACGAAGTCAAACATCACTAGTAAAGAGAGGGCGGCCATTCGTGACCTGAGGGAGCGCCCTGATATTGTTGTCTTACCGGCTGACAAAGGCAATGCTACGGTTGTTGTCTCCCATAAGGACTACACTGAAAAGATGCAGAGCCTGCTAAATGACGATTCCTACCGGAAGATCAGCGTTGACCCCACAAAGAAGGTGGAAAACAAGACGAGGGCGCTTCTCAAGGATGCGGATTTACCGGAGGGTGTCGCCAAGAAACTTTTACCTCAAGGTCCGGTACCGCCAAGACTTTATGGACTCCCTAAGGTCCACAAAGATGGGGTGCCGTTACGTCCCATTGTCAGTAACATCAGGGCACCTACATATTTGTTGGCCAAATACTTGACGGGAATATTAAGTCCTTATGTGGGTAAATGCCCTCATCACATACGTAATTCCGTGGATTTTGTGAAACGCCTTAACAACTTCAGGCTGGATGAGTCGGATATCATGGTAAGTTTTGACGTCGTTTCGTTGTTCACGAGGGTGCCCCTTCGAGAGTCACTAGATTTGATTGGTCAGAAATTTGACGAGAAGACCACCGAACTTTTTAGGCATGTCTTGACCTCCACATATTTTCTTTTCAATGGCGAATACTACGAACAAACGGAGGGAGTCGCCATGGGTAGCCCACTCTCCCCTGTGGTCGCAAATTTATACATGGAGAATTTCGAAGAGGAAGCCCTTGCATCATCTTTCTGGAAACCTACTTGCTTTTTCCGTTATGTGGACGACACTTTCGTCATCTGGCCACATGGTATGGATAAACTCCTTGACTTCCTTACACATCTGAACTCCATACACCCCAACATCAAATTCACTATGGAGACTGAAACGGAGGGTAAATTGCCGTTCCTTGACGTCTTGGTCAAGAGAAGAGCTGACGGCACCCTGGGTCATAGTGTATATCGGAAGACAACGCACACTCATCTGTATTTACACGCAGACAGCTGTCATCACCCTTCACAGAGGAATGGGGTACTTAAAACTCTAGTACATAGGGCGCGCACTATCTCCGACGCAGAGAGTCTACCCCAGGAATTGGAACACCTGAGAACTGTATTTCGAAAAAATGGGTACTCAGAGTGGCAGATTCAGCGGGCTCTCCGCCCAACCACTACAACACAACCTGTGGAAACGGATGAGAACGCAAGGGAGGATGTAGGCACTGCGTTCGTTCCATATACCGGCGCACTCTCAGGGAAGATCGCCCGCATTTTGAGAAAACACCAGGTTGGAACTGTTTTTTGTCCGCCGAATAAAATTCGTGCACTGGTGGGGAGCGCTAAAGATGATCTCGGTTTGAGGAAGGCGGGCGTGTACCAGATTCCGTGTCAGTGTGGAAAGTCATATATTGGACAGACGATGCGTACCGTCGAGGATCGATGCGTTGAACACCAGAGGCACACACGATTGATGTATCCGAGCAAGTCGGCGGTCGCTGAACATTGTTTGTCGGAGAATCACGCCATGGAGTATGAACACACTAGGATTTTGGTACAGACGTCGAGATACTGGGACTGCGTCGTTAGAGAGGCCATTGAAATTCGCACAAGTGACGACCTCATAAACCGTGACTCTGGCTATAATCTTAGCAAAGCTTGGGAACCAGCGATTGGGTTAATTAAGAGTAAATCTAGCAAACGTAACGAAGTGACGACCACGGCGGACAGAGCCCTCACACCGACGTCTTCTCAGACGCCGGCGCAATCGGTTCCACTGCGCGGCCGCGGCGCGGGGCGCGGACCGCGGAGGGGTCGCTCCGCGGGCCGCGGGTATTTAAATGGCCCGCTACCGGGCTAGAACCCAGTTCCCTTCGAGCAGCCGTAGAGTGCGGACCTCCGTGCCGGCGCGTTTCCAGGACCTCAGTCCGTCAGTTCACCTGATGATGGCGACATGTATGATCGCCGAAATATTGTGCCCGTTGGACACTATAGACCGGCAGTACACCCGTGGATATTTTGATCATCAAATACGCCGGGAGAAACTTAAGAATTACACTTTTATTGTCTCATTACCTAATCTCATTTCTTCAGCATCGCCACTTTTTCTGAAACTACCTTCCATTACCTTTGTTTTACTGCTGTTAATGTTCATCTTATACCTTCCTTTCAAGACATTGTGCCGCGGTGGTGTAGCCGAGCGGTCTAAAGCGTCTTGCTGCGGAGCGCGCGGTTGCTCGCCGTGGAGGTTCGAGTCCTCCCTAGGGCATGGTTGTGTGTGTTGTCCTTAGGTTAGTTTAAGTAGTTTGTAAGCTACGGACTGATGACCACGCAGTTTGGTCCGATAGATTTACAAACATTTGAACATTTGAACAAGACACTGTCCATTCTGTTTAATTGCTCTTTTGCTGTCCCTCATAGAATTAATATTTCATCAGCAAATCGCAAGGTTTTTCTCTCTCCAAATTTCTCCTTACATTCCTTCACAGTTTGCTCAATGTACAGATTAAACAACATGGGAGAAAGTCTACATCATTGTCTTACTCCTTCACAACCACTGCCACCCTTTCATGACCTTCGACACTAATAATTACCGTCAGGTTTTTGTACATGTGGAATTTCAGAATCTAAAATAATGTATTCCAATCAACGTTGTCAAAAGCTTTCTCCAGATCCACGAATGCTAATTTCCTTAATCTATCTTCTATGATTCCTACATTTCTCCTAAATCCAAATTGGTCTTCCCAAAGGGCGGATTCCACCAGTTTATCCATTCGTCTGAATATAATTCTTGTTAGTATTTTGCAACCTTGACTTGTTAAACTGGTAGTTTTGTAATTTTCACATTTGTCTGCACTTGCTTTCTTAGGAAATGGAATCATTATATTCTTACTGAAGTCTGAGGATATTTCCCCTGTCTTGCATACGAGATGGAACTATTTTCTTCATGACTTGCTCTCCTAACGATAACAGCAATTCAGATGGGACATCATCTACTCCAGCCGCCTTGTTTCTACTCAAATCTTTTAGTGCTCTGTCAAGTTCTTCTCGCAGTATAATATCTCCTATCTGATCTTCCTGTACTTTCTTACTTCGTCTTCAACTTTTAGATTATTGCCATCAATTTTATTTCATTTGTACAGGCCTTCTATATATCCCTTCCATCTTTCAGCTTTCCCTTCTTTGCTTAGTACTGCTTTTCCTTCTTAGTTCTTGATATTCATACCGCAGCTTTTCTTGTCTCCAAATCTCTCTTTTTTCTCTGTAGGCGGTATCTATCATTTCCCCAGTCACATATTCTTCTACTGTCTTTCATTTCTCCTGAAGCCACTCCTTTTTAGCCAGTCTGCTCTTCCTGTTAACCTCATTTTTCAGGCGTCTGTACTCCCTTTTGCCTGCTTCACTTAGTGCATTTTTATATTTTCTCCTGTCATTAATAAAGTTCAGTATCTCCTGTGTTACCCAAGAATGTCTATTGGGCCTTGTCTTTCTGCCTATATGACCCTCTGCGGCTTTCACTACTCTGTGTGTGAGAGCTACCAATTCTTCTTCTGCTGTATTACCTTCCCCCGCTTCAGACAAACCATGCCTAATGCTCCCTCTAAAACTCTCAAACACCTCTGGTTCCTTTAATTTGTCCAGATTCTATCTCCTTAATTTTCTACCTTGTGCAGCCTTCTTTCGTGATGATTAAACCCAGCGTTTGTGACGATTATATTGTTTTCTGCACAAAATTCTGCCAGGCGATCTCCTCTTTCATTCCTTTTCCGCAGTCCGTATTCACCTACTACATTTCCTTCTCTTCCCCTTCCTACTACCGAATTCCTGTCGTATATCACAATTACATTTGCTTCGTCTTTCACGGTGTGAATAATTTCTTCTATCTCCTCATACATTTCTTCGATAATAATGTTTACATCTCATGAAACTGGCTGTATGTTTGTATGTATATTCCACATCCTAAACTACTGGACCAATCTCAACCAAACTTAGTACACCTGTTCCTCGCTATCAGGCAACAATCGCTGATGGCGTAAGAACCATCCATACACGTACGTCAGGAGATTTGACGTGTTAAACAATGACATTCGTAATATATATATATATATATATATATATATATATATATATATATATATATATATATATATACGCATCATGGAATAATCTTATACATCTGCTCCTAAACAAATGGACCGATTTCAACCAATTTGGTACAAATATTCTTTAATGCGGGAATCATTTACTACTACATTTACATAGATCATACGATATCACATCAAAAACAGTGAAAACAGACGAGTCAGGTAGCGTGTGATGGCGTGATTTTATTGCCAACAATTTGAGAAAGTGAGCACTTAGTGACTTGCACTAAACTTTAAACATAATTTTCCTCACTAACAATCCCAACAAAATGTGAAGAGAATTTTTTTTTTATCTCTTACTACTTTTCAGATGTTCATGATGTATACCTATGGCTCTTGGCATAACGTTACAAGTTATTACTCCTTCACTGTTTATTGTATTCGCGAGACATTTCACAGACAGTACATATACATACTAATGAATGTTCCTTTGATATTTTTTCACAGTTCGACGAATAGTCCATTAGATGTGAAGTGATAAATTGGTTCATGAAAAACTGCATTACCGCGCATGACAATTTATTACGCCTTTACTACTAACACCATTCACGACATATTTTGCAGACATTAGGCACAATACCACTGAATGTTCCTTCAAATTTACATCATAGTATGACACTTATTTAAAGAGATATGACTTCATAAACAATGAAATTTTCGAATAACTGCTAAATCTTGCGCTACTGTCCCACATCGTCTCCTAAAATAATGAGCCGATTTCAGCTAAACGTTGTACACATATTGCTTACTATCAGATAACAATCGCCGTGGGGTTAAAAACTACCTACGGCACATATCTCAGGAGATATAACGTCGTAAACAATGAGTCAAGAAACATTTCCCACCACGCGACGAGACTTTACGAGACCTCAATCATCAACTATTTATTTTTTGTTTTACTGTTTAATAATATTTAAACTGTTTGAATGAATACTTGAAGATGAAATCGTTTTCCAATTTTCATTTTCGATTCTAATATACGACTGGAAGAAAGCATATATACCCGGCCAATACCGTGTTCAGCAACTAACTACTAATATTGTTATGAGTGTAAATTAGCTCCAATTACCGTGCACCCCTAAACCGTCTTGTAGACAGGCGGTTTAAACGACGCGACTGACAGTGCAGGTACGCATGCAGTTAGAGCCGTGTTGTTCTTCGGACGATACCGTATTTGTAAGGCCATAGGTTTGCTAATATAGCCAGTGAATGGCCTCCTCCGACAATGAAATTATGCAACGCAAAATATTCTGAATGACAGAAGTAAATGATGATGATAGCTCGACATGATGTGACGCTCCTGGAAAGTGAGAAAGGAACACCATGAATTCGTCGACCCAGCAAGAGGAAACTTTATTGCCACATTCTTGTGGATTTATACGACACACATGTAAGTACAGTCACCAGAGCGTGTGCAGTGTCGGCGTTAAGAGCTACGTACCCTCCTTTCGCAGCATTTCAAGCTGTAATTCTTCCAAGGAGACGGTCGCAGACGTGCTAAATGTGGTCTTGTGGAATGAGCTGCCACGCGTTTTCCACTTGATGCCTCAGCTGGGCCACATTTATTGCCGCTCTTGCAAAACACAGAAATATGACGTTTCATGCGGTCCGCAACATGATCAATGGGGGAAAGATACAGGGATCGTGCTCGCTAGAGTAATTGACGTTCACCGTAAAGATCATGTTGAGTTGTACGGCATACATGGGGACGTGCATTTTTTTTTGGAAAAGCATATCGCATAGTTGGTGCATCAGTGGTAGCAAGACGAGTTGAATGGTGGTGTTAGTGTACTGGGCACTGTTCAATGTTCTGTAAACGATCACTAGAGGAGATCGGCCAGTGTAGGTTATGGCTCCTCACACAATGATGCGTGCCGTTAGGATGTCCTCCGCTCATGCCCCAACATCGTTCAGCCCGCCTGCAGTCGTGTCACAGCAGGCACTTATAAAGAGACGAATAGACACCTGTCCTCTTCAGTGATGAGAGTTGCTGCCGCCTCGGTGCTTATGATGGTCGTACGCACGTGTGGTGTCGAGCAGGGGAGCGCGAAAATCTGGAGTGTACGCGACAGACGCAAACGGCCGACACCTAGCATCATGGTTTATGGAGCCTCTTCCTTCAATAGCCGTTTTCCTCTGGTGATCGTAGAGGAATTGAACAGTACACGGTACACTGAAACCATCATTCACCCCCCCCCCCTCGCTGCCACCGTTCATGCACCAACAAGGCGATACGGTTTTCTAACAGGACAGTGCACGTCCACACGTATCCGTTACAACACAACGTGCTCTTCAAGGTGTACGTCAACTACCCTGCCCATCATTATCCCCATTGAGCACGTTTGGGACCGGATGAAACGACATGTTGCGCGGCCTGCATGAGCGGCACAAAATGTTAATCAACTCAGGTACCAGGTGGAAATTAAATGGAAGGTCATTTCAAAAGACCTCATTCGGCCCATTTACGATCGTCTCCATGGAAGAATTAGTGCTTACAATGCTGCAAAAATAGGGGTATACACGGTGTTAATGCTGACATTACGTAAGCTCTGTTGACTGTACCCACGTGCGTATGGCTGTGAGTTATAACACCCCTTTTTTTGTAAAAATACATAATTATTAGTTACGTGTGGAAGGCAACAACGCCGTTTCCTTACAATTCCATGCCCCTGAGCCCATATTTACAACGGTTATTAATTAAATTGCAGATTCGATGCCATGGCTTCGGGACAGGCTAACACGTATTGGAACAGGGGAGTATTAAGTACTGGTTACTGTCTGAAAATGAGAACATAATATTTTAATAGCAAGTAACCATCAGTGCGCAACACGCGCGGTCCATACAAAACTGGCATAAACTACAGCTCATAATTTGCTAACTATAAAATAAAAATAATAATAATAAAAAAAATCAGTTCAACTTAGACAAAATGATACTAGCAGCAATCCAATATCTTTTGTGTCTCGTTTCCGCCGGTTGTCCTGGGTGTCGGTGGCCGAGTAGAAAGAGACCGAGACAGGAAAGTAGGATGCACGCGTGTGCAGGTACAGAGGTGACCAGCCAGTGGGACAGCAGAAACTGGAAACACTAGGCTAAATTAGAACAAGTTGTATATTTCGTAGAAAGATTACAATACTTAACTTGGAGAGCAGCAGACTAGTAGAATGTTGGTACATAGTTTAGATAGAGGCCTGCCTAATGATGATTCCTATTGCCAATCCAACAGCGAAGTCTAAACTGGAGCCTATCTGATTCTCAAGTGAACGATGCAGGAGTCGTGGACACGAGCGGAGTTGCAGCAGAGGGCGCTCGTGGCTGACGTAAGAACGCCGCGCCGTGCGTGCATGGCGGCGCGCGGCGAAAGTACGTGCCGCGTACTTCAGACTTGTGCGACACCACAATATCTAATTCCAAGTGAAAACGACTGCTAGTAGATCTCAACAGCAACTGAGAAGGACGGAGAGCGACTGAGAGAAAGGCTGTCGCCTCAGCAGTCAGCAGTCAGCAGTCAGCAGCCCTCTCCTCTACACGTGAGCGCTCTGCTCTGCTCTGCTCTGCTCACACTCGCGGGCGCCCTCTGGCGGCCCGTATCGCCACCGCTCACGTCCACCACTGTTTGCGACCTTTCCAGAGATGTTACAGACTGTATGATCGTGTGTCGTATACATCCTCAAGAATGTGTCAATAAAATTTCCCTCTGCTGGGTTGGCGAATTCATGATATACTTTTTTTTCAATTTCCAGTAGTGTATAATTCCATTTCATCGTGTATCACGTGACTGACGGTGTATGAAACGGGAAGGACAAGAAGAGAGAAACAGAGAATAAGAATAAAAGGGAGTGTTGAAGAATATCGGGATGAAGCCCCAGAACGCGATGTCAGGGAGTCTGCGTGGCCAGTGCAAGACGGCCAGCAGCCGGCATTTCGTATGCGCGGCGGCGAACGCAGCGCAAAGAAGGCGAGGCGAGGCGCGGAGCGGCGGGCAGCTGTGCCGCCCACGCTGGATCACCGAGTTATGCAGATCGAGGCCAAGGGGTGGGCGGCGCAAGGGGGGGCGGCGGCCTGAGGAGGGAGGGCGGCGGACCGGTGGCCGGCGCCGGGTGGCGTCTGGCACGCCCGCTGCTGTCGCGACCAGCACTCAAAGGCTCACAAAGGTTCACCACCGTGTGCCGTTGATCAACAAGCAGAACGTTTCCCCCACTGAGTCGATGTCGTGGTTCACAGACAGAGCAGCGGGGGCATACAGAGACCATGCGTTTGTCGGGATCAGGAGGTTGGCAAAAAAAAAAAAAAAAAAAAAAAAAAAAAAAGTTTTGAAACTTATTCCCGTAAGAGTAAGGACCAGAAACTTGCCCACCCCGCCCCACTAACGATAGGATCATTGGCCGTCACCGGCTTATTATACAGGGTGTTTCACTAAGTGTGTTTGCTTCTGTAACTTATAAAATAATAGGTGACGGGAAATTTTAATGCGGTAGGTCAACACAAGAAATATTACACTTTCTGCGGAGCTATGAACATAGTTTATTGTATCATTTTCCAAAGAGTTACACCACAAAGATATAGTTTTTTAAATGGAACCATACTTCTTTCTGTCGTGTATTTAAACCAGCTGCGTCCAAATACATTTAAACTACTTTCCTCTCACTGTTAGTTTGGGAACCCTTCAAAGTTACGAGGGCGGAGGCGGCGATAGCGTAGCTGACTGGCCGAGTGGCTATCCCCTGGGGCAAGGCCCACTGTCTCATGACCACCAGCCAGTGAGCTACGCTGTCGTAGCCTCCGCCCCATAACCTTTGGAGGGTTGTATCTCCAAAACTAACAGCGATAGGAATGTAGTTTAAATTGATTTGGACGCAGCTGGTTTCAACGAATCCAATGCACGGTAGAAAAACTATTGTTCCATTTAAAAAATTATATCTTTGTGCTGTAACTCTTTGGAAAATGATACAATAAACTATGTTCATAGCTCCGCAGAAAGTGTATCATTTCTTGTGTTGACCTACTGAATTAAAATTTCCCATCACCTATTATTTTATAAGTTACAGAGACAAACACACTTAGTGAAACACCCTGTATATATATAATATAAAAAAATTATTTTTAGCTTCGAATTGACCAACTAGTATCACGAAACAGCTTCAGTTTCTCTTCTTTCTTTGTTTTCTAATTTTCCAGTACTCCTTCTTTTCCCCATGCTGTCTTTTCCTTTCTACTGTCCATGTTGTTCCTGTTTTCTTATTTTATCTGCCTTGAAAGTCTTCTAAATTTAGTATTTTACGCTTCAAACTGTTCCTTTCCGCTAATTTTGATTCTTCGACGGTGTTTCCTTCTAGATATATTCTTACCTCTCTGATCCATGCTATTGTTGATTTCTTTTTTAGAGAAATAAAGTAAAATTTGTTTAGTCAGTTTGTCCTCATTCACTCAGAAGAGACGCCCAAAGAACATTAATCTTCGCTTTGCCATTACTTCTGTTATCTATATCTATAAATGTGAATGTCTGTTCGGTGTACGTTTATCACGTCTGAACCATAAGACGTAAAGAGCTAAAAACTTGTACAGTTACTAATGTCTACCCAGGGAAGGCTTTAGGCACAGTTTTGTGGCGATCCGACAGCTATATATAATGTGAATGTCTATTCGGTGTACGCTTATCACGTCCGAACGACAAGACACAGAGACTTAAATATTAGTACAGTTACTAATTTATACCTGAGGAAGGTTTTAGGTACGGTTTTATAGCGATCTGATAGTTATTTAATAATTTGAAGAATATAACGCGAAATTCGGAACAATAATTTCTCTTTGAAAATTACATTTACTCTTTGAAAATGGTATTATTGGTTGCATTGTTGCTTGAGGGTTGATAATGATAAAAGAGTCGGAGTATATTGGGATGGAAAGTTATCGGTGTATATAAAATTGTACGTGTGTGTGTGTGTGTTAATATTTCACTCTGCGGCGAAAACTATAGAACGCAAACGAATGGTCTGTGTGTAATTATTTTCCGTAGTCTCCTGTTGTACGCCATAGCAGTTCCATGCCGATAGCTATAAGGGGGTGGAAAATATGGTGGTTGAAAGTCGTCAAATTATAAAAATATTCGGACTGAAGGCAGCGATGACGTTTGCAACTATATAGCAAGGAAGTTACATACAGCCAAACGTGATGCCACAACCATATCTTTGGTCTATGCACGCTACAATGTCTTCAGCTCTTTCTCTGTAAGGATAAGCATACGAATAAGCAAATATAAGAATAAATAAATAAAGCAGTAAAAAAGAAATTTCTTTTAATACATCTCTTTTTAAAAAAAAATCGATTTGACGTTTCGCTCATTACATCAAGTGATCGATCTGTGATATTATTACAATCATTATTGTTGAATTTCGTGATTGGATTCTACGAAACGAGTGCATTTTTGTGTGTGGTTTGATGTCATAGCACACTACTGAAAGACAGCTTATGTATCATAATTAACCAACACGCGAGCGGAGCCGCGGGTTTAAGCTAGTTTTCTCTATAATTTCATAATTCTAATTGTTGCGTCTCATTTTCCAACCATCTACAGTTTCTATCGCACCCGTTATTTTTCTAATAATCTGTCTTTCAAGAACCTAAATTCTGTCCAGCTTATAGTTCATAGTTAAGCATTCACTCTCATACAAACTTTCCGGTCTTACTACAGTGGTATAGATTTTAGTTTAGTTTTTCTTCATACGCATTTCTTATTTCAGATAATTTTTGTCGAACCATATGCTTTTTTTCCATATTTCTTACTTTTCTAGTCCCTTTTGCTGTATAACTTCTCCAAAATATTTAAATTGCCTAACTCGCTCTATTTAACATAGTTGTTTTTCTATCTATTTTGATGAGTCTTTTATGTTTGTCATGGATTTAGTTCTTTCTGCTGAAATGTTGATGCCAGCTCTAATTGTAGTTTTCCAGAAGATTTATTTGAGTTGCTGCTTCACTCAGATTTTGTGAAAAAATTGCAAAATCGTCCCAGAGGCCTGGAACTTTACCTTTCTACATTTTATCTCCTCCACGGAATTATTGGTTAAAACTTGTGATTTTGCAGTTCCAAATTCCATATCCTTAACATTTCCTTGCCGAATACCAATTTTTACATATAGCATTTGTCATTGTTTCACGAATTATGTTTGCTAGTTTTGCTTTAACACCATATTATCTGATGATTTTATCTATTCCGTCTCTATCCAGTGAATCAAAAGCCTTTGTAAAATCAGTAAATGATACTATTATATGTATGCCAATTATCATTAAGTTGCGAATTATTGATATTAAGATAAAAATGTATAGTGTGCATTATCTTTCAATCTTAAATAAACCTCATGTTCTCCTCGGTGTTTACCTAGACTTTCTTCAACTATAATCAGCAGTATTTTTGATAAAACTTGCTATGCCACTGGAAGAAGAGATACGCCTCTGTAATTGTTGACATTTTGTTTGTCTTCTTTTTTATGTAACATGAGTATTAGTTGCTATTTTCCAATCTTTTGGAATCTTTTATGTCTTTTAAATGTTTCCAAAAGATAAATGTAGGTCACTTTGATTCTTCGATTCTGACTATTTGAATAATTCTGCTGTAATGGATTATTCGCCCCTTTCTATGTTGCTTTTTAGTGTTTTATGGCTTCGTTTATAGTTTAATTATTTTTATTTTTTTGGGGGGTGGGAGTGGGGGAGAAGTTGTTGTCGGTTTTTTGACTGGTTTAATGCAGTCCATCGACAACTCTTTCCCTGTGCCAACCAAGTCAGCTGAGAATTTATTGTACTAGAGGTGAAATATATGCATAAACGAAAAAAAAAAAACAAGAAAATTACCTCGCACTTGCGTGTTTTACTGCCAACTTTGGGTTTTCCTGTAGTTTTATGATATTTATTGCAAATGTTTCTGACAACAATACTAAAAATATAATAATATATAATTAACACTTCGGCTGGCACGCTGTTGTAAAAAGTACAACAGCTGCGGTTTTTGTGTGTTATCGCTGCCTCGCCCTTGAGCTACTGCGTCACCGTTGCAATGTATTATATTGTTGACGCTTACTCGACAATATTATTACGGCTCCAGTGTCTTAGTTTAGCTTTCTCAGTTACTTTTCTCAATTGCAAGCGACGAGGTGTTGAATGTTGTGGAAAGTACAACGTGCTCCTGCTCGTGTTACAGTTGCAACATTTGTTCAAAAAAATGTTCAAATGTTTGTAAAAGATATGGGACTTAACTGCGGAGATATCAGTCCCTAAACGTAAAAACTACTTATAAACTAGCTAATACTAAGGATGGCACAAATACCCATGCCCGAGGGGGGATTCGAACCCCGACGCGGGAGGCCTCGCGATCCGCAATATGGTGCTCCAGACCGCGCGGCTACTCCTGCGTGCCGCTACCTTTCTCCAAGCAGTCAATATGCAGAGGTAAGTATAATAGAAGGACTACTATATCAACATTTTTTATTGTAACAAGGAAAGGTCATCATATTAATGTGGAAGAACTATGTTATAAAAGATTTCTGTTTCTTCCTTACTGCATGCTGTTCGATTATGTGAAAACGAGGAACGACAGGAGAAAAATGGTAAGCTGGCTGCAATTGGCACAGTAGTAGGAGCTTTTGTTGCTAACTGTCGAAATACTTACAGCTTTACAGCAGATGAAATGCTACACCGTTTCAGAGGCCGGTGTGGATGGATTCAGTAAATGCGCAACACACCAGCAAAATATGGATAAAAATGTATTCACTGCTGATGCAAAAACATTCTATGCAGTAATCTGGAAGTTTACTGTGACTTGCAACTAGAAGGGAAACATAATTTACCCAATGCTCCTGACGAAGTAGTGAAGCAGCTTCTGGTACCTATAGAAAATTCTGACGGGAAACTAACAACTGACAATTGGAACACATGCTACCGCCTTTCTGAATATTTGCTGCAGATGAAAATCAACTGCATTGGTGAAATGAGGAAGAACAGACGTGAAATTCCTCTAGAATTTCTCCCAAACAAAAGAAGATAAACTGGAACGGTTATGTTTGGATTTCAGGACGATAAGACGTTAGCCTCATATGTTCCTCGGAAAAACCGTGCTGTCATACATTTGTCTACTATGCATGACACACACAAACGTGTTATAAAAGTCTACTATAATATGACAAAAAGTAGAGTTGATGTTGCAGATAAAATGTGTGCCTGTTACTTCCTTTTAAAAATTACGAGAAGGTGGCCACTGCTATTTTTTCACTTTTTTGAACATTGCTGGAATTAATTCACAAATATTGTTTTCTATCACAAAGCCAGAGATAACTTCACGAAGATGTATTTATCTCAAGAAGCTATCTGAAGGTCTTATGAAAGCACAACCCATGTCTAGAGCTCATCTAAAATCGTTGCCAGCCGGTCTCACCATATCTCTAATGCAGTGTCTTGATGAAGCATCAACTTTTACAAATCAGAAACTTGATCCACCTGAGAAGAAACGCGGGATATGTATCCTCTGTGGACGTCAAAAATAAATAAATAAATTCATCGATATCAATTAAATGTGGCAGATGTAATAACTTTGTTTGTAGAGAGCATACTAAAAAACAAATTTTCTGTAAAAGGTGCACTGAAAGTGGACGTATCTTAGAGTAATTGGCTGCAATGGTATGAAAAGAGCAAAAGCTTTTGTTACAACGGGTGATGCTAGTGGACGTGAACAGCTTTCTTCAATAAATTTCGTAATTTTCTCATCATAGGATTACTTTTACTAAAAAATGTCTATACTGTAAATTTTTTGTAATTACAAGAGCAATATTTTAGGTTATAATTGGTCATGCTTGTCAGTGTGAGCAGTTTTACGAAATAAATTTCATAGTTTGTTCGACAGAGGCTTGCATTTACTTAACAATGTCTGTGTTGTAAATTTTACAACGCGAGCCTACTCATGTGACAACTCAAGCTGCACCTGCCGGAAGGTTAAATTAAATACAGAGATGTAAATGTTACGGATAAGAAGTGCTCATTTACGGTGTTTAGTGATGATTTCATGCATGGAAGCAAATTTTTACTCACTCGTAGCATCCTCGTAATTTCGGCTCTTTTTGAGGAAGGAAAGAAGCTTAGGTTTAAAGTCCCGTTGACAGCTTGGTTATTAGAGACGGAGCTAACGCTCAGAGTTTTGGGTAAGGAAGGAGAAGGAAAGCGACCGTGCCCTTTGAAAGGAACCATCCCGGCATTTGCCTGTAGTGATTTAGGGAAATCACGGGAAACCTAAACCTGGATGGCTAGAGGTGGATTTGAACCACCGTCCTCCTTAATGCGAGTACAGTGCGTTACAACTGCGCCACCTCACTCGGTTCTTATTGAGAATCGCTACATTACAGAAGTATAAAAATAATGTGTCAACATTTCCAGTTGGAACCTTTTCAATAGATGCTGCTTTTGTCGTACTAAATTTTACATAGCATGTTACTCTATATACCTATATGTTTGTGGGTTTAGCTCCCGTTCAAGTAAGCCGACGAGTGGTAGCTAATGATTATGTGACCGTGTATAAGTTGTCAAGAAACTGTTCATATTAACACGTGAGATTCTTGAAGATGTACAGTTAGATACTGGTTAAGTAACGAAAACATTTTAATTAATGACAAGGCAGCGGAGCAAGACCAAGGCGAATAGGGTGTTTATTAGGAGAAGTAAAACGTACTAATTTTTTATGTCTATGGGACTTAACTACGGGGTCATCAGTCCCTAAACTTACAAACTACTTATGAACTACTTACGAACTAGGACGGCAGAAATATCCATGCCCGAGGGGGGATTCGAAACCCCGACCGTAGTGGTAAAAAACGTACTCTCCAACAATGTAAAAACTGGGTATACATAACAATATAATAAAACATCCAAAACCCGCTCAAAATTACAGAAACACTAGTGAAATTCTAGGCCGAGCATGCTGCCGCGCCACACTAGCTGATTTAATCATAATGAATTCCTTTTGAAAATGAAATGTATATGGATTGGAATAGAAAGAGATGTCGTAGTGGAAGTGATCCTGGCACCTTTCTGCCAAATGAAGGTTCTGAATAATATAGAAATTATTATGGAAGGGAGAGGGGAGGGCACAGACGAGTGTGCTGACCCTCAAAGACACTGATAATCCCGCATTATATGCAACTGATAAACAATGTTTTATCAGCTGACAACAGACTTCGCTAGCAAGTTTAGTATCATGAACCGAAGTACAATGTTGACCTTGTAATACGCTGGATAATCTGATCCTCTGCATTTATAAATCTGGTCGCTGCTACCATTTACAAAATCAATATTCACCCCTCGAAGATATGTGACTGGTATTCTTGACAACACGTTTGTGTACAAATTGAGTACTTATCCTGAAGGATCAATGTGCGTATCTAGAAATCACAAATATAATGATTGACAATATTTGGCTAATACAAAGCAAGTACTTATAAACACTAATGATTACTTAATCTTATTGCTAGTGTTTAAAAAAATTATAACAGTGATTTTTTTCCGACACCACTGTCCGGCAAGTAATTCTATTCCTATGACTTTGGATCTATGTAAACGTTTCAGAAAGGGGAGTTATTCTGTATTACTCAAACATTCTGTTCGGGGATCTACGAGACAACTCTTTTTCCGAAAGGTTAGAAACCCGTCGCATTTCCTGTCTGTTTCAGATGTGAGCACGCTGTACGTTACCCAATATGCTATGACTGCGAGATCTCGAAGAGCATTTGTGGGGTGGCGCCTGACTTCTGACTGCTGAAATATTCCCGTATACCGAACAATGTCTTCCTCCGAAAAATCGGAAGCTGTCACTACTGAGAAATCAGTCGCTGCGTTCCCGACAGATCGCAGTGCCAATGACCTCAAAGAGTTCTGTAAAGTCCGCGCCACTTCACGTAATTTATTGAAGACCAAAAGTGACTCCAGAGTAATTAGCAAGTCGTGACTATAGCATTGGCGCTCCTAATAAGGCAAGCTCAGAAGTTTGCGCCAAGACTACAAGTTGAGGCTAAACGAAATAAGTGTCCTTCGCACCGAGAGCAGTAGCTGAAGTTACTCCTTCTCTGCCTAGAGACGAAGCACGAATTCCACGTCCTCACTCCTTGGAGGCGAAGCACGAAGTCCACATTTCTGTTCATAACATCTCTCTCTACATATACATCTCCATCTACATGTGATAATCTGCAAATCACATTTAAGAGGCTGGCAGAGGGTTCATCGAACCACCTTTATACAATTCATCTACCATTCCATTCTCGAATACACCGCGGGAAGAAAGAACATCTGAATCTCTCCGTCCGTGCTCTGATTTCTCGCATTTTATTCTGATGATCATTTCTACCTATAAGTAAGTGGGAGTCAACAATATATTTTCGCTTTCGGAGGAGAATGTTGGCGATTGGAGTTTCGTAAGTAGACCACGCAGCAACGATAAACAGCGTTGTTACAATGATTCTCAACCCAGATCCCGGATCATTTCCGTGACGCTGTCTCCCCTGTATCGTGACAATACAAAACGCACGGCCCTTCTTAGGAGTCTTCAATGACTTCCGTCAAACCCCCTTAATAAGGATCCCACACTGGACAGCATTACTCCAAAAAGGACGGACAAGCATGGTGTATACAGTCGCTTTAGTAGTTCTGTTTCTTCTCTTAAGCGTTCTGCCAATAAAACTCAGATTCTGGTGATCTTTTTAGTTGAAGTCTAATGTAACAGTAATTCCTAGGTATTTAGCGGAGTTTACAGCTTTCACATTCGATTGATTTATCTTCTACACAAAGTTTAACGGATTTCTTTTCGTACTCATCTGGATGACTTGACACTTCTCATTAGTTAGTATCAATTGCCAATTTTTACACCATACTGATATCTTATTTAGATCGTTCTGCAGTTGGTTTTGATCTTCAGATGACATTACTATACGTTAATGACGGCGTCATCTGCAAACAAACTAAGAGAGCTACTTAGATTTTCGCCCAAATGCAGATAAGGAACAGCAGAGAACCAATGACCCTAACATGTGGAACGCCGTATATTACCTCTGTTTTATTCGGTGCCTTACCATCGATTACTACAAACTGTGTCCTCTCTGACAGGAAATCCCCTATCCAGTCACAAATCTGTGGCGATATACCATAACCACGCTATTTGATTAAATGCTGTTTGTTAGGTACGGTGTCAAAAGCATTATGGAAATCTAGAAATACGGAACCGATTTGCGAACCCTTGACGATAACACCCATCACTTCGTGTGAGTAAAGAGCTAGTTGTGTTTCGCATGAACGACATTTTCTAAATCCGTGTTGACCTTGGGTCAATAGATCATTGTGTTCGAGATAGTCCATAAGATTTGAATAAAGGATATTTTCCAAAACCCAACTGCAAGTTGCCGTCAATGAAATAGGCCTGCAGTTTAGTGGGTTCCTCCTACTGACTTTCTTGAATACAGGTGTGACCTGTGTAACTTTCTAGTCTTTTTGTACAGATCCTTGGCTGAGCGATCGGTTGTATATGGATGTTAAGTAATGAGCTATCTTATCAGCATAATCAAATCGAAACCTAATTGGTATACAGTCCAGACCAGAAGACTTGCTCTCTTTCTCTCTCTCTCTGTCTCTCTCGCTCTCCGACTCTGGGGCTGAACCCACAGTCTCTTAAAACCAATGATCTACCCGATTCTGAACGCCGATCAGTGACAAAGACGTTCTCACATGATTGGTATCTTATACTGTAAAAAATTATGTCTAGAGCCAATCAGAGACGACTATGGGTCTTCGCGCTCTGCTCTTTTCTTCACTTGTCTTTTCCCACGCCATGTCCCCGTTCGAGCCAAAACACGCTAACAGGACCACTGCCGGTAGAATTTGGTGCCCATCAAAAAACATTCTGCACTGGCCTCCCACGGCGTCCGACTTTCTGGTGCCATATGTCCGCAACGCAGGGTGCCTTTTCTCAAAACATACTAGGCCGATTTTTCCTCGTAAAAGTGCCAGAGATACCACTGCAGTATCTTTCTATGCCCAAGAACACGGTCCTTCCAGACGCTTTGCACATTATAAGCGCCAGCTTCCAACCATCAACTCAAGAATTTAGGCGAAAAGTTTTACACGCGCTCTTCAGCTACATACCGTACTCGGCTCCTTGCAAGGGCAGCGGTACGCCCCGGCATATTATCACTGAGAGAATGACGGGGCTGCCGCTGATCGGTGAGGTATGCATCTCGCAATTGTTTCCAGAGGCTAAAGCGAGCAGGTAACGCCATAAACTGCCTCCTCTGACTTCTACGAAGGCTACCTCCCTCTCCCGACATGTCAAAGAATGAGCCCATCGGTCTCGCTTCTCTCGGCCCATCAAATTGCGTTGCTTCACACAAAACACACACAAAACTCTACTGTAATGAAATTTCACCTTCGGGAAATCTTGCAAGGCGTGTAATGAAACAGTTATAGGAATAAATCAAGTGAAATCAGGAAGTAATGTGTGAGATGGGCATCCATCTCTCAAACAAAGCACGTTGTAAACCATTTATGGTCTGAAAACGTTTATGGACGATACCACTACGACTCTACTATTGTGATATATCTATGAACTCAAAATATAGTATTTTTTTAACACAAAGTCAAAACTATTTGATTTTTATATTTTAACTTTCACAACATAGTTACTTTTAGAACTTTTTGTGTTTAAACTATTATTGTAATATATTTTCCATATATTAATTATGTTTTCCGTTAAAGTAATAGCACATGTCTTGTCATGGTAGTTTGGCTTCTTTTTAAAGTTTCTTATGATTGTTCATACTGGTTTACATAAAATAAAGTGTCGATGTCAAACGGCTATTATTTTTTTCAAATATCTCTGAAAGGACGCCAGTACGGGGGAAAAAATAGTACATCAAATGTCCTCCTCTAAAACTTCGTTGATGAAATTTTCGTTTCAGATGAAGAGTGAAGGTGTTTACTGCAATTAAATTTCGTGCTGTCAAAAAGGTCATCAAAATGTCATATCTTTTTTGTTACTAACTATGTTTATAATACAGTAGTTAATAATACTCCAAGCAGCCATAAGATTTTTGTAAATCAACTTATTATATCGTTACTAGTTTCGCGTCTGAGCCCACCATTAAATGGTAGTGTTGATTTCAGATCCACATTGGTGTCCTAAAATAACAAAGTTTGTTGAATCCACAGGTTACAAATTTTATCGTGTGCTATATGAAACATTTCTGCAGTTTTAAATTTTAAATTTTATCGTGTGCTATATGAAACATTTCTGCAGTTTTAAATTTTTTCCGTAGCCCTGTAAGTTTCGCATTATCCCTACATACGTCGGTTTTCTGTAATATTTGTACATATGGAAAC
Source organism: Locusta migratoria (assembly GCA_026315105.1). NCBI lineage: Eukaryota > Metazoa > Arthropoda > Insecta > Orthoptera > Acrididae > Locusta > Locusta migratoria. Next base: position 223,454,996 of record CM048751.1, on the reverse strand, counting down.
TGCCTACAAATGAAAAGAAAAGGAGAAAAAAATGAGAACTGCGGAAAACTTTCAGATACCAATAAATAAAGAAATAAAAACAGTGCACACCAAGTAAAGGACCTTGTAAGTCTTTTTTCTTCCTTTTTGTTTTGTTTTTTACATTTCATACAATTTACGGACCACAAAATGAGCCAATATGTGCCCCCCCCCCCCCACCGGATCTATAATATTATTTTATAATTCTTGTTTAAGATCTGTCAGAGAGATAGTGTCATAACGCCCTGATAAAAGGCGAAACGCGTCATTAGAGAATAATAAAACACTGTGCAATTTAGACCGCCCTTACTGAAAAGTACCCAACTTCACTGATTGTTCTACGACAATACTTTTTCAATGTTTTCAAGCTGGGGGGTCATCAGTCCCTAAACTTACAAACTACTTATGAACTACCTTATACTAAAGACGACACAAACATCCATGCCCGAAGGGGGATTCAACCCCCGACGAGGAACGGCCTCGCGCATTGTAGCATAGCGCCTCAATGTGCTCGGCCTCTCCGCCGCGTCGTTCCACGACACTATGAATTGGAAGGAGAGTTGTGTGTTCTTTTATTATAGTGGATGCATATCAGAATCTTTGTTTCTTTTTCTTCCCCCCTGTCTCGTGTCCGCAGGGTAGTTGGAATTAAGTTGAATTAGTCGTGTTTCATTAAGGGTTGGCCGGATGCCGTTCCTGTAGCCAGGGGAGAAAATATATGTGTACTTCAACCGCCTACATATAGTGATCGTACATGTGAAAGCCTGCGATTGTTTATATAAACGTCTGTCCATTATGTAACTGAAGCGGGACTTGGGTACGATCCGGGTATTCGTCTAGTGGTGTGGTGTGTTGGGGCGTTGTCTCAGCTTCCTCCTGGCGTCGAATCTCGATTACAACCCAGATATTGTCGATCTGGCGTGTAGATACCGTAGTGTAGGATCACCCGACGTGTCGGCACCAACTGTGGCGGACTCTAAATCCACCGTCTTTCCCAGGAAGGAAACTCGTGATGATGATGATTGGCGTTTTAGGGCGCTCAACAGCGAGGTTATCAGCGCCAGAGGAAACTCGTTTTCACATACACACTCCTACTTTATTCCAGAGATATATCAACAAGGTACATCGTTACAGATAATGCATTTAAACTTATAGTATGAACGGCGTCACTTCATCACTCTACATCCTCCCCATCCTGGTCTACCTCCAGAGGTACGATCAGCTGAATCGGACTGGTCACTTTATGTCCGTCAGGCAAGTCGAGTATCACCGTGCGTATCAGTCCGTCCCGTCCTTTCCTCAGTTCAGCAACTCGTGCCCTTCTCCAGCACTGGCGCTGAGGAATATCTTCTTGTAACAGGACGAGGTCTCCCTCGCGCAGTCTTGTAGAACCCTTTGGACGCCTTACTGCGTGGTAACTTCGGAGTTGAGTTACGTACTCTGGCTCCAGCGTTTCCAAAAGTCCTTCACTAATTTCTCTCTGAGTTTATACATCTTTGCCAGATTTTTAGTTCTTCGTGGCGGTGTCCCAGAGGGTAAGGGAGTGAGGCGATCCCCCACTAGGAAGTGCGCTGGCGTCAATGCTTTATCCTCGTGCTGCGTCAAAGGTCTAGAGTTGAGTGCGGCTTCTATGTTCGTCAAGACTGTTTGCAGCGCTTCATCGTCCAAGCTTGATTGTCCTAAGACCTTTCGTAAACACCTCTTAGTAGTTCTGACCATCCTTTCCCACCACCCTCCCCACCCAGCCGCACGAGGTGCAATGAATTTCCATATAATTGTGTGGTGGGCGAGATAGCGGTGTACCTTTGCTGCCGATATTACTGGCCAGAGGTCCATTAATTCCTTATTTTCAGCGTGGAATGTCTGTGCATTGTCGCTATATATGGTATATGGAATAACGCGCCTGGCCACAAAATCTCTGTAATGCCAATAAGAATTTGTCCGTGGTCATGTTGCTAGCTAGTTCCAAGTGTATGGCTCTCGCAGTAGCACAGGTAATACTATGCAACATTTCTTAGTGCAATGGTATGTTTTTGAATATAACGGACCAGCAAAGTCTATGCCGGTGACGTCGAAAGGTCTTCCAGGGGTTACTCTATCCGCTGGTAGAGGAGCTTCTATTTCCTGGGCTGTGGTCCTATTAGCCATTTTACACGGTAAACATCGGTGGATAATCTTTTTGAGGGTTTGGAGTGCACGCAGTATCCAGAATTTGGTTTTTATTTGGGACAAAACAATTCTGACTCCTAAGTGATGGAGATGTACGTGCATATGTTGTACAAGTTGTGTGTAAAATGGTGATCACCGTCAAGGATGATTGGATGTTGCTCTTCTCGTGTAAGTGCCGAGAAATGTAGTCGTCCTCCAACACGTATGATTCCGTCGCCTAAGAAGGGGTTTAAAGCTCTGATTTTGGAACCGTCCGTCAACGGTGCGCTGTTGTCTAAGGCATTGTTTTCTGTCGGAAAGGACTGTACTTGTGCTCTAATTAAATATTTTCTTGCAGACGTGACCTCTTCTGCCGTAAGCTCGCCGGTGAACTTCGATTTATGGCTTAGAATGTCTTTGACACGGAGTACACGCGCAGTGACACGTAATAATTTCCAATACGAGCTGAACCGCGTGACATCAATTACTGGTTGTGGTAACTCAACTATTAAAATGTGTACACTGGTAGTCCGTGCTTCAGGAAGGATTTGCGAATCCGTGGAGATATCGTCAGTGCAAGGCTAGTGCACCGACTCCTTAGATACCCAATGTGGTCCATCCCACCAAAGATTAGAGGCTTTTAGTTTACTAGGCGTGAAACCTCTTGTTAACGTATCTGCTGGATTGTGTTGGCTAGGGCAATGGTTCTATTGGGACGGAGAAGTGACTGTATGAATTCCTGTAACCGTGTTGCAGAGGAACGTCTTCCAATGTTTCGGGTTTTTTCCGTATTCAGCCCAGTGCTACGGTTGAATCTGTCCACATGCATGCATGCATTTTTGCCAAGTTCGTTGCCTTGCAGAAATATGCCAAGAGTCTGGCACCTATGAGTGCTGCTAAGAGTTCAAGGGGTGGAAGTGAAACTCTTTTCACTGGTGCGAGTCTGCATTTACTGCACATTAATTTGGTATGTCTGCCGTTCTCTATGTATAATGCCGAGCCGTAAGCTTTTTCAGAGGCGTCGCAAAATACGTGAATCTGTGATGTGTAATCACTAGAGCTTCCTATAAATCGAGGTATGGTGATATTTGCGAGTTCAGTAACAGTTGCTGTCCAGGTACTCCAATCATATGCGAGGTCTGTGGGTAACAGTTCATTCCATTGGAGTCCACGGGCCCATGTCTCCGGAATAATATTTTAGCAACGACAGATATTGACGTAAGTAATTCCAATGGTTAATAAAAACGTGAAGTTTTTTTAAGTAGTTGTCGCTTTGTTGTGGCGATACGTTTCGGTACGTCGTTAATTTCTGGTTGTTCTAAAGTAAAACTGTCCATATCTGTGTTCCATAGAACTCCTAGAACGTGTGTGTTCGATTGAACTTCTCTCTGTTCTGTGCGCCATATTTGCATCAAGTCTTTGGAGTTGGTTGCCCATTTTGCCATGGGGAGATTGATTTGCTTCATGAGGATGACCAGTTCATAGTAAAGTTGAACGATGTCATTTTCATTGTTAACTCCCGCTACAAAATCGTCCATGTAGTTGTTTTTGTCTACTAATGCGGCTGCCAAGGGATAAATATTCTTGTAATTCATTGCTAGTTCCCTTATTGTTGCTGATAACAAAAAGAGGCTACAGGTAAGTCCAAAAGGAAGTCGTTAAAATCGGTATGTCGTAACTTATGCAGTAGTAAAATGGTGTCCAGAATCGTTGGTCATAGTCTTATACCAGAAGAATCGCGTCAAATCCCGATCTTAAGTGTGTAGAACTAGCTGGAGGAAAGCTTGCGTGATGTCTGAGGTAATTACGAAAGGGTGTAAACGAAAGCGTAAAAGTATTCCCAAAACATACGGAAGCAGATTGGGGTCCATTTCCAATGTGTCATTCGGTGCTGGGGCGTGTTTTTCGTGTGCGGAGGCGTTTCTGTAACGTCTTGGGGTGTTACTTCTTCTACGTGTTCTCTAGTGATATAATTTAACATTTCCTTTTCGTAAATCAGTTTGAGGGGAATGTCTTGTTCCAACCGTTTCTGTAATGCTTTGAAACGTCTGTGGGCGTTTTCGTAGTTGTTAGGCAGTTGGTATCTCGATTTGCGGGGTAACCGTACTACTCGACGGTTGTCCTCCAGAGTAAAAGAGTCTTGAAAATTTTGTAATATCGAAGCGTCCTTAGTAGATGTAGCACGGTCGTGTTCTGGCTTTATTCCTATTGCTTCGAAGTCCCAGAAGCTGCGGATGACGTGGTCAAATGTTGGTTCGTCCTGCTGTGTGTCCATAAAATTTACTGAAGTGCAGTTAATTGCAGTACTTGCATTAATTCCACTAAGGAACCACCCGAATTGGGAAGGTAGTAAAACAGTTGTTGAGGAAATACACAAAGGTGCAGCGTCGTCCATGATTCTCCAATAAAGTTCTGCCCCTATTAGTATTTCGATAGGTAAGTCCTCGTCTCAATCTGTAGGGTCATCTAGTTTCAGATTACTTTGTAAACTATACGTTTGTATCTCCTTTGGAGCAGTTGGAAGTCGAGTGAAGATGTGTGCGCTTTCAAAAGCGGTGAATGATAACTCGAAGTCGGAGTGAATACTTCGAAGTTTTGCTCGAACAAGTCGTCGAGGACCGGATGTAACGGAATTCATTTCAAAGGCGTTAACCACTGACGGCTTGTTATCAATAACTTCCAAATGCAAATTGTCTATTAACGAACTGCTGATGAAACTTGACTGGCTGTCACAATCCAAAACGCAGCGGGTAAGTTTCGTTTTCCCAGATGGGCCACATATCCGTACACATGCTGTCTGAAGGTAAGTGTATTCTCTAGGAGTCACTAAAATGCTGCCTACTAAAGTGGATCCACTCGACTGTATTTGAGGTGTTGGCCGCTCTAACTCTTTACAGATTGATCTGTAGTGGCACCTTTTGCACGCAGAGCAGGAGGCCCGTTGTTTTTTGGACAGATCTTGGAAGTGACCTCGGTTTAAGCAAAGGAAACAACGATTTTTAGCTTTCAATACCTCAATTCGATCGCGTACACTAGTCGTGAGCATACAGTCCTGAGCCCAGTGGCCTTTTGCTTCACAGAATACGCAAAAGGACCATCTCACCTTCACATTATTTCGTCCTGTCTTTCCAGAAGTTGTTTTGACATTCAAAATAGCAGCGGACGGGGTCGTACTTCATGAATTATAAGATACACCCCGAATCTTTTGTGTAAGGTTGCTTCTACTTCGTCTGATAAGAAATCCATAAGTTTAATAATATCAATTTCCGAAAGCCGCTCCCTTTCGCGTAGATCCATTTCTCACACATGTCGTCAGGGAATGTTCGCAATATCTTTGGCACTAGTATACGGCCGTAGCTATTACATCTTCTACTAGTGAGCGGAGTGCTTGAATACGTTTGTTGCAATCTACGAAAGCGGTGTTTAGTGTTTCGGGGGAGACAAAATGTATAGGCTGTAGACCTTCAAGGTAATCTAGATGCGCTTGCATTATACGGTTCTTGTCCCCATACCGTCGTTGGAGTATTCGTTTCTTCATATGTTTCTGCAACAGCCGCTAAACCTTCTACTAAATGCTTAGGTTCCTCTTCAAGGTAACCCCGTAAAAATATATGTTTGTGTGTGGTAGACAGGACCGGGTTTTTATCTATTGATTGTTCGAATTGTTCCCAGAACCGTGACCATGACTCAATGTCACCTGAGGAGGGTTCGAACTTTATTGTCGGAAGTTTTATAGTTAGTGGTAGGACGGTCTGCACTTCAGTGTTGTCATTGGTGATGACATGTGGTACCGGTGGTTCGTCACACCATAATATGTCCGCCTCATATTCCTCGTTAGGTATCAAGTCGTGTATTTTATCGTCTAGCGCTGTTACTTTATTTAAAGTCTCTCGTAATCTTTCGGCACAGTATTGTAATTCATCCGTTGTGGTGTTCTTGTCAAAACTATTTGCTTCTGTAACAAAACGTGTAATGTAGCCTCGTTCCCGCGCTCTTCTACGTTTTAGGTTCTGCAAGCGAGACGAACTGCCGTTCACATTCTCAGCTTCAGTTGCATGTTCGTGGTGCCGTGGCTGAGTTTGTGCGCGCAATTTCGGGTTTTGTTCGCGTAGTGTCGCGAGTTCTCTCTGCTCATTGGTTAATTCCATATTCCTCGATGGTATATCCTTCGTGTGAGTAGCGTGTTTAGCTTTTTGTGTCATTTGATAAATAGTAGTGACAAGGAATTACACAGTTGGTACAACTGTAGTGTTTTCGCGCCAAGAACAACTGCCGGCGCCAGTGCGCGTGTTTGACTTTGTGTTGTTGCCTTGACGACGCGTATTTATACGCACCAATAATATTATAAACTGGAATATTTGTCTACTGAAGCTACTACAGTAATTCCAGTCCCTGTTTCAAATCAGTCTAGGCGATTGTTGATTAATAAAATAGTAGACTTTGCTGGTAGTGATAGCAGAAGTGCTGACGTATGCGGTGTGTTGGGGCGTTGTCTCAGCTTCCTCCTGGCGTCCAATCTCGATTACAACCCAGAGTTTGTCGATCTGGCGTGTAGATTCCGTAGTGTAGGATCACCCGGCGTGTCGGCACTAACTGTGGCGAACTCTAAATCCACCGTCTTTCCCAGGAAGGAAACTCGTCTTCACATACACACTCTTACTTTATTCCAGAGATATATCAACAACGCACATCGTTACAGATAATGCAAAGATAATATTTAAACTTATACTAAGAACGATGTCACTTCATCACTCTACAAGTGGGGTGTGGGAAACAGCCTATAAATCACATCCAGACTGGCCGGCACACCGACACATTTCATTAGTCCAACGAGTGGTATCGTACTGAAAAGTGTCACAATAAACCTAGTGGCTAACTTGGCAGATGGCTGTTCATAATTATTAACCAGCAGAAAATTTACTCATTTATTCATGCCTGAGTTATTACTTCTACCACCCCTTCTCTCTTTGTCAATGTCCATTGTTCAAAAAAACATGTTACACTTATGGTACAACATATCAGAAAGTAATCAAAATACCAATGATGTGGAACAATGATACATTCATTGAATTCCGAACTTTACTATAAAGATAATGTTTTGTTACTAGTCCACGATCTGATATCAATAAATCCTTTGGTAAACCCACCCCTGTCCAAGCTACATAAAGTTTTCCGTGTTAGAAACATGGAGATATCAAATCCACTCTGCAGTATGTACTACATTGCCTTGTGATTTATTAATCGTAATAGAAAATGGAAGTCCCACTGGAAACTTCAGTCTCTGGGAGTTAAAAGATAGATCTGCGGGAAATAAGGTGTACTCGTTGGATGTACACTGTTTCATTCTTCTCCTTTCTTTGTAGCCCTGTAGAAGTCTTTTGCTTTCGCCTATAGCCTTGTACGCTTCACAGTTCGAATTTGTTAACAGAATTTCAGCTTTCAGCTGACTGGAATACAGGAGTGGTTAGCAGTAAAAAACAAACGTATTCAAACGTGGTGCAATATGTGACAGTTTTTACCCATCTCAGTATATATGATATCATATTTAATGTATTATGTACGGCACAGTTGTTTAATTTGCCAGATATATTCATTTGTGTAAGTTCTGCATCTCTGTGAAATCTGTTCATATTCGGGCAGTTTTCAATAAAACTTATTATTGTTCATATCCTATTATATCACGAACTTCTGTTTTATTGTGACACAATGTCGACCACGCGGTATTGACCGAGCGTTTTTGCGGGGTGTGGCGCTTTTCTCCGTCGGAGGTTCGAGTCCTTCCTCGGTCATGTGTGTGTGTGTGTGTGTGTGTGTGTGTGTGTGTGTGTGTGTGTGTGTGTGTGTGTTTGTGCATAAGTTTGTGTAAGTAGTTTTTATTTCTAGGGGCTGATGACAAATGCAGTCTGTTCCCATAGCTCTACAAACACTAAAACATATTTATACAATTTTAGTGTATGTGTGTTCAGTGTCTGTAAAATTTCCTGAGATTGTAATTCGTAGTCGCCACACACTCGTCACCTCGGCATCAACAGCGAGACGACTAGGTCTGATGACGGTCTCAGAAGAGATAGAAACCGGTCACCTTATCTAATAAATGGTTAAAGCCTTTTGCTAACTTGACTATTATTCTCATCTTATAAAACATTTACCAGCTTGCTGTTTTCCAAAAATATGTTTTCCTAACTTAATAATTTTTAGTGTAGAATCTACAAATTTTAACGAAGTACCGAATGCCGGTGTTGTACTCCATGAACAGCGGGAAAGTAGTAAGCGAGAAACTCGTTTCCTTTCACCATTTTACTGTCGTTGTCAGTGAGGAAAAGTATAATAAAGGTTTAAAATTAAGTTTAAAGTTTGTTGCAAGTCGCTAAGTCCTCTTATTCTCATACAGTGTATCAACAGAGCGTGGTTGCATGATGAGGCAGTATTTTGGAACGCCTGTTGTTTGTGACGTCGTATCTTCTGAACCATGCGTCTTAGCATATGTGGTTCATACCTCTACAGCTATTGTTACGGAATATGTGAAACAAATTTAACTGAAGTTGGTCCAGTGGTTTACCAGGGGTTCACCATCTCCCCTGATGATGGTCAGTTCGAAGTGTAATAGTTGTTTCCGGACTCAATCTCCCAGTTGCTATTAGTGGCTACTAGTCTGTAGCCGCGGAGGAGTGGCTGAGCGCATTGAGGCGCTATGTTCCGATGTGCGAGGCCGTTCCCCGTCAGGGGTTCGAATCCTTCGTCGGGCATGCCTGTTTGTGCTGTCTTTTCTATAAATATAATTTATAAGTAGTTGGTAGATTTAGAGACTATTGACCCCGCAGTTAAGACCCTTAAGCTTAACAAACATTTGAACATTTGAACTAGTCCCTACTGCTTCATCCGAGATATAGGCTAGAACATTGGATCGACGACTACTCTCCTGAGCATCATCGATTCCAAAGACCAAGCGATTACACTTATAAAATCGCAAGTTTACATACAGAAGTCAGCTAAAACTATGTTCGTAATGACGGAATGTGTCACACTTGTCAGTGCAGCATTCACTCAATGGGCTCTTTAACAGATGACGTATACTCGGTCTTATTCACTTCTGTGACAGAAATCGTGTAGTTATGTTGACTGGTTGTCTGTCACAGTCAACAGTATGCTGGCTGTAATTGGCTATAGCAGCGTCTGCTATCGTTATGAACGACTGTCGTCGCTTTTACGACAGAGGCGATGACCTGCTTCCGCCTAGCTTTGCTAGAGATCGCTTGAGCAATCTAAGATTGTAACAAGGGTCTCTGCCACAATTTTGCGCTGTAACATATTTCTCAAATAATCTCTGTATTACCCTCACTCCAATTTACGTAGCACAACGTGTAATTCACTCACAAAAATTGTTCAAATGTCTGTAAATCTATCAGACCAAACTGCGTGGTCATCAGTCCGTAGCTTACAAACTACTTAAACCTAGGTAAACTAACCTACGGACAAACACACACACACACCCATGCCCCAGGGACGACTCGAACCTCCACGGCGAGCAACCGCGCGCTCCGCAGCAAGGTGCTTTAGACAGCTCGGCTACTCCACCGCGGCAATTCACTCACATTTTTATCGTTTTTTACTATGATTACCTTTAATTAATAAAACAGTTTGTGATCAATTTAATCACTAAATATAATACAATAACCTGTTTCGATCAGTGGTTTCCCCAGATCCATAACTGGCTCAAAGGTGAATACATATAAATGTCCCAAATTAAATAAGAAACTCATGATACTGCTAAGCACACGACAAAAATCAGGGTACAGAGCTTTACTCGCATGTCATTAGCCTGTGCTCAACGTAGCAGTGGTGTGACATCACGATCGGTAACTGCGGCTGGTGGCTGAAGTGCCGCGGGCCAAACAGAGTGGAAAGAGCGCGCATTTTAGCGTGTGACGTCAGCCTCTGCCAAAGGGGGAATGAATTTCAAATAATGGGTTTTCAAATGAACAAACAAAAAGGTGGGAGAACACTAAAATTTGGTTGTATAACATTATAATATGGAAACACAGCGTACAAATAATTATGTCAGCTGATAAACAGCAATCGTGTAAGCTAAAAAATGTAATTAAAAAGCCGAAATGGTAATTTTTATTGTTATGGATGATGTTGCGAATTTATATTGAACAGTTCCCAAGTTTTATATATATTATAATATTAACGCTGGTATGGCTTTTGTAATTATATAATATACACTCAGCCTTTGTGATGTCAAACTATGGAAGTACTCGAGTTGGAGATAGCGGCTCCGATCTAGAAAGCCGACGCAACGTCCGGAAGTGTGGAGCGATTACCGTGCACAATACCACGATACTGCATCCATTCACGCCTTCGAGAAGAACATAGCTCGGCGACCGGTCGGTCCCTGAGCCCTGCCGACTTGTTTTGGAATAACTTTTCTGGTCTATAGTCTTAGCCTTGGCTTGTCAACTTCGTTTTCCGGATCTTACAAGGAAAGTACTTGAGCTCGAACAAATATACGAGGTCTGTTCACAAAGTAAGTTCCGTTTGGTTACATAAAATAAACGTGTACAGATACGGAAAAAATATTTTGTTTGTACAAAAATATACACCTATTAAACTACTTTTCTACATAGCTTCCGAAATTTTTTAGACATTTCTCATAGCGTGGCACAAGTTTTTGTATGCCTCCTTCGTAGAAGGTTGCCGCCCATTTATTCAACCATGTGGTAACATCTCCTTTCAGCTCGTCATCATCATTGAAGTGTTGATCACCATGGACAGGTTTTAGGTGTAAGAAGAAAGTCGCTAGGAGCGAGGCTGTACGGAGGATGACAAACACGTCCCAGTGAAATTCCCGTAAGATTTGTTTGGTCACATTCACCTTTTGAGGTCGGGCGGCAACGTGAAGGGAAGAAGAAGACTCCTTTCATCTCTTCTTACACCAAAAATCTGTCCTCGGTGGTCAACACTTCAACGACGATGAGCTGAAAGAATATGTTTGCCACATGGTTGTATACAAAGGCGGCAACCTTCTATGAAGGAGACACACAAAAACTAGTCCCACGCTATGACAAGTGCCTACAAAATTTCGGAAGTGTAGAAAAGTAGTTGCACAGTTGCAAATTTTTGTACAATAAATATTTTTTCTGTATCTGTTCACGTTTGGTTTATATAACCAAACGGAATTTACTTTGTGGACGTACCTCGTAAATACCTGAAAATCTTGTGAGTGATAATGTGAAGGTCCCTTACTGCACTAGCGATACTACCCCATCTTCAAAGTCCTGCAGTCGCCCATTAGAGGCCTCAGCGTGTGCCATGTCCCATTGCACATTGAGCTGCCGGTACACCAGTAGGGACGGTGCAGTGTGCCTCTGAAGTTGCGTTTTGTGGCGTTATTTGTGTAGTGAAGCGTCGGATAGGTCAGCAATTGGCACAATATCCTGCTAATATAGTGTGACTGGTTTAGATGAAGTTACGAAGAACCCATGTTCGTTAACATGGTATTGGTGTAGAAGATGAATTATTTGCATGGTACCTGGTATCTATTACAGTGTTTCTGATCTATGCTCATATTTCTGCACTATAATAGTTACCAGAAAACATGCGAATGATTCATCTTCTACACCAATACCATTTTCACGAAGAAGGGCTCTTCGAAATTTCATCTCAACCAATCGCAATACATTATCAGGATTGTTTACCAATTGTTTATCTCTCACACGATTTTGGTATATTTCTGTTTGTTCGAGCCCGAGTACTTCTCTTGTTAGTGATTGAAGAACCTTTTGGTTTTGAGTCTTAAACAACACATTTTATTTCATCTGAAGAGTACTTCTAGTCATATTTCAGTGGGTTGTTGTGGATTGATGGGAAGAGATTGAGGCAACGAGCTTAAATTTCATAGATTGGCGATAGGTCCGCACAAGTTTGAGGAAAATGGAACTGGCGTCTGCCACGTTATTTGGGGTATCGGCTACCAGGTGTTATGCCACACCGACTAGAGAATTTTACCTATTTAGATTCCACGTATTAAATAAAGATTAACTATTGTATACGGATGTGGATCAAGTTCTCTCAGACATTATCGAAGCTGCGAATTGACGACCCTGGTAGTAAATGTCATAAAAATTGCGATACGAAATTTCACCAACCTATCCGTATTTCATTTCTAGTTCGAAGTATAACAGTTAGCCGAGCTTTACAATAACAACGAAAGTGCCGCTTTGAAAATATTTGCGTTGTTTATAATGCAAATACGTGGTCTAAACGAGCTGTGAAACATTCAGAGAACAGTAATTGTTATGACGAACTGCTTTAATAAAGTCTAATATACACTTATCTTGTGTCTACTAAACCTATTAAGTCTACAAACTTCTAAAATTATTATTAAAGGGTTTGATTGAAAACTTTGGTGGACGAAATTTGAGAAGAAAGACGAAAGTGACAACAAAATACTGCAGTTAAAATGCGCCTAGGTCAGTTGCCATAAAAGCATTCCACGTCGAAATAACGTATCGTTAATAACTTTAGTTGTTGTCACGCTGAAATAAGTACAGATTTGCTGCAAAGAACACAGACATGTACAAGGGAAAAAATTCTGGCTGTCACTACTACTTCCACACTTTGCACTGGTTGCATGTCTGCCATGCTCGATCAAGCATTATCAACAAAAAATGAAAATATTTTTAAAGTAGGTGTAGACATTCAAAAGTGTACTTTCATCAACCACAGGAGCGACAGAAGCAGAAATATCTCAGAAACGCACTAACACCAGGTAGAAAACAGAATATTTTTATAGTGTGTACTTCAAGGGAATTGCAGAATAGGTTGTCTGAAGCTTCACTCTTGGGCCAGCTGAATGCCATTAGTCAGTAAAATTTTGAGTATAGACAAACTGAGATAAAACAAGGCAAAATATTTGGAGTTCTCACACACAGTACTTGCCGTTTTATCACTTCGATTTGTCCATTTAAATGCTGAACACACTTTAGGCATATTTCAGCAGCAAAATCGTACAGGCAATACACACTAAATACAATATATACTAAAAACAACACTTCAAGATCAAGAGTTGATACGATTGACAGACTACTCTCAAGTGTACTGACCAAGGAGGTTAGAATACAGGGAGACGCCCTTGCGCTGAATAAGTGAAGCATGCCTCAGCCATATTGCTACGTTTTGGAGAAGTGTTCGTATTGTAAAGCTGATGTTTTATATCATTTAAAACAGTAATAAAACGTCCGACGGGTTTGCCGTTATGTGCATCGTGTTAAAAGAGTACGAATTAGCCGTTAAAATTAAGTTTGCGAGTATATTATGATGACTATTTATTCAAAAAGTATATTGTTTGAAATTAAGTACTTTGTATTGACAATCAGCTCAATACATTAACAGTAAGAATGTCGAATTAACGCATAGTTTTAACGCAGAAATAGCATTCCAAATCTGACCAAGATGGCGGACAGGCTTCAACTGACGTACATCCTCGACATAGATAATGCCATCTCCCTTTATTTTAACCTCCTTGGTACTGACCACCAAAAATATGGCGGCCGAGTTTACACAGGTTGCCGCAAAGAGCGCTATAAATCGAGTGATAGCCACTGTATGAAATTTAAGCTCATTGGATTGAGGCGTGCCGATTCGATTTTCTTGTACTGGCACCAGTTATCGGTCATGCGAGTATCGATTTCTCTTTGTCACTTCACTGCGGGTGGCGTGGCGAGTTTCGTTCGTCCGTTGTCTCGCGGTCGGCGCTAGTGTGGCTTTCCGGGAGTGTATCTGGAGGCGCCTGCGCACAGCGAGCCAGGACGGAGTAGGCAGTTCTTGCCAGCGAGGAAACAGCGAGTGGGTCTGCAGCACAGTCTATATAAAGAGTCACGACACTCCCACAGACTTCTGTTATAGACTGCGACAGTAGCTCTCCAAGCGGTCGGAAAGCCACATTTCTGAATACGATTTCTGATGAGTGCGAATAGTATCGTTTATATTGGTTTTAACATGCTTGTTACATTGGGGAAAGTATTTAGTGCCATAGAATGCGTAATAACTTAAAAATAGCTCCACCTTTGTCTTTTTCAGGTTTCCTAAGATCCCTGATAAAGTACGAAACGGTATATTGCAGCACAGTTTATTTACAATTATGTCGTAACGTACAGGCTTTAACTGAATAATTTCATTTACTATTAAAATGGAAAATTGACTAGGAAACACCAGAAGACTTGCCCTTTGGCAGAAAGACGCCGCTTTTCCACCGAAGAACGTTAACGTTTCTTCACTACAAATCCAGTAAAATCCACGAGGGTGGGACGTAGGAAACGAATATAGAATGCAATAACTACAGTATTTAATATACCAAATCAGCCACCACAACTGTATATGAAGGAAAAAGTCACAGATTTTGCAAGAAAAGGAAAAAAAGCAATCAAACTGATGTCAACAAAGAACAATCTAATTCCACAATTGTTTCTACAGCCGAATCACGAACGGCAAGAATTTTGAAGACATTGTCTTCTTAAACTAATCACACTAAAAGGAATGTGCACTTACGAGAAAGACGAGTAACACCTAAAAATGTACGAATCATTAGACTCCATACCGAATAGATACATGTTAAAAAAACTCATTGTCATAGTAAAACAGACTATAATAGATACTTTTGTTCCTCTTACGTTCATTTTCTACTTACTTTCAGCAGAATAAGTTTCAAATATACACATATTCGTAAGTATTGGTTCCTGACGAAGTTCTGCGTTATACCACTGAATCAGTTAAGTTCGGCTGCTTTTACATTAATTTCCGTATTATGTATGTCACTTGGTATTTTACTAATGCTTTTAACTCGGTAATTATACTATCTATTTCATTAATAACGTACACAAATAATAATAAACAAACATCACTCCTACGGTGGCTTTCCCACCACTAGGAGCGCTAGTGTCGTTGCATCTGCCAGTTGGTAACAACTTCAACAGCAGTGAGTGTCGCGACTGTATATGTTAGACTGTGGTTTGCAGCCGCGAGGAGGCCGCGGCTTGGTGTTTCACTAGAGCCACCACCGGCGAGCAGCCGTATTGACAACATTTCTACACTGCCCGATGCAGGTTACCATGGGGAGCTCGCTTTGAAAACAGTCGGCGTCGGGTTGCGGCGCGCCCGGTCTCATATTACCCCGACCGTACCCCTCCTTCTTCATCTTGTCCTATTGAATACATCATGGTGACATCCCACTAGCTTTCAACATCGGAAGACCCAGTTGTCATTTGTGTAATTGCAGTACGGTACGACGAGTTGTGGTGTCGATGACTTTGAGTGTTTTTACCATTTTGATGTGTGCATGCCCACTCCTCTTAGTGTGAGGTTCAGGTACTGTTTCCCTGCAGCCGGTTAATGATAAGATTCGCTTGTGTTGTCGAGTGTTCGGTTTGTCCCATCTTTTCCTTGTGATTTGACATTAGTATATGTGTGTTCGTCGGCTTGACTAGTCCTAGAAATCGAAGCCCAGCGGTTACATTGGTCTAAAGTCCGTGTGTATATATATATATATATTTATGGTTGATCATGAAGTTTTCATTTCCATTTCCGACGCGTCTGTACTAATCTTCTTGAATTAATATATCTGAACTCTTTAGTACTTACATTACTAAGTGCGTCTGGGGTCTTTATTTGCCGAGTGGCCATTAGTTACTCCGTTGCCTTTCCTGAGTAGCAAGCGTTCTATTTTGGTAGGGCCTATTCCTTCCATGAGAAGTTACTGTCGCCCATGGATGTGTTTGTGCTGTTTACCTTCTGATTACAGATTACTCCGTTATTTCCTTCTGTTCGTAGCTGCGGTCATTAATAGACATAAGTTTGTACATTGCTGTCATTCCTGTTTCAATAATATTTGCTAAATGTAAACCTGTCAAGCTCATTGCTTGTGAATTCTTGACTGTTTAAGTTAATGTCTCTAAGTCATTTGATTCATTGGAGTTTTATTCTTTCAACTTTTAAATTGTGCCTTATTTTAAATTGTTTATCTTCAGTATGACCAAAAAGGTTATTGCAACTGCAACCAATTTAACTGTTGTCGGGAACACTTAGTTAATAAGTTTGCAACCATTTGAGTTTAACAGCTATATTCATGGGCTTGTCTGTTTTCTTGAAATTTAATGTTAAGTGTGGTTGGTTCGTTTGCGTCATTACCGGCTCAGGTCACATCAGCCAAGTGCTCTGATAACTTGTTTTATTTGTCACTTATATAATCGGGGCATTATGGATCAAGCTTACTTCTGCTAGTTCTTGGCTGCTTGCCCAAATGAACTTCTTAATGTTATCTGATTAGTTGGAGCCTCACGCCCTCTTAAAATCTTTTAATTGTGTATTATTTCAAATTGTGTACTTGCGGTTTCTTAAGGAGTTTTACAACCAGTTTAACTGTTCTCGTGGGTTTGCCCTTGCTCAAATCTGTTATCATTTTAGGTGTCATATTTATAGGGCATTATCTAAGTGCACGTTTTGTTAATAACTTGGTGCTTGATTTGTTTAAAATAAAGATTTTGTAATAACTAGCAATAATTATCTCTGATACCAGCTCTTCCATCCCCCTCCCCCCCACCACCAAAAAAAAAATAAAAATTACAAGATATCAACTTATTGTTTAAATATGCAAAATGAGTTAATGATAGGAAGACACAAGTCCTGTTACTATTACAGGTGCATAAAGAAGCTGTATATAATGCTACGCGTTGCAAAGAGTTACTTCAAAGATCGTTTCTACAACTGAAGAAGGCCGTCCCGAGATTGTAAGTGGGACGTAGTTTGTCCTGTTCCATTTTACTTCCCACTTTCCTTCGCTTAAACCCATTATGTTCACTCAACAATTGTCCATTCTTCCCTTAATATGTTGCCAGTTTTCCTGCTCTTCAAAGAGTTTTTACTTTCGAGTTCCCAATTCTCAAATAAAGATTTTCATTTCATTTCATGTTTCCCCATAAAGTTCTATCTACCTGTTGAACCGAATATGGGGGTGTAGTTCACCTCAGGAATGTTTTTCTTCGCGAAATGGAATACTTTTTCTTCGTCTTCCAGGAAATATAATAATGTGCTTTTGTTTCCATTTCCTTTCCACATCGCGGTATCAAGGCCTAAAAAGTAGCCTATAATTGGTTTCACCCATGAGTCCTAGATCTTGATCCATCCGAAGCATCTTTTGCTCGGTGCATCAATTCGGTACTGATTCCCGCTGCTGCCCGGTTCCAGCGTACCCAGTTTGCCATCAGTAACCTGTAAGTTGGGTTTGCAGGATGCCTCTTCCGCTACTTCGCCGTACCCATTATCTCAATCTCCGCCTTAATTGAATTTGAGGTCTTCGCAGTATAATTGGCAAGGGACCCACACAAGGTGATATCACCCAGGTCAGTTGAAGTAAGATTTTTTAACGAGGTGTTACTCCTCGCGCCTCATACTTTCTTCTCAGCCGGGACTGTGACTAACTATGGCGGATGTGGACAAATGGTAAAAAGAGGGAGGTTGTTAAAGTGAAGGGAGATCGCGGATGGTACGCTCAAGTGTTTGCGACTGACCTCGATACACCCCAGTGAAAGGTACAATGGTCGACTGCCGAAATTTAAGGCAGTGGGATCACCACACACTTAGTGCACACAGTTGACAGTATCTAGGCTGACTCACTTCAGGAGTTGGAATGGGGCTAAAAGCAGTACATTCGTCATCTGAACTCTAGACTGTTCACTTAAAGAGTCTTGATAGTTAATGCGATAAGGAGTTTAGGAAGGACAGAGTGGAGAGATAGACTTGTGAAAGAGTGCATTGTGTAAAGTAGAGTCATCAATAATGTCGTATATTTAGCTGTAAGCTGATTGCCTGGCCAAACTAGATATTTTTTTAAAGAGTTTCGCATTTGTTGAATTCTGTGTAAAGCTTTACCATTGCTTTTGCAAAGACAGTAAATAATTTAATGATCTGTGATTAGTACTGTTTGCGACCAGATTTTGTACGTAAGTTTAATAATTCCATTACGAATTTTAAGTGATTTTATCGATATCAGTTTAAACTCCAAAGGTATAAATTTTAAATTGCTATATCTGAATTAAAAGTCTAACTTGGCTAAGGATTAGATGCGTAAATGACTAGGGAATTAATTACACGGAAAGATGGTATTTTAACAACTTTCTACACATCACATTACTCGTAATGACAGCATTACAATGTAGATTCAAGCTATCTACTTAACATTGCGTAATTTCTGTGTAATGAGTAGCAGTCAGGGGATTACCATATCCGCTACACTAGTCTAAGGCTAAACATCAATAGGTAGTATAGTGCTTTCTGCCAAACAGTGATTGGTGACATGCAAAATATGCATATAGAAGCCATTTTGAAGCAGTAAACATAGCAAAATGTCGAGCAAACAGAAGTAACTTTCCATATGCGGCCTGGCTGCTGGAGTGCGTCACTTTCTTAATGAATATATCGAGTATAAACCCTTCACTTTCGTTGTTTCCTCTCTCTCAGACGAACAAATTTGCTGTAAACGGTAGCATTTACTCTCTGCATGCAGTCAATGAATTTCAAACAAGGTAATAACTGACAATTTTCAGTAACACAGTTTGAAAATAATAGGCGTTTTTGCAGTCAGTAATTAAAAAACAAAATGTGACAGTATTAATCATTCATCTGGGAAAAAAACTGTTAGCCTTTCAGCCACGCGGAAACTTTTACTGTTGGCTGCAGCCGCCACAGTTAAAACAGAGTGAAAAGCAGATTCATATTGCCGCAACACATCGCCCTGTGCCAGTGGGGAACGACACGTGAAGTGCGATGGGATGAATGAAAAAAAAAAACTGTGAAATAGCGCATAAAAGTATTCTCAGCAATACTAAAACAAAACTGAGCTTAACATAATGGTATTCGTTAACAACAATATGGCAGACTCAAAAGTTTTATAATTAAAAGATCCAACGCGATGCGCTTTGTGATAAATTGTTGCCGTCTAGAGACGTCAGAACCGTTTCCAACGTATTTATCGTTGTCAGTGTAATTTATAACATTTTCTAACAAAGTAAAGGTATGCTGCCGGGTGACGTCATCGACAACCGTCGTCTCCGATAAAGGTCCGTAATGGATGATCTTGGCTAGCCTAAGGCTGGTGCATATCAAATTCCTTACAATTGTGGCAAGTCATATATTGCTCAGACAAACAGCAGACAAACGATCAGAATAATGAAACTTCCTGGCAGATTAAAATTGTGTGACGGAACCGGGACTCGAACCTGTGACCTTTGCCTTTCGCGGGCAAGCGCTCTACCGACTGAGCTACCCCGACACGACTCACGATGCCGCCTCACAACTTTACTTCCGCCAGTACCTCGCCTCCTACTTTCCAAACTTCACAGAAGTTCTCCTGCGAAACTTGCAAGACTAGCACTCCAGGAAGAAAGGATATGGTGGAGACATGGCTTAGCCACAGCCTAGGGGATGTTTCCAGGATGAAACTTTCACTCTGCAGCGGAGTGTGCGCTGATATGAAACTTCCTGGCAGATTAAAATTGTGTGCCGGAACCGGGACTCGAACCTGGGACCTTCGCCTTTCGCGGGCAAGCTCACTACCGACTGTGCTATCCCGACACAACTCACGATTCCACCTCACAACTATACTTCCGCCAGTACCTCGCCTCCTACTTTCCAAACTTCACAGAAGTTCTCCTGCGAAACTTGGAAGACTAGCTCTCCTGGAAGAAATGATATGTTGGAAACATGACTTAGCCAAAGGGATTTTTCCAGAATGAAACTTTCACTCTGCAGCGGAGTGTGCGCTAATATGAAACTTCCTGGCAGATTAAAATTGTGTGCCTGATCCTTTCTTCCAGGAGTGCTAGTCTTGCAAGTTTCGCAGGACAACTTCTGTGAAGTTTGGAAAGTAGGAGGCGAGGTACTGGTGGAAGTAAAGTTGTGAGGCGGCATCGTGAGTCGTGTCGGGATAGCACAGTCGGTAGTGCACTTGCCCGCGAAAGACAAAGGTCCCAGGTTCCGGCACACAATTTTAATCTGCCAGGAAGTTTCATATCAGCGCACACTCCGCTGCAGAGTGAAGTTTAATTCTGGAAACATCCCTTAGGCTGTAGCTAAGCCATGTCTCCACCATGTCCTTTCTTCCAGGAGTGCTAGCCTTGCGTGTTTGCAGGAGAGCTTCTGTGAAGTTTGGAAAGTAGGAGGGGAGGTACTGGCGGAAGTAAAGTTGTGAGGCGGCATCGTGAGTCGTGTCGGGTTAGCGCAGTCGGTAGTGCGTTTGCCCGCGAAAGGCAAATGTCCCAGGTTCGAGTTCCGGTTACGGCACACAATTTTAATCTGCCGCTGCAAAGTGAAAGTTTCATTCTGGAAACATCCCTTAGGCTGTGGATAAGCCATGTCTCCAACATATCCTTTCTTCCAGGAGTGCTAGTCTTGCAAGTTTCGCAGGATAGCTTCTGTGAAGTTTGGAAAGTAGGAGGGGAGGTACTGGCGGAAGTAAAGTTGTGAGGCGGCATTGTGAGTCGTGTCGGGATAGTACAGTCGGTAGTGCGGTTGCCCTCGAAAGGCAAAGGTCCCAGGTTCGAGTCCCGGTTCCGGCACAAAATTTTAATCTGCCAGGAAGTTTCATATCAGCGTACACTCCGCTGCAGAGTGAAAGTTTCATTGTGATCAGAAGAATAAATGACAGGTGAGTAAATCCTGACTGGATTAAATCATTAAGAGAACTAATATTCCAAGAAATGCTCCACGTTGAATATTAGTTCTTTTATTGAGCTAATCCGGTCTGGATTTACTCATCTGTCATTTATTATTGTGACTGTTTGTCGACTGAGTTGTCTCAATTCATCCAGTGCTGCAGTTAATAATGAATGTCCAACCTTTGCGAGTACAACCCAATGTGCTCTGCAAGGTGTGCAGAAACATTGCTGTCCAGCACTGTCTACGGACTTGTCTCCAATAGAGCACGTGAAAAACATGATGGGACGACAACCAAAAAGGGCGAATCGTCAACCCACCATCATGCTGAACTACGTGAACAGGTTGAGAAGGTGTGGAATAATGTTTCCGAAGACAGTACCCGTTATTGGTGTGATCGAATGGATTACAGATACTGCCTCCAGTGGAGCCTACTGCAAGTACTAATATGGGTGTTTTCAACATACATCGATAGCTGCTACCTCTGCTTCAGCTATTGTTTTGTAAATGTAATCATTTCATGTACTTCAAATGCTCTGATTGTGTAATAAATCAAAAGTGCAAAGGAGGTTTCTAAGGGGGTGTACTAATTTCCATTTCCGGCAGTGTGTATGATTCATCTAGTTCCAAAAACTATTACCTGCAATTTAACTGAATGTACTTTATATTTTTAAAAATAGTAGTCTAACGGAATATCTTTTACTGTGATTAAATCGCTGAGTCTCACATGAGACTCAATTAAATAGTAACCTTGAAGCATAATTGTAACTAATTTCAGGAACTTGTCATTTTCTCGATGATGTTAGTTCCAAATCTGTCATCTGTTAGTTCCTTAGCGTGCCATGTGGAACGCACCATAACTGCCAGTCTTTTCAGTCGAGGGCAAATCGCTGGATATTCTTATTCGATATAATATGGTTATCTACTCACCTGGGTACTTGCTCTACACTGTATTACTGCAAATCGGTGGCTGAAAATGTCAGGTAACCTGCAGGACAAAAGGATTCCATGTTTGCTCCTTCAATCCAATTTTCACTTCAACTACATAGAAACAGTGTTTTTGGGAAAATGCGTTGTACGACGTTTGGAGTGACAACTATTTATCCACAACCGATACAAAACCACAGAATGTTATCCCTGTAACTGTCCTTCAGAGTAGTTGTGTAGAACCCGTTGCCAGCTATGTGGAACGCGTAGTTTACCGTTAGCAGAGTCTGTTCTGTTCTATTGATGGTGCAAATGGAACGGTCTACTGCCTGACGAATCTCTGGAACAGTTTTGAAGCGAATGCCACGACGTGGCTCCTCCATCTTCGGAAGTCGAAGTTACAAGTACTCAGGTCCGGGGAGTATGGTGGATGGTACAGTACTTCCCAGTCCCATCGACCAAACAGAGAAAAATGTTCAAGTGTCTGTAAATCACTGACTGGTCACCTCAGACTCCGTACCCGCACACGCGTGCATGCTGTTTTCCTGTTTTGGTCTCTCCACTCGGTCACGGACACAGGACAACCGACGACTACGAGACACAAAAGATAGTGTTTCCACAGCATTGTTGCCAGTATCTAAGTTCCAACCTTTGTAAATATCTTTCGGGAGTCCAAAGTGTCACTAGGATCAGGAGGAGTTTACGAAATGTATCACCAGCTGTTCTGGTTGGTGATGGTATTATTTTAATCTATTCGAATTCAGAGATGTTGAAAAGCATCATATTCCATATATACATCCCGCGCGGGAGTAGCCGAGCGGTCTGGAGCGCCACGTTACGGATCGCGAGGCCTCCCGCGTCGGAGTTTCGAATCCTACCTCGAACTTGGATGTTTGTGTGGTCTTTAGTATAAGTTATTTCATAAGCAGTTTGTAAGTTTAGGAACTGGTGACCCCGCAGTTAAGTCCCATAAGCCTCACAAACATTTGAACATTTGATCCATTTATACAAATACGCAGCTGACTGCGATGATGAATGTAGGGCCCATGAAGAGAGTTGTGCAACTATGAAAGTTACCACATTCTGTGTGTCCGGATTTAATCCTTCTTCTTTTTCATACAAGTGTAGCCACATCTGTGTCTATCTCGTAACTGAACTCGTAAGCAATCATGCCATTTTACATTGAAGAAACAACGATAAATGTGCTTGTTTCCCTTCTACAAGTGGACAACTTTCCCATAATTCGTTCGTAAATAGCCATATGTTAGTTTAAAATGTAAATAATCCCGGTAGGAATTATGTATAATTGTGAATCACAATGTCTATATAACGCACCACGTCTTGTACTAGATAATTTTGAAAAGGTAAATGTTTTCTTGTCTTACATGACATAATGAGAATGATAATTTAAGGTCTACAGAAATATTTAACAACATGAAGATGCCCCGTTTGTCAACTAGAGGATTCATATACAGGGTGTCCCATTTATCTCGACTACCCAAAATATCTCAGGAAGTACAATACCTACTGTAAATCGACTTTCACCTGTAGCAATGTATGGAAGCGGCACATGAACGTAAATATTTTGAAACATTTTGAAACGGAAGCATGTGTTTTTTTAACACAAACTTATGTATTTTCACGAAATGTATGACAATGATGCGAATGGGTAAAATTGAAAATGTGTACCCAGCTGGAATTCGAACCCAGATCTCTTGCTTTCTAGGCAATGACGCTAATCCCTACACTACTGGTGACACTTGCGATCACCACCACTGACGTTGATTACTCAAGTACGACTCACGTCAGACACAAATTCTCAACTTTAACCGGCCCGTATTGCGCAAACTCGTAGTTATTTAAAATGATTCCCGTAAAAGAAAGAGCCTAGGAGTACCTCGGTACTGAAGAAAGGATCATTGCTCGTCATCGTCAAAATGTATAATTGTATAGGTTATATGCGGCGTCTGTTCTTTCTTCAGTGCGGAGACTCCACTAGGCCCTTATTCTTACGGGAATCAGTTTTAATAACTACGATGTTGAGTTATAATGGCCGGGTAAAGTTGAGAATTTGTTTCTGATGGGTGTCGTGTTTGAGTAATCCAATGCAAGGGAGTTGATAGTTGTGTCCCTAGTGGTGTAGAGGTCAGCGCGACAATCTAGAAAGCAAGAGACCATGGATCGATTACCGTCTGCGTACACGTTTTCGACTTTACCAATTCTCAGTTAATCTCAAACATTTCGTTAATTTCAATAGATAATAACTGCAAGATCAAAAGTCACAGACGCCACATGTATACAACTTATACAAACTAATGTGTTTTTAAATGGGCACCCTAAATTATTTGATCAGCAATCTATAGCATGACAAATTACATACACAATGGAGTTGAATGCAAATACGCTAGTTACATCCCGAGGTATTGCGAAGCGAAGTTGACGCTTCAAATACGCGAAACGTGCAGCTAGCGCACGGTCTGACCGGCATGGAGTTTTCGAACGTTCGCTAGCCGCGCTTTTCGCGTATTTCAACCGTCAACTGCATTTCGCATAATTTATGGTATGCATTTAAAAACACATTGGTTTGTGTAAGTGTATATATGTGGCGTCTGTCACTTTTGATCTTGCAGTTATTCTCTATTGAAATCGGGATGTAAATGGCATATTGCGATGGAATCTACACCATTATTTATGTGATTTGTCATCCTATAGATTGCTCATGAAATAAAATAGGGTGTCCTTTTAAAAACACATGTTGTGTATGCTTTTGTATTGTAATGTTTGTTGTTACAGAGATATTTTGTGTGGTAATGATAAATAGAATACTGTATAAACTCGAGAATGAGAGGCATCCAGGTAAGTGGCCGAGCGGTCTGCGGCGCGCCAGTCAAAGTCTGAATGGCCGCTACGGTCGGGGGTTCGAATCCTCCCTTGGGCATGGATGTTTGTGTCGTCTTTGGTTTAAGGTAGTTCATAAGTAGTTTGTAAGTTTAGGGACTGATGACCCTGCAGTTAAGTCCCTTAAGCTTAACAAACATTAGAACATTTTGAGCATACAGATAATAATAAAGAGGTCCTGAATAAAAGGACAGAAAGTAATGATTTCCAAAAGTGTATATAATCTAAATTAGACGGAAAGTCTTGTTGGAGGTGTGCAGCCATGATCACAATTTATATGAAAGAGACCCTAAAAAACCTGTAAAATAATGAGAATCCGGATGGTTGTAACTTTTTATTCTTTTTCTTTAGCTTTTCTGGCATAGCTCAACTTCAGATCATCTCGTAAATACAAAAGTGATTCAATTGATTGTTCAACACAAAAAATCTGGTGTATAAAATTTAAAGTTTGAAGTCAAAGCAAGTTAAAATACACACCATTCAACACGGAATGAAAGTATTACAAGGACGCATGTAGGTACCCACAAAGAATGAACATAAAAATCGCTAGAAATTTTTTGTCTCAAGAGGCTAGTTACCGTAAAGGCGTAAACGTAAGTTGAGAAGTGTACTAATATAAATACATATTAAACAACAGTGAAACAAAGTATATAAGATATCAATGTGAAAAGTAAAAAAATGAAGATATGTTTTACGAGGTATGTTCATAAAAAAATGTTTGTATAGCTTATGGGACTTAACTACGAGGTCATCAGTCCCTAAACTTACAAACTACTTAAAACTAGCTAATACTAAGGACGGCACAAATATCCATGCCCTAGGGGGGATTCGAACCCCCGACCGTAGTGGCCATGCAGACCGTGACTGGAGCGCCTCAGTCCCCTCGGCCTCCGCGGCCGGCTATATTCATATAAGTAAGTTCCATTTGTTTATATAAAACAAACGTACACAGATACAGAAAACTATAGTAATTTTACAAAAATCTACAACTGTTAAACTACATTTCCATATAGATTCCGAAATTTTGTAGGCAATTGTCAAAAATGTTCTAATGTTTATTAAGCGTATGAGACTTAACTGCGGGGTCATCAGACCCTAATCTTACAAACTACTTATAAACTATCTTATACTAATGACAACACGGACAGCCATGCGCGAGGGAGGGGATTCGAACCTCCGACGGGGAATGGCCTTGTGCACGGAGCATAGCGCCTCAATGCTCTCGGCCACTCCGCGGCGCACTTGTCATAGCGTGACACAAGTTTTAGTATACCTTCTTCATAGAAGGTTACCGTCTGTGTATTCAACCATGTGGTAAAATTTGTTTCAGCTCGTCACCATCGGTGAAGTGTTGACCACCGAGGACAGATTTTAGTTGTAAGAAGACATGAATGTCGCAATGACGGAGGTACGGGATGTACAGAGGATGATAAAACACATCCCAGTGAAATTTCCGCACTTGTTTGATCACATTCGCCGAGTGATGTAGGACATTATCATGGAAAAAAAATCGATGTGTTTTTCGACCCACTTTAAATATGCCTGTAGTTTAACCATTTTTAGCAAACATTTCGGACAAAACTAATAAGAATATAAATAAAAATTATAAACGATACGATTAGACTCTACTATTGTGATAATATCTATGCACCCAACAAGTAATATTATTTCAGACAATTTTTAACAAACAGCCAAAACTATTTGATATTTGAGTTAAGTTCTAACAAACATTCTCTTTCTAGGACTTTTACTTATTTAAACTATTATTTTGTTATCTCTGTCACGTTTTCATTATCTTCTTCCCTAAAAATATTATCATCTGTCTTGCATTGGAAGTTTGTTCTAAGTTTACTTGTTTTGTCTGTAGTGGTTTGGAATGACTCTTACCTGGAAGGAATGTAGCGTACATTTGACGTTCGGGAGATTGACTGTACCCTGCAAGGAACACAGCGTACATTTGGCGTTAGGAAATCAGTCACGTGGAATCCCTCGCCCGAAATCTTCCCCGATACTCTCTATTACATTCGCCATCTTGCTTTCTCTATTTCAAGATTGTCTTATTACAACTCAAGTGTTGTCATTTCAAAGCAATGCCGCACTGAAAATTATCAAAAACACTACTGTCTAAAAATGCCGTGTTAACAGTTAACTCCTACTATAGACTGTACGATAATTACGGATTGTTTTCGCAGCTGTTCGACGTAGCGTAATGGGTGGCGAATTAGACCGTGTTGTACAAACATTTTAGACGGTGGGTCCAAATTTGCCGGGCTTGGT
This sequence comes from Locusta migratoria, assembly GCA_026315105.1. Lineage (NCBI taxonomy): Eukaryota > Metazoa > Arthropoda > Insecta > Orthoptera > Acrididae > Locusta > Locusta migratoria. The sequence continues at coordinate 223,428,023 of CM048751.1, read as the reverse complement.
GGCTCAGCGTGCTCGATCAGAGGGTTGCCGCAGTGGTAGCTCAGAGTGCTCGACGCTCTCTGTAACAAGGAAACTCAGTCAACACCAAAACGATCAAAATAAAAATTAAAAAAGATTAAAATTTAAAAATAAAAATGAAAAAGAAACCAAAGTCCTCAAAGGACCGATCACACAGTAGAACCAATTAAAAGACGGAAAAAGAAAGCTCGACGCCTTCTGCATTAAAAACTTGGCGAAATTCTCAACGAACTACACAGAACGAATATGAACAAACGACCGCAAAGCATTGAACCAGAGGAAGAATAAAAAATTAAAAATAAATAAACACCACTGGCATTTAAAAAAAAATCTTATTTCCTGAAAGGCTTTTGAACTCTCTTAATTGAACCCAACTATATTGTGCAAGATTCCAATTGCAAACACAGACTTCTTTATCACATGTACATAAACTGGTGAGACAAAGTGACAACGACTTTTGTATATGACATAATGACAGTAATAACTTTGTATATAGATTGTATTTTTAGCTGCAAAAGTAAACGTAGCCACGGTCTAAAACAGAAAATTTGCTCTTATTTTAGGGTAGAACATAAAATTAAAGTAACTTAATAAATTTCATTTTTGTAGCTACACTGAACGTCATTCCAATTTTTTACCGTTTTATGAGCCCTATAAGTAATATTTAGTTGCACTGGGCCTAGGATAATCTAGGGCCAACGCCAGGAGTGGTGTAGTACTTATTTTCTAGGGTAAAAGTGGCGGTGGCAAGTACTTTTTTTAAGTACCCTCTCAAATAAGAAGAAGACGTGGGCAGCACGTTACGTTGTTATGCATATGGTCTGTAGTTCGAAACCTGTCATTACTAGTATTTTTTATTGTATTTTTCTGCCTAGAGTTGTGAATATGTAAGAGTGCTCCCTCCAAAATGTGCATTTGTTCTGTATCGTGAACGTGCCGTGAAATACGTAACAACGAACAGAACAATAGTGTTCTGAAGCATATGCACCTAAACTGGGAGGATACTGTAATAATGAATAGTCTAAGAAACGTGCTGATACTAGTAGTTACACATATAAATGAAATCGTGAATTTCTATAGCAACTGTCGTTCCTTAATAAAACGGAAGGGAAGTGTATACATAGCAACAAATTAAGTTGCTTCTGTTTCTCTAAGCAATTATTCACAATTTATGGAATATGTTAAAAGACATTAATTAGAATCAATGCGCCTACTAAAATGTTTGTCTTTGGCATGGTTGCTATGGACGCTTATAACGTAGAGGCCGCAGTTGGCTGTCTAGCAGCACGGCAGCCCGACAACGGCTACCCGTTTCTTTTTAAATGTGACTTGCTAGCATGTTTTCTAACTTTGTTTATCTTTTGGACTTGAGCATATCGCTCGTAATCTTACGTCTCATGTATTAATTTTAATCTTCTGATGAAAGCACCCACAGTTAGTGCCGAAATCTAGATCAAGTGTCTAATACAAAGTGCAACTTGTTGGGCTCTTTATTCCACAATTATTGTATATATTATATTACACACAGTTCTGGAAACCCCTTTCATTTGTTATACCTGTTTGTAAAGCAGATGACCTTGAAATTCTCTGTTACAAGTTGCTAATATTAATCTCATAAACAAAAATTCGAACTACAGTGAGGCAACTGATGTCGTACCCCCAATAGTTATTTTAAACAATCATAAAATGAAACATTTCGAATTTCCCCTATACCAGTACTGCGTAAAGCAGCTCGTTATGAAAGCTTCTAGTATTGTAAAACTCTGTTATTTATTTCATTCAGTCCTTTATTGCCTTGACTAACAGCCAGTTTAAACAAGATTAAGTATCTCTGAACACAATCAGTAACGCCGCTTGTACTTCTGGCAAAAATTAATAGGAAGACAGTATTCGTTCTTATTATTTATTTCTTAAATTAGTTTATGCAGTTAAACGCTGAACAGCTCTTCAACTTCGTGCTTCATGTACACTGCAATAAGACGTAACTAACAGCTGAGTACATATTCCGCAGTAGCTAAACAATTCACGATTTATCTCCTAACAACACTCGCATTTATCTGACGCTTGCCACTATCACAGCGGACGGCAGAAGATTCAAATTATCCCGCGACAGTAGCGCTGTTGGGGAGTTTAGTATATTCAACAAGCTTGAATTTCATAGAGTGGCAATAGCCCGACATGTTTCAGGCAAATTGAACTGGCGTCCATCATGTTATCTGGGGTATCGGCTGACAGCTGGCATGCCACACCCAGTCGAGAATTTTACCTATTTACAGTTCCACGTTTTAAATAAAGATTAAATATTGAATATGGATGTGCATCAAGTTCCGTCAGACTACTTCGAAGCTGCGAACTAACGAGCCTGTTACTATATTTCCCAGAAACGCCGTAATGAATTATCACGAACCTATCAGTATTACAGTTAATGTGAGTAAATGGGTAAAACGAGCTGCGAAACATTCAGTGAATAGTAATTGCTATGACGAGCAACATGACTATGGATTTTCATCAGCTGATAATATATTGTAACAACTGCTACCATAAAGTGTAGTATACACTTATCTTCTGTTTACTAAACCTATTAAGTCTACAAACATGTAAAATTGCTGTCATAGTGTCTGGTTGTGAAGTTTGGTGGGCGAAAGTTGAGTACAAAGACGAAAGTAACCACAAAATACTGCAGTTAAAAATACGCTAGGTCATCCGCTATAAAAGAATTCCACGTTGAAATAATGTGTAGTTAATAACTTTCCTTGTTGCCATGCTGAAAAAAAGTAACGGTTGGTACGTGAAATATGAGCACAAAAAGGAACGTGACAACAGAATATTGCAATAAAAATTCGCCTGGATCAGCTGCCAAAGAAGTATTCCACAATGAAATAACGCATCATTAATTACTTTCGTTACGCCAAGCTGATATAAGTACATATTGGTTCCAAAGAACACAGACAAGTGAAAAAAAAAATTATAACTGTCACTACTGCTTCCACACTTTGCACTGGTTGCATGTCAACCATGCTGGATCAAGTATTTTTGACAACAATTGAAAATATTTTTAAAGAAGGTGTAGTCAGTCACAAATGCGGTTTTTATCAACCACAGGAGTGACAGAAAAAGACATATCTCAAAAAGCACACCAACACTATGTATAAAACTGAGAATTGATTTATGGTGTGTACTTCAATGGAATTGCAGGATTTGTCATCTGAAGCTTCACTCTTGGGGCAGTTAAATGTCATTAGTTAAAAATTTTGTTTGTTTATAGAAAGACTGAGATCAAACAAGAGTAAACATTTAGTGGTCTTGCACGAATGACTCGTCGTTTTATCACTTCATTTGCGCATTTATATGGCGGACACACTTTAGGCATATTTCAGCAGGAAAAATTGTACAGACAGTACACACTAAATACTATGTGCACTAAACACAACACTTCAAGCTCGACAACAACATACGATAGACAAACTCCTGTCAAGTATATATACCACCAAACATACGGCGGCCGAGTTTACACAGGTTGCCGCAAAGAGCGTTGTAGCTCGTGTGTCAGCCACTCTAAGAAATTTAAGCTCGTTTAGTGTAAACAAATGTGAAAATTACAGAGCTATCAGTTTAATAAAACATAGTTGTAAAATATTAACACGAATTAGCTACAGGTGAATGGAAAAACTTGTGGTATCTGACCTTGAGGAAGATCAGTTTGGATTTAGGAGAAATGTAGGAATACGGAAGGCAATTTTTACATAACGACTTATCTTAGAAGTTAGGCTAAAGAAAGCAATCCTATGTTTTTAGCATTTGTAGATTTGGAGGAAAGCTGTTGACAGTGTCGACTGGAATGCACTCTTTCAAATTCTGAAGGTAGCAGGGGCGAAATAAAGGGAGCGAAGAGGTATATTTAACCTATACAAAAACCAGACAGCATTTATTAGAGTCGAAGGCCAAGAAAGGAAGGCAGACATTGGGAAGGATGTAAGACAGGCTTGTAGCCTTTCCCAAATGTTGTTCAATATGAACACTGAGCAAGCAGTGGAGGAATGCAAGGAGAAATTTAGACAGAGAATTAAAATTCACGGAGAAGAAATAAGAGATTTGCAGTTTGCCGATGACATAGTAATTGTGTCAGAGACTGCAAAGGATCTGGACGAGCAATTGAATGGAATGGACAGAGTCTTGAAAACAGGGTATAAGAGGAATATCAGCAAGAGTAAAACAAGGATAATGGAACGTAGCGTCAGAAAGTCAGGCGATGCTAAAGCAATTAGATAAGATAATGAGACAATAAAAGTAATACATGACTTTTGTTATTTGGGTAGCAAGATAAATTCTGTTGGCCGAAGTAAAGTAGATATAAAATGTAGAATGGCTATGGAAAGAAAAGCGTTTCTGAAGAAGCGAAATTTGTTGACATCCATTATTAATTCAAATGTTACGAAGGCCTTTCTGAAAGCATTTGTCTCGAGTGTACCATTGAATGGGAGAGAAACGTGGACGATGAGAAGTTCAGACAAAAAGATGATAGAAGCTTTTAAAATGTGGTGCTTAAGGAGAATGATGAAAATTAGATGGGCAGATCTTGTAAGTAATGAGAAGGTGCTTAACCGAATTGGGGAGAAAATGAGTTTCTGGCATTTCATGACTAAGAGAAGAGATAGATTGGTGGGACACATTTTGAGACATCGAGGAATCGTCAACTTAGCATTAGAGGGAAGTGTGTGGGGTAAAACTCGTAGAGGGAGACCGAGGGACGAATAAAGTAAGCACGTTAAAAAAAAAAAAAAAACTCAAATGTCTGTCAATCTATTGGACGAAACTGCGTGGTCATAAGTCCGCAGCTTACAATCTACTTAAAGCTAGGTAAACTAACCTACGGACACACACACCCATGCCCCACGGAGGACTCGAACCTCCACGGCGAGCAACTGCGCGCTCCGCAGCGAGGTGCTCTAGACCGCTCGGCTACTCCACCGCGGCTAAGTAGATTCAAAAGGAATTAGGTTGCCAAACTTATTTTCAGATGAAGAGATTTGCACAAGGACAGGATAGCGCGGAGAGCTGCGTCAAACTACTCTGCGGACTGAAGACCACAAGAACAACAAGTTTATTTTAGAAGGTCTTTGATTCCGACAGCTGCGTGTTGGCTGTTTCTGGTCCGACACGCCAGCCGCTAGTAAGCAAGCGGAGGACAAGTGTGCGAGCGCTTGGGGCAAGCCGCGCTTGGCGCCTGGTGTGTGGATCGGGCAGGCTGCGCGCCAAGAGCACTGTGTCCCTCGGCACACGAGGGCCTACGCTGGCGGTCTAGGGCGAAGCAGAGCGACGCAGGCGGGTGCGCAAACACCCCCACCGGAACGGCGCGTCGCCCCTCGGCACCCCAAGGGCTGTAAATAGTTCCCCAGCCAAGCGCCGCCTCCCACCGCTGAATCACAGCAGAGGTGCCGATGCCTCACTCCCCCTGCCCACCCCATCCCACCCCCTATCCCACGACCAACAGGCCCTGAAACTTTAAGCAGGCGGCATTAGGCGGCGATAAACAGCAGGCTGTTAACTCTGGCCCTGCCGCCGCTACAGCACCACTTAGCCACCGGCGGCTCGGACTCTGTTTACCCGCGCCGCCCACGCCACCGGAAATTGCTCGGTCCACAGTTCGCACTGCCGAGCTGGAGCCACCTGCCGGCAGCTGAGTGTCGGAATCGAAACTCTCTACAACGGAAAGACGCTCTACTGTGTCGCCTGAGACGGCCACAGCAACGCCTTTCAGTGCCCCATTAATAAAACGAAGTATCCATCAGTGGCGGCTGGTGATCCAGGTAACTGGGGCTTCACTTCTTTCAATGCCGGATATTGATAGTGGCTAGTGGCGCCACCCCCCCCCCCCCAGCTGCGCAAGTCAAATGTTTCAGCCTTTGGCTTCCGAAGGGACAATTTGGCGCAACTCTGGGAGTGGCGTCAGAGTAAAGCTCCCCAGTTTTCCACTCCCCTATAGATAATATATTTTCGCTACAAAATCTGCTGTATGTCTTAACTCGGCTTGTTTGCGCTTGTTTCAACTCGAGGCGTCGGCCTACCGAGATTCTTTATTTCCCACTTTTCTTCCAAGTTTGACGCTCAGTAATTTGTTTCTAGAAGATACTGAATGTTGTTCATTTTTCATTGATAATAAGCGCCAATAACATATGAATATGCACATGAAGATTAAAAACACAGCAATTATCTAATTAAACTGTTGTTGTTGTTGTTGTTATGCTCTTCAGTCCGGAGACTGGTTTGATGCAGCTCTCCAACCTACTCTATCCTGAGCAAGCCTTTTCATCTCCTCATAAGAACTACAACCCACATCTACTTGAGTCTGCTTACTATACGCGTCTCTTGGTCTCCCTCTGCGATTTTTACCCCACACACTTCCGTCCAATGCTAAATTTATGATCATTCGATGTCTAAGAATGTATCCTACCAAGCGATCCCTTCTTTTAGTCAGGGTGTGCCAAAAATTCCTGTTCTCACCAATTCTGTTAAGTACCTCTTCATTAGTTATGCGATCTACCCACCTAATCTTCAGCATTCTTCTGTAGCACCACATTTCAAAAGCCTCTATCCTCTTCCTGTCCGCACTGCTTATCGTCCATGTTTCGCTCCCGTACAAGGCAACACTCCACACAAATGCCTTCAGAAAAGACTTCCTTACACTTAAATTAATATTCGATGTTAACAAATTTCTCTTTTTCAAAAACGCTTTTCTTCCCATTGCCATTCTGCATTTTATATCCTCCGTACTGCGACCATCGCATGTTATTTTACTACCCAAGTAACAAAACTCATCTACCACCTTCATTGCTTCGTTACCTAATCTAATTCCTTCAGCATCACCTGATTTTCTAAGACCGCATTCCATTATTTTTGTTTTGCTCTTGTTAATGTTCATTTTATACGCTCTCTTCAACACACTGTCTATTCCATTCAACTGCTCTTCCAGGTCCTTTGCAGTCTCTGACAGAATTACAATGTCATAAGCAAAACGCAATGTTTTTATTTCTTCCCCCTGAACTTTAATCCCTATTCCAAATTTTTCCTTGCTTTTCTTCACCGCGTGCTCAATGTATAAATTAAATAGCATCGGAGAAAGGCTACAACCCTGTCTTACTCCCTTCCCAACTGATGCTTCCCTTTCGTGCCCTTCGAGTCTAATAACTGCGGTCTGGCTTTTGTACAAGTTGTAAATAACTCTCCTTTCCCTCAATTTTACCCCTGCTGATTTCAGAATTTGAAAGAGTGTATTCCAGTCAACATTGTCAAAAGCTTTCTCCAAATCTACAAAAGCTAAAAATGTATGTTTGCCTTTCCTTAATCTATCTTCTAAGATAAGACGTAAAGTGAGTATTGCCTCCCGGGTTCCTACGTTCCTCCTGAATCCAAACTGATCTTCCCCGAGGTCAGCTTCTACCAGCTATTCCATTCTCCTGTAGATAATTCGTGTTAAAATTTTGCAACTATGACTTATCAAACTGATGGTTCTGTAATTTTCACACCAGTCTGCACCTGATTTCTTTGGAATGGGGATTATTACATTTTTCTTAAAGTCTGAGGGCATTTCGCCTGTCTCATACGTCCTAATCACCAGTTCAAATAGTCTTGTCATGGCTGGCTCTCCCAGAGACTTTAGTAGCTCTGAGGGTATTTCATCTACTCCTGGGGCCTTGTTGCGACCTAGGTCTTTCAGGGCTCTGTCAAATTCATCTTTCAGTATAGTATCTCCTATTTCATCTTGATCTACTTCCTCTTCCCTTCCTACAACATCATCTCCAAGTTCATTTCCTTTGTAGAGCTGCTCTATGTACTCTTTCCACCTTTCAGCTTTTCCTTCTTTGCTGAGAACTGGTTTTCCATCAGAGTCCTTGATATTCATAGAGCTGTTTTTCTTATCTCCAAATGTTTCTTTTATTTTCCTGTAGGCTGTATCTATTTTTCCCCTATTTATACATTCTTCTACAGATTTGCATTTGGCTTCTAGCCACTCCTGCTTAGCCATTTTGCACATCCTGTCAATCTCATTTTTTAGTCGTCTGTACTCCATTTTGCCTGTTTCATTTACTGCATTTTTATATTTTCTTCTTTCATCAATTAACTGTAGTATTTCCTGTGATATCCAATTTTGTAGGTCTTGCCTTTCTACCTATTTTGTCCTCCGCTGCCTTCACTATTTCATCTCTCAATGCTACCCATTCCTCTTCTACTGTTTTATTTCCCCCTGTTTCTGTCAATTGTTGCCTAAATCCCCCTCTGAAATTCTCCAGAACTTCACTTTCCTTCAATTTATCTAAGTCCCATCTCCTTATTTTCCTACCTTTCTGCAGTTTTTTCAGCCTACAGTTCATGACTAACAAGTTATGGTCAGAGTCTATATCTGCCCCTGGGTATGTTCTGCAGTTTATAACCTGGTTCCGGTACCTATGTCTTACCATTATAAAATCTATCTGATACCTTCCGGTGTCTCCTGGTCTCTTCCATGTATACAGCCTTCTTTTGTGATTCTTAAACCACGTGTTTGTTACGATTAAATCATGTTCCGTGCAAAATTCTACCAGGCGACTTCCTCTTTCATTCCTCCTGCCCAGTCCATATTCACCTATTATTTTTCCTTCTCTTCCTTTTCCTACTACCGAATTCCAGTCTCCCATCACAATTACCTTTTCCTCTCCCTTAACTGTCTGAATAATTTCCTTTAGTTCCTCATATATTTCTTCGATCTCCTCATCATCGGCAGAGCTAGATGGCATATAAACCTGTACTACTGTTGTCGGTTTTGGCTTCGTATCTATCTTGACAATGATAATGCGATCACTGTGCTGCTCATAGTAGTTTACCCGCATTCCTATTTTCTTATTCATTATCAGTCCTACTCCTGTGATACCCCCAACTGATTTTGTATTTATAACCCTGTACTCACCTGACCAGAAATCCTGTTCATCCTGCCACCGAACTTCACTAATCCCCACTATATCTAACTTCAACCTATCCATTTCCCTTTTTAAATTTTCTAATTTTCCTACCCGATTAAGGGATCTAACATTCCACGCTCCGATCCGTAGAATGCCAGTATTGTCTTTCCTGATGACAACATCCTCCTGAGTAGTCCCCGCCCGGAGATCCGAATGGGGGACTATTTTACCTCCGGAATATTTTACCCGAGAGGATGCCATCATCATATTTCCATACAGTAGAGCTGCATGTCCTCGGGAAAAGTAACGGCTGTAGTTTCCCCTTGCTTTCAGCCGTTCGCAGTAGCTGTGTGGCAAAGCCACATTAGCTGATGTTACAAGGCCAGCTCAGTCAATCATCCAGACTGTTGCCCCTGTAACTACTGAAAAGGCTGCTGCCCCTCTTCAGGAACCACACGTTTGTCTGGCCTCTCCACAGATACCCCTCCGCTGTGGTTGCACCTACGGTACGGCTATCTGCATCGTTGAGGCACGCTAGCCACCCCACCTCGGCAATGTCTGTGGTTCAAATTGTATTATAAGGAAATGTTGGATGTGCTATCCTGTGTCCTCAAATGGGTCACTATGAGCTATTGAAACAAAAACAGTTCGACAAGCAAACACCAGACCACGGAGGCGCTGCAATCGCTGCGTGCAGTTGGTCGGAACGTGTGTAGGCTGCTACGAATTTGGTTGATTCGTTGATCCGTTGGTGGGTCGGATGATAAATCGGAGCGTGGGAGCGTGTGTAAGCGCCTTAGGCGTCTTTCTCCGGTGCGCTCGGTTACTGGCCGTTGGAGATCCGATTTCTTACTGCGGCATAGGTTTGTGTGTTGTCATTAGGTTAGTTTGAGTAGTTTTCAAGTCTAGGGACTGATGGTCACAGGAGTTTCGTACAACAGGTTTACAAACATTTGAACATTCGAATATCGGGAACCCGCTACACTATCAAATCGCCGACGTCACAACGGCCGGAAAGAAGATCGTGCAAGTACGAGACTAACGGAGACTAAAGAGAATCGTTCAGCGTGAGGGAAGCGCATCCGTTCTGCAAATTACTGCGGCTTCCACTGTTGCTCCGACAAGTGTCAGCATGAGAACTACTGAACAGAACATCGTCGATACTGGTTTCCGTGACCAAATGCCCTCTCGTGGAACATTGCTGACTGCACGTCTCGCCTGGGCCTGTCAACACAGATACAGGACTGTTGATAACTGGAATCATGTTGCATGGACTGACGAGCCCTGTTTCATATTGTATCGCGCGGATAGACCGTGTACGTGTCTAGACTCGTACAGCCTCGCGAATCCATGGTCCCTGGAAGTCAGCAGGGGATCGTTCAAGGCGCTGGCGGCTCGCTAATGGTAGAGAGCATGTATAGAGAGAGAGAATGGTAATGTGTGAAATCGCTCCTGATTGTCTGAGAGCCCAGGACGCCATGCTTTCTACCAGAATTGGCGGACTTTACATGTGTGTGAATAGGTACAGTGTGCGTTTGTGTATTGTGGTGTGTCTTAAAAGCATCTGACAGCGATTTCACTGTACAGTGACCTACAGGTTGTATTATGGTAGGCACTTCTCCACTTTTCCACGTCTTTTGTCTGTTATATTTACGTAACTAACGTGTTAGTTGGTCGTTGACGATAACCTTAGAAGTTCGTGGCAATTTTTAAGATTAAATGTTAGTTTTAAGTGATTTACTGATTGTAATTAATAATGTGTTTTACATAATCATTCAGCAAAATCAAAAGAAATGGCCCGTTGTTCCTCTTCCTCTGTTGACTGTAAATGCCGAAGTAAAGATTGTTATATGATGCTTGTGTTCGCAAGGAATGAGGAAATACGGGAAAAGTGGGCTATGAAAATTAACCGCGAAAGCGGGAACCGTAAAGTTGATTTATAAAGCAAGAAAGGCATTGATGAAATTTAGTCATAGAACTACTGCATGTGAAATTCCCGCGTGGTGTAATGGTTGTGTACTGAATTCATAATTTGAAGACTGCGAGTTCGAATCCGATAAGCAGTAAATCTTTTTAAACAGTATTTGCTTACTTTTTGTTAGTTCTTGGTTCTGGTTTTTGATATGTCGTGCTACAAGATATGTTTTAACATGGCTATGGGACCTCCCCTTGGCTGTATATTATTCGCAATTCACAATCCTATAGTTGGTTACGGGATGTGACGCGAGAAAGAGAGGGGGGCAGACTCTTGACTCACTGTAGATATTCAGTTACCTATTTTCATTGTGTTTCTGCTGTTTCACTAGAGATAGTATCGGTATTTTCCCGATTTTCTGTGATACTCTGTTCCTAAAGTATCGACAAAAAGACGTTTTACTTCGTAGTGTAGGAAAATGTTATAAGATCGACACTTAAAATGTATTCTATCGGGGCGGAAAGCAATAATATGGTATTAAGTTCGGCGATGGATATTCAGACAGAAAATTCTGAAATAGCACTATTTTCTTTGAAATATACAACAATGAGTATCTCTCTTTCTTATTAATCAACTGATAACTGTCGAAATTACCAGAACAACGTAAAATACAGTATTAATATTCGAAAGACATAGAAACTGTTTATTGGCTTACAAATTTATTAGGCTTGTATGAACATAGACGAATGACATTTATTTAAACACGTACTGATTAGTAAGCTAAAAGATGTGCTTTGGTGTCAAGGGTGGTAGTGATGGCTTATTTCAGTCCTTAAGCGGCTGCATTTCTGCCTGGTTGACTATGTAATGCACGTCTCGCGCGCAGTCTGGTAAAAACATGGCGGCCAAAGGCCAGTTGGTAAGTCTCTCCCTATATAGTTTCTCTGGGTAACGTATGGGGCGTGTGGTGCTGGAAATCGTTCTTCAAGCCAAGAAGGAGATGTTTACACGTGGTGGCAGGTAGACAATATCCGCAACTTGGAGCACTACTCTCGAATTTGTGGACCTTCTTGTTCATTTCAAAGAGCAGACACATACGTATGTCAGACAAATGATTAGGTAACCAAGTGCAGCTCGGCTTACTCCAGGATGCAGAATGTCTGCCATTCAAAGGTACGGAATGGTTTACATGGCCGGCAGTCAAAGTGATAAATGCACTGACAGTTATGGTTACTACTGAAATAATGAGCAATTTACTCATTTTCTTTCCCCAGAGGTCTTCTCTTAATTAGTCTGCTCCTTATAGGTGAGTGTGAATTGTCTGTTTTCCAGTCACTAGTGAAAAACGTCCACTGAATGTGTGGTCGTCTTCCATTTTGAGTTATTCATAACTCTTAAGTTTTTCTCCACCATTAATATTGTGTATTTGTATGTCATTTATTTTATTCTTTAATTAATAATCAATGCCCCATTTTTATATCTGTTTCCATCTGTGTGATTGAACTTCTGTGTTCATGTGAATGTGGAAGGTTGCTTTTAATATTGACTGACTGCCGCGCAATGGATTACTTTCATGCCAAAATACAATGTGCAAGTGACAATGATGTAGTTTACATTTGAGTTTATATCAAATTAGTGATTCTATATATTCTATTACCACCTTTACATAATTTCATCAATACAGTGGTTTGTGTGCGACCGACAAATATTAATTCAAGCCAGCTGCTATAATACTAACTTCACTTTATTCTAACAGTTACCCTGCAGACTACCCACGAGTTGGGCAAGACGTAATCAATAACTCTTCGCTATAGTAATTAATGGTTTTTCTGTCTTTTACACCAGGGCTTAATTTCCCCCGAAATGCGTCGGAACAGAGTTCTGACACCTCCCCTTTTTTTTTTTTTTTCTTTATTAACTCACTGAAACATGACGGCACGGGAGGTTTAAAATCGTGAACGTGTATTAAATCGCGAGCTAATTGTAATTTGTCTCTGTGCCAGCACTAGTGAAAGGGACAACGGCTGACCAGCGAGATCCATTGGGCATGGACGTGTGGCGAGGTGTGTCTTTTATTTATGTCAGTCTTTAAACTTTGTTCTCCATATCTGATGACACTGCCATGGCTTAGAATAGAAGGTAAAAGCGGAGTACTGATCTGTACGCAGAAAAGCTATGCGCTCGAAGCCATATTGAAACCGAGTAACGGCCAAAGTACAACTTCTTATTAAGAGAGCTGTAAATGCTAATTTTTACATAACGATCGTAATCTGACAGATTAAATGAAGAAATAGCGGGCCATGTTGCTCACGTCCTATTGGCCCTCGCCCCCTCCCCGCTACAGTGGTCTTTCGTGAGTACGTGCATTGAGAGCATGGGGCCCCGAGCTAATGCAGTCTTTCTTCCTTATTTCCTCTATGGACTGCATTTACTTCCCCTTCTATCCTATCCTCACCCCTTCCCTCTCCATTGGGGATGATGGCCATAGCAATTTTGTCCCCCTGTTCAAAACAAACAACTGTCCAACCAACCAAGCCAAACTTACTCCGTGATATGACTTTTTTGAAGCTATGAAATGATTGATATGACTTATTCATGTGAGATATATTATCTACAGCAGCAGAAGTTGTCTTCAGTCTTAAGTATTATGTTATATCACGTGGTAATATATTATGATGATAATATATTCCGAAGCTACGTTGAGTAATCTGAAAGTCAATACCAATAATACAGTAAAATTTACCGCCCTTCATACAATTCGTGCACCATATTGCCTTCATCTTAATCTATGCTTATTGCTATCCGATTACTTTTTGTAACCGTAGTGTGATTACTCATAATTTGTCAGTAATCATTGTTGAAACGAAAGTGACGATAGATTGATAACTTCACTTTTTTTACGAGATACGTATTTAAGTCACATATTTCGTAAATAATTACATAATCCTCGATGTTTTCAGAAAATATTGTTGATCGATCACATAGGATGTTAATTTAATCCAATTTTGTTCACTCGTTTTAGTAACTCCTTCGTAGTGAGTATGCCCAAACGTTGCCAGGAAAGTTGCTTTTAACGAGACCACACCATGGTTCAGGTCGATATAATCGATTTTCCGTTTTCATCATATTTTGAAAAATTAATGTTTTATTTAAGTACTCTGAAAAGGATTTTGCTAAGAAAATTTTCGAGCATTTAAAGAGCATTTTCTATCACTTGTGTTTATGCGTCACGTCCACTTTTCTGTCAGCCACTTTTCAGCAAATATTTTATACGTTTATATCCCCTGCATTGCACATTAGGATTTATTTATTCCCGAATGTGTTGGCTATCCTTGGAATGCAACGGTCGGTATTCTTTTGTATCTGCTGTTTGTAAACAACACGCTTTCAAACACTCGGTTATTGTTGCCCATGTGTGATTGCGAGTAGTTGTTATACTTACGTTATTAGAGCTTGTTAACGTGTATTTTGTTTGTTTATTGAATTAAGGAATATCTGGAGGCAATGAAGAGAGCTGCTTGGGCCATATTTTTTCATAAGTCCTCTACTGATAATGAGCCATGCATGCATTGTGTCCATCAGGAGAAAATTCGTGGTGCAAATACAATAGTGCTCAGGCAACTGGAGAATCTTATTCTCAGCAGCATTCTCTTCCTGTTGCTGTTATTACAGCTATTTAAACCTATTTTCAGTGTCTTGGCGCATCCTCACCTTCTAAGAAAATGTCTGCGTAGGCAGACACAGAACCCAAATTAATGTTTCAACAGCATAATTTGGAACCGCCTTCCTAAAACTGTATTTGTAGGCATGCATACAATGTAACTAGGAGATCATGATGCTGTTATTACATTCATTTGTGGTAATATTGGAAGGTGTTGGGTATTGAAAAAGCTTGGATTTAATCAAATGTTCAAATGTTTGTTAAGCTTATAGAACTTAACTGCGGGATTATCAGTCCCTAAACTTACAAACTACTTATCAACTAGCTTATCCTAAGGATGGCACAAATATCCATGCCCAATGGGGGATTCGAACCCCTGACCGTAGTGGCCGTGCAGACCGTGACTGGAGCGCCTCAATCCCCTCGGCCACCGCGGCCGGCTGGGATTTAATCCGGGTGAAAGTATGATCAGTGGGCTGCATCATTGTGATAAAATGAGGATATTCGATTCATCTAATAGGGCCAAGAAAGCAAGACGAACATCCAGGAATGTGAGAAAGAAGCTGGAAGATCAGTTAGAGGTCAAAGAAGAGCCATCATATACAGCAGGATAGTTTTAATTGTCTATAAGTAACAAATGTGAAAAGTTTTTTCTTTAAAATTTTCAGAACAAATCAAATGTTCAAATGTTTGTATAGTCTATGGGACTTAACTACGGGGTCATCAGTCCCTAAACTAATAATCTACTTATGAACTACTTACGAACTAGGACGGCACAAATATCCATACCCGAGGGGGGATTCGAACCCCCGACCGTAGTGGTCCTGGAGACCGTGACAAGGGCGCTTTAGTCTCCTCTGCCACCACGGCCGGCTTTTCAGAACATATGCCTCATTATATCAGAAACTATCATAGATAAATGAATGAAATATTCATAGACTCTGCATAAAATAAAAACATTCATTAACATTCCCCCATTAGAAAGTTCACAAAAAATATTTTCTGCAGAAAAAACTTAATTCTTTTTGTTAATAAATTTAGAAGAGTAATTTCTTAAAAAATATAAAATAGATAAAGTAGATGTTAGTACAGTTGACTCTATTAGGATCCTGAAACATACAGGAAAATATTAAGGTCCTGCATCAAATAGTTTTCCAGAAATGGGTCAAATACTTACCTAAATTAACATGGTTTAGATACGCAGGGTGGGGTCCCCTTAAATTTATAAACCTCTTTCGAATTTTTCTGAAACAATTCCAGTATAGTTATTACTACGCATTTAGTGATTATCTCTTGTAACTATCAGTCACACGTTACAGTGGACAAATAATGACTGGCCCTTACAGTGAAATTCCAATTTTGAAATGTTCCGTATTAAATAGTCTCGTTCTAATCCAATAACCACAAGTAGGGTTGGGAACAAGACAAATTTCAACCGAAACACTGTGGGATTTAATAGATCTCGGGACCACCCGCCTGCTATCGTGCCTACATTAATCTACGGCAACGCAACAGGATAGAGTATGCGGTGCGGTGTACCCAACAAAACCCAAATGCGGGTACAACGTGGCCACAGACAGCGTAAATTGTCGGCCATACACGTCACGCTTGTCTCCGTTATCCGAATTAATGAGGCGACTGTTAATCAGACGCAGCAGCGTCGCGAGAAATTCATTGTCTGGATTGCCCATAGCTGTTAGCAATGATTCTTGCTGCACAATGGAAGCAGGAGGGACGCAGACAGTCCTGTATTTAGCCTGTCCCTCCTTCACCTAATACTATTACTACCATAATCAACACGTACGTATGTGCCAAATTTCTGATATTACTGCTTTGTGTGTTGCAGGCGATACAAAGCTCAGACACAAACTCCAGCAATGTTTAGCTTTTCTGCACTCAGATGTTTGATAGCTGGAGAGCAGGTTAGTAGCTTCAGTCTAAAACAAATGAGATATCAATTTAGAAATTTATGTGGAATGTTAAACCTCTCCTCCACTACAGAGTGTTACAAAAAGGTAAGGCCAAACTTTCAGGAAACGATCCTCACACACAAAGAAAGAAAATATGTTATGTGGACATGTGTCCGGAAACTCTTAATTTCCATATTAGAGTTCAATTTAGTATTTCTCTTTAAATGTAAATTGAAATAATTCGTGCAGACAATTGTCAAAATACGCATTTGTTTCGTTAGTATGTACTGTACTTTCTAGATTCACGTCATCAACACAGATTTTCTGTGAACGTTTGGGCAGGAATTGTTGGTGATGTCTTGATTGGGCCTCATGTTCTTCCACCTACGCTCAATGGGGCACGTTATCATGATTTCATACGGTATACTCTACCTGTGCTGCTAGAACATGTGCCTTTACAAGTACGACACAACATGTGGTTCATGCACGCTGGAGCTCCTGCACATTTCAGTCGACGTGGTTCGTACGCTTCTCAGCAACAGATTCGGTGACCGATGAATTGGTAGAAGCGGACCAATGCCATGGACTCCACGCTCTCCTGACCTCAACCCTCTTAACTTTCATTTATGGGGACATTTGAAAGCTCTTGTCTACGCAACCCCGGTACAAAATGTAGAGACTCTTCGTGCTCGTGTTGTGGACGGCTGTGATACAATACGCCATTCTCCAGGGCTGCATGAGCGCATCAGGGGTTCCGTGCGACGGAAGGTGGATGCATGTATCCTCGCTAACGGAGGACATTTTGAACATTTCCTGTAACAAAGTGTTTAAAGTCACGCTGGTACGTTCTGTCGCTGTGTATTTCCATTCCATGATTAAAGTGATTTGAAGAGAAATAATAAAATAACTCTAACATGGAAATGTTCATGTACGTTTCCTTTAAAATTTTAAGCTGTTTTTTTCCTGAATTACCTGTCATTTGTTTTTATATTAATTAGGGATTTGCCTTCTTATGCAACAGATAATACTACTATTACATTAAAATTTTGCCGGAGCTTTTGGTAATATCAATGATAACGTTGCCCTCTTTACTTTCAAGCAGGCCTACTGTTATATCACCGGTTACTCTAGTGTCTGTAGCTTGTGTTTGCTACATGAGCAACTGTCTTAATGCTGGCCTCTTGATTGCGTCGTTATCACGTAATGTAAATGTTAGGGGTAACATTAAAAACTGTGCTAGTGTACCTTTTTAATGGATAATCAGGTCTGCCTTTTCCAAATTAATCAACTATTGAACACAGCCTGACGAGTTGCTGTAGGGCAGTTTCCTTCTGAATGGCATATAGATAAATAGTTTCACGCTAATATTATTCTCTGACATATTAAGGACTTCATACGTTTAATTGCTTACGAATACCCAACAACTGTTTCTTGTCTCTAAATCTGGAAGATTAATTAATTGATTTGGGGAGTGTTCCATCTTGTATATCCTGTTCGGTGTTACTGTTAACGTTAATATATTTCCTTATTACAGTACTAAGTGTGATTCTGGAGCAGCGACTGCCTGGTTTACCCTCCCACCTCTTCCTTACTTTTGTCCTTGAGACATTTAAATTTATTAATTATCTAAATTTAAATAATTCCTTTCTTAAATAGTACTCTGTAAAATCCCATTGTCTCAGTATGATTGATAGCGACTCACAGCACAAGAAACCAATTATAATTATAAAGCAACTAATACATACAAATGAAATTAAAGTATAATAGCACTAAACAACAGTTGAACATTTGAATTTTCAGCTTTGAGTTTCTCGTGTTCGCAGTAAGAATATTTACAAAGAGGTCCGCCTGATTTGTAAAACATTGTTTTCTCTTGTTACACAGACATGTATCAATTCCTTTGTGGTCTCATAAATGGGTTTTTCTATTTATTTACAACTGTTTTGTAAATTAAACTAGGAGTCGTAAATCTTAGTTTGGGTATTACTTTGTTAATACAATATATAGTCATTTAAGACCATTTAAAACACAAACATTGTCGACGTTGTCATCTGCAACCAAATATTTCGGTGTGAATATTTGATATGTCATCACGTTGTGTGTGTATGGAGGATTCATGCGTCAGCCTATTTGTTCTACTAGCCGCGAAACCCAGCAATTCCAGGGTATATATTTCCCAGTCTTATATTAAAATCAGGAAAATAAAAGAAACATTTGGAGATAAGAAAAACAGCTCTATCAATACAAGGACACTGATGGAAAACCAGTTCTCAGCAAAGAAGTGAAAGCTAAAAGGTGGAAAGAGTATATAGAGGGGCTCTACAAAGGAAATGAACTTCGAGACAATATTGTAGGAAGGGAAGAGGATGTAGATGAAAATGAAATAGGAGATACTGTACTGAGAGAAGAATTTGACAGAGCCCTGAAAGACCAAAATCAAAACAAGGCCCCTGGAGTAGATGATATTCCCTCAGAGCTACTGAAGTCTCTGGGAGAACCAGCCATGACAAACCTGTTTCACCTGGTGTGTAAGATGTATGAGACAGGCGAAGTACCCTCAGACTTTAAGAAAAATGTTATAATCCCCATTCCAAAGAAAACAGGTGCAGACAGGTATGAAAACAACAGAACCATCAGTTTAATAAGTCATGGTTGCAAAATATTAACAGAAGGATGGAAAAACTGGTAGAAGCCGACCTCGGGGAAGATCAGTTTGGTTTCGGGAGAAATGTAGGAACTCGGGAGGCAATACTCACTTTACGGCTTATCCTAGAAGATAGATTAAGAAAAGGCAAACCAACATTTCTGGCTTTTGTAGATTTGGAGAAGGCTTTTGACAGTGTTGATTGGAATGAACTGTTTCAAGTTCTGAAGCAAGCAGGAGTAAAATATAGGGAGCGTAAGGTTATTTACAACTTGATGAGTTTTGTTACTTGGGCAGTAAAATAACAAATGATGGCCGCAGTACAGAGGATATAAAATGCAGAATGGCAATGGGCAGAAAAGCGTTTTTGAAAAAGAGAAATTTGTTAACATCGAATATTGATTTAAGCCTAAGGAAGTCCTTTCTGAAGGCATTTGTATGGAGTGTTGCCTTGTATGGGAGTGAGACATGGAAGATAAACAGTGCGGACAGGAAGAGGATAGAGGCTTTTGAAATATGGTGCTACAAAATAATGCTGAAGATTAGGTGGGTGGATCGCGTGACTAATGAGGAGGTACTGAACAGAATTGGGGAGAAAAGATATTTCTGGCATACCTTGACTAAAATAAGGGATAGATTGGTAGGACACATTCTTAGACATCAAGGAATTGTGAATTTAGCATTAGAGGGAAGTGTGTGGGGTAAAAATCGCAGAGGAAGACCAAGAGATGGATACAGTAAGCAGATTCAGGCAGATGTAGGTTGCCGTTCTTATGTGGAGATGAAGAGGCTTGCTCAGGATAGGGTATTGTGGAGAGCTGCATCAAACCAGTCTCCGGACTGAAGACCACAACAACAACATATTAAAATAGAAAATAAAAATTCTGAAAATATTTCATCTTGGTGTTTTTATGAAAACAGCTTAGAAATTATGAAACAGTGAAACAGATAAAAATATGTATTGTACAAAATTGTACAAAAGTATAATTGCAGTATCGAAACAAACAAGATAGTGATCAAATTACAACTGATATGCAATGTTATTCACTTCAATACTTGCTTTGAACAATATTTTTCCTTACGTGTCCAGGAGAACGTGTGAACAAATTCTGTAGTGATCCCACCCCTGAGCATGTGACATACAGTTGTCCATGTGTCCATGCAGATATCAGATAAACTTATTAATATTCATACAATGCGATTTTGTTAACCTGGCTGTTACAAAGCCTAGTCATAGCTCGATATAAGGGTATGCCTTTAGCCTGCAACCGTTTGTCCATCATAGTTCAAAGCTGTCAAAAACGCTGTTAGCAAATGTTCAAGTGTTTGTAAACCTAAGGGGCCAAGCTACTGTTTTCATCTGTCCCTACTACTTAATCTAATTGAAACCTGCAATACGGACAATTCACACACCCAAGCCAGATGGATGACTCGAACCTCCGGTGGAAACGGTAGCGCGTTTCCTGGCATGACGTCTAGAACCGCGCGGTCTTTTCCGCGCAGCCACTGTCAGCTCCCAGGAATATCCTTACGCTGGCTGGAATATTGTACATTTTAGTAGTCAATACGAAATTTATGAAAACGTGAAGCATTACTGAGCATGTTTTTACCTATAGCACTGTTTATAGTGTCATATCTATTCATTTATGTGTTTTGAGATGGTGTAATTTTGCACGTATGAATTCAATGGAGTAAGTGCTGTATGTCTGTAAAATCTGTCGCGAATACAATTAGTAGCAAAGAAAAAAAAATACATAAAAATCCTGAAGCGTGATGGTGCGGTTTTCCATGAAGGTTATTGTTGATGTCCTGAAGTCTCCCGAACTACGTGTCGTACTGTGATATATTTTCCAAGATACATTCATTTGTAAGTGTAAAATTACCACGAACACCGTCAGTAGTATAGAAATTATAAAATGTAACGTCACATCGAATACCGTATTAAGCGAGTACTATTTCGCTTTCATCATTTTGCTGTGAATCTTAGCAAACGAAAAAGTATCATACAGGTTTTAAATTATGTTTAAATTTGTTACAAGTCGCTAAGCACTCTCATTGTCATATAGTGTACAAATAAAGCTCATTGCATCGTATGGCAGTTTTTCGCAAACCTTAAACGTTATATCTCCCGAACGATATGTCGTAGGTGGTTTTCATATACCTATCGAGTTTCTCCTCACAGCAATGAATATTTATATCTATTTCGGTTGAAATCAGTTCAGTAGTTTAGGAGGAGATGTAGAACATTTTCGCATGCTGAGACAGTTTTTTGTGAATTTCATTGTATTTATGTCGTATCTCCTGATGTATGTGTCGAAATATTCGAATGTTTGTAGAGCTTATGGGACTTAACATACTACAAACTACTTATGAACTAGCTAATACTAAGGACGGCACAAATATCCATGTCCGAGGGGGGATTCGAACCCCCGACCGTAGTGGCCGTGCAGACTGGCGCGCCGCAGTCCCCTCGGCCATGTATGTGTCGTAGGTGGTTTTTACCCTGACGGTGATTGTTGACTTACAGTAACAAATATGTGTACCACGTATGGTTGAAATCGGTCCCCTAGTTTAGGGAGATATGTGGAACATAAATACACTAACTTAAAGTTGATTTTTGTACATACTTATTCCTCTGCGTTTTTTTCCAGCCAAATACAGACAATACACATGTTTCGCAGTCTCATAGCTGTTACTACAATTTTACACCTTGAAAAAATTCGACTATATACACTTTCTAGTATCGAGAAAATACTGTGGTTTGTATTTTAGGCGGACCTCATATCTAAAAGATGAACATACGGTATAGATCTGAGATCCTGCGAGTCTTCAGCAATATTGCAAAAGAAGCAGGGCACGATTTTTTAGTTCCACTAAACAGGACACAGTGTTATAAATTTCTGAAAGCATGTTACCTTACGACAGTTGTAGGAAGGAGAAATAGAAATTTTTAGATGTCGATTCTAATGCAGTGAATTAAAAATGACGATAAGAAATCCGTTTCACTCAGACAGGTAGGGAATAAAATTGACGCTGACACTCCACTACATTCGGTGACCTATGATACTTGTATTGCATATTTATCTTAAAATTTGAAATGGTAAGGCCCGACCCTGTTCCTGGTTAAAATAACCGTCTCTATTAACTAGTAACAGTACACTAACTTATATGTAGCAACCAACTAGCTGGATAACTCAACAGCTTCGGAATTTCAAGGTCCTATGGGCTTAGTTTGCTGCTAAGTTTTTGTATGAGCAATTTCCTTGTTATATTATAAAATAATGTAGCTAGTAATATGATCTCTTGTTTTCCAGTGTCCTTAATCACACCTTCAGGAGTTGCTTAGTAGATGTCAAATCTCTACAATGAATTTATCTTTTCCTCTATATTGTCCATATATTCACGAGTATGTAGTTCTGATTATTTTAATATATTTTCTCCTTGTAACTAGCATCCCTACATTCGAGTCTACATGAAAATATCTTTTACATGCTTAGTTATCGACACCAGTATCCAGTTATTGCTTTAAGGAACACACCTAAATGTCACATACAGAGGGTCCACAAAATTATATGAACACATAACAAAGACAAAATACTTATTCTTTGTAAGGAGCTGGTCCAAAATTAGCTTTGAGAGTAGCTATGGTTTTAGAGCAACGGATTCTTAGTGTCTTTATGGTTAGCAACAAAATGTTATCCAATCTTGTAAGAAAACATCGGCTAATTACTGCAACGAAATTGGAGCTATGCATTTAGGCCATAGACCCTGTTCTAATACTATTCGTAAAGATTACATTATCGAGGGACTTGGCGATTTGATTGTCCAGAGGAGATATTTGATAAATTCCTCACGCTACACAAAGCTCAACTGAATCTTTTTCGCTGTTTGTATTTCGAAATCTTTTCGAATATGGCAGAGATTGATAGCAATCTATTAAACTTGGTGAGTTGTTTATAGTAAAGGATGGTGAGCTACTGATTCACAGTTATCCAGCCAGTGAGAGTAATGACAGAAAAAATGTATTGCAACAACATAGATGCCCAAATCATGACGGAACCATCCCCCTTCCCCACCATGCTTGATTGTAGTAAGCAAGCATGCCGTTTCATAAGCTTCTTTTGGGATTTTAGATCAAAAAACTCTGTTGTTTGCAAATTTCCTATGTAAATCGATCGTTCAAGGATCATATCAAATACTTCTAGTCATCAAGTATGAGAGTTTTATGGTACAAAACTTGCTACGTAAGTCGTATACTGTGCGTTAACAAGTATGCCATGGTGTTAACGTAAAATAAGAAGCAGTATACTGCGTGATGTATTTTGTTTACCACATGTAAATACCGTTTAATACTGTGCTACTTTCTTCTAACCAGCATAATTCATGTACAGATACTCGGATCCACAGTAAGTGTAGAACAAACTAAATATTTTGTAATTTTGTAATATCAACTATGTATTAAATTGCGAAGCTTTCCACAATGCGAAGGAAGGAAGAATTCAATATCGCTGGCAGTAGCAGTTACCACAAAATGTTTGTAGCCACTAAATTAACATAAAACTTTAATCGGGAATAAGTAACTGAAACTAATTCTATCGTCCAATCCAAGAAAATTCACGTAGATTTCTACTGTTTAATAACTTTGAAAATTACAAGGGATTTTCTATCATTTGTCCCAAGCCTAACAGCTCTTGTAAATTAAGATGGGACTTATCACGTGATCTAGGGACGACCCTGTTCAATAATTCACTCTATCACGTCACGTCACATCACGTCACGTCATGTCGCCAACAGGTTTCTTGCTGACAGAGTTTTAATTGCGTCGTCGTCTGGCTACGTCATAAATTAATCCATTTCCGTCATGCTCTGTACTGTGATACTAGTTGAAAGTTTAATTTTCAGTTTATGACATTTTTTTTTTCCTAGATAATCTGCAAATGAATTGAATTTTCCATCGAGTATTGTTCCAGAAGTGAGGTCATATATCTCAAAATGAGAAGTTATTTAAGTGACCAGAGCTGAGTTTCGACTGTATAATTGCTTCAGTTATTGAAGCAACTTTCATTAAATATTTACAGTGGAATAACTCATCTCTAATGAAAGAATACTACTTTTGTTAATGACATTTGTTGGAAATATGGGAAAACATAATGGATAAGATAAAGAGCTATTTATTCCATGACAGATATTGGGTTATGTGTTTGTATACATGTCTATGTTTTCAATGCAAATTCATGTTGATATTCTCTAATGCTGTTTTTCTCCTCAGCGTATGACACATACTATTGGTCAAGAACTTACATTACGACGACTGGTTTGGTCATGAATTTTATCGTTGTTATTTCTTGAAATAAGGCACTATACTTCAATGTAATGTATCAGAGATGGCTATTCACAGCGTCATTTACATTGTTCGCTACAGGGTTAAGCACCCTGACGTGACATGATGACTGTGATCGTACACGTTGATATGATGGTACCGTGATATGACCTGACGGACAGAGTGAATTAGCTTCTTGCTATCGAAAAAATTTCGAAGTTTATATTGCGTTTTTACCACTTGTTTATTCATAATAGTAGTTGAGGATTACTTTTGAAGTTACAGGCGTATACCAGAAGTAATTTTGTAGTACCGACTGTGATAGTACGTTTATTTTGATATTTGCGTTTGATTTTTCTCTTACGTAATACTCATCCCTGTTATAAATACTAAAATGGAAAAAAAATCACAAAAAATCGGGAACGCAATAAAAGTTCAAGCTGTTGAGATTGGATTGTTTGGTTAGGATAGGGGGACTAAAGTTCTAAGGTTATCTGTCCCCCGGTGCGGAGGGGAAGGAGTGAGAATAGGAAAGGAGGGGAGGGGAAAGGAAATGCAGTCCGGGAAGTAAAGAATATAAAAGGAAGACTGCAATAGTTCACTCATCACCCACGTACTTACGAAAGACCCGTGAGCCCCCTGGGGGAGATTAAAGATGTATTATTCCCAAAGTCTAGCAAATTCTGTATTATTTCAGAACTTTCGTAGTCACTGGCTTAATATGAAGTCATTTGGCAATACCTTGGGATTTTGGTTGTGTTTATAATCTGAGGCTCAAACGTTTGAGGAGTGTTGAAGACAAGGTATCTGAATGGCAAATAATGTTTATTGCTGGAGTTGATCTAAAGCATAGCATACGTTCATGACAAATGCGAAATACTTTTAGTAAACAGTCTAGGAAATTTTCGTAAAATGTCTAACAGTCATGAATTAATAAAGTGGAAAATTTAGACCGTGCTACGGCAAACGGGTAAATTTTTAACTAGATGATTCACACATAGAACACTTTTCACTTGCACTTCACCAGCTTTGAAACACATACGCAATTCTGTATCAATAAAAAGTTACAAGAAAATTGAGAAAAATGGAATGGTTGGAACAGGAGAACAGGGTTAAAATTAACTAACAGTATCGGAGGCGTAGTGTGCTAATGTTGCCAACAAAATGTTCGTTTTAGAAGGATACACATGATGGACAAAAATTTGTCAACCGTAGGAACAGTAGCAGCGTTACATGTTAATTTCACGGCCAACACGGAAAATTATCCGACATCTTTCTATGTGATTGAGTTTTCTACGAACATTCAAAGATAATTGTTGACACCAACACACTACACCACCGAAGGCGTAAAAATTTTACCAATAGCTGAATTTTAATTATTCATTCAATGTGTATTCCAACTTTATTATCGTTTAGCGACTTCAATTACTAGAAATTTCAGTTTTCACACTTTACAGGAGAAAACATGTAACTTGTGTTGCACTGACATAGTTAACCTATACCTGGTGTCACATAAGAAGGCGCTTCCGCGCTTAGAGGCGAAGCGATAGGGGAAGTGTGGAGGGGAGGAGCTACGGCCGAGCAACAACAGTTGCACCAGCGGGAGAAACACTGCGTAAATCCCGGCCAGCCAAGCGCCGAAGGATGAAGGTGAATGGCTGTCATAGCAGTAATTGAGGGGGATGCGCAGAACGGCTGAAAACTGCGCCGCCTAAGGAGGTGACTCCGACTATAGACAGAAATACCAGATAGCATGTATAATCGCCGGTGCCTACCTCTCGATAATTGAGCAAAATTTTACTTACGGCCTCGACTGCATTGTGTGCTGAAGTTGGCAACGACCTCCTAATGCTGTTTCAAATCTCACGCGGAATAATAGGAAATAATGAAACGAATGGGAGAGGGGATAAAGATTGGTCCTTTTACAATAACCCTTACTTTAAGTGCTGAAAGGATAAAGAAGTATGGGCGGCTAGGCGGATTTACCGAAGATAGTTATCACTTGCTACAGATTTGGAATTTATTATCAACAGACATTCGTTAACAGGAAAGATTCAGTAAAATTTTCTTGTAAAAGGAGACAATAAGTGATTCTCACTAACTTAAAATGAATAAATTAAGCTGCACATCAAGCCTCGAAGAGCAACTTGATGACTTTGATCAATTTTATATTTAGAGTGGGTGAGCCAAATTCTAAGTTTCACACAAGGAACAATAACATTTAACTGGGCAGATTTTAAAACTACAGTGAAATAGTAGATGTGACTGAACAAAGTTGCTACTACAGAAGTTAAACACCCTCTGGAGTACAATGAAGTAGTGAAATGAGTAAATTAAATTACACATCAAGCCTCTAATCAGAACTTTTAAGCAATCTGGATAAAGACAACTGTTGAAACATATGACGACTGAGCCTGAATTGAAGTTACACAAAATAACTATAAACACACAAGGAAGCATAAGAATCAATAGTAGATGTGACTGAACAGAGTTGCAACTACCGAATGAAACACCTACTGGAGAACGAACAATTTTCAGTAACGTTAAATGAGTGAATTAAATTTCGCATCGAGGCTCCAATTAGAACTTTAAGCAACCAGGAAAACACAGCTCTTAAAACGTACAATCATGGGCCAAGATTTAAAAGTTAAATCAAATTGTAGATATGGATGAAGAAGATGAAACTACATTTATTAAACAGCAACTGGGGCCCAATTTAACTAACTTCAATTACGCATTAAGTCTCCAATTACAAAAACACATACACAAATAGCGAATGAAAAGCTAACCGTGCCACCAGTTGCGAAGCAACGATGACATATCTATAGGGGAGTGCGAGCGAGTGGAACTGGCATAAGCGCAAGGTGGAGAGAATTCAACCTAATTAGATCTAGAAAGGCTCAAAAAAATTTTCTTGTTGACCGTGTAATACATTGTTAATGCTATTCGTGCTCTATGGTTGATACCCTTTTGCATGTATTTTTGTTCGGTCAGTAACATAAAAATCCGCGTAAATATAACTTTTTGTTCCCAACGTAACCACAGTAAGCCAACTATGTTGGAACTAAAATTTAGTCGGTATCTGTATCTCACCATGGAGTAATATCTACAATAATATATCATAGAATTCGAAGAAAATGCAGTTGATGGAGTTCGAAATGGATAAGTTGTGATTTCTCAAACTGCAGTTTTAAACTGTGACAAACCGTAACTAAGTATCGTAGCTACCGAATAGTAGCTTTACCAAAAATCACTGTTATCGGACAGTCAGAGTTCAGGTCATCCCTATTACGGATATGGTCCACAAATAACCATATCAGTGCGAAGTTGATTCTATATTACTGGAAGATTATTATCGAATTTTAAATAGAACGTCCTTGAACTCCAAAACTTCTGGAATTACAGTGAGTGATTCTATTGTATTCTCTGTACAGAATGAACAAGAATTTGGAACAACAGACACTGATCAAGTAGCAGATTCCATTAATTAATCAGAATTACTTCGTTACTAGTTTTCCCGACTCATAAATACAAAAGCGACTATTTACATGGTCTTAGTTATAAAGTAAAATGGATGAAAATTTTTCATCCAAGTCAGTTAAGGCGCAATACGAATCTCCTCTACTGTACCCAAACGAGAGAGAGAGAAATAAGGGCTTACATAAAAAAACATTTAACATTATTACCAGACATAAAATTTGTATTCTCTTTCTTTCTCGCTAATGCAACCTCATCTTTGTGATATGAAACAACTATTCGTAGTAGAATCAGTCCATCTTCGGACATTCTTTTTGAGAAAGTTCAATAATTTTCTCAGAGACCACACAAGTGTAGCGTTACACTGGGGGGCTGAGTGAAGCACTATATATATACATTTAATTACACGTAATATTGAGTATAATTTGTGTATTATAAATGCTAATGAACGTACAAGAAAGAAAAACAAAAAGTAAAAGAAAAAGGTATTCAATAATATTTTGTAACAATTGAACAAAGAAAAACCAAAACACTTTCACTTCGCCTGCAAAAAACAGCACGTAAAGTAAAATACAACAGTGCTCATTAAAGGTTGAATGTGGGAACGACAGTGATATTTTCCGCAGTCTACTGCTAGCAAACACTTAAATTTACATTTGAGGTAGATGATTTTGTGTGTGTGTGTGTGTGTGTGTGTGTGTGTGTGTGTAGGAAATGCTAACGTAAATTGGAAACAACGTGTTTGTGTGTGTGTGAGAGAGAGAGAGAGATAGAGAGAGAGTTCATATGGGACCAAACTGCTTAGGTCATGGGTCCTTAGACTTACACACTATTTATACTACTTAAACTAACGTATGCCAAAGACGACACAAATACCCATGCCCGAGGAAGGATTCTAACCTTCGACTGGGGCAGCTTCGCAGTCCGTGACATGACGCTTCAACCCGCTCGGCTACACCGTGCCGGCTAAACAACATGGCAGAAGGATTTTGTTAGAGCATGCAAACCAGTAATATCTATACGAGATCACTGCTGCAAGCACGCACAAGATCGCACCACAGTTTCTGCCAAGACATTTTTCAGTGCTAGAATCATGGAGGAAGAATCATCGTGTATCAGGACGTCATCTGTGAATTATTTACATTGATATTATATTATATTATATTATATTATAGAGAAGATCGTTTTAAGACAAAAATATGCACAGAATGTTATGCTTAATGTAACGTTTCACTCGCCAAATATAGACAGTACAGAAGAGGAAAAGACATTGAATAGATTGCAGGAAACCGAAGCTGACAATGCTCGAGCGAGTGATTTTATTACTGTGTCAAGTGATGGGCGGCGAATGAGAGTTTAACTGAGACAACAACACAAAATAAGATAGCGACAAGGGAAAGTGTTACCACACAGAGAGTAGAGTGGAAAGGCATAGTGAATCTCATGAAAATCCTCGCTGTTCCTAATTGGCTGTGTACTGAATCCCGTGCGCTTTAAATCGACAGAAGAACGTGGAATCGGCACGTACAATGCTACACATTGCACTTTGGAATAGTGGCATATAAGGCTGTGTTCATTTAGTACCATAGATTAATGGACATATCAGTGTCACATTTTGAAACGAAACCTGATAATCCTAGTGGCATGATAGCAACAGAAAAATTCCCTTTTAGGCGCTGTTGTTCTGTCAGAATGAAAATTTTGTACACAAGGATTTTTCATTGATTTACTGCAAATATTATTTATAAAGATTTATCAGACAAGTCACAATACAAAATAATTAATTATATTACCAAGATTATCAATTTAAAAATGTTTTGCAGCGATCGATAAAAATAACAACTGAAAGTATCCGGAAAATCTGGTTTGTTTTTGAGACCATTTGGCGCCCCTCTGCTAGTGGCGCCCGGAGCATCATAGACCCCCTTTTGCCCATTCCATATTCACCTACTATTTTCCCTTCCTTTTCCTACTACCGAATTCCAGTCTACCACCACTATTAAGTTGGTCTCTCCCTTAATTGCATGAATAATTTCCTTTGCCTCCTCAAACACTTATTCGATATCGTCATCATCGGCCGAGCTAGTTGGTATATAAACTTGTACTCTTGTGGTCGATGTTGGTTTCGTATCTGTTTTGACTACGATAATGCGTTGGTCATAGTTCACCCGCGTCGCTGTTTTCTTATTTATTATCAGACCTACTCCTGTAATACCCCCAATCATGTTATCAACTGACCATAAATCCTGTTCCTCTTTCCACCGAACTTCAATAATTCCCAATATATCTAACCTCAACCTATCCATTTGTCTTTTTAAATTTTCTAACCTCTCTTCCCGATTAAGAGATCTAACATTCCACGCTCCGATCCGCAGAATGCCAGTATTGTCTTTCCTGATGATCACATCCTCCTGAGTAGTCCCCGCCCGGAGATCCGAAGTGGAAACTATTTTACCTCCGCAATATTTTACCCGAAGGGATGCCATCGCCGGCCGCAGTGGCAGAGGGCACTGAGGCGCTCCAGTCACGGTCTGCTCGGACACTACGGTCGGGGGTTCGAATCCCTCCTCGGGCATGGATATTTGTGCCGTCCTTATTATTAGCTAGTTCATAAGTAGATTGTAAGTTTAGGGACTGATGACCCCGTAGTTATGTGCCATTAGCTTAACAAACATTTGAACATTTGAACATTTGGGATGCCATCATCAGCATCATATGTTCATACAGTAGAGCTGCATGTTAGCAATAAAGTCCAGAAATCTATCACGTATTTGGGTCCATCTCTCAGAGGGTAATGGGTGGCCATGACCTTTATCCATGTGACTGCATGCATCTTTGGTGGTGGAAAATACGTCGCATCTGAATGGAGTATTCTTGGTGGTAATCATATGTGTTGGTATCCGGAGATAAAGGGCTATTATCTGTTGGATTAGGTACCATACGGCTGCCACCTCGCCGCAAATCAGATGGTGTTCATCGGTGTCGCCAACGTTGCACCTCAGGCAGAGCGGGTTGTGCGCCTGAGATACGGTGTGGAGTCTGTGACGCGTGACCGGTAATGACGATGTACCAAGTGGTGATCGTTTCGGTAGTGAACTATGGTTGAAACACTGAGCGCCACACCGTCGGCCACGAAACCTATGGTTGACGTCCTTCGACGGCTTTCCGTGCGTGCGTTCTCATTAATAGTTAATAAATATCGCTCGTAGGGACTGATGACCTGTCTGTTTGGTCCCATCCACCCATCAACCAACCAACAAACAAACTATCGTGCGTAGTGGGAGCTCTGTTACGAGTGAAGTCGTGATGAATGTAACTATATTTAGAAAAATTGCTAGTGTTGGCGCCGGTGCTTTGTGGGCCAGGAAGATCGGTGTTTGGCGTGAAGTAGGCGCAAGTTCCTAACTTCGGTGATCCGGAGTAAACAGGCTTAAAATGTTCAAATGTTTGTAAAGCTTACTGGACTTAACTGCGGGGTCCCAGTCTCAAAACTTACAAACTACTTATGAACTACCTTATACTGAAGACGACACAAACATCCATGCCCGAGGGGGGATTCGAACCCCCGACGGCGGACGGCCGCCCGCACCGCAACTCGGCGCTCCAGAACCGCGGCTAATCCGCCGCGACGAACAGGCGTAACCACCGAGGCACGGCCGTTGACGGTGCACTAGTGGAATGGTAGAACCTAAAAATCCCCACCTCATCGGTATTTCGGAGTAACTGTGTCCCATCTACCGTGCAACAACTACAACACCACGTTCAAACTAATTAAAATCGTGACAATGTGCCATTGTAGCAGCAGTAACCGCCGGCGCCAGACACCTGTTGTTATATGTAGGCGTTGCTCTGTTTACGCACCCCTTTGCTTGCAAACGCATAGCAATACCGTTTTGTTGGGCTCATACCTGTACTTTTCGGAGCACTAAGTTCAGTGTGTAGTTTTAAAAGACTCAGCTATGTTAGTACAAACTGAACACACTACTGAATCATGTTTGAATGTGAAGGAAAATCAGTCACAATCTTCTCAAAGTAAAAGTAACTGCATGTACAGAAACAAGGGAATGAAAAATGTGATTGTCCAGAAGAGGACCTAAACTGCCATCCACTCAAGTACCACGTCAGTATGTAAATGAAAGTGTCAAGTCTCCCGAGCATATAACTATACCTGGAAACTGGAGAAAGGCCATGTTTTGTGCAGTCTCCGGTAACGACTATTTTGATTTAAATTATGGGTTTAACACACATTAAAAAATTAACTAGTGAACGTACTAAACATCTTAACATTAGCACCGCGAAAAGTGTATTTCGTCTTTTTAAAGAGCTGGCATTATTTTCACGTTTACAGTAGCACAAAGTAGGAAATTCGCTAGGCGTTCTGTGCGCTCTTGTACATCGTTAGTCAGGCACGGCTGCCATGAATCACATTAAGTCTCGTCGAAATGTCACCACGCAGCGCATTATCGTAAACATTCAATCAGCGGTAACGGAGCCGTGGCGAGCTTGCAACACAAACGTAACAGGAATCGCCTAGAATAGCCTTCTGTTGATTTCGGTTACCGATACACATCTGACAATAAAGCTTCATTACCATTAGCCCGCGCCTACCGCAAATAGCAGTGAGACACACCTGTTCATCGACAGTAGGCAGAGTAACGCCAACGCTATGATTAATGTATGCGTGCACGACCAAAGTCGTCTCTCGCCTGCGTGTAACATCAGCCGCGATCATAATCACTATCGTAATGTTGAAAACGACTTACCATCTGAACACGTGTATCGTTCAACACCTGGACTACAGAGAGTTCCAATGATGGTGAGACAAAGTTTAGTTCTTCTGCATACTAAAATACATAGCTTTCTCTCTGTGTCCAAAACATCCCTTCAGAATATCTCGTGTCGCTTTATTTTTGTTTATTGCATTTTTAAACTCCCACCGGAGGCAGGCTAGCAGTGGCCTTGGCACCTCTTTACAGCCCAGAGGCTTATATTGCCAAGGATAAAAGTAAAACATAGACATGGAGAAATACACTGAAGCAGTATGACATGAAATGCAGGTAATACGGCAATTGTGAAGTAAGAGAAAGGAGATAAAAACGGGGAATGTGAACGTTCAAAACGGAGCGCAGAAACAGTCATCATAACATGTTCGCCATGGTGGCTAATAGCACTGAAGTATTCGACGATGAAAAATCGGAGACCCAGGTAAAAAGACACACGCAAAACTGGTTTGTCGGTGACGGCGGTGGCTAACACTAAAATCCCTATCACGGTAGCACAACACTGACACTAATATTTAAAATTGTGCAGATTGAAATAGGGAACAGATAACCTGCAGTGGATAGGTATGGAAAAGAAGCAGAAGCGCGGAGGGACGATTGAAAGTTACCCTCGCAAAGGATGTGGAGAATGCGAAGGTGTAAAGGTGGGAGGGATGCATTGGTACAGGCGCGGCAGAGGCCCGGAATTTAAGAGGGGAGGAGAAAGCAAAGGATGGCAGGATTCTATCTTACGGGGGACGTACAGGATACGGATATGATCTAGAAATTTGAGGTGGTGCGGGAAAGGAATCATATCGTGAAGAATCAGCGTGAGGAGGAGAGGCGGTTGCCGTGACCGAGGTGCAGGGTGTGGCGCTTCAGGGTTTGATGGAACTTCTAATAGGCGGGAGAGACGCATATACAGGCGGGATGGAAGCCACAGAGGTGTAGACGGTGACGGAGGGGTTGTGCTCCATGTTCGGCCCGATAGAAGCTTGAAATTTTGAGACAGGAGAGGCCTTTTTGACGGACATTGGTGAGTTAAGAAGAGAATTCGGTCAAGAGTGAGACCGAGCTGTTTCAGGGGATGGAGTTTGGCTGATGGGGCGGTAGTGGAGAGTTAGGTAGAGATCATGGTGACCAAAGGAGCGGGTGATACCACCTAAGACGATTGTCTGAGGTTTCTATAATAATAATAATATGGTTTTCTGTTCCACAGAACCTAATTGAGGAGTGAGACTCCATGGTCGTGGAAGAAGTCAATACATGAAGCTTAACACAAGAATGGTAACAGAAAATTTTGAAGTAGTCCTATACACACGACAATCTTAAGACAATGTGAAAAGATTCAATAAAAATGAATTAGCTTAATTGTTTCACTTTTCTAGGATTCCTCGACAGAATAAAAGGAGTGCGCCATGAGGTAACTCTTCAATTTAGATTTGAAAGCGTGTTGGTTAGTGCTAAGATTCTTTAGTTCTTGTGGCAGCTTATTGAAAATGGTTGCCGCAGAATACTGAACACCTTTCTGCACTAGTGTCAAGATGGTCTCATGCAAATGCAGATTCGACTTCTGTCTAGTACTCACCGAGTGAGAACTACTAACTCGTGGAAATAAGCTGATGTTATTACCAAACGACATTAACGAAAAAACTTATTGTGACGCCAGTGTCAAAATTCCCAGACTACTGAAAAGGGGTCGACATGACGTTCGTGAACTTACACCACATATTGCTCGAACCGCCCGTTTATGAACCAGAAATATCCTTTTTGCATCAGGTGAGTTACCCCCAAAAATACTGCCGTACGTCATAAGTGAGTGAAAATAAACGTAATAGACTACATTTTGTGTTGAAAAGCACTTATTTCAGATATTGTTCTAATGGTAAATATAGCATAATTTAGTTTTGGAACAATCTCCATAACATTAGCTGTCTACGATAGCTTACTGTCTATCTGAACACCTAGAAATTTGATTTTTTCAGTCTCACTTATCGTATGCCCATTATGTGTAATCAAAATGTCAGCTTTCGTCAAATTATGTGTTATAAATTGTAAAAACTGAGTTTTACTGTGATTTAACATCAACTTGTTTTCTGAAAGCCATGAAATTATCTCTTGAACTGCATTATTTGATACTGTGTCAATATTACGAACAACATCCTTCACTTCCAAGCTGGTATCATCAGCAAACCAATAATAATAATAATAATAATAATAATAATTGTAAGTAATAATAATTATTATTTACAATCACCTCGAAGGCACATCATTTATATAAATAAGAAACAGCAACTGTACCAAAACAGACCCCTGGGGCACCCCACACTTAATTGTGCCCCATTGCGATTTTACGCCATAGCAATTTTCTACACTACGGATAATTACCTTCTGTTGTCTGTTATTAAAGTTGGAGTCTCATGTCACTGACCTCGTTGCTTGAAACACGGTTACTCTGTCACTGACCTTGTTCTCATCCTCACTATACTGCAGTTCAGAATGTTTTGAAATGTATTGGGTGATTACAATTTACATTAACGTTCCAAAGCGCTGTAAAAATAACACCACTTGTAAGAATGACGTCAAATTGCAACGGAAAAATTGAATCGGGTGTGTGGAGTGAGACACTTGTGATATCAAATGAAGAGGGCTTTTGTCATTTAATGAAGTAAAGATACCGCTTTGTTAAATATTGAAATCTTAACAACAACCGTCAATGCATTGCTCTATTGTCAGGATATCAAGTTTAACTCCAAATTAACATTTTAATGTCAGTATAGCATTTACAAGGAATCTTATAAACATGTGGGATGTGGGATCTTTTACTTGGCTCGGGTATGAGGCGACAATGAAACAGCATTTACACAAACAGTTAAAACATACATTACTCTTATTGTGAACAAGTGGCTCGACGAGTGTCAATGGCTGCAAGGCGTGGGGCGGCGAAAAGGCGTTTTGCACCGTCGGCTGTGGTTCTCTGATTACGCTTTCGGTGTTTCTGCTTCTACCTTCTGGTCTAATCAGTTAAACAGCGCCCGCCGTAGAAGCGAGAACTGTACGTTAAAAGGCCGTAAATTCTTCGGAATTACTCTGTGGCGGCGCGATGTAATTTTTCCATCCTCTACTAGTGTTGTATTGTGCTACGACCAGAGGTAGCGGCGCGGCGTGGAGGTTTTGTGCCCTTGACCTGGAGTCCAACCGGCAGTCTTCAGGCTGTAAGTCTTTGATTGGCAGAACCTTGGACGGAGATCATAGGTAACTTTCACGAACAGACCGCATCCTATCGTTCTGGCCAGTCATCCTGGGTGATTATCTCTGTTATTGCTGTTCATCCCAAACGCTGTACTGGCGACCAGATTCTTCCATTTTCTTTCTTCTATCTTCAACTCCAGATGTCACTGCCTGTGGCTGATCATAACTAAAACTGCACTTCTGCTACTGCTGCTGCTGCTACTAACGCCGCTACTGCCTATCTGGCGATACTGCTCCATCACTTTATCTGCATCAGTCTATCTGTCTCTTACTGTCTCTCACTATGTCGTCGTCTTCTTGGACATGGTATTTACTTGATGGACCTCGCTGGAGGTAGCGATCTACGGGGTCGTTGTGTCCTGTTGTCACGTTGTAAAGTTTCTAGAAAGGTCGAACGTCACGTTGCTCTGGAGGTCAATACACTAGATTATTGACTTCTGATCACGCTGCTTCTAGAAGTTCTCGACGCTCACGTTTTACACTCTGTACTTTCACGTGATTCCGTCGTTCGATGGCCTGATCACTGAATCATCGGCTTTCAGTCGTGCAGAGAGCGATATTCTTACCACACGTGAATACTTGGCGGCACAATGTCGCGCTGAATCTGCAGCTTCAGCTGTTCGGTGCACTGTCGGAATACGGCTAGGTCTCTTTTTCTTACTCGGGCTTGCCTGACTGAAGAAAATTCTCACTAGAGTTCCGACGACGTTTAAAACCTTTGTTTTAAACCGTTTAATACCGAGTAGTATTGGTATAATTGGTTAGATTGGTATATTCAATGTGCAAACCGAAACATTAGACATCCGAAATGTTACAATGGGTATTTTATTTATTACATACATTTCATAGTCCACAATATAGAAATATAATACATTTTTATTCGATATGTGACTCGAACTTGTGTGTAAAGCACACTTAACATATTACGAAACGTAATTACACTACAAGAAAACATTGTCAAATGTCTTCTTCATGTATGCCACTGTACATGACTGCAAAATATCAATCAAAACTTTGCATTACAAACAACAACAATAATAATAATAATTATTATTATTATTATTTAAAAACTCTCTGTGGAACAAACAAACACTTCCAGTCTCTGGAACAAATACAAATAAACATTCCGGTAGCCTCTTATCATAATATTAATCAGATTAATCAGATTCCAGGATGACATCAATGTTTTGATGTCTTGTGAGTTACCCATGTACCTGAGGTTCCCCTATATATACACTAGTTTTTCGGTTGTATCTGGAGACAGTCTATTCCGTAAAGGTGTGTGAATTCGTCCGTGAGCTGACCAGTTACGCTCACTTGCCGCTGAGGAAGGCGGTACATTCAAAATTCTGGAAGCAAGTGAACACAAGGGTTGTTTCGTACACAAGCCTTTCCACCATTCCGTTCATTCCCTAATGGTAACGCCTGATGTGTATGCAGTTCATACTGTCATATGGTACTGCGGGTTGCCTGACAACCAGGATGAAATGAACCTCTCTCCGGAATCATACATGGTTTAAAAACGGTTTAAAACGACACGTTTCCGAATTCAACCGTATGAAACCGTATTTTTAAATCTCTAGTTCTCACATTTACTTATCGTATTATTCTCTTTCATTTATTACTGTATTTTATTTTACTAATTGATTGAGGAAATGAATTTCTGCAGTAATATTGACTAAAAGAAGGGATCGATTGGTAGGACGCATTCTTAGACATCAAGGAATCGTGAATTTAGCAATGGAGGGAAGTGTATGGGGTATAAATCGCAGAGGGAGAGTAAGAGATGAATAGAGTAAGCAGATTCAAATGGATGTAGGTTGCAAGTCTTATGAGGAGATGAAGAGGCTTGCTCAAGATAGACTAGGGTAGAGTGCTGCATCAAACCAGTCTCTGGACTGAAGACCACAACAATAACAATTGATTTACACACTTTATGGCACTCAACAAAATATCAAATGACCTAACGTATGACAGAAGAAAAAAATAGTGTAAAAATTAATAAACAGATGGTGCTGTATGTATCAGAATATGTAAATGAAAACACCTGCCATGCGCACGACCCACACAAGTTGGTATAAACACGCCAGGTATACGACTTTTCCTCATTTCGCGTCTGAGACTACAACTGCCTCAATTCATGATGGTGCTCTGCTTCTACAAATGTTTGACAAGAATGATGACTGTGGACAAGTCGCTCTGCAGAGCTTGGGGACACTGAAGGGTTTTGTAGAAAGGCATTGGTCCGATGACTGCCGTGGGTCTGAAGAAAATGATTTGGAAATTCAAAAAGACGGCTACATTTTGTATGCAAACTGGTAGGGAAAGAAACGAATTGATTTGGCGTCAGTGGAAGAAGGGGCCACAGCAATCCAGGAGGAGTCGAGTGGTGATGTTCAGACGTGTAGTGCACGGAGCACTGCCCAAAAGTGGGACAAACCTCTGAGCACGATGCGTAAAATGCTGTGAATCATCTTTCTTTGCTATCTATTCATAGTTATCCATGTGCATGAGTAGCTTCCTGTTGACCTGCCAGCATAAGCGAGACTTTTGCTTCAGAATTTCTTGCTCTCAACGGAAGTCGACGATGGATGGCCGTGGAAGATTTTGTGGACATACGAAGCCCTCTTACATCTGAAAATATTTGTCAGTGCAGAGAATTGTCGAAAATGGCCAGCGGAAAATCCACATACAAAGCAACCAGTACCGCTTAATCCTGGAAAGTTCACTGCGTGGAGCGGGTTTACGGCATCATTTATCACAGGGCCATATCTTTTTAACAGAGAGGTACTTCCGTTTCTGTTACCTGTACCGTCAGTGGAAAGCACTATGAGTGTCATCTCCGCAATCACGGCATTCCATCTCTCCAAAAGCATGGATATGGATAAGATTATTTTTACGCAAGATGGCGCACCTCCTTACATTGAAAATGCACTTAAGCATCGTTTCAAGCGCAATTTCGGCAATGCTAAAATTATTAGCCGCCATTTCTTATAGCCTGGCCGTCACCTGAAATTAATCCGTGTGACTTCTGGCTGTAGGGCTACCTGAAAGATGTTGAGTTCAATATTCCCACTGTGAACTTGGCTGCACTGAAAACCTGCACTGCGCAACACAATCTGAACGTGACCCCGAAAACACCTGGATCAGCTGGAGAACATGATGTTCCTCGACTTCAACTGGATACGGAAAACAGTGGACACAGTACTGAACATGTTATGTGCCGATCACGCGGAAATTTAAAATCACATTTGTTTTGATATATGTTTTTTATGCAGTTTTTGCCCTCAGGATAATTAATAACCGATTTTCCCATCGAATACGATATGAACTATCCGTGGTGGATGGGTTTACTAACAGTTATCACACCTATACAACCACGCGTACTGAGAAGGGCAGAATTTCTTTAAAACGCTAACTTACACATAAGGCATTGTTGTATGATTTGTCATTTGTAGTCGACCACTATTTAATTATGCTGCTTAAAGCGCAATCTATTGATCAGAATCTACACCATTTATTTTTCTTTGGCCTATAATACTATTCCGTTGCTAATCGATGTGATTGTGACAGTGGTGGTATTTTGGCTGCGTTTTGAAAGTTTAGTTTTAATTACAATTACCCTGTAGTATAACGACTATTTTCAATAATGCATTGAGACGTGTGTTCTTTCAGACATGCCCGGAAGAATAAACGATGCTAGGTGATGCTGTAACTGTTCTAAACATACACTTAGTTGGTTTTGTCTCAGCTGCTGGCAGGTGTTGTGACCAAATAACACTGAAATACGAAAATTTTGGCGTACCCACGGATTCGAACTTGGGTCTCCTGCTTACTAAAGAGCTTGCCATATCTTGTGGCACCCAGGAAAGCTTGTGTCACGCATCTTCACAGGCTATCCAAGAACTTATCCTGTCCAGACCAAGTTGCCATTTGTTATTCTTCAGTTTCTCCCGGCGTATTTCTTACTCGAAAAGTCCACGGGTGTGCTACCGGTTGTTGAGACCTTGCCTGGCGCGGAACCTGACGGCCTCTCCAACAACGCTGTCCCAGTATCCAGAAGTCTTTGCCAAGCTTCTGCGGCAGACTCTCTGCATCTGAAAGGGTGCGCGCCTTATGTAACAGTGGTTTTAGCAACCTATTCCTCCACTAAACGTGATGGCAGCTGTCAGCATTCAAGTACACGACAGTGTGGGGATTCTTCCGGTAAACACACTGGTCCAAAGTGCTCTTAACCATTACCAGTCCTGGATGTCATGGTTATGCTGACAGCTGCCATCACCCTTCGCAGAAGAATGGGGTGCTAAAAGCACTGGCACATAGAGCGCGCACCATTTCAGATGCAGAGAGTCTGCCCGAGGAGCTGGAACATCTCACAGCAGTATTCCGAGAAAACGTATACTCAGAGTGGCAGATCCGACGCGCTCTCCGCCCCACCACTACAGTAAAGCCTGTGGAGGAGAAAGAGGTAGCCACAGCCTTTACACCGTACACTGGCTCGCTATCACGAAAAACAGGACACATACTAAATAAACACCGAGTGAAAACTGTCTTTTGCTCGCCCAATAAAACACGAACCTTATTGGGAAGTGTCTAAGACTATCTCGGTTTTGCGGAAGGCCGGCATATACCACATTCCCTGTCAGTGTGGGAGGTCCTATATCGGACAGACAGACATCGAGGATCGTTGCCGTGAACATCGGAGACACACTCGACAATTAGGCGGTTGCAGAACACTGTTTTTCCGAAAATCATGAGATGGATTATGAACGTAGCAGGATCTCAACACAGACTTTTAGATAATGGGACAGCAATTTTAGAGACGCCATAGAGATGGTGGAATGTATATCGGAAAGATAGATCGGATACAACTGGAGGAGGAGTGTTCATCGCTGTGGACAAAGATATTGTTTCTACTGAGATCGAGGTTGAAAGTAATTGTGAAGTTATCTGGGCACGTATAACAGGTCCAAAAGAAGTAAAGTTAATAGTTGGGTGTTTTTACCGCCCCCCCCCCCCCAGTGCTGCTGTAGCAGTTTTAGAATCATTCAAAAAAAGTCTACACCAGGTAGTGCATAGGTATCCGGGTCATGTAATATTAGCCGGGGGAGACTTCAACCTTAAGAGTATAGATTGGGACCTCACTAGTTAAATTTCAAGCGGTATAGACAAGCAGTCTTGCGAGCTACTTTTGGACACATTCTCCGGAAACTGTTTTGTGCAGTTAAACCGGCTACCCACGCGCAATGGAAATATTTTAGACCTTATAGCCACGAACAGGTCTGACCTTATTAACGATGATTGTGTAGAGATAAGAATTAGTGATCATGATATTGTCATAGCATCGATGGTGACCAAAGTTCATAAACCAATCAAGAAGGCTAAGAGCGTGTTTTTGTTGGGAAGAGCCGATAAGGAAATGCTAGGATCTCACTTAGAAAACGAATGGGCATCGTTTAATTCCGGGACTATAGATGTAGAAGAATTGTGGACTAAATTGAAGTGCATTGTAAATAAAGGGTTAGAGAAATATGTGCCAGCAAAGACGATCAAGGATGGAAAAGATCTACCGTGGTATAATAATAATGTTAGAAAGCTGCTGAGAAAGCAAAGACTGTTGCACTCTCGATTCAAAAAAGAACACGCAAACGATGACAGACAAAAGTTAGTAGAGATTCGTGCGTCTATAAAAAGATCGATGCGCGAAGCATACAATAATTATCGAAGCCATAACTTGCAAAAGATCTTTCCGAGAATCCGAAAAAATACGGGTCCTATGTAAAATCGATAAGCGGGTCAAAGCTCACTGTCCAGTCACTCGTTGATCATTCCGGGGCAGTAATAGAAGAAAGCAAACGGAAAACTGAAGTTCTAAATTTAACTTTTAAGAAATCATTCACGCAGGAGGACCGCACAAATGTACCATCATTTGACCAACG
The DNA here is from genome assembly GCA_026315105.1 of Locusta migratoria. NCBI lineage: Eukaryota > Metazoa > Arthropoda > Insecta > Orthoptera > Acrididae > Locusta > Locusta migratoria. The sequence continues at coordinate 223,386,194 of CM048751.1, read as the reverse complement.
TACTAATTCCGAATTGGGGGACCTAGTAGTAGGTATTTCCAGTGTAGAGAAGCAGCAGAGGGAGCTAAATACGAAAAAGTCTGCTGGTCCGGATGGAATACCAGTTCGGTTTTACAAAGACTATTCTGCGGCGTTGGCCCCCTACTTAGCTTGCATTTATCGCGAATCTTTAATTCAGCGCAAAGTTCCTAGAGATTGGAAAAAAGCGCAGGTGACTCCCGTTTATAAGAAAGGAAAGAGAACTGACCAACACAATTACAGGCCAATATCGATGACACCAGTTTCATGTAGAATTTTAGAGCATATTCTCAGTTCGAATATAGTAAATTTCCTTGAAACGGAAAAGCTTCTTTCTATGAATAAGCATTGGTTTAGGAACCATCGTTAATGTGAAACTCAGCTTGCCCTTTTCTCACATGGCATCTTGCGAGCCATGGATGAAGGGCAACAGGCGGATTGTGTTTTTCTCGACTTCAAGAAGGCGTTCGACGCGGTGCCACACTGCAGACTGCTAACGAAGATATGAGCTTATGGAATAGTTTCACAGATTTGTGACTGCCTGGAAGACTTCCTAAGTAATAGAACGCAGTACGTTGTTCTTTACGGCGAGTGTTCATCAGAGACGAGTGTATCTTCAGGCGTGCGAAAGGAAGACATAGAGGCAGTTCAGAGGCCAGCAGCTAGGTTTGTTAATGGTATGTTCGACCAATGCGCGAAATGCTGCGGCAACTCAATTGGGGATCACTGGAGGAAAGACTACGTTCTTTTCGTGAATTTCTGTTGAGTAAATTTAGATGGCCGGAATTTGAAGCTGAGTGTAGTACGATCTCGCTGCCAGCTACTTACATTTCGCGTAAAGATCACAAAGACAAGATAAGAGAAATTAGGGCTCGTTCGGAGGCATATAGGCATTCTTTTTTCCTCGTTCTATTTGGGAGCGGAATAGGAAAGGAAATTGCGGAGTATGTATGTAGATGTAGATTTAGATCCGAGCCAGGAAAGGGCTCATCAACTGAGACTGCGGCTACTATCTGAGTAAGGCTTGGGAGCCAGCACTTAGTGTCATTAAGTGGAGGAAATTCAGCAAACTAAACGATCTGCGACTAGAGGTGAAGCAAGTACATCGACTCGATCACAGACGCTCAACGGCGCGGATCGTGTGGTGAACGCCTTGCGGGAGGGGGGGGGGGGTATAAGACGGAAGACCGCGCTTAGTCTCTCAGTACGTCAGCGCATCTGATGGTGACATGTCAGATCGCTGAAATATTGTACCCGTTGGACACTATGGCCGCGGTTGAGTAGCCGAGCGGTCTAAAGCGTCAAGCGTCTCGCTGCGGAGAGCGCGGTTGCTCCCCGAGGAGGTTCGAGTCCTCCTTGGAGTATGGGTGTGTGTGTTGTCCTTAGGTTAGTGTACCTAGGATTACATAGTTTGTAAGCTATGGACTGATGACCACGCAGTTCGGTCCGATAGATTTACAGACATTTGAACATTTTCTTCGACACTATGAAACGTCAGTACACCCATGGGCTGTTCGAGCAAGTTGCCATTTGACCCAATTTCCATACTGATCACCATAGCTCGCAGGTGACCCTGATTTTCCAGCATAACTCCGCTCCATTCCTCTACATGGTGAGCTATAATTAAGAAATGCGGTTTCTTGATCTTTCGGATAGACACTATGACGGGATTTCTGGCGGAAATACAGCCCCAAGAGCGAGCAATGGAGTAAAGTCGAATACGTGGGAGCTCATATTAGAAGTTGGGTCCGACAAGGTGCGTTCTTGGGTAGTTCTTCAGGTGTGTGAAGCCCGTGTAGCAGCATTGTGCGAAGTTTAGCGCACCAGCTTAGTCAGCACGAGATCTGGAGCGCCGGCTCTATCACAGATTTTCCAATGTTGGTGTTGTTCACCAGGGGTAGTCATGGCGATACCCTTATCTCAGATGTACACACGCCGTGGTCCTGGCCGACCCCATGCGCACTTCTTTCCTATCCACAGTCTCCATCTCAGCCCCTATAACTACGTCCTCCAGTAGCCCCCTCCTCAGCAGTGCTCGAGACGTTGACCACATTACAACAATCCAGCAGGAGTGTAAGCGTTGCTGCGGTGGCATCTTGCTGCCCAGCACGCCGCTGCTCGCCGTCGGAGGTTCGAGACCTCCCTCTGGCATGGGTGTGTTTGTGTAAGCCTACGGACTGATGACTATAGTAGTTAAGTACTTTATATTTACAAATATTGAAACATTACCACTAATCGTTTAATGTTTCCCCAGATTGTAGAAAAAGCGAGGTTGGGGTTTACACAGACGCCACGCAGTAATTTGTTACCTTCAATTTACAATAATATATATATTGATTAATTTCGCTGTAATCGTAATCGAACAAACGGAGAATAAGCACGATATTTAATAGTAGATGTTCAAAGATAATTTCTCTTGTCACAGATTAGCAGCGGCGGTCTCCTTCTAAAGCAATACCTCTGTTCTGCATTTCGGTCCCTTTTTTATTTCTCTCGCTTCTAGGAGAAGAGCGTGGTTCAAATTTCGTGATCTTTTTGTGTTCGTTTTTCTTGCTGTTAACAAGGCCTGTATAATCGTGCCTGGATTTCATAAGAGATGTAAGTTCAGGTCTTACAATGTTGGTTATAGTTGTAGGTTGCTTCTCCCTCAGCGTAAATGATTTTTAGTAATTTTTCAGCAAATGATCAGGCACAATAATGAATTATTTTCATGCCATTGTGTTTAGATGTATACATTGCGTTGCCGTTTCCATTACAATTATATTCTATCCAACATTTGCTACATTTTTTCCACAATAGAACCTGCTATCTCTTTTGAATGTTCCGTGCAATCCGATTTTCAGTGTGTTTAAAATTTCCATTAGCATCATTCTAACTTGAATAACGTTTTTCACACGCTTAGCTTCACACTTTCAAATAGAAAATTATACGTTCAAATCATTGACTACAGCGAGAGGTTCCCAGAATGTTCGCCGGTTTTATCCTGACAACAAAATTCCACAATGACGCAACGAGAAAGTCGAGGTAACAACTCGCTATTTATTGATATGCTGTCTGTTGAAATACTTCCCACCTTTGTTCAAGTAAGTTCATTTTTTCATGTCAGTTTCCTTTGTCAGTATTAATTCCGATCGCTTTTCCGTCTATCGCGTTACAAAATTATTCCCCTTTTGAATTTTTCGTAATTTTCCGACTTTAACAATACTGAACAGGCAGCAATATTAAATAAGGAACTCTTTGTTTTTGCTCCAGTTTATATTTATTTGAAGTGTACGTTCAATACTTCAAAAGCACGTATTTTTCACAGTCTGATTTCGAAGGTTAGTTGGTTGTTATTCCGTTTTTCACGTGAATAAGGTAATTCAAGTCTGAATTTCTGACGAAAATAGGTGATTTGTTAAATAAGGATGTTCTCAAATTGAATGTTCCCTCAAGTTCGCTTGTGTTTCTGGTGTCAATGAATTTTTTCCGTAGTGGGGTTAATAGTACGATATACTTAATTTTTATTTGTAATAATATGTTGGTATTAAGGCTCTCGAGGGTCCTCCTCAACCTATATTCCAGATATTCATGTTTCAACGGTTCAGTATTGCTTTGGGAACTTTAATTTCACGCCACGGTGTGTGATGTATGGTTCCTGTGTTTACCAGTTGTCTGGTATCCTGTTTTAGTGTGTCTACCTTAGTTAACAGCTTGACAGTCCTGGCCTTGATTTGTTCTGCTATTGTTGGAACGTTTAATTCATTGTGAATCAAGTGCGTTCTGTACCACCAGGTTGCAAGATTATCCTGAGGCATTTGTTTTGTAATACCTGTAACTTCTGTATGTTGGTGTTACAGGTAGTTCCGCAGGCTGGGCGTCCATAGAGATTCTTGGGGATGATAGTGGAGAAGTAAAGTCTCAGTTTAGTTCTGGCGTTCATCTCTTGACTGTGTAGAAACGGATATAGACCATGGATTGCCCGGCCGGCCGCGGTGGCCGAGGGGACTGAGGCGCTCCAGTCACGGTCTGCACGGCCACTACGCTCGGGGGGTTCGAATCCCCCCTCGAGCATGGATATTTGTGCCGTTCTTAGGATAAGCTTGTTAATAAGTAGTTTGCAAGTTTAGGGACTGATGACCCCGTACATTTTATGAATTGCCCTCACGATTTTATCTCTCTTGTCTATGATATGAATATCTTCCATTTACTTGCACTGTTGGTTTTCTGAAATGACAGAATGCCTCTTACACATACTTCCGTTTTATCTGCCACAGTTTCGGTTCTTGACGCTTGTGATTTGGAGTATGTACACGAAGGAACCCCTGATGAATTGTCTGATCACTTGGCGGCGGTCCAATGCGATTAAACGAAACCAGCTCCTGAAATATGAGTGGGTTCCGGACAGACCGCACGTGGGAGACTTGTTCGACGATCCCTCGTAGAAAACGGAACTTTGTCAGTTTCTATAGACCTTTCAACTAAACGTGTATAGGCTACGGTATAAAATAGCCCTAATGTTGTAAATACTACTTTTTGTTAAGAACTTCTAGAATAGATGGAAAATGTAGTCTAAGTTGCATGTCTAATGTACAATAACGTTTGTAATATCAGTATTCGTTGATGTTGGAAGTTCTCTTTTGTATGCAGAGGAAGTATTGCAACAATTATTGTTAATACTAGAGGCATAACTATATTGTTTTTCAGCAGATTAACAATTTGACGTCAGCATTGTACATGTACCTCCAATTTATGATTTTGAATAGAGAAGTTAGATATATAAATTCGTTATCATATACTAGAACAGCACCCAAACGAGTCCTTTAAGTTCTTTTTGCAGGAATTTAACTCTAGCCATCGACACTGCCGTTGTTAATGTTGTAATACCGTATTCGGCTGACATTTAGCGGCCTGATCAAAGATATAGATTTCAGAAGTTCAGGGAAGGGTGTGAAAGGGCAGAAGATTCTAAAAACTTTATTTTTTTTTGTTATGAAAACAATACTAAACGTGACCACATGTGGTGCATGTAAGTAACTGCACTGGCGTGATGATGTGTAGGTGAATTCAATTATTATTAAATTCCGGTGATTCTTTTAAATGCAGGGAGTGTTAAAGGTAATTAAGGGGAGGATTTATTAAACTGATTCATACTGCGGCTCTCTCTTTTACTTGGATGCAAGATAATTATTTCACCTTTAACATTTTGTTTCTTGTTCATATCCAGATTTACTGAGGCTAGCTGAAGTAAAGTGAAGTCAATTTATTCAAATATTTAAGCAAATTAACTTGAAAACTAATATTCAGACAGGACATAGTACATCACTGGGAACAGTATCAGTTATCGTTTTCAATTCAGTTTTCCGAATTTAGCAATGTTTCAAAGTACAATAGACCGTTGTTTAATGATTCAGGTACAGTGACTGTTCTCAGAATATTAGATAAAATATTTTTCTTCGTATGAAAAGTTCACTGCGTATTGAAGGCTTAAAGAGAAATATATTTCCATTATATTTTCAATCAAGGTAATTAATCAAACACTTAATTATTTGTAGAGTATAAACAAATAATAAATATATGCATAACGTTTAATTTGAGGGACGCCACAGCTCATAATTTATGTGTCATCTAAACCCTTTAGCATTTTATAAAAATGTCGCACTATATCTGTACTCACATTAAATGTATACGCCCATGCTTGTTCCTGCGAACGTTTCTTTTATCAAGAATTTACTGCGTGGACGTATGAATGTAAAGAGCCTACATTCATGTCCATTCAAGCGTACGTACAGGTATGTGAAACTCGTGTCCATGGCATTCATCCAGAAACAACGCGACTGCAGCGGCATAATCATATGATATTATGTGCATAAAGCTTGACGCACGAGCTCACAGATATTAAAACCATAAAGCTACATCTGCGGCCCGCTCGATGTAATTGCTCCGTGCTGCTGAGAATGGATTTCTTTTTTTGTCGGCTAAAATTTGCGTAGTTATCGTACCTAGCTTTAATTTCACGAATTTGTGTCTGGGGTTGACTCTCTTGTAGCTACTGTCGGTCGTTGTGCTAAGACACATACATCAGTAAATGATAACACTCATTTCTCAGTTAAAACATCCTTCCATATTATCAGGACGAAGGAGTTTACTTTGTTTTCTATGACTATGTTTCAGTGAAACTAGTGGATGCGTTGGCGATCAACTGACTCTGGTCAATATGAAACAGCATGTTGGAAAATTATCTTTCTGATTTCCATATAATGAAAGGGAGAGTAGAGGGCGTGAGAAGAATTCGAAAAAACTCGGGATGGGAAACTGGATGAAAACGACATAAATGTTAAATGAGCATTTGTTACCTGGTTACAATACAATAAAACATCAAATATATTAATTGGATTATTTAGTGAAGGTACCTCTAGTACCGGGTATTCGTTACACATGGGAAAACGCATTTGTTGAAATTTAAAATTTTAGAATGTTTGTAAATTGAAGATACAAAAGTGCTGTGGTCATCGTTCCCTAGACCAGTGGATCACAATCTTTCCGGTAGTGCAACCCACAATTTTTCTGGTGGGGCCCCCCGACCCAGTAGCATACTATGTTTTTAAAAGACCACTATCTTGTTCAGTAAGAATTTTACACAAATGAAATGGCAAGCTCAGAGTGTGAAATTGTTAAATCATGGTGTTAATGATACATTCCACGTCTTAACCAAAGCTTATGGTTTTGAAGTGTAGATCAGTTTCCTTTTCATAAGGGAAAATAATAATAATAATAAAGAAAGAATGAATAAAATGAAATAAAATAAAATAACAGGCACAAAATGAACGATCGCATAAGAAAGTACTAGTTGATCCCATAAATTTCTTCGAACATATATCTGAATGCATTCGATATTGTCTTTTCTCATTTAAAATGAGATGACGCTTCCGCGGCGGATTAGCCGTGCGTACTGGAGAGCTGTTCTGCAGTGCGCGCGGCCGTTCGCCGTCGTGGTTTTGAGGCCCCTGTCGGTCAACGGTGTTTGTGTTGTCCTTAGGTTAGTTTACCTTAGTTTAAGTAGTTTGTAAGCTACGGATTAATAGCCTAGAAGTTGAATCCGATAGATTTACAAACATTTGAACTTTATTTTTTTTTTTTTTTATTTTTTTTTTCCGCTGACGCAGGAGTTGGTAAATAAATTGCTCAAAGAACACATGTTTGTCCCATCAGGAAGTCTTACTGGATGTCGAAAGTTTTAGTTCTTTAAGGTTGTACTCTTGCAACGAATTCTTTCACATAGTAATTAATTGTCTATTAATGGCCAGCAATTACTAAAATACGAACCAACATTAAGAAATTAAACATTTAGGTTTCACTTTCAGTACTTTGAAAATATTAATTCAGAGAAACTTTAAACTTAAAACATTGTATCAAAACAATTACCATTTGAAATAAGATAGCGATAGACGTTAACTGTGACTTTTCTTCAAGGTGTAGAAAGTATATCATGAGAATAATAAGCCTTATAATTTCTTTAAATCTCCGCATGGCTATTGAATTAACAACTAAACAGATCTAAAATATGTAGGATAACGAAGGTAAGAATTTATTAAAGAATCCACACACACACATACACACACGTACATTTGTACTATCTGTCCACACACAAAACAGCAGAAGCGCAGTGTGAATGATTGACAGATATCATCTTGTAACATACGCTAAAGTGTCACTGCTATACAGTTATTGCGAACGGATGAATGCAAGCGGAAACAACATGATGGAAAGAAGGACTTTTAGGATTTAACAACCTGTCGATATCGTGGTCATTAGATGCAGAGCTAACGCTCGGAATTTTTGGGAAGAATTGAAAAGGAAGTAGTTCATGCGACGTCATTATGGAGGAAAAAATCTGGTGCATTATAGAGCGGAGCTCGAAAACAAAAATGGGTGAGTAAAACTTAGATATAGTGGGGAAAAATGGAACTTCGTGACTGAAAGACCAAGACTTCCAATCACGTGAGTGCATAGTTATAAATACGGAAGCAGTTTCGCGATAATGCAAGACGGGTCTAAGAATCAATAAGAAAATGTTCAAATGTTTGTTAAGCTTATGGGACTTAACTACGGTGTCATCAATCCCTAAACATACAAACTACTTATGAACTACCTTATACTAAAGACGGCACAAATATCCATGCCCGAAGGGGGATTCGAACAACCGACCGTAGTGGCCTTGCAGACCGCGACTGAAGCGCCTCAGTCTCCTCGGCCACCGCGGCCGGCAATCAATAAGAAATCAGGAATGCTGGAAGCTACTACGAGTATTATCGTGATCAAGAGTAACACGAAGTCAACACCCAACACACTACGAGGAGCACATTTCATATGCTAACTAGCTCTGCCAATAACGAGGAAATTTAAAAAATAATGTATGATGACTAAAGGGAAATCAGTCAGTTAGAAGAGAGAGTTTGATGGGGGACTACAAGTTTGTGATAGTAAAAGGTAAGCTAGGAAAGAAGTAAGTGAATATCGACTGGGGAAAGAAAATTAAAGAGGAATACCCGAATACAATGTTTAATAGAACATAATTTCATCACAGACACCTTTTTGAAGAAGTGACATATTGATTTTGTACGACTTACACATAGGCCTTAAGCTGTAAGACGTGTCCATGGACAGAAACAGACTCTGACCATAGCTTATCCTGCCAAACAAAATCCGACTTTCAGTGTCCTGAAAACATCTTGCAGGTGACTACTTACGAGGAACGCAATAATTTGATGTTCAATGTTTCGAGTAACTGTTGGCCAAATGTTATAATTTAAAATGCTCTCTTAATCTAACTTGGACAGGCAATAATCTTATGTTAACCCTAACACAATAAAACAAGTATTAGAAATAGAAACAGTGCTTCTCCCTTGAAGATAACGGCATATAATTATTTCAATTTTGTTCATGAATTGCTCGAAAATTATAGAACTTAGCTTAAAGCTAACAACAGAAAAAATATACATATTATTTCCATATTTTATGAAACTTTTTCTCGCTGATAATCCTCACAATACGATGAAAGGAAAAATGTTTCTAATATTTAGCGGTTACTAAATTTTGTCTGTTCATGCAGTCAAAACACAGCACATGCCATGACGTTTAGAATGTATTTCTTTTAACTAGTGACTATTTTTAACAGACTCTGCGGAGAGTATGTACAATTGACAGCAACAAAAGTGGATCACTGCTGAGTGCAACCCAACTAACGTAGCTGAGTTGCGGGTACTCTGGACACAAAACCCCTGTGGAGTACAGTCGTTCGACTATTCATAATGGGTACCATGAGAAGCAGTAAGAACATTGCTCCTTATGGCAGTCATTCCACATGTAATTCAATACCGTCATGCAAAAAACATTAGAATACAGGGTATTAGAGTCGAGAAAGCAACGTAAATTCAATTTTATTACAATAACTGACAAATCGGATACGAGGGGATTGCAGCACGACTGTCATGGTTTGCACGGACACTACAGTCAGGGGTTCGAATCCCCCCCTCGCGCATGGATATTTGTGCGGTCCTTAGTATTAGCTAGTTCATAAGTAGTTTGTAAGTTTAGGGATTGATGACCCTATAGTTAAGTCCCATATGCTCTACAAACATTTGAGGGTGTTTGAACAAATCGGATACATTAACAAACTCATTCAATGACACATTGAGTTTTTGTTCGTGCTCTGAACTTGATCGCATTGTTGTGACCAAAAAAAGCTTGCGTTTCTGATCGAGACTAGATTAGGCATAAAGAGACGTAAAACATTGACGTTTCCATTGTTTACAAGGCCAATGTCCGAACCCAGAAATATATGGTTAAATTTAGCATTGCACCAGAAATTGCATGAAGTTCAAATTGTTTCTGAGAGGTAACTAAAGATATATAAAACATTGCAACTCACAGGTGTCAAAAGGTATAAAATTGTGGAATAGACCGCAGTACCTATATGAATCGTTAACTAAGCACAATCAGCTTCTCTTCAGTAAATGCGACGATTCTATCTCGAGCTGGTTGCTCGCAGTGAGACGGCCTGATTTGTTTTTCTGCTTTCCGCTCTTTTAATGATGCCAGGAAGTAAACATTCTGTATTTACCTCAGAGCCCCGCTTTGCGCCGTGCTGCGGGCTGTTGGCTGCCACAGAGACCACCAGCTGGCACGCTTCCGCCAAGTCTGGCCTCGGCAACAGCTGTGGTTGACCGGCCAGCCCATAGCTCGCGAGCCACGGCTAATACAGGCCCCAGTCACAAAGCCAGGTTCAACGCTTGAAGTATCACAAGTTTCTGCAAACCTATCCAAATGTGTAGTAGAAACTCCCACAGCTAGAGCTATTTTGCTATAAAATGAGCAGCCACGTTATCTTTTGACACTTCATTGAAATATTTAACGAAGTTAAAGAATAGTATCATGATAAACGTAGCTACCACATAATGTTTCACCTATATAGCAGTCTAACAAGACAGGAAACTATTTTTCTTTTCAGCGTCCTGCATTAGATCTAGACATAAAGAAATATGTATTCAACCTAGAAAACTAGGCATATTGTAAAATTAAACAGTTCTGATATCAACAACACAATGTATATATGTAGTATAAAGTGTTCTCAATGTCTCTGAAATGATAAGTGCTACACAACGGAAATTACCTTCTGCTGGGGCCCTTCATTTACACGATTGTTCTGTTATTCACATTGAAGTGTTTCGTAATAAGTTCAAAGAATCGTTTCAGTTTCTCGACTGTTCCACGCTTATACGAAGCTCGAAATAATAATAATACATGCATACAAATTCCAAATAGCGTATATGCTAGTTACAATCTCATATATTCTTTCAACTTTTTCGATGTTCTCCCTCTGTCCCATCAGGTAATAATCGCACATTGCTCAGCAATACTGCATAACAGGTGGAGCAATTGTATGGTTGGCAGTCTCCTTAGGAGACGCTTCTATCTTCTAATGGTTGTGTCAATAACAGACCCTTTGTTTCACCTTTGCCGTAACATGTCTTATTCACAGTTAACATTCTCTCTAATTGCTCCCCAAAGAATTTTGTTATTTGTGTAACCTTCAAATTTGTTTTGCATATCGATATCTAGAATACTGACGAAACTTTTTGAGTAATCATTTTCAGAGCAAAATGCATATTAATGTTTAAGGCCAACTGTCACCACTTTCGCCATGAAGATACAAATTAAAAATCATTTCGCATTGATTTGCTTTTCTGAGTTTAGCAGTCGGCAGCATTAACTGCCTCAAATCTAAGAGCAATGTTCTGATTGCTCATTAAATATTTCGAATATATATTCGAAAAATGAGAAGTTTACTTCACTTTGCTGGAGGAATTACACTCGCCACATCCTTTTCACTAGATGATTCCTCGTCAGTTAGTGCAAAGTATTACCTTGCAGACAGGACATCACGATCCCAGTCGCACAACTGTGACTATACTCCTTAGGAAAGCGATATGGTTAGAAATTCCAATCCAATGTTCGTATAGTCTATGGGACTTAACTACGGGGTCATCAGTCCCTAAACTTACAAACTACTTGTGAACTACTTACGAACTAGGACGGCACAAATATCCATACCCGAGGGGGGATTCGAACCCCCGACCGTAGTGGCCGTGCAGACCGTGACTGGAGCGCCTTAGTCTCCTCGGCCACCGCGACCGGCGGTTATAAATTGATTATGGCTGAATATACCAAAAATCGTTTTGGCACTCTATAAACACAGAATGAGTTTGAAAGTACTCAGTAGTGTTGGACCACTGTAGAAAAAAGATCTTCGTTGTACGACTATGGTAGTGAAATGACAACATGGTAGATCATGTCTGGTGATAGTTGTACTGCTTCCTGGAATGACAGAGAAGAAACTAGATTAAAGGAAATAATCCGACACAGGCTGCTTGTGGACACTAAGTGCGCGCATTGGGGAAGCTGAACAGTTGTTCCCAGCCGGTATTCGGGCTGCTCTCTGAGCAGTTACAGTAACCACTGTGCGAGTGACAAATCAACGATCATCGCAGGTGTGGGGGCTACCCCCACCCTCCTTTCCACACCTCGTCCCAGTCAAGACTCAAACTTCCTCATACTACTTCCGTATGTGTCATTTCCAATTTGCACTCACTGCTCATGGCACTTTGCCGATAACCTCAAGAGTCCAGGCGTAGTGTGCATTTGCAGTGAAGGCTGGATCTGTTGTCGTCTTCTCCTTAATGATGTATGTTTATGTCGTGTCTGTTCTTTGGAAAGAACGGTCACCACGCTTATATGTATGTAGAAGAAACTTTCAAGATTCACTTATTGTATTCCAATTAAAGTGTCTGAAAGTTGAACTTCAGTGTGTCATTTACTTAACACATGTATGATTACAGACAAGGGTGATAAATTTCACGTAGGAACTACAACTATTCTCGGTCCCTACTTTCTGAATTATCTACATCGGCCTTCACAAGGGTAATGAGGAGGCCATTCACGCTGCAGATGTTAGCTTCCAACATGAAATGTACAAATGTTTGTTAAGCTTAAGGGACTTAAATGCGGTGTCATCAGCGCCTCAATGCACTTGGCCACTCTGCCGTGGCCACACGAAAATGTCGACGCTCTCTAAAGATTAAGAGACAGCAGCTCTCAATTAGAAACTGGAGCGTGAGTAACATTTTACCCACTCTCTCACAGAGCTGCGAACTTCTATATCGAACTGAGTAATATTTGAGGCAGATTATGCTTCTGTCTAGAAAACACATCAGAAAAGAAAAGCCAATTTTAAAATGATATTGAAGTTACATCTTCACGGTGCAAATTGCGACAATTGACCCTAAACATAAATATGTGTATAAAACCACATGATTACTAGAAAAGTTTCGTAAAGCCTTGAGAAATCGATAAACAAAACAAATATAAGGTCACACACCTAACGAAATTTCTGGTGCGTACAATTGAAAACATCATTAACCGGGAAAAATAGATGTTTTGGCGAAGATAAAATAAGCGGACTGTTATTGACACGACCATTTAAAGATTAAATCTTCTCCCAAGGAGACTGCCAACCATACAATTGCTCCACCTCTTCCGCAGTATTGCTGAGCAGTGTGCGATTACTGCCTAATGGTATAGAGTGAGGACGTTGAAAAAAGGTAGATTGTGCGGTATAGTGAATTAGCGGAAAGAAGATCTCGGATGTTTTCCGTTTTTTTATTTAGGTTAGGTAGGGGGCAGAGAGGGCATGGGGTAAGGTGGGGACGCAATATTAAAACAAAAGTGTGTTCCGTGTAGCACTCTTCTTCCTTGAGATTTCAATCACCAACCTTCTCCAACGAATGCAAAGAGCTTTTGTGTTCATTACTGTACCAAGTATGGTGTTACAATTGTAAGAAAGCCGCGCAAAGTAGCCGCGCAGTCTAATGCGCCATGTCATGGGTTGGGTTGCTGCTCGCGTAGGAGGTTAGAGTCCTCCCTCAGGCATGGGTATGTGTGTGTTGTCCTTAGAACAATTTAGTTTAAGTACTGTATAAGCTTAGGGAGTGTTGAGCTTACCATTTAAGTCCCTTAAGATTTCACACACATTCGAACATTTGATTTGAATTTTAAGAATAACATAATGGTAATTCTAGCTCACACATATCCTTTTTGGTACTTGTTTTTTTTTTCGATTTTCGTACAAGCGTGGAACATAGGAGAAACTGAAGTGGATCTATGAACCCATCACGAAACACTTTACTGTGAATAACAGAACAATCGTGTAAATGAAGGGCCTCAGCAGACGGTAATTTCCCATGTGTAGCACTTACTACTCCACTCCCATGAACCACAGACATTCCCGGGTAGGAAAATTAGAAAATTTAAAAAGGGAAGTTGAAGTTAGATATAGTGGGGATTAGTGAAGTTCGGTGGCAGAATGAACAGGATTTCTGGTCAGGTGAGTACAGGATTATAAATAAAAAAATCAATTGGGGGTATCACAGGAGTAGGATTGATAATGAATAAGAAAATAGGAATGCGGGTAAACTATTATGAGCAGCACAGTGATCGCATTATCATTGTCAAGATAGGTACGAAGCCAACACCGACAACAGTAGTACAGGTGTATATGCCAACTAGCTCTGCCGATGATGAGGAAATCGAAGAAATATATGAGGAGCTAAAGGAAATTATTCAGACAGTTAAGGGAGAGGAAAACTTAATTGTTATGGGAGACTGGAATTAGGTAGTAGGACAAGGAAGGGAAGGGAAGATAGTAGGTGAATATGGTCTGGGCAAAACGAATGAAAGAGGAAGCCGCCTGGTAGAATTTTGCACATAACACAATTTAGTTATAACAAATACCTGGTACAAGGATCACAAAAGAAGGTTGTATACGTGGAAGAGATCAGGAGACACCGGGAGATACCAGATAGATTTTATAATGGTAAGACATAGATTTCGGAACTAGGTTTTACAGTGTAAGACATACCCAGGGGCAGATATAGACTCTGACCGTAACTTGTTGGTTATGAACTGTAGGCTGAAACTAAAGAAACTACAAAAAGGTAGGAAAATAAGGAGATGGGACCAGGATAAATTGAAGGAACCTGAGGTTCTTAAGAATTTCAGAGGGAGTTTTAGGCAACAATTGACAGAAACTGGGGAAAATAAAACAGTAGGTGAGGGATGGGTAAAATTGAGAGATGAAATAGTGAAGGTAGCAGAGGACAAAATAGGTAGGAAGGAAAGACCTACAAAAAATCCTTGGATATCACAGGAGATACTAAATTTAATCGATGAAAGGATAAAATATAAAAATGCAGTAAATGAAACAGGCAAAATGGAGTACAAACGACTAAGAAATGAGATTGACAGGAAATTAAAATGGCTATGCAGGAGTGGCTAGAAGCCAAATGCAGATCTGTAGAAGAATGTATAAATAGGGGAAAATAGATACAGCCTACAGGAAAATAAAAGAAACATTTGGAGATAAGAAAAACAGCTCTATGAATATCAAGGACACTGATGGAAAACCAGTTCTCAGCAAAGAAGGGAAAGCTGAAAGGTGGAAAGAGTATATAGAGGGGCTCTACAAAGGAAATGAACTTCGAGACAATATTGTAGGAAGGGAAGAGGATGTAGATGAAGATGAATTAGGAGGTACTGTACTGAGAGAAGAATTTGACAGAGCCCTTAAAGACCTAAGTCGAAACAAGGCCCCTGGAGTAGATGATATTCCCTCAGAGCTACTGAACTCTCTGGGAGAACCAGCCATGACAAACCTGTTCCACCTGGTGTGTAAGATGTATGAGGCAGGCGAAGTACCCTCAGACTTTAAGAAAAATGTAATAATCCCCATTCCAAAGAAAGCAGGTGCAGACAGGTGTGAAAACTACAGAACCATCAGTTTAATAAGTCATGGTTGCAAAATATTAACACGAATTATATACAGAAGGATGGAAAAGCTGGTAGAAGCCGACCTCGGGGAAGATTAGTTTGGGTTCAGGAGAAATGTAGGAACACGGGAGGCGATACTCACTTTGCGGCTTATACTAGAAGATAGATTAAGAAAAGGCAAACCTATATTTCTAGCTTTTGTAGATTTGCAGAAGGCTTTTGACAATGTTGATTGGAATAAACTCTTTCAAGTTCTGAAGCAAGCAGGAGTAAAATATAGGGAGCGTAAGGTTATTTACAACTTGTACAAAAACCAGACAGCGGTTGTCAGAGTTGAAGGGCATGAAAGGGATGCAGTGGTGGGAAAGGGAGTAAGACAGGGTTGTAGCCTTTCTCCAATGTTATTCAATTTGTACATTGAGCAAGCTATAATGGAAAGCTAGGAGAAATTTGGAGAGGGCATTAAAGTGCAGGGAGAAGAAATAAAAACATTGCGGTTTGCCGATGACATAGTAATTCTGTCAGAGACAGCAAAGGACCTGGAAGAGCAATTGCACGGAATGGACAGTGTGCTGAAAGGCGCATATAAGATGAACATTAACAAGAGCAAAATTTGGACAATGGAGTGCATTCTAAGAAAATCAGGTGATGCTGAAGGAATTAGATTAGGTACCGAAGCAATAAAGGAGGTAGATGAGTTTTGTTACTTGGGCAGTAAAATAACAAATTATGGTCACAGTACAGAGGATATAAAATGCAGAATGGCAATGGGTAGAAAAGCGTTCTTGAAAAAGAGAAATTTGTTAACATCGAATATTGATTTTAGCCTAAGGAAGTCCTTTTTGAAGGCATTTGTATGGAGTGTTGCCTTGTATGGGAGTGAGACATGGACGATAAACAGTGGGGTCAGGAAGAGGATTGAGGCTTTTGAAATATGGTGCTACAGAAGAATGCTGAAGATTAGGTGGGTGGATCGCGTAACTAATGAGGAGGTACTGAACAGAATTGGGGAGAAAAGAAATTTCTGGCATACCTTGACTAAAAGAAGGGATAGATTGATATGACACATTCTTAGAGATCAAGGAATTGTGAATTTAGCGTTGGAGGGAAGTATGTGGGGAATAATCGTAGAGGATGACTAAGAGATGCATACAGTAAGCAGATTCAGACAGATGTAGGTTGCCGTTCTTATGTGGAGATGAAGAGGCTTGCTCAGGATAGGGTATTGTGGAGAGCTGCATCAAACCAGTCTCCGGACTGAAGACCCCAACAACAACAGCACTTACTATTTTAGAGGCATTGAGAACACTTTATAAGTGCACAGCACGTCAATGATATACTACGTTATAGACATTTATGTTGTTGATACCAGAACTTTAATTTTTCTAGGTTTAATACATATTTTCTTACGTCTAAATCTAATGCAGAGTAGATTTGGGCATAATAGTTGCCGATCGGGAGCGCTCGCTTTAGTTCGTCCGCTCCCAGTGACGGCTGAGCGGCGTGGTCTGCGCAAGTAGGTGGAGGGAGTTTGTGGATAATTTCTCGTGTTTTAGTTTAGAGTTATCTCTGTATCTTGACATTATGGAATTTATTAGTCAGATATTGCAGAGTGCAGAATACTTCAAAGCAGAAATTTTGTGCACTGATGTAATCTAACAGGCAGACGTTGACCTCGAAATTGCTCTCATCAGCAGAAGACAAACACATGATTTTTAATTCGGTTAGCGGCCTATGGCGCATATTTTGGTTCGCGACCTATCGCGCATCTTTTAGTTCTCGACCTATAGCGCATCTTTTAGTTCGCGACCAGTAGCTCGGCTATGATGTAGGTCGCTCTTTGTAGTTCGTCCGCTCGTTTTGGCTTTTGCTACCGCTACTAAGACCACATCTGAGCTGCATGTCAGCTCGAAATGACGGCAACTGGCAGAATGGAATCACGCGATACTGCGCGCTCTCGCGTCCTCTCGCTGTTACCTCTCAGACTTCGGAAAAGGAGTGCCGCGGTGGAAGAAACAATAAATATATCAGCGGTACTCCTTCCTATCATACGGTAGAAAATGGTACCGGGTTCGAGTACCGGAAAAAAATTAATTGTATCGTCTTTTCAGGTACTAATATGACGCTATTCGTGAACATATTTAATATCTGACATCTGATTGTGCTTAGTTAACAAATCACCAATTTACTGCATTCTATTCCACAAATTTATGATGCAATGAATCTGTGAATTGCACTATGTTACATAATTTCAGCGGTTACCTCTCAGTAACAATATGAGCTTCATGATATTCCTGGTGCAGTGCGAAGATTATTATTTATTTCTGGGTTCAGATATCGGTCTTGGAAACCTTTACTAATGAAAACGTCAGTGTTTTACGTCTATTTATGCCTAGAGATCACGCACTTAACCGTTGCCACTGAGCGGAGACTTTTGGGAGCTGAAGCTTGCATTCAGCTTGTAGCGCATTGGCCGTTATAACAAGTCCCGCCTCTTTCTCCCAGTGCCGACAGCATACGGCGTATAGATTACAGGTTTTAAAAGAAACAACATGCAAGTGGTTAACGCGTCAGAAACAGTACACGAAATTAAGTATCACTTCAATGTTTGAGTAATAGAAAACTGGAACGTATATCTACGAAATATTAATATTTTAAAGGGGCTCATTAAGTGGGTATAGAAACGCTTTCTGCCCTTTTTCATTGTCGTAACTGAATAACAAACAGAATTAACATTCTTCATACCACTTTTTTCTAAAAGAAGTCGTCGGGGTATGTGGACTTATTTTAGGAAATAACAAAGTGGATGACAATAATCGAAACCAAGCACAAATGAACAATACATTGACGAGGTCTACTGTACAATGCTGTTTCGAGGTAAGGTTGGTAAAGAGCATAAACATTCTGTAGAGACACGAACTCAGCTGACTTCTGCCGATCAGAGAGGTGCCACAAAAAAGTGCGTGACCTGTAAACGCATCTCGATCAGGCACACAACTGTTGTTTGCTTAACAGTGCGTTCAGATTCTTGACATATCTTGTCATTAAACAACTGTGATAACGTATCTGACTTTTCACTTATTGCAACGTCATTTAATTTAGAAGTTTAACTACGTCATCTCTGATGACGTGTATTCTAATATTTGTTGTACGAAAGTATTGGTTTGCATCTTGCCTGAATGTCATAAGGAGAAATAGGAGACTTACTTTGTACCTATCGTGCGTAGGTAATAACTGTTCTGTGGAATGATTTGCCGGCCGCGGTTGCCGAGGGGACTGAGGCGCTTCAGTCATGTTCTGCACGGCCACTACGGTCGGGGGTTCGAATCCCCCCTCGGGCATGGATATTTGTGCCGTCCTAGTTTGTAAGTAGTTCATAAGTAGTTTGTAAGTTTAGGGACTGATGACCCCGTAGTTAAGTCCCATAAGCTGTACAAACATTTGACCTTTTGAACATTTGTGGAATGATTTGACGACCTGTGACACAGCTACGCGATGTTGGTTGCATAGCATCAGGTGCGGCCTCAACTTTGGAATTCAGGGGCGATCCACTTTTTTTGCTGTCAAGTGTACATAAATCACTTTGCGGGACATAGTTCCGGTAAAATGACGTAATAAATCATAAAACACGTTAAAGATGTGATTTTGGTTATCATGGATCTCAACTTAGCCATCCTATGATATTCAGTATTTCACAATAAGATCACTTAATTCCAAGAGACGTTAAACATATAACTTGTTCTACGACAAGCCTCAACTAACTTAATTTGGGCGTAAGCGTTGACGTGCTCGTTTTCTCGCAGTATCAAATTTTCAAATGTTTGTAGAGCTTATGGGACTTAACTACGGGGTCATCAGTTCCTAAACCTACGAACTACTTATGAACTAGCTAGTACCAAGGACGGCACAAATATCCATGCCCGAGGGGGGGATTCGAACCCCCGACCGCAGCGGCCGTGCAGACCGTGACTGGAGCGCCTCAGACAGTTCGGCCACCGCGGCCGGCCTCTCGCAGTATGGCATTAATGTAAGAACATACTGAATAATTTCAGAAATGCAAGAGTATCCGAAATTTTTAATTCTTGTTAGCTTCTCAAATTCTTGTAATAATTTCAAAAGTTGCTTTATGTAACGCCCCCCCCCCCCCCCCGGACGGTGTAGCGAAACACATCAATGTTTTTGACACATGATAATGCCTGAGTTCTTCTAGCCTTTAAAGTTTGTATTTGTGGTGCCTGCATCGATGGGGACATCACAAAGAGTCTTCTTAAGGCATTAATAGGTGAATCTCACAAGAAGATAATTTATTTCATTTAATTCACTCGACGGCTGAAATGTTGACTCCAGAGATAATTCTCACGTTGCCTACGCTTTTCAACAGTTCCGCTGTTTCTAAAACTATACTTACTGCAGCGTTATTTTTACACGTAGTAAAATGCTGTAATGTTTGTAAGTCCCGTTGGCCTTTTAGATTCTTCCTTTCAAATACTAAATCAGCTAGTGAAACCCGAACGTTGTAGTTAACACATCATATATCAGCACACTACAAATAATGTAATAGATATTATTTAAATGAACCTCCAGCACACGTAAATTAAGTATATAACTCGTATATTCAGATCTGATTTAAAACGGTAATGTTAATGAATGAATGGGGTCTTGAATCGGTATAACATTTACTTCCTGTTCCACAATATTTATTATTTAGCATATCCCACGCTAACTTTATATTAATGTTAACCTCTCGTAAATGTTTCCTGCAGTCGTAACTATCGATTATTTGATGTAAAGTGCGATATAATACCAACTTTATAACACAGTTCCTTTCAATGCGGAGCGTTTAAACTTTAAAATGATTAACTGAAATAATATTATATCGTACCTCTATCCTAACTGTCTGGTAACGTAAGAAATATGCTAACAATCCCCGTAATTTCCTTTTGCATGCCCACACGGAATAAAATATGGCTGATGTTAGCACTCTGTGCTGGTACCCCCCGTTTCTACTTTGCTTTTCGGAATACTAAATATCATTCCCAGAACTAATAAAGTTCTAAAATTTTCCATCAAAACATCATTTAATGAAACCGAAACATTAATATTAAACACCCGGATTTTAACGAGGGGTTACATTTAAAAGCTCCCATTGTGCAGTCGTCATTTTGGCAGTGTTCCTGTCCGTGAGATGGACTTAAATGGCCCGCTTTTGTTCCATTAGCCTTGCAAGCATATAAAACGTGGAATTCCATCGCTTATTGACGTATTGCAACAATTCACGCTGAGGGAGAACCGAATGTTTTTATATAGAATGCAGTTTTTCCTGTGCAGTGTCAGAATGTCTAAAATGAGTTATGATTCTTCTATTTGCTGCTATCATTTGAAACACATTTCACTGAGCCTTCAGACAATCGTTAACATTTCATTGAAGATAGTGAATGAAACTAGGCAAAGAGGACAATTCTGCATCATTAACAGCTTTTACTATATTCTGTCCATTATCATGAATAACACATGAAGTTTTGCCATTTGGATGTTCGAATGTTTATGAATCTGTCGAACCAAACTGCGTGGTTATCAGTATGTAGCTTACAAACTACTTAAACTAAGAGAAACTAACCTAAGGACAAGACAAACACCCATGCCCGAGGGAGGACTCGAATCTCCGACGGCAAACAACGACGCGCTTTAGACCGCTCGGCTCGTCCACCGCGGCCCATTTTGATGTCCCAAGAACTCGCAATTTCTTCTATGTGCCGTGTTGACCCTCAAAATGCTTGATACTCAACACCAAATTTTTGACATTGAATTCACGATCAATAAAATGTGCGGTAAAACGTTTTTATAAAAAACACGTATTTTGTTTATTTTAACTCAAAACATTTTTATTTTAGGCTTTACCGTGACTGTTATTTGAAATTCATTAAAACACAAGGTATATCTGTTACCAGTCACTTTGTTTTATTGTACCCACCATGCTTTTCCAGGGTGGTATTATATTATGGCCGGCCGCGGTGGCCGAGGGGACTGAGGCGCTCCAGTCACGGTCTGCACGGCCACTACGGTCTGGGGTTCGAATCCCCCCTCGGGCATGGATATTTGTGCCGTCCTTAGTTGTAAGTAGTTCATAAGCAGTTTGTAAGTTTAGGGACTGATGAACCCGTAGTTAAGTCCCATAGACTTTACAAACATTTGAACATTTTTTGAATTATATTATGCTGTGTCAATATATGTTAGATTGACGTGTTGCACTCTCTCCAGTTATCACAGGTCCCTTACGTTGTCACAACGACTCTTATGTGTAATAGATCACATTGATTTTGTAATCATGTTGAGATGTTGCATTCCAGGGAAATATTATCTGTCTTTGAAAGTAACGTTTTAATTTTCTGAATCACCTGGAATTACTCTTCCCGAGAAGACGGCTTACTATTTTATACCGCAGCTAAGCGCTATTAATAACTCTTCTAAAACCAGGTCTTTTTACTACATTTACTGATTCATTCTCAAACGCTATCATTTCAACAATTAAGAGATGGTATTTTTTAGCCATAGGATCATTAACATCCCATGATTTACGTAACTCAGCCCATTGTTCAAGACTCAACTGATTTATTGAAACCGATAATTTACTTACATGTTCTTGCCCTTTTGGAAGCATAGGATCAACTTTCGATGTACGTTGCTGTGTCTGATTTTCAAATGATTTATCATGTTCTTTCGAACACCACAACGATAAATTTTTATTTCGCACGATTTGCACACAACACTTTTTGGAGTATTTTCATCGTCTACATCTACATCTACGTCCTTTAAGTATGTATATACCGGCGATTTCTTTTTAGAAGCCGTAAGGGATTATTTCACGGTATTGTACTACACAATTTCACTTAAATAAATGAGAAACCAGAGTGCTACAAACTGCGTTTACGATCAGTACCAAACTAGACTTGTCAGCAAGACACGCGACTGTGTGGCACTATGGCTAGAGAGTAGCTGAATTGTCACAGAGCTATGAAAACCGTCCGATTGT
Organism: Locusta migratoria; assembly: GCA_026315105.1. Taxonomy (NCBI): domain Eukaryota; kingdom Metazoa; phylum Arthropoda; class Insecta; order Orthoptera; family Acrididae; genus Locusta; species Locusta migratoria. The sequence continues at coordinate 223,363,783 of CM048751.1, read as the reverse complement.
CGCAACAGTTAACACAACCATTATCAGAATAGCGAAGTTGTTGATGTCTTGTCAGACCAGTTGGAGATTTACTAGCGATTTCTAATTTTAATGTTATTTTAACCATTGAGTTATGAAACGCAGTGCTGCAAAATGCCTGAAAATACTATGAAAGTTATTTCAGGTGATGAAATTGATTTCGAAGCGTGTTCTGTATGTAACTACTTTATTAGTATCAGCGAGACATTTTAACATCTTGCTAACAGTACATAGATAACGGTACCACCGAGTTAACGAAACATATTAACAAACCATTAATGTTGAAAGAAAATTACATGTCAACTGCAGCTACGCAGAATGTGTCACGGTTTACTTCAAAAATAATTTCGTCACCCTAAGGTACATACATTCGAACACACGAGTGAGAAACGAAACATACACGTTGAAACAAATTTTCCCGCGACACGTCAGTGGAATAATTTTGCCTAATGCACGGATATTCGGCTTGGAAGCCCACAGAATATGCGGTACTCGTCTTGTGGCCGAATATCCTATTCGTTGCAAGTATAGTATTTACATAATAATATATATTAAAAGTTTTTTATTTTAATTTACTTATGTCTATTTTAATTGGCTTTCCACTTTGTAATACAAATAAAACAGCTGTAAACAGGTAATGCACTTAATAGAATGTTAACTACTCTTCCCGATGCGTTATCACAAAATACGGCAAGAAAAGGTAATACATAAATAAGAGTATTATCAAATACACAAAAAACTCTATCGAAGCACTATCATAATTGAGGTTCGAACTTGTACCAACGGTTTGACAATCGTAGCCCTGGTCTGGTCGACCGGCGACGACGTTTGGAAAGTCGCTCACGTTTATGAGTACCCAATCTACAGCATGGAAACACAAAAACATTAATTACCCGGACATTATTAAGTTTTGACCACATATAATTTAAAAAAAAATATCCATCTTTAGACGACAGTTAGATGTATCGGATTGAAAACGCGATTTTCCACCATCAGCTTTAACCTTCATTTTTGAAACTACTGAGTTTCTAACAACAATCCGAAACACATGTATCTTTATATTCGGTATATAACGTCCATGCAAAATTTCTTCGAAATCAGTGACTCACATGTCAGACCCTACCGATGGAAATCCTTTGATCTCAAATGTATGCAACACCAGAGTAACACTAGATCTTTGAAAACCAAAAAGAAAAAGCGGCATCTTTCATTTCCACGTAAAAAGTTGCTTTCCACCATAAGAGAGAGAGTGACGTATAAGTATGGTTCGATGGAAACTGTACGGAAAGCAACAGCCTTTACCTAAAATCTTCTGGATACGTTAAGTTTCTAAAAGATATAATTGGAAAAGCTGTTGTTTCCTTTTGAAGAACGCCACCCATATGATAAATTTGATTTAACCCCTTAATGCCCGAATTAATTTTTACTTGACACAGAAAATAAAAAAAAAATCATATTTTGTTACCAGTGAACAAATGCTAGAAATTACATAATGTCGAATATGTGATGTTTACTGAATTGGTGTAATTAGGTATTTCGCGTATTTGCGACAACGGGGATTTGAGAAAGTGAACACTTATAAGAATTAATCTGGTACAACATTTCATTTAACATTTTAATGGTGCAGTGTGTGGCATTACTTTAGTAGAAATTGAACTTCTATAACTAAAAATCGAAATTACACTGCTGATTTCAATTTGACTATACATATTGCATGTAACCCTATTCATGAAATTCGCGGAAACTGTTTTTTCCTCTGTTAAAACAGAGATTTACGTTAGAACTGCTACAAATAAACGCTGCCTGCCTTTTATTTATTTATTTATTTATTTATTTTTTTTTACATCTTTGGCTTGTTCCTGTATCTTCAGCCCAATGCCCTACTGCATCTGTGTGGGTCGTCCTATCTGGAAAAAATGTTGCTGCACCCCGATGCTGGACGCTGCAGTTCAGTCTGTATACTGGTTGAAGACCTACCCCTCTTTTCCTTTGTTATATAATTTCCCTGTTCGCAGAGTGCCGCTGCTATTCTAGAATGGGATTCCAGAAGGACATTTTGTTTTTTATGGGGAATTTTGGGGGTCTCACAGTCTCGCCGTATAACAACCAGCAATTGACAATTCAAAGATCCATAATTTGCAATTGAAGAAGTTTGGTAGTGTACATCGAAAGAACTATCCATTTACAATTTGTTACACGGGCACACAAAAGTACGCAAATGCCTAATGATGCATATTTCACACAAACCGTATTTTGAAATTTACTTTTACTTTCAACATCATTATTACATCAAAATGTGATTTACGTAACGCCACAGATACTAAAGAATACATTCATAATTTTCAGAACCAAAATTAGCTCTTTGTTCTACCGTAATTCTCCAAAACAAGACGATAACTTCATACGTCTGTCTCATGAACAAATGCGTGAACATTAAACTGCTGTATTAGTCCCTACACTATCCAGAGAGGTGGCAACACGTGTTAGAAACATTATCAGCTTTGTGTAGATTCAGCATCTGTCAGAACTGGCACTGAAAACACTTATCCTTCCATATAAGCATCACAACGGTATGATGCGAATTCGCGACTTTGGGCATTAAGGGGTTAATAGGGTCTGGAGGGAAAATTTGTAGTTTCATTATCAGCTAGGTATGACGCAATGGTGGACCATCTACAGGATGTTGTTCTGTAATAGCCAGTTTGTAAATTTAGAGGATTTCTAATGAAACTACATTTGTAGTTACATTAAAATGAAATAAAAAGAAGAAAATAAAATCTTTTTATACCCGACGTCGTGTAGAACGGAGCAGGAGCTGCGAGTCCTCAGGTACTCTCGCTGCTGCAGAGACCGAGCTGTGGTCTGCTGTACTTGAATAGAAGAATCCCCGCCACTCTGCCATCCACACCCTTGATGCTCATCGTACTCAGACGGCATTTCAGTGATGAAAAACTTTTCGCACGCCATCTGAATTACATAGAAAACAATCATAAATGCTTCTCAATCACAAAAAATACTAGGGTTGGAACCTAAATTGTGTCAACACTTCTATGGGGACACTATGCAATGGATTCTACTACGAGGAATGTCCACAAAATAAGTTCTGTTTGGTTATATAAGCCAAACGTGAACAGATATAGAAAAAATATTTATTGTATAAAAATCTGCAACTGTTTAACTACTTTTCTACATAACTTCTGAAATTTTTTAGGCACTTTTCATAGCCTGGGCACAAGTTTTTGTGTGCCTTCTTCATAGAAGCTTGCCGCTTGTGTACTCAACCATGTGACAAAATGTTCTTTTACCTCATCATCATTGAAGTGTTGACAACCAAGGACAGATTTTAGGTGTAACAATAGATGAAAGGAGTTTTCTTTTTTCCTTCACGTTACCGCCCAACCTCACAAAGGGAATGTGACCAAACAACTCTTACGGGAATTTCACTGGAACGTGTTTGATCATCCTCCGTAGAGTCTCGCTCCTATCGACTTTCTTCTTAGACCTAAAATCACTTCATGGTGGTCAAGACTTCAACGATGATGACGAGTTGAAAGAACATATTACCACATGGTTCAATACACAGGCGACAAACTTCTACGGACAAGGCATACAAAAACTTGTGCCACGCTATGAAGAATGCGTACAAAATTTCGTAAGCTATGTACAAAAGTAGTTTAATAGCTGTATATATTTGTACAATAGATATTTTTTTCTGTATCTGTACACATTTATTTTATATAACCAAACGGAACATACTTTGTGGAGATACCTCGTATTATCGCTGATAGCTCACGTTGTTGACTTACCTACCTTACCTCCGAGCAAATGGACGTCACCGACGTGCACACTATCGAGGAAACTCAGTCACTTGTGAGCGAACACTATCATTATGTTTTCGAAACAGGATCACGACAGACCGTCAAAGTATTGTATTACTGTTCGTTTTTAAGCATCACCTGCGACCAGTCTTGCGAAAGAAGCGGCAACACTTCCTGCGCAATCCACCTATCATTTTGCACGAAAATGCGCGGGCGCATCCGCGAAGCTGTGTCTGCTGTTTGGTCGATGGGACTGGGAAGTACTGTAGCATACACCATACTCCCCAGACTTCAGGCGTTGTGACTTTGAGTTGATTCCGAATATGAAGGAACCACTTAGTGGCATTCGCTTGAAAATTGTTCCAGAGATTTGACAGGCAGTAGACCGCTCCAATCGCACCATTAACAGAACAGGTTCTGTAACGGTATACTATGCATTCCACAGCGCTGGCAATAGGTTCTACACAATGCTGGTGACTGCTATGAAGGACATCAACAAGTTCAAACATGAAACGCTTTTGTATCGGTTGTGAAAAATTAGTTGCCACTATTTATGTTCCAACCCTCGTACAATAATGTTCTCAGCCTTACCATTTAGCACATATTCATACATCATAATATGATACAGGCAACCTAATTCCACTACACAATAGACTTAAGACTTTCAGTACTGGTTCTGTTCGCCTTAAGCGTGATAGCAATAATTTTTGAATAAGATACCTCGCAACATCCATCTTCATGTTACTACTGGTAAGAAATCAGTAGCTTTGTGTACATGTTAACAAACAATGAATATATTCGTCCTGAAGTCCATACAAGCCATTTAATGCTTTAATCTCATTTAATGTAGGTAAATAACTTTTATAGCTACATTGTTGGTGCTGGTAACATTAGCTTGTAATATTTCAGAACATCTTTAAAATATCGATAGTAGTTCGTAACCAAGTAACCACCAACATCAGTAATGTATAGATCCTCTTGTTGAAGGCGGTGATGAGACTCACGACAATTTTTGTTTCAAAATTTTACGTTTCATTTTATGTATCAGAACCATAACAACAGTTACAATTACGGTTAGTAATGACAATTGTAAGACCTACCCAGGGGCAGATATAGACTCTGACCATAACTTGTTGGTTATGAACTGTAGGCTGAAACTGAAGAAACTACAAAAAGGTAGGAAAATAAGGGGATGGGACCTGGATAAATTGAAGCAATCTGAGGTTCTTAAGAATTTCAGAGAGAGCTTTAGGCAACAATTGACAGAAAGACCGGAAAATAAAACAGTAGAGGAGGAATGGGTAAAATTGAGAGATGAAATAGTTACGGTAGCAGAGGACAAAATAGGTAGGAAGGCAAGACCTACAAAAAATCCTTGGATATCACAGGAGATACTAAATTTAATCGATGAAAGGAGAAAATATAAAAATACAGTAAATGAAACAGGCAAAATAGAGTACAGACGACTAAGAAATCAGATTGACAGGAAGTGCAAAATGGCTAAGCAGGAGTGGCTAGAAGGCAAATGCAAGGATGTAGAAGAATGTAGGAAGGGAAGAGGATGTAGATGAAGATAAAATAGGAGATACTGTGCTGAGAGAAGAATTTGACAGAGCCCTGAAAGACCTAAGTCGAAACAAGGCCCCTGGAGTAGATGATATTCCCTCAGAGCTACTGAAGTCTCTGGGAGAACCAGCCATGACAAACCTGTTTCACCTGGTGTGTAAGATGTATGAGACAGGCGAAGTACCCTCAGACTTTAAGAAAAATGTTATAATCCCCTTTCCAAAGAAAGCAGACGCAGACAGGTGTGAAAACTACAGAACCATCAGTTTAATAAGTCATGGTTGCAAAATATTAACGCGAATTATATACAGAAGGATGGAAAAGCTGGTAGAAGCCGACCTTGGGGAAGATCAGTTTGGGTTCAGGAGAAATGTAGGAACACGAGAGGCAATACTCACTTTACGGCTTATCCTAGAAGATAGATTAAGAAAAGGCAAACCAACATTTCTAGCTTTTGTAGATTTGGAGAAGGCTTTTGACAATGTTGATTGGAATAAACTCTTTCAAGTTCTGAAGCAAGCAGGAGTAAAATATAGGGAGCGTAAGGTTATTTACAACTTGTACAAAAACCAGACAGCCGTTGTCAGAGTTGAAGGGCATGAAAGGGATGCAGTGGTGGGAAAGGGAATAAGACAGGGTTGTAGCCTTTCTCCAATGTTATTCAATTTGTACATTGAGCAAGCTATAAAGGAAAGCAAGGAGAAATTTGGAGAAGGAATTAAAGTTCAGGGTGAAGAATTAAAAACTTTGCGTTTTGCCGACGACATAGTAATTCTGTCAGATACAGCAAAGGACCTGGAAGAGCAATTGAACGGAATGGACAGTGTGCTGAAAGGTGCATATAAGATGAACATTAACAAGAGCAAAACTAGGGTAATGGAGTGCAGTGTAAGAAAATCAGGTGATGCTGAAGGAATTAGATTGGGAAATGAAGCAATAAAGGAGGTAGATGAGTTTTGTTACTTGGGCAGTAACATAACAAATGATGGTCGCAGTACAGAAGATATAAAATGCAGAATGGCAATGGGTAGAAAAGCGTTCTTGAAATAGAGAAATTTGTTAACATCGAACATTGATTTAAGCCTAAGGAAGTCCTTTCTGAAGGCATTTGTATGGAGTGATGCCTTGTATGGGAGTGAGATATGGACGATAAACAGTGCGGACAGGAAGAGGATTGAGGCTTTTGAAATATGGTGCTACAGAAGAATGCTGAAGATTAGGTGGGTGGATTGCGTAACTAATGAGGAGGTACTGAACAGAATTGGGGAGAAAAGAAATTTCTGGCATACCTTGACTAAAAGAAGGGATAGATTGGTAGGACACATTCTTAGACATCAAGGAATTGTGAATTTAGCGTTGGAGGGAATTATGTGGGGAAAATTCGCAGAGGACGACCAAGAGATGGATACAGTAAGCAGATTCAGACAGATGAAGGTTGTCGTTCTTATGTGGAGATGAAGAGGCTTGCTCAGGATAGAGTATTGTGGAGAGCTGCATCAAACCAGTCTCCGGACTGAAGACCACAACAACAATGACAAAGAAATATATTTTCAATAAGATCTAAGCATTTTAACCCTTAGTTACTATCGTGTGATCATTTTCGACCCAAAAATAAACATTGTCTTGTTTATCTCTGGAATGGTGCGAATCTTGCACCAAAGATTTTACGTATTCTCTTAGAAGTGAATAGGCTTCGAGGAAACGGGGTAGTGTAAATTGTGATATTGTTCGTTACGGAGTAATTGGATTCTGAGGTCAATGAAGACCCCAGGATATACTTACGTGCATATTAATTCTCATTATTTCATTTTCTTTACTGAGTTGCGTGTGTAATCTAACAATGAGTAGTGAATCCCTTCAGGTCGACGGACATGTTAGGACTGCGGAAGAGGTTATGGAATATTTAGATAATGAATTTGCATGAGAAGAACGGAGCCAGGAACCTTATACTATAGAAGTGATTGTGGAAGCAAACACATTGTTCATCAATTACACACAACACTTTCTGATTTGGATGTCTCAGAAGAGGAAATCTTGGAAAATAATTCTAGTAGTTACTGCTAAGGGGAAAACAGATTCAAATGCTCACAGAACCTCCAATAGTTCCAGACCGAGAAAATCAATTATTATTATTAATTTCTGTACTATGCATTAAAAATTACATTTCCTTTTTCAGAGATTAATTTGGACTGCAATCAAAAGTCAAAACAAAAAAGAAGAGTCATTACTTAAATGAAAAATTTGATACTTAAAACTTACCATGCACTCAGAATTGTAAAAATCTCGACGTTAAAATAAACAGGTTTTGTATGAGTGTCTGCTTTTTTAAAACTCACATTTATATTAAAACAGTTGGAAAGAATTTGAAATGAATTTGTATAAAACAAATACCATAAAATATTGAATCCAAGTAAATGGAATTACTGATAAATTTTGGCGTAACTAATGACCTCACGATAGTAGTTTTGATAGTGAAAATATCGATAGTACCTCCGGGTTACCTTGTTGTTGGAAAGTGTTTATTTCATTTGCTGCTAGTGAAGGGTGAAGCTTGTGCTGTTTAAGTGCAGCATACGAGACCTTGCTTCCCCCAGCAGTCGCAGAATCTCGAGGGACTCATAGCTCAAAATGTTCAAATGTTTGTAAAACTATGTTGGTCATTAGTCCCTAGGCTTACAAACTAATTTAAAGTAAATTATGCTAAGGACAACACAAACACTCATGCCTGATGGACGACACGAATCCCTGAGGGCGAACGGCCGCGCGCACCGCAGCAAGTTCCCTTGTGCTCACGGCTATTCTACCGCGTCCTCACAGCTCATTCTCCACCCCGCAACATCTCGGGTATAACATAATTTTATTCTCTTTTATTTTTATTCAATGAGATTGCAAACGCAGTTCTTACGAATCGACATACTGAAGGTGGCCTGACATTGTGTTGATAATAAATAATTCATTTTGCGCTATATACGGTTTTTATATAAAATAAAATTTGAAACTTCAAAAGATACATATCCTTCGCCCATGATAGTGCATGTTGTAAAGTCCTGATGCGAAATTTTTGTGGACTGCTTAAAAGCCGCGGGAAAACAGCCGTGCGGACTAAGACGCTCTGCTGAAGTGCGGACGGCCGTTCACCGTCGAGGGATCGAGTCCTCCCTGGAGCATGGGTGTTTGTGTTGTCCTTAGCATAAGTTACTTTAAGTTGGTGTAAATAGTTTGCAAGCTTTGGGGCTGATAACCAACGTAGTTAAGTCCTTTAGATTTACAAACATTTGAACGTTTTTCATTGCTTAAAACAAAGTGGAGACGATCACTGTGCACAGCTGACTAAAGCCATGATTTACATCCCATACGCCAAGCCATGCAGGTACATACCAATCACCCAACACCAATACACCAAGACGACAGCCAAGCAATGCGGAGAATGCAAATCGAAGGTTCACTCGTGCACAATGAAATAGTACTTCGCTTCCATAACGTGTGAAGCTAGTGGCTTAGTCTCATGATCAACTATCAGAAACAAAGACACTTGGTTTAAGACCACAAAGTGCTGTGTACAGATGGAAGTTAAAGTTTCCTAGTAGTTCTAACTATACATTAAATCAAGATTTCATTAAATAATATCTAAAAACGGTCGCTCTGGCGTTCGCTTAGCACAGGGAGAAGATAACTACAGAAGGTTAAAGTTGTTAGATCAATACAGCATTCTACTAAGTCGGAACACAAACTATGAATAATGTTAACAAAATCAATTTCGAAGAGAATAAGATCGCGAAATAAATCGTGTGACCATTCTTTCTGATCAGAGGAATGATATCTATTAGATAAGCAAGGTTACAGATTGCTACAGCACAATACAGAGTTCGGTCACAAAAATTCAGATAAGTGAAATAATTCTATTTCATGAAAATTAAAAACACGATATACGTCGTGCAACGGTTCTTTCTACACAGAGGAAAAAATCAATTTAATGGTAATAACCACGACAGGGAACACGCTAATCGGCGCACACGTGGGCCGACAAGTACACAGATTACAAGTTAGAATGGACAATTTTCGGGGAAAATTCTCATGCTACACTCACTGGGAAACACCTTAGCAAATTAGCTATACAATTATTAACCACTCATGTGCACTGAATGATGGAAAAGCTGAAGGCTTAGTCTGATATCGTCCACGTGTTCTGTCGACAAAGAACGAACAGTATAGGCACCGTGAATCCCTGAAAATATTAGAATTCAACTACGATTAGAACGTGAAAGACACTGAACATATTTAAACAGGTGAAGAAGTGATTTAAAAGGTATAAAGTGCAAGAACTATCTAACGAAACTCCATCAGAGCCTCGGAATCAGATTCCAGCAAAAATCGACATAAAATTAGCAATCCTGTAGGAAATTAAGCAAAATCTCACTACTACACATAGTGTAGCTGCTACTCCCAGGATTAAACTCGCGAAAAGGCATAAGTAGAACTATGGAGCCTGAACTAAGTCGAGCCACGAGGCCACAGCAGAACCAAACCCTGAGTTACTTACCCTACCAGGAACCAAGAAGCGAATGGATAGCTCTCCTCACCATTGCCTAGCCGTTACTGAGAGAGGGATAGTGGAGGAGAGCCCGGCGAGTGTCACCATTTGTCAGGCAGGTAACCTGACCAACCCCCAGCCAAGGAGGTTAAGAGCAAGCTACATTACGAATCTTTGCTAAGACTGGGTTCTGCTCAGCAGTTGGCAAACCTACTTCTCGCCCAGAGACATTCAACACCCAGCGTTTGAAAGAAACGACGACACAAAACAGACGATGTGCGCCTAGCACTTGCTAAGCTCTCTTACATACAAATTTTCATTCATTCTGTGGAAGCCACGGCCAGTGGGAGCACATAACAGTACACACTAATAGATTTATGGGGCCTCATGTACGACATAGACACTTAGAATTTTACATACAGATAAAACTAAATCAATATGTAATGCCTGGTATCTCGCATATTGCGAGTGGAGTGTCTTGCTACACTAAAAAAAATGTCTGAAGCTCGTCAACATTTGTTCGTGGGGAGTCAATTAAATGGAACACGTTATGTGGACGTGTTTCAATGGTCACATAAAAGTAATGTATTTCTTCAAAATTGTTTTAACCAATTCATGGAAATCCCGTATCAGGTACTTTTAGAATTACTATAATTATCAGTTGTTGTAGGATTTGTGTATTTTGCGCTGTAATAGTTACTTTAAGCAGAGCCTTTTGGCACTGTTTATTGAACATGTAATGATACTCGGACGTCAGTGAGTTACGTGTAATTTCTCTCATACACCACTGATATCTCGTTACTTTGTTTCTCACTACTGAAATGTCACTTGTCAAATGTAGTGTTTTGCGTTAAAATACCACAGACCAATGTTTTTTCCTAAATTCGAATGTTATTCAAAGCGTAGGTGCTGTGGTTTCAAGCGTTAGAGTTGAAAGGTCTTCCACTGTAAGAAAACTGAATTGTGCAAGACGTGTATATTAGTGGTATCTTGGATGCAGTCGTGTAGAAAAGAAAGTAGAAGAAGATGACTTAGAGGATACAATACTGAGAAAAGATTTTGGTAGAACAGTCTAGAGTCTGTCGAAACAAGTGTCGTGGAATACATGTCATTACTTCAGAGCTACAGTTGTGATTGGGAGTCAGTAATGCCAAACAATACCACCTCGTGTGCAAGATAGACGAGACTGGAGAAAACCTGTCAGACATTAAAAGGAATATGCTAAGTCAAATTTCAAACAAATAGGACGCTGGCAGTTGATTATATGCTACTGAATATAAAAATGGATACAGTCTTTTAGACTTATACAGCTTACTCACAATCAATCGTCGAAGTACTGCGTATTGAGTGCACGAAATGGTTACAGAACGCTAGTTCTGGCGGTACTGAGGTACCAGGTGTTATCAACACTGAAGCACTCATAAGATGTGCAGCTTCCAGGGGCAGCAATGTAGGCGCTTCTTATGGAATCCGATATCACAGACAGATGGAGAATACCGTTATGGAAAACATTATTAGCCGCGGCGAATTTTCCGTGCGTATTGGGGCGCCATGCTGCGGTACGCGTGGCCGATCACCGTCGGGGGTTCGAGTACTGCCTCGGACGTGGGTGTTTGTGTTGTCCTTAGCTTAGTTTACCTTAGTTGAAGTAATTTGTAAGCTACGGACTAATGACCACGCAGTTAAGTCCGATAGATTTACAAACAAACATTTGAAGCATTATCATACGCTTACTCGATTTGTTGTGCGTCGATATGTTGCACGTGTAAGTTGACCCATCATATTCCGAGGATGTCGCACGTCTTAGAGAGCACATTGAGTGTTTCTGCGATCATTAGCGTATTGGAACAATACACGACCTTCTTGTTACAAAAATAGCAAAGCAACGGATTTTAAAAGATCGTTATAATTACCCAGATAATGTTTTGCGTCTGGAAAATGTCAAAGCCATTAAAGTTAAAAGTTAAGAATTGAATTAAAATTTGCGCTGCAGCCGAGAATCGAACCCAGACCTCCATCATGCTCGCTAGGCAGACGTTTTAACCATTTTTTTGTGGGGGGAGGGGGGATAGGTGTCCTCAGTTCACTCCTTACAGCCCATTCTTACGCTCGCCAATGTCGCCTTCTTCTGCGTCAGCTTCTTGCCGACGGAATGCATTTGTTTTCCCTTTTCAGTGTTTGCCATATATGTAAATTAAAGTTTATCTCCTTTCCTGGTACCATGAAACAAACAAGTGCAGGTTCCAGATTGCCGTTTGATCTCCGCAGCACGTTGCCACATTTGCTTCAGTTTCCCGAAGTTCATTGTTGTACATATTTCTTTATGTAATTAGTTCCTCGCTCTTAACTCTGAGGGAATAAGTCGCTGAGAGCTCCGTACTGTGATTTGCCTGTCACTATAGTGCCCTCAGTTGGCTTAGAAGTACTACCTATCGCGTAGCAATCTCTGTTGGAGATATGAAAAAGTTGATAATACATGAAAATTAATAGCAAATAGTAATTCCTCTTCCTTGTACACATCAAGTAAAGATGTCTTCTTTGGTGAAGAATATGATCTTCATAAACCGCTAGACCATCGCAAAACTATTGATTAAGGCGCCTGGAAATAGTCTAAGTACGACTTTCCTCCACATTGTGGCAATATTTCATGGAACACAGAAGATGAATTAACAATTGTAACGTGGAGGGAAGTCGTACTTAGACTATTCCGAGACGTTTTAATCGTTAGTGTTGCGGTGGTCTGGTGGTTAAGATATCTGTTTAGTAAGTGTAGAAGTCAGGGTCCGATTCCCGGCTGCAGCACACATTTTAATTAAATACTTCCACTTAACTTTAATATCTTTGACATTTTCGAGACACAAAACAGTCTCTGGGTTACATAAATTTATAATTATAATGATATCACCTTAGCCTAAGGTAAATGCAGGAATTTTCCGATATTGCCGAGGTGCTTCTCCGATGCACGGAGACCCTTGGCAGTTGTGGCAATATTTCATGGAACGTAGAAACTGAATTAAAGTTCGTGACGTGGAAGAAAGCCTACTACTTTCTAGTGTTGCGGTGGTCTAGTGGTGGAGGCTTACAGTTGACACATATTTATAGTAAATCACAGGCGCTGTTCGTCAGCAAGTTCTACAAACAGTGTAAACAATCGCCCGATACTCTTGCAGCTCATCTTTTAAATGAAATGGCACCAGTTAGTATGGACCCACTAGTAGACGTGCACCACATTCCAAACTCGTTCCATCATATCAGACATTTCCTTATAGAACTGAGCTACATTCGACGAGATACTCCCGAGAAACATCTATACAGAGTCAGAGAAGAATCTCACCAAAAAAAAAAAAAAAAAAAAAAAAAAAAAACACCACAGAATAGAGGAGAAGTACAAAGAATACAACTGGGAAAAGCTCTGGGAAAATTTTCAAGAACCTTATTTACCAAGAAACGTGAGTTCAACATGGTACACGGCAGTTAACAGGAAAATTCCCACAAATTCAAAGTTGCATGCAATTCATCTAGCATAAACGTGAAATTACATCACCTGTAACTTAGTTGCCATAGGAACACCGTTTCATATGCGCCACAGTTAGAAATATCTGGACACTCTGTACAATAAAACTCGCAACTGAACTGCGAACATCTCCCCGAACAACAACACCAGCTAGACTGCTCCAATCAGACGAAGGCCCCAACCAAAACACAAAACGAAGAGCAGTAAAATGGATCAAAGGACAGACTTTATACTACATTTTGTCAGAAAGGAACAAGACTGAAGAAGACTATTGGATTTATCTCACAGCAGAACACGAAAAACGTACGAGAAGGAAGGAATATAAATAAGTATGGGAATTTTATACTTAGAACCATACCATAGAAAAAGGTGGGTAACACCAATAGAAGTATTTTTAATTTTCTATATTTAGGTTTTCACTCATTCTAAAATGTTCTTAAAACTTCTGGGATTATCGTAAGGTAGCCCTGAGCTAATTGCTGGTCAATACTCTAAGGTATACTGAGAATACAAACAAAAAGATAAAGATAAATATGAAACAAAGAAACACGAATGGAACGGCGTAAATAGCAATAGCAGACATTACGAGAAGTAATAGGTAAGCCGAAACAGCGCCTGTGCAACCATTAAGTACAGTGGAAGGAAAGGAACATTAATTAGAATTTACTTGGATACACAATTATGTCACTTTCATTTCATATACGGACGGAGAAGGTTTTTATAACCCAACAAAGACGGTCTTTAATTTGGTTTCAAGAAATTTATTTTTATCATCTGTGGATGAAGAAGTCACCAAGATGATTTCGATTATTTTCTAAGCGCCAGTTTACTTCGTTATGAAAAAATAAATAATAATAATAATAATAATAATAATAATAATAATAATAATAAGTGGTTAAGATGTTTGCCCAGTGAACAAGGTACTCCAGGTTCGATTCCCGGAAAAAGCACGAATTTTAATTCAATGCTTCACCTTTAATTTTAATGCGTTTAGGATCTTAAAAGGTTTTGCACGTACCGAGAGCTGGTTAGCATTCCTTCTGTAAATACTAAAAGTGAACGAGAGTTGTAGCTGATCTCACCTCAGACAATGAAGCCTGGAGAGAGACCAATGTGTCTTGTTTGTATGACGTCTTCGACACAGCGTTCGTCATGACTAAGTAGTACGCCTAAATGACCATTAACTGCGAGGAGGCAGAATCAGCTTTCATCGCTGGAGAGCATGGTCCGACATTGCATCCTCCAAGTCATCCTCTGACTGCAGCAGTCGAGTCCTGGATGTTGATGATGTGGCGTGAGTGGAAGACGTCATTGAGGCCTGCGTGCCAGAAATCCTATTGCTAGTAACCGGTTGGCCAAATTTCTTGTTGGCACCTGTCGGCTCACGAACGCTCTCATTTGTGTTGTGGTATTAGTATGATCCGCCATTGCTGCTTCTAGGCCTACAATACGTCGATATTGGCGGTCGTCTATTCTGCGTGGACATCCAGAATCTCATCTACGAGTTTAAGAATGTGGCCGCGCCAACTGACATCACCATTGTTGCAAAATTGACGCAACACGTCCATCTCGTGCGTCAGTTATACAGATCATCCAGACACTCGGAAGGATCCAGTTCGGTCCCTTTTAGACTCGCTCAGTTGGCTGTAGCCGGCAGTAGTGTGGCTATGCGGCATGCGCTTCTTTTATTATCACGTTGATATCACACTGAACATGGTGGTTGTAAACATTCCCTTTTATAGCGTATACACAGCTAACGCTCTGGAACCTGTGCCACTACGCTGTGCGTTGGGCAGTTTTGTCACCCATAAACATCTATCCAATCAACCAACCAAGCTGTCTGTTGACGGACGGCGTTGAAACCACTGCCAGTACATCTGGTATCACCAAGTTGGCTTTTACAGTCTTTCAGGTGTGCTAATTATCTTTCCGGCAGTAATTATATCGCGGCCGGGATTCGAATTTGGGACCACCTGCTTACTAGGCAGACGCCATAACCTCTAGGCCACCGAGACTGAATGCATAGAGCCACTGCAGGGAGGGTCGTAAAGCACGCCCCCTTCATTTCATAAACTTCAGCTCTGTCTAATGTTCTCTAAAGCTCTCCAACAGCGGAATAGCACTCAAGCAAAGAACGTTAACGGGAAATTCTGCCTTATACCTCAGGCACAGGTGACACATAAATATCAAATAAACAATGTCCAGTGACATATTTTGTCTCGATACCTATTAGGGATCTTAAACTGAAGTCGAAGTTCGAATATGGACAGCGATATAAATTTTATTTCATGGCCTCTACTTCAGTTTAGTGCCTTTAATAGATACCGAGAAAAAATATTCTCACGTTGCAAATTGCAGGTACCCGGGAATTCCAAGACTGGTCGTTAACAGAGAACAATACTTTACAACTTAGAACACGTTTATTGCTAACACAAGTGTACACTGGTTACAGACTGCCTCCCGCTTTGAGTGATCCACTATTTATAGACACAAAGAATTATCTGGAACTTACAAGTACATCAAACATAATAAACATGTGGAATATTCTAGAAAATTGCTTATCACAACGAATTTCGAGGATTTATTCGCATCTTCTATAGTTTACATTACTGCGGTACTTTTTCGACGTTTCAATGTGTGATTTCTTGACGCACTTGCACTGCTGTTGTCTCTTTTAGGTTAGCTACTAAAGTTCGGAAAATCGGATAGAATAAATATTGAAGTGTGTTTTAGCCTAATGTTAGAAATCATAACTTTTTCTGTCTGCTTAAAGGTATTGTGCCTCTTTCATTACTCAGAATATCAACATAATAATCGTGACTTAGGCCTACCTGTGTACAAAAACAAGTATGACGATTTTTGTGTTGTGATTTTCAGTTTGATGGAGCAGTCACAATACCTGCAAGTATAGACAGGCGTACTACTTAGTATGTAAAAAAGTTGCCAATATTTTATTATGTATGCTACCATTTCCCTCATTAAATTAACCTCAAAAAGACTACACCTGTACAAGAGCTGCATAAAATCACAGTTGGAAAATCCCGATGTATTTATGTAAACAAATGCACTAAACGCGAGAAAAATTCTGGAATTGCGTTATGGTAAGTATAAAAATTCATAATGGATGCAGTTTCTCAGTATTTAAATCCATGAAGAACACAGCCATAGGCCACCCAGAAACATCCGATTATGATGAACGTAATGAAGTTACGGTACATTAAACTTCAATGACTGACATTCAATATATTTGTAAAAGACAAGTGTGAAATTAAGAATAATTTTGAACACAGAAACCACTGAAAAGCGGAAGCACACCTAGGCCTGCACCACATTTGCAGGCCATTCCATAGAACAGAGTCATCACCTTGTTAAAGAACGCCAGAACCTGGACAGCTAATACCCGATTATCACAGTGCACTACAATAACATTAAGATAAGGCACAATCGCGGATTGAACACTTTTTGAGGTTATAATTTACGCCTTAGATTTCTGATTGAGGATTTAACCAACTTGAGGTTTCCAATAAACTGTCATATCAGACCATATAGAGCTAATTAAATCCTGATTGTGATATTTCTACTCTTCTGGGTACAATAATCTCTCTCATTCTTTCACTAAGCATATCAGTTACTCACTGTCCATACCTAGCATGTGAGAACGTCGGTCGATTTGACCGAAGAAAACAAACTGATTTGAATTTCACCGACTGTCGTCCGATGTCTCTATGTTCGGGCGATGAGATCGGCTACACTGTGACCGTGCCCATAGTGGAGCACTGATCTGAAACGATCGGCCGTTTTCCGCGGACGTCTGTCGTCGGTAAAACCCACCGATTTCGGAGCCACTGTGACCGCAGCCTTAGTGTGATCGATTGTTAAATATTGCAAGGCTTCGGATGCCAAGTCAAGCAGCGGTGGAAGCAGTTTTAACAATTTTATAAAAGTCATCGTTAAGGTCTCCATATATGATTGAAAAGATGGTACCACTGTAGGTCCAACGTGAAGTTTGTAATGACTTCACTGAACATTCATGACTGATGTAAGTCGTGAATAAGTGTTCTTTTTATGTTACATTTACAAACCGGAGATGTAGTGTGCCTGTAGCCTTATGAGAAATGGATTTTTGCAAAAATGTTTTAATGGTAATATATTCCGAATAGTAAATACAACTGCTGCATTTCAGATATAATTGTGAAAAGTGTGATCACTTCACGGCTACAAAAAAAGAAAAAATTGGAATTGAAGCAACGAGATTCTTGCTTAACTAAAAATTATGTACCTAATAACTGACCTTTCACATTTCCTCTCAACCAGGTTGACATTAAAGAAGAAGATTTCTGAGATTCCCCTTCTTTTTTTCGGGCTTTCCTGCTGAATGCAGTTTCAGATAGCTTTTTTGGTATCTTCCCACACTTCACACCTAAGTAATAAGCTAATACATGATACTTCAGAGTTACATCAGTCAGAATTCTGTCTAAAAAATTCAAATGCATCCGTCAGAAGTAGAACATATAAGGGACAACGAAGAGAACATTGACACGATTACAACAAAGAAAGCCGCAGTTCGTCTTTCTGCCACTGCGGCGCGGGTGACGGAATACTACTGAATAAGCGTATTGAATGGTCCGTGGTTAGCACATTCGGGATTACTTGGGTAATACTTCTGTAATCGAAATAGCACGGGCACAGGGGCAGCCGAGACATTACGTGTTTAACAGCTGCAAACTGCCAAAAATGCAAATAAAAGTACTTATAATTACCTATTGCTAATCTATATAGCTTACAGTAAAATTGATTTAATTCATGTAATTATAGTAAAGCTTTTGCCCATTTTGGCGCCCCCTGAACTCTGCGCCCGGGGCAACTTGCCCCTCTTTAGATCTGTCACTGGACACAAATTTGTTCAAATGTTTGTGAATCTATATGATATACTACTGCGCTTATCAGTTCAAATGTTTGTATAGCTTAAGGGACTTTCCTGCGGGCTCATCAGTCCCTAAACTTACAAACTACTTATGAACTAGCTAATACTAAAGACGACACAAACATCCATGCCCGAGGAGGGGTTCGAACCTCCGACGGCGGACAGGCGCGCGCACCGCAACACTGCTCTCCAGTAAGCGCGGGTAATCCGCCGCGGCGCTTATCAGTTCCTAGGCATACTAACTACTTAACCCTTTGCGTACAACTGATTTCACAGTGAGACCACCTTTAATTTAATGTCTCAAAGGCGGCTCAGTGGCACTGGAGTGTGCTACCCTCTGTCGTCAAGAAAAACAACTCTCTGCCTGCTCGGACACTACGTTTGCGCACAAAGGCAACAAAGGCATTCAGCTGCATAGTGTGTGCTGGTGTTTCCTGTTGCTGAAGATCGTGAGGTTCCATATATTGTGTTTTCCGCTCTATTATCTTCTGAGTTGGTGTAGTTCTGGAAAGTTACGAAAGGTTCTGCATTGTAGAGTACACTAATGTATTAGTTTGATCAGTACCTTGCATATTTTTCTATGTAAACGCAAAAAAATATGTAAGGTTTCGCTACGAAACCAATGTGACGGGCGGTTCGAGCAATATGTGGTGTAAGTTCGCGAACGTCATGTCGACCCCTTTTCAGTAGTCTGGGAAGTTTGACTCTTGCGTCACAATACGTTTTTTCTTTAATGTCGTTTGTTGTTAATAATATCAGCTTATTCCCACGAGTTAGTGGCTTTCACTCGGTGAATACTAGACAGAAGTCTAATCTGCATTTGCATCACACCACCTTAACTCTTGTGCAGAAAGGGGTACAATATTCTGCGGCATCCATTTTCAATAAGCTGCCACAAGAACTAAAGAATCTTAGCACTAATCCACACTCTTTCAAATCTAAATTGAAGAGTTACCTCATGGCCTACTTGTTTTATTCTGTCGAGGAACTCCTAGAAAAGTTAAACAATTAAACTAATTCATTTTTTTCTTTATTGATTCTTTACACTTTGTCTTAAAGATTGTCGTGTGCAAAGGACTACTTAAAAATTTTCTATTACCGTTCTTGTGTAACAATTAATGTATTGACTTGTTCCATGACCATGGAGTCTCACTCCTCAATTGGGTCCTATGGAACAGAAAAACCAATAAATAAAAAAAAATAATAATAATAAACAGTATGCACTTCGTCTTCAGAGACGCCAGGGCGACCTCCCCGATGTTTGTACGCCACAGTTCGCCAAACTTCGTTGAATGCTTTTACCCAACGTGTCACTGTTCTCTAACGGCAAAGTCCATTTTCCGCCACATTCAGTCTTGTTCCTGTTTAGAATACATAGTGACACCCTTATGTTAGACCGCTCGCAAACAAGTGACTGTGTTTCCGTCGATTGTACGCACAAATAACTACGAGCGTTAGAGGTGAAAGAATTTCCATTGTAAGCAGAGTTTAAAAAATGTTTGTAAAGCTTTTGGGACTTAACTACGTGGTCATCAGTCCCTAAACATACAAACTACTTATGAACTAACTAATACCAAGGACGACACAAATATCCATGCCCGAGGGGGGATTCGAACCCCCGACCGTAGTGGCCGTGCAGACCGTGACTAGAGCGCCTCAGTCCCATCGGTCAACGCGGCCGGCGTAAACAGAGTAAACTGAAGTGTGGAAGAAGTGTATATTGGGGCTACACAACATATCTTGGATGCCATAGTGTAGAAAAGCAAGTGGAAGTAGGAGAAAAAAATACCGATAGAAGAATTAGATAGAGCACTTAAGAATACAAGTGTCGTGAGGTACATGGGATTACCTCAGAGCTACTAAAGTGATTGGGAGTCATATATATAACTATGTTACTGATTTATGCTCATATGCGGAACTGAACGTCCTAGGTAATACGGCATAATATAGGCAGTAGCTAGAAATATCTTTGTTTTTCTGTCGTCTGTCAACGTTCCACTATTCTAAAAAGACAACACCCGGCCATATACAAAGAGTATCGAACACACAACACTACCGATATGTAAGAAAACTTGTAAGATAGATATAATCTACGACATGTAACCATAAAATAACATTGACTTCTTTCAAACATTTGTCGAAATTATACGAGATGAAAATAACAACATCTAATGTCGTATTAATAGTAATTAATCTAGCTAAAATATCAAATACGTATATTTGACGGCAATTTCATCAGAGATTAATTGCGGATCTAAGTAATAATCAGAATTTAATCAAATTAGCAAGTATACTGTACGAATTCGCAAATCGCAATGCCGGCCGCGGTGGCCGAGGGGACTGAGGCGCTCCAGTCACGGTCTGCACGGCCGCTACGGTCGGGGGTTGGAATCCCCCCTCGAGCATGGATATTTGTGCCGTCCTTAGTCTTAGCTAGTTCATAAGTAGTTTGTAAGTTTATGGACTGATGACCCGTAGTTAAGTCCCATAGACTCTACAAACTTTTGAACATTTTTGAAATCGCATTGCATGATTTGTTCAAGATACATTGAAAATGGCCTTGGTGCCGATATAAGCTTAAATTAATTGTATATCTTTTAATAAAGACCGTGAACAGCAGCGTTGTGATATACTATAATAAAATGTCTATAGAAGACATTAGGCCGCAGGTCCCGAAGAACATAAATGTGTACGTTTCGTCATGGAAATAGGGAATTATTGCGAGCTCAACCTATGACTTCGCAAGATCGCTGGGAACAATGCCTTAAGCCCAGATACCTCAGCATCATTTTAGACGACTCCATCAACTACTAAAAAAACTGCCCATGATTGGCAGTTATAATCGTAATATCAAATCGTAATCCTACAAAGCACGAGATAGGAAGCGTATTACGCAGATCCGCTCCATCATGTCACACGCTAAGGATGTCTACAGGGCTGTCAACAAGATTGTTTGCATCTTCACATGCTGCCTCTAGCGCACAAAAACATCTGAGATGTACCCTCTTCTTGGGATCGGCCCTTGTGCGCAAGGAGACAGGTGGCGATAACCAAAGAGAAAACTGAACTCCACAACCCAATTCACGCCATTCAACGTTTCCTGACAAACTTTAAACGTTCCACTAAAGTTCCTCAAGAATGTACACACAAATGTTTGTAAATCTTACGGGACTTAACTGCGAGGTCATCAGTCTCCAAACTTACAAACTACTTATGAACTACCTTATACTAAAGCCGGCACAAACATCCATGCCAGATGGGGGATTCGAATCCCCGACGGGGAACGACCTCACGCACCGTAGCATAGCGTCTCAATGCGCTCCGCCGCTCCGCCGCGGCTCCTCAAGAATGGCGCAGACTTCTCAGGGTGCCCATAATGAAATCCTAGTGAAACAGGAGTACATGCAAAAATTTGTGCTTGGATTGGGATTCGAACGAGGTTCTCCTCCTCGTCGGGCAGTTGCACCTAACCCTTGCGCTACCCAGGCACCCGGCCTCCACACACCTGCGCGGACTGCTCTAGCACGAACACCAACTACCCAAATCCCCATATTTCGTCCTCCTTTGACCACTGCACTTCATCGCTCTCATTTAACTCTCTAATACCGCCATCATTCCTGTCCTCGTGTACGACCACATTGTAATAACCGCGAATCCTCGACTTGGTTTATTTTAAGTAATTTCGTTAGATTTTGGACTTGCCTGAAAACGTAACACATTAAGCAAACAAATTACATATTGTGGCAATCCGCAGTTGTAGACATGAGTCATGTTGAATGGAACCACTTCAGCTGTATGGTATTTATTTATACCACCAACTAGTTTCTTGGCATTAGAGCCAAATCATCTGGGTTATCTGTATACAAAGAAGAGCAATTGCCAGTAACAATTCGCCTTGACAGTTACTAGTGCTTTGCTCATACCTAATAAGTAAAAAAAAAATAAAAAAAAATTAAAAAAGCCGCTTTGCCCACTAGGCAGACGATTGCAACAAATTATACTCTCTTGGCCATTAAAATTGCTACACCACGAGTCAGTGCTACATACGCGAAATTTAACCGACAGGAAGAAGATGCTGTGATATGCACATGATTAGCTTTTCAGAGCATTCACACAAGGTTGGCACTGGTGGCGATACCTACAACGTCCTGACATAGGAAAGTTACCAACCGACTTCTCATACACAAACAGCAGTTGACCGGAGTTGCCTATTGAAACGTTGTTGTGATGCCTCCTGTAAGAAGGAGAAATACGTGCCATCACGATTCCGAATTTCATGAATGTCAGATTATAGTCTATCGTGATTGCGGTTTATCGCATCGCGACATTGCTGCTCGCTTTGGTCCAATGACTGTTAGTAGAATATGGAATCTATGAGTTCAGGAGGTCAATACAGAACGCCGTACTAGACGCCAACGGCATCGTATCACTAGCATTTGAGATGATAGGCATCTTATTCGCATGGCTGTAACGTACTGGGCAGCCACGTCTCGATACCTGAGTCATCAGATGGGGACGTTTGCAACACAACAGTTCGACGAAGTTTGGAGCAGCATGGACAATCAGCTCGGAGACCATGACTGCGGTTTCCCTTGACGCTGCATCACAGACAGGAGCACCTGCGATGGTGTACGCAACGACGAACCTGGGTGCACGAATGGCAAAACGTCATTTTTTTTATACATTCAGGTTCTATTTACAGCATCATGATGGTCACATCCGTGTTTGGCTACATCGCGGAGAACGCACATTGGAAGCGTGTATTCGTCATCGGCATACTGGCGCATTACTCGGCGGGATGGTATGGGGTGACATTGGTTACACATCTCGGTCACCTCTTGTTCGCATCGACGGCGAACAGTGGCCGTTACATTTCAGATGTGTTATGACCCGTGGCTCTACCCTTCATTCGATCCCTGCGAAACCCTACATTTCAACAGGATGATGCACGACCCCATGTTGCAGGTCCTGTACGGGCCTTTCTGGATACGGAAAATGTTCTACTGCTGCCCTGGCCGTCACATTCTCCAGATCTCTCCCCAATTTTCATGTCTGGTCAATGGTGGCTGAGCAATTGGCTCGTGACAACACAGTCACTACTCCTGATGAACTGTGGTATCGTGTTGAAGCTGCGTGGGCATCTGTACCTGTACTCACCATCCAAGCTCGGTTTGACTTAATGCCCAGACGTATCAAGGCCGTTATTACGCCCGGAGGTGGTTGTTCTGGGTACTGATTTCTCAAGATCTATGAATCCAAATTGCGTGAATATGTAATCATATGTCAGTTCTAGTATAATATATTTGTCCAGTGAATACCCGTTTATCATCTGCATTTCTTCTTGGTGTGTCAGTTTTAACGCCCAGTAGTGTATATTGTGGGGCATCCGCAAGTCTCGAATCTTACTGAATGGAAGCGGCATTCTTTATTTCAGCCAACTAGTTTCGTGGCATTTGTATACAGATAACCCTGATGCTGTGGCTCTAATTCCACGAAACTAGTTGGTTGAATAAAAGAATACCATACAACTGAAGCGGTTCCATTATAAATGATCTTAAGAAAAGCTGGTGGTTAGTCAAATCCCTCCAGACTCAGCTTTTGAAAACATTAAAAAAGGAGATCGAGGGTAGCGAGATGTAGGGCTTTCTTATAAGTGTGCGGAACACACCGGTGCGGATGCCCTATGTGCCTGCGGTAATTTTAAAATTTAGCGGAGCTTTTGTGATGCCTTATTGCTTGCGAAACATGCTCAAGAGAATATTTAATTATGACTAATGAATAGCCGAAAACAATCGTAGATGTTTTGAAAAGATGTTATTTTACCTGTGCTCGGAATGTAAGTATTATTACTACCAAGGTAAAGGAGTCAAAAATCCTAATACTGGTTTTAACACCACAGTGCTTTCCTAGGCATGCTCCTGTTTGCAGGTGGTATGCCGTTATCTTCCTCTGACCTTCCAAATGTCTTACCCAGCTAGTTATAGGGGATCTGCAGTTTGACGTGGATTCCGAACCACGCTTGTACTCAATAATTCACATCACCTACATTGCCAGAGGTGAAAGTAAAGGAGAATGAGAGAAAAATGTCCTAGGACCTGGCGGGTATCGAACCCATGATCTATGGATTCGTAGTCTGGCATTCGACCACAGTGCTATCGAGCCATATTAGTGCTAGTGCTTGGCTGTTGCGGTGAAGAGAGTCCGGTTGTGGTTTAATCGTTTTTGTAGAAAGTTATCAACAATCAGTCTAAAAATTTTGTTTATTGATCAGTTCTCGATTTTGGACACTGTGTGACTATTATCATTGCTTAAAAGAAATAGTTAAAACATATAAAGATTTCGACCTACATGTTGTAGGTTACCTTGATACTAGTTTTCCTACATTTTACAAGATCCTCTCCCTCTACTAAGTCTTCTTGAGTGTGTGTAAGCCTAACCAGGTGTCCGTACAAGATGACATGGGAGGCGTAAGATTTCCTAGTCTATACTTCCCATCCGGCAGTTGCAAATACAAAGCCGACCACACCTTCAATTGCACCTGTCAGACAGAACATACGAATACCTCTACCTGTTATTAGTGAAGCTATGTCGTTTTCCCACGTAGCGCTAGGCATTTCTAAAGAAAGTGCGAAGCAGAATAGCTGAAAGTTTACTAAATTGTTGTGAGTAGGTATTCTTTTCAAAATAAATACTGGGCTCCTAGTTACGCTACGTTTATTGCTGACGAGCTGTAATGCAGAAATAGCATTTACGCTTTATCTTAACATTGGTATGTAGGCAAAATTGTGGACCTTGGTAACTGTGCGACACATTCAGCTTATGTCCTGTCGCTGACAGACTTGACACGGGTGCAGGCAAGATCTCGCATAAACTTCATAAAATCTCGTTGGATGTTAGTATCTTTTCGTTAAAATTTTTATTTTTCATTTGTTTATTCTAGTAGTTACATCCAAGCGAATGAAAATTATTGTTATAATATAGTGCTGATGTCTATAAGGCTTAGTTCCTTTCAGTAAATCAACATTAATCAGTACTAAATAAAATATATAAAATATTCGAAAAAAGGTCACCGTTCGGAATAAAAGGAAAAGCTGTATGCCACATCATCAATGTTTTTTTAACGTGAACGTAACCTCCAACATGAGTCTCCAACAGTTTAATAGGTTTTAACTGTTTGTTTAAGCAGTGATAATGGTCACAAAGTGACCGAAATTTAGATTGGGCCATTAAACAAAATATTTACGACTGATTGCTGACCGTTTCTAAAAGTCGAGAAACATTCGTTGAGTACAAGTGCCATAATGGAATCAAGCCTGATTAATGGTCTTTATTTTTCTGTCATACACATACAGGAACGATTGTTGCAAGGACTGTAGTTTTGTTTACATCATCGGCTATCCTGTCGACGTCCGACATATGGACTCTACGGGTGGCGACCATTTTGGTATGCTGACTGCTGTAATTGCCGTGACGTCTCCAGAAAAATTATTATTTTTTTATAATCTTTTGTAATTGATTTCTTCAACTCATATAAACTGGAAATTTATCGTAAGATATCCAATATTTCAATTACTGAACTTAATTGTAAGTGCAAAGATGTGATCTATATTAAAAGGTAATACTGTTCGATTTGGGCACAGAAACCAGCAGGTGTTGTGGCGTAAAGTCAGCGCCACACGCTAGACGTAAGAGAACGATCGTGGGAAAGGCAGTGATCGACCGAAAGCCAATCGCAAGTAGGCGCCGCGCATCCTGGAGGGAGTAACCGAAGATGCGCGCCTTCTACAACCGACTATATCGAGGTTGACATACCTCTCGACAGCCCATCAGTTACTAGTGAGAACCCACCTGTTACCAGACAGCTACGAAGTCAGGAATAGGACAGCTACTATACAGGAATTAGACAGTACTAAGTCAAAACGCGGCTACGAACTTAGCAGTAACTAGGTCTCAGCACAACTAGAATCATACGGACGACGACGCGAGAAGAGAGAAGAAACAGACACATGTTATAAAGTTGAGTATTGTAAATGTCAGTCAATAAATATCTTGTAATACTAACTACATCAATGTTTCAGATATCAAAGGATTCTGCAGCAGTACCTTTATTGACAACTAGACTGGGACGAGTACTAAACAAAAGGCGACAAGATCAAAGCATATGGAGACGAGGACAACGAAGAACTAGATTGCAACTAAATATTAATGTCTTAAAGTACGCTTTGCTTTTAATTTTGCTGTATTAAATGTCTAGGCGGATCCAGTAAATCATTTGCTTCTATTGCAGGGTACAGTATAAATTTCTGTATTTTTGTACTGTTCTTATTATTATTGTATTTGCAACATGGCTAATGCTACTAACCCTGCCACTGCCACTGCGCCGCAGCTTCCAGCACTCGATGCAAAGCAGCTAATGCAAATGTTTCACTTTCAGAGCCAACAAATTGCCTCGCTGCTGTCCACCGTGCAACAACTTCTGACCGCACCTGTGTCTCAATATACGCAAGTTCCGTTGCAGCAGCCACCATTTCTACAATATGATGGAAAAGAAGACAACTGGTCAGATTGACTCCAATAGTTTGAAGCCTGCGCCACATTGCACCACTGATTCCCACCACGGAGCCTTCTGAACTTTCTTATGATTCAGTGATAGGAGCCGTCATGTATATTATGAACAGCAAATTAATGTACTGGCTACAAGGTATCAGTTCTAGAGATCTAGGAAAAACCTGAACCAAACATACAGCCAGCGAATAACAGATCTTCAAGGTCTCACTAGGAAGCTTAAATTTAAATGTTCATGTGGAACTTTGTATTCAGATGATTGTCATGTTACATGACGCATTTTTCTATAATATTCCTGATGGTAGACTTAGGGAAGAGATTCGGAAAGTGTCAGATCCGTCATTACATTAAGTGGAATAGTACGATAGAAGTGCCGTAGCAGCGGAACACTTTGATTCAATTCCAGAGTGTAGTGTTACGTCACGCAACGGCGAGCGCCGGGTCAAACGCCGTGTACTTCCGCCTGCCTGCTCACAGCGTAAACAAGTTGCTAGACGCGGGACCTTGCCTAATAAGGAAGTGAAATCTTGTCCACAATGTTTCTCGTGGCACAAAAGACAGAACTGTCTGTCCCGGTCAGCAAAATGCTATACATGCGGCAATAAATACAAATACAAATAGTTAGCTAGCAGCAAGAGAAACAGAATTTCCCCTTCCAGCCCAAACAGCGACAGGACAATAGTTATTCAATAAGTGCAGTATTTTGCAAAACAGTGGCTGCCCCTCGTAACATCAAGGAGACAAAAGTATTACAAGTTGTACGTCAGGCCAGAAAAATGTATGTGAATTTGCGTGTGAATGACATTTTTATAAAGTTTCAACTAGAGACAGGTGCAACAGTCACATTGCTCAATCACAAGGCATATGGTCAGTTAGGATCGCCGCGCCTTTCTCTCGCTAAAACAAAGTTGACAGCGTACAGTTGTTAAGTCCGGGATCTGCAGGAAAGACAACAACTCCTCAAATTGCCAACGGTTTTCTAAACAAAAGAACTTTCTGGGCGTACAACAACACAACGTCAAGAAAACAGATAGTCAGTTGCTTAGGGACAACAACCAACAAGTATAATAGTGAAAACATATAAACAGAGAAAAAAATATTAAAAGTGGCGTAGGCCAAGGCCAAATAATTACACTACTGAGAAAACTAGGTTGAATGCGGGCCGTCACGGTGGCCGAGGGGACTGAGGTGCTGCATTCACGGTCTGCACGGCCAGTACGGTCGGGGGTTCGAATCCCCCCTCGGGCGTGGATATTTGTTCCGTCCTTAGTGTTAGCTAGTTCATAAGTAGTTTAGGGACTGATAACCCCTTAGTTAAGTCCCATAAGCAAAACAAACATTAGAACATTTTTTAATTTAGCGGCAGCTGGATCCAGCGTAGGAGCGGCAGGTGGCTGAGTATACACTGCCCTCCACACAATGTCGGTGCGCTTATGGAGCCGGCATCGGTGGAGGGCTACTACCGGTAGGCTACTCTGTGATGATTGGTTGGGCACTGTCAATTGGCTGACCGTAATGTAGTGCCTCCGTACGGTGCCGTTTCTTCTGCTGTTGGCCGCAGTTTATGTTTATGTTATTACGTGTGAGCGCCTACGAAAGGGAGCTCAGCAGCCCGCCTTGCCTGCCTGTTATGCGGGAGATCCACACGGTCAGGGGCTGCCGCAGCAACTGTGGAAATGAAATACCTGTACTAGGACAGTGTTCCCTAGGTGCAGTATACCGATCGCAAATGCGCACATTGACATTTGAAGTGCTTCAGTCTTACGAAGGAGATAATATTTATGGTTTAGATTCTTTTGATTATTTTGGTTTTACTGTGCAAGACAGTGTTTTAGTTGTGAATAATTTTGATGCTAAAGACAGTGTAGACAAGTTGCTGAACGCCGGCCGCGGTGGCCGAGGGGACTGAGGCGCTTCAGTTACGGTCTGCACGGCCACTACGGTCGGGGGTTCGAATCCCCCCCTCGGACATGAATATTTGTGCCGTCCTTAGATGTAGGTAGTTCATAAGTAAGTTTAGGGACTGATGACCCCGTAGTTAAGTCCCTTACGCTTAACAAACATTTGAACATTTTGATGTTGCTGAATGACTTTCCAGATTTATTGCCTGCAGGACTAGGAAAAGCTCAAGATTTTGCTGCACACATTAATCTGAAGGAAAATGCTGCCAAACCAAAATTTTGCAAAGCTCGTGATGTACCGTTCGCTTTACTCGACAAAGTAGCAAAAGAACTTCGCACGTTGCAAGAAAATGGTGCAATTGAACCAATACAAGCAAGTCAGTGGGTGAGTCCGCTTGTAAATTTGCCGAAGACGTCAGGTAGCATTCGCATTTGTGTTGATTTTCAGGCTACAGTGAATCCACAACTGGTTGTAGACAGTTATCCTTTGCCAAGGCCGGAAGATTTAATGGACAGATTACGTGCAGGAAAATGTTTTTCGAAAATAGATTTGAGCAATGCCTACCTTCAGCTGCCACTTGACGAAGAACCACAGAAAATTTGTGTTGTCAGTACACATCTGGGCTTGTTTAAATATTTGCGTTTACCGTTGGGCAGTGCATCCGCACCCGCAAGTTTTCAGTGATATTTGTAACAGCTTACATCTCAGGTGCCTTGTTGTTCAAATTGCTGAGACGACAAAGTTGTGTCAGACTGTGTCCCAGAAGAACATATTGCAGATATGAGGAAATTGTTTCAAGTTTTGGCAAGTGCAGGTCTCAAGGGTCGCTTACATAAGTGTGACTTTTTCAAACCGAAACTGCAGTATCTAGGACACGTGATAAACAGTCAAGGTGTGCACCCCATGAAATCACATTTGCTTGCCATTAACGACCTGCCAGCACCAAAAGATGTTAAAGAATTACAGTCCGTCTCGGGAAAGTTAGTGTACTATATTCGTTTTATTCCAAACGCAGAACAAATTGTGTCCCCTTTGCATCAGCTACGCCGTAAAAATATTCGTTTTGTTTGGACAGACGAATGCCAAAGTGCATTTCAGCAGTTAAAAGATGCTTTGCTTAGTAATCGATGTTTGGTGCACTTCAATCCTGAAAAACAAGTTCTTTTGCAAGTGGACGCGTCATCGTTTGGTCTAGGACCAGTATTGCCACATAGACAAGGGGATACGGACCGTGCGATAGCGTTTGCCCCAAAACGTTTGACACATTTTTGTGTCTCAGCCTCGTCGCCACTTTTGTGTCCCAGCCTCGTCGCCGCTTTTGGTGTCTCGTTTCCGTCGTAGGTGTCGGTGGCCGAGTGGAATGAGACCGACACAGGAATAAAGATAGCACGCTGGTGCAGGTACGGAGGGGAGCAGCCAGAAACTAGAAACACTAGAGTAAATTAGAACGAAATATATATTGCACAGAATTTATACAATACTTAACTTTTACATAGATCAGAACAGGAGACTGCTTATACATAGTTGAGCTAGAGGTCTGCCTAGTGCCTGTCCGATACCCAAGTCTTCACTGGTGCCTATCTGATTCCGAAGGTCTTAACTGGTTCCTATCTCAGTCCCAAGAGAACGATGTCGTTCAGTGGTGGCCACGAGCGGAGTTGCAGCAGAGGGCGCTTGTGGCTGTCGTCCAAAGAACGCCGCGCCGTGCGTGCATGGCGGCGCGCGGCGAAAGTAGGTGGCGCGCACTTTGTACTTGTGCGACACCACACACATACAGTGCCGTTATTCTCAGACTGAGAAGGATACTTTAGCAATAGCGTATGGTGTCACGAAGTTCCATCACTAGTTGTATGGAAGAAAATTCTATTTATTCACTGACCACAAGCGTTTGCAGTCATTGTTTCATCCTGCCATGCCAATATCTACGCGCACGGCACACAAATTGCAACACTGGGCTTTGCTCTTATCTCAGTATCAGTACGAGATTCTGTACAGACCCACAGCTCGCCATGGAAATGCCGACGCACGTTCCCGTCTTCCGTTGGCCATGACAAGGATTTTGATTCTTCTGAAATGTCTTGTTGTCAGATAGATGCACAGGAAGATAGTTTGTTGCAATACTTCCCGTTGGACTATAGGAAAATTGCTCGGGCCACAGAAACAGATCCTGATTTACAAATTTTGCTGCGCTACAATCGCACAGTATGGCCTCGTTCACTAAGTGACATTCAAAATTCACTGGTGCGTCGCTATTTTGCTAGGAGGAATGAACTTTCAGTACATAGAGGTGTGATTCTAGTATCAAATGACAGTGGACAATCGTGTGTGTTCATTCCTCGACGTTTGCAGAACGAAGTATTGAACTCACTTCACCAAGAAGTTTGGGGAATGGTTCGCACTAAGTAACTGGCACGACGACACTGTACTTGGCAGGGTATGGACTGCCAGATAGAATATATGACGTCGCAGTGTTCAGTGTGCGCTACCAATCAGTCGGCCCCACCTCATAAATAGTTTGTGTGGCCTAAAGCAAATTTACCATGGCAACGAGTGCATATTGACTATGCTGGTCCGTTCTGGAACTATAGGTGACTTATTGTTGTTGATGCTTTTAATGGTTACCAATTTGCAGTGCCAATGTCTTCTACGACTTCTAGTAGCACGATTAGGGAGTTTTTGTGTGGAAGGTCTCCCTGAACTGATAGTCTCTGACAACGGCTTCATTTCACATCGCAAGAATTTCGCTCTTTTTGTGAACGCAATGGCATTAAGCATCTAACCAGTACGCCGTTCCACCTGCAGTCAAACGGCAAAGCGGAACGATTCGTCCGGACATTTAAGCAACAGATGTTCAAACTCTGTTCGGAGCACTCTCGAGAGGCGCTTCTGAAACCGTTCCTCGCCTCTTATCGCTCGCATCCGCGAGAAAGTTCATCGCCGCCGATCTTCTACACGGCCGCCGCCACCGCACCCTGCTCCATCTGCTACACCCACCGCGTCGCCCGGGGCTACAGAAGCCGCGGGCACGCAAGCATCGCTTTGCTCCTCGTAACCCTTTTTTTTGCGATTTTTTGGCGGTCGCAGACGGTAGGAGCGTGGCGAGATCATCCGACCTTGCGGTCCTCACATGTTTGAAGTTTCAGTTCCCGATTGCAGCATTCGCAGGCACCGCAACCTAATTCGCCCTTCTCATGTACCCTTTGATCCTTCTGCGTTTCTCTCGGTAGACCCAGATATCATCCAGACCGGGCAGCCCTCGCCGCCTGCACTACCTCGGCTGCCGCCCCCACTGGAGATCTACACAAAACCGCGGTCCGATGTCATGGAGACGGAGTCCTCGCCGTCTCTACCTCACCAGGAAATCCCCATAGATATCGAGCAAGACGCCACGCAGTATCCTCACCGTCTACGTCATCATTTGGGCCCCAGGCCGTAGACGTGGGCCCTTCCCGAAGGACGTTCCCTCGCTAGCTCAGGCCGGATGGCGGGACCCGGCTGGTAGTCTGCCGTCCTCTGAAGCTATAGATTCCGGTCCGTCAGTACGGCGATGAGCGTGCCTCCTCCCCGGTTGTCGAGCTCCATACACAACAGTTCGGTGCGTCGGGGGGCGAGGGATGTCGTGGCGTAAAGTCAGCGCCACACGCCAGACGTAAGAGAACGATCGTGGAGAAGGCAGCGGTCGACCAAAAGCCAATCGCAAGCAGGCGCCGCGGATCCTATAGAGAGTAACCGGAGATGCGCGTGCTCTACGAAAGGGCTATATCGAGGCCGACATAACTCTGGATAGCCTGTCAGTTACTACTGACAGCCTCTCTGTTAATAGGCAGCTACTAAGTCAGAAATAGGACAGTTTCTATACAGGAATAAGACAGTACTTAAAACGCGGCTACGAACTTAGCAGTAACTAGGTCTCAGAGCAGCTAGCATCATACGGACGACGTCGCGAGAAGAGAGAAGATAGAGACATACGTTCTAAAGTGGGAGTATTGTAACTGTCAGTCAATAAATATCTTGTAATACTAACTATATCAATGACTTAGATATGAAAGGATTCTGCACCAGTACCTTTATTGACAACTAGACGCGGACGAGTACTAAACAAAAGGCGACGAAGTCACAACAACATGTATTTAAATAAATATTGCCCTTTAAGCACAATCTTACGTATGAAGTCGGGTCGCTTTCGGGATGGATTCAGTGCGCCTGTAAATAGCATCTTGCTGTTAATCAGAATATAACGCGATTGTATCTTATAGCCACGGTGGAGCGGCCGAGCGCATTGAGGCGCAATGCTCCCATGCGCGAGGCCGTTCCCCATGGGGGTTCCAATCCTCCCTCGGGCATAGATGTTTGTGCTGTCCATAGTATAAGTTTGTTTATAAGTAGTTTGTAAGTTTAGGGACTGATGACTCTGCAGTTAAGTCCCATAAGCTTAACAAACATTCGAACATTTTGTATCTTATACAGATATTCTTGTAATGTGTTTGTAACAATTTAACGTATTCAGTATTGTACTTAATGGAACGGGTTATCGTATCGTTATGCTGAATACTTTTATTAATCTGTTTTCTTCAAAGCGAGGGGCTTTTTTAATAGTCAATCTGAGTTTAAAAAGAAACAATGATCATGTGGCACCGAGCATTTCCTTTTAGTCTGAACAGCGACGTTATTTCTCGAATACTTTATGTAGTACTGATTGAAGTCGATTTACTGAAAGGAACTAAGCCTATTAGTCATATGCACTATATAACAAAAAATTAATTCGCTTAAAACTAATTACAGTAATAAACAAACCAAAAATAATAATGTTAATGAAAGGATACGAACACCCAACGAGATTGTAAGAAGTATGTACCAGATCTTGAATGTACCCGAGTCAGTTTTGTCGGCAGCAAGACTTTATCAGTCACACACTAACCACTTTCCACAATTTTCCTTATACATCATTGTTAGGGTAAAGCGAAAATGTTATTTCTGTTTTACAGCGCCGTCAGTAATACAAGTTAGCGTAAATGGAAGCCCGGTCTATATTTTGAGGAGAATACCAATTCTCAACAAGTTAGTATACTTTCAGCTATTCAGGCTTAGTACAGGGAGGGGAACTTTCAAATGAAGGAAAACTAGTGATTTGAGGCATAACGCAAATTTACCGAAATTGTAGCTAAATTACATAAGTTTGGGTTCCGAATCCGGCCGAAACTAGAACAGGAGCGGAATATTCGGTTACGCTTTCGGTTTCGGCCGCAAAATATGTTTCGGTCGGACTCTTAACACAAACTATCATGTGACTATTTAGTTAGATTAAATTGCATAATAATATATTCACTTACTATCATATATTTCTCCTTATAAGAGATGAAATAAAATGTTCACTTCTAGCGCACTGGCTAACATCAATCCGTCTAGGACGTTGGAGCATGAGAATAGCTGCTCGTTTCTATTTACGTTGAGTTCCACAATTAACCCTGAGTTACTATCGATATTTTTCTCTAACGCAACCTTTATCGTGAGGTCACTAGTGACCCCAAAATTATTAGTATTTCCATCTACTTAGATTCAAGTTATTACAGTAATTGTTTAATTCACATTCATTTAAACTTCTTCGCGACTGCTTTAATGTAAATACCAGGTATAAGAAAAGCAGACACCCGTAAAAATATGTTACTTTCAATATCTTAACGTATAGGGAAATTTAAAGTAACAAATTTTTCATTTTAGTTGTAACTTTCTTTTTTTGCTTCATCTGCATTGTTAATTAAGTTCCAAATTAATCTCCGGAAGGGGAAAAGTAATTTTTTAATGCAAAGTGAAGAAAATAGCAGCTTGAACAATGTTTAAGATTGGTTTAAGTTACCATATGGGCATGTTCAGTTTCCACATGAACCTATGTTTTCCATAGTAGTAACTACTACTATCATTTTCCGCGATTTCGTCTTCTGAAATTTCCAAATCGGAAATTGTTGTGTCTGTTTTGTGAGCACTGTGTTCACTTTCAAAATCATGTTCTTGGCTCCATTGTTCACCTGGAGATTCATTTTCTATAATATCTTCCGGCGTCGTAACATGTCCGTCGATGCAGATCACTATTCATTGTAAGATTACACACGAAACTCAGTAAACACAGCGGAATATTAAGAAATAGAGTACACTTAAGTATACTGGGGTCGTCAGTGAACGAAAAATCAAATTGCTTCAAAACCAACAATGACTCCTTGAAGACAACCGACCTCTAAGAGAATACATAAAATCTTTGGCGCAAGAGTTGCGCAATTCCAGAGATAAATGGGATAATGTTTATTCTGGGGTCAGAAATCTCCCCACGTAATAAATGAGTGTTAAAACAAAAATGTTTCCCACAAGAAATGAACCTAAACATAAATCATTAACAATGGTCATTTTTCACTGTAGTATTTAGAAATGTCCACTGCAAGTCTCACTGCGTCCGTGGACCTATTAAAGTGTATTTGCCCAGAGTCAGTTTCACTGTAATAAATTAAAGTCCTATTCAGAATCGTAGTGCAAGCTGAAAATTAAAATTATTTATAGTCTTTCTTTATATCTCCCTTCCATATACCGATAAATATTATACGGTTTGGACATGTCGCAGAATGACGACTAGTCCAGTCCAGCGACGTTGTTGTAGAAGCTTCTGCGAGAACTAAATTTCTGAAAAACTGATAAAGGATGCAAGGTTGTACTGTACCACCTTTGGTACTAGATTTGAAACCATAAGTAGAGAGATACGTAAGTCTTCCACACATTAAATCAATTCATCACGGCATTTGCTAAAACAATGTAATGTCGATTAAAGTTATTTCCAATAGCTTCTATCTTTGAATCCCTTGCAGACAATAGGTGCCTGTACACGACACGATTGTTTGGCGGATATGACCGATATATCGTCACTGAAAATCAAAATCGGGAAATAAATGTGACCGTTAAAACGTAAATATTTGCAGATGTGATAGCGTCTGATATCCAGCAACGATATGTCATGATCACAGACCGATTTATCTATGGTGTTATGACGATGTGCAGGTTCATCCTTGATAGCTGGGCGACTCAAAGTGAATTACCTGCACTTTAGGCGGTGATTTCGAAGATAAATCGGCTTGGGTAATAAATCATGTGTGAGGATCTGTTTCGTGAAAATGTCGAAGGAGAATATTAATCAAAAAGTACGAAATGATACCTACTATTAAACAGTATTTTCGTCGATTTTTTTATAATCAATAAATTTTTAAATACTTTGCCATAAGGATTTTTAATGTTTATTCCTTTTTTTATAATTACCTTGTACAATATTGTAATATCGCCCACTGGACGGAAATGTAAGTGTTGTTATAAAGAGCAGTTCTGCTAGATACGTTTGATGCATTATAGTATCTTTCTTAAATAACTTTTCAGCTACTACATTCAACAGCAACCGAAATGTTATACTAAACGTTCTAGAGAAATTTTGTGTTTTACAGTCTCATATGACCAAATTAATTTCTAAACAACCACGTTCTTACCCACTTCTCGCGATTTCTTGATCTCTTTCATCCCTTATATTATTATACCCCAGTAACGTTCTAATAACGGCTGTTCATCGATTTCCATTTCTCTAGTAAAGTAGCATTGTAGAATTACGTTCAGGTCGTTTAAAACGGTCGGCAAGTCAACCAATGACCGACACATCAGTGTTATACGATTTATCTATTAGCCACAGTCGCTACATTGTTATATTAATTATAACATTTCTTTATGTGGTACAACTAGTTTCAGTGATGCTATGTCACCATTTTCAAGTACTTCTGTATGACCAGATAAATCTTTATCCTCTAAAAAATTATTAAAAAACCCAAAAAAACCTCTTTCTTCTCAGGACAGGGCTGTCAAATGCAAACAAAAAGTGAATCGTTAAATGCATGAAACCTATTCACTTAAAACTTTTGAACATCGACAAAAAAGTTGGTTAAAATGGATGTAAAGGTAAATGTTCACGCATACCTTTCTTCAGAATCAATCAGTGCAAGTGTTTGAAAGCGAAAAGGAAAGAGCTCGATCCGCTGTTGTTAGGTCTAAAAGAACTGCGTACCTCAATTAGAACCGAAGATATCGTAAAACAAACCGAATGAATTCTTCAATGTAAGGACAGAAAGATACCGCGTTTGAATAAAAATAAATCTGCGAATGAGTTTTAAAGCAAAAATGACGGAAATCTGTCGAAGAGAACAGCCTGACCGACTGACTAGTTTACGGCAAGGAAGGCAAAGGCTTTGTGAATTCTCTGTCAAATCTGTGTTTGAATACCTTTAGTTTAAAACAAAAATGAAGAAAATCGGCCGGTTAGTTTCGTCTGGCCGACTGACATTGCTTTTCATAGATTATTTTAAGGTATAAGTAGATTACAATTTAGATATAAAACTAAATATGAAAAAAAGTAATATGTTACTAAGAACATTGTTGTCCACAAAACTACTTAAAGCCCTATCTATCTACAAATCTGAAGTTAATAGTTAAACACCTAGCCAAAAAACGAATGACATCAACTCCATTTGGGCATCTTGCCATAACGTCCTCTGTTGTGCATTTGGCGGAGTACAGTGGGCAGGTGTACTAATGTGCGATTGACTATGGTACTCCGCAATCACACAGGTTGGTCTCTTTAGGGTAGACCCATTTGTTAACAGAATCTCTGGATTCCACAGTGCTTGTGCATTCTCTGCTGACTGCCTCCCTGGTTTCCCCTCATTTGTCTCATCCTGGTGCTAGTTCCTCCGTCGGCTCCATCGAAATGAATTTCTCCTCCAAAAGTGCAGTCTAGTTTTTGGCTCTTCATAATGTTACGAATATCTCAGGAAAGTTCGTCTTCATCTTAAACAATCATGTGCGGGCTGAAGATTGTGGAGACGTTGGCGTTCCGATTCTGCTGTTCTGAACTTTTCTTCACTCCGCAGATGGCAGGAACAGCAAAGCCAGCTAGATGGTCGATTCTATCCAGAAGTGTGGGCTTCAAACGTGCGAGGTTAGTTCTGCTTGCTTCGTTGAGGATGACATCAAGTTTCATAGCGTGTGCAAATGTACACCAGACTGGGGCTGCTTAGTCAAATGTTCAAATGTTTGTAAAGCTTATGGGACTTAACTACGGGGTCATCAGTCCCTAAACTTACAAACTACTTACGAACTAGGACGGCACAAATATCCATGCCCGAGGGGGGATTCGAACCCCCGACCGTAGTGGCCGCGCAGACCGTGACTGAAGCGCCTCAGTCTCCTCGCCCACCGAGGCCGGCGGCTGCTTAGTCGAGAGCAGAGAGTCAGAACGCGAGTTCTGAGCTTTTGAGAACCATGCGTGCGACTCTCCAGTTACAGCGCGTCAGCCGTAAGTTGGCAAATGATACCACTTCTTCCGCAAACGTTTAGTTCAGTGTTGAGACAACGCTGCTGGTATTTTAAGGCCATATCTAGTGTTACACACAGGTATTTGGGATTTAAAGAACTGTCTCAGTAGTAATGTTTTGCATACGGTGTGTCGTATTCTGCTATCCTTATTCCGAAAGAGGCATCAGCTGTTTCTTTTCCCTAGTAATACGGATATAGCTCTATTAGGGCATTACTGAGACACTGTTCCACCTCCTCAAATAAGTTTCCTTATGCTGCGATTGCCCTGTTGTTTTCGTATACATAGCTATTTGTACCTGCATGGAAGAATTGATCATTTATGCGAATAAGAGTAGTGGTTCGAAAACACTTCCCTGTGTCAATTCCATCCTCTGGTTCCTCCACCTGATCTGTAATGCCAGAAAGTCCACTAGGAATACTCGTTTTTGAAGCAGGTTTGTAAGATTAATATGTTTAGTTGTAGCATAGTTATATGCAACAACTATATAAGACAACGGCTGCCTTATGCTGGTTTAGGTTGGGTTATTGCTGCTGAAATGACAGATTATCACCAGTTAAGGGATTTCGATGATGATGTTAAAGTCGTCACACAACAGATGCGACAAAGCGTCTAGGAGGTAGCGATGATGTGTGGATTTTAGAATACTATTACTTTACAGTACGATTATTTCACAACTGCGCCGTAAATATCTATAACAATTGTAAAACATCGAATTACCGACGTCGCTGCGGCCGGAAAAAGATCCAGCAAGAACAAGGCCAACGATGATTGATGAGAATCGTTCAGCGAGAGAAAAGTGTAGCTGACCCGCAAATAGTTGCGGATTTAAATAAGCGTATGAACTATTCACCGAAGCGGCATCAATATGGGCTTTCGGAGCTAAAGGACCACACGAGTTTTCTTACTGACAGCACGACAGAAAGCTTTACGTCTGACTTGGGCGCAGCAACATAGTCATTCGACTTTTGTTGACTGGAAACATGTTGTCTGGTCTGGCGACTCTTGTTTCCAATTGTATCGAGCAAATGGACATACATGGGTGAGGAGACATCATAATGAATCCATGAGACATACATATCACCAGGGGACTGTTCAAGCGCGTGTAGGTTCTGCTATGATGTGGAGCCTGTGCACTTCGAGTGATCTGTGACTCCTGATAGGTCTACATATGACTGTCAGGTGACACATACGCCAATATCCTAGCTGATCAATTCTGTATTAAATAGGCTTGGGCAATTCCACCATGAAAATGCGGCTCACCACACCTCCGTAATTGCAACAGAGTGTCTCCAGGAACATTCCTCCGACGTTTAAACACCTCCGCTGGTCACCAAACACCGCAGACATGAACATTATTGAGTACACCTAGGATGCTTTGCCAACTACAGAGAAGTACTCCAGCCCCCTCATACTTTTGCGGATTTATGGACAGCCCTCCATGGTGCATGGAGTCAGTTCCCTCCAGCTGTAACCTGTAACTCAGACATTATTCCAGTTCTGTAATTTCTGTTTACTTCTGGGAGCACTAAACCCTATTTGACAGGTGTACCACTTTCTTTGGCTCTTCAGTGTACTTATCCATAAAGAGTCTGAGGTTAACATTCCATCGGGCGCGGCTGTTCAAATTGTTTGTTCAAAATGTTTGTAGAGCTTATTGGAATTAACTAAGGGGTCATTAGTCCCTGTTCAAATTGGTACATGTCGAAGTTAACTGTGAATTACACTGAGCGACGAAATGGCGCAGTGGTAACGCACTGGACTCGCATTAGGTAGGATGGTGGTACAAATCCACCTCCGGCCATCCTGATTTAGGTTTTCCGTGATTTCCCTAAATCACTTCAGGAAAATTCCGGGATTGTTCCTTTCAAAGGGCACGAGCGAATTCCTTCCACATCCTTTACCCAAAACTCCGAGCGTTAGCTCCGTCTCTAATGAACAAGTTGTCGACGGGCCGCTGAACCCTAAAACTTACTTACTTACTGTGAATTACTTGTCAACGAGTAGCGCTACTGATGCCTTCTCGCTAGTAGCTTGACGTCTCTGAACGCTTTTCCTTGTTGTGTGCTTCAGTGTCGATAAGACTGCTCTACTGTCCAGATATGTGCTGATTGGTCAGTTTGATAGACTGCGCACGTTCGTGTTGCGTTGCAGCAATTAATTGTTTATTTCTTTATTTTTTATTTGCATAACTTAGTAAGTAACACAACGTTATTTTATATTGTAAAATGCATTTGTTTTCAATTTAGACCGTTTAAAAGTCAGTTAAGAATGTCTGAATGTGAAGAATCAACTTGATTCACTGTGCCTCACTGCGGTATATCATAGGAATTTTGTAATTTTAGGTAGCAGATAACCGAACATGGCAGACTACAGTCTGGCGTACAATCATGTTTCAGAAATACGAAAGGTGTTGTTGATGTTAATGATGTTGAAGAGGATTTTGAATATTAGGTGTACCCAGGGTGTGATGGCAGTTGACGTTCGCCTGGTAGATTCAGAACAGAGGAAAACGACAGTGCTGACGACGATAAAATACTTGAAGAAAATGACCATCATTATATTGGAAGAAAAAAAAAGGCAGAAACATCTGTGGAACGTAGGAACTGGAATCAATTCAGATATAATTCACTATGGCAACAACGAGAATGTTATCCGAAAAACTAGGATTCCTGAATCAACTATCTCATTCTTCAGTTCTGCTCCACTTGCTTCAAAGAAGGTTTGACACTTTGGCCTGCAACATTATAGGCCAACGTCTAAAGCAGAAGGCAAAAGCAGGAAAGAGAAACACGGAAGTGGGATGAAGGGGAAAAGGTTACTCTCATTGCGGAAAAATTCCTCACATGTTGGGTTAGTCCTCAAGTTACGACGAAACAAGTGAATGAGTAATTTTATCATTTTTGTTGTACTCCAGTGTCAAAAAAAAAAAAAAAAAAAAAAAAAGTTGTTATCGTAAGTTACCACAGTCCAATACCGACAATAAGCAAACTGAATCATTAATATTTCAATTGTTATTGTGATCGTAAAAAATTTATTCATCTTTAAGCATATTTAGTATTTGTAATGTGTTTTGTGAACGAAATTTAATAAATGCTCACGTGAATAAGTGATGTGATGAGTTTGATACACTGCGTCCCAACTCGTTACGACACACACCGTGCCCGACAGAAGGTTAATGATGTCACTTGCAGCCATTAGGCCGATGCAAACGGCACTCGTTAAGCTAGCTTTCTTGAAATATATCATTTCGCCCCTTTTTCCACATTTGTTTATTTAGACGGTTGCTGTCCATACTCAGAAAGAATTGGACCCATCAGATGACGGTTAACATAAAAATTCTTCCACATAATGAATTAAAATTAGTACATTTCTAAATGGTGATGATATCGACAATGAAAAGATATTCTTATGAAATTTTTCGTACATCTAGTATATTTATAAAAAAAAACTGCACTTATATACTCGAGTCCATTCACTTTCACACATGCTTTCACTGCACAGTCGCAGAGCTTCTCATGGAATGATGTAAAATGAAGATGAGAACAAATACAGGACTAATCTGCTGGAAGACAAACACAAAACAATCAAGTATCAGCGAGCGATTTAATAGGGCTGGTCTCTCTGTGTCTGGCAGCTCCCACGCCTCTGCTTCCCACCATTGAAACCACCACCTGTACCGCCATACTTTCCATAGCCACAATAAGGTGTGTAACCATATCCTCCTGATCTACCATTATTTCCGTATCCACTTCCATAGTAATCATACCCTCCATATTCTCCATGGCCTCCTTGATCTAATAGTAGCGTTGAAATGGAAGCAGACTTGACTTCGAAGGCAGGGTTGCCAACTGAACGCAGCACTTATACTGACAGCAGGTTTTATACGAACTGAAACATTCACGCAGCACTGACCGCTTCCCGGGAAGAGTGC
Organism: Locusta migratoria; assembly: GCA_026315105.1. Lineage (NCBI taxonomy): Eukaryota > Metazoa > Arthropoda > Insecta > Orthoptera > Acrididae > Locusta > Locusta migratoria. The sequence goes on along the minus strand of CM048751.1, from coordinate 223,321,626 downwards.
TCTGCTATTTATACAAAGACAGAATGTACCAGAAATTAGAAGAGTAGTTAACGTAAGAAACATGTAGAAATTACAAGTGAACATAAGAAACATGTAGAATATTCGGGAAATGATTATTACAAAGATATAAGTTTTTTCCACTGGACGGGATTGAACCGACGACCTTCAGCACCGCAATTTGTGATGTTGTGATGCTATCCATTGCACCACGCCGGCAGTTGGATAACTTGGCGTCTCGCGGCAATATCCACCATAACCCCCCTGGTTACTCCAGCCTTGACTACCATATCCTCCTTTGCCTCTTCCGCATACACCTTTTCCAACTCTACCACCACGGAGTCCACCCATTCCATCTGGCTTTGATGTTGCTTTCTTTTTCCATTAATGCTCTGTTTAGCGTACTTTTAACAATTCTTGTACAACTTTTTCAGATTCAAACGTGATAAAGCAGAAACATTTTTGCTAGTTTTTTGTCTTGTTGATTGGCATCTCTACTTCCGTAATTGTTCCATATTGTGCAAAATAGTTCCTTATGTCGTGATCTAACAGCTTCGGAACAAGGCCCCAAACAAAAATTTTCCCATGCCCGGCCTTCGCCTCGTTTCGAACAACGTTTTTCTTGTTAATTATATGGTCCCCTGCATTCAGCATCTTGTTACTTGATTCTGCCCGTGAAAAAACAATGAAGGCAAACCCTCTTGACCTGCCAGTACTTGGGTCAGTCTTTACATTAACACTCTCAATCTCACCATATGTTTGGAACTGCTCTCTGAGTTCCTTGTCTGTCGTTTCTTCGTTATACTACGTTAGTTTAAGCAATTGTGGAATACTGTAAATTCCAACAACTATGGTTCCTAAGCACAACTCTGGTCAAAACTGGTTTTGAAGACTCTACACAGTATCTTCTAGTGACAGCCAAGCGCTTCCATAGCTCTCGAAGCAGTGAGGGACTCTGCCGTCCACTAGCACGATGATTAACTAAAAGGTCGCGCACGGTAAAGCATCACAGTAGTGATAGCGACAACATGAAGAGGCTTATTTTCAATTTAGTCCTCCAACTTTCTTTCGTCCTGAAAGCAATGTAGGAGATAGCTGTTTTGAATTTTTCTTTATATGTCTTTTAAGATATGTAGAGTATTTTATCTCTAGCATAGTTGTTATCTGCTGGCGTTATACATGAGAAATGTGCAATAAAATTAAAACGTGTGAACTTAAGCAAACCTATGGTCAACTTTCCAGAGTGGATTTTAATTTTCATATTTCCAAGAAGACGGTGACCAATAGTGATGATGAGGGTACTCATCGTTTGTATCAGATGACGATGATACTTTTTATTTGAAGACATAAGAAATTGGAGACGGTGCAATGAAGTGTGTTAGTGCGACAATAGTGTTCGTGTCTCAAGTGGGTGATGATGTGATAATTCAGAATGAGGGGGGCGAGGGTTTGTGAATACTGTCCTAGTGGTATTGTGAATGTTCATAAATCATGCACCACAGTTAGCTGCATGGAGAGAAGTGGGAATTTTCGCAAATGGCGAACTGTAAAGTATATTTAAACGTTCGGTACGTCATATATTGTATGTAAAATTAGTGTGTCAGTGAAGGCCTCTTGGAAAAGGTTCAAATGTTCAAATGTTTGTTTAGTTTATGGGACTTAACTACGGGGTCATCAGTTCCTAAACTTACAAACTACTTATGAACTAGCTAATCCTAAGGACGGCACAAATATCCATGCCCAAGGGGGGATTCGAACCCCCGACCGTTCGTGGAAAAGTGATTTCTACAGCATCCCAGACTAAAAGACAAGTGGGATGTAAAGCAGTAGATAGGTTTTGTTATAACATTGTACTGCGAATTCTTTTTTCATTAAAATCATTTCTACATCATTATGAGTGTAAAAAGTAGTGATATAAATAGTTACAATAACGGCATCATTGATCCAGCATAGTGGACTACAGTTGGGCACTTGCCATACAACAATGTATCACTTTTCGGCATGACGTTTCACCAACACATAGACAGTGTTGAGTCCAGCTCTCATAGAAATTTAATTTCTTACGTAAACTACAATCTGTAAAGAAGAATTGTAGCTTTCGGAAATTGTACAGTAAGGTTAATCGTTAAAATATGTCAAAAGTGGTATACAGGGTGAATAACCTAACACTTGCACCGCAAAATTTGTGGAAACGGAAAGTACGATTGATGTGCAGCTTTCACAGAATAAATTGGTAATCGTGGACTCGTATTGTTAGCCAATAAACAGATTGTAAAAATACCTAGAAAGTGTATTTTCCATGTAAACATACAATTTTTCAAATGGAACAATGGTTGATTCTATCATGCACTGGAATTTTTTTACACCAACTTCGTAGAAAGAATTTTTAATGACATTTTTGTCACGTTTAGTTTGGTAGTTACAACCATTCAAAGTTTTGGGGGCGGAGGCTACCAGCTGACTGGCTGGTGGTCATGAGACAGTAGGCCGTGCCCTAGAGGCTAGCCACTCGGCTAGTCAGCTACGCTATCGCAGCCTCTGCCCCCAGAAATTTGAATGGTTGTAGCTGCCAAACTAAACGCGATAAAAATGTAATTCAAAATTCTTTGTACAAAGCTGGTGCATGATAGAAACTACAATTGTTCCATTTAAAAAACTGTATGTTTGCATAAAGACACACTTTATAAGTAATATTACAATCTGTTTGTAGGCTAAAAGTACGAGCCCCTAACTACCAATTCATTCTGCGAAAGACGCTCATCAATCGTACGTTCCGTTTCCGCAATATTGGCGGTGCAAGTGTTGGTAATTCACCCAGTACAGTTGTGGGAAGTTACGGTACAGCTCTTTTTGTGTACAGCTATTTTCGCGATGATATCTGGTCTGTTGTGGCATCCACATCCAGTGAGATGCTGTGATGTGTCAGTATCTCGAAGAATTTGTTGGTGTGTGGAGTGCTGAGACGGTCTGCGAGTGATAAAAAAAAATGTTCAAATGTTTGTAAATCTGTCGGACAAAACTGAGTGGTCATCAGTCCGTAGCTTACAAACTACTTGAAATAAGGTAAACTAACCTAAGGACAACATATACACCCATGTCCCAGGAAGGACTCGAACCTTCGACGGCGAGCAACCGCGCGCTCCGCAGAGAGGCATCTTAGACTGCTCGGCTACTCCACCGTGGCGCGGGTGATCACTTTTGAGTTAGGGGATGTGTAGGAACATGCGAGGAAATACTGACCGCACGTCCACCACGGATCAGCCCAATGTCTGGCTGCGAGCGGTGCAGATAAGCCAGTCTGCTTAGTAGTTCGGGGCGCTGATCCGCTACGAGTGCAGAGACGGTGCTCCTCCCGTGACAAAGGCAGCCTCCTCCGGCCCCTCCTATCTGCCCGTCCCGGCCCGGCCCTCCGCCGCCCTAATCACGGCTAACGGGACGCCCCCGCAACTCGGCTACCAGCAACCCGACCTCCCCTCCCTAAGCCCAAATAGCCGTTAACGCCCGCCGCAGCATCGCCACTCGCCGGCTTCGCCAGGCCGCGTCTGGCCCCGCCCACAGGCTCCAGTAATTAGCACGGCTCGCCAGACACTCTGCGCTGCCTCAACACACACACACACACACACACACACACACACAACGTGCCTGCTACTTCGCTACTGTTAACGGCCCCATTGCACGCGTCTGGGCAGCATTCCCTGCTTACACTTAGCCAGACTCATCAGCTTACATGAGAACACGAAGACGATCACAGAAATTTATACAAGACATTGTAATACCCCTCACTACCCACTCGGTTAGCCGTGTGCTCTAACGCTCCGCTATCTGAGACGGTCTAACTCTGAAAACTTGCTGTTGCACAACTCTCCATAAACTTCCAACAAATTTTTATAGTGCAGTGGCTATCTAACTATGTACCCTTGGCTCCTGCCTGGAAGAAACTAACAGCAAGACACGTAGAATTCAGCAAGCTGCTCCTCGTCAGTTTCAGATAGGCCTAGTGTGCCAGCACTAGCTTTTGAACTGACGTAAGGTGTAATAAACAAACGGCTTCTTGAATGACTGTGACTTGCAACCCGAAGTTAAGTAGGACCCCAACAATAAAAATTATAATGACCGTTAATACTAGCCTTCATATTCCTACTTAATAAAGTTCCGCAAATGGATAAATGAATTAACTCAAGCCGGCCGCGGTGACCGAGGGGACTGAGGCGCTCCAGTCACGGTCTGCACGGTCACTACGGTCGGGGGTTCGAATCCCCCCTCGGGCATGGATATTTGTGCCGTCCTAGTTCGTAAGTAGTTCATAAGTAGTTTGTATGTTTAGGGACTGATGACCCCGTAGTTAAGTCCCATAGACTATACAAACATTTGAACATTTGAATTAACTCAAAATTAGATTCCACAGTAAGATCCAATAGGTTGGCGAACCTTGAGTAAAATTTTTAATTTCAGTTGCTACGATAGTCTGTCTCTTTATTATATAGCTCGTCTAAAGCTGCTATCAATGTCGCAATATCAATAATCGAGCAACGTTAGTGACACATAACTTTCTTGTAAGTCGTTCAGACCACAGTCAAAACTCACTTCAGAATTACTGTCACTTAAGAAAACTCATTTGCACATCTTGATTAAATATTTAGACAGCTTTTTGAATGACCGTGACTTCGTACCCGAAGTTAACTAGCACCCCAGCAACAAAAATGAAGTTCCTCAAATTGATAAATGAATTAACTCAAAATTAGATTCCACAGTAAGATCCCATAGGTTGGCAAACTCTGAGTCAAATGTTTCATTTCAGTTGCTACGATAGTTGCTTATTACATAGCTCGTCCATAACTGCTATGAAGCCGCGGTGGCCGAGCGGTCTAAAGCGTCTCGCTGCGGAGCGCGCGGTTGCTCGCCGTGGAGGTTCGAGTCCTCCCTAGGGCATGGGTTTGTGTGTGTGTTGTCCTTAGGTTAGTTTACCTAGGTTTCAGTAGTTTGTAAGCTACGGACTGATGACCACGCAGTTTGGTCCGATGGACCTAAAAACATTTTTTAACTGCTATGAATATCGCAATATCAATAACCGAGCCACTTTAGTTACACACGACTTTTTTGGAAGTCGCCAGACCACAGTAAAAATTCACTTCAGAATTACTGTCACTTACGAAAAATCAGTAACTTCATTTCTTCACTTTTTATTTTAAATGTATGTGACGTACGTTATATCACATAATTCAGTATTACAAATCAAAATTGCAATGAGACTTCGTCTCAATACCGAATCCAAAAATAGACTAAACTTTTTTTTTACATTTTTATGTGCATTGCTAATGTCTAAAAAATGTCAATGGCAATCCACAACAGCAGGCAAGGTCTTCCAGTTCAGTACGTCGACCTTCGGCTAGTCAGCGATAGTGACCGGCATTTTATTGCTGACATCAGCAGAGAACCCATGACTGCATACTGTTGTAGCACCGTCATTATACATGAAACAAACAAAGGCGAATAAAATTCACACAACTATATGTTCTCAAACATTAATAACATTTAAAGCAATATATTGTTTAATTAATCACTGAATAACTGTGAAACTGAGCTTTATGAGGAAAATAGGGGACAGTTAAATATGTGTCCCACTACACTACGTGACATTACTTAAACAAACTTTGATCACATCTCCTGTCAGAAAAATCACACATATGTCTATATAATACTAGTAAATGACAGCACTAGGTACTGAAAGTAAACACAGTGAAAGTTTACCTAATTTATTTAGAGAGAAGAATACGTCTTTCTCGCAATAAAAAATTTAATTACAAAATTTCAAAGTACGTTTGCAAAGAAGCTGTTAAACTGCGAGAAATATAAATTAAGGTGTAAAACCATATAGAAACTATATTCAGAATTATAAAAAGGAATTTCCGTAATGAAATGTACAATCGGCAAAAAGGCTGAAACACCGCGCCTAACTTTAAACTGACAAAAGTTACAGATACGTTCGAGGCTGTTGCATTGAATGAGTATTGTATTACCCGTTATTGTTGGGAGAGTTGAACGCCTAAGCGCTTTGCACACAGTACCATTTGTTGAGATGACTGCAAGCTGAGTCGGCGTCACTGAAACAAACCTAACTTGTCTACCTGGATCAGCTTCTGTCGATTGAAATAACTCCTATGTCTCAATGATGTTGAGAACACCTAACACCTTCTGGTCTCTCTACTGGAGTGATACGCTGATTACACAAATCAACCCACCTGGATGACATTACAATTCGCTCTCAGGCGTTAACTACACCACTCTGAACTTATTCACATCAAACAAGAAGCACCTGACCAACACTACGAGTATCACACAATCTGATTACTCTTAAATAAGAGATAACACACAATGTGATTACTCTTAAATAAGAGATAAGAACCAATCTGATTACTCTTAAATAAGAGATAACTTCAGATCCGCTTGCGAAAGAGCTGCAGTTTCCAGTAAAGTACTGGAAAAGAGTCTTCTCTCTCACTTCTCCGTACACACGCGAATTATCCGCAAAATGCACCCACAGAGTGCTCATTCCGAAAACACAGTGTGTCGTTCACCAGACGAAGCGTTGGATGGACGAAAATTCTTACTGCTACCGAATGTATCCTCCACTTCTCGTCCCAGCTTGCGCCACGTCAGCGGAGCGTTCGCCTACCACACGCGCTTCCCTATGACGGTAGGCTCGCCCATTAACCGACCAATCATGGACCAGCTACTACAGCATTTAGGTTCGCCCACACTTACGGGATTGTCTCACGATGCGCAGAGACTTCCACCAGCAGACGGTTGGACAGCGTCTATTGCACCATAGTTTGCAACCAGATGAAATACAGTTCCCAACCACTGCCTGCAGTGGCCTCCTAAATGAATAATTGTAACCTAAAATATTCCCTCTATGTACTTGTCAAAACTGTTAATTGCTCCAGCCTCGATAGCACTTGCGAACAAATGCTGTACTTCGACTACGAATTACTCTGGAACAAATGAATAAATGAACTAAGCCGCAAAGACATTACTTGTAAGCAATAAATACAGTTTCAAAGATCCGAATATGCAGTGAAATATGTCTCAGTGACCAGTGACCTGACACAACGAGGAGGCTTACTAGCCTTGGTTTGAATCCAAATGTTTGTAAATCTATCGGACCAAACTGCGTGGTCATCAGCCCGTAGCTTACAAACTACTTAAACCTAGCTAAACTAACCTAAGGACAACACACACACACACACATGCCCCTGGGAGGACTCGAACCTCCACGGCGAGCAACCGCGCGCTCCGCAGCGTGCCGCTTTAGACCGCTCGGCTACTCCACCGCGGCGGTTTGAATCCGCCTGGCGGATTAATGAAGGGGGTCGGAGTGCTGGCCAGCCTGGATGTGGTTCTTTCCACATCCTTCTAGGTGAATACCGGGCTGGTTCCTAAGTCCCGCCTCAGTTACACGATTCGTAGTTTTTCGCTGTTACTGTTGTTGCTACTGACTATTACAGATAAACCAGATGAACTATGTTATTAATTGACTCTGATTCTTTGAAATGCAAAAAACATTTTAATGCGTAATATTCAAATATAATTAATGTATGATAAAAAATTGGGTTGCTAATATGTTTTCCTAAACATAGAAAAGTTGATTTTGACCCTTATGAGCAGTGGCATACATCGTGCTAAGACCAAGATTCTGTTAGTTAACAAGTGCAAACTTTTATATTTAAACCCAAAATAATGATTAGGGTAGTTAAATGATGGAAGGCAAAAATTAGTACATTTACATTATATTTTCAACTGAATGTTATAATCTAACAATTTTACAACACTAGGTGACCAATTGTCACCACAGACCAACATAAAAGGTAAAAAAAGTAATCTGTTGTAATAATTTACAGAAATATGAATAACGGTACTACCAAAATAGAATAAATGCCTACCTTACAAAGGAAAAAGTGCAGAAACAGACATACTCAAGAATCACAACTCTAATTTTGCAAGAGAAAATTGAAAGCAAACAATCAATTAATTTCTCAACGTAATATCAATTAGTGTCCCTAAATTGGCACTGGGGTTGAGCATCTGATTCTCTAACACACACAAACACATATATATTGCTGCAAAGTGATACAGTACTAATGACATCTATATTCTAGCTTGATTTCAGCTAAAAATAAAAGAAAAATTGTTCGTAATGTCTAAAATTTTTACATGACGCGGGGCAGAAACGTTACACCGGGAGCAAAAACGTTAGTCGCCGGTTTCGAACCACAACACGGCAGAGATGGGGGGACGCCATTGTAGCGAACTAGAAAATTGAATTGCCGATTTTCTACGATAATTTTATCATGAGACTAAGGAAACTTACATAATTCGAATGATGGTTTGCTGTGGCTGTGGCCAATACAATAAAAATAAATGTACAAAGCCAATAAGAGTGGTTAAACGAAATAGATGTTTGACGGTTTAAATTCTCTATTTCTAACAAAAAGTGAACGTCAAAAACTGAAGTGCTACCAACTACTGCCCTAGGGATGATCAACATTAGAAAAACATCGATGGGAACAACAATAGCTTCGTTCGAAGAGGTGCTTTCTAGCTACCGCGCATGCGTAGTACGATATTCCGCGTTTGTACAGCGCCTGGCTCCGAATCTGGCTACTTGAAGAGGGGCGCCAGCTGTTCGAAAAGCTGCTAGCCAGCAGAGCCAAGTAGCCAGATGCTGCCCGAGGACATTTTTCTGGCTGCATGCGCTTAGCTCTCTTACCCTTACGGAGTATACACGACGATCCCTTGTTCAAAATGGATCTCAGAAGTGGACACATTAGTCTGCTCTGTGTTTCTTCTGAAATTCTGTGGTCTTATTTATTCTTATAAAATCACGCTTAAAAGGTAACAGAATTCCAAGTGACATTTGTTCCAGATGTCGAGCGATTCAGATTTCGTATTTAGTGCCTTCGATTCCTACGCAGTGTTGTTGCGCCGAAAGAAAGGGCAGAAATCAGATTTTTTGTGTTTGTTTTTTATACTTTTTGCCACGTTTCTCAGATACGGAATTTGTCCAACATTTTCGGATGCGGCGACTTCTGGCAGAACAATTTAGAAATTCGGTTTCTTATAAATACCAGGATGCGGGAGTGGGAGAGATACTCCTATTACAAGTTAATGTTTTTGTGGTTTGCAGGCCGTGAACTGCAAGTTTTCGTAATGAAGCAGTCAGGTTCGACGTTTGCAGATTGTTGTGTTTGAAATTAGAAGAGCTTGCAAGTGTTTTCCGCTAGAGACGCATTGTAGACCTATTCTGGATCGGTCCGCGATATCAGAGTACTCAGAACAAGTACGCTGTCGGAAACCACTGAAGAAAAGTGCCAAAGATTCTATATTTTGGGTGACAGGGCTTGAACCGATCTGAAGCATTTGATGACAGCGTGTCGAAGTATTGGGCGTTTAACACGGCCAGACAGTAAATTCAACGTTGTTCTATAAGGATAAATATTGCAAAATTCTTTGCTTACTTGTTTGAATGGTGTTTGATAGAAGACAGTAGAATTTCGTCTGTAAATCGAAGAACAAAATAACATTTATATCTGAAAATTTACTTATGTCTGTGTACTATTCATTTTACAGAACAGATATTATTTTTTGTTGTACATTAGTGTCTTTTTGAATGTAATATCAACATGTAGAAACCCAAAACACCACCCAGATATCAATAAAATGACAAACATTTCTAATAATGGTACAGGAACCTCCGGTAGTTCTAGTGTTAAATATTTTGATTTACCCTAAGGTACCTATCGTATCTAGACTGACACAATGTTTAAGTAACCTACTTTAAACACAAAACACAGACACCCATTTTCAAGGGATGGAGAGCCTTCAGTAGGAGCCGTTCCGCAGTCAGCGACATGGCTCCTCAGACCGTGCGTTAATTCCCGTGAGGCTTTATATTATCTGTTACATAGCTTGGGTAAATTAGGGTAGTTTCTTATCTCTGTAACTGGCGTTAACCTTCAGATTCGCGTCAGCTTAAAGCAATTATTTTGTGAAGCAACAAAAACTAGAATGAATAGATTACCGTAAGATAAAGTACCCCTGTAGAAAAAGTTGCTCTTCACCTCTTGCTAGAGCCTAACGGTCATGTCTCAGGATTATAAAAGTTATTTACGAACCTACCAGTTTGCTGTTTATTCCAGGCTTGCAGTACAGACACTCGATGATGCGACGCTACGTGTGTGCCCTCTACGGTGAAAGTGGAATTATCGAAATAATTAAAAGGTGATTTATCGTTATGCACTTATCAATCTTCTCCAATCAATGTGGTTGTTTCGATGTGTGTGTGTGTGTGTGTGTGTGTGTGTGTGTGTGTGTGTGTGTGTGTGCGCAGAGGGCTGTGGGAAAGGTGGCTGTGCCTTGTGTAAGTACACCCGATTTACCTTTGCACCGACACTCCGTAATTTAACTTAAATGACCTGTCTGTGTTTTGGGAGATGACTAAGCCAGATGCTAACTGCGTGTAGTACCGTTATGCCTTGATACAATCCCACAAAAGTGGCATCATCTAGGTCCCTTTAATTTCGTCCCAGTGTAAATATTATTTCCGACTTCGATGTTGTTCAAATGTTTAATGCGGGCTCATCATTCTCTCAACTTACAAACTACTTACATAGTAACTTATACTAAGGACAGCCCGAGGGGGAATTCAAACCCCCGACGGGGATCCGCCTCGTGCACCGGAGCATGGCGCCTCAATGCGCTTGGCCACTCCGCCGCGGCATCGGCTGCGTGTGCTTGGTTCAGATGCTGGGAGGTGGTAGCGAAGTCCAGAGAGTGGTTCCTGAAGGCACATTAATTATCATTTATTTACAAGTATCACAACAAATCAGGCTGGCCAACATTGATTCTTCTTCCTTTGCGTAATATTCCCGTATTAGCCAGGGGTGTGGCTGCTTAAGAAGGCACGGGGAATCCCGTGACACCACACCCCAGAGCGCTGCGTCTGAAGTCCGGACAAAGTTGCGGTCAGCCACCAATTACCACTCGTGCAACACAGCGTTGTTTTCGACACAAGCTGCATCAAGCCCCTGGTGAGAAGCAGCGCCCAAAGTCACGGCTTCCCAATGACAGAGTGGCGCCGATTGCCGTCAGTGGCTAGTTGTCACCGGCCACACACCAGTGTGAACGTGCGGTCCTGTAGGCTAGGGTTGGCTGTCTGTCTGCCGATGCGCCGTCACGACTCTCTCGTACGACGAAATGTCAGTTCCAGACGTACCGTTTCGGACTTCAGAATCCGAACGCCGTCCGAGCATCAAGGAAAATAAACATTTGATTTTCTTGACATTTGCATTACTATTCAAAATTAAATAACAGGTTCTTGAACAGAGAGAAAATAATCTGATTATTACCTTTTCATAAAAGTTTCACTTTAAATAAAATATTTCAAAGTTCTCTTAACAAAAAAAAAAAAAAAAAAAAAAAAAAAAAAAAAAAAAAAAAAAAAATCTGTCAAAAAAATTCGTAGGTATGTGTTATTGTTGCCACAGATATTATAGGTTGCTCTCCTTCATAATCGATCTGTATAAAGAATCGATATTATTCCCTTGTCTTAATGTTAACTTTCATTAATATACATATACTCCATCAAAAAAAAAAAAAAAAAAAAAAAAAAAAAAAAAAAAAAAAAAAAAACTGAGAAGTCTCGACGATGTATAAGATTTTGGATAATACCGTTCCAAATAAATATCATGCAATTTGTAAAAAGTAGAAATGATTATCTTCAACACATTATTAAAGTTCGAGATGTTATAACATTTTATTGCTTGCACGACATACAAGTCATCACACGGCAAGAGCTAAACATAGACTACTTTATTGTAATTTTTCAGTTTACAAACCGTCTCGATTAATAATGTAAATAACTATAAACATTTTGGTGGCAACCGCGGAGAACAGTATCTTCTTGTGGCTCGTGGCCGTCGAGCCGTGACCTGAAGTGGCCTGATGTTTACTCCTTGAGCTCGGCGGTGAAGATGTTGCTCTCTTAGGTTGAATCGCCGTTACAGCACATGAAACATAAGAAACTTACAAAAACTATCTTAATAATCACATAACATGAAGTATTAACGTTTGAAATCATTAGTTAACATAAACATATAACTTGCAAAACTGAGCTGATATAAGGTAGCAGCGGGGACAATACTCTGCCCCACTACACCGTCGATGATCTCTAGTCTAGGACCTAATCTCCGAGCTGACATCCGATGGCATACGCTTCCCATCTGCCTCCTATTGATGACCAGAGACTCAGAGTGAACGTACTTTTGCCGTCCAACTGACTTTGAAGCCAGAATTAGTTGACTATTTCACAGAAGGCTGCCTAGAATAAACTCCATATTTCAACGATGTTTTTCCAAATATTTTGGACTCTGCACTTAGTTCCACTTGTTACAGTCTACAGATGTCAACGTACGAGAGTAAGTCAAATGAAGAACGTTAGAGAGTAAATTGACAATAAATGAAAATAACATTGTTTACGAAAAACAAATGTGGCTATAGATGAGAGAACAGTAGGATTCTAGGGACGAATTCAGTTAAAGTGTTGCAATCGAAAGAAATCTACGAAATGGCGCTACGAGTATTCTGTCTGCGTGATTCACGTAATGGTTAAGTTTCTTCTCAAATTCAATACTATGGAAAGATTTATCCTTTACAACCCGAATGGTGGTCTATTTGGCACAGATATCGCCTTCTAGAAAAAGCTTTTCATGACGATTTGAAGAAGACAAAATATGCTGAACATGAGTGATTTGTTTATCACACTGAGATCAAAGTTATCTGTTTCACTCTTCATGAAAATAGGCTAGTGACTGTGTTGAGTACATTATTTCCTCCTCAATCCCAACTGATCACTGGTTACAGGAAAAAACAGCCTGTGCAATTCTTGAAAACTGTCGATTATTTTTTGAAAACACAATGTTTATAGGAGTAGTTGACAGGACTAATCAGAAATGTAGCTTCAATGGTTTCGCAAGGCGACCATGCAAATGGTGAAAAAAGGAAAAATTTCTTGTGGTTGACTGAAGTTGTGTTTGTGATCAATTGTATTCTTTTCTCGACAGATAAAAGGTCATCTGTAGAACTGCTTCAAACGCAACTTTTCCTACAACAGATATCTAGCCAGACAATTAATCTACAACGTAAGAGGAAGGCTGTCATCGTCTGACACCGAGGAAAAATTTAAAAGGATGACACATTTTACAATACAAAATGAAAAATCAAATATCTACAAACAATGACTTGGTATGCAGCTAACCCAACGAGAAACGACGGAAAAGAGAAACAGTAAATGTAAGAAAAAGTCTGGACTTTCCACAAGAGTATTTCAAGAAGTCTCTTAAAGAAAATTTAAACAACCACAAGCAACCAAATTGTAGATTCAAAAAATCATGTTAAAGACAATAAAGTTATTAAGATACTGCTTATTGCATTTACTTCTTTTATAACTGTAGTGTAATAATCGTAATTCCTTATACAATTTCACGTGTAAAATTAAAAGGAGAGGGACAGAATACAGCTGAGTAAAAAGCTGGATTGGTAAGGTTTAATCTGTATTCTCATACTTATTCGTACTTTTTAACCTAATTGCCCTGTATCTATTACTAGATACGTCGCATCTACGAGAAGGAATTCGTCCATGATTTCTAATAATACTAAGACACCTACACCAATTTAAATATGTCACGAAAACATCTTTAGATATTACTGGTGCTTTTAACTGACAATATGTGATCTTACAATGCCCACTGTTATGACTTACATACATCTTCTTATTCTTAACTCTGGTAGCAGCTACGAAGTTAATCTGATGCTCGAAAATAACTTTCACTTTTCTCATCATGGATGAATGACATGCTTCTTATTCATTTAGCACAAAAAATATCGTTGTTTCCGACACCAGAAATATCTGAATACTTTTGCAGATACAATGGACACATTCAGTTGCCGGCCTGTGGAGACAAGGAGGGCGGAAGCCGAAACCCGAGACCAGGGCACGATCTCCCCCACCTCCTCCTCCCCACTCTTCCTTCACCGTGAGCCCATACCTGACAATCAATAAAGCCTCAAATTCTGAATTATACTCAACTTATATTAATACATTTAAGCTGCAATAACAATAATTTTGAGCTTATCAATTGAGATGAAAACTATGCTATTATTTAAATTGTACCAAATCACACATACACTGTGTAAAACTTAATTAAGGTGAATTGGGAAAACAAGAAAATATCACGTAAACTACACTACGGATCAAAAAAATGCAGAATACTAATTCGTTTGTATCGGAAGAGGACATCCAATCACACTACACTTTCTATCCCACACAATCCAGTGCGTGGGTGATGGGAGAAGTCATTGAAAACTACAACGAGAAAACCAGATTTTATACAAACTTGCAATTGTAAGGCAAAATTTATTATGTTTCATCTTAAAAAATTTTCATTTTAAGCGTTCATGAGGGGAATCGAATTCAAAAGTATGATTTACAACATGCAGAGCTATGTCCAAATAATATTAAATGGCTCTGGGGACTGCAATTCCATGTTCCAATGTTCGTTAAGCTTATGGGACTTCAGTGCGGGGTCATCAGTCCCTAAACTTACAAACTACCTGTAAACTAACTTATACTAGAGACAGAACAAACATATATGCCCGAGGGTGGATTCGGAAGCCCGACGATGAACGGCCTCGCACATCGGAGCATAGCGACTCATTGCGCTCGGCCACTCCGCTGCGGCTCCAACGGTAAGACGGGGCAGCACTTCATGGTTTCCAATTGTACACTCCACTCAGAACATTTTATACCTCCGACATATCGATCAGGAGACTACCTGTTGCGCCTCTATGTACGTGGCTAGAAGTGAACGTTCGCTTGCTTTTCTATTGAAAGTAAATGTTCAAAGGTAACATCATCGTCTCTAGTACACGCAGTGATCAATAATGAAAATGACTGCACACAGGATATAAACATATTTGTGAAATATTAGCACAAACGTATGAAACGCATTTGCTGGCTACCTTGACTTTTAAATATCCCCACAGACGGAAATGTACAACCATTCCTGCAGGAGGTTCGAGTCCTCCCTCGGGCATGGTTGTGTGTGTTGTCCTTACTTTCAGTTAAAGTCGTTTTTAAGTCTAAGGACTGATGATCAGAGCAGTTGGGCCCAATAGATGTAGTAACATTTCTTAATTTGAACTAACAAGTACAATGTTGGGAAAAAATTAGTATAACTGAAACGAGGACTCGATATTGATGCTGTGACGGAAGATACCATCTGAGAGATAGTAGATGAGCTGCTACTGGTTTAACGTCGCCCATTAACAGATAAAGAAGTGACATAGTAGTCAGAGCGGCACCCGTCTGTTCTTCTTCAATAGGGTATCTACGCCCTAAAACTCAGTGTGATACCCACGTGTGAAGCAAATAGTTAATATGCATCGCTGACGCACTTCCGCTACATACAGGAAATTGAGCGAGTTTGAAAGGGGACGCCGCGGCAGAACGCCCGTGCGTACTAAGGCGCCTTGCTGTCGTTCGCGCGGCCGTCCGCCGTCGGGGGATTCGAGTCCTCACCCCGACATAGGTGTTTATGTTGTCCATACGGTAAGTTACTTGAATTCAGATTAAGTAGTTTGTAAGCATGGGGAACGATGATCAACGTAATTAAGTACTTTAGACGAACATTTTTGAAAGGGGGCAAATTGTAGCCTTGCGAGTTAATGGACGTCGCTTTCAGAGAATTGCCAAAAAAGAATGTCTTTTTTGTACTTTGCTAGTTACGGATCAACTATAGAAATTTTGGAGATCAAGTTGTATGTCAACAACCAGGGAATCCGGATCTGCTAATCAATGAAGTACCTGGAGGAATCGTAAATGGTTTCTTTGACTTCTACCATGATGTGTTTGCGAAATGGATAAACAGGTGACTGTGAGTCCCTTAAGAATTGTTCTTTGCTACTTGGGCCTATTTTACTTTGTACTTCGTGCTTTAGCTCGTTGGCGACGCCAATGGTGTAAGGTGAACACCCTCTGCAAATTTTAAGATTTTATAATCAGTCGTTTTGGCTGCGCGATGATTAGCCATTCAATTAAGTCACTCGGAACACTGCATCTTCTATATATATATATATATATATATATATATATATATATATATATATATATATATATATATAAGAAAGTAGTGTTAGTTACACTATTTATAACTAAATAACGTCTGAACGGAATTGGCACAAAATTGGTGGGGAGGTAGCTTAGCCACGGTGGAGTAGCCGAGCGGTCTGAAGCGTCTCGCTGCGGAGCGCACGGTTGCTCGCCGTGGAGCTTCGAGTCCTCCCTGGGGCACGGGTGTGTGTGTGTGTTGCCCTTAGGTTAGTTTACCTTGGTTCAAGTAGTTTGTAAGTTACGGACTGATGACCACGCAGGTTGGTCCGATAGATTTACAAACATTTGAACATTTTGGAGGTAGCTTAGAAGCAGGAGACGGACATAGGATACTTTTTGTCCCGTTTGACCACGTACTGTATCGGAATTACAGAAAAACTGAAAGTAGGCTTGCAGCTTCGATCATTTTCTCGATTCTTCAACAATCAGATTATTCATTCTCTTGCATCCAAATACACAGTAACAGAACGAACAAATACGCCAAGGAGGTTAGAATAAAGGGAGATGGTGTTATGCTCACAAGGTTAAAAGTGTCATACAGATTTAACATGAAGCGTTGTTTCTTTACAAGCCCCTCCGTATTATTCTTACCTCCAAGAAGTTATCGGTGGTGATCATATCTTTGTAGCATTGCAAAGGTAGAATTTATGTTATTTCGTGGTATTTTTGTGTGTTACAAATAAATTAAGTACAGATCGGAGTTTATTTCTTAGAACAATGCCTCCATTGCGTCGGCGTAAAATCGGTCGGCGTACGTGCAACGCAATCTTCCTACGTGATCGTAATCAATGAGGACAACTAAGATCGTACACAGCCCTTGGAGGTAAATCGAAAAGAAATTCTCAAGCGCGATCCGTTATGACTCTGAAACAAAGGGTACAGTCAAGTTAGACTCCTTCAGTTGCAGTTTACGCACGAAATAATTTGGGTCGTCGATAAAACAGACGGCCATGCGTGGCAATTATAATTGATGCAGCGGATGCATCAATTGGCTTCGGAACAAACTGTCGCCATCTACAATGTCATTGGCTATGTCTAGCTTTTCCACGATTGGTCGGCTTCATTCCCACGATCCAACAACTGTTGCCAACATAGCTATACCACGCATGAACAAATGAATGCAACACAAAGACTTTCGAAACGTTGTATTGCCATCCTACTGATTTTATTTCAATTAATTCTTTTGTTTCCTATGGAATTTCTATCATTAAAGCATGATCATACTACAATACTACTTCAAAAACTCTTAAGAATATATACATGTGTTATAAGAAATATCTCTATACTACTCGCAGCGAGAAAAATATGCTAAGCTGTGCTGGAAACATGTGCGGTTTTAATTTTTTTTCTTCCCATTCATTTTTAACATAAAACAGAAATGTTGTTTTTATGCCTACACTTATAATCATAACTGTTCGTACAAAGCAACTATTAAACGTGTGACCATTGAAGCTACTAACCTCACAGATAGAGCAGCTCGAAACGTCTCTCTAATAACCCGTTTCCAATTGATTTACTTATCCATTTTGACTTCTATCACCAATCAAGTTCCCGATTGCAATAACAATAAATAAGACTAGAGAGCTGGGAAGGAGGAGACAGAGTATGGGGGAATGAAATGGATTTAAAAAGGGGAGATGATATAGATGCAGAGAGGAAGGGGAGAAGATGGATATGGTGTGGGGTACGAGGGAGTGGTGTGAAGGTAGGGGGAGGAGGAGATGGCCAAGAAAGGGGAAGGAGGGATAGACATAGGGAGAAGCTACAGCGAAGCGTGGCGGGGTTTGTCAGTATTATATACAGACTAGCCGAAAACCCGGAGTTGCCCGGGTATTTAAGTTTTTATTCCTCCCAATTTTCAGATATATATCCATTTGTTTAAAGGCGTATGCGTGTAAAAACTCTTGGCAATGCAATTAGTAGTAAAGAAGTAATAGATTAAAACTTGGTGGGTGATGGGGCGGTTCTCCATTAACATTACTATTTATGTGCTCATATCTCATGAACTACGTGTCGTACTGTAACACAATTTAGAACGTACATTGAACTATATGTGTGTATCCTGTCTGTAAAATTTCCTGCAACTACAATTTGTAGTGTAGAAATTAAATATCGTAACGTCATACCGTATGCCGTTGTTTTACTTCATAAACAGCGGAAAAGCAGTAAGTGAGAAACTTGTTTCCATCCATAATTTTGCTTTGGTTGTTCAAGTTCAATAAAGGTTTCGAAATTATGTTAAAAGTTTGCTGCAAGTCACTAAGTACTCTCATTCTCATATAGCGTATTTACAAAGTCTCGCCGCATGATGTGGATTTTTTTTGCGGTTTCTATTGTTTAGGACGTCATATCTTCTGAACCTTGTGTCGTATGTGATACTTAACCCTGCAGAAATTGTTACCTCACGGTGAGGAATGTGTGTACCAAATTTGTTGAAACCGGTCCAGTTGTTTAGGAGAAAATGAATAACATTGTCTCTAAATGTAGCAGTTTTTCGCGCATATCATTGTTTATGACGTCATATCTCGTGAACTATGTATCGTATGTGATTCTTACATTTACGGCGACCGCTCTCGTGTATTGCAGCTTACGTGTATAAAATTTAATAAAGATTGGAACAAAACTATAGATTTGTATGCAACACGCACACAAAAACATATGGACACACTGCTTTATGCAGGATGAATAACCTAACACCTTGCAACGCAAATATCGCGGAAACGGAAAGTGCGATTGATGTGCGGTTTTCTCAGAATGGGTTGGTAGTCTGGGGCTCGTATTTTTAGCCAAAAAACAGAATGTAATATTGCTTAGAAAGTGTATTTTCAATGCAAATATACATTTTTTAAATGGAACAATAGTTGTTACTATCATGCACTGGAATGTTTGACACCAGCTGTCTACATAGAATTTTGAATGACATTTTTATCACATTTGGTTTGGCAGCTTCAACCGTTCAAAGTTTCGGGGGTGGAGGCTGCGATAGCGTAACTCACTGGCCGAGTGGCTAGCCCCTGGGGCACGGCCCACTGTCTCACAGCCACCAGCCAGTCAGCTACGCTGTCGTAGCTTCCGCCCCCAAAACTTTGAACGGTTGCAGCTGCCAAACCAAACGCGATAAAAATGTCATTGGCAATTCTTTTACACAACTGGTGTTACAAATTCCAGTGCATGATAGAACCAACCATTGTTCCATTTGAAAAAGTGTTTGTTGGCATAAAAATACACTTTCTAGGTATTTTTACAATCTGTTTATTGGCTAACAATACGAGTCCTTGACTACCAATCCATTCTGTGAAAATTGAACATCATTCGCACTTACCGTTTCCACAATATTTGTGGTGCAAGTGTTAGGTGATTCATAATTTATATTTGATTATGCGTTACAATGTGTTGTGATCTCTCTGGAAGTGGTCTGTGCGGTGTTTCCAGTTATATAACGAGTATTACCAATTGGAGCGCTTCGGAGTCGCTCACAAAGTCGATTAATAACTCAGACGACTAGGAGGACGACCCTCCTACTAAACGAATTGATGTACGATGGATATCGATCCCTTGAGTGCCAAATAATAGCCCCCTACCGTGCAAAGAATCATTGGTGGTTCTGGATAACACAAACGTAAGGCATATGGATAAACATACAGGGTGGTCCACTGATAGTGACCAGGCCAAATATCTCACGAAATAAGCATCAAACAAAAAAACTACAACGCACAAAATTTTTCTAGCTTGAGGCGGAAAATAAATGGCGCTATGGTTGGCCCACTACATAGCGCTGTCATAGGTCAAACGGATATCAATTGCATCTTTTAAAATAGGTACATCCATTTTCTATTACACATTCGTCTAGTACGTTTATAAATATGAATCTTTCATTTGGAACACTTTTTTCTCTTTGTGATAGATGGTGCTGTAATATTCACAAACATATTTCACACAAGTTTAGACGAACAGTGGATAACAGGTAGTTTTTTTTTTAGTTTAAAACACAGAACGAAGGTAAGTTTCAACTTTATTTCGGTTGTTCCAATGTGATACATGTACTTTTGTGAAAATATCATAGATTATGAGGACGCTTGCTGTTACTGTGTGATTACCTGTAATTACTTCATGACTTAAATAAATGCTCAAAATGACGTCTCTCAACTTTGATGCATTTGGCAATATGCGTAACGAAATTCCTCTCAACAGCGAGTAATTCACCGTCAGTAATGCTCTCACATACATTGACAATGCCCTTACGCATGTTTTCAGGCGTTGTCGGTGAATCACGATTACGAATATCCTTACCCCACGGAAAGAAATCCGGGGATGTAAGATCCGGTGAGCTTGCAGGACATGGTAAGGTTTTTTTTATGACCAATCCACCTGTCATTCCACTTAAAACCTCTTCAATTACACGCGAGCCATGTGCCGGACATCCATCATGTTGAAAGTACATCGACAATCTGTCATGCAGTGAAAAATCTTGTAGTAAACTTGGTAGAACATTACGTAAGGAATCAGCATGCATAGCACCATTTACACTGCCATCGATAAAATAGGAGCCAATTATCCTTCCTCCGATAATGCCGCACCCTATATATTAACCCGCCATGGTCATTGATGTTCCACTTGTCGCAGCCATTGTGGATTTTCCGTTGCCCAATAGTGCATTTTTTGCCCGTTTACGTTACCTCTGTCTGTGAATAACGCTTCGTCACTAAACAGAACGTGTAAAAATAGTCTATTAACGTCCCGCAATTTATTTTGTACCCAGTGGCAAAACTGTACACGTACACGCCATGCAAATCCCGGTGTATAGAAACATGGTAAAGGTGAAATTTATGTTGATGTAGAATTCTCAACACCGACGGTTTTGAGATTCTCGATTCTCGCTCAGTTTGTTTGCTACTGATATGCGGATTAGCCGCAACTGCAACTAGAACACTTACTTAGGCATCATCATTTGTTGCAGGTCGTGGTTGACGTTTCACTTGTGGCTGAACACATCCTGTCTCTTTATATAACGTAACTATCCGACGAAAGGTCAGGACCCTTGGATAACGTCTTCCAGGATAATAATCAACATACATAGCACAGGCCCGTTGGGCATTTAGATCACAATAGCCATACATAAATACCATATGGACCTTTTGTGTAATTGGTAAACGGTCCATTTCAACACGAGTAATGTATCATGAAGCAAATATCGTCCGTACTGGCGAAATATTACACGATACCACGTACTTATATGTTTGTGACTTTTACAGTGCAGTCTATCACAAAGCGAAAAAAGTGCTCCAAATAAAACATTCATATTTATTTACGTACTAGACGAATATGTAATAAAAATGGTGGTACATATTTTTAAAAAATGTAGTTGATATCCGTTTGACCTTTGGCAGTGCCATCTAGCATGCAACCATATCGCCATCGCTTTTCCCCTTTCAAAATAGAAAAGTTTTGTTATTTATAGTTTTTTCGTTTGATGCTTTTTTCGTGAGATGTTTGGCCCGGTCCCAACAAATGAACCGCTCTGTATATAATGTCGTCATTTTGATTGAGATAATGATTAAATTTTAGCTAAGGTGACGGCGTAGTTTCCTAATGTTGGCAACGCAATGTTTGTTTCATGGGAATAATTAAATTACTCTCAGGGCACAAGTACTTACAAGAACATGTCAACCAAGGACCAATCACAGACGAAGTTCTCTGTTAAATTGTAAACAAAAAAGAATGTTCATTTCAACCTACGTTATTGGTTGCTCGGTCAAATTTGGATTACGGTTTCAGGAACGTAGAGTAGTAATATTGGCAACGAAATGATCAATTTACAAGGAGGCCAATGAAAGTTACGTAATTCAAAATGCGCTTTGCCATAGATGCGTGCAAAACAAAAAAAAACATGTGTACACATAGTCATTAAGAGAGGCAAATGAAGCGTTTTCATATCTATACATCTGATCACGCTTCCAAACTCTACAACTGCCAAATAACTGATGCGAGCGTGAAGGTCGGGGTGAGAGTTTAAAATAGAGAAAGTTTAATTTTTAAAACTCACAACCACTAGCTGCGAACCAAATTCATAAACATGGAAAAACACTGGAACTGTGATTGCGACTGTTTGACTCGTTTTCTAGGGGATGATATCACACGTTCGCAGCTTTCCTTCCCTGCATATGATTAACAAAACAAATTCATAATAAAATCAAGTTCATGAGAGAAAAGGGTGTACTAACTACTATTTTTGAAAACACGTAAAAGTTCACTTTATGTTGTTTATTTCACAATCTTAGAACCCTGTGGCTGATACGTCTGTACGTCAGCACATTTATCAAATAAAGTTATAGCTCGTGAGTCCCCAGACAAAAATGAATATTTGTCGCAAATTGTTTTAACACCATGTGGCTGTGTCAAACACCGTTTATGTTCATGCCTATGCAACGACACGTGTTACATCGATTCAACTTGGTGCAGTCTACGACGAGCAAACCACACGTGGTGATTGTCACACACAAATCTAAAGTCTCTACCTCGAGAGCCACATGCCGACTGATGCAGTGCGACGCCACCCGGCCAGCTCCCCACTTGCTCCAGAGTCGCACGCGCGCCAAAAGCTCAACTGCCGGGGTTTTTTCCCCTACGTTATCAACTTCCCCATGTGAGCTGTTCTAACCGATTTGCCAACGTACAGCGCTCAGCCAATACATTTCTACAACTTTACTTAAAATCAAAATAATTACACTACACATTGAATAAATGTCTTTTAGGTTTTTATATTGGTATAAACATCCTTTGTAGTATTTATCATAATCATGCAATTTCTTATATGACAGATAAGTGATTTAACTGAATACTTCAAGATAAAATACACAAGATTAATTGAAAATAAAATGGGAAATAGTTAATACATTATTTTTATAAACAAACATTGCCATGCTAGTTGTGTAACTGTCTTGTATTCATTGGTAATTTATTACTTTTCATTGTCAATTAAACATATTACGCCTTATGTGTCTACATCAGCTAATATATTGTTCATTTATCAACAAGCTATTTTGTAATGAGGGCCTTAAAGGTTCCTAACTGCATCGTATTACTTCAAATACCAGTAGTATTAGAATACTTTATTTCACACTGTGCACTGCACTGTGCCTGGCACTCGCCATTGTCCCTCTCTCCCCTCACCGGAAACGAACTGGAAAATCCTAAGCTGGAACACGCCACCAACGTTGGCCTGCTCGCTGGCCTCCCGTCAGCTACAAGCACACAGCAAATCTCAACGTGGAGAATTTCTACCTATCGCCTAACTATAAATGTTGTCGCCCAACTGTGTACATACATTGCTACCATAATTAATAAGGTTAAAATTGTGTAACATTTAGTGTATTGGCATGGTCAATGAGTTCAGTGAACTTCATACTGTTTAATTATCAAATTCTATTAATTACCAGTATTTCTATTGGGCGGTAATCTTACAATACCCCCACTTGCGGCATCAAAACCATGTGCAGGATGGTGCAAGTAGCACCAAAATTAATACATTTAAATGAGCAAAATTGAAAATTACAAAATTATTGAATCGGATTGACTCGACCTCTATGCCAATTATGACCTCAACTAATAGAAAAATAAATAAATAAATAAATAAAAATAAACAGGGCAGTGAGAAAATTTCCCAATATTTGTACCATTAAGACCACTTATAGTGTGTGCATATTTTTAAGACAAGAATCCTTATAACTAATTACATCCATGAAATTTAAGTGTGCCTGTTGTTTATATACAAAATTGGCACCAAATTTATAATATTATTAACCTTTAGTCTTTATAGGAACTTGTCCTACATGGAAATACTAGAATTATCACTATAAAAACTTTTGACGGTGTACACTTCACTTGTTTAAAGGATATCTCTCACCACTTTGACACTGAGAACCCCAGAGTCATCGTTGCAGCAACTCTGGTCCATGGTGTATGGTGCTATGTCTCCATCATTTCAGCCAACCTGCTGTGGCAGCTTAGATTCATGGCACTGGATCAAGCGTTCTTGTTCACACACGTCATATGCACCCTACATGGAACAGGAACAGCAGAAGGCACCCATGAGTCAACACAGACAAAAGTTCGTCTGGACACCAGGATTCGGTTGGATTAGTACCCCACCCCTCTGCCATCCAGACTTGGTGCAATTGAAACTAAGCATTTAGACATGTACAGTAACATTAGAGCTCTGCATTTCGATGAAAACAACCTCTCGAGCGTTTCCCATTTCGTGCCGCCGCTCGACGGCTGGTGTAGGCGCACGCTGCGACATGGCTGCGGCCGTCTAATGCAGCATTTGTGGCCGGTCGCCCTCCGCCTCTCGGTTATCGGCGCAACCGTCGAGCACTGCCGAGCGCTCGAGCGCTCTCGCAGTCTCGGCCGGTGACAGAGCGACCGCCACGCGCTCAACAATTCGGAATCGCAATAGAAACCGACCTGGCTTTGAGCGACGCAGTCAGTATTAGTACAATGTATACGTGGCCGAGTTTGGAGATACTCTGCACATAACGCACGATTAGACTATTGTATTACCGTTTGTCTACCGAACGGAACAAAATACTATATACAGAAATTACAGTTTTTAACGTTACAATTACTGGAAGACATGATCACCTCAATGGTCGAAACTCCAGTAGTTTGCAAAATAGTTAAAAATGTTTAAATGTTTGTAAAGCTCATGGGAGTTAACTTGTGGGGTTATGATTCCCTAAACTTACAACTTCAAACATCAAATGTAACATATACAATTGTAGTATTTGGGTTATAGAACTGATAGTAAACAACGAAAGACACTTGTAAAGGAAATAAGTAAGTTGTTAATATGAAGCGGTGGTCTCTCATCAGTGATATATATTAATGACTTGCCATTCTACATTGATGAAGGTTAGTTCTTTCTGCTGATGACAAAAGTATAGTAATCACATCAAAAAATCGAAAACTAACTGATGTAATCGTAAATAACGTCTTTCACAAAATTATTAAGTTGTTCTAACCAAACGGACTCTCATTAACTTTTGATAAAACACAGCATATGCCGTTCCGTACAGTAAATGGCACAACTCCAGTGATAAATATAGACTTTGAACTAAAGTCTGTAGCTAGGTAGAATTTTCAAAATCATTCGTTCGTTTTGAAGGAAAACCAGAGTTTTTAAAAAAAAATTTGATGTGAGAATTGATGAGAGATTGAACTTGAAGCAACACATTGATCGTCTGCTAAAACGTTTGGGTTCAGCTACGTATCCTATTATGGTTTTTGCAAATTTTGGCAATAAGAATCTCAGTAAATTAATTTGCTCCACATATTTTCATTTACTGCTTTAGTATGGCGTCATATTCTGAGGTAATTCACCACTGAATAAAATGTATTAATTGCACAAAATCGTGTAATCAGAATAATTGCTGGAGCGGACCCAAGATCATCGTGGAAACACCTATTTAACGATTTAGATATTCTAACAGTTACTTCAGAGTATATATTTTTTTTCACTGATGAAATTTGTTTTCAATAATCCAATCCAGTTCACACAGATGTTTACATGTTAGTAAATATATCGGACTCAACTGATTGGTTATTAGTGCGTAGCTTGGAAACGATTTAAACTACGGTAAACTAACCTAAGGAGAACACAGACACCCATGCCTGAGAGGGGACCCGAAACCCAGATGGCGAACGGCCGTGCGCATCGCGCATGGCTAATCCGCCGCTGCAAACCCAGTTCAAAAGTAATAGCAGTGTGCATAGGTATAACACCAGGAGAAAGGATGATATTACTATGCAGGGTTAAATCTCACTTTGGCACAGAAAGGGGTGAATTATGCTGCCACAAAAGTCTTCGGTCACCTACCAAACAGCATCAAAACCTGACAGTTAGCTAACTAGCATTTAAAAATTTATTGAAAGAATAACTGAATGACAACTCCTTCTACTCAATGGATGAATTTTTATATATAAATTAGTAAAACTAAAAATAAAAAATTAAAAATAATAATAAAAAGAAAAAGAAAAGTAATACAAAATATATTTGTGTCATATAACATTTTGTGTAATGTAATATCTTGTAAAGACACGCTTTATTACACTGACAAGTTACACATTATTACAAAGTGTGGTATTCATGATCTGCGGATCAAGTATTAATGTATGAACTGTGACGCGTTGCAGCTGGCTGGCGCTGAGTCCGCCGGTCACTGGCGACCGGCCGAGCGTTCGGCGCGCTCGATCGAGCGCTGGCGATCGGTTGCCCGCGACCGGTAGAAGAGAACGCTCGGCCGCGTACTCCCGAGAGACAGAGGGGCGAACGGGACTCGCCGGTAAAAATCGGACATAATGCAGACCTCTAAGTAACATGCAAATCAACAGAATTAAGAACTCAAAGTGGCTGGTGTTAGTCATTATGAGATCAACCCAAACCACCATGCCTGCACTCTCATCAGCCATAGCTTCAGATGAAACAGACAAGAGAATATGTGGCCTACTTGGAGTATTACTCCATCAAATAAAAAAATAAAAAAACCTGCCAGTGTCACAAATATATCTTAAAACTCATACAATACTACCCCCTCGCACCAAAAAAAAAAAAAAAAAAAAAAAAAAAAAAAAAAAAAAAAAAAATAATTATTTTTGCTGCTGTGAGATTTAAATTTGGATCCCTGTCATCAGCCTCATGTGCTTTCCACAAGTATTCCCCACAATAAAATATCTAATTTTAAAGTCTAATTTCAAAATTAGTTTATCAAAAAACATCTACATTTTTAAATAAAATATCACCAAACCCTATTGATACTCAGGCTAGACAGAAAAATAGTTCTTGTCAACTGTTGTTGCAGAATTTGTTCAGTCAACAGTTGAGCACCATTAAAGAAACCAAAATGTGTTATCAGAACATTTTAATATAATAGTACAGAGCAGTCCCTATTAGACACGTTACCTACCAAACACTCAAAGAGACAGACATTAAAGAGCAAACACTTTCTCTCATTGAAACATTTCTCAATCCAACCCACCTTTAGCCAAAACAGCCACAACACATTCCTCACTTCTAACCCATATGGTCAGTCACACCCACATATGCAACACCATCATCTGACATCTTCATCACAATTTATCTAAGCCACAGACCCCACGTCTGCATCAATATCCACCACTTTCTCATTCTCCGAGTCACCCTACAACTCACACCACATATCCAGCCCTGCTCACATGTACACACACATAAACAGTACACTCCCACTTCCTCTATCCTTTAGTGTTGGCATACATACATACATATTTACCTCATGTACCACTGTTGAACTGCAAATCTGATACAAGCACACAAACAACAAAAGACAAAAATATTTACAAAGAACACTTGTAAACTTGACCCCAATGCTTAAATCTAATCACACAAGTAGATACTAACACAGACCACAGAATAAATATACACAAATTTTTAACTTACTATTTACAATGCATTGAATCTCATACTTCATGACAGTTACTTGTGTAAACTTGCCATTAAATCTTTATCACTTATAAAATTTTTGAATTTCACCCGCTTCATGCATCCCTCCAGACATTATTCTCGCACTTTATCCTTACATTCCAACTGAGCTTCATATTTGCACAGAAAATCACTTCCTAACACTAGATTTAAACATAGACCTTTCATCACCAATAAATCTTGAATAAACAGCTCCTCCTCAATGATTACTTCAAATTCTGAGTTCCTTACATTTAACGCCCCTGTTCTTCTTGCAAAAGCATAATTTTCTTTTTCCCATGCCACTGGGTCTACTGTTTTTAAATGTTTGAGGAATTGGATCCAATCATCTTGCCCATACTCATGTACTTCTTTATTAACCCAACCTGACTTTAACCCATCAATATCCATTTCATGACACTGTTCATTATAATGAATCATAAAAACTTGTATTTTCTCCTAATCATCACCTAACCCCTGCTGTACAACTCTCTGTCCCTCACTTATCTCATCATGATATAGGGTACAGATGCATAATCCCCGTAATTGATCATACTTATTGTCCCCATTCACAAACTCTTTCAACACATTGTAATAAGTCTGGTCCCTATTATATTGTTTGCCTAGTCTGTCCAAGTAATCATATTTGTGCAATAGCCAATCATCTGGTGCCCATTTCCTAGTCCAGTTCATTTTCTCAATTAAATTTCTAGTTTGTGCATCTACACTGTCAACTTGGCCTTCATTTACAGTAGGTTCAGTGTCATTTATTGTCTCTACTGGACCACATTTATTTACATTTAATTTAGAAAAACATTCATTCTCATTCATACATTCCACAACATCCATGCTGGCTAGAGTATCATCATTATTTACATTCATACTTTCACATTCAGTCAACACTTGTGCCTCTGGCCTAGACAAAATTATGGCTAACCCAACACTGTTTTTATCCTCTTTAATGTTGTTATCAAATAAACTTCCCACATCATACTCTCCTTTATTGTCCTTGTTTCTATGATTCCTCCTCCTGTTTGCATGTCATGTTGCAAAAACCAATCCCCAAAAATTTCCTCACTACCTATAACAGCATCCATCTGACACATACTTTCCTCTCTTTTCTCCCTTTCCTTGTTTACTCTATTTATGTTTTCTTCCCTCTTTTCTTTATCCTTGCCCTTGTGAACTCCTACTTCCTCTTTCCTATCATTATCTCTGTCAATGTGACATAGTTTTTCCTCCCTTCTTTCCCCATCTCTATTCCTACTGTAATTATGGTCATTTGATCCCCTGCTATCCCATCTTCTGGCCCTGTTATTAGAATAGCTCCTTGTCCCAAAACGGACCTCATTTGGAACAAATCTTATTTGTCTCTGATTTTCTCTCCTACTGTTATCCCCATTCCTATTTCCACCTTCCTGCCTTTGATTTCTCCTATCATTTTCCCATGCTTCCCTCTGGCTTCTATTATCCCAGTTGTCTCCTCTGTTATTGTTACCTCTCCAGTTTTCATTTAAATTCCTCTCTCTATTGTGGTTTACCTGGTTGTGGCCCACATTTCTACTGCCTCTGTTTTCATTGTGGTTCACATGCTGTGTTCCCCTGAGCTGTCATTCCATATCTAAACCCTGGTCTATCTTTTCTACAAATTCAATGAAATTCTCAGCTGAATCTGTGGGATGGTGAATTAACTGCCAATGCAAATCTGCAGGTAACCTCCTACACAAAGTGGAAATTACTACTAAAAGACTCAAAGGTGTATCTAATTGCACTAGTTTCTCAAGTTCCTCCTGACAAAATTCCTTCATGCTCTGTCTCCCTTTCCCATAGTTTGGCCCGTTCAAGAATTCATTTTGTATCTTAGCTTGCTTGGCCTCC
The DNA here is from genome assembly GCA_026315105.1 of Locusta migratoria. Taxonomy (NCBI): domain Eukaryota; kingdom Metazoa; phylum Arthropoda; class Insecta; order Orthoptera; family Acrididae; genus Locusta; species Locusta migratoria. The sequence goes on along the minus strand of CM048751.1, from coordinate 223,292,035 downwards.
CCCCAATACTTATTTTAAAACAATTTTTGAAACGCCTCAAATGTAACAAATTTATCAGCACACTGATTTGCCCAGGTTTGAGCAGAACAGTCAAGCATTCTCTTTGCTAACTTCACTTTACACTGGTCTGACATACAAGGCACAAATTGGTCCTTGCATGCAGCCAAAAAATCTACTGGATGATAATTACCCACTCCTGAAAATTTTTTGCCATTAGGTGTCTGCACCATGGACTAATTAGTGTTTTCTGTTGCAGTACCCAATTCTATCATTATTTATTCTAGTGTTCACCTTCTCAATCTCAGTATTGTTTACTGTCACTACTTGTTCTATCTTTTTCCTAAAGTTACATTCTGTATTCTCTAATTTTCCTGACAACAAAGTATTTGTTTCCTCAATACCTGCCCCAATCCTCTTGTCAACCTTAGCCAACGCCTACATAGTGCCCTCAATCCTGTGATCACATTTTGTTTCACAGCATCTAACTTGCCTCCTAGCACCAATTCTGGCATATATCTCCTTTTCCCTATATTCAAACAGTTCTGTTAGGCTTCCTATCTTTTTGTCAATGTCTGTGATTATTTCTGCCTTTAATGCAAACATTGAATTTTGTAGTGCCCCAATGTCTGCCTTAAAGTCTGCTTTCAATTCTGATTTTACAGTTCCTATTTCTGATTTTACAGTTCCTATTTCTGATTTTAAATTTGAGTTTGAATTTTCTATTTTTGATTCTAAATTTGAGCTAAAACTCGCTAACATGGCTGCAATCATCTCCGGTGTCAACAACATTCCCCCAGTATTTACCCTCTCTGGACTTTCTGGTATGCTACCCTCTGAATCTACGTCGCTTGGCGACTTTTTAAAAACGTCCTCTGAATCTACGTCGCTTGGCGACTTTTTAAAAACGTGCTCCATTATCGGTGCCACAAGAAAGCTTGATCAACACACAAGAATTTATAGCGCCAGCTGCTTTACTTATCTTTTAATCCAGAAGTTGCTGCAACGAGCTGCGGCGTCCCCAACGCTCGCTGCCGTCTGTTGTAGAAGCTGTGGCTGGAATATGTCCTCACTGCATCCCTAATCCTTTGTAGAATCGAAGCTGCTGGGCCTCGACGCTCCGTTGACGACTTGCGAAGACCCCACGATCACTGCCGTCCGTTGCAGAAGATGAAATTTGAGTGCGTGGATCCCGCGCGCCGCCGCTCACTGCTGACGGGCCGATGCGCCGTCGATCGCCGGTTACGGATGCAGCGCCCGAACTCTGCCAGCCACCTACCGTCGTTAAACGCACGACTCGTTCGCGTATCGTCCACGATTATGCTAATTGTTTTGTCCACAATGACTGTCCTAAGCACACCCTACATCTCTGTCCGAGCAAAACCCGTGTGAATTTATCCTGCTCTCTGCTGCCGGCGCCACACATACTTGAAATTGTCCGTCGCGTCCGCGCACTTGTTTGCAACTGTTCGTAACTGTACACTGTCCTATACACAACCTAATCTCTCCTTCCGAGCAAGTCCAGCGTGAACTTATCGTAACGAGCCTCCTAATGCGAGCGTGAATGTCGGGGTGAGAGTTCAAAATAGAGAAAGTTTAATTTTTAAAACTCACAACCACCAGCTGCGAACCAAATTCCTAAACATGCAAAAACACTGGAACTGTGATTGCGACTGTTTGACTCTAGGGGATAATATCACACGTTCGCAGCTTTCCTTTCCCACAGATGATTAACAAAACAAATGCATAATAAAATCAAGTTCATGAGAGAAAAGGGTGTACTAACTACTAATTTTGAAAATACGTAAAAGTTCACTTTATGTAGTTTATTTCACAATCTTAGAACCCTGTGGCTGATATGTCTGTACGTTGGCACATTTATCAAATAAAGTTATAGCTCATGAGCCCGCAGACAAAAATGAATATTTGTCGCAAATTGTTTTAACACCATGTGGCTGTGTCAACCACCGTTTATGTTCATGCCTATGCGACGACACGTGTTACATTAACAAATCACAGTCACTTTCAATGCGATGCACACCTTGTACCACCGACTAAATATTCACAACACACAGTATCACTCGATTCAACTTGGTGCAGTCTACGACGAGCAACCATACGTGGCGATTGCCATACACAAATCTAAAGTCTCCACCTCGAGAGCCACATGCAGACAGATGCAGCGCGATGCCGCCCGGCCAGCTCCCCACGTGCTCCGGAGTCGTCACTTCCTGCCCTCGCGCGCACGCGCGCCAAAAGCTCAACTGACTGGGTTTTTTCCCCTACGTCATCAACTTCCCCATGTGAGCTGTTCTAACTGATTTGCCAACGTACAGCGCTCAGCCAATACATTTCTACAACTTTACTTAAAATCAAAATAATTACACTACACATTGAATAAATGTCTTTTAGGTTTTTATATTGGTATAAACATCTTTTGTAGTATTTATCATAATCATGCAATTTCTTATATGACAGATAAGTGATTTAACTGAATACTTCAAGATAAAATACACAAGATTAATTGAAAATAAAATGGGAAATAGTTAATACATTATTTTTATAAACAAACATTGCCATGCTAGTTGTGTAACTGTCTTGTATTCATTGGTAATTTATTACTTTTCATTGTCAATTAAACATATTACGCCTTATGTGACTACATCAGCTAATATATTGTTCATTTATCAACAAGCTATTTTGTAATGAGGGCCTTAAAGGTTCCTAACTGCATCGTATTACTTCAAATACCAGTAGTATTAGAATACTTTATTTCACGCTGTGCACTGCACTGTGCCTGGCACTCGCCATTGTCCCTCTCTCCCCTCACCGGAAACGAACTGGAAAATCCTAAGCTGGAACACGCCACCAACGTTGGCCTGCTCGCTGGCCTCCCGTCAGCTACAAGCACAAAGCAAATCTCAACGTGGAGAATTTCTACCTATGGCCTAACTATAAATGTTGTCGCCCAACTGTGTACATACATTGCTACCATAATTAATAAGGTTAAAATTGTGTAACATTTAGTGTATTGGCATGGTCAATGTTTGCAGTGAACTTCATACTGTTTAATTATCAAACGCTATTAATTACCAGTGTTTCTATTTTGTGGTAATCTTACAGTGAGTGTCGAAAATTGAATAGGTACCAACTTTTGCGTACCAGTAAGATGCTATGGTAAAAATTGACACTAAAGTAACAACCTTACGTGGAAACGTATTTTAGGTATGTTCATGTTTAATGGCTAATTTTCAGTCAGATCGATCATGATGTTAGTAGTGGAAATGAAAACAACCTAGAACGAATTCTGAACAATACGTTGCTGATGAACGTCGTTACTTCATTTAATTTTATGAAAAAGTAATTTTGTGATAGTTTCCAGCACACAACACATAAATTGAAGCAATTCCCTAATTTTTAATTTCGTCATTTTCTCGAAGCACGACGAGCGGAAAATGATATGGGCATAGAGATAGTTGGAGGAGGAGGGGGAAGATGGATGGAAGAAAATGGGATGATGAACAGGAACGGGGATTAGATAGAGGGAGGATGAAGAGGTAGATAGTTGGGAATTAGGAGATAGACATAACGAATGGGAAATACATGGAAATAATGTAGAAAAAATAGCTTTTTATTAACGTCAATTATACGTCACATGCTCTAATGTCGGTAAACTAATATGTAAGTTTGTGGAGAAAATTAACGATAAAAATGAAATCTGTTTTAAGGGTTTAAAAAATGAGGATCTGCGAAACTATAATTTTTATAACTTTCGTTGCACATAGCCACAGTAGGCCAAAGAACGATATTGATTTGATTGAAGCTTTTTCTCGCTGATTCTATGTTCACACGAGTTACAGTATTTCCTTTTCTATTTATTTCATAAATGGCAGTGAGCCACAACGAAGCGTGGCTATGTTCAGCTATATGGCATAAGATTAAGTCTCTGACGTGGCGGCTAAAATCACACGGCCAGTCTTGTGTAGCATATATATATATATATATATATATATATATATATATATATATATATATATATATATATATATATATATACCATGCATGATAAATACTGCTGACGCCGCAAATATTCGGGGTACGTTCTTACAAGGAAATAAATATCGTGCGGTAATCCTGTCGTCCGAAATACAGGCAGCACGCATCCCAGATATGCCCAGTAATGTTCACGTTTGGCGAGGCTGGCGGCCAGCGGAAGTGTTTGCTAATTTGCTGATCGCGTTCTACTGTTCAATTCATTTTCTTACGACAAATGTTGTACTTTATACCTGTGTCATATTTTTCCAATGTTCAATAATTGAGGGTTTTGGCGCAAGGAGGAGGCAACTCCACTTTTTGGCTCTACTCAGTGAAACATTCTATCACATAAAAAAGCCCCCTACGTTTGGTGCAAGAAAGAGGCATCTCCACCCACTAGTTTCAATGAAATCTAATTGATGGGGCTGCTTGTACTCCGAGTTTGCATTAAAACAGAGGCACAGAGGCAGCTCCGGGAGCTGCCTCACTCTTCCCCAAAACAACAGCAGGTAGGAGGTTGTGTTACTATTGTTCAGCAGGCCAGAGTTTAAAAATATCAAAGAGCTAGACACAAAGTACTTTGGGCAAAACGAAATGTGTTTTTGTTACCAGTTGACATTAGATGCTTCAAACGATTCTGAGGAGACTGAAAGGGAGGTAGATGACTGAAGGAGAATGGTGTTCTTACTTTAATAATAAATGTTTTTTAAACTTAAATATGGTTAATTACGAAGAAAATGGCCCTACAAACAGTTTTTAATTCACTTTGGAGCAAAATTGAGGCAGCTCCAAAATTCATAACTCTTTTACACGTACCTGAGAGCATGAATTTGTGTGCATTCTCGTCAGTAGTATTAGATTCCCCATAGCCTAAAATAAGGCTGACAACTTTTTTTCGTTTTGGTGAAAACTGATTTTTTTAACGTATTGTTCAATTTGCCACCAACTGGAGAATGTGGAGCTGCCTCTTTCTTGCATCAAACCCTTCAATTGTCACTCTACTTTGAAAAGAAATGCACATGTATTATCTATACAACAACTTAAGTTCTTTGAACCTGAAGTTTACAAGCTGCATTGCTGTAACTGTGTAGTGTTTAGCTGATGATGGCGTAACGGGGGAAAATCGGTTTGTAAAACATTAATTTCGTAAAACATTTATTGTGCAGAATATGATACATTTATTTCGTGTGTTTAGTTCAAAAGGAACAAAATATTCTTTCAGAAACCGACGGGACAGTCAATTAATGAAAACATGCGTTTCCGTTCCCATTCAAATGTTCAATTGTTTGTTATTAGTTCACTAATTTATGCTACGGACAACTTACACATCCATGCCCGAGAGAGAGGACTGGAACCTCCGAGCGCAGAAGAGTGTCTCAGAAGCCACTATATATATATATATATATATATATATATATATATATATATATATATTACAGTTATCGACATGGAACTGCTGTGGTGTGCAGCGGGAGACTTTGTTATACAACTACACAGAGAGGTATTTCGACTCCATTGTGTAGTTATTGGTAAAGAGCAAAATATTGATACCTACGCGTAGAATTTTATAAGTCGGTAACTTTCAACTCCTCTGTCTTCAACCCCCGTATCGTTATTAACCCTCTACCACCATAGCGCACAGTGGAAGGCTGATACCTAGTACTACATACAAACACTATTCGTTTGCAGTGTACATTGTTGGCTGCAGAGTAAAATATAGTCACAAACCCCTATATGAGGGTTGGGGAAGAAGTCATGGGAACTATATTTTTCTCGAAGATATCAGTCCGGTTGGAAAATGTGACATATACAGACGAAAGGACAAGGTGTTAACTACATGTTTAGATAATGAGTAGCACTGAAATATCGTAACACACTGCGGCATAATAAAGCGCAATATGGCCTTCACGGTGCAAAAGAATGATAACACAGTACACATGCAGTTGACATATCAAAGCTTTGCCTATAAACCCTCAAAGAAGTCTCCTGCTACCTACTGTCACCACACGTTGCCAACGATGTGGGAGGCGATAGGGCATTGCTAATGCTGTGCGCGAACTTGTGACGCGTTAGAGACATGGTGCGCTAAAAGCTGAGGTAGATGGTATTCAGAACCTAACACATCGTTGGCATCGTGTGATGACAGTAGCAGGGGACTGCTTTGAGGGTCTGTAGACGCATGTTCACGTTAATTGTATGTGTACTAAGATGACATTCTAAAAATTTAGTTCGTTATGATATTTCAGTGACATTCATTGTCTGCCATGTAGTTAACAACTAGTCCATTTGTATATATTTATGTCACATATTCGAACTGCACTTGTATATGCGAAAAAAAATAGTTTCCACGAATAGTTCCTCAACCCTCATATATATTTTCTCAGACCAGCGCAAAGGTGTCATGAACGACATGGCCAGCCTTTATGACAAAGAAAGTGGGCATCAATAAAATAATTCTTAAATTTTGACGACGGATTCCAGTCTAATGAAAAATGACGATTCATTTGACATATTACCAAGTTCGGGCCTGTTAAAATACAGGAAGTTGGTAAACCTAGTCACGAGCGGTCTAAAGCGTCTCGCTGCGGAGCGCGTGGTTGCTCGCCGTGGAGGTTCGAGTCCTCCCTGGGGCATGGGTGTGTGTGTTTGTCCGTAGTTTAGTTTACCTATGTTTAAGTAGTTTGTAAGCTACGGACTGATGACCACGCAGTTTGGTCCGATAGATCTACAAACCTTTGAACCTTTTTAAACCTAATCGCCAATTAAATCACATAAAACTATTTTTTCCCGACAATCTACAATCACCGTCTGCTTGCCTGATCGGAGGATCATCGTCTCGTAGGAGCGAAATAATTTTCCGGGTCCTGGAATAATTAATATATTAAATTGGTAAGATGGCGATCAGCCACAAAGGTTGCGGAGCCGTTAAATTCAAACCTGGAGAGACAACGTTTTCTTCGCGGAAGGACACTTCTGTTCCCACCCACTCTGAAGAGTTGCCGCATCGGCAGGCCGCCACGCTAGAAGTGCTCAAATTCGTCAAACAGGACCTTGCGGGCCGGAACGAGCTCTTATCAGTACACTCCGACAGGTTGGTAGCACGCCACTAGTTTTGCGGGCAGAAGAATCACCGGTGCGAACCTCGCGTTAACAAAACGTGGCTGCTCTCATTTGCTAAGTCGCTAGCAGTTGCTTCAGATGTTTGCAGCTCTTAGGAGAACAGGTTCGCGATCACCTGTTGTGTAGAATTAGCCGCCATGTTCAATCTTGGTGATATTTCGCGTTGACCGACAGGAACTTCACAGTTCCACCCAGCTGGTATTCGTGATCAAGTAATGTAATCTCATTGGCTCGCGAGTATACTGAATACGCAAAGATTTGCATATCGGGCGACAGGTGCGGTGATTTCTAAAATGCTTTTGCTTTAGTTTTTGTGCAGCCCCTGTTCCGGGCTCAGTCTACTGTACTCATGACGATCGGATATTTTTTTAGAAACACTCTTAATACGCGCGCGCTCTCTCTCTCTCGTTAAAGGCTGGTCGAATTGTTTCAATATTGTATGTTTTTCGATGTCTGCTCTCTTTTTGTATGTCTTGTCCTGCATCAAGAATCAGTAACTTGTAACAGAGGCTACGTCATAATTCTGAGTGTTATTTTCAGAATACATTATTTCACTGAACTCACTGACTTCTTGTCTGTAACCTTCACCTGCTGCTACAATTTTTCTTCATTTATAAAATAATAGAATCCCCTGCAAGAAGAGAGGAGGTCCGATGCTGGTAACAGTCACAGCAACAGAAGATTAACAGGTAAGTCTCCTGTTAATTTGGAACCGGAAGTTAAGCAGATTGTTTTAAATCATAATCTCGTTTCATTTGTTTCTTCCTACAACCATCGGAAGAGACAGGCGCTAAAATTGTACTGTCGATGGTCTTTGACTCATATGCAAGCCCATCAACGCATACACTATTGAGTGAAGTAATACCGTCAGTAACAATCCAGACATTTAGCGTAGAAGGTTAATAATTGCTTTTCTTCCATTGTTTATTCTTAATACACTTTTGTGGTGAACATATGAAGTACCACAGGTCATTGTAGTAACCTGGCTTCGATAATATGACAAATGATCTTGGACCTTTGTATGTAAGCCAAGGTTGCGAAAGTAATGAATGGAGTCAAGTAAGCCGGCCGCGGTGGCCGCGGGGACTGAGGCGCTCCAGTCACGGTCTGCAGGGCCACTACGGTCGGGGGTTCGAATCCCCCCTGGGCATGGATATTTGTGCCGTCCTTAGTGTTAGCTAGTTTGTAAGTAGGTTGTATGTTTAGGGACTGATGACCCGGTAGTTAAGTCCCATAAGCTATACAAAGATTTGAATAATTTTTGAGTCAAGTAAAGCATCAGTTCCGTAGTGCAACTTCGTTGTCCGCTTTCGGACGGCTTCCAGTATCTTGTCCAAGTCAAGATCAGTATGTAGATCAGTGATTCGATTGCATCTACTGGCACTAAGGAGCTATCTGTATACTGTGTTCTGAACCACTTGAAGATGTCCAAGTAATGTTGGACTGGCAAGACAATGAGCTACGATACAGAACTTTTGAGTTGTCTGTCGCTTTTGTATAGTCGCTGGTTTGTAGTTACGCTGAGATCTGTGCTACGGAAGATTGGGAAAATCTGCTTTGCCATTCCGTAAGCATTATTTCGGAGTAACTTAACGTGTCGATGAAGAAAGAACTGCTTGTCCAAGGATAACTCTCAAGTACTTCACCGTAATGGCCCAAGGAAGATTTTGTCCATTGAGGTGTTATGGTGGTCGGGAGCAGTGAGCGTTTATTGCTAAAATACATCGCTATTGCATTTTTTCAGCCTTTAGTCGAATGTATAGATTGGACACCTTTAGGGCGCGATTTGCTTTAATAGAAAAATGTTGCCAAATATCGCTTTTTGCAATTTTTTAAATTTTTGCACACCAGTTTCAGCTGTCTAGCTACCAAAATCATGTGCTCATTTACATCAAATAACACAAGCTTGTTGATATTTATGGAGACTGCTTAGTTTAAAAAACTTGCTTGTTTCATCTTATATTTTAAAACACATGTCACTAATACGTCCAGTATGCTAGGAGACATTTTCAAATTCAAATTCAAATTTGAAAATGTTTCCTAGCATACTGGACGTATTACTGAAATGTACTTTAAAATATAAGATGAAACAAGCAAGTTTTATGAACTAAACACTCTCCATAAACATCAACAAGCTTGTGTTATTTGTTGTAAATGAGCACATGATGATGGCAGCTAGGCTGCTGAAACTGGTTGTGCAAAAATAAAAATAAAATTACAAAAAAGCGATCTTTGGCATAATTTTTCTATATTTTAGTCGAATCGTATTCTTTTTGTACCATATAGTAGAGGCATCAAGTTGTTGTTGCAACATGGAAATTTTGGTCCGTACATGGCGGCCACTAGCGAAAAAAAAAAAAAAGCAGTGTTAGCAGCAAACTGCGCTGTTTGGGCGCGTGCTACGGTTGGCGTGTCACTGACATACAGGGTGTTTCACGAAGTGTGTTTGCCTCTGTAACTTATAAAATAATAGGTGATGGGAAATTTTAATGTGGTAGGTCAACACAAGAAATGTTACACTTTCTACGGAGCTATTAACAAAGTTTATTGTATCATTTTCTAAAGAGTTACAGCACAATGATATAATTTTTTTAATGAACAATAGTTTTTTCTATCGTGCATTGGATTCGTTGAAACCAGCTGCGTCCAAATCAATTTAAACTACTTTCCTATCACTGTTAGTTTGGGAGCTACAACTCTTCAAAGTTTCAGGGGCAGATACCACTAACGCTGCGCATAATGCAATGCGCCTTCTAATTGTGGTGAGGCCGAGTTGTAACGTCGCCGGTGTCACGGAGCGAGAAGCTTCGTCGATGCGCTGTTAGACTGCCGAATGTCGCCGCACACGGCCGTATACCCGACAGTTGGAGCCACACAAACAACCGGGGCTCAATATACCACAGTTACTGACATCGAATGACGATGCAGTCGCTGGTTTCAGTCTCACATCTGTGTGGCGTATAGTACACGGCAACAGGTTTCACCCGAAACGCCTGTCACTGACCCAGGAGCTGCATGGGAAAGATTTCCGTGCAAGAGTGGCATTCTGTGAGTGGACCATGCGTAATTTCACGGTGGAGTTTTTACAAAGTGTTATGTTCTCTGATGAGTCCACGTTCACAAATTATGGTACAGTGAATCGCCATAACATGCACTACTCGGCCGCAGACAATTCTCGGTGGGTACGTCCTGTCGACCGTCAACAGGAAGGTGTGTGGAAGGTGTTAAATCCTTGCGGATGAAATCATCGGTCCACACTACTTCCCAGGTACACTGACAGGTGAGTTATAGCGCGCTCTTATAGCCGACAGTTTGGGTGGTCTGCTTGAACACGTGTGTCTATACACGACAGTCGATTTGTGGATGCAGCACGACGGTCACCCAACCCATTCTGCGCGTGCTGTTGTGGAAGAACAAAACAACAGGTTTGCAGGAAGATGGTTGGGACGCCATGGTCCTCATTCATGGCCCACAAGGTCGCCCGATTATGTCACTGAGCCCACATCCCCAGATGATCAAAAACGGCGCATTGAGGACGAATGTCGCTCCGTCACACCGGCGATGTTACATCTCGTCCGCAGTTCCTTTCGACGGCACATTGCATTATGCATTGAGGAACATGGACACACATTTGAACATCTAATGTAAATCAACTTCCCACCGCCATAACATCCATCACCTACCACACAGCCATGTATTATGTACAGCGTGTGGTATCTGCCCCTGAAACTTTGAAGGTTTGTGGCTCCCAAACTAGCAGTGATAGGAATGTAGTTTAAATTGATTTGGACGCAGCTTGTTTCAACTATTCCAATGCACGATTGAAAGAAACTATTGTTCCATTTAAAAATTATATCTTTGTTTTGTAACTATTTGGAAAATGATACAATAAACAATGTTCGTAGCTCCGCAGGAAGTGTAACATTTCTTGTGTTGACCTACCGCATTAAAATTTCCCGTCACCTCTTATTTTATACGTTACAGAGGCAAACACAGTATAACACCCTGTATATAACCTCCAAGTCGTTCATGAAACAAAAGTGCCGTTCCACTTGTTTATTCGTGTAGTTTCCCTTTTTATTTTTTAACAGTGATCTTCAATCTCGGAGGTAATTGCTGTGGAGTGAGGAAAAGAAGAAAGGAGTAGTTTCGGCGCAACGGCAGAGATGGAGGCACGGTAAGCGGCAGCAATTAGGGGGGAATATTAACAGAAGATGCGGCCGCCAAACAAATGAGTGCGCTCTCACCCAGGTAGTAATGAGACGGCGCGCGGAATTGCATTCCACTGTGCGAGGGGTGGGGCGGAGAGGGGAGGGGAGAAGGCCGGCAAGGGCGAACCGGCGAGTTGTACTTACTTTGTCGATGTACTGCCCCAGAACTGTCTGCCGCCTCCGCTGCCTAACAAGTAGGTCCAGTGTCCGCTGTATCTTGGCTCTGTCGTCTGTAGGCCGCGGAATGTTCGCAAACTAATTTTCTGGACTTATTAAGATTGTTCGTTGCTAACAACTGAACACGGCCACTATTCACTATGTCTCGTTGTGATGTGAAATGAAAGGAAATGAGCCTTGGTGGAGTGGATGAGTGCTCTAATGCGTCTTGTTTCGGAGCACGCGGTTGCTCGCTGTCGGAGGTTCGATTCCTCTCTCGGGCATATCTGCGTATGTTGTCCATAACATACATTAGTGTAAGTTGCTTTAAGTAGTTTGTAAGCCTAGGGAGTGATAACAAGCAATTGAATATTTGATTGAGAACGGAAACGCAAGACTTCATGAATTCACTGGCTGTTCCGTCGCCTCCTGAGAGAATATTTTATTCATTTTGAATTAAACACACGAGATAAATGTGTAGTACTCTGCAAAATTAATGTTTTACACACCGATTTTTCCATGCTAAGCCATCATCAGATAAACACTACAGAGATACAGCAGTGAAGGTTGTAAGTTTGAGGTTCAATGACCTTAGATAATATATATCCATTACTTTTCAAAGAAGACTAGTATGACAGTTACTGAACATTGATAAAATATGACACAAGTTGTAAAGTACAATATGAAAATGAACAATAGAAAGTGATCAATCAAATTATCTTCCATTTAACAGAGGAAACATTTGGAACCTAGCAAGGTGAGAAATAGGTGAGCGAAACATCGGTGAATAAATAGGTTACACTTTTAAATGGTTAAATTGAACGATTGTCACAAACATGCAGCAATTCGCTCTATTATCCGTCGTTTCTTATCAGTCCCCGTGAGTAAACGAAACTTGCAAATTGAATTCAATACTATGAAACAAATAGCAACAAACAATGGCTTCCCTCGTACCATAATATACTCTATAATGCACGACAACCAAAAACAATATGTAACTTCTCTCTTTTACCCTGTTCTTAACACCTCAGCACTCTAAGACACAACTAAATGGTGACCAATCCAGTATCTAGGAAAAGTGACTCTGCATGTGCCCAAAAACTGAAATCCAGAAATTTCGGAAAATCCTTTTATGTACGCAGTACCATTGGTTAATCTCTTCCCAATGGTAAAGAAAGCATTACAGACTCTGAAAAGAATGGAATATAAAAAACTACTAGCATCTGTGGCAAATTCTACGTTGGTCATTCAGGTACCAGATCGAAAGAACACCACAGAAGTGGGAAACTTAGGAAAGAAAATTCAACATTTGCAGACCACATGCTAAAAGAAAGCCACAGTTACACGTGTATTCCTACAGCATATCCAGAAATGGAGAAAAATGATCTGCTTTGAGATATTTGGAAACTAATAAACATATGTCAACAACCCGAACCCCTGTACTAAATGACCAGAGACAATTGCCATTCTATTCACTTCTGCCTGCAGAATATGACCAGGCAACATAAACAACACTCTCCTACTCATTTGCCTCATGTTCCTGCTATATAAACGTAGCCAATTACTTTGTATGATCACAGACATTTAGCTACTTTCGTGGTATCAATTGTTATTTATTATTTTAGTAGGAATATTGCACATGTAAGCCAGTAAGTAAATTTTAATTTAACCATTTAAAGTATAAACTTATATATTCACAGATGTATCACTCAGTTTATTCCAAATGTTTGACCTGTATAACGTACGATAAATTGTTCAGGCAGTTTCTCTTGTTCAATTTATTTTGTTAGGATAAAATGTGTCATATTTTATTTGCGTAGCAACCGAGTTCGGGAGGGGGGGGGGGGGGGGCAGTGGCCACCCCTAGTTGAAACTTTGGAGGAGCAAGACAGCGTTTCTGCCCCCCCCCCCTCCCATCCCGCCCCCCAGCATTTTTAAGGCAGACATTATTGCCTTTCACTGAAGCATTCTGTAACAACTACTACACTTTTTGTATTTATATTTTTCCAGTTTCCACACAAGCGACATTCAGATCTTACAGCCCGTTGTTCACTCTCCGCTCATTTCCTGCCACTAATACCATGTCAGAATATAAGAAACTGTATTTCATGTTGCATTTTCCGTTATCATTATTATTAACCTCTCAGTAACGATCTGTCTTAAGGTTATCAATAACTTTTATTTAATTGAATACCAAGTTAACAAAGCACGGAGTAAGTGCTCCAGAAAGTCGTCTTGGATCCATGATGCGCACAGAGCGCGAAATGATTCGTTTGTCACAGACAGTCGTGTTCGGGCAGTCGAATAAGGCGGTAACATTAGAGCCTTCACACAACGAGTCACAAAACATACAGGGAATTTCTGCAGCATCGTAACTGCAGCGCCGCCAAGCGGCACATTCAAAATGTTGTCGGATTTCTGACTTTTTGTGCCACTATAAATTGTATCGGTTATCAAAGAAATAATCCGAAACTCTCTCATTTCTATTTTCAAATGGTCATGAACCGTAATAGAACGATGTTACGAATAACAAGTGTTCTGTTACGATGGTTATACTTATTACACTTCTTGATTTCAAAACATCGGACTCCACCTCGCCTACCACAACCACCTGCCTTCCCCCACGCAGATCGTGTACGTCTTCATCCCATTCCCCCACCTCCTACAGTTCCTCCAATATATTCGGCTCCTACACATATCCTGCAAGATAAACTTCCGTAACCCCCTGGTTGGACCCATCCTGACCAATCCCGGGTTTCTGCGCCGCCTTCACGACTGTATCCCTCCACATCATTTCTCAGGTTAACGTCCGGCACCACCCCCTCCTCGACGACGTCCCCCGTCCTGACATCAACTCTTCCTATCAACCCTGATCCTCTCTTTGTAGATGTAACACCTCCTCTCCACCACCCCTCCTTTTCCCTACCACCGCTTGGTTGTCCCCTTTCCTACCCCCTCATTTAGAGACCCTACAATCTTTCCCCTCTCCTTTTCCTCCCTCTGTGCTTCAGCCCACCCCCCCACACCCTCCCTCCCTGCTGGGTCCTCAGTGCTGTCACTTTTAAGTAGTGCGTCCTTTCGTGTTATGCGCTTGAGTCTGCAGTTTTGACAGTGCGTCTACTACCTCAGCACAAACACGTGTCGACGACGGATGTTTTAACAGTGTTTCTTCGTCGTTTCAGTGTTTTGCTTCTTACTGTGTCTTTTTAACCGTCCCCGTGTCCCAATGAGTTTGACACAACTACATGTTTTTTCATCTCGCTTTCTTTTTGTTTCACCAGTGAACTTCTATGTCTCAACTTTTTTAAATGCTTAATGTTTTTGTTGCCACATCATTGTTTTTAACTTATTCACGCCCACTGTACACAATCATAAATATATGATAAATGACATCAACGTTTCTTAAAAAGGAAACTTGTAAGATTTCGATTACTATAAATTACATTTCGTTCATCACTTCTAGTTTTATTTGATTGCGGAATTTTCCCCCATATTTGAGTGTCACCGTGAATAATAATTTGAGAGTTTTGGTGTATTTATTCTTAGAAATGAAGAACGAATATATTTCTTGTCAATGCATTGTAGCATAATGCTCCCTGTTTCCTTGTAATAGTGATAGACAACCTGGACTGCCAGCCGCGGTGGCCGAGGGGACTGAGGCGCTCCAGTCACGGTCTGCACGACCACTACGGTCGGGGGTTCGAATCCCCCCTCGGGCATGGATATTTGTGTCGTCTTAGTTTGTACGTAGTTCATAAGTAGTTTGTAAGTTTAGGGACTGATGACCCCGTAGTTAAGTCCCATAAGCTTAACAAACATTTGAACATTTTGAACAACCTGGACACAATGAATTTTCGAAATTCGCTGCTGTGTTTACACTCTTTCGACAAAAGGTTGTTCCTAGATGAACAGATGAAAATGACGTTGCCATATGACAACACCGGATGGGAAAGTGTCAAATACATTGCAGTGTCGTAAATCCGCTAAAAAGACATCGGGCAACGAGCAAGTACACACTGAGTACACGAACAGAATTCTTTTGGACTTGAGCACAGCAGTGAGTTGGACATTGGCGATGGTCCCAAGAGGTTGAGTGTGTCGCGTGGGGGCGTGGAGGCTACAGTGACCAACCGATGCTCTTTTCTCTCGAGTTGTGCCACAGCCCGTGATACGCGACTCCTCCTATGGATTTTCGCACAGCTAACACCCATGCACTGCTGCTTCACCCGGAAACTTGCTTACAGATTCAGAACTCTCTAACTGATAACAGCGTTCGCGTGATAAAATCTGCGTTCAACAGAATGTGCACTACATAATGTACGCACTGCTGTGAAGATTTACTACGTTGTTTGCCGTTACGACGCATGTCAAATATTCAGAGTTAACTAACTAGACGGAGGCACACCATTACGTTCTATACTCAGTGGAACCGAAGTGTAGCATAAAATGTCACGAATCTACCAGGTAATTTCTGCTACTTCGTAACTGCGGTGTTGATATGAGCCTGGGACGTACAAACGTTGCACGAAACGATTGCCTATTGACAGTGTATTTGGAGTGGACCAGCACGTTGAAAATTCGTCCGTATTTCGGCTCATTTGTGGCGCTATAAATTTCGGCTTGGTAGTGACTTACTTAATCGGAATGATGATTTTATTCTTTATAAAATTGGGAGTCCGACACTCACAATTGTACGCAATCAATGAGAATGGCATAATGTCTACATATGCACTCCATAGATGGCTTTACGGCTTCATACTTTTTTGCCATCGTAGTTAACCACAGATTATATTTGAATAAAATCTCCAAGGAGGGCACTACAGCGTTATACATCTTTGCCGTTGATTTGCTACGCTTTTACGGTTAGATGATAGACGGAAACACTATGCCAACAGAGTGTCTTTGTTTTGCTCTGATGATGGCTGAACGATAAACAGCAGAAACATTAGCAATAAAAAATAATTAATTCCGGCTGAATACCTGAAATTTTTATATTGTTTGACTCTTTGAGAAACGTATGCTCTCGGAACTTCGACAGAAGCCCGTACCATCATTCAGAATGTCACCCTCGCTGCGTCTGCCACTGGAGTTACATGATCACGTATCTGGATCTCACACGTTTAGTGAAGTCCCGTTTACACCATCCACTTTCTTGCGAAAACTGAGTACACGAAGCGTGGACGGCTTTACTGCCGAACCAACCACGGCGCAGGTGTGACTATGACGTCAATAATCTTTCCATTGTTACGAGTGTGGAGTTCTAAATTTTCGAGTGTGGTGAACACTGCGCATGCGCAGAAGCAGCAGCTGCATTGCCCAGCAGAAGACGCGAGGTACAGTGTTGTGAACAACGAAGGCACGTGTAAGTTGTATAATACGGAATAGAAACCTAGTGAGCCATCACTGGCATTTTTACTTCACGTTTTCCATCAAAGTAATACAAAGCATGTTGATTGTGGATTACATTTAACTTTTTGTAGAAATGGAGTTGACGGAAGAAAGCGTTAAGTCTCTTATTCCGGTTTATGAAGAAGAGAGAGCCCTCGTTGAAACAGAACATCATTTACATCTCAATAAGGTAATTTTAACCGCCTCTAGTATTATTTGTGATATTTGAGTATTACGGTGACTGCATATACTCATTGAACACATACATTTTCAAGAATGCACGGAAAGAAATGCTCACATTAGTGGCAAACAAAGTAAAACTAAAGTTGGCACTCTGCGGTAACATTACGGCGCGGAGTTAAACCAATTCGCACAGAGCGAAAAGAATGGGTGTTCTGCACCCCAACGTTTCTCTTCCTGCTTCTGCGCCTTTTTGCAAAACGGCGGCGATTACCACCGTTGCTGCAGCCAATACCACAAGAATTTCATCCATTTGGCTGTGATGGATTTAAGATTGTGATTGAAACGCAAATCAGCCCACGAAGTATTACGACGACCACCACAGAGCAAAGACCGCACAGTGGACAGCGCACACACAAATTTCTAAGCTATCGTGTAAACGCAAACTATCACGCAAAACAAATGAAACACCGAACAACCAGGGGCGCTGCAGTCGACACACTGGATTCGAGTAGTCAACCGAGACAAGAAAGTCGCTCGTGTAAAAGGGGCTTAACGAAATGCGCTGCGTTGGACCTAATTGACTAGCTCACTAGGAAATCTGGTTGATGCTGGAGACTACACTTAACATTATTGCATTTGCATGTGGTAGTTTTCAGGTGGCGGGTAGTCGGAAAGCAGCGTACACAGTTGGAAAGGACAGCGTCTAGCCGTTGTAAATGAAACGGTACGGGGGTGGAGGATCTTGTTGACCGAGCATAGCAAGGTCGCGGGTTACTGACCCGCCGAGGCCGTAGACGCCTCCGAGCCAAATCTACCAGGAGACGATGCGATTGGCTGATGATTTCAACCGTCAAACGGTCGAATGTGACGACAATTTTCCAGTCGATACTAGAAGCTTCCTACTGGCGGCCACAAAGTGAGTTGTTTCGGCTTGGTCCGCTCCTTGTCAGAGGACGCTGTTGTGGGGTCCCTGGCAGTTAATCCGATGACTAGCGTCCTAATTATTTCGAAGTGCAGGTTACATTGCCTGAAGTGTTCAGGTTTGTTTCTCTGTTATCAGATAAACAAGCAAATTCTTCATTGAATTGTACTTGCGATTAGAAGTAATTTACAAGCGTACAATAGAGTTTCTCTTCTGCCTCAGGCCAGCGTGGTAATCAGTTTTTAAGAATCTCTTGTTCGTCTTCGCTACTTGTATTACTTCAACGTAGGAGTCTTCCAGACGAAATAATTCGTCCACTGTGTAGCCATCGTCTCACAGTTCCAGCTTCACGTGGTGTGCCGAGTCATCCTAGGTGCCATTCCGCCGTCCGTCTGACCAGATCAGTACGACGAATTAAATGTACCCAGAACAATCACTTTGGCCGCAATAACGGCCTTGATACGCCTGGGCATTGGGCCAAACAGAGCTTGGAAGGCGTATACAGATACAGATGTCCATGCAGCTTCAACAAGATACCACAGTTCATCAAGAGTAGTGACTGGCGTATTGTGACGAGCCGGTTGCTCGGCCACCACTGACCAGACGTTTTCAATTGATGAGACATCTGGAGAAAGTGCTGGCCCGGGCAGCAGTCGAACTTTTTCGTATCCAGAAACGCCCGTACAGGACCTGCAACATGTGGTCGTGCATTATTCTGCTGAAATGTAGGGTTTCGCAGGGATCGAATGAAGGGTAGAGCCACGGGTCGTAACACATCTGAAACGTAACGGCCACTGTTCAAAGTGCCGTCGACGCGATCTAGAGGTGACTGACACGTGTAACCAATGGCACCCCATACCGACACGCCAGGTAATACGCTAATATGGCGATGACGAATACACATTTCCAATGTGCGTTCACCGCGATGTCGCCAGACAGGAATGTAACCATCCTGATGCTGTTAACAGAATCTGGGTTCATCTTAAAACGTGACGTTTTGCCATTCGTGCACCCAGGTTCGTCGTTGCGAAAAACCATGCAGGCGCTCCTGTCTGTGATGCAGCGTCAAGGGTAACCGCAGCCATGATCTCCGACCTGATAGTCCATGCTGATGCAAACGTCGTCGGACTGTTCGTGCAGATGGTTGTTGTCTTGCAAAAGTCCCCATCTGTTGACTCAGGATTCGCGACGTGGCTGCACGATGCGTTACAGCCATGCGGGTAAGATGTCATCTCGAATGCTAGTGATACGAGGCCATTGGGATCCAGCACGGCGTTCCGTATTGTCTTCCTGGATCCACCGCTTACAAATTCTGCTAACAATCATTAGATCGCGATCAACGAGAGCAGCAACGTCGCGAAGTGATAAACCGCAATCGCGATTGGCTACAATCCGACATTTAACAAAGTGGGAAACGTGAAGGTACGCATTTCGTCTCCTTACACGAGGCATCTCAACAATGTTTCACCAGGCAACGCTGGTCAACTGCAGTTAGTGCATGAGAAATCGGTGGGAAACTTTTCTGATGTCAGCACATTGTAGGTGTCGCCACCTGTATCAACCTTGTGTGAATTCTCTGAAAAGCTAATCATTTTGCACATCACAGCATCTTCTTCCTGTCGGTTAAATTTCGCGTCTGTAGCACGTCATCTTCGTGGTGTAGAAAATTTAATGGCCATGAGTGTATTCCTCAAAGTCCAATCAATGTTTTGTATGCTACTATCCATGCATTCCGAGAATCAATTTATTTTCATTTTTCTGTCATATCGTACTACTAGTGAAACACTCGGAAAAAAAAGAAACAGCGTGAGGGCCATTACACAAACTTTACCCACTAGTTGCGACTTATCGCATGTATAGCGACCATGGACCAGGATCATGCATAAACGTAAGAGACTACAAGAAAGTCAATGTACTTTAGTAATAAATGAGTGGAGGTACCTGTTTGAATAGATTTAATCGTACAATAGGGTGCGCCATAATATTACTATATTTTATTTTCATCATTTTTATTGTTTGTGTATGAGTTCTGAGTTCCCGACACATCTTTCGTCGTTGTGATGTTGCAATTTTGAAGTCATTGTTTCGAGGATTTGTAAATGTGAAGTTTGTTCCCTCGTCATATGTGTGTCTGTCGCTGTTTTCTCGTATGTTGTGCGTTTGCCTTTGGTGATACGTAAAGTTACAAAGTGGTAAATACAGTAGTTTTAAGTAACTAGATTCTTAGTTGAACCAGTCGCTGTTTTCTTGTTAGTTGTGTATTTGTCTTGTATTTAGTGATACGTAAGGTTACGCAGTGCTGAAGACAGTAGTTTTTCACGAATACATTCAGACGCAGGGTGTCAATGATCTCACGCAGTAGAGGCCACCTGGAAAGTGAAGTTAACGCAATGGCAGAGGACAACACAACACGCGACGAAGTGGAAGATACGGAGCTTCACTTCCGTGAAAATACGAAAAATGTGCAAGCGTTGGCATAATATTCGGAAGCGAAAGATATATACAGGGGTCTGTATCGAGCTGTAGCAGTGCTGAACTACCAAGATAGTGATTCAAACAGACCAAAGAGGGACATGAAAAATTCTAGCAGACCAACATCACGTAGACCAACATCATGCAGACATGATAGTACGAGCGGAGTACATCGTCTGAAAATGTTTCATTCACAAAGGCCAAATTCACGAGAGGATAGTCTCTCACCTGTAAGTTAAAATGAGGAAAGAAACCGCAGAATGCAAAATAAAGAGATGTCTGCTATTCTCAAGTACTAGAAAGAGATGCGAAGGGAGACTAAAGAAACGCGGGAAGATATACATAAAATGATGGAAGAAACGAGTGAAAAAATTTCACAAATTAGACAGGTAGGTGAGGAAACGAACCAGATAATTGACAAGCTGTAAAATTGAGCTGAATAGAAACGAGATTTTCAAAAGCTCAATATGAGGCAAAAGCAGCGACGTTACTTGCGAAATATGCAAAGCACATTACACAGGTATCGGCATTAGAAACTAGAACATGTAAGGGGTCAGCTTTGTGGAGACACTAGAAATGGGGTGAGGGTGGTTGCAAAGTGCAGAAGTAAATATAGTATTCCTATTGTGGTAAAAATGAAGGACAAGTCAGTACGACTAGTTCTGGATGCTAGGAACATAAACAAAATTATCATACCAGAAACTCACCATCCAGAAAACATGAACGATTTGGTTTAAGGTTACAAAAATATAAAATTGATGACTAGTATGGAGTTGACTGCTGAGTTTTGGTAAGTTCCATTAGCAGATCAGAGTAGAAAATACACTGCATTTCTGTTTGAGGGTAGAACATACGAACACAGGGTAGTCCCATTCAGTCTATGTATATCACTTGCAGTCTTTATAAAGGCAATGAATTACGTATTAGGGGATGAATTGATGTGAAGACTGACCATGTATGTGGATGACATCCTGGTAGCAACTGCTACTTGGAGGGAACATTATTCTCTTTTTGAGAAGGTACTAAAAATCAAAAATCTCCAATGTCTGTAAATCTATCGGACCAAACTACGTGGACATCAGTCGGTAGCCTACAAACTACTTAAACATGGTTAAACTAACACACACACCCATGCCCCAGTGAGGACTCGAACCTCCCCGGCGAGCAACCGCGCGCTCCGCAGCGAGACGCTTTAGACTGCTCGGCTACTCCACCGCGGCGAGAAGGTACTAACTACATTACAAGAAGGAGGAATTACTCTGAAACTGAAAAAGTGTGATTTCGTAAAGGCAGAAATAAATTTTTTGGGCCATGTACTGTCATCAGAGGGGATGATCCCTAACGGGGATAAAATCAGAGCCGGCCGCGGTGGCCGAGGTGACTGAGGCGATCCAGTCACGTTCAGCACGGCCACTACGGTCGGGGGTTCGAATCCCCTCTCGGGCATGGATATTTGTGCCGTCCTAGTTCGTAGGTAGTTCATAAGTAGTTTGTAAGTTTAGGGACTGCTGACCCCGTTGTTAAGTCCCATAAGCTTTACAAACATTTGAACATTTGAACATTTGATAAAATCAGAGGAATAGCAAAAT
The DNA here is from genome assembly GCA_026315105.1 of Locusta migratoria. NCBI lineage: Eukaryota > Metazoa > Arthropoda > Insecta > Orthoptera > Acrididae > Locusta > Locusta migratoria. Next base: position 223,269,962 of record CM048751.1, on the reverse strand, counting down.
AAGCCAAGGCCTAAGAATCGGAAGCAGTTAAAGTCATTTGTGGGTACAGTCAGTTTTTACCGGATGTTCATAAGTGATTGAATATCGCAGCATAGCTTTTGCTAGCAGAGTGCTGTGTAAGCATGAGCAGGGATACGGGATCTCGGAAAACGAACTGTTAGCTGTAATGTGGGATTTCAAGAAATTTAGGGTATAGTTGAAAACCGAAAAATTATAAATATGACTGGTAATAAAGCTCTAGGTTATTTGCAGGACTGCAAGATGCTGAAGCATAGGTTGGCACAATAGGCACTCATTCTTCAGCAGTTCCAGAGCAAAATTGTGTACATTAAGGAATCTGACAACATAGTTACCAATATGCTGTTAAGATTAAGGGAATGAAGAAGCTGAGGAAGAGGAGAGCAGTGCAGAATTTATGACCATGTGTATGAAGGGAGTGGATTGGGAGAAGCAGATTCAGAGTATTTGTAAAAATTTGACATGGGTACAGAGAGTTGACCCAATTCGAAAAATGGTGAAAACTAACTTTGGGACAAAGGGACATGAACTTGAGAAATACTAAAAAAATTTCAAAGGGACGCTATTTAGAAGAAAGGATGTAAATAAAGGAGTGTGGTAAAATGATGTGGGATGAACATGGCCTGAAGTAAAAGAATGATTCGGAAAATGGAAATGGACTAATTTAAGAAATTAGGAAAGCCGATGGCGGTGCTGACGTATAATGGCTCTCAGTTCATTTCCAAATTATGGGGGCACTATATGCAACATTCAGGTGTAACGCACATAAAGACCCAGTAGGAATCCCGGCTGAACACAGTATGTGAGAACTGGAACACTTGTGTAATACATTCTGTAGTCACAGGCACACATCATCGGCAGAACATATCACCTCATTTGAGGATGTAATGAACAATCAAAGGAGCAGTGGTACAGGGTTTCCACCTTGTGACATTATTTTAGATAAGAAATCTGCGAATTTGATTGAGCAGATATATGAGTTCCACCTGGAATTCCCATTACAATGCAGCAACGACAAAAGTTGGTATGTGAACAAATGTCTAAGGCACCTGCTAAGAGAAAACCCAGGCAAGTTAATCGGTATAAGCCAGTTAGATATAAGGTAAATGTCCAGGTTTTCGTGAAGACTAAGGAAGAGTCAAGCAATATTAATTGGAAAATTGAGAAATTATTCGAATTGTACAATGGGCCTTTCGTTGTAACAAGTTGCCCACATCCTAATGCATACTGGTTAGAGTACCCAAAATATAGAAAGCTACTAGGGCTGAGAATATGACAGAGCTGCGGTTGTATAAACAACCAAAATAAAAAATGGTGTTGAATCAGTGTAGTCAGTCCACTCCAGTGTATTTCATTATGTGTCTATTAGAGATAATTGTAAAGCAGTATGAGGTCATGATCAGAGTTGTGTTCTGGTACATATTTTAGTTTGTGTTGTTTGAACAAACAAATATACAGTAAATATGTATGCTGAAGGGTATTAATCTAGAAGTTACAAGAATACTTTTGGAGAGATTTTTTTCTGAATGCTAAGTGTATGAATTATTTTGGAAAGATCATGCTGTATGTTAGACATGAGAATTTTTTAGTAGAATGAGTGCTAAGGAGAATTAAGTTAGTAATTGCAATGTGAATGGTTTATGGAGGAACATTTAGTACAATTTGGAGAATTCTTCCATTATGGATATGTGTGGGTTTTTTGTGTTTTATTGGTAATTATTCTGGGTTGATGAATATTCTTTGTCACAAGATTTGAGTAATTTTTCTGGGGAACTGTATTTCTTACTTTGACGAAAGGGATAGCATATGAACGGCAAATTCTGTACATAGCAGAGTTGAGTAAAGGGCTCACCAACTACAGAAGTTGTTGTTACTGGGAAGAATCTGTTGGCTTAATTTGTAGTTTATGTTATTGACTTTGTCCTAGGGAATCCATGGTTAAGTGGCTTAATTTTAATCACACAACAGTTTCCATTTGTTGTGGGGTGGAAGTAATGTGTACTATGAAATTATGCATCTCAGGGTCGTATTGTGTTGCATTTTCATGAAGAGAGCAGTTTATGCTATGAGTAATGCTATGTGTTGTGAGTGATGGCAGTTTTAACGCGCATTGTAAATGTAAGACTTTTGCAGGGGAATTTTGTTTTAGACAACAGAATTTTCTAGAGTTAATCATTATGTGCTGTGGGATTAATAAGGCCATGGTTTGAAATTTGTATTCATATCAGTTTTCATTTTTGAGTGGGTGCCGTGTATGTGGACATAAAAGCTATATAAACAATGCTAGATGGGGGTGATGGTGAGGGTTATATTTGTTTTTGTGTAGATTTATGACAATATAGGTAGTGTGTGCATTATTTGAAGTCTGTAAGCAACTAATTGAATATTGATGAATTTGGGAATTTTATTCACGTTGACAGTGTGTAAGAAGAATTTTTATGAAGTGGCGTGCTGTTGCATGCTGTTTAAGCACAGTCTATACTTATCTCGTAGCATTGATGATTTCTGCCTAATATTTAAAGCTATCTTGAGTGAAGAGGTGTTGTCAACATGTAGCACAGTCTCAATGATTTGGGCCTTTCTTACATAGGATGGAACAAATTGTTAAGGAATAAATAATAAACTTTCTGTACCAGGCAAAACTATTCAGGCATCTCTCAATGGTGGTTTCTTTGTCTTAGGTTTGCCCTAAGAGTTTAGGCTTAGCTGTTTTAACTCTGGATGGCGTATGGGTGGGTCTAGGTCTGGTCGCTCAGTGGTACCCAGGGGATATGTTTGTGTAGATGAAAACTCATTGGGTGATTTTCTTTATTTCTTGCTAGTGATTGTCAGCCAGCTTACAGGAGAGTCAAATAACTGCGCCAAGGGACTGGACTGTGTCACAGCCGTGGGATAAGGACAACATGGATGATGTTGCACGATCAGTGCAGACAATTAGTACTTCGAAAACGGAATTTTGTGTGATGCTACAAACTGTAAACCCTGAAGTGTGAAGAACATGAGACATATTATATAGTTAAAAATAAATGTATGTTGATAGTTTTGCCAGGTACTTTGTTCTGGACACACACAAACAAAGAAAACCATGAGTTTACAATCCCTAATTAAGGAAGTTAATAGATGTGGTAATTTACAGATATGTAATGATTTTTTTCTTAAGCATATATATTTTAGGAATTTTGGTTATTATAGGAAGTGCGGCCGCATAAGTTAGTGAATGAAAGTATTTAAATCAGGTATGCCATTAACTTTGTCAGTTTTTTAATGTTTACATTGGTGCTAAATGCTACAAAATCTACTGTGTGTATGTGGTATGGGTGGGGGGACTGTAAGGGGTCAGCTTTGTGGAGACACTTGAAGTCTGCAACTCCGTGACCAAACGCGCATACGTGCGAAAATCGTGAGTGTATGTTGATAAGTAGCCTACTGACTGTTAAGTGACACATTTTGACAGCTACTGATTCGTCTTAGTCCAGAGGATACTCAGGAGATGCCGGCATCAGTCATTTGTCAGACGGGCATGTGGCCGCGTATGATCAACCAGCTGGGAAAACCCGACCGGTTGCCGACCGAATAGCGGAAAGCGCCCGTTTGGCCTTTGTGAAATATGCAAAAGACTACTTAAAACTGAATAACTATTGATCCGTATATGGTTCAAAGGATAACGTAGGCTCATTTTGAAGATTTAGGAGAAATGTAGGAACACGGGAGGCAATACTCACATTACAACTTATCTTAGAAGATAGGCAAAGGAAGGGCCAACTTCCGTTTTTAGCGTTCGTCAATTTGGAGAAAGCTTTTGACAATGTCGACTGGAATACACTATTTCAAATTCTGAAGGTATCAGGGGTAAAATATAGGGAGCGAAGAGCTATATTCAACCTATACAAAAACCAGACAGCGGTTATTTGAGTCGAAGGGCAAGAAAGGGAAGCAGAGGTTGGGATGGGAGTAAGACAGGGTTGTAGCCTTTCCCCAATGTTGTTCAATCTGTACATTGAGCAGGCAGTGAAGGAATGGAAGGAGAAATTTGCAGAGGACATTAAAGTGCAGGGAGAAGAAATAAAAACATTGCGATTTGCTGATGACATAGTAAATCTGTCAGAGATCACAAAAGATCTGGAATAGCTCTTGAATGGAGTGGACAGTGTCTTCAAAGGAAGATATAAGATGAACATTAACAAGAGTAAAACAACGGTAATGGAATGCAGTGTCAGAAAATCAAGCGATGCTGAAGGAATTAGATTAGGTAATGAGACAATAAAAGTAGTAGATACATTTTGTTATTTGGGTAGCAAGATAACTTCTGATGGCCGAAGTAAAGAAGATATAAAACGCAGAATGTCTATGGGAAGAAAAGCGTTTTTAAAGAAGCAAAACTTGTTAACATCCAATATTAATTTAAATGTTAGGAAGTCCTGTCTGAAAGCGTTTGTCTGGAGTGTAGCATTGTACGGGAGTGAAACGTGGACGATAAGGAGTTCAGATAAAAAGATGATAGAAGCTTTTGAAATGTGGTGCTACAGACGAATGATGAAAATTAGATGTGTATATCACGTAACTAATGAGGAGCTGCTTAACCGAATCGGCGAGAAAAGGAGTTTCTGGCATATCCTGACTAATAGAAGGGATAGATTGGTTGGAAATATTCTGATACATCAAGCAATTGTCAACTTAGCAATAGAAGGAAGCGTGTGGGGTAAAAATCGAAGACGAAGACCGAGGGACGAATATAGTAAGCAGATTCAAAAGGATGTAGGTTGCCGAACGTAGTCTCAGATGAACAGACTTGCACAGGACGGGTAGCGTGGAGAGATTCATCAAACCAGTTTGCAGACAGAAGACCACAACAACAACAGCTTCAAATCGTCTTAATACAAAAATGTTGCCAATGTTTTTAAAGCTATCGCACCAAACTGCGTGGTCATCTGTCCGTAGCTAACAAACTACTTATAGTAAGATAGACTAACCTAAGGACAACACACTGACCCATGCACTAGGGAGGACTCGTACCTGCGATGGCGAGCAGCCGAGCGCTCCGGAATGAGGCGCTCTAGACCGCTCGGCTACTCCACCACGGCAGTCTTAATAGCAACGTGTTTTCAGAAAGAATATTTCATCTCCTATTTTACCCTCTTAGTTGTTGATTTACAAACACCCTTAAACTCTTGTTTTTTAAACCCTGACCACAATTCCATATCCGAAGTTTCGTACTTGTATGTTAAAATTTGAGTTAACAGCAACATATTTTTGAAAATCAATTATTTGCGTCCCCTGTTTCACCCCTTATTGGTTGAATTAAAAAAAAATTGCGAAACACATGTCTTGATAAATTCGAACGCCGTATACAAATCCGAAAATTTGTAGTTCAAACTTCAAAATTGCCTAAATAGCAAGGTTGGGAAAAAAAAGTTTCATCGCCCTAGTTCACCCCCTTACGGACGGAATATCGAAAAATCGCTTCTTAAGTGACGCCTACAGAGTAGAGTTTCTATCTTCAGTGGTTTGGGCTGGACGATGATGAGTCAGTTAGTCAGGATATTGCCTTTTAAATATAGAGATTATTGGTATGAGCATGGCGTTTACAACATCTATCGATCGGATCCAGGGGGGGGGGGGCACAGTGGCACGTGCCCCCATCCCCAGACGTCCCGACGAAAAATGAGCGCGAGAGAGAGAAAGAAGAGAGGAGGGAGAGAGATAGAGAGTGAGAGAAGGGAGGAGAGAGAGTGAGAGAGAGGGAAAGAATCTTAGCATTAGAATAATTAACTTTTACTTACGGGCAGCATATAACTGTGAGTTTAAAAATGCAAAATCAATGTATTCAACATAACGTAATTTGATGATTTGTGTTATGCTTCCATTTAATTGTTTCTTGCTCTTTTTTGTCAGTAATTTACGATAAAAATAAATAAAAGTTTATTGTTCCGTGATTGCTTGAGAGATAAATGATCTATTGTGTAACTTTTACTCATACGTTTGATGCTACACATTTCGATTTTCCAGTTATTGGAGCAAATTAGAAATTTCAACGGCATTTTTCCACATATCAGATACAAAGGATTAGAAATTCTTCTTGAAACACAGTCAAATGTAATTTTCAAGATCAAATTTTCACACTGCAGCGAAGTGTGCGTTGACATGTAACATACTGGCAGATTAAAACTGTGTGCTGTTCCAGGGATTCGAACCTGCGTTCTTTGACGTTCGCAGGCAAGCGCTCTACTGTCTGCACTATCCCGACACGTTTCACGGTCCGTCGTCACAACTTTACTTCTGCCTGTTCCTCACCTCCTACTTTACAAATTTCACAGAAATCCTCCTGTGAACCTTGCAGGACTAGCACTCCTGGAAGAAAGGATGTGGTCGAGACATGGCTTAGCCAGATTCTAAGGAATGTTTCTAGAATGGGGAATGTTAGTCCAGAATGGTTCATGGGACTTCTGTGAAAGTTGGAAAGTAGGAGGCGAGGTAATTGCAGAAGTAAAGTTTTGTGGACGACCTGTGGGGTGTGACACGATAGCTCAGACGGTATATGGCTTGCCAGTGAAACGCAAAAGTTCCACGTTTGAATCCCATCTCGCGCCCACAATTTTAATTTTCTAGGAAGTTTCAAGTGTAATTTTTTTGATCGCGATAGCTTTCTTGAAAACTTATCTCATTTTGCATAGCAAAATTACAAAGAATGAAGAATAAATTGATTCAGTAAAACGCAAACACAGAAAATCTGATTTTACGTTTTGATAGAATATCAAACTAAGCGCGACGAACTCGTACTGGCTGTTTGTTTCTGACCCGTAATTGGGTGATCTTTTAGGATCGCTGTTTTTCCAATTTATACATTGTTTGATAATGACACCGCTACGCCGGGTATGGTACTGTTCGTCCACGGTAAATTGACGATTCGTGCGTAGTCTGTTGGCAGCGGTAGAAAGTGTGTACTATGGTTGCGCGGTGAGGGGGAGAAGGGGGGGGGGGCACTACTAGCTTCGACGCACTATGGCGTCATTCTCAAGTTCCTATGATTTATAAAAAAATTTCCGAAGTGTCTCGTAATAAGCATCCTCTTTGATTGTTTGACCACGCGGTAAGAAGTCAATAAGTAGGATGCCTTTCCAGTCCCAGAACACTGTGTTGAATTATGGTCTGTCTGACATTGGGTTTATGCTGATGACTGGGGATACGAGACTGAGGTAGTTTTTATAGGGCAGAGAACTCAGTTAGGTGGAGACTGGTATGGAGACTGGTATAGTTTCTATTCATTGGAAAAAGACGCACTCTGAAGTTATATTAAATGATAATGATCTGCAATTTAATAATTTACTTTTTTCTTCCTGAGTCATTTTGGCAGAGATACATTGTACTCCATTTCACAGAAACTTGTGTTCTTTCTCAAAAGCTGACATATTGGGAAATAAATAATTACTATAGGCATTAATACATAATTACTTTGATCGAGTCTCCAGTCAAGGTTTAGTCATATCATAGTAGTAATTAATCAGTAAAAAATAAATAAATAAATAAACATTAAAAAAGCGACAGTACCATTACACAAATGTTACGCACTAGTTGTAACTTGCCATAACCCAAGTAGTGACGGAGGGTGTATATTGGACGTTCAAAAGAGCCACGATCATCCTTGAGAATGTCCTCCACAGATGCGGACGAAGCGTTGGGTTTTATAACAGAGGCACAAGACCACGGCATAATAGCCCGAAAGACTTTGCGGTATTGAACTTCCGATATTATCTAATAAGACATTTTATACACAGTTTATCAATTCTGTGATAATTGCCCTCTGGTTTTATTTAATAGGAATTATAGAATATTTTGTGTTGTTAGAATTTGCCTTTCAATGTGCCTTTGGTCAAGTTGTAGATGTGTGTGTGTGTGTGTGTGTGTGTGTGTGTGTGTGTGTGTGTGTGTGTGTGTCTGTGGTTCATGGAATGATTATCTCGAAATGGCTAAACCATGTTTTTAATGTCAAACAATGGTAACGTACATTTTTTGAAAAGGTAATTCCTATTTTGCATTCCTCATTCGTATTCTAGTGAAAAAATACGAGTTCTTTGTAGTGAGCATTTTCTTCGAAAAAGGAATGGTTTGTCGCCACGGGGTACTTCATAGTAAGTTTTCCAATTTACTAGAATATCGAGAACATAAAAATGCCGAATAAACATAAATTACGAGGTATGTCCACAAAGTAAGTTCCGTTTGGTTATTTAAACCAAACGTGAAATCTGAAACTGTTTAACTACTTTTCTACATAACTTCCGAAATTTTGTAGGCACTTCTCATAGCCTGGGACAAGGTTTTGTGTGCCTTCTTCATAGAAGGTTGCCGCCTGTGTATTCAACTATGTGGCAAACATGGTCTTTCATCTCATCATCATTGAAGTGTTGACCACCAAAGACAGATTTTAGGTGTAAGAAGAGATGAAAGGAGTCTTCTTCTTCCCTTCACGTTGCTGCCCGACCTCACAAGGCAAAAGTGACCAAACAACTCTTACGGGAATTTCCCTGGGACGTTTGATCATCCTCCGTACAGTCTCGCTCCTATCGACTTTCTTCTTACACCTAAAACCTGTCCATGGTGATCAACACTTCAGCGATGATGACGAGCTAAAAGAACATGTTACCACATGGTTAAATACATAGACGGCAACCTTCTACGAAGCAGGCATACAAAGACTTAGTCCACGCTATGACAAATGCCTACAAAATTTCGGAAGCTATGTAGAAAAGTAGTTTAATGGTTGTATATTTTTGTACAATAAATATTTTTTCTGTATCTATACAATAAAGTATGAATTATTGAAAATCAAATTTTTCTTCGTCCCAGATGTCGTACAAAAGTAGGGTACAGTGTCCCTGGATATTCTTTTAGTTATATAGATGATGACAAGGTTACCTTAAAATAGCGAAATTTTCATTGAAATTAAAAGCTAGACACTGCCTTATCTAAATTAGAATTCACGGAAACCCAACCGCCATTAATTAACCCAATCTTGGAAAGCTTACGAATTCGTAAGGATGTTTTTCATTAATTATCAGGATCTCTTGATAAAATACTGCAATTGTCCCTCGCTTGGCAAATGACAACAGTAAGGGTGAACCGATTCTTATTGCGTAGTAGCCACCTAAAACTGCTTACGCCGCAAAAGGAGGTGGAACAGAGCAGAAGAGAAGAGAGGGATGAAGCAGGAAAAAAAAGGGAACTTAAAGCCTCTTGACGATGAGCATGATCTGACATTTGCAATAATTCCGGCGGAAAACGCGCGCGCACGGCCCCTCCATCGAGAAAATTAAACCTCGCCGACTGACGAAATACGATAAAAGTCCCATTAACGAAATCGCCCGGGATACCGCGTCGAGCGGACAAAAAGCAATCCCGGGGACCTCCTTTGATACGAATAGAGAGAGAGGCCTGAGGCAGGAGCTTGCTGCAGCCCCTGACGGCATTACATAGCGCAAATCGCGTATGCAAATCCGCCCCCAAAGTAGCGGCGCAAAAATGTATACCCTCTCCACTTCCCGCTCGCCGTTCTCGTGCTACCTGCCGTTATAATTCTACGCGGCAGTCCCTAGTCGCTGCTCGATAACGCCTCTGCTCTGCAGATACTGCCCGGATGAGCTGAAATTGCCATCCAACTCATCTCGCGTAAGCGGGCAAGAAATAAAGAAATATATCGCACGTCCTTCTTTACGGTTATGTCGTTTACTGCACGAATGACTGGATCGGAAAGTAGCTTTGTTTCCTGTTGGCTACATACGTCTTTTATTGAAGTCGTCTGAATCGGCCTTTATCCTCCGATGGCCGGACCTCCTGATCTTGCGTGGTTGAATTTACATCGTAATTTCGCCTACATCATCATCATCATCATCATCATAATCATTAGAGACTGATTACGCCTTTCAGCGTTCAGTCTGGAGCATAGTGCCTCTAACAAAATTCCTCCATGATCCCCTATTCAATGCTAAAATTGATGCTTCTTCTGATGTTATGCCTTTTATATTTCATTCCATTCCATGGTGGTGGTGGTGGCGGCTGGTGCAGCAACAGTGTTGAATAATTAAAAAATGCTCAGTCTCTGTTGCAGTATTTTATTCTCCAATAACGCGTTTCGCGCTGTTAGCGCATCGTCAGATTGGGCGGAGATGGAGCCACAGAACTATCTATTGCTGTGTAGGAGGTATCTTAACAATTTTTGTTATTGGGCGCCATAGCAGCAGAGGAGTCGCTGTCGAGGCAGGTCCACGTTTACAACTGGTAGTATTCTTAATACTATTACTATAATATAATACTATTACTATTACTATTACAAATACAAATTAAGAATACTACCAGTTGTAAACGTGGATCTGCCGCGACAGCGACTCCTCTGCTGCTATGGCACCCAATAACACAAATTGTTAAGAAAACTCCTACACAGCAATAGATAGTTCTGTGGCTCCATCTCCGTCCAATCTGACGATGCGCTAACAGCGCGAAACGCGTTATTGGAGAATAAAATACTGCAACAGAGACTGAGCATTTTTTAATTATGCCTTTTACGTCAGAATCATTCTGCCCGGATCTAAGTACTTTCTTCTTGGACTACCTCGACTCCTCTTACCCTCCGCTGACGAGCTCATGAGTCTCTTAGGTAACCTTGCTTCTCCCATGCGTGTAACACGACCCACCATCTCAGTATGTTCGCTCTAACTGCTTCATCTATGGTGTTCATTCCCAGCTTTTCTTTGATTTCCTCATTATGGACACCCTCCTGATATTGTTCCCATCTCTTGGTACCTGCAATCATTCATGCTACTTTCATATCTGTAACCTCTATCTTCGTCCAAATGTTTGTAATTCTATGGGACCAAACTACGTTGGTCATCAGTCTCTTGTCTTACAAAGTACTTAAACTACGTTAAATTAACCTACACACATCCATGGCCGAGGGAGGATTCGAACCTCCGACGCGGGAAGCCGCGCAATCCGTAACATGGCACTCCAGACCGCTCGGCTACTCTCGCGCGGCAATTTCGTCTAACATTTTAATACCGTTTTTAGGGAAACGAAGGAAAAACCTGTAATAAAACAACTTGTCATTGTGTGAAATAGCTATTCGGGGTGAAAATAATAATAAAAAAATCAATCTACATTATTTGGAAAATGTGATGACAAGTATCTTAAATCTAAACAAATCCACATATGCTATTCATCAGAATCACAAGAGAAACACGCAACATTCTGACGAGAATGCTTCTTTGACATATTGTTTGCCACATTGTTGCACGATGTCTTCGCCCTGACAATTGTGTGCCATCCACATATGTCATAAATTCCAGGATTAGAAATAATGCCCCAAAGAGAGCCCGGAGTTCATCTATTGTAGTGAGTTAACAATTGGGAGCTCTAGAAGAGTTGGAATCACTACGTATATTGCCAATCCATCTTCTGGTATGAGCTACGATTTCTTCCAACATGTCTTAATGCTTCTAAATGTGCAAGTGGCATTCTCCCACTCCAAATGGCGAGGTAATATTCTAACAACTTTCACACTTGGTTTACCTGTCATTAGAGTCTCTCTAATCCAAAGAAAATGTTCCATTGATTGTAAAATTATGGGTCCTAACTATAGTGGTCATCGGTCCATGTGGAACACATATCACTCACGGAAGGAAAAAAAATAAAAGAAATATTTTACATGCACTGCACAAAATTAGCATATCCCCTCTTAAAAATCGCGTCCCACAAAGCTAGAAAGAAATTACACAGAGTTTGTACACTGCCACATAATCACAAAAGGTCTGAATATACCAGGCCGTTACCAATTTGAAACTAGTAACATATTCACCACGTTTATCTACAGGAAATCACCGGAATGAAAACTAAAAACATTTCCGCACATGATCGGAGAAAATATTCCGAAAAATGAAGCTAAGTTCTAGACTCTAAGTTGAACATACTAGACAACGAATAGCTACCATCTGCAGGGACACCAAAGCAGAACCGACTTACCAAACTGAAGAACAGCCCAAGAGTGACCACTGCCCAGCATGTCGCCGGCCACCACCAGATGTACGGGAAGACCCAGAGAGAGGTGGAGGGGACAGAAGAGACTTGCGTGACAGCCTGCAGACTCGCTCTGTGCGTTGCCAACACAAAAACTGACCAAGCGATGCAGAAACCTCTTTGGTATCATCGAAAAAAGTAGATGGTAATAACTATGTATCGACACAAAGCCAGCGAGCGTGCAAGACAATCAGGCAGCAACCGACAACGAAGTTTTTCATACACAGACAGGCATTCCAGAAGATGCTCATACTCGCACATACAGAAATAAAGCAATCACACACTCTCATAGGGACAGAGGTGCAACGGAGAAGCCGTTCATCTTGCCACATAGACATAAAAATAATTTTTAAACATAATAAAATAGAATCAACACTAACATAGTATTAACGGAAATAACATTAAAAATATGAAATGAAATGCTATTCCTCAGGCCTCGAAAAGAGTGGGATTCTATTTCAACAAAAGGCCGATCTAGCGACCTTACATGAAATACAAATTTACATAATCTATTGAAGACGACAGACGGTCGTCTTTCAACATACAATAGTGGCATATGTTATTAGCAAAAGCAGTTCACAAGATACTGCGTCATTAGTAATTCGAAGAAATTTGTAAAGTAAGAATAAAAAATAAAAAATAGAGTAAACATACCAAATTATGTATTAGTTCTGATTTCCTGCGGTATTTCGCCTCATTAACATCTCTTTGTAAGATCCAACAATAGTTGGGTAATACTCATTTTGGAATTAAGAAGAACATTCATTATCTTTAACCGTTAAATTACTTCGACAAATGAGAATCAAGTATATATCACCGAGATAAAATAGAGAGTGAAATGGTAGGTCGGCATCCATATCGCCATCTAGTAGTACGTCTCCATATTCATCTTCAGTCAATCTCCAATTTTCAGGAGGCACTGCCACCGGAAATTCTGCACTATGACTAATAGGCCTTAAAGCAGATGGTAAATTAGAATATTGCCAATTTTCTTTGTTCTGGAGATGATTCCAGCTATTTTTCTCACACATAAAGATGAGTCTGTTGTAAGATACTTTTTTCCCTACACAGCTTGGCGACACCAAAAGATGTGTGTCGTGACCCTCTAAACCAGATCGTCAGGAATGCAACACATGTCAAACAGCCTTTGTGGGAGCTCCATTTTATTTTGTCTTGGCCAACCTTCCACCAAATATAAATTATTAATTTATACAGATACGGGATAAATCTTTTTCTGCACTCACACGAAACACAAACGTTTGGCAACATACAGGAACGGACTTCTCAAGGTCAGGGTTCCTCCATTAGTCAGAGTGACACAGCAAACAGGAAGAAACCCGCTGCAACAGTGACGTACCGACCTCTTACGTATGCTGGCGATGATTATCAGTACTGACGATCACGTATTGAATTCCTTGTATGTGTCGCGATTGTTTCCGAATAAATACATCCCCAACAATAATAAAAAGCAATTTAATCAGGCATTTCCAAAGAATTTTTAATATTATCTGTTTGTAGAGGGGGAAAAATACAAAAAAAAAGGATCCCCATACGCAAAAACAGATGTAATTTTGGAATACAGTAACCACTGCTATAAAAGTTGTTACCAACTGACGGCACTAGCGCTCCTGGTGGTTGGCAAGGTGCTGAAAGAATAAAGTTTTTTTTTAATTACTTTTATACATAATGAAACAAATAGTTTCTGGAACCTTTACGTTCCAACCCTAGTCCGTCCCCGTATTTGTATATCTCCCTTCCTCCCCCCTCCCATCCTGTCAACTCCCACACTTTGCTCTCGTCTGCCAGCTTGTGAGATGGGGGCTGTAATTAGTCGAGTTTTTCATACTAACCTGTGATACTGTATCTTTCTCTTTAGGCTAATTATTTCAGTATGTAATATTTCTCTCTGTAGATCTTTCCTTATTTTGATTTCTGTGCCTTTTGGGACACATCAGGGCTATGGGCTCCTGGGATTGTAGTACCATCTATGTTTATATAAAATTTCCGGATTTTAATGTTTATTGGCGCAGCTTGGCTGCTAGAAAGTGGTTTTCCGTGTTGGGTACGGTCAGACCGCGCAGAGTAGAGAAGCTCTTGGAGATCTCTCCCTACCACCAACTTTCGCTCTCTTTCGGGGAAGGACGAGAGGGGCTGGCTTGACCTACTCGGTGCCAACGCTACGTCCGGCCGGCGGAATATACCTGGCAGAATTTTTTAGAGTGTGTGGGACGCTTTACACAATGCTGAACCGCGGTTTACGGTGAGCGATAGTGGGGACTGCCTTTTTAGTCATTCGGCCGTTCCGCAAGAGAGAAATTTGCTGGATACAAACACTAGCAGAGTGCTCTGGGCCCCGGGCTGTTTATGGAAACGTATTGCCTTTAGGTGTTATCTAAAAAACTTCCTTGAAGGCAGCAGAGTTTGAACATAGTGTAACAAATGGTTAGGTTGAGAGGAAAGCTTTCTTCCCGTCTGGCACCCCAGAGGATTGGCTCCAGCGGCTGTATATATAGCACAACGTTAACATTTTTAGGTCGTGTGACTGTAGCTAGGGGCAAACTGAAATTCTTTGCACGGCATTCACCCTGGGAACGGTGAAATCCGCGGGAAGCTTTGGTGGCGTGGCGGAGCCTCTTGGCAGCCTCAGAGAACGCGTCCTGATTCGGCAAATTATTTTAGTAAGACAGCTAAACAATTTGTCAATGGCGCTACTCCATCCGATTGGTCTGACTATTAGCCGTTAGCAGAGATTGGTGCGTCTATTGCGCGTGGGTGTGGCTGCCCGCCACTTGCCGTGAGCTGCGGCTGAGCGCGATGAGGCACGAGGACTCCTGTCTGAGCGTCCGAAGTGTACGGAAATGTTCAAATGTTTGTAGAGCTTAAACTTACAAACTACTTATGAACTAGCTACAACTAAGGACGGCACAAATATACATGCCTGAGGGGGGATTCGAACCCCCGACCGTAGTGGCCGTGCAGACCGCGACTGAAGCGCCTCAGTCCCCTCGGCCACCGCGGCCAGTGAAGTGTACGGACTTCGGGAGACTCTGGTTTGAGCGTTCAAAGTGTACTGAGCTTGAGAGAGTCCTGTGTGAGCGTTCAAAGTGTATGGAGCTCGAGAGACTCCTGTGTGAGCGTCAAAGGGGTAAGGACCTCGGAAGACTTCTGTTTGAGCGTCCGAAGTGTACGGACCTTGGGAGACATGCAATCCTCCGTTTAGATTTGCGGGGAGGACATCGTCTTAAACGGTCTTCTTGTTAGACTTGTATTTGATTCCGAAGATTCTGACCTTGTAGAACTTGTGTTTACTTCATGGATGTTATATTGTCCGGTGGCTACGCTGTGAGTGGCCACAGTTTAGTTTTAGTTTTGCTAGATGTCTCTATTTCTCTATTTGAGCATTCGCGCCTTTGTGAATCGGGCACTGTTTTTTATTTTACAGATCTTATTTCGCAAGCGACTGATCGATTTGTGCCAAGTGGCCTTGGTGTCACCTATGCAAAATATTGATTAGTCTACTAGCGTGATAGAATCGCACAGAACTGCCAACGCTGTGTTAAGTTACATGTCGACCCTGCTGAACAGGTCGCAGCAGTTACGATCGGATAAAAATTTCAGCTCATCCGCTTCCACAGCCTGCTGCCTGCGTGCCTGAGACGATGCCGTCAATGATCATCTTTGTGGGTAAGATGACGCACATGCCTTGGGGGGGGGTGGTTATATGAATCAGACTTGTTGGATTGTGTCCCTTATTTTATTCTTTTGAGATCTGCCTATTTACTCTGGGGAGCTTAGGCCTAACGATAATTTCAAGCCTCTGTGTATCAAAACTATTAGCATTCTGTTTTGCAAAACCTCCGACCTTTGACTCAACCAGTCATTTTTGTGTTTCAATATTTTAACATTTGTAAAAGATTGTTTGAATACCATTATCTGTTTTACATGGTAGGAAATGTCATCTGATTTATTTTTCATGTTTAGTTATAATAAAATGATTTTGAGCAGATGGTCTTTCATTTAAGAACATTCCTTTTTCACTATTTTGGAGGGGAAACCGAATAGTTAGATTCCACAGTTTACCAATAATTTTTCAAGTACATTTCTTTTGTTTGGTACAACTGATACATTGCAATAGAGTAGGAATATTTATTATATGTTTGATAATATCTATGATCACATCATAGCTGATCAATAACATTTCAATTTTCCATATTTTGGAGAAATATGGTGGCGATCCAAGATAATTAATTGCTGTCATATATATATATATATATTAATAACAAACGACATAGTTCACACTTGGAGACTCCTGCCATAGGATTATCGACGTAGTTCACAAGCTCCCTCTTACGGTGAGTCCTTGCGCCTTCTCCCCCTCCTCCCTCATCCTCCCTCCCGTCCTTCTCCCACCCTGCTTTCCCTACTCCCTTTTTTCCACTGCGGGGCCCCTGTCTCAACATCTTTTAACAGTTCGCCGTTTAGTGTTGTGCCAGTGTTTGTGCTACGTGCTCAAGTGGTGTTTTAATACTTGATCAGCCGCCGATCAGGCAGAATATTAGTGTTGCCATGTGTTATAAGCACTGTAGTCGTCATTGTCTAGTATGCTCCTCCAATGTGATTTTATCTACCCTGGATTTTTAAATTCTATCTCTGTGCGATTTTGACCACCGTGGCTGTTATAATTCTGAATATGTCTTACTTCAAATTCTTTGCTCTGTCTGTCTCTCCATTTTATTCTCCTCACAACTGTTTAAATTCAACAAATTTCATCCCCTTTCTATGTTTTAACGACTTGTCAACATTGTATATTCACTCGGCTGAAGAGCAGCAATGAAGCTGCTGCCAGCCTCACATCTCTGGTGGCTTTAAAATACCAATAAAGGAAAAAAAAAAGGTCTTATTGTGGTCTGTCCTTATATGGAAGGCACCTTTTTCATCGTGTGAAAATTCGATGTGGAGTCTAATGATTCGAAATTTTTCCATTTCGGCGTTCTTATAAACGTATATACTTTTAAGTGTAATTGTTTAGTTTATAAAAGATCGTTGCAGTTTGTGGTTCAGATGGAGCAAGAATTGTGTAATGGACGTCAGATTTTGGGACAAAGAACGCTTCTACAAAGAGAAGGCTGATTGACAGTGGCTACACTGGAAGGTCTTCCACAAGCCTTACTGGAAGGAGTATGTTCCACACCACCTTCAAGAAGAGTATGGTGATCCTCCTCTAAACGAAGCCACAACAGAAGCCCTGAAGCGGCTTCAAGAAGAAGAAGACAGAAAGGAAAAGGAAAAGAGGGGACACCACGGCCAACGCCGATGGAGACCCTGAGAAGCCAACACCAAAAACAACACATCGAAATACAAGATGGTAACCACCAGCAGCTCTGGGCCTGGTTTCCGTGGTTTCCTGTTGGTTGTAAGGTAAATACCGGAGCTGTTCCCATGCCCACGGAATATTCCCAATTGGGACAAACCTTTCCTCCCCCCCCCCCTTTCACAAGAAAACAAAGGCAGAAATAACCCATACACCATGCAAAAGAAATGACCTAATAAAGAAACAAGATATCCCACACGTGCGGGAACCCTCTCAAGGCTGAAGCACGCTCTCAGTCAGCCCGCCTCACCCCCTCAGGGAGAGGAACAGTTTTTTCCGATCTTTTACTGTCACACTTGTGAGGATTTTGCTTCAGCTACAGCGGTTGGGACTAACCTGTAGTACGTATTGCTTTCCAAACAACTTTCTTACGTACAACTCTTACTGTTGTGACTGAAATAGTAATGAAGAAGCTTTGATTATTAACTGAAATGGTCGTTCGAGTAATAACTAACGAGAGATGCATACCACGATTTTCATACAAATTTGATGATTAATTTCGTACACAGTACATTATTCATCGTGCAACTACAGTCGAACTGGTTCATTCTCTTGACAACACACCCCTTCGACTGTTACAAACTCTTTATTGAGAATACATGACCGGTTTCGCAAAATGAATTTGCATCATCAGGTGCTTACTTCAATCAAGTCGTAACCATATAATACATGGACATCGAACTAGCTGATCCCCTTCATTTATCACGAGGTGTAACCAGCTTGCATGTAAAATCATCTATAAAATCACTTTTGTTCAAAAAGTGATGCTCCGTTAACTATGTATTAAAAATTGAATGGGATGGATTTTATTCAGTTTTTCATTCATTGTTGACGAAGCCCAACTTTTTGGACAAAAGGGATTTTGTAGATGGTTTTAAATGCAAGCTGGTTACACCTCTAGAATATTGATGAGGATCAGCTAGTTAAAACTCCATGTATTATACGGTTATGACTTGAATGAATTAAGCACCTGATGATTCAAATTCATTTGTATTCTCAATATAGAGTTTGTAACAGTTGTAACGTTTTGTTGTCAAGAGAATGAACCAGTTCGACTGTGGTTGCCCGATGAATAAATTATTTTGTACGAAATTAATTACGAAATTTGTATGAAAATCGTAGTACACACCTCTCGTGAAATATAAGTCGGACGACCATTTCAGTGAATTACTAATTACACTGGTCAACATCACTTTTGTTACAGAAAGTTTGAATGGTGTTCTTAGCCAAGGCACGGTCTAACAAATACAGTCACGACACTCACACTGATTCTTGTTATACGCCACGACCGCAGCGCTCCAAGATATATTTCTGAACACGGTATCGGATGAGTGTGAATAGTGTCGATTAAATTGATGTAACATACTTTTTACGACAGGGAATGTACTTAGTGCCACCAAAATTTATAACAACGGGACAATAATTCCGTATACGTCCGTGTTAGGCTTACTAAGAACCATTGGAAGGTATGAGAAGGTACTTTGCAAGACAGTTTGTTTATGATTATCTTGTAATATACGACTTTTTAATCAAAATTTTCAATTTCTATTAAGAACAAAAAATGGCTAATGAACAACAGGAAACCCAAGCTTCTGCAGTAAAACGTCGGTTTTCTAGACAGAAACGTCAAAGCTTCTTCAACACAGTTTCAGTCACATCAGTAGCGTTGAACATAAAAACTTGTATGGAATAGAATACGCACATCATTTAATTTCATTTTGCGAAACCGGTCGTGTGTTATCAATAAAGAATATTTAACAGACGCAGCGGTGTGTAGTCAAGAAAAATTAATTTCGTATGACGATATAGATATTCGGCGGTATCGTAGGCTACATAATGTGCAGACCAGAGTTTCGCATGCAGAGACCGTGAATGGGGCCCCCGCGCGGCTGTGTACTCCGGAACGATCGCGTTTCCTCGGCGGAGCACCTGGCCGTTGCCATGGAGAGCAGAGGAGGAGACAGGCATGCGGAGCGCTCAAAGAGAGCCGCAATCAAGGGGCGCCGACGCGCCCAGAATGTCTCGAATGTCTACGGTACAGCGGAATCCCTCTGGCGCACCGAAGCTCTGCCGTCCACCTGACTGCCACCGGAGCCACACACGGTGCTGCCCGTGGGGAGGGGCGGATGCGATGGAGGGGGGTTGGAATGGGGGGGGGGGGGAGAAGAAGGGGGGCCGAGACTCTCCTCCCATTCAGTAAGCCAGGTTTCCACAGGCATGAATTTCTTACACATGCATTCCCCCACCAGCACTCGCGACAGTCAACATACGCATGGAAACACCAATATTGCACACTGTCATGCCATCTTACGCGTAAGATACGAAATTTCAAACACGTTTAACTATCTTGCACGGTGTCGCTTCCCTCACCATCGCTTACGAGCTTCAGCAAAAGCCGATAGGTAGATCTGCTTTCATGCTGGTGTTGCGATTGGACAGGGGATTTCCTGTCAGAGAGGACACAGTTCGTAGTAATCGATGGTAAGGCATCGACTAAAACAGAAGTGATATCGGGCATTCCACAGGGTAGTGTTATTGGTCATCTGCTGTTCCTCATTTGCATAAACGATTTAGGGGGGAAATCTAAGTAGCTCTCTTCGGTTGTTTGCAGATGACGCCGTCATTTACCGTCTAGTAAAATCATCTGAAGATCAAAACCAACTGCAGAACGATCTGAATAAGATATCACAATGGTATAAAAACTGGCAATTGACTCTAATTAATGAGAAGTGTGAAGTCGTCCACATGAGTACGAAAAGAAATCCGTTAAACTTTGTTTACAAGGTAAATAAATCGAAAGTGAAAGCCGTAAACTCCACAAAATACCTAGGAATTACTGTTACTTCAGACTTAAACTGGAAAGAACTCGTAGATAATGTCGTGGGAAAGGCGAACGAGAGACTGCGTTTTATTGGCAGAACCCTTAGAAGATGCAACAGAACTACTAAAGAAACTGCATACACTACGCTTGTACGTCCATTTTTGGAGTATTGCTGCCTAGTGTGGTATCCTTATCAGGTGGGTTTGATGAAAAACTTCGAAAGAGTCCAGAGAAGGGCAGCTCGTTTCGTATTGTCACGATACAGGGGAGACAGCGTTAAGGAAATGATACAGGATCTGGGATGGGAATCATTACAACAACGGCGCTTATCGCTGTGACGTGGGCTACTTACGAAACTCCAATCGCCAATATTCTCCTCTGAATGCGAAAATATATTGTTGACTCCCACTTACATATGTAGAAATGACCATCAGAATAAAATACGAGATATCAGAGCTCGAAATGAGAGATTCAGGTGTTCTTTCTTACCGCGCGCTATTAGCGAATGGAATGGAAGATAAATAGTATAATGGTGGTTCGATGAACCCTCTGCCAGGCATTTCAATGTGATTGGCAGAGTATCCCATGTAGATGTAGATGTTCGACAAACCGGAACGCGGATCTCGAATTAATGTTTATTTATGTACATGAAGAGTGTTACACCAAAATAATTACTTTCGTCTTTACCTTAGTAAATGAATACACCGTAAAGTGACAAAATATTCATAAACATTGTGACGTGGACATCAATTAAGAATTGTGCTGCTCGGTGTGACAAAATATTCATAAACATTGTGACGTGGACATCAATTTAGAATTGTGCTGCTCGTTATAAAAATTTATACATAGAGTAACACACCACCGTTTGATGTGACGAAACAAATTTGTAAACACTGAAACCCTGTTAGCCTGCTAACATTCATAGTATTGCATAACAGTTAATATTGTAAACGTATATTCTGTTTCAGTATAGGCCTAATAATAATTCATCGTTAACTGTAAACATTTATATAAAACGAAAATTTATATGTGGCTTTGAAGTTTTAAAAGTAGGCCTACTTTGATAATCATAAAAATCTTATGGAAATATGATAGGATTCAAATCGGCATTAACATTGTGTAAAGACTATTCTGTAAAATAGAGCCAAGATTGCTTACAAAGTGAAGTATTGAAAAGGTATTTAAGCATTTGTTTCCTATCAGAAATTATACTTATCCTTAAAAGATTAACTATTGAGACAGAAACCTTAGTATCCACTTATTACTGCTACAGGTAGTACCGATTTAAACATTCTTTTCTGATGTATCTTCTGTTAGTTGTAAATAACGTACGGTAAAAGTAGAGTTATTCAGAATGTATGTACTGCAGTATCTCCAGTACCCAATGACGTTGCACATTAACACGAGTTGTTATGGTATCTCACATACGTGTTTTAACTTTTGTATAGTATCAGAAATACGGCTCAAAAGTTTTCCAAAATTGAGTTAAATGTCAAGTAGCGGCGACACTGTGCTTTGTTGGCAGCGAAATGTTCGCTTTACGAGTGTAATTTACTGATTACACAAAGGTAAATGCAAGACCCTGAACAACATAGAGCAGGAATAGTATTCATCATTTATTTCACGGTCAAAACGAAAGATATTTCCCCTTATTCTCACTGTAACAGTTTTCACACAACAATGGTCAAACATTGATTCTGCCATGATCCAGACAGTTATTATTTTGGGCTTCATTTTGATACAAAACTCATACAAACTCTTATTAATGTAGGTAGGTATAGGGATTCTAAATTTCAGTATTGATTTGGTTACTTACCATTGTAGCAACCAAATCAATACCTAAATTTAGAATCTCTGTACCTACTGATATTAAGAAGTATTGATTTGGTTACTTAGGATTGTAAGTAACCAAATCAATACCTAAATGTAGAATATCTGTACCTACTTACATTAAGAAGAGTTCGTATGTGTTTTGTAGCAAAATGAAACTCGAAATAATTACTGACTGCATCCTAGCAGGATCAATGTAAGCAAAAAACCATTGTTCCACCTTAAGATGAGAGTGTAAACTCTCAAAACGCGTCGTGGGAGAAATAAAAATAAGTGACTGATGCACATAATTGTTTTTATACGAACTTTTATTAATACTTAGTATGCCGTAACTTTTTCTTAACTACGTGCATTCAGCATTAGCATTAGGGTACGGTATCTAGCACGAATACCGTAATTTTAATGCTGTAATCCAAATACCTTACAGGAGCGTGAACTTTTATTAATTCAGCTATAGTCACTATCGTGGCGACCGGCCGAAGGTTCAAATTATCCCGCGACAGCAGCGCACATTAGGGAGTGTAGTTGGTCTTTGACACCAAGTTTCAGCCATATTGGTCTCTTTCTTGGTGTTTGGCATTCGTGCGAATCAAGGAAGCCGAGCGATTGTCAAAAAATGGACGAAAAAAAATTTCGTGTGGTGATTAAAAATTATTTTATGAATGGCAAAACGGCTCAGGAGACTACAGAGATGCTTGATAAACATTATGGTGACTCTGCTCATTCGATTAGAACAGTTTAAAAGTGGTTTCAAATTTTTTTGGAGTGGCCATATCGGCACAAGTGACGCTGAACGTTCTGGACACCTTATGATAAAATCTATGATATTGTGCTGGAGGACAGAAGAGTTAAGGCTCGTGATATTGCTTGTGTTGTGCGCATCTGGAATAAACGGGTACATAATATTTTGCATAAACATTTGGATATGAGAAAGCTATCCCCAAGATGGGTGATGGATACATTACTATACTCCTGAGACCTAATAACAATCTAAAGAATTGGTTAACAAGGGAGAATCTGAAGCGAAAAAGACAAAGGCCAGTCCTTCGGCAGGAAAGGTTATGGCGACAGTCTTTTGGAATTCGCAAGGGATAATCCTCATCGACTTTATGACAGGGTAAAACTATTACAGGTGGATATTATTCATCGTTATTGGACCGTTTGGAAACCGACCTGCCAGAAAAAATTCGGCGATTGGCCCACAAAAAAGTCTCCTTTTCTATCACGAAAATACACCAGCGCACTCGCACACCAGTGGTCACAAAATTATAGGATGTAGAATTCCAACGCGTTCTACATGCTCTCCATTCTTTGGATTTGGCTCCCTAGCACTACTGTTTGTTCCCCAATTTGAATAAATGAATGGCGGGACGATGATTCCATTCAAACGAGGAGATGATTGCAGAAACTAACAGCTATTTTGCAGGCTTAGGCAATTCTTATTATTCGGAAGGGATCAACAGCGTTGGACGAAGTGTATAAGGCTTAACAACGTATTAAAAAATCCATAGCTCGAAAAACAGTGAAGTTATGTTCCTAAAACTTTAGTTACCGCTACATATTTACACAATAGACTCCATTTCAAAGTAGAAGAGTTAAATTTTTGGGTGGAGTCTCCCTTTAAACTCTTCGCCGTATATTCTTCCGAATATAAGTCTACGACGAACCTAATTATTGTAAATCGCCTGAGGATGGCACATTGCTTGCACTTCTCCTGTGCTTCCACTCGGCCGTGCTGTGCTACGTAACGACGTCGGACCCATTTTTCAAATGTTTAAATGCTTTTAATTGTATGGAACCTAACTGCTTTGTTATTAGTCCATAGCTTACAAACTACTTAAAGTAAGTTAAACTAAACTGAGGACAACACATACACCCATTCCCGATGGAGGACTCGAAACCCTGACGGCGAACGGGCCGCGCGCACTTCAGTACGTCGCCTCAGTGCGCACGGCTATTCCACCGCGGCAGTTCCATTTTCCGTGATCTCTCACTGCGGTGGACAGGCCAGTGTACCCTCCTCGTGCAACAGACTGTCCACTGCCTGCAGTGTCCGGGGCTCCGTGAAAGTGTCACTCCGTGCAACTGTCACAAACTCCGGGGAATGGCCTCGCGCATCGAAGCATAGCACCTCAATGTGCTCTGCCACTCCGCCGTGGCTTGAATGTCAACTGCTTTAAGAACGCAGGGTTTCATTTTGACGCTCAGTTCCTTTCGCTGTACGAAATTTGGCACCTTCAATAAATCGTGGAAATTGCGCGACGACAGCTAAATTCTAGCATGAATAAAATAATAATTTCTTGTGGGTCAGTGGCCTGGTGGAAGACTTTCACCTGGACTTACATTTTTATAACATACACCAGAAAAGAGGACCTATAACTAAACATGGAGTCTGAACCATGTGTCATTTCTGCCAACCTCTCACATCGATGGGAGTTCAAGGATAGGTGAAAACTGAGTGTGAAAAGTTCTTTGACCCCAGAAAGTCTCGAAACTGTGTCCTTACGCTTTCCAACTGAGCACGTTGCTGAAAGCTAAGAGTGCAAGTGAAGAACAGTGCTAGTAGTTGAATTGTTAGCCAACGCATATAAAACATGTAATTACAATTAAAAACAATCTTGAGTATATTACAGTAGAGTCTCGATTATCCGATGTTCGGTTATCCAACCTTCCGTATTATCCGACCCTTTCATCGCGTTTGGACTGTACGAGTACCTTAGAGACACTGAAGAAAAACTACCGCAGAAACTTGCTTTCCTATTTAATGCTATGGACGAGGGAGAAGGTATGGTAGAGAAGTTATGCCATATTAATTTGAAAGACGTAGCTTATGACGTGGTCCAATCGCTGAAGAGTGTTGCAGCAAATACAAATACAAAGTACTGGAAAATTTTGACACAACATAATTCTCCATATGATGAAAACCTACAGCAGCAGCCCGAACCTGAAAATTCTACCCTGCTTCCATTGTTACGAAACGTTCCGGGATGTAATGACGCCAGAGAAGTTGACGTAAATGAATGGATTGTCCAAAAGAAGAATTTGAAGTGACACATGAAGAAATAATCAACACGATAAACGAAAAAGGAGAAGATGATGAGAAAGCAGATGTAATGTAGGAAAGTGCGCCTCAAGATTTCTCACAACGAGGGACACAAAGCCTTAAAAACTATGAAACATGTATTGCAGCTGCACGAAACATCGTCTACCGAGATTTTACTTGACAAAGAGACTAAGTGATTTAGACGGGGGAAAAAAAGACAAATAGCAGGCTAACAAAAGATACTTATTAACTTCTTTACACTGATTTAAATATGTGTTTGTTGTTCAATGAAGTCAACAGTGGACTGCTAGACGTAAGTAAATATCAATTCAGTCTAATTTGATTTGTATTGCATTAAATTTTTAACTCATTTTTTATGTAACGTAATATCTTATCACTTTTCTTTGAGCGCCGTCTAATGTATTTGAACGTTATATTCAGTTCCCGTTCGCATATTTAATAAATTTTCTATGTTAAAATAAGTATTTCAAACTTCTTAAGTTTATTTTTCTTCGTCATTTTCCGTGTTATTTGACCTTCCCGCTTATCCGACCTAGTTGCGACCGGTTTAGGTCGGATAATCGAGACTCTACTGTACTTCAGACAAGTATTCCCTACCTTTATGCTGGAGGAAATCTCGCAGACTGCGCCAAATACAATTCAGATCATTAGAATTTCCGACCTCATCCCGGACAAATATCGTGGAAGTGGGATTTTACGTATACAAAGAGATATAGAGTTGAATGATTTCATGCTTTCCCGGCGAAATGCTGACATTCTGGAGTAGTCGGGTGTTCTTCCCACACACACGGATTTGTATCTACAAGCCAACAGTTGTCACCATCCAGCACAAAAGAATGGTGTGCTCAAAACTCTTATCCATTGGGCACAGGCGCTGTCTGATGCTGACAGTCTGATGACAGAGATGGCACACTTGCGGTCAGTATTCAACAGGAATGGATATTCTGCCAGAGACATTCAGAGGGTGTTTCACTCAGTATGTGCAGTGAAGGAACCGGAAGAGGAACAGGAAGAGGCCAAGAGGGTGGCATACCTACCATATGCAGGGCCAGTATCTGCCAAAATCAGCAGAATTTTGTCTAAACACAACATTAAGAGCATATTCTGCCCACCCACGAAGATCGGTGCACTATTGGGCAACACCAAGGACGACCTGGGACCACAGAGGCCAGTAATTTACAGCATACCGTGCCAGTGTGGGTTGGCATACATAGGCCAGACCAGCAGGACGGTTCAAATCAGGTGCAAGGAACACCAAAGGCACACCAGACTGGGACAAGCTACGAAATCAGCAGCGGCTGAACACTGCCTAGAACTTGGCCACTCCATGGACTACAATAACACCAGAATAGTAACACAGACGCCGAGATTCTGGGACAGTGTCATAAAAGAATCCATTGAGATTAAAATCAGTGAAAACCTTATCAACCGTGACACTGGATATCAACTCAGTGCAGCATGGAACCCAGCTCTGGAGCTTCTAAAATCGCAACGAAAAACGACTAGGAGAGCACCTGGCACGTCGCAGACGGCAGAGGGAACGCCCAGTGCGGCGCAGACGGCGGAGGGAGCACCTGCAGCGGCGCGGATGGCAGAGGAAGCGCCTGCCACAGCGCGGAGGGCAGAGCAGGCGCTTGCCACGGCGCGGACGGCGGAGGGATCGCTTGGCGCGGCGCGGACGGCGGAGGGAGCACCAGGCAGCAACCAGACACCCCCCTCTCGGGAATGGACCAACCACAGAGCATCTGACTCGGCGCGGTCCGCATATGGAACGCCTAACGCCTAGGCATAGATACTGGACGCGTTCCAAACAGGGACAAGTCCCAGGGAGCACCTGAGGAAGACAGTGAGGAACACTGTCGAAATATTGTGCAAGCTTGACACAAACATCCGGTAGAACACCCGACTACTCCAGAATGTCAGATATAGAGTTGTCATTTTCAAACCGCTGCGCCAAGTAGCTCAATACCTTCTCGTTTCCAGGTCTGTGTTCCGTGACATTTCAATCGTCTTTAATATCAACTGCTTTGAGAACGCAGGGTTTATTTTTGACGCTGAATTCTGCTTGCTGTACGAAGATAGTCAGCTTCAATAAATCCAGAAAACTCGGCTACGCCTTTCATGCCGCGACTCGGCCGACAGTCGTACCTGCGGACGTGTGTCGGCGACGGCATCCAGTTCCCGCCGAGGAAGCCGCGTTCCGGACGTCACGTGGCGAGACCAGCTGGCGCGCGCAGCACGTGCCAGAAACCAATTTCCGGCTCGGCAGCCATCTCGCACGCGGGGGCGAAGTGGAGTGGAGTAAATACCGTCAACATCCGAGCCCGGCCGCGGAGCCAGCTCCGCCCCACCCCCTGCTTCCCACCTGTTCCCACCTGCTCGGGTCCCCGAAATGATAGCGGCAGGCGTTCATCTTCCGGCTTCCGCGAGACTCGCTGGCTGCCAACAGCGACAGCCAATATTCCCAGCGTCGGGCGTTCAATAAGCGAGGGGAGCAGGAAGTGAGGCTGTAAGGACCAGTAAATCTCAGTGAAATATTTGCTGAACTACGCGAGCAACGTAAAACAACAAAGAAAGAAACCTTTGTGACGTGTTTTTCGGCCCACTTTAGATTTGGAATTTTATAAGTTTTTGTAAACATTTTGGATCAATATAATAATCTAAATAATAAAAAATTAATTAATAAGAGTGTTCGAAACCTTTGTAGGAAAAAAAAATTAGGTCAGCATCACAGTCCAACACATTGCCCACTACGCTACAGCAAAGAATTAGGAAACATTAAGTCATTACGAACCGTCCCTTACGTCATAGCTTCAGCCAATTCCGTATACAAACTCCCGCTTTTAGAAGTGTAGTGACTTGGTCTTCGGAATCGACGATTCTCAGGAGAGTAGCCGTCGATCCAATGATTCAACCTAGGCACTCATGAAACGAAAGCAAAAACAATGCTGCATACGTTATTATCTATGACATAGCTCATGATATCTAAATGTGTGGTGCCAAACACGTGGTCTTACATCAGTACCTTTCATGTCAAAATGTTTAGGAAGAGTAAGTCTTAGGGCAAATTGAAATCTTTTCAAACAAATCATCTTTTAGTCTATCGTCTCTTCCCTGTCAATGAGAACTCTCATATATCAACCAATTTTCAATCTGTGAAATGGTGTTGCTTTGTGATTTAACGTACCCTTCGCCTTGCGCGACACTGAAATGTATGCAGTGGCCCCCCTCTCCTTTGTTGTAGTTGTTGCAGCTTGCAATGCGCCGCAGTTACAAACGAAGAAGTGCAAGAAGTGAGGAGACAGAGATGTCTGTTTCAGTTGCATTACAACACGACCCTGATGTCAACTTACAAGCCGCTACTGTAGTCGCTGGCGTCAAGACTCACGTCTGTGTGGCGTACAGTACACGGCCCTCAGGTTTCACCCGTACCGCCTGTCATTGACCCGAGGGAACGATTTCAGTGCGAGAATTACATTCTGTGAATCGGCCATGCATAATTTCACTCTGGAGTCTTTACAAAGTGTTATGTTTTCTGATGAGTCCACGTTCACAAATTATGGTGGAGTGAATCGCCAAAACGTGCACTACTGCGCCGCAGACGATCCTCCGTGAGACGACCTGTCGATCGTCAACGTAGTTGGTCTACTAATGTTTGGTATGGAATCCTTGAGGATGAAATCACCAGTTCCGAATACTACCCAGGTACACTAACAGGGGAGTTATATCGGGATTTTAGAGTCGACAGTTTGGGTGCTCTCCTTGAACATGTGTGTCTACAGACGAGAGTCCATATGTGGATGCAGCGTGATGGTCACCCGTCAATTCACCTTGCGCTGTCGTGGAAGAACTAAACTACAGATTTGAAGGAAGGTGGTTGTGGCGCCATGGTCCAGATTCATGAGCTGCTAGATCACCCGATTTAACATTATTAGATTTCATTTTATGGGGACATCTAAAGAATGAGCCCACTTCCCAGATGATACAAAACGGGGCAGCCGGCAGCGGTGGCCGAGGGAACTCAGGCGCTTCAGTCACGGTCTGCACGGCCACTACGGTCGGGGGTTCGAATCCCCCCTCGGGCATGGATATTTGTGCCGTCCTTAGTTGTAGGTAGTTCATAAGTAGTTTGTAAGTTTAGGGACTGATGACCCGTAGTTAAGTTCCTTAAGCTTCACAAACATTTGAACATTTGATAACGGGGCATCGAGGACGCATGTCGCTCCGTGACACCGGCGATGTTCCATCTCGTTCGCAGGTGCTTTAGAAAGCACACTGCATTGTGCATTCAGGAACATGGACACGCATTTGAATTTCTCATTTAAATCTACTTCCCACAGCCAGAACATCCATCACTCTACACACAGCCATGTATTATGTACAGCGTGTGTTATGTGCTCCTGAAACTTCAAATGGTTGTAGCTCTCAAATTGAAAGTGATAGGAATGTAATTTAAATTGATGTATACACAGATGGTGTTACTGATTCCAGTGCATGATAAAAACAACTATTGTTCCATTTAAAAAATGTATATTTTTGCTGTAACTCTTTGTAAAAATAACATAATAAACTATGTTCATAGCTCCGCAGTCAGTGTAACGATCCTCATGATGAAATACCGCAATAAATTTTTCCGTCGCCTATTACTTCGTAGCATACAGAGGCGAACAAATGTAGTGAAACACCCAGTATCTAGATTTGTATTTGGAAATAAAACAGCCGTTTCTTATATCAGTAAACAAAAATGTAATTTCCAGATATAGAATCCAATGATGATGCCGTAAAATAGAGGGCGAAACGCTTAAGAAAGAAATGAAAGGAATGCAGCAACAAAGCGGCAGTTTCATTTCCAAAAACAAATATTTATTAATTTGCTGCGGAATATGGCCATACAAACAGAATTGTGTTTTATTTCTTTTTCCGCCCTCTGATTTCCCTATAAACGACACTTCTGTGAAGATGAAATTGCGCTGTAAAAAGATGCGGCGCACCCACTCAACGCGAAACCAGGAGTGCACCCACCGCAGGGTTAAACTTAGAGTTCGGTAAGGTTCACTTAAGGGGGCTGCAATGATATGTGTACCTCCACTTAACAAATATACAACATCATTGCAACGAATTTTCTCAGAAACATTATTTACCTGTTTTAAAACATGACACTGCATCAATACCACAATTGCCTATATGTTTGGGTTCAGTTTTTCCTTTAAAGGCTGGTAGCGTGTTGGGGCGTTTCAAACACGAGAATTAATTAATCATAGCCTTTAACCATATTAAAATCACACATATTCCTTAAAAATAAATCTAGGATTATTTTTTTTCATGTTGTGCACATAATGCATGAAGGAGTACTTAAGACCCGTTGTAATCTAATGCTTTAGAAAGCACTTTCCTGAGAAACTGTGAACTTTGGTAAATGTGTAATTTTTATTTACACCCACTGCACGTCCTAGAATCTAGCAACAACAGTAGTAGATTTACTTCTTACAGTTCAAGTTAATCTCGGAATTTAAAGGATTGGTCTCATAGCAGACGTAAGCAATTGTGTTTCTCGAAATGGGTGTTTTTGCAGCAATCAATCGTTATTTGTAACAAACTGCTTTATTTTGCAGATCTAGATTTCGGTAAGTGACTTGCAACTATCAATGCTAAATTAAAAAGAAGTTATCGTCTGTATACATGCATTACATGAAAAATGACATTGACGAATTGGAAAAGAGTCAATAAAATGTAGTTGACATACCACACATTTTTATATTACTATGTTATGCATGTGCATTGTATGATCCTCACAGATGGTTTGTTATTCTCGAGGTATTTATTTTCTTTCCACTCTATTCCTCTGACAAAGTTACTGCTTACATGCTGAAACTTGCGGACTAAAACTGTGGACCGGAACCGGTATTCGCACCTGGACACTCTAACGTCTGAGCTATCCCGCCACGCTTCACGGTCTGTCCTCACAGCTTTACTTTCGCCAGTTCCAAATGTTCAAATGTTTGTTAAGCTTATGGGACTAAACTGCGAGGTCATCAGTCCCTAAATTTACAAACTACTTATGAACTAACTGATAGTAAAGACAGCACAAACACCCATGCCCGAAAGGGGGATTCGAACCCCCGACGGGGAGCGGCCTCGCGCGTCGTAGCATCAATGCGCTCATCAGCTCCGCCGCGGCCCGCCAGTTCCTCGCCTCCTACTTTCCAAATGTCAGAGAAGCTCTCCTGTGAAGCTTGCAAGACTAGCACTCCTGAATGAAAGGATATGGTGGATACCTGGCTTCACCACAGCCTAGGAGATGAATGATATTTAACTATGTACACAGTTTCAATCTTCCAGGGAGTTTCATTTGAACACACACTCCACTGCAAAGTGGAAATATTATTCTGGAAACACCCCGTAGACTGTGTCTAAATCATGTCCCCGCCGTATCCTTTCTTCCAGGGGTGGTAGTCATCAAGTTTCGCAGGGGAACTTCTGTGAAGTTTGGAAAGTAAGAGGCGAGGTACTGGCGGAGGTAGAGCGGTGAGGACGGCTCGTGATGCGTGCCGGGATATCTCAAACGGTAGAGTGGTTGCCGGCGATAAGCAAAAGATCTAAGTTCTAAACTCGATCCCGGCACACAGTTTTAAGCCACCTGGTAGTTTCATACCAGCCCACACACCACTGCAGGCTGAAAATATCATTCTATTTCCAAATTCGTTCTCACCAAGGAATGTTCCTTTAAGGAAAAGAGAAACTATTACACTGTAAATGTAAATTATCCAACTTTGATATCGGTTACAGTAGAGACTCTATAATCCGATCTTCGGTTACCCGACCTCCCGTGTTATCCGACCCTTTCACCGCGTCGAGACTGTACATAGTTTCCGTAAGCCAGCCGACAGGTCAGTGAGTATACATGTACCAGTTGCTTCTTCTGATGCGCGTCATTATCACTCATCTCATTGTCGCCGTCTGTTACTCCTCAGTGCTAACGTAGATCTGTAGTGTTGAGGAGCCGGCCGCGGTGGCCGAGGTGACTGAAGCGCGCCAGTCACGGTCAGCACGGCCACTACGGTCAGGGGTTCGAATCCCCCCTCGGGCATGGATATTTGTGCCGTCTTTAGTCTTAGCTAGTTCATAAGTAGTTTGTACGCTTAGGGACTGATGACCCCGTAGTTAAGTCACATAAGTTGTTCAAACGTTTTTTTTTTAGTGTGGAGGACGTGTTACTTTTTGTTTACTTAAAAAAATGGTGATGCCTTCTAAACGGAGAAAGGTGGTAGTTGCAAAGGGAGAAAAATTAATGCCTTAAAAATAACAGAGAATTGAGAAAACGTGTTATGAAATTGAGAAGTGGTGTTCTCAGCGAGCAACCTCGGCTGTTTTGGAAGATCGAAAAACCAGTAAAAGTAAATGAAGCTTTGTTTCTATGGTTTACTCAACATAGGAGTAAAGGTGTACCTATTTCGGGACCTATTTTGCAGGAAAAAGTTCTTAAAGTTTCGTAACGATTTAAACTAGGTGAACCTGTTGTCACAGATACTATAGACTCGCGCGATAGATTGAAGAAAAGATACGGAATTCGGCAACTTAATGCTTGTGGTGAGAAGCTACAGCAAATTTTCCAGCTGTCTAATTGTTTATCGATAAATTTCACAAGGAAAGATTCACAGGCGATGCGACGAGACTGGTCCCAATTACAAAATATTCCCGAAAAAGACTTTAGATCCAAAGGCCGAAAAGGCAGCGCCGGGATACAAACCTAGCAAAGAAAGAGTGATAATTCCTGCATGCATTAACGCCACAGCTAATTTGAAAATGAAACTGTCCGTGATAGGTAAGCTAAAAAATCGTGAATATTTAA
This sequence comes from Locusta migratoria, assembly GCA_026315105.1. Taxonomy (NCBI): domain Eukaryota; kingdom Metazoa; phylum Arthropoda; class Insecta; order Orthoptera; family Acrididae; genus Locusta; species Locusta migratoria. The sequence goes on along the minus strand of CM048751.1, from coordinate 223,236,949 downwards.
AAATATATCTCAAAATGCTTTATCGATGGAATATTATAAAAAAAAGGTTGGATGAGCTCAGACATTTTTAAATAATGGTTTTTAACGAGTTCGTGTCAGAAACTGAAAAGTCTTCGAAAGCCAACAACTTGCCCCACAAACCACTGTCACTTTTAGACAATGCCACTTGTCATCCCAATGAGGATGAACTTCAAGCTCAAGATGTACAGGCCCTGTTTTTGCCTTCAAATGTGACATTCTTATGTCAGCCTAACGACCAAGGGACCTTAGAGACACTGAACATAAACTACCGCATAAATTTGCTTTCCTCTTTAATTAATGCTATGAACGAGGGAGACGACATGGTAGAGAAGGTACGCCGTATTAATTTGAAAGACATAGCTTATGGCGTTGCCCAATCTTGGTACAGTGTTTGAGCAAAAACAATTGCAAAATCCTGGACAATTTTACTACAGGAAAATCAAGAAAATTTTCCAGTGATGAAAATCTACAGCAGCAGACCGAACCCGAAAATACTAACCTGCTTTCATTATTACGAAAAGTTCCGGGATGTGCTAACGACACAGAAGATGACGTAAATGAATACATTGTCCAAGATGAAGTATTTGAAGTGACAGATGAAGAAATAGTCAACATGGTAAAAAGAAAATAAATAAATAAAGACGATGAACCAGATGTAGTGGAAGAAAGTGCTTCCGAGATTTCTCACAACGGACTTAGAAACTGCTTAAAAATATGTAGAGCAGCTGCAGAAAACATCTTCTACAGAGGTTGTACTTCTTAAGCGGCTACGTCATTTAGCGATAAAAAAAACAGCAAGCAGCAGGTAAACAAAAGCCACTAATATCAATTTAATACAAATAAACAATGCCTGAGACGGATTTGCGTCTCAAATATGTCAATGACTTTATTCATAAATATGAAGCATTGAATTAAAATTTGCGTTCGATTCCCGGTCGCACCACAAATTTTAATTCAATGCTTCATATTTATCAATAAAAGCCACTAACTTTACACAGATTTATATCTATTTTTTTAGTTCAATGAAGTATTTCACAAACACAACAGTGAACTTCTAGATGTAAATAAATATCTAGTCAGTCTAATTTTATTTGTATTGTATTAAATTTTTAGTTCATTTGGCCTACTTTAGTTTAATTTTTGTGTAACGTAATATCTTATCACTTTTCTTTGAGTGTCTTTTAATTTATTTCAACGTTATATTTAGTTTTTGTTCACGTGTTTCGTAAATTTTCTATATTGAAATAAATTTTTCAATTTTTGTATTTTTTCCGTGTTATTGATCCTTCCCGCTTATCCAACCTCGCCGCGGCCGGTTCAGAACGGATAATCGAGACTCCACTGTACTTATGGATGGTGGGAAAACTGATATTGTGGTATTGTATCTGAAGCCGATCTTGTGTATAACGTGCCGCCCTGAATGTGACGAAATAATTAATTAATCTTGGGATGTTAACGGCTTAGGCTTAACATTAGCAGTCTGGCCAGCTAGCAAAGAACCGTCTGCAAATTTGAAAAAAAAAATTAATGAAGTCGAGTCCAGCCGTCAAACTTTTCTTATTAGAAGCGATGGAACTCATTGGAGCGAAAACAACACCTCCTTGCAGCGGAAGGCTTACTCATAATACAGTGAAAGTTACTCCACGTTCTTCTGGGGGAACAGATACACAAACTTTAAAAAAATTCTTTAATTACATCATTATAAATAATTTAAGAGATGAAAATAAATGCAGACATCTGGGAAAATCATGCTTAGCAGATAGGAAAGATCAAACAGGGTGTGAAGTCACAAAAGAGAAAATATCTACTTTTCTTTTGAATTCTCCCGTTATCTGGCAGTTTGAGCAGCTGGGATGATACTATAGGCGAATAGTTTTATTAATTTACTGACAAACCTCTGTATGTCGCAAATTTTTCTACAATTTTTCTACAATTTGTTCCAAGCAATCCAGTAAAATGGAATTAAGACACTCTAACTTTGTTAATCTTTGACATCGTACAATATAGACAGGCTAAAAGAAAACAAGTCTAGATCACTCTCTTTAAGTTAATGCTATAGCTCGTGTGGGATACAATGGCAAAGCTGTTTAGAGGCAAGATCACTTTTAACAACAAATGCATTTCAGTGTTTCAGCTTTACTTGAAGGATAACGTTACAGCAGTTGGTACTTTTGGCGATAACCAGCCACAAAATCCACCTGAAACGAAACCGTATAAGCCAAGAGAGGTTCCATCATCAACCTTTGGATTCAGAGATGACTTTTTTTCTATTTTGATTTGTAAACCAGTGGAAAATAAGAGTGCGGTGCTATTAAGTTACATGCATCACTTCCTCACTATTGATGAAACTTACAGAAAGAATATATAAAAAATAATTTTAATTTTGTAACAAAACACAATGAGGTGAAATTTTCTTGACCAAAAGATACGTACTTACACTTACAAAGATGGACTATGTGCTAATGTATTGGAGGATGTTGCAGCTATAACTGCTTTCTCCCCATTCACCAATTAACAGTCGGAAGATCGCTAAGGAAAAGTATATATAGAGGAGAACTTTGTCCACAATTGGCCCTAGATCTTTCTCGTCCACATATGTAATCAAGAACTAAAACTACAAATTTACGAAGAAATGTCCAATAACAATTTGTTAGAAGTGGTTTAAAATGGGGCCATTGAAATTGATATCATCTCCCAAATACCAATGTCAACAAGAAGATAACTTTTTTGTTCACATTAATTGTAAAGGTAACTCTCTCATTGTTGTTTAAAATGTTCTAACAATGTATTAAAGCACTATACTCAGCCTCTTTATGAAGATTGTTTCCAGTGATGTGTTGACTTTCGTTGCAGGCAAACGCATCTCTATAGGAGTAAAATGCTATATAACTTAAATTTTTCTTCTCATTTACTGTGCAATATTTGTATTTCATTTCCTTTCTTTTTGCATTTAGATGCCATATACATATTTATTTGGGTAGCACCTAACCAATATTTTAATATGAAACTGAAATGAATTCCATTGAAGTTAGTGCCCAAATACTTTCATCTGCTTACAATCTGAACTAAGTAGACAAATATTTTACAAAACTGTAGCTTGTTTATAAAAGTAAGCTTCTATGATAAACGTTCTAAAAGTGGACAGTTCCCGATATTTACAGTAATACCAATAGGGACTTTTATGTCCCCATTCATGCATTATTATCAGTAAACATACTCCTGAATTCAAGGCTTAATTCCACAAATCGACCGTACATTGTCATTTGTCAAGGTCTTTCCGTTGATTGATTTATTATCCTTTATTATGGGAACAGTTTCTCCACATTATAACATGACACAAATGGCCTATTGTATTATAAAGCTTTATCTACCAATATGTGATATCTGTCCACAAGAGATAGAAATAAAAAAGATTTGTTGCATCGAATTTAATATGTAGTGACTCATCGTTTTGCATGTCGATATATTAAACGTTGCCCGCTTTTGACATATTTTGCCTCTCTGAACATCATATAACCACTGGTATAGATATGTTAAATATTCCAGGGTCTCATTTAGCTTCATACTTCAGTAGAGTAGATATGGAGAGAGGAGGAGTTGCCACATTTATTAAAAACTGCTATAAATACAAGAATATTGATATAAATAAATTCTGTCTGGAACAGCATTTCGAAGATTTCGCAACAGAACTAGACTTCCATAACAGAAGCTATATAATAGTAACTATTCACCTAGCACCTGCAGGATTACAATCCATTCCTAAATCATCTAGAAGCTCTATTGGATTGTTTAACAGGATGAAACAAAGAAATCTTGGTTGCTGACTTTAAAACAGATTTTCTTATTCATTCTTCCAATAAACATTTATTGCAGGCAGTGACATTGTCCTTCATTATAACTCATACTGTAAACTTTCTATCGAGGATAACAAAATCATCTAGGCCAGCCATTGATAATATTTTTAAAAATAACTCACACGAAAGAATCACATAATAAAAAACCAATAATTAAGTGCCTATCAGATATGATATGCAGCTTCTTCTCTTAGGTGCAGATTCTAAGCACATTACGAAGACTGCTAAATCTACATACAAGAGAGAAGACAATCCACCAAAAATTGAGAATTTTAGAAAACTGCTCAAAAATATGAACTGGGAGGATGTATATAGTGCTCATAGCATGAATGAAAAATATAACATATTCATTAATAACGTCAGTGTTTTGTGTAAAAACTGTTTTCCTCTAAAAGTAACTCAAATTAAACAGTAGTCTATAATAAAACCATGGATTACACAAGGAATTAAGATTTCATGCAAGACAAAAAGGCATCTGTATATATTAGCTCAGCCTACTTCCAATGATGATAACTTATTTAAATATTAGGAATACTGTAAAATATTAAAAAAAGTAATTAAAACATCTAAATAAATTCACTATGAGAAAACAACAGCAAAATCAGAGAACAAAATAAAAGCAATATGGGACATAGTAAAAGAGGATACTGGTAGAAACAGAAAGGAACAGGAGCAGATAGCATTAAAAGTAGATGATACATTATTAACTGATGGGCATAGTGTGGCAAATCTATTTAACAAGTACTTTATAGCTGTTACTGATAGTATGGGATTGTCAGGGTCAGTAGATAATGCCCTTGAATATTTGAAACTAGCATTTACAAATAATTTCAGAAACATAAATATGTCATCACTTCACCATAAGAAATAACTTCCATAATAAAATCTTTAAAAACGAAGCATTCTAGTGGTTATGGTAAAATAGCAACAAAGTTAATTAAGGTATGCTGTTATGAATTTAGCACAATTTTAAGTTATTTGTGTAACCAGTCTATTATAACTGGAATATTTCCTGATTGGTTAAAATATGCGGATATTAACCCTCTGTTGAAGAAAGGGGATAAAGAGATACCATCAAACTACAGATAGATTTCACTTTACCGGTATTCTCAAAAATTCTGGAAAAGGTAATGTACAAGACGTTTTTCAACCACCTTACCTCAAATGACATATTGTCTACAGTTTGGATTTCTGAAAGTTTCCAATATCAAGAAGGCTATTTATACCTAAAGTGAGAATGTACGTAACTCATTAGATAGAAAATTAAAAGCAGCAGATATTTTCTGTGATTTATCAAATCATTTTGATTGTGTGAACCATAACATCTTTTTAAGTAAATTAGAATTTTATGGTGTCACGGGAATTGCTGCAAAATGGTTCACGTCGTACCTTGATAACTGGAAAAAGGTTTCCAGTACAAGGGACTAGTAAATTAAGCAATCAGTCATTAGATTGGGAAGAAATTACATATGGTGTTCCACAAGAATCCATCTTAGGGCCATTGCTTTTTCTTGTGTACATTAATGACCTCTCATCAGTTACACTGCCAGAAGCAGAGTTCGTTTTGTTTGCAGATGATACAAGTATTGCAATGACTAGCATGTCGAGCTTAGTCTTAGAAAGATCTGCCAATGATATTTTCAATAACATTAATAAATGATTTAAAGCCAACTCATTGTCAAACTTTGAAAAGACACACTACATGCAGTTCACATCATGTAAGAGATTCCCATCCAGTATATACATAATGTATGAAGAAGAGAAGATAGAAGAGGTTGACAGTATAAAATTCCTGGGAATACAGCTGAAACGACTTAACGACTTAACAAATCTTTATTTGCAATACGAGTGGTATCAGACATAGGAGACATCAAAATAAAAAGGCTTGCGTACTTTGCTTACTTTCATTCCATAATGTGATATGGTGTAATATTTTGGGGTAACTTTTCAAGTGAAGCAAAACTTTTTAGAGTCCAGAAGCGTGTAATACGTATTATTTGTGGTGTAAATTCACAGATATCCTGTAGAAGCCTCTTCAAGGAACTGGGTATATTAACTACTGCCCCTCAGTATATTTATTCCTTAATGAAATTTGTCCTAATAATATATCCCTTTTCCCAACAAACAGCTCAGTTCATACCTACAATACTAGGAACAAAAATGATCTACAGACGGACTTAAAAGTATTTACTTTAGTTCAAAAAGGGGTACACTACTCAGGAACCCACATTTTCAATAATTTACTAACACCCATAAAACAAATAGTTACAAATAAATATCAGTTTAAGGGGAGCCTAAAAGACTTTCTAGTGGCCAAATCCTTCTACTCTACTGGCGAATTCTTAAATAGAACCAATGATGCATGTATTTGTATTTGTACTATTAGTGTTATTATATTCAGCTTGTAACAAGTGTATGTACGTGTATTAGTAATATTATATTATCAACTTGAAATAAAGATTACTTGTTTTACATTCACGAGGATCACCTCAACATGGACCTATGGAATGAACCAACTAATACAATCTAATCTAAGCTCAGGCAAAACGGTTACGTAAGAAAGCTCTTTCTATGAGGGGCCAGCTTATCTTTTCCGAGAAGGAACAAGATAAGTAAATAAACAGAAAAGTACTATGACCAACGATGAGGATAGTGCCGCACCTTAGATCAATGACCGTCGGCCAGCCGCCTATGCACCCCTGGTCTCCAGCCTTTCATTTGTCCCCCTGAAATACGTTTGTATGGAGGTACAAGAAATAAAGATGGCCCTAGACTGTGCCACTAGATCCTGTAGTGTACCGTATTCTATAAAAGGGTGGCACTAGACGGTGGTCCTAGTTACCACAAACCGAAGGTTATGTCGATACACCTCCTTAGATTGGCAGTAACCGCCAACGATATAAACGTACCTTATTATATTATCTATTAGCTTACATGCCCCTGCTTCGCAACGGTTGCTGAAGGAGGACCTGTGTGTATCATGGCTTTTTAGGGTTCCGGACCTCAGTCAGTAAAAATAGAATCCTTGTTGGGTAGCTCTGTCAATAAACTCAGTTATCCTACCTAAGATGTCAAATAAGTAAAAGACATTGTCCGAGACGATGTATCTTGATAAAGATTTTGATACAAAAAGTGAAACGTGCCAAAATAAGCAATGAAATGTCGTTAAGTATTTCATACGCAAAGCGAAATCAGTAACACTCTGTTCAATGTTTGTTGGTATTCGTAGACATAAGATTGCTTAATTCTGTTACAGACGTTCGCGTCCTTGTTGTACTACCCCATACTTATTATGCAGCAGCGTTGTTTATTAGTTATTTGGTGCACTACAGCGCCTCTATAGCTTGTTTGCTGTACTACGCAATCCCTACTTCAAGCATAACCTACATCTAAAATAATTTCCCTGATTCCACTTTTATGAAACTCAGTTGCTCCATGCAAATCCATGAAGTTGTTTAGGAGAGTAGGTATTTGCGAAGTATCTTATTTTCAGTGATTTGATTTTGATGAAATCATGCCTATATGTTGCCGCAATCTCATCTCAAATTTCCTGCGAAAACCGCATAAAAATGTGTCAGTAGTTTTTTTTTTTTTTTTTTTTTTTTTTTTTTTTTTTTTTTTTTTTTTTTTTTTAAACGTCTGTGAAACGTGTAAGAAATAGGCAGTCTTCATGAATACGATGTAGCTTACATACATCAGTTATATTCGCCATTTAATACATTTCATGATCTTTCATATCTCTGGACAATGGGCTGAGGCAAGGAAAAAGTATACTAAGTAATTAGTATTTCCTTAATGAAGTAGAAATATCACTGAAAACAATTATTATTCTTACGGTTGGCTCTCTTTCCGTTTGATGCGCTACTGTCGCTCCAAGCGTGGGACTTAAACTTCCATAGCAGTTGTCCATATACGTTAGACTGTGATAACAGTATGTAAATATATGGTTTAAAGACGACGAGGATTGTATCAGTTTTATATTCATTGCGAATCATATTTCGTAGAACATAGCAACCAAGAAAACGATTTTCAGAAGTATGGTAAATTTGAAAAGCCAAAGAGAAAGTGGTATTTTCAAAGGATAATAATCCAATCGCTGCCCCAACTTCACACGAACACCTGCAGCGCTATTATTAGTTCTTTGCAGCACTGCGCCGTTCTTTCTAAGCATGAAATACACCTAAAATTTTAGATTACGATAGCTTTTGCTTTCCTGATCTAATTTTGATGAAATGAAGCCTATATGTTGCCCCAGGATATTCTCTATTTATCTGTGATACCCCCATGAATGTTCATTTAGTACATTTGGAGATAACACTCTACAATTCGATATATGCGATTGCTTTGAGAGAAATGTTTAAATTGTGTTATCTTACTTTTTCTGATCTGATTCTGTGAAATGAAGCGTTTCTGTAACCGAAAGATAGCCTCACGTTTCCTGCGAAAAACCACTGAAAATTCGTCTATTAGTTTTGGAGATGAAAGAGAAAGATACACATGACGGTTGTCGATGAAAAACCTTAAATTGTTCTTCTTTCTGTGATCCGATTTTTATTTAATTAAGTTTATACGTTGTCCCAAGGTACACTGAAGTTACCCCATGGGAATTCGTAAAGTAGTTTTGGAGAAGTGGTTTCTAATAGATGAACAGACAGACATGACGGTCTATGAAAACACTTCGCGATTCTATTTCGATTAAATCATGCCTAGATCCTGAACCAATCTTCGCTCATGTTACCTGTGAAAATCGCATCAAATTTCGTCCAGTAGTTTTGAAGATTAAAGCGAACAGCGACAAGGCTACAATTACAAATTTATTGTTAGTATAGATAAGTTGTACAATTGTAAAATTTTGTAAGAATATATTGATTTGTATAAGTGCTGTATGTTGGTAAAATCTGTTGCGAATATGGTTAGTAGTAAAGAAGTAATAGATTAAAACGTGATGCTTGATGGGGCGGTTTTCCATGAACGTTACTCTTTACGTCCTCATATCTCATGAACTACATGTCGTACTGTGATACAATTTCTACCGTACATTCAGCTTTAAGTGTGTATTCTGTCTGCAAAATTTCCTGCGATTACAATTGGTAGTGTAGAAATTATAAATTGTAACATTTTACCAAATGCCATAGTTTTGCTCCATGAACAGCAGAAAAGTAGTAAGCAGGAAACTTTTTCCCATTTATTATTTTGATGTGGTTGTGTGCAAGAAAAAGTTTAATAAAGGTTTGAAATTATATTTAAAGTTTGTTGCAAGACGCCAAGTACTGTCATTCTCATGCAGTGTATTTATAAAGTCTCTGCGCGTTATGTAGCAGTTTTTTTGCGATTCCTACTATTCATAACGTTATAGCTCCTGAATCATGTATAGTACGTGGTCCGTAGTCTTACAACAGTTGTAAGAAATATGTGTGCCAAATTTGGTTGAAATCACTAGTTTAGGAGAAAATGAGCGTCGGCCGCGATGGTCGAGGGGACTGCGGTGCGCCAGTCACGGTCTGCACGGCCACTACGGTTCGAATCCCCCCTCGAGTATGGATATTTGTGCTGACCTAAGTAGTAGCTAGTTCATAGGTAGTTTGTAAATTTAGGGACTGATGACCCCGTAGTTCAGTCCCATAAGCTCTACTAACATTTGAACATTTGGGAAAATGTGCAGCATTGTCGTTTGGCGCAGCAGTTTTTCGCGCATCTCATTGTTTATGACGTCATATCTCCTTACGTGTGTGTCGTAGGTGGTTCTTACCCCTACAGCGATTGTTGTCTGATATTAAAGAAAATGTGTACCAAGTTTGGTTAATATCGGTCCAGTAGTTAAAATTTTTCAAATTACGATATCCTTTTTTCACGTGATCCGATTTTCATGAAAAGAAGTCTATATGTTGTAACTTTTCTCATATTTCCTGTGAAAACCGCATGTAGATTCGTCCAGTAGTTTCGAAGATTGAAGTGAACAGCGAGAGGCCTACATTTACAAATTTATTATTAGTATTACTGTTAATCAGCTGCGTTATTGACTGCTAATTACAAGAATAAATTCAGTCTATGTGCTTTAGGAGATGTGGAATATACATAATACATACATACATACATACACACATTCAGCCTATTTTATAAGATGTAAGATTGTTCCTGTGCTCGGCTGTATCTGCGAGGTGCAACAGGTCTTCTGAGTTGTCTGTGGAAATATAAGGACGCAGGTCCATTTTGTCAATTTGTCTACAGTGGCGGGAGATACTGATTATACAGTGCTATATTATGTGATCAGTCAGACTTCATTATGAAAAGAAATCACCACACCGGATTGATGCTGAATTTGTATGTATGTAGTTTGTTGCAAAGTTGTTTGCACAACCACAGCTTGTAGTTTCATTGTTGTTTGACCTTTTCTCTCCAGACTCCAGTGCTTATGTTAGCAATAGATGAACAATGAAGTGTATAACTGCGTTAATATTTTTCTCGAGCTACAGAGTAAATGTTATTGTGGCTCGTTTAACTCGCAGCAATATTAATACTGTACCTGCTCTATGGTTGACAGGTTCTTGTATGTACCCTTTTCCATTCAGAAAAAAATTTTTTCGATTTAATTGAAGTTTTCAAGAAAAAACATTTATTGATCATCTGAGCTGCCGTCATTACCATTGGTAACCACTGGAGTCAGGCGAGAAGCGTCGAACAATTTAACAGAAGTTTTTATTAGAAGTCTTTGGTTCTTCTTTCAGTAATTAATATATAGATCCTTGCAGTTACTTTGAATACTTATGCTGCAGGATTAATAACTTTGGAAGTTTGATGTTATTGTATCAAAAACTGTTAGAAAGGTAATTGTCACAGGTTGTTCTTTTTGTGAAAGAAAATATGGTGGTCCACTGCATAGGAAAGAAAGGTGCTGGAAGATATTCGAACAGTGTAAAATTGCTTACGGTAGTTCATTTGCACAGGGGTTTTTACTATGTTTTTAATTCTCGTGATATTCAAATGAAGCAGTATTATCAAATGCAGACGAATAATAAAAGGATCATTATTAAGTCAGATCTTGTGACGTAATGAGGAGCTGTAACGATTCTAGTTAATGAGCTTGCATTTAACATATATTAACAGCACTTTGAATGCATGTTCATATTGCATTGCCTTACCTTGACAACACTTCTGAATAATTTGACAATAGTAGCAGTAGATTCATTTCACAGTGTTTCACATTTCACAATGTTTCATATGTCGAAATTGTTAAATTTTGCCAGTATAGCTGGGTTTCTCCTAAAGCACATAGTCAGACTGAATTTCTTCTTGTAATTAGCAGGCAATAGCTAATACTAACAATATATCTGTAAATGTAGGCCTCTCGCCGTTCACTTCAATCTTCAAAAATACTGGACAAATCTACATGCGGTTTTTACAGGAAACATGAGAAAAGTTTGGGTCGAAATAAAGGCATAATTTTATGAAAATCAGATCACGAAACAAAAATTACATCTTAGTTTCAAGTTTTTTCAGTAACCGTCGTATCTGTTTGTTCAACTATTAAGGACCTCTTATCTCGAAAAGTACTTTACAAAATTGCATGGAGTTTCCACAAGTAACTTGAGTGTAACTCTGGATAACATATAGACTTCGTTTCATGAAAATCGGATCACGTAAAAAAAAAAAAAAAAAGATATCGTTATTTGAAATTTTTTAACTACTTTGGTCATGTTTGTTTGTCTCTTTGAACACGTTTATCTCGAAAACTATTTGACGAATTGTCATATGGTTTTCACACGAAACTTGAGCATAGCGTGAGGTTACATAAAGGCTTCAATAATTGAAATCGAATCAGAGAAAATAAAGATTTCATAATTTAATAATTTGTTTAAAAGCCATTCGTTGACGTTAATCTCCAAAAGTACTACACGAACATTCATGGGTTTCTGCAGGTACATTGAGGATAGTTCAGAGAGTAACAAAGGCTTCATTTAATCAAAAATCGGATCAGAGTAAGGAATGATATCATAATTTGAAGTTTTATGTGTGCGCTATGCTTATAAGTATGTTGTAGTACAGCAAATCTGCAAGAATACCATACAAACCTTATGGGGTTGCATAGGTCAACTGAGAGTACCTTGGGGCAACGTATAAGCTTCGTTTTATCAAAAGCGGATCAGGGGAAGAAAAGATATCGTAATTTGTAGTTTCTGGTGTATGCTATACTTAAATTGCAGTGTAGTATAGAAAATATCCGATAGAGGCGCTGTTACTTATATAGTATACCAAATAACTAATAGATTGTGATGCTGCATTTATTATCATAACCAAGTTATAATACACTGAAACTAGGGCTGCGATTTTCCTTGTCACAGCCGTGTAGTGTATTGATGTTGAATCCTTTTTGAAAAATCAGTCATTTACAACGAGGTGAACAATTCGTTGTATTGATAATGAAATAAATATTTAATGTTGTTCTGATAAGTAAATTAATGATCCCCTAAAGCGAATATCACGTTACCAACGTCAAAACATTAAATCTTTACCACTGAATGTAAAATGTAATCCAGATACGACACAAAAAATATATTTTTACTAGCTTTATCCCGCATGCCTTGCAATGCAATGGAAAGAAAAAAGCGTTTCTTTCCACAGGTATGATTTGAATTTAAAACATAACGATGTTCCTTCGCGTTAATCGATGTTTTCATTTGCTAAGAATTCTTTGCTTATTTAGTTTCCTTTCTGATTTGAGTGTGTTCTGCTGGAATGTGCCTCGAAAACGCCCTAGTACAGGAAACGACAAACTGAGGCGACGTTAGTTACATAGTGCACCAAATAATTAATTATGGCATTGCTGCGTTTTTTACATTCTCATAAGTATGGTGTAATACACTTCAAGAAGTTGTACAATTTTATTTACGGCTGCGGCGTGGTGTGTTAATTTTGGTAACGGCCATGAAATGTTTTTCAAAAATCAGTCACGTAGAATGAGTGTAGTAATTGTTTATGTTCACGATGAAATAAATAATTAGTGCTGTTCTGGACAGTAAATTAATCAGCCCCCTTAAGCGAATAGTCGGTTGCGAACTATAGGAAACTGAACAGCTGCCTAACTGTATCTCATGTGCTTTGCAATGTCATGGAAATAAAAGAAGTTTATCTTCCAACGGGTGTAACAACTAAATTGTACATAGAGTAGAAATATCTATGAAGTGAGCATTTCGTTCTGCGCATCTTCTCAATATCCAGCTGCAAGTACCACGTGATATTGAGACAAATTCACTCTTTCCACAAATGTATTTGCTCTTAAGATTGGTTTGTACCGCATTGGCTTCAAAGAAGCTCCACCTTTTCGAAGAGCAACAACGTAACATGAAATAATATCTACATAAATGTGTCACAGAAGCAACAAGAAAGTTGAGGAAGCGTCGCTGAAAGGGCCTTTTACACATAGTCATCCGTCTTAACCGAACAAAAAAGGACCAAGATAAAGTCAGCGTTTATTAGATTTTTTTTTTCAATATCACGTGACTTTTCTCCTTAATGGTGAAGACAAAAAACGTGTTCAGTGCATCTTAATGCTCACTCTAGAAATATTTCTGCTCTGCGCCTGCCACTAGAGATACACATGCGAGCGACAAACTCATCAGAAACCTCTCTGCTTTCATGATTATTCGGTACAATATTGTGATTTCAATTTGTAATTACTTACTTATACCTTTTGTATAATGATACAATGTCATCTTAAGGGATTGTATTATTTGTTGATACTTAAAGAAGTTTTCTTTTGCAGCGACAATTGTACTTAGATTTATGATCCGACTTCTGAATATATAGTTCTGTTACACAAGGTCGATTTCAACATCGTGCTTTACGAAGTAATCAGTGAAAGTCGTGGGGACATGTATTGGCTGAACGAGTTGCTGATGCTGCTAACACAGTCAAGACAATTAATTGGAAATACTATATTTAAAGGAGAGGTCCATACAGACGATCATCTGGTGCCATTCCTTCAACGATTACTCAGACTTATTTCATCACACATTGACACCACCATGACGACTTATTTTAACAGACATGAACTGCTCTGCTGATGGAATTACCATACTTTTAGCATTCGTCAAGTTTTCGTTAATAGGGAACACTGCATACAGAATAACTACATATTCCCCAGTGCAACACTGCAAGATACTAATAATTCAGAACACACTTACTGATAGAGATAAACAGTTTATTACTACACCATAGAAACAATAAATGGCGATATAATTACTGTTACTCATCTGAGTGATAGAAGTGTTTTCAGACGTTTACGCCAAACAGACAATTGCAGACCGCCGTCTTAACTTATGAACACAACCTAACTTTGGATTTACATCATTCCGGAGTACGGCCATAAATTAATTTCACTTTTTGTATGAAAAACGTTATTAGAATTCATCATTTTAGACAATGACTTTTACTTAAATTTGATATTTTGGCTAAGAGATCTGAGTTTATTGACAAAGAGATCCAAAAAGCATTCTGTTTTTGCTGTCCTAGGACCGAACGCCTAAAAAACCACCAGATACACAGATCCGTCTTTAACAACCATTCGAAGCAGGGGCATATAAGCTTCTATGAAATAAATTGAAAAGGAAATACTGCAATTAATGTGAACGTAGAGTCAACGAGGTAATGCTTCAGTAAAATCAATATCGTTCGTTGGGCGAATCTGGCTATGTGAAAAGGAAGTTATAAGAATTATAGTGTCGCAGATACTCATTATTTTAAAACCGTAATATAGATTACATTCTTTGTTGTTAGTTTTCTCCACAAACATACAGATCAGTTTACTGTCTCTGGACCATGTGACGTATAATTCACGTTAGTAAAAAGGTACTGTTTTCGACATCCTTTTCATCTATTTCCCATCCGCTATGTCGATCTCCTGCTTCCCCTCTATCTACCTCTTCATGCCCCCTCAATCTAATTACCAACCTCTGTTCATCACTTCCTTTCCTTCTATCCATCTCCTCTTCTATCTATTTATATGCCCCTGTCGTCTTTCGCTCGTCGTACCCACGTAAAATGTAGAAATTAAAAACTAGGTAATTGCTTCAAATTATGTGTTAACAGCTGGAAACTACCACAAAGTTATTGTGACATAAAATTAAATGAAATAACGAAGCCCATAAACAAAGTTTTGTTCAGAATTCGTTCATAAGGTGTTATAATTTTCACTTCTAATATCATGATCTATCTTACTGAAAATTAACCATTAAACATGAACGTACATAAAATGCTTTTCCACGAGTTATTGTTGCTTCAGTGTCGTATTTTTACCATAGCACCTGACAAGTACGCAAAGCAGAACTTGGTACGTTCTCAATTTTCAACTCTCATTAATTTGGCAGTTGGAAAACTTAAATCGTGTTCAGAGCTACAGTTTTGAGAATATCTACTTCCTTTTGCCTCTCATAGTGGCTACGTATACACCTGAATTTCGTTTTGGACGCATCTATGCCAAAGTGCCTTTTAAATTAGGTTTCATTGGCCTTCTTGTCGAAAATCTATACCGGTAGATCATTTTTCATGTTGATGTATTTTTATGATGATTTCGGTAAAATTTCACATGCGGCAGCGACTGATGTCAAAATCTCTTGACTGCTTTTTGAAAACTGATTTACATACAATCAGCCTAATAATCTTCCGTGTTTACCATGAAATATTACATTAGCACCGAATGCCGCAGCTGCCGTAAGTAAAGTTATACCTTCATTTTTAAGTAATTCCACGACGGTAAATGTCCATATTTTGTCGCCGTAGATTTAGAAGCGCACATTCGATAGATATCGTTAGAGGGCAGGCTGCTAGAATTACAAACATTATTAGAAAGCTTCTGGTCCCCGAGCGTTACTCGGAAATGTTTTCTGTAACTCAGTGATAATTCGAAAGAGTTTCTTATAAGACTGAATATTTTGAATGAACCGTTTTGTTGACCATAAAATATCCGTTTAATGCAGTTAGTACTCTGTCGTTAACATGTTTTAGTACGAACCACTGTCCGGTCAGTCAATCAATTATCCTTGTAAAAATAAAAATTTCGTTGGCAACATTACACTGGACGCTGCTGACACCTTAAGTGAAATTTAAACCAGCAACCAATAACAGAGGCTTAATAATTAAGTAACTGCTTGCTCTTTCGATGTACTTTTGTCCTGAGACTAATTTAATTACCCTTGTGAAACACACATTCCATTGCCAACATTATCAAACTACGCCGCCGCCTTAGGTAAAATTTAGTCATTACCTCAACACTCGAAAGGTGACGAAATTGTTTATCTATATCCCTGACGTTTGTGTCATTCAGTATCACCAATTATTCTTTGCACGTTGGATAGGCTATTATTTGGCACTTCGGGAATCGTTGGTTGCCGAACTCGTCCTCCCGATCGTCAGTCTTTTCACGGTGGGGGAGGGGGGCTATTATTTGGCACTAGGGAGAATCGATGTTCATTATACGTCTAATCGTTGGTTGGCGGGAACATCCTCCCGGTCGTCAGGCTTAGTAAGCGGTTTTGTCAGCAACTCCGCTCCGCTCCGCACGGTAATCCTCAGTGTATAACAGGGGACCCTGCATAGACCACTTTCAAAACAGCTTGTAACGCGTTCCGCGTGACTGACTGATTAAATGAATGACTCATGATCGCTCAGGCAAAACCACAGCTGACATAAACTTGAAATTTGCAGATGTTGTTCATCATACACCATTGGCGTCTTTTAAGAATAAATTTTTCGATATTTCGTCCCTAAGAGGTTGAAATAGAAGATGAAAAGTTTCTGTTTCCTTCTTTTTTTCTTTTTTTAAATACGCTGTTATCAATTTTCAAGCTAGACCTACATTGGTATATGGATTTTTGGCTAAAATTTAAAAAGGCGCTTCTTTAAGTTTTTCTGAAAATCAGCCATGAAGGGAGAGAAATAGGGGAAGAAATTAATTTAAAAAATGCTGCTATTAAGCCTGAACTACAAAAGTTGGTATTTGGAGTATTTCTTACAATTAAAAAAGTACGTGTGGATTTCCCCTCCCACTCTTCGTCATTGTCTACCTTTCCCGTATTTCGTCTTACAGCTCTAACTTGGAAAAATGTTTAGTTTTTGTTCAAAATCTTACATCATCAAAAGTTCTTGACCGAATACTTTGAAATATTAATACTACGTACTACTGAAATACGCACATGTTTTTACTTACCTAGTTTTTAATGTGTCAAATTTGTATATAAATTTTATATTAATTTACAAGATGGAAAGTTGTTACCAAAAATCCGAAATGTGTCATATATGTATATGTGTGTTATGTGTCATATATTAAATAAATAGTTATCTAAAAACCTTTCCGTGTTACAGTGCAACGTTGTGACAGATTTGGAGCTTAATCGGTGAAGAATTTACTGAGCGTTTGAAACACACAAAAACTAACACAACATTATTAATTATAGAGATGAAAGGCAATGTCCCGAGTGACTGACTTACTGATTAAATGAATGACTCATGATCGACTAACCGAAACCACTGATGATAAAAACTTGAAATTTGCAGAGAGTGTTCATCTTATACCGATGGCGTCGTTTAAGAAGCGATTTTTCGATATTCCATCCCTAAGGGGTGAAATAGGGAATGCAAAGTTGTTTGAAAATACGCTGCTATCAAGTCAATTTTGAAGCTAGACCTACATAAATTGGTATATGGATATTTGGTTAGAATTGTAAAAGGCGTCTTTCGGTTGTTTTTGAAAATCAGTGATTAAGGGGGTGAAATAGGGGATGAAATGATTAAAAAATGCTGCCATTAAGCCAGTTTTGAAGTCTGGAGTCTTGGTTACAATTAACAAAGTACGTGTGTATCTCCCCTCTCCCTCTTCGTTAAAGCCTACCATTCCTCTATCTCGTCTCAGTATTCTGAGAACCATGTTTAGTGCAATGTCAAAATCTTATATCTCCGAAAGCTTCGAAATATTGATAAAACGTACTCCTGGAATATGCACATGATTTTACATACCTATTTTTAAAATACATGTAATATATGAATTTATATATATTTTACAATGTGGAAAGTTGTTACCAAAACCGCAAAAGTGTCTCACACACACACACACACACACACACACACACATATATATATATATATATATATATATATATATATATATATATATATGCCACTAGATCCTGTAGTGTACCGTATTCTATAAAAGGGTGGCACTAGACGGTGGTCCTAGTTACCACAAACCGAAGGTTATGTCGATACACCTCCTTAGATTGGCAGTAACCGCCAACGATATAAACGTACCTTATTATATTATCTATTAGCTTACATGCCCCTGCTTCGCAACGGTTGCTGAAGGAGGACCTGTGTGTATCATGGCTTTTTAGGGTTCCGGACCTCAGTCAGTAAAAATAGAATCCTTGTTGGGTAGCTCTGTCAATAAACTCAGTTATCCTACCTAAGATGTCAAATAAGTAAAAGACATTGTCCGAGACGATGTATCTTGATAAAGATTTTGATACAAAAAGTGAAACGTGCCAAAATAAGCAATGAAATGTCGTTAAGTATTTCATACGCAAAGCGAAATCAGTAACACTCTGTTCAATGTTTGTTGGTATTCGTAGACATAAGATTGCTTAATTCTGTTACAGACGTTCGCGTCCTTGTTGTACTACCCCATACTTATTATGCAGCAGCGTTGTTTATTAGTTATTTGGTGCACTACAGCGCCTCTATAGCTTGTTTGCTGTACTACGCAATCCCTACTTCAAGCATAACCTACATCTAAAATAATTTCCCTGATTCCACTTTTATGAAACTCAGTTGCTCCATGCAAATCCATGAAGTTGTTTAGGAGAGTAGGTATTTGCGAAGTATCTTATTTTCAGTGATTTGATTTTGATGAAATCATGCCTATATGTTGCCGCAATCTCATCTCAAATTTCCTGCGAAAACCGCATAAAAATGTGTCAGTAGTTTTTTTTTTTTTTTTTTTTTTTTTTTTTTTTTTTTTTAAACGTCTGCGAAACGTGTAAGAAATAGGCAGTCTTCATGAATACGATGTAGCTTACATACATCAGTTATATTCGCCATTTAATACATTTCATGATCTTTCATATCTCTGGACAATGGGCTGAGGCAAGGAAAAAGTATACTAAGTAATTAGTATTTCCTTAATGAAGTAGAAATATCACTGAAAACAATTATTATTCTTACGGTTGGCTCTCTTTCCGTTTGATGCGCTACTGTCGCTCCAAGCGTGGGACTTAAACTTCCATAGCAGTTGTCCATATACGTTAGACTGTGATAACAGTATGTAAATATATGGTTTAAAGACGACGAGGATTGTATCAGTTTTATATTCATTGCGAATCATATTTCGTAGAACATAGCAACCAAGAAAACGATTTTCAGAAGTATGGTAAATTTGAAAAGCCAAAGAGAAAGTGGTATTTTCAAAGGATAATAATCCAATCGCTGCCCCAACTTCACACGAACACCTGCAGCGCTATTATTAGTTCTTTGCAGCACTGCGCCGTTCTTTCTAAGCATGAAATACACCTAAAATTTTAGATTACGATAGCTTTTGCTTTCCTGATCTAATTTTGATGAAATGAAGCCTATATGTTGCCCCAGGATATTCTCTATTTATCTGTGATACCCCCATGAATGTTCAATTAGTACATTTGGAGATAACACTCTACAATTCGATATATGCGATTGCTTTGAGAGAAATGTTTAAATTGTGTTATCTTACTTTTTCTGATCTGATTCTGTGAAATGAAGCGTTTCTGTAACCGAAAGATAGCCTCACGTTTCCTGCGAAAAACCACTGAAAATTCGTCTATTAGTTTTGGAGATGAAAGAGAAAGATACACATGACGGTTGTCGATGAAAAACCTTAAATTGTTCTTCTTTCTGTGATCCGATTTTTATTTAATTAAGTCTATACGTTGTCCCAAGGTACACTGAAGTTACCCCATGGGAATTCGTAAAGTAGTTTTGGAGAAGTGGTTTCTAATAGATGAACAGACAGACACGACGGTCTATGAAAACACTTCGCGATTCTATTTCGATTAAATCATGCCTAGATCCTGAACCAATCTTCGCTCATGTTACCTGTGAAAATCGCATCAAATTTCGTCCAGTAGTTTTGAAGATTAAAGCGAACAGCGACAAGGCTACAATTACAAATTTATTGTTAGTATAGATAAGTTGTACAATTGTAAAATTTTGTAAGAATATATTGATTTGTATAAGTGCTGTATGTTGGTAAAATCTGTTGCGAATATGGTTAGTAGTAAAGAAGTAATAGATTAAAACGTGATGCTTGATGGGGCGGTTTTCCATGAACGTTACTCTTTACGTCCTCATATCTCATGAACTACATGTCGTACTGTGATACAATTTCTACCGTACATTCAGCTTTAAGTGTGTATTCTGTCTGCAAAATTTCCTGCGATTACAATTGGTAGTGTAGAAATTATAAATTGTAACATTTTACCAAATGCCATAGTTTTGCTCCATGAACAGCAGAAAAGTAGTAAGCAGGAAACTTTTTCCCATTTATTATTTTGATGTGGTTGTGTGCAAGAAAAAGTTTAATAAAGGTTTGAAATTATATTTAAAGTTTGTTGCAAGACGCCAAGTACTGTCATTCTCATGCAGTGTATTTATAAAGTCTCTGCGCGTTATGTAGCAGTTTTTTTGCGATTCCTACTATTCATAACGTTATAGCTCCTGAATCATGTATAGTACGTGGTCCGTAGTCTTACAACAGTTGTAAGAAATATGTGTGCCAAATTTGGTTGAAATCACTAGTTTAGGAGAAAATGAGCGTCGGCCGCGATGGTCGAGGGGACTGCGGTGCGCCAGTCACGGTCTGCACGGCCACTACGGTTCGAATCCCCCCTCGAGTATGGATATTTGTGCTGACCTAAGTAGTAGCTAGTTCATAGGTAGTTTGTAAATTTAGGGACTGATGACCCCGTAGTTCAGTCCCATAAGCTCTACTAACATTTGAACATTTGGGAAAATGTGCAGCATTGTCGTTTGGCGCAGCAGTTTTTCGCGCATCTCATTGTTTATGACGTCATATCTCCTTACGTGTGTGTCGTAGGTGGTTCTTACCCCTACAGCGATTGTTGTCTGATATTAAAGAAAATGTGTACCAAGTTTGGTTAATATCGGTCCAGTAGTTAAAATTTTTCAAATTACGATATCCTTTTTTCACGTGATCCGATTTTCATGAAAAGAAGTCTATATGTTGTAACTTTTCTCATATTTCCTGTGAAAACCGCATGTAGATTCGTCCAGTAGTTTCGAAGATTGAAGTGAACAGCGAGAGGCCTACATTTACAAATTTATTATTAGTATTACTGTTAATCAGCTGCGTTATTGACTGCTAATTACAAGAATAAATTCAGTCTATGTGCTTTAGGAGATGTGGAATATACATAATACATACATACATACATACATACACACATTCAGCCTATTTTATAAGATGTAAGATTGTTCCTGTGCTCGGCTGTATCTGCGAGGTGCAACAGGTCTTCTGAGTTGTCTGTGGAAATATAAGGACGCAGGTCCATTTTGTCAATTTGTCTACAGTGGCGGGAGATACTGATTATACAGTGCTATATTATGTGATCAGTCAGACTTCATTATGAAAAGAAATCACCACACCGGATTGATGCTGAATTTGTATGTATGTAGTTTGTTGCAAAGTTGTTTGCACAACCACAGCTTGTAGTTTCATTGTTGTTTGACCTTTTCTCTCCAGACTCCAGTGCTTATGTTAGCAATAGATGAACAATGAAGTGTATAACTGCGTTAATATTTTTCTCGAGCTACAGAGTAAATGTTATTGTGGCTCGTTTAACTCGCAGCAATATTAATACTGTACCTGCTCTATGGTTGACAGGTTCTTGTATGTACCCTTTTCCATTCAGAAAAAAATTTTTTCGATTTAATTGAAGTTTTCAAGAAAAAACATTTATTGATCATCTGAGCTGCCGTCATTACCATTGGTAACCACTGGAGTCAGGCGAGAAGCGTCGAACAATTTAACAGAAGTTTTTATTAGAAGTCTTTGGTTCTTCTTTCAGTAATTAATATATAGATCCTTGCAGTTACTTTGAATACTTATGCTGCAGGATTAATAACTTTGGAAGTTTGATGTTATTGTATCAAAAACTGTTAGAAAGGTAATTGTCACAGGTTGTTCTTTTTGTGAAAGAAAATATGGTGGTCCACTGCATAGGAAAGAAAGGTGCTGGAAGATATTCGAACAGTGTAAAATTGCTTACGGTAGTTCATTTGCACAGGGGTTTTTACTATGTTTTTAATTCTCGTGATATTCAAATGAAGCAGTATTATCAAATGCAGACGAATAATAAAAGGATCATTATTAAGTCAGATCTTGTGACGTAATGAGGAGCTGTAACGATTCTAGTTAATGAGCTTGCATTTAACATATATTAACAGCACTTTGAATGCATGTTCATATTGCATTGCCTTACCTTGACAACACTTCTGAATAATTTGACAATAGTAGCAGTAGATTCATTTCACAGTGTTTCACATTTCACAATGTTTCATATGTCGAAATTGTTAAATTTTGCCAGTATAGCTGGGTTTCTCCTAAAGCACATAGTCAGACTGAATTTCTTCTTGTAATTAGCAGGCAATAGCTAATACTAACAATAAATATGTAAATGTAGGCCTCTCGCTTTTCACTTCAATCTTCAAAAATACTGGACAAATCTACATGCGGTTTTTACAGGAAACATGAGAAAAGTTTGGGTCGAAATAAAGGCATAATTTTATCAAAATCAGATCACGAAACAAAAATTACATCTTAGTTTCAAGTTTTTTCAGTAACCGTCGTATCTGTTTGTTCAACTATTAAGGACCTCTTATCTCGAAAAGTACTTTACAAAATTGCATGGAGTTTCCACAAGTAACTTGAGTGTAACTCTGGATAACATATAGACTTCGTTTCATGAAAATCGGATCACGTAAAAAAAAAAAAAAAAAGATATCGTTATTTGAAATTTTTTAACTACTTTGGTCATGTTTGTTTGTCTCTTTGAACACGTTTATCTCGAAAACTATTTGACGAATTGTCATATGGTTTTCACACGAAACTTGAGCATAGCGTGAGGTTACATAAAGGCTTCAATAATTGAAATCGAATCAGAGAAAATAAAGATTTCATAATTTAATAATTTGTTTAAAAGCCATTCGTTGACGTTAATCTCCAAAAGTACTACACGAACATTCATGGGTTTCTGCAGGTACATTGAGGATAGTTCAGAGAGTAACAAAGGCTTCATTTAATCAAAAATCGGATCAGAGTAAGGAATGATATCATAATTTGAAGTTTTATGTGTGCGCTATGCTTATAAGTATGTTGTAGTACAGCAAATCTGCAAGAATACCATACAAACCTTATGGGGTTGCATAGGTCAACTGAGAGTACCTTGGGGCAACGTATAAGCTTCGTTTTATCAAAAGCGGATCAGGGGAAGAAAAGATATCGTAATTTGTAGTTTCTGGTGTATGCTATACTTAAATTGCAGTGTAGTATAGAAAATATCCGATAGAGGCGCTGTTACTTATATAGTATACCAAATAACTAATAGATGGTGATGCTGCATTTATTATCATAACCAAGTTATAATACACTGAAACTAGGGCTGCGATTTTCCTTGTCACAGCCGTGTAGTGTATTGATGTTGAATCCTTTTTGAAAAATCAGTCATTTACAACGAGGTGAACAATTCGTTGTATTGATAATGAAATAAATATTTAATGTTGTTCTGATAAGTAAATTAATGATCCCCTAAAGCGAATATCACGTTACCAACGTCAAAACATTAAATCTTTACCACTGAATGTAAAATGTAATCCAGATACGACACAAAAAATATATTTTTACTAGCTTTATCCCGCATGCCTTGCAATGCAATGGAAAGAAAAAAGCGTTTCTTTCCACAGGTATGATTTGAATTTAAAACATAACGATGTTCCTTCGCGTTAATCGATGTTTTCATTTGCTAAGAATTCTTTGCTTATTTAGTTTCCTTTCTGATTTGAGTGTGTTCTGCTGGAATGTGCCTCGAAAACGCCCTAGTACAGGAAACGACAAACTGAGGCGACGTTAGTTACATAGTGCACCAAATAATTAATTATGGCATTGCTGCGTTTTTTACATTCTCATAAGTATGGTGTAATACACTTCAAGAAGTTGTACAATTTTATTTACGGCTGCGGCGTGGTGTGTTAATTTTGGTAACGGCCATGAAATGTTTTTCAAAAATCAGTCACGTAGAATGAGTGTAGTAATTGTTTATGTTCACGATGAAATAAATAATTAGTGCTGTTCTGGACAGTAAATTAATCAGCCCCCTTAAGCGAATAGTCGGTTGCGAACTATAGGAAACTGAACAGCTGCCTAACTGTATCTCATGTGCTTTGCAATGTCATGGAAATAAAAGAAGTTTATCTTCCAACGGGTGTAACAACTAAATTGTACATAGAGTAGAAATATCTATGAAGTGAGCATTTCGTTCTGCGCATCTTCTCAATATCTAGCTGCAAGTACCACGTGATATTGAGACAAATTCACTCTTTCCACAAATGTATTTGCTCTTAAGATTGGTTTGTACCGCATTGGCTTCAAAGAAGCTCCACCTTTTCGAAGAGCAACAACGTAACATGAAATAATATCTACATAAATGTGTCACAGAAGCAACAAGAAAGTTGAGGAAGCGTCGCTGAAAGGGCCATTTACACATAGTCATCCGTCTTAACCGAACAAAAAAGGACCAAGATAAAGTCAGCGTTTATTAGATTTTTTTTTTCAATATCACGTGACTTTTCTCCTTAATGTTGAAGACAAAAAACGTGTTCAGTGCATCTTAATGCTCACTCTAGAAATATTTCTGCTCTGCGCCTGCCACTAGAGATACACATGCGAGCGACAAACTCATCAGAAACCTCTCTGCTTTCATGATTATTCGGTACAATATTGTGATTTCAATTTGTAATTACTTACTTATACCTTTTGTATAATGATACAATGTCATCTTAAGGGATTGTATTATTTGTTGATACTTAAAGAAGTTTTCTTTTGCAGCGACAATTGTACTTAGATTTATGATCCGACTTCTGAATATATAGTTCTGTTACACAAGGTCGATTTCAGCATCGTGCTTTACGAAGTAATCAGTGAAAGTCGTGGGGACATGTATTGGCTGAACGGGTTGCTGATGCTGCTAACACAGTCAAGACAATTAACTGGAAATACTATATTTAAAGGAGAGGTCCATACAGACGATCATCTGGTGCCATTCCTTCAACGATTACTCAGACTTATTTCATCACACATTGACACCACCATGACGACTTATTTTAACAGACATGAACTGCTCTGCTGATGGAATTACCATACTTTTAGCATTCGTCAAGTTTTCGTTAATAGGGAACACTGCATACAGAATAACTACATATTCCCCAGTGCAACACTGCAAGATACTAATAATTCAGAACACACTTACTGATAGAGATAAACAGTTTATTACTACACCATAGAAACAATAAATGGCGATATAATTACTGTTACTCATCTGAGTGATAGAAGTGTTTTCAGACGTTTACGCCAAACAGACAATTGCAGACCGCCGTCTTAACTTATGAACACAACCTAACTTTGGATTTACATCATTCCGGAGTACGGCCATAAATTAATTTCACTTTTTGTATGAAAAACGTTATTAGAATTCATCATTTTAGACAATGACTTTTACTTAAATTTGATATTTTGGCTAAGAGATCTGAGTTTATTGACAAAGAGATCCAAAAAGCATTCTGTTTTTGCTGTCCTAGGACCGAACGCCTAAAAAACCACCAGATACACAGATCCGTCTTTAACAACCATTCGAAGCAGGGGCATATAAGCTTCTATGAAATAAATTGAAAAGGAAATACTGCAATTAATGTGAACGTAGAGTCAACGAGGTAATGCTTCAGTAAAATCAATATCGTTCGTTGGGCGAATCTGGCTATGTGAAAAGGAAGTTATAAGAATTATAGTGTCGCAGATACTCATTATTTTAAAACCGTAATATAGATTACATTCTTTGTTGTTAGTTTTCTCCACAAACATACAGATCAGTTTACTGTCTCTGGACCATGTGACGTATAATTCACGTTAGTAAAAAGGTACTGTTTTCGACATCCTTTTCATCTATTTCCCATCCGCTATGTCGATCTCCTGCTTCCCCTCTATCTACCTCTTCATGCCCCCTCAATCTAATTACCAGCCTCTGTTCATCACTTCCTTTCCTTCTATCCATCTCCTCTTCTATCTATTTATATGCCCCTGTCGTCTTTCGCTCGTCGTACCCACGTAAAATGAAGAAATTAAAAACTAGGTAATGGCTTCAAGTTATGTGTTAACAGCTGGAAACTACCACAAAGTTATTGTGACATAAAATTAAATGAAATAACGAAGCCCATAAACAAAGTTTTGTTCAGAATTCGTTCATAAGGTGTTATAATTTTCACTTCTAATATCATGATCTATCTTACTGAAAATTAACCATTAAACATGAACGTACATAAAATGCTTTTCCACGAGTTATTGTTGCTTCAGTGTCGTATTTTTACCATAGCACCTGACAAGTACGCAAAGCAGAACTTGGTACGTTCTCAATTTTCGACTCTCATTAATTTGGCAGTTGGAAAATTTAAATCGTGTTCAGAGCTACAGTTTTGAGAATATCTACTTCCTTTTGCCTCTCATAGTGGCTACGTATACACCTGAATTTCGTTTTGGACGCATCTATGCCAAAGTGCCTTTTAAATTATGTTTCATTGGCCTTCTTGTCGAAAATCTATACCGGTAGATCATTTTTCATGTTGATGTATTTTTATGATGATTTCGGTAAAATTTCACATGCGGCAGCGACTGATGTCAAAATCTCTTGACTGCTTTTTGAAAACTGATTTACATACAATCAGCCTAATAATCTTCCGTGTTTACCATGAAATATTACATTAGCACCGAATGCCGCAGCTGCCGTAAGTAAAGTTATACCTTCATTTTTAAGTAATTCCACGACGGTAAATGTCCATATTTTGTCGCCGTAGATTTAGAAGCGCACATTCGATAGATATCGTTAGAGGGCAGGCTGCTAGAATTACAAACATTATTAGAAAGCTTCTGGTCCTCGGGCGTTACTCGGAAATGTTTTCTGTAACTCAGTGATAATTCGAAAGGGTTTCTTATAGGACTGAATATTTTGAATGAACCGTTTTGTTGACCGTAAAATATCCGTTTAATGCAGTTAGTACTCTGTCGTTAACATGTTTTAGTACGAACCACTGTCCGGTCAGTCAATCAATTATCCTTGTAAAAATAAAAATTTCGTTGGCAACATTACACTGGACGCTGCTGACACCTTAAGTGAAATTTAAACCAGCAACCAATAACAGAGGCTTAATAATTAAGTAACTGCTTGCTCTTTCTATGTACTTTTGTCCTGAGACTAATTTAATTACCCTTGTGAAACACACATTCCATTGCCAACATTATCAAACTACGCCGCCGCCTTAGGTAAAATTTAGTCATTACCTCAACACTCGAAAGGTGACGACATTGTTTATCTATATCCCTGACGTTTGTGTCATTCAGTATCACCAATTATTCTTTGCACGTTGGATAGGCTATTATTTGGCACTTCGGGAATCGTTGGTTGCCGAACTCGTCCTCCCGATCGTCAGTCTTTTCACGGTGGGGGAGGGGGGCTATTATTTGGCACTAGGGAGAATCGATGTTCATTATACGTCTAATCGTTGGTTGGCGGGAACATCCTCCCGGTCGTCAGGCTTAGTAAGCGGTTTTGTCAGCAACTCCGCTCCGCTCCGCACGGTAATCCTCAGTGTATAACAGGGGACCCTGCATAGACCACTTTCAAAACAGCTTGTAACGCGTTCCGCGTGACTGACTAATTAAATGAATGACTCATGATCGCTCAGGCAAAACCACAGCTGACATAAACTTGAAATTTGCAGATGTTGTTCATCATACACCATTGGCGTCTTTTAAGAATAAATTTTTCGATATTTCGTCCCTAAGAGGTTGAAATAGAAGATGAAAAGTTTCTGTTTCCTTCTTTTTTTTCTTTTTTTAAATACGCTGTTATCAATTTTGAAGCTAGACCTACATTGGTATATGGATTTTTGGCTAAAATTTAAAAAGGCGCTTCTTTAAGTTTTTCTGAAAATAAGCCATGAAGGGAGAGAAATAGGGGAAGAAATTAATTTAAAAAAATGCTGCTATTAAGCCTGAACCACAAAAGTTGGTATTTGGAGTATTTCTTACAATTGAAAAAGTACGTGTGGATCTCCCCTCCCACTCTTCGTCATTGTCTACCTTTCCCGTATTTCGTCTTACAGCTCTAACTTGGAAACATGTTTAGTTTTTGTTCAAAATCTTACATCATCAAAAATTCTTGACCGAATACTTTGAAATATTAATACTACGTACTACTGAAATACGCACATGTTTTTACTTACCTAGTTTTTAATGTGTCAAATTTTTATATAAATTTTATATTAATTTACAAGATGGAAAGTTGTTACCAAAAATCCGAAATGTGTCATATATGTATATGTGTGTTATGTGTCATATATTAAATAAATAGTTATCTAAAAACCTTTCCGTGTTACAGTGCAACGTTGTGACAGATTTGGAGCTTAATCGGTGAAGAATTTACTGAGCTTTTGAAACACACAAAAACTAACACAACATTATTAATTATAGAGATGAAAGGCAATGTCCCGAGTGACTGACTTACTGATTAAATGAATGACTCATGATCGACTAACCGAAACCACTGATGATAACAACTTGAAATTTGCAGAGAGTGTACATCTTATACCGATGGCGTCGTTTAAGAAGCGATTTTTCGATATTCCATCCCTAAGGGGTGAAATAGGGAATGCAAAGTTGTTTGAAAATACGCTGCTATCAAGTCAATTTTGAAGCTAGACCTACATAAATTGGTATATGGATATTTGGTTAGAATTGTAAAAGGCGTCTTTCGGTTGTTTTTGAAAATCAGTGATTAAGGGGGTGAAATAGGGAATGAAATGATTAAACAATGCTGCCATTAAGCCAGTTTTGAAGTCTGGAGTCTTGGTTACAATTAACAAAGTACGTGTGTATCTCCCCTCTCCCTCTTCGTTAAAGCCTACCATTCCTCTATCTCGTCTCAGTATTCTGAGAACCATGTTTAGTGCAATATCAAAATCTTATATCTCCGAAAGCTTCGAAATATTGATAAAACGTACTCCTGGAATATGCACATGATTTTACATACCTATTTTTAAAATACACGTAATATATGAATTTATATATATTTTACAACGTGGAAAAGTTGTTACCAAAAATCGCAAAAGTGTCACACACACACACACACACACACACACATACACACACACACATATATATATATATAGAGAGAGAGAGAGAGAGAGAGAGGTTACGTGTAATTTATTAAATCGGCATCTAAAAACCTTCCGCTGTTACAGTGCAACTTTGTGACAAATTTGGAGCTCAATCCGTGAAGAACTTATTGCGATTTTCAAACACAGACAAATAAAACACAACATTTTAATGTTTCATTCCTGTTCAAAAGTGTACTTTGTAATTCAAGTACAGGACAGAATTTTTTGTAATACATTTGGCGTTATTATTTTATTAATTGATCAGACGCGTAAGTGATACTTGTTTTGGTCAATACCAATACTTATTAGTGCGGGAGTAGCTCTTAATAAATTAATTGCTTTGGATACTCAAGAAATATAGTAGGAACTTCAGGTTGAGGCGAACAAAATACTTCGGTTTCACCCAATACGGATCAAGGAGAGGTGATCAACAATACCGTCGCAACAAATGTAACGGACAGTATGTCGTTAGAGCAAACATCTTCACATCCAGTAGACAAATACCAACTGCTTCAAATATTAAGATCTTAGTTTCCAACAATGGAATCCAAAATTAAATCTAACTTTGAATCCATTAAGAGTGATATCAAAACCAAAGAGCAAAATTGCATGTCGCGGTTATAAACCATAAACCAAAGCATGGAATATCAGTTTGACAGTGTCATACGGAGATATAAGAAAGTGGGGACGGAATTGTCGCACAATTTAAACATGACCTTCAGCACGTCAAACATAAAATTAATGACAAGTACGAAGTCGAGTCTTCAAACGATCGAAACACACGATATTTCGCGTCTGAATAAACAGTTCGAGGATCTTACCGTTACGGTAACTCTGCTCAGTGAATAATCAGTAAGCGCTCTTAATGTAATGCAACCGTTTCCATTTACGAAAACGGAAGAACATGTGGAATTAAATCGTTTCAAAGTAGGACAGTTGACTAGAAATTTTCAACATAAAAGTGAAACTAGGGAACTTGTAACCATGGTGGCACAGCTTGAAAGGCAAATTCGTCAGCCACCAGCAACGAAAAATAACTAATTTCCACGCGACAGTTTCGAAAATGACAGCATTGAATACACACAGTCAGCTTCACCTATCCGGGAAGGTGATATTATTGGAACACAAAATCGTATTGGTTTGTCTTATGGTGAATCAACAATGGGTGCTATCGAGATACAGAAGCATTGCATAACAATCCATACGGTATGCAAATTCCATGACACAAGACCACAATTTGCCACCTTTGCAACATAATTTTGGCAATTAGCTCCTTACTAGCGTACATACACCTACTCATTCAGCAAATTCGTTTGATTATAAGCATTTTTTAACTGTGCGAAAATTTAAGGGTTTCAAAAACGTGCCTAACAACATACATCCTAAAGAGTGTCTCCAGCAATTTCAGTATGCTTAGCAGCAATTTGACCCACTGGCCAAAGGTTGAAATTTATGTCTGGTTACTTAGAGGGTGTACATAGTCAATAATGCGGATCTGATGATGAATTTCACCAGGCATTCTTGTCAGCTTACTGGCCTGAATCTAAACAAAATTGAGTAAAGATTAGTTTAATAATGTTTGAAAAATATGATCAGTCAAAATTTAATAATCCCCCAATTTTCAATATATGGTACAAAAATACAGCTTCCTCACGATACCTTATAGCCCACTCGAGTTAATACGATTATGCCTTAGTAAACTACCAAAACAGTTACACACGATTGTGCCTTATTAAACTGCCAAAGCAGTTACGAAACATTGTACACGCAAGTAAAAGTGACTGGGAAGCTTTCTAGACATTAGTGAAGGATTTAGAGGAACGAAGTGATGAATGCCATTCCCACAAAAATAGCGACAAATGTAGATCGACATCAAAAATACATAACAATTGAGGGAAATACCAAACGTATAATGACAAAAAGAGCTGGCGGAATGAATCCCCAAACAGCAGTCATTCATATAAACAGCAGAATGATTCCGAAGATAGGAATCAGACTAATAATAATGGTCAGTTCAAACACAAATGGCGCAATGATAGGACAAACTTTAAGAACTATGTGAATGACCATGTATATGATATTGCATTGCTTTACCTTGACAATAATATACCGTCAGAATATTTTGACAAGAGCAGAAGTAGATTCATCACAAAATTTCACATTTTACTCCTAAAGTACCTATCCATTCTACACTATTGTAAATGTAGTCTTTTAGATGTCAACTTCCATTTAATTTACTTGTTTAACTGCGTTTATATGCAGTTTTGACAAAAAGAGCATGGCGTTATTCGTGAAGATCTGAGGTCTGTTCCCAAAAAGACAGTCATTATGAAGGTGTACTTTGAAAATATCAGCAGCTGAAGGGATTTACCTACTGCGAGGAGCAGCACGATGAGGAAGTGTAAATCAACTGGAGAACTGGGTATCGCTCTGTGTAGCGGCCCATGACCGGATGAAATCTCCGATGCTATGGCAGACAAGTCTTCACGCAATTCTCGACTGTCAAGCAGTGCGCGTCCTGTCTCACAACAGTTTAGCATCCCATGGCCCACTGTACGGAAGGTGCATTGACCCTTTGTCAAATGTTAACTGTACAACATCCATATCGTACAGCATATTGTACCATAGGACCCATAACGTTATTTTGACTTTGCTCTCCAATGTCTCCGAATGTATAAAGTTGACGAGGACTGGCCCTGGCCCATCCGATGGACAGAAAAAACTTATTCTTCTCTGATGGGTGGAGTAAAAAATAGGAAATGCCAAGTGTGGGAATCTTCGCTACCTGTCACTACGCACGAATTTTCCTGTACGTTGTCGCCACGTAGCGTTGCTTCAAGACTACTTTCATCATTGGCCCATTCATTCTCTGAAATGTTAGCGCTCAAGGACCAAAGAGTGAAATGTAATTGGCCACAGATTCTGCGATATGCTCCGGCAGCATGTCATACCCACCCTATTAGAGAGAGAAGCATTCCACGTAACACGGGGCTCCACTGCATATCGCTGCGTTATGTTCAGCTGATTCTCCTAAACACTTTTGGAAACGATCATAAGATCTACCGATGGTTTCTACATAATTGGCCCGCGCGATCACCTGATCTCACTTCCTGTCATTTCTGTTTCTGTTGCTACCTGAAAGACAGGGTTTACCAGGGGATATACATACATGCGCTGATCCGCATATCTGCGCAGCTTATAAAGAGATACGTCATATTGAACCCCTTTTGTAACATTATTGGTCCCAGTATGCAATAGTATGATGTATTGTAAAAGCACATTGAAAGTGTTCCAATTTAATTGATTTTGCATCCCTTTCCCATCTCCTTGACATTAATGCTACCAAGGTTGGTACTCTTTCGGTAATTAGTTCTCGAGTTATAACGAGTTAAATCAGGAAACTTTAATTATAACCACACGGTATAAGTTATTTCATGATATGAAAGTTTATACGCATTGAAAATCTCTTTTGTCCCGTTCAAACAATGTTTAGTTCTCAAACATGATGCGCTGGAAAATTTTCGCTAATAAATTTTGAGGTGTTCCGTGTAACATCGTTACCAGGAGACAAGGTGAAACTTTCAATCTGCAGCGGAGTGTGCGCTGATATGAAACTTCCTGGCAGATTAAAGTTGTGTGCCGGAACCGGGACTCAAACCTGGAACCTTTGTCTTTCGCGGGAAAGGCTCTACTACTGAGCTATCCCGACACGACCCACAGTCCATCCTCAAACTTTATTACCGTCAGTATCTCGCCTCTTACTTTCCAAACTTCACAGAAATTCTCCTGCGGACCTTGCAAGACCATGAAATGAGGCAATAACATATATATCTGTCGTCCATTTGGAAACAGGGACAAGTCATTGAGAACAAAATGTTGAAAAAACGCAAAAAACTACCTGTGACTGATGAAACTGGAATTATTATAACCTTTTCATCCTAAATAAATCTGTAGGATACATACATCCAGGGAATGTATTGTCGTAAAACTTGTGTTAGTACTTTTCTCAATAAAAGAATATTATTGCCGCGAGACCCGACGTAAACCGATTGCCTGCGTGGCGCAGGGTATAGCGTCACAGATTGCGGTGTTAAAGGACTCCGGTTCAATCCCAACCACCGGCCAAAATTTATTTCCTTGTAATTAACATTGCCACAATGTTTTATATGTTTCTTATGTCCATTTGTAATTTCTACTTGTTTCTTATGTTAACTATTCTTTTAATTTCTGGTTTATTCTGCTTGTGTATAAATAGCAGAGCACTCTGCTCGACAGGCGGTCAGTGCTGGGTGTACGTTTCAGTTCGCAATAAACCTGCATTCAGTGTAAGTACTGTGTTCAGTCGACAGCCCTGCCTTCGAAGTCAAGCCAGCTGCCATTTTAACACGACATTATATACAGGGTGTTTCACTAAGTGTGTTTGCCTCTGTATCTTATAATATAATGGGTGACGGGAAATTTTAATCCGGTAGGTCAACACAAGAAATGTTACACTTTCTGCGGAGCTATGAACGTAGTTTATTGTATCATTTTCCAAAGAGTTACAGCACAAAGATATAATTTTTAAATGGAACAATAGTTTTTTTCTATCGTGCATTGAATTCGTTGAAACCAACTGCGTCCAAGTAAGTTCAAACTACATTCCTATCACTGTTAGTTTGAGAGCTACAACCCTTCAAAGTTTCAGGGGCAGATACCACACGCTGTACATAATACATGGCTGTGTGGTGGGGTTACGGCGCCATGGTCCTCATTCATGGCCCGCAAGGACGCCCGATTTAACACCAGTAGATTTCTTTTTGTGGGGATATCTAAAGGATATCACTGAGCTCACATCCCCAGATGATCTAAAACGGCGCATCAAGGACGCATGTCGTTCCGTCACGCCGGCGATGTTACATCTTGTCCGCAGATCCTTTCAACGGCGCATTGCACTATGTATTGAGGAAAATGGACACACAGTTGAACATCTTATGTAAATCAACTTCCCACCGCCATAACATCCATCACCCACCACACAGCCATGTATTATGTATAGCGTGTAGTATCTGCCCCTGAAATTTTGAAGGGTTGTAGCTCCCAAACTAACAGTGATAGGAATTTAGTTTATAAATTGATTTGAACGCAGCTGATTTCAACGAATCCAATGCACGATAAAAAAAACTATTGTTCCATTTTAAAAAAATTATATCTCTCTGCTGTAACTCTTTGGAAAATGATACAATAAACTATGTTCATAGATCCGCAGAAAGTGTGACATTTCTTGTGTTGACCTTCCACATTAAAATTTCCCGTCACCTATTATTTTATGAGTTACAGAGGTAAACACATAAAGTGAAACACCCATTCAAATATCCCCTTGTTAACAGTCGAGGAGGGACGTTTGAGCCGTGATGGCTCCTGGTTTTGATCCTGCTCGTCCTTCCTGTTTGACTTCGCCCTGTCCCTAGCGTGGGATGGTCTACGATGTTGTTTGTTAATGAAACTCTAGTTTAAAAATACCTTTCCCTCCTTCTTCCGCTTCATATGGTTACTAAATTTACTTTGTGATTCTCTTTGGGTTGCATTATTCCGAGCGTGTCGGTATGTACTTCTTACGGACATCTGTTTCACAGTGCCTTATATGTTGTAAGTAAAGTTAATTGGTTGTTATGATCGATTGTCGTTTTGCCTGCTGTTACCGCGGTCATTCTTGTTGTTGTTGTCCATGCGAGCCGAGGGACCTTGTCGCTCGGTGCCGACTGTCAGTCAGTGCGGACGGGAGCAACGTGTCGGAAGTGTACAAGCCCCCACTATTCCATAAGCGGCCGACTGTAAACAGCGGGAAAATTGGACAGCGCCTCAGCGGCCATTATGGTGGCAAAAGTCTGCGCGAACTCTAAATGTGCGTAGGAATATTTAGCTCTGTGTATTCGTTGAAGTCACGAAGACTATGTCTCATTTAAATACATAACTACAGATCAGCTTCAAACTCTTTGAATATACACCAACTATCGGTTATGTGAAAATTTAACGGTTTTGAAACCGGCCAACAGCGTCTTCTTCCTAACTAAACCAAATTATGATATGTAGTTTTTTTTTAGCGTTCCAAGTGCAGAATATGAACGGAATTTATCGTCAGACATGATTTTTGGCACTTCCTCAGTATATTCTACGATAGTGAAACTCTTGTAGGCATTAATTTCGGAAGAGTTTCCGCCGGCCGCGGTGGCCGAGGGGGCTAAGGCGCTTCAGTCACGGTCTGCATGGCCACTACGGTCGGTGGTTCGAATCCCCCCTCGGGCATGGATATTTGTGCCGTCCGTAGTTAAGTCCCATAGAGTATACAAACATTTAAACATTTGAAGAGTTTCACACACGTCTTTGCTTAAGTGCATCTTGTATTCTGCAATATTTCGATGTCTTATAGCATCAAAAAATGAAATAGGGCTCCCGGAAACAGCTAATGTTAAAAATCGATTGTGATAATGAAATATCCCGTCCGATACATAATTTAAATAGCTTCTTATCTTGTGAATACATCAACCAGCAACTACCAACTTCTTTTAAGATCACGAAGAATGCCGTGTTCTTAACTAAGTACATGTAACATTTGCGTTAGGGTATCTAGCATAAATATTAGCATTTTTTAATGTGGTAAGCCATATACCTTACAGTAGCGGGAACTGTTCAAGAGTCAGCAACTATCGTCATTGGGTTCAGCTTCGCAATATGCATCCTGTGTGACTATATGTCATTCATGTATGGAACTACACACAGTTTTGCAAATTATTTTCAGTTGTTATACGTATATGTAAAGTAGATTACCTTTAAATTCTGTGTTATAAGTGGCTAATATTAATTTCATAAAGAAAAATTCGAATTGCACTGCGGAAACTGACCTCGTATCACCAATAGTTATTTTACATAATCATAAAATGAAACTTTTTTAACTTCCTATCCACCAGTAGCGCCTAAAGTAGCTCGTTTTTAGAGCTACCAGTAATGTGAAAGCCTCTTATTTATTTCGTTCAGTCCCATATTGCCTTGACTAACAGCCTGTTGAGCAACAGTATCTCAGAACGAAAGTAGCAGGACTATTCCTGAGTAATATAAATGGTAAGACAGTATTCGTTCCTTTTTATTCCTTTCTTACACCGATTCCTGCAGTTAAACGCTGAGCAGCTGTTCACCATCGTGCTTCATGTACACTGCAGTAGTAAAACTGTACAGATGTGACTACCAACTGAGTATACAGGGTGGTCTTAAATTTCCGTTATAAACTTCTAGGACTTGTAGAGGAGGGTAGTGAGTACATAACATTTTCAATAGGAACCCATCTGCGGAAACGTATCGTTTCCGTTCCACGACGGTTTCAATTCAGATAATTATCTCATCCACCCCCATTTGAGGAAAGTCGTTAGGCGTGACCCAGTACAATTGTTGCAATCAATTTGAAAAGATTACTGAATCGGTCCGTTATTACGTCCGCAGTTTCATTACAATTTACACCTAATGGTTTAAATTACTCGACAACAACACACCAGCATCTATGGCACCAGCCGCAACATACTGATGCGTTACAACAGCGGATCGATGTAGCGACCACCAACCAATTTTAAATAGGCAGCAACCATAGGAGAAATTTTAGCGTAATGGGTATTATTTCCTCTGCCCCTAAGCAGATATTGACGAGTTACACATGTGAATTGAAACTGTCGGATAACGGAAACGATAAGTTTCCGGATATGGGTTCCTATTAAAAATTTTATGCACTCAGTACCCTCTAAAAGTCCTAGAGGTTTGTAACGGGAATTTCCGACCACCCTGTCTATATTGCAGGAACTAAATATTACACGATTTATCTCCTAACAACACTCGTATTTATCTGACGCTTGCCACTATCATGACGGCCGACCGATGGTTCAAATTATCCTGCGGCAGCAGCGCCATTAGTCATATTTTACAAGGTGTTTGGATGTGTATGCGGGTCGCTTCTCGGTGTGGGCCCTGTTCGCCGACGGTGTTAGTGGCAGGGACAACAGCCCGTCCGTAGTGGCAGTTGACAGCTGTCGCATTCTGGCGTGACAACAGAGGAGACCGATATGGGGAGCTGAGAGGGGAAGAGGGTGGGCAGTGGGTCGGGCCTGCGTGTGTTGGTCTGCGTATGAATATGTCGTGTCGGTCGATGTCCTTCGCCACCAATACTACGATGTGAATTGTAGCCCGTGCCTCACCAAGAGACGTGGCTGGTTCTGAAGTCCTTGGAGAAGTTTTGGGTCGTTCCTCTCAGAAACACAGTGCCGCTCTGTACTGCGCTACGAGGGCCGAACGACCTCTCCACATAAAGTGGGACGCGGCTATTTTCGAAGCTTCGGAGCTCATAAGTTAAGTTGCCGTACATATACCAGGTAATGAAAAAGTCAGTATAAATTTCAAAACTTAATAAATCACGGAATAATGAAGATAGAGAAGTATAAATTGACACACAGGCTTGGAATGACATACGGTTTTATTAGGAAGAAAGAAACATATTGCTAGACGCGTGAAAGGTCTCTTACGCGCATCGTTTGGTGATGATCGTATGTTCTGCCGCCACTTTCCACTTTCGTCATGCTTGGCCTCCCAGGTCCCCAGACCTCACTCCGTGCGATTATTGGCTTTGGGGTTACCTGAAGTCGCAAGTGTATCGTGATCGACCGACATCTCTAGGGATGCTGAAAGACAACATCCGACGCCAATGCTTCACCATAACTCCGTACATGCTTTACAGTGCTGTTCAAAGCATTATTCCTCGACTACAGCTATTGTTGAGAAATGATGGTCAACATATTGAGAATTTCCTGTAAAGAACATCATCTTTCCTTTGCCTTAAGTTGATAAGCTAATTATTGCTTTTCTGCTCAGATGAAGTGTCATCTGTCAGACATTTTTTAAATTTTCTACCTAATAAATCCCCATGTCATTCCAAGCATGTGTCAATTTTT
Organism: Locusta migratoria; assembly: GCA_026315105.1. Classification (NCBI taxonomy): domain Eukaryota; kingdom Metazoa; phylum Arthropoda; class Insecta; order Orthoptera; family Acrididae; genus Locusta; species Locusta migratoria. The sequence goes on along the minus strand of CM048751.1, from coordinate 223,198,593 downwards.
ACGTCTTTATCTACATTATTCCGTGATTTATTAAGTTTTCAAATTTATACTGACTTTTCGATCACCCGGTATATCTTGCGACTCTCTGTGATGTGGTTACCATTAGCGCCTGAGTGTCCTCTCGGTGTTGTGTCATATTGTTTAGTGTTGCGTTGTAGATTCTATTAGCGCCTTTCTTGTCTTTATTCGCTGATATCATTTAGTGGAACCATGGCGTGTATTTGCTTTGTAGACGTTCACGAGTCAGTTACGTGCCCTGGCCGCAGACGAATTTTGTGGCAGTGTTCTTTCCGCCGCTCTGTCGATTACTACCTCTGGAATGGGTGCATTTTTAGCGCTTTCAGATTTGGATTTTATTGCAGCCGCCGCCCCTCAACCTAGAAAGGTCTCTCTCTCTCTCTCTCTCTCGTGTTGCTTGATGCACTTTAACTATACTGTACGCTGTGACCTTACTATGAATAGCTCGATACTGTCTCTCAGGGTATCGCCGAACTTAAGATGTCCGTTTGCATAGTGTTGATTTCTGTATTGTAAACTGGTTTTAACCGCAATCCTACTATTAAATTGTGACCTGGTCTTTCCTGTCACGTGCCTTATGTTGTTTTTGCTTCATTTTGTTGCCTTGCAAGTACTGTAACCTTCTGTTGTTGTTGTTGTGGTCTTCATTCCGGAGACTGGTTTGATGCAGCTCTGCCGACCGCGGTGGCCGAGGAGACTGAGGCGCTCCAGTCACGGTCTGCACGGCCACTACGGTCGGGGGTTCGAATCCCCCCTTGGGCATGGATATTTGTGCCGTCCTTAGTATTAGCTAGTTCATAAGTAGTTCGTAATTTTAGGGACTGATGACCCCGTAGTTAAGTCCCATAAGCTTAACAAACATTTGAACATTTAAATTTGATGCAGCTCTGCACCCTACTCTATCCTGAGCAAGCCTCTTTGTCTCCACATAAGAACAGCAACCTGCATCTGTTTGAATCTGCTTACTGTAACCATCTCTTGGTCTTCCTCTACGGTTTTTAACCCAAATACTTCCCTCCAATGCTAAATTCAATACTCCTTGATATTTAACAATGTGTCTTACCAATCGATCAAGTGAAGGTATGCAAGAAATTCCTTTTCTCCCCATTTCTGTTCTGTATCACCTCATTAGTTACGCGATCCACCCACCTAATCTTTAGCATTCTTCTATCCTCTTCCTGTCCACGCTGTTTATCGTCAATGTTTCACACTCATACAAGGCAACACTCCACACAAATGCCTTAGGCTTAAATCAATATTCGAAGTTAATAAATTCCTCTTTTTCAAGAACGCTTTTCTTCCCATTGCCATTCTGCATTTTATATCCTCTGTACTGCGAATAAATTACTTGAACAGACAGCTTACAACATATTTTAAATAACTTAACGTAGTGGGAGGTAATGGAAATCAAGGAATAAATCTATATGGGTGAACTGAACAGCTTTAGATATTCCCTATCAATTTCAATTTATAAATTACTGAGAGAACTGCTGATGGATACTTTGGAAATTTGGAAGCAAACCAGAGAAAGACTTAAAACTTTAAACTTGCAAGTGAATAATTATAACAAAATGCATCAATTAATATTCACATAAAATAAATTGCTCAACGACACTTTGGAGTGTAATATACCTGTGTAACATATTTAATTATTATTGTGGTAAGTGCGAAAGGGACAGACCGTGTGTGTGAGGGGGAGGGGAGGGGATAGAGGAGGGGGTCAGTGTTTGCAAAGCATGAATCATTAATTGAAACTCAGCAGTGGGTATGTGTTGAATTGTATTTGGTAGAACCAAGGATACTGTGCTTGAATATAAGCGTAAGGAGTAGAAAATGTTTCAAGTCTGTATCAAAACATTGCAAATTCTTTGATATAAACAATTAAGTCTGAAGATGGCCTTACAAACCGAAAACCGGTTCACGAATTAAAATAAAGTTATGTTCAAAATTGTGATTTTTTTTTATTCAGTAAGATGATTTCCCACCCAGAACCGACGGAAGAATCAGTATATATATATATCTTTTCAAACTAGTCATAGCCGGCCGCGGTGGCCAAGGAGACTGAGGCGCTCCATTCACGGTCTGCACGGTCACTACGGTCGGGGGTTCGAATCCCCCTTCGGGCATGGATATTTGTGCCGTCCTTAGTCGTAAGTCGTAGCTAGTTCATGAGTAGTTTGTAAGCTTAGGGACTGATGACCCCGTAGTTAAGTCCCATAAGTAATACAAACATTTGAACATTTGAAACTAGTCATTCTGTAGGAAACAAGTTCCCATCACACCGAAGTTTATGGCAGAAATATTGACAATTAAGGGGTTCACACGTATGGCGATCCAGTAGGTATGTCGCTACGAGTAGATTCCATTATCCGTCTATCGAGTACCCGACAGGTGACATAGGCATTTATCGAATCAAAATGGACGTCGTCTTTCCCGGTTTACAATTTTTTTTTAAATGGCAGTGTATCTTGTGTAGGAGGTACAACAGTATTATCAGGGATGACTATCCGAAAGAAGTCTGTATAGATGATGGAATGTCATCTGCTCCAGGAGCGTTTTCGTTTTAGATCTTTCAATATGACATTTTTTACATTAGAATCATTATCAGTTAATAAATATTTGTTTTCTGTAAAATGTATACTAATGACAGAACCGTAAAGTAGTAGCAGCTGTCTATATATGAACACAACAATCCCCAATTCCATCAAGTGTATATTTATGTTGGTCTCACAGGAAAGTTATCATTAGAATAGCTTCGTGTGACTATATGCTTCATTATATAACTAGCCGATCCCCCGCTGCTTCGCATGCGTAGACTGGTTGGTCTGCACCAGTTGTTTCTTTTTAATCATGATGAAGAATCCATATCTTAAGTATCGTAGTTATAGCCTGAAATTTGAGTTAACAGTGCCATATTTTTGAAACTCAATTTTTGCATCTCGAATTTCACCCCGTTATTGGTCGAATTTCCAAAAATACCGAAACACGTGTCTTTTAACACGGCTGTCTCACTTGATGCTCATAAACAAATACAGGATTCGCGCAACTTAATCCCTGTACGCACAGCGAACTCTGCCAACATTGCCACGCTCCTTCACGTTAAGTACGGTTCGTCGCTACAGCTGATTAAACTTTTAGCTAATGATTGTAATAATATGTCTGCTTAATTAAAATAATTCTTATGATACTTATCTTTCCAAGCGGTAGTAAATCGTTAGGAGATATGAATCATCATGAATTAAGAGTAAAAAGCGGCAAATATGGTGTCTCAATGACGTAAGCTACAACATATTTATGAGGATATATCTATTCGCAACAGGTTTTGCAATGTATTAAAAAAGGCTCTAAAACCTTGGGCATATTTCAAAGGAACATCTTGGTGAAATAATTCAATTCAGTCGTTTGAGATAAGATTGTTCTAAATATCAAAGTTCTGAAAGTTCTCGACCGATTGGAATTTTTTACACAAAATTGCTTTCTAACACAGGTGTGTTTTCTTAAACATATTTTTCCAAAAATCTACCCTCATATTGAATAGACACATGTCGTATTTGAAAGGAAATCTGTAAAATACTTATGCACAACTATATGTGGTTTGCTCACGTACATTTTAATTTTTTAAAAATTGTGACCAAGAATCCATACACCAATTTATGTAGTTGTAGCTACAAAATTGCCTTAATAGCAACATTTTTTAAGTAACTATTCATTCCCTCTTTCACCCTCTTGATTTGTGATATTCCAAAAATACCTAAATACTTTCTTTTTCTGTAGATCTAGCCTGAAAATCGTCCCAATAGTAACGTATTTTCAAAAATAATTTTTGATCCTCTGTTTTCCCTCTTAGTTGTTGAATTTTTACAAACACTGAAACACGCATTTTTTAAATCCTTGCCAAGAGTCCACATCGGAATTTCCAACCAAATATGCAAACATAATTTTTTGTAATTCTGGGTTCAAAATTGGCTCAGTAGCAACGTATTTTCAGAAAATGTTTCATCCCCTATTTCACCCCCTAATTGATTAATTTTCTGAAAATACCGAAACATGTGTCTTTTTAATTCTGATCAAGAAAACATATACCACTTTTTGTGGCTGTAGCTTCAAAATTGCCTTATTAGTAAAAGATTTTCGAAAACATCCCCTCTTCAATTTAACCGCCTTGGTGGTTGATTTTCCAAAAATACCGAAACACCATTTTTTTTAAATTCAAACGAAAAATACAAATACCAATTTTAGTAGCTATAGCTTCAAAATTGTCTTGACAACAATGTAGGTGATTAATCAATAGGCTTACAAACTCCTGAAGCTAAATTATGTAACTTATGTTGAGGACATCACAAACACTCAGTTCGAGTGAGGACTCGAATTCCCGATGGCGAACGGCCGCGCTACCGCAGCAAGGTGTCTTAGTGCGCCCGGGTATTTTACCGAGGCAGCAGAGAAATTGTTGATTGTGATAGGGACTTGTTTTGGTACTAGGAAAGTACTAGCTTAAAGGGTTAAACGACACCAGGAGGCTATTTGTCACTGATTTTGTGGGATTTATCCATGCATATGCTTCGCAAATCGCAAAATTTCCCGACGTCTGCTGCTCCTGTAAGATGGGCAAACGATCTGCAACACATGAAAATTTCTGCCGGACCTGGACACGAACCCGGGTCCCTCCCGCTTTTCGCGAGTGGTCGCCTTAACCACTCGGCCACCCGTGCTCGCTCCCCGGCCTGACCCAAACTTCCACGTGTTGCACTTGCCTCTTGTGGGATTTGTTGAGGGTGGAAAGGAGTAATGAAAATTTGCTCACATTCTGACGTTTCATTCTCCGTTTGCGTGAATTTATGTAAATAATTTTAGTCACATATATCAACGTTACTTTTTAATGTCCGCCTAAGGTGAGCACAGGTCTACAATTGCGTGCAATGTAGTCGTTCCGAGTCTCATCTGAATTCAAATTGGTTTCGTGTTTACATGAATAACGAATTTTCTAAGAATATGAACATCATTTGAAGTGAAAATATTGATAAGTATAAATGGTACAGGTGTTGAAACAATTTACTTCGATATTCACGAATGTTTGTCTCTAATTATGCAACCAACAAGACCTTTAAAATCATGATTTCACCTTACAAGTTCGTTCGTGTAATTCGTACTTGTATAAATAATTATAATATCAATTGGCATAATGATCGGTTCTATTCTTTTCGAGTTGGACTGCACGGAAATTTGTGAAATGTCAAGATTAAAAATAATCTGTCTAGCTTATCTATTAATTTGCGATTCCACCCCCATATAATAATTCATCCTCTTCCTCACAGGCTTCGTTTCGCGCTTGCAGCAGTACTTTCCGACCTTGTTGACCTTCCTTTGATGCCAATGAACTACGTCCATTCAGTTGGGACACGCCCTGGTATTTCAATTGTTTGTCATAACTGAAGCTTCGCATGCCTACTACAATTCCTGCCTTGTTCATGACCATCAAAAGGGATGAATTGCCTTCACTGAATACGCATGCTGCCAAATACGATGCGAATTTAACGTTTTGTCCGGAATGCAAGTATTTAGGAGCTAAACGCCAAATTTTTGAACTGAAACTTCCATTCGTATTTTGTGTGTGTGTACCTAAATCAGTGAAAGATTTCGTGTATTTTTTTTTTTTTTTTTTTTTTTTTTTTTTTTTTTTTTTTTTTTTTTTTTTACTGAGAGTCAGCTGGCGGGTTATTTTCGCGTCGTGTACCTGAGAGGTTGGTGAATAATTTTCACAGGGGATGAAGACCTTTGGGCACTGTGTGTGTGGGCCGTTCAGGCGAATCCGTGAAAGTGCCTCATTTAGTTTTCACAGAAATCTCTGGCTCTGTAATAAATCAGGTTCTCTGAACTGTGCTGAGGACGAGCTAGCAAGGGGAGAAAGGGACTGGATGGCCGGTATGTGGGGTCTTTGTCGGACAGAACCGGTACAGAAGTTGCCTTCTGCGGGGTAGAGAAAGCGTAATTCCGGACATTTGCCACGCCGGACATTTGCCACGCCGGACATTTGCCACACCTGACACTTCCCCAGGTAGTTCGAATAGCGTCCCGCCCCCTCCCCTCCCTCCCTCCTTGCAGGCATGGGACGCCCTTCCTGGTACTCCTGCTGTCTACTTCCAAACCGCCGTCTCCACATCTTACTCGATAAGCCACTACGTAAGAGACCTATTTCTTCGACATCTTGGCCAAATATAGCGCTTCTTTTCAATATCCCAACATCAAAATATAACTTATGGGAAACAAAGGCAATACCGTCGTCTAAGTCAGTACGTAATTAGTTCTTCCAAGTAACTATATGGATCCTTTCGTCTGTATGGTAGCTTCCTTCCACACTTACTGATTGCGATAGTAACAGTCCATCCCTATGGGAGGAACATGAAAGGAACGATGTGAAGAAAATGCGAATGTTCGCTAATCATTTAATTTTCATCACTGCATTTATGCCGATTTTAATTACTACAACTGTATGTTCAAAAATACAGTGAAGAAATAAGAACGACACACTTCACATTAAGTTACTCTCTAAAATCCTATACCCCTTGCCGCGAAACATTTATTTGTAAAGTGTATTGAAACAACATTCACAACAGTGACAGAAAATGCATCCAGAAAATGCGTCTAAGTTTGACATATCACCTAAAGTCGACATACAATTTTAAAATGTTTGAAATAAGTAATGATGTAATAAAGAATGCTACGCTTATAACGGACACTGTTGGTCTACATTGTTTAACTTTGATATCGACAAAGTCTTAGAGAAAATATCCTAGTTTTGTTTTTAGAGGAAACGCAATAATTGCTACGATCTGCTCAACAGCAGGTACAAGAAGCACAACTTAAGAAAGTCGTAATGTGTGTCCCAGCTCACAAGCGGTACTGAAGTAGATAGTTCCTGTGAATTAGCATGAGCAGAGGCTACACTCAACAACCGGAATAAATTAATAAATGGGTCTGTTTACCGAACCTTGGACTCAGATGATACAGTCGGTGAACAGTTCAGAGAATACTTGAGTCTAATCACAAATAGGTACACTACTTGTACAATTATAGTTGGCAGTGACATCTATCATTCGTATCCTCCCAAAGTGTTCTAAATGCATTTTTTAAATTATTTTGTACAGTTGGTTCACGAGCCCATTCAAATTTCAAGCCGGCCGCGGTGGCCGAGGTGACTGAGGCGCTACAGTCACGGTCAGCACGGCCACTACGGTCGGGGGTTCGAATCCCACCTCGGGCATGGATATTTGTGCCGTCATAGTTCGTAAGTAGTTCATAAGTAGTTTGTAAGTTTAGGGACTCATGACCCCGTAGTTAAGTCCCATAAGCTTAGCAAACATTTGAACATTTTTTCAAATTTTAAATGGTTTCGAAAAGACACTTGAGCTCTTAGACACAAATATTCCTGAGCATCACGACGGATACAGTGATTAGTGAACACAAAGTTGTAGCGAGGCTCAATTCCGTAACAAAGATATTTACTAAAACTAAACGCTAAATACGTATATTAAAAAAAAATTAAAATAAAATAAAATAAAACGGTTGACACCTTCCTAGGAGACAGTTTCAATTTGTTCAGTAATTGTAGAGCATATGTGGCTTATGTTCAAAGAAATAGCGCATCAACAGGACTCTAGAAATTCAGACCAAGTAAATTAATAAGTGGGTGATCCCCTATGGTACACGAAACAGGACACGACATCGAGACGAACACAAGATCTCCAAACTGGCGAAGTTTTTCTGAAGCTCGAAATTTAGCGCCGACGTCAATACGAGAATCATTTGTTTTCACAACGAAACTCTTTCTAGAAATGTACCTGAACATCTAAAGAGATTCTGGTCCTATTTAATGTACACCAGTGGAAAGAATCAGTCAATGCCTTCACTGCGCGGTAGCGATGGTAATGTTACTGATGACAGTGGCACTAAATGCAGTTTTCCCAAATGCTTTCACCAAAGAAGACGACGTAAATATTCCACAATTCGAAATGATAACTGCTGCAAACATAACATTGATGTAGATATCTTTGGTGCTTCAAAACAATTCATCCTATCAAATGAGTACTGTTGCAGAGATGTCTGTACTAGCAGTGACAGACAAAATGATCAAATATGTTTTCAAAAAGTTTCTAATGTGTAAGAAAAGTACGTCTAATACATTTGTTTATGATATTCTTTTGTAACAATTAGTTTTTATTAGTACACTCCTTCCCTAGTCACTATAGATTTTACTGGCCTGTTTAAAGATAATCAACAATATGGTAAGGAATTTTCATTTTTTAAGGGCTATATCTAAATTTACTACATTAGATCTACATCTACTGTAAAGTTGTTTCTGTCCTTGGCTAATTTTGAAGATATGGGAATTATTTCAACACTATAGTTGCCGAAATTGTAATTGTAAAATCGACTATGGCCGGAGAGAAGGAAGGCAGGGGAATGTACTCACAGCTAATAAAAGAATTGAGTCCCGTAGATAGACAAGAATTATTTAACTTTGTGAGGAAGGACGTGGTCTCTTTTGAAGTGTTTCTGTCTGTAAAGTTGTATCCATAATAACTGAGGAACAAACGATTGCTAACGTGACCTTTAATGAAGCAGGGAGTCGTGTAGGGTATACAAACACCTCTAATCCCTTTAGGCCTGAATCAAGACTTTACGGCTCTCTGTTACATTCCCTTTTTTATGTATGAAGCAACCAATATAAGAACTGCTTTTCATAAATACCTAGTATAAAACTCTGCTGATGAACAATTTTATTTTGTTTAATTACTGCATTTATGAGAGTCTACTAACTGAAAAAAAAAATAATCTGCTAAATCCGTAACGCGGAAGTCTATAATCTGTCGTAAACACGAATGCCATAAACAAATAAGAAGCAGAAAGCTTTCTGCAACAACCGCTTTTGCACATGCGCGCGTTAGCGCTGCCTAGTGTGCATGCGCGAATTAACGGGAGTTTAGAACTAGTATATTAGATTAGATTAGTTATTTGTTCCGTAGATCCATGTTGAGGGGATTCTCGAGGATGTGGAACATGTCAAGAAACAAAATTTACAAGTTGAATAATAGATAGTACTAATAATATAAATACAAATACATACACTTATAATGCAAATACAGATACATAAATTTTTTAATTTTTCTTTTTTTTTCTTTTTTTTTTTCGCTGATAATATAATAATACTAATATAGTATGAGTGCATGCATCATTTGGTACAATTTAGAAATTCACTAATGGAGTAGAACGAGTTGGCCACTAGAAAGTCTTTTAGGTTCTTCTTAAACTGATCTTTATTTGTAGCTAAATTTTTTATATTTGATGGTAAATTATTGAAAATGTGTGTGCCTGAGTAGTGGACCCCTTTTTGAACTAAAGTAAGTGCTTTTAAGTCCTTGTGTAGATCATTTTTATTTCTAGTATTGTATGGATGAACTGAGCTGTTTGTTGGGAAAAGAGATATATTATTTATGACAAATTTCATTAAGGAATAAATATACTGAGAGGCAGTAGTTAATATACTCAGTTCTTTGACGAGGCTTCTACAAGACGTCCGTGAATTTACTCCACAAATAATACGTATTACACGCTTTTGGACTCTGAAGACTTTTAACTGACTTGAAGAGTTATCCCAAAATATTATACCATATGAAATTATGGAATGAAAGTAAGCAAAGTATGCAAGCTTTGTTATTTTTATGTCTCCTATGTCTGATAACACTCGTATTGAAAATACAGATTTGTTGAGTCGTTTCTGCAGTTCTGTGGTGTGCTCCTCCCAACTAAATTTATTATCAATCTGTAATCCCAGGAATTTAATACTGTCAACCTCTTCTATCTGCTCTTCTTCATACTTAATGCATATGCTGTCAGGAAATCTCTTACATGTTCTGAACTGCATGTAGTGCGTCTTTTCAAAGTTTAATGACAATGAGTTGGCTTTAAACCATTTATTAATGTTCAGGAAAATATCATTAGCAGACCTTTCTATCACTATGCTTGACGTACTTTTTATTGCAATACTTGTATCATCTGCAAACAAAACGAACAATGCTTCTGGTAGTGTAACTGATGAGAGATCATTAATGTGCACAAGAAAAAGAAATGGCCCTAAGATGGATCCTTGTGGGACACCACATGTAATATCTTCCCTATCCGATGATGACTGTTGGCCTAATTCACTAGTCACTTGCACTGACACCCTTTGTTTCCTGTTAGTGAGGTACGACTTGAACCATTTTGCAGCATTTCCCGTGACCCTATAGAATTCTAATTTACTTAAATGGATGTTATGGTTCACACAATCAAATGCCTTTGACAAATCACAGAAAATACCTGCTGCTTGCAAATTTTTATCTAATGAGTTAATTACATTCTCACTGTAAGTGTAAATAGCCTTCTCCATATCGGAACCTTTCAGAAATCCGAACTGTGTTCTAGACAATATGCCGTTTGTGATTAAGTGGTTGAGAGGCTGCTTGTACATTACCTTTTCTATAATTTTGGAGAATGCTGGCAAAAGTGAAATGGGTCTGTAGTTTGATGGTATCTCTTTATCCCCCGTGTATACCCGCGCGCGAATGAAGCGTCTGCTAATAATCATGGATCCACGACAGTTGCACGTGATCTGCCGCTAGGTGGCTGTCGCGCTAGACCTATACTAGTAAGCCCGTTTAGGGAGAGAGTGGCCATGCGTGATACCGCCCCTCATTGGCTGACAGCCCAGAGCGCCATGCTTTTACCAAAACTGGCAGGCTTTTTATATGTGTGAATAGCCACAGTGTGCGTTTCGGAACTGTGGAGTGTCTTAAAAGCTCCTGACAGCGATTTCAGTGTACACTTGCGTACGGTTTGTATTACGATAGGCACTGCTACACGTTTGGACGTCTTTATCGGTTCTATTTGCGTAAATTAACGTGTTATTCGTGGATCGTTGACAATAACCTTATAACTTCGCGGCAATGTTTTAGATTAAATGTTGATTTGAAGTGACTTACCGAGTGTAATTAATAATGCTTCAACAATGCTCAAATGTTTGTTAAGCTTAAGGGACTTAATTGCGCGGTCATCAGTCCCTAAACTTGGGAACTAATTATGAACTACCTTATACTGAAGACGGCACAAACATCTATAACCCAAAGGGGGATTCGAACCACCGACGGGGAACGACCTCGCGCATCGTAGCATAGCGCCTCAATGCACTCGGCCGCTCCTCCGTGAAAATGTTTATTGTATAATCATTAAGGAAGTGAAGTGCCTCGTTGATCCTCTGTTGGGTGTAAAAACTGAACTCCTATATGATCCCTGTGTTCGCAAGAAATGAGGAAATACGGAAGCCGTGGGTGATGAAAGTTAACCGAGAAAGCGAGAACCGTAAAGACGACTTAACGAACGAATTATTCCCGTCTGTGTGAAGTAAATATTTTCTGCTTCCCCCGCGAAATGCAAGAAAAGCTTTGATGAAAATCAGTTTTGGAACTACTGACTGTGAAGTACCCACTACTGAGGCGCTCCAGTCACGGTATGCACGGCCACTAAGGTCGGGGGGTTCGAATCCCCCCTCGGGCATGGATATTTGTGCCGTCCTAGTTCGTAAGTAGTTCATAAGTAGTTTGTAAGTTTAGGGACTGATGACCCCGTAGTTAAGTCCCATAAGCTTAACAAACATTTGAACATTTTTTGAAATACCCACTTGGTGTAGTGGTTGCATACTGAATTCATGACGTGAAGGTCGCGAGATCGAATCTGTTATATGGTAATTTTTTTCAAACAGTATTTTGTAGCTTTTTATTAGTTGATGGTTTTGGTTTTTTACATGTCGTACTACAATGTATGTTTTAACAAGGTTACAGCACCTCTGCCTTGGCTGTGTATTATTGGCTATTTGACTCGTTGCAGATATTTAGTTACTTATTTTGAGTCTGTTTCTGCTGTTTCACTAGAGATAGTAACGGTATTTTTCCTATTTTCTGTGATACTGTGTTCCTAAAGTATGTACAGACTTTTTGGTATATCCCAGTGTAGGAAAATGTTATAAGATCGAGAGTAGCACGCTTAAAATGCATTATATCAGGACGGATAACGATAATATTGTACTAAATTCAGCGATGGATATGCAGACAGAAAATTCTTAAATAACCTCGTTTTCTTAGAGTGTTCTCAGAGAAAACACGCACCAGTCCCTCGCGCCCCCTCCCCACCTCAACCTTCCCAACGGACGCTTACCCGCTCTGGCCAAAGGCACTGCACTCATGCACGCTTCACTTTACCAGTTGATTAGTAACATTAGAAAACAATGCAACGTATCCAAATATTTTTACTTACTAGTAAAAGTATTCAGTAATAAACTCCATGAAGTACATCGCTGTATAAAGTAAACTAGCTGAAAACCCGGCGTTGCCCGGGCATTTATTTATTTATTCTTGCCATTTTTCAGGTATATATTCATTTGTATAAGAGCTGTATGTCTGTTAAATCTCTTGGGAATACAATTAGTGGTAAAGAAGTAATAGATTAAAACTTGGTGGGTGATGGGGCGATTTTCCATGAACGTTACCGTTTATGTGCTCATATCTCATGAACTATGAGTCGTACTGAGGTAAAAATTGGAAGGTACAACTATATTCGTGTTTACTGACTGTAAAATTAGCTGCGGCCACAATTTGTAGTGTACAAATTATAAATTGTAACATCATACCGAGAGCTGTAGTTTTACTCCATAAATAGCCGAAAAGCGAGAAACGTTTTTCCTTTCATCACTTTATTATGGTTACCAGCGAGAAAACGTTTAATAAAGGTTTGAAATTATGTTTAAAGTTTGTTGCAAGGCGCTAAGTACTGTCATTTTCATACAGTGTATTTCGAAAGTCGCGCCGCATTATATGGCATTTTTGCGATTTCTGTTGGTTACGATGTAATAACTTTTGAACCATGTGCCTTATGTGATTCTTAACCATGCAGCAATTGTTACGTCGCGGTAAGGAATGTGTGTACCAAATTTGGTTGAAATCGGTCCAATGGTTTTGGAGAAAATGAGCAGCATTGTCGCAAAATGCAGCAGTTTTTCGCGCATCTCATTGTATATGACATCATATCTCTTGAACTATATATCGTATGTGATTCTTACACTTACGGCGACCGTCCTCATGGATTGAAGCTTACGTGTACAAACGTTCATACAGATTGGAACAAAACTGTAGATTTGTATGCAACACAAAGAAACATACGGACACTCTGCAATATATATTAGAGTAGCTGAATAACCGTCGATGCCCGGGTATTTATTTACAGATTCAAGATTTGAATTAGTTCTCCTCATATCCCTTCTCTCTCTGTCCATCTCCTTTTTTTTTAATAACATGTCATATTTATGGGAGAGTATTCAAGAAAAAAAGGCTGTCTTACGTAAGGTACAAAATAATAACTGCAATATAAAAAAAAGTTGTCATCAAGAAACAAATGATATGTTACCTTAATAATTCATTTAATTCAAAACTTGATTATAAACAATGTTTTTGGTTAGTTGTCAAAAATCTAATAATGAAGTCTTTAAGGAGCCCACCCCTGAGCAAACGACATGTACTCCTAGTTGTCTGTGTGAGAAACATGGAGATGTCAAAACCACTCTGCAGTATTTAATAGACTATCCTGTGGTTTATTAATGGTAATAGAAAATGGAAGCCTCACTGAAAACTACAAACTCTTCCCATTAAGACTTACATCTGCCGGAAATAACTTGCATTCGGTAGATGTACACTCTTTCGTTCTCTTCCATTCCCTGTAGCTATATAGATGTGAAAGGTTATTACGCATCGCATTATATACGATCTCGTATTTATTGAATTATATGTTGTAATATTGTACAATTTTATAGGTATATGTTAATTTGTGTATGTTCTGCATGTCGGTAAAATCTGTTTCGAATACAGTTAGTAGCAAAGAAATAATAGATTAAAACCTGGTGCGTGATGGGGCGGTTTTCCACAAACGTTACTGTTTATAATGTTATATCTCATGGAAAACGTGACGTACTGTTATTAAAGTTCCAAGTCACATTCAGCTATATGTGTGTATACTGGCTGTAAAATTTCCTGCAGCTACAATGTGTAGTGTAGAAATTATAAATTGTAACGACAAACCCAAAGCCCCAGTTTTAGTCCCTGAACAGCGGAACGTTACTGTTTGTGCTCATATCTCATGAACTATGTGTCGTACTGTCCTAAAATTTAGAATGTACATCCAACTATATGTGCGTATACTGTCTGTAAAATGTCCTGCGGCTACAATCTGTAATATAGAAATTATAAATTGTAACGTCCTACAGAATGCCGTAGTTTTACTCCATAAACAGCGAAAAAGTAGTAAGCGAGAAACTTTATTCCTTTCATCATTGATCTATGGTTGTCAGCGAGGAAAAATTAAATAAAGGTTTGAAATTAGATTTATAGTTTTTGCGAGTCGCTAAGTACTGTCATTCTCATACAGTGTATTTCGAAAGTCGCGCTGCATTATATGGCATTTTTGCGATTTCTATTGGTTATGACATAATATCTTTTAACCATGTGCCGCATGTGATTCTTAACCATGCAGCAATTGTTACCTCACGTTAAGGAATGTGTGTACCAAATTTGGTTGAAATCGGTCCAATGGTTTAGGAGAAAATGTGCAGCATTGTCGCAAAATGCAGCAGTTTTGCGCATCTCATTGTTTATGACGTCATATCTCGCGAACTATACATCGTATGTGATTCTTACACTTACGGCGACCGTCTTCATGGATTGAAGTTTACGTGTAAAAAATTTCATAAAGATTGGAACAAAACTGTAGATTTGAATGCAACACGTACAAACATACGGACATTCTGCTTTATGTATTAGATTACGTCCACTAGGTTTTTTTAAAGGAAAACATTTGTCTCGGCGCTAGAAGGTCATAGAGGAACATTAATTGTTTTAAAATCTCTGTAAAACTTTCAGCAAGATATTTCTTTAACAATTCTTGTCATAACATGAAAATAGAAATAGCCAGTTGAAGAAAACGGGCCCGAAAAATGTGAAAGATTTTCAAAGTCATTGTTTGATACTTATAATGAAGAAAATCTAAAAAAAAAAAAAATATTTAATAGTATCATATTACAACTCTTAACGAAGAAAACAGACGGAAAGCCGTTTCTCTAGGTCGATCCCATGGCCAAATGCAGCCAATTTTCTAGGGGCGATTTTTTTTGAAATAGATACATCTTAGCCAACACCGAATATTTTTAATTTTTTCGAAAAAGGTCTTTTTTGTCATATCTCGTGACATACTTGCAAATAATAAGTCTGGAAACATGAATGTTATCTAGTTACAAGGTATCTAGTTTTTAAAAAAATTTCAATGTTTTTTCGATATATCTCGAAATGTATCAAATCAATCGATACGTTCAAAATAGCAATCTATAGATAATCTTAAGGACTACCAGTTTGTAATTTAAGATGTTACCATCGGAGTTATAGTTATTTATTTAATGAAAACTTTTTTGGAACTTTCCGAATATTTAGGGAAATTTCGCCACCGACGTTAGAGTTCAATAAATTAGAAAATCTGCCCACAGATATTTTCCATGCGTAATAAATGTTTGTAATCTTCTCGAGTTTGCAGCCGGATACTAAAGTCAACTTGACACAATATTTCAGCGGCGCAACTGCCCGCCATCCTCAGGTGAGCTTGCTGATAGACAATCTCGCCGGAACTGAGTTCCCAGTGCAATGGGCGGCTCCCTTATACATCGAGGAAGGCCCATAGCGCGTGCGCAAGAAGTGACAGCATCTCATTACTGGGACTGTAAAGTCTTAAAGGAATCCATAGAGATTCGCTTATCTGACAATCTTATTAATAGAGACAAAGGCTACCTTCTTAGTAAATTCTGGAACCCTGTGTTATTAGATGTTAAAAAACAACGGTTGGTACTTCAGAAATCAGAATAATAATTTTCTTTATTATCGATTATCGATTTCGCCGGACTCTACCACCGGAGCGCTGTATGTCTTGTGCGCCAGAGGGCAGTTCTGTCACTTCTTGGGTACGCGCTATGGGCCTTCCTCGATGTATAAAGGAGCCGCCGATTGCACTGGGAGCTCAGTTGCAGCGAGTCTGTCTATAAGCAAGCTCACCTGAGGATGACTGGCAGTTGTGCCGCTGAAATATTGTGTCAAGTTGACTTTAGTATTCGGCTGCAAACCCGAGAAGATTACAAACAACTAGAAAATCTATTTGAAATTTAATTTCCTACCCGCTCATTATTTTTTGTCTTTAGGTAACAATTTTTGCAGCCACTACTCCCAAACGCTTGGACTACTGCCCCTGGCCGGCGCTGTGCTGTAGGGCCAGGGCGCAGACCGCCCCCCCGGCGGATCGCCGTGCTTTGTTCCCACGGCCAGGTTTTGCGCGGTGTGGCAGCGGGCGTCAGCCTGGCAGGCTCTGCTCGGCTGTATCAACACGCGACTTTCCCACCGACCTCGCCTACAACGCACTCGCTACCCGCCTAACGACCGCGGGTACGACTTCCTGGTTCAGCCACAGTCTCACGCAGGCAGGGCGCTATTCTACACGGAAAAACGAGCGGATGATCCAGTGCCAGCGCTCCAAGCGGTCAGGAGAGACTAACGTAGCAACGGCTCGATACAAAACTAAATGTTGCTGTATTCAATGGGGTTACTTTCATATTCCTTGTCACCACACGTAATTGTGAATTTTCTGTTATAAACATGAAAGTCACATTAAAGTAATGTCATCGCTTTTGTTATTGGCCGTTACAATGGAGCATGACAGGCTAGGTCCTATATCAGGGGTGGCCAACCTTTACAGCCGGCGGGCAAAATCATTGAGAGTGGATTACCCCGCGGGCCGAATGATCGATTTTTCTATTGTGAAGTAAAAAAGCAAGAAATATTGATTTATTTAAAAAATTCAAATATGATTAAAGGACCTTTATTGTACAAATTGCTATAAAATTTTTACTATACTATTTATTATGTATTTTAATGAAATACAGTGTTGATGGGATGTCTGGGTTTGTTTTACTGAAATGAGTCAAAGTTGACGTCAAGTTAAGCTATTGCTACGTGCAAAGAGTTTTCCAGATGCAATCCGTATTGTCATATTTGATTTTATGTAATTCATCCAACTAAATTTCTGTTCACACACATGTACGTGTTTCCAACTAATGAAACCATTTTTATAGCATGTTTGTATATGCTGGATATTTCTCGTCTAAATATGTTTGATACAACGTTTCCAAACCAACCTGATGAGATTTCTCTTTTAATTGTACATAGCATTGTATTTCACACTATAGTATTTGTAAATGTCCCGGTCGTGAACTCGTGGTTACAGACAGTGGCATAGCAAAGACAAAAAAAGCAGATGATGTTTTTTAAATCTTTAAATCGGGTTCCGAATTTGTACTTCAAGTCAGACATTGAAGAAGCGTATTGAATCGCTGCTTATGTGTGACGTCAGATAGCTTTGATAGTGTAGGAAAATGTATGAAGTTATTTACTGTTAGGCGATTGTAACAAAATCATTGCTGATGCTTCACTTAACCTGACAGCTTTACTTTAAAATTTTGACATCTTTCTTTATGATTCTTACTGAAAAGTATTCTACATTTCAGGTCTATAACACTATTAGTTACTGTAAATAACACAGAAACACAGGATCATATCGGTACATTTGCAAGACGCATTCCTTAAAAGTCATCAGTAAAAATACATTATTATAATTAGTTTTGTACTACTGAAGTTAAAAGATGGTACTGAGGCAGAAGCCATTGCTAATGTCAACTGGTGTACCTACCCGCCATAACTAAATATAAAAAATACGTACAATCCTAGTAAAAATAAAGACAAGCATCTTAGGTCAATTGTAAAAAGATAAAAGCTGGTTTTACTTGAAAGATTAACCTGTTTAGTCACATCCGCTACTAATCGTGCCTTTATTACCATCCACTCACTTTAACTGGAGTCTATTTAAGAATTTATTTCCGAACATTCAACGCTAACGCAGTAGCTGAAGCGATTATGATTCAAAGAATGCAACATCAATCTGAAGCGTCCTCTGTCGCTCGGTGCAGTGAATTGTTATCGTCTGTCGATAGAAGAGGAACTGCAGACATCATTGTGTATTCGGCTAATGTGGCAGCAATTAAGGTGCACGCTACGTCACTCAATTGTCTGTGCTCCAGCCTTCAGTCGCCACAACCGAACGCTAAGGATTCCTAAACCCGAGCCTTCTTCGGAGGCTAGGCAGGTAGCAAAGCTGGCCTTCTTTCCTGCGGTCCTCTCGCCGCACTCACAACCACACGTCCGCATCTCCGGCACCGCCACCCTCAACTGACTTCCACAAGCGTGGAACTGGCAGACACGGAATTCACAACGGTCGTCCGATGTCCCACAAGGCGCCTTTTCCGTCCCCTTATTTCTCACACCGTCTAACGCCTCAGCCACATGCCACACAACATACTGTAGTATTTTACAAACAGGAATTTACATGAAAATTTAATGATAGTTGAATGAATGAAATTATATATACCTACTATAATTCGATATGATACTAAAGACGTTTGATGTAATGCTATTTTGCAGTTATACATGAAATAAAAGTCTAATTTTTTCTTCTATATGAAACAGCTCCGGGGACAAAACTTATTGGCTCGCGGGCCGCATGCGGACCGCGGGCCGCGGGTTGGCCACCCCTGTCCTATATCCAACCTTGGAATCGCCTTCATAATGGATGCACATTCAATAGCAACAGAACTTGTATTTTCATCTCATAAAATCGCTTAACTTATTTAAGCAGTGACATAAAAGCTATAATGTTTCAATGGCAACTCATACTTCCTTTACATTCTAAATGTTTCGACATTGTTACAAACCATAAAATGAAAGAAATCGTACTGGCATATTTTACGGCCCACTTTGGGTTTGCCTGTTGTTTTATGATTTTTCGCAATGGCTTCGGACAAAAATAAAAGTAGTTATAGAAGACCGCTACTACCCCAAAATTAAAGATGGTGGTGGTTAGGGGGCCTGTTCGTCTGACAGGTTGTGACTTGCTTGGTTGCCGCCCGCAGGTGATCCAACACTTGCCTGGCTGCCACCCCAAGCAGAAGCGTGCTTGTCTGCACCCACCACCCTCGACAGTCACGTACTCGAGACATGTTCGGCCCCGGGCAAATCAGCCACTACCCCCGATGCCCGTATAATTGCAGTTCGCTCTCCACCACCTCCGATTACTTTTAATTGCTAATTTGCATATCAAGTTAATTACAGTATCCTATTAATTTTCATTAACAATTTCCGAAATTGTCCACCTCCGAGAGATGCTCAATTGCCCAGCTGCCAATGTCACCTGGCCATCAGTTTAATTGTTTCCCTCCAACACTATTCTATGTCTACGCGGATACTCTGCACGTGACATTAAAATGAATTAACTAAATCTCAATTATTTTTGGCAGTAAAATCTATTTACGTTCACCACTAGATACCAGCACCACAAACCCTCATCACCCATTACAGAATTGGCGGGAATCTTAGTCAGTCTGGTCCCAGAGTTAGCTAAAAGAGGTCCTATGCAGACGACATGCATCCATGCTACAAGCGTTAGTAATGTTTAACAACAAATGAATAAACAGCTACCTGTGAAATCAAGTGATCTATGTTTCCACTGTAACAATTTTCTAAGAAACATTTCGTCCATCGGAAATCTTCTGATATCCACTCCCTAAGACCAGTCTTCTTGTTGTTCTTCATCTTCTTTGGTCCTTTCCTGCACATGCGGGGTCAACACTGTGTTAAACGCGGATTTGGCATGGGATAATTTTTACAGGGTCGCCGGATGCCCTTCCTGCCGCCACCCCATGCCCCCAGGAGGAAATGTGTACCCCATATGTCTGCGTACAGTGTTATATGTATTGGAAGTGTGAAGTGTTACGAAATGTTTGCGAATCGTGTAACTAAGGAGGGACTTGGGGTCCAGCCCGGTATTCACCTAGGGGGATGTGGAAAACCGCCTGGAAAACCACATCCAGACTGGCCAGCACTCCGAACCCTTTCGTTATCCCGCCGAGCGGATTCGAACTGGGGCCTGTACGCCTCCCTGTCCCGGAAAGCGGTGCGTTAAACCACACGGCTAACCGAGCGGGTTCAACTCCCTAAGACCAGAACTATACATAAAACAAAGTTTCACTCAATTTATTATTTTTTTTTCCAACGTTATAGCTGCTTGAAGTTATATACACACAGTTTGTATTAAGACTATCTCCCTAGCATTTTTTTTTCTAAAATCATCTAATTATTTTTATGGAAGTTATATATCCGTATATTGCGCCCGCCTCCCCCCCTCCCTCCTCAACCCCAACAACCCTCCATCGGAATTGCTTTCAGATTAATTTTATTTTACCTCATTGTTTACAGTCGAGTCGTCTAAATGTCCTCCTATAGTCCCGGACTTGAACTGACTACCAGATCACGTGTTGTTACCACCACACTAAAATTACGTGGTCCCCTCTCATGCACTCCCCACCCGTTCCTTCTCCCATTACGAAATTGGCGGTAATCTCAGTCTGACCCTAGAGCCAGCAGCGGAAGAACCTCGTCTCTCCAGCAGCAGCTGCAATGTTGTTCCTGATTAACGTTTAATAACATCAGTTCTTAAAACAGTTATATAAAACACCAATCTGGTTTTGGCGAGAAAGCCAAAATTTTCGGAACATCACTGCGTTTATCGTAAATCATTAACTGGGTCGGAAGAAAGCAGCAAGACACAAAGCACAAGAGATCAGTCCTTGGAAGTCTATATGACTAATGTAGGATGAATGCACGTCAAACAACCACAAATTGGCCTGGTTGGCCTGGAAACTTTCGCCTCAAGGCTGGAGCATGCCTACTAATTTTTTTTTCTTAATTGTTATTTCATGATGAACCATACAAATATATAGTTAGCAGACTGCCAGCAGTTTAGACACTACTCTTCAGCCGAGAAATTTATAAAACAATGGAAACGATGAGACTGAAATAACAATGCTATGGCATTAAAATGTGGAGTAATAAAATTATTTATATGTAGAAGTAATTGACGAACATAAGCAGTAGACAGATTGTGAAAACATGTAGTCAGTTAAACTCCTTGTGGCACGATGGCAATAAAACCACCTAGGAATGGGGAGAGGGGTCGTTGCATCAACAGAGAGACATAAGGGTTGATGCGAGGGACAGATTTCAGCATGGACGGAGGTGACAGAAGTTCCCCTAGGAGAGGATATGGAGCATGTGCAAGTGGAGGCGGGAGGTAGGCAGTGGTAGATGGAAGGTGGAGGCGCAGGATTGGTGAGGATTGGGTAGAAAAGAGGGTTACAGAAATTTATTTTACGGTTGATGTAAGCGATCCTTATGTGTTCGAGGTACTGCAGAAGATGAGGGAACAGGTTCAGGTCGTAGATAATCCACGTGGGGAAGTGGAGACAGATAAGGTAGGCGAGTCGGAGGGCGTGGTCTTCAAGAATTCGGCTTATAGTAGGTAGCAGGAGCGGAAACCTAGGTGGGATGGAGCCTACAAGGGAGGCATGGGGGATCGATAGGTGCACATGATGTCCCCATGTCCTACTGGTCAGGAGTTTGAGGAGCTTGAGATGGCTTTCTGATGGACGGTGGGGAGGTGGGGATTCCAGGAGAGGGATCGATCGAGGGTGAGGCGAATGTATTTTAGGATAGGGGTGTAGCGGATAAGACGATCATGGAGGGTGAGGTAGAAGTCGTGGACGTGGAAGGAGGTTCGACCTATGATTATTGGCTGGGATCTGTCAGCATCGGAGAGGAGCCATCGGTTACACCATGCGGAAATCTCAGTGAGGTGGGACTGTAGTTAATTCTGGGAGCGGGGCAGGGAGGGTCGAGGACTAGGATGGCATTGTTATCAGCATATTGCAGGAGATTCACAGGAGGCTGAGATTGTAGCATATCGGCGGAGTAACTGACTTAAGGGAGGGGGCAGGAGACATATCCTGAGGCACCTCGCCAGAGGGTTAGAACTAATGGGAGTCGGAGTTGCAGCCAGTAACGTAGGTGGGGCCGTAGGTGAGCAAGGAAGCAATGAGCACGACTTAACTAATGGGAAGGGCGTAGAATTGAAGCTTGAAAAGGAGACTGGACTGCCATGCACAATCATAAGCTTTCTCGATATCAAGGGAGATGAAGATGGCTGAGCCACTGGAGTTAAGTTGGTGAGAGGAGGTGAGTGAGGCGAAAGAGCTGATCATTAGCAGAGGGGGAAGGTCAGAAGCCACACTAGGACTTGGGAAGGAACTGGTGTTGGCGTGTTGATTGATATGGCGGGAGAAGTTGGTTTCCAAGAACTTGCTCAACACAGAGGTAAGACTAATAGGACGGTACAATGAGGTCAGGGAAGGGGTTTTGCCAGGTGTAGGGAACATGAGTATATAGAAGGTCTTCCACAGGTCGGGAAAGAATTCGGTGTATAGGATAACAATGTATAGGGAGACAAGGGCCACATGGAAAGAAGGAGGACAGGCCCAAACGTGCCTGTAGGTCAACTGGTCATGACCAGGGGCGTGTTGTATTTCGTGTGTAGTGTAGCCTGAATGTTATGGGTGGTGATGGGAGTGTTTAACAAAGATAGCGTCTAATTGCTTTTAATTTATTTACCATCATATTACTGCAGAGAAACGTTAATTTTGCCCATTTTTCTGGAAGAATATTACAATTAATGTTTTAGAATTTTCATCTGATAACTCATAATTATTGAAACACTGTTTAAGACGAACTATACACATATAAACGTAGAAAAAATTAAAGAAAGTTCGAGAAATATCAACCTAACTACGAAGAAATCTTCAATATCTTTTGCATTAACCTCAACTTCGCAGCCATATCTTACCACTTTGCAATCAACAAACTCAAATGGAACAAGGAGATTGAAAGAAATGAAATACGACACTATCCAAGAATTCTTAACTACAAGTATGAAAAACTAAGCCACTATTGTCGTCCTTCTGGAAGGACGTCAGCGCTATCTGGATTAATTCTGAGGGTGGGGGGATGTGCACCAATTACAGGAAGGCAGGACTGTGTGGAGGAGAAGAAGTGTCGGTATGCTCATGGACATCGGGGAAGAGGGAGTAGTCGAAGCGAGGATCGTTATGGATGAAGAATGCTTCGGATACGTTGGAGACAAAATGTTCGGCCTTACCGTCATTGTCGGGAAAAGGATGTTTGTCATGAAGGAGCGGGTAGTGGGGCTTGGAGTTACAGCCAGCAAGGCAGCAGAAGACTCGCCAATACATGGAGTATTTGACGGGTATCGTGTAATTAAGATGTGCGCGTGTCAGGCGCAAGTCTCGGCGTTTTTCCACAGACAAGATGTTTCTAATGTAGTGTTGAAGTTGCTGGTGGCGTGTAAGTGTATACCAGTCACAGGTCCAGAGGAATGAACGATGGAGACTGCGGGATTCACGAATAAGGAGGACTGCCTGTGGACAAAGAGTGGGACTGTGTGGGCAATGACTTTGGTGGGGATGTGGGCCTGGACTGCGTCAGAAATGGTCTGTTGAAGGAAGGAGGTTGCACGATCTATGTCGGCTGGTATATGAAGGGGAACGGGGTGCCTTGCGACTGAGGAATCAACATAGCGATGGTAGGCATCCCAGTCGGTATGGAAGTAATCATGGACAAGTTTGGGAGGGGTCCTAGTTAGGGAGTCAGGATGGGGCAGGGTTGGAGGGCAAGGGTGAGCAGGACAGGGGCATTGTGAGCGCCTATTAGGTCAAAAGACCTCTCAAGGAGGTTGAGAGGTATCATGACAACGTTCAAGTGCTGTTGCTCTCAGGGTGGGTGGGGCACAGGAGGGGGAAAAATGTTACCATGGGGAGAGGTTGTGACCTACTGGTGCCACTGCCGGAGTTTGGTAGGCTGAGATAGGCAGCAACAACATAGGTCTTGAAGGAGTGATCAATCTGGGAAAGGAAGTCATATGGGATGTGAGCAGTGCTGTGGTTATAGTTGGTGTCGAGGGTGACTGTGGCACAAAGAGGATGAGATTAGGTGCTCGGTAGTAGGAGACGTTGTAGCCGGTCGGGGTGGCAGCGGAGGTGTCCAATCGCCACACCGCCTTGTGAGGTGAGGTCATTAGTGCTATGTAGGAGATAGGCAGTGGTGCTGATGGGACAATGTGTTTCAGGAAATGTTCCGTTGAGGAGGAAGGCATCGATGTGGTGGTGGAAGATAACTGGGATGAAACCCTTTAAACAGAGTTCCAAAGCAAGGAATTGTCTACTTGAACTTGTCCTCCAACAGGAATGTCCTTGGCAGAGTCCTGTATTGTGCAGGAGCGCAACTGATTCTGATGTGTCTGATGAGTGCGTCCTGAACTGTCCCTAATGACACAGTTTGCCCTGTCCAAAGGTCTGACTCCTGACTCCACATATGACTCCTGTTAAATACCCGGAAGTATACTTTGTTGGTGGCCTGGAATTTCGTGGTAAGAAATGAAGGAGCCGCAGTAGATTGTGGGGGATGGAGAAGATGCAGCAGAGTAGTGCGATGTGACCTTCCATGTAGAAGTTCAGCCGATGACATATCTCCTTGAGGAGTCGTGCAGTATGTTCATAAAACAAGAGACGAGCATTTTCTTTTGAGTGAGACTGTTTGAACTTCGTCATATGAGCCGTAAAGGTTCGCACAAAAAGTTCAACTTCTCCATTCGACTGTGGCTAGAAAGGTACTGATGTGATGTGCTTAATGCATTTGGCCTTATAGAAAAAATCAAACTCTGAGGAAGTCAACCGTAGTCTGTTGTTAGACATGATGGTGGATGGTAGACCTCCTTGGCTAAGTATAGTTCCTAGAGTACGAATCGCGCTGGCTGACGATAAAAGTTTATTGCTCTTTAATTATGAGTTACTAAATAGCTAAACCTGAGCTGCTCTGCAGGTTCTGAAGTGGAACAGTGAAATTAAATGTAGAAATTCACATAACCAACATCAGAAGCAGCCTATCTACATAGACTTGAAATAAAATTTTTAACGAAACCCTCGCCAGTCCCAGATGGGGACAGTCAAATCCAAGATCTAATTAAAATTTAAGAGGGTAGCTAAACGAAACAGGAAATTCAATTAGCAATTTATGTATTCTGAAAACGCTTAAGAAATGGGGAGACCAGTTTAAAACAATAAAAGCACACACCTCACACATTTAAAAAAGAGTGAAAGATTAACAATGAAATTAATAAACGGCCCATCTGGTTGCCCACCTTTTACGAAATTTACTTATTAAGAAAACAGGGGTTGCTTTGGGTGAGTAGACACACATTCATTCACATGCACTAGCGTAAGCTCACGCGACACTTACTCAAACAGCGGACAGTGGAAAATTGGAGGATATCAGCTAGGTTGAAGCATGCGCACATATTAAAATAAGAAAACTTTATTTAGATTTGCCGAAAAATCGACACATGGTTGATCACCGGTTCTTGGACTGGTTTACAACTCTCAAAATTTCAAAACTGCGAAATAAATTGGAATAAAATTACCACACGTGGAATAATTGAATAAATATACTCGAATTGCTAACATGATTCGCCTGAGGGGCACTAAAGAAACTTGATGACCGGAATCGGATTCACAATAGTCCGTCCACGTGGTATAACTAACAAAGGAAGTTTATTACAATTTAAATAATTCACAACGAAAATTCCGCAAAAGGAAGGTAGTGGATTTGCACTGCTTAATCATAGTTACAAACCAGACTATGCATTATTAAAGAACGAAATCCTAACAGTAACTAAAAGAACAAAAGCACAAGCGGTTCGACTATCTTTACCACACATTAAATAATTCAATAATAAAACTTTCAGTACTACAGTGGGTAGCCCTAACTGAAATATTCCTCGCGCATCCAGCACGAAATACTGGAACAGTTTAAGGTTGTTGCGAGCATTTCGACTCATTGTATAACACCACAATAATAAAATCTTGACGTCAATCCACTGAGCATCAGTCAAGCTTTCCACCTTACCTTAAATGTCGACCTCGGCAGAATGATTAAGCAGTGGGGTCTTCCAGGCTACCAGCGGCGAGCGATAGGTAGCGCGAGGGGGGGGGGGGGGGGAGATGGTTTGTCGATAGCGGAAGCTTTCCTCAAACGGCTGAAAGGAGAGGATTAGCTCTGGTACACAAAAGCATCTTTGCGGGTCGCTACTCAAGAGTTACTTTGGGGCAAGGATAGCATCGCTGCAGAAACGTGGGCCGTAGCAGACGATACTTCGAATACAGACTTACAGAAATGTAACTAGCGTGTCTGCAGAGTGCGGGGGCAGCACTCTACATCATACGGCGATGCGCAAGACTAGAGACAAAATCCACACACACACACACACACACACACACACACACACACACACACACACAATCAGTCAAGTGCGTTTTTAGTTAGGGAGAACACAATTTAACACACAAAATCTCACGCAAGAATTAAAAGAACAAGACGCGATGCTGGGACGTCATGTAATGGTTGCATAAGTAAGTTGTATTAAAACATAATAAAGAGAAATGACTCACTGAATAACAGGAAACGGGTGTAAGCATTTTGTGGACGTGTTTCAAGCTGTGGAAGTTATAGGAACCACGAAAGGAAATTTTTGAATAATCTTCCACAAATATAAGCCATCGGGATCCCCAGAATGTACCTGAAAAATCGTTATTGATTCATTTATATGAGGCGCCTGTTTGTGGTCAGTTGAAAACCTGATGAGGTGCTGGTTGATTTTCGCCGCATTCTCTGCACCAAGCGATCATATTTTTAATATACTGAAACTTAGAATGTTTGTGTAACCTTATAAGTTTCTCAGCTGTTGCAGTAGTTATGGCAAAGTGAAATTAAGCAGCGACCAACATGCAAAGAAATCACACACAGAAAATAATTCGTCCACCGAAGGCGAGCAGTCATGTGTTCCCGAAATCTAGAAAGCAAGAGAACCCCACAGACAACGTGCGTAACGCCGCCTGTGTGACGGAATAGTGACAGGCACGAAGCAGCCGAAATGATAGGCACCGATCGTACCCAAGAACCAGCCTCTGTCGATAGTTAATTGCTGTATCCAGATGATACACAACAATAAAAATAAGGCGTGGGTTAACCAAAAACCACAGTTTATTACAATAAGTTTACTGACACAATCGGTATCATGTAGAATTAGTCGGAGGCTGGCACCAAGAGTGATGTCCGTAATTGGGTTTAATTGGGTTCAAGAATCCCCGGTGGCCGGTATTCGTAACGTGAAGAGTGCAGTCCGGATTGAGTCGAAATCGAGAGCGCCATTGCGAACTGAGACGTCCTCGTAACGTCGAAGGCGTAGACCGGCACGAGACTGACTGCCCGATAAGGTCGTGCGTGTCATAAAAGCCGGGTGGCGTAGTAATACGCCCGCCATAACAGAGTCAGCTGTGGGGTTACCGCCTGTGATTGGAGCGGCCTCAGCCAACACCACCTTGAGTCAAGGCCTCACATCAGCCGGTGCTACGTCACACTGACCAGGCCGTGGCCGCTAGCTGAATGACTGGCCGCTGGGGCGCGCCCACTGCCACGTAGTAGCCAGCCAGTATACTGGCGGCCGCGGCCTGGTAAGTATGGCGTAGGATGTGCTGTTGGGAGGCCTTGTTTCTAGGTGGTCTTCCAGAGAGCGATCTCCGACTGGCGTTCCATCGGAAGATCCGTGGCCTGTGGGATTCCGAGTGGGCTAATTCTGCTCAACCCAACAAGCTTCATGCAATTAAGCTACCTACAGTCGCATGGAAGTCCTCACTGCGGTCATCTTACAGGGAATCGGTTGCTCTCTGTCGCCAACGAATCGGCCCTACATGGCTGACGCATGGCCACCTTCTTCGGCGGGAGGCCGCACCACAGTGTGATTGTGGTGCCCCCTTGACAGTGGTCCACATTCTGGTGGATTGTCCACTTTTAGTTGCCTTGCGACAATCTTTTAATCTGCCAGATGCGCTTTCTTTTATGCTAGGAGACGATGCTGCTATGGTTGAACGTGTTTTAGATTTTATTCGCGTAGCTGGTTTTTTATCATGTGATTTAATGGTGGTGTGTTTTCTTCTTCGTTTTTACTTGCATCCTTTCCTCATACTTACCAGTGATTTTTACTCTTTGACTTGTTAACGCATTTCCTTAGGAACGCTTAACTCAATGTTTTATCTCTCAGACCGGAACAAGGGACTGATAACCGTTGCTGTTTAGTCCCTTCAAAAATCCAACAGCAACAACAACAACAACAAGCTATGTTGCGAGGCGACGCCTGGTTGCTATGGAGTCACTGTCCGGCTGTACGGAGCTGCGCATGTGCCGGCGAGAGATGAGAGGAGAGATGTCGTCTGCATGCCATGGCGCGGTAGACCTGCGGTAGGCACTACTGTGCGGGTACTGACGATATCATACATAGCATAATCGGCTGGAACGACAAGAAAATTGTTACAAGAGCAAGAGAACGAGGAAGAGAAATGGGAAAGAAGTTCGTAAATATTGAAAATCAGATTTTAAGTCAGGTGCCATAGCATTTAAATTATTATTTTGTTTTTCAATTCATCCTTTTCATTAAATAATTAGTAATATATAACGTTAACATAATCGTAATCTACATCCTTCATTTTGCTCTTTCAATGACGTTCACGTAGTAAACCTCTAGTTCCGTAAGGGTTATTTTAACGCATTTTATTTCAAGGTGATAAATGCTTATCAGAAAGGGTTTCAAAACCATTAAAGAATCTGTACATGTAATGTTTGTTCCAAAAGAACAGACGTCACTTCTGACCCTGCAGTGGTTATTCTTTCATATTCTCAGAATATATGACATCAAGTGCTAATGGGCAAAGCTTAATATGTGTACCCAGCCGGTATTCGAACTCGGGTCTCCTGCTTTCTGGGCAGGTGCGCTGACCACTGAGCCACTGGGGACACAGTGATGATTGCACCTACTAGGACTACCTAAGCACGCCTCCCGTCGGACACAAATTACCAGCTTTACCCTGCCTACAATACTCAAACCTGTAGTTTCAGAAACTAATTCCCATAAGAGCAAGGGCCACAAACTTGATCACCCCTCCCCACACATTTTCACCTTTGCCCATTCGCAGCTGATGTCATATATTCTGTGAATCTAAAGAATCTATTGAATATTAATTTGAACAGTAATTTATTATACATTAATTCCTACGAAGAAGAAAATGAAATTCGCTTGTGTAAGAACTTGGCCGGCCGCGGTGGGTGAGGGGACTGAGGCGCTCCAGTCACGGTCTGCACGGCCGCAACGGTCGGGGGTTAGAATCCCCCCTCGGTCATGGATATTTGTGCCGTCCTTAGTTAGTTCATAAGTAGTTTGTAAGTTTAGGGACTGATGACCCCGTAGTTAAGTCCCATAAGCTATACAAACATTTGAACATTTTGTAAGACTTGATCTAGCGGACAGATTACAAATTCCGTCGAGATGACTTGTTGAATATGTTTTTATAGAATTCGTTGATGCAAAATTGTTCTATGGAGCACATTTTATTAATGATACACTATTAACCTTTTTTATTTTCACTTTCACTTCCATTGTAAAGTGGCTATAAACTCGCTGTCATGCAGCGGCGCTGCGTTCTACGCTATGCGGACACGCCAGCCGCATGGCTCAGCAATGGCGACTGCCGCTGAGTTGGGCTACTTCCTCCAAAATACTCAAGTTTGTGTGTCTATTCTCGCGGCGGCGTCTTCTTGAACGATCTAGCTGCGCTGAGTTCTAGTAACTGCCTAGTACGCAATGGTATTGAGAGAGCCCTTCCAGACGCATATCGGCCTACATAAAGCTGCTTTTAGAGGGCGCGCTTCTCGATTGCTCCCTCCAGGAGGCGCGGTGTCGGCATGTGATTGGCTGCCGGTCATCCGCTGCCTTCTTCACGATCGTTTTCGTGCGTCTGGTGGGTGTCACTTAATTTACGCCAGAACATCGGCGGATTAAGCTGGCAACACATCCTTCTGGATCGTTCAGTACACGCTTCCCACTATTGTAAGTGTCAGAAATAGAAACGAATTTTATAAGTACTCTAAATTCACATTATAGTACGTAACGGTACATACCAAAGCATCCCCCATTTTACAACGTACCGCTGAAGTACCCTAAGGCTCCATCCTGCCTCCGCTTCTTTACCTGTTATGTTTGGATGAAGCCCGAAAAAACTCGTCCCCTGTACTTGCTGTAATATGCTAACGACATGGAATTCATGGCCGGCCATCTCAACAATTTCATCTATTGGAGTGACCAGCGGTACCTCTACATTAATCTCACTGAAATATAGGCAATAATTATAGGAACAACAAACAGAACCTTCACGCTCCGTGACCTATA
Organism: Locusta migratoria; assembly: GCA_026315105.1. Classification (NCBI taxonomy): domain Eukaryota; kingdom Metazoa; phylum Arthropoda; class Insecta; order Orthoptera; family Acrididae; genus Locusta; species Locusta migratoria. Next base: position 223,168,119 of record CM048751.1, on the reverse strand, counting down.
CCTTACAATCCAAAACCAAGTCTATCGCAATAAAATACCTTGGACCAAACGTAGATGAAAAACTTTTTTTGAAACCCCACCAAGCCACCCTACCACCCAAGTAAAAGCAGTCAGTCGACTTAAACAACTACAACTACAAACAGGCCGAACATGGCGACTCGACCCTAGCACTGTTCTTTCACGCATCACACCCTCACCTAAAATAGTCCTGCATAGACATTGCTCCAATCCCTAGAGTGAAACATCACCATGCACTCCATCTTGCATTCTGCATGCATTTCACATTCCCACACCATCTGCTTTACCTATTAATCAAATTCCCACGTCTCGTCAAGGACATAGAACACCTAGACCGTCCTATTTTTCCTATGATCTTGATTCCCACCACCATCTGTTCTCCCCAAACTTGAGAACCTAAGACCACTGCTGCACCTCTATCTATGTGTGCCCCCATTCCATTCTCTTCACGTCATGTATATCCATTCTCAAACACCTACCACTCCCTAACTGTAAACTCATTTAAGTAATATAGACCTCTTTGTAGCTCTACCCATCAGTTCTACTCCGTTCATCGATGAAGGTTATGCCCCAACCCCTCTACTCCAGTTGGCACTGGCTCTATCCCCACCACCCACATACTACCACCCAGCCCCAGATACTAAGACTTCTTATCCTCCTACACCAACTTTCACAGCCACCAACTTGCTCCTTCACTCGGCCGTAAATTTGTCAGAAGTGCCATCACATCACTAATTGCAAGTTTTGTATGCCACTATTCACTCTCACCTACCTCATCAACATAATCGACTGTGCTAATCATTACTTCGTGTTTCATCAAATACGTGGTACGGTCAAGAACGTCTGAGACTGACTGCATGACGGCATTGTAGTGCACATCTTCATGGTTCTTCTGCAAGTCATATTCAAGTGCGTGAAAGAGGATTCATCAAACCACTTTAATGATATTTGTCTATATTTCCAATTTCTAATATATCACGGGAAGAAAGGCATAATATTTCTGTTTTCATTCTGATTTCTCTTATTAAGATGGTAGTATCTCCCTTGCAGTTGAGTGCTAACAATATATGTTTTCATAATAGTTCTTGCCACAACAAATAACGCCATTATTTCATTGATTTCCAATCCAACTGGTGCGTCATTTTCCTACACTTTTTCTCCTTTATAGCGACAGTAAAAAACGAGGTGCCTTTTCTGACCTTTCTATAAATAGTCATTCAGTCCCACCTGGTGTGGGTCTGACAACGCAGCAATACTGTAAAAATAGGACGCACAAGTGTAGTGTAAGCAGTCTCTTTAGGAGAACTGTTAGATCTTCTAAGTGTTGTGCCAATGAAGATTAGTCTTTGCTTCGCTTTACCTATAATCTTATGTATTAAAAGAATCTACGAAAACTAAAGTCAGACGACCAGACAATACTACTGTTCGCCGATTTCCTTCATTTTTGTTTTAAACGAAAGGTATTGATCCATAGATTTGTCATCAATTATCAGAATATATATATATATATATATATATATATATATATATATATATATATATATATATATATATATACCTTTCTTTTTCTATAGTCAAACACGATTTCCTTCTGTAGTTTTCTTATGGGTATGTCTTTGGTGAAAACTAAAGTCAGTCTGTCAGGCCGTTCTATCCGAACGATTTACTTCGTTTTTCTTTTAAACGAAAGGTATTCACTCGTAGATTTGTTACCAAGTATCAGAATTAACTTAAGTCTCTCCATCCTTTCTTTTTATTCAGACGCGGTATCCTTCTGTAGTTGCAATGAATATTTTAATCAGTCTGTTTTACGATATCTTCGGTTCTAATTAAGGTACGCAGTTCTTTCTGACCTAACAACACTCAGCGGATCAAGCTCTTTATTTTCGCTTTTAAACGCTTGCATTGATTGTTTCTGAAGAAAGCTATACGTGAACTTTTAACTTTTCTTCCATTTTTTTCAAACATTTTTGTCATTTCACTAACGGTACGATGCATTCGCTCGTATCCTCTATGTTAATTGACGGCCTGAAGGTTCGACTGATTTATCCAGTAAATGTAGTTCAACAGATTTACTTTAGTGGTCATATGAATGACTTCACACTAAAGGTCAGTTGCCAATTTATGCACCATGCAGATGTCTTATCGCAACTGAAACGATGATCGGCCAACTGGAATGCGGCAGCGTATGCCACGTAGTGCGTCGCGTGGGTGCCTACTCTCCAGGCGTCGAGTCTCATAACTTACTGACTGTAGCACGTATATTGTGAGTCATGCAAAACCTGTTGACCGGACAGTAACAATCCAAAAGGGGGAGGCATATAAATTACTGTCTAAATGAAACATAAATTGACATAGTGTGACTGCAATACCGCTCTCTTGTGGAATAGTAACACAACACAGTGCATAACATAGGTTTCTTTTCCCTTTGGCCCACTTTAGGTTACGGTAGTAACACTAAAAGTGGGCCTTTACGATCGTCTTTTGACAGCTCGATATTTAAATGAAAAAAATAAAAAACGGCCTAACCATTCATCTGGCACGACAATTCAATAACCGAATTTGTAGAGAAGACAATTCTCTACAACTTCGCTCTATTATGGATTTTTTTTTTTTTTTCATGTCTTGCATCGTTGCAGAGATATTTGTAAAAATAACGGCGATTTGACGATGTCTGTCTGGCTGTAACGTGTTCCCACATTTTAGGTCGAACCGTTCAACCTATCGGCACCAAATTTTATAGAGGTAATTGTTAGCTGCCAAAGACCAGAACCTCGTTCTTTGAAATATTCCGGTCAAGAAGTACGTCAGCAATGCCCAAAAAAGCCGTTTGTAATGTAATTTTAATTGAAACATCCGTTCTTCTGACGCGAAAATTAAATAAACAAATTTTTAGAGGAGAAAATTCTCTACAACTTTGTTCCCTTATGGTTGTTTTTTTTTTTTTTTTTTTTTTTTTTTTTTTTTTTTTTTTTTTTTTTTTTTTTTCTCGTATCGTTTGAGAGATATTTGCAAAATAACGGAGTTAACGAAAACCAGCTGTTCACAGATGTCACTTGACATTCCTCACCCAGAACTCTTTCTGTCATACGCCATCTTGCGTTGCGTATTTGATGATTTTCTTATCGTAACTGACACGTTGTCAAAAAAATGTTCAAATGTTTGTTAAGCTTATGAGACTTAACTGCGGGGTCATGAGTCCCTAAACTTACAAACTACTTATCAACTACCTTATACTAAAGACGGCACAAATATCCATGCCCGAGGGGGGATTCGAACCCCCGACCATATTGGCCGTGCAGACCGTGACTGGAGCGCCTCAGTCTCCTCGGCCACCGCGGTCGGCGACACGTTGTCAGTTCAAAGCAATGGCGCACTGAAGAATTAACAAAAACACGTCGTTCTTCGTTCGATAAATGATAAACTAGTGTCTATAAATTCCATATTAGCATCAGTTAACAACGGCCATCAATAGTATTAAATTATAGAACGCAACTCCTAACAGTTAGCTGTAGCGTAGTAGGCAATGCGTTGGATTGTGACACTGAAGGTCAGTGGTTCGAAACCCACCACTACTTAAAACCTTTTTTCCCTAAAAGGGTTTCAGACACTCTTATTAATTAATTTATTATAACTTAGATTATTATTTTTTGTGTAAAATGTTTGCAAAAACTTATAAAACTACAAATCTAAAGTGGGCCTTATAACACGCCAGTGCGATTTTTTTATCTCATGAATGCAGTGAGAAACGTATTACGGAAATACTTGTCTAAATTTTATTTTGTGCATATGTTACGATTTATTTATGTGTTTGCATTTTGAATTTAATAGTAATCTTGTCAATTTGAATATTGTAAATGAAATGATAGTTTTATCGATGTAGTAGACACGCTGTCCTAGTCAGGACCTTGGACACTGCAAGAACAACACAATATTTGGCTGAGAGCTTTGGGCGCTGGAAAGCTGTGGCGCAGCAGTAGTTGAAAAGTTGACGAGTAGCGGAGCAGAGTGGTAGCGCCGCAGTCGTAGCGCTGTAGTAGTCGTCATACTCGTGAGCTGATGTGAAGTAGTTGTGGTGTCGGCATAAGGCAAAAGGTATTTATAAATCAGGCATAACTGAATGGTTACGGACACTGTATAAGCAAGCACGAAGAGGCACGTAAGAAGAACAGTATTGTGGGCCCAATGTTTATTGCAAATATTCTGCTATTATGCCAATTATTGAGTGCCAAAATGACCGACTATGATGAACGCCGCATCGCTAATATACGATCCAGAAAATTAGGCTAGCCAGCGCATTAGAACTGTTCTCCTCAATAGACAACCTCAGTTACTGAAAACAGTATTAACGATTTTTCACCTAAAACTTTTACCAGACGGGTTACTATTTTCACCATTGTTATCCGGAGGCCAAATCATAGAACGTTGAAAGTAACAATGAGAAGTATTATTTATGCTGAATAGGAATGAAAATTTCAATTATAAATTATATATGTAAAATTAACGCTATGCAAATCAGTGAAATTTTAGTTGTGCAATATTGAACTGCCTTTATTTGAATGCTACGATTCAGACTTATTCAGTTATCACTGTGTTACAAGGCAGGATAATAAATTCGGTGTGTAGAAACAAAATAACTGACGGTGTTAAAACATTACAGTTAATAATTCTTACCAGTCGGTAACTGCAAGCATGATATTGTTGAGAGTAATAAGTTTTCTCAGATAATTGTGTTTATTAGTGAGTCGAATCATTTAATTTGCAAGAATTTTGCGAGACAATTGTAATAGTAACACCAAAATAACTTTGCTGCTGGTTGCTGCTTATTAACACACAATAGTTGAAAAACTACTACATTGCTTTGATGATGATTTAATTTTCGGAACATTTTTGTGTGGCGTTATTTGGTTTTGGTGTTTCGCCAAGCCTAGCGTAGAGTGCGTTATGTGACAGCACGCCTACTTAATTATTCCCTCGTTAATTAACTTTCATAAATGAACCATTTTCCAAAATTTGTTAGCTCATTCAGTGAGCATCGCGACCGTAAACGATATTCTTGTAATAAATTCAGTCAGCTCCACCAGTTTGTACATCACTTCGGGAATTTTAACTAAAATTAAATATTTTACTAAATTTTCCCCACCAAATTTCCGACCGTTGTCGTGCACATATTATTTGCGGCAAAGATCAGGCTGTAACCTCCTCTACATTCATCGGGATTTAGTTTTAGACGATCGCCTTTCCAGCTAATTAGTGGTTTAGGCACACAGGATGCATAATTGTAAGTTGTCCAGTAAGTATAGGGGTGGTAAGATATACAACGAGATAGATAAGTAGGACTACAAAACACTTTGAGATTCCAGACAATGAGATTAAGAAAAAGAGAGTGATGGGGAGGGGGGGGAGAGGGGAGGAGAAGGAGTCGGGAGGAGAGAGAAAGCGGGAATTAAAAACCGTTTGCTGGCAACAAGTGCCTTGCACAGAAGGTTCTCAGCGCTCCTATTTTCTTATTGCGACGTAATATGCAGCGCTCTCCGCTCATAAAACATGCAGCAGATGAGAATCTCGCCAGAGTTGAGACACAAGCAGTTTGCCTCGGCTCGGCCACCGCGCAGCGCCCTCATCCACTAAGGAGATAAAACACGGGCCGCGCGGCGTGTTTTGCGCGCGCGCAACCTTGCCCCTGCAGGGGTCGTGCTTTATTCTTTAAAGAGGCCCGTTTATCTCCCCTGTAGCTAGCTTTTTTTTGTTCCTCCCCGGTGTCCGCCGTGACGCTTAAAACTCTCTCGCGCGCGGATATCTTTACGCTGTGGGCGGAGCGTGGCACGGTCGCACGCATGCGGGGCCGTCTCACATGACGAGAGTTGCAGGTTTTATGCGAAAAAAAATAATAAAAATATAAAAACGGGGCCACGGAGACTGGGGGCGGCTTTAAAAGGGTGGTCTGGCTGCACGCGACGCGTGTCCTACCGCGCCTAAAGGTATTTCTTGCTACAACGCCCACACCGCAGTGCCCTACGCTTTTGTGTGGTCTTTGGGCTTTGTAATGGGAATCACCTTTCTCACCACAGAATGTTAACATGGCACATAGCAGAAGTAATTCCCATTCTATAAAAAAAGGGCTTCCGCAAGCCTCTGTTCTGGCACCGCTTTTATTCAACTTGTACATCAGCGACATTGTTACTACTGATTCTGTATCGCTTAGTTCCGTTGCCGACCTTGCGATTGCAGTTCGAAGCAACACATTCGAAGGAGGGTAGGAGACACTAACCAACGACCTATAAATACTCGATCAGCATTACAGAAAGTGGAGACTTTGCAGAACCATAATAAAACGGAAGTCAGTTCATTCCACGTAATTAATACAATGGCAAATAGAGAAATTAATTACGATATTATCGATATAGAAAATATTTAGGTGTGTGTGTCGACATATCCCCGACATTTAGGAAATACGTAGAACTAATAGAACAGAAGCTAACGTCAAGAAATAATATACTCCGTTAACCGAGACAAGAGACGTACTGTAAACATAGTGAGGCGCGTGACCAGCGGTGCACAAAGCAGGGACTCTTGCTCAATTTCTCTGCAACCGTTTCAGGAGTAAGGTCGTTGTGTGTGTTGTTATATAGCAGTAATAATAAGTGTTGACTTTCAACGTCATCTTAAAGGAACAATTGCCGAATAGTAACGTAAGTATTAGTGTTTACAATAACATTCAGCATTCATAGACCATGTGTCTCTTTCTCTCTCATTGGTATCCCATAAGAGTAAACTTATTATGTGATCCTTCAATTTGAGTCCACCCAAGAAGCGTTTATAGAAGTAATAAAGGTCTTCAGAGGAACAAGTGGTTCCTAGTGTGTATAAAACGCAGTTGTTGTGTCCAAAACAGTCAATGACTGATATTGTTGTCAAAACAGTAAATAAAAAGCCAGGCACTCTTTGAAGCCTCAACAACAAAAAAATGTTGTGACATAGCTTTCAGAATGTCTTGATGACTTTTAAATGCACTAAGAAACGTTTTTCGTAAGAAATTTCCAAAATTTCACAAACTGCTTGTTGTAGTAAGCACAGATGCAGATTTGGGAAATTTTCGGAGAAAGTAACTTTTTATAAAGTATTAAAAGAAATTAATATTAAATGTTTGCCTTCTAATAGCACTGCTGTATTAAAAAACACACAACGACCTTATACATGAAACGGATGCAGCGAAATTGAGCGAGCGTCCCTGTTTTGTCTACCCCTGGCCACTGGCCTCAGTATGTTTACAGTATGTCTCACGTCTCGGTGAACGGAGTATAGGAATCTGGAAGGCGATAGCTGGGGCTCTAAGGCAAACACCTCAAGAACCACAGCACAACCATTTGTGTATCCTGTGGCCAAATACTGTTCTTCTGTTTGAAACAGAAGTAGCCATGTCAACAAGATAGATGTCCATCCAAATGACGCGATGAGGATCGTGACCGGAATTCTTAAATCCACACCAACTCTTTCTTGTCAGTACTCGCCAATATTACTCCTCGAAATCTAAGACGACAGCAAGCAGTAACAGATGAATTGATGAAACTGAAACGATCCAGAGACTAAAGAAACGCTGCACAAATGAATAATTACCGACGATGATCAATGCGATTGCCGAACATTGACACAAACACTGGAGCACATTCTGCGCGTCTGCCCAAACAGAAAATTCATGGCTACCTGCAAAGACTTGCAGGTAACTGGTAGGAATCTTGCGATATCCAACTACGATGACAAATGGATCCCCAAACTTAATCTGCTGCAGTTCCACACCTGTATTTATTTTACATACTTTCGTACTCGTACATATTTCATATTCACTCAATATACAATTATGTAATCCATACACAAAATAAAAAAATATGGTTGGTGACCAGTCAGATACCTGAGTTTTTGTTACAACTCACAGGACTGCAATCAGACGTACGAAAAACATAATCGCTGATGTGAATATGTGTAGCCAGCATATTAATTCTGGAAGAGAACCGTCCTTAAACATAAATCTACTACGTCGGGGGTTCGAATCCCACCGCGGGCATGGATATTTGTGCCTTCTTTAGTATTAGCTAGTTCGTAAGTAGTTTGTAAGTTTAGTGACTGATGACCCGGTAGTTATGTCCCATAAGCTATACAAACATTTGAACATTTGAAACATAAAGCTCCATCCTGATGTACAACCCCGGTGGTGGAAGGGTAGTGACTTTGAAAACTTAAAAAAAAGTTTGTTAAGCTTAAGGGACTTAACTGCGGGGTCGTCAGTACCTAAACTTACAAACTACTTATGAGCTACCCTATACTAAAGACAGCACAAACATCCATGCCCGATGGGGGATTCAAACCCCCGACGGGGAACGGCCTTTCCGCATCGTAGCATAGCGTCTCAATGCTTTCGGACGCTTCGCCGCGGCTTGAAAACTTAAATAAGAATCACGTTTTTATTGCAGACTTGAATTCTCCGTGAAAAAAAAAAAATTGTAGAAAGTGAAACATTGGTTTGTTTTCTTAATAGATGGCGCCGTTAACAGCCAGAAATGACATACAGTTGAAAATTGTTATAAAATGTTGATATAGCGAAGTAATTGACTTAAGAGTCTTTTCCTTGGTTTGATGTTTCCGGCGTCAGGAAACAGTTGGACAGTGCTGCTAAACTCCTTCCAGAAGGAACATTCATATCGGTTTATTCAACATTTTGATGTGCGTCAATGTTCGATGGAATGATATAAACTCTCTCTGCAACCGTTAACATCGTGGAACAGTTGCGTAGAGGTATGTGTAGCCTGACCCACTGAAGTACAATGAACCGTCTGGCCACAGACTGGGAGCATGGTCATAGTCTGTGCTTCATTCGGTTGTGGAAGGCGTCGCATGATAGCGTCGTCGAATGTTGATTTTTCGAATCTCATGTTACGATTTTAGAACAATTTTCAACTGATATTATTTTGAGTGACTTCATCGCTATCTATCATGAAGAAACTGTTTTATAAAAAAACGTACAGAATTTATCACGGAGAATCCAATTCTGCATTTAACAATAGGCGTTCCTATTCAGTATTTCAACCGAAACCCGCCTGCTACCGACCCCGTTTGTGGTGCAGCGGGATTGAGCTTTATGTTACTGCATGAACCTGTTGGAGGTAAACAAATTTTTTACAACTTTTTTAAAATCCTATTTCTATTTTTCCATTTACTACCCTCACCCTATAAATAAATAGTGTTAAACATTATGTAAGTAGAACTTTTCATTAATAAAGCGTTATTAAACTAAAGATTTATGAAGCGAATTATCTAAGCATGTCTACTTCTAGTTTTATAACGTGAATGGAAATTGAATACTTTTAATGTGCCATTTTGAAGAATAAGCATTCTTCTGATCATATTTAGCATGTTAGTATGTCTTCAATTACTAATTCGTTAGAATGTGTGTCTCAGTGCTGATTGTGATTACTGTAACGGCTAAGAAAATCATGAGTCAATTAAATATGATCGGATTCTGAAATGGGACACATGACTTAGGAATGATAAATACGAATGTGGTAATCGTATGCTGACTTCATGCTAGCTGTATCTATGGGTGAGTTACAGTATTGGTATATGAATGAACAACTAAATGTGACGACATACGAAAACATTTGTGGAATTGTATTTAACTTGAAAACAATTCTCAGGATCAGAGCAATGCGGAACCTTAACACAGTCATTGCATTCGTTGATTTCAAAAAAGCCTATGATTCCGTAGACAGACAAACAGTATTCCTAACATTGCAAAAAGCAGGTATCGATAGAACCACCAGAAAGTTAGTTGAACAGACACTCACAGACACAACTTCTAAAGTTAAATTTCTTGGAGAAGTTTCTCAACCCTTCAGAATAGAACACAGGAGTTCGCCAGGGCGATGGACTCTCACCAATTCTCTTCAATCTGGTCTTAGACAAAGTAGTGAGAGAATGGGAAAAAGAACTAAAAGGGAAAAATATTGAAGGAATTTATCTAGGACAAGGGAGAGGAAGATTCGAAGTGAAATGTCTCGCTTTTGCTGACGATATTGCAATTATTTCTAAAGACAAAACAGATGCAAAAATAATGATAGAAACACTTCACAGAACTGCAGCCAAAACCGGTTTACAAATATCATATGAGAAAACGGAATACATTGAACATAAACACAACAGAGAGAAATATCTACAAACACAACAAGGGAAAATTAAAAGAGTTGAGAACTTTAAGTATTTGGGAGAATGGATACAATCAAATGGATTGGATAACACCACAAGTAAAGAAAGATCAAGGAAAATGGAATTAGCATACAAACTCGCCCAAAACCTATATAACAAAGATCGGTATCGTTTAAGGCAAAAATTAAACACTACGCAACAGTAATTAAACAGGAAGCACTATATGGATCTGAATGCCTAACTCTGAATAAAAAAGGGGAACAAGAAGAACTAGAAAAGAAAGAAAGGAAAATACTCAGAAAAATTTTAGGACCACAAAAAAACAAGGATAACAATTGGACGAAGAAAAGAAATGAAGATTTATACAGAAACATAGAAACCATCACAGACTCAATAAGGAAGAGGAGATTAAAGTTTTATGGACACATTTACAGAATGAAAGACAGTAGGCTGACAAAGAAAATTTTTAATTTCATTTCCAAATTGAAGAACACTACAGGATGGCTGGAAGAGACAAAAAGGGATTTGAGAAAACTTAACATCACAGAAGACTTAATACAAGACAGGGGAAATTTCAGGCTACAGATCGATTCTGCAAAATTTCCCATCCAACAACAAAAACAACAACCTAGGAGGGTGATGTCCATTGAACAGAGGCAGGCCATCAGCCAACGCATGAAGAAGTTCTGGGAAGATAAGAAGAAAAATATTGTACCATAGTCTTAAGTTCTAAGCGGTCTATAATTGGCCAAATTCTGTAATAAAAAAAATATGTCAGTATGCGACCTTCCTATCGGGATTCACCAATAAGAATTGGGCAATAAATAACTAAGGGTAGTAATAGGTTTATGGCTCGTTGCCTCTGTTCATAGGGGTGAGTTATGTATGTCAGATTCTCTGCCCTAAACAGCTACCCAATATGTTTAAACACTACGTTCGGGGATTCGAATCCCCCCTCGGGCATGGATATTTGTGCCGTCCTTAGTATTAGCTGGTTCATAAGTAGTTTGTAAGTTTAGGGACTGATGACCCCGTAGTTAAGTCCCATGAGCAATATAAACATTTGAATTTGATTTTGTTTATACGAGATCAATAATTAATCTGTATTTTAGCCAGTCTATCAATGTTTCTTCGCAGCAACTGGACTACTAGCCCCACTATAGCCTTCCCCATTTACATTTTCTTCCACAGAACTCGGGCTAGCACTTCCGCTAATATTTTCGGAGCCACACACGCTTGGTGACTGCTTAATTACTGGCATTTCGTTAACATAAGATCCAGTCCCAGACTCACACACATTTACATCAACGACATTGGTACTTAACTTTTCTGCCATGCTGCCTCTGCCGCTGTCGCCGATGTATGTTGACCGCCTCCTGGAACTGCCGCCGTGTGGTACTCGAAGCTGCTGGCCGCTGTTGACTGCGTCTGTGTTCGCGATGAGAAGTTCTGCGCTGTCGTATTTGTAACTCGCGCACCACGTACTTCTCCGGTCCGAATACCGAGTCCTATATTTCTCCTATCTTCGTACATAACAGGCACGAAACTGCTGCTGTACTATAAAGCTCTGGGCCCCCACACATCACTCAATATCCATTAGACTTCGCTTCTAAATGAGTGTACTGCAAAATTTACAGTAACTATTCGAACAGAATTTTACTAAAACCGGACGAAAAGAAACTGTTGCTTTATTTCTTATCACGGACGAGAAAACTCCATTTGCGACTTTCCTATCGGTATCCACCAGTAAGAATTGGGCAATACATAACTAGGGGTAATAAAAGGTTTGTGGCTCGTTGTTTCTTTTCATAGGGGTGAGTTTTGACTGAAAGCCCAAACAGATTTTGGCCATATGTTAAATATACTAGGGGCAAAACACAAAACAATACCCTCACTACGTGATAGTAATGGCGATCCTGCCGATGACAGCGTTACTAAAGCAGAGTTACTAAACATAGCTTTTAGAAACTCATTCACCAAAGAAGACGAAACCAATATTCCAGATTTCTAATTACGAACAGAGGCCGTAATGAGTAACATAGAAGTAGATATCAACGGAGTAGTGCACCAATTAAAATCACTTAACAAGAACAAGTCTTCTGGTCTGGATTGTATACCCAATAGATTTCTATCTGATTATTCTGAAGCGATAGCCCCTTACTTAACAGCCATATATAACCGCTCTCTCAAAGAAGGATCTGTAGCAAAAGATTGGAAAGTTGCGCAGGTCACACCTATATTCAAGAAAGGCAGTACTAGTAACCCACTAAACTACAGGCCTATTTCAAATGTTTGTTAAGCTTATGGGACTTAACTACGGGGTCATCAGTCCCTAAACTTACAAACTACTTATGAATTAGCTAATACTAAGGACGGTACAAATATCCATGCCCGAGGGGGGGGGATTCGAACCCCCGACCGTAGTGGCTGTGCAGACCGTGACTGGAGCGCCTCAGTCCCTGCGGCCACCGCGGCCGGCAGGCCTATTTCATTGACGTCAATTTGCAGCTGTGTTTTGTAAGATATCCTATATTCAAATATTATGAATTATCTCGAACAGAACGATCTATTGACCCAAGGCCAACACGGATTTAGAAAATATCGTTCATGCGAAACACAACTAGCTCTTTATTGACACGAAGTGATGGGTGCTATCGACAATGGTTCGCAAATCGATTCCGTATTTCTTGATTTCCAGAAGGCTTTTGACACCGTACCTCACAAACGGCTTTTAAACAAAGTGCGTGGTTATGGTATATCGCCCCAAATTTGCGATTGGATAGGAGATTTATTGTCAGAGAGGACACAGTTCGTAGTAATCGATGGTAAGGCATCGGCTAAAACAGAGGTGATATCGGGCGTTCCACAGGGTAGTGTTATTGGTCCTCTGCTGTTCCTTATATACATAAACGATTTAGGAGAAAATCTAAGTAGCTCTCTTAGGTTGTTTGCAGATGACGCCGTCATTTACCGTCTAGTAAAATCATCTGAAGATCAATACCAACTGCAGAACGATCTGAATAAGATATCAGTATGTTGTAAAAATTGGCAATTGACTCTAAATAATAAGAAGTGAGAAGTCGTCCACATGAGTACCAAAAGAAATCCGTTAAACTTTGTTGAGAAGATAAATCAATCAAAAGTGAAGGCCGTAAACTCCACAAAATACCTAGGAGATACTATTACTTCAGACTTAAATTGGAATGAACACGTAGATAATATCGTGGTAAAGGCGAACCAGAGACTGCGTTTTATTGGCAGAATCCTTAAAACATGCAATAAACCTACAAAAGAAACTGCATACACTACGCTTGTCCGTCGATTTTTGGAGTATTGCAACCCAGTGTGGGATCCTTAGCAGGTGGGTTTAACAGAGCACATCGAAAGAGCCGAAAGAAGGGCAGCTCGTTTCGTATTGTCACAATACAGGGAAGACAGCGTTACGAAAATGATACAGGATCTGCGATGGGAATTATTACAACAACGGCGCTTATCGCTGCGGCGTGGGCTACTTTCGAAACTCCAATCGCCAACATTCACCTCCGAATGCGAAAATATATTGTTGACTCCCACTTACATAGGTAGAAATTATCATCAGAATAAAATACGAGAAATCAGAACTTGAACAAAGAGATTCAGGAGTTTTTTCTTTCCGCGTGCTATTCGAGAATGGAACGGGAGATAAATAGTATAACGGCGGTTCGATGAACCCTCTGCCAGGCACTTAAATGTAATTTGCAGAGTATCCCATGTAGATGCATGTCAGCTTCTATGTTCTAAACGGATACCCAATCTGTTTAAACAAGATCAATAATTAATCTGTAGTTTGGTTAGTCTATCAGTCTGCATTTGATAAGGTGAAAAAATATTTTAACAAACATAAATTAAACCTCTGAATAACCAACAAAATGAATTCTAAGTTAAAGAAGTGATTCACTCACGAAGTTATTCTTTATAAATTAAGTTTATTACTCGGTTTGGGCATGAAAATGCGGAGGTATTCCTATAAAAAATGATCAAATGTTTGTCAAGCTTAAGGGACTTAACTGCGGGGTCATCAGTCCCTAAACTTAGAAACTACTGATGAACTAGCTTATACTAAATACGGCACAAACATCCATGCCGGGGGGGGGGGGGAATTCGAACTGCCGACCGCAGCGGCCGTGCAGACCGTGACTGGCACGCCTCAGGCCGCTCGGCCACTGCGGCCGGTGGTAGTCCTGCTTTGTATATCGGTAAATAACTGAATATTTCCCCAGGTATTGTTCATGAGAGGTACAATAAGTATACATGCACTTAAGAGTAAGAGTTCAAAATTATCACTCGTAAATTAGTGTAGTCCATCGAACATTGCAGTTCCAAATTAATCAGAGATTAATTAAAGTATTTGTTATAAGACACAGTTTGTAATCACACGAGTATACGATTGCTGAATTATCACACTTCCACAACACCACTTACGTCCATAGTTTACCACTTTTCACCAGAGACTAAGTTCTGAAGTCACAGTACCGTAAATTTTGTAAGTCCACATATGCCTATATCTTCAAATAACAAGTTCGTAACGCGGCTTCAGACTGCCCAGCGTCACAACGTTTCACCACCACGTCCAAGTTAAGAGTCCATTCCTAAGCGTTCGAAAGCATTCTCTCCCTGCTCCCAAAATTGTATCCTATCGCACATCCTAACGCCTTATCTTTAAAATACAATTTTCATTCAAAAATGTTATACATTTGAATATCACAGAATTAAACGCTTTGACCACCTCCATACAAATGTTGTTTACATTTAACAAACAAAAATATATTTCACAATGTGGCTGAGGGGACTGAGGCGCTTCAGTCACGGTCTGCACAGCCACTACAGTCGGGGGTTCGAATCCCCCTTCTGACATGGATATTTGTGCCGTCCTTAGTCTTAGTTAGTTCATAAGTAGTTTGTAAGTTTAGGGACTGATGCCCCTGTCGTTAAGTCCCATAAGCTATACAAACATTTGAACATTTCTTTTTATTTAACAATGCTGTAACTCGGTTGAAACTGAAGCTATTTGCTCAAGTAGCTATTAAGCGTGGCAACTCACTGTTGAAATATACTGCCGCCATAGAAATATATTACACAATTAACATTTAATTTATCATGGCTTTTTATGCAAATATATTCAGTTCTGGTCCACAACTACATATAAATTATCTGCTGCACATCTACTACTTTTAGTCGGCCATGAAATATTTAATTGGCAGTCTACACCATAAAAGACGAACATTAATAAGAATAACATTAAATATAATAAAATACACATATAAATGTAATGCTCTTTGCTGGGTTCATGTTTTGTTATTCTGCGGTGGAATCTATGTTCTGACACAAGAATTTTACTACCTTAACGAAAAGCAGAACAAGAGAGTAAAATAAGTTTCATTGAAAGAATATGGGAAGGACGTGGTACGTGACAAGTAGCGTGGTGCAATGCTGCTTCTTTGATTCTTAAACTGTTACTGATAAACACTACGTATCAATAATTGTAAATATGTCTTATTATTATTATAATACTGAATTTATTATTATTATTATTATTATTATTATTGTTGTTGTTGTTGTGGTCTTCAGTCCGGAGACTGGTTTGATGCAGCTCTCCACCCTGCTCTATCCTGAGCAAGCCTTTTCATCTCCTCATAAGAACGGCAACCCACATCCACTTGAATCTGCTTACTATACGCGTCTCTTGGTCTCCCTCTGCGATTTTTACCCCACACACTTCCCTCCAATGCTAAATTCACGATTCCCTGATGTCTAAGAATGTGTCCTACCAAGCGATCCCTTCTTTTAGTCAAGGTATGCCAGAAATTCCTTTTCTCACCAATTCTGTTCAGTACCTCTTCATTAGTTATGCAATCTACCCACCTAATCTTCAGCATTCTTCTGTATCACCACATTTCAAAAGCCTCTATTCTCTTCCTGTCCACACTGCTTATCGTCCATGTTTCACTCCCGTACAAGGCAACACTCCACACAAATGCCTTCAGAAAAGACTTCCTTACGCTTAACTTAATATTCGATGTTAGCAAATTTCTCTTTTTCAAAAATGCTTTTCTACCCATTGCCATTCTGCATTTTAGAGACCAGGAGACACCGGAAGGTATCAGATAGATTTTATAATGGTAAGACATAGATTCCGGAACCAGGTTATAAACTGTAAGGCATACCCAGGGGCAGATATAGACTCTGACCATAACTTGTTAGTCATGAATTGTAGGCTGAAACTGAAAAAACTGCAGAAAGGTAGGAAAATAAGGAGGTGGGACTTAGATAAACTGAAGGAACGTGAAGTTCTGGAGAATTTCAGAGGGAGATTTAGGCAACAATTGACAGAAACAGGAGGAAATAAAACAGTTGAAGATGAATTGGTAGCATTGAGAGATGAAATAGTGAAGGCAGCAGAGGACAAAATAGGTAGAAAGGCAAGACCTACAAAAAATCCTTGGATATCACAGGAAATACTAAATTTAATTGATGAAAGGAGAAAATACAAAAATGCAGTTAATGAAACAGGCAAAATGGAGTACAGACGAGTAAAAAATGAGATTGACAGGAAGTGCAAAATGGCTAAGCAGGAGTGGCTAGAAGCCAAATGCAAATCTGTAGAAGAATGTATAAGAAGGGGAAAAGTAGATACCGCCTACAGGAAAATAAAAGAGACATTTGGGGACAAGAAAAGCAACTCTACGAATATCAAGAACTCAGATAGGAAACCAGTTCTCAGCAAAGAAGGGAAAGCTGAAAGGTGGAAAGAGTACATAGAGCAGCTATACAAAGGAAATGAACTTAGAGACGATGTTGTAGGAAGGGAAGAGGAAGTAGATCAAGATGAAATAGGAGATACTATACTGAGAGATGAATTTGACAGAGCCTTGAAAGACCTAGGTTGGAACAAAGCCATAGGAGTAGATGACATACCCTCAGAGCTACTAAAGTCTCTGGGAGAGCCAGCCATGACAAGACTATTTGAACTGGTGTGTAGGATGTATGAGACAGGCGAAATACCCTCAGACTTTAAGAAAAATGTAATAATCCCTATTCCAAAGAAATCAGGTGCAGACATGTGTGAAAATTATAGAACCATCAGTTTGATAAGTCATGGTTGCAAAATTTTAACACGAATTATCTACAGGAGAATGGAAAAGCTGGTAGAAGCTGACCTTGGGGAAGATCAGTTTGGATTCAGGAGGAATATAGGAACCCGGGAGGCAATACTCACTTTACGTCTTATCTTAGAAGATAGATTAAGGAAAGGCAAACCTACATTTTTAGCTTTTGTGGATTTGGAGAAAGCATTTGACAATGTTGACTGGAATACACTCTTTCTAATTATGAAGTCAACAGGGGTAAAATATAGAGAAAGGAGAGTTATTTTCAACTTGTACAAAAGCCAGACCGCAGTTATTAGACTCGAAGGGCATGAAAGGGAAGCATCAGTTGGGAAGGGAGTAAGACAGGGTTGTTGCCTTTCTCCAATGTTATTCAACTTGTACATCGAGCAGGCGGTGAAGGAAAGCAAGGAAAAATTTGGAGTAGAGATTAAAGTTCAGGGGGAAGAAATAAAAACATTGCGTTTTGGTGATGACATTGTAATTCTGTCAGAGACAGCAAAGGACCTGGAAGAGCAGTTGAATGGAATGGACAGTGTGTTGAAGAGAGCGTATAAAATGAACATTAACAAGAGCAAAACAAAAATAATGGAATGCGGTCTTAGAAAATCAGGCGATGCTGAAGGAATTAAATTAGGTAACGAAACAATGAAGGTGGTAGATGAGTTTTGTTACTTGGGTAGTAAAATAACATTCGATGGTCGCAGTACAGAGGATTATTATTATTATACTAAATTTTATCGGCTTTTTATCTGTAAGGGATATTGAAATTGTAATTACGGCTTTGATTCTCACAAGTCTTCTGAATCCATTCATATAATTATATTTGCCGTATGATCATTCCCTGATTTTATATAGATATTTAGAATAATATGTGTGGCTATATTGTATATCAGTTGCAATCTGGGAGAACCGCCCTCGCTCAGTCAAGAGCGTCGTTTCCGTTTTCCGAGCAGATTAGGAAAATCGTAACTACCTGTTTTCCATTCACTAGGACCAAACTCTTAGCCGGCCTGATGGGGAACCCATCATCCTGACAAAACCCGCCTTTCACATGGAACAACCAGCTTCCCCTGTATCTATAATGTCACAAGTATTTCTGTTTAGTCCTTCAGATAATCCACAAACGCCGAAAAAAGTCGATGTAATCAAGGAGTGTTACGCGATAAAATTCAAGTGATGAAATGTTTTTAAATCTATGGGTTTTAACTGTTTGGTTATTGGTCCGTAGCGTACAGAGCACTTAAACTAACGTAAACTAAAGTATGGACAATACACACATCCATGCCCGAGGGAGGACTCGAACCTCGGGCGGCGAACGGCCGCGACCACCGCAGCACGGCGCCTCAGTGCGCACGGCTACTTTGCTGTGGCTAAGCGATAAAATTATGCTCGGCATGTGTAAATCTTTATTATTGACTCGCATTTGCTCAAACGAGTCCTAGATTTTTCACCCTAAGGTCTGAATCATTTAATTTGTCCAACCAAAATTTAGTCTAACGTTCGACAATACTGAAACGTGCGGATTAGCTTCAGGCAAGAAATACGCCAGAAAACAAGCGGATTATATCTAGCACAAATAGAATAAGCTATGAGTAATCTGGAAAGAGAGATTACATCCACAGTGTTGACTCATGTTTTATTGAGATTTGTAGGTGTGTACCTAACGAATAGCTAACGTTCGTATCGTCGGTTTGATATTAAGCTCACATCGATTTCTCGTACGCGGTGGAGTTCACTTAATACATTTACTGTGCAAACAAAAAGTGCAGAAGCAGACAGATTATCCACCAGATAGAACCGATTATACAGTGCTATGATAAACTTGCGGTACACATCGTCAAAAGCATTTGATAGCATGGTAGACCTACAAGAAACACCGAAAGCAGACTTTTCTTCGTTGTCTGTTCTGTAGAGGTTTATTTGCTACTTTATACTGATAAGATTATGGATGCAGCAAGTCTTGTTGGTTTGGTAGTTTGACAAGCGACTAGCGACCAGGCCAGCTTCGTTCAGTGGAATTTGTATTCTATATCTAAAAGTGGGTATGTATTTTATTCATTACTATGTTCTACGTAACATGTTGAAACAAAATGCGTACTAAGCTTACACAAACTTCTGCGTGTTTAATCAATACATACTAATATCACAGTTTTAAGGCGTCCTGTTCTCCTTACTTTCCTTTCTTACATATTCTGACCACATCATCGTATTCTATTCATCGACACGATTCTTTTGACTATAAACTCGATGGGGTACGACTATTTTTGACAAAAGTAAGCACATTTGAGTTGCACGTCACGGAATCATGTCGCAAATGAGATAATAAATTTCCAATCGAGGCTTCAGGAATTACTCACTGACATACAACGAAAGGTACAGCTTTTGTGAGCTAGCCGCCTTGTGCCGTGAGAAGTGGCTGGCAGGCAGAGAGACATGAAGAAAGAATCCTTTCCACTATGACTCAGGTGACCCAAGGAATTTCCATGGACTGCCTTTCGCAGATGCGAACAATGTATGTTTGTCATGCTAAAAGGAATAATTAGGCGACAGGGAGTCAGCTGCTTTAAAAACAAGATGTAATCGGTTGTGACCTTACTGTCTAGCAACGACCAATACTAAGCCAGGGGTACATTGTCAGATTATTCTGTGCAAGGAAAATAGTTGGAACAGTAAGCAATTTAAAATTGTTACAACAGAACAGTTCACGTTGGACAGTGTAATGTATATTTATAAGTATACGGGCCAACTGTATAAACATCGGTGACTAGAGATCAAATCTGATATTAGTACAGAAATTAAACTCTGTTCGGCGGTTCGTTCTATTGTACAAGGTGCGTCTGGAAAGTTCGGCGAATGTTCTCAGGAAATACAGGAAACAAGATTTACAAACTAAATAACTTTACTGGCCACCAATATAATCGCCGTTGGCTACAATACACTTCTGATATCGTTTGTACAGTTGTTGGGAAAAGTAAGCAAACTCATTAAGTGGAATTACTCGAAGCGCTGAGATCACTCGTCGTTAGATCTACCAAACCATTGCAAAGTCTAAGGCTTTCAGGACTACTCGTCTGCTATCAATCTCATCTACAAGCATCGGTCGCACTCGGCCGGCCGCGGTGGCCGAGGGGACTGAGGCGCTTCAGTCACGGTGTGCACGGCCACTACGGTCGGGGGTTCGAATACCCCATCGGGCATGGATATTTGTGCCGTTTTTAGTTGTAGGTACTTCATAAGTAGTCTGTAAGTTTAGGGTCTGATGACCCCGTAGTTAAGTCCCTTAAGCTTAACAAACATTTGAACATTTTGAATATTTGGTCGCACTCGTTCGATGTCTGGGGCTGTGATTGTGGACGATCGAACGCGGCTCATCCTCGACACCTTCCAATCAGTCTATAAAACGTTTAAACCACTCAAACACACACATGTTTACTCACTGCTTTATCAGCATACACTTGCACTAATAACCAATGGGTCTCCGTCTTGCATAATTTGAAAAACACTTGATGTTAACGAGGAGCTGCATTTTGCGCTCCATGTTACAATGACAGGAGTTCTCATACCAACCCTGTTAGTTGGGCCGCAGCGAGTACCACCGCATCACTGCAGTGCTATGCATGGGAGGGGGCGCTTGTTGACATGTCAATGTGAATGCGTGGACGCCTCATCTTCGCAAGTCTGGTTTGTAAGATACAAGACCATTCACCAAACATTTCATACTCACCTTGTATAACGCTAAACCTAGATCCACCGAGGTTAGTTTAACGTTTTGAGTCAGCACGGTAGATGCTTCGCAAAACCGCTAATATCATCTATCGACATGATTATTCCATCTCGACCACAGATACTAATCGATACACAATAATTGTTATCGAAGTTTTTATGTTATAAAAATGGAAGCCGGTAAACAGCAATCACAGAAATATTCCAACTGTCTGTCTGTCTGTAAATCAATCGGACCAAACTGCGTGGTCATCAGTCCGTAACTTACAAACTAGTTAAACCTAGATAAACTAACCTACGGACAAACACACACACCCATGCACCAGGGAGGACGCGAACCTCCACGGCGAGCAACCGCGCGCTCCGCAGCGAAGTGCTTTAGACAACTCGGCTACTCCACCGCGGCAAATATTCCAACTTCTCCAAACACGACAAAGATTTACTTGTAGAAATCTTTTTTGGGACAATAGGAAATATTAGAAAGGAGAAACCAGATTAATTTACTGTGGGCTATAAGGTACAGGCATGAAATGAAATTTCAAATATTCAAATGTTTGTAAATCTATCGGACCGAACTGTGTGGTCATCAGTCCGTAGCTTACAAACTACTTAAACCTAGGTAAGCTAACCTAAGGACAAACACGCACACCCATGCCCCAGGGAGGACTCGAACCTCCACGGCGAGCAACCGCGCGCTCCGCAGCGAGGCGCTTTAGACCGCTTGGCTACTCCACCGCGGCAAATGAAATTTGTGTTGATGATAATTCTCATAATTTCGGAAAGGATATAGTTTGAAACTGTGTTATGCAAATGCCGGCCGCAGTGGCCGAGTCGTCTGCGGCGCGCCAGTCACTGTCTGCACGTCCACTACGGTCGGGGGTTCGAATCCCCCCCTCGGGCATGGATATTTGTGCCGTCCTTAGTATTAGCTAGTTCATAAGTAGTTTGTAAGTTTAGGGATGATGACCCCGTAGTTAAATCCCATTAGCTCTACAAACAATTGATTTGTTATGAAAATATTAAGAAAAGGACCACGATAGCACGTGCAGATTAAGAGATATATTTTGAACTGACTTTACAATTATTACGGTACATTTTATATTTCAGTGAGCGCTCTATATTCGAAAAGAATAATGTGGAATTGTTTTGTAGCCCAATAGAAGCGTACAATGCTGTAAAAAGTGACAGTGTGATGCAGTGGTGTATTATTGTATGGTAGTATTCTTGTAATTATCTTTTTTGACCGATGCAGTATAAGAAATCTTAATAAGGTAGAAAAACTGCAACATCTAAGTTGATTCCAACTCTAAAATCTGTATACCAGCGTCTAAGACACAACCTTAACAGTATATCTGTAAAAGAGTAGTTACATTTTAATCATTAATATGCATGCAGATGTCGTTGTACGTTGTGTTCAGTACTAAAACAATTACTCCGAACTGCACAGTTACCGTTACTTCAGATGAGAGGGCACATTAGAGATGTTGGATCGTTACTGGGTTCTGTCGTAGTTCACAAACTTATCTGTTCACTGCAAATATTTCATCACGAACTGTGCGACGGTAGCTCTCCAAGCATCAGCAGTATAGTTACAGATGGAAGGCGGTGGGTTCTTTCTCCACTAGGAGGGCTATTGACATTCCAAATGCTAGATGTGAAGTTTTACGAATATGTTAATAAATACCTAGCTTCGATCACTACAAAACTTCACAGGGTCATCCGCCGTGCTAATCTGTACATGTCATCAAAACTACTCCAGCCGTCTTTGTGTCTCAAGGTAACGTACATACAAACACAAATCCATTTCCATAGATAAGAGACAAACCTTACTTCTCGCTTATGGCCAGGTCAGACGAATTTGCTCATACGAATATTATTTTCCCTGTTTCTTTAAATTTTATTTTTCAATAACCTTTCCTGAAATAACAGATATAAGTAATAGGCCTATTACTATTTGTTTTCATCTTTCTTCAGAGTTTTCGGCTAAACCAAAAATAAATATATATATATATATATATATATATATATATATATATATATATATATATATATATATATATATATATATCTTTTCTATTTTATAAGACACTTGAGGAAGTTCTGACTTTTTCCGGTTCCCGTTTCGGAAAGGAACAAGTGCTCAAAGACGCAGTAATTCTTATTGTGGTATTGATATGTAAGTATCGACTTTACTTCACCTCTAAGTGGCGTACATGCTATGGGTGGTCTGGGCATTTAGGCGGCACGGAAGTACAAAGACATAACCCCTCTGCTGGTATGCCTCAAGACTCCATCCTCTCTCCCCTCCTTTACCTCATCTACTCTGCCGATATGCCTCAACCCCAGCCTCCGGTCCACCTCCTGAAATATTCTGATGACACTGCCTTCCTGGCCATTGCCCCCTCCCTCGTACATTCCCAGTACTTACCTAACCGAGTTCAAATCAAATGTTTCTTAAGCTTAAGAGAATTAATTGCAGGTCATCAGTTCCTAAAATTACAAACTACTTATGAACTGCCATATACTAAAGACGACACAAACATCCATGCCTGAGGGGGGATTCGTACCCCTGACGGGGAATAGCCTTGCGCATCAGAGCACAGCGCCACTCCACTGCGGCTCATTCTCAGCACGTTGCAACCGATGGCACCTTTCTGTCAATCTCGATAAATCGCAGGCAATCATAGGTAGTTCCACCCCTCCCTTCCACCTCCACGACTTCTACCTTACCCTACATGATGGCCCTATCCGTCATACTCCCTTCTTGAAATACCTTGGCATCACCGTTGATAGATCCCTCACATCCGCACAGTTTGCCAGGAGACAATGTCCTGCCTAAACATATCCTCGCCAGCTAGACGTGAGGCTTCAACCCATCCACTATCCAATATACTTACAAATCCATCATGTTCCCTATCGTATCGAGCTTCCATCTCACCAGTCTGCTTATCCCACATACTACAGAACCCTTGAAAACCTTAAATTCCACGCCCTCCACCTCACCTACCAGATCTGCCTCCCCTACCCTATACCGATCCCATATGACCTTACACCATTTCCCCACCTCCTCCAGTTTATCGATGTGGCTACTGTACATTACCCACAAGATAGATTTTCGTAACACCATGGTATACCCCATTCTTACCCATCCTGGGGCTTCTGCCACGCCTTCACCACTGTATCTCTCCCTCCCTTCACCTCCATACTCTCCACGTCCTCTGCAGTGAAACTTTCAACACCTTCCTCCTCCCAGATCACCCCCTTTGTCCTGACATCTATCCCTCCTACCAGCCTTGACCCTCTCCCCACAGATTCAAAGCCCCCTCTCCCCCTGCCCTCTTTTTCCCTCCCACCGCTTGGTTGTCCTCCTCACACCCTTCCCTGTAGTCCCTACACTCCTTCCCCGCTCCTACACACTCTTCCTTCCCCCTCCTGCATTTCCAACCTACCCCACCCTCCCGTCTGGCAAATATTTTAACTCACAAGGAGACGACCCGACTGTGGGGTCGGTGATTTGTCCGAAATTTTGTGTGGTAAAAGAGGACCCTAACATCTCACGTGGTTAAAATATTAGGACGAACTACTCGGAAAATATCGAGAAAAATTGATCCGAAGTTTCTTAGGTGCCTTATGAGTATAGAATATTAGTCCATTGCCGAGCCGCCGTGTGGCCTAGATAGTTAGGGCTCGGACTCGATTCCTACTCTGGCCCTTTTTTTCTTCTCTTTCATTTTCTGTTGTTATTCCACCAATTATTCAAAAAGTTTCTCAAACCTACATTATTTTATCTCAAGAACGTAATGTTTTTCAATCACTGAAAAATATTCGTGCTCGTTGTTCTATTTCGTTTTATGGGGTTTCAAGGTTTAAAGGGGCTTTTTATGGGTCCCCTTGGGATTATAACGGTCATCTGCGTATAATTCACCATCAATTATCGTCACCAATATTCCGAGACATGATTCAATATGCCTGGTTTGCCTCAAAATTAGCAGAACTCGAAACATTTTCGTAAATGTCAATGGATCATGTTTTTGTACTGATTTATTGCTAACGCCCTGTGATTGTAAAAAAACCGCATTTATATGTTGCGCAAGATGTCGCAATAATTACTGCTCTGTTTGTTTTTACGATAATTACCACTAAAGTTCTTGTTTATAATTATTATATGTATAAAAATTAAATGTTTTCAATCGACTTTGTTATTCTGGTTATAAACCCTATGTTTCTCCTCATATATGTTACAATGGAAAATGGAAAACCCACCCCCATGAGTTGTGTTGTTGGACAAATAGAAAATAATTTTTATTCAATAATATAACTAATTTCTTAAAGAAAAAGTAGGTTTGTGAAACTTTCTTAATAATTGCTGGAATAACAAAAGAAAATGAAACAGAATGAAAAACAGAAAATGCCAGAGGAGGAATCGAACCCGACACCTCTGCGTAAGAGTTCGAGCCCTAAGCATCTAGGCCAGACGGACCCTCGTTAATGGACTAACATTTTATACTAATAAGGCACCTAAGAAACTTCGGATCGATTTTCCTCGGAATTTTTCGAGTTGTGCGTCCTAATATTTTAACGACGTGAAGTGTTACGGGTCCTCTTTCACCACACAAAATTTCGGACAAATCCCTGAACCTAAGGTCGCGCGGTCTCCTTGTCAGTGCTTCGTCCAGTGTCGTGAGTGCCATGGTCAATGTGTCTTTATAGTGCATCCATCAATTTCAGACAAGTGTTCCAATCGCCAGTTTTTAAGAGTGTTTTCGTCTTTTACAGCGTTTAGACTCTCAATGTGTGTTTTTAGCGCCGCCGTGGCAGACTTTTATTTAACTAACTACATTTGATTTAACTACCTTGCAAGTTTGCATGCTGCAACATTGCTACATGTCAAGTTTTTAATGTTCTCCCATTTTTCACTTCTCTTTTATAATTTCTTAATATCTTCATGTCTATTATGTACAACCACATGGCTGAAGAGCAGCATAGCAAGCTGTTGCGAGCCTACCTGTGTATTATTAATAGGTCTGAAATTACAATAAAAAATAAATAAAGAAGAAAAACGAAGACACAGGGGTTTTGGACTTGAACGGATCTGGAGGGATAATGCGGTGCTGCGTACGCGTGTGGTGCTGGTACTGCGGTGCTCTTGTACCAGAGTGACAGGTCCGATTTATGGGCAGGGACGTCAGCCTGAACGTGTGGTGACAGCCACCGAAGAATATAGGTTAATTGAAACGAGATAGACTACTGCAGAGAGGTTACACCGCGACCGCAGTGAGCAAATTTAAGAAATGTCCACCATGTTATCGGAAGTCCAGAGAGGGCCTTCGTACATAACAGTAAGTTAGTGTATTACGAAAACACAACTGTTTCACCCTGTTTGTGCTTCCGAGTTCTGTGCATAAATACTTTACATATGTCGTTTCCCGAGAGTGTCAGCAGCTTTCGTTTAAGTACAGTATCCCAAGACGACATTTGCGACTAAAGGATATGGTCTGGAAAGTTTAAGAAAAATCTGCGTTTGTTTTAGTAATTCGTTATCAACAGAAAATTTTCGAAGGTTGGTAGAGGTTCCAGAGAGTAAATTTCTACAGTAAATTTACGTGAATTTCAATTCATTTTATGTTCGAAACAGAAAGCACTGCATGGTCTGAGGAAATACAATACTACACAGCATCTTTGGAGCCACCCAGTCAGTAGAATATGCAGTTATGTTTGTGGTTTGTCGTAAGTTTATTGAAGTAATAGTACAAACTATGCTTGTCTTTCTCATGAATCACATGACGATATTTTGCATCAAAATACTAGGAAACTGCCTTTAGAGGATGCTCCTATTCAGAACTTACCTTGCAGTTCCACCTTTTATGATGAAAAGAGCGTTAAACATATTTAGCCTTACTTCACTAACACCAGACAGAAATTTTGTTTAAAGATGTGAGGGACAGATACGAGTAGACGCTATCGGAAACCAGTTCTCTCTTCTCATTACAACAGCCCATTTTTTTTCTCAACAGCTTGCTTTCAATAGAAATGTTGGATAAAATAATAAACGTTGATAACAGTTAAACATAAAACTCTAATGCGCAAGAGAACATATAATTTTTTTAGAAAGTACTTATTTGAAAGAAAAAAAGAAAACGTAATATCTCGCTGTTTTATTACACATTCCACAAACGTTGGCGTGAATACTGAAAGAATTGCTTATCTCACTGGTTGGCAGAGATACTATCTCGATTTCAGAAATATACCACCAGACTTTAGAAAATATGACCTCTTATGGTACAGGCTTGCACTGCAGGGAATGCTGAAGATCGTGTCATCGCCGCTCTATGTATAGTCTATCTTTTTCGTTATATGTGACAGATCTGCTGGGAAAAAATTCTTTGACTTTAGAGTGGAGCGACAGATTGACCATTGTTGTGGTTATTGGTGAATTAACTTGTGTGAATGGAGCCTTTCGATAGCGGTAATCAGCCTTCTATCTGTGAACTAATGTGATTGACTTCTCTCTTGTAGAATCAGGGTGGTGTGAAACCTGTTGTGGATGTGGGGACGCAGACTCGACGTTTAGTCATCGTTCAAATTCCAATATTGCTTGGATTTATATCAGTCAGTGCATACCCGCTGCAAGGAAGATCACGCAACTAAAGGGCAGACTGAATAGCATGATGGCTGTTTCATTTTTTGCCACGGCGTGTAGTGGTTGATGAAATAGTAACTGGTACATTATTTGTATTATAACGCCCACCTTGGCGATAGCCTGTGATATGTTATTCCTCATTGTTCTGGAAGACTGTTGTAGGGGTAACACGGGGTTATAATTTTCCGTCGAATTTGTTCAAATTCAAATGTTTGTATAGTTTATGGGACTTAACTACGGGGTCATCAGTCCCTAAACTTACAAACTACTTATGAACTACTTACGAACTAGGACGGCACAAATATCCATACCCGAGGGGGGATTCGAACCCCCGACCATAGTGGCGACTGGAGAGCCTCAGTCTCCTCGGCCACCGCGTCCGGCTCGAATTTGTTGTAAAATTATTTTCCTATTAGCAGACGACAATATCCGTCACTTAAACTAATATTAAAGCAGTGGAATTGACACTAGGGTTAACGTTCAGTTTTAAAATAATTCGACGGCTGTTTAGAAATTCAAGTGATTTTTCAAATTGCATCGTTGATCTCTTCTTGTTGCGTTGGTACAAGTGTCTTGAACGTACGTAAACATTTTCAAGTGCATAACGTACTTTGTTTTTGAACGGGTAGACAGGTAGGATGTGTTTCATTGTGCACAGCAATTTTCTATCATTATAAAGATGATAAGAATAATTTGCACCCAGTTTTGTGTGAAAAATGATATCAAGTGCTCTAAAACAATTGAAACGTTGGCAGTGAGGCCTCAAAGTAAGAAAATGAAATAAAATAAAGTAAAAGTTTGCAAGTGGATCAACTTCTCCAAGATGGCCGAGAATATGCCACTGACGAATCTCTCTCTGAACGCCCCAGTGCATCAACAACAGGTGATACAGTCGTCTAATTACCCCATGACGGCATATCGGGCGACTCGTGTCACGCAGTTTTTTTCTGTTGTTCTAGGCATGAGGCGTTCCAACGAATTTTGTTCCAAAAATTCTCAATTATGATCAGAGCATCCGTCGCTCAGGAACTCTTGAATGATGTCAATGATGTTTCTGATTTGCTCAGAATGTTCATAACTGGTGACGAAATATGTATTTACGTTTATGACGTCGAAACCGAAGCCAAATTGTCTCAACAGAAGCATGTCGCAGACGCAAGACTTAAAAAGCACGCCCAGTTAGATCAAATATCAAACTTCACTATTTTTTAATTACTGTGGTGTATTGCATTGTAAACTTATTTTCAAAGTTCAACGGGCAACAAGGAGTATTAACTACGTTACGCGCCTTTTACGAGAAGCAATACTCAAAAACTGGCGGAACTGTGAAAAATATTCATGGCTTTTGCATCACGACAAAATCTCTTAATTCATCGTTTCTTGTGAGAAAGTTTTTGGCAGAAAACAATCAGAAAATAAGGCCTCAGCAATCATATTCACCGGATTTAGTCTTTGAGAATTCTTCCTGATCCCAAAACTGCAAAGATCTAAGGATGGACGAAGATTTCCAACGATTGAGGAAATAAAAGTTGCATCGCAGAAAGGACGCAACGTTGTACCTAAAAGTGCTTCGGGGATTGGAAGAAGCGTTTGCAAAAGTATATTGTATCTGAGGGAGATTACTTTGAAGGGAACGACATGAATATTCATGAATAAATATATATTTATACATAAAAATATAAATTTACCTTACTTTTTGTGTTACTGGATAAGTATCGAGTGGGCTAGCGCCCTGCCTTGTCAGACTGAATTTTAAACTTTTTTGGGCCTAATGGTGTAAGTCGGTAGCGCTACATTTAATATATTTTTATTATAATTATATCTGCGACACTTGTCGCTAGTAACCGTTCTCTCTTCCAGTATATCTCCGATTATTTTGTTTTTTAAGTGACTTTTAATTTTCATTAACGGGGTGGAGAGTAAACGGAATCGCTCGTTGTCTTTCGTCTTCTTACTGTAGAACAGATGGGACGTCTCCCACATTGATCATGTAAGTGTGAGCTATAAGTAATTAATTGCAATAAATGCCTCAGTTCATTGAAAATAATAAATTACTTCAAAATTTCCTTCTCCGTTTTTTTTTAAATTTTGGAATCTTTGTTTCCAGCATAATTCGTAAAATGATGCTTGCCATTGTTGCAAGTTGCTTCGCGGTTGCGTAAGAGCATTCCCTACGCGAGTTTCACTTACGCATATTTTGTGTAGATTTTTATTTCTAAGCCTGTAGTAATTTTCCTTTTCGTTACACGACGTTCGATAATTTGGCAATTTTAACCATTAATTGAAATTGGAATTAAACACGTTCATGGAACTTTAGCATGCAATGCTTACGTAACCAAGCATCAGTCTACAGTAAAAAAGTAAATAAATAAAAAATAAAGGAATTAATTATTTCATACAGGTTCGACTACAGTGATATGGTTGAAATACAACCTGAATTCTTCCGGCTGGTAAATAATGGATTCCGCTACTTTCTTTTGTAATGCTTTCTGGTGTTGTCTTTACCCTAACCACTACTACCGCTAAATCCTGATGGAGGAAGCATTCATGTTTCTCTCGGCATAGCTCTCTTTAAAATTATTATTCATTGCAATATTTCAAAGTTTGTTAAATTTCAATAGCGGTACTTAAATAAGGTGACCATATTTTTGGAAATCGAAGCTGGGACCAACATGGGTGTTCATCAGTGGCGAATCCATATCCTGGAGAAAGCAAAATATATTTTGCAGTCACAGGTCTCTAGTTCAAGAAATTTGTTAATAATTTGGTATATGAGACACAGAAACACTCCTCCCTTTTACAAACAGTGATATGGGCATCTTTGAGGACCAATTTTTTTACAATAACTACTCACAACTCGGATACAATAATGTTCTATAATTGTTATACTTCATTCAAGTTTTCGTTGTCTGCAGTTGTCTGCAGTTGCAGTTCATATTAAAGAAATGCTTTCGCAAATGCTTGTCCTTTTATCTGCTTTGAGTTCTTATTACACCAAAATAGTTGCATCGGAGTCCAGTATATTTTCCTTAATGAAAGGAACGAAAACAGCTACAAGCAGAAATACATTACTGTTTTACAGGGAAGAAGTCTACACTTACACAAACAGGAACGTAAATCGATATCGTGCTTTAATGAAATTTGTTACAACAGTGAGAGAGTCAGAATTATTATACGTTATTGGATCGTTAGCATGGAAACTAGATCTCATAAATAGAGGAAAAAGGTGTATTTTACGTATTATTTCTATTGGTAAACGTGTTTGCAACTTAAATTTTCTTCGGCAAAGAAATGTGTCAGTTGTGATGTATTTTTACGATATTTTTCCTATTTTTAGGTCCTCATTAGTGTACAGAATTTACGATATTTCACGAGAAAATCAACTAATTATTACTCGTGGTAATTAAGAATCTCACCATTTCCATCTCCTACGTAAAATTGCCCTCATAGACTTATTTCATCACTAAGATGCAAAACTACACAGCAGACAGCTCTACATTGTTGGTGTGACGCAAACCACTACTCGAGACAGACTAGTGGCAGTACAGGTTTGAATGCCGGAAGCGCTATAGTATTCTAGCTTCGAGAAGTATGCGTGTATACCTGGGAGAAGAGAGTCCATCGTGTAAAATTGGCTTACCACTGTCTCCAGCACGACCTCTTCCTCTTGCTGGTTGTTGCGCTCGGTAACCGCTGCCTCATACAATCCGCTCCAGACACATATCGAAACCAGCACAGCTACGACATGGACAGCTAGACCTTCCGAGCCCCCATAGGGGGACGATGTGCCCTGTCGTGATCTGTTACTGAACCCGTTGCCTGGCAACAGCCATAGATAGCGATAAAAATGCAATCAACACGGACACGTTCGGCCCAATAGCGCGTAGTTCTTCAAATGCTCATCGCCGGATTTCGGTAACGCTTTGCGTTTCATGATCGTAATCGCGACTGGCCCTTACTATCTACCGTTCATTCATCGGAATCATCATCATTTATTACCTTAAAGGGCTTTTAAGCCTACAGCATATGACCTAATAAAGAGACACATTTAAAAAAGAAAATTCCCGCGACTAGTTCCATTAAGGTACTCAGATATGCGCAGCTAACAGTCGAAGGAAAAAGAAATCTTTGCCCACCGGAAATGGACGTGTGATCTGAGGCATCACGTTACGGATAGCACGGCCGCTAGCACCGGTGGTTTGAGTCCTCACTCTGGCATGTGTGTGTTTATTGTCCTCAGTTATATTTATTAGTTGTTAAGTCTAAGGTCATATCATCAGGGTAGTTTGATAACACTAGAACTGCGAACATTTGAAGTAAGTCATTGGATCCTTAAGGTTATGTAATCAATGTTAATGTTATTAGCACAATTCTGGAAATATTAAATAATCAAATAAACAGGGGTATCTGACATTATGTGGTCTCAAAATATTTAACCAGAAATATTCGGAAACAAGAATTTCGACATTGTCTGTGTGAAGATGAACGCATTGACACAGCCTCCCTTTCTCACAGCCAGATACGCCACTTTCGACACTACTACGCCTCCGTCAAGTAATTCCCGTCTGTATATAGCAGTTGTTGTTGTGGTCTTCCCACCGGAGGCAAGTTTGATGCAGCTCTCCACCCTATTCTTTCCTGAACAAGCCTCTTCATCTACTCATAAGAACGGCCACCCCATCTATTTGAATCTACACACTGTATTCGTCTGTTAGTCACCCTCTGCGACTTTTCCCCACACACTTCCCTCCAATGCTAAATTCACGATTCCTTGATGTCTACGAATTTGTCCTACCAACTGATCCCTTCCTTTAGTCAAAGTAGGTGGAGGCGTGTTTTCGCCGTCAAAATTAATCGTGTAGTGAAGTTGAAGCTGAGTGTTCCTGAAGGTAGAAGTTGTACTCGAAACTCGTAAACAAAGTTTATAATTGGTTCCTTTTACTGGCCTCCCGATTCTGCCGATACAATAACAGAAAAGTTCAAAGAAAACCTGTATCAAATTGCAAACTCGTACCCGACTCACACATTAATAGTAGGCGGTCATTTTAATTTACCCTCAATCTGTTGGCGAAATGGTATTTTCAAATCAAGGGATACGCATAAAACATCTTGCGAAATTGCACTCAACGCATTCTCCGAGAACGAACAATTAGATCATGAGCCAACTAAAATGGATGTCAAACCACACTTGAACTCTTAGCAACAAAGAATCCTAAGCTCAAAACGGATACAGGTATTAGTAGACACAGAGCTGTCGTAGCGAGATTGAATATCAAAAGTCCCAAAGTTACCAAAAGTAGACGAAAAGCATATTTGTTCAGGAAAGCAGATAGAAATACAATACATTGATTTTTGAAAGACAGTTTCCACTCGTTCCAAACAATAAACGTAAGTGTAGACCAGATGTGGCTCCAAATCAAAGACGTGGTGTCGAGAGTAATTGCCGGTTTTATACCAAATAAATTAATAAAAGATGAAGGTGATCTCTCTTGGTACACAAAACTGGTCAGAACACTGTTGCTAAAACAACGGGAAAAGGATGCTAAATTTAAACTAAAATCTTCAGGATTGGCGATCCTACACAGAAGCTCGTAATTTAGCAAGTATTTCAATGCGCGCCGGCCGCGGTGGCCGAGGGGACTGAGGCGCTTCAGTCACGGTCTGCACGGCTACTGCGGTCGGGGTTTCGAATCCCCCCTCGGGCATGGATATTTGTGCCGTCCTAGTTCTTAAGTAGTTCATAAGTAGTTTGTAAGTTTAGTGACTGATCACCCCGTAGTTAAGTCCCATAAGCTTTACAAACATTTGAACATTTCAATGCGAGATGCCTCCAATACTTTCCACAACGAAACTCTTTCTCGAAATTTGACTGAAATCCCAGAGATTTTGGTAGTATGTTAAATATACTAGGGGCAAACACAGACAATACCGTCATTACGTGATAGTAATGGCGATCCTGCCGATGATACGGCTATTAAAGCAGAGTTACTAAAGACAGCTTTTCGAGACTCAAAAAAAAAAAAAAAAAAAAAAAAAAAAAAAAAAAAAAGTTTGTATAGCTTATGGGACTTAACTACGGGGTCATCAGTCCCTAAACTTACAAACTACCTATGAACTAGCTAACACTAAGGAGGCACAAATATCCATGCCCGAGGGGGGATTCGAACCCACGACCGTAGTGGCTTCGAAACACATTCAGCAAAGAAGACGAAATCAATATCCCAGATTTTGAATTAGGAACAGAGGCCAGAATGAGGAACTTAGAAGTTGATATCATTGACGTAGTGAAGCAACTGAAATCACTTAACAAGAATAAGACTTCTGGTCCACTGATGCGATAGCTCCTTATTTAAAAGCCATATACAACCGCTCGGTCAACGAATGATATATACAAAGAGACTGGAATGTTGCACAGGTAATACTAATATTCAAGAAAGGTAGTAGGAATCACCCTCTAAAGTACAGGCCTATTTCATTGACGTCAGGGTTTTGGAACATATCATGTTTTCAAATGTTATGAAGTTTCTCGAACAGAATGATCTATTGACCCAAGGTCAACGCGAATTTAAAAAATATCGTTTAAGTGAAACATGCATTTAGAAAATATCCTTCATGTGAAACACAACTAGCTCTTTCTCACACGAAGAGCAAAAGTTTCAGGCTCACTTCCATCTTGGTTCACATACTATAGCCATTTTTGTGACGACCACTTTTACCGACACGGAAAATTCGCGAAGAAATCTTCGAGTTTAGCATTCCACTTTTCCTAATGGAAAATAACAAGGCCCTTGGTTCTTGGTATAATGGTAGAACGTTTTATGCTCTACCCACAAATGATAGAGTTCAGAAAGCAATTAACTGGCATAATGTCAGTTCAAATTGGGCAACAAATCATGTAGCGAGAAATTTGCCCCATAGTTGAACGAGGCATAAGTAGTGGAGAAACTGCGCTACAGACCTGCTTTTCTCAAAATGTTCAAATGTTTATAAATCTATCGGACCAAACTGCGTGGTCATCAGTCCGTAGCTTCCAAACTACTTAAACCTAGGTAAACTAACCTAAGGACAAACACACACACCCATGCCCCAGGGAGGACTCGAACCTCCACGGCGAGCAACCGTGTGCTCCGCAGCAAGGTGCTTTAGACCGCTCGGCTACTCCGCCGCGGCCCTGCTTTTCTCTCAAATTATTTTCTGTATGGATGTTTACTGTATAAGAAAAAAAAACTGGACTCTCAGCATCCCAATACACCGTCAACATGAATTTTCTGCTGCTGTCGCTTGGGTTTTGAATTTTTTGTTGACAGGTGAGTTTGTGCGCTTCTACTTAATGATTTCTCATTTTAATTCTGGCTCATAGTAGTGAACCCAAGTTTCATCACCAGTTAGAGATTTGACCTTGTCTTCCATAACGTCACACGGCGATTAAGTGGGTGAGTTGAAACTACAAGTGATAGGCTAGTCACTGAGTCGCCGACCATTTTTGAACTGCTCTACCGACTTGTAAAATTTTCCACGTTTCACACGAACTTCAGATAAACTTTAGACATTCTGCAGTATACACTCACTTGTTTCTCGCCTTCAGCACGTAAAAATCAAATAACAGGACGTTTTTAAACTAATGTAGTACTTTCAAGCGGACTCGCCAAATTGAAGTGTATTTTTGAGACTTTAAACAAAGCTGATCAGTGTTCATCCCTGTGTTGTCAACTTAAAGCCATAACAGTATTTCAATTGTCCTACAAACAGTTTTTCCCAGATCAATTGGTCTCTTTCATCATTGAATGACACCCTCCCCCCCTCTCGATTTATATATACAGGAAAGGTCAGGGGAATAAATCCACGTAATTTTCCCATGAAACTCGAGAAAATGCTGTTGCAATGTTTCAACAGAGATTAAATCAGCATATAATCATATTAAGCAATTTTTACTTCGTAAATTAAGTCCGTTGAGTGCACTGGATGAGGAAATTAATTTATTGACGCCTAACCAGTTTACAGAAATCAGGCCACGCGCGTTGCCACGTGCTGCAGAGCGCCATGCTACGCATTTTACGGCAGCTCCAGTCGTAAGTACGAGTCCTCCGGCAAGTGTGTGTGTGTGTGTGTGTGTGTGTGTGTGTGTGCGTGTGCGTGTTGGTGTGTGTTGTCCTTTGCACGAGGTGTGTTTGATAAGTCTAGGCAAAGTCCTAGAGATGGCACCACCGGCGCGTATTGAGATCATGTTAAGTTAGTAGCATCTTCGGAAAGAACGCACAGCACTTTTCAGCCATATTGGTTTGTTTCAATGTGTTTGGCATTTGTGTGAATCAAGGCAGGAGACTAAAGAGAAGCTAGATAAACCTTCGATTAGAACAAGTGGTTTCGAAATTTTCGGGGTGGTCATATGGGCACAAGTGACGCTGTACAATCTGGACGCCCTGCGGAGGTTACGACTCCAGAAATCATTGATAAAATCCATGATGTGGTGAACAGATGTCAGATACGTTAATGTGCGTGGGCATCTCGAATGAACGGATGCATAATATTTCCCATAAACATTTGGACATGAGAAAGCAGTCCGCAAAATGGGTGCCGCTATTGCTCACGCTTGACCGAAAACGGAATCTTGTGATGTGTTGCAAGTAAGGTTTGCAGCTGTTCAGGAAGAATCCGCTAGACTTTAAGCGTCGTTTCGTCACTGTGAATGAAACATGGATGTATTACCATACTCTAAAGAATAATCTAAACAATGTGTTATCATGGTAGAATCTGCACCAAAAAAGGAAAAAACCGGCCCTTCGGCCTAAAAGGTTATGGCGGCGGTCTTTTGGGATTCGTAAGGGAAAATCTTCATCGGCTATCTGGGACAGCGTAAAACTTTTACAGGTGCATATTAACCATCGTTATTGGACCGTTTGAAAACCGAGCTGCAAGAAAAACGCCAGCGATAGGCCCACAAAGAAAGGCTTACTCCATCACTACAATGCACCAAAGCACACCTCAGCAGTTTCGGAACCAAAATTATAGGAAATAGGATTCCAACTAGTTTAACATCCCCCCTATTCTCCATACTTGGCTCCCACGGATTACTATTTCTTCCCCAATTTGAATAAATGACCGACGGGACGAATATGTCATTCAAACGAGGAGATGATTGCAGAAAATATAGCTATTTTGTAGGCTTGGACAAATCCTATTATTCGGTAGGAAACATCAAATTAGAATGTTTGACGAAGTGTATGAGTCTAACAGGGGACTGTCGAAAAATAAAAATGCTTTTCTTCTAACACGTTTGTAGTTTTTATTTTTGCACAGACTTTTCAAATGCCCCTCGTATAGGTTAGTTTAAGTAGATTGTCGGTCTAGGGACCGATCATCTCAGCAGTGTGGTCTCTTAGATTCACAAACAGTTGAACACTTCTGCAAATGACGGAATGTCAAAAACTGCCGTCAAGCGCCACCCTCTAACGGTGCAAAAATATATGAGTGACTCAAAATATTCACAATAAACTCATAAAAATCATGGCTGAAAGAATTTCTGTTTGTGATAATACAGTGATAGTTCTCTCATATCATGTATTTTCTCTGCTACGCAAATCAGTGCAATTTGCAGAGAATGTATGTGGATATAGATATTAATTTTGGTATGGGACAGCTTCTAGACATCCGTACGGCCCTAATTTCTCCGATCTTTCTTTCTTTCCATCTCTCTGTCGCCCTCTATCTCTCTCTCTCTCTCTCTCTCTCTCGTTCTCTCCCTCTTTCTCTCTCTCTCTCTCTCTCTCTCTCTTTCTTTTTTTTCTGTCTTTACGGAAAATGTATATAGGCGGCAGTAGAATGCTTCTGCAGTCCTCCACAAATTTCGGGTCTCTAAATTGCTTCAAACTCCGCCACTGCCGGTCGCAAGCCCGGGGCATCATCTCACACTGATGAGGAAGGAGGAGCGGGAGGAGTATCAACCTCGTTAAAAAACCAGGGTCCTTCTGGCTCCGGGAGGTACCACCCTGTCATAGGGCCCCTAGCCAGGGTAACGGTGAAGACCTCACGGCATCTGCGGCGGAGAAGATGGACGTCGGAACTGCGTCGACGATGGAAGAGGCAAACCTGTAGTGTCTATACTCTAGAGGAGTGGCTACAAAAGGCGTCTGACTCCATGTTAGGAGCGGCCTCATTTAAACAGTGGAAGGCAACGGGGAACAACCACTGATACTTTTCCCATGAGAACCCTATGGCTTTGCTCAGTTCTAAATTATCCAGAGCTTCAAGTCCCCCAGTCGGATCTCCGAGGGGGACAGGATTGAGAGAAGTCACTAAACCAAAATGATCCCTGCACATTGTAAGAAAAATTGCATCATGGAACGTACGTGGGTTAATGCAGATAGGAAAACTTGCCATAATAGAAAGAGAAATGGCCCTACATGGACGGGATATTCTTGGGCTCAGTGACACTCACTGGAGAGGAAGTGGAAATTACGTAACCCAAGAAAGGAATACTGTGTAGTTTTCAGGGAATAGTGATCAGAGTAAGAACGGTGTTGCAGTAATTGTTCCTAGAAATCTGTCCAACTGTGTTGTCGGTTACGAACCCATTAATGAAAGGATCATCTCTATCAAACTAGATGCTTCACCATGCGAACTCAACGTAATTAAGATCTATGCTGCTACAGCTGCAGCGTCAGATAAGGAGATGGACCAACTGGAGCAAGTCATTAATAAAATCCCTACCAAACAACAGAAAATAATCCAAGGAGACTTAAATGCTAAAGTTGGAGACACTATCCAAGACTCGCACTTACGATTCGTCGTTGGACATTATGGTCTTGGTGAAAGAAATGAACGAGGTAGGAGTTTACTGGATTTCTGCGTGAGTAACGATATGTCCATCTGTAACACAATGTTCCAACATCACCAAAGACGACTGTACACTTGGATATCACCTGGTGGTAGATGTAGAAACCAAATTGACTTCATCCTAGTACGATGGCGTTGGAAGACTTCAGTCTTAGATTATAAAAACTTCCCTGGAGCTGACTGTGGCAGTGATCACAATCTGATATCCATGAAAATGCGCATTAAGCTTAAAACTACTTAGAAAACTGACGAAAGACAGCTAAGACTCAGAAGCAAGGAATCTATTCGCAAATTTGGTGAACTTGTAAGAGAAAAACTTCACAAAATAAGTTTTGATAACGAAGCACCATCATCACAAATATGGGACAGAATGAAGAACGTTGTTTCTTCATTTCTACCGACATCAGAACAATCGTAGAATGCAAAACATCCCTGGATATCAACGTCCACACTACAGTTAATTGAAGAGAGAAAGCATCTAAAGAAAATTGGAATCCACACTACCCAAGATCAAGATAGATACGAGAACCTCTGCAGAGTAATATAACGGAATTGTAGAAAGGACAAAGCAGATTTCATTAATGTATCTGTATTGAAATAGAGCAGCATTATAATCGTAATCAGTACGTGATCTCTTCAAGAAAATCAAAAGCATCACCGGTGAATTTAATCCTCGTACGTGGGTGATAGATGGCGAGAAGGGTAACCCTATCGGTGGCAAAGAAAACGTTGTTGCGAGGTAGAAACAGTATTGTGAAAAGCTATACTCTGGAATTAACAACAGTTCAGGCAACCAAACAGTTGAAAACTTAATTTGGAACCTACAATTCTACGCAGTGAAATAGAGAATTGAGTAAAATTTTACACTACGTACTGAACCAACGTTTGAAGTCGTACATTCAACCCCACAACCCCACATGTCCTCAGAACAAGCAGTTTTGTTGAAGGGAAAGGAACTCGTGAACAGATTCTCAACGTAAGACAAATAATAGAAAAATCACGAGAGTTCTGTGTTCCTGTTTTCATCTGCTTCCTTGACTATAGGAAAGCCCTTGACTGTGTTGTGTGGGAAACGTTTTGGCAGGTACTTGCAGAGATCGGTGTTTCTCCCGACTTGACAGCAGTGATCAAAAATCTGTACAATGATCACTCCGCAGTTGTAAAGACAAGTGCTGGCACTTCTGATTCCTTCAGATGTTCAAATGTCTGTAAATCTATCGGACCAAACTGCGTGGTCATCAGTCCGTAGCTTACAAACTACTTAAACCTAGGTAAACTAAACTACGGACAAACACACACACCCATGCCCCAGGGAGGACTCGAACCTCCACGGCGAGCAACCGCGCTATCCGCAGCGAGGTGCTTTAGACCACTCGGCTACTCCACCGCGGCGATTCCTTCAGAGTTTCAAAAGGTGTGAGACAGGGTTGTGTTCTAACCCCACAACTATACAACATCTATGCAGAAAACATCATTAGGAAAGCTCTTGATGGTTGGACCAAAGGCATCTCAATTGGCGGAAGAACTGTCAACAACCTCCGTTTTGCTGATGACACTGTACTTTTAGCCAACAGCGAAGATGAACTTGCTGAGCTACTAACTAGAATAAAAGACATTAGTCTAGCATATGGACTAGACATCAACCTCAGTAAGTCCAAACTCATTTTAATTGATCGAGAATAACAGATCCAGCTCACAGGTAATTTAAAGGGAATGGAAGTCGTGCAGTCCTTCACCTTTCTTGGGTCAACCATCTGCGGCACAGGTAGTTGTGAAGAGAAGATAAGAAGACGGATCACGCTAGGACGAGTGGCTATGAAGAAGCTCACGAAGATCTGGCAGAACAGAGCAATAAAAATAGCACAAAGATCCGGCTAGTTGA
This sequence comes from Locusta migratoria, assembly GCA_026315105.1. Lineage (NCBI taxonomy): Eukaryota > Metazoa > Arthropoda > Insecta > Orthoptera > Acrididae > Locusta > Locusta migratoria. Next base: position 223,127,678 of record CM048751.1, on the reverse strand, counting down.
AACACTCGTGTTTTCTGTCTTCTTTTATGGCTGTGAATCATGGACAATCAAGGCCGGAGACAAACAATGCATTAATGCGTTTCAGCTTTGGTGCTGGCGTTGGATGCTACGCATAAAATGGACCGAAAGAAGAACAGATGTGCCCGTTATTCAACAACTGAATATCTCCAGACACCTTTCTTCTCGAGTCGACGAAAAAATTCTCCAGTTCTTTGGCCATATTGTGAGAAGAGACGGAGAAAACCTAGAAAAAATAATCTTACAAGGAAAGATCGAGGGAACAAGACCAAGAGGAAGAGCAGCGAGCAGATGGATAGACCAAATCAAGAAGATGTTCGGTCTACCTCTTCAGCAGGCAATGAGAGAAGCTGACAATCGTCCGGGATGGAGACGCTTGGTTCATGGGGTCACGACGCTCAGCAATGAGCACAACGACTTATGATGAAATTGCTTCAACAGTGTTTCTTTGAAGGAACGTCTTCTTGTCTCCAGCGAATTCCATTTGAGTCCCCGAAGTAACCCTCGCGATTTCATCGAATCTACCTCTTACAAACCTAGTCGCCCACCTCTGATCTGCCTCCAGGTTTCCCTTTAAAACGATACGGTGCGGATTGCAAACACTTGAAAACTACACAAGAAGGCCTCGTACAAGCGTTCATATGCCATATCTTTAACAGACGAATCTCACCTTCCCAGAATTATCCCAATAAACAGAAGTCGACCATTCGCCTTCCCCACGACTGTCCTTATATGCTCGTTGCATTTCATGTCGCTGTGTAGCGTTACGCACACTATTAATACTGTATTCGAACATTACGGGATTGTTTCTCCTACTGATCTGTATCACCTTACATTTTTTCTACTTGTAGCGCTAGCTGACATTCCTCACACCATGTAGAAATTTGGTCCCGGTTAATCTGCATCCAACTACAGTCATTCAATGACGACGCTCTCCTGAACACCACAGCATCATTAGGAAACAGTCGGAGATTGCAACTCACTCTGACGGTCAGATCATTTATATAGATATAACAAACGCATCGGTCCTATCACATCTCACTGAGGCACACCTGACGATACTCTAGTCTCTGATAAACACTCGCAATAGAGGATAACGTACTGGTTTGTATTACTTAAGTAGCCTTTGAGCTCGGCTTACAAGCACGGTACCCCGATCTATTCTGAGATCAAAGCTGCTAAGTAAAAGTTCTGCTTGCGAGGCCAGTAGTCTAAACCAGTCCAGCCAGCCGCTCGTACCTGACGATGTCCTCAGAGCCCAAACGACATTAGTGGCGACAAGAGCAAAAAACTTGCAGATGATTGCCCCGTGTGCGCGCAATGGCAGCCGGCAAGGCCGCTTCCACATCTCGCATGAGGCCCTTCGGCAGACATACCGAGTGCACATCGGAATTCTTTCCGGTCACTGACGCTATCCGCCTGAGGGGCTCTATAACGCGCCGTTGGAACTCCGAATCACTAACAGACCCCTCGCCAGCTGTGCTTGCTCGGACCATGCTGAAGGACCAACAACCTGATCACTCTCAGGGTGTACAGACGATGGCACACGGCCAGCCTTAATGGCCTTCCACTTCGAGCGACGCGGACGGATCAGAGCGGCAGATATTCATCATGATTTGCACATCAAAACGTGGAGAAGAAACATCGGAATTGTTCGAAGGTAAACATTCCATTATAAGAAACTGTGCGCAGCTGAAATGACCCATCAACTGGCTGCCACTGTTGTTGTATCCTGTGAAAAATTGTTCGATATTTCAGCACATGACATTGGCTTAATTCAGCTTTCTTAATAGGCTGTGTTTGGAAAGTGTCCCCATTCTCGTTTATTTTGGGTGATTCATCATTGTCTTACCTGCGGTATATCCCTTATGTTTTCTTTTCACATACAAATCACTGTAAATCACTTTGGAACTAACATTCTTTATATTATTAATAATTAAAACTTCATCGTTTCCAAGACATACTTGTTTGCTTTAATTTTTTTCCCATGTGAGTGATTTTCTGTGAATTTTGCCTTGGGATAACATTGTAATGTATTATTTTACCGCTATGAGAACATCACAACCACACATTTGAACATCTCATGTAAATCAACTTCCCACCGCCATAACGTCCATCACCCACCACACAGCCATGTATTATGTACAGCGTGTGGTATCTGCCCCTTATACTTTGAAGGGTTGTAGCTCCAAAACTAACAGTGACAGGAATGTAGTTTAAATTGATTTGGACGCAGCTGGTTTAAACGAATCCAACACACAATAGAAAAAACTATTGTTCCATTTAAGAAATTATATCTTTGTGGTGTAACTCTTTGGAAAATGATACAATAAACTATATTCATAGCTCCGCATTAAAATTTCTCGCCACCTATTATTTTATAAGTTACATAGGCAAACACTTAGTGAAACACCATATATATATATATATATATATATATATTTGGAGGGGGGAGATCAGTTAATTACGACTTATATATTCTAACTTATAAAGCATATTTTCACGCCACCCTTTTATAGTTAAAGTTATCAAAATTAGTAGCACTATATGAAGCGTGAAATACATTTGAAGATAGGAATTCGTAAAAAAATTAATACACAAAACGCAGGGGGTCTACACAGGGTGGAAGAAGTTAGCAAACGGTCTACGAGACAAGAAAGTTTGGGAACCCTTACTCTATACTGTTGCGAAACTTTGACAATGGGAAGAGAGGAGAGAAGGCGGCTAGAGGCCCTGGAGATGTGGTGTTACAGAAGGATGATGAAGATCAGCTGGAAAGAGAGTGTGACATATGAAGAAGTGCTTAGAAGACTACAGGAAAATAGATCCCTGTTGTGGCACATCCAAACAAAACGAGACATCTTTCGACATAATAACATCATTGGAACAATAGCAGAAGGAGCTATTGAGGCAAGGATCCGACGGGGACGACCAAGAATATCAGACATGCAACAGATCATTAATGATGTTGGATGTAACACATTCGTGGAAATGAAGAGGAATGCTTCAAACCAGTCTCAGGGTTGAACACTGAAGAAGATGAACATAACATACGTTTAATGAGTTTTCATTCCATCGATCCACTGTTGGATTACAGAAAGGAACTAATTCTGTAGCCTCTCTATCTCATTATGATAAGCAAACAGCGTGACTTCATTTTTTGTATGTATACATAGCATCTCAGGATTACTTACAACAATTTCAGTTAGTTCATAATCACGATTTTCGTCTCTTTATTCCGCAGTCGATCACCAACTGAAAGTCCTGCAAGTATCTTTATATGATTCTTTCCGTGAAATGTTTTGATAATGATAATCATCATTATTAAATTTCGAGTCCTCATGATAATTACATCGTTCTATATCACTACAAATTTGGCATTTCATCTACACTGACTAAATTTACTGTGATTATAATATTGAAACTGACCCTGATCTGGTTTCCGGCCTTCATACCGCTATCTTTGTGTTTGTTGCTATCTCTCAGTAACTCTTTGTGATGAATCAGTTTCATTCCAGAAACTTCGTTTACGCGACTGTTTCTGCACCTCTTTGTTTGCCATCCTTCTGAATTTCTGTTGTTACCTGTTAGCGCATTGCCTGGAAAGCTGCGTTGACTCCTATGCTTTGCAATTACTATTAATTATTGCAGCAGTAAAACTCATTATCAGGGACGTTTATAAGGAGACACACGAGGGATCCGCCCCTCTTCCAAAGTCGGAACATCCAACAACTTTTTAGGCATAAGTGTGAGATACGATGCCAAAAAATGTTTATTCTACACTCCCCCCCCCCTCCCCGCGCCGAAAATGTGTGCTACATTACCTGCTGATCATTATGATTTTAAATGAGATTCTACTTATGGATTATATGAACACCACAGTTGCTAAAATTCCATTTCTGAAAGATATCTTGTCTCATTTTATTCTGAGCGTTGCTGTACCTACACCCATACATGAGAACTTTCATAAACTGATCATATGTTTGACAAATAAACTTATTTTCATCCCCATACCAGTGCTTTATCTTCTAATCTGCTGATTACACAATCTATTTTATCTTTCTCGTCTCAGTGTATTGGGACAACGCCCTGAAATTGTTTCTTAAAAGCTTCTTGATATGGGGTGTCCTTTATTAAGAAGCTATGTAATTTACGCACGCTAAAGTAATGATAGTGATACAATTTGTATGTCATACTTTTTCTCTTTGCTTCTTACGGATCACACAACATTTCTAGTGTGTGCCAGATGCGTTTAACACCACTAATTTTTGACTTTTCTACGAACTTTAGTTCCGACTGCAGTGGGCTGCCTTCATATGATTTCTTAACTTCGTCTATTTTAGTACACACGTAAACATGAACCATTTTATGGCCTATTTTTTTGATTATGTATCCCTTTACATATCCCTTTTCTCATGAATTACAAGATTAATTCGTTCCTATTTTCATTCTTCTTAAGTAACGTTGCGATTTATAAGCCAATATCGCATTGCATTTGTGTTTTCGGTAGAAGTCTCGATTTTTTTTTCTAAACTTAACTTTTTTGATTAATCATTATTTCTAAATTTTGCTGTTTGGTTTGAGATTTGTCAGTTAATTGTGGCTATTCCGTTATTTTTCTACATTTTTTCTATTCTCTTCAAATTTTTATTTACTGTTTTGGTTGTTCTCTCCAATTTTCCGTTTTTACTCTTCGACAGGCCACATTACAACACTTTCATTCTCTTACCCTTACTTCTGTGTCCTCAGTAAGTGCACAGTCATCACTGTTACTATGTGTTTTAACTGAATATTCAATGTCTGTAGTGTCTTTAGGTACAGTTACATTAGACCCATTGTCGTCAGAGTATACCTTGTCCATGTGCAAGTGATGCATGATCTCTTAAATATCGTGTATCATGCCTTTATGTACTTAATCCAAAAATATGTTTTTGTAGATCTGACGCAGTTTCGTCATCGTCACTTATTCCACCGTCAGAGTAAAGTATCTCTACTTCCTCAAGGCAATTATTTACTTTCTTTCAGCCATGTATTTCAGTGTTACAATGTTATTGTAATTTTCAAGAAGTATTTGTAATCTACCCAATGTATTCGGTCAAATGACTGTATAAACGGTCATATAAACTGATACGTCTCATATAAAGAATGACTTCAGTAGAACCTTCAGAATGTTATCAGTTTTTCAGAAATGTTTCCTGGGAATATTATAAGGTGTTTTGCAAGTTACGTTCTTTTCTAATCAATTGTTATCTATGGTATACTCTGCAAAATGTCAGACCAATGAGAGACTACTTCCTTGCTGTATAGATCGCCAACATTTGTAATTCAATGTATGTAATTACTAGATTCATTTCAGAAAAGTATTTTTAAAATACATATTTTATAATATTCACTCTCTGATTCTTTCGCGCTTGAAATCATTTAATGTAACTCTATTTTTAACCATTTTGGCCACGTCAGAGGTATTCACGTCTCAGCAACGCCGTGCTGCCTTCTAGATATAGAAACGCTTTTTTCAATGAAAATTGGTTTCATATTTCAGAAATATTAGGTGAATACGCAGTGTTTTCGTCATAGAGGCAGATCAATCCGACTCTTAGAATTTTCTTGCATTTTTAACCATTTCGGTATAATTCAAATTATGTATGACATGCACTACACCTAGAGCTTAGATATCAATAAAGAGTGATAAAATTAATTCCAATTCCATAAGGCAACAATGTTTCGTTACCGCTGTTGTAGAGTGCCAAACTCTGAATCCAGAGAGCCTGGGTTCGATTCTCGCTAGATCCCAGATTTTTGGCAGTTTACACTTATTTCAGCTTTAGCGGTGTTGCTGATGTGAGCCCTATGGAGCAGCACGTCCTATAACTGCCTCAGTAAGGCCGGAGGAGGTAGGCAACGACATACTGCATACAAACAGAATTATGCCCAGTAAAGCACTGCGGTGTTGAATCTAATCTTGGGAGTGTTGACTGTTTTACCTTTAAGGCGACTGTTGTATTCTTTGAGAGATATTTTTATTTTTCTCTACGCAGCGGTCGCCCGACCATGTCTTTCAAACTTCACTTCGAAAGTTAGCCTTTTTATTTATTTATTTGTTTTATATTTTTTTAATATCATGACCTGTAGTATGGCAAAATAAATAAGCTTTTCTCTGATTTTGTCTCTTGTAGTAAATACTCCTCAACTCTTTGGTATACGAACACCAAACAAAGTCTTTCATCTCCTTGGTTCCAATTTATGAACATTGACGCTTAATGTGTACATTACATTAAGGTCACACTTCCTTAGATTGCCCATAGGTGTCCATCAGCGTGCACGAAGGTTTAATCAACAACACATGAGCAGTACTAAAGAGATTGAGCTGGTAAGATGGGCGATCAGTTAAAGTCGTAACACGAGGAAGGAAGTACTCTGCTTCTGTTGACTGTGGTTTTTCCATGCCTAGAAGGTCAATTGCGAAGTTTTATCGTATCCGCTTTGATACTTTGTGTCTGGATGGACTCGCATCAAGGGATGTTTCCAGTCATCTCTGAGTGAACCGAACGTAGAGGAGGTACAACGATACAGGAATTCATTACTTCTCTCGCTCTTACAACCTAAAAGCCACCACAGCGGACGATGACTCTAAATTTAGCTCGGAGGAACCCTGAGAGGAAAGCCACCATGCTGAATAATCTTTTTCGTGCAGTAATATGACGTCGTGTTTCGACTTGAACTGTACGTGAAAGGCAGCATGGCATGCCACTTCACACCCGACATCCATGACGAGATGTAGCTTTGACAACTATACAACATGCCGTTCGATACGGATGGGCCCAATAACACGCTGAACTCATCAGAATTGGTATCAAGTGCTATTCATTGATTAGACTCGCATGTGCCTCCAACCGGACAACCGGCAGATCCTTTTTGGAGGCAACCTGGCCTGTCTGAATGTATTAGACAAACCCTTCAGCGATTCTAGCAATATGGTGCTTCCCAGATGATTTGGGATAGCTTCATGTGGGTCTGCCGTTCGTCACTAATGGTCGTAGATGACAAACGACTATTCTGTACGAGGATAACACTCTCTGACGTTTAGTGCAACAAAATCCGCAGTATTCTTCTTAATGTAAGACAGTTCTCACACTCGTGGTGCACATTTTGTGAACTCGTTCATTCATGATAACGACATCGGAAGATTAGAGTGGCCAGTATGAACTGCAGAATTGAACCCGCTGATCTAATCTGGACCAACAGTCCTTTGCTGATCCAATGCTCAGTGCTAGACGACGAAAAGAGGTACGCATCAGAGGAAGAAAGCATATCAACAGGGTGATACTGACATAATCTCCTTTGCTAATAAGGACAATGTGGACCATCAGTCCTTTGATGATCCAGTGACCAGAATGTTACGACGAATACAGGCGTGCAGCAGTGGAAGTAGGCGTGTCAATATCGTATTTGGGATACTGATGAAATATGGAACACGAATTCAAAAGGTTCTGCTCATTGTCGAACTTGCAGTTTCTGATTTCATGATAAATAAAGAGAAGTGAAACTTGAAGTTTTCCCAGCGTATTGATTGGTCCATCACATTTTGGCCTTGCAGCCGTATCACGTTGACGCCTTGTCACGATATTTCGGCTGACAAACATGCAGCCATCTTCAGATGACTACGAGACTTAAGATTTCTGTATTTTTTCTTCTTTATTGTATTTTAATGCCGCGTGGGACAGGTTGGCAGTAGCCTCGTACGCTACTCTTCAGCCCATTGTACATATGAGTTTGACAGTCGGTAGTTTCAAACAAGAGATAAAAATGTTGAATTTAACAATAAAAAAGAAGATAAAGTTGGCGCATTAAAAACACACATAATCAGTATTAAAAACTGCCACAGTGGCTAAAAAACAGATACTTTGCACAATTATTGGTGCCGAAAATAGAGAGACAATAAAAAACATGGCAACACATTAAACACATTGTTCTGCCTACATGACGATTGCTGAAGTCTGAAAATCATGCTAACTACTTGACAGTGAGAACACTTCAGCACGACGCACTGTTAAAAACACTATTAAAAATAAAGCAATGAAACCCCGCAAGGGGAGAGGGGAAGGAAGGAAGGCGCAGAGGGGCAGGAAGGGGAGGGGTAGTGGAGTGGGGAAGGAAAACGTAAGAACTCCGAGGGAGGGGAAGGAAGATCCAAGTGGGGGAGGGACTGGAGAGGATTACGCAATACATGGGGAGGGGAGGGGACGGATTAGGGCTGATAGGATGGGTAAATATCGGGACGGAGGGCGTCATCCAGGAGCGGCAGGTGGCGAGACACTGGGAGAGGACGCGGAGAGTGTGAAGGTGTAGGGAGGGAGGAATCTGCTGGTACCAGTTTGGCAGAGGCCCGGGTTTCAGCAGGCATGGAGAGACAACAGGGTGACTGGATTCAATTTTGCGCATGGTGTAGAGGATACAGATGTGCTCGAGGAACGTTAGTAGGTGGGGGAAAGGAGTGATATAGTAAAGGATCCGCGTGGGGCATGGGAGGCAGATGCGGCAGGTGAGACAAAGGGCGTGGCGTTCTAGGATGTAAAGGAATTGGTAGTAGGTGAGGGAGGCGGGTATCCAAGTGGGATGGAAGCAGCAAAGGAGGGGACGCATCTTCTGTGTGTGTGTGTGTGTGTGTGTGTGTTTGTGGGCTTCCGGTAGATGGAGTGACCCAGATACCCATCAGTTTTTCGAGTGACAAGGACATCCAGAAACGACCTCCATAGTAAATTGAACGTTCTTGTGGACGGAATTGTTGAAAGTATTTTTTATTTAATAATAAGTTGAGGACAGCCACCGGTGGAACAGTGCTGTTATGTCGGCTTTGAGGACAAGGCACTCGGTACGGCAGAATTTAAACCGACAGTTTTCTGGCGTTATGTGGACGACACATTTATAGTTTGGTAACATGCAGAAGAAAAGCTCGCAGGATTGCTAACACCTGAATTCCACCCACAAGATGATTCAATTTTCTTTCTATATTATGATTTGACAAGGAACGTACTTGGGCTCGAACAAACACATATACACAAAAATCGTATAAGAGATAATGTAAAGATCCCTTATTGCACCGGTGATACTCCCTCATCTGCAAAACTCTGCAGTCGTCCATTAGAGGCATCTGCGTTTGCCATGCCGCATTGAACTTTGACCTGTCGGTTCGCCAGTAGGGACGGTGCAGTGTGACTCCGAAGTTGCGTTTTGTGATGTCATTTGTGTGGTGAAGCGTCAGATGGGGCGGCAATTGCTAATCAATTCTGCTAATGCATTGCGATTAGTTGAGATGAAGTTACGAAGAATGGTATTAGTGTAGAAGAGGAATCATTTGCAAATTACTTATGAACTACTTACGAACTAGGACGGCACAAATATCCATGCCCGAGGGGGGATTCGAACCCCCGACCGCAGTGGCCGTGCAGACCGTGACTGGAGCGCCTTAGTCCCCTCGGCCAACGCGGCCGGCTGTGATTAGTTGAGATGAAGTTACGAAGAATGGTATTAGTGTAGAAGATGAATCATTTGCATGCTTTCTCGTATCTTTTATGGTAGAGAAATATGAGCATAAGTTAGACACTGTAGTTACAAACTCATAATTATGGTATTAGGGATGATAATGACGAACAACTCATTGCAAGCGGAAGTGCTACGGTAAGTGCGGGAAGAGGCGATGGAAGCAGTGGCAGTGAATACCAACAGTCTTTCGGGAAGAAGGTTAATGTTGCAACTATCATCACGGCTATTGATGACAATTCGCTAGAGAACATGTACTATGATTAATACATAAGTTTTACTTAAGATATCTGCATTACGTATGGCATCTACAATCACATCCACAGTGCTATCTAGAGCATGACTGCAGAGCTTTGCAGAAAAACGACACCCACCAACTCATTCAGGTGTACGTAGAGATTCTGTAACCAAACGTTCATACAGATATGTTTGTTCGAGCTCATGTACTTCCCTTGTGAGTTGAGTTACCCGTACTGACGGATGGACCTTCATTTAGCCGGACCTACTGCGGTAAATTATTACAAGCTTACAGTGCTTTACTATGCAAGCCCGTCCACCGAGGCAGTGAGCTGGCCGGACAGCTGGCTGTTGTTTCCTGTCACACTCTGGCGGTGTGCACGACCCGTCACTTTGCCGGCTGTGCCGCGCGGTGTACGCATTTCGCGTGGCGGCCGCCTTCTGTCAGATACCGCTACTGCTTGCTACCTGTCAAGGCGTCGGCGCTGCCAACTGTCTTCCTTTGCACCGCACGCCTCACGAAGCTATTGTACTGCATTACGCACTTGTTTCGCGTCCTAGTTCATTGTTTACTTTACACATAAGTTTTCACTACTGACGACATATAAACAGTCACTCGTGGTCACGAAATCTTGTGTAATTACCTTTCCATTTTTCGAAATGAATGTCAGTCTTTTTTTTTAATTTTTTAATTTTTCAGTTTTATCTTATAGTTCCTACACTGTGCTCTTTATGACTAATGCACTGTAGTTCGGGTCTTTGCTCCGCCACTGATTCATACATTGTTACGGTCGTAATATCCACTATTAAACTTAATTATTCAATGTTACAACCTATTTCACTCCAGAGTTCCATCCCAGAAAGCTGATACTTCCGTCGTAGGCAGAGCTCTCCAAGCCTCTGGGTGTCACATAGGAATTCTACATGAAAGATTACGGTTCGGGATATGAGCATCTGTAACATCTCACAATTGTTTCTGAAATCCACGAACCATGCATATTCACACACGTGTCACAATACATATAGAGGATATGCTGCTTGATGGATCGTAAAGAAGTGGTAGATGAATGTGCAATAGTGGTAGTTGGGGCAACTCGTTATCTATTCTGCTTGCGGTGAAGAGCACACTTTTAACACTCGAGATCGTGTCACGTGGGGCAGACGGGGAGAGATTTCACAACCAGATTTAGAGAGCAGACGTACAGAAGCAACAAAAGTGCGCTAGGTTTTCATTTAAAAACTAAAGGTCATATTTTGCCTCCTATGGACCAATGCTTAAAAGTTCTTCACATTAAATCGAAGGGGAGAGTCCTTGATATTTTGGAAGATCTTGAAATACAGGTGCATCACAAATCAAAGCCTGACGATGTCTGTCTGTCTGTGAACGTGTTCCCATCTTTTACGTCGAACCGTTCAACCGATCTGCACCAAATTTTACGGACATAATTGTTGACCGCCAGAGACCAGAACCTGGCTATTTCAAATTTTTCGGAAAAAATACGTTAGTAACACAAAAAAAGCCGTTTGTAACACAATTTTAATTGCAAATAAACCGTTCATCTGTCACGAAAGTTGAGTAACCGAATTTGTAGACGAGAAAATTATCTACAACTTTGCCTTCTTATGTCTTTTTCATATCTCGTATCGTTTGAGAGATATTTGCAAAAATAACGGTGATTTGACACCGTCCATTGATTTTACGAAAACCAGCAGTTCGTAGATGTCACGTGACATTTTGTCCGAAATGTTTGCAAAAAATTATAAAACCACAAATCTAAAGTGGGCCGTAAAACACATAAGTGCGAGTTTTTTCTGTTCTTATTACAAACGCGTGCTATATGAATCTGGCAGTCTGACTTTATTTTTCAAACCATTATACGATATCATGTCGTAATTTCTAGTCATATACATTTTATTTACTGTTTGTTCCTATGTTATGAACCTTTGAAATGATGCTGATTGCGTGCCATATATGCTACTTGTATATTTGGTTGTCAATTGTATTGTAGACTTTTTTTATGGCATGACATGGGTGAAGCTCTCTTTAATGCTGCATATATTACTCTGTTAAAGAAAATCGCTTTGTCAGATGAAGAGTTTTTAATTTAATACGCCATGTACAGCACGCCATCTTGTAACTTTGATTGTTACTTGTTTTGCTTTTATTTTATGGCATGACAAGGATAAGCCCTCTATTTTATTGTATATGTTAGTTCTCTTTGTCATTTGGGCTTTTTTAAATTTATTCCTTTTTAATAAAATTGTATTGATCAGCATGTATAACACGCCATCTGATAGCGACAATGTTTACTTTGTCGTCAGCACATTGACGTGTTCATTCACGTAATTGTTTTCACTGTCTTCACTTTTCTTTATTGCATGCCGAGGGTTTGTTCTGTTCATGTTATTATTCTTCTGTGCTGTGCTGTTTGTTAACTTTTTATATCATCATTATGCAGCTATCGTTTTGTGCTCATGATTGTGAATTGTATTGATCAGCATGTATAACACGCCATCTGATAGCGACAATGTTTACTTTGTCGTCAGCACATTGACGTGTTCATTCACGTAATTGTTTTCACTGTCTTCACTTTTCTTTATTGCATGCCGAAGGTTTGTTCTGTTCATGTTATTATTCTTCTGTGCTGTGCTGTTTGTTAACTTTTTATATCATCATTATGCAGCTATCGTTTTGTGCTCATGATTGTGTGTTTCATTCACAGTGTATCTGATGATGGGCAACGCCGTAAACCGGTCATAAAATTACCAATTAACCCTATTTGCAACCGCTCAGAATTGAGTTAAAAATTATTCATTAAAAATAATTGCTCACTTCATGAACGATTTTAAATCATCTTTGAGATCATATTTATTTTTTGCTCTTTAATCACACTTACAAACGTACACTGTTTTCCAATGTTATACAAGAAGAAGTCTTCACATATGTACATAATTATTCAGTACTTTATATAATTATTTTGCCAACAAATTTTAAGAACTATTTAATCTTGCTGCCAGTTTATTATAACTTGGGAAAATACGAAAAATGAAAAACTGGAATAATTTTGAATCGCCATAGACGGATAAGGGATCGTAATTAATTTGGATAAAGCAAACTGACATGAAAGAATGAATTTTCTAGGAAATCAGTGGGAAGTATTTCAACAACAGCATATTAGCGAGTCGACTTCTCGTTGGAGATTCCTCATGGCTGCATAAAATTGGCGATAGTGTGGGGATGTCTATAAATGTCTATAAATCTGGAAGAGTACGAAGGGGTAAGATCTTTTCTGAACAGAACTTTCCAACGCACATTCGATTTGCCCAATAATTCTCATTTATGGGGTTTTGTGTGGTGTCGCACAAGTCTGAAGTGCGCACCACGTACTTTCGCCGCGCACCGCCATGCACGCACGGCGCGGTGTTCTTACGACGTCAGCCACGAGCGCCCTCTGCTGCAATTCCGCTCGAGGCCACTACTGAACTGCATCGGTCACTTGGCTTTAGGACGGGCACTAGGACTCATCAGTAGGTAGGCCTCTACCTAGTAAAACTATGTATCAGCATTCTGCAGTCATGAAACTTGTAAAAGCTAAGTATTACCATATTGATACCATATATATATCTTGTTCTAATCTGGCTTAGTGTTTCTAGTTCTCTGCTGTACCCCTGGCTGGTCACCTCGGAATCTGTACCTGCACACGCGTGCATCCTACTTTCTTGTGTCGGTCTCTCTCTACTCGGCCACCGACACCCAGGACAACCGGCGGAAACGAGACACATAAGTGGCGACGAGGATGGAGTACAAAAGTTTGATAGCTAGCGGAGGCGGAGTAGGGTGTTTCTGAAGCCACTCTGTAGTTGTTCTGGTGTGGGCTGTCGAACGTTCTGCTGAAAGTTGCTTAATCACTCGGATTGTACAATGGATATGAATGGAACACCATTATAACGTCTCCGCCAGCTTGAACAGTCCCCTACTACATTTCAGTGTACATACCAGTATTCTTTCATCCACTCGATCAGTGGCGACTGGTGCTTCAGATGACTGGGGGTTCTTTCAGTGCCGGATCTTGATAGTGGCACCGCCCCCCCTCCCCCTCTCTTTTACATATAGTTACCTATCAAGATCTGGAGAATGTCTTATCTCGGCTTGTTGGAGCTTGATTCAACTCGACCTGAGACGTCGGCCTACCAAATGAGTAATTTGTTCCTAAAAGATACTGAACGTTGTTCATTTTTCTTTTATAATAAACACCAAGAACATCTGAATGTGCATCTGAAAAGTAAAACACAGTAAGTAACTGATTACACTGTGCAACAAAATGAATCTGTTACGATGAAGAGACAAGCCACTTTCGGGTCACGTGACACTGTAAGCAGCACCCCGTCCTAATCTTACGAATGCGGAAAGGCTGCTCTCCGCCACATCTTTTCCAACAGTTATATATTTCTTACAACGAAGAATATAAATGTCATTTACGCTGAAAATCACGACACATTTCAAAACGTTCCTAAGTATATGTGGCAAGTAACAATACAAAACTGTTCCAGAATCTGTTAAAAGAAGATTAGGTTTAAAAAATTGCTTGTACTCGGTTTCGAACTCACTACCTATGACAGTGCATAGCGATGCCGCTAACCACACGGCTATTTTTGCTAGCTGGAAATTACTGACTTCATGATTATTCATAATCGTATTTTCTGAAGGCTTTTACAGTTAATCCGTCTTTAATTTATAGTTATAAGATATTTACCCAAATATGACGAGATTTGATGAATCGTCAATGCACCAAGAACAAATATGAAGGGCAGATGTTGCTTTCATGGAGGATTTACGCTTTTGCAAGGACAGGTGCGCAGTGGCTTCATTGTCTTCTTGAGGGACGATTCGTGCGTAACCACCAGAGCTCGAGTAGCCAGGAGCTGTTGTCTCTACCAGCTCCAACGCCAATGTTAAAAGCGGCGTTTACCCTCCCTGCAGAGGGAGCGTCCATATGCTACTTCTAGGGGGTTCAGAAGAGTATTTGAACCTCGACCACGCTTGCGCTTTGCAATGCTGCGTCCACTGCCGCGTATATTTAGCGCCAGGGCTACGACTCATATACGTGATGTCTACGCGACGTAAAACGTTTCTCATGCGATAAAAATACTTTGAATGTACATATAAAACGATCTGACGGAAGAGCAAAACGAAGAATGGCAGTTTACCAGATTAGGGAACATGTTTCCAGTTAATAGTCCAATGTCAGTGTTGATGTGGTCAGGCGAATTGCAAAGCACTTTGTCGTTCGGTCATAAGGGTACACGAGTGGGTTCAGATTGCGATAGCTCATATCGATGACGTTTCGTTGAATTGTCGCACGTTGACACTTGTTAATGGTCCAGCTTTGAAATCCACAGTAATTTTACGGAAGGATTGCTCGACTGTCGCTTTGAACTTCAATCAACGTTGGTCCCGTTATTGCAGGATATTTTCCTGGCCGCAGCAGTGCCGCAGATTTGATCTCTAACCTGATTCCCGATATTCGAAGTGGAATTTACCATACGCGAATAAACCATCTCATCACTGCCTCGGTAATACTGTGTCAGATCTCTCGTGCGGCGACTATAAAATCACGTTCAAACTCACTTAAATCTGGATAATCTACCATTGTAGCAACGGTAGCGGATTTAACGCTTTCGCCAGATCCCTTCTGCCTTATTGCCAACTGCACCTCAGTCCTATGAGTGATTAGACGTCTCTGTGTTTCCTTACGCATACCTGTGCAATGGGATAACTACAATCGCTTAACGTCTTCAGCATTCAGTGAAAATACTATATAATTTGTAAGATCTGATATTAATATGAAAATGATAATCCTTTTTGTGGCAGGTGCTTCATAACTGAAATAACAGCTTAAAATATTTAAATGTTCTTCATACACATGGGTACTAGCAGCGCTATGAAGAAAATTATAGCAATAACGACTTTAAACCCTAATTATTTTGTAACTTCACACTCCCTAGTGGTATTTCTCGAACTGAGAAGTATGTGGAGATACTAAAAATTTCGTAACCGCTTCATATTGGGACTATGATGGTTACAAGTTTGGCAACTCCCCTCCCCCCTCCCCCTACCCGACATGATACTCGCAATATTAGCGTGACTGACAATGTTATAGAGAGTCGTGCTCACCGTCTGTACTATGTATCCAAAGCACACTCCAACAAAAGCCGTAGCTGTCTCCTCGATGTTCACGTGTTTCTAAATCTATGGGACTTCTTTGTTATTAGTCCCGAGCTCGGCTGCTCAACCGCGGCAACTCTCGTGGATCATTTCTGGTTTGATATGTGTGATGTATGGATACGATTTCTTCCACATTCGGTTATTTGCAAAAGAAACGAACATCTTTACTTCACCTCTGGTAAAGAGTAACAACAGTTTCCATTGCAGTTGAATATTCACACTAATATCATTTCGCTACCAACTGTAACAGAGATGGTTTACGTTTGGAAGTACTCGGCATAATAAGCGGCAGTCAGAAACTCTAAAACTAAAAATATTTTTTATTTAATGTACTGATGTTCTTGTAACGTCAAAAGGCTGTTGTTATGTTTGATCTTAAGACGTTGAAACTTTTGATAGAGACATGGAATCCTCTTCCAAACTATTTACTTCGACCATATAGTTTTTCTTCCTTAAGTTTGCACCAAAAACAAGTACGTAGGTACGAACCTGGTCCACAACAACTACAACTATCTAATAAATAAATGAATAAAATATAAAAAATTGCATTTATTTTCCAATCTCTTCAGGGCCCTCCACGCATTGATAGGTGGCGTTATTACCGGTCAAACAGCAACACACCTCATTGCTGGGGAGTAAACTATGGATAACTTTTTCTGGTGGGTGAAAACAACATCGCTAGGTGCAGATTTCGATTCCTGGTCACGCAAGGAAAGGTCGATAAAGATTTGGAGCCTTTCTCAAAGTGAAAATTTTCCTCAGGTCAATATCAACTTGAGTACGTCAGCGATTGAATTGAAATCTTTCGCATGTGAAAGTAAATAGTGAAATACCCTAGTACTTATCTTCATGTGTAAACTAAACTATCCGTGTGTTAGCGTATGTGCATTGCATACAAATGTAAAGTTTTGTTCCGATCTTCACAAAATTAGAACTTAGTCTTCAAGCCGCGGCGGATTAGCCGTGCGTACTGGGGCGCCGTGCTACGGTGCGCGCGGCCGTTCACCGTCGGGTGTCCGAGTCCCCCCTTTTGCATTGGTGTTTGTGTTGCCCTTAGGTTAGTTTACCTTAGTTTAAGTACTTTAAGATTAATCAGTTTTCACACATACAGGAGGCAATGGAGTGAGGAGGTGGAGGAACAGTAAGAGAGAGAGAGAGAGAGACAAGGGGATGATTAGCTGCGGAATGAGAATGTGCGATGGGCAGAGAAGGGTAAGAGGAGATGAACAGAAAGAGGGGAGATGAGGAAATGAACAGTGAGCAGCGACAGCGCGTCCTATGTGTTCACTGGTTCAGTGAACCCCCGGAAAAAAGATCGTCGTGAAACAAAGTAAATAAATAAATAAAATAAAATAAAAAGCGTTTTTAACTATCATTCTTCATTTCGTTCTTCTATTAGATTATTTTAGAACGTATACGAGTCGTAACGCGGCCGCCTAATACAGGCGGCAGCGGCCGCAGTGTTGCAATGCGCATGCGCTACCGAGGCTCAAATTCTCTTATTAACCACCTGAATGTAGCAAATGGACGCTCCCGCGGCTGGGAGGGGCGAGGGGAAATCTACTTTTAACATCGGCGTTGGAGCTGGTAGAGACGCCAATAAAAATACGTCATATTTGGTAAAATATCTTATAAATTAAAATGTAAAATCCTGCAGAAGATTCGATCATGAAGTCAATACTCTCCAATTAGCAAGAACAGCCGTGTGGTAAGCGGCATCGCGCTGAGCCGTCGAAAATAGTGGGTTCGAGACCGACTGCAGAAATTTTTAAACCCAATTTTGTTTTCAACAGATAAGGAATGACAATGACTTTTGCACTGTTACTTGTCACATATCTTTGGCCGATTTAGCAAATGTGTCGCGATATAGAGTAACTAGTGGCGCAGCCACGGGGGGAGGGGAGCGTAATGCGGCTGAAGCAACCCCCCTCCCAGCACCTCCCAAAGATTTTTTAAACCTATTATTTTGTATTGCTTTAATTTTTTAATTTGTTTAGCAGGTCAACGGCATAACCAAGTGAAATTTTATGAACAACAGTAGTGTTATTTTTGTTAAATTTTTACACATTTTCTCATGTTAAGTAAACTGTAAAGACCTTTCTCTTTGGCTAGTAACATAGAAGCTGCATAATTATTATACGAACTGATAGTATAAACTACATTTCCACCATTTTCCACTTTCCACTTTCAAATTAATGCGAGCATACTCATATTATTTCTTATGCAATTGTTTTCGCAGTATAATTGGTTAAATAGTAAAAAGTGTACAAATATGTCATAGATTAATAAATTCACTGTCTATATTTTTAAAAAAAATTAGCCCCCCCCCCTCCCCCAAGACCAAAAGATGTAGGGAAGAGCAGCCGTTGCGCATGCTTAAGGTTAGGAGGGGGTGCTGCTTAGGTGACCCGAAGGTAGATTGTCACGATGAAGAGACAGATTCATTTCGTTACAGTTAACCGTGTAATCAGTTACTTACTGTGTTTTAATGTTCATGTGCATATTCATATGTTCTTGGGTTTATTATTAAAGAAAATGAACAACGTTTAGTATATGAACAGGGGTGAGGAGGGGGGGCGGGGTGCTTTTCCCCGGCGCCACTTTCACTGGTGCGCCGAATTGTCTGTTTGGACACCGAGCCAGGGGGAGGGGGGATGCTGAAACATTGATAGGCCGAGCGACAGGGGTCGGCGCACTCAAAGAAGTGAACCCCTTGTCATTTGAAGCACCAGCCGCCACTGACCGTGAGAGACGAGGAGGTGGACACACACGCACACACACACACACACACACACACACACACACACACACACACAGAGAGAGAGAGAGAGAGAGAGAGAGAGAGAGAGAGAGAGAGATATGAGAAAAGGCGAACAGGCAGAAAAGGGCGACGGAATGGACTAAGTTAGACAGGAATAAACAAATGCCCGTGCGGCGTCGATTTTCCAGCTAATTAATTTATCTTCGCTAAGTTTGAAAGTTACTATTGGCCCACTTTAGGTTACGGTAGTAACACTAAAAGTGGGCCTTTGCGATCGTCTTTTGACAGCTCGAAATTTAAATGAAAATAACGGCTTAACTATTCATCTGACACGAAAATTGAATAACCGACTTTTTAGAGGAGAAAATTCTCTACAACTTTGCTCTCTTACGTTTTTTTTTTTTTTTTTTTTTTTTTTTTTTTTTTTTTTTTTTTTTTTTTTTTTTTCATATCTCATAGCGTTTCAATCCTGCTGTCTGTCTCTCCGTCTGTCCGTAACGAGTTCCCTGTTTTTAAGACGAACAGTTCGACCGATCATCAACAAATTTTACAAACAGGATTGTAGGCCACCAGAGACCAGAACCTCCCTTTTTCAAATTTTTCGGATAAAAAATAAGGTGGTAAAACCGAAAAAAGCCGTTTGTAATATAATTGTGATTGCAAACCAACCGTTCATCTGACACGAGAAATGAATAACCTAATTGGCAGAGGAGAAAATTCTCTACGACTTAGCTCCCTTATGCTTTTTTCATATCTCGAATCTTTTGAGACATATTTGCAAAAATAACGGAGATTTGGCACCCTCCATTGAATTAACGAAAACCAGCCATTCGTAGATGTCACCTGACATTCCTCGCGTATTTGATGATTTTCTTATTGTAACTTACACTTTGTCATTTCAAAGCAACGCCACACCGAGGAATTAACAAACACACATCGTTCTTCGTACGATAATTGATAATCTAATGTCTTCAAATGCCATATTAACGTCAGTTAACAACGGCCATCAATAGTATGAGATTAGAAAACTCCTGTTTTGATTTATAATCGTAGCGTAGAGGGCAAGGTGCTGGACTGTGACGCGAAAAGTCGGTGGTTCGAAGCCCACCACTATCTAACTTTTTTTTCCTAAAAGCGTTTCAGACACTCCTATTAATTAATTTATTATTATTTAGATTATTATTTTGGTCCAAAATGTTTGCAAAAACTTATAAAACAAACAAATATAACGTGGGCCGTAAAACACGACATTGCGATTTTTTGATAGTAATTATGTCCTGAAGGGTCACTCCGAAAGGACGTTTATTGACGTGTATCAGTTCTAATCTGACTGGGAAACGTTGGTAATGAGCGGCAGGTGGGCAGCCTGTCAGACTCGGTGTGACGCGCGTGCGTCGTGACCTGACAGGTCAGCAGCTACGCCTCCATCGCATTTATTTATTCATCCTCTGGGGGCCGCAAGTTGTTGCCGAAATTCAGTTTGCCATGACTTTTCTCATCGATTTCGCGTAAGTTCCCGCCACAAAAAGTTTGCCTGCGGTTCAGACCTCGTGCAGACGGCAACGTATACTACGTTTTCTGCGCAATAAATTATGCTAGAGTTGTCTGGAGTCGTTGCGAAGCACAACAGGTATAACATACACATAGTAGATGTTGAGACTTCGTCGCCTTTTTGTTGTTTACTCGTCCCGGTCTGGTTGTCAATAAAGGTACTGGTGACATCTAAAACATTGATATAGTTAGTATTACAAGATATTTATTGACTGAAACTGATAATACTGAACTTAAGATCATAAGTCTGTTTTTTTCTTTCTTCATGCGGAGTCATCTGTATGATGCTAGCTGCGCGGTGACCTAGTTACTGCTAAGTTCGTAGCCGCGTTCTGACTTCGTAGTAGGGATGGGAAAAACCGACCGGTTAAAACCGATACCAGTATTTTAGTTTTGAATAACCGATTTTTTTCGGTATTTATTTGGTGTCGGCTGCAACCTGTTTTTTTAGTTATTGCCAAGAACCGGGTAAAAAACCGGTATGACTACTTCCTGTAGTAGTGGTTCAAAATGTGTTTTTCGTAAATAATTAAAAAAATTAAAACTAGTATACCCTAATATTAGGGGGCTATTCCTATAATTTCCACTGCTGTGAAACATTAGGTCATCGCAGTAACTATGAAAGGCGATCAGTGATAATTTAAGAACAATCCCGGCAGTCAGAAACGCGCAACAAACGCGTGGCATAAGAACCTAAGGACTGGTGCAGCTATTGAGGCACCGATGCACCTGTTGCCATGTGGCGTGGCCTATTAGACGACGTGCGTGCACCGGCATTGTACAAGACTTGCCTCCGTCTGGTCATGTGGTCGTGCTTTGCTGTCGTCGCCAGACATCGGTTGTGTCTTAAATGGGACCATCCCGAGTGTGGAAGTATTTCAAGAAATACGGTAGCAGTGACGTACAACCCTCCATTTGCTTTAAAAAGCTGAAAACGGGTTGAGGTACTACAAACATGCAGTGTCATTTAAGGAGACAGCATCCAAAATGCTTCTTGGAAGAGATGGTAAATTCAATTCATATACCTATTATGTAAACTTGGAATAATAACTTTTAATGTATTATCATATTGTTATGTTAACAAGTTTTATTAATGTGATACCTTGAAAGCGAGGCTGCTCCAGTCGGACGTTCGAGTCCTCCCTCCTCCCTCAGCCATGGATGTGTATATCGAGATATTCCTATGCGCTGCCTCGCAAGTGCAACGTACGGAGTGGTTGGCTCAATATTCGCAACTGCCGGATGGAAATACTAGGCCAGTAAATCTGTATGCCTCGTATATTGTCTTCTACGGCCTCCTGGCTAGGAGGCGTAGTATTGGAAGGGGATCTTGCAAAATATGGAAAGACTAGTGATTTGTCGTATAACGTAAATTTACCTAAATTTTAACCAAATATCGTAAGTATCGGTTTCGGCCGAAAACAGAACAACCGAAAATTCGATTACGGTTTCTGTTTCGGCCGCAAATTATGTTTCGGTCGAACTCGACTGGAAATAATAGCAATAAAAAACCGAAAACGGGTTATTTAAAAAACCGGTTAACTTGAGCAATTTTTACAGTCGGTTAAACTGGAGATGAAAAGAACCGGTGTAACCGAAAACCGGTTTGTCAGCAATAATCGCCATCCCTACTTCGTAGCTGCCTAGTAACTGTCCTATTTCTGTCACGGTAACTGAAGTATTCCCGAATAATAACTGCCGAGCGTCCAGCCGTATGTCGGTCTAGATATAGTCGCTTGTAGAGGGCGCGCATCTTCGGTTACTCCCTCCAGGATGCGCGGCGCCTGCTTGTAATTGGCTTTCGGTCGATCGCTGCCTTCTCCACGATCGTTCTCTACGTTTGGTGTGTGGCGCTGACTTTGCGCCACAACAGTGAACCTTAAGGCGTTAGTCACAATAACAACAATGATTTCTCTTCTTAATTATGGAACTGTTTCTGTTAGGGAGTTATATACGAGGGTTGGGGCAAAAGTCATGGCATTTTTTTTTCCTTGCAGATTCCAGTCCAATTGGTAAATGTAATGTGACATATGCAGACTAAAGCACAGGGTGTTAACTACATGTGTGGACGATGGAAAGGACTGCAATATGGTAACACACTAATTGGTTATGGTACTATACAGGTCAGTATGGCCTTCGCGGTGCAAAAGAATGTCAACACAGTACGCATACAGCTGACCATCAGAAACCTGGGCCTACGGACCCTCAAAGCAGTCCCCTGCTACTGTGACCACACGCTGCCAACGATGTGGGAGGCTATGAATACAGTTTGCCTCATCATTTGCCGCACCATGTCTGAATAGGGTTACCTGTTCGTGCACAGCATTAGCAGTATCTTCCCTACCGCGTAGTAGTTCATTAATCTTTGGAAGGAAATCAACCACTGGTCGAAAGGTCGGGTACTCCTATTCTTCCAACTCCCGACGTCGCAGTACCTGCCCTACGCACTCCGCTGTATGTAGTCTTCCATTGTCGTTTAAGATTATTGCATTGTCCACAACATCCAGACGTTTCTCTCGAAAGCTACGTCGTACCTGTCACACCAGGAAGCTCCTTTAGTACTGTGCGGTCACTGTTCTGCCACAATGAAAGGGCGTCCGAACTTTTTTTTTATATATAATTTTCATTCCTTTCCAGAAGGAAAAGACGGGCCCATTTTTGAGCATTTGAAGTTCGTTTAGGCCTGGGAAGGTTACTTTGTTCTGTGATGGCACAGAAAGGGGGCATTGAAACACTTTCTTGGCTAATTTGGTTTTCAATATTTATTTGCTGGAGGTTAACTCGCTTCTGTTATTCTCCTGAGGAAAAGACCTGTCTTGAAAAAGACCTCAGAGCGGATAAGTAATAGATTTTAAAATATTTTAAAATTACTTAAAATAATTTAAAAATCTTTCACCGGGTTCTACTTCTTCCAGATGATGCAGTAACTCATTTTCTTATAAAACTGCTTCTAAAACATGTTCTCTAGGATATACCAACAGCCTGGGCTATGGCACTTGGCGGGTAAGGGTATTTGTAACGAGGTCGATTTAATCTAATCGGCGGTGGCTTGAAGATTGCAGTAGTATTGGTTTCGGTTTGTAGTCTTTCAGTTCCAAAGTTTGCTGTAAGTCTGATTAATCGTTGCTACAATGGTTCCACATTTCCTTCTAGTGCTTGGATTTAATTTATCTGCAAATTTTAAAATTCGTCTCTCCGTGAATGTGATATAGATGTTATCCAAATAGGAGCATCATATTCTAAGGTTGGTCTTATATAACAGCAATAAGTATATATCAAGGCTGGCGTTGAAGCACCGTGAAATCTCCCTTTCATTAGTTTTAACAAACTAAATCTTTTTCTTGCCTTCATTATTAATTCAGTCGTAGCTTCTTTATACCTCAAAGAAGAGTCAACAGTAATTCCAAGATATTTGATTGTATTTTTGGGCGCAATCTGTTTCCCACAGAGTACAATCCGTAAGTCTGTCGTGTCTTGACTTGCATATTGAGTTAAATTTCTGTGGTGGAACGACATTAATTGGCTTTTATATGCATTATGTCGAATGTTCCACTTCAACAACAACGGTTCCAATTTCTGAATGTATTCAGTAATTATTCGCTGAATTCATTCTGCCGATGGCAAACGACACGAATAAGCAGTGTCGTCTGCGTACATAGCTAATTCCTCGTTCCATTTAACCGGTAGAGGTATGTCTGCCGTATACAGTGAATATAATATACGCGACAGAATTGCACCTTGGGGTAGTCCTGCAATTGGGTAAAACAGCGTTGAAATATAATCTTCAAGTTTGTTTGGAAATCCCAATGTGATAAGTTTATAATACAGCCCCGAGGGCCATTACTTTATCAAAGGCACGCTCAATATCGAACATTAGTGCCATAGCGCAATTTCCCACATTCAGTAACAGTTGTAGCAATCCTTATATTGGGTTCAATGTTGAATGGTGTTTACGTAACCCAGCTTGGATGTCAGGTATCAGTTGTCTTTTGTCAGTAAATTTTGCATCCTGGATCTTATTATTGAATCCAAGGTTTTGCCAATTACTGAGAACAGAGTTATTGGGAGTTAAGATTTAGGATCGTTTAACAGCTTCCCGGGTTTAAGTAACATTATAACTATCGCAAACTTCCATTTTAACGGTATCTTCTGCTGTTTGATTACTGCATTGAAAATTTTTTTAGAGAGTTAGTTAGTTCCCTCGGTGCCAGTTTCAAAACCTTTATTGTAACCCCGTAGCTTATGGCTATCTGAATCTGTTCCTCTGCAACATCTGCTATCAGATTTGCTTGATCCTCATCCAAGTCAGTAACTGTATAAATTATATCCTAGAGCTCACGATTCTTTCTTCATAATTAAAATCTAATTTCTCATCATTTGTGTGTTGATGGATGTCACTTAAAACATTCCGAAAAATCTCTGCCTTCTCCTTCTCTTCTGCGATTATTTTTCCTTCGCAAATCAGTGGAGGATTCTCTCTTTTAGTATTGCCGGAAATCAGCTTAAAAGATTTCCAAAATAAAGAATAGTTTTTATTATCTAAATGTTTAATAGTTCCAATTCACGTCTGGGTTCGGTGCTCCTTTAATTGATTTCTAACCAGCCTGTTCAGTCTGTTCCACTCAGACTTCCCTGTCTGGATTCCCTGTTTGATTCCCTGTTTGAGAAAAAGGATTATACATCTTCCTCTTAAGTCTTACATTAGCTACAATCCGTCTTGGAATTCTTGGTTTACTAGGTACTATATTTATTGTAGGAGTGCATTCCTTAATTCATTATTTAAGATTTCAACAATACTGTCGTTGTAATGATCTACATCTTCTTTGTTGGTTGTTACTTCCAATTCCTAGATAGCCAACTTCACCTGTTTAAATTTTTGACAATCAATGCTTTTTAAGTCTTGAAAATTTTACGTTCTTGATTGATTTATTGACGTTCGATAGTAGGGGTTGAAAGAGAGGTGTTAAAAATATTGGTAAATGGTCGCTGCCCACTGAATCACTAATCCACATTTCACTAAAATACTTCCAGATCTCTCTCGAACAGACAACATGGTCTGGGATTGAACTTCCATTAGTACTAATGTACGTTGTACGATCATTATCAAATATAGTCCAATTATGTAGTAATTGTGACTGTTCATCAGTGGCTAACACACGTCCATGCTGCAACATTCCTACCCACCATGCTACTGTACAGTATGCATTATTCCCAAGCGCTTCCATTAATTCACTGTGACATTCCGTCGCATTTCTCCCTCGGAGAACGGCTATTCTGATGTAAGCGCGCAGCTGAACACGGGTTACTGCCAATTCGCACGACACTCACGAACTGATTTTACAGCCCTCACTGCACTACTACCAGCTATCACAGAGCCTTATGTTGTTTAGCACAGACACTAAGCCTGCAGAACTTCCACACGACACATACAGTTTGTGATCCGTTCACATAACAGATGCCGGGATTTCTGCGTATATTTCACTCTGCACCAAAAACTACACATTATAAACGAATAGTGTTTGTAGTTGGTAGGTAGTATCAGTCTCCCATTGTGCACTATGGTGTAGAGGGTGGAAAAGGGGAGTGGAAGATACGGGAGTTGAAAGTTTCCGTCTGATATAAAATTCTACGTGTGGTTGTTAATATTTTGCTCTTCAGAAAACACTACACAATGGAAACGAACGATCTCTCTGCGTTGTTGCAGTACGAAGTCTGCCGTTGTACACCATAGCATTTCCGTGTCGATAGCTTTAAGCGGGTGAAAGATATAGTGGTTTAAAATCGTCACCTTATATAAAATTCGGACTAAAGATCAGCGATGAATTTTGTAACTATAATATCAAAGAGGTTATATACAGCGAAACGCGATGCACATTATTCAGTTGTTTTTCTGCAACAAACGTACGAATAAAGAAAAATAAGTGCATATTGCAGTTTGAAAAGTAAAACTACCAGGAAATACGGCAAAGCATAAGAAAGAAATTTCACCTTCTCGATCCGTTTGTAAATGACAATACGGTGCTGAAAAGTCAATCTACAGACTATAGAAGCTTTAAAATTGTAGACGTTGTTTATCTTACTCTGTAGGCATCAGCGATATTCCCATCCCAAAAGTGGTGAAATAGAAGATGAGCTTCATTTTTCAGAAACGTTGATATTCAGGCAGTTTTGAAGCAAAGAAACGATACTTCGGATTCACATTTTTGACTGGAATTTAAAAAACACGTGTTTCGATATTTTTTGGAAATTCAAACATTAAGTGGATAAACTGGGGGAAAATCTTTTAAGGGTGTTACGAAGACTATTTTGATGCAAGAAATACGAAAATTTGGATTTGGAATCATGGTTAGAATTTAAAAGAAAAAAAAAAAAGATATGTTTCGGGATGTTTTGAATTCTACCATCAATGGTGCAATAGGGGGTGAAAAGTTGTATCAAAATACTTGATTAGGAAAGCATTTTTAAAGCTATATCAATGAAAATTTATATTTAGTAGTAGAAACAACCAGTGCAGACCATCCAGTCTTCGCGTTGGATGCAGCGGGAATTAAGCTAGTGTTACATATATTTTCAAGGAGAATACAAATCTGTAATAAAAATTCTGATTTCTGTTTAATATTGCCGCGAGAGACCACGTACACCGACTGCCGGCGTGGCGCACCGCAGGGGATTGCGTCACGGACTGCGGTGCTGAAGGTGGCCGGTTCAATCCCGCCCCCCGGCAAAAATTTATTTCTTTGTAATTAACAATTCCAGAATGTTCTACATCATTCTTATGTTCACTTGTAAATTCTACTAGTTTCTTATGTTAACTGTTCTTCTAATTTCTGGTAAATTCTGTTTGTGTATAAATAGCAGAGCACTCTGCCCGAGAAGCAGTCAGTGCTGTGTGTATGTTGAGTTCGTAATAAACGTGCTTTCAGTGTAAGTGCTGTGTTCAGTTGCCTTCGAAGTCAAGCCTGCTCCCATTTCAACGCGACAATATTTCAAAGCGATGACGTGATTCGTTGTGTGCGAACTGATCCCTCAATTAAGTCCCACGTCTCTATGCGATTCATGTCAGGGGATCTGGAATAGTCAAAACATTCTTCAAACCAATCGCGTAAAATTGTGGATCCGTCACTTGACGCATTATCATTCGTAAAAATTCCATTATTCCATTCTTTTGGGAACATTATTTTCGTGGAGCGCTTAAAATGTTCTTCAAGAAGACAACATATGCATTTCCCGACAGTTATCGGTTCAGTTAGACCAGAACACTTAAAGTAAATACAGCTCACAATATCATGCTGCTAACATTCGTTCCCACATAGCCTTGTTGACTAATTATTTGTATTACTTAGTTGGGTCTGCATCATCTACACTTTCATCTACATACATACTCCGCAATGCACCCAAATATGCATGGCGGAGGGTATTCAGTTTCAGTTACTTGCTTCCTTGTACCACTCCCATGTTCAACGAGGGAAAAATGAATACTTGTATGCATCTCTCTAAACTGATTCTCGTAGTCCTTACGGAAAATAAAGGTTAGCAGCAGTAGAATCGTTCAGCAGTGCACCTCAAATTCCGGTCCTCTAAATATAATCAACAGTGCATCTCGAAAAGAAATCCCCCCCCCCTCCACCACCGGTGACTGCCAGCTGAGTTTCCGAAGCATTTCGGTCACACTCACGCATTTGTCGAATCTGCCAGTTACAAACCTAGCCGCCCGCCTCAGGACTGCCTCTATGTCCTCCTTTAAACCTGGTGGTGATCCTAAACACCTGAGCAGTACTCAAAGACGGGGTCGTACTAGCGTTTTATACACTGTCTCCTTTACAGACGATTCACACCTTTCACATTTCTCCCAATAAAGCGAAGTCGACCGTTTGCCTTTCCCTCTACTGTCCTTACATGCTCGTTCCATTTCATATCTCTGTGCAGCGTGACTGCCATGCCGAACACTACTAATGCTGTATTCGAACATTACGGGATGTTTGCCCTAATCATCTGCATCACCTTTCATTTTTCTTCATTTACCGCTATTTACAATTCTTCAAACCACTTAGACATTAGGTTCACGTTAACCTGCACAGTCAATCAATGCTGACACCCTCCTGTACACCACAGCATCATCAGCAAACAACCGCAGTTTGTAACTCACTCTGTCCGTCAGATCATATAAATAAAAAATAATGGCGGTCCTCTCACACTTCCCTGGGACACCACTATCGATACCCTACTCTCTCGCCATCGAGGAGAATGTACTTGGTAATATTACCTAAGTAATCTCCGAGCCACTCATATATTTGGGTACCTCGTTTATACGTCAGCAGTCTGTTGTGCGGTACCCACTATCGAAAATCTAGAAATGTGCAGTCTGCTTCTGGCCCCTCATCCAAAGCACAGAAGATGTCACAAGAGAAAAGGGAAAGGCTTCTCCATCTCAAGGAAATTTACTAATTAGAACTGAGAATAATTCAAGAATTCTACAGCACACTGATGTCAATGATGTAGGTCTGTACTTTCGTGGGTTCGTTTATAGATTTTCGTATACACGAGAGTTTCATGTGCCTTTTCCCAGTCTCTTGGTACTTTGCGTTGTATCAAAGATTGGCGATAAATGCAAGCCAAGTAACGTACCAATGTCGCCGAGTACTTTTTGTAAAGCCGGATCGGTACCCCATCTGGACATGGAGATTTGTTTGTTTTCAACTATCTCAGCTGCTTCTCTATACCATAGTACAACCTTAACACAAGTTTTTACGAACGATCGCCTCTCACCTAATCAAGTGACAATTTTTCACTTGTCTAGTGACAAATCGATGTGGTCGCAAGCGCAGGAGGCGTGCTGCGTCCGGTGTCTTCCTCTTAACAAGTGCATTGAAGTCGGCCCACTGGTTCCATAAGCCGTCAATACCAAATTGCACAGCACGGCCGTAACTG
Source organism: Locusta migratoria (assembly GCA_026315105.1). NCBI lineage: Eukaryota > Metazoa > Arthropoda > Insecta > Orthoptera > Acrididae > Locusta > Locusta migratoria. Next base: position 223,098,417 of record CM048751.1, on the reverse strand, counting down.
ATTCGTTCATCGTACGTCCCACATTGGTAACCGCTGTTATTTCATGAAATGCGGTTTTTCTGTTGCGACTGCCAATTCTATGAAAACACAGACGCTCGCGGTAACTGAGTGACGTAGGCCCCTGCATTGTAAATAAAAAAGTGGTCTTGGCATTCGTGATAGGCATTGCATTAAATTCCGTATTCTCGCGCACGTTCTGCACGGTAAAAACCGGAATATCGCATTCCTTAACGATTTCCGAAATGGAATGTCCCGTGGAACAATTTTAGATTACGTATTTATGATCACTGATGTAGCTCTCACTGCAGGTTGTTGCGATTCTGCCGATATTAGATAGCTGGGAATTAGACTATGCTCCAGATTAGCATGCTCTGCCTAACGTTTCGTCGTCTACTTCAGAGAATTTTCAGACACTGCTTTACGCGGAAATCTGCTCACCTAGGCTCGATGTTTATACAGAATGTGGCAAGCTGAGCTGACTGCGCATGAAACCATAGTCTATCATTTACATTCACCACACTCCTAATGAATTTTATTATACGCCACGACAGAAGCACTCCTTGCGGTTGGCAAAGTACATTTCTGAATATATCGGATTAGTGTAAATAGTGTCGTTTAAAATTTTAATCATGGCTGCAGTTAAGCACTAGTGGAACACGATCCAAATGTCAACAAAATTTCAGCCGACCAGTTGCATAAAAATGGTTTAGATGCATAAACCTTGACCCAGGTTTCGGCGAAACTAATTTAGACTTCTTCAGAAGTATTTCCCAACAAAATATAATATACCAATCACATGAATAATAGCAAAATACATAAAAGTGTCTAAAATAAGTAAGAAATTAAAATTACAGCCTTCTCATCCAATTCTGTAGTTTTAATTTCTTACTTACTTTTATAAACTTTTATGTATTTTACTATTATTCACGTGATTGGTCTATTATATTTTGTTAGGAAATACTTCTGAAGAAGACAAAATTACTTTTGCCGAACCCTAGGTCACGGTTTATGCATTTAAACCATTTTCATGTAACTGGTCTGCTGTAATTTTGTTGACTTTTGGATCGTGTCGTTTAAATTGATTTTAACATACTTTTTACGATAGGAAAGGTACGTAGTGCCATAAAAATGGGTAATAACTAAAAAATAACTACACATTATTCTGTTAAGAGCCAATGGAAGGTATGAAATGGTACTTTGTAAGCCAGTTTATTTATTTCATTTGCTATTAAGAAAAAATAATTAGCTAATGGACAACAGAAAACCCAACCTTCTGTAGAATGACATCAGTTTTCTACTCAGAAACGTCAAGGTTTCTTCACTACAATTCCAGTCAAATCAGTAAGTGTTGAACGTAAGAAACATATATGGAATACCAATATCTAGAGTATTTATTGTACAACATCAGGCATTACTGCTGTAGCTGAAGGAAAATACTCACAAACATGACAATAAAACATCGAATTCAAAATCACAGTTTCCCAACAAAGAAGAAACCAATCAACAATTGTTGCTACATATGAACCACAAACGTCAAAAATCTTGCCACAACAGAATAGTCGTGCGCACTAAAGTGCACAGGTGCGGTGCCGTCGGAGTTTCTTCCGCGGGCATGGGTGTTTGTGTTGTCCTTAGCATAAGTTATTTTAAGTTAGTGTAAATAGTTCGTTATCCTAGGAACTGAAGCCCACCGTAGTTAATTCCCTTAGATTTACAAACATTTGAACATGTTTTTAATGTTGGCAAAAATCTTCAAGATGTTTGTTTTATAAGCAAAATCAATTACACCCAAAAGTATATACGTTTATAAGAAAGACGAGTGAAGTGTAAAATATGTTCGAATCATTAGACGCCACATCGAATTTTTACACGTCAAAGGAAGTGCCTTCCATATAAGAATAAACCACAACAGGAATTAATGTTTCTCCTCTGCTAATATTCTCTCAGTGGAGTGGACTGCAAAAATACACATATTCGTATTTTCTTATGAATAAGTTTTTTTATATTATTGAATTACGGATATTCAACTGTTTTTACAGTTATTTCGTGATTCTTTATGTCTTTCGATATTTTAGTAATGCTTAGATCGCAAAAATTGCACAAACTATTTGTTTATTTACATAGAAATGTAATGATTCAAAAACATTCTTCTTACGGTGCCTTTCCCACCATTAGGAGCGCTAGTGTCGTTGCAACTGTCAGTCGGTAACAACTTTCACAGCAGTGAGTGTCGCGACTGTGTATGTCAGACTGGTGAAACATTGTCTGAAAATTTCTTAAGCAGCAGATGACGAAACGTCGTGCGGAGAATCATGACATGGACTAGGCGGCCTATCCAACATCAGCAATAATAGTACATTTTTAAACCGTCAGCTGTACAGACTCATCTAAATTCCTATCGGTTTCGAAGCATGGAATTATCTTCATGGGAGGCAAAGCTGGACAATTACTGGTGTAAGCATGCATTTAATGGACCTAAAAGGACACCTTCCTTATTTCTAATTGAAGATGACTGAATATGACCATGTGCAATTTTTACAAAATGCTTTATGCTTCAAGCATAACTGCCTACATTCTCTTCGTGAAGATGATTCCATGCATCGAAACAATTCGAGAACAGCTCGACAGATAGATTTAGCTTTCATATCGTAATTCTCAAGACACGTTTCGATTGTACTAAAAAATTTGCAAACATATCGAAATTGAAAAATTCGGGGAAAATTGAAAGTGTCTTATCAGTGTTTCCGTGTGCTTCAATTGTCTATGTTAATCTACATTTATATTCCGAAGTTGATAAAATTTGGTAGACCCTATCATCAAAATAGGAAGAAGCTAATTGTCTATATGAAATTTCGTATGATGTCTAACGGACTTCGACACAATCAACAGTTTTACTCATATTCAAAATGCATCTTTGTAAAGAGTGATTTTGTTTTAACAACTCATTTCCTGACTGATGGATACATCAATCGCTCAGTTTGAACTACCACATATATATCCACGGAGTATTAGAAAAATACACGTTGAAAAACGACCGTCTGTCGTCTTCCATATATTAAAAAAAATTGTAATTTATTTGATGTCGCTAGATTAGCGTTTTGTTAAAAGTAGAACCCCACTTTTTTCAAGGCATGAGGAATAGCATTTTTATTTCATGCTTTAAAACATTAGTTTCTGAAATGTTAGTTAATATTGCTAGGATTATGTTATTTTAATGATTTATTATTCTATTTATGAATGTGGCAATAAGTACGGCTTCTCCGCTACGCCACTGTCCCTGTCAGAATGTGTACTTGTCTTACTTTTAAGTGGATGTGCGAGAATCTAATGGCTGTCTGAATGTGGGTAGTAATAGCTCGCTTTGCATGGCTCTCTCTCTGGCTCAGAGTCGATAGATAGTCGATACCAACCTCCGCTGCTGATTCTACCAGATGTTTCTACACCATTTGGTTGCAAGCCAGTCGGTCAGCCCTCTCGAGGGCGAGTCTCTCCCCCACCACCTCGTTTTTAGTGTGTTTTGCCAGTTTCCGGTAGTTTCGAGCCTCCTGGCCGCTCGGTATTCACTTTGTGCAGCGATCGTGCTGAGGTAAGGTTGGTTCTGCTCTTGTGTCCTCGGAGATGGAAGCGATTCATTGACTTTTGTACTTAAATTCATTTTCGGAGTAGTCCTTCCGATCGTGAGCGGAAATGTGTTCTAGTTTTTCAATCCAGCGATTCACAACAGAAAAACGCTGTGTATGTGTTTGTAGTTGCAGTTTTATAACAGCCTGGTATATTCAAACTTTTAGTGATTATGTGGCTGTGTACGAACTCTGTGTAAATTGTTTCTAGCTTTGTGGGACCCGATTTCTAATAGGTGATATGTTCATTTTTGTACAGCACATGTAAAATCATTCTTATCGTTTCCTTCCGTGAATGATACGTCTTCCACGTGGTTGGTTCTTAAAACAAAGCCTTCACATTTCACTATTGTTTGTTTCATGCCCATCAGGCAAATAACTATGCGTGTATCCTTCTGATTTCCACAAACATTTCGCGATCTTCTCTCCCCGCCTATTTTAATTTTGCTGTTTGTTCTCCGAAATTGTAGTATGCACTCAGTGTTTGTCAGTAATTCTCTCTGAGCCTTGTACAAACTCCTTCAATAGCTTTCTTATAAAAATCTATGTATTTCTAAGGTTTCCATGCCGTAGTTTTTATTCTCACTTTTCCTTCTTTGTAATTATTACACATTCCTGGATTTTTGAGACTGGACTTCTTCCGTCTCTGTGAACGCTTCCAATCGCATGTAGCTGCATTTGAGTAGCTTCCTTATGAAATTCTAAGCAGTTCTAGGGGTTGAATGGCTTAGTTAATTGTTTTCTATTTTTCGGAAATTGAATTTATACATTTTTATGGGTTTTCGGAACCACGTGGGTCCGAACTTCGACTTCAGGGGTTTGCAGCTAGATACCTGAATTCTTGTCACCAGTGCCTAGTTAGTTTACTCTCAGATTGCAACTTAAGAGTCTGCCGTGATTTTGTGTAATGATTTCGACTTTTAACCACTTCACCTTCGGTGGAGCGCGATTATGTAATGTAGCCGTGTGTCGCCGTTAGCGTGTTTGCTCGCGCTCTAATCTAAATGCAACTTAAGTCTGCTATACTCACGCACCATCTCAAATCAGGCACGACAGACCAGAGCCATCTTCGCAGTTTTGTTGTATAATGTGTTGTATGGTACCTCCGGAATTGCTGAATTTCGCCTACGATAGCGGCGCCTGCTTCCTTCTCGTTTCAGCACGCTGATTGTGGTGAGTTTCACTGTTGCATTACGTGTGCGTGAGCGTTACGTTCTGTGTAATTTATGTTAAATTCAATGCTGGGCATCGTCAGTATTAGATACTGTAAAGGAGATGCATTTTTATTTTATTAGCAAAATTGGTTCCCTATTTTGCTTGCGTTCGACCTGCATAAACAAGTTAAGTTCAGTATAATTTTGACTTGCCTATAAATTGTAGTTTTCCGAGCACCTTCCCCCTATTTTTTAACATTGTTTTTCACCAAGCTCATATGTAATTTTAAGTTCCGTTCCGCCATAAATGTTCTCCTTATCCACCTTTATGAAATAACTTTAATTATGGTGGCTTGTTTATTAATGCCTGTTTGTAATTCCGTGTGAGCTGCTACGTATATTGGCCACTGTAATGTTAACTTCCTGTTATTAGAGTAATTTGAACCAAGTCAGTTCTCAATTTGGACCAGGGAATAAGGCTTTGTAGCAGGGAGTGTCCGGTAGTTCACACGTACCTTTTGCAAATTTTACTGCTACAATTAAGCTTTTTTTATAACAGTACTCTTATCTGGGTACCTCCTACTAGAATAGAGCTTTTTTTTCGTACAGTGGTCCACTTTTAACGTCAAGTTATTAATATGTGATCATTGCATTCACGTAGAGAGAAGGGGGTGCACATTGTCAAGGGGAGGGTAAAGGAGGTTGTACAAAGGTTATAAAGGGGAGGAGAATTTCTACGGATCTAGTAAACATTCAGACGGAAATTGACATAGAGACAAGGGAGAAGGATAGAGAGATGTGGGAAGAGGTTATGGACAGATAGGTGGGAAAGACGAGGAGGAGAAGATATGCAGAGAGAAAGAAGGGACGCGAAGATAAGCAGAGAGAAAGGAAGATATCTCTCTAATTGACATACATATGTTTGGCAAATGCAATGCATTGGCGGATTTAAAACATTTTATAACTCCAAACAGTTTCCGAAAGACAGTGAATGCTCCATGTTTAAAGCTTTCACCATTACGTTCAAAGTTTGTCATTTGAGTATAACAGAGGCCGCCACTTTTCACATGATTCGCGTAAACAGCAGCTTCGCCATTGCACAGTCCTTTTGTACAATGCTATCCACTCAAAATTGTACATCAACAAGGACCTGAACATTCAGAGCCAAGTTGACTCCGATATTAATATGTCATGTCGATGTCATGTTAATATCGGAGTCAATATATTTACATTGGTTTCATGCTTTCCCCCTGATATTTGGGTCCACGTGTCATAATGGCGAGCAGAGGAGGCCTATTCATTTACTTTTGAAGTAACATGTAATTCTTAATTTTCAATCTTTATATTTGCGGTTCATAACTGTTTTCTCGTGCTCTTATTTGGAATTTTAGAGTCTGACAATTTTTACATCTTCTTCTTCCGTTAAGTTTTTCCGGTCAACTTCTTTATCTGTACTGCTGTTATTTGTTCCAGCTCTTAGAGCATCGGTGCTCCACACGTTTCATAAGCAGCTTACTCCGGCCGAAGAATTGTATTTTGCAATAACGTCGAATTAAATTTGATGAAATCTAATTTTTAAAACTATTTGAACTACTCCATTCTAGAAGTTATTCCGTTATAGTGCAGAATTTAATTGTGCCTTACTATATGCAACGCCCACTCACTCCCGTTGCTGCTTTTTCTAAATTGCACCACCTTTTTGTTCCCAAATGAAGTAAGATGAATGCTGAAGTTCTATTTGCATGTCAGATTTTAAATGCGTTTATACAGACTGTGATGAAATTACATTATGTTCCGAAGGCACAGGAAATATGCCAAAAACAGAATTTTTTAATAAGTCATCCTATCACCAAATGCAGTACCAGCTTGAAACAAAAATAACTGCTTGCCAATTTATCACTTCGAAATAGATTTTTTTTTCCATTTAATGCTATAAGACTGTCATTTTTTTCGTAGATGATGCATTATTAACGAAGTTGGCTATAAAGCAGTATGACATAGCCGTACAACAATAGTTTCGGCTTGTGCTCTTAGACAAAAAATTTTAAAATTACTGTGATTCTGTATGCTTTTGCTATTTTGCGGGACATTCTCAGAAATTATCCCAATACAGGACAGCGAGTCCAAATGCGGGACTGTCCTGCACAATCTGGGACGGTTGGCCGCCTTACTACACAGATATCTGCATCTGAATAACTCATTCTGGCAGCTGTTCTTAATGCGAATTCTGCCGTATCTGCTTAGTCTCCTTCGATGAAGGAATTTAGGAGAGCCGTGTTTAGCAATTCTGCTTTGAGAGCACTGTCATGAGGAGCATCAACATTGCTATCGCGTAGAAAGGTTATTGATTGCTACCGGTTTCCATTCGAACAACTGCAGTTGTCTTTTGAATAGAATTGTTGGATTTGAGAGATGCTGACACAGACTGCAGTGGGACAAATATTGATAAGCTCCACTTACCTACTTCAGCCCTGTTTTGCAGGACACCGAAAAACAATATGTTTCATGTAAGTATAATGAATTTGTATTTGTTTATTTGTATATAAATGTTGTAATGTCATGGTGTGACACTTAAAATTTTTTTGTCTCCAAAACATAAGTAATATCTGATGGTAAGATTTAAACAGATTGAGTGCCAAATAGGAGCAACAAAGTTAGAACAGGTAGACAGTTTCAAGTACCTGGGATGTATTTTCTCACAGGATGGCAACTGGTGTCGAGGTGCAGCAAAGCTAATGCAGTGAGTACTCAGCTAAGATCTACTCTCTTCTGCAAGAAGGAAGTAAGTACCAAGACTAAGTTAGCGGTGCACCGCTCTATCTTTCGACCAACTTTGTTGTATGGGAGTGAAAGTTGGGTGGATACAGGTTACCTTATTCATAAAGTAGAGGTTACAGATGTGAAAGTAGCAAGAATGATTGCAGGTACTAATAGATGGGAACAATGGCAGGAGGGTGTCCATAATGAGGAAATCAAAGAAAAACTGGGATTGAACACCATAGATAAAGCAGTGAGAGCGAACAGACAGAGATGGTGGGGTCATGTTACATGCATGGGAGAAGCAAAGTTACCTAAGAGACTCATGAGCTCGGCAGCGGAGGGTAAGAGGAGTCGGGGTAGACCGAGAAGAAACTACTTAGATTCGGTGTAGAATGATTTTGAAGTAAAAGGCATAACATCAGACGAGGCATCAATGTTAGCATTGAATAGGGGATCATGGAGGAATATTAGAGGTATTATGCTCCAGACTGAACGCTGAAAGGGAAAATCAGTCTCTAATGATAACGATGATGATGATGATGATTATGTTTTCTTGTTGCTTCATGTACGATCGAGGTGCTGCAGTGACCGAGGGCAGCGTCGGCGCCGCCGCAGCCATCATTGCTATGTCTGGCCACTATCGATGAACAACCGACGGCTACGCGGCCACGAAACCGGCTGCGCCTTCTCTATTGTCCTGTATCGATCGTTTGCAAAAAAGGAAATATAATGTTATTACATTCTTGTGTGCCTTTGAGAGCGAACGTTTTATACGAGTAGTGATGTTGGTCGGGAATATTCCCAGTGAGAAGGAACATTGCAAAAAATTGGGAATTTATGAAGATTTTTAGATTTTGAAAGTCTTAACACTCAACAGTTAACTAAGTAAATTCATACATTTTAATCCAAGATTTATCATTCTCTGCATTAATATCCCTGCCAATTTCATGCAGAACATCATTTAATTTTAAGTCTGGTGGAAAAAATAACTGAGAATATTCGTCATGGCTACAATTTTTCGGCAAGTTCAAACCCCACATTGCTCTTAATGAAATCTAAACTTAAAAAAAAAATATCTCTCTGGAGGCCTAACTCTCAACCGTCCGTCATCTGTAGTATTTTTTAATTTTTCCAAACGATTGACTAGAGGTGTTTCACTTTAAGAATTCAAAGTCTCCTCAATTCCTGCGATGAATTATGATCTATAAAAATTTATTTTCTAATATTTTGCTATCTGTTTTAAAATCTGTAATGTTTTACAATGTTTTTGTTAATAAAATCACTTGTATTTTCCCTGAAATAGCATTTCCATTTACTAAGATTTACAAATTTCACAACAGTTAACTTTATAGCCAAAAATATCACCAATATCGAGTGAAAATTTAACAAAATGAATAAACAAATCTCCATGTGTATTTTACTATTTAGTAGCTACTCAGTAGATGGAATATGAACATAAATTCGGTTTTTCTAAAGATTGATTATTTAGAGGTTGGAAGATCTAGGAAACGTAAGAATCGTAATTTTCGATGCTTGGTAGTTCTAGGACTAATTCTTTCATATTTAAAGCACTGAAAACCGAAAAACGAGTTTATTTCAAACAAGGTTAAGTCCACATCTATATAAACCTAAAGCTATCCAAAGACTATTAGTGTTTGTTTTAATAACACAATTACCACATTAACCTATTAATTTGAGCGATTTCGTTTTTAAAATTATAAATTCCCAAGAAATATATTTAATAATTTTTCTTAAAATATATTTCAGTTCTTGTTTTTGATTTAATTACTGCCTTAAAGCTATTTTTTATTGAGCTATGTGGCTAATTAATCATAAATACCTGGGAATTTAAGAATTTTGGAAATATTGCCGGCAATATTCCCTGGGAATATTTCCTCGATTTTAAATTCCTGGCCGCAGTGGAGTAGCCGAGCGGTCTAAGGCGGTCTAAGGCGGCGGAGCGCGTGGTTGCTCGCCGTTGGAGGTTCGAGTCCTCCCTTGGGAATGGGTGTGTGTGTTGTCCTTAGGTTAATTTACTTTAGGTTAAGTAGTTTGTAAGTTACGGACTGATGACCACGCAGTTTGGTCAGGTAGATTTACAAACATAAGAATTAAATTCCTGGGAAAATCACAACAGTATATACGTGCATTGCTCTAGCTGACTTGTATCAGAGCAGACGGCAATAAATGTGATTATGTTGTTTGGAACGTTTCGAATTTATTGGAACATTTATTTATTATTGGAGAAAGATGATTTTGATTTACTGAAAGTATTGAACTACGTCAATAAGATAATTGGAAAGTTATTGGATTTTAACATTGACACGCTCATCTATGTTAACTGTTAATACAAAACTTCAAGTTTAGCAGGCAGTGATCTTCGAAGTTAGTTTTAAAAGATCGATATCAGTCTATGTTGCCTGTGATTTTTTTTTTTTTTTTTTTTTTTTTTTTTTTTTTTTTTGAGTCTATATATAGTAGCAATTTTAAACTTACTTTTCCAGCCCAGTCGTACCTTATATATTATTATTTTTTTTACTGAAGGGAAGATTAATAATTTTAAATCGTGCTGGTTGTGCGAGACCTTCGGATCGAAGTTAATGATATTCACGGCCAACTTCATAACTAATGTTGCTAGGTAGCACAAACCCCACTCCCATGAACCACATACATTGCCGAGGTGGGGTGGCTTGCGTGCCTCAACGATACAGATAGCCGTACCGTAGGTGCAACCACAGCGGAGGGGTATCTGTGGAGAGGCCAGACAAACGTGTGGTTCCTGAAGAGGGGCAGCAGCCTTTTCAGTAGTTACAGGGGCAACAGTCTGGATGATTGACTGAGCTGGTCTTGTAACATCAGCTAATGTGGCTTTGCCACACAGCTACTGCGAACGGCTGAAAGCAAGGGGAAACTACAGCCGTTACCATTTCCGAGGACATGCAGCTCTACTGTATGAACATATGATGATGGCATCCTCTCGGGTAAAATATTCCGGAGGTAAAATAGTCCCCCATTCGGATCTCCGGGCGGGGACTACTCAGGAGGATGTGATCATCAGGAAAGACAATACTGGCATTCTACGGGTCGGAGCGTGGAATGTTAGATCCCTTAATCGAGTAGGAAAATTAGAAAATTTAAAAAGGGAAATGCATATTAGCAGATTCAGACAGATGTAGGTTGCCGTTCTTATGTGGAGATGAAGAGGCTTGCTCAGGATAGGGTATTGTGGAGAGCTGCATCAAACCAGTCTCCGGACTGAAGACCACAACAACAACGACAGCACAAACCTTCGTGTCAATAGCTACCTATCAGCCAACTAACACTTAATGCAAACCTTTTTACTCTGAAATGATGTTCGTAAGTTTTAGTAACCTAGTATTGACTTTAATGACAGTTTTAATCATCGCCCGTACCCCCGTCCCACCGCAAAACAAATGACAGAGACATATGCACACACACACACACACACACACACACACACACACACACACACACACCATAGAGGCTGAGAGGGGGGGGAGGTAGTTAGTAGCAAACACAGAGGGACACCTCACACCAAGGTCTGCGTCGACCGCGCTGTTCCGCAGTCCCGCTCGCAAACAGAGGGGCGGTTCGGAGCCAGCCGCGTCCCCGGGGCGGGCCCGGTGGTGCAGAGAAAGGCGCTCGTCAGGAGTCCCCCGGCGGTGGCGTCCTCGGCGCTGCGCGGGCCTTCCGCAGTGGGCCTCCACACCGGAAGGGAGTCCCGCGGTGACGCGGGGATCGATGGGGACTCCCCGCCAGTCTGGACACGTCGCGCTGCGTAAGCGCCGACCCGCCGCCGCCACCTGCTCCTCAATGCTCCGCGGGTCGGCCACGCACGTCTCCTACCGCCCCACCCCACCTCCCCCAGACTGGTCCTCACTGTCAACTCACCAGTCGCAACGGTCTACTACTGCAGGAAAGGAAAGAACGCCGGAGCTCTGCGTACTTTCTTGGGACCTACTTTTAGGCCAATCGTCGTAGACAAAAAAAAAAAAAAAAAAAAAAAAAAAAAAATGAAATGGCTTTAGGTTCAAAAATATTGCAGGAAGCTAAACTTTTGTATGTTCTTAGTACATATTAGACTAGTATAAAACCAAGTTTGCAGTTTCGAAATCCTTTAGCTTAACTCTTATGACCCAAAAAACTCTTACATTTTCGGACTTCTTCTGATTTCAGCTTATAACTCGACAATGGTATATATATATATATATATATATATATATATATATATATACGAAAACACGCTCGCACTTTTATTAATGTAGATAAAATATTCTAAAATTTAAGACCAACCGCAGCTCTGTAAGTCCAATAGTTCCCGAGATATGGACTTCAAAAATTGATTCTCCAAAAAGTTCAAATTTTCGATTTGAGTCATCTTTCGCCTGGAATATTGGCTATAATGATCATCCCACGGGGAAAGTCATCCGCAAAAGTCATAGGGCAGGTATTTTGCTTTAATCTAAGTACAGAACAAAGTCCAAAGGCCTGATACATTCCTAGTTATCGTTAAAAAACGAAAAGTTTGAAAAATCGGAGTATTCAATAAACTGACCCAGCTGAAAGATGACTAAAATCGAAAATTTGAACATTTTGGAGAAATAAGTCAATTTTTGAAGTCCAATATCTCGGGAACTATTGGAATTACGGAGCTGCAGTTGGGCTTAATTTTTAGTTCAAATGTTTGTATAGTCTATGGGACTTAACTACGGGGTCATCAGTCCCTAAACTTACAAACTACTTATGAACTACTTACGAACTAGGACGGCAGCTAAATTTTAGTATATTTTATCTACATTAATAGACGTATGAGTGACTTTTCGTCAAAAAACCACCCTTCACGAGTTATAAGCCAAAATCAGAAAAAAGTCCGAAAATTTCGAGGTTTTTCTGGCTCTTAAAAGTTAAGCTAAAGGATCTTGAAGCTGCAAACTTGATGTAATACTAGTGTAATGTGTCCTAACAACATACCAAAAATTCAGCTTCCTGCAATGTTTTTGGACCTAAACATACCTGGCGACTGGCCTATTTACATTTACAACACAAAAGTCGTCCTTAAGCGATAGCCTTTTGACAGATCTAAATTTATTTCCTAATAACACCTTAAGCCTTAGCTCACGAGATGTGGTCTCTCAGGCATCACGTGAATTTTCACACTGGCTCTTCAGTTGTTAGTTTTGATGCGATGCTGCTGTCACCCTCCTACACTCATCAAATCACATCAGTGATCTATGGTAGGTTACATTATTGCCTCCCTTGTTTGTTGTGAAGTCGTGTTGTGGTTTAAAGCCCAGCATATAGAAAGCAGTGTCAACCTTGTAAGGCGGCAGGAAATTTCACTATGTTTACATATTAATAATTAATAATGTACATTTATTTATAATGTAATTACTGGTATCACTTTGATTACGGGTGATCTGAATGCAAATATAGTTTAGAAGAGTGGAAACATTAATGTTGACTAGGTCACTAGGAAAACTGGTTGAAGCTAATAGGCAACATTTAATATTAACAATTTTAGCATGCAGTACTTTTCTTGTGCTGGAAACAAGAACAAAGCCAAGTCAGTGAGAGAGGCCGGCAAGCAGAGAGGGGTGCGTAACGGTACAAGAAGAGCGTCGTGTGTTGACCAGCCACTGCAAAGTCACAGGTTTCTGACCGGCCGATGGCAGCTCGTGCTTCAGTCTGAGACTTGCAGACGACTATTCTATTGGCGAATGATTTCAAGCGCCAAATGGTCGAAACGTTGTAGAACTTCCTAGAATCCTCTAGAAGCTTCTTTCTCACAGGAAAAATGTTCAGAAAGAAGCAATGGTGGCGGAGATATTTGAAGCTATAGCCGTGATTGGCTCTTAGGAAAACGCTATGCAGAGACTTACGCCTTGCTGCAAAGTGAGTGGTGCGAGATTGCAAATGGGCAGTTGTTGGCAAAGTGTCCAGCGACTTAGCTCACAATTAGCTGCAAGTGCATATTGCATTGCTTGTTCATATTTGTTTCTCTGTGAACAGAGAAACGAAATTATTAGAGGCGAAGGTGGTATTATGGGCTAGTGGTTGCAATATGGGCTACCTTAATATCTCACTAATAAGCCCGCTCATACTAGCGGCAACCTCAGTAAATACTAGTAGCTAGTTCGTACAAACGCCACAGAATGTGCTGCCGCAGTAAGTTACGTGGAATGTTAGTGGTGAGCTGTTTCGTGATTTTTCTCATTTCAAAACTTTGAAAGGTAAGAAATTACATTTATATTACACGTAATCCCAATGCGTAGTTAGCTGTTAGCTTCTTAACTACATGTTATATAAATATTTAGCTCTCTAATGCTCATGAAGTTGGTTTATTAAAGTTTGTTTATAACGGATAGCGACGTTTTACTTTCCAAGAGGGCTAGGGTGGTAATATGGACAATCGCAGTGGTGGTTATATGGGCTACCCACTACAGTAGCCCATATTACAACCCCTACAAATTCTGTGTGGTTTTCTGTTTCAGCCTGATAACACAAAAGGCTTGCCCCAGTCCTCTACTGGTCCACACCATGTGCCAAAGACCTAGCAGAAGCTGGCCCAAGCAGTGCGTCCCACGTCCCAATAGGAAACATTAAGACTTCACCTGTGGTGTCGCACAAGTACAAAGTGCGCGCCACCTACTTTCGCCGCTCGCCGCCATGCACGCACGGCGCGGCGTTCTTACGACGACAGCCACGAGCGCCCCCTGCCACAACTCCGCTCGTGGCCACCACTGAACGACATCGTTCACTTGGGACTGAGATAGGACCAGCGAACACTTCGTATTCAGATAGGCACCAGTGAAGACTTGGCTATCGGATAGGCTCTAGGCAGGCCTCTAACTCAACTATGTATCAGCATTCTGCAGTACTGATGTAAAAGTTAAGTATTGTATAAATTCTGTGCAATATATATCTCGTTCTAATTTACTCTAGTGTTTCTAGTTTCTGGCTGCTCCCCTCCGTACCTGCACCAGCGTGCTATCTTTATTCCTGTGTCGGTCTCATTCCACTCGGCCACCGACACCTACGACGGAAACGAGACACAAAATCACCAAATGACTCTTGTCTGTGCCAAAAAATAAGAAAAAGACAGCAAACAAAGACCTAAGCCAAGAAAGGCAGCTGTAATTACAGCAAAGCACGAAGAAAAGGAAGCCGATAAAAAAGGAAAATGAAAAGAAAGGGGGAAAAAGAAGTGGACAAAAAAGGAAGATCGAAAGTGACGATGTAACAGGGAATACGAAGAATGTGAGATGTGATCCAGGTGTTGACAAAAGAAACAAAAATGGAATAAAAAGCAAAACTCCATCAGTGAAGCGAAAATTGACCATCGACCTACAATCATCATCCGAGAGTTCAGAGGAGGAATCGATAGATTCTGGGGAGTCAGTTCTAGAGCCCAGTGTTGGTGGAGATGACGATGCTACTTGCCTTTTTTGTGAAGAGTTATATTCTCAAGTCACTAAAGGAGAGCTATGGATCCAGTGCCTAATGTGCGAGATGTGGGCGCACAACGAGTGTACTGGCTGTGAA
This sequence comes from Locusta migratoria, assembly GCA_026315105.1. NCBI lineage: Eukaryota > Metazoa > Arthropoda > Insecta > Orthoptera > Acrididae > Locusta > Locusta migratoria. Next base: position 223,083,320 of record CM048751.1, on the reverse strand, counting down.
ACGGAACATTATATTAGTGATTCCTACCAACCCTAAATGAAAAACTTATGATAAACCTGTCCCAGTGTAAAAGGTTTGCTATTTTCCAATTACTCTAAAAATCTACAGAAAATAATATTGACTTTTTTTGTGTATATAAAGTAGCCCATATTACCACCACATTTACTTTTTTCACAATATGTGAATTTTGAAAACATGTTTTCATATGAAAGTTGCATAATGATTTAAACTAAAACATGTGTGTTTGGATTTTTTATAACATCATAAAGATTATTTTTTGAGGTTTTCAGCAAATTTCACTGACAATTTTGGAATTGATGGTTAAAAAATAAAGTGGTAGCCCATAATACCACCTTTTCCTCTACTTCAGTGCATTGTATTTGCATTTCGAAGAACTAATTTACAAGCTTACAACTAAGCTTCTCTTCTGCTATTGAGAAGCTAGGCGTTTGCGAGAACCCCTTGTTTGCCTTTGATGGTTTGAATCACTTCAACTTAGGAGTATTTTGAATGAAGTAATTGCCGCTCGGGTGTAGCCGAGCGGTCTGGAGAGCCACGTTACGGATCCCGTGGCCTCCCGCGTCCATGGTTCGAATCCTCCGTCGGACATGGAAGATTGTGTTCTCTTTATTATTAGCTAGTTCGTAAGTAGTTTGTAAGTTTAGGGACTGATGACCCCGCAGTTAAGTCCTATAAGCTGTACATTTATAATTTTTTTTTGTTTTGTTTTGTTTCTATGTAGTAGTTCGTTCACTGTGTAGTCACCGTCTCACAGCTTCAGCTTCAGGTCCTTCTGACCCATTGTGGGCAGAAGCCGTTCATCTTATGAGAGCAATACAACGAACTAATTGAGGCTTGGTGATATAAGCACTATAGGTCAATTAAAGATAAATGTACCTTCCACTATTTGGCTGTATTGTTGAGCTTCTGGTTTTATTCTTTACCGAGCTGGATAGCGATTTTTAATTTCTTTTAAATCAATTAACACTTCCTCAGTATCAACCATTTTTCATAATAGGAAGAAGTTGTGCCATCCCTGTTAGCGATTCATTACTTTTGTACCATCATTCATTCCTTAATGTTGTGGACAGTCCTTTTTTATAATTATATTACTATAAAGAAAACTGAATCCTCCGATTTCTTATTTATTATGCAATATCTTATCAGTAGTGATAGATGGAATTTCTAATCTTAAGACTAAAACCATGTTTTCTGTATCAAACATTAGCCAATTGATAGGAGTGATTCATGTTTATTTTCATAGTGATACCGTAAGATTGGTGAACCACACGCAAATTAGCGATAGGGCCGTTCATTCAGTTCCATCAACTGCGAGAAAATCATTAAAACCTTTTATGCATGGCCGGCACTAGACACGTCTGAACGATGCACCTGCACAGGGCCCGGCGCTCCTATGGTTTCCCGCACAAAGCATTGGAACGTAATATATCAAGTGAAAGACTGATAGATGTTGACCTTGGCGAACATCATTTCCGATTCAAGGGTAATATAGGAAAACAAGAGGCAATACTGATCTTGGAAATTTATCTCTGAAGATACATTAAGGACAGACAACCTCATTTTCTAGCTTTTGTAGAACTGAAGGAAGCTTTTGACAATGTTCATTGGAATACACTCTTTAACATTCTGAAGTCAACAGGAGTAAAATATAGGGAACAGAAGGTAATTTACAACTTGTACATTAATCAAACAGATGTTATTTGAATCGAAGGGCATGAAATGGGCGCAGTGGTTAAGAAGGAAGTAAGGCAAGGTGTAGCTTTTCTCCAATATTACTCAATTTGTACATTGCTGTGATGCAAAGCGAAGAGTAATTTGGAGGAGGAATTAGAATTCAGGTAGGAGAAATAAAGGATTGCATTTTGTCGATGACATTATAATTCTGTCAGAGACCGCAAAGTGCTTAAATGTGGTGCTACAGAAGAGTACGTGCTAGAGCGCATAGCTAATGAAGAGGTACTGAACAGAATTGGGGAGAAAAGGATTGTTTGGCATACCCTGACTAAAAGAAGAGGTCAATTGGTAGGACACATTCTGAGACATCGACGAATCGTAAATTTAATACTGGAGGGAAGTGTGAGGGGGGGGGGGTTAGTCGCAAAGGGGACCAAGAGATGAATACATTAAGCAGATTCAAGTGGATGTAGGTTGCCATTCGTATGAGGAGATGAAGAGGCTTTCTCAGGATAGAGTAAGGTGGACAGCTGCATCAAAACAGTCTCCGGACTGAAGACCCCTAACAAATAGAATATTTACAGTGTCATCAGAATTTTTTTTCCTGGAGCTACTTTTAATTTAATGTAATTCACGTATATACCCGTTGTGACACAACTATGGCCACCGGAGTTCGTCTCATATTCAGAATATTGTGGTAAATCTCTTAGTGCTGTAATAATAAAGCCCTGGATGATTATAGAATTAGAAATTGACGCTCCGTCTTCAACAAAATCACGTCTTAACAGCATCATATTATTTATGATGTCATTTCTCAACTATTAGCTGCACAGTGATATAATTCTGAAGGTGTATTCACTCTGTTAACAGAGCATATATGCCTGTATTAATTGAGAACTAAAGTCACTGTAATGTTCCATTGAGATTTCTATCTCTGGGTCTTCGTGCATCTCTCTCTCTCTCTCTCTCTCTCTCTCTCTCTCTCTCTCTCTCTCTCCGCATTTTTTTTTTTTTTTTCTTAGTGTAGGGCGATTGAGGAAAATGGGATTCGATATGAAATATGAAAAACTGATGTGTTTCATGTCAATATTACACAACGTCACGTATTCATCTAAATTAAATTCCGGATCAAGTATCGTACAATGAAGCAGTGAACGCATTGTCAAATGTAGCGTAATGTTCGTAATTCACAGAGTATATATAGCACGTCCTACACGTACTGAATGCTCTACTTCCCGGATTTTTACTCTTTACTCTTACTCGCCCACAATGCGCATCTCAATACATTATACACCTAAACATATACAATTCATTACACCGTCCATTTGTAAAACCCGTATGAAATCCGCTTAGTAGTTTTTGAGTTTTTCGAGGAAACCAGACGTTTGCTTTGTTTTGCAATATGTATAGAGGGATACTATATGCAAAATGCCTTGACAACAGTCATTAATGAAGTCATAAACAAAGAAGTGAAAATGATGTCTCTTATTCCAGGCCAAGGCAAGAAGACAATTGTGAAGCGTCTTCATCACGTCATGTCTTCCGAACGATATTCCAAAGAGTAATATAGTTTTACTGCAGCATTTAGCGATATATCTGGCTACATTCTGAAAAGTATATTCTAAACAGTGTCGGAAGTAAAAAATTATAAGTTATAACTTAATGGCAGATTCTTAACCCTATACTGCATGGTGTTGCCGTTTGGCAAAGAAAATTTTTGTTCCTTTTTCAGAATACTTCTTTTTGACAGATGGTAACACCATACATATCGTATACATCGGAGTCTGTTCTAAGCATTTAGTTGATCGCTTCCTCCATTAAAGGCTACGCAGTCATGTATTGAGGAGAAATACAACAAATAGCGCTCCATCGGATTTTACTCGCAGTTTTGCATTAATGTAGTTAAAAACCGATACGTCTTCTGTCAAGCAAAAAAAAAAAAAAAAAAAAAAAAAAATTATTATGTTAAAGACATTTTAACATGTTAGATACTAATAGTTTCCTGCAGACTGACGTATATCTAAATGCATGATGTTGACAATGGCAACATGTAATTAATGAACAGAAACGTTCGTACGGGTTTGCAATTTCAGACGAAGCTTGTCGGAAGCCGCCAAACGTTAACATCTTCGAATAACAGGTGAACAAAGTTGGATTATTTGAGTGCTGTCAGCTTGAAGACAAACACTCAGTCTCTAATAGTAATATTCACCTTATCTTGTTAGACTTAACGGATGATTTTACATTACCTCTAAATGCGTGTATTTAGACATCATTTTAAACTATTAAATTCATTTCATAATTACGCCAAATATTTACAACGAAATTTCTTCTGACGTGACGTAGGCCATGTGAAACTTAAAATTCCAAAACAGCGATAATCGGTAATTATGGAGCAGAAATGTAGAGAAAGTTTAATTCTGCAAAGCCAGCAGAACATCTGTATGCTGTTATTATACTGGTTTTACAATTTCACGTATGTTAGTGCCAAAGTTATCAGTCACAATTTCAGTAGCAGAAGAGCATTTTTGTCACACATTTCGCCTACATTCAGCAGGTATTTAACAATTTAAATAATATTTCACACGGCACAATTTTTTTCAGAGACGACTAAGGTTTAACGTAGAAATCACGCCGTTCTTTTGGAAGAAAACTTAATGTTTATGCAATTCCGCACCCAATGAGTACCTGTTACATAAAAGTACCTAATTAATGTAAGATATCATATTTATTGAAATTCTAAAGCGTAGGAGATGGATATCTGTCATTGAATATAAAAAAGATATAATCTCAGATTCAAGATAGCCAATTTTATGAGATATTTGTTGAGAAAGGTTTCAATGAAAAGTGTGTTGACACTGTGGATATTGTTTATAGTGAATAAATAGTTGGAAGATTTGATTGATGGTGCTGAGGTAGGGAGACTTGTAACAGGTAATATGCCAGAGGATGTGACTGTACCAAATTCTTTGTCAAGAGTTCCTGAGAGGTGGTATAATGTTTCATGGGCCGCCTAGACTTTATTACAATATTTTACTTATTTTTCTGTAATAATTATCTTGTACTTATTACGATTATTCTGTATTTATTTCTTATAAATTACTAAAGAACCGTCAAAGAAACAATTTAGGTAACTAAAGTGTAACGCTAATCAGCACATTTTTATTTGTTGAAACAAAAATATAATTTCGTGTATCATATGTTTTACTCAATAAGAAGTAGCAGCAGTACCCATTTTTTCTTCTTCCCAGTCTTGCATTCATAGGTTTCGGACGCGATAGCGTGTTGCTCTGAGTGTAACTTATTTTAATTGTAATTTCTTTTTGAGCTCCAAATGGATCTTTTAAGTTCTTGTGTATTTCCGTATCATCAATCGTTTTTTACTATAAGTCAGCCAAAATTTTTAAAAAGAAATTGAATTTTTATTGACTTAAAAAGCCATCTCATTACTCTTAACTGTAAAATATATTAATAGTGTGTGAATTTTTCTTACAGATTTCCACCAGCCTCCATTTTCTTTGCAGTGTACGAAATTGAATGTTAGATGGATGCAAAATTCTCCATAATTATTTCAGAATCATATGTTCCGCACTAAACTTCCCTGAGATATCCGTCGGTTAATCAAAATTTAATTATTTACAACTTTTGATAGCCGTAGACTTATAGTAAATCGGTTTTACGAGCATTTCAACAATACGTTCCTGTGCTACTCTTCTACCAAATCAGTCACGTTTTTATGCACGTTGCTACAATAAAATATTTTTGTACCGTTTTCCCGCTTCATTCAGTTAAAGTAAAAAAAATCTTTCAGTGCCATCTATCAGTGCCACACACATATTTCATACTTAGTGGTAATTTTAATATTGAATGTAATCAAGATTTTTGTGAGTGTATTTGTCTTCTGTGTCCCGTTAATGATGTGCATTATACTTGCGGGCTGCGTTCATCCAAGGTTGGTATGCCTGTTTTATCAGTTGTGGCGACTGGGGTATCTGCACCAAGTTCTTTGCAGTTGCTAAGGAAGTTTAAAATGTTCTTGCATGAGTCAATTTTCTTTTTTATAGTTATCTTATGTTGCTCGACTGGGCCCACTCCAAGGCCATACATTCATCTATCACTTATGTAAATGCAAATTTTGGTAACGTAACCACTGTAAGGGTTTCATAATATAATAATTTAGTGTGGTCCAGTGGGATGGTGCAAGTCTTTCAATTGAACGCCACTTCCGCGACCTGCGTCTCCGTAACTTCCCCAGTTATCCAACCGGGGAAAAGGTACCTGCAGTTTAACAGGGAATCCGAATTACGTGTCGTTACTAATGACTCCTCTCATCGTTGAAAGGTGAAGGCTAGTCTGAAAAATTGCATGGACCGAGCTGGTTTCGAACCCGGGGCCCCTCCGTTTCCATTCTAGTGCTCCACCACGAGACCGTCAGTACCGACATTGTGATATGTATTAATAAAAGTCGTACATCTGAAACACTAATCTGAAAATGCCCCGTTAAGAGCCAACAATAATAGTCAAATTAGAAAATTGACGATCTTTACTCGAAGTATTTGACCCTTGTTTATATTCATCTAAGATAACTCACGCAGTTCACATCATGGAACATCCTTGCAAATGGACAAAGTTAGTTGCGTACCACAGGGTTAGATTCTAGCACCACTCCTACTCTTGTACAAAAGACCTTCGGTTGTAGTCTTCAATGCCGATGTAATAATGTAATCCAACCGAACTGTAAACCACTGAAGGAGAAATAACTGAAATTTTGAAGGAATTTAAAAAAAGAATAAATATAGTCCAGAAACATATTTTGTCTCCGTATCTATTAGTGATATTAAACTGAAGGCGAGATAAAATATGTCTATGGACATTACTTTATATATCACCTGTACCTGAGGTATAAGACAGGATCGTTCCTGTTAACGTTCTTAGCTGAGGTGGTATCACGCTGTTGGATAGCCTTGTCAACGTTGATACGTATTTATAAGTGAACATGTGGCAAAGTGAAGTTCGTGTAGTGGAGGTGGACGTGCCTTAAGACACTCCCTGCAGTCACAATATCTACTGGATCTCGGTGGCATTGTGGTTGTGGCACCTGCCTAGTAAACAGGAGGTCCCGGATTAGAACCCCGGTCACGACAGAAAATTTAATTCAGTGTCACAACTTCAGTTTAATATCTTTGAAATTACTGTCACTGGTTTCAGTACGTGAACTCAGAACTAGAGAGAAGAACAATTTCTTTAGAACAATTCATGACATGATTCGTCATATTCAGGAACCGGTACTGCAAGATAAAAATGAAACTGATAAAATTGTTTTTACTGGACTGATAATATAATATTTAAAAATCTTCACTTTCCACCGTATCCAGAAAAATTATCTCTAACTGTTATTGATGTATTTATTGATGCAAACATTAGGAATTTAAAGTAATTTAGATAGTAGCCATGTGGAATACCTTTGTAAGGCACTTACTAGTGACTGCAGCAACATATTGCTATCTAATTTATTTCTTATTTTATAATTTTTTTTATTTACTTTTTTTTTTTTGTTAAGAATCATAACAAAACTTTAAAAGTAAATTCAGTGTGCAAGAAAAGCACTAGGAATAAAAAATTGGTTAACAGTCACTGTTCAGAAAGAAGAAATATTTGAAACTCATACTTGTAATTTAACACTATAGTAGACAAGGCAATTTATAGAAAAGTGAAATATTTTATGACTGATTATTCATTCTATACCTTGTATGAATTTCTGAGGCTATAGTATGATAGTATGCTTGTGCCTATGTAAACTTGTGACGTTAGCAACCAGATGTGTATTTCAAATGCGTATTAAATTTCAAATGCATGTCGGTTCTGTTGAAGCTTATTATAACAGATGTATATTGTAGTATTGTTTAGTTTGTTTATGTGAATTTATGTAATTTATTATTTATGTATCTGGGTAATCGTCGATACGGAAAGTAGGAAACCTCTTTAGTGTGTGTGGTGTGTAGTATTTGGAGCAACAGAGCGGAAGCAGTAGTAGTAGCTAGGGAGTCAGAAGGAGTCGATCTCGGTGGTTTGAACAGTTCGGACGCTAACAGGTGCGCGGGAGCGTGCAGTGCCACGCTCTATGCAGTCACCAGGCCTTGTTGGCGATATTCCATGATTAGGGCACATGTTTCCAGTATGAGCGGGAGCACACGGCAGTTCATCTGTGTATGTCAAGATTCTGCCCTCAAATTGCTCACTGGATTGGATCCGTGCCTGTATTGTGACCTGCAGCATTGTCGGAGTCGGCGCATCCTACTCTTCATCAACGAGGACGCAATGTAAGACCGCTCCAAAAATTTCAGACCATACAGAGTTCAGACATTTTTGTGCTTGAGAAACTATTTTTCTTAATAATAACCTAAAATTTAAATAACTTCTAACACGTCGTTGTCCTAAGACATTGTTACCAAGTAGGGTCCTATCCTTTCCAGAAGTTTCCCGAGTGTCGTTGAAAATTAAAAGAATATTAAATTCAGTGCCGAACTATAAGATTTAAATAACTAATTTTTAAATTTTAAAGGTAATTTCAACACATTAAAATTTTTGGAATGATAGAACTGCTTTCTTTAAAACAAAGTTGACACAATTAAGTAAATAAATTGAAAGATAATTAATTCTGAAATAATTGGTTCAGTACTATTTAATATTTCATTGGTGTAAAATTTATGTTGTCCATTTGTGATCAAGTTGCTAGTTATTTTGGGAACTTTCTCTTTGGTAAACTTAATATTAATTATTCTGCCAACCAAGTGTTTTGCTGCCCACTGTGTGAATCTCATCCAGGTGAGTGTTACTGAGGGGACGTTGATAATTTAGTGGAACATTGATCTCCGATCCAACACGGTTTCCGCGCTAAACCAGTTTATTAAAAAAATTATTACATAGTTTATTTTCTTTCTTGCTATGAACTGACAAAACCGGAGCATCATTATTCGTAAAAGTTATTCAGTTGCAAAAGTGTTTGCCAACCTTCTGTTGTGCAACACTAACGTGTGTAATTACCCATTCATAATTGTCATGCTTAATTATAACACACTCTGAGTGTCCCATTGGGCTGGCGACCGTGTTAATTTATTAACATTTGTACTGTTTCATTGTTAGTTACTTCCTATAATTTGCAATACTTTCGTGTGTGAGTGTGATTGTTCCGAAATTAAATCAGTTCAGTTAGTAATCAGCACAGTAGGAGAAACGGGCTATCTGGTGTGGTAGTTCGTTGTGGCAACATTCCTTCGCTTGTTGGTTTTCGTTTGCGTAATATTTCTTCGGTGAAGATAGCCTTGTCCAACTTTTATTGTAGACAACACACCGGTCAATTTAACGTTAATCTGTCACAGGATTAATCAACCTGTTAGTGAGGGGAGTGTTACAAACTCTATAATCTAAAATAATGTCAAAGAAATGAAGTTTTTAATTACCTTTGTATTGTTATGGTTGTGTGGAAATGAGTGTACATCTTTTCTAAACACCATCACATATTTCAAATCATAGAAATTTGCCAGGAAAATGGGAACTAAATGAAACACTTCGCATTTGGAAACTTACTAACTTATGCTCATATCATATGAGAAAATGGGGATTACCTTCGATATGTATTGGCCATTCGTTTACACAAAATCGTAGAACTTATATTTATCTTTTCAGTGCAGGTTTCTTTACGCGTGTTTAATTATTAAGCCCACTGGAGTGATTTATAATGTCAATCTACTGCTTTTCTTCATTGCCATGTCATTAATTCCAATACAACATGGAGAACTGTCCGATGAGTGCAAGGGTAGGTCTGTTAGGTGGGAATTCATTTAATGTATTCACAGCTACTCTAAATATCATTCCTGCAACAAGCTGCGCCTGCTGAACAAGTAATGGGTTTCGTGTACGACAACTAGTCACGAAAGTATTTTATCAAGTCGGTGAGTTTGAGGAGCCTCCAATTGAAATTGTGGGCATCGGACAGTAAACATGGGACGTAGATGTCGAAACAAATTTTACGAACTCAGAAAAGTAATTTTAGATTTTAATTCGAATAATTAATTTATGTTTTCGCTCAATTGAATGGAACCACTACTTGAACAGTTACTTTTATTTCGTCTTTGTGCCAGATATCACCGACTAATAAGATATAAGAAATTGCTGAAGAGATGTTCAAATGTCTGTAAGTCTTGTGGGACTTAACAACGGGGTCATCAGTCTCTAAACTTACAAACTACTTATGAACTAGCTTATACTAAATACAGCTCGAACATCCATGCCAGAGGGGGATTCGAACTCCCGATCGTAGCGGCCATGCAGACCGTGACTGGCGCTCCGCAGACCGCTCGGACACTGCGTCCGGCTGTGGTGAAGAGAAAAATAAATATTTATGTTTAGGTCCACTTGACATTGTTTGCTCGGCTTGCATGATACTGACTTATTTCACTTAAAAAAATAATATACCTTCTTAATGCGATTTACTTCTCAGTTCCTAATAATGCATGTATTAGATTAGAAATCATCGGTAACAAATCGTTAGTAGTTTTCTGAATATGTGGTATTTATTTCAGTAAGTCATTTGTATCTCATTTGTTTGTAATTATGACTTGAAATATGTAATATGCATGTATCACACCTGAACCATAGTTTCCATTTTTCTCCTGTGTTTCCATTATATTTCAGACATGCTGCTTTTATACCTAAATAGTGTGATATACGTTGGATGGCTGTATTTCGTTTGAAGTACATCATGTATCTCTCAGAATTTATTTCATTCGTTAAATAGGAATAACATGAAAACTGTTGCTTACATTTTGTAGTTAAATATAAATAATGTTCAGAGCATAATGAAATTCAGGAAATAAAAACTTAAAATTCATAAAATAAACGTCTAACTACAGAAATACTCAGGGATTTACATTAGGAAACAAGCCAATGAAAACAGTCATTTGTGCATTAAAACAGAATATATTGGCCGGAGTAGCGACGATATAATATGGCAACGGGAAAAAATAGTTACTGAATAAGAGAAATCTGTTAACAGCAAATATGAAAATAAGTATTAATAAGTCATTTCTGACAGCCTAATTCTGGAGTGTAGCAGTGTACGAGAGTTAAACGTGGACAAAAATGCGATCAGGTTAACACAGCTTTCGACGCGTAATATTACGGAATAACGCTGATAATCTGGTAGGCAGATCGCGAAACTATTCAAGAATTACTGAACAGAATCGGGGTGATTAGAAATTTGTGGCATAAATGAGAAAAAGAATGGTTCGATTGATAAGAAGCATTTGGCGACATCAACGAATCTTCAGTATTAGAGAGTTGCGTGGGGGCTGAACAGCATATGGAGACCATGAGAAGAGTACAGTAAGAAGGTATAAATGGATGTGGGGTACCGTTGTTATCCGGAGAGGAAGAGCGTTCCACGGTAAAGTGGCGAATAGCATTAATTCAGTCTTTAAGAAAAAGAAGAGACATATATGGCCTACAATACAAAAAATTGTAGCGACATAACCAACTTTTCGGCAGCACTACCAGTTAATTCATTTACGAAGCTTTATCGTAACAGCAATGTCAATTTGTGACTATAGGGACTCTCGTCGAGACGTCTCGGAGTAAACCGAAGCAATCTTGTTCAGACGTGGAGGAGGTACAGAGATACAGGAACTGTCGATAACTTGCTCTGACCACCAGAAAGTTACCGCGGCAGCTGATGACCGATACTTGCAGATTTCAGCTCCAGGGAATCCTGAGAGGAACGCCGTCGTGCTGAACAGGGATTTTCGTGCTGCTACGAGACGTCGCGTTTCGACTCAGACTGTACCTAAAGGCTGCCGGACATGCGACGTAACTCCAGACGTCCACGGCGGGTCCTGCTTTGCCACCTAGACGCTACGCACCGCGCTACAGATGCGTGAAACATCATGCTGAATGGACTCGTCAGACGTGGCAGCACGTGCCATTCGTAGAAGAGACTCACATCTGCCTTCAACCACACAAAGACGTTAAACATTTTTGTAGCAGTCAGAACGTCACAGAAAAACCGTGCGACGAGTGCAGAAATGTGATGGTTCTGACTTTTACTTTTTTTTTTTTTTTTTTTTTTTTTTTTTTTTTTTGGGTCCCCAGTACGCCACTTGTGGTGGTATAAGGCAACCAAACGGCTGCAAGGTACGAGGATGTCATCTTCCGACCTACAGTGCAAACATATCGGGAGCATTTAGGTGAGGGATTCGTCTCAACGCATGACATTTCTCGCACTCATCGTGTACATCTTGTGAATGCGCTCGTTCATGGCAACGACATTGCTAGATTAAAATAGCCAGCATGTTCTCCGGACATGAAACCTACCGAACATGTCTCAGATACACTGAAAAGATCTGTCTCTGGACGAGGTGACCCACCGACATATCTGTGACATCCACGCCGAATTGCCACTGACGTGTGTGACAGTCTGGAACAATTATTCCTCGACGATCAAGTGGATCCTACGCCACGACGAAATACAGGCACTCATCGGTGCAAGAGGGTTACCGTTATTTGCTGCAATCTTTAACACAATTTAACAATGTCTAGCTATTACCGTACTATTTACTAGTTTCTGTTTTCATGAACAACTAAGTGAAGTAAAATGTTGTTTTGATATATCTCTTTCCCATGTTTGTGCAAACTGACATGAAGCTTTGTGAATCAATACTTTTTTTATTATAAATTTATAAACCCAGAGACTGTTTTGCGTCTTGAAAATGTCTAAGACATTACAGGTGAAGCATTTAATTAAAATAATTTAATTATTAAACTTAATTAAAACAATTCAAGCTTGTTCTGTCGCAATTTTTTTTTATTTCAGGCCACACTTCATGTACAGGGCTTCGACCATAGGTACTGGTAGTATGGGCATGGCATCATTTTCATGGCACCAACTTCTCTGCAGCTACACCATTGCTTTGCCAACAGTCACGTGGTAGTGAACATAGGATTATACATAGGTTTTTGCGACTGGAAATAAAATTAAATTTCACGTGTAGGTATTATTAGTGGAAATTAACATAAGAATTTAATGTCTTAGATATTTTCGAGATGCAAAACAGTCTCTGAGTGTATAAATTTATAATTATAGTGATAATTATATCACCTTAGCCTAAGGTAAAAGATACTAATGTTGCGATATTCTATTGCCAAGGTGCTATTCCTATGCATGGAGAGCCTTGGCAGTTATAGCAACTTTTCATGGAACACAGAAGCTCTGATTGTAATGTCTGCGGGAATGAGATTTTAACAGAGTGCAAAATAGAAGGAACAAGATTAGAACAGGTAGACAGTTTCAAGTACCTAGGATGTGTTTTCACACAGGATGGCAACATAGTGAAAGGATTTGAATTAAGGTGTAGCAAAGCTAATGCAACGAAGATATACTCTCTTCTGCAAGGAGTCACTACCAAGGGTAAGTAAGCGATGCACCGCTCTACCTTTCGACCAACATTGTTGTATGGGAGTGAAAGCTGGGTGGATACAGGTTACCTTATTCATAAGGTAGTGGTTAGAGATATAAAAGTAGCAAGAATTATTGCAGGTAATAATTGATGGGAACAATGGAAGGTGGGTGTCTATAATGAGGAAATCGAAGAAAAACGTGGAATGAACACCATAGATGAAGCAGTTAGAGCGAACAGGCTGACATGGTAGACTCATGTTACACGCATGGGAGAAGCAAAGTTACCTAAGAGACTTGTGGCCTCGTCAGCGGAGTGTAAGAGAAGTCCAGGTAGACCAAGGAGAAAGTACTTAGATTCGGTGAAAAATGATTTTGAAGTAAAAGGCACAACATCAGATGAGGCATCAATGTTAGCACTGAATAGGGGATCATAAAAGAATTTTATTAGGGGGCTATGCTCCAGACAGAACGCGTAAAGGCACAATCAGTCTGTAATGATGATGATGATGATGATAATGCTGAATTAGAGTTTGTGACGTGAAGTCGTATTTAGACTATACGGGGTACTTTAGTCACTACTGTTGCGGTGGTCTAATGGTTAAGAGGTCTGCCTAGTGAGCATGGAGGTCCGGGTTCGATTCCAGGTCACAGCAAAATTTCATTTCAATGTCTTACGTATAATTTTTTTGTGTATTTGTTTATTGAACAAACTCGTCCAGCTATCTTAAACGGTGACGCTCTCCCTGTTTTCTAACATCGTTGGTGGATTGCACTTCATTATGGATAACGAGATGCAACGGTTTTTTGTAAGTAATCGGGCCGTGCATCGCTTGCCGCAGAAAACATTCTCTGAGCGGTGGCCCCATATCGGATTACGGGTCCCGCACTTTCGCCTTTAATCCTCCGCTCTTAGACCGTCGTCCATTACTGCGAAAGGGCTAGCGCTCGTTGAGGGTATTTTCCTCCGTAATGGGAATAAGGAGCAGTAAACACGATAACATCATTACTTCCAGCAAGGCAGCATGTTCCGCCCTACTTCAGACGGGATTTTTTTTCCTTGAGAGAGCAGCAGAAACGTTAGGATCAACAAAACACCTCGTATCTTCCTTCGTAAGTTCAGTATTGATGTATTTTTGAAATTCCGCGCCATTTTTTATACAGTTTTTCTTTCTCTGTTTGTACAGAAGGGCGCATAATTCCGTGGTGCGCAGCATCTATCCACTCCCAGCACGACATCGATTGTTGTCTGTACCCTACTGGCGACGTAGGAAAATTACTAATCATCACAGGTATAAATGCAAGATCGATAGCGTGCACGAGAGTGTAATATAAGAGTCACGAAACTCCCACAGATGGTCTGCAAACTCGCAAATGCCCCACTGTCAAACGGCTGTGTCGTAGCATCATCGCAAAACTATCCTGTATTGTATGTGTAGTATGAGTGTAACACCACATTCAAAATTCTGTCGCACTTCCGAGTTCATTCATCTACATCTGCATAGGATACTCTGCAAATCATATTTAAGTGCCTGGCAGAGGGATTATCGAACCACTATTATACTATTTATCTCCCATTCAATTCTCGAATAGCGCGCGGGAAGAAAGAACACCTGAAACTCACTGTTCGAGCTCTGATTTCTCGTATTTTATTCTGATGATCATTTCTACCTATGTAAGTAGGAGTCAAGAATATATATTCGCAATCATTGTAATGGAATAAGTGTTAAAACTTTTAAAAATCTGAAACTATTTCTTTTTCGAAAAAGTATACCGAGACGTAAGGAAGTAATATTACGAATAACCAGTGGTCACATACGGGGTGTGGGAAGGAAAACTGATCGGTTTTCAAAAAGGAACTGTTAAGAGGAAACACTCGGCTTGGTCACTGGAGAGCATTCAAGTCTGAGAACGGACTGTTGTGATCCGATCCGTTTTGGTGCTTGCATACTGAAGTTATGCAACCCTTCAGACACCTGTGTATTGAGTGTAGAAGACATGATCAAAAAATGTTCAAATGTTTGTAGAGCTTATGGGACTTAACTACGGGGTCATCAGTCCCTAAACTTATAAACTACTTATGAACTACTTACGAACTAGGACGGCACAAATATCCAAGCCCGAGGGAGGATTCGAACCCCCGACCGTAGTGGCCGCGCAGACCGTGACTGGAGCGCCTTTTGGCCACCGCGGCCGGCAGCCATGATGCTAATAATATTCCTATGCACGAAGTCGAAGATGGGTACGCTTTCCCTACACGTCAATAAACCCAACATCAGTAACCCATCACGCTGTCTATATTACAAAAGGGCATCAAACTGCTTACCTCCTACGTTATTGGAGACCTTACATCAACGGCGTTAAGACGCACGCACATAAGCAAATACGTGCAGTTGTCTTTGAACTGCTTGAATCGCTCCATGGAGTCGAGCAATAAGGTCCTCCTCAGACGTTACAGAAGTGCCATACACCATACTCTTAATGCTACTCCACAGAAAGTAGTCAAAAGTGTCAAATATGGCGACCGTGCAGGCTAAGGAACTGGTGCAACTCTACCGGTCCATCAGTTGGGATATGCGACGATGAAGTGGTTCCGTACAGTGTGCTGGAGCTACATTGTGTTGAGTCCACATTCCAGCCTAACATTTAGTGGCACTGCATTCAACAGGGTGTAGGCAGTGCTATTGACAAGGGTTCACAAAGTGATTCAGTATTTCTTGATTTCCAGAAGGCTTTTCGCACCGTACCTCACAAACGGCTTTTAATCAAATTGCGCGGTTACGGTATATCGCCCCAAATTTGCGACAGATAGGGGATTTCCTCTCAGAGAGGACACAGTTTGTAGTAATCGATGGAAAAGCATCGACTAAAACGGAGGTGATTTCGGGCTTTCCACAGGGTAGTGTTATTGGTACCCTGCTGTACCTTATTTACATAAACGATTTAGGGGAAAATCTAAATAGCTCTCTTAGGTTGTTTGCAGGTGACGATTTGAATAAGATATCAGTATGGTGTAAGAATTGGCAGTTGACTCTAAATAATGATATGAGTACGAAAAGTAATCCGTTAAAATTTGTTTACATGATAAATCAATCAAGTGTGAAGGTCGTACACTCTACAAAATACCTAGGAATTACAATTACTTCTGACTTAAATTGGAAAGAACATGTAGATAATGTCGTGGGAAAGGCGAACCAGAGACTGCGTTTTATTGGCAGAACCCTTAAAAGATGCAACGGAACTACTAAAGAAACTGCATACACTACGCTTGTCCGTTCTTTTATGGAGTATTGCTGCCCGGTGTGGGATCCTTATCAAGTGGGTTTGACGGAGGACATCGAAAGGTCCAAAGAAGGGCAGCTCGTTTCGTATTGTCACGATACAGGTGAGACAGCGTTACGGAAATGATACAGGATTTGGGATGGGAATCATTACAACAACGGCGCTTATCGCTGCGGCGTGGGCTACTTACGAAATTACAATCGCCAACATTCTCCTCCGAATGCGAAAATATCTTATTGACTCCCACTTACATAGGTAGAAATGATCATCAGAATAAAATACGAGAAATCAGAGCCCGAACGGAGAGATTCAGGTGTTCATTCTTCCCGCGCGCTATTCGAGAATGGAATGGGAGGTAAAATAGTATAACGGTGGTTCGATGAACCCTCTGCCAGGCACTTAAATGTGATTTGCAGAGTATCCCATGTAGATGTAGATGTAGGCAAAACATCTCGAAAAAATATGAGGTAGATCGGGCTTGTCAGTCTGTTGAAAGTAAGTATTACCCAACGATAGTGAAACACCTGGGCATGCGGATTTTCGTCCGCCCAAACATGTTTTTGCACGTTTACCATTCCGTCTCTAGGAAACGTGCATTCATCCGTGAATAGCACGAAGCTCGGAAATTGTGGCTAGAGTATGCTTTGTTGTAAACACCACTGCGCAAACTATACCCGTCGTGGGTAGTCCTCCTGCCGTAATGCCTGGACTTTCTGCAGATGTAAGGTTAGAGCTGGTACTCATGGACAACACGCCACATGGCACTTTTATCCCTGTGCACAGCCTGTGCCACCTGCAGGGTGTCGATGGTTGCGTCCTCTGCGAACATTCTTAGCACATGGGAGAGAACGACCCACTTTGCAGCACCTGTCAGAGTACAAACTGTAGGTACCAAGCAGAAGGTGTTCCTGATTCACTGCACAATAGACGAACCTTAGACAGAAGATACCTACGTGAAACTTCCCGTCTTCTCGTAAGCGTTTTTCGGTGGCCACGAACGTGGAAGTGGTGTGCGATATGCTTGTTTGCAACACTCGTGCAGCATCTCTCTTATTGCAGTCCGCTTTGCCGTATGCATGCACCATGTCCGAAATTTCCCCTGCTGTGAATTGATACACGTCGCAAAGCTGTCAACTACGCTACTGCACTGGCCAAGTACACAAGGCGCGCAGCAGGACGGACACAAGGGCTGTTACGACCGTTTCACACTGCGGTCACACTATGCCACGTTACGTAACGTGACAGATGTCACGTGACAGATGTGAATTTCACATCGCTACCGACGTCTGTCAGTTATTGGGGCATCGTTTCTGCTCTCTCAGTCGGTTCATTTGAAGTAGGTAACATGGCAAGTGGTTCGTGGTGCGATTTCGCGTTTTCTAAAAATGTGCCTTGGTTGGATGATGGCTATAGTAGTTTGAGTAGTGGAGAGGAACTCTTGCTGTTGTACTCGGTTACAAACCGAACGTATTGGGTGTACCCCATCAACCATAGACGGAAAAGTGCGACGAGATTCGTAACCTGATGGAGGACTTGGAGCTAGATGATGACAGATTCACAACATACTTTCGGCTATCTAAATCTGAGTATGAAGAGATCTTAACATTGATAACTAAAGATATTAGTAGAAAAGACACCAACTACAGGTGATCTATTTCCAGCAGAGAAAGATGGAAGATGGTATTATGCCTAAGGTAAGCCTTAAACAATTTACTTCTTTGAAATCTTATTGTAGGTAGTTAATAATTTTGGAAAAATATATAAACATATAAACAATTTGAATCATTGTAGCCGGTTCCTTCTCCATTATTAACTTAAAATAAATTGTGCTTTTTCAGGGTTTCCCGACGTAACATATTTTTGAATGGTTCACGGGAGTAGCGCCGGATACTATTGTAGTAATCACACAATATTCCTGCGAGACAGCTGCTCGCCATCTTCAGGTGCTGCTGTTGCTTCTCTGCTCGCAATATGTATGGTGGCTTGTTACCACGGCGCAGGCGCCGCTGCTGTGACGTCATGGCAGACCAGAGCGTCGACGGCGTGAACATGGAGAGCCTCCTGCCCTACCGGAGGGCCGTTGAGCGGGCCGCTGGTGGTCTGCGCAGGCGCGGCGCGGGCAAGAGCGGCCGCTGGCGGTGGACCCCTTGTGCGCGCGCCAACCGGAGGAAAAAGTGCGTGTTTTACGCGTCTCGACTTCGATGACCCATCTGCGTTGATTGGTGACCATCGTCTGTCTGCGGCTGATGCTGCCTCAGTACTGCCAAGGCCGGTTCCCATGCTTTACTAAGTTGGAATCCCGTGTCTCTATTAATTAAATCTTTTACAATGCGTATTTCGACGGCCTCTAATTATTGAGTCCCAGTAGGTGGAAGCGGAAAAAATGATCTTGGTCTCTTCGTAATTCATGCAGTGTCCCGAATCAAGACTGTGTTCAGCCACAGCCGATTTTTCTGGTTGACACAATCTTGTGTGGCGTTTATGTTCGCCGCATCTGTCCTTCACAGTGCGACACGTCTGTCCAATACAAGACATTCCACACTGGCACGGGATTTTGTATATTCCCGGTCTCCTGAGGCCGAAGTTGTCTTTAACGGTGCCCAGCATTGTCTGCACTCTCGCTGGAGGGCGGAAGACACACTTTATATTATGTCTTTTAAACAGTCTGCCAAACTTGAAGGACACACCACCGACGTAGGGAAGAAAAACCATCTTAGTGGAGCTCTCCGTTTCTTCTAGTTCCTCTTCAGATTTCGAGCGAGCTGGTCGAAATGCAGCACGAATCTGTTTCTCTTGTAAGGTTGATAAATAGACAGTCAACTAAAAATTAATAATTTTTAAATAAACGCTAACTAATTTTCAAAATTAATAAATATTAGTTTATATTTGAACTAGTACAATTAAGAGCTAATCTATTTTGTACCAGTTGCTTTGCTATTTCGACCCATGCGGTGTCCTTTAAATTGTTGTCTCTGTACTCCTCCAATCTGTATGCCACAGCAGTGGACGCGTTCTGATGGCTTCAATTAACTGCTTCATAACAAATAATAATAATAATAAAATAATAATTAAAAAAAACAGTTCCTCGCAACGAGCTACAGCACCAAACAGCTCGACATGTGTGGTCTTGCGCGCGGCGGGGTAGCGGGCCTGTGCGCATGCGCGAGGCCACAGACTTTGTAAGGAGGCAAGGTTTTCTGACTTCCTTCCATGACATTTTTGTGTAGAGAATCATATTCTACTCGTCATTCCTATTCGTTTGATACCTCACATGTCATATGTATATTCATATTGGTCATGAGTGTAATGAGCAATTACACATTAAATTGTCAGTTTCGTTTAACATTTAACGAGAGGTTCCCGTACGCAGACAAGCAACATTTCACGGCGTAGCCGGAACGAGTAAGCGACAGTGAGTCAGGCAGGTGGAACACAAAGGCGATGGCATACAAAAGATGACGGCTTTTAAACAGCAGGAGGGTCACATCTGAAGAGCTTTAGACAGACAATGGGAGGCGAGCTTGGCGCCGCATAATTTTACTGGAATTGCCAAGAGTATGTGATGCGCACTGTTATTGGCGAAGGCTAGCAGAAGGCGTGTTGTTACAATAACGCTGATTGGCTGCTGAGGAAAGTTACGTGGTAGGAGAAATTGAGAGCTACCGGAGGAAATAGTTGGCAGACTCAGTTATGCGTCTTCTCTCGCCTTGTGCAGGCGACGGAATCACGTGCTGTGTGAATTTGAAAGCGACGCTGTGGTTACGCCTGATTGCGTGTACAACGAAGTTGGCGGTACCAAGTGTTGAGTTACATGCATAACGTGTAACTACGGTTCGATTCCAGAGTGGTGGGCATTTTGCCAGTCCATAATTTTGATGTTCACGTCTGCCGACGATTTTGAGCGGCATCTTCCGGTGGGCTAATTTGCTGAATTAGCGTACCCAGTCAATATTAGTTTGACTAGGGAGAATAGCGAGCCTTGGCGTCACCAAGCGCAATAGGAAGTTTTTGTCTGAATAATCCCAGCCGTCGATTTAATCAGCTAACTTTTTGCAGGTTTCAGAGACGCAGCCGCTGTCAGCATCGACGCAACACACGGTATTTGTGCGCATATGCAACGCGAGCGAACGACGATATTTGAGTATGTAGGGTCCGTGAAAACGCCACACCACTACATTTTTCTTGATGTTACGGCGACATCCTCTCGTCCGGTATTTTAGTTTATTAAAGAACGAGTTACGCGTAATTGCAATACCTCAGGCATTCTTAAAAATTATATTTCAGTAATATTCTACGGCAGTATCGTATCATATCTAATCTAGACTTAAGAACCTATTAAATTTTTTTGACTATTTTTTGACAATATTTGCATTTCAACTTTAATTGTTTTTAAACAATAAATTACGTTTTTTCCTCTCAGTAATTAGTTCACTTTTATTTACAGAGAAACTGCCAATACCACATTCCCGTACCCGGTGAGGTCACTTAGCAGTAATAATTTAATTTTTCATAATTTTTAATGTACAGTAGTGGTGCTCAGATCGTTTTGAGTATAGTTAAGGACCACTTATCAGTCTTGAATTGAGATGGTCACTACTTTCTGATTTCTAAGCCTAGGAGTCACGGCAGATTTGTTCAACCTGCAGAGCCAACTGTTTAAGGGTACAAAAACATTACAGATCAGTCCTTGTGCGGACTACAAGGTTGAATAAGTCGTCTGTCCAAGTGAAGAGACGGAACGTGATGACCAGAGCTTTGGAACGTCGACATACGTTTTGAAAAGATCGCTCTCGGAGCGATCCCGCAAATTAGTCTGTCGACATCTGTGGCATCTGTGAGGGTCTGCGAGGTGGCTGTGAATTATACCGTTTAAAACTATGGAAACAGATCTTTTGAAAAATCTGTCACATTACGTAACGTGACACAGTGTGACCGCGGTATGAAACGGCCTTTAGTAGGAATACTGTAGCGCATGCGCAGTAATGTTATTAGGATCAGGACGTCCAGCCGCAGTACACAGGTGTCTCAAGGGTTGCATAACTTCAGTATGGAGGCATCAACACGGATCGGATCACAACAGTTCGTTCTCAGACTTGATGCTCTCCAGTGCCCAAGCTGTGAGTTTGCAGATATGGGCTCCTTCTTGAAAACTGGTCACTTTGCCGTCCCGCACAACATACTAAGCGTTGTCGATCTCTTTCTTGCAGGCGCAGGACATTTTTTAATCTTCACAACTTCCGTTATTCAGATGTTTGTAAATCTATCGGAGCAAACTGCGTGGTCATCAGTCCATAGCTTACAAACTACTTAAACTAAGGTAAAGTAACATAAGAACAACACACACACACACACTCCAGTGACCAAGGGAGGATTCGAACCCCCGACGGCGAGGAACCGCGCGTCGAAGTTGCATTAACCATTTAATTGGTGTGATTCTTCAGTTTCTCCCGGCGTGTTTGATAATCAAAATATCCACGGGTGTACTGCCGGTCTATAGTGTCCAATTTTGATCATTTATTTGGTGACTAGTTTCGAACCATATTGTCCATATTCAAACCCTGCATACTGCAAAGTACTAATAAATGAAGAACAAAATATGCTCACTGAAATTTTTCAGTTTAACTTCTCCGTGATATATTACTTTTGCTTCATAGAAATGATCAATTATATGTAACCGTTATGATGAGGCTTATGGTTTGAAAATGGACACAATGACCCGAAACTAGCCACCTAGAAATGGTCAATGGAACTTCGACGGAATTTTTGAGAATAAAGAAAATTTGTAAAAATATTCTGATCCTGCTTCCTTTATTATGTTAGACTTTGATACAGAAGAAAATGTTTAACATTTTCATTCACTTAAAGCATCTTCATAACTTCAAAACCTTGATCACTACTTCATGATGTTACTACTGTGTGAAAAGTAACCTGAAACTTCTGATTGCAGGTAACTACCTTTCTCAATAGGGCCGACGTACTTTTGTACTTCAACTCAACAAGTACACACAGATGTTTCACTCGCACCGAGAGAGGTGGCGATGTGGTAACACACTGGACTCCCATTCGAAAGGACGGTAGTTCAAACCCACCTTCGACCATCCAGATTTAGGGTTTCCGTGATTTAGCTAAAGCATTCCAGGCAAATGCCGGAATGGTTTCTTTCAGAGGACACGGTCGATCTCCTCCCTCTTCCTTTCCCAAAAACCAAGCATAACCTCAGTCTGTACTGACGAAGCCGTCGACGGGATGTGAAATTCTAAGCCTCGTATCTTTTCTTAATTTTTTTTATTTTATTTTTATAGGTTTGACAAAATAATATGTATACCAAAAACTGAGAAAATACTACCTTTTTAAAATATATATATATATTTTTTTTTAGGTTTGACAAAATAATATGTATACCAAAAGCTGAGAAAATATTTATTTATTAGCCAAAACGTAATGCATCATCGACATTGAGAACAACTGCAACTCCTCGAGGAACAGAGGTCTATATAGTTTCTAACAGAATGTTATCCGATTTTGTAGTAAAAATCCGCCAGTTACTTCAACGAGGTCCGTGACGTGAATTAGGTCCTCACTCTGTGCTCTAATACTCGACGTAACATTTCGTTTATGTGGAGACATGACGAATTTTATGTCCAGGGGAAAAGTTTGTTACTTATTGATATTGTGCATAGTACTCGTGAAACTTTTCGGAAGTGAATATGGACGTGTTATCGTTTTTTATCACACTAAGCAGTTTGTTGTCGATGATGGTGAGATATTCATTCACAGATCTACAACCACTGAGGGTAATTATAGAAACGTTATAATACCACGATATAGATGCCCAAATCATGACGGAACGTCCCCCATGCTTCAGTGCAGGAAGAAGGCATACCGAATCGTAATCTTCTATCGTGGTTTTTGGTATACAGGGTGAATATAAATTCGTGTACTCGGTCTTGGCAGTGGGATTTCTCACATGCCAGAAATTTAAAAAAATGTATGTCACAAAATTTCATCCTGCGCATATTTCCCACAGTAAATGGACGTCGAAGATTCAGATGGGTGTCTGTCCCATACGTCAGTGTGTTTCAGAATTACAAATTTCTTTGTGATGTGGGAGGTGTCTTGAGGAACAAAATGAGCACAGAAACACCCGAAAACGTCATCCAATAACGCTACAGAGCGTCGAAGATGCTGGAGGGGATGTCTAGCGGCAGGAGCTGGTGCCGGTAACTTGGACTCTCCGTAGCGTCGTTGAATGGCGAATCTGGGCATTGGTTTCTATACTAATTGTGTACCTCAAGACGCCTAATAAATCGCTTACAAGCTTGTTGGTGTAGTTATGAAACACACTGACGTATGGAACACACAGCCATATCAGTCTTTGAGGTCCATTTACTGGCGGAAATATGCGCAGGGTGAAATTTTGTGGGAGACATTTTTCATTGTTGACAAGTGAGGAATCGCACTGCGAAACCTGAGTGCTGTTTGTTGAAGGCAAAATAAGCGTTTATTCATTGCTCAATACCACATATTCCTGTCATCAATTGTCCATGCACCACTTCCTTCGTATCTTTGCGTTCTTCCATTGTTGACGGTTACCAACTGCTTACTTCCCACGAAACAGCATTACTGCAGCGTGTGTTGAGTTTCTCAGCTGCTTTTGCTACCATTCTTAAAGCTCGTCGGTTCATGTCCGTTGACTTCGCCTTTCGCCTTCTATTCCACTTTTTCAATGATGTATTACCTTGTTTTCTGTACGCAGTCAGTACTGAGGATAATGTCGCTAGAGAGTCGCGCGGGAATCGCCGAGCGGTCTGGAGCGCCACTTTGCGGATCGCACGGCCTCCCTCGGACATGGAAGTTTGTGTTGTCCACAGGTTAGTTTAACTTAGTTGAAGTAGTCTCTAAGTCTAGGGACTGATGAGCAACGTAGTTTGGTCCCCATAGAATTACAAACATTTGAACATTTGTCGCTAGAGAAACGTTAAACAGTTCAGCTGTTTCCACCACGGATGTTCTCAATTATTTGCATCGTCGGCTTCGTCTGTTTGAAGTGTTAGAGATGACACGTTACACCAAATATACAGGATGTAACAAAACGTATGATGTAAACTTTCGTGGTTGAAAGTACACAATAATAGAAGCAAAAACTTCCCTGTAACCATGGCTCCGCAATCAAGGCGTTTGCGAGATAATTACGAATGTATGAAACCAAGCCGCCTCTGAAATAATTGAAAACGTCGTCCTACCTAGTACACATTAATTTGAAATTTAGACTTTAGTATTAGATCTTACATTGCATTTAGTTCACAATCCAAGTATGGGTTACTGAAGAGGACGAAGGATGCTGTATCTTGGAATGAGAATTAGAAAAGACTGTAAGAGAAATGAAGAATCACAGAGCAAGTGCAACTGATGGACTACCAGCAGAGTTGTTTAAGTACCTTGGGAGAAGTGGTGTGCAAGAATTAAATTGTCTATTTAATAAGATCTACGGATAAGGTAAATCACAGATGAAATTTTTCCAGGGGTACTAATACCGATTGAGAAGAAAAGAAATGCCAAGAAACGTAAGGATTTTCGAACCATAAGTTTTATTTATCACGCAGTAGAAGTTCTGCTACAGGTGTTGAATATTGATTTTAAAAATGGAAAAAGTATTCCATAGTTAATGTTTGTGTTTAGAAGATGAAAACGAATGGTAGTTGCTATTGGGCTACTAATTTTTATAGGCGAGATATCCATTAAATGAGTAAGAGACGTGTATACGGTTGGCATTGATTTGGAGAAGGCCTTTGATAAATCTCAGTGAATAAGTTAATAGACATACCAAGGATGAACAAACCCGACTGGAGGGACAGAATTCTGATTAAGAATCTATATCAACAACAGAAAATATGAGTAGTACAGCTTAGGAATTAGACGACAGAGGAGATCACAGTAGGTATGGGAGTAAGGCAAGGCTGTTGTCACTCCCAAGTGCCATAAGACATATATTTGAAATATATTATACACAAATGTACGAAATAGAACAGAGGTGTACAGTTAATTGGCAGGCGAATAGAAGGTATCCGATTCGCAGAATGATATTGCGTTATTGGCAGAGATCGAAAGAACTATGACTGAAGAACCAATTAGTACTCAGCCAGACGAGTTGCGGACGCAACTATAAGATCTGAAGATGATCCAAGTGATCGAAACATGTTATTAAACAATTTTATTGCAACTGTTGACGGAAATAAACACATTTAAAATATGACTGGAGTGTTGAAGGATTTCAATAACACCTATAATGAATTTGGAATAAGAATTAATAAGAAAAAGACAAAATATATAGTTATAAGCGCAAGAAAAGTAAGAACAACTATAAGGCCAGGTCAGGAAGTAATAGAGCAAGATAGTTCTGAGAAAAAGAGTACGGAAAAAGATTAGTAGTATTTGAGCTGCATGAGGATAATATATAGAAGATGGGTAGAAAAAGTGAGAAACGAGTAGGTGTTGAGGAGATTGGGTGAATAGAGAAAATTTTTTAAATAGAATCAGAAAGAGGAAACATAGATGGTTTGGGTACTGGATTTGAATCTCTACTGATGGATACTGTGGTGGCAACAGTGAATTGAAGAAGAAGATGAAGAAAAAGAAGAAGACGGTGGTCCAGCCGCGTGGCCGCCATGATCGCCGGATTTAACCCCTATGGACTACTTCTTGTGGTATCGCATGAAGAGCCTAACTTACGATACACCTGTAGAGACAGAGCTGGCACGTGTTCTGGCCGCTGCACAAGACAATGACGAGACACTATGTGGGGTGGAAAGAGTGTTTCAGAACATGCTTCGGAAGTACAATGTGTGTAACGACGTTGGTGGTCGCCACGTCGAGCTGTTGTTGTAATGCATCAGTACGTTGCGGCTGGTGCCGTAGATGCTGGGTTCTTGTTGTTGCCGACTAATGTAAACCATAAGGTGTAAACTGTAATAAAAATGCGTAAGTAATAACGGAACGATTCTGTATTCTTTTCAAATTGATTGCAACAATTCACTGGGTCACGCCTAATTCCATTCCTCAAGGAGGAGTGGATGAATCATCTGAATTGAAACCATCGTTGAACGGAAACGATACGTTTCCGGACATGGGTTCCTACCAAAATGTTATGTCCTCACTACCCTCTACAAGTCCTAGAAGGTTGCAATGGTAATTTCCGATCATCCTGTATATTTGTATACAATAAGATGTCCGACATCCGCTGTAGCCTACAATTAAAGAACAGTAGTGAGATTTGGCACTGACACACTGATTTAATCATAATGAATTCCTTTTGAACACATCAGGCGGTAAGTCATTACCGGTCTTAAAATGTTTATGATACGATTACGACTATACTACTATGATAATATCTATGCCCTCAACACGTAGTATTTTCGACTGCCGTATTTTAACAAACAGCAAAAATTACTCATATTTCAAATTTCGACAAACAGTCTTTTTTAACCTTTACCTATTTCATCTATTTTGTTGTGTAACGGTCGTGTTGGGCCTTGGTGAATTTGATCTTTGATGCTGAAACAATGCTCATTTAAAACAAAAGGTGAAAATGTTACTGATCTGAGCCGGCAGCGGTGGCCGAGGGGATTGAGGCGCTCCAGTCACGGTCCGGACGGCCACTACGGTCGGGGGTTCGAATCCCCCCTCGGGCATGGATATTTGTGCCGACCTTAGTTGTAAGTAATTCATAAGTAGTTTGTATGTTTAGGGACTGATGACCCCGTAGGTAAGTCCCATAGACTCTACAAACATTTGAACATTTTTTGTTACTGATCTGAATCATTCTAAACAAAACTACGTGAAATTTCAGGTCGTGATATAAATTGCTAAACTGTGAAACCAAACGTGACCCTGTTTAATTATTCAGTGGAAGGCATTATATTTTGAAATCGTGCGTGTGTAGAATTGTTCAACAAACACACTGACAATGTTGACTATATAAACTGTACTGGTAATGAGAAAATCCGGAATTAAACTTGCAATTTTGTTTGATACTGATCTTTTATGTTCAGTACGTAACCCAGTGAAAGTAATTTGCCGCAACAGTGAAAGCCTTCTAGTGGTTTGTCAAACGTGAAATTGTACCTGTATTCAAACAAGCCTCTGAAGCTGTCACGTATGACTTCACTGTTACTGATATGTAAAAGCCCTATTGATGAAGGAAACTTATTAAGCTATGAAAATTAGTGTGTTTCTATTTTCAAATAGATTAAACGTATCTGAAATTAACCTTTGCAAAATTATGTGTGTGTTTGATTGTTTGGAAAGCAACGGTAACATTGTGACTGAAAGCAACACAGTTAGTAACAATTCTAAACATGTGACCTGATTTAATACCAATGCTGTATGTTTGATACGCGCGTGTGCAGTATAGTCATGAACAGGCTATACTCAAACAATTCAACTGTTGCAGCCAAGAAATGTACTGGAATATTTTATTAGCGTACGTGAAATAATACTCCAGTTAGAGTTCTCAAAATGAATTAATTAACAACGTCACTGAAACTGGTAACGCACGTTGTACAACAATCGCTACACTGTCTCATTGGTACTTATGTAATTTTTAAATTTGATTAATTTTAAAAGAAGTCATGCATTTTTATACTAGACGACTGTGTTTACCTGTAACAATTAAGCTAATTAATTAACTTGTTATCAATGCAACAGAACTGTCTACTCCTGAAATCTACTGTAGCAACCTGTGTCTGATTTATCATTCCTGATGTTAGTATTCTGCACGTGACGGATGGAAAGGTTATAGATGGGGCAATACAAAGCGATCAAAATCATAAAATCACACACACACACACACACACACACACACACACACACACACATACACAAGGAAAATTGGACACAAACCTTAGAGACAGAAGACCAAATAGTCTTTTGAGATGTCTCCAGACAGCGAGTGAAAAGTGAGGGCATTCAGTGCTACATGTTTCATGAACGGGTCCAATACGTGTCATAGGAAGACTAAGTATGTAGGACCCGTTAGCTTGGATGGAAGGAAGTATGGTCCAATCACATGACTGCCCACACTTTAATTCCAAACCTCTCCTGAAATTCCTGACCATGCGTGGTATGAGGGTTTTAAACCACCCAGACATGGTTAATTCGTTCATTCAGAACACACTCCCCTGTGAATCTACATTGATTTGTGGAGAAAACTCGACGTGGAAGCAGGGGCGCGTCAATGCTTCGGTGCAGGAATCATTTACAGAAGGCGACGCGTTGTTGAAAATTGCTGGACCCAAAGCGTGTCGCCTTTCTAAGTGGTACGGACGTGACTGTTGCTCATGCAGAACGTCCAAGACGGTACTGTGACTAACAGCCATTGCACGCGCAATTGCTCGAGAGCTCTTTGACGGGCTATCTTCAATACGACGCAGTACACCTTCTTCAGTGCCGGCCGTGGTGGCCGAGGGGACTGAGGCGCTCCAGTCACGGTCTGCACGGCCACTACGGTCGGGGATTCGAATCCTCCCTCGGGCATGGATATTTGTGCCGTCCTTATGATTAGCTAGTTCGTAAGTAGTTTGTAAGTTTAGGGCCTGATGACCCCGTAGTTAAGTCCCATAAAGTGCAAAAAAAAAAAAAAAACAAAAAAAAAACACCTTTTTCAGAGTCGGGAGTGCGGCGTCACCGTGAAGCACCTCCTCACGGTGGAGGTGCCCGTTTCTCGCAGCCGACTCAAGAAGCATGTCTGTGTATTCCGCATACTTGTACCGCACTATGTTTATCAGTGATCCACAGGTATTGACTCGGCCTGAAAGCAAAGCAGACGATAAGTGTCATCTGTTGATGTAGTACACGCCATTGTGTCTACCCTTTTGCATACCAAGACAGGGAACTCAACCTTTTCTTTGTCCCTAAGCAGACGTCGACGAGTTACACATGTGAATTGATACGTTTGCGGATATGGGTTCCTATTCTAAAAAGTTATGTACTCACTACCCTCTTCACGTCCTAGAAGTTTGTAGGAATTTCCGACTACTGTATGAATGCATGCATCATTTACGGTGTTATAGTGAAAGAAAATACGGGCTGTAATAGTAACCAAGTAACTTACGAAATCAGACGTAGAAAAATAAGCTCGAAATATTCTTAGAAACGTCTGAAGCATTACTGGGGAACGATGCTGACTGGGTAGGGGAATAAAAGTGTGCCTGAAGTTCACCAATGGGCCACAGAGGGTAAACATTTATTATTTATACAAACCGGCAGCGTGTAGGGATTTTTCGCTTTCCATGTAGGTACCAGAGGAAACGTGGCAGCATGACTCAGGCAGTGTCGCTTTAACACCTTGCGGTCGCAGCGAGTCACGCAGTCCTCTGATTTTCACGGCGCCCGACTATGGCGAGCATTATGATTTAATTCGCTGCCACATCGCTGGCTGTACGAGTGCAGTAGTCGCTCCCAGCACGGCAATATTTCATCTCACAGTCCACTAATTAACTTCACTCGAATCCAGGAATGCGCGTTTGTGGATACGCTGCCAACTGCGAAAGCGTTAGCAGCACTGAAACGAGATGTACTCTTAATCACTGGGGTGGATGTTCGCACTTCACGCCGCATCGGCCGTTTCGCGCAATACTTCACGCCGCATCTGCCGTTTCGCGCAATACTTCACACTACTTACAACCAGTGGCGGATTTACCAGTGGGCTGAGCGTGTTTTTAATGCGTGAGTAAGTGTGATGGTAGTTGCTATTGGGCTAATAATTTATATAGGCGAGATATGCATTGAATGAGGAAGAGGCGTGTATACTGTTGGCATCGATTTGGGGAAGGCCTTTGATAAATCCCAGTGAATAAGTTAATAGACATACTAAGGATGAACAAATTCGACTGGAGGGACAGAATGCTGATTAATAATCTATATCAACAACAGCAAAAAATATGAGTAGTACAGCTTAGGAATTAGTCGACAGAGGGGATGGGAGTAAGGCAAGGCTGTTGTCACTGCCAAGTACTGTAAGACATTAATTTGAAATATGTTATACACAAATGTATGAAGTAGAACACAGGTGTACAGTTAAGTGGCAGGAGAATAGAAGGTATCCGATTCGCAGAATGATATTGCGTTATTGGCAGAGATCGAAAGAACTATGACTGGAGTGTTGAAGGATTTCAGTGACACCTATAAGGAATTTGGAATGAGAATTAATAAGAAAAAGACAAAATATATGGTTATAAGTGCAAGAAAAGTAAGAACAACTATAAGGCCAGGTCAGGAAGTAATAGAGCAAGATAGTGCGGAAAAAGATTAGTCGTATTTGAGCTGGATGAGGATAATATATAGAAGATGGGTAGAAAAAGTGAGAAGTGAGTAGGTGTTGAGGAGATTGGGTGAAGAGAGAACATTTTTAAATAGAATCAGAAAGAGGAAACGTATATGGCTTGGGTATTGGATTTGAATGTCTACTGATGAATACCGTGGTGGCAACAGTGATTTGAAGAAGAAGATGATGAAGAAGAAGACGGTGGTCCAACCGCGAGGCCGCCATGATCGCCGGATTTAACCTCTATGGAGTACTTCTTATGGTTCCTTAATTACGTTCAGCGGTCGTACGTTATTTTGTAGGAAATATTATGGAATACTCCTCGACTCACTCCCCCCCCCCCCCGGCGCTACCGAAGGGCGTGCCGCAATGCATACAAAAGGTGCCGTCAGATCACCGAAGTTAAGCTCATTCGGGCTTAGCTAGCAATTGGATGGTTAATCGTCTGGGTCTGCTGTGCGCTGTTGGCAACCGGAGTGCACTCAGCGCTTGTCAGGCTAAATTAGGACTTATTTGATTGAGAAGCAGCCCCTCCCCTCCGACAAACCAACACAAGGGCCGGGACTGCGGGCGATGACCACTCCACCTTCCTACTTCATCAGGTTACGCCTTCGGGAGTAGGATGACATGGCGGCCGGCCGATACTCGTTGGCCCTCGAGGAAAATTGGGACGTAGTTGCTTGTTAAGCTTATGGAACTTAACTGTGGGGTCATCAGTCCCTAAACTTACAAACTACTTATACAGTAACTTATACTAAAGACAGCACAGATATCCATACCCGAGTGGGGATTCGATCCCCCGACGGGGAGGGACGTACACTACCGCTCATTAATTTCAATACATCCAGTTATTTCAGATTTACACTACAAATCAAAAGTTACTTCTCACAAAATACAAATATATTAATTTACACATATATAGTACGATCACAAACATTACATTTTACTTTCGTAAATGTATCCTCCTCTGGATTTAATGACTGCCTCACAAACTCGAGGCATGCGGTCAATCTGTTTTTGTAGGCATCGTGAATCTATATGACTCCACATTTTTAACAATATTCCAGGGTTACTCCTTGCTATAAGTTCCGTTTGGTTATATAAACCAAACGTGAACAGATACAGAAAAAATATATATTGTATAAAAATCTGATACTGTTCAACTACTTTTCTACATAACTTACGAAATTTTGTAGGCACTTGTCATAGCGTGGCATAAATTTTTTGTGTGCCTTTCTCATTGATGGTTGCCGCCTGTGTATTCAACCATGTGGCAACATGTTCTTTCAGCTCATCATCGTTGAGTGTTGACCACCAAGGACAGATTTTAGGTGTAAGAAGAGATGACTGGAGTCTTCTTTTTCCCTTCACGTTACCGCCCGACCTCATAAAGCGAATGTGACCAAGCAACTCTTACGGGAATTTCACTAGGGACGTGTTTCATCATTCTCCGTACAGTGTCGCTCGTAGCGACTTTCTTCTTACACCTAAAACCTGTCCATGCTATTCAGCACTTCAACGATGATGACGAGCTGAAAGAACATGTTACCACATGGTTGAATACACAGGCGGCAACCTTCTACGAAGAAGGCATACAAAACCTTCTGCCACGCCAACAAAATTTCGGAAGCTATGTAGAAAAGTAGTTTAATAGTTGCATATTTTTGTGCATTAAATATCTTTTCTGTATCTGTACACGTTTGTTTTATATAACCAGACGGAATTTACTTTGTGGACATACTTCGTATTAACTTTCCTGAATTGCCTGACCGCTTCAACCGACACCATTTCAATGGAATTGCAGTCTGGGCTTTGGGACGGCCATACCATATCTTTCAGTACGTTCCGTTTTTCCTTTGAAGCAATGTAGTTCCTACATTATGCCGACAGATGTTTGGGTCATTATTCTTTTGTAAGGTGAACCCTTTCCATATTAAGCGCAATCCACTTCGTATTGCATGATTCTGAAGTATGCAATGGTACTGCTTCTGATACATACATCATATTTTCTCAATGTCGCCAACTCTATCTCCGGCAAGACATACCCAAACCACAACAAACCTCCACCGTATTTAACTGTAGGTACAATACTCTGCAGAGCTATCCTTTCCCCTACAATTTTTTCCTTCTGGTTCCAAAAATCTCCAAATTCGATTCGTCAATGAACAACACCCTTTTCTACTCTTTCGAAGTCCAATTACGATATTTTCTAGTCCATTCAATTCTCTTCGCCACGGTGGAGCGGCCGAGCGCATTGAGGCGCTACGCTACGATGCGCGAGGCCATTCCCTGTCGGAGGTTCGAATCCTCCCTCGGGCATGGATGTTTGTGCCGTCTTTAGTACAAGCTAGTTCATCGGTAGTTTGTAAGTTTAGGGACTGATGACCTCGCAGATAAATCCCATCAGCTTTACAAACATTTTGAACAAGTCTCTTCTGTTTATTTAAGGGCCTTAGAAGGGGTTTTCTTGCTGTGACACATTAATTTTGAAGTCAGCATCACTTAGTCTCCTGTTTACTGTTGCAAGAGATATAGTCGTCGCGTTCAATTCTACATTATTTGCACGAATTTGGGGCGCTGTTTTAAATCTATTTCTTTTACAGGTAATTCTGATATATTTATCATCACTTTTAGTTATTTCCGAGGTCGTCCTTCTGGCGGCGAAGGTTGTATTGCACTCCCCCTATAGACACACTACACTGTTTCGCAGATTGGCGAATAGATAAACCTGCTTGGCTAAGTGCTACAATTGCAGCACGTTTTTTTATTGAGATCTCCACTCGTGGAGCCATACTAGCGATGGGTTCACTGCAATTGTCACGAAGGAACTGACATGCAGGAACCAAATCCTGTGTATCGTAGCAGTGGTTGACGTTCGCTGCGGACACTACAGGGAACAACACGGATGCAGTAAATGCGGCATCCCTCGACAAATACAAACGTATCACATACCTACATAACGTTTATGTACACAACATTATTTGTTGGATACTCTATTGAAAATGAGATTGACAGGAAGTGGAAACTGGCTAAGCAGGAGTGGCTACAGGACAAATCCAGAACCGTAGAAGAATGCATAACTAGGGGAGAGATAGATACCGCCTACAGGAAAATTAAAAGCGTTATTTGGAGACAAGAAAAGCAGTTGTATGAATATCAAGAACTCAGACGGAAAACCAGTACTAAGCAAAGAAGGGAAAGCTGCTCTGTGGAAGGAATATACAAAGGGCCTATAAAAATGAAATAAACTTGAAGGCAGTATTCTAGAAAGGGAAGACGAAATGGAGGAAGATGAGATAGGGGATATGAAACTGCGAGAAGAATTTTACAGAGCGCTGAAGGAATTGAGTCGAAACAAGGCCCCTGCAGTAGATGATATTCCGTCTGAACTGCTGAGTTCGTTAGGAGAGCCAGTCAGGAAAAAAAGTGTTCAACCTGGTATGCAAGATATGAGAGACGAATTATTTACAGACGAATGGAAAAACTTGTGGAATCTGACCTCGGGGAAGATCAGTTTGGATTCAGGAAAACTGTAGGAACACGGGAGGCAATACATTACGACTTATCTTAGAAGATAGGCTAAGGAAGGGTAAACCTACGTTTTTGGCGTTTGTAGATTTTCAGAAAGCTTGTTGACTGTAATACACTCTTCCAAACTCTGAAGGTACCAGGGGTAAAATATAGGGAGTCAAATGGCAAGAAAGGGACGCAGAGGTTGGGAAGGGAGTAAAACAGGGTTGTAGCCTTTCCCCAATGTTGTTCAATCTGTACATTGAGCAAGCAGTGAAGGAACGAAGGAGAAATTTGGAGAGGGAATTGAAGTCCAGGGAGAATAAATAAAAACTTTGCGGTTTGCCGATGACATAGTAATTTTGTCAGAGACTGAAAAGGATCTAGAAGAGCAGTTGAATGGAATGGACAGTATCTTGAAAGGAAGATGTAAGATGAACATTAACAAGAGTAAAACTAAGGTAACGGAATGTAATGTCAGAAAATCAGGCGATGCTGAAGGAATTAGATTAGGTAATGAGACAATAAAAGTAGTAGATGATTTTTGTTAATTGGGTAGCAAGATAACTACCGATGGCCGAAGTAAAGAAGATATAAAATGCAGAACGGCTATGGGGAGAAAAGCGTTTCTAAAGAAGCGAAACTTGTTAACATCCAATATTAATCTAAATATTAATAAGTTCTTTCTGAAAGCATTTGTCTGGAGTGTAGCATTGTATGGCAGTGAAACGTGGACGATAAGGAGTTCAGACACAAAGATTATAAAAGCTTTTGAAATGTGGTGCTACAGACGGATGATGAAGATTAGATGGGTAGATCACGTGACTGATGAGGAGGTGCGTAACCGAATTGGGGAGAAAAGGAATTTCTGGCATATCCTGACTAAGAGAAGGGATAGATTTGTAGGACATATTCTGAGACATCAAGGAATTGTCAACTTAGCATTACAAGGAAGTGTATGGGGAAAAAATCGTAGAGGGAGACCGAGGGACGAATACAGTAAGCAGATTCAAAATGATGTAGGTTGCCGAACATATTCTCAGGATAGGGTAGCGTGAAGAGCTGTATCAAACCAGTCTGCGGACTGAAGGCCACAATAACAACAACTCTATTGTATCTCAATGACCACAAATAAATATGACATGTAGACAACTGTTGTACTATTCCTTTGCTTCCTCAACGGTACCCAAGGTATTAGATCTCATCTACGGAGAACTACCAATTATTGGGTGTATTGAAATTTATGAGCGGTAGTGTAGTTTAGTTTTAGCCATACATTTTAAATTGTGTACCACAGTACTTTTATTGGCTTAGAAATATAAATAAAACTTGTTACATCTTGGGCCCAGAATGTTATAGATGATGTATAGCTTTATGTTTTATGCACTATGGTGTTGATTACACCACCATCTTTCCGTAATTAGTATGACTGTGAACTAGGGATCGAAACGTCACTTCCGGTATTATATTTACAACTCACCTATTTGGTTAAGATTGTACAAGAAATAGTCTTATTTATTTACATAATTGTAAAATATTGGTCCAAAACACTGTAATATACATTGTTTATTTACTCAGGACATATCTTTTATCGTAAGAGGCGTCGTCAAGTGTATTTCTTGTAAACCGTTTTCTGTAATCAATGTGTATCCCAGTACTAGATACATAAAATTTACATTAAGAAATTACAAATTGCAATTATACATACGGTATTTAGAGGTTTTAGCTTGTTAAACTATTTATGAGGGGTTATTTTATATTTCGATTTACGAATTTTAGTCAGTTATCTGTCAATGCCTCATATCACTATAAATTTACAAATTTCTTCTTTCAGAGTTAAAATATAGAACAGATATGGCATAATCGCTGTTGTATCTTCCGGGTTATGTGGTCGTGGTCGAAGAAACATATCTGCCCCTGACGTTTCGTCCAGAGCTGCGCTGGACATCTTCAGAGGTACTCACAGTCAGTCGGAAAGACTCACCGCTACCAGTAGTACCTCTGAAGATGTCCAGCGCAGCTCTGGACGAAACGTCAGGAGCAGATATGTTTCTTCGATCACGACCACATAACCCGGAAGATACAACAGCGATTATTTCAGCCGGTCGTGAAAGCCTTCACTGCAAGATATGGCATATTTTTATTCATTATTTCTATGTAAGTTATTCTGTAAGGAGTATGATCAAAGATTTTTATTAGAAACTTCAAGATAATATTATAGATGATACAGTTATGATTGGCAAGGTTTCCCTTATTTAGCCTCTGGTTCACTTTAGCATTATAGTACGATCTCTAATCAGTGGTAAGCTGTTTTATACTTTGACCAGCGTTAAATTATCAATAGATAGTCGAGGTAATTTTCGTGTTTAAAATCGATTTAATCGTTTAATATACTTAATAATATAAATTATATATTTATAACCCTGTATACTATAATGTTAGCTACAGGCTAACAAGTCTCTTAATGACAGAATGGAAAAAATGCTAGTTTCTGTGATCAGTGATGTTACCAGGCCAATGAGTCACACGAAATTATTATGATTACGATTATTATTATTATCCATGCGCATGGATAATTTTGCTTGATGTTGTTGATTTCCTGTATATTTCAAACCTGCGTTTATTTTGTACTTTTTGTATAGATAGGTCTGGAAAGTTAATCCTGTTATTGGATTCTAGTTCTGTACTAAGTATGATTTTAGGATGTAGGTTGTTGAGGTGGTTATGAATATTACTATTATTATGAATATCATTTCCATCTATGAGAATGAGAGAGTCATCCACGTATCGATAATAATACGTGATTTTATTAGTTTCTTGGTGTAGGAAGAATCCTTCTTCGAGGTTATTTAAAAATATATCTACAATGGTACTAACAAGCAACACCATCTAATGGAGTATAAAATATTTATTCAAATTGGAAATAGCTTTGTACTAAGACTAAGCGAAGCAAGCTTATAATTTCGTATGTGTTATTAACTAAGATTTACAGTCTCTTGTACAAGGATATTGGTATACAGGTTCGTCATTTTAAAGCATACGAGTTTTCCATTAGTGTGAATGTTTATCCCATTTATATCCAGTGCAAGGTTTTAGAATTTATTATATTTTGTGCAAATTTTATTTATCTAGTACTTAGATATATAGTGATTACAAAAAATACTTTCTCAAAAAGACACCTGACCAAAGCACTTATGCCAAATGATCTCATCAAGAAATAAATGGAACAATATATTATAATATTTTGGATCAAGCATTTACAATTATGTCAATAAAGAATCTATTTCTTTTGCAATCTTAACCAAATGGTTGGGTTGTAAATATAATATGGGAAGTGACCTTTCGATCCCCTAGTTCACAGTCATAATAATTATGGAAAGAAGTTGGTGAATTAGGACCACAGTGCACAAAACATAAAGCTATAATTACATTCACAAACATTTATACCAAGCTTGATTGTGAAACAGGGCACCGAACTGTAGTGTAGAGGAGGGGTACGGACGGCATGATATCAATTTATGTAAATGAATTTCACATGATGTTGTCTGTGTGTAATAATTTACACCCAATAACATTTACTGTAAACTGAAACAACCAGCCTTGCAAATTGCTTTATAATAAATACACTTTATTCGGATTTCCTCAAAATCTAGGGATGCCTTCATCAGAAGTATAAAATTGTAATCTAGAAATGAATCACAAATAGTATATTGGAAAATATTACATTAAATACTTTATTTGTAAGTAAAATTAATGATGACCATGGCCAAATTACATACTCGCTTGAGACGTAATGTGAGTATGTTGTGCTTAAGTCGTATAAAATAATGTGACGTTTGTTCATAATAAAAAATACATGGCAAGTGAATACTCATCATCATTAACTGAAGGCTATGTCTTTTCGATTTGGCAACGTCTCTCTCTCTCTACTGCCATCCGCTTCAGTTCTTCATATGATTTAGGTCTCTTCCTTGATGTTGTTAAAAAAGTTGCTTATTTACGAACTGGTTGTGTCATATGATGTAGGCCCACTTCTTCCTTGATGTTGTTACAAAAGTGGCCCCTTTAAGAACTGGTTGTGTCTCATTATATGTCCTATCATTTTTTGCTTTTCTTCTTACCATATACTCTAGCAGCGCTCTGCCCTCATTCACTTCTGTTAATATTTTATCGTTACTTTCTCCTATTCATCCAGCTCGTTTTCGTCATCCTCCCCGGAAACCATATTTCCATT
Organism: Locusta migratoria; assembly: GCA_026315105.1. Classification (NCBI taxonomy): domain Eukaryota; kingdom Metazoa; phylum Arthropoda; class Insecta; order Orthoptera; family Acrididae; genus Locusta; species Locusta migratoria. The sequence goes on along the minus strand of CM048751.1, from coordinate 223,044,830 downwards.
GCCTCCAATTACTGTTCTCTGTCTTTCTCAGTCTACGCTTCCAGTCCTTACGTTAAGACACTCGAAAGACTTAGCAGTTTTTACCAATATCCAGACTTATATGATTGCATGTAAGTAAATTCTTTTTATTTTTGAAAGCTTGGTTTGACCGGGCTGCTCTTCTCTTTATAACTATAATAGATTTAGTAACTTCCGTGACAGTACTCCGCAAATAGCAGAATCTTCAAATCTGTTCTAGAACGTTATCTTCCCTACTACCATAGCTTTTGTCTCTTCTTATTTATCAACAGATTAAATTCTTTTATTATTTTGGCAAATGTTAGCAACATGAAATCCATTTCTTTTACTGAGTCCCTCTGTTCGGGACATAGTTAACCCATTTCCACAAATATCAAATTTGTTTATTTCCTACTACGCTCATAACAGTCAGTAGGAAAATGTGACGGAATTTTTTTGCGCCAGCGTAAGTGAGGCATTACATATAAGTCGATCCGGAAATGACAGTGCGGTATTAATGTGTTTTTAAATGCTGTTAAAAATTGTCTCATCTGTTATTTTGAGATTAACCGCTAAAATGATATTCCCGGTAAGCCAAGCGTGAAATCACTGAATTGCATTTTATTTTTTATCTAAGCCATCTTTACAGCTTGTATTTGCGGCAACTTTTGCTGCTAACATTTCGTTCCAATTCACTCACCGGCGATCGCTTTGGGATGAACGCACTGTAGTATTTGCTCGCGGCCGAATTCAGAACTATGAGACAAGGTGGAGTGTAAAAGAAAATGGTGCTAAATTAATAAGGAAAACGTGAACACTAAGCGGCGAAACACGCATAAATTTTTAGGTACGCTTGTAATATTACGTTTTCTTTCTTCCGATCAGGTGTGGAGAAGTAGTTACTGTTCGTAACTGTACAATAATACAAGAAAATAATTTGGTGGATCTGACACATTTAGGTAACTTTATAAATAGAAGACTCAAAAAAGGAAGCAGAACCTGACTTTGAAGTTTAGTGGCAGTAGTAATTTGGAATGAAAGCAACACCTGAACGCAATATTACACAAAGAAGCTAGCAGATTCCGCGATGACCTTTCTTACCATGATGATTATGTTACGTTCACTGGATGTAGCAGATGAAGCTGTAAAAAACTCTTGCTGCATTGTGTAAAATGATGCTTGGTTGGCTTGGAGCAGATTGTACTAACTGAATGGCAGTTTAAAAAATATTGTTAACTTTCGTGAAAAGAGGCTCTTTAAATCGATCGGATTTCATTTAATTCCGAAGATTTCTTTGCAGGCGTTACTAGAAAGTCACATTCATGAAAATTACAAATAATGAGATCTCGAAGTAAATCTAGTAAATTATAGATACAAGTCCAACAATGGCCCCAAGCATCATGTTACATAACAAGATTACTGCTGGACAAAATAGAATCACTTCATGAATTATTAAAGGTGGGTCATTTGAAATAAGTAAAAGATTTATACGTCACTAAATATATTTTCAACATACTTCATAAGAAAAACACACTCACACTCACACTCACACTCACACAATGTAGAGGTCCCTGACGTAGGACTGTTCTCAATGAGGTAGGAAAGATGAAAAGACCAGGTTCACAACCGCGTTCTGGGCATCTCGTAAAAATTAGATGAACATCAGAAATATATGAAGAGCGTTATTAGCTGCCAGAGAAAGCTGTGGTCAGCGATAAGCATCGTAAATAAATTATTTATCGAATGAAATTTTTTTAACTTAATACTACAAGCTGAACACATATACAACGAATTTGCGAGCAGGAGGTTTCGTAATTCGAAAACCGTTTCCATGAATCATGACCTGACGCTCGTGTCAGATGTTTCAGAAACTCAGACAAAATAAAATTAACAAGTTCTTACGATATCAAAGGAATTGCCAATAAGTATTATGGTGACAAAAACCTGAGGCCTCATACCCAATAACACAGGGACACCTGATATTTGTAATTTACCATTTAATGTTTATGGAATATTTTTATTTGAGTTTTTGCCCATAAAATGTTCATTGAGAGGACAATGAAACGGTCCTAAATACCTCTATATCACTAAACCCAGCTCCTTAATTCATCACACACACTAAGAAACAACAGTTTAAAAGTTTAATGCATAACTCCTTTCAGAAACAGTGGCAGACTCCTTCTTTGTTCTTACTCCGCAATCATAACTACATAAGCCATATGTGTCAAGTCTTTCTCTTGTGTTTCGAACGTAATACATACAATGCACAAAACATTTAGTGGATCAGATGCCATATCGTAAACAATATACAAATAGTAACGTAGATTATTCAAATCGTTGTTACAATACTGACTCCTGCCCACACCATTCGTCCACCACGATGGTATGGTGATGTTCCCTACACATTATCAGAATTGTTTCGAGGTCCACAATGTCTCCAGATGAGTGATCGACACGATTGTGTGGCTGATCACAAAATCTTGACTCATCTCTGAACACAATCTGGCGCCATTCGTAACGGCTCCAACCCTGATGCTCCTCCGCCCAGTTTCTGCGGGGTGAACGGTGTTTAGGTTTAAATGGAACGCGCACCAGAGGCGTCCGTGCATAGACGTCCAATTCCGAAAGCGATTTCGGACTGTTTGTGTTGATTTTACGCACCCTTTTGCTGCCTAGAGGGTGCGTAGCACATTAATTGCATTCGCTTTCCTGCCTGAACCGGAGACAACATCATCTCTTGCTGATATTGCCCATGGACGAGGTTGGCCTTGCATTCTTTTAACGTTTCGTGTTGTTTGAAATCGTGTCCATGTGATGGATATTACAGTTTTAGTCCAGTCAATGAATTCATTGTAGAGTGCATGATATATGCGAGAATTTTAGACTTCAGGACATTGTTAGGGATAGTTAGGAGGTGATCACTAAATGTCCCCGCCCCTGGTGATGAACTAAAGCGGGGAGGAGTTGGAATGGTACAATTTTTTGGTTTTACGCTTATATTTCAAAAACGGTCTGCTTTAGGAAAAATGTTCAAAATAAAAATAAAGGATAATTGTTTCTATACATAGACGTCGAATTCCCAACTGTTTTCGAGATATACGTTATTGAAAGTCAACAATTACGGAAAACATATTTTATACCTCACAAATTATGTCAAAAATTTACTTCTTGTAACTAACTCCATCGTTTCTCAGAAAATTTATCAGAAAGAAAGTTGTATAGCATTAAAGTTCCTTTAATTTAATATCAACATTCGTACCTTATCTTCAGACAATCAGTAGTTACATCATTTATCAGATGCGTAACTTATCTTCAGCAAATCAGTAGTTACATCATTTATCAGATGCGTACCTTATCTTTAGCCAATCAGTAGTTACATCATTTATCAGATGCGCTCTGTTTTGTTGTCCTAGAAATGAGTGATTTGAGGGTATGTGACGTTTTTATCTTATGAAACGTGTTAGCATGGTAAATAGCAACACTTTACCAGTGGTAATAAGGTACTTGCAACTGAAACAGAACACCTTTTTATAATTGTAGCTTTTACAATAATATTATGAATCATACAATGAAAGTATTTATAAGAATCGATAGTGATTCAAAACGAAAAATAACTGTATTGAAAGCAACACCTTAGATTTAAACAAAAAAAAATAAATAATCGAGGCTTATTCAGCTTCGTCAGTAATGGAGTCGCTGTCCATCCAGACTGATAAAGTCTCACTGTCGTCATCTTCATTCAAATGTTCAAATGCCTGTAGAGCTTAAGGGACATAACTATGGGTCATCAGTCTCTAAACTTACAAACTTCTTATGAACTAGCTTATACTAAAGATGGCACAAACATCCATGCCCGAGGGGGGATTAAAATCCCCGACGGGGATCGGTCTCGCGATCGTAGCAAAGCGCCTCAGTGCACTCGACGGTCCGCCGCGGCTCATCTTCATCCTGAATTAATATTCCGTTGTTGCAATTGCCGTTGCAGTGTAGGCATATAACAGAGCAGTGCAACAACGCATTTTTGCAACCACATCTACCACTGTCACATCGTTTCATGTATCGACAAAACACATCTCCAATATTTCGTCAGAGGTAGCACCTACCTCTGAGAGTATCGGAACTAGTTGGTCATTCCTTCTTTCCCGACGCCAATTCGGCGCTCCACCTTCCGGTTCCTCTCCTAACCAAAGGCGTACTTGGTGGTATGTTCGGAATGCATGCTGCTTAACAGCTCTTTCAGCTGGACGGAGAGTTGAGATATTAGGCTTCATGTTCTCAGCTGCTTTTATAAATGATTTGTAGCGGAAGTCGTTGTTGGATTTTGTGGTTGCTGGAGCTCCACACTATGAGAGAGTACTCGTGATTCACGCTGTCTCATTGGAATCGCGAGGAAGAAGAATAATACTAATATCTCAGTAGCATGTTGTAGGATTTTCGACATCTGGTACATTTTGACAAACCAATTTACTCTTAATATACACTGCAGATGTTGTGTCAGTGTCTGTAAATGCATATAAGTATAACAAATGGACGTTGTCCTTAATTTTCAATTCCTGATGTAATGGTTGTGAAGAATATACACTTGTCCTAACTTATCCTCTTCCAGGTTTTACAAGCAGAATGTTACGATCATCTGTAGGTATAGCTACTAAGACAGCAGTTAAGTTGACATCTCCTCCAATAATAGCAACCAAGGATTTATGTGATCTGTTGATAGCTGTCTCCACAATATCAACTTCCTCATCACAAGAAGCTTCCAGGGAATTTATCCCTTTTTTATGCAGCTACATCGTCAACATTCAGTTTGTTCTTATTGTTAAAGTTGAAAAAAACATCTTCTTACTTCACTGTAATTGTACTTTTTAAAATGACATTAATTTCCACACACCTCCTGAGACGATATCGTCGACTTCGTTCAGCTGCTTTTATGGCCTCTGATATGTCAGAGTATGCATCAAACACCACTGTAGAACCACTCCCAAGATAACTGGCATTCAAAAATCTAACATAACCATTACAAATAGTTGATACAATTATATCTTTCTGCAAAACAATTTTGAGGACTAGGAGTCCCCCATCAATAACAAATTCAAAGGTTGTTAAATCAATGTCCTCATCAATTTGTTTGAAAAGTGTGTACAATGCTGACTGACTTCCTACACTTTCTAATTCCACTTTCGTTGAATAATGCCAACGGGTATGGAGCCAGGTCATACTAAATATAATTCTGTAAAACCTTTTCAGATTTATTAGCAATGGAGATACGCTGAAAAAGCAAGAATGGATACACGGAAACTTAATTTTAATTGTCGAATTTATTGAAAAAAGAGGATGTTCCCGATCGTTCCGTGACACATTAATATTTGTGGATGGCAAGTTTTCCATTTTTTTCCATTTCCCTTGCCAGTTGTAACTGCATCTTGACATAAGACTGTATCCTCTACCAAAAAGTCGGTCGCTATTGACATGATCTTCTCGGCCCTTAGAAAAGGAGGGTGATCGCAAACCATTTTGTAAGCTTGACAATGTCAATTGCGCCTCGAATTTGATGACCTTGTACCAAATCCTTGCGTTGTTCACTTGATGAGAGCAAAACACCACAATTTTCTTCGAGTGAAACACATGTGTCTTGAGTTGCAATCATTCCAATTACCCTATTACTCAGAGCACTGTCTGTCATACATCTACCACGGGTCGTGCCACCTCGGGTTGATAATGACCCCATCAAGGTTGTCTCAGTCTTAGTATCTGACCACACGCCGGAGGATACGACTATATATACAATATCATACGTAATTAAACAAGCTAACACATTCAAATAACAAACGTTATTTGCACAATTATTTCTTCTGCGCCGGATACCAGCTAGTCGTTTATAAAAATAAGGAACAGTAGGGGCCCCATAACACTTCCTTGGGGAACGCCAGGTGTCACTTGAGTTCTGCACGATGACTTTCCGTCAATTAGAACGTACTGTGACCTGTCTGACACGAAATCACGAATCCAATCGCACAATTATGGCGATTTTCCACAAGCATGCAGTTTCATTAGAAGACGCTTGTGAGGTACAATGTCTAAAGCCTTCTGGAGATCTAGAAATACGGAATTTATTTGACATCCCTTGTCGATAGTACTCATCACGTCATGTGCGTAAAGGGCTAGATGTGTTTCACAAGATTGTTACTTACTGAATCCGTGTTGACTGTGTGTCAATAGGTCTTTTTCTTCGAGATCATAATATTTGAAGAAACTATATGTTCTATAATCCTGCTGCAAACCGACGTTAGTGAGAGATGCCTGTAAATTTGCGGGTCACTCCCATTGCCTTTCTTGATTATTGGTCTAATCTGTGCAACTTTGTCGTCTTTCGGTGCGGAACGTTTGCTAAGCGAGCGGTTGTGTATGATAACAAGGTATGGGGATATTGCGTCAGGATAGTAATAATAATAATAAAAAAGAGGTATAGAATCGGGACCAGGAGACTTAGTTTCGTTAAGTGATTTATGTTACTTTACTACACCAGGGGTATCAAATGAAAATTTACTCATGCTGGCAGCTGTTCTTGATACGAATTCTCGAGTATTTGCTTCGCAGTCTCTCGTGAATAAATTTCGGAAGGCTGTGTTAAGCAATTCTGCTTTAGCAGAACTGTTATCAGTAGCATCACCCTAACCATCGCGTAGTTAATGTACTGATTGTGTTTTATCGCTAGTATACTTTACATACGAGCAGAATTTCTTAGGATTTTTTACCAAATTACATAAAAGAGTTTTCTTGTAGAATTTATTATAAGCTTCTCGCATTGAAGTTCGAGCTAGATTTCGAGTTTTTCTAAAAGGCTGCCAGTCTTGATAATTCTGTGTCCGTTAAAATATGGCGTGCTATTTTCTTTGCTTTTGCAAGAGTTATCTAACCTGTTTTGTGTACCACGTCGGGTCAGACCCTCTTTTGTCGTCGATATTATTTCTTTGAACGTAAACTACATCTGATCTACACTAACATTGGTAGCTTGAAAAGCCGTTGACTGGCAACGATCCTTTCATCAGTGCGGAGGTCATCCTAGGGTCGTTACCCTCACGGGAATCAGTCTGAAAAAACCACGAGTTTGAGTAATAGTGGGCACGGAAAAACAGGGTTCGAATCCCGGATGTGTATACATTTTCAACTTTACCCATTCGCAGTTAATCTAATAAATTCCGAAATTATAAATAATAAAATATTCTGATAGTTGGGGTGACTGTGGCAGAAAAACACATCTCCTACAATAAACACGCCCATGACAGTACTGTAAAGGTATGGACTCGATATGGGACTTCGTTTATCGTCGGCGGTTTTAGGAGGTTCAGAGTATCTAGCGGATCTAGTGTTAAAATGGCGTATAAGCAGAATCACAGTTCGGTTTGAAAGACGAAGGGCGTCAGTGGTTAAAACTAGGGATGGGACGAATCCCAATTTTACCGAATCTTAATTAAAACATGCGCCGAATCCCGAACCCGAATCGAATCTCGAACCCAAATAATCTGTCAAATCAAGTACATCTATTTCAAAAGAATTACTACTCTATCACAGCCGGTGATGAAAATGAAGCCTTCTGGGATTGATCCCAAATGACAATATTACAGTAAAATTTAAGAAATTAAAATTTCATTTAGGTTTTTATTTTAAATCTTAAGGATATTTAATACTCCTTATCCTCTAAAAAAATTTGTATGAAACATTTTGAGATATATGTTGTTTAGATGCTCTAAAAGATAATAAGACACTTTCTTCACTCTATTACCAACTGTTTCAGTTTGATGAAATAAAAAAATAATTGAATAATGAAGTTCTGCAAGGGAAAGGATTACCTTTTCTTTCTTTTTTCATAGGTGAAGAATCAAAAATAAAACCTGAAAATGTGAGTAGATATTTTGGAAGTTTGAAAAATAAATTCTTTAAAAGATAGGACATGTAAATGTTAAATGATTTTATAGTTTATAGGTTGTTATAAAATTTATTATACATCCAAAGCTAATTTATTTCGTTTAAAAAAAGACAAATTATGCAGCATAAATAAATAATTTTCACTGTCCTTAAAAATTATTCTGTAGCACTTCTTCATTATCAAAATTTTAATTTAAAACAATATTTTAGAACAATTCAAATCATATTATTTTAAAAGCAAGTGCCATTTCAAATTGGCATTTTCAAATAGACATATTTTACAAATTAGCCTACACTAAACACAATTACATTAAACAAATTACAACAATAAAATTGCTGATAAGACAGCCTATTCATTAGTTGATAATATACAAAGCTTACTTTTTTTTTTTTATTCTCTCATACTTGCTCATTAGCTCTCAAGTTTTTGTTCAGAAATACCAGCATTCGGACACGCTCAGGGTCCAATCGATTTCGGCGTTTATTAACAATTGTCCCTGCTGTACTGAACACTCGTTCAGATTCTACACTAGATGTACACACACACTGGTATTATCTACAAAGTATTTTCAGTCTTTCATATTTTGTATTATATTTCCAGTAGCACATCACATTTTCTTCAATACTCAACCGTTTTTCCATCAAGTAACTGTTTACCTCCTGCTCAAAAGTGTCTTCACTCATTATATCACTCTCATCAACGTCGGGAAATATATTGCCATACATAGAGCATTTATCATCTTCTGGTTTTGGAAGAGAAGGTGGTTGATTGTCACTTACCTCATGTACTGGGATACCTTTTCTTCCTAGCTCTTCAATCAACATTTGCTTTGCTGCAGCTTTGTCAGTAAATATCCTGTCAATGAACCTTGGATCTAATACTGGCCGGCCGCGGTGGCCGAGGGGACTGAGGCGTTCCAGTCACGGTCTGCACGGCCACGGGGGTTCGAATCTCCCCTCGGGCATGGATATTTGTGCCGTCCTTAGTATTAGCTAGTTCATAAGTAGTTTGTAAATTTAGGGACTGATAACCCCATAGTTAAGTCCCATAAGCTATACAAACATTTGAACATTTGATCTAATAGTGTAGCAAAAACATAATTCTTTTGCTGCTCCGTGTTTGCAAAGCGTCTGATGACCCAAGGTCATTACCAACTGAAGTTAACGTTTTTTTAATGCTAAGGACTATGGGAATTGCTTCAGATGCAGTGGTTTCAATTTTACTAATGGTTTTTGTTGCATCATAAAAACATTTGAGAATTTTACATAAATCAGAAAGTTGTTTCCACTGCTGATTGTTAATCTCCACAGGCAACGAGTAATTCAGCTCTTCATCAAGGTACTTGAGGGCATAACGCTGCTCAACAAGCCTTGAAATCATTAGGTAAGTAGAGTCCCATCTGTTCGGTTCGTCTTGAATTAAGCGGTGTTCAGGTACACTTGATGCTATCTGTGCAGCTTTAAGCATTTGTCATGCTTGGGTTGAGTGCTTGAAGTGCCCTACTAGCTTCCGACAAAGTGCAAGAATATTGGATAACGCCTTTTCTTTCACTCCAGCCAATACAACAAGTTGAAGACTGTGTGCGAAGCATGAGAGATGAGTCAATCCTGATTCATCGAGTTCTGCACCCATATTTGCTGCATTATCATGGATCACACATGCAACTTTATTTTTGATTCCCCAATCACTAAGTATTTTCAGCAGCACTGCTCTAATTGACTCTGCAGTATGGCTGACTTCAGGATATGGCAGTACTTCCAATGTTGCGTATTTAATTTTAAAATCATTTGTAATAAAATTACATATTATACTAATGTAATCATTATTCGCTACTGATGACCACATATCCGTTGTAATGCACACTTTACTATCAGCAGATAATAGCAAGTTTTTTACTTCACTTTGAACTGTGCGAAACATATCTGGGATGACAACATTTGCTAACTGTTTTCTAGTTACCTTCGGGTAACGCGGCTCCAAATATTCAATTGGTTGCTTGAAACCAACATTGTCTACAATTGAGAGTGGATGAAAGTCTAAACATATCATTTCCGCAATAAGACCAGTTATTCTTGAACTCCGTGAATGACCTACATCAAACATCTTTTTTTTTTTTTCTCAAAGCAATCTTGGATTGTTACCTGTTTTGGGGTGCCTTTATTTAATGACCGTAAATTGTAATATTTGGGTTTGCCCCTCGGTAGTGCTGTATATGAAAGTCGCGGAACTTTTGCTGACAAAGGAGTAGAAGAACTTGTACTAGTAGAAGCTTCGTCATTAGAGCAGCTGCTAGGCAAAGATTCATCAGTATTACTACTGTCACATGCCACTTCAGGTTCATCGAGATTACGATCTGCAGGCTTAATAAAATTACAAATTTCATCGTTTGAGTGACTTCTAAAATGTTTCCAGAGAGCACTCGTGGTGAAACTCCTTCCAGGTCCACGTGATAATCTTCGTGCACACAAACAGCTAATCGCAAAATGACAGTCACTAGCGTCAACCGAAAAGTATTTCCATATTTCACTCATTGCTGAAATTTTTATGTTGATACACGTTACGAATATAACTCATTAGGTTAATCGATCTTCCACAGAATTAAAAAGTGACCAAGACAAACACTAACAATCAGACATTTAATACAGGGCGTCCAACAATTGAATTTGAAATATTTACATAACAAAACTATAGGTTTTATATATATATATATATATATATATATATATATATATATATATATATATATATATTTCTCCCAGGTTGTACGACTTTCTTTGCCGAGTTCCGCGTTTATTCGACGTGTATGTACTAGTTATTGCCATAAATACAATTCAGAACTGTGAAAAGTACTTAAACGCAGATTGCGCATTCCGGAGGATTAATCCAGGGTATTTTGTAGATTTATTTATTCTTTCAAACATTTAAGATCGCGTAACTTGCCTGTACAGAATTTATATTCGTAGAAGATTTAAAAGTAAGTACTAGAAGTCAGTTTCCGTGCTTCGTTTTAACTATTTCCGTTCAGCATCAGAATAATACTAATGTAAACATTAACGTGATACGCATATTCTCCCGCGTTGGCCTATGCCTTTCGGGTTTGTTAGGCGGACGGAATTTAAATGTGGTAACAGCTAACACGAAAGAATACATGGCGTAATGTTTACATTTGTATTATTCTTATGGCGAAGAGAATGTGGAATTTACGAATCACGATTCATAGGAACAATCCCTTGCCCCTAGTATTAAAATACGTAAGTTGTAGCACGAAGTCAGTGGGTGTAGCGTGTGGCATATTTGACGCAACAGAGGCTTGCCATTCGGCTTTACGTAGTAGCTTTTAGGTAAGACTTCAATTTTATGGCTACTACAGCAACACTAAACACTTACTACGTAAGACTCGAAATAGCGTTGAAACCTAATGCGGAAATATAAAACAATTTTATTAGACTTATAATAAATTTTTTATGAAATATTTATAATAGCAATTGATACCTGTAGGGTAATTCTGAATCACTATCACTTGATTCCTTGTTATTCAGTTCCTTCGTACACAACACTATCCCTCGTACAGTCTAGTGTATTCTATATCGAACATTTTTACATACATGTTACCAATATGATTTGGAACCCACCTACATGTATCATAATTCCATTGGCATACTTGCGCGTTTTACCCGACCCGTTGGTGTCATTTGTTTGTCACTTTTCAAATGGCAGTCGGTGTACATGTGTTTAAGCTTGACCTTAAAGGATTTATTGAAACAGACGTCAAATGTTTGTTGAATTGACGTCATACCGCCTGAATGGTGCACGATTAGAACTTTTTTTTTCCACATACGGTAGTAAATAACTTTATTCTTGAAATCCTAGCACTTCACAAAATTCGACGAAACAATACGTGAAATCAGAATAAGGCAACTCATGCAAGAATCGTAAGGTGATGTCCTACGAGCCGTGTACACCGAATGAAGCGGCAGTGCTATCGATATATATCGGACAGTTTCATATAGAAACGATAGGTATCGAAGAAGCAAATGTTACGATTTTTACGAATATGTCATTTTAAAGGATTTGGTAAGTCAGGAACCTAAGAGTACAACGTAACTTGTGAGTGAACAACTTGTACTCTTACGTTCCTGCGTAACCACAGCCTTTAAAATTATGACATATACGTAAAAATCATAACATTCGCTTGTAAGAATACCGGTACCTATAATTTAGTCTAACGACATAGCTTTGGCTGAAAAGTCTGTTTTCATTGACAACGAATAAGTTTCTTGTTACTGCTAGCGGAGCGAGACTTGAGTGTCTGATATATATCGATTGTATGCCGTTTCATTCGATGTATACGGTCCCTAGGAAATTACCTGCTACCAACGTGACCTGCTATATTTGAAGTTGAGCAATACGGGACGGAAAACTTACTTGTGACGGTTCATAGCGCCATTTTTCAGAACTTCGTTTTGTACTCGATTTAACCCCGTTTTATCACGTCATGTCTTCCAGCGGATCTACGAAAAAATAATGTAAATAACGCAAACCAAAGTACACTGTTATGCAAAGTAAACTACAACATTCGTCACTGAGGATTTCCATATAAACTTTGGATTCGGGATTCGGTAGTATTCGGCCATTATGCACCGAATATCGAATCCGAACCCAATGTGTTAGATTCGGCGAATCTGGATTCGGCCGAACCACTCGGACACAACCCTAGTTAAAATTAAGCTGAGAGAAGTTATTCCTTGATAAACTACTCAAGATAGATAATATATGTGACACATTAAATACTAGAAATTGCAACAATATCTCTAAGAGGAAATATAAATTATAAGGTTCTTTAATGTGTTACATCATATTATCCTGGACGAATTGATTTATCTTTAATAGGTCAAATATTTGAACAATACGGGAGTGAGATTTGGCTAAATGGTACACCTATGATTATATATATTAACTGATTGAATTATTGTTACTGATTTAAATGACTTGCATTACGAAGAAAGTAAGATATTACAAAAATGTAAACACAATTGTTATTAAACAGGTTACCAAATTACCAAACGGAAGGGATAACACAAAGTAATTTTGTAGCTGAGCTAGGAAACTTCGGTGTTATTTTATCTAGGCTATGAAGGAGAAGTAGGAAAATGTTTCAAGTAATTCGTATGGTCACATGGGGTTAATCGCAGGGGCGAGTTTGGAAATTGTGTCTGAAAGTTCGGTACCGAGTTTGGGAAGTAATCTGTCTTTCTTAATTTCCATTATTTCAAAGCAGTTCATCTCTCTATGTTTTTTGGATATGATGAATGACTTTATCTAACATGTTTTCTGGAAATGTACAATTCCTTTCCCAAGTTTCCAGCTTCTGAAGTGTACCTAATTGCCCTACTTCACTGACCATTGTAGAATTGACCACATTAGCAGTACTTTGCGTATTACACGCATTTCCAAGGCTAGAGTGTTATGTTTAGCTTTACGTAGAATCTGATCAATGGTTTTGTGTATGTAAAACTAGGTTTTAAAGTTCCCGGATCACCTTCATAGAAGATTTGACTAAGTATTTAATCGTGTACCCTGTTACCTTGTTAGACTCCCTAATGCACAGAAAGCACAATAACATGTCTTTTCTCTTCTTTAACCTGTTTTTAATTCAACACCTCAAGACCCCGTAAATGAATACGAAGTTGACGGGAAGCTGAACTCTGACCTTTCATCCTTCCTTGCAGCGAGGGAGGGTTGCTAGTACCGCTTACTTTCAAACTCAGTGCATGATTACACTAAATGTTGAAAATAATTTTTGTTAACGTTGGACGCCGTTATATGTAGGCTTCCATTGATATCCTGAAGCATGATCCAAATTAGAAAGGAAGTACTATATACTTTAATGAGACGTAAATGCTTATTTCCTTACACGTCAGTGATGAACCAAGCGTAGATACCAAAACGGCTCCACACAACATCGGTAGCACACAGGCATTTAGAGTAATGGTTAAAGGGTTCTCAAAAGGAAACGAATCAATCCCGTCACGCTCTGAGAATTTCCCGTTGGTAACCACAAGCCGGACTGATGTCCGTCGACACCGTACGGAACATCACTTGCAGTCGCTCGCTTCTTATCGCCTTCGCAGTCTCGCTTTAGAGACAGACCCTCCCGTCTGCGACCCCAACCGCAGGAAAGGCTGTTCTTTAAGCACGACAAAGCGTGGATTCCAGCCTTCCATATTCCTGTCTGCGCATGCGCTGTACGCCTAGACGGGTACTCTGATCGTCCTCGACAGCCGGCCCAGCACCGAGCTCGCCAACGCAGCACACAGGACAAGCAGCGGGCGATGGAATGTCTAAATTAAAATTCCTCTCCACTTACGCGCCCTTGTCTCGTAGTCATGCCCTCGAATTCTCCTCCGCCCCCTCCCCCCCCCCCAAGCCCAAACTTCATCCACACCACCCTTCTACCTCCCTTTATGACACATCCCCAAAGAGAGAGAGAGAGAGAGAGAGAGAGAGAGAGAGAGAGAGAGAGAGAGGAGAGAGAGAGAGAGAGAGAGACAGGGAGCGGGAGGAAGAGGACCATCAAAAGACATTTTGTTCTCCTAATTACTTCCCCTCCCCTTCCAGGCGCAGTGTATGAGCACATGCACGAAAATGTGTGTTTATGTGTGTGTGTACATGTAGGGGGCTGGGTGGCGGTGTATGCACACAATTAAAAAAGAGGGAAAAATGTGTCTCACCCCCAGCCTCCACTGCGAATTTTTCCACCTTGTTAACTCTTACATTCATTTCGCCACTTCTTTCTCAATGCGGCGATATTATGAGGCTACAGAATCGTCACTGTTCTTCGTATAATATTTCTATCGAGCTGTCTGAACGAATTAAGATATTACCATCCGCTTGCTGTAGTATATTTATTCGGAAAACCTGGCGAGGATACTGTTTCTTTCAGAATTATGTTTCATTTCGGTATAAGATAGGAAGTACAATCTTACAAACCCTATATTACCCATAAACTGAAATAATTTTGTTTAAAAAAAAGTGCAAATGTTTGTTAAGCTTATGGGACTTAACTACGGGGTCATCAGTCCCTAAACTTATAAACCACTTATCAACTACCTTATACTAAGGACGGCACAAATATCAATGCCCAAGGGGGGATTCGAACCCCCGACCGTAGTGGCCGTGCAGACCGTGACTGGAGCGCCTCAGTCTCCTCGGCCACCGCGGCCGGCAATTTTTTTTTTTTTTTCAGTTACAGAAAGTAGTACATATAAAATTAATGCATTTCTCAATATTCAAGTTATCATCGTAGCGTAAACATTCAGTTATTATCACCTATTTATGAATGATACTGTCAACTCAATATTATCTCGAACAATATTACAAGTTACTGAAATACTTGACTGCAAGAGACTTGTAGGAAGGTTTGCACAATTTCTGAGTATGTTGCTTAGTGATCATCTTGTGATGGTGCAGATCTTCTTTCTCTCGTGCTTGTTTACTGTAATAAACCTAAGAGTAAATCCGACTTATGCAGGACACCTTCATTGATTAGTTTTTATCACCCAAACAGGTTTCGGCACATATGCCATCTGCTGTGGGTTTTTGCCTTTAATTTATGACATAATTTTACTTTTTCCAGTTTTTACAGTTCCCTAGCAACACCAACTGTCATACGCTAACCGTGTAAATTCTCGAGACTTCGTCCGAAGTGTCCCGCACCACAACATAAATCAAAATTTGTAGGAAGAATTCTTTTTAATAGTTCATCAAAAATAAATAATCTTGTACGAGCGGGGCATGAAAAATAGTCTGTAGAAACTCCCCAAAGATTTACCAAAACACGAAATAAATTGTGGGAGGCGATAACTATGCTTGAAACAGATGCAGCATATGGCAGAAGAAAGGAATTTGGTTACTATGAAGTACAAAATTGGCTTAAACACCCTCTTTTATTAATAGTATAATTCATTAATAAATGTCCACACAGTCACCAGCCTAATGAAGCAAGAGAATACCAAGCAGTAAAAAAAAAAAAAAAAAAAAAAAAAAAAAAAAAAAAAAAAAAAAAAAAAAAGAGCTTGGTATGTAGGGTGGAAACATTTTGGCACCAGTTTCATAAAAAAGAAAAGGATGCCAATCACAGAAGTAATTCTCAAATGAAAGCTGGTATTATTTCAGTTACTGTAAAGACAAGGCTCACCTCGTCAGTTACTTCCCGATACTATAAAGAGTATAGCTTGGGATATAGAATTGCAGTAGAAGTGTCACTCATAAACAAAATTACTGAAAAACGTATAATTAGTAGTACCAAAAAAATCAACTGATTTTACGGTTAGTGCTGTTCCCAATGCCCTTTACAAGTAAGCAGGAAATTAGTTATTATTATGACATCTAATCAAAGGCCTACATAAAGAACACCGACAAGTAGATATTACTTTACTGAAAATTATTAAGTCTTGCTGCCTACCATGAAACAAATGATTACTTTGATTCTGTCCAAGTTAGCTATCTTTAGCTGATACATTACTGAATGGATTTATCAATTAAATCTACAAGCTTTGAATTTAGAACGAAATCACTTAAACTATACTGATGATTTATAGAATCACTATCAAAAATTTTGACTAATGCCACACCTAAATGTTCATACCTGAACTATTTAGAAGAAATGGGCTAAATATAAGTAGTTATACGACAAGGTAATAACTGATTTCTTCGAAAAATATCATTGAACTTTTATCTATTGTGCAATGAGCAATGAAATATATAATTGAAACACCATATGTTACACATGGAATTTCTATACGGATACGTGGATTAACCATACAAAGCAATTTTATTTAAAAAATAAGCAAATTTGAAAAGAGTGGCTGTCCACAAAAAATTTACATAATGGAAATTGGTTGTTGCTGTTAATAAAATTGGATTACTCGGATAATAAATATTTACAGGAGAGGATTCCTACTAGGTTTTGTGACTTAGGATAAATTAAGGTTACGTACACACTAGATTTTTACAGAAAAGCAACCTCAATTGACAATAACCAAAACACATTATTATTTCTCATCGACCAGTTATAAAATAATAACAATAATTGTGACCTGTTATTAATGCTTAGTGGTGGCAAGGTGGAGGCTCGGTATATAGCTCAGATTTCCTTTTCATGCAGGCTATGTGCAGGCATTATAACGACGGTTTCCAGTAGCTTTCATTTAGCTCCACATGCAGACAATAGGGGAGAGTAGTACACAGTGAAACACGGTACACAGTGAAACATTCCATCTCAATTGTTTTTAGTAATTTTTTTTCTACTTGTTGGTTTCCTTGTATGTTTATTATGATACGTCTTTGACTGTAATGGTAGACAGTTTGGTTGATTATTCTTGTTTCTATACGTTTTTGGTTTTCGGTGGTCAGAAGTTACAGTTAACGTCTCTTTGTAATTCTAATATTTTAGATATAACATACAGATAAAAGAAATATTGTGTTTTGTGATAAGATACACATCTTTAGCTATATATTGACCAGTTTTAAATTTGGTAGTTATGTAGATTAAGAGTTGTGATTAACTTTTTAGTTTATGGTGACTTTGGCACACAGTGAAACACTTGTATGTGGTACACAGTGAAACAGGACCATTGGCCTCAAATGCTTGTATTACTCCTCCTAACACCAGGGCGAACAGCTATTGAAGAAAATACTTTGAGAAAAAGGGCAGAGCTGGAAGAAAAGGAGAAAACAAGTATGAAGAGAGTCAACAATAAAAAAGTGGTGTGTAAGTAAAACAGTTTAAAGTGAAAGTGATGAAGAAAGTGACAAAGATGAAGGCTATTCAGTGAAACAGAGATACGTATCATTACGTCTTTTTAACTTGAAATGAGACGTTATGATCGGTGATTACATTTTGGCGACATTCAAAAACAATGTATATTTTGTAGCTAAAGTCTTGAAGTCAGTAATTTGTGGTACTGAGTATGAAGTCTCATCATACCTTCGGAAAAGAAAAAAAAAAGTTACTGGTTTTGTATTCGCAGTTGTAGAAGACGTAGTATGTGTTTCACATAAGGACATTGCAATGATTTTGTCACCTGCGTTGCATATGGTTACTAAGAGACTCTCCAATCACCAGTATATTCGTTTTCCAATCAATTTTGGTGGACTTAATATTCACTGAACAATATTTAGTATATGTTAATGTTTGTACCTGTATTTAACAAATATATCTGTTTGGTAAGTCACTCAGCAAGTAATAAATATAAAAAAATGGCAGCTGTTTCACTGTGTACTATACACGGTACACAGTGAAACATTTGCGGAAAATTCCAAAGTATTGACAAATTATTGTTCTTTCAAGTAAATAAAGAAAATTAGTTTTGTGAGTAGTATTTTATACGAAACAATCAAAAATGTAATTTTTGTTTCCCTGTGTACTACTCTCCCCTATAGATGCTACCATTACAGCTGCACGTCACCGAGGCCATTGTTGGTAGATTGGTCTTCTGCCTCTAGTGAACAGTTATTTGACCCAGGAAATGCGGTAGCACAAGTCTGCCACTGCTCTTTGCCTGCATGCTACAACTGTGGCCTGCCACTGCTCTTTGCCTGCATGCTACAACTGTGACCTGCCTGCTCCTTCCGACGTCTTGCTGCCGTGAGCTCCAACCTCACACTGACTATTGTTCACTACGTTATCTGCGCGCCAAGCCACCTTTCCATTCGCAACGAAACTCCGTTCACCGTGGAATCACTACATCTTTTACATAGCATGCTGGTCGTGAGATATTACAATTTACATAATATTCACATGCATTAAACGGTTCAAAAATAAAAATGACATTACCAAAGTAAATTAAAATTACAAAATAATATACAAAAATAAACATAACGTATATATTCATAAGACATACAAAACATATGAAGTAGAGAAATCACATACCATACAGTAATGGGATCGATTGCCATGTGTATGAAATTTAGTATTTTACATAACATAAAAAATGAAATATTATTACCAAAAATGGTCAAAATTGGGCAATGGCGTTATAGAAGTTAGTGACAGGATTTACACTCTGCTTTTATTAAGCAATGACAAGTTTTACAGATTGTCATCTGTAAAAACAAAATGCTTTGATTTCCGAAACGAATTAATTTATTTTACTTTGGCTTGGATATTATGATGAAATATAGTCCTATTTGCTGACGCACTAAATAACAACAGAGCAAAGTACAATAAATCAGTTCTTCTTGGAAACAAAAATGTTTTGTTATTACAGATAACGAACTTTAAACTCGTCATTGCTGGCTAAAAGAAGCATGTAAATCCTTCCAATAACTTCATGTAGGTATGTAAATAAACGTAGGTCTAATATATTCAACCTAATACTTAAATCACACATTTATCGAACCGTCTGCACAATCCAGAAAAGTCTAAAAAGTAAAACTACTTCAGAAATCAATGACAAAATCCACAGAGGATGGCACAATAAATGCCGTATCGTGTTTCGGTGGGAGAAGCGAAACAATGAAAGTGCCCTACATCACGCGCATTTCCTCTCTGGTTTATGTGTTTCAGTTTTTGTAGGGACAATGTTCGGAACCTTGCAGCATCGTCCCTTACAGTCATCAACCAAACTTCTACACCAATGATAAGCACAGTACACAGATACATATTCTGGAGTTAAATGACATGGAAGAGGGACAAAGCAGACAATACAAATAATTGATGCAGCCACGATTCCCTATTGAAAGAAACCTCTTCGTATTAGAATAGGAATTACATCTATTTCCTGTCGCCACCCCTGCCCTCCGGGTGGAAGTGTGCACCCCAAATGTCTGCCTATAGCGTTATATGTGTGTAAGTGTAATGTGTTACGATTTTTTTGCGAATCGTGTAACTGAGGCGGGACTTGGTGACCAGCCCGGTATTCACCAAGGGTGAGTGGGTGGGAAAACTGCCTAAAACCACGTCCAGGCTGGTCGGCACACCGACGCCCCTTCGTTAATAGACGCCGGGCGGATTCGAACCGGGGCCGGTACGCCTCCCAGTCTTGTGGAAGCTGTGCGTTAGACCAAACAGCTAACCCAGTGAGGAGTAGAAATTACACCTAATGTTGTAAATGTTTTATCCATATATAAAATAAGCCCTGTTACCATTAATATTTACGCTCTACAATTCTCTCACGTTTCGTGGAAGTTATTTCCAAATGTCCTGTGGAACACTACGCCTGCAAAGATATCATTTCCGTGTGGTATATGGCTCATGGATGACCGCTATGCTGCCCTTGAGGTACGTTGTCGGGTATTATTGACGCGTATGGCCACACAAACGAAGAAATTTTCCGAAAGAATTGTTCGCTGCGGCCATATAATAGTGCGTGTCGCTGAGAAAAATGTTACAACTGCAGGGAGACAAATTCGAGAAGTGACAGAAATTTCATAGTCTGTGTGTGATTAGACGGTGAGAAAAAATTAAAGGTATTTAACTTCAATGCACCTCGTATCACTTATTTTATCTAAAGATGACAATTACAGAACCGTGGATCTAGTGCCGGAAGGTTTGTAATGACATACATCAAGAATGATTAACAAAACGTGGGTGGCAGTCCCCTTCCTATATATGTCACTCTATAGCCGTCAATAACTGTGAAACAGTTGCCGTTGCAGAATTTTGTGCATGGGCTGAACATGTGCCATAATAGTTACATAGGGTACATGTAGCTGGTTAAAAAATTCGCCGGAAATATCAATAATGATTTTCAAATTAATCGCTAACAGAAAACGTCCAGTTACATGGCGTATTGTCATCGATACAAAATTAAACACTTTAATGGTTGACAATGGCCTCAAAGCAGCCAAAAATTAGCAGTTACTTTTAATAACAGGTTCTGTTGTGCTATAAGACCTAGGGCATTCAATGTAAAAAAAAAGAGCATACACAATTCTGGAGACACTCCAGCTTCCATAGAGTCTTTCTGACGACATTTATAGGTCTATGACATCGTGGGGTCTGCGCGACACTCTACTACCTGTTCTAACGAACTTGAAACAGCAAACTCATCAGACTAGGCCTGAGTTTTCTAGTCGAGTCCAGGCGATGTCGTCTCGAGTCCAGGAGAGGAGGGCAACGTCGTGCTGTGGGTAAAGGCACTCGAGCCGGTCGCCTGATGCGATAGTCTACTGCCAAAAGGGGCCGCACTCTTCTAACGATGCGTACGTCGTACGTCTCACATTGATTACTGTGCTTGTTTAACAAAAATTCCTACACGGTTGCAATCGGCGACTGTACGTAAACGCCACTGCTCCCGGACATTAGATATAGGCCGACGGCCGTTGTCGGAGATGAGAGGTAATGAGTAAAATTTGGTATTCTCAACACACTGTTGACAGTGTGGCCAACGGAATTCTCTAAGATTGTTCCAAGTGGCCGCTCACGGACTCGCCCTGACATCAGGCTCTATGGTATATGCAGTCCGCAAAGCGCCAATCCATCGCATATGCTCATAGCTCTCTTATACAGGGTGTCCCATTTTAATCCACTGCGGCCGATATCTCTGGAGTGACAAAGTTCTGGAAAAAAATCTCTCTAGTGAAAATTCTAAGATTTGAAGCGGGTCACAGAATGGTTACCGGGGGTAAAATAGTCCCCCATTCGGATCTCCGGGCGGGGACTACTCAGGAGGATGTGATCATCAGGAAAGACAATACTGGCATTCTACGGATCGGAGCGTGGAATGTTAGATCCCTTAATCGGGTAGGAAAATTAGAAAATTTAAAAAGGGAAATGGACAGGTTGAAGTTAGATATAGTGGGGATTAGTGAAGTTCGGTGGCAGGATGAACAGGATTTCTGGTCAGGTGAGTACAGGATTATAAATGCAAAATCAGTTGGGGGTATCACAGGAGTAGGACTGATAATGAATAAGAAGATAGGAATGAGGGTAAACTACTATGAGCAGCCCAGTGATCGCATTATCATTGTCAAGATAGATACGAAGCCAACACCGACAACAGTAGTACAGGTTTATATGCCAACTAGCTCTGCCGATGATGAGGAGATCGAAGAAATATATGAGGAGCTAAAGGAAATTATTCAGACAGTTAAGGGAGAGGAAAACTTAATTATGATGGGAGACTGGAATTCGGAAAAGGAAGAGCAGGACTGGGCAGAAGGAATGAAAGAGGAAATCGCCTGGTAGAATTTTGCACGGAACGTGATTTAATCGTAACAAACACGTGGTTTAAGAATCACAAAAGAAGGTTGTATACGTGGAAGATACCAGGAGACGCCGGAAGGTATCAAATAGATTTTAAAATGGTAAAACATTGATTCCGGAACCAGGTGATAAACTGTAGGACATACCCAGGGGCTGATATAGACTCTGACCATAACTTGTCTTTTTTTTCCTTTTTTTTCTCACTTCATTTTAACTTTCTCAGCTCACCAGAATCTCGAGAACGAAGCAAGACTGGGAAACATTTTCCATGAAAAACGTGTCTGGTTACTAAACTTCAGTGGTGATGTTTTCTTGAACTTGGAATGACCTTGAAATTCTACAGTGCGGTCTAACCTGGAACTAAATACCATCGGCATTAGCATTACCCAATGTGCAGAACGTGGAGGGTGCAGGATCTCTGAGACCAGCATTGTGCTTATGCCATCACAGTCAGTTTAGGGTGGATCTTCGAGGCTAACTAATCAACGTCATTGTCGGAGAATTTGAAATCCAGGATCAATATGTACTCCTGATTCCCTGCGATTGTCTAATTCAGTTTCAAGAAAACACTGACTCTGTTGAGCAATAGAGGCAGTGTTTTTTTCTGAATCTGAATTAGTGAATCATAGGGAATCATGTGTACTTACTAATCCTCGTTTACAGACAAATGTAAGTCTTGAACTTGCACTAATCTTATACCGTCATTCATGGTAAATATTGTTTTAGATACAGCGATGGCTTTTCTTAAGAATTTTGAACAAGAGTTAACACAACAATCTCAAATCTTAGAACAGCAAATTAAATCCCAGGACGAGGAGAGTAAGTTACAATTTGAAAAGCAAACAGAGTTGAAGAAATCACACTTGATTGAAGTATTAGCAAAACAGTATAAAAAATTTGAACAAAAAGTTGAAACGCTAGTTCCTGATTTAAGATCTGAGTTAAATCCTATAAAATCTACTTTTTAACATACTACTCAAACTGTATACTCATTCAGTCTGAAGAGAAGGCTTTGAAAGAATTCCAGGCTGAAGTACAACCAAGTATTGATGACCTTACATCTCGTGTTCAGCAACTAGAAGTAAGCAATAGTGAACCTGTAAATAATTATCTGACAGAGACATCCCGTAAATTGGAAGTGAATCAATGGTTACAGGAAGAGTCTTCTATAGTTAACTAGGATTAATTTGAATCATAGTCATAATAATGGTAGTCCTGCTGACGAATCTATAAGAGGTCATTTATGTAGAATTAAGGAACAATTAAATGAAGAATTGCCACGCTGGAGACGAGAAGTGAGTAATCGTATCCAGCAAATCGAGTTTGATAGTCATAGCGGTAGTGGTAGCGGATCGAGAAGCGGGTAAAGAAAAGTTTCTATTCCCTGTAGTAAAAAGAACCAATACTTTTGTTCGTGAAAGATGTGACTCTGAGAATAGACCTACTCGTCACTAGTCACCAGTACGCAATAGCACTTCTCGATCGAATACAGTAGCTAACCGTTCTGACCATAAACTAGAACAGAGCATAATGAAGCATAAACAGTTTCATACATTTTCGTCAGAGAAGGACGATGTCCATCTTCTGACTTTTATCTGTAGATTCAGGAATATTTTTTCTAAGAACTGGTCTCAATACCATAGTTGGCAATTTATTGTGTCTCATATAACAGGTCAAGCAAGCCTTTTAGGTAATGCGACAATAAAACAGTGTAAGGATACTGATGAGTTTGAAAAACTATTCTTTAATGAATATTTTTTCCTATGATACACAAGAAAGGATAAAGAGCGAAATATACAGTTCTGATCCTTATAACACTAAACAATGTACTTTACGAAAATACTTAAAGAAGTATGTGCATAAGACTAGTACTGGAAAGATCCCAAGTCAGTGACAGAAGTGTTAAGATTATTAAAAACTACTTCACCTATACGTTTCAAGGAAAAACCAATGTTTGTTCCCGCCCAAGGATTTAAAATTATTTTTATATTATGTAGGTCATATTGACTAGTTGCAAGAGGAGAGGAAACGCAACGAAATAATAATAATAGTAACCAGTATAATGGTAATGGTTTTAAAAATCAAAATGGTAATCAGAAAAATGGCCAGGGAAACAACCAAGGAAACAACTACAAAAACAATAATCAGAACCATCAGAATGGATTTACAAATAATTATAATAACACTAATAATAACTATAATGGTAATGTTGGAAACTGAAATCAGTCTTTAAATCACAATAGAATCAACCTGAATAATTCTAGGAAGCGTAGTTATGATGGTAATTGTATATAGTTTAATCAAAACCATCCGCCTAATTGGGAAAATTGGCCTGTAGCTAGGTAAGTCAAAATACTATAGCAACAAATCAAGCTGCTATGGGAAATCAAACTTTTCAACCTAGAGCTAGTACTTCTTTCGAGACACAACCTGTTTGGTTAACTGAAGTGCTTAATGTTTCTAACAATGAAACCTCTAACAACATAGAGGAGAATGTTTGTTTCTTGATTTCACAGTCGAAGGTCCTGAGTGGCAAAGATTTTTAGAGATATGAATAGGTTTATATGTATGTATGCTTCATCAAAACATACTACACGGATTGACTATGTCAAGACATTTGAAGAGATACCTCGTATTTCTGCTAAACATACCATTTTCGATGTAAAGTTTGACAAGAAAGGAGTTAATGAATGGCTGAATGTAATACCTTAAAAATAGTACTCCTGCTTACACTAGAGAGTTGAAGATATGTAATGTACTGCAGTGTTTGAAGCCATGGGAAAACAGAAAGCAAAATAAGAAAGGCTGATTACATGATTACTTGGCTACAAATTCAGATACTTAGTATTAATTAGGAATCACTTTAAGTCATCCGCCTTTTAAGACATTTTAAAATTCTGAGTACGCCACATGATAATGTCTACTGGACTGTAAACCCAAAGGCTTGTAACATTATAAGGACTTATAAAAATATATTTCACCTGAACCTTGAAGGGCATTCACAGATTGTTAATATTAGTATTTAAGTGATATTTTAAGTAGTTAGTGGGTGATTCTTTCGTGTTTTTTCAATGGAATCACAGTCTTAAGCGACATGTTCATTTGTGGTAAGAAAATTTTAATTTTTTTATCATAAAAGGGATTGATTTGTTAACCACCAAAACTGGGAGAATGAGGTACTGATGTACATAGATAATGAGCTGGTTCAGATTTTGTTAATTTCTTGTGTCTTAAATAAAAGGAAGTAACATAGGTTTAAGAAGTTAATTATAAAAATGTTCAAATGTTTGTTAAGCTTAAGGGACTTAACTGCGTGGTCATCAGTCCCTAAACTTACAAACTACTTATAAACTACCTTATACTAAATCTGACACAAACTTCCATCCCCGAAGGGGGATTCGAATCCCCGACAGTAGCGGCCGTGCAGACTGGGACTGGCGCGCCTCAGGCAGCTCGGCCACTGCGGCCGGCGAAGTCAATTACATTTCATGTCAGTTGATAATAAGATATTTTATTGAAACGACATTTACAAGCTCAAAAACATCAAACGTGGTAATGCAAAGTTCAAATACCATTCCATACATAAGGTTCATTTTCATTTCGTCGCGAAATGTTGAATTACGTGCCATATCTCCATAATCTTGAGAATCTGGTGCCTGTTTTTCTAGAAAATATCCCTCTGTATATACGGGCACATATGTAGTATCAACATGATGCACCCCATCACATTAGAACTTACCTGTAAGAAGGTATCTTAATACAGCTTACCCAAATCGATAGATTGCTATCTGCAGTCCAAGTCGTCAATATCCGCCAATATCGCCAGACTTAAGACCATTGGACTTCGTCCCATGTGGAGCTGTGAAGCACAAGATGTACTACACTCTCCTGACGATGCCAGAAGATATGAGAGAAAGGACTGTTGTGGCGTTCCAGGCAATCACCCACGAGACCTTGAATTTTGTCGAGACCAGTTTCCGCCAGAGAGTGCTAATGTCCATTAGGCAAAATAGTTGATCTAGCATCTGAGATTCTAAAATTCCAGTGAGAACCATGTTAATCAGCCCTTTCCAGGGCTAATGATAAGCTAAGTCTGCTGGGCAACCTCGACTTGAGGTCCAAAAGAGAAACATTTATCACAGTCACAACAGTCAAGAATCATTCCGAGTGAGAACAGCCGAGAAATTTTCAAAATCTCCAAAGGTAAAATTTATCTCAACCCCAGTTATGATTTCAAATTCCCCGCTCACAACGCTTGATCGCTACCCTCGAAGCACCAGCCTTCTCTGAATGTGTAGGCATAAGAGAAATGCTGGTTTCTTGTTCGGCTCCCAATAACTGGTGCGCATTGGGTTTTGGTATTTACTTTCAGGTTAATCTTTACTGAAGAATTTTAAGGTAATTTTAAGTTCACGAATATTTCACCTGTGGGCAGATTTCAGATACCACTCAAGATTTTCATTGAAAATCCGAGCGGTCTAAAGCGCCTTGCTGCGGAGCGCGCGGTTGCTCGCTGACGTAGGTTCCAGTCCTCCCTTGGGCATTGGTATGTGTGTCGTCCTTAGGTTAGTTCACCTTAGTTTAAGTAGTTTGTAAGGTACGTACTGGTGACCAAGCAGTTTGGTCCGATAGATTTACAAAAAATTGATTTCATTGAAAATGTTTCCCGGTCAAGCATCGTTCTCAAGATACTGGTGACTTGGGAATGTTGCAATGAAGTGCTATTAGGTGATGAGCGACTGGGTTTTCAAAATAAATGATCTCTGCAAAAAATGTGTACTTTTTCATGTAGAATAGGAGTATTTAATAAAAACTAGGGGTTACCATTGGAAAAAAATGAACATGGCCTTGGTTTCACCTTGAGAACTGGGTTCAAAGTCATTTTGAGGTAACCATGACCACCTTCAAACCTTGCAATTTTAGCTAGAAACATTTTTGCAGACCCCTGCCACTCCAGAAATATCAGCCGGAGTAGATTAAAATGGGACACACTGTGTATTCCAGACCCTTAGCAGTAGTGTAGTGGACGTAATGGCAATGAGTACTAGGAGCATCCTAAGTTGGCAAGAACAGCTTTTGTTGATTGAGATAGATGCGTTGCGTCATTGTCCTGTGTGTTATCAACTTCTCGACACTCACACACACACACACACACACACACACACACACACACACACACACACACACATATATATATATATATATATATATATATATATATATATATATATAACGAAGTGCGTCAGTCGGAGGTGATGGTTGTATGACTGTGTTGTGTGCCTGTGTGATTGCGTGAGTGTTCTATTTTCTGAAGAAGGCCATGGCCGATAGCTGAATGTGTTGTATGTGTGTGTCTTTTGTATGTGCCTGTCGCAGCTCGTCGCCACATCTTTGCGGTGAGTTCTAAACTGTCCTCACTATATTATTAATTCCAACCTGGACTTTCCATATATATATATATATATATATATATATATATATATATATATATATATATGTTTGTGTGTGTGTGTGTGTGAATGGCTACCGAAAAATCAGCTATGTACTTTTCTTATGTCTTCGGAACTTTAGTGTTCCCAGTAAACTTAAATGTACTTTTTTCGTAAATTTATTAAGTTGGACTCTGTGTACAAGTGTCTAAATGTAGTTACAACACGTGTGTTATAACCAGGAGAAGGGTACTATTGATAAGAAAAACATTCATGTGTGCAACAAAATGCTATATTATAACTTAAATACACTTGATTAACATTAGTTTCTACTCATCATTACTACAATCATTAGGGTTAGGAATGGACCAACATCAACTGCAGACGGAAACAAGGTTTTTGTACAATAGTGATGAACTGCAGGGATGTGCGGCAAAAGGTCGATCATGCACTGTTTGTTTTCCTTTGTGGCAGGGCGTGAACCTGAGTAGAGTTTCTCTTGATGTATGTTAGGAACGTTGACAGGTCGCCCTCTTCTAAATCCTGGCCTGAAGTTTAGCTCACGAAACAGCGCGTCTTTCGAACGATTGTCCTTCAAGACAATTAACAATGGTTCTCTCTTTTGATACCGAATGCACTGCATGGTTAACCATGACAAAGGATACCCCTCTGTTTCTTCCTCTTGGTTGTTTTAAGTAGGATCTCAAGCAACAAAAATTCATGAAAGAGTTTTTTTTTCATTGACTTATAATGATCTGCTACAAATCATTAGGAGTGAAAAATCTGTTGCCTCCTGCTGAAACTCTCTATTGAGGCAAAGTCGTAATTAGGGAGATAAGAATGGTTGCTCAGCATGAACTGTTAGTCAATGATTTCAGTGCTGTTGCCTCCATTTTGAACACGTCAACGTCATGGCAACTTTCCTGTTCCGATTCTGACCCATACGTGTGTCACTGTAAAGGACCACATGGTTTGTTTCTGAAGCTCTTGTTTTAATGCGTTTCATCAAGCATATAATAATTTGTTGTGAACCTTTACATTAGGTCACTTCGTCCAAGCAATACCTGAATACTTCGTTTCGAATCATTTAATTTATACTTGGTATAAAGAGTATTCCTGCAATACTTTGTATGTAAGACTCTGATGATAAATATTCATCGCCGGCCACCGTGGCCGAGGGGACTGCGTCGCGTCAGTCATGGTTTACACGGCCACTACGGCCGGGGGTTCGAATCCCCCCTCGGGTATGAATATTTGTGCCGTCCTTAGTGTTACAGTAGCTAGTTCGTAAGTAATTTGTAAGTTTAGGGACTGATGACCCCGTAGTTAAGTCGCATAAGCTATATCCAAAACTCCCACACACAAGTGATTTTTCAGTGTATTTCAAAGAGTCCGCTAATTTGGAATGTCTGACTTTTATTATTGCACTAATATTACACTTTCGTTCAATTTTTTTTTTTTTTTTTTTTTTTTTTTTTTTTTTTTTTTTTTTTTTTTTAACTAAAGCAAAAATTTCTTGTTTTCATTCAAAATTTGGAAGTACATTACATACAGGATTTTTTCTGTTTCTAATTATATTCCACAAAACTTCATCTTATCAGTTAGGAAGAATCCGACATCACCTACTTTGCATGCCCATCTCGTCGTATGTGGCCCTTATTTGAACTACTACAATTTGCACATCGTTTCGATTTTGCGGTGAACAGGCTAATACGGTTGATTGGATTGTCTTTTGTGTACAGGGACTTTAATTCTAAAAGTGTTTTTAAGGCTTTAGGATGAGACGGTGGTTTCAAAGTGACTCACCTATGCCGTAAGGGGATACGGCACAGCAAGAAGTGGTTTAACAGCGAAAACACTGCGACACAAACTGTTATGGGGGCGTAATAAACTAATTAAATAAATGAAGTAATTCTTTCGTGTTGTTTCGTTCTTCTAAACAGACTTGTCAATACATTACTAATCATGCTGCGCCAAAAATGGATGAAAAACAAACTAGAAAAGTAGTGCCTATAGCATTATGTGGATTTTGCTTAGACAATCAACGATCATATCGAGTGTAGGAACTCCTGGTACATTAAAACTATGTGCCGGAGTGGACTTCAAATGTGGAACGTTTTCATTCACGGGCAAGCCATTTCCCAACTGAGCTATCTTGGCACGCCTTGTGCCCCGGCCTCAGAAAATTACTTCATCCAGTACCTTGCATCCTACATTCCAATTTTCACAGAAGTTCTCCTCTTACTTGAAGGACTAGAAACGATTGGCTTAGACACAGCCTTCGTGATCTTTCGAAAATAATATTTTCATTTAGCAGTGGACTATGTAGTAATATAAAAATTTCTGGCACATTAAAATTATACGTCTGACAGGGATTCGCACCTTGGACATTTGCGTTTCACCTTTCTTCCACAAGTGATAGTCACGAATGTTTCGAAGGAGGACCGCTGTGATGTATGGAAGGCAGGTCATGAGGAACTGGCGGTTCTAAAGCTATGAGGACGGCCCATGAAGCGTGCCAGGCTAGCGCCTTGCCGCGGCAGGCAAAGTTTACAGGTTAAAAACCCATTCCGGCCCTCAGTTTTAATGCGCCAGGAAGTTTCATATCAACTGACACTGTAACGAATATCGTTCTGAAATTTGAATGCTGTGCATTCCTCTCCGTGTAAGCGTGCTTCACCTGGGTTATTTATTGGAACATATTAACGACTGTAAAAATTCAAGTTTTGTGGTCTTGTCGCCCGTTTGAAAATTGAGTACATACTACACTACTGGCCATTAAAACTGCTACACCAAGAAGAAATGCAGATGATAACGGGTATTCATTGGAGTAATGTGATTACCCTTTCACGCAATTTGGGTACATAGAACCTGAGAAATCAGAACTCAGAACAATCATCTCTGGCCGTAATAACGGTCTTGATACGCCTGGCCATTGATTCAAACAGAGCTTGGATGGCGTGTACAGCTTAAAGATGCTACCACAGTTCATCAAGAGTAGTGACGAGCCTCGGCCACCATTGACCAGACGTTTTCAATTGGTGAGAGATCTGGAGAATGTGCTGGCCAGAGCAGCAGTCGAACATTTTCCGTATCCAGAAAGGCCCTTATAGGACCTACAACATGCTGTCATGCATTATCTTGCTGAAATGTAGGGGTTCGCAGGGATCGAATGAAGGGTAGAGCCACGGGTTGTAACACATCTTAAATGTAACGGCCGTCGATGCGAACAAGAGGTGACCGAGACGTGTAACCAATGGCACCCCATACCATCACGCCGGGTGATACGCCATTATGGCGATGACTAATACACGCTTCCAATGTGCATTCACCGCGATGTCGCCAAAACGGATGCGACCATCATGATGCTGTAAAGAGAACCTGGATTGTTCCGAAAAAATGACGTTTTGCCATTCGTACACAATCGCAGGCGCTCCTGTCTGTGATGCAGCGTCCAGGGTAACCGCAGCTATGGTCTCCGAGCTGATAGTCCATTCTGCTGCAAACGTCGTCGAACTGTTCGTGCAAATGGTTGTCTTGAAAACGTCCACATCTGTTGACACAGGGATAGTGACGATCCGTTACAGCAATGCGGTTAAGATGCCTGTCATCTCGACTGCTAGTGATACGAGGCCGTTGCGATCCAGCACTGCGTTCCGTATTGCCCTCCTGAACCCACCGATTCCATATTCTGCTAACAGTCATTAAATCGCCACCAACGCGAGAAGCAATGTCACGATACGATTAACCGCAATCGCGACAGGCAACAATCGGACCGTTATCAAAGTTGGAAACGTGATGGTACGCATTTATCTTCCTTATACGAGGCATCACAACAACGTTTCACCAGACAACTCCGGTCAACTGCTGTTTGTGTATGAGAAATTGTTTTGAAACTTTCCTCATGTCCGCACGTTGTAGGTGTCGCCACTGGCGCCAACCTTGTGTGAATGCTCTGAAAAGCTAATAATTTGCATATCACAGCATCTTCTTCTAGTCGGTAAAATTTCGCGTCTGTAGCACGTCATCTTCGTGGTGTAGCAATTGTAATGGCCAGAAGAGTATTTGTGTAATGCGTACGAATTTTCCACATATAATGTCATGCAGGGCTGTCTTCACTAGGGGTTGCTAGGTTTCCGACGCACCCCGGCGCCGGTACCCAGGGGGCTCGGGTTATGGCCGCGTGGTCTAAGCCGCCATGTCGTCCATGAGAACGCGGCCTTTCCCACCGGAGGTTCGAGTCCTCCCTCGGACGTGGCAGTGACGCAAAAGCATGGCGAATCCATTAATGTCAAAATTACAGTCTTACAGGTTCTTACGTTCAGTTGTAATGTGGTACAGCATGTTTTCAGAAATTTGTAAACAAAATTCCTCAAAAGTCTGTCGTTATTTTTTATAGGCAGGCAAAATGATAGATCTGGTCAAAAAAGAAATGGCGTCTACCTCACATACAGCGCATTTGAACAGATGCTAGTTAATTCAAAATTGGTTGATAAAGATTTTGACTGTGAACCTGAATTCAAAGAACTGCTCGTCCACTTCCTCGAAAACGACTCATAGATTATAAAACTTCAGATGAGCCCATATTAGACCCAAAAACTAAGTTTACAGTAATTCCTTATTTTTGAAATGTGACCACTGCGATCTTACAATTAAATGAAAGATTTAATTTGTTGACGAACACAAAAATAGGTATTCATTTTCGCAAAACATTGAAAGCTGGAGGTAATTGGACAGAGAGCAAAGAAAACATATTTTCTCAAGATTGGGCACCAGGTAACAGATAAAATAGGTCGGATATTGATCAGGAAGAGCTGGTTAATGATTTGGAATTGTCTCCCTTATTTTTTGTACAGAAAAACAACTATACAGGATGTGTTATAATTTATTAATTCCAATAATTTAATGTCTATGTCCCCAAATGTTTCAACATCTTGCGCATATATTTAGCATGTGACAGTAGCAGAAGGTGAAAGGTCATTTTACAAACTGAATATCATAAAAAATAAAAAATAAAAAATAAAATAAAATAAAATAAAAAAAATTAAAAAAAAAACAACTATATACGATCAACCACGACGCAAAATAGACCGTGACATTTCATCATCATAAGTGTCAAATCAAAAGTAGATATCATAAAAGTTTCCGGATTTTAAAGCCAGAAAATTGAATTCACTCTAAAAATGTTTCTGCTGTTATTTATTAAATAAAAGAAGTGGGACAGGAAAATTATTATTATTATTTTCTTTTAATTTACTTATTTATTTATTCATTTATTTTGTGGAAAGAGGGGAAGGGGTGCTAGCTGATTTTCTTACCCCGGGTCTTGATATCATTCAGACGGCCTTGATGTTATCCACAAGTTTGTAAGACATTGAAGCTGCGTAAACTCTTCGTGTGCTCGAACTGCGATTGTACATCGCGGTGGAGTAGCCAAGCGGTCTAACGCACGTCACTGAAGATCGCGCGGTTGCTCGCAGTTGGAGGTTCGAGTCCAACCTGGGGCATGGGTGAGGGCGTTGTCCTTAGGTTAGTTTAAGTAATTGTAAGCCTAGGTCTAATAACCAACGCAGCTAAGTCTAATAGATTTACAAACATTTGCACTTTTTTTTTTTTTTTATTGCACTACAAGTACTGTGTGTAGGTCCAGCGCCAACAACTTCGGCCACCTTCAGAACAAGTATTTAAAACGGGACCCGGCTCACTTACGCCAGTATTCTTGAAGAACTATGGTCCGTTCCATCAGCTGCCAGACTGCTAGTTTCAGGCGCTAAGAAATACGTGTACTGCGAAGCTACAATGGCGTAAAGCCCCGTGTTTGATACCTGCAGTGCTGCAACGCTTTTCGCATCGTTTCTGGCTGGTTACCCGCGCCAAGTTGTAGATGAACTGTTGATATGTGTAGCAACAAGAATTTCGTACAATGTTGCAAGAGATGTCGGAAGGTGAGATAGTTTCGTTAAATAATAAAAAAAAAGTCTTCGTGTAGTTTTTTGTTACTATTATTTATGGTAGAGAACATGAATATTATAAATTAGTCCTATTTTCAGACTTCGAAGTGATATAACAGTTCTTACATTTTCTCCCTCATTCTGCACAAGAACGAACTGCAGTGGAGCCCTAGTGGGAAATGGAGTCAAAATTAAAAATAACGCAACATAATAATTAGTAAGAGCCTGGAAAGAAAACAACAGTTATGGGATGCTATCGTCCATGGTGAGGTCATTTCACAATCACAATGTGAGTATACATGGAGGTGTCTCTTGCGCTCATATAAGAGTGTAATAGGCTGTAACAACAAGTGTGGACGAGGAAGGAAATCATTTGCATACCAGCAGGAAATATTGGTATTGAACCTGTCTGCCACGTCTCTAAATGTTACCGCTCCATGGCCAGAAAGCCACAAAAATATCACAATTTGCTACATTGGATGCAATTTTCCATTTCCTCCTGACAGATAACTGTGATAGAATTCCTGAATGTTTCGGGCAGCTTCTCTGCCACATGACTCTGTACAAAAAAAAATGTTACAGGAAATTTTTGTCACTATATTGTGGCACAACATGCTAGAAATAGATCTTTGGTTTCTTTCTTTTAGCATGATCTATCATTTCAAACTCCTCGTGTTTCGAGAATACATCATATTCGTATTCGCTGGACATCTGGAATAAACGACAATGTTCCACATTTCAACTAAGTACATTTCTTTTCCGTTTGAGCAGGTAATGGTGAGTTTAAAGGAAAAATTAAAATACATACATCCATGTTCTTATATATAAAGGGAATCTAGGAAAAATAAAGTCAGTCGGCCAGACCAAACTACCAGGCCGATTTCCTTCATTTTTGTATTAAACCAAAGGTTTTCATTCTCAGATTTGCCATCAAGTATCAGAATTTAAATAACGTTCGCCTCCTTTTTTTTATACTCAACCGCGATTTTCTTCCTTATATTTCTTATGGAGATGTCCTCGCTGTAAACTAAAGCCCTTCTATCCGAATTAATTCCTTAATTTTTGCTTTAAGTGAAAGGTATTCATTCGCAGATTTGTCATAAAGTATTATAATTAAGTCACTCCATCCTTTATTTTTATTCAAACGCGATGTTTTTCTGTCCTTGCATTGAATATTTTAATCGGTTTGTTTTACGATATCTTCAGTTCTAATTAAGGTACTCAATTCTTTTTAACCTAACAACACTCAGTGGACCAAGCTCTTTCATTTGCGCTTCTTAACACATGCATTAACTAATTCTGAAGAAATCTATGCGTAAAAATTCGGCTTTACTTTCATTTTTCCCCAACTTTTTTTTGTCATTCCACTAAAAATGTTTGTATAGCTTATGGGACTGAACTACGGGGTCATCAGTCCCTAAACTTACAAACTACTTATCAACTAGCTTATCCTAAGGACGGCACAAATATCCATGCCCGAGGGGGGATTCGAACCCCCGACCGTAGTGGCCGCGCAGACCGTGGCTGGAGCGTCTCAGTCCCCTCGGCCACCGCGGCCGGCCATTCCACTAACGGAGCGAATTATTGGTACGGGACCTCTAGTAACGAAGAAGTGTAAACGTGAAAAATGTGATCTCAAGTGAAATCTGCAATAGTTTCGAAATTATCGAGAAACCCGCCACAAAACGACACTTGTCACGTGATGCTTATCCCCAGTGAAGAAGGATGAGTGGAAGGAGACACTTCTGACATCAATTGAAGAGGCGTACTACTATAAAATGGAGACAGGTTTAGTCATCTAATGAAGTAACCTACCGCTTTCATAAATATCTCACTCTTAACAACAACAGTAAATGCATTGCCCTATTGTCAGGATGTCAAATTTTATCTACAACGTAGCATTTTATTGTTAGGATAGCAGTTACAAGGAATCTTATAAATAATTTGGATGTGGTATATTTTCCTTGGCTCTGGTATGAGGCGTAAATGAAACAGCAATTACACAAAACACATTTATTAAACAGATAAATAATAAATTACTCTTACTGTGAACTAGGTGGCTCGGCGAGTGTCGGTGGCTGTAATGCACGCGGCGGCGAAGAGGGTTTTCGCAGCGTCGGCCGTGGTTCTCTGGTTACGCTGGCGGCGTATCCGCTTCTGCGTTCATCAGTTGAACAGCGCTCGCCGTCGAAGCGATTACTGTGCGTTAAAAGGCCGTAATTCCTGCGGATTTACCTCGTGGCGGTGCTGTGTGATTTTTGCGTTGTGTTCTGCTACGACCAGAGGTAGCGGCGCTGCCTCGAGGTATTGCGTCCCTGGGGTTGAGTCGGCGGTCTTCAGACTGCACGTATTCTAGAGGGAGGACCTTTGACGGAGATCACAGGTGACTATCACGATCAGATTGCATCCAGTCGTTCTGGCAAGGCATCCTTGGTGAGTACCTCTGTTATTGCTGATCTTCCCGAACGCTGTACTGGCGACCAAATTCTTCCATCTTCTTTCTTGTATCTTCGGCTGTCACTGCCAGTGCTTGATCATGACTAGAACTCCACTTCTGCTACTGCTGCTGCAGCTTTTGCTAATAACGCCGCTACTCCCTAGCTGACGTTACTAACTCCATCACTCTGTGTACATTACCATATCTCTTACTGTCTGGCATCGTCGCCGGCCGCGGTGGCCGAGGTGACTGAGGCGCTCCAGTCACGGTCAGCACGGCCACTACGGCCGGGGGCTCGAATCCCCCCTCGGGCATGGATATTTGTGCCGTCCTAGTTCGTAAGTAGTTCATAAGTAGTTTGTAAGTTTAGGGACTGATGACCCCGTAGTTAAGTCCCATAAGCTTAACAAACATTTGAACATTTCTGGCATCGTCTTCATGTTTGATGGACTTGGTTGGAGGTGAACGATCTTCGGGGTCAGTGTGTTCTGTTGTCACGTTGTACAGTTTCTAGAAAGATCGATCTTCACGTTGCTCTGGAGGTCAGTGCCTTAGGTTATTGGTTTCGGGTCACGTTGCTTCTAGAAAGTTCGCGACGATCACGTTCTACAGTCTGTACTTTCATGTGATGTGGTCGGTTAATGGCCTGATTGCTGAATCAACGGCATTCGCTTTTGGAATGAGCAATGGCCTCATGGTCGCACATGAATACTCGGCGGGTAACGTTCGGATGCTTGCTGAAAATGCTGGAACACCGAACAGCCACAGTTCAAGTAGTCAGAAGCAGGAGAAGGCGCTGGTGGTACACACTATTTCAGCGCTGCGCATGCACGTCAAGCAATCTGACAGCTGCTGGAACGTACTTCTAGACGCCCATCAGCCTCCACAGCAAAAAGTTATTGCAATCAGTCCGCGATGTATCTACAATTACAACTACATGAGATAGTCTGCAAATCACTTTTAAATCCCTGGCAGAGGGTTCATTGAACCACCATTATTCTATTTATCGCCCATTCCATTCTCGAATAGCGCGCGGGAAGAAACAACAGCTCACTCTCTCCGTTCGCCCTCTGTTTTCTCGAATTTTATTCTGATGATCATTTCTACCTATGTAGGAGGCAGTCAATAATATATTTTCGAATTCGGAGGAGATTGTTGGCAATTGGAGTTTCGTAAGTAGCCCATGCCGCAGCTATAAGCGCCGTAGTTGTTATGATTTCCATCTCAGATCCTGTATCACTTCCGTAACGCTGTCTCCCCTGTATCTTTACAATACAAAACGAGCTGCCCTTCTTTGGACTCTTTCGATGTCCTCCGTGAAACCCACCTGATAAGAATCCCACACTCGGCCGAAATACTGCAAAAAAGGATGGACAAGCGTAGTGTATGCAGTCTGTTTAGTAGAGCTGTTGCATCTTTTAAGGGCTCTGCCAATAAAACGCTTCATTCATTTGTCTTGTAAACAAAATTTAACGTATTTCTTATCATACTAATATGGATGATTTCACACTTCTCATTATTTAGAGTCAATTGCCAATTTTTACACCATAGTGATATCTGCAGTTGGCTTTGATCTTCAGATGATTTTACTAGACGGTAAATGACGGCGTCATCTGCATAAAACCAAAGAGAGCTGAAAATTTCTGTAATGTAACATTTTAGCGTAACAAGCTGCATAAACCTGGCAGCTAAAAAACATATCCAACTGCGAAATATGTCATTATTTCGCTGCAGTTTTACAACAGTCACGCCAGATGCTCGTATGTAACGTCAAAACGTCGTAGACGTGCTTGATATGGCTAAAAGCTGAAACAGCTGTAGCGCTATTTAATAAAATATAAGCAGTGATCTGGAACTTTCTTGTGAATGAAATTGTTGCATCATCTGCGTAATAAGCAGGAGACCTGGATTCGCGAGGTGACCTCAACTCAAAATTTAAATATGTCACTGTCGTTTGATTACAGTATGAGCGAGCAGATGAGAGAACAACACGCAAATTGAAACAAAACGTATGTTTTGCATATATAGAGTACCGTTGGAAGTTTTGGGTAAGGAAGTCTTGGTGAGGAAGGAAATCGGCCGTGCCCTTTGAAAGGTACCATCCCGGCATTTGCCAAGAGTTATTTAGGGAAATCATGGAAAACCTAAATCTGGATGGCCGGAGGTGGATTTGAACACCGTCCAGTGTGTTCTCACTGCGCCACCTCACTCGGTGCAACGAGCGAAGCAGCATCCATTATAAAAGGGCTCTTTTTCTTTAACTTATTCAATCCCAGATAGTGCACTGATTAATATGTTCAAGAATTGTTGATAACACGATGTTCTGAGTATAATTTTTGAATTCAGGAAGCCACCATACATATCGAGAATAGTTTTCTTAATGATTTTGTATGTTATTACCATGTTAAGAAATTTCAGAAGGTAACACAGACAATCAAGCCATGATTCCTTTCCAAGAATTATCATAATCCACCTTAGCTGTCTTTCATACCTTCATTAGGTTACGACCGGTTTCGCACCGATAAAGGTGCATCTTCGGGTATCTTCCTTAGTACATGACATGGAAAGAATTATTGCTACGTTCCAATATTCATATAGCGTGCCGAGTATTGTAGGGCCCCTCCTCGAAGTTCTTAGAAGGTTTGTATGCGACGTCTATAGGGTAGAGGTCAACAACTGGTTAAACCAAGTCAACTGCCTAAAATCTGAATTAATAATGGGTGTACCAATAGGTTCACGTCATATCTCCTTAAAACAAAGCCGGAAGCGTTTGGTATTCGTATGTTTGTATTTTGATGTCTCAACAGTAATAAGATTTTAAGAACCATTACGTGCGCATTGGACGTCAAAGTGCTAATGTCATTGAAAACCGCAAAAGGTATTCTAGTGAACAAATAGTATTTAATAAATTAATAAGTGCAATAGTCCTGAATAAATATTGCCGTATTATGAATTACATTAGATTAGATTAGATTAGTACTTGTTCCATATCATCAATTCGACACTTCGTAATGATGTGGAACGTGTAAGGTTAATGAAAAGTGTCTTTAAAATTTTTACATTGTACTAAATATTACATGACTTTTTAAAAATATATATATATAGTTTTTATTTTTTTTCCAAATTTACTAATTTATTTCTAAAAATTCATCTATAGCGTTGAAGGATTTGTCATGCAGAAATTCTTTTAATTTATTTTTAAACGCTTGTTAGCCATCTGTCAGGCTTTTGACGCTGTTCTGTAGGTCACCAAAGACTTTTGTGGCAGCTTAATTCACCCCTTTCTGTCTCAAAGCTAGATTAAACCTTGAATAGTGAAAATCATTATTTCTCCTAGTGTTATAGTTATGTACACTGCTATTGCTTTTTAATTATGTGGGATTGGTAATAACAAATTTCATAAGTGAATATATATATATATATATATATATATATATATATATATATATATATATATATATATATACTGAGAAGCTATTGTGAAGATCCCTAGCTCTTTAAATAAGTGTCTGCAGGATGATCTTGGATTGGCTCCAGCAATTATTCTGATCACACGCTTTTATGCAATGAATACCCAGAAAATGATTCTAAACGAAAGCAGAGAATGGAAATAGGCATAGTAAGCTAATTTACTGAGATTTATATCACCAAAATTTGCAGTTACCCTAATAGCGTAAGTTGCTGAACTCAAACTTTTAAACAGATCTTTAATGTGTTTTTTTCCAGTTCAACACCTCATCAATGCTTACACCTGTACCTTTGGTACAGATTTCTGATCAAAGCCTATATTTATTGATTTTGTCATTCCATTTACTGTATGGAACTGTATATACTGGGTTTTATCAAAATTTAATGGCAGTCCATTTGCTGAGAACCACTTAATGATTTTCTGAAAGACGTCGTTTACGATTTCATCTGTTAGTTCTTGTCCGTCAGGTGTGATAACTATACTCCTATCATCAGCAAAGAGAACCATCTTTGCATCTTTATGACTAGAGAATGGCAAGTCATTAATATATATTAAGAACAGCAAAGGGCCCAAGACCGAACCTTGTGGCACCCCATTTTTGATTGCTCCACAGTTTGAGGACTCAGCTGTTTTTTGCATATTATGAGAACTACTAATGTCAACTCTCTCCACTCTTCCTGTTAGGTATGATTTAAACTATTTGTACACTGTCCCATTCATATCACAATAATTTAGTTTACCTAGAAGAATTCCATGATTTACAAAATCAAAAGCCTTGGAAACATCACAAACAATCGCAACGGGTCGTTTCCGGTTATTCAGAGCATTTAATATTTCATTGGTGAAAGTATATATAGCATTTTCTGTTGAAAAGCCTTTCTGAAACCCATACTGACATTTTGTTAGAACTTTATTTTTACCTATGTGTGAAACTACTCTAGAATACATTAACTTTTCAAGAATTTTGGATAATGAAGTCAGAAGTGAGATTGAGCGGTAGTTGTTGACATCAGACGTATCCCCTTTTTTTGTGCAGTGGTTTGACTATTGCATATTGCAGTCTATTAGGAAAAATACCCTGCTGCAGAGAACTACTGAATATGTGGCTAAGAATCCTACTTATTTCTTGAGAACAAGCTTTTATTACCCTGCTGGAAATACCATCAATTCCATGTGAACTTTTGCTCTTGAGAGAGTGTATAATTTGCTTAATTTTAGAAGGAGAGGTGGGTGGAATTTCAATTGTATCAAATTGTGTGGGTATGTCCTGTTCCATTAACTGCCTAGCTTCATCTAATGAACATTTAGATCCTATTTTCTTCACAACAATTAAAAAATAATTATTAAAAATATTTTCAACTTCTGGCTTGTTAGTTGTCAATTTTACATTCACTTTGATGGTAATGCTGTCTCCCTGTGCTTTTGGTCGCCCTGTCTCCCTGGTAATAATGTAATAATATTAAAAATATTAAAAATAATTTTCTTATCAGAGGTACTAATCTCAGACACGATGGACATGCTTCTGGACTTCTTAATAATTTTTTTTTAATGTAGCACAGTAGTTTTTATAATATTTTATTGTTTCTGGGTTATTACTCTTTCTTGCGGACAGATATAATTCCCTTTTTCGGTTACAAGATATTTTTATTCCTTTAGTAAGCTGTGGTTTCTTGCATGGTTTCTTATCATTATATTTAACTACTTTCTTGGGGAAACAATTTTCAAATACTCTTACAAATGTATCATGAAATAAGTAGACGCATACTTGTAACCAGTATAGAGGCTTTTCCATAGTGATACGATTTTAAAGGACGACAGTCCTTATTCAGGGCTATTGCACTTTTGAATTTATTAGATACTATTTGTTCACTACAAACCTTTTGAGGTTTTTAATGACAATAGCTCTTTTTTGTCCCACTCGCATCTAATGGTACTTCAAATCTTATTACTGTTGAGACATCATAATACAGACTTACGGCAGCACAACGCTTTTGGTTTTGTCAACTGTTTTAACGAGATACAGGTAGAAATGTCACATTTGTTAATAACTGAATTAACATATCAATTACCGTCGATGCATAAATATACTTACCTGTAGTTCCCGTCTTTTGAGTAATTAGTGTGAGCTTTTTTCTGTTTCAAGTGGAACTTAGTACACATAATTACATCATCAATCTTATTATCATCTTTGATGAATGAGACAGAATGCGTCTCTGACCTCACGCCCCTTGCGTTCCCTTTTGAACCAGGGAAGATTTTCTTTTTCAGTGTTTTGGTGTGCTGCTCCTATGATGTTTTACTACACAGAGTGGTACCATCTTCAATATCAGATTCATTGTTTCTGAAATCTTGTTCATGATCGGAACTGAGATTTACATTTGAATAATAAAATCATGTTCGTGAACTGATGAGGAATCTAGTCAAAAATCACTAAGATCTTCATTACTTGCCGAAAGAAGTGTATTTCCTCATCTGATAGACCAATACCACGTCTACGAGACCTGAAGATAAAATATGTAGTAGAATAACATTCATTTTCGCATTGTGTAAGGCTTAAAAAGGGCTAAAATGAAATTGACTGAAACTGCAGCATGGGTAATCAGGAGAAACTAGAAGACAGTATACCGAGAGTTAAATTTTTGATTTACGAAATAAATTTTAATTGTTGAGCATTCTAATATGTAGGCTAAAATTTATACAATAAGTATTTACTTGAAACTGCCACTAATAATTTGCAAGGAAAACTAGACGTAACGTAAAACATATCAAATCTACTTACATGACAGGCAAAGCGGTGCAAATCTGCTACCAGTGATGCACTCCCTAAAAGAACTTTTGTTTGGATGGACACAGCCGAGCACTAGAATATTTGTAATTCTATCGGACCAAACTGCGTGATCATCAGTCCGTAGCTTACAAACTACTTAAATCTAGGGAAACTAACCTAAGGACAACACACACACCTATGCCCCAGGGAGGACTCGAACCTCCACGGCGAGCAACCGCGCGCTCCGCAGCGAGACGGTATAGACCGCTCGGCTACCCGACCGCGGCGTGCACTAGAAACTCAGAACGTACACTGACATCATTGTTAAGACTTAATTGAGGAATAGCTAAAGCGTAAATACGGCATCTTCATTATTGCGACAACAGTGAGCATTTAAAGAAAAGTGGTAGCTCGAGAGTTAGGCTGGCAGTCTTTGCTTCTACACATTCGGTAAAAGTAGGGTTGCCAGATTGAACTCGAGGCACGCCCGGAGACCGGACGTGCCCCCCCCCCTCTCCCTTGGACAATGACTCACCCCCCCTCCCAACTGCGACCAACTCCCAACCCCCCACCCCAACCAGGATTACAGAAGGAAAAAAAAAACT
The DNA here is from genome assembly GCA_026315105.1 of Locusta migratoria. Taxonomy (NCBI): domain Eukaryota; kingdom Metazoa; phylum Arthropoda; class Insecta; order Orthoptera; family Acrididae; genus Locusta; species Locusta migratoria. The sequence continues at coordinate 223,002,042 of CM048751.1, read as the reverse complement.
AATCATCTCCCCCCTCCCAGCAAGATCGAACTAGACGTAACTTCATGTCACTGTTATTACTCACTAATCTGAGTTAATGTAAGCTTGTCTGTTCACACACGATCAGAATAATCAAAAATTTGCCGGTAAACTGATAACAAACAATGAACGAACGAACACAAATAATAGGCGTCGCCAGTTGACAAGTTGCCGCAACAGCTCAAATGTTCAAATGTTTGTTAAGCTTAAGGGGCTTAACTACGGGGTCATCAGTCCCTAAACTTACAAACTACTTATGAACTACCTACAACTAAGGACGGCACAAATATCCATGCCGGAGGGGGGATTCGAACCCCCGACCGTAGTGACCGTGCAGACCGCGACTGAAGCGCCTCAGTCTCCTCGGCCGCCACAACAGCGTTTGCTTAATAATGCGCTAGCTGATTACTCCCGACGCAACAATGAAAAGATTTCAGAGGAAGAATAGAAAAGTAGCGTTCGAACCCCCGACCGCAGTGGCCGTGCAGACCGTGACTGGAGCGCCTCAGTCCCGTCGGCCACCGCGGTCGGCACGTCGCTTTCTACTCGAGAACGTTAACGTGTATTCACTACAATTCTGGTAAGGGTGGAATTCGGTGAGGGTGGAACGTAGGAAACTAATGTAGAATGCAGTAACCACAGTATTTAACGTACCAAATCAGCCACCACAACTGTAGCCGAAGGGAAAAACGTCACAGACGCGGCAATCAAATGACATAAACAATCGAAATGTTTACCAACAAAGTAGAGTCCAATTCCACAATTGTCGCCACATACGAACCAGAAAAGATTGGCTTTTCAAGCTAAAGTAATTACACTCAAAAGAATACGCGCGTATAATAAATACTAGTGAGGTAATAAATGGGCGAATGATTAGACTCCACACCGCATTGAAACATGTCAAAAACTGCCTGTCATATTAATAACATACTATAATAAAATTTATGTTTGTCTACATATTTCTGAATACGATATTGAACGAGTCGAATAGTATCGTTTATATTGGTTTTCAAAAATGTTCAAATGTTTGTTAAGCTTAAGGGACTTAACTACAGGGTCATCAGTCCATAAACTTACAAACCACTTATGAACTACCTAGGACGGCAGAAATATCCATGCCCGAGGGGGATTCGAATCCCCGACCGTAGTGACCGTGCAGACCGTGACTGAAGCGCCTCAGTCACCTCGGCCGCCGCAACAGCGTTTGCTTAATAATGCGCTGGCTGATTACTACCGACGCAACAATGAAAAGTTTTCAAAAATGTTCAAATGTTCAAATGTTTGTAGAGCTTATGGGACTTAACTACGGGGTCATCAGTCCCTAAACTTACAAACTACTTACGAACTAGCTAACACTAAGGACGGCACAAATGTCCATGCCCGAGGGGGGATTCGAACCCCCGACCGTAGTGGCCGTGCAGACCGTGACTGGAGCGCCTCAGTCCCCTCGGCCACCGCGGCCGGCGAAAAGTTTTCAGAGGAAGAATAGAAAAGTAGCGTTTTGTTGCAATAAGAAATTGACATTTATATAAAGTTATTCATAAGTACTAGAGAGGAGCTGGCCGGGAATGGCCGAGCGCACTGAGGCTTTTTTTTTTTTTTTTTTTTTTTTAAGTCTTAGGTTACATTCAAGCCCGGAGATGAGAGTCATTGGCCCGTAGATCCGGAGAAATCATTCCAAACCCGGGCACTCCGGGCGGCGCCGGGAGATCTGGCAAAAAGCCTGCGGAAAGCCTCAGCTCTTCTTTCCCAGTTTTCCGCATGCCGCTGAGCCACGAAGCTACCGTTAATTGCCATTGAGTGATCCACCCCGATTCCGACTCGCTTCCGCCTTCACTCCCAAAGTCCGCGCGCAACTAGACGAACTCCACCACGTTCTCTGCCGACGCCGAACCTCTGACGCACACCGCCCGGGCCGAGTAATCCAGCCCCTTCGCTCCCACCGAGGACTTAGCAGCGCGCCTGGAAAAAGACCGCACCGCGGCCGCACACGGACCCACTGCCCCACACCGCCGGATGAAGCCTTCCGCTGCCTCGGAACGGACAGCCGGCGCGCTAGATTGCGCACTTGTAAATATTTACAGAGTCCTCCGCGCCGGCAGAAAATGGAGGATTAGCGGCACTGCAGTCGGCGTCCGTGTCGGCGCTTCTTGCGCGGATCCTGGGAGGTGCTACTGTTTGTCCACCGCAGCCCTCGTGACGCGCGAGATAACAACTGGAGGGTCTCTGGTAGCCGCGGTTTTCTGTGGACTCCCTCCGCGGTGCAAACGCAGACCCGGCGATATTAATTCAAGCCCAGTCTTCCAGTACAGTTCTTCTCTCATATGAGAAGTGAATATTGTCACCGCGCAGCATCGCTGCTGTCCAAACATATTCGGCACAATGAATGACCTACTTCAGCAGCCACGAAACTACATGGTATCGGAGTCATTTCAGCTCCGGACATTTTCTGTTTGTGATAATTAAAAATGTTGGCAAACAGTCCGAAAATATATGAGTTGCACATGATGTAGGGCGCGGGTTTGGTCTTCTTCTCTCTTCTTCTTTACGTATAAAGTGGAGTGTCACTGTCATTGTGTTAGTGTTGCATAAAAATCTGCAGTTCTTTTTCAGTCTTGATGAACATTTTCACACTTCACCTTGAAATGAAGAGGAAGGTCTCTGTCAGTGTAAGAATCACGTACAACTGATAGTGGAGGGCGCTGGCTGTAAGTCATCGAGTAAAACAGAAGTGATATCTGGCGTTCCCCAGGGACGCGTTATAGGTCCTTAGACTGTTCGTGGATGATGCTGTCGTTTATCGCTTAGTGAAGTCAGCAGAGGATCTAAAGCTACTGCAAAGCGATTTATACAAAATTTCTACCTGGTGCGAAAATTCGCAGTTAAACTACATAATGAATATTGTGAAGTAATACACGTGACCACTAAAAGAAATCCGCTGAACATCAATTACACAATAAGTCAGTCAAACCTTTAGGTCGTAAATTGAACCAAATACCTAAGAGTTACAACTACGAATAACTTAGACTGAAGAGAACATATAGAAAACAATTTGGGGAAGGCGAACCAAAAGTTTCATTTCATTGGCGGAGCCGGCCGCAGTGGCCGAGCGGTCTGCACGGCCGCTACAGTCGGGGGGTTCGAGTCCCCGCTCGGTCATGAATGTTTGTGTCGTCTTTAATGTAAGGTAGTTCATAAGTAGTTTGTAAGTTTAGGGACTGATGACACCGTAGTTAAGTCCGTTAAGCTTAACAAACATTTGAACATTTCATTGGAAGAACGCTTCCAAGACGCAACAGTTCCACCAAAGAGACTGCCTACATCACACTTATGCGTCCTCTCCTGGCGTATTATTGCCCAGTGTGAGACCCTCGCCAGGTGGGACTGACGGAGGACATTGACAAGGTTCAAAGAAGGCCAGCTCGTTTGGTTTTTATCACGTTACAGGAGGCAAAGCGTCACGCAAATGTTGCACGATTTGGGGTGGAAATCATTAGAAGGATGACGTTATTCGTTGCGGCCAGATCTATTTGCGAAATTTGAATTTTTACTTCTGATCGTCAAATGTTTTACTATCACCCACATACATATGGAGACATTACCCTCCCAATAAAATAAGAGAAATAAGATCGAAACCGGAACGATGCAGATGTTCCTTCTTCCCGCAGGCTATTAGAGAATGGAACGGTAGAGAAAGGTTATGAAAGTGGTTAATGAACCCTCTGCCAGGAACTTAAATGTGATTTGCAGTGTATCTATGTAGATGTAGATATGACGTCATAAACAATGATGTACTCGAGAGAATATAGCGTCCCACGACGTTGTTGTACTGGACCTATTTCAGTTAATAATGTATGTCAGGGTAAGGAACACCTACACCACTTAGTGCATGAGTTATGACGTCATAACATTGAGCTACATGCCAATCTGCCCATCCATGCATACAGATCTACATTTTTGTTACGATATTGATGAAATATTACACGTCTGACTTTCAGAACGACATAAAATTTCGTGGCGCCACAGTACACCTCGGATTTCATGTGCTGCATCTCGGAGGGTAGTTTGCAAAAATCTTAGACCACCATTTCTTTTGCGGTATATTCACTACCATAAATGTCTATCGAATGCATTATCTATCTTCCAACCTTTTTTCTGTAAGATCTCCTCCAACCTTCTCATACCATTTAAGTTTAGTCGTTCTCTTCTCCATGATCCTTCTATATTCAGATTTTCGACTCTTCTACCCACGTAGTACTAACCTCCTCTCTGCATTGGCCCATACCACCTTAGCCCACTTTCTTGTTCTCTTGATGCACTAATCTCTCAACCTATCTTTTCTAGTAACCGCTCTCATCTATTTAACAATCTCATTTCTGCTACTTCCATCTTCCTCTGTTTGGATTTTGTGACTGGCCAAGTTTCGGTACTATAGAGCATAAATATTAGAGAGTAAGACATAACTGTAGTGTGGTGTCGCACAAGTACAAAGTGCGCGCCACCTACTTTCGCCGCGCGCCGCCATGCACGCACGGCGCGGCGTTCTCACGACGACAGCCACGAGCGCCCTCTGCTGCAACCCCGCTCGTGGCCACCACGGAAAGACACCGGACACTTGGGACTGAGTTAGCAACCAGTTAGGACCTTCGTAATCAGATAGGCACCAGTGAAGACTTTGCTATTGTACAGGCACTAGGCAGGCCTCTAACAACTATGTATCAACATTCTGCAGTAGTATGTAAAAGTTAAGTATTGTTACATGCTGTGCAATATATATCTCTTTCTAATTTACTCTAGTGTTTATAGTTTCTGGCTGCTCCCCTCCGTACCTGCACCAGCGTGTTATTTTTGTTCCTGTGTCGGTCTCATTCCACTTGGCCACCGACACCTACGACGAGGCTGGGACACAAAAGCGGCGACGAAGTTGGGATACAAAATGTAGGACATAACTTACTGGTTATTAACTGTCGATTAAAGCTTAAGAAACTGCAAGAACGTAGAAAACTGAGTAGAAGGGACCTGAACAAATTGTAGGAACCAGAGACGGTTGTGAGTTTCAAAGGGAGTATCAAGCAAGGATTGACTGAAGCGGGGGAAAGTAATCAGGAGAAAAATAGTTTGATAGATAGAGTAGACACGGCCGCAGAGGATCATGTAGGCAGAAGGACTAGGCGTAATAGAATCAGTTGTCGAAATGAGAAAATATAAAAATCCAGCAAGTGAAGCAAGCAAACGGGAGTACAAACGTTTGAAGTACAGACTGGCTAAGCAGGAGTGGCTAGAGAACAGATGCAAAACCGCAGAAGAATGTATAACTAGGGAAACGATAGATGCCAATACAGGAAATTGAGATAGACATTTGGAAGCAAGAGAAGCAATTCTGTTCTTTTCGGGCAAGTCCGAAAGAACGGACACCATTAGTTGACAGTAACGGCCACAGTTTCACGAATTTGAAATATTTAAACATATCCAGCATTTCAAGGTATTGAAGCATCTGTAAGAAAACAAGAACTCAGATGGAAAACCAGTACTAAGAACATGGAAACATGGAAGGAATACAAAGAGGGCCTGTAAAAGAAATAAAGTGTTCTATAAATGGAGGAAGATGTAGGGGAAGATGAGGTAGGAGATACTGTTTTTCCATCGATTGTGGGTACACCGGTGAAGTGGGAGAGCGAGTCCATTTGCTCGTGTGTAGTAGATTCCATTACATAGTTTCTCCACAGTAGAGTTGCTAATATTGAAGTTCCAGCCCTCGTATAATAAAACTTCAAAAGTTTGTTTAGATATACGTGATGATAAAGTACTTAGCCTCTATATTATATTGTCTGCATTGACTCTGGTTCTTGTGATAAACCGTTATGTAAAAATGATACGTATTTTAATAATATGCCATAATCTTTCCATTTCAAATGTGTCTTTCTTGTATAGAGATTACTGACAGCGAAAGGGGGGGGGGCGATAAGATGGGGGGAGGAAAATTTTTGCCAACTACGGACTATTAAAAAAAAGAACCGCCGATGCCTGCCAACTGATGTTGTTACCACACGGTAAGAAATATGTGTAAGAATTCTGATTGAATTTCTCCATTGGTTTAGAAGGAGAGTTACTATATTATCGCGTGACACAGCAGTTTTTCGCTCATTTCATTCTTTATTATGTCTTACCTCTTTAACTATGTGATATATGTCACTTTCACAACCACGAAAATCTTCTTCTTTCATTGAAGGTCAAGTGAGAAATATTCCATCATGGTTGGAATAAAACTCTAGAGTTGTATACAATACGTGCAAACAAACCTACAAACAAACGGACACACTATATATAAAGATAACTTCGTCCATGGATTGTTCGTCAGTCAGGAAAGAATCGATCTTCTGTGACTGCATATGAATAGTGTGCTTAAAAAACAGCTTGTGAAAGTATCAGATATAAATGGTGATTATTTCGAATGTATTTGTTTATGAGTTCTTAGTTTCGGTACAGTAATCTTCAAACCAAGAGATTCAGGTGGAACACAATTTCGTACTATTATAAACACCGATGATTTCACAAACAATTTGATTGTAGTTGAGTTGGAACCATGGACAAAGTTTCTATCTCTTGTCATAAGTCTTTTGGGAATCGCAAAGTTCAAGAATATTTGGAAATAGTACACAAAATGCTCTCCATTTTCTATATGTTCAGATGTTTGTATAGTCTATGGGACTTAACTACGGGGTCATCTGTCCCTACACTTTCAAACTACTAATGAACTACTTACGAACTAGGACGGCACAAATATCCATGCCCGAGGGGGGATTCGAACCCACGACCGTAGTGACCGTGCAGACCGTGACTGGAGCGCCTCAGACCCCTTGGTCACCACGGCCGGCGCTATGCTTGAAATATATATATATATATATATATATATATATATATATTAATAACCTTCTCTTTCATTTAATTTGCGTATAAGTTGGTTTCTTTTATTTCAAAAATTTGCGAAAGTATTTCGTATCCAGTACACTTAAATAATCGTAAATTTATTAATAAATCCCACGCCAAAGAATCAACAGTACCCCGTGTAATGGAGCTGTGCAGCAGCAGGTACTTCACCAATAATAATATCTTCTCAAGGCATGGTTGCACCGACACAAGACCCAACGCCCAGGTGCAAGACAATGCCTCAGGTAACGATGTTAATATACATGCCCGAGCGTCCACATGGCTCGACTCCTATGCAACACGTTGAGACCTTAGTCTCTTTCACAGATCTTCACTCCCTTGTCTTTCCTAAGTGAACACTGTCTGCCATACCTGCCATAGGCCAATCCTAACATTGTTGTATTTTATGATTACCAACCACGTAATTTGGCTCCGAATACCAGAAGGGAATTTTATCCTCCACTGCTGTCCATGCCTACCTGGAGTCACCACTCTGACGTCAACATTTGGCTACACAATCAGCACACTTTTCTACCGCATTTTTCAATATTCGTGACGTAAGAAACATCCTTGCCTGAACAGTTGTTTACCCAGTGTTCTCACGCTGTGTTATATGGTTTCTGGATATCGATGCCTGCTTTGGATCTTCAAGCGAATAAAGGCGACACCGCCTCTGTCAGCTACACAATGTGCACACAAGACAAGACACATGGTGCCGTACAACCAACAGGCCCACACAACGGCGCTGATTGGAAGCTTCTTTTATAAGAAATCGTTGTGGTGATAGAAATTCTATGTAATATTCCTGACTTTATTACCAACGCCATTTTTATGCAATTATCATAATGAATACGGCACTTTCACCTAATTTCTACCAGCTTAACCGAAATACATCAAAATTACATTTGTACCTGTACTTACATCTAAATGACTAATCTGCATTTCACACTTTCTGTTTGTGAGCGTGTTCTTCGATCCATTTGGAGACTATTGTTCTACCGCTACACTCTAGAACAATTTGTGGGGAAAACGAACACTTTATTTTTTTTCCAGAACGAGCTTCGGGTTTTCTTATTACGATTATTATTTCTCTTTATGTATTTGGTAAAAGAATATTCGTATTTGTAGGAAAAAATTGTAATGAATGTCACCTTGCCCTTGTGCACCATTCACTTGCACAGTTTACGTTACTCATAATTCTAGTTCGTACGTTATTAGGGGAAGTGAAAGAGTTCGTGTGATTTACCTCGCAAAAAGAAATTTAATGGATTTCTTTTAGAACTCTTATGGATGACATCACACCTGCTATCCTACTCCAAAAACTAATTTTTGCACCAGAAATATGTCGTGGTTTTTTAATGTTTATAAATAAATAACACCAAATAACCACTTATGTACTTTTTTTCCTTCTCCTGTTTGTGGTGTTCGTTCTACGATTCGCACCATTAAAGGTTTGTTTCTTGCTTTGTAACTGTTTCTTATTCAGTGGAAACACAAAAAGTGACGTTATAAATGTGGGATATAAGTGTGACCTGAAAGAAGAAATTTTGTCTAACAATGAACTTGATCAATTCAACTAGTGAGTTAGTGCAAGTCGCCAGAGCTAGCAAATTACTACCGCATGTAAAATTATTTTAATTGGAGATAAAACGCTGGTGAGGCTAGGCACAGTTTTCACTCATTTTTATTTTTGTCGATTACAATGCTATCTATCATTAAAAATATTTCATACAGAAGTTACATACTTTTCCTTATCGAAATGTGCAATACAAATTGAGTGACCTGTTTAAAATTTGCAATTCACCACACACCGCCCTTGGTGGTGCTGCAGGAAGTGGAACTTTATGTTAATGGATGTTCCTCTTGGATGTGAACAATTATTGATGAAATTTTAAATGCAATATCTAACATTGTATTCGTATTTTTACAAATACTCCGATAAACTAAGTGCGTTACCCTCTATAACTCAATAGGTAGGAAGGCGCTACGAATGGTTGGAAAAAGCGTAAGACTATCCATTTTTCACTAAAAGTGCCCAACAGAATTGTAAAACTAAAGCTATTACATCTCTGACGACGATAGAAAGATAGAGCAGAATGACATAACTGGAAACCGAAAATGTAATCTGTAGGAACCAACCCAGGTTCCGAAAGCAATAATCTAGTTAAACCCACCCATCTGTAATTAGTTGTTGATGCTCAGAATACAGAATGTCCAATTCCTAGGGAAATAGCGTGTTCTTCGTCTTCCAAAACGCGTTAGATATCGTTCCGCACTGCTGCCTAATGAAAAAAGAACTGACATACTGGATACTGGATATCAAACCGTGTTATTGGATTGATGACTTACTGACAAAAAATAAATTAATTAATAAATAATAAAACATAAAAAAATCGGAAGAAATGTCGGCCTACGTGATAGAAATTTTTGACGTCCCCAAGGAAATGCCATATGGACATTACATTAGACAATGTATATAAATGTCGTAGTAGGTAACCCAGGAAGGTGAATGAGGCTTTGCAGGAATGTCGTAACGCCAGAAAATTTCTGCGAAATTGCTGGAGAATGTACAGCGTACGAACTGTGCAGGGACTGGCAGTGGACCTTCAATATAAACAAATGAGACGTGTCCCGAAGAAAGAGAAAGTGAGGTAATGTGATGTAAAATTTAAATATTGCAAGATATTTGTAGGAAGCAGTTACTTCCATAACATATCTGTCATTTTTTGAAGTGGAACAGTTCAAAAATTTTCAAATGTTTGTTAAGCTTAAGGGACATAACTACGGGGTCATCAGTCCCTAAAGTTACAAACTACTTATGAACTACCTACAACTAAGGACGGCACAAATATCCATGCCCGAGGGGCATTCGAACCCCCAACCGTAGTGGCCGTGCAGACCGTGACTGAAGCGCCTCAGTCCCCTCGGCCACCGCGGCCGGCGTGGAACAGTTTGAGTTTAATCGTGGATGGGGCAGACACCGGACTGAAATTCACTGGAAGACTCTTACCAAAGAGTACTCAATCAACTAATGAATTCTCTTAACGATACTCGTTGCACCAATTGTTTACCCTGCAAGAGGAGCCTTTTGAATCAAGTCGTGGGCTATTGTTGAAGTTCCGAGAGCGTACGTTGCTGGAACGGTTAATCAGTATACGTCTTCTTCCCTTCGTCCACCTCGCTAAAAAGACCAAGAATGTTAAAAGATTCAAGCCCACATAAGCTTACTTGTAGTCATTCTTCCCTAAACAGCAAAAGCAAGGTGTTACTTTATTCCTCGCACCTCACACAGTAACGTTGTTCGCTGAGTGCAGGTGTACATGTAAGGGTCGATAAACACTACCGGTTAGCAGGAGAAACAGTTAACGACCTTGTTGTTCGCTAGTTATGTCCTGTTGCGATTGAATCTCGTAATCAGTATTAGCGCCGTTCCACGGGTTGCGTAATGTACCATATCCTACATCCGTTTGCTATCATTACACAGTATCTCTCACGCACAGCCTCAATTATGTGTTTTATTCTCTATTGTGTACGTGTGCTTTCGTTACCTGCGTGTGCTTCCTCTTGATTGAGCGTGCACATCCCCGTAGTAAGTATCTTATATCCAGTCACTGTTACCACTCGGATCCGTTCATTTTCACATACGTCGATCGTGCGACCTTCATTATTAGCGTATTTCCGTGTCGTTTACCGAAATATACAGATAATCGAATACATTTCAAAAAGAATTGTGCAGTCCACTTGTGTTCATTTACGTGGTGCATCTAAAAAATAAGCTTACCTAAAGAAAAAAAAATAGTAAAAAATTCGCAATGGCATCTTTTAATGCCCACTTTGGGCATTTTTGTAATTGTTACTCAAATATTTCGAACAAAATAATGAAAACATAAATAACAAAAGATTAAGTCACATTCACAGAATATATAACATCAACTGCGAACGGGCAGAGCCGAAAATGTGTACCCAGCCGGGATTCGAACCCGGGTCTCCCGCTTTTTATACAGGAGCACTGACCACTGCACCACTGGAGATAGTGATCACCGCACCTGCAAGTAATACCTAAGCACGCTTCCCGTCACACAATTTTCCAGCTTTACCCTGCTCACAATATTCAAACTCGTAGCCACTCTGTACTAATGCCCGTAAGAGTAAGGGCCCCAAACTTGCCCACCCCTCCTTATTAACGAAAGGATTATAGCGTATCACTTGCATATATATATATATATATATATATATATATATATATATATATATATATATATATATATATTTGTGTGTGTGTGTGGCGTCTATTCCGAAAGAACAGACGTCATTTCTGATCCTGAAGTTGTTATTCTTTCATATTAGCAGAATATATGACATCAACTGCAAACGGGCAAAGTTGAAAATGTGTGCCCACCCGGGATTAGAACCCGGGTTTCCCACTTTCTAGGCAGTTGCGCTGACCACTTTACTACTAGGGACACTGAAGAGGCACCAGGTAGGATGGAGAGAGTGTATCAGAACATGCGTCGGAGGTGCAATGTGTGTAAACGACGTTGGTGGTCGCCACATAGAGCCGCTGTTGTAATGCATCAGGACGTTGCGACTGGTACCGTACATGCTGAGTTCTTGTTGTTGTCGACTAATGTAAACCATGAAGTGTCAGTTGTAATGAAAATCCGTAAGTAATAACGGAACTATCCAGTATTCTTTTCAAATTGACTGCAACAAGTGTACTGGGTCACGCCTAATTACATTCCTGAAGTAGGAGTGGATGAGATAATCATGTGAATTGAAACCGTCGTGGAACGGAAACAATACGATTCCGGATATGGGTTCCTATCCAAAATGTTATGTATTCACTACTCTGTACAAGTTCTAGAAGTTTGTAACGGGAATTTCCGACCATCCTGTATATTTCACTATATTTTAAAATGTCCGACATCCACTGTAAAATTAAAGGAACCGTAGTGAAATTCTGCACTGACACACTAATTTAATCATAATGAATTACTTTTTGAACACACTAGGCAGTAAGTCATTACTGGTCTTAAAATGTTTATGGATGCTTCGATCACAAATATAGAATTATGATAATGTATATGCCCTGAACAGTAGTATTTTCCGTTGCCGTATTCTAACAAAAAGCAAAAATTTGTCATATTTCAAATTTCGACGGACATAGTAATTTTTTAACCTTTATCTAGTTCATATATTATTTTAGTATACGAAGGTTGGACCTTACATTGTGGTAACACTGTTGTGGAGACACTATTCAGTGGAATCTACTAGTTTCGCTGATATCACACGTTTTTGACGTATCTACCTGACCACCGAGATAATGGATCGCCCGTCCTAGCTCACCGGCGTGCGAACCATCGAGGGAAACAGACACTCGTGAGAGAGCGGTCTAACGTAACGATGTCAGCTTGTTTCCGAAACATGAATAACTGAAATGGATCAAGATTGAATATGCCAAAGATCATGCAGCAGTCCCTAAGCTTTACGTATAAAGTAACTTATACTAAAGTCAACGTAAACATCCATTCCCGAGAGAGGATTCGAATCCCCGACAGGGAACGCCCTCGCACATCGGAGCATAGTGCCTCAATGCGCTCGCCCACTCGGCCACGGCTGCTCTTCCCTGTAGATGGGACTGGGAAGTACTGTCCTCCCACCATACTCCCCAGACTTCAGTCCTTATGACTATAATTTTATTTCTAAGGTGAAGGATCCACATCCTGGCCTTCGCTTCCAAACTGCTCCATAGATTCGACAGGCAGTAAACCGCTCAATTCGCACCACCAACAGAACAAGCACTGCTAACGGTATACTACGCCTTCCACATCGTTGGCAACGCTGGAGGCTACTATGAAGGACAGTTAATACTGTGTAAGTTCCAACCCACGTATTTTCATTATTTTCAATTATCTTTTATCCGTTGCCAGCTGTGTTATCTTTGCCTTTACAAGTTTACGTAAAATCAAATGAAAGTGTCAAATCGCTGTTATTTTTGCCAATATCTCTGCAACGGTGCGAGCTATGGAGGAAAAAAAAACTGGAGAGAATTTTCACCTGTACAAATCATTTTCTTCAGTCTACAGCGGAGACTAACGATTAACGCGTTACTTCTATTTTAATTTCGAAGTGTTAAAAGGCGCTCGCAAAGGCTTACTTTTGGTGTTACTACTGTAACCTAACATGGGCCAAAAAGTAAATAAATAAAAAATAAAAAAAAAAGAGAGTGAGAGAAAGAAAGGGAGAGAAATAGTCATATTAAAAATTCGACTGCGATATCTGCGGTTTCCATATAGACAGAATTGAGTCGTCGTATCAAGGGATGGACGTATGTATGTATCTCTGTGTAGTAGAAGCCTGCTGCCTGTAAATGGATCCAGTGTATGACATTCGCCTTGAACTCTTCGTCGTCGACTAAATACTGGGCAGAGAAAATGAGTTTATTGAGTTGGGAGAAAGTTGGAAACCGTTGTAACAAGATCAAGTCGGTATGCTGGAAGATCAAACGGCTCCCATCCGAACTTGTATCGCTGTGCTCCGAGCCGTAATGGGCCGAGCGTTTCATGGAGCAGCACAACACCTGCAGTGGTAGATGTATTCAGAAAGTATCGCTCTTGCGAAGCTTAGCTTGCCCTTTATTCACATGAAGTTATAAATGTCATCGACAAGGGATCTCAAATTGATTTCATATTTCTGGATTTCCGGTAGGCTTTTGACTACCTCACAAGCGCCTTCTAATGAAATTAGATTCGAGATTTTGTATCAGAAAAGACGGTAAGTCATCAACAGATATGATCTCTTCCCCAGGGAAGCGTTATAGGCCCTCTACTCATCCTTGGTGCTTATAAACGATTTAGGAAACAATCTGAATAGCTCTCTTAGACTGTTCGCGGAGGATGCTGTCGTTTATCGGTTACTGAAGTCAACAGACAATCAAATACAACTGCAAAGAGATTTAGACATGGTGCGAAAATTGGCAATTTGACACTAAATAATGAAAAGTGTGTAATGACCACTAAAATATATCCGCTGAACTTTAATTACCCGATAAATCAGTGAAACCTTAAGGTAGTAAATTCTAGGAGTTACAATTACGAACAACTTAGACTGAAGAGAACACATAGAAAATATTGCGGGGACGGCGATTCAAAGGTTACGTTTCGTTGGTACAACGCTTCGAGGTTGCAACAGCTCCACCAAAGAGACTGCCTACATCACACTTGTGCGTTCACTGCAGGAGAACTGTTGCCCAGTGTGGGACCCTCACCAGGTGGGACTGACGGAAGACTTTGAGAAGATTGAGAAGGGCAGCTCGTTTTTTTTTTTTTTTTTTTTTTTTTTTTTGTTTTTTTTTTTTTTTTTTTTTTTTATCACGTTACAGGTGAGAATGAATCACGGAAATATTGCACGATTTGAGGTAGAATTCATTAAAAGGACGGCGTTATTCGTTGCGGCGTGATCTATTTGCGTAATTTCAATCACCGAGTATTACTTCTGAATGTGAAATACTTTGCTGGAATCCACCTACAAATGGATACATGACCATCCCAACAAAATAAGAGAAATCAAATCGAAAACTAAATTATTTAGGTGTTCTTTCTTCCCTCGCGCTATTAGAGAATGGAACGGTCGAGAAAGATTATGGAAGTTATTAATGAACCCTCTTCCAGGCACTTAAATGTGATTTACAGAGTATCTATGTAGATATGTTGTTCTCTGGTTCTAAATGGCACACCCTCTATTAACAATTAAGACCTGCAGACAACTCTCACTCGTTGGTTCCAGTCAAAGCCGCGAGTCTCCCAATACTCTTATTATGGTAACTATGTTGATAGATTACTAGTTCTAGCTTCTCCATGTTGCTAGTTACTGTGTTTACCTTGTTTCAAAAATTAGGGGAAATTACTTGTTGGATGCACGGCGTATTACAATCGTAATATTTCTGCCAATATCAACGTATTCAGATTTGAAAAGCACTTCTGTACAGCAGCTTAGAACCAGTAGCCGGCCGATGATACAGGTAGTGTGACTAGCATAACAGGTGCTACCAGTAGGTTTGGTTGCCGTGGGAAGGGATGTAGCAAAGATCTGCGAATGGCTTGCTCATCACGCTGATTGGTTAATGTATACTGTGGTCACCAGCCAAAGCGCGACCATTCTTAATTAATATTTAGTAAACTAATTGTAGAACGCAGGTAACAAACTAAGTAGGGAACCCGTCAATGGTCAGCTGTGTCCCAATAAACTAAATTGTGTAAGAATCAACTGTAAATGAGAATAAAATACTAACAGAAAGAATACGTCGGCCATGTTGTTGTGCCAGCCAGAGCGGGGAGAAGCCTACGCGAGTCGCACTGCTGAGTACAGACTGCGAACAGATAATAGTGGTGACGATCGGGCTACCAGTCTGTTACCACGTCGTGGTTCAGTTCCGAAATATTGCACGTGGGATCACGTCGGCCACAGCATATTAATATTTTATTTAATAGTTATTAAACTTTAATGGAGGGACAAAGAACGACGTAGTTCAATTTGTGCAGTTTGGTAATTTTCTGCGGTTACGATTAATAAATTAGCTGGTATCCATCATCTTCAACATTTAATAGACAAACCGTTGTTGCTAGCTATCCACCATAATTTCAACCCCAAGAGAAAGAACCAACGATCTGCGTGCTGTTTTCTGCACTGGGACAAGTACTGAAGAAGACGACAAGTTGATGAAATCTTATGACTGACACATGTTACTCAGTGCGGTAGCAATAATTAGGCGCCTCGCATGTTCCGTAGTCTTGTTACAACCGAGAAAGGGTTCACGGTGCCCATATTAATGTGGAGGTTCCGTAAGAAACGTTTAAAATATGTAGGGATGTTCGCCAACAGCTAACTATCGCAATCCTATTATCAACTCAAAGTTGAACCCACCCAACTAAACTCTTTTCATTTTCTTTTACCCACCGTAAAACACACTATACTTTGTACATCTCTGTGCTCGTTAAATGTCACATCATAGCTAGTAAGTAATGTTTGTTGTTATAGGTATTTCCAGGGGGATACGTAAGTAAAGAAATTGTGTTTTAGGTACCGTAAGAGCAGAATACAACTAATTGTGCTCCTTACCAAGCCACAATGTATTGATAAACCACCTCCATTCGTATGAAAAGAGTATATTCATTTCATCCAACAGCGTCTCTCGTTAACATGACAGATATTGCAGACAGGCATAATCCATAGCACAAAGGAATATGATGAAGATATTGTTCAAAATCGGTGGCGTCTCAGGTAGATCGTAGCTGATTCCGCTCCAGTGCCTGATACTATTATTAATTGTTGTAAAGTATATTATGTCAGCTGATTATTCCTCGGATCGTGTAAGAAACGTGATTTGGGAGTATGGTTGAACTGTGTACCGACTCGTCTTGTGTAGTTCGGAAGAGCGCTACCAAAGGCGAACTAGTTCGCAGATCCCTCACCTCTTAGTTCGTCCGCTCCATTTCCGAAGATTGACGGGGAACAGCGAGGGGACGCGAGGGCGTGCAGAATCGCGTGATTCCCTTCTGCCAGTTTCCTTCATTTCGAGCTGAGATGCAGTTCAGCTGTAGTTTCATCGTTCACTGCCACAAGAAATCTATTTTAAAAATAAAGTACTACGAGTACTCTGCAAAGTAGTTGAATACCATTGCACCACCCATTCGTGTAAATAACTGGTTTATTTGCCTAAGTATTTGATGCTAAATTGCACAAAAATACGGGTAATAGCGCACGCTTTGGCAACAGTGATTCATTACATAAAAAGCCGTCATAAAAAAAGCTCTTTTAGTAGCGGCAGCAAAAGCCAAAAAGAGCGGACGAACTAGGAGCAGCGGACGAACTAGGAGCAGCGGACGAACTAGGAGCAGCGGACGATTCTGCCAAACGTATCTCGCTTCATAGTTCGTTGGATTCTTTTCCGAAGACCGGCGGGCAATAACGAGAGGGCGCATAGCAGAATTAAAAATCACGTGTTTGCCTTCTGCTGATGAGTCATTTCGAGGTGAGCGTCTGCCTGCTAGATTACATAGGTCAATGCTACAAAATGTCTGTTTTTATGTGTTCTGCACTCTGCAAAATCTGACTAATAAATTCCATGATGCCAAGATATGGAGATAACTGTAAACTTAAACACGAGAAATTATCCACAAACTGTTTCTTTTGGTTTGCGTGATATCGTTAGCGGCTCAAGCAGCAAGCGCATGAAGCAGCTAGGTGGGGGAACTTCCCCCTCAACCTGCACGCGCTGACCACGCCGGTCAGCCGTCACTGGGAGCGGACGAACCAAACGAGCGAACTAGTTCGCGGCAGAGCCGCGAACTAAAGTGAGCGCTCCCGATCGCGAACTATCATGCGCAAGTCTAGCACCGACAGTCTTGCCCCTGGCAGTATGCAACACGCTTGACGAAAGACATTGGATAGGGTTAGCAAATCAAGTGTTCAAATGTTTGTAAACCGAACGGACGAAGCTACTGAGGTAATAGGGCCCTAGACGAGCAAGCCGATTTATATTAAGGACAATACACACACACACACACACACACACATCCATACCCGAGGGAGGACTCGAACTTCCAGCTGGAGGGGCGGAGGGGCCACGCAAACCGAGACATGGCACCTTTCCCGAACGGCCTGAAGCAGCTATTTCGCATGGAAGTGGTTTCACACTGCGCATACGCCAGCCCATACCGCTAGTCTCGCAGGGACGGTTTGGTTTACTTACCAACGCCTCAGTCACCTGCTGGTTTGTTGCCCGCTGTGTCACTCACGCCTTGTGACCGTTGCGTATGTGACAATTGATGTAGTTTTGAAGCGGGTATTGAAAGCACTGTGTAAAAACTATTACAAACTCGTATACCCATTACTATCTTATCACAGAAGAAGAGGAACTGGAACTAGCGTGTTTTACTTTTTTGCAAATGTTTCTGACAAAAATAATAAAAATGTAAGCAATATAAAATCAAATAAAAATTATAGACGATACGCTTACGTCTCTAATATTGCGATAACATGTATGCACTCGTAACTTATTCTCTCTAACCCTGTTCTTACACACAGCCAAAATTATATTTCAGAGTTTGAGGCCGCGGCGGAGTCGCCGAGAGTATTGAGGCGCTATTCTCCGATGCGCGAGGCCGTTCCCCGTCGGGGGGTCGAATCCTCCCTCGAGCATGGATACCACATTTTTCTGCGAAGAATATAATCTTGCTATGTTTTCACCACTACGAGTCCAAATTGCAATTGTCCAGTCGCAGCGAATCACCCGTGCGCACTGGGGCGCCGTGCTGCAATGCGCACGGCCGTTCGCCGTCGGCGCTTCCGAGTCCCTCCGTCTGGCATGGGTGTTAGTGTTGTCCTAGGTTAGTGGAACTTAGTTTCAGTAGTCTGTAAGTTACGGACTAATAACTCCGCAGTTGAGTCCAATAGATTTACAAACATTTGTATAATTTTTGGAATTATCGACATTGCTAAGTGGTTTGCTCTTCATCTGGGAAGGGTATGGAACAAGGAGAGGGTATGATATGTAACTCACCTATTTCGACCGAATTTTGTATTGTCGTCCTATACTGAATATAAAGAGACCCGTATTTCGGATTTCTGGTAGACGATGGGTAGTTTTTGAAAAAAAAAATCAAGATCAAGTTTGATGATAGAAAATCGTATTTTCAGTGCTGTACATCGAAATATCGTCTAAAGATGGGCATTTTTCATAATATATATAGAGTTAAAAGTTAATGACTTTCCAGTAATTAACCTTTTTGTCTGTTCATACTGTTGCTTGGGTACCGGTACTCGTAAACATGAGTGACTTTCAGATCGCCGTTGCCGATCTTGTGAACCACGGTTTGCATTGACAAACCGTGGATCCAGGTTCGAGACTCTATTATGACAATTTGTTGCTGGATTTTTTATGCATTTGATTGTTGTATCATATCTGTAACACCTTTTTTGCCTTAGTTTGAAGTAGACCATCGGAAAGTGTGCTTAATATCCAAATATATGCATTTAAATCCTTAGATGTATTGTATTTGAAACGCATTTTCCATCAAAAACTTTGACCTTCACTTTTTTTAGAAACTAATGAACTACTGGCAAAAAGACGAAATACTTTCCCCTTATATTAAAAAAGAACGTCCGTGCAAAATTTTATCGAAATCGGTTTCAGAGGTGTTTTTCCTATGGCTAATTTCTCTAAATATCGGGAGAAAGACACATTTTCAGAAAATGAGGAAAAAATTACGTAGAGTGAAACTCAATTTACAATCACTGAATATCACATGAAAATAAACAGAATTCCAATAAAAGAACCTCATAAAATAGAGTATCCAGATTTCGATCTCAAGGCGTTGGAAAAAGAAAAAGTACTTTAGTATGCTTTATAACTGAGCCCCCATTTAAAATAAAGATAATATAATTCGATCTGAAATAATACAGTAAATGACATGGATTTAAACTGCGTTCTTATTACTGACACATTATAAGGCATTTCAGTAGTTTGCACATCTCGGTCTCATGTAAACCATAATCCCTTCCCTTTCCACCCCCTCAGCACTCCTCTACACCAAGTGGAATGGCCGTGCGTTCAGGAGTCTCAAGGTAGACATACGTGGCAACTCTCCGACTTAGGTTCGGGCATAGGTGTGTGGTTTGTCTATAGTATAAATAAATTTAATATTTTGTCAGTCTAGGAACTGACTACCACAGATGTTTGTTTCCATAAGTTTACAAATATTTTAACACATTTAACCCTCCTCCACATTCGCACAGTGCTTAAGTGGTCATTATGTAAGGTCACCCAAGACCAAAAGTGTCAGTAGTCGTCTATGGTGACCCTCCGGTGGTAGCGTGAATGACAGTTGTCAACCATGGGATTATGAATTGCGATTGTTCATTTGTTCTGGCCACAGTGACGACTAGGCGCCAGGAGTCTCCGAGGGAGTGTTTGAGGTTCATTTCAGCCACTCCTGTCAGTCAATATCTGGCCTACATGAGTTGCAGAAGCCATTTCTTTCGGCTCGATGACATATGTCCTTCAGGGAACCATTCGTATAACTAAGTTTCGACCAGTTTTTTTCCCATATAAAATGATTTTAACAGATTTGCTACTTATTATGTCTTTTAAACTACTTGCATCTTCAGACATTGATCCATGTGAGTTTCGCCAAACTCCTTTCTTTATTTGGAGTTTTATTTTCGCAAAAGTTTCTAATTGAAATTATAATGGACAGAAACATAGACTGAAGTCTGGAGAAAGTTGCTGGAGTAGTGAGATGAATAGGATGAGCCACTGGACCGTGATAGTCATCTGTGAGGACAGCGGGATAGTACAAGACCATCATAGATCTGAGATACAACAAGGAACAGGTCAGTATGAAGAGAGTGAGAACTGTAGTGATTTAGAACACCCTGTAGGAAGAGATGGAAGCACTAAGTGTAGTATAAGGTGCCACGAAAGAATGTGAAAGCAATAAAAAACATAATGCGCCACATATGCGAAGTAAGGCTAAACATGCTGAAACAGAAATCGACGCACTGCAACTATTTGTTGATAAAGCAATTATATGAGCACGAAATTAAAAAAAAAATTATATTCCAGAGATATGGATGCTCGACTGATACATGAAATAGTCACGTTTTGCTATCAGAGGAAAGTGGAGGGTTCAGTAGTGGACCAGATTTGTGCTAATTATTCAGTAGCGAGAAACACAACGAAATGGTTGAACCTGAGAGGAATAAACGCGCTTTGCTTATACTCAGAAAATACTGGCTGCAAAACAATTAATTACACCTAAAATAAAACGACGCGTCCAGTACACTATTGTGCCGGTTGAGATACAGAACAGAAGTGCTCTGTCCCTCAAGAAAGATCTACCAAAATTGTTGCGTGACATCGGTCATTGGGTTCAAGGAGAAGGTGCCAAATATGTGGGGTCGCGAGAAATATATCTCCTAGATGATCCTGCTCAAAATGTCTACTATGGGTGTGTCCAGATCATTGTTTTGATGTTCGTAGTGAATGTTATAAACGATTTAATTTTCAGTTATATATTTTATCAAACGTATTCTGTAATTATTTATTAAACACTGTGTACAAGTGAGTTATGTTTGTTGTTGTTGTGGTCTTCAGTCCGGAGACTGGTTTGATGCAGCTCTCCACAGTGCCCTATCCTGAGCAAGCCTCTTCATCTCCACATAAGAACGACAACCTACATCTGTCTGAATCTGCTTATTGTATCCATCTCTTTGTCTTCCCCTGCGATTTTTTCCCCACACATTCCCTCCAACGCTAAATTCACAATTCCTTGATGTCTAAGAATGTGTCCTACCAATCTATTCCTTCTTTTAGTCAAGGTATGCCAGAAATTCCTTTTCTCCCCAATTCTGTTCAGTACTTCCTCATTAGTTACTCGATCCACCCACCTAATCTTCAGCATTCTTCTGTAGCACCATATTTCAAAAGCCTCAATCCTCTTCCTGTCCGCACTGCTTATCGTCCATGTCTCACTCCCATACAAGGCAACACTCCATACAAATGCCTTCAGAAAGGACTTTCTTAGGCATAAATCAATATTTGATGTTAACAAATTTCTCTTTTTCAAGAACGCTTTTCTACCCATAGCCATTCTGCACTTTGTATCCTCTGTACTGCGACCGTCATTTGTTATTTTACTGCACAAGTGACAGAACTCATCTACCTTCTTTATTTCTTCGTTTCCCAATCTAATTCCTTCAGCATCACCTGATTTTCTTACACTGCACTCCATTACCCTAGTTTTACTCTTGTTAATGTTCATCTTATATGCACCTTTCAGCACACTGTCCATTCCGTTAAATTGCTCTTCCAGGTCCTTTGCTGTATCTGACAGAATTACTATGTCGTCGGCAAAACGCAATGTTTTTAATTCTTCGCCCTGAACTTTAATTCCTTCTCCAAATTTTTCCTTGCTTTCCTTTATAGCTTGCTCAATGTACAAATTGAACAACAATGGAGAAAGACTACAACCCTGTCTTACTCCCTTTAAGTTATGTTTAAGTTACAGTAATTACGGTAACTATTGCCTTTGACAAGTCAGTTGCGATTGTGGTCAGTGGTTGGGGTCTGCTCTTACAGTTCACTAGGTGGTGTCTGGGGCACGGATCGTTGCACAGTTTGCAGAGGCAGTCCTTCTTGAGGTCATGGTATGCTCCGTTCTGGTATACCTTCCAGTGGAAACCATGGACAGCAAAGCGCTTGTAGAGATACCGCACTGGAAATTCGGACCTTTCCATTAATCTGATTTCATAGCTTCTCTACCCATGACATCAGTACCTCCCTTGCTTTGTTTTCCCTCTCATCGATGACGCATTTGTAAAATTGCGTTTCTGGAAGATTGAAGCATTGTTTCATTACAGGAAGAAAGGTTCCTGAGCTAGTACGTGTGTGTAGCTGTTTTTCGAAAACGTGGAGAGTGACAATTTTTTTTTGTCTGCTTTTACATTATCCCTTCACGTCAGATTTTTGTCGTCAAGTAGGGCCATATTAGCTGAGTGGCACGTGTTGCCGCAGACATAACCTTCAGCTTGAAGAGCTTTATCGCTATTGACAAGGACAGTTATAGTAATTTTTGGATGACATAAGTGGCTTTTGTTGTGGCTGCCGCTGATTCTTGTGTACGCAAGAAGAACGTGGTTCCAATACTTTGTAGCGTCATTCCCATGTACTTGACACTTGAGGCGAATTCTATCGTTAATTCTCCACGTATCAGGAGATCAGTCTTAGATATCCTTTCTCCTTTTCTGAACGTCACTGCTTTCGTTTTAGTTCTGGTTTTTATCTTCATTTACTTATTCTTTTCATTGAGTTAATAGAGCACAATTTCTGCTCGCGTCCATGGCGGTTTGCTTTTTTCGAAGTTTGTCGGGCGTAGAACAATGTCATCTGCATACATAAGACCTTTTACATGACACATAGTTGTGACATAAAGTCACGGAGGAGGCAGGCGACCACGATTTTTGTTTGTATAGTCTATGGGACTTAACTACGGGGTTATCAGTTCCTAAACTTACAAACTACTTATGAACTACTTACGAACTAGGACGGCACAAATATCCATGTCCGAGGGGGGATTCGAACCCCCGACCGTAGTGGCCGTGCAGAGCGTGACTGGAGCGCCTCAGTCCCCTCGGCCACCGCGGCCAGCCGACCATGATTAATATTAAATAAAGTCTACAATAAGTTGCATAGGTCGCTGTATTGATTGAAGTCATGGAGTGGTTAAAATATGACTTTATTTAAATAAAGTCATATTTTAACCACTCCATGACTTTAATCATTCCAGGGACCTATGCAGCCTATTGCAGACTTTATTTAATTACTTTTACATGAGCCTTCATTCCACTCAATATCTGCCGTCATTAGATTAAAAAGTGCTGATTACTATGGATCTCCTTGCAGGACAATTCTTGTTTGGTAGATATTTTCATAAATGGATAAACCGACATATATTACTAGCTGATTTGCATCTAGAATCGATTGTTTGCCCGTCATGACTTGATTTATGTAGTATGTTTTCTTACTTCTCGATGAGGATCCTTCTGTTGATATTGTTGAAAGCTTTAGCATAATCCATAAATATCGCATACAGTGGGGTAGAGGGCTGTGCTTCTTCAACAGCGTGTAGTGTTGGTCTATCGGGAGTGAAACCGTAATCAATTGATGGAATGTTAGCGTGTCATCTTCGTTAAGTGCGCTCTAATAGGGATTTAACATAACACATTCCAGAGCGATTCCTCTGTAGGGGTTTGGGTCATGCTTCCGGCCTTTGTCTTTGTATAGAAATGTTACAAGTGTCTCCCTACACTGTCTAAAGATTGAACTGTTCTTCAGATATTCATTGAAGAGACAAGCTAGAGGTTGTGTATTTAATAAGTTCCATCTATATATCCCATCTGATCCAAAAATAAATATATGCATTTTTGATTATTCATATAAACAAAACAGTTCAGAAATCCAATAGCAAGTAATGGCAATGGTAGTAATTAGTTTAGTAATTAGCATTACGTTTACTCATTGGAGTGAGTGTGGCTGGTGGGGGCAGCCCATGCTACGCGTCATTGTCACATAAGAGGAAGTCTGCAATTATAAACTACAGAGGAGAGAAATATAATAAAACTAGTTGAAAACCCGGCGTTTCTCGGGTATTTATCTCTTTATTCGTGCCATTCTTCTGGTATATATTCATTTGTATAAGGGCTGTATGTCTGTAAAATCTCTTGGAAATACAATTAGTAATAAAGAAGTAATAGATTAAAACTTGGTGCGTGATGCGGCGGTTTTCCATGAACGCCATTGTTTATGTGCTCATATAGAATGGACTACGTGTCGTGCTGTGATACAATTAATAAGGAACACTCAACTACATGTGTGTATACTGTCTGCAAAATTTCCTGCGGCTATTATTTGTAGTTTACAAATTATAAGTTGTAACGTCGTACCGAATGTCGTAGTTTTAGTCCATGAACAGCGGAAAAGTAGTAAGCGAGAAACTTTTTTCCTTTCCGTTTTTTGATCCGGTTGTCAGCGAGAAGAAGTTTAATAAAGGTTTGAAATTATGTTCAAAGTTTGTTGAAAGTCGCTAAGTACTCTCATTCTCATATAGCATATTTATAACGTCTCACCGCATTATGTGCCAGTTTTTTTTCGCTTCCTATTGTATATGACGTCATATCTTCTGAACCACGTGTCGTAAGTGATTCTTAACCTTGCAGCAATTGTTACAGCATGGTAAGGAAAGTGTGTACCAAATTTGGTTCATATCGGCCCAGTGGATTAAGAGAAACGGAGCAGCATTGTCGCTAAATGCAGAAGTTTTTCGCGCACCTTATTGTTTATGACGTTATATATTATGAACTGTATATCGTACGTGATTCTTACACTTGCGGCGACCGTCCACATTTATTGAAGCTCACTTGTAGAAATTTTCATAAAGATTGGAACAAAACTGTAGATTTGTATTGAACATGTACACACATACGAACATTCTGCTTTATATGTAAAGATACCTGCATAAAGACTTTAAGTCAGACTTGAACTACGAGGTAGACACGGCAGTATTACAGTGTATGGGGTTACAGCTGTTTAAGGAACCAAATAAAGTTACAGCTCAAGAGTGTCACTCATAGGATGCGTTAGCTCCAATAAAAATTCCAACTTCCAGGATTTTAAAGACTCCTCGAACGGGTGTTTAAATATACAGGTTGAGTCAGCTGAAAATTCAAGAATTTTTCAGGCCTGTAAACGCAACACTGGCGTGTCTACCTCAGTTTGCGACTTATTTACGGACTGACCATCGTAATTATGTTTTGAGGTGGGAGCCAGTTGCGGTCGTCCATGGCAAATATTGCCGCTGCCTTTGGAGACCTAGCTCACGATCGACCATCCGTGTTTGCCTGTGCTAATATCGCTCTCCCCAGACGGCTCCCAGTCTCAGACCGCATTGCGTTGGCAGCGCTACCGCCCGTCAGATACAACGCACCGCGTCTGCCGTATCCCACGCAGCCTGGCATGATTCTTGTCCAGCAGCAGGCCGCCGGCAATATTTAATGAGGTCCAGCAGCGCAGTGGATGTACAAGCCGAGCGCATCGCACCCTGGGGACCAGTCGCGCTCAAGCTCTCTCCGTCCGCCAGCAACACCCCGCATCCCGACGCCGCCACAATCATATCCCTCGCGCATATAACCCCACATTTCATTGTAACATGCGGCGTACAACAAGAAAATACCTATACGGGGTGTGCTGACCAGTCCTATATAATTTTTATTCCTCCTCCATGTTGCCACGAATGACGCACAACAGTTTGCGTGTGTATCGCAATGTCAGTGTACGCGCGGGTTTTAGTTACTCCCCACTGCACTGTGTGAAGATTATAATTTCTGAAGTTCACCAACCTGACAACTATAACTGTCTTCCCCACGCAGATGATAGCATAAAGTTCGGAGTTCTTAAAGTGAATATGTAGGAAGGGGGGTGGGTACCAACAGCCGTAAGTTTAATGGAAACATTTATTCTTTCACAATCAGTTTCGGCATTCCATTACACCATCTTCAAGTCCCTAAATCGGAGTACAATATCTATTAAGTAGGGATATCGAAACTGGTTTCGTGGATTTCTATCTCACAGCAGGAACCAACAACAACCTTAGAAAAAGAAGTTCAATGATGAAATACAAATAAGAAAAGCCACTAATAACATATAAATAGAAGCGATCCAAATTAAATTCAGTTGCTTAATCGGCAAATTGCCTTAAGTGTGAACCTTTATATGAGAAATATTAAAATCCTTATGATCAATAATTAAACACTCCTCAGTGGCCCATGACTGTCGTCCATGACTTCTATCAAGACCGAAAGAGTAGGAAAATAAAACGACCTCTCTCAAGACCGAAAGATTAAGAAAATAAAACGTAACTAAACGAGAAAGCGCCAAAAAGGTGGGCGCGAGTCTTCTGGATCTCTGCGTACTACGACGAGCCAGGCGTCACCGCGGCGCTGATGTGACAAACAACTGGACACAGGGCCCATAAGCAGTGGAACATGTAAACATAATTACAGCGAGGGCAGTTTGTTACTAAGGACAACATATATCACATATCTCAAATCTTAAGATAAAGATTTACTGCTTAATCGGAAATACTGCCAGAACATTGCTAGTCAATATACGAGGACAGTGGGACTCTTCAGTTTACTTAGTTGAAGCCAGACTCAAGCACTAAAGGGACTTAAACAGTAACAACTCGGCACCAATGTCAACAACAATAATAACACGCGGACAGTAGTTATTATACTTAATATTAAAGGAATACAATAACTGATAAGACACTCATTTTCTGTCATGAGCTTCTCGGAATCCAAGGAGCTGCTCTCAACAAAACTAGCGCTCTTCATTTTCAAATAATATGGTTGAAATTTCAGCAGAGTTGGCGACTTCGGTGACAAGCGGCGACAATATTCGAATACGGACAAAATTCACTCAATATCTAAACACTCTGTTCAGCGGCAGCCATCCACAGCGGACACCACAGTTCCGCGCAAAACAAAAACTGTCGCCTCAACTCGTCCTGTCGGTCAAAACACCGGACATCAGTATGTGACACCATAAATGGTGATAATGTAATAATATTCTCACGTTTGAAACCAACCTCTAATACTGCCCCCCCCCCCAGTCACGTGACTGAGGCTTCGTCGTTGCGAATGACAGTGTTTCTAATTTACAGGTGAATTCAAGCGTTGATTTGAGCAATAAAACGGCTTCTCGTATTCCTATTATACATGTAGTAGTAAAGGTAACGTGATTTCTCCATATTACTGACATTAATGCGTAAATTATCTTTTCTACATGTGACCCGGGGAAACGTATTGTCAGTTCCATTTACAAGCAACATCCTCAATGTTTGTATTGCACTATGAATTTTTTACTTTATTCCCAACTGACCAATGTGATTTTAGGTCCCCTTTCGTTTCCCCGGTTGGATAACTGGGGTAGGCTAGGGACACGCAAGTCGCCGAAGTGGCGTCCAATTGAAAGACTTGCACCAGGCCAATGAGCCACACGACATTATTATAATGTGATTTATAACGGGAAGATAATTTCAGCGTGTCTTGACT
This sequence comes from Locusta migratoria, assembly GCA_026315105.1. Taxonomy (NCBI): domain Eukaryota; kingdom Metazoa; phylum Arthropoda; class Insecta; order Orthoptera; family Acrididae; genus Locusta; species Locusta migratoria. The sequence goes on along the minus strand of CM048751.1, from coordinate 222,974,427 downwards.
GAGTATATAAGTGAGCAAGTCAATAATTTCTGGTGCATATCTACCATTAATAGCGTTACACAATTCAGAAGGTGAAAACAGACTGTCCATTATCCCTATAAAACCAGTTCCTGTCACGTACATCAATAATTTTTTGATCACATTGTTTAATGTCAATAGCCAATATTTTTCTTGTTTTATGTTTCGCCTTTACTGTACGTGACAAAAGTCATAAAATATAAACGATTGTACCATATTAAAATCGGACATTATTGGTGCAAACTGATTTCAGGTATCTATAAAAGCATGAGAAAACATTTCATATGTATTGTTGAGGAATCGTATGAAACCTGAATCTGCTTGTCAATTGGTATTTAGTCTCCTGTGTCAGCTACAAACTAAAAGACTCACAGTACAACAAAGAATTGCAGTTCTGTTGCTTATAAAAAGAACTGTGAATACATATCATCTAGGCACAGGTAACATCTGTAACCGTTGCATTGATATTGCGAATTGCGGTGAACTAACGCCCACTGTACTACTGAATGCGTGATACGAATACGATAAGACGTTTTATTGTCGAGAACTTCGCTTAATTTGCTCTAGCAAGAAGAAGAGCTGCGACTCTCGGCTACACTTCACATTGCTTGTAATGATGAACTGGGTTTCCTGCCCCAAGTCACGTGACTTAGATGTTGGTTTCAGTACAGTGACGTCACCCGCAGTCTATCTTATCTTTGGCCTATGGCATACACTGACTCCTGCTTGGACTGCTTCATTATTTAATCACAGAATTTTCTGGAACTTACATCCAACATAAGACACATGCAGAACATTCTATATTTAGTAGACACAAACAACTATTTTGTTTTTCTTCCCGTGACGGGATTTGTACTGGGGACCGCAATCACAGCGAGCTGCGACGCTAACCACTGCAATATGCGTTTCTCCCTTCCTGAATGAACAGCTAACCCGCTATTAGGTTCCCTCTGAAGCCAGCTATAGTGTCCTGCATGTTGTCATGGGTCCTCTGCATGGCAGTTCCGGAGAATCCTTCCATTCTTCCTGCAAACCTTTCTTACGATGTCGATGACCGGCGCCAGACCCTCCTGTCGTGGCTTCATCATTATCACAACGGTCTTCGGAGTCCTTGAACAAGAGACCCTTTCTGTCTAACTGTTCTTCGTGGTAAGGCTTCCTACGGAGGAGGTGCACAATGTCTCTTTGTTTCTGTCTTTTTAAGGACGGCTCATAATCCTCGACTTCGTATGTGACGTTAGGCGGCGCATTACACGAGAGAGACCATAATATGGCTTCAGTAACTTTTCCGATAGCCCAACTTTCCGTACAGGAGTAAAAATCCATATGTCCTGGGCTGTCCACAACCGGTCAGTGCTTGTCGTTATGCAGCTAGCGGTCCTTCTCCTAGGCGTCCTGATCTATCAGGAATAGATGCCGCACTCTGTGTCTCTGAGACCGTAGCAGCCAAGTTGCCTGGACTAGATTCAAAAGGCACCTAACAGAAGTTACTGTTCGTACAGCTATACACAGATATTTACAAATTTATCAGTATTTAGCACCATCTAATAACTAACCGTAACACTAAAAAGATTTCCATTCAAGATATAGAGACGTACCTTGTTTATTAACACTAAACTCGGTTAAAACAACCACGTTTGAAACAAAAGCAGTTGCTCCGCCTCCCAGCGTATACTGCGCAACTGCAAAGCGCCTACACACCCACTCGAACGGCTTTTACGAAAACTGGGGTTGGGGGAGAGGAGGCGCAGTCTGTACCGCATGCTGCAACTCACCCGGACTTATTACACCTGGAGTCGAAAACAAAAAGCATGTCAGTCTGATTGGGATTCTTACCATGTGGTTATGAGGTCAGAACGATATCAAATGCGCTACTCCGACAAATGTTGCACCTGTTTTAATTATTGGTACTTACGTGTATTTCGCAAAATTTAGATTTTTTGAGAATTGCGTCAATAATTGGCTTTTGCATATAGTTATTTAATTTCTAAATTTCGTGTACCAAAAATTTAAAGAAATTCTGTAATCCGATACCCATATGGTCTCCTTGTTAGCCCATGTTGCAAGTAGACCAGATGGATCCTTCAAATTTGTCGGCCAACATAATGAATGGTGGTCTGTCACGACAATGAATGGTTTACCGAATAAAAACGGCCGGAACTACAACAATCCCATAAGCGGTAGCGTCTGAGTCCAGTTCCGTATCCGCATTCTTGGCTTATAAGGGTAGAACTAGTGCGGAAGTTAGAAACTCCTTAAGTGTCCCGAAAGCTCTTTCTTTCGTCTCTTTCCAGTAAAACTTAGCGTCTCTCTGCAGAAGTTCTTGCAATGTATGTGTCTTGTAACAAAAACCTTCTATGAAACGACGATAGAATGAGCACAGCCCGAGGAAGCGTCTCACATCACGGATGTGCTGAGGAGTTGGAAATTCTAAAACTGTCCTTACTTTTTCTGTATCAGGACGGACACCATCTCCGGTCACTAGGTGTCCCAGGATTTTTATCAATTTGGCGACGAAGAGGCACTTCTTTGGGTTGAGGCGGAGTACTGCTGTTTGAACCCACTTCACCACAGTTGACAGGTGGCTTAGATATTCTGCAAATGTCCTTGAGGAAATGACAATGTCATCTAGATAACAAGGACATGTCGTCCATATAAGGTGTCGAAGCAAGTTGTCCATCATGCATTAAAATGTGGCCGGCGCATTACATAGTCCAAATGGCATGACTTTGAATTCATACCGGCCGTCAGGTGACAGGTGTCAGCTTCAACCTCGATATCCCAATATACTGTCTGCATGTTCATGGTTGAGATGTATGTAGCTTCTTTCAAGCAGTCTAAGGTGTCAGCAATGCGCGGCAATGGTAGACATCTTTCTTTGCGATTTTGTTCAGCCACCGATAATCCACACAGAAACGCCACGTGCCATTCTTCTTCTTTACGAGGACCACCGGGGACGACCAGGCACTCTGTGAAGGTTGAATAATGTTATCGTGCAAATCTTTCCCACTTCTTCCCGAATTATCTGTCTTTCAGCTGGCGACAGTGTATACACGCTAGCTTATTGGTGGATAATCGCCAGTATTGATACAGTGTTTTACCGTTGACCTATTAGTTTGGCTCTTCTCCTGCCTGGCCCAGAATACACATGAAAATTGGTGTAGTATGGTTAACACCTGCTGACGTTGTTCCTGGGTCAGATCGGATCTTATTTGCAATTCCATAGTAGTTTCTTCTAGTACGTTGTTGTTGCGCTGTCTCAACAACCCAGTATACATTCTTTCAGGAATGAGTTGCGATTGCTAGTGAAAATTAGAGTGATCCAAAGTGCTCCTCGACCACCTGTAATGCTTATGACATCCAATGGTATGTATATTTCCTTCGACATGTGGATTAGCTCTTTGCAGTCGAATAGCACTTCACAGTTCAGCCTGTATTCTCCGCAGCTGACTGGAACTTTTCTCATTGTTAACGGCGGAATCTCAACATTCTCGACAGCAAACAACCTCCCGGAGCCCGGGATGCTTGAAGAAAGTCCCATCCGAGCATGGCGTTAGGGGTACATTCTGTTAAAACAACAAGTCCAAAAGACGGCGTCCTATTGTTGATAGTATTACGACACATGTGACAGCCAGATTGACGTATTTTACATTTGCGACCATCAGCGCAGTTGCTCTTCTTTAGTTTACGGGGGTAGTCATTCGACAATGCAGAGAAGGAAGCAGCATCTGAATCGACTAGTGCCCGGACAGGTTGGCCGTCGATGATGATGTCAATGTGGTTTCCCGACGTCTTTGCACTGTCTTCCATGGAGGATTTTCATCTGCTGCGGCCTTACCTCCGTAGGTCGCCTGACGACAGCGGCTAGGCGAGCGGCTGGTATCCCTGTAAGGCGATTGTGAACGACGGTGGCGTGTGGAGAGCGACCGCGTCCAGCAAAAGTCAACGGACTTCGCCCCATAGGTGGACTGTAATCATCTGCAGTTGACTGCCGTTGAAAGGACTGGTCAGATGATGGGCGTCTTGCGACATAATAATTGTCAAATACTCGCCTTCTCACCAAACAGTATTGTACGACATGTCGTGGAAGGCAACAGTGATAACACAATGGCGTGTTGTCTTCTGGCCTCCAGATATCTGTCCTCCTACAAGGCTTCACAGTTGCCGGAGAGTTGTGCTCGCGTCGGTCGGCTTCTAAGCTGCCGCTTGGCGTCTGCGGCGTAAGTAATTGTAGGGCGAGGCCTTTCTTCACGTCAGCTGCGACTAGCGGGGCTGACAGGCGCTAAAGTTTGAAATATTTCCCATCAGCGTCGGCTTCCTCAGGAGATACATGACTGACATACATGGCCATAATCCGGTGCTCGCTTGGTCCGACAGTTCCGGCTGCCATAAAAGTAATTCTTCTCTCACGATTTGTCGTATGAGAGAAGCAAAGTCATGTTGGTCTTCCACAATTGCCGTAGGAACTACACCCGGGAGTCTGTCGTATTTCTTTCGTCGAACCCTTCTCTGTTGCATCTCTTCAATTTTCTGGCACTGTTTAATAAACTCTTGTGTCGTCGAAACGTCTATTAACAAAAGAGCTTGATACATGTCTTCCGTCATATCCATGTTATGTGACACAGGGCCAAAACACTTTGTACATATGACTGCGTTGTTTCACCATGTCGCTGGGCCCTATTCTTCATTTGTTCGTCTGTAAACGAACTTGCCGCTGGTTGTCTCCAAACGTCTTCTTCTGGAATTTTTCCCAGCTTTCGAGCTTTTCCTCGTTATTTTGAAACCACTGCTAGGCCGTCCCGTCCAGTTAGAAATGTACGTTTGCCAACCACATAATGTGATTGCACCAATTGGTGACTCGATCGAATCCTTTGAGTCACTTCCTTGTGTCCTGTCCAGCATCTACCGAGAACACCGCTGGGTGTCTGATGTGCCGATGGCTTACCGATGTCTTAGCATCCATGGTGCTTTTGATGAAACGGACTTAGGTAGTCAATATACCATTTGTATTCCGGTTCTTGTCCGTGTAAGCGACGGCTCTTGCGCTGCCTAATCGGAGCCACTATGATGCAGATGTATTACAGAATACACGTTGCCACCTGCAGGTGGTCCGGAATTCGAAGGCTGGTCGTTAATAGAGCACAATACTTTACACTTATAACACATTAACGCTTACACAAGCGTACACACAGAACAGGCTGACTCCTGCTTGTAGTGCGAGTGTACAGCGAGATGAGATGCTGACCACTGCACCAAGCAATATTGCTGTTTTCATAAAAGTGTACAAATTTATTGCATATCGAATTTTTCCATAATTATATTAATGTTTATGAAGTAATGTTTTACCAATCTAATATATAAAGCAGAGTGTCCGTATGTTTGTACGTGTTGCATACAAATCTACAGTTTTGTTCCAATCTTTATGAATCCATGAGGATGATCGCCGTAAGTGTAAGAATCACATACGATATATAGTTCACGAGATATGACGTCATAAACAATGTGATGCGCGAAAAACTGCTGCATTTTGCGACAATCTGCTCATTTTCTCCTAAACCATTGGACCGATTTCAACCAACTTTGGTACACACATTCCTTACCGTGAGGTAACAATTGTTGCATGGTTAAGAATCACATACGGCACATGGTTCAAAAGATATTACGTCATAACCAATAGAAATCGCAAAAAATGCCATATAATGCGTCGAGAAATTTCGAAATACACTGTATGAGAAAAAAAATGTTGATATGTTTGTAATTCTATTGGACCACACTGCGTTGTCATCAGTCCGTAGCTTACAGACTACTTAAACCTAGGTAAACTAATCTAAGGACAACACACACACACATGCCCCATGGAGGACTCGAACCTCCACGGTGAGCAACCGCACGCTCCACAGCGAGACGCTCGGCTACTCCACTGCGGCACTGTATCAGAATGACAGTACTTAACGACTTTCAACAAATTTTAAACATAATTTCAAAGCTTTATTAAACTTTTTCTCGCTGGCAACCGTAGTAAAATGATGAAAGGCAAACGGTTTCTCTCTTACTACTTTTCCGCTGTTTATGGAGTAAAACTACGGCTCTCGGTATGACGTTACAATTTATAATTTGAACACTACAAATTGTAGCGACAGGAAATTTTACAGACAGTATACACATATATAGTTGAATGTAGCTTCTAAATTGTATCACTTTCCGACAAGTAGTTCATGAGATATGAGCACTTAAACAGTAACGTTCTGCTGTTCATGGAATAAAACTACGGCTTTCAGTACTTTAGCCGCAGTAAATTTTACAGACAGTATACACGCATATAGTTGAGTGTACCTACAAAATTGTATCAGAGTACGACACGTAGTTCATAAGATATGAACACATAAACAGTAACTTTCATGGAAAACAGCCCGTTCCCACACCAAGTTTTAATCCATTACTTCTTTACTACTAACTGCATTCCCAAGAGATTTTACATACAGCCCATATACAAATGAATATATACGTGAAAATGGCAGGTAAAAATAAATAAATAAATAAATACCCGGGCAACGCCGGGTTTTCAGCTAGTGAGTGTATATAGAGATGTCTTTGTATCCATAAGATCTTTGAGCAGTTTTATATTTTTAATTAATGTATTTTAAAAATGTATTTTACTCTTATGTGGATTGCAATATAAATAATGTAGTGATTGCTTTATTGCAGTAGCTTTGTAAAGGATCCGGCTTAGGGATTTTGTAAATATTTGTGTAATGTAAAAGCCTGTGGGGTGTACTGAAAAATGGAGAGAGCGTGCCTGAGTGGAAAATGTGGGTAAGCGCGCCAAAGCAGTGCTGTTGCGCGTTACGAACATTCTAGTTGGAAGAGTAATGTATGATCCTTTGACGGGATAGCTCTTAGCGAAGGCAGTGTTGCATTAAGGCAAATATTTCAAACGTTTATGGAAATGGCCTCGAATGACGAACGCTTCATACTGTAGGCAGTGACGCAAATATTGGAGGCTTAATTGTTTTGAATTTCCGATTCCAAGAATATTGTAAAAGCCACAGAACTGTATGAGCACGCACTGGTACGAATGCACAACGGCGAACCACGCACCTGCTCTTCTCTGTGAACACAGTCAATGCATACTTTATTAGTTTTGTATCTACAGCCAGAGACTCATATTTATATGTGTGCTTTGAATAACATCGTAATTTCATTGAAACATGTGTTCTCCCGTCATTTTCCTGCGTCACTGACCTATGTAGGGTACTTATAAGTTGAAAAGACTGCCCCTGTGTCTTGACCTTTCGATGGAATTCAAAGAAACTGTTGTTGATCCTTCATAATTGTGTTCTCGCCAAAATTTCGTGTGAAGTTTCCTAGTCTTGATAGAAATTTACATTAACTGACTTTGATAAAGGGTAATTATTCAAATTACCAAATCAGACGATAACTAGAAATGGTGACTTTTTCATAATGATCTTGCCATTTATTCAGAGACAATGTTAGATTTGTGACAATTCAGAAAGTTAGTTAGTTTGTGCAGTGCGATTTTTTATTGATTTAGAAGATAGTTTAGTAAGTTCAGAGTATTTAAAACAGAAAGGGGACAAAAATAGCCCTAGCGATCCTAGTACATCGTCATAAGCATTCTAAAAACAATATAAAATTTCAAACTGTTGTTCCAATTGAAAAACGTAAATCAGAAGAAAAACATTTGCCAAAACATTGTACCGCATGGTGCTGCGTGCGCTGTAGCACAAAGAAAGAACCCTTCAGATGCAGGTGGCCTTAGGCCTGTCCACAGAGAGTGAATGCTTTTTACTTTAGGCTAAAATCATAAGTACAAACGTCTTTTAGCGGACAGTGGCTCCATTTGAAACCATCCTCTCTCTGTCTCTGTCTGTCTGTAAATGTATCGGACCAAACTGCGTGGTCATCAGTCCGTAGCTTACAAACTACTTAAACCTAGGTAAACTAACCTAAGGACAAATACACACACCCATGCCTCAGGGAGGACTCGAACCTCCACGGCGAGCAACCGCGCGCTCCGCAGCGAGACGCTAAACCATCCTGTACAGGGGAGGACTAAGGCTGTCGGAGGCCCAGGGAGGCGGAAAAACAAAATGAGTCCCATGTCCACTCGCAAATACATGTATTACTATATCTTTTGAGATTTGGAGGTCCCCTTCTGGACGAGAGGAACCGGACGATATAAGAAAAATAGCTTCCGAGATTTGGAGGCCCCAGAACAAGAGGCCAAGGAAAACACATGGTTCCCAGGCATTTGGAGGCCGTCCAAGACGAGAGGTCCACATCGGTCCACCACCTCCCCTCCCTTAGTCTACGACTGATCCTGTAGTTGTTAACGTAGTGTACATTTCACTTGATTTTTCAAATCTTCTGTCTCGTTGTATTAGTGTTAATACAACAAAAAACAAAACAAAAAAAAATTAAAAAACACATTTATGTGTGTGTGTTCTACAAGTTTATTTTTGTTTGCTTAACCGGTTTTCGGCTTATTAGGCCATCCTCAGAGTATTCACTGCTGTGTCAAAGAAGTTACAATGTTTAGATACAGTATGGGAAGAGATGACAAATGTCTACACTTAGATGGACATACATAGTGAAACACTTCATTGACATTGTGTTATTACAGTTATCAACTTAAAAACTAAACAGTAATAAATGAATATACATTGTATGGAGGATAAAATAAGGAATTAATTTGAATGTAACCTGGAAACTGGAACTACCTACTACTATAAACGAACTGATAATGCTGATATATAAATATATAAAAGTGCCTTGATAATAATTTTGGGCGATAATTATAGATGGTGTTACATATGACAGTTGTAAGGCCAGGTTTGGAGTGGCATCAAGAACTTAAAATGAATTGTTACAGCATTAGATTAAACTAAACCACATCTTATAAAAATACAGGCAGCTGAAAATGGATATTATGTTGTAAGCTGCACTTGGACCAAATTTTCAAAACTTAAAAATGAATCATAATCAATAAATACACAGGAGTTTGGGACTGTGGGAGTAAACAACGAATCCACTTTTTAGAATTAATCTTAAAACTCTTGTCTGACTTTGATCTATTAGTTATACAAATAAATAAGATGCTGGGTCAAAATTTAGGTTTTTGTAATGTAACACTATAAATATCGGCCAAAATTATTATCAAGACACTTATATGTATTTATAGGTAGTTCCAGTTCCCAGGTTACATTCAAATATATTCCTTGTTTTATCCTCCACACAATGTACAATCATTTATTACTGTTAATTTTATAACTGTAATAACACAATGTCAAAGAAGTGTTTTACTATGTATGTCGATCTAAGTGTAGACATTTGTCATCTCTTCCCATACTGTAAACTTCTTTGACACAACAGTAGAACACACACAACATTGAGTTTTTTAATTTATTCGATTATGTTCTACCAAGAAGCGTCAGAGGAATCAGTGAAAATGACAAACAAAAATTGTAAGGAAATATCTTTTTTGTTTTTCCAGTGAAAGGGTTAATTAATAAGTTATGAAAGAACTTGAATACAACTGTAATCATCTGTAGAAATATAATAATGGTTGTAAACCATTTACTGTGAACAGCTGGTACAGAAAGAGTGACATTTTGTAATGTGAACGTTGCACGCCTCCTTGGTTCAGAAAGTAATTGAGAATTAATGGAAGGGAGCAGTAGCAACTTCCAATGTTTTTATGCTTCTCAATACGAGGTGAAAATTAATTCCGTCTCCAGAAAATGACGCAGATTATCGGAAAAATTTTCGAGGCTTGCGCGACCGGAATTTTAGTTCTCCATTCCCCCCCCCCTTCTCTCTCTCTCTCTCTCTCTCTCTCTCTCTCTCTCTCTTTCTCTTTCCCTCTTCGACAATCGAAGAAAGTTCTGGGGTTTGAACAATCCCTCCCGCATTCATCGCTCGCTTGCCCTTCTGGTGTTGCGAGGCAGGGAAACAAAAGTGAGAGGAAAAAAGCGCGAAAGGGGTTACGGAGTGAGGGCGACGCGGAGCGTGAACAGTGGGCTGGGTGGAGAGTGAGGGGCAAGGGAGAGAGGGGAAGTGGAGACAGCCGGCTAGAGTTGGAAATTGTGCTGACAGCCGACTCATTCACATGGCTGGAATTCCCGCGCCGAGGTGTCAGCTGCAGGTGGGTAGGCCGGTGGCTGCACCGAACAACGTTCCATCCCCCCTCCACCCCCGCCATCACCCTGCCGTCGACCTATAGCCCTTCAACAGCCCACCGGGAAAGAATGCGGCGCGTGGGCCAACAAAAAACTACCGAACCATCTCCACAACCTGCTGCGTGTGAGATATTTGCTGCCCCAGAGTAATTTTATCAGCAGTCACTGACAGCGCAACAACACTGAAACACGTCCACTGAATGTGTGGTCGTGTCCCTTTTTCAGTTTTCAACTATAAAATGGTCTACTTTCATTACTCTAAAGTTGTTCTCCACCATTAAAAAAATCAATAGTTTGTTAAGCTTATGGGACTTAACTATGGGGTCATCAGTCCCGAAACTTACAAACTACTTATCAACTACCTTATAGTAAAGACGGCACAAATATCCATGCCCGAAGGGGGATTCGAACCCTCGACCGTAGTGGCCGTGCAGACCGTGACTGGAGCGCCTCAGTCTCCTCCGCCACCGCGGCCGGCTCTCCACCATTACTTTTTGTTACCTGTACATCAATTATTTTATTCCTTTATTACTGATCAATACCCCATGTTTATACAGGGTGAATCACCTAACATTAGCACCGCAAATAATGCAGAAACGGAAAGTGCGATTGATGTGCGGTTTTTACAGAATGGATTGGTAGTTAAGGAGTCGTATTGTTAGCCAATAAACAGATTGTAGAAATACATACGAAGTATATATTTTATGCAAACATACAATTTTTCAAATGGTACCATGGTTGTTTCTACCATGGACTGGAATTTTTGACAACAGCTGTATACAAAGAATTTTGAATGACATTTTTATTACGTTTAGTTTGGCAGCTACAACCGTTCAAAGTTTCGGGGGCGGAGGTTGCCAAAGCGTAGGTCACTGGCGGAGAGGCTAGCCCCTTGGGCACGGCTCACTGTCTCATGACCACCAGCCAGTGATTATGATTATAGCAAAGCTAATTCATTAATACGATTGTATAAATTGGTTAATAACATGAAGTACAAGACTGATACACTACCACATGCCAGTGTTTGTTCGCAGGTGTCGCATTATAAAAAGATTATAACAGAAAATCACAGCTCCTTAGGATAAATGAAATTTCATGAAGTGGAATGTTAATTACTACGGTCAGTTTCATATTTATTTGTGATTAGTGTAAGTTTTCAAATATGTATGAGTAGGAATGTACGGTATACTTGGCAAAGCGTTTTACGTTGGCGAGGGTGGCAATGGGGAAGTTCGTGACATATGGTTATCTCCGGGGGACAGGTATAAAGGCTGGGCATTAGGCTCAGGTGTGGAAGTGTGTATTTGGCTAGCGTCGCGACGGCGAAGCTATGACGGTCTGAGCCGCGACCTTCAGCAGACTGAAACTTAAAAAGGTTTCAAAGCGTAAAAGTTGTCAGAAAAATTTATCGAGTATTAAACTTGAAAGATTTCTTCTTCAGTTGCAGAGTGTGCTACGTGTAACTTGAAGATTGCAGCATGTGAAGTTTAGGCACTGTGACTTGAATAAATTTCCATTGGAAACTGATTGGAAAAGTGCAGCTGATTTCTCATAAATATTCATTCACTGTTTCTGTTAAATAAACTGTGCTTATAAAGACAAAGTATTTGCAGTCACGCACAGACTAATGTAACGATTGTTATGTACTGAAACGTAGTCTCCTAGGCTACTTCAAAATATTTTCGGCAAAGTAAATTTTGTCTGGTGGCTCACGAGCTACGTCAGATACTCCAACGTACAGTGCTTTTTACCGGTGACAATATTTTAATCCCGTAACTAAAAAGACTATTTAAAAATTGAAACAAAAGTGTTATGAAATTTATTTGTATGTAATGCAACCTTCTTCTCAATTGTAGTTGTGCTTTAATTAATCATATACAGGTGGGGCCTGTGGACGAATTTTTGTCATCATCTAGACCGAGCAGAATTTGAGGGGCAGTGAACTTGTTAGTGTTAACATATGATTCTCCACAGACAGCCGTCATTTTAACATCGTAGAACGCATTCATACGCTCAATCCCTTGTGGGAAACCAGTATAGGCTGCGAGCAAAAGGAATCAATGGAGTGCCCTAGACGTTGAGGAAACTGGGTTGCAATGGGAGCTTATGTTGATAGCCTAATTGGTTAAGGGGACCGCTGGCCCGAAGCACACATTTTCAACGTCACCATTGAATTTAATTCAACGCCCCGGAACGGTCGAAGTGTTCCAATATTTGTAATTCTTATAATTATCGCCTTTAATGTCAAAAAAATGACGAAGTTGCCAGTGATCCACCAAAGTCTTGGAACACGTTAACATATCATTTCCTTCAAATGTTTCGAGTATTAGCGGGAGGCTGTATACCATAACAACAATTTTAAAGTAACACGTGTTTTCCATTTAATATGTGTCACACAGTGATTTTTTTTCTACATCATTAATTGTGATTTTATTCTCCTCGTCCTTTATGGATGGACAGCGTGCATAGGCAATGGAATCTGCCTGCTTTTTAGTCAGCTGATATGTACAATAACATAAGCGACGAAAAATTAAGATATACTGCTGTAAAACTTCCGTGAAGATTAAAGATTTGTGCCTGACCAGGATTCGAACCCGTGACCTTTGTCTTCGTCAGACAAGAGCTCTACAGACTGAGCTACCCTGGCACTTCTCACGGTCCATCCTCACAACCTTACTTCTATCAGTATCTTCCTCCTATTTTCCAAAATTCACAGCAGTTCTCCTGTGAAATTGCAGGACTAGCATTCCTGGAAGAAAGGATATGTCAGAGATACGGCTCAGCCACAGCCAAGGGGACATTTCCAAAACGATATAATTTCACTCTGCAGTAGAGTATGTAAGGATACAAATCTTTCTGCCATGTTTAAACTGTTTGCCACACGTGGATTCGAACCCTGAACCTGTGCCTTCCTCGGGAAAGCCCTGCGCCGACCTATACCGGCCAGTTCCTCGCTTCCTACTTTCTAAACTTCAAAGGAGCCTCGCAGAATTATCACTGTAAAGAAAGGATATAGTGGATTCATGGCTTAGCATTTCCAGATAGATGCTTTCTGCCTTATCTAAAAGTATTTGCATTAGCAGGATTTCGAAAACGGAACCTTTGCTTTTACCGAGCAAGCGGTCTACGGGTTGAGCCACCCTAGCCACGTCTCACGGATCCTCCTCACAGCTTTACTTCTGTCAGCTTTATTTCTTTCTCTGCAGAGCGTTTGCCCGCGAAAGGAAATATCCAGGGTTCGAATCACGGTCAGCACACATTTTTTAACTGTGAGGACAATCCACCGAAGAGTGAAAATATTATTCTGTAAGCTGATATGTTAACAAGTGGTTGAAAGTTTGTTGGAGAGTGAAACTAAAAGACATATATATATCAGATTATTTTTGGTATTAAAATCGTAATAAGTGTAAAAACGAAGTAGTGACATTTAAAAACAATATACAAGCACATCTATTTAAATGAAACACTTGTTTGCAGGGGAAAATCGATGGACCTTAATATTGTTGGGAAATGTTGATTATTTAGAAAGGTAGATAAGAATCGTTTCTTTAAAAGTCTGGTTGATCACTGGAAACTGGCTGACGCAATTGCAGAGCGGCTGGTGTTTTAACACGAAGAACGTGTTTTATCTAAATAAAAAAAGGCTAGAGTAACTAAAAGTCACTTCAGGTGAGTAGGGAGCGTGAGAGAGCACTTATACGTTGTTGTCACAAAAAAAAAAAAAAAAAAAATGCAGCGTAGCGGTCCCCCGTTGCGCTGGTGAGTTGTTTTGATGAAAGAGCACACGTGCAGTTTTTCTAACGTTCATCATCCAACACTGAAGCAGCTTTTTTCTGCAAAACATCTAGTCAGACTGCGTCTGTTATCGTCGTGCCCTTTATAAGGCAATCAGGACTGTGCCATCGCTATCTCATATTCTCTCCGTCATATTATTTTCGTTACTGGCACATACCCGCAATGTTTTTGCTGGTGGAGAGAATGTGTCCTTCCAAGTAACGAAGTGGCGCTTCGTTTCAGGACTTGAAACGACATCCATGTCTCATCCATTGTCACTATAGATGAAAAGAAAGTACCTTTCACGACGTCATCAAGCGACAACTTTTCCTGATAACATGCCGCGAGAGAGAACCCCTAACGAGCAGACTACCCAGTATACTTCCCTGTCGCGTAGGCCGCAGCAAGGCAGGCGCTAAGCTCCAAACAACAGATTACCAGAGTCGATCTCAACGTCAGGTACAGATGTCTCTGTCTACCGGCCATAAAACCAGGGTCCTTACCAAAGACCTTGCACAAATAACTGGACTCCTAAAGGCTATGTTGTCGTTGGATAATTTGAACATTCGATCGGACGCCATGATGGCAAGCGTCAGATATATACCAGTGTTGTTAGGAGATAAATCGTGAATTATGTAGCTACTGCACTATATATACTCAGTTGATGATGACGTCTCAAGATGAAGAACGATGATAATGAGCTGTTCAACGTTTAACTTTATAAAGACATTTAACAAAGAAATAAACAGAGCCAATACTGCTTCCCATTTATATTTATCAGGATTAAAACTAGCCCTACGATTTGTGTTCAGAGATAGTTACTCTTACTTAACAGGTTGTTAGACAAGACAACACAGGATTGAATGAAATATATAATAAGCTTTTACAATACTTATATTTCTTAAAAACGAGCTACTTTCGGCGGTACTGCTGGACAGAAAGGTAAAGAATTTCATTTTATGATTGTGTGAAATAATGTTTGCTGGCATGACATCAGTTGCCTCAATACAGTTCGAATTTTTGTTTATGAAATTAATATTCGCGATTTGTAACACAGAATTTAAAGGTCATCTGCTTTATACAATAAAAATTTAAAGGGGTTTGCAGAACTGTGTGTAGTCGCATATATGAATGACACATAGGTACTCTGGATGCACAATGTGAAGTTGACCCATATGACGATAGTTGCTGACTTTTGAGCAGTTCACGTAAAAATTTGGCCACCAGCATTAAACATACTAATATTCATGCTAGATACCCTAATGCTGATTTTAGATGCAGATACGTAAGAATAAGTTAAGAAATAGTTCATGTTCCTAAATAATTTGGTAGTGGCTGGTTGCGGTATTCGCAAGGTAACATGCTATTTTACAGTTATGCATCTGCTTTAATATTTCATTTCCACAGTTGATATCTAACATTAGCTGTATCAGGTAGCCCTGTTTCATCTTTTTATTCTATAAAATATCTAAATATAGGAAAATACAGCAGTCACTCAAGGAAAGACGTAAAGTGTTGCGAAACTCTTCCAAAATTAATGTTTGTACAAATGATTCACCATCAAATAATTGACTTAGAAAGTGCCAAAAACGTGTCTGAATATTTGTCAGTACATGCCCTTGTGCTGCGTTGGACAGTCTAGAAGCCGGCAAAATTATGAGTGGTTTTTATTTGTGTTTATTGTGGTTGTGATAACTCGCTCTTGTGTGCGTGTTTCAGCAGGGTTGATATTCATCCCCCTGTATATGTCCTTTGTTGACTGTCTGATAGGGATTACAAATGTACACTACTGGCCATTAAAATTGCTACACTATTAAGAAATGCAGATGATAAAAGAGTATCCATTGGACAAACATATTATACTAGCCCTGACATGTGATTTCATGCAATTTGGGTCCATAGATCCTGTGAAATTAGTACCCAGAACAGCCACCTCTTGCCGTTATAACGGCCGTGATACGCCTGGACATTGAATGAAACAGAACTTGGATGGCGTGTACATGTGCAGATGCCCATGCAGCTTCAACACGATACCACAGTTTATCAAGAGTAGTGATTGCCGTATTGTGATGAGAAAGTTGCTCGGCCACCATTGAACAGACGTTTTCAATTGGTGAGAGATTTGGAGAATGTTCTGAACAGAATCCGTATACCAGAAAGATCCGTACAGGACCTGCAACATGCGGTCGTGTATTATCCTGCTGAAATATAGGGTTCCGCAGGGATCGAATGAAGGGTAGAGCCACGGGTCCTAACACATCTGAAATGTAACGGCCACTGTTCAAAGTGCCGTCGATGCGAACCAGAGGTGACCGAGAGGTGTAACCAATGGCAGCCCATAACATCATGCAGGGTGATAACGCCAGTATGGCGATGACGAATACATGCTTCTAATGTGCGTTCATCACGATGTCGCCAAACACGGATGCGACCATCATGATGCTGTAAACAGAACCTGGATTCATTCGAAGAAATGACGTTTTGCCATTCGTGCGCCCAAGTACGTCGTTGCGTACACCATTGCAGGTGCTCCTGTCTGTGATGCAGCGTCAATGGTAACCGCAGCCATGGTCTCCGAGCTGATGGTCCATGCTGCTGCATACGTCGTAGAACTGTTCGTGCAGATAGTTGTTGTAAACGTCGCCATCTGTTGACTCAGTGATCGAGACGTGGCTGCACGATCAGTTACATCCATCGAATAAGATGCCTGTCATCTCGACAATGATACATTGGGGTCCAGCACGGCGTTCCGTATTGCCCTCCTCAAACCACCGACTCCATGTTTTGCTAACACTCACTGGAACATGAACATTGCAATCAGCAATGTCGCGATACAATAAACCGCAATTGAGATAGGCTACAATCCGACCTTTATCAAAGTCAGAAACGTGATGGTACGCATTTCTCCTCCTTACACAAGGCATCACAACAACGTATCACCGACAACGTCGGTCAACTGCTGTTTGTGTATGAGAAATAGATTAGAAACTTACATTATGCCAGCACGTTGTAGGTATCAATCTTGTGTGAATGCTCTGAAAAGCTAATCATTTGCAAGTCATAGCATCTTCTTGCTGCCGGTTAAATTTCGCGTTGAAGCGTGTCGTCTTCGTGGTGTAGTAATTTAAATGCCCAGGAGTGTATTACAAGTCACAGTTGCTTGCTGAAAAAAATGTACTCTTTTAATAATTCATATGTAATGCACATCAGTTTCGTCGCACTATGGCATCATTTTCAAATGCTCCACAATAAGGGAAATTTTATGAAAATACAAAGACAAAAAAAAAAAAAAAAAAAAAAAATGCATTACAGTTCTAGAAAGGGTCAGCAGAACGTTGTAACATATCATCCTGGTTTTCTACTTCTTGTTGCCAGAGGATGCAGCTGTGATTCCGTTCGTTCTCTTCGCGTTTAAGAGATCTATTGGCCCTTACCTTAGGTGGCAGGTGCTGTTGTGTTGTTGTAGTCTTCAGTCCGGAGACAGGTTTGATGTAGCTCTCCACCCTACTCTATCCTGAGCAAGCCTCTACATCTACTCATAAGAACGGCAACTTACATCCATTTGAATTTGCTTACTATATTCATATCTTGGTCTCCCTCTGCGATATTTACCCCACACACTTCCCTCCTATGCTAAATTCAGCCGGCCGCGGTGGCCGAGGGGACTGAGGCGCTCCAGTAGCTGTCTCCACGGCCACTACGGTCGGATATTTGTACCGTCCTTAGTTAGTTAGTTCATAAGTAGTTTGTAAGTTTAGGGACTGATGACCCCATAGTTAAGTCCCATAAGTTCTACAAACATTTGAACATTTGCTAAATTCACAATTCCTTGATGTCTAATAATGTGTCATACCAATCGATCCCTTTTTTTTAGTCAAGGTATGCCAGAAATTCCTTTTCTCCCTAATTCTGTTCAGTACCTATTCATTAGTTACGTGATCCAGCCACCTAATCTTCAGCATTCTTCTGTAACACCACATTTCAAAAGCCTCTATCCTCTTCTTTTCCCCACTGTTCATCGTCAATGTTTCACTCGCATACAACGACACTCCACACAAATGACTTCATTACGTTTAAATTAATTTTCGATGTTAACAAATTTCTCTATTTCAAAAACGCTTTTCTTCCCATTGCTATTCTGCATTTTATGTCCTCTGTAAGGCGAGCATCATATGTTATTTTACTGCCCAAGTAACAAATCTTATTCACCACTATTATTGATTCGTTACCGAATTTTATTCCTTCAGCATCGCCTGGTTTTCCATTACCCTTTTTTTGCTCTTGTTAATGTTCATCTTATATGCTCCTTTCACCACACAGACCATTCCGTTCAACTGCTCCTCTAGTTCCTTTCCTGACAGAATTAGCATGTCATCAGCAAAACGCAACGTTCTTATTTCTACTCCCTGAACTTTAATTCCTTCCCCAATTTCCTCCTTGTTTTCCTTTATAGCTTGCTCAATGTATAAATTGAATTACATTAAAGAAAGGCTACAATAATTTCTCACACCCTTCACAACCTCTGCAACCCTTTCATGCCCTTCAACTCTGATAACTGCTGTCCGGTTTATGTACAAGTTGTAAATAACTTTCCGCTCCCTATATTTTACTACTCCTGATTTCAGAACTTGGAAGAATCTATTCCAATCAACATTGTCAAAAGCATTCTCCAAATATACAAAAGCCAGAAATGTACGTTTCCCTTTTCTTAATCTATCTTCTAGGATAAGCCGTAAACTGAGGATTGCCTCCCGTGTTCCTACATTTTTTTTGGATCCAAACTGATCTCCCACAAGGTCGGCTTCTATCAGCTTTTCCATCCTTCTGTAAACAATTCGTGTTAAAATTTTGCAACCATGACTTATTAAACAGATGGTTCTGTTACTGTCACAGCTGTCTGCACTTGCATTCTTTTGAATGGTGATTATTACATTTTTCTTAATGTCTGGGGTATATCCCCTGTCTTATACATTTTAAGAATCACGTGAAATAGTTATATCATGGCTGGCTCTCCCAGAGACTTCAGTAGTGCTGAGGGAATGTCGTTCTCTCCACGGGCCTTGTTTCGACTTAGGTCATTCAGTACTTTGTCATATTCTTCTCTCAGTATAATATGTCCTACTTCATCTTCATCTTTTTCGCCTTCCTTTCCTACAATATTGTCTCTAAGTTCATTTCCTTTGTATAGCCCCTCTATATACTATTTCCACCTGTCAGCTTTCCCTTCTTTGGTGTTAACTGGTTTTCCATCTGAGTTCTTTATATTCATACAGCTGCCTTTCTTGTCTCCAAATGTTTCTTTTATTTTCCTGTAGGCGGTATCTATTTTTCCCTTATTTATACATTCTTCTACAGACTTGCATTTGCCTTCTAGCCACTCATGCTGAACTGTTTTACACCTCCTGTCAATCTCATTCCTTAGTCGTCTGTACTCCATTTTGATTGTTTCATTCACTGCGTTTTTATATTTACTCCTCAATTAAAATTAGTATTTCCTGTCATATCCAAGGACTGTTTGTAGGTCTTGCCTTTCTTCCTGCCTTCATTATTTCATCTCTCAATGTTAACCAAGCAACCTCTACTATTTTATTCCCGCTCCCTTTCCGCTTTCTGTCAATTGTTGCCTAAAGCTCCCTCTGAAATTCTCAAGAACGTCCGGTTCCTTCAATTTATTCAGGTCCCATCTCCTTATTTTCCTACCATTTTGCATTTTTTTTCAGTTTCAGCCTACAGTTCATGACTAACAAATTATGGTGAGAGTCTATATCTGCTCCATCCCGCTCGATAGCAAATAGACTCGCCCGTCCCACATCAATAGTATGCGTACAATCGACGAAAAAATAGTAACTTGCGAACGAGCGGTCAAACGTAACGGTGTCACTATAATTAGAAACAGGAACAACGTCGACTGTCAACGCACAGTATTACTGTTCGTATTGGAGCATGACCTGGAACCATCTTTCCGAAAGAACCGGCAACACTTATGCACAAGCTACCCATAATTTTGCTTGACAAAGCGCGGGTACATATAGCCGCAAGCTGCGGCTATTCTTTTGGGTTGATGGGACTGGGACATAAGTGTTTGTGACTTTCATTTGATTCGACGATCAAGGATCCACTTCGTGGCATTCGCTTCAGAAGTGTTCCGGAGTTGCGACAGGCAATAAACCGCTCCTTCGTACCATCAACGGAACAGGCTCTGCTAACGGTGTACAACGCCTTCCACATCGCTGACAACGAGTTCTACACACGCTGGTGACTACTTTGAAGGACAGTAACAGGTGCAAACATGTGATGCTTTTGTATCGGTTGTGAATAAATAGTTGCCACTATTTAAGTTTCAACCCTCGTATAACTGCAAAATTTTACAATCGTACAACACATAATTCAATAAATATGACTGCATATACAATGCAATAGGTAAAAATCTGTCACATAATTCACCATGTATTAATTCATTCACGTATTTACCTCTAAGACACTACTGTATTCTTGTAAGCCTAAGAAAACTCCTGAAAGCTGAATGCTCTTGACAACTTTGAGGCAGGTAAGCGTACACGGCCGCAGGTGAAGGCGACAGTTTTCTATAGGGTAAGGTGGTACAAATTCGATATAGGTACAATTCCGATCAACGTAAGTTTTCGCGCCATTTGTCAATCTCGTAATGTCACGTTGTGTGGCGTTGTCGTGTAGCAGATTTCTAGAGCTCCTCCTGTCTTTTCTAAGATTAAACCACTTTGTGCTAAGAAGATATAATTTTTTTCCTGTTAAGAGGTAAGCGAAGCTACTTAGTCTAATGCGCTCTTGTAAATTTTATAGTTAAGGGTGACTGGATTCGGTGACAAAAATTCAATGTTTGGTACCACGAAGTATGCGTTAGTGCCTCACGGAAGAAGTGCTTTTTATGTGGAAAATGCAAGTGATCAAAATTGTACCAGGAAGTGATCACTATTGTACCTAGTGTGGTACATTTTTGATCGATTTTTTTCAATTCGATAAACTTCTTTTCTGTTTATACCAACATTTGCAATTGTCTAATATTGTGTTACATTAGCATTAAACATCGAAGAACAAGTGTCATAGCCGGCCGCGGTGGCCGAGGAGACTGAGGCGCTCCAGTCATGGTCTGCACGGCCACTACGGTCGGGGGTTCGAATCCCCCCTCTGGCATGGATATTTGTGCCGTCCTTAGTATAAGGTAGTTGATAAGTAGTTTGTAAGTTTAGGGACTGATGACCCCGCAGTTAAGTCCCATAAGCTTAACAAACATTTGAACAAGTGTCATAGTTAAAATTATTTCTTTTCACAATATATTTCCAGTTACAATAACATTTGTCCGAAATGATCGAAATTGTTGCACCTTACCCTAGAGCTTCAGGGAAAAGAAGGGAATGAAACAGTGTACATGCAACGATTATCTATTATTTTCTAACAGATCCAGCTTTTATCTTCAAGAGACTACAGTTTCCAGTGAGAATTGCATTTTCTATTACGATTAATAAAAATCTATTCAATACTTTATAGTGGA
Organism: Locusta migratoria; assembly: GCA_026315105.1. NCBI lineage: Eukaryota > Metazoa > Arthropoda > Insecta > Orthoptera > Acrididae > Locusta > Locusta migratoria. Next base: position 222,952,908 of record CM048751.1, on the reverse strand, counting down.
TTTGACATGTCCATGTTTCTCACTCGTACAAATTTTGTGTCACATTCTCAGGGGTGAAATCACGGAAGAAATTATATTAGAACCTGGAGAAGTCGGAAAAAATTTATTTATAGCGAAATTGTTATTTAAATGAGTTTATGCATATTACATATCATTTTAATTACTACCTTTCTTAGTTTGGATACTGTACTTAAAATCTGTATACTATGCAAGGCAGTCTTATTTCTTAAATAATCTCTGATAAATATAACATGTTATTAGAAAAAAGGAGATGAACAGAGAGAGAAGGGATAGGAGAAGTTTTATGTCCCAGCCTCGTCGCCGCTTTTGTGTCTCGTTTCCGTCGTAGGTGTCAGTGGCCGAGTAGAAAGACCGACACAGGAATAAAGGATGCACGCTTGTGGGTGACCAGGGTGACCAGCCAGTGGGACAGCAGAAACTAGAAACACTAGAGTAAATTAGAACGAGATCTATATTTCTTAGAGACTTAGTAATACTTAACTTTTACTTAGCTCAGTACTGCAGAATGCTGATACATAGTTGAGCTAGAGGCCTGCCTAGTGCCTATCCGATAGCCAAGTCTTCACTGGTGCCTATCTGATTCCGAAGTGTTAACTGGTTCCTATCTCAGTCCCAAGTAAACGATGTCGTTCAGTGGTGGCCACGAGCGGATTTGTAGCAGAGGGCGCTCGTGGCTGACGTCGTAAGAACGTCGCGCCGTGCGTGCATGGCGGCGCGCGTCGATAGTAAGTGGCGCGCACTTCATACTTCTGTGACACCACAAGAAGTACTAAGTCAAGGATTGAACAAATAAATAAACACCCGGGCAACGCCGGGTTTTCAGCTAATGTACAATATAAATTCCAACCGTGCCAAGCCGGATGGGTGGCTAGTAGTACATCATTTATAAGCGATTTCTTTCTATGTCCTTAAATTTACGTGTGTGAAAGTAACTTTTTTTTACTGTGAAATAAGTACCTGATAAAAGAATTATACAAAATTCTGCATGTATTGTAATAAGTTCCACGTCTTCATGGGTAGGATAAAGTTTTCGATAACTCTTTGAAAGTATGAAACCGGAATAGCCGTATCGTCCGGATTTGTTGAAGTATCCTGGCCTCGTGGTGGCGATATACATGGAGGAGTTGTCGCTAAGGAAGCCTCGTGGCTGAGAACACCAGCTTAGGGCCCGCCTCTTCGGCTATCTGCACTTCAGGTAACGGCTCTCTCACAAGCGAAGGCAGCGCCTCACTGCAGCTTTTCAGGTAATTACTTTGTCTCCAAAACTTCGGAGATCACTGTGGGGAATACTCAACTTGTCTCTTCGCTCTAGTACGTGTATCCTGTAAAGGAAGTGCCGTCAAGAGAGGAGCAAAGTTTTGCTGCTACTTGGTTGTGGTAGCGCTGGCACCTTTGACTCCTTAAAGAAAACATTAATAATTATTGTTGTGACTCAATTTTTACATTTAATTTTTACTTTTAATTGGTGTAATTTACAGAGACTATGGTTAATATATTAATATTGGTGCGTGACTCACTAACGTGAAACGCAGAAGTTGTCCCCCCTCCACTACGTTTCTCTATAACTTCGCCATTCGTTATTGTGGAATAAGTCGGCAACACAATTTAGTTTGAGACGAGTTATTAAGAAACAAATAAAACTTTTGTTTAACTGTATACTGCGGATAGTTTTCACTTTCTTTTGATAACTATGACGAGTTCTTTTAGAGGTTAAAGAAGTAAAGCTAGACAAGGGGTCCTCTTTTATTTTCAATGGCTTTGAATAAGTCCTAGTGTAAAATAAGATACACGCATATTTTTTGTAAGCCGTATCGAAGAGGGATGAACAGCTCCTTGAAAAAGTTGCATTTAATGTTTTAAATGAATATCGATCCAACAGGAAATGCTAATGAAGCAGTTCAAAGACTTGTAGCTTAATCGTACGTTAGAGACTTGCACTCTGTTTTTTCAAAAATATTTGTTTTTCTGAAACCGAATTTTATGTGTCACAATTTGATTAAATCGTGTAACATATATTTATATTTAATTGTCTGAACGTCTCATATGTATCCATTTCAGTGATACCCCACACTCGTACTGGGTTATAGAGAAATTTCAAGCATTTTCTGACAGGAGTTATTGAAATACCACTACATCATATGCGACGAATATTATACTAACAATACGATATGTTTCGCTAATAATGAAATATAGAAAAAAATAGTGAGTGTAGTTGAAATGAATTTGTGAAAACGTGGTGCTTCTGACGCATTTGCGTATATCGTACTGACGTACATTAAAATGCACTAGACTGTTATTTGATATTTTTAATGTGTTAAAGTTTCAGTGGTATTCGTTTACAAAATCTGAAATAAATGTTTCACACCGTAATGACCGTATGGGAAAATAGTTATCTCTTATTTGCCCTAGACAATAATGTATTTGTAGGTAGTTAGAATCGAAGTTACGTTTATTTGCAAGTGGAATGTATGCTATTGCAATAATGCTCATGAGACATTACCATCAGTGGTTTCATCATATTCTTCATTGATCCTCAACTGATAGTGTCGTAACAACTTGTTTGGATACTTATTCAACAATATAAAATCAAATTTAAAATGGGAAGAAATTTCGCCTCTTAAACACACACAAGCCATGTTTACTCGCGCTGCAGAGTATCGGTAGTCTGGTCATGAAGATTAAAAATATGTTTCTATAACAAAAAATATCAGTTCTTTTTCACTGACGGATGGAATTTCAAGTTCTTATATTGTCAGTTTCACTTAAAATTCAGAACAATGAACATAAAACGTACTTCAAGGAATGTAATTTATAATGGTTTTAGTACCCGAAAATACCAAGATGAAGTGTTCGATACCACCTTTAATCGAAGCATTATGCATTGATATTCCTGTATACATATATATTATATATAAACGTTCTATAACACCACTGGCTGGTTACGTTGATTATATCAGTTTCATTGTTTGGATCTCCTGATAAACTAAATTTATTAATTTATTATTGTAAGTCATGTTGTTGTGCAATAATACGTTTTTGCTAGTAATATTTCTAACTAACATTATCTGATGTCTTTTGTAATGTACCGATTTGTTTGCGATGCTCTGTTTACCTTAAAACTGTGTTAACTGATTCTTCCGTCGCTTTTGGGTAGAACATATTCATCAAGAAAATTAAAATACACAATTTTCTGTTTGTTCTACTTTTTTTTCTTTTTTTCTTTTCTTTTTTTTTTTTTTTTTTTTTTTTTTTTTTTTTTTTTTTTTTTTTTTATTGTGAATCGATTTTCGGGTTATTAGGCCGTCATCAGACATTTACTGGAGTTCATTCAAGGAACTTGTGATGTCAGTCTTTGACGGAACTTCAGTAAATATCTGATGATGGCCTAATAATTCGAAAATCGATTCACAAAATAAACAAACACAAAATAGTGTATTTTAATTTTCTTAAAACTGCGTTATTATTATAAACTGGCGACTCTAAACATTGTAAACATAGCACATAACTGCTCTAATCAATATTTATTTAAAAACTTAGTTCTGTTTTGTTTTGTCACAAAAATACTTTTAGTTCAATTGTAATAATTCTATATATTTGTTGCTTATAGAAGATTCATTTATGTTCAATTGATAAGATTTTCAAGAACTTATGTTGTAATAGTTTTGTTCTAGAATGTTCTAAAAAAATACAATGTATAAATACGCTCGAATTGGAGCGTACAGTCTTTGTAGTGTCAATGATTGCTTTGTGAAGTTGCATTATGTCGGCCTTTGCCTTTGTGTCTTCATATACCTAATAAAAAAGAAGTGCATTCAACAACGCCATATTATTTTTGTGGTTCAATAGACGATCAAGATCCCGCCGAATCTTAAATAGTTACGTGAATTTGTACGATGCTGAAAGTACGGCAGGAGAGCTATCAACCTGGAGGAAAAATAAAAGAAGACCTATTAACATGTATAAAACACTAGTCAACCCGGCAATGCATCACAATTGCTAATATGTATGTACTCTTGCTTTGAACGTCAAATTTTTTTCTGAAAACTTTTCCAAGTCCATAAGGAACAAAACAAAAGAAAAGAATTACCCCTCTCCATCGTACTAATAGTCAGTTATAGTGCTGAATTCAATCAAGAGCACATTGAAACACGCACTTTCAGTTTCTTCACAAATTTTCAATTTTCCGGTAGATTTTCCAAAAAAGTTATTTCATACAAACCTTGTCCTGTCAAGCCGAACTCAAGTGATGCTCTTACAACCATGTGGCAATTGATTTTTATTCATAGGAAAGAAATCGCTTTCGGGTTTCCCTAAATTATCCTACTTTCAGGATGACTTTTCCAAATTTTTATTTGATTCGGACCTTCCTCTTGCTTTCAAACTGAAATGTACACAAGTTTATCGCAATTGGACGAACGGTATTGATAGCTCAGTGGAAAAAGCTGTTTCAGTTTTTCCCGATTTTTCCTCTTTTACCGGACAAGTTTTCCATATTTTATCACCGTTTAAACCTTCCCTGGACTTACACGAACAGTTCATGACTAAAATTAGTCAAATTGGTCCAGCCATTCTCGAGTTTTAGCGAGGCTAACGAACAGCAATTCATATATATATATATATATATATATATATATATATATATATATATATATATATTGCAATTTACACCATGTTAAGAAAGTTCCATTGTTAGTAGATCTAAGGGACAAAAACAGTTGAGGTCATTGATCCCTACTTACGAAGTACTTAATCTTATGCTAGGAACAACACAGTCCCATGCTCGAGGGAGGCCTCGAACCTCCGACTGGGAGCGGCCGCGCAATTTGTTGCAAAGCACCTTCAACCGGGTTCTCCTATAGTGGACCAAGATAACAGCCCTAATTCGCTATTAGTGAAATTTCGATAAAAAGGAAAGAAATGAGTACAGTTGAAGTGAATTTGTGAAAACATGATGCTTCTGACGCCTTTTCGTACATCGTTCTGACGTAAGGTAGGCCTATGTACATCGTTACACTTGCAGCAACTCTTACACCAAACGTTACTCATGCAAACCGTGTTGCTCCTCGGTAAAATTACTTCTTTTGCTGTGGCGGCCCCTTACTTTGTAGTGCCCTCACAACAGGCAGACAAGGCGGGCAGCTAAGTACCCTCCCAGGCTCTCACACTAACAAGCCTACAGATATCAAGACAACAACGACAACTTCCTGCTAGGCGGTGTTGTAATGCGGCACTAATCGTGAGAAACCACATGGGACAGTGCCCAGCCAATTCGAACTATGTGACTAACAAAGAGATCTGATGGGGATCGGATTTTAGAATTTCTCTATATTTATGGTTGGTTAATTTCATTACTTAAATAATCAGCCAAAGCCATTCGACACATCTCTCAAAAATTCTCGAGAAACAGTTTAAAGTTTTGCAAGTTCACGGAAGTACCAATATATAAACGAGCTGCAGCATTTGTCGGTGTAGCTTAGCTGGTGGCGTTCTGGCTTTGTAACCGTACGGTCCATGGTTGGACTTCTGCCGAGACATACAATTTTTTTGTTAGAATATTTACACAATTATAGTATCTAATGGAAATTTTTTACGAAAATAGACGTTTTTTGTTTATTCGTAATATTCTGTGTTTCATAAAAGGTCATCAATAATGATAATTTCAATCAAAAATCATACGTAACATTGTTTGCAGTATTGGCTTCACTATTACTTGACGACGGTAGTCTTTGATTCTTCAGTTTGTGAAGAGCTATGACGCTGTTTTTGGAAAGTCATCTCCATAGCTACTAATGGCTATCCAAGCAGCTAACCTACTCAATCGTCGTTTTAGGTGACGACAAGATGCTCAGCTCGTCTACATACACGTAAACAAAAACTGACACACCACGAGGAGTTAGAGATCGCAAAATGTTTTATACAATTCATTTTAAAAAGGACAAATAATAATAATAATAATAATCTGTCACAGCGTGAATCGACCCACGGACTCCGATGATTGTGTGGCCAGAACACTACCACGTGAGTTCCCCATTTAGATGCTGCTACTGTTTCAGTTACTGGTACCTCCGTACACTTGCAGAACTTCAAATTCGATTTTCTCGAGAATTTTTGTGAGTTGCGACGAATAGCTTTGGCTGATTGTTATTTAATTTTTGAACCTCGCGTACCATAAATACCAAAAAATTCTAAAATCCGATACCTATGTGGTCTCCTTGTAAGTGCAGCTTTAGAAGATTAGATTAGATTAATACTTGTTCCATAGATCATATATACGACATCTCGTAATAATGTGGAACGTTTCAGATTAGTAAACGGGACATACATGACTATATTTTAAGGATTTTTTATTTTCTATATTTTTCAATTTTTTAAGGTTTATCGAAATCTTCATCTAAAGAGTAAAACGAGTAACCATTCAGATATTCCTTTAATTTCTTTTTAAATACAAGTTGGCTATCTGTCAGATTTTTTATGGCACTTGGTAAGTAACCGAAGACTTTTGTGCATTATAATTCACCATTTTCGGTGCCAAATTTAGATTTAACATTGAATAGTGAATATCACCCTTCCTCCTAATGTTGTAGCTATTCACACTGCTATTACGTTTGAATTGGATCGGATTGTTAATTACAAATTTCATGAGTGAATATATATATATATATATATATATATATATATATATATATATATATATATATATATATATATGTATATATATTGTAAAGCTACAATGAAGATCCCTAGATCCGTATATGAATGTCTGCAGGATGATCTTGGGTGGGATCCAGCAATTATTCTGATTACACGCTTTTGTGCAATGAATACTGTTTTACTCAACTTGGAATGGCACTCCCCGTAGAGTTTAGCTTGCTTGTAGTTACCTTGTGTTATCTGGGCCTAGCGCCACTAGTAAATTGTGTTGTTGTTTGAGCGCGAGGCTATACCCCCTCAGTACTTGTTAATTTGTTGTCAGGAAATAGTTTGTGATTTCATTATACACCAGCAAGGCGTCTCCTTTTGTGTAAAATAAATTGTATTTCGTGTCATCATTGGTTTCTTTCCTGCAAATAGCACGTCTTAACATGGTCACTATTCTGCACACCGACTGCACTCAAATACCTGAAGTAGCGAGGCAGTAGCAGTTATAGCCTTTGCACGAAATGCAAACAACACGTTTCACAAATATTATTTGGTAAAGTGTCAAAGCTCCGGCATCATCTTCATCTGGTTAATTGTCTTGTGTATGGTTTGGGGTTCAAAGCCATCACTGTTCCTCTGCCCTCTCCTTCCTTCTTCCGCCATTGCGGTTTACTGAAGTAATCGAGCACCTGGTATCTTCTGCTAAATATCTCTGTCTTCCCTGGAATAATAAAAGTTTACCAGTTGTATGCAGTTTAGCTCACTATTCTTTACAATCAGCAACAATTCCTGAATCCTCCCGTCCTCTTCTTATAACCACATCAATCCTATCGGTTCAGCTGCTATCCTCCTTTGCTTGCCATATTCACTTTTAGCAATCCGAAGGTTTGTATAAAAACATTCTTAGCAATTTTTACTTCCAGAGGACTAAGAGCTTTCTTTGATCTTGAAATGCTTCTTCTCCAGGTCAGTGTCCAAAAGAACAAATACCATATTTTTATACCTTTTTTTTCAAGCCCATATCTTCGCTTACCTTTTAAGTATTTTCATATACGCACGTTTCTTACATGTCATGTAGAATCTGAGACCATGTTTCTCCATTTCTTAATGTATCGTCAACTATTAATTTTATCCGGTTCACATTCTGTCCACGTATTGAGCTGCGTTTTTTCTATCCAAATAACTTTTCACTACTTCGTTCTATTGAATATTAAGCAGATATAGCGATAGATACAGCTCTCTCTGAATTATCTCCCGAGTTATCCCACTTCGTATACTTATTATTTATTCACGTATACTATTACAATCATTTATCTCTTGTTTCACTTTACTCCCTTCTTCTTGGTGATATACGTTAGAAAATCGCTTAGTAATCTTCTTTGAGATACATAAAATCCACATACACTTCTTCAACATAAATACGGATGCTTCTGTGGCCAATGTCATGATAATTAAAATTCTCATGGGCATTGTACCACGTCATTGTATAATAGATTTTCTACGATGCCGTGTGCCATCCGCCTGTGTCTATGCTGAACAGGCTATTGTTCTCGTCTATTATGCGCAAGGTGAAATGATCTACCAACTATGAAAGGATAGACGTTTCAATTCCAAACAGAGATTCTTAATGGCGCTTAAAGTGAAGCGAACTACAATCCCGGAAAAAAATACCCTTAATCAAGGGGCCTACAAGTTATGAATTGAATATAACGGATGATCAAAAAATAAGTATAAATTTGAAAACTTCATAAATCACTAAATAAAGTAGACAGAGATGTAAGAATTGACATACATGCTTGGAATGACATGGGGTTTATTAGAACAAAGAAAAAAAGGAGGGAAATGTTCAAAAATACCCGACAGATGGCGCTGGACAGCAAAACCTCAGTGACTGCGCAAGAAAATCGAGTATAAAAGGAGCTGTAATGGGAGACAGAAACAGATGAACCAGCAGTCGCAGCATGTTGACGTTACCCGAAAAAGCGCATTTAGTGAATTTCAGCCTTGCGATCCTATCGCTACAGGAAGAAGATTCGTTCGGGTAAAGGTCAGTTGACAAATGCAGTTGTGGCGAGAATTATTTCGAAGTTCGAAGCCACAGGTTGTTTAGACGATAGACACCGTAGTGGCCGACCGAGCACAAGGCGTAATGCTGCTGAGACAGTTCGGGAAGGAATGGAGACTGTAGCGGGTTCGTCTACGCACGGGGAAGTCAGCGCTCGTGCAGTCGCACGTCGCACCGGCATTCCATACACTACTGTTTGGTTGGCACTTAGGCGTACACTCCGATGATATCCTTACAAAATCCACCGGCATCATGAACTGTTACCCGGCGAATTAGTGAAGCGGAGGGCATTTGCGGCGCGAGCGTTTTAAAAGATGATGTCGATTGGTTGATTTACGTATTGTGGACCTACGAAGCTCATTTCAAGCTCCGAGGGTTTGTCAACGCATAAAACTGAAGAATTTGGGCTACCGAAAATCTTAGAACTGTCGTGGAAACTCAATTTCACAGCGAGAAAGTCACGGTATGGGTTGGATTTATCACATCTTATCGGGCCTTTTTTTACGGGGAACTGCGTGATTCTGCTTTTGTAACCGCTACCGTGACGGGTGAGATGTTCTGTGTTTTAATGAAATTACGTATAGCTTAAAAACACTAAGGGTATTCTTCTCGACCACATTGACACAAAATATAAACGATTTAGGAGAATATCTGAGCTGTTCTCTTAGGTTGGTTGCAGATGACGACTTCATTTACCGACTAGTAAAGTCACCTGAAGATCTAAAACAACTGCAAAACGATCTAAATATCAGTATGGTGTGAAATTGGCAATTGACTCTAAATAATGACAAGTGAAAAGTCGTCTTCATGAGTTCGAAAAGAAATCCGTTACATTTTGTTTACAAAATAAATCAATCATATTTGAAGGCCGTAAACTCCGCTAAATACCAAGGAATTACTACTAAATCAAACTTAAACAAGAACGAACACGTAGATAACGTCGTAGGAAAGGCGAAACAGAGACTGTGTTTTATTGTCAGAACCTTTAAAAGATGCGACAGAACTACTAAAGAAACTGCATACACTATGCTTGTTTGTCCTTTTTATAGTATTACTGCCCAGTGACGGATCCTCATCAAGTGTGTTTGACGGAAGCCATCGAAAAAGTTCAAAGAAAGGCAGAAGGTAGCCGGCCGCGGTGGCCGAGGGGACTGAGGCGCTCCAGTCACGGTCTGCACGGCCACTACGGTCGGGGGTTCGAATCCCCCCACGGGCATGGATATTTGTGCCGTCCTTAGTATAAGGTAGTTGATAAGTAGTTTGTAAGTTTAGGGACTGATGACCCCGTAGTTAAGTCCCATAATCTTAACAAACATTTGAACATTTTTTTGGCAGAAGGTACATCAGAAGACTTACAGAAACAGGTACATAGCCTGATATAATAACAGATTATTTTGAGTCGACAGATGGCAAAATATCGTTGGACGAAATGAAGATGGTTAAACATAAACGTAATTTTGCTGCACATTACCGGCTTAATGATTCAGACGAAAACAGTTTACACTTAGTGTCCACAAAACACTGGGCTTTTACTCATATTTCCTAAAGTTGTATACGAGAACTCCGTACCCTGCCAAGCACTGCTGTGACTTGTTACAGATTAAATGGAAAACATGTGTAATTTCATAACGCTTTGAGAATGTAAATTTGACATACATTCTACACTCCCTGCTCCCCTTATCTGTGTCCCACTCTTTCTTTTCTTATCTTCTTCCACTCACCTTTTTATTTTTCTTCTCCTGCCTCTTCTATTTCTTCTCTATCTGTTCTCCTTGTTCAACTGCCCCCCCCCCCCCTCCTGCCCATATACTCACCGCTCTTTCCCCATCCTCTACTCCCTCTATCTTTGCATTTCTACGTTCTCTCTCTTCCTCTATACCTTCTCGCCACTATCTCCTCCTATTCTTTCCCAGTTTCCTAACCCTTCAACTCCTCATACATCGGTGTTTGAAACGGAGTTTTCTTTAGTGGTATGCCCAAACTCCTTTAACTCCTCTTCACACCTCTCTTTTTACACAATGCTGCATTTGGTATATATAGTGTAGTCGATAGGTTCTGGGACTTGACGCCTGGAGGATAGGCACGGTGCTGCATTACACAAACAATCCTCCTCAAGTCTCAGAACTTATTGACTGTACTATATATATGTCACGGTATTTATTACATTTGTCTACCCATCTCACCTCCTGTCTTCATTTCCTCATTGCTCCTCTCTCTGTTCCTCTTCTTCTCCCCCCCCTCTCGCACCATCTCTTCCTCTCTGCCTCTCCCCTTCCCCTCTCTCTGCCCACATTTTTCTCCTCTATCTCATTAATCACCTCCTCCCCATGGTGGTGAAAAATTACGTATATCTGACAACATTCATGGTGATCGGTGGAACAATGTCGAAGGATTGTAATGTCCCCTCCGCCAATACTGTTTGGTCTGTTGCGATCTCTTCTCCACAGTCATGTGATAACGGCGTAAATGTCTGTTGTAAGATTGCCTTCGTTACCCAACGTATAAGGTGGTCTTCCTCTTCTTTTGAAGATAAATTTGCAAGATCGCAATAAAGATGTTCACAGATTCTACAAGTAAATTACCCTCCGCCATGCACCATATGGACTTTTATGTAGACAGTGACCAACCTCTTAATTTGAAGGTCAAGTGTGCAAAATTTCATCAAAATCCAAATAAAATTCTAGATTTATGTGAATCACAAACAACGTTAACACAAGTCATGTAATATATAATATATAAAAATTAATGTTTGTTCGTATGTCTTTTGCTTGTATTTTATGAACGGCCGTACCATAAAATCGACTGCGATACAACTTTGTCAAATCAGTGCTTGCACTCGCGTGGAGGTTATAGACACACTAAAATTAACTTCGAATGGTGCATGGCGGAGGGTGCTTTACAAATAGTTAATTCGTTTCTTACAGCTTCACGCTGCAATGGCTGGACGGATATGATTAAAATTTGGAACAGAGGTACCTTATACCCTGATTAATACGTGGAATATCTTTTGTAAGACTCCGTACAGTGCATGGCGGAGTGCACATTACAGAGGGTTAACATGTTTCTTACCCTTCACGCTGAAACGGCTGGACGGAATTTAATGAAATTTGAAATAAAGATAACTCATCCACTGAATTAATAAATGGGCTACATTTAGTAAGCCTTAGTACGTGCGTGGCGAAGGGTACGTTCCAAAACATCCAAATTGTTTGAATGGTCACCATGAATGTCAGCACATATATGTATGTTTTCATTTATGAGATTTTTATAAACAGCTCTAAGACAGTGAATTTTGCAAGACGAAGGGTAACTTGCGACCTTCATACCGTTTGACAAGACACCATGAAACTTTGCCAGTCACGGTCTGCACTGCCATTACGGTCGGGCGTTCGAATACCGCTCGGGCATGGATATTTGTGCCGTCCGTAGTATTAACTAGTTCATAAGTAGTTTATAAGTTTAGGGACTGATGATCCCGTAGTTGAGTCCCATAAGCTCTACAACCATTTGAACATTTTGATTTAGAGGAGTATGTGGAAGATGAGACGGTAGATGATGGGCGGAGAGGGTAAAGAAGCAGAATGAGAGACGGAGATGGTGACAGACCGTTAAAAGGAGATGAATAGAGGGAGCGGGAGGAGGAAATAGACCTCAGGAGACGGGGGAGGAGCACTGAATAAAGATAATGGACAGGAGGAGATGGACTAATGGAAGATTTGGAACCTCATACATATTTATTCGTTTATGTTCTTCCTTAACGTTAATCTCATTGCGATAAAACTTCGTCAACTTTTCTTCATGCTCTTAAAAGAAGGTAATGGATATACCAGAGTTAACTTACAGTAGATGGCGCACGTGTCGTGTCGGCAAATGTACTTGAAGGGCCATTGACGTAGAGAGATGTTTGAATGTGACACTTTCAAATTCCAAACGTTATTTGCACAATTATTTCTTCTGCGGCGGCAATGCGCCGTGTCCCATCTAGTACGAAATAAATTGTAGCATCAAGGAAACGCCACAAATCGATTGCGAAAACAATTCCATTTCGAGACCCCACCTAAACTACTTCATTTAATCAACCAGGACAACGGAACGTGCAGTTCAACGTGGAATCCGAACCACGTATTGCTTCAGCAAGGGCCTTAATTATTGTATTCTTCCTCAAACAAAATTAACTTTTATTTCCAATCAGCATTGACACTGTGGTTCGTCCTTTTCAAAATGGCAACGCCGCTTTTCCTTTGTTTTTTCGTTGTGCCTTGTGGCGGCGCTAGTAGTTGATATCTCGTTTTCCTCCTTCCCGCGGCCAGCGGAGGTCAGTGAGGCGACTCAGGGGGCCGGACGTGGAGGCCGGTTCCTTCTGTTTAAGCACGTGTTACCTGTCTCCCACGTGTTGAAGTTTAACTTCTCTTGGTCATTACCATGACCTCAAAATTTTCAAATACTTCGCCTGTGAAGCAAGCGTCCTTCTGCATCACTTTGTTAACAAGCAGAATTTATGTGGCACTATGCCCTTCTGCGACCTGGTTGCCGTACCGTTGCTCGTCAAGGAAACTAAAAGGCAACAGTTTGATTTGGAAACATTTTCGTCCCCCTCACCAAACCCTCTCGTCTTGACTTGTCTGCCGTGGCGGTGCCCACCCTAACTCCCCAGCCCCCACCATTTGTAGAGGATTCTACGTTTGCCAAGATAGAGGGTTTTGATTTGAACAAATGTCTTAAATGTTTTTAAAGAGCTGTAATTAAGATTTGTGACGGTTTGACACCTTTAAAACTGTTGTTTTTAATGTGCAGTCATCGGGGGCATTTCTTGTAAAATTTATTTATATTATTTAAGTTATTAATTCTGTTGGTTGTTCTATGCTAGCCAACACTTCTAAAACTGTTAAAAGCTACACAACTGGTCATGACCCTGAAATCTAGAGACATTACTGTTTTGTTCAATATGTAATAATCAAGGGGAATTTCTTATAACATGTATTTATGTTATTGAAGTTCTTAATTCTGTTGATTGCTCCATGGTAGCCAGTTGTTCTATTACCAAACTGTCTTGACCAATAAGAGGCAATTTATTGTATTTTACCCGAAATTCGGGGTATTAAGTTCATAAATCGAGGCAAAAAACAATGTATGCTATTTTTTACTAAGTACAAACTCGCAAACACTGTGCAAAATGTCATTAACATAAGTGGGGCAGTTTAGAAGTTCATCGCGGACTAAGATAGTGACACGAGATTTTTAAATATATAAAGTCATGTTACATTTACAAAAGCCCTTCTTTATTACCGTGCAATGTTTCGTGATAACTTAATGCGATGGGTCAGGAACTTTCAAATATATTTTTTTAATTTTTTATTTTCTTATTTTTTTAAACATGTGACCGTTTACATCTTGTACTTATTAAAATAAAATTAAAAAAAACAGTGTTCCTATTAGAAATGTTACGAATGTTCTTGACCGAAGGCTTTGTAATTTTGCCACAGCATTTCACTATATTATGTGCTTGTTTTACAAATCATAATTGTTACATTTGTTACAGATGCCACTTTTGGTAATTTTATTAATGGACCTAGGTTGTTACAAAAAAATCGCAGCAATGTATTCGAAAACTTCAAGTAACTGATCCAGAAACTGAGGTTAACTGTTTTCACATACAAACTTTTACATTTTTATTTAATTAGCCGATAATACGGAGGCACTCCGAAGCCCTTACTCGTACGGGAAGAATGTTCCAAAAAACTAAGAGTTTTTAGTACAGGAAAAAGTTCAGTGGACAGTGTAATCTTGATAACTTGTAAGTGCCGGGATGCGTGTATGATAAGTCCTTGCAGTTTCGAAAATCGCTGCATCCCCAGTGTCATAGGGGACAGCGCAACTGCCTAGCAAGCACTTCACCCGGATTCATATCCCGAAAACGGAAGGAAGCTTGGGGTATAACGTCCCATCGACATCTTGGTCATTAGAAACGGAGGTAACGCTCGGAGTTTTGGGCAAGGGTGGGGAAGGAAAGCGGCCGTGCCCTTTTGAAAGAAACCATCCCGACATTTAGGGAAATTACGGAAAACCTAAATCTGGATTCCAATTCCGGCTGGGCACACATTTTCCACTTTACCCATTCGCAGTTAACGTCGAAAATTCCGTGAATATGAATTTATGTTTTTCTTAATATACTTAACTTGTAGTTCGTGATTTTGCGTGAAATAAAGAAAGCTACGAAATAAGTTTTTATAGTATTTTAATCGTATGGTCATTGCTGTGTCTAAGATTCTGGACTATTTAATCCGACGACCATCCATTCTGTTGAACGCTTTCAGCGGCACGTGGCGCCGTCCGTCCCTATGGAAATGAAATTCCGCCGTTGCCGAAGTTCGTGCGTCCACAGTGTATTCAGCCGCAGCGAGCGTTCAGTTCCTGAAATTGTTTGCCGAACTCGTGTGATTGCGAACACCTGACAGCAGGCACGGCTTAAACCGCGGCTCACACTGTAATAGTAAAGACAGATGGATACTGGCTGGACGCAGTGAATGTCTGAGAGCCAGCACGAGAACCGAGGAAGTGCATTACGTAATAGTGCAGGGTGGACTGAATGAAAGCGGTTCGGAGAACAGAGTTCCAGCAAAGGAACTCGAGTATTCACTCTTACTAGGGCAGAAGTTGAAAGTGAGCACCATTCATCTCTTGGCTACTTTGAATCCTGGTTAGCGAGTCTCTGAAGGTGCATATAAAATCGTAATGTCACAGAAGACCAAATTTGTATATTGACGTATTCGATACACGTCTGTATTGGTACATACATCTTAAAATCAAAGTATGTCTCAGGACATTGATTTGACTCGATATATTTCATAGATATGGAAATGAAGGACTCTTGTTATGGCCTGTATTCGAACACGGAACTTCTTTCTTAGTAGGCAAGCACTATAACAACATTTTCTTATCAAACAAAAATCTATCTTAAAAACTGCTATGACGTGGATCCACCATTTGACAATCCAATCCCTGGAAGGCGTTCTCATTTTATTTGTTATAGATCGCTAACACTTTTTAAAATTATTTCTTTTATTTATTTTTTGAGACTCCTGGAAAAAAGGAAAATTGTCACTGACACTTTAGCCCCCCCCCCCCAACACCACCCCCCCTTCAAAAAAAAAAAAAGAGAGAGACATTACACATCTTTAGGCGTTTGATCCTACCTTATGCTGGTCCCATTCCAACTACCCTAACCGTAATATGGGACAAAAAGAGAGGCTACGTGAAGAAATAAAGAAATCTGTGGGTGGCTATGAGGAATTACTGTAAAAACTCCTTTTTCTTTTATATATAAAAATACACTTTGGAGAGCAATGAATTACTTATTTATTCAACTAGTTTCGGTCCTTATTTTGAACCATCTTCAGGACTGTAGCTCCACGACATCAAAAATCAATAAATAATATGTTTAAATTTTTGTAACGCTTATGGGACTTAACTGTGGGGTCATCAATCCCTAAACTTACGAACTATTTATGAACTAGCTTATACTAAAGATGGCACAAAATTTCATCCCCGACGGGGGATTTGAACCCCCGACGGGGAATGGCATCGCGCATCGTAGCATAGCGCCGCAATGCGCTCAGCCGCTCCGCCGCGGCTCCACGACGTCAGTAGAGCTAAAGTCCTGATGTTGGGCAAAAATAAGGACCGAAACTAGTTGACTAAATAAATAATTCATTGCACTCGAGACTGCTTTTATATATAAATTTAAATAACAGTTCTGTCTGGTAATCCCACAAAGTGAAACAAAAATGTTTCAAAAAATATGTTCTTTTCTTTGTTCTTTTTTTATTTTCAAATCATTTTATTATTCTTTTGAACTTCTGGTGTTATTATTATTAATATCTTTAGTAATAATAGGAATGCATTTCTGGTGTCATCGGAGTAAGGTAGGAACCTCCACAAGTGTCTTATCGTTGCGTGGGTTTACGCCAGCCGCGGTGGCCGAGGGGACTCAGGCGCTCCAGTCACGGTCTGCACGGCCACTACGGTCGGGGATTGGAATCCCCCCTCGGGCATGGATATTTGTGCCGTCCTTAGTATTAGCTAGTTTGTAAGTAGTTTGTAACTTTAGGGACTGATGACCCCGTAGTTAAGTCCCATAAGCTATACAAACATTTGAATTTATTTGGTTATTCTTTTCTTTTTATTTTTCTTTTTTTTACGCTCCATTATCAGTTTCGTTCGATTCTGGTGGGTTCAGTTTATTTTTATCTTGTAGTGGCTTCGACGTTCCAGCTGTGAGGCTGGTCATGGAAGGCGCTCTGTAAGAAGTTAGAAAAATATTGCTGACACCATGTGTTATAGGTTAGGACGCAGTGTCGTTAATTAAGAACATCATACTAACCTAGTACTCTCTTTTCGGCATAGTCAAAAAGCTATCGGATCGTGTGGCTACAAATACAGTTTACGGAGTGTGTTTTTAGTCGTTGGGTAGAAAGTTTCTCTCGGAAATAACGACCGTATTGATATCGATATGAGCCGGCGTTTGGTGAGAAAGCCACAATTCGCTGCGTTAGTGTCCAGACATAGTTTGCTTGACCACACTCGAACCGATGGACGTCTCTGTCTTACACTCCACAGTCAACGCAGAGGGGCGAATTGGCGAGATAGATCCTTTGCAGTCTATGTCGGTTTACTTGTTTGCCGTTTACCGAGAGATAAAAAGGAGATTTGACATCTGGTTGGAAAACGCGGGCGTGGGCCGGTTTCCAAATGTGTTGTCAATGACGAGATGCAAGGTCTATTGTGGCTATAGAGTCCGGGCACGTGTTAACTGATTTTATTGGCCGGCCGCGGTGGCCGAGGGGACTAAGGCGCTCCAGTCACGGTCGGCACGGCCACTACGGTCGGGGGTTCGAATCCCCTCGGGCATGGATATTTGTGCCGTCCTAGTTCGTAAGTAGTTCATAAGTAGTTTGTAAGTTTAGGGACTGATGACCCCGTAGTTAAGTCCCATAGACTATACAAACATTTGAACATTTTTTGATTTTATTGCATCTCAAATATACATCATGTAAGGTTTTTTTTTTTTTTTTTTTTTTTTTTTTTGCGAACAAAACTGAACGTTTCTGAGAAGAACTCAAAACATTAGCCCATCCAAGATGGAATGAAAAGGAAACACACTACGTGGAGACTTTTGAAGTGAGAATAAACCTGCCAAGGAAAATACCAAGCGATACACCGATTCCCGGTGTTCGCACAAAGAACGACATTCTATAGCAGTTAATACAAGATGTGGCAGTAAGAATAGGTAAAAAGAAGAACACTTTTCATCAAGTCGCCGACGGCAGAAACAGTGAGGCAAGTAAGACGTTTCTAAGACCGCCAGTGGCCCCAGACAAATAATAAAAACCCAAATCCGTGAACTGGACAACTTCCTTGGAACCAAAATTAAAATCATCCAAGGAATCCCCCAAATTGAGGTAGCCGTGGTCAGGAGGAATGATGTAAACCACCCTAATTGAAAAACGGAAAGAGGATCCCGCCGAAGAGGCAGGAGTGAGAAAAACAAATACATCCTTGGTAAAAACAAAAAAAGAATATATGAGGAGCAACTTTTCAAAACGCTTTATGTCCGCTGGTAGGCAAAACTGAGTTTTATATGAATTCCGGTGTTTTATTACTCGCTCTAAACACTCCTGTAATCAGATCGTTTCAAACCGCATTTTAACGCCTTGAAAAAGAGTGCTGGAACGTAATCGACGCATCAAAAAGCATTTGGTCCTCTAGTGTGATTGAATCAAACCGGATTAAGTTCAACAGTTGTCTTTATTTTGTTTCATTAAGCTATGTTGGCCGCAATGTAGGCTTAAGACATGCAAGGAGGTTAGATTCTAATCTCCGTAGACTCATGGAATAAATCTAAACCATTTAACTGACCAACAATGTCTAGTTAATATTCGTTTTCACTATTCCTGCATTGTTGTGTATAAACGTTTATGATTTTGTCTGTTTGACTTAAAGAAGTCACACGAAAAGACGTTGTTGTGCTAAGATGGAGAGTTTTGTAGCGACTGAATGTGTGACTGTTGGAGAGGAAATCAATCGTGGAAAGAGAAAACGAATGAATACAAAATCAAAAAGGGTATGAAAAGTATTAAAACAGGTAAGAGTAAAGAGGAATAAAAGTACGGTAATTGAAAAGCTATACAAATTAATCTATTTGTAGTTACCTGTTTCATTATTTCTCTTGTAATTTTTAACGGTGAGATATCGGGAAAGACTGGGAAATATTTGATTTCAAGGAACTAAGTACAATTTTGAGGCCTTTAGATAAAATCAGTGATCTGAAAAGGATCCAACTGAAAAATATATGTTATGTGACAGGGTAACTGATGCGAAAATGAAAAAGCACATCCGATGATCCTTCGAAGCCCTTTTTGGCATTTTTTAAACGTGGATACAGCTTGAACAAAGTATCAGTTATCTTCAAAGTTTCATCACTGATGAAGCTGAAACCAAGAAAGACGATGTGAAGAACCTGTCTCATATTTGGAAACAACTGGAGAGAACATCAAATACTTGAATTTTTCATTTCCATGTAACGAACTTATTGCCCTAGTTAATGTTTGTGATTGTTTAGAAGATGAGCCTGGTCTTGGAAAAATACTGTGATCTTTTCTATGGTAAATGAAGCACATTTTCGTTTTTGTTACTACGTTTGGTGTTAAAATGTTTCACTGCACGATAAAAAATTGTATTTTCAAACAATAAAAAGTATTTTTACCAGTGCTATATCACTGAAAACTAATCAAAACGCATTATGTCAAAAATAGCTTACTTCAAATGGCAGATTGTCCAATATAACCCAACAAAACGCATTTTCTGCATCACTAAAGTGATCATAGCTTGAAAGTATAAAAAGCAATTTCCTTGTATTAAACACATTTTGATCAGTAGCCCTACCCGAGTATGTAGTGTAAAATTCCTAGTAATTAAGTAAATATTATTTGCGGTATACTTCTTTCGCTTCTCTTGAAAAATTTACTTTTTGGGACATAGTGCGTTTTGGAAAGTGGCTCCTCATATAAGGTACGATAATGAATTGTAACGAGGGGTGTCGACTGAGAAACGTCAATGTGTCAAAGGCCGATCACCGTCTGGTGGCCATGAATCAGTGTGGCAGACAGGCACGTCGCGAAAATGGCTCGATAGTTATCGAAGGTCGATGGCGCAGCCACGCCACTACACCCGCTTGTTTATCGCTGGCCGTGTCCCGTCGATGCATCACTGCCGGATGAGCAGTGACGATGTCCCTTTGGTTCTCCTGCTGTGCCCAGGTAGAGTGGTTCGATCCCTGGCGCGTTCAGGAGCTTGTCCCCATTTCGTCGCTTTGATATTGCTACCTATGGCTGCCTTAGTATACTACATCGTGAAGAAAAAGGTGAAACATTAAATGTTTTGAAAGAGGTAGAAATTTACAGTAATTGCCGTAGAGCTACAGATCAGATAATTAATGAACAAACCACTAGTTGCCGACTTTGGTTTTTTAATACTTTTGATAAAGTTTTGTTTAGACAAACAACATAAAGAGGTGCTCATCGTCTACACAGAGAATGCTGTTTTCCTTTTCTCGACTCTGGCCTTCTATCTTCTGCCTAATCTTTCATATTACTTCTTCACTAGCTCTGTGTATGTTTTGAAAATGTACCTTAATTTTTGTGCAAACCTGTACATTTGCTAGACAGAAATTATGAATTATGTTTAGTCTTCTTTCATGTTTATGTACCTTTGTGAATCTGCCATGTAAATTGTTGATCAGATATCGTTAAGACAAACTACTTGAAGAGTTATTCAATGTCTATACAGAGAATGTATGTTCCTTTTTCGACGCTGGCTTTTCATGTTTTGCCTAATCTTTTTATACTGGTTCTTAACTAGCTCCGTGTAATTCTTGAAAATGTAACTTTTAGGTTCCTACAAACTGGTACAATTTTTTGACAGAAATATTGCATTATATTGAGTCTTCTTTTTGTTCTAAAACGCCACAGTAAAGCTGACACGTAAATTGTTATTTTAGATATTTACTTATAATGTCAACTATCTCCCGCTTAAGAACCTTTTCATTACTTTATTTTTACTTTGTAATCATAAAATTATTTTATGATAGTATTTGGCACTTTCGATACTCTTGTAAAACCATACATGGACGCCCTCTAGTGGGCCAATTACTCACCTATTCAGCGTTTGCAGCGGCTCGCCGCGTATAGTTTGTCAGCATCCATAGGAAGAACTTTGGTTTGTACCCAATTTCATTTTTGATGGTGCTTCTTATTCTACTTTTTCTTTATTTGTAGCATATTGCCTACAGGTCTATTTCATGGTTTGTGTATTGTGTTAATTGCATGATACCTTACTTTCCAATGTCACTTTTACATATTGTGCAAAAATTGTAAGGTGCCTTTTGTACATTTTTCACCGGTTCATCCTAAGATGGGCAGATCTCCGAAACGCGTCATGCAAATTAAATGTATTCAAAAGCATCCTGTGAATACTTGTTGCCGACCTTCCAGCTTTTTTAGATTCTTTGTATAATTGAATTGATAAGCGTCGCACACCTCTACTACGACTTTCAGTCGCATCTACGATACCAAATATAATTGTTACAAGTTAACGAAGTTTTTGTTTTAAAAAATTTTTAGGGATAAACATTTCTTAAATGTCACTTATTATGAAGTAGATATTAGTTTGAAACAAAATTTTGGATTTATTAAATGTTCAAATGTTTGTTAAGCTTCAGGGACTTAACTGCGCTGTTATCAGTCCCTAAACGTACAAACCACTTATGAACTACCTTATACTAAAGGCGGCACAAACATCCATGCCCGAGGTGGGATTCGAACTCCCTACGGAGATTGGCCTCGCACATCGCCGCATAGCGCCTCAATGTGCTTCGTCACCGCCGCGGCTGGATTTATTATTACCAATTCTTTAACTTTAGTATTGTTCCTATTGAGCTAGGACATGTCGAAACAACTGCTAAGTACCCACTGTCATAATATAAGGCCACGTGGACAAAATTGTGATTAATTAAGTTTCTACGATACAGTTTTCAAAACATTAAGACTACGCGTTAATTAAGTTGGGCGGGCCGGTCGCGGTGACCGAGGGGACTGAGGCGCTACAGTCACGGTCTGCACGGCCACTACGGTAGGGGGTTCGAATCCCCCCTAGGGCATGGATATTTGTGCCTTCCTTAGTTGTAGGTAGTTCATAAGAAATTCGTAAGTTTAGGGACTGATGACCCCGTATTTAAGTCCCATAAGCTACACTAACATTTGACCTTTTTTTTTTTTTTTTTGAGTTGGGCGGTAATGGATTAAACTGAAACGGTCACAAAGAAACTGTCTAGGGAAAGGTTAACGATGTGTTATGTCGGGAGGACAATTAAAGAAATTTTACTGTGCGATACGACCTCTTTGCCAGATACAAGTGATTGAGGACACTGAGGTGTATTAGCAAGGACGCTCATGTCGTAGTGAAGACTGATGACGTAGCTGTTTAGTCCCCTCAAAATTATCAACAACAATAATCCTGTCGTACTCTGTAAGATGGTGTACTCCTGGCATACTCCTGGTCTACAAGATGGGGTACGCCTAGTCTCAATTGCCTCGTAAGGTGTTTGGTCGACATTGACTGAGTTTTGTTGTGTATTTTCCTAATTTCAGTTGCCTAAGTATCACCAAATTTACGCACTGTCGGGTATGGCCAGTTTTTGGATGTGTAACTTCCGACTGCGTCACGCGCTGTTGACAAGTTCCACTTCGCCTTAAGGCAGAGGGGAGATAAGGGGTGGTAATGCAAAGCCCTTGATCACCAGTCTTTACAGCAATGTCTTGGATTAAATTCCAAACCTCTCCGCAGCCTGCTCTTCGGGGTCTCCCAGCCGTTCAAGACGTACGACTTTAGAACAAGAATTCGGAAGCTTTAAGAGATGAAATAGTCGAGACCTACAAAATATCCATGTATATCACAGGAAGTACTGAATCTGATGAAAGGAGAAGATCTAAATATGCAGTATATGAAACAGATAAAACAGAGTACAGATGACTAAAAAATGAGATTGACAGAAAGTGCAAAATAGATAAGCAGGAGTGGCTAGAAGCCAGACGCTAATCTGTATAAGAATGTATAACTAGGGGGAAAACAAATACCGCCTAGATGAAAATAAAAAAATTGAGATGAGAAAAAGAGCTGTATGAATATCAAGAACTCTGATGGAAAACTAGTTCTCAGAAAAGAAGGAAAAGCTGATAGGTGGAAAGAGTATATAGAGGGGCTTTACAAAGGAAATGAACTTTTATACAATGTTGTAGTAGGGGAAGAGGAAGTAGATGAAGATGAAAAAGGAGATATTAAATGAGAGTTGAATTAGACAGAGTAGTGAAAGATTTAAGTCTAAACACAGTCATGATAAAACTAATTCATCTGGTAAGATGTATGATACAGGCGAAATACACCCAGACGTTACGAAATATGCAATAATCATCACTACAAACAAAGCAGATGGGGACAGGCGTGAAAATTACAGAACCGTCAGTTAAATAAGTCACGGATGCAAAATTTCAAAATTTTAACACGATTTATTTACAGAAGGATGGGAAAGCTTATAGATTCTGACCTCGGGGAGGATCAGTTCGGATTCTGGAGATATGTAGGAACACGGGAGGCATACTTACGTTACGACATATCTTAGAAGACAAGTGAAGTTAAGGCATGCCTACTTTTTCAAGATTTTTTAGAATTGGGAAGCTTTTCACAATGTCGATTGGAATACACTCTTTCAAATTATGAAGTCAGCAGGGGTAAAATATAGGGAGAGTAAGATTATTTACAACTTGTACATCAACCAAACAGTTCTTATTAGAGTTGCAGGGCATGAAAGAGAAACAGTGGTTGGGATGGGGAGTTGAATAAGATTGTAGCTTTTCTACACTGTTACTCAATCTGTACACTGAGCAGGCTAGGAAGAAAAGCAGACAAGAATTCGGAGAAAGAATTAGAATTCAGGGCGCAGAAATAAAAACATTTCGTTTTGCTGACGACATTGTAATTCTGTCAGAGACAGCAGACGACGTCGAAGAGCTATAGAACGGAATTGACAGTGTGTTGAAGGATGATGAAGTAATTAGATTAAGTAATGAAACAATAAAGGTGGTAAATGAGTTTTGTTACTCGGAGAGTACAATAACGTATGATGGTCGCAGTACAGAGGATATCTATTAATATATGTGTAAGGAAGTCTTTTCTGAAGACATTTATGTGGAGTGTTACATTGTATGGGAGTGAAACAAGGTCAATAAATAGTTCAGAGAGTAAGAGGATAGTAGCTTTTGAAATGCGGTGCTACAGAAGAATCCTGAAGATAATGTAGGTAGATCGCGTACTGAACTGAATTGGGGGAACAGGGATTTTCGCCACACCTTAACGATAATGAAGGAACTAATTGGTAGGACACATTTTTAGACATCAAGGAATCGTAGATTTCGCATTGGAGGGAACTCTGTGGGGAAAACTCGCAGAGGGAGGGTAGCATTACATTTCATACTTTTTATCATTGAAAGTATATCTGCGACACTTGTCGCTATTAGCCGTTCTGTGTGCCAGATATATTTTTGACTATTTTTTTTGTTTTTGATATTCAACTATTTCATAGCGGCTGAAGAGAGAGTCGAGTTGCTCGTGGTCTCTGTTGTGCTGATCAGACGTCATTCACAGAGCATGCTTCACTAAAATTGTAAGTGCTAGCTTTCTATGTTTTATTTGGAAATAATTAAGTATTTCTTTCATTTCAAAATGCCCTTCCATATTTTCATTAATTTTGTCATTTTATTTTCCAGAAATATCAGACATTTGTAAAATGACACTTGGGCAATTGTTGAAAATTATTTCCTGACTGTGACAGAAATTTCTGGATGCAGTTTTAATTTTTTTATAATGCTCAATCATCTGATTTCAATGCTTGCAAAAATCTTTTGTCAGTAAAAGAAGTCCGATGATATTTTGCATCTTTCATCACTGATAATACCTTAAATTCACCACGGTCTTAAATCTTTTGCATCCACAGATCAGAAAAAGAAGCATCACTTTACAATATAGAATAAATTGTTCTATACGGGATCAACTACAGAGAAATGACTGCAAACGTAGCAGATTACTTTAACCAGGTAAAGTACGGATTCCGCCACTTCCTTTTGTGCAAACTATTACTGCCGCTAAGCACTGAGTGCGGACTCTTTCGTGATTTGTTGAATAGATCACTTCTTCAAAATTACTTCTCTCCGTAATATTTCATGGCCTGTTAAATTTTATTAGCGGTACCTAACCTTAACGGCAACAGCAAGCCAAAACGGAATGAATCATTACAGAAGAATTGGCATGTCCCTGACAGGACGTCGAAAATTAAAATTGAAATCTAATTCATCTGAAATAATTAATTTTATTGTGTAAAAATTTCCTTTTGTGACATTTCACCAATGCACGTTACCTAATTCCGATATTGTCTCTGTTTTCATATTCAGCTGCTGCCTGTACGAAAGAGATAAAGAAATTACTGACTGTAAGCGGGAGGGAAAATGTTTGCCTGGAACACTGATGGAAAATTTGAGACCACGCAGCAGCAGAAACTACGATGCAGCCAATAAAGACTACAACACGGCTATGCCGGATTCATTATTAGCCTTATTTGGTGCTTCTTAAATTTTCTCCGACTATCGCATGTACGCAATTTCAGATTAGTTCCTTTCATTTTGCAAAAATCTACCTCTAGAAATTTTTCTTGTAGAAATGTAAATCAAGAAGTAGTTTGGAAAAATGGCCAACATGGCTGCCAATTCAGTGTTTTAGCACAGCGATCCTCGCTTGTCTATTGCTCGAACATTCTCTCTCATGCGTGTTACGATCGTTACAGTGTCTTAATTGTATTGTTGTACAAATAGTTGTGACAAAATTTCTGCGTTTGAAGTGTTTAGGATCCCCTCCTTTCAAAATTTCACAGTTTATTAGTATTATAGTCAAAACTGGTAGGCAAATTAGCAACAAGGAACCCGATCAGAATACGAATGATTCACAGAAATACGTGCAAAATATAAATGACGATATGACAGCTAGAAGCATTGAATTAATTCTACACAGAGTAAAACAAAATCTCGCAGCCAACGCCCGAGAAATTTACCCTTCACCCAGACTAACCACCAAACCGCAAATCTGCAAAATGATTGGATTAGGCTATTTCAAGCGCTTTTTGCTAACATGTCGCAGCAGATTAGTAATTTGCAGATAACAACGAAAGACGAACTTAACAATTTACAGGCGTCAACAACAGAGGAACTACATAATTAGCATACATCCACCAAAATGAAACTATATGACCATTTTAAACAACAAGCCCACACAGAACAGAAACTAGAACAGCTACAAAATTCCACTAAGCAACAACTGGATAAGGTAGCGGAACAACGAAATCACATTGCGACACATATGATAACCCGCGATGAATTTGGGTCCAGACTTAAAAATTTAGAAACCGTGCAACAAAATGTACCTTCACTGATTTCTAGCGAAGTAAACGAACAGTTAAATACACAAGCACACATAGTGGACCAGGAAATAAACACCAAGTTTTCTAATGGGCTGCATTAATTAGTGGATGACACTATGGACACTGTTGATGTGAAGATCTCATCTGTAGTTGATGAAGTAACAGACTACTCATTGCCAACCTCGCACAGAATCTATCGGAACTAAAATTCATGCATGAAAATTTAGAAACTACTGTCACTCGAATCACTAAATGTTCAAATGTTTGTACAACTTATGGGACTTAACTACGGGGTCATCAGTCCCTAAGCTTAAAAACTACTTATGTACTAGCTAAGACTAAAGACGGCACAAATATCCAAGCCCGAGGGGGGATTCGAACCCCCGACCGTAGAGGCCGTGCTGACCGTGACTGAAGCGCCTCAGTCACCTCGGCCACCGCGGCCGGCCTCGAATGACTAATCACGCAGATTATATAGTCAAAGAAAATAAGGATCGAGTGTAACAATTTCTACTTAGGTCAGAGGCTCAATTAAATGATAAAATAGATTTCTAATTGACTACGGTAATACAAAATGCAGCTTCCAAAATGTTTGAAAAGCATTGAACCACTGCCAAATCATTGTAAAAGGATTTGACGGCTGTAAAATAAATTTTAAACACACAAACCACACATTCTAGTCAAGATACACCAGTGACAAACATGTCACATGGCAGGAATCAGGCAAGAATTGTGACAATTCTCCATATAATCAGGGAACTCCAAGCAATTTGATAACAGACAAGACACAGACTAACTTTAGAATGACTACGTCTAGTGATCTTGATCGACTTGGTTCGGAAATCACATAGAATATAACATCCTCTGGTTCACGTGAATGTCATGAAACTGCCGAAGTACTTGACGAAAGTATGATAAAGCACGAACAGTTACAAAATTTTATCAACGAAAACCGTAACGTACACTCAGTTATCTTCCTCCAATCCATTAGAGGTTTGTTGCCAGAGCCATGGTCAGAGAAGAGGAAGATAAGATTTGTAGTCGGTTAAATTCAAGGTGAAGGGGCAATCTAGGCTGGAGAAGTTTCGTAATCTTTTAACACCTACCGCGAGTTTGAACGTCCATTTTTATCTATCAAAGTTTTGGTAAGGTGAGTGCTAACAGCCGTTTTATTAAATCCTTAAAATCGACTCTTTTCTGTCCAGGACTATCATCATAGATAGGAAGGTATTAGAACAGGTTAGTCAACAGCGTTACATGAAATAAATCTGGCTGAAAACAGCAGGAGTCACTTTCACTAAAATTACAAACGTCATAATAGATTATAATAGCAGTCAAACAAACATAAAATACGAGAATGGACTTATTTTAAGTTTGTTTGACTGCTATGATAATCTAGTATGACATTTGTAATTTTAGTGAAAGTGACACTCGCTGTTGTCAGTCACATTTACGTAACGCTGTTGACTAATATGTTTAGACGCCTTTTTATCTATGATGATGGTCCTGGACCGAAACTAGTCGATTTTCAGGATTTACTAAATTTTTACAAGAGAGGTTCCGTAACAAGATATACAATCCGCAGCCGTTCAATGACAGAAACGGGAACCTGCGGGCCGGCTGCGGTGGCCGAGGGGACTGAGGCGCTCCAGTCACGGTCTGCACGGCCACTACGGTCGGGGGTTCGAATCCCCCCTCGGGCATGGATATTTGTGCCGTCTTTAGTTGTAGGTAGTTCAAAATTAGTTTGTAAGTTTAGGGACTGATGACCCCGTAGTTAAGTCCCATAAGCTTTACAAACATTTGAATTTTTTTGGAGCCTGCGGAGGTATTTCGAAAAATACCTGAACAAAACGTAGTTCTTCGATGACCCTCTTCTACACAGAGAGAAACCCCGTGCGCTTATTAATAAGTTGCCTACTCACTTGCGATTGCGGCTAGCAAATGTACCGACCCACAACCTGGAAAGTTTTCTTGCCATGGTCGATACTTTAGACCTAATTTTTTAAGATGACAGTGCCCGGAACAGTAATAATAGGCATTGCAATTGGAATCGTTTTTAAACTACGCTGGCAATCAGCTGATTCCCGTGAGCGAGCAGCTGCAGCACCCCTCGCCCTCCTCAGCTGTTACCGCAGCAGGCATTTATTAGGAATAGCGGACAGCACCGCCCACAAGTGACCTCCAATGCGAACGGCGGTAACACGGTGCGTAACGCACCTAACGGTTATCAGTACTAGCAACGCAGCCATGACAACCTGTTAAATGCTGTATACTTTATTAACAGTAACCGGAACATCAATAGCAATACAGTTGCCTTTCTTAACCATTGCAATAACCCAAGAGGAGCAACTACTACCAGAATAACGAAAACAGGAACTTTTATCCCAATAATTTCAACAATCAACAGTTTCAGAACAGTTCATCATCACCGCCATAACAACAAAATCCTAACCAAATACCTATCGCCACAATGACGACTGATGGTACAAACCGGTCAAACTTGACACAAAACGAATTGATCGTGACTATAACCGACGTGACCGATTCAAAGAACCAACCGCAACGATACTCTAACGGGGCACAGACGTCAAACTAAAAGGGCTCTTGACAGGCCCTTTGAGCGACAGAGGCAGCGAGGGAGCAATTCTCGCGGTAAATATGCTGTGATACGATGACGGTATCGATACCAGGGAATAGCTCCTTCAGGAACAGCCACACCAAAGCAAACCCCCAGTTGCATAACAAGCACACATTTTAATCGTAGTAGCAGGCATGTTGACCATAGTGATAATAGACACTGGAGCAGCAATCATTGTCTTGTCTTAGAGCAGGCTCGGATCTTGGCGAGCACCGGCGGACACCGGGAAAATCACCGGTGCTATGCTGCAGTAGTCGGTGATGTGGGGCACGAGAGGCAGGCACAGCGCTGTCAGCGCAGAGGTAGCAGGGGAACGTGTTGACGACGCGCGGAGCAAGGCGACAGTCGTGTTGTTTGTGAATTAAAACCAATAATAATGACGTCAATTCTGATTTATAGGCAGAACGTTTTCTTGTGTTCCTTATTTCATACAAATTTTCAACATTCTTTGTTCATCTTTGGCACTGCATTGAAGAAACTAATTTTCTCATATTAAGTACAATAGTTTTTACAGTTACAATTCGAAATACAGCTTGCAACAATTCATTACACTTGACCATGCTTCTATTTCGTTCATATTCATAATTCAAAACGTTTGTTCACAAAGGAACGTTGCTCAGAACATTGCAACACATTTTAGGGTAAGGACATGAATTCTCAGGAATCAAAAACATCTGACGTCACACCTCTGTGCGCGCGCCCTCGTAAACGGCGTTTGGCTTCTGTCAGTAGCGAGCCAGGGTGTGCATCGGACATTCAAAAGTGCCACGATACCCCTTGAAAATGTTCTCCGCAGTCGGGTACGAAACGTTGGCTTTCCATAATAAATCCATAACACCACAGTTTAATAGCCCAGAAAATTTTAGTAATTTGAGACTTTAATGTAAGTCCAGCTCCAGTTGCATTTATTGGTGCTTTATTTAAGCCCACACTACCGGTTTCGGCCTCTATGTTAGGCCATTTTCAAGTGTGACAGACCTGCATATAATGTGTAGCAATAAGTTTACAAAAATTACATGTTACAAGATAGAATGTTACATATGTAAAAAGGTACTCTACAGAAGCAGAAGGAAACTTACGTTATGCCGTAGAGAAAGCAGCGTCAAGTAATTAAAACAATAGAACTCAGAGAATTTAAAACTTTTGGCGCCCAATGGCTACATGAGAAAAATGGGCGTGTCGTATTTAACATTCCAAAACCTTATAATCGGCATGTTCTGATGTGTTCTGATATAAACATTACATCATTGCATGCTTAAAATTCTAAATATGATAAAATGTAAAGGTTAATAGTAAAATATTACAATTGTCAGCTAGGATAAAAAACGGAACATGTAGCGGCCAATGAGGAAGTATAATAATTTAGCTTAAGGCCAATTGTATTCAATTTAGTATACATTAAAGTTGGATGTATTGTTTAAACAAGGTACAAAGATTCTTAGGATGTAAAATGTAAAATGATTGCAACAAACGAGGCGTACAAGCCGATAGTTGTGGGGCGGGGTTGGAACACTTGCAGGGAGTGACACTTGCGGGGAGTGACACTTGTAGGAACCCGGGGCCCTTGGGGCGGCTAATAGCTTTTCCTGGGTACAGGCACATCAAGAAGTATAGCACTGTCAACATAACACGAAATTGTTCAAACTATATATTAATTCGTTGAGTGTTCCTCCTGAAAACAAAACGGTATTTTAACAGTCATAATGATTGGAGAGTTATTAAGACATTCTCTGCTACTACAGGACGATGACTTTCAACAGTCATACCTCCTAAAAGCATATTATTCAGAACACTGAGCATATCAAGATACCTGCGCAATCAATAAATACATTAGGCATCCTGCACAGATACGTTGATGTAATTGACCGCTATGTAGTTAACCCCACTATCACGCAACTTCCATCTCTTTAAAAATAGCTACTATGCTTTTTAATAGGAGATGCAACCTTAAACCTTCAATTAAAAACGTTAATAAGAAGTCAATGAGTATTTTACATACTTGATGCGTTTATTCGAGACCCCACAACGATTTCGCTGTATTCGAATTACAAATACATCTAATAAATGTATGAAATACGGAATGTGTAAGGGAATGTCACACACCGAAAAATGCTAAAAATAAATTCTATTTTCTATCACCGTCATATAGAACCATTTTTACTCCGAACTTGGCATAAATCAACAGGGAGAAACAAGTTGCAAGACTTCTAGGAAAAATGAAGCGAAATTGGCAGCCAATAGTTGGTTATAAATTGCATTGCCTGTTAATTGTATAAATATAAATTACGGAATACGCGGAACTCCTGTTCAGTACAGTCAAAAAGGTCTAAGGCAATAGACAGTGGTTTACAATCAGATATCCGTATCACACTCCTCCTCAAGAAGCCTGTGTGAAGATTTATATTCAGAACATTCAAAAAAAGGCTACTGTGATGTTGAAACTACAAGAAGCAGCTCATTTACTCACGAAGAGAAAACGTTATGGTACCCATAAATTTGAATGGCTGAATCTCTTGCAGTAACATTCATTTTTTGATAAAATGTTAAAATCCAATATACAAGAATTTTGCTTTTATAAACTCAGTGCCAACTTTTTTTTGTCGAAATGTTTGCAGGAAGTAGTCTTGATGTGATTTCATACTTGTATGCATTAAATTGATATTATCAAACATGTAATTTGTGTCACAAATTGCGCGGCCGGTCCGGTGAGCCTTTCCCTAAATACGGCCCAGGTAGCGGCTGGAGGGCGTGGAGTAGGGTTGGTGTTTTCCCTACTTCTGAAACACCCTGTCCGGGTCTCCCCGCAAGTGTCTACACATTCCCTTTCCCCGCAAGTGTCACAAACTCTTGAGGGGCAGCCTCTAGCGAGTGAAATTTGAACCACAGGTGCGGCAACAGCAACCATCCAGTGATGGAGAAACTAATAATTTTGAGGCTACTTTTAGTGTGATCAGATGGGCGGCTGAACGGGTTGCGTCGTTGCTGAGCTGAGCACATACGGATACCGCACGACACAAAGGATGCCAACAGCAATTCAAATACATTAATATTCACAGAATATATGACATCAACTGCGATTGGGCAAAGATGAAAATGTGTACCCAGCCGGGATTCGAACCCGGGTCTCCTACTTTCTAGGCAGTTGCGCTGACCCCTACATCACTGGGGACACAGTGATCACCGCACCTGCAAGGACTACCTAAGTACGCCTCCCGTCAGACACAAATTCCCAGCTTCGCCCTGCCCACAGTACTCAAACTCGTAGTTATGAAACTAATTCCCGTAAGAGTAAGGGCTTCAAACTTGCCCACCCCTCCACACTAACGATAGGATCATTGCCCATCACCGGCATATTATATATGTCATCTGTTCCGAAAGAAACAGACGTCACTTCTGATCCTGCAGTTGTTATTATTTAATATTCACAGAATATATGACATCCACTGCGATTGGGCAAAGCTGAAAATGTGTACCCAGCCGGGATTCGAACCCGGGTCTCCTGCTTTCTAGGCAGTTGCGCTGACCCCTACAGCTTTGCCAAATCGCAGTTGATGTCATATATTCTGTGAATATTAAATAATAACAACTGCAGGATCAGAAGTGACGTCTGTTTCTTTCGGAACAGATGCCACATGTATATATCAAATACATTAATTGCACAGTAGATGTATAATTAGGTGCCTAAGTGGAGTGGCGGTGGGCGAACACATATGGCCGGCGGGACGGGAGTGCCCTTGGCCCCGGGCCGTTGGCGCGGTGCTAATCCTCAGCGCTGGGCCCTACACGCGCGTGCCCGCGGGCAGAAGTCGACCGCATTACACCTGAGGATTATGGCCTGCGCGGCGATGCCTGCGCCTGTATCGGGGGTCGGGCGAGGAATACGGAATGAGCGCGGACGGTCGCCGGGCCCGGCTGCAGCCGTCCGCCCGGCCCATCAAAAATGGACGCCGCTGCCATTAACGACTTGCGCGCTACTCGCTCGCCGAGCAGGCTGGATTATTAACCCGGCACAGCTGCAAGGTGCGCGTCAGTGGCGGCGCCGGGAGCACTTAGCGCTGCAGCACGGCTGGCACCGGCATCTGTAGCTCTCCGTCTGCACATGTTACAGTGAATGTGCAAGTTCCACTGAAGGTTTACCTTCACTAGTGACGGTGCACCCTCACTGACCACGCTACTAAATGTTCGTTATTGCATCCAGTTTGCCATCAACAGTACACATTCACATTCACGAAGCAGGAAGTATGGACCGTGGCTGCCACAAACCGAGCGCTGCAGTCTCCTCAGTGCTTCTCCCTCCCTCGCCCAGCGATGTGAAAAACTCACCTGTTGTGCGCTGAGCCCCCTCTTTTCACACACAAAATTAAAGAACTGTTGTTGTTGTTGTGGTTTTTAGTCCGGAGACTGGTTTGATGCAGCTCTCGAACCTAATCTATCCTGAGCAAACCTCTTCAATTCCTCATAAGAACGGCAACCGACATCCATTTAAATTTGCTTACTATATTCATCTCTTGGTCTCTCTCTGCGATTTTTACCCCACACACTTCCCTCCAACGCTAATTTCATAATTCATTGATGTCTAAGAATGTGCCCTACTAATCGATCCCTTCTTTTAGTCAAGGTATCCCTTGAATACCTTTTCTCCCCAATTCTGTTCAGTACCTCCTCATTAGTTAGGCGTAATCTTCAGTATTCTCTGTAACACCACATTTAAAAAACCTCTATCCTCTTCCTGTCCGCACTGTTTATCGTCCATGTTTCAGTCCATTACAAAGCAACACTCTGCCATTATGTATTTTATATCCTCTGTACTGCGACCATCATTTGTTATTTTACTTCCCAAGTAACAAATCTCATCTAATTCCTTTATTGTTTCGTTACCTAATCTAATTCTTTCAGCATCACCTGATTTTCTTAGGCTGCACTCCATTACCCTTGTTTTGCTCTTGTTAATGTTCATCTTATATGCTCCTTTCAACACAAAAAATGGTCAAACGTTTGTACAGCTTATGGGACTTAACTACGGGGTCATCAGTCCCTAAACTTACAAACTATTATGAACTACTTACGAACTAGGACGGTACAAATATCTATGCCTGAGGGGGGATTCGAACCCCCGACCGTAGTGGCCGTGCAGACCGTGGCTGAAGCGCCTCAGTCCCCTCGGCCACCGCGGCCGGCCTTTCAACACACTGTCCATTCCGTTCAATTGCTCCTCCACGTCCTTTGCTGTCTCTGACAGAATTAAGGTTTGAATAACGCACTCGAACTTATCAAAATGTTCCAGATTTCTGAGTAACTGGCACATGTAAGATGTTCATGGAGATATGACGTATAGTTTACGTAAAAATGTGTTTTCACGAAATTTTGAATTGGGCAAGGTATTAAATCTATAAAGCTCCGATTTCGGTCAATTAACGGTATCTAAAACGTATCAAAACTTGTATTACATTTATGTGACTGCAAAGATCACGTATTCATAGCTTTACATGGATTTACCAGTCTGAATACGCGATCTTTGCAGTTACATAAATTTAACATAAAAACAGATCGTAACCAGCAATATGTGGAAATTATATCAAAATTTGTTTGCAAAGAAAAATCACCTACAGAAGATGCTGAAAAGATTAGTTTCCAATCTAAAAGATAGAAATAGAAAGTTCTGTTGTAGATTATATACTTCTTACATTTTACTTCCAAGCGCATAATTTTAAAACTAAAGTTATGACAAATAATAATAAACTTCTACCAATATTAATGGTACAACAAACTAGAATAGAGACTAGCATCTGCTAGCTACTCGAGGATTCAGTTAAACATTCTACATAGTTTGCAAATTATTAAAACTTTTTATTGGATATGTTATAGTGGATGTGGATGGTTAGACAAGGTATACCGTCTCTAGTGCCTCTGTATCATCACTGAAATGGCTGTTGAAAGCCAGAAACTGAGAAATACACACCCACTAATGAAGGTGTACGCCCAATCTGTTCCCACACCTGTACACATCAACTAATTACTAACTACTTCACTTATTAATCTCTTTCATTCATTACTGTATTTTATTTCACTAATTTATTTATACAGTTAACTGAACTCATCATTCCTCCACCATTCGGAAAAATTC
Source organism: Locusta migratoria (assembly GCA_026315105.1). Lineage (NCBI taxonomy): Eukaryota > Metazoa > Arthropoda > Insecta > Orthoptera > Acrididae > Locusta > Locusta migratoria. The sequence goes on along the minus strand of CM048751.1, from coordinate 222,917,843 downwards.
GTACTCGAATTTATGATTCGAACACTTATAAACCAACTAATTCACTCAACATTCCTCCCCTCTTAAAATGGCAAAATCACTACCACGACAATGAAAAATATACATCTGCACGATTTCACATACTTCACAACTAGTTAGCTGAGAACAGTTATACTTCTGGAAGGGACTGATGACTTCGTGTTTGGTCTCTCATTTCCATCAACACGCACACACACAAACTTCTGTAACAAGTCCCTGCATTCTTAGAAGTTTCTTAGTACAAGCTTGCAGCAGAATTACAAGTGTAACAATTCTAAGAAATGATTACATCAAGACAAAATCGCAGCACGACAACCATTAAAATACCAGAAAACTGTACAAAGCAGGAGTACCAAGAATAAGCTTCCAGATATACCTGTTCCCAATGTTATAATTTTAGTCTTATGCTCACCTTTCAGTTTTACGAAACGTTGCATCACAATATTAGAATCAATTTTCCCTTACCGTGAATTTATAAAATTATCTAGTGACTGGAGAACGGTACTGTCGAGGGAGTCGTTCAGGTAAGAAATGTTTCGTGCTGTAAATGCTTCCATGGGGATTTCTGGCCAATAAATTAGAGGAAAGGATGAATTAACGTTAGTTGTACCGGTGGTAGTTACTGGTAAATGAAAATTTACTCCTGATATTGAACAAAATGTACCGTTAATTACTAACTCACTACCACGAAGCTGAACATGTATTGCCGTCGCTACACCATTATCATAACATTGTGCAGAAATGTCAGCTGGCTGACGGACTGCATACATACAGTGATTTTTTACTTGCTCGAAAAAATACGATAAAGAAGTTAATGTATCTCGTAGACAATTTGTGGCTTCAGCTCGTTGGAAAAGTAACTGAAATTCACAACTATTACTATGTAATTCGGTTACGCGAGTTGGACATATAATAACTAGGGGGCGCGCTAGTATCATCGTCACTGCGCAGGCGCCGCCGCGCCAATCTTCGGTATATATAGAACGACTCACATCAGTAATCTTCAGTCTTACTCGCCTGAAGATGGCTGCAAGTTTGTCAGCCGAAATATCATTGCAAGACGTCAACATGATGCGGCTGCAAGCCCGAAATATAATGGACCATATAATAACTTGTTTGAATATGCTGTAACGTAAATCTGATTTCGTCACTACTGTGCTGGTATTTGTAGTTTGAGATATTAATAATACTTGATTAGTTCTGAGTTGTACAAATTTATTTAGTTTGCCCCATTTAACCGGAAATGAGTGTACTGTGTAGCATTAAAATATACCTGTTTTATCTGTTACTTGGATAGAAAAACGAAATCGTAATTTTACATGTCTGGGTCCACTAGTACGGTAGCTAAGTGGTAATACTGTGGTAAATGTTTCTTATCGGAAGGGAATATTAGCTTTAGTAAGTCAGGTAGCTGTTCAATTTTACGTGATAGTGAGGCAAATGTGACGGGGCGTAGTAACGTAGTAATTGTCCCTGTACTGCGTAATGGATAGCTTAATTTAATTCCTATGTTGCTAACCGTGCATCTAACTACTTGGTCCGTCAGTAACCTGAGTGATCATCCTACTGCAAGTTTCGTATCTACAGTGCCGAGCCTTGTTTATATCACATTTAAGTCGGCATTCAGCGTAATGGTAGTAGCTATTGGTATTATCAAAAACTGTTTGCTCTAATCCACTTAATATCTTTGTGTGCTCTTCTATGGTGGCTTTGTTTAGTTACGCGGTACGCTCTCGTTCTGTAACGAATTATTCAGCGGTGTAATATCTTCATTATCTACTGTACCAAAATTTGTTTTTAAGAGTCTTCCTCCTGCATCCACCCATCCACGTTTAGTTCGTCTAACAGTCTGCGGAACTAGTTCTTGTATTTTATGTATTATTTTAACTGTTCCCAAAAATAGTGTAATGTTTTGTACTCGCTGGTTATTTCTTAAATATCTTTGGTGTACTTGCACTTTCATGTGACGTATTAAATTCTAATTCCAGCCTCCTATAGTTCATATACTCTAATGAAGTAGTCCTCTGTAATTAGTCAAAATTACAGTACCCTGTTTAACACTCGTCGATTATTGAACCTGTAGTCAGTTGTTCACATTCGTCAATAACGTAATTAGAACATATAGTACAGTCACAATGTAGTTATCAATTATGCTACAGACGTTACTCGAAAAAAAAAGAGTAAACAAGAAAGACCACATTGTTACTTTACATTACCTACATATTTCCACCTTCTACTTCTTCATTGTGGAATAAAAGAAAAACATTAACATACACTAATAATTTTCATTTGTAACACTTATCGTATCGAAGATTACACGACGTCAAATCTATCCTTTGTGCTGACGTGACTACAGTTTTTCTTTTTCGTATACCTCCACCGTTCGTCAATTTTGGGGGTTTTCGTATGTATCCAGGCTGAGCAACGTGACCGAGGCTCTGTGTATCGAACCCAAAACGCGATGACTGGTTGAAATTTTTGTTGATTCTGTATTGCGGAAGTCTGATTTCATCAGGTGAGAGTGTGCTGTAGTGATTCCGTGAATTCAGAATCTCGCTTTGTTCGAGCTTATCCTTATTTCTATTAGAACGCGGTGACGAGAAGAATCTGTGTTGTTCCTTCTTGTTTTTCTTAGACAGGTTGATTATGCGTACACCGTACGAAGATAACATTTACATTCAGTTCGCCTGAAAAACAATGGAATCGGTTGCGGTTGATGAACCATTTGGTGCACGAAAACTCTTTACTTGCAACTGATTTTGAAAGATGGGCTTTACGCTGAAGCGGTGGACAAAGTGTTGATGGCTGTGACCAGGTATTGTTGGTTTGTGGAACATAGGTCCAGACACCTGTTGTTTTTCTTCAGCAGAGAGACCACAGGAAAATTGTCGAGTAGCACTATGTAATGCAAGTTGCCAATTGTAATAATTACAATTCGATTATCTCTTGGACTGAGACACGTAATTTTCAATAGAAGCCCTTACGGCCGTTGACGTGGCGAAGCCGTTTCCGAAGAAAACGTCGTTGTTATCTTTATGAACACATATCGTGGAATCAAGAGGAGATATCACAAAAAATACTGATACTCAATTTCCTTGGTTGCTACTGTTTTATAAAGCGGAGCAATCACATCATTAAATATTTTTATATATTTCGAAATCCTCGCCGCACCTGACAGTTTCTGAACTGTAAAAAATTAATTTTAGTAAACCGAACAAATTTATCAATATTTGATTACATTATATTCCGAAGTCGTAGTAGTCATATATAATTTGGAAGTAACTTTGCGATCTTCAGAAATTGGTATGATGGAGCTCTTCACCCTATTCTTTTCTGAGCAAGTCTCAAGATATAAGAAAGACAACCAACACCAATTTCAAGCTGATTACTATATTCGTCTTATAGTCACCCTCTACGACTTTTAACCCCACACACTTCCCTCCAATGATAACTAGAGCATTACGTAACGTCTCAAATTACGAGCCACCAATCGATCCCGTCTTTTAGCCATGCGAGGAACGTCTTTTCTACAGTATTCTATTTATTACCTCCTCATTAGTTATGCGATCTATTCACCTAATCTTCAGCATTCGTTATCATTTCCAAAGCTTCAATTGTCGTCTGAATTACGTCTCGTCAACGCTTCACTCCCGTACAAGACAATACTCCAAACAGACTTCCGAAAGAATATTATTCACTCTTTACAAATATCTTTTATTCAGAAAAGGTTTCCTTTCTACGGTAATTTTCCATTTCATATAATATGAACTACGAACATAGTAAGTTTGTTGTCTCCCCAAGTCACAGAACTCATCTACCGTCTGTATTGTCTCGTTACCTGATCTAATTCTTTCAGCCCCGAGCGAATAAACGAGCGGTCTGTAACGCCACGTTGCTGATCGCGCGGACTCCTCGTCGGAGGTTCGGATCCTCTCTCGAACATGCATGTTTGTGTTGTCTTTAGTATGTTCATAAGCAGTTTGTAAGTTTAGGGACTGATGATCCCGCAGTCCCATAAGCTTTCAAAATGTTCAAATGTTTGTTAAGCTTATGGGACTTAACTACGGGGTCATCAGTCCGTAAACTTACAAACTACTTATGAACTACTTACGAACTAGGACGGCACAAATATCCATGCCCGAGGGGGGATTCGAACCCCCGACCGTAGTGGCCGTGCTGACCGTGACTGGAGCGCCTCAGTCACCTCGGCCACCGCGGCCGGCCCATAAGCTTTACAAGCTTTTGAACATTTTCTTCAGAATAACCTTATTTTTACTACATTCCTTTACATTTGTTTTGCTCTCGTAAATATTCATTTTATGCGCACTTTTCAACATACTTTCTATTCCGATCAATTGCTCTTCCAGACAATTAGCTTTCTCTGACAAAATTAGAATGTCGTCCCGAAATTTCTCCTTGCTTTCCTTCACAACATGGTCAGTACACAGATTCAAAAGAAAATTATATATATATATATATATATATATATATATATATATATATATATATATATATATATTCAAATGATTCTTAAGCTTATGGGAGTTAACTGCGGGTCATTAGACCCTAAAGTTACAAAATACTTACGAACTAGCTATTACTAAGGCCGGCACAAATATCCATGCCCGAGGGTGGATTAGAACCCCCGACCGTAGTGCCCGTACAGACCATGACTGACGTGCCTCAGCCCTCTCGGCCACCGCGGCCGGCCGAATTCAGTAACAACGTGTGAGGGCTATAATGTCTTCCAAAAGAAAGTATCCCTTTCATCCTTTCAATTCTTATTACTGGTGTCCTGTAATAACCTTCGGTTATGTATATTTTACCTCAGCTGTCATCAGCATTTGAACAGTGTATTCCAGTTAACATTGTCAGAGCTTTTTGAAAGTCTACAGAAGCTAGTAACATAGGATTGCGATTCCATAGTTTAAGATGAGAAGTAAGGTGAGTATCGCCTCATGTTTTCCTATACTTCTTGTAAATCCAAACTGACCTTCCCCAATATCGGAATCTACCTGTTTTCCATTCTTATACTAATACTTTGTGTTAAGGTATGCAACCATGACTTATTAAACTGATGGTTCTGTAACTTTAACATCTGTCTGCACTTGCCTCTCTTCAAAAATGAGGTTTTAATATTATTCTTAAAGTCCATTGTGTACCCAGCATAGTTTTAGCTAAAAAGTATAAGACTGGAAGTAGTCCAAGTGTTGCTATGCTTCGATATGTAAGGCACAGATGGGTGTACAAATAGCACAAACAGTAGTTTTGTTCGGCTAACTCTGGAGGCCTTACAACACAGTTATTCTCGCTCCGTGCAGCATGCTAATGGGGCATTCCGCAAAGTACAACAGTGAATTAACAAATGAGGCGCTTAATCGTATATATACTGTGTCGTTTGGGCTAATGTACGTCTTTTTAGCACCACAGCTCCACCGACGCTGGAGGCTGTATCATCGGGCCCTGGTGCGGACGCCAGTCGAGTCCACCGCTCTATGATAAGCCAGGGTCACCGGCTCTGACGTCAGAGTCCTGGGTTCGCACCTCAGGTGGGTTGGAGGCAGCCACCAGCCGCAGCTACGAGAAGTACAATGCCCGGTGCCTCACTAGGACGACTGGTTCCGAAGCTTAAGTCCTGAGGTCACTACTCGACGTCAGACGGCGGAAGACAGCCGCCGCTCACGGCACACAGTACCGACGTCACAGAGCAAGGCCAACGAAAAAGACAGTCCGCGGCGCGCCTGTCAAATTTCGTAAGCAAGATAGGTCTTAGCTGATGCACAGCCCACTGCCTCATAGCGGTGGGCCACTCAGCTAGCAATCGCGCTGGCTTGGGACTACCTTGCTTACATAAATTGCCAGGTGCGACACGGCCTGTCTTTCTCGTCGGCCTCGGTATAGCGCATCGCCAACGAGAAAGACAGACCCTAGCACAGTCATCATACCATGTAATCATTGTAGTTCCGAGCCGGCGCGATCGCTAGGTATTTGGCTGGCCTCTGGGGCACTGCCCACTGCATCATAGCGGGCAGCCACTGAGCTAGCGATCGCGCCGGCGAGGAACTACCTTGGTTATGTGGCATGTCAACTGCGCTGGGACCTCTCTTTCTCGTAGGCCTCGGTGCAGAGGCCGCTGATGGGAGCAGAACTACACAGGCCGGTCACGGCCGTTCTACCGCCCTGTCAGCAACGCTGGGCATGACACGCCGAGCTCAGCAGCATTCAACAGATGTACCGCCGAGGTGCCATTAATAAACAACAGAGAGTAATAATTGATGTTTCACTGGCGTCGAAAAGCGTCCAAACACCAGACCGCGAAAAGTATGTGTGTATTTCGCCTCTCTTCTTACGTACCGTATGAAATCATTTTGCCCTTTCTGGCTCTCCCAGAGTCTTTCTTAGACCTGACGGAATGTCGTCTACTTGTTTCGTTTAACCTCTTTCAGTACCCCGAATATTCTTATCTACCAATAATGTCTTACATTTCTTCCTTATCTACATCCTCTTACCTTTCTAAAATGTTGTCACCAAGTTTATTTCCCTTGTAGAGCCCCTCTATATATTATATCCACCTTTTAGCTTCCTTGCATTCCTCAAAATTTTTCTTTCATCGGACCTCTTGATATTAATATAGCTGTGATTCTTGTCTCAAAATGTCTTTTTTTGTTTTCCTGTTGGCGGTATCTATCATTCCTCTAGCTATTCGGTTCGAAAAAACCATTTCTTTTGCGTCGCGTCATCGTATGCTCTAGTCGCGGTGCTGTCACGTAGGGGATACGGACCGTCCGATAGCGTTTGCGCCCAACTTTTGAGAGACACACAGTGTCGTTATTACAAATTGAAAAGGAAGCTTTAGCAATAATGCATGGTATCACGAAATACCATCACTATTTGTATGGGACAACATTTTATTTAGTAACTGACCACAAGCCTTTGTAATTATTGTTTCACACAAGATTGTGTACAGACCCACAACTCACCATGGAAATGCCGACGCACTTTCCCATCTTCCGATTGGCCCTGATACAGACTTTGAAGCTTCTGCGACGTTTTGTTGTCAGATAGATGCACAAGAAGATAGTTTGTTGCTCTCCTTTCCGTTGGACTATAGGAAAATTGCTCGGGCCAAGGAAACAGACCCCGATATTACGAATTTTATTGCGCACGGAATGGCCTCGTTCACGACGTGGCATTCAAAATTCGCTGAAGCGTTGCTATTTAAGAAGAAATGAACTTTAAGTCCATAGTGGTGTCATTTTAGTTTCACATGACAGTGGACAATCGCGGGTGTTGATCCGGCGACTTTTGTTGACAGAAGTATCGAACGTACTTCACCAAGATCATTGGGGAATTGTTTGCTCTAAGCAATTGGCACGGCAACACTGTACTTGGCAGGGTAGAACAGATGACGTCACAGTACTCAGTGTGTGCTACCAACCAATCCGCCTCACCTTAGAAAGTTTTTACAGGCACAATGCAGATTCACCAAGGCAACGTGTACGTATTGACTACGCTGGTCCTCTTCTGGAACATAAAGTAGCTTATTGTGGTTGATGCTTTTAGTGGTTTTTCAGTTGCAGTGCCAATGTCTTCTACGACTTCTAGTAGCACGATTAGGGCGTTATCTTCAATTTTTTGACTGGATGGTCATCCTGAACTGATAGTCTCTGCCAACGGTCCTCAGTTCACATAGCACGAATTTCGCTCCTTTTGTGAACGCAATGGAATTAAGCACCTCACCAGTGTTCCGTTTCAACCGCAGTCTAACGGCGCTGCGGAACGGTTCGTCCAGACATTTATGCAAACTCCGTTCGCCGCACTCACGGGATGCGGCTTTGCAACTGTTCCACGCCTTCTACCGCGCGCATTTACAAGAAGTATCATCGCTGGTCGAGCTTCTGCACGGGCGCCGCCATCGCAATCTGCTCTATTTGATCCACCCACCGCGCCGCCCGGAGCAGCAGCCGACAGCACGCAAGTATTGCTTCACAGAGCTTTTAGCGGTCAGATTGGAGCGAGATTGGCAAATATTTCGTAGCTTCCATGTTTGAAATTTCAGGACCCGACGGAGTTGTACATAGGCACCTCGACCAAATTCGCCCTTGTTGTGTACCCCGTGTTCCTTCTGCGTTTCTCTCAGCAGATTCGCACTACACGCAGACCGCAAGGCCTCCGCCGCCTGCGCGACCTCGGCAGCCGCCCCCGCAGCAAAACTCCACGGCACCACCGGCCGACTACATGGAGACGGAGCCCTCGCTGTCTCCGCCTCCCGTCGTCATCCCCATTAACCTGGACCAGCACACCACGCAGCATCCGACGCCGACGTCGACATCAAAGTCACCGTCTACATCTGGGCCGCAGGTCGTGGACCTGGGCCCTTCGGAGGTTTTCTCGGAGGTAGTCCCCTTGCGAGCTCAGGCCTGATGGCGGGGCCCAGCCGGTTGTCTGCCGTCCTTCTCAGCTATAGTCTTCGGTCCAACATTACGTCCACGAGCCTGCCTCTCCCCCCCCCCCCTGTCGAGATGCTTACACGACAACGGTCTGGCTCTTTGGGGTGGCGGAGGGTGCTGTTGTGGCGTAAAGTCAGTAAGTCAGTGCCACACGCCAGATTCACGAGAAAGATCGTGAAGAAGGCAGCGGATGACCGGCAGCCAATCACATGCCGACACCGCGCCTCCTGGAGGGAGCAATCGAGAAGCGCGCCCTCTAAAAGCAGCTTTATGTAGGCCGATATGCGTCTGGAAGGGCTCTCTCAATACCATTGCGTACTAGGCAGTTACTAGAACTCAGCGCAGCTAGATCGTTCAAGAAGACGCCGCCGTGATAACAGGCGTACACACTCTAAGTTGAGTATCTTGTATACTTTGATAAATAAAACTTGTATTACTTATCTGTATAGCTGTTTTAGTTGTCCACGCATCCTACGCGTCCTGAGTAGATCCTTAAGATAGGCCGACGACGACAAAACAATCTGCACGGAATTACAAGCGTTTTCCTAAAGGAACCGCCCCGGGAAGCGCGGTAACCTCAGCGTCATGTGAATGCACAAATATATATCATTTTCCATTCCGAGGAGTGGACCCGGCTGTTTGAAATCCTGCCCATAAAGAGTCGCGGTTCTATTCAGCCAATTATCAGACAAGCTGATAGTGGGGAAAAGGGGATATTCCAACTGGGAATTAGTGGGAAGGGCATACGCCTTACAACCGAGAAAACCTCCCGAAAACCTTGTTGGGAACCTCCTAGACACTTAACCCTCCGTCGGGCGCACCTACAGATGAAACAAAATCAGGCGCACCCGGCCTGAGATGCCACCCACATATTTTGTGGACTAGCTCCGCCATGTTACATCAAATTCAAAATGCGTGTTGGCTAGTCTTGAAGAGGATCTAAAGGAAGGAATTATAGCAAACTTAAAGCATAATAATGGATTTATTGAACCCAATACACCTTAAACTAAAGTGACCAAAATTACCAATTTCCCACAAAGAGCATTAAAAATTGGTCGAACTGACATCCATAAAAGTAATGAAGTTATTTTTAAAGGACATTAGGCAGTCTATTCTGACATGGAATCATCTTTTCTCGCCACATTTGCAGCCAACAACCGATGCTATACCTCCCAAATCAACAGCTGAAACACAGGTATGGCACAGAACGAATACGTCGCTCAAGCAGATTGGTTGATGACAAGCTTAACATTCGTGATTCTTCATCCTACTAACTCTTGTTTGAGCCACGCATGGTCGACGTTTTAGCCATTTGGGAGGTAATGTGAGAGAACTTTCCCGTTCCTTGTGGGGTAAAAATTTTTTTCAGTCGAGTTTGCAGCCGAATCGACATTCCACATATAAATTCATAGCATACACAGGCTAAATTGTCCAGTTAGAAGTTGACGACACAAGGTTTTGCAATTGGTGGCGTCACTTGTAGCAATATCTTTTACACTGGATGTTGTGTAATAATGAGGTGACTCCTCACACTATGAATAGTAGAAGGTATCTCCTTAGACTACTTCGTCGTCTTATCGTTTCCAAAATAAAAACTCCTCACATATTTTCTTCTCTTCTTCATATTACCGAGCTGTTCCCTAAACTTCCTGTTCAGTTACTGAGTCCTCCTTGCCTTCTCCTACCTCATCCTGAGAGTGGGTGTCACTCTCATCGACTAAATCTTGCCGGCCGCGGTGGCCTAGGTGACTGAGGCGCTTCAGTCACGGTCAGCACGGCCACTACGGTCGGGGGTTCGAATCCCCCCTCGGGCATGGATATTTGTTCCGTCCTAGTTCGTAAGTAGTTCATAAGTAGTTTGTAAGTTTAGGGACTGTTGACCCCGTAGTTAAGTCCCATAAGCTTAACAAACATTTGAACATTTGATTTGACTAAATCTTCGAGCGCGGCTCGATCTTCAGCAGTTTCGTCCTCGAGGAGGCGCATTATTTCCACTAGATCATTGGCTTAGAGGCGTAATATACTTTTCTGGACATTTCAGCAGAAAATATGGATGTGATGACGTAGGAAAAGAAACGACAACTGAAATTAGAACTCGATTAGGCGTACTCAGTCTGAAGAGCCAGTGTCGTCAAAGTCTTCTTTTTTCCGAAGGTAACGGTGAAAATCACAGAGGACAGACTTATTTTGATTGAAACGAAGTAATAAAATAAAAATATCTTGAAAAATCACACCTTAAAAACTATAACGTAATCGGGTGCAGACGGCCTGTGAGGCCCAAGGAGTTCCCCGTGATCCACGTGGAAATCGATGGCAGCCTGCGGATCGGCACTGTGTGAGGTTCCCAAAGTTACGCGAGTAAACGGAGAGGCGGGCCGCTGGGCCACCACTGTTAAGCACGGGAATCAAAAAAGTGTTTTGCTGGCCTGTGAGGCCGACTGCGCCCGACGGAGGGTTAATCTTATGGACATTAGTTTAGAAAGTAACTAAGAGTTTGAGTTCTAGTGGGCAGGGTAAAGTCGGGAATTTGACGTGAGGCGCGATTGAGTAATTCCGTGCAGGTGTGGTGATCGCTATGTCCCCAGTGTTGCAGAGGTCAGCGCAACTGCCTACAAAGTAGGAGTCATGGGTTCGAATCCCAGCAGGGTACACATTTTCAACTGTACCCATTCGCAGTTATGTGACTATGAGAAGAAAATTTGTTCAGAAATTCATTGTCATTGTTGATTTTTGTTACTATTTGTTGACAGACTCCCAGTCGTAACCAGTAATCTTCGACCTTCAGTTGTTGCAACATCTGTATTTTCACAGATCAAAATGTAGAATTCTGCGAACACACTCCAGGGACAATCCAACGACTGCTGCTTTATTACGAACTGTTCGCCTTGGGCTCCGTAAGACAGACTCGCGTACAACATCAGTGTTCGCTAGATAACTCACGAGTCTTGGTCGTCCTGTTGGTTTCTTCCTGAGGGCAGGTCCAGCCTCTTCAAATGTATCCATCCTTTTCTCTCGTGCGGAACGCCATTGTTAGGTGCTAACTTGTAAAAACCTCAAAACTCTCTCTGCACAAGATGGCGTCCTAGCAAATAAAATTTTTATGAAAATGAAATATTAACTCTGCTGTACAGTTACTTCAACCGAAATTTGCTCAGCTATTAAATACTGAATTATGATGTCCTTATTATTTCTAATAGAATGCATTAGCCACAGAAGTGATTTTAAGAAAGTATTCAAGGTTTTATGTTTTCGTAGGTATTACGTAAACAATTGATGAAACAGTATATCGACAAAAAATAAAATTAAAGGTTTCATTAATCACTGGCTAGTATCACCCTCTAACAATTTTACGCACGAAATTGCCTATCAGTATTATAATTTTTGTTAACTCAATACGCCACAATACAGAAAAAAATACTTCTATTAAACACTTCAGGTTGGTCCGTAGAACTACTTACGTAAATTTCTTAAGATCTGAATCAAAACAATTTCTTCCACCGCCGTCCAAGCTGAAAAATAATCCTTAAAAGGTCAATTTTATTTCAATCATTTAATAATTATTTACTACAATTTACTACGGAATGGCGGCGGGTGACTGCAGTTGAGCGGCTGATGTCAAAGATGCTGCAACTGGAGCTAAAATCTGTAAGTCTCTTAAGCGTAACAAACATTTGAACAACAGTCTTGGTACGGCTGTGCGTTTGTTCGCCAGGGCCGTGGGCGCAAGGACAGCCGGCCCGCCGCGGTGTAGTAGCCGAGCGGTCTAAGGCGCCTCGCTGCGGAGCGCGCGGTTTTTCGCCGTCGGAGGTTCGAGTCCTTCCTGGGGCATGGGTATGTGTGTCGTCCTTAGGTTAGTTTACCTAGGTTTAAGTAGTTTGTAAGCTACGGACTGATGACCACGCAGTTTGGTCCGATACATTTATAAACATTTGATCATTTGACAGCCGGCGCTTCCGCCGTGAGGGAGGTGTTGTGGATTTGCGCAGCGACATAACTGAGTTGACGAGCACCAAGACTGTTCGACTGGATTTCGTCGTCGCTGTCTACAAAAGTTACGTTTCGAATTGGCTTTCTGTTCTTCTACTCCTAGCTTACTCTCCTGGTCACGCTTGCATCTGACTCTTTACAAACTATCTAATGTGCTCCTTTTGAAAACGGCGTACGTGCAGTTTTTCTCGCCCTGAGTTGCATATCTTCTGAAAATTCATCTGTTGCTGCCGGTAGATTGAATAGCCTGTTGCTCTGCAGTCGCTGGTGTCGTGTGTTTGAACGCTTTAATTGATGCAGCATTTTCGTTTCGAGTAACGTGCCACCCTAGTGTGTACCGTGACTGTTGTACTGTTGGTTTGCGTGCCGCACCACCACTGGTTGTTGACGTTGTTTTTAAACTGAGAAATCCTTTCTGTTTGTTGTGCCATCTTGTTTACTGATACAACTAATTCAAAAGACATTAATGATAAATCTGAAGCATTGAATTAAATTTTGAGGTGCGGCCGGGAATCGAACCCGGACCTCCATGCTTACTAGGCAGACGTCTTACCCGTTAGACTACCATACCACTAACGATTGAGGCGCCTTTGAATAGTATAAGTACGATTTCCCTCCACGTCACAAACTGTAATTCAGCCTCTGTGTTCCAAAGATAATTGCCACTACCGCCAATGCTCTCCATGCAGCGGAATAGCATCACAAATTTTAATTCACTGATTCAGATTTATCAATAATATCTCAGGGATTGTTTATTTGTATTAATTCAAAAGGTGTTGGGCTTGCTGATGTTGAGTCTATAAACATCCCTCAGGCTGTGGCGAAACATTGCCCCCACCATATTCTTTTTTCCAGGAGTGCTAGATCTACAAGTATCTGAGGAGAACTTCTGTGAAGTTTGGGAAGTAGGAGGCGAGGTACTGGGAGAAGTAAAGTTTTGAGGTTGGACCGTGAAACGTGTCGCGACAACTCAGAGCGTTTGCCCGCTATAGGCAAAGGTCCCCAGTTTGGATCCCAGTTCCGGCACACAATTGTAATCTGCAAGGAAGTTTCGTATTATCGCACACTCCGCTGCAAAGTTTCAGTCATTTCACTAAATTACTTTGGTATACTTATACTCATTCTCTACCATGATATGGTATTATATTTTCAGGTAATTCATCAGTGCAAGCAAAGTCATTAGAGTAATTTATGGAGCCCACACAAGATCATCTTGCAGACACTTGTTTACAGATCCGATTCTCTTTGCAGTAGCTTCACAATATATATATATATATATATATATTGTAATAGCAAATGGTTTGGGTGATATATACTATTCAGAGTTAAATGTAACTTTGGCACAAAAGGTGGTGAATTACACTGTCACAAAACGCTTGGCTTACTAAGCAACTAAAATCGAATGATCAAACAGTGAACATAATTTCAGCCAGTGAGTTCCATTAGAATGGTTTATCTACATAAACTGTGACCCGGGTTTCGGCAAAAGTAATTTTGCCTTCTTCAGAAGATTTTCATTTAGCTGTTCAAATGTTTGTAAATAATGACGTTAAAAAAATGTTCAAATGTTTGTAAAGTCTATGGGACTTAACTACGGCGTCATCAGTCCCTAAACTTACAAACAACCAGTGGTGGTAGCTGTTAATATGAAGAACACGATATACTGGTTAACTTTTCTATTGAAAATGAGATCTGACATTTTACAATCATTTAACAGACCTTCATTACTATTGTTGAGAAAAAACAATCTAACAGCGACTCTCGCAAAATTATGATAATATCGTCCTTTCAAACCTCGACATGGCACGTACAGGAACAAGACAAGACAAAATGGAAATTACACATTGTAGGGTTGTTTCAACAGTATTCGAACACAGAGGTAAGATATCGTTCACAACGATATAAACACTTCTTTAAAAAAAAAAAAAAAGTTCATTGACGTCCTTGGTAACACATTATCTTTGACATCACTGCACTTATGATTTTGATTAGCATTCAATACGGCGTCACTTACTATTAATGTTTCATCAGGAAACGCTGCAACCAATACCAAACTACCAGTGTTTTACGAAACACTTTTATAGCTAATGCACGCTGTTGTCCGTTCCATTGATCCATGATTACTGAAATGGCGGACTGTTTACTCGCTGTCACGAACACGCAGTACTGCCACCTGTCCACGGCGCCCACTATTCATTTTAATTCCGTTTACATTTGACGCTGGTTCTGCAGACAGGGGATCGCTCGCGTAATATAGCATAATCACGTTGACTCGACGACGTGTGTGAGAAGCGCATGTTTTCCAAGAGGTCGACCAGACAGTTGTCGTAACCGCAGAGGTCACAACCACAATAATATGCTTTGAAAACGTGCATTTTTTTATGTTTTGCTATGGAAAGCTTTTGAAACGAACATCCACTCATAATTAACCTGAAAACGCACCACTGGACGGCATATTGTGCATCTATGGAATAACCTTGTGGCGAGGAGTTTGATATGTTTACAAACAGTAAAACATATGGAAGCGTTTGTTGTTGTGAAGTGTACATGTGGTGTCGCACAAGTATGAAGTGCGCGCCACGTACTTTCGCCGCGCGCCGCCATGCGAGCACGGCGCGGCGTTCTTACGACGTCAGCCACGAACGCCCTCTGCTACAACTCCGCTCGTAGCCACCACTGGACTGCATCGTTCACTTGGGAATCAGATAGGCACCAGTTAAGACTTGGCTAACGGACAGGCACTAGGAATTATCAGTGGACAGGCCTCTATCTAAACTATGTATCAGCATTCTGCCGTCAAGAACTATGTAAAAGTTAAGTATTTCCAAGACTCCACGAAATATATATCTTGTTCTAATTTAGCCTAGTGTTCTAGTTTTTGCTGTCCTACTGGATGATCAGCTCCGTACCTGCACACGAGTGCATCCTTTATTCCGGTGTCGGTCTCTTTCTACTCGGCCACCGACACCTACGACAACCGGCGGAAACGAGATACAAAAGTACACTGTGGCTAACAACTACCTGGAAATTTTAACTATAACTATGTGGTAAGTTTTACGTCGGAGGTAGGCAACGGCATTAATTAAATTACATTTGATTAATACTTGTCCCTCAGTTCTTGAGTACGAGATACCGTAAAAATGTGAAACATGTCAGTTTAACAAAATAAAATATTATATGACATACACGTTTTTATAATTTTTATATATAATTTATTAATTTCTATGTAGAAATTTACCTACTGAGTAGGAGTTGTTTCAAATGTGTTTATTTCCGTCAACAGTTGCAATATATTTGTTTAATTACACGTTTCGATCCCTTGGATCATCTTCATATCTTGTAGTTGCGTCCGCAACTCGACTGGCTGAGTACTAATTGGTACTGCCTGAGTACTAATTAGCACTCAGCCAGACGAGTTGCGCACATAACTACAAGATCTGAAGATGATCCAAGTGATCGAAACATGAAATTAAACAAATATATTGCAACTGTTGACGGAAATAAACACTTATGAAATAACACAGTGCAGTTGCGGACACTCTTTAGTCGCTCATGTCCACTATAATAAAAATAAGGAGCTGTCATTGAGAAATTATTTCACCTTGTTTTCAAATGCTGGTTGCAACCTGTGAGACATTCGCTGTTAAAAATCTTAAACATGGCAGCAGATCAGCAACGTTGCAACACGATCAAAAAGTGAACAAAACTTCGGTCAACCAGTCCTACTTAAAAGGTTTATATACATAAACCTTGAGCCGGATTTCGGCAAAAATCTGCCACATATGGCCACTTGATTTTATGTAACAACTACTTTAAAGTGAGCTAAATGAAATCCCCCCTGGGCATGGATATTTGTGCCGTCCTAGTTCGTAAGTAGTTCATAAGTAGTTTGTAAGTTTAGGGACTGATGACGCCGTAGTTAAGTCCCATAGACTTTACAAACATTTGAACATTTTTTAACGTCATTATTTACAAACATTTGTACAGCTATGAATGAAAATCTTCTGAAGAAGGCAAAATTACTTTTGCCGAAACCCGGGTCACAGTTTATGTAGATAAACCATTCTAATGGAACTCACTGGCTGAAATTATGTTCACTGTTTGATCATTCGATTTTAGTTGCTTAGTAAGCAAAGAGTTTTGTGACAGTGTAATTCACCACCTTTTGTGCCAAAGTTACATTTAACTCTGAATAGTATATATCACCCAAACCATTTGCTATTACAATATATATATATATATATATATATATATATATATATATATATATATATATATATATATATATATATATATATATCGGATCTGTAAACAAGTGTCTGCAAGATGATCTTGTGTGGGCTCCATAAATTACTCTAATGACTTTGCTTGCACTGATGAATTACCTGAAAATATAATACCATATCATGGTAGAGAATGAGTATAAGTATACCAAAGTAATTTAGTGAAATGACTGAAACTTTGCAGCGGAGTGTGCGATAATACGAAACTTCCTTGCAGATTACAATTGTGTGTCGGAACTGGGATCCGAACTGGGGACCTTTGCCTATAGCGGGCAAACGCTCTGAGTTGTCGCGACACGTTTCACGGTCCAACCTCAAAACTTTACTTCTCCCAGTACCTTGCCTCCTACTTCCCAAACTTCACAGAAGTTCTCTTCAGATACTTGTAGATCTAGCACTCCTGGAAAAAAGAATATGGTGGGGGCATGGTTTCGCCACAGCCTGAGGGATGTTTATAGACTCAGCATCAGCAAGCCCAACACCTTTTGAATTAATGCAAATAAACAATCCCTGAGATATTATTGATAAATCTGAATCAGTGAATTAAAATTTGTGGTGCTATTCCGCTGCATGGGGAGTATTGGCGGTAGTGGCAATTATCTTTGGAACACAGAGGCTGAATTACAGTTGTGACGTGGAGGGAAATCGTACTTATACTATTCAAAGGCGCCTCAATCGTTAGTGGTGTGGTAGTCTAACGGGTAAGGCGTCTGCCTAGTAAGCATGGAGGTCCGGGTTCGATTCCCGGCCGCACCTCAAAATTTAATTCAATGCTTCAGATTTATCAATAATGTCTTTTGAATTAGTTGTATCAGTAAACAAGATGGCACAACAAACAGAAAGGATTTCTCAGTTTAAAAACAACGTCAACAACCAGTGGTGGTGCGGCACGCAAACCAACAGTACAACAGTCACGGTACACACTAGGGTGGCACGTTACTCGAAACGAAAATGCTGCATCAATTAAAGCGTTCAAACACACGACACCAGCGACTGCAGAGCAACAGGCTATTCAATCTACCGGCAGCAACAGATGAATTTTCAGAAGATATGCAACTCAGGGCGAGAAAAACTGCACGTACGCCGTTTTCAAAAGGAGCACATTAGATAGTTTGTAAAGAGTCAGATGCAAGCGTGACCAGGAGAGTAAGCTAGGAGTAGAAGAACAGAAAGCCAATTCGAAACGTAACTTTTGTAGACAGCGACGACGAAATCCAGTCGAACAGTCTTGGTGCTCGTCAACTCAGTTATGTCGCTGCGCAAATCCACAACACCTCCCTCACGGCGGAAGCGCCGGCTGTCAAATGATCAAATGTTTATAAATGTATCGGACCAAACTGCGTGGTCATCAGTCCGTAGCTTACAAACTACTTAAACCTAGGTAAACTAACCTAAGGACGACACACATACCCATGCCCCAGGAAGGACTCGAACCTCCGACGGCGAAAAACCGCGCGCTCCGCAGCGAGGCGCCTTAGACCGCTCGGCTACTACACCGCGGCGGGCCGGCTGTCCTTGCGCCCACGGCCCTGGCGAACAAACGCACAGCCGTACCAAGACTGTTGTTCAAATGTTTGTTACGCTTAAGAGACTTACAGATTTTAGCTCCAGTTGCAGCATCTTTGACATCAGCCGCTCAACTGCAGTCACCCGCCGCCATTCCGTAGTAAATTGTAGTAAATAATTATTAAATGATTGAAATAAAATTGACCTTTTAAGGATTATTTTTCAGCTTGGACGGCGGTGGAAGAAATTGTTTTGATTCAGATCTTAAGAGACTGAACTGCGGGATCATCTTTCCCTAAACTTACAAACTATTTATGAACTTACATTAAAGACAGCGAAAACATCCATGCCCAAGGGAGGATTCGAACCCCCGACGGGGATCGGGTTCGCGCATTGAAGCATAGCGCCTCAATACGCTTGGCCACTCCGCCGCGGCTACCGAGGCTGGACGTCTCTCCTCTCTCTCTCTCTCTCTCTCTCTCTTCCGCCAGGACGAAGATAGATTTCCGATATCGATAACCAACTCAGAGTAGGATGCGCCTCCAGTGGCCGAAACCGCGAGCGCGAGGGCATAGACATCGAGCGATCTGTACCAAGAGGCGATAACGGGCGCGGGAAACACGCACTGGAGCCAGAACGTCTCAATATATCTACCACAATGACAAGTTTCAAATAATCTCGCCGCCATCACTGATCTGTCCAGACGGAGCAACATGTTATTAGTATAGATACACCACAGTTCCACAGTTCTGATGATGACTGCGAGATCAGTTGAAAAGATCATTGTGGTAGATGAAAGAAGCTATCTTGGCAAAACAGTAAAAAGGTACTATAGACAAGGACATCACATCCAGCGAAATTTGTAAATTGTTTTAGAACCTAAGACTGAAACCAGTTGGGCCCCATTCTCGATAGCTCTCGACTTTGAGGACTCAGCTGAATTTTTCAATTTACCTGAACCAGTTATTTCAACTTTTTGCACTCTTCCCGTTAAGTTTGTATTAAACCATTTGTTCACTTCCACACTAATAACACGATGCTTGGGCTTATCTGTAGGAATTACTTGATTTACAACATCTGAATCCTTATGAGACCACAAATAAAACCCAGTGTCTAATAATTATTATTTAATCGGTGAAGGCATACATAGCATTTTCTGTTCAATTGCCTTGCTGCAAATCAAAGTAACATTTTGTTAGTACCTTATTTCTAGCAAATGGGCATATTAACTTGTAAGAGTATAGTACCATTTATGGACGAGAACTGAGATGTGCAAACAAATATTCCTAATTCTTACTGCTTTATTCTTTTACTGTTATCAGACAATATTCCTTTCCGCTGTGAAAACGGCACACTACACTTTTTTTCGCCGAAACAGTGATGTTCGGCACATCATTGTTCAGTCAAATACACGGCGAGAGAACGCCTGTCACTACTTATCACATAGTGAGGCACCTATTTGCACAGATGATGTTCAGATGTTTGTAAATCCATCGGACCAAACTGGGTGGTCATCAGTCCGTTGCTTACAATCTACTTAAACGAAGGTAAACTAACATAAGGACAACACACCCATGTCCTAGGAATGACTCGAACCTCCGAAGGCGAGCAACAGCGTGCTCCGCAGCAAGGCGCCTTAGACTGCTCGGCTGCTCCACCGCGGCCTCTTTGGACATATTCCAAGGATCAGGAATATACAAACTTCTATGCCAAAAAAAGCCGTGATGCAAGCAGAGGTTTGAAAACATGTTATAAAAAAAAAAACAGTAGTATATATATATATATATATATATATATATATATATATATATATATATATATATATATATATATTTCGGGCAGATGAAGTTTAGTGTCGTTTTGATACACTATCTTATTACAATTTGTTTCCACTGCTGTTTCTGTGGGGGCATACCGTCTAAAAAATTCCTTCAATTCCAGCAGTTTCTTATTGAAGTTTTCTACGATTATTTCTGATGTCTGGTGTCCAGTGGACAGACTGGCGACGGCAAGGGGATAGCTGTCGTGCTTTCGCTCACGTAGCCTTGGCAGTTGGTATGTTGGGGTCCATTAATTAGCGCGTTTGGGCATTTGCCTTCGTAGAATTTCTCTATTGCGAAACTTTGCTGACTCGGCTGTGGAATGGAGGCGTCCTGTCGTGGCCTGCTGCCTGTGAGGTCCCGTTCGGTGGGCAGTGGGTGGAGAGAGCGGTCGACCAGGGTACTGTTTGCTATTACTGGTAGAGCAGGACAGTGCTCTGCGGAACACTGCAGGATCTCCTTCAGACTGTCGCCACTGCAAGACAATCGGACGTTCTGCCTCAGGACGAAATTCGCCAAGATCTGAATAGCACCTTCACCAGAGCGGCGTGTCGTTTGCACGATTACGAATGCCTGGACGGTTTCTCCTAATTTGCCGATGTGTGTGGTTCTTCTGCGCGAAAAATGTTGAGCAGTTTGCTGGCCGCACAGTCGGTCGTCTGGGCCAGCTGGGGCCTGGCGCATATGGCGATAAAATTTATTTATTTTGAGGCCGAAAATTCCGGAAGGGTCGTGGACCTGTGTACGGTCTGTGGGAACTTTGCTAGTGTGGGATGAGTTTGTAGGGGCGTCTGCAGAATGCTCTGTGATTCGCCAAAGCTTAGGATTTTGACAGTTTTGTAATTTGTCAACGGTTCTCGCGATATCATTAGACAGGCAATTAGCCGTATGTGGCTATTGCAGCGCTTTGGTCGCATGTCGCAACACGGAACTCTGGAGTATAGAGGGATTTTTTGGGGTTCGCTGGTAGGTCTACGCAGTGCGTGGATCGACAAAGGTCTCGCATCGAGGACTCTGAAGTGTTCGGACGTTTTTATTTCTTGATTTACTTGTGATGTAGTCTGAACTTTGATTTTTGTCCTGTGAGTTCTGCTGCGGTGGCCGTAGTTGACTTAGATATTTTGGAAGTCTCAATTTCAGCATTCGCACTTTGCGGATCATGTATATTTTAAGATTTTGTGTCGAAAGTCTGACTTGGTGATTTACACACTGTTTCACAAGTACATTATGATCGACTATTCTGCTAGCAATATAAAATTGTGCAGCTATTGTCTGTCTGGCAGCACCGACGCTAGAGCGGCTGTTAGTTAAATATCGTTTCTGCTTCACAGAACGAAGTGAGAAATGGGTCGTGTTTAATTTCACCTTTAATCTTCAGTCAACACCTGCCGCTGCCGACTCCCGTCTGCTCCAAATATTTGGTAATGTGTCGCCTGCGTCATTGCCAGCGCCATTATATTGCTGTTTTAAAGGATTTTTAATATATTTTTATAACCGCGATTATTTGTTCAAATTGGGAAACTTCATCTGCCCGTTGGGTTGTGTATCTGCGGTAGTAGTTTGCATAATAATTCCTCCTGACTTGGTTTCCTTTTTCCTTGACTCAGACAGTCATTTGGTGATGTAAATATATAGCCAACGTAACTATATGTTTTTCTTTTTCTTTTTGTTTTTGTTTTTTGTTGTTTTTTTTCTTTGTTTAACTGTTGCGTACAGGATCACATTTTATTATAAAAAATTGTGTAAAGTATCGTTAGCTTTTCATGTGACAGGATGAAATGTTTCTGGTAATAAAAAAATTAATAATGGTATATCTTCTTTCAGCTTCCCAGTCATTCATACTTTTGGAGGGACAAACAGATGTTAGCTAACGTGGGAGTGTACCGAATAAATTAGGTCTTCATTAATGGTATCTCTCATTGTGATATTGGGTTGGAATTAAAAAATAAATGTGTTTGACCATATTATACGCCAATAAACGAGCGAGGTAATAAAAAAAATAAACATCCATGTTTATGAACATGGTGGCGGCCCAAAATTGATTATCAAAAAATATTATATCACTCTGATATCTGCAAATTAAAGAATTAATTCAAAATTTTTATCAAGTGGGAATTCGCATACGTATACTGTCGCAGTCGACAAAACTTGCACGCAAACTAGAAATTATCGCTCAAATTCAGCATACAGCATACAAACTTGCAGCTGAATGTAATGAAAGAAATAAAACAGTAATTGAAAAAGAAACTTCACACACACACACACACACACACACACACACACACACACACACAAACATACACACACTCACACACGCACTCACAAGCAATGGTACAATAAATGAGCGATTAGCTGCAATAACAGATCAAAATGTTGCTTTGTCAGCATTTTTCACCATTACATTGAAAACACACACACACAAACTGACTTCAAGGAAAGACAGTTTAACACATAATCAAACAGTCAGGGACAAAAAGACATTAACATTTGACAACACCATCTGATACAAATGTTTCACAGGAATAAAATGGCATGTGCTAATGCTGGAGTGCTGAAATGAAGTATCGCAATGAGATAAAGGAAGAAAGGGGAAACAATAACCTGAGGCAAGGAACAACATAGAATGTACGAGAAACTTAAGTTTGCAGGAAATCAAAGTATAATTAGTTCATCTTTTAAAATGCATCGAAAAGGTTATAACCTAAACTTCTAAGAACGTTAATAATCATAATATTGTAGAATATTACCACACACACACACACACACACACACACACACACACACACACACACACATATATATATATATATATATATATATATATATATATATATATATATATATATATCTGGTCCTTGAAGATGCCTTGCAAATAAAAGTGAACCGCGTTTGTCAAAAGAATTTGTATTTAGTTCCATAAACGGTTTGTATAAATATGTATCTGAATACTGATATAAGGAGCAAGGAGGGAAAAATGACAGAAAACATCTAAGTGGAATGCATGTGCTGCGGCCGACAACCGCGGCGGAGTGGCCGAGTGCGTTGAGGCGCTATGCTCCTAAGCTCGACGCCGTACCCCGTCGGGCGTTCGAATCCTGCCCTTGGACATGGATATATCTGTTGTCTTTAGTATAAGTTAGTTTAAAAGTAGTTTGTAAGTTTAGGGACTGATGACTTCACAGTTAAGTCTCCCATAAGCATAACTAACACTTGAACTTGTGGCCAACATTTGAGCACCTAGAATCTTTAGGTCCGCCTGTGAGTAGGTAGGCAAGTGTGTTTCAAAGTCCGAGCAAGGCAAGAGAACCATGCGTAGTACAGCACTGCGTAGTGCGTACCAATCTTAGGAATTTTGACTGCTTTACCCTTAACCGTTTTGTTGCTCAAAATAACACGTCAATTTTCTAAACAACTTTCAAGACAATATGTAGCCAAGATCGCTTTTTGACAGTCCTTTATTTTGGGATTACAGGTTTAAGTTAACTAAGTCATCATCTTCGTATGAGCATTGTAAATATTTGAAGTAATGTTGAAATGTGCATGTACAAACTTTCCACGAAGTCATAAAGACACAGTCGGTGCTGTAACATGGAAATTAAAAAACAATAATAATAATAAAATAAAATAAATAAAAAATATCATTCGTGCAATATTTTCACATGAATATTTTATCGTTACTTCAAATATATACAAACAAGTGTCCACTATTTGTAGGCAGTGCTGATCCAAAGATAATACCTATCGAAATGGGTAGTAAATAAATAAATATCTCGGAAACATTTCCGTTTGGGAGTTGTTGTAAAGCCCTAGTAAGACATATGTGTCCCACATACAAATTTGTGTCCATGAGTTCACACGGATATAAAAGTCCCTTCACCTGTATGGTGCTACCATCAACAGTTTGAACGCATCAGCAGTTTGGAGACAACTGCACTGTTGTTTGGCGCATGCTGCGAGTGTTATCTCTTTCTGTCAGTTATGCGTAGTGTGCCTCGTGTTTTGACATTTTTTGTAATATTTTGTCTTGTCCGCAATAGATAAGGTTAGTAAAGATATTTGCTGTTTTTACTTTTTCCTTAAATATATTGATTTGTATACCTATTTATTGGTATATCACTTCCGGTATCATGGTTTCCTTATAGGCAGCGTGTTTAGATAATTTCTATTGTTCCTTTTCCTCATATTTGTGTCGATATGTTTAGAATTGTAAACAGTTTCATCACGTTGAACCGTAATAATGGCTGAGAATGTGACAAACTCTCTTTTCTCCCTGCTCTTGCAAGGTAACTTTCAACTGGGAGAAATATAAAGGGAAGGAGAACGCCAACATTCCTCACAAAAGGAAACCAAGTGTTTCCGGCGATGTGCACTTACGCGCATTTGAAGAACTTTTTTCAACAACCAGCATAAAGAGGTGATCATGACAATGTAGTACACAGGAGCAAGAGGCACGTACAACTACTGCAAAGTACCACTATTTATTCAGCCACGTTACGAAATTTTTGCGATTTTTCAAAGCTCTGAATAAATAACAATATTTGACATAATAATGATATTTGTACATATCCTAATCACTACTAAAAGCATTAGTTCCCCAATATAGACATATTCCCTGATTCACTGCCTATTTAAAAACGAGAAAACCGATTGCTACAGTAATATAAGAAATTTTAATTAATTCTTCGTTTTTGTAGGTGGAAAAAAAAGCCTTGTGTTTAATTTTATTCCTCCCAGATGCGTTTCGACTTTTATTGCAGATGCATCTTCAGTGTGATCTACAAGTACTATTTTTGTGAAATTTTGTTCATACATACAGATTAGCATGCAACATACATTTCGTTATGTTGGCAACAAAACAAATGAAACGCGAAAATACAGAAAGTAAATCATGGCTGCTAAACTTCTCCAAAAAAAAGTGTGTTAGTTACACAATGTGGCCTTGACCAGATGGGGGAAGCAGCAGAAGATAGTTGAAAAGACAACGAAAATGTTAGAAAAAGCTTCTTTCCTTATGTAAAAAAATACATGAACTGTTTACAATCACCAAACAATACAACTCACGAAAAATTGTACTTAAATCCCACTGAAAATTCCTCTAAAATGAAAGGTGAAACGCTTCTGTGAGAAATAAAATATCCCAGGTGACATGTGCAAATACTTTGCACCATTAGTGGCCAGTAATGTGAAATGGAAATAAGTAAAATTAAATATTTATCATTTAAAAATATTTTAGTATAGGTAGTAACAGTATACGGAATAGTATATAAGCTTTTGTTTTCGTAAATTCATTTCATAACAATTATTTAAAATCAATTGTAAGTATGAAATGGATTCTTTTAGTATATAGAGAATCCGTGCAAATAAGACTCGTGCGAATATGACCCGTGAGAATACTTCGCACCATTAGTAGATGACAAAAAAGTTGGGAAAAATGGAATTAAAGTTGAATGTTCACGCATAGCATTAAAAGCGCAGATGAAAGAACTTTATCCTCTGAGTGTAGTTAGGTCAAAAAGAACTACTTACCTTAATATCGTAAAACCACCGAATAAAATATTTAGTGCAAGGACAGAAGGTTACCGCGTTTCAATAAAAATAAAGGATGGAGAGACTTACGTTAATTCTGATACTTGATGACAAATATGTGGATAAATACCTTTCGTTTACCGCAAAGATGGCGGAAATCGGTCGAATAGAACGGCCTGACCGACTGACATTAGTTTTCGTAGATTCTTTTAATATATAAGACTAGCTGTAAGCCCGGCGTTGCCCGGGTTTTTATTTATCCTTAACTCTTGTAGTCCACATCCCCTCCCTCTCCCCCCAACCTCTTTCTCTGGATCCACCTCTTTCTCTCCCATTTCTCTGTTCGTTTCCACCGTTCCCTCTCTCAGCAAAGTTTTCTGCCAGGTACTATCTGTCATGTACCACACAAACATTTATGCAATTATGTGTGCAAAAATTCATAAAGATTGGAGCAAAAGTATGTATTTTGTAAAATTCCGTAAGTACCTTCCATTATGTACCAAATGAAATTTTATAATGATGGTGAAATTCCTCTTGTTTTTAAAGTAAAGTGTGCAAAATGTAATCAGTATCGGAACAAAACTATAGATGTCTATGGAATAGAAACGCAGGGTCGCATTGAAAACGCACTTTGTTATTGTCAAACATTCCAGTTTTATTTCATACAACCCTTGTTCTGAGAATAACGAAAACAACAAAAAATAGACCTGTGAAATCGGTCGAGCGACCAAGGCATTTAGGGATCCATTTTTATGTTGCAAAGTACCCTCCCCCATGCATCGTATAAAATTTAAGGTAGTAGGTGACCTTCCTCTTGTTTTCAAGGTCAAGCGTGTGAAATTACGAAAAGATCGGAATGAAACTGAAGATTTTGTGAGTCTGTAGGAGAAATATGCTCCGCCATGAGCCTATCACAAGAAATTCTTTTAGCTGACGTTTTCTACCTGTAAACAATATTCCTGCTAAATTTGAGCTTCATATGTAAAGTAGTTTTCGAGATTTCGTGTTGAGTCAGTGAGTGAGTATGTGTCTATTAGCTTTTATATAGAATAGAGATCAAGAAAACAGGTTGCTTAATTTTGGATGCAAGAGAATTAAGGGAGACTTGCAGACAAAAATAAATAGTAACGTGCAAATCTGTAATGCTAACTTTATTTGTTACAAGGTCATGTCTGACGCGCCAATTTCAAGGTAACTGCAGCGAAACTGTTGTGAGCGGTAGACTTCTTTTCGTTTCATCATTTTGCGGCGATGGGAGGGGGAGTGGGTAGAGTTACAAAACGCTTCATAAACGTCTGAATTTACATGCAAACTTTGTTGCAGGTCTCTAACTACTCCCATTTTCCAATAATCGACTCATATCTGGGTATTCACACGCGGTGGCCTCTCATTATTTATGACGTCATATATCTTGAGTTATTTGTCGTGCTCTTTTGTTTTTGGGTCAGGAACCTTCGTAGGAGTACGGTTAACAGTTTACCGAAGTTTCATTGCAATCAAATGAATGGGTTATGACCACATAGAGGACATACAGACAAATATTCTTGGAGAGAGAGAGAGAGAGAGAGAGAGAGAGAGAGAGAGAGAGAGATTGCAACAAACAAAAGGCTTTTTCCCACATTCAAAAACGAAAAATTTCAGCGCTTGATGCGGAAGATGGCCACCCAAACAAACTTGTTGTCTGCTAAATTCGGTGACGAAAGGATCATTATATAAATACGCTAACACGAAAATTGTAGTACAGATTACTAATTTATTCGTACAAGAAGGCCAATTAAAGTTACATAATTCGAAAGATTGTTTGTCGTAGATTTGACGAATATAAATATTATGTGTGCATTTAGCCATTACAAGTGGTAAAAGGAACAAAAATTTTCCTATCCACAGCTTGGATCAAGTTCTACATTCTCCAACAATCAGCTCACTGATTGGCTATTCTTCTCGACCGAAGACGCTGTAGTGCAGCGCATCTGTAGTATTAAAATAACGTATTAAAATAAGTGAGTATCGAAACATGTAGTGCTCCCAACTTACTTTCTTGTGCCGTTCAAATGCTTCATTTTCGCAGTGATTAAGAGTGGTTAAAGGAAATGGATGTTTTCATATGAATGCCGATAAAAAGGATGATCCGCCGTGAGAGACATCTAGCGGTGCTCGGGTGGAACTACGAAGTCGAGAATGCCGATATAAATGATGATGCGCCGGTAGAGGCATGTAGCGGTGCACGGGTGGAACTACGAAGACGACACGTTGTCAGCTCTGGAATTATGAATATCGCAGTATCGAAAAAACATTATTTCTTGGCATTGTATAAATATACGAACACCGAAATTGTAGTTCCATTTCAAATATTAAGCTAATGAAAGTTATATAATTCCAAAATGGCGTGAGAAGTATATACTTCCGTTTTTATTTGTTGTGATTGTGTCAGGAATTTTTCTTAACACGTAAAAGACATCGAATCATACCTCCCAGTGCCGGTTAAATTTTGTTAAATATCCCAGCTGCCTCCTATGATAATGTTGGCAACAGATGCTGAATAGTGAGAATCCTGTGAGACTTCATTTTAGCTAATCGCTTGACAACGCTGATGTTTTCTCATGGAATCTTCGCTTTACTAGGGCAATCATTTTTACTGAGCGGACTAGGGTACATACAAGAACCTGTCAACCATAAAGCAGGAACAGCATTATTTGCTTACTTCATAGTGTACGGTACAGTAATCGAGTCATTGTATGTGGTTCGAACAAATGGGCAAAGATTTTCTATAGTGTTGTTGATGTTGCCAAAATAATCACGCGAGGACGCCGACATGATACGTAAAATTTTACCCCCAGTGACCAATGTAAACTCTTCCGACGCGGTACTCCACCGCCCAGTTTCATGACGAAGTCGGCATTTTGCCACTCCGGGAGAGGTTCCGCGCCACCACCAGGAAGTTCTACGAGAAGTCCTGGATCTTGGGACATAACACTTCAGGCCAACGACTCGTTGGCCTGACCTGCTACGAGGTTAACTTATAATCTCGTAGCAACCGTGGAAGAAACCACATCGTCATTATCTGACACCCTAAGACCCTTCCTCCAGTAAGGCCATTAATATGTGTTTCCTATGTTTCAGGTACCGCAGGAACAGCAGTAAATGCTTAGCCTGCAACCCATCGGACCAAGGTCGAGGTCCGTCAAGAGAAGCGTGAGCGTGACCCCAGTGACCAATGTAAACACAATTGGTCGATTCTCGACCACAGGCAATACTAGTTCACTCAGATAGATAGCCTCCTCCTTGCAGCGTCGGGTAGTGACTACAATTTTCCTATGCGCTATGAAAGCGGCATTAGTCAGTTTTGTTTGGCCGAGCAGTGACGTTCGTCACTCTACTGTGCAGCGACATGCAAGGGGAGAGAGCGGCGCAGCGGTGGCCCAGTAGAGCGCTCGCCGCTTTGGACGCGCCTCGGGCGCCGCGGCCGGCTCCGCGCATGCGCAGTGCTGCCCGGCGGCGGCGGCGTCGGCCGGCGGCAGGCGGGCGGCCAGTAGTGGCGCCACGACGCCCGCGGCCGCCCAACACAGCCCCGCTGCGCTGAGACGCTCGCAGCCGCGCCGCGCCGAGACGCGTGCTCCGACGCCGGCGTCCGCGCCGACGAGGCGACAGCCGGAGCGACTGGCGCCAGGTCGCTGGCGACCAATCCGACTTTCTGCGACGCAGTTCTCGCTTACGAACCTATTGTCACGCCAGTGCTCCGACAAGAACCAGCAAACTTGATTCTTTTTTCTCACGCGTGACAGTTGCCTAGCAATTTTTGTTTCAAAATTATCTTTTCTCACAAGATCCACACATTAGTTCTGAAGTCGGATGAGGCAACGTTAAATGTTTTTCTTCTTGTAGGTCTTAAGCTGAGTGCCTGACAGTAGGAGCCAATTACTCACACGCAAATATTACTAACCTACCAACTTGCTGTTTGTGTGAAATACTCAATACCCCTCGTCATTCCTATCAAATAGTAATATCAAGAGCGACGTTCTTCATTTGTGGGCTTGTGTTTGTTAGTTCGCTTTCACACCCAGTGGTCATACAATTCTGAGTACTGTAATATCTCGACGAGGACATACATTCATTGTCAGTGCTTGTATTGTACAATCTTGAGACATTTTTGCCTGGGGGAACTAATTACTTCTAAAGTCGTAAGAGATTCATTATTACCTCTCTCGAAGAGGAGAAAATTTTAGCCTGAGTGCGTCACAGTATGAGCCAATTATTCACACGAAAATATTACTGACGTACCAACGTGCTGTTTGTGTGAAATACTCAGTTCCCCTTGTCATTACCTATTTAATAGTGATATCAAGAGCTACGTTCATCTTATGCGCGTTTGTCTCAGTTCACTTTCAAACCCTGCAATCACACATTTCCCTCTCAGTAGCAGAATATCCGACGGAAATACAGAATGATTGTCAGTGTCTGTACTGTACAATACTGAGGCATTTTCCTGAGTTTCTAATTTCTGTTTTCCAACTACACTCTACGAAGGTGAAACGCGCTTGATGACAGCATATTATTTGTGTATCAATCCTTATTGAACTCCTACAGTGAATTCCCTCCGAGCTGCACGAATGCTGTTCGTTCGTAACGTTGCCGTATCGTCCGTATCTCGCGAGTGATTCGCAGTGACGTAAGTGAAACTGTGAAACGAACCTGGTCTTCGACAGGGTGAGAGCATGTCAGCATCTGTCAAGAACTGCCATTGTATGGAAGCTATGGAATACGCTACGGACGACGTTCTGCGGTAAACGGCACAGTGGAAGCGACAACGCGACCTACCAGCATGAGTTCCCCTGTGGCCAACGTCAGCCTGCGCAACGTACTCAACGTCACCCTTGTCTGCCTGGCGCTACTCACAGGTCAGTCCCCAGATCGACTGCGAAATTATAATACGGTACCTGACTGTTGTATATAGTCATTAAAACAACTGACACAGTGTCGTTTCGTCTTGCTTTGCGACGAACCTCATGAAGGCGTTTTCTAGCTTCCATCACCCTGATGACGTCCGTTATTCCCCAGATCGAAACGACTTTGATTTCATTTCCTGTGACGATGCTACCCTAAACTCGCAATTATAATGATTCGAAAGTGGGATTCTTTAATCGAATTTTTTCTTCTGTACTACATGTATGGGCTACATGTTAAAATTAATAGTGCTCTAAAATATTTCACGGTTCAATGAATTGGCACGATATATTTATGCTTCTGAGTATTTCATGGAACTATCTGTACGTACTATAATTAGAACCTGGGTCTTTTGCCTCCAGTATACATTCGGTGTGATAAAATTTCGTAAATAGAGACAAAAATCAGCTCTTCTATTGACAGGAAAGACAATGTCTACTATTTTCGCTTGACGTTCACAACAGATAATTTTCAACTATTTTGCGTACGATTGACGAGCTGCGTAATGGCCTGGCCACTAAATATTACGAATTCCAAACTGTTGAAACATTTCGACCGTTTCAGAGCATATTTCTAATTCGTAGAATTACCCCCGCTAACATTAACCAATGGTATTTATTCTTTCCGACAAGTCCGGAAAGAATAGACACCATATCAGTAACTAAATATTGCTATAAGCGTCAATGGAAGGTAGTATTAAAGATCACTTAATGTGACATCGTTTCAGTTATTCAGAATATGTTAAAAAAATTGTATATGATATGTCAAAATATCAGATTCATCTTGTCCTCCACGAGCAAATACACACACATAAACACACGAATACGTCGATTGATTTTGCGGGATGTGACAGTTTGTCCTACTCTATTTCACTTTTGTGGATATTTTCTGTTCTATTAAAGTATGCTATGAAGGCATTATACTTATATTCAGCAAAATATTGCGTGGTAAACTGCTTTGTATTATGATTTTCTTTGTGTTGTCGTATTTCGCTTTTTTTTTCACCATCAACATGTGGTTTTATTAATAAGATATCCAGATACTCGTCTCTGCTAAAGATTCGTGAAGAATGTAACTCTGCAAAGAAAAAGTAGAACGATATAGCTCCATATTATTCTTCACTTTACACAAATTGTTTAATATCTTCATAGAGAATAATATCTATTAAAATGTAGAAAAGTATGAGATGTTTAACTTCAGCCGTCGCCTAACCATCGAAATGAGGAAGCAAGCACAATGGCTCCATTCATCTAAGTCATTAATCCACACCTATTTTAGAAATGTGCCTAAGTTTTTGCCTGTCTACTATATCTGTTCCTAAACTAATGGACCTCTTTCATTCAGAATTGGTACACACATTCTTTAAAGCCAGGAAACATTAACTAAAAGTATTCAAATGTTTGTTAAGCTTAAGGGACTTAACTACGGGGTCATCAGTCCCTAAACTTACAAAGTACTTATGAACTACCTACAACTAAGGACGGCACAAATATCCATGCCCGAGGGGGGATTCGAACCCCTGACCGTAGTGGCCGTGCAGACCGTGACTGAAGCGCCTCAGTCCCCTCGGCCACCGCGGCCGGCAAACATTAACAATCGTGGTAACAACTGCCTACCTCTTACAGTTCAAGAAATCTGAGGTCGTAAAGAATTAAATTAGCAAAATATATGCCACCTTCCTGCGCACGTGATTCAGTGAAGTCACTCATCCACTTTTTGGTAACGAGAGTAGAATTTACACATAAATTCAAACAACTTAGAATCTGAATTAAAATCATTGTTTAATGCATGTTTCCCATGTTTATTTTAAGTCTTTAATAGGTTTTCGGCTTACAAGGCCGTCTTCAGACTTTATCGAAAACCGGTTAACGAATTAAATAAACTTGTGTAACAAGCACAAAACTGTGATTGTAATTCAGTATTTCACAAAGAACCGAGGGAAATTTAGTCAAACCGTAAAAAATCGTTTTCCGCTGACAACCCGTAGAAGTCTACGAAAGGAAATAAGTTTATCACTGTTTACTTTTTTTGTTATTGGTTCAGTAAATCTGCGGTATTCAGTAAGCTATTACAATTATTTATTATTAAACTTTAAATATATTCACGAGACATTGTTCAGATAGTATGCGCATACGCCATTAATTATACGATGTAAATTATATCATAGTATGACACATCGTTCACGAAATGTAAGAACATAAACAATTGAGTTCATGAGAAACATCCTTATCACACTTCACGTTGTAATTTACTATATTTTTATTACTAACTCTATTCACATTTTTCAACAAGGGTCCTAATATTCCAGTACCAAGAAACTTATGTTACTTTAAGATATTTTGGAGAGATGACCTCATAAGGATTGAGCTAGGTGGAAAAGAAGATGTTATGAACGAGTGTGGAGCAGAAAATGGCAATGGACAGAAGCGGAAGGACTAGCATAAGAACGGAATAAATGAATACCAAAATGACGCTGTGTATTAACGTAATTGTGTAAATAAGGGGGCGTTAACTGGTTGTATTGCCAATTGATTAGATTACATGCTCCATGATTTCGGTGTTTAAAACATTATTTATATCATCGAAATGAGTACAGATAGTAGCGTAGTAGGTAATATCAGGCCGAGCGTTGCGAAGAGGTCCTATGTGTGAGAACCGACATTCTAATCTTAGAGAGAATTACATTTTTTTTTACCTTCGACCAATTTTCAGTGGGCATAATTTAACTGACATACCTTCTTTATAAGCAAACTGAATGTGAGTGATTGCTTTCGACACTAAGAAGGGCTGATTATGTGCTCGACAAACACGTACCAGAAATAAGAGGTTTAAAACTGCACTCACAATTTCCAGTAAGCTCAACATACAAAGGACTGAGGACACTCCTGTCAAATGGTACAGTCCGTTCGATAAACATCAGTACCGTGAATCATCTGTCTACGTTTGTCAACCATTAATGTTAATATATCATGCTAGGCAATCGGCAGTAACAGAGACTGAAAGTAAATGGTGAAAATTTGTAACAGTGAAGTAGACAATGTACTAGAGATCGAACTGTTGGAGTAAATACTCTGATGTGTTCGTGATACAACAATGTTCTCTGGAATGTGGAGTGCCACATAGAGCTGGTGCCTCATAATTGAGGCCATCTTTGTTATCATGTATATCATGGATAAAACTAAATTTAACTAGTGCTTCCAGCGGTACCGCCATATTTGAAAGTACTTCGTAATTTATTTCAAGTACTGAATCATAGTTGATTGAAGTTTAAATGCATTTAGATCGGTGTGCAACGAGTATTGATTTTTATACGTATCTTAACAACGCTTGCATCTAATTATGTTTGTGTGTGGCCCACATCTCCGCTAAAGTACAGGGCTGATTTCAACCAAACTAGGTACACACATATATTACTATCAGGTAACTGTTGCTGTGGGGTTACTACAGATATTTTGGAAATATGATGTAATGATCAGTGAAATTCATGCAAACTGACACGTCATGTTACAACGTTCCACACATCTTCGTAAAATAATTGACCGATTGTAACCATATAATGTACAATCATGCGTTACAATTGCCAGGAGACATAATGTCGTAAACAACGAAAGTCACAAAAAACTACCCCATCGTGCAACGTAAATTGATTAGGCCACTGTTTGAAAGTGAGACTACTAAGCGACTTACAACAAAATTTACACGTAATTTCCATCCTTTATGAATTTTTTTCTCGGTGACAGTCCCTGCTAAATGCGATGTTCACGCAGTAAAACTATGTCATTCGAGTAACATTACTATTAATTACTTCCACGCTACTAACAAATCCGCATTACTTCTTGAATGACATTTTCACTCTGCAGCGGAGTTTGCGCTAATATCAAACTCCCTAGCAGATTAAAACTGTCTGCCGGAAGCGGGACTCGAAGCTGGAACCTTTACCTTATGCTGGGTTACGCACTGTACCGACTGAGCTATCGTGGCACTCTTCACGGTCCGTTCTTGCAGTTTTATATGGTGGAGATATGGCTTAGTCACATACTAGCAGGTAGAGCTCTTGACGCGACAGGCAAAGGTCGAAGTTTGGAACCCCGTTTCCAGGGCAGTTTTAAACAGCCAGAAAGTTTAGTATTAGTTCACGTATTTTATTTGGAAATGACCTATACCCTAGAGTTATTTAGAACGACTGAGCGTATGATTTTATTTTATTTTTAATTTTGTATTATTATTTTTTTAATGGCAAACGGGTAGTTCAAACCACGTATTCCACCAGGATCGTTAAATATCCTACTGCTACTCTACCAAGGTAGCCTGTATAACCCGGAGCGGTGTGTAGCATGTTATATGCGGCATGTACAGACTGATAGGACAGACAACAGTTCTGATGTACAACCAATTGACGATATTACCTACCAGTGGTCGTTGAATTAACTCGATGGGGAAAGTTTAAAATGTGTGCCTAGTCAGGACTCGAACTCGCATCCTCCTGCTTCCTAGGAAGTCGTGCTTATTGACCACAATAAATCTTGACGACATTGCACTTCATTACGCGTTTAGACATCCGTCATTATCAAAGGCTATAAAAATACAATGGTATTAATATTCAATCCAACACTTTGATGAAACATAACGAAGAACATAAAATTTGCACTCCCCCAAACTTTATTATTACAGATAGAGTTATATACAGGGTGTTTCACTAAGTGTGTTTGCCTCTGTAACTTATTAAATAATAGGTGACGGGAAATTTTAATGCGGTAGGTCAACACAAGAAATGTTACACTTTCTGCAGAGCTATGAACATAGTTTATTGTATCATTTTCCAAAGAGTTACACCACAAAGATATAATTGTTTAAATCGAACAATAGTTTTTTCTATCGTGTATTGGATTCGTTTAAACCAGCTACGTCCAAATCAATTTAAACTACATTCCTATCACTTTTAGTTT
The DNA here is from genome assembly GCA_026315105.1 of Locusta migratoria. Taxonomy (NCBI): domain Eukaryota; kingdom Metazoa; phylum Arthropoda; class Insecta; order Orthoptera; family Acrididae; genus Locusta; species Locusta migratoria. The sequence continues at coordinate 222,882,366 of CM048751.1, read as the reverse complement.
GGGAGCTACAACCCTTCAAAGTTCCGGGGGCGGAGGATGCGATAGCGTAACTCACTGGCCGAGTGGCTATCTCCTGGGACACGGCCCATTGTCTCATGATCACCAGCCAGTCAGCTACGCTGTCGTAGCCTCCGCCCCCTAAACTTTGAAGGGTTGTAGCTCCCAAACTAACAGTGATAGGAATGTAGTTTAAATTGATTTGGATACAGCTGATTTCAACGAATCCAATGCACGATAGAAAAAAACTATTTTTCCATTTAAAAATTATATCTTTGTGCTGTAACTCTTTGGAAAATGATACAATAAATTATGTTCAAAGCTCCGCAGAAAGTGTAACATTTCTTGTGTTGACCTACCGCATTAAAATTTCCCGTCACCTTTTAGTTTATAAGTTACAGATGCAAACACACTTAGTGAAACACCTGTATATATGAGAGACAGAGAGAAAGAGAGAACAATGTGGTTAGGGGCTCCACTCTGTTGCACTCTTGAAGGTAGTGAGTTCGAGACCGACTTCAGGCAATTTTTTAGAAACCCCATCTTCTTTTTAACACACACGGGAACAACAGTGACTTTTTTATTGTCATTTGCGACATTTACTTCAAACGTTTTGCGAATTAGTCACGATTTTTAGGGTCAATGACAATTATACATTTTGTTGTAACCAATATTTAACTGGTTGACAAGATGTGGGGGAGAACCGCCTTTGCACATGTGTAATATTAGGGGGGGGATACTGCGTACAGTGTCACGTGACCCGAAGCTAGCTGGTCTTTTCCTCGTAAAATATTCAATTTGTTACACTCACTTAACAGTGTACTCAGTTCCTTACTGTGTTTGAGTGGTTATGGGCATATATAAGTATGTTTTTGGCGCTTATTATTAAAGAAAAATGAACAATGTTCAGTATCTTTTAGAAATAAATCACTCAGATTTAAGCTTGCAAGGGAAGTGTGAAATAAAGCCTGATAGGCCGACGTTTCAGCTAGAAGGAAACGCAAACAAGTCGAAGTAAGACAATCTGCAGAAAATATCTACTTGGCGGTATGGAGGGGAGGGGGCGCTTTCCCCTGGCGTCACTCGCAGAGGTGCGCTAAACTGTTTCTTCGCCGGACGTACGGATGGGGAGGGGACTTGGGGGGGGGGGGGGGGTGAGTGGACGCCGCCACTATCAAGATCCGACAATTAAAAAAGTGAACCCGCAGTCATTTGAAGCACCAGCCGCCAGTGACGATTGTAAAGAATTCCGAAATATTCCAGGGGTTTTCGAATGAATTAGAAATTCATTCAGGGGCCGAGCACAATTTTTCATCCAGATGAAAAGAAGACACTTCGAACACTCCCTTTAACAGGTATCCCATACCTGAAATGTGAACTAAATGCGATGTAAACCTAAAAGTCCAATTTAAAATTAATGTGTACTGATTAGGACGATTACAAAGATGTCACAGGCGGCTTGGAACCGTACATTCGTAAATATCTCGTAAATGGATCGTGTGCGGACACATGTTTACTGGGCCATTTTTGCTTCTTTTGCACTATCAGCCTTGAAAGTTTGCGCCATCCTTTTTGATACACCCTGTATACTACTTATTTAAGGTCAAGGCGGCATAATACTTTCTACAGAGCGGATGCACACTAGGTCCGTCGGAATCCCTAACAGAATCAGCGAAATGTCGCGAGTGCAGGGTATTAATGGTCAGGGGCACTACGTCATTGCTGTGTGGACGACTTGAAATTGGCGCCGGACGGCTAGAGTGCTCGGATAGGGCTCCCCGCCGCAGTGGCCGCTGTGTCCCATGAGCATTGGTGGTCAGTGCGGTTGCCTAGTAACCAGCTGGGCACACAATAGCAACTTGCCCCATTGATTTATTTCAATGCCCACTGACGTTGTTAATTTCTCGTTTGTTGAAATATAATGCTGTAGTATCACAAACGCCGAGTGTTTTTATAACCATAAAGACGAACAGACCAACGATAGGCCTTGCTAAAGAAGAGAGGATTCCTTCCCCGGCAGGATGTTCACACACCAAGTAGCGCTTGCATTCAATAAAGGTACTGAAATTATATGGCTACACTGTTGTAAATTATTACACTTACAATAAAATAAATAAAATAAAAAATGAAACATGCCGATATTCATTCGTTGCTAAACGGATAACTGATCAAACAAACGCCGTACGTCAATACAATAGTTTTAAGGATCGAATCAGACAAGATCCTAATGCAGCGGTTTACCTTTTTGTCATGAGAGACACACATAAGCTGTATGTTACCAGTTTGGTGGGAGTAGTTAACATTGAAATTAATTACCCTTTATTCCTTGTCAGATCAGTCATAATGTATTTTTATTTTTCTAACGATTGCAAGAGATTTATTTAAAAATAAGCCAATGCTGATGCTCAGTCTGGACCACAGCATCAAATGTGGAAGGCTGTGCTTGGTTATTTAATATAACATTCAGCTCAACACATTATTTTTATGGAAATCCATTGTAAAGATGGTTCAGAATCCGCAACTATAAATACATTTTATGAAATTAAATTTTTTATTCTCTCGGCTTGGTTTCACAATTTTCAGTTCTGTGACCGTCCATTTTCAAACCATTATCCTTGGTTTTCAACCGTAAAAAATCAAGATGCATGTTTAAAAACGGCTTGTAAAATTGTTGTACTTTATGAAACTCTGTAGATATGACAAGTTCTCCTTTAAAATTTAACATGACATTAAAAACGATAGTTACTTCCACGGGCCTCCAGATCAAAAACAAATGTAAACCTGTGCTGCGAATATAAATTGGCATGAGATATGTTTTTCAAGGTTTCATGCATTATTATAATGCATCTCATTTTACCTTCCTACCTAACGTCAATACTTAATATCTGACAACTGGCGAAAAATAAGTCTCTAATGACAACGCTGCCGATGGGGGAAGGGGGGAGGGGGGCGAACCCTAAACTTCCTTCATTTTATGAAAAAAAAGGACTTGTTGTGAGATTCCAAAAATATATGTCTTATTTGGTTATTCTTATTTCATAATTGTGTACGATTTTGTGTGTCCATTGGGGCATCGACAAATCACTGACAAAAAATAAAAATAAAAATTTAAAAAATTGTTAATGTTATTGCTTTTGTCTGTGTACGCTAATAAATTACCTATGTATCGACAACAAATCAATGTTTAAAATGTCTGCATATATATGAGTCAATAATCTCAGTCTGTATGTAGTATCCAACTCCAGTAAGGAATTCAGATCAGTGAATATGCCACATTATGATTCAGTAGTGCTGTGATACTAAAATTCGATTGTTATTTACCATTTATATTTAGAAATAAATTAAATTAAATTAAAAATATTAAATTTAATTAATTGCTCTACTTACTCGATAAACATAATTACACTAAATACCACTTGCTCTATTGAATGAGTTATATTTTGTACAAATAATTAAATAAATGTATTTATTCATGCATAATTTTAATGTTTACAATATTTTCAAAGCTAGAATGCATCGCTTTATATAAATGACTTTTTACGTGGGGCATTTTAATACAGCCTTCATCAATGAAATGTCTTATTTGAACCCGTTCGTTTCAAAATATTTAAATATTTGTAAAGCTATGATACAAAACTGCAGTTGTCATCAGTCCGTAGACTTATGAATTAGTAAAACTAACATATGCTAAAGACAACACACACATACGCGATCGAAGGAGGACTCTAAAATCTGACGGGGAGCAGGCGTGCTCTCCACAGCAAGGCGCCTTAGAGCGCACGGCCACTCCAACGCGGCCGCTCCATTTCCCTCAATTTATTTAATACTGCTCCAATTCGTCGATAGTACCAAGATCGATACTGTAGCTTCACAAGTCACCTCGCGGTATCTGTCGAAGTGTTCTCAACTAACAACAACAAACCAGCCCTCCCTTCACTGTTTTGTTGCTTTTGTCAAGGGCGCACCGTGCACTACGTAAAGTAATCTCTATAAAGGATATATATAAATTACAGTATTCATAAGCTCACATTATGTATTTACATAAGATTTCGGCTTGATTCTACGTAAAATGCAGTTAATTAGAAAGTGGAACGTAGTGCCAACCAGCGAAATGTAAATAAAATGGTGCTTGACCTGAGATGTTCTGCAGCTGAATCCAAGACGGAATACGTTGCTCTTGTACCCATCCCGTATCACTATTCCGCCGTGCAATACTAACGGTAATCCCTGTCGGAAAAGAAGGTACTTTATTCAGATACCAAACAATCAGGATAAAACAATCTTTAATTTTACTTACATTTACAACATACCTTTTAAAGAGTTAGTGATGAATAAGTATCATCCAAAAGTTGTAAATATTTGTTATCACACTTTTGTTAATAACAAAGCTCATTCAATAGCGACTATTACCCGAGAGTGAAGAAATGAACGAGTTTTTAGAGGTGTGTAGGTAAGAGCGGGCAAGTGTATGGAGTGTTTTAATATTCTGAAAGACGAATGGTATGTTGTAAGTACTTAGAAACCAGCGCCAGTTGTAAACCTGTTAAAAGCTATTCCTGCAACTAAAATATTGATTTTCATGTGATACAAACATGTCATTACACAGTATTCGTTTATTTCCCTGATATCTTTGGGAGGGGGTAAAAATCTTAAAAATTGTTAGTCGTTTCTGAATTTCACTCACAAGTTGTAACATACATTTTTACGTAAGTACTCATGTTTAAGAATGGTCAATAAACTGAAAATAATAAAAGCAATTTTCACTGTGAAATTTAGATCTACTTCTGACATTTAAGTTTTGCATTAAATATACCTGAAGGAATTGAAATAGAAATTGTGTTAGATGACTCATTAAGAACCGTAATTGTTTTACATGTGTTTAAAATATATCGCACCTGACATGCAAACTATATTTTCTGAATGTAGGCATAAGGCATTCCCACCCCCTACTCTCCCACCTTGAGATTTATCTCAGACTGATGAGAAGTATTCTGTTATAGATAAAACGATCACTTTGTATGCTGACACCTTACCGTTTTTGTTGATAGAATGAGATTGAAATCATTATGGAGTCATACCCATTGAAAGTTTACGGTTGTCACCAATTCTCATGAGAGAGCAGTTAGAGATACTTCCCGAAAACTGCGTTTCTGTGTGTGTACTCATTAGTTTTACACACTACAAACATTGGATATTTCTAAATTGGAAGATGGAGGTAATGAAAACGGCCAAAATAAAAGGGATTTGTTGCTAACATCGCTATCAAGAAGATAATACTATTATCCATTACGCTGGAATACGTCATATATTGACGACAATCAGAGAAGGTTAGAAATGCGGTAGATAAACATAGTTATACATTAAATATCGCAATTGGTGGTTTAAAAGTATCTATATTGCTATTGAAACCTTTCAGGGAGCTATTTTAGAGTGGATTTTACACTTTTCCTCGTCTGAATATCTTCTCAGCCTCATGAATGAAGAATGATTCGTAGGTGAACCTTAGAAACAGATCATGTTTCTTTTTGTGACCATTGAATACAACATGCTCTGCCACCTACATGTCAGTATTGTAGTAAAATGTTGAATATCTAGCTTCATATCTATTTTCATATTTTAATTCTTCGGTTATTATCGTATTATTGTGCCCTTGAATTGTTTAAATCACAGTATGTATGCATACTTTCACGTCTGAGAGTGATAGTAATTCGTGCACTCCTTACGCATTTGTTTAGTGTTGTGAAGAGCCAGTGGAAGTTGTTGTGCTCTTCAGTCCGCAGACCGGTTTGATGCAGCTCTCCTCGCTACTCTATCCTGTGCAAGTCTCTTCATCTGAGAATACGTTCGGCAACTTACATCCTTTTCAATCTGCTTACTATATTCGCCCCTCGGTCTCCCTCTACGATTTTACCTCAAACACTTCCTTCTAATGTTAAGTTGACAATTCCGTGATGTCTCAGAATGTTTCCCACCAACCTATCCCTTCTCTTAGGATATGCCAGAAACTCCTTTTCTCCCCAATTCTGTGCAGCACCTCTTCATTAGTTACGTGATCTACCCATCTAATCTTCATCATTCTTTTGTAGCACCACATTTTAAAAGCTTCTATCATCTTTTTGTCTTAACTCCTTATCGTCCACGTTTCACTCCCACACAATGCTACACTCCAGACGAATGTTTTCAGAAAGGACTTCCTAACATTTAAATTAATATTGGATGTTAACAAGTTTCGATTCTTTAGAAATGTTTTTCTTGCCATAGCCATTCTGCATTTAATATCGTCTCTACTTCGGCCATGAGAAGTTATTTTGCTACCCAAATAACAAAACTCATCTACTACTTTTATTGTCTCAGACTGTCGTCAATCGCCGTTTATGAAGGGCGACTGCAGTAGCAAGTCGCACCTTTGTTAGCGTAGATCATTGATATAAAGAGTCGGTTGTAACGCACAGACTTTTGAGGGCACACAATGCACGGCCGTGCCATAAGAAAGAAATCAGAGCAAAATAAAATTAAATATGTCATTCCGCACACGGATTCGAGTTTCCAGTAAAATTACAAACTGCACGATACCAATAACATACGTGACGGGACCTTAATTAAAAATTTGCAAAATTAAAACATTTAATTTAGAACTTTTATTTAATTTTAACCAACCAAGGAGCATCACAGAATGATTGATTACTTACAGGACAATCGAATGAAAGGGACAGAGTAATTTCTACATTCCCCGTTTGGTTAATCTAGAAATTGCTCAAAATGGAGAATCTCCTGTAGCCTTTAAATTTAAAATCAACCGGAAGCGGCGCCGTGGAGGAGGCATACCAGCTTTGGCCTGCGCTCCAAACAGGTGTCGCAACTTGAGTGTCCAAGAGACAGTGCCGCCTGCAAGGGCTAAGCTTCGTCAACGGTTTCCCTCCCATACCTGTAAGGTTGGCTACAGGGACTACTTTCGAACAGCGGAAGCATACTGCGGTGCCTTGCCCGGCGAACAGACGCACCGCCATTCGGTTGCAGAGCGGACAGTCTAAGGCGGAAGTTAATGCCGTATTAAGAAAATATGACTTTGAGGACCGTCCGCGTCTGTTACAATGATTGGAGAGTGGAAGCATCCGGTACGCTTACAATTCAGTTTATAGTGGCCGTTTGGTCCTTGCTTTGATTTTAGTATTACGACTTTATGGCTAGCAACATTCTCTCTGATTCAACCACTCTCCGCTCTCTCTAGGGACTGCAAATGTATCTGTATAAAATGTGCTTATTTCTTGACTATTTTTAGTAATTCCTTGACCTACAGTAAGGTGGTTTAGTGGCAAAATAGTCTGATATGTGAAATAATATTAAACATGCAACAGGGCTTCCTCAAATATGTCATATCTTTATGAATACAGATTTCACCACAATTCTGCCTATTTGAGGCACATCGTTTCAAATCGTATTACGTCGAAAAAGGGGAGAAGCAAAAAACAGATTACTCATAACCTCAGGAGGATTTCACAAATTCTAAAATTTTGCAATTGTTTTATTTGAGGTGTACTTCTAGGCAAGTGAATAAGTAAAATAAAATTCCTGTTGCGTTCTTCAAGTTTAAAGAAAATGTGTTGGACTTAATATGCTTTGATTCAATAATTTGTATTATTTACAAATGATTACTGTCGTAAATATCTAACTAAGCATTTATTTTTGTTTCTTTATGGAATCATATTAACTGCGTCAGATTTAAGTTCATGGGCATGTTTGGTTTTCTTTCCCCTCTTACGGCTCCCCGTTGAATTACCACCAACAGTAATTTCTTCCTGCATAATCAAAAATCTACACTCTTACACTAAATTCACAATATAATTATGAAAATAGTGTGATAGCTGACAGCATAGCCAACAGAGCAAAATGATAATACTGCTTCACGTTGGACAGAATATGAATTGAAACACATGCTCCAGTGGAATGAATATGAATTGAAACAACAGCTACTTCACAGATGCAATTTATGCTGTCAGTGAATCTGATTTGTTACATTTTCATTTGACAGCAAGAAAGATCGCTATGTAAACTATACAAAAATGTATCAAACTCAATTTTGTGCACGGGTGGACTTAATACGATTTGAAACGATGCTCCTCATTTGTTCTGTAACTTTCTACTGTCCGCTTTTCAATTAATGAATCATCAATAAGGTGACGAAACATCTGCCAAGAGAAGACGTCCGACACCTTTACGGTCCAGCCGGCCGCGGTGGCCGAGGGGACTGAGGCGTCCAGTCTCGGTCTGCACGGCCACTACGGTCGGGGGTTCGAATCCCCCCCTCAAAATGTTCAAATGTTTGTACAGCTTATGGGACTTAACTACGGGGTCATCAGTCCCTAAACTTACAAACTACTTATGAACTAGTTACGAACTAGGACGGCACAAATATCCATGCCCGAGGGAGGATTCGAACCCCTGACCGTAGTGGCCGTGCAGACCGTGACTGGAGCTCCTCAGTCTCCTCGGCCACCGCGGCCGGCGAATCCCCCCTCGGGTATGGATATTTGTGCCGTCCTTAATATTAGTTAGTTCATAAGTAGTTTGTAAGTTTAGGGACTGATGACCCCGTAGTTAAGTCCCATAAGCTCTACAAACATTTACGGTCCAAGAACAGCAGATCAGCAGGTGAGTGAAACTTCCTGTCTGAGAGGAAAGGCGGTAAGCAGCAACCTTTCTTGCTTAATCTTCTATTGAAAAACTTCACCATTTACAATGTGTCTGGGAATTGTTGTTATCATAGTTTAGTGCTGTTTGTTGAGGCAGGAGTAGTTGGCGCCGTTGAGGAATAGCTGGAGGAATTTTTGGCTACTGTCGGCGGCCATCAGGCTACTGCGTCGGCGTGTATCGGGGGCGTCGGTCGCGTCAGGTGTCGCTTGTTACGCCTACGGGTTCTGCTGCCGATGCACCCTCTCCGCTGACTGACTGGAGGCTGGTGACATGTTCTCGACGCTCATGTGGGAGGGTTAGTATGGAGCCTGGCGTTGGCCGTTCAGCCTCCGAGTTATCGGATGGCAATTATTTCAGTAGGGAACGGGTTCCATGATTTGATGAAATAGCGTTGAGGGCCGGAAAGAATTACAATTTGCAGTCGGTATGGCTACCTGCATGGTCGCGTAGGGGATCTGGTATGTGCAAGTGGCCTAGAAAGCGATGCAGAAAACAGAATGAAACTTTCACTCTGCAGCAGAGTCTGCGCTGATATGAAACTTCCTGGAAGATTAAAATTGTGTGCCGGAACCGGGACTCGAACCTGGGACCTTTGCCTTTCGCGGGCAAGCGCACTACCGACTGTGCTATCCCGAAACGACTCACGATGCCGCCCCACAACTTTATTTCCGCCAGTACCTCGCCTCCTACTTTCCAAACTTAACAGAAGCTCTCCTGCGAATCATGCAAGACTAGCACTCCAGGAAGAAAGGATATGGTGGAGACATGGCTTAGCCACAGCCTAAGGAATGTTTCCAGAATGAAACATTCACTCTGCAGCGGAGTATGCGCTGATATGATACTTCCTGGCAGATTAAAATTGTGTGCCGGAACCGGAAATCGAACCTGGGACTTTTGCCTTTCGCAGGAAAACGCACTACTAAGCCATGATGTATCCACCATATCCTTTCTTCCAGGAGTGCTAGTCTTGCATAATTCGCAGGAGAGCTTCTGTGAAGTTTGGAAAGTAGGAGGCGAGGTACTGGCGGAAGTAAAGTTGTGGGGCTGCATCGTGAGTCGTGTCGGGATAACACAGTCGGTAGTGCGCTTTCCCGCGAAAGGCAAAGGTCCCAGGTTCGAGTTCCAGTTCCGGCACACAATTTTAATCTGCCAGGAAGTTTAGATGCAGTAACGTTGTACATATGGTGGGCAAAGTAGTGTGAAACCTTAACGGCTACAAAATATGTATTTGTTAGTAAGAGTTGACTTCACCAATGGCTTTCAGGACAGCTCCATCACATCTAGTTTCCAACAGAATGTTACCTACATATACATACATACGTCGCAACACCGTTAGGTGCGTGGTGTATGGTACACTGTACCACTACTAGCCATTTCCTTTGCTACGCCACTCCCAAATGGAACGAGCCCTAATTTCTCTTCTCTTTGTGATCATTACGCGAAATGTAAGTAGCAGGCAGGAAAATAGTACTAAACTCAGTTTCAAATTCAGGCCCTCTAAATATCCTCAACAGAAATTCACGAAAAGAACATCGTCTTTCGTCCAGCGATACTGAATTGTGTTGCCAGAGCATTTCCATCACACTCGGCACTGGTCGAACCTACCAGTAACGAACCTAGCTGCTCGCCTCTGTTCAAGTTCAAGTTCAAGTGATCGTTAAGCTTATGGGACTTAACTACGGGGTCATCAGTCCCTAAACTTACAAATTACTTATCAACTACCTTATACTGAGGACGGCACAAACATTCAAGCCCGAGGGGGGATTCGAATCCCCGACCGTAGTGGCCTTGCAGACCGTGACTTGAGCGCCTCAGTCCCCTCGGCCACTGCGGCCGGCGCTCGCCTCTGAACTGCTTCTATGTCTTCCTTTAAACTGATCTGCTGCGGGTCCCAAACACTTGAGCAATACTCAAGACGTGGTCGCACAAGCGTTTTAGACATGGTTTCCTTTACAGATGAAGTACATCTTCCCAAAATTCTCCTAATAAACCTAAGTCGGCTGTCCGCCTTACTCACTACTCTCCTTACATGTTCGCTCCATTTCATATTGCACTTCAGTGTTACGCCTAGATATTTGAACGACACGACAGCATCAAGAATCTCACTATTAATGCTGTATTCGAACATTATAGGATTGTTTTTCGTTCTCATGCGCTTCACCTTATATTTTTCTACATTGAGAGCTAGCTGCCATTCTTTCCAACAAATAGAAATTTTGTCTAAGTCATCCTGTATGCTGTTACAGTCAGTTACAGACGACACCCTCGCATACACCTCAGCATCATCAGTAAACAGCCGCAAATTACAAGTTACTCTGTCATCAGATCATTTATATGAATAGAAAATAATAGCGGACCTCTTACACTCCCCTGGGGCACGCCTGACGATACACTCGTCTCTGAGGAACACTCGCCGTCGAGAACAACGTACTGCGTTCTATTATTTAGAAAGTCTTCCATCCAGTCACAAATATGTGAATCTATTCCATATGCTCGTATCTTCGTTAGCAGTTTTCAGTGTGGCACCACGTCAAACGCCTTTTTGAAACGATATAACACATCCACCTGTTGCCCTACATCCATGGCTCGCAAGATGTCATGTGAGATAAGGACAAGCTGAGTTTCACTTGAACTCTGTTTTCTAAACCCGTGCTGATTCATAGAAAGAAGCTCTTCCGTCTCAACTAAACTTATTCGAACTGAGAATATGCTCCAAAATTTTACAGGAAACTGATGTCAACGATAGTGGCCTGTAATTATGTGGGTCAGCTCTCTTTCCTTTCTTATTAACGGGAGTCATCTGCGCTTTTTTCCAATCACTAGGAACTTTGCGCTGAATTAAAGATTCGCGATGCCAATGCCGCAGAATACTCTTTGTAAAAGCGAACTAATGTTCCATCCGGACCAGCAGATTTTTTCGTATTTAGCTCTCTCAGCTGCTTCTCTACACCGGAAATACCTATTACTATGTCCTCCATTTCGGAATTATTACGTTGATCAAATGATGGTACATTTTTACGGTCCTCCTGCGTGAAAGATTTCCTAAAGATTAAATTAAGAACTTCGGCTTTCCGTTTGCTTTCTTCTATTACTGCCCCGGAATGATCAACGAGTGACTGGACAGTGGGCTTTGACCCGCTTATCGCTTTTACATAGGACCAGAATTTTTTCGGGTTCTCGGAAAGATCTTTTGCTAAGTTATGGCTGAGGTAATTATTGTATGCTTCACGTATCGATATTTTTATAGACGCACGAATCTCTAATAACTTTTGCCTGTCATCATTTGCGTGTTCTTTTTTGAACCGAGAGTGCAACAGCCTTTGCTTTCTCAGCAGCTTTCTAACATTATTATTATACCACAGTGGATCTTTTCCATCCTTATCCGACTTTACAGGCACATATTTCTCTAACCGTTGATTTACAACGCATTTAAATTTAGTCCACAATTAGGTTATATCCATTTTACCGGAACGAAACGTGTAATTTTTAAGTGCGATTCTAACAATTGCTCATTGGCTCTTCCTAACAAAAGCACGCTTCTAGCCTTTTGATTGGTTTATGAACATTGGTCTCTATCGACGCTATGACGATATCATGATCCCTAACTCTTGTCTCCACACAGACATCTTGAATAAGGTCAGGCCTGTTCGTAGCTATAAGGTCTAAAATATTTCTAATATATTTCCACTGCGCGTGGGTTGCCGGTTTAACTGCTCAAGACAGTTTTCTATGCTTGTTGCGAAACATCCACCAACTACTTCATAGATACTCGCACTATAAATTTTGACGTCACATTTGTTCGTTTTCTAAGAGCAGTCTGGAAGGAGGAACATCTTTCCGTTTTCGATCCGATTTCTCCTGTTTTGTTTGATGTTCATGTCACCCATATGTAAGAAGATGCAAAAAATTACAAAAAATTCGGGCCAGCGATTACCTCGATCAGTTAGGCTCGTGACTTGCTGATAACAAGCGCGTAACGAGCGCAGAAACAGTGCAGGGTTGTGGCAGGGAGCGGCTCTACGTGAGTAAACAAAGCTTCCCGCGGCTGAGTTAGGTATTACCTTTGACTTCGTTGCCCTCCGCCGAGGCAGCGGTGATGGGCTCATCGCTAAGAGACGGGGTTTTTGATTGAAACATTCGCGGGTTCGATTGCTCTTGGCAGTGCGTACACTACTGACTTCACAATTAACCGCAACATCAAATATGTTATTGTGTATGTATATGCGCACAAAATCAGCATGGGACGCCAATATTTAAAACAAGCATAATATTTTGCAAACTTGGGGTTGTGAACGGTTCATAAGGTGGAAACACGGATAATCGTGAGTTTAATTTAATGTAACTGCAAAAGGGTGGCGTTCATAACGTGCGCAAGATGCGCTCAAAATTATTGTTTTCCCTATTTCTTCGATGAATATCACCCCGGTACATGTAATTGATCAATTGAAAAAGAATGGAAGTATCGATTTATGTACACGACGTCCCCAACTACGCGTTAACTACAGTCCCTTTTTAAAAGTTTGTAGTCCCGAATTACATCCAATGCCCTATCTTTTTTTGATTGTATAAATTAATAAAGTAAACTACATGATGTTGCGGTTAATGGTTTCGCCAGTCTACATCTTCATGTACATCATTCAATAAAAAAGCAAACCACTGTGAAGTGCATGGCAGAGGGTACGTCCCACTGTACCAGTTATTAGGATTTTTCCCATTCCATTCACGTATTGAGCGTGGGAAAGAATGATTGCTTAAATGCCTCCGTGCGTGCTGTAATTAGTCTAATCTATTTCTCAAGATCCCTACGAGAACAATATGTAGGTGTTACTATTGCCAAGGAGCAGAAAAAAATTTGGCGGAGGGTGGAATTGAACCTGCGACGTTTTTATTACGTATCCGCTCTTTAACCAGTTCTTTTTTCCCTTTTAATAATCAAATATATTGATTTACAGATATAACCTTTACATTTTTGATAAACTTATAATTACAATTCATCCTCCATCAAGTCTGAAACTAATTGTCACTGCACTCGATATATTGAACGGAGCACAAACAATTTTGTTTAGACTCTTTCTTCATGTTTTGATAATGCATCTACTCAACATTATTTATTTACTTCTCTGTCTTGATTTAAAACGGCAATTAAAAAATCTCTGAATTTATTTTTCTATATATAATGCTTCCTCAGAAAAAATGTTATTATTTGATAAATTTTATGTAGTCTTTTAAATTTGGATTTCTCGTCTTAAATACATAAAATACATACTCTCCAAAGACCCAATAATAACTATTATGTTTTGCATTAGGAAATAAATTGTATTCTAGATGAACTACATCTTTTATTGGAACAACTCTCAGATGTTCTTATGATGATGGCTAGTTTTTTCCTCGTCCACTTTCAAATCAAAATCTTTTCTTTACAGGTAAGAACATGTTTCAAAGTTTCCTTTAGTTGACATGAATCACAAAAAGGAGTTAGTCGTTAATATATTCTTTGTAACTTTTCCCCCGTGGGAACTTTCGCGTTAAGTATATTATACCAGATAGAGCAAACATTTGATCTTAACATTCCATTATTAATATTAAGCCATTTTTTTTCAATTCTTACCTACCTAGTAAGTAGGAGGTCCCGGGTTCGATTTCTGGCCATCGCATAAATTTCAATTCAATGCCTCTCCTTATGTTTAATACATCTGAATATTGTTTTTTTTTTTTTTTTTTTTCTGAGACAAACACGGCCCTTAATGTGACCTCACATGGACCGTTCATACAATGCATATGGTGCTAGATCTGTATCAAACTTCCTTTTATTGCCTAAATGCTTGGCCATCTGGAGTACCCACTAGGGGCACTTTCATATTTCACCATGTCCCACATGTACAACAATTTTGGACGGATTCAGCGATGACGAGTAGGCGTCCTCTCCTTGTAAGAGAGCTGCTCACATTGTCTCATAAACCGGTTGTAAAGACAGGAACAGTAGGGGTCCTATAGAAAGCCACATACCACTTCTGCTTTACTCGATGACTTTCCGTCAGTTATTACATACTGTGCCGTTTCTGCCAGGAAACATCGAATCCAATCGCACAATGTTGTGATATTCCATAAGCACAAAATTAGATTAGAAACAGCTTGAGATGTACAACGTCAAAAGCCTTGTGGAAATCTAGAAATATGGAATTGATTCGAGATCCCTTGTCGATAGCACTCATCTTTGCATGGCTACCTGTGTTGCAGGAAAAAGATAATTTCTGAATCTATAATGCGCCTTGGGTGCACAGTGGCAGAGTGCCAGACTACAAATCCAAACGTCGCGGGTTTGATCCCCCCCCCCCCCCCCAGCTCCTAGGATTTTTATCTGTCACTTTCCACTTATTTCAACTCTGGCAGTATTACTCATGTGAAAAATACCGAGTAGCACCGTGGTTCGGAACCCACGTTAAACTGTAGGTCCCCCTATAACTGGCTGGGTAAGTCAGTTCGAAGGTCGGAGGAAGGCAACGGCATACCACCTCCAAACAGGATCATGCCTAGTAAAGCACTGTGGTGTTCAAACCAATATTCGGATTGTTGACCGCTTTACCTTTTTTTTATTGACTGTGGATCACTAGCGCGTTCCGTTCGAGGCAGTTCATACCGCTGTAAAAAAGATCACGTTCTAAAAGCCTGCTGCAAATCAGCGTCAATGACATAGGTCTATAATTTTGTGGATAACTCTTACTGCCGTTCTTGACCATTGGAGTGACAAAATTTCTAGTCTTTTTCTGTGGTAAAGCCAGCCGTTGCGTCTGCCGTTGATATTTCAGTTATTTGGAATATTTTATTTTGTGTCTGTCGGCTTGGCAAATCTCCCTGGATGTTTTGTTTTATTTATTTTAATCGTGTCTGAGCTACATCTGTAATTAATGAATAGGCTACATCTACTAGATTACAAATAAAACTAAGTACTAATTATACATTCATATATATATATATATATATAGTCATGATTTTCACACATCATACGTAATTATTGTCCATAGCAGACTTATATCTCTCTCTCCAGTGTTCGGCACACTTCACTGCAACTTCGTTGACCAGCCACAGGTCTTGGAAAGTGCATGGCGCCGGCAAGGATGGACAACTCAGAAGGTGTCATTGTTTGGTTTTCTCCACATTGGCAGAGCTCGTATTTTGCGTATCCCCACTTGAACAGGTTATCCTTTGATCTTCCCATTCGACATCTAAGTCTATTTAGGCTCTTTCAGACTCTCCATTCCAATTGAGATCCGGCGGGAAATTTTTCTTTGATGTTCCAACATTGCAAGCTGCATTCTTCCAATTTCTGTGTCCACATCGATTTCCTGGTTGTAGGTTGACTTTCATTTAGTAGATGTTCAAATTGAATGAAATCTTTTCTCGATTTTAATCTTGCCATCACTGGCTGATGTCCGAACAGGAGATGTCTTCTATCCTCGCACTGTCTGCTTCTTTCAGCCATCGCCAATGTTTGCCGTCTGATCTCTGGGGGAGCTATTACAGAACACATATAAAGGAGATCACGGTTGGTAGGCTTCAGGCATCCCGTAATTAATCGACATGAATCATGCATGTAGCTTGTGGGCGTCCGTCGATCTTCCCCATATGGGGCATGCATATTCAGCTGGAGCAAAACACAAAGCCAGGGATGATGAACGTAGAATTTCAGGATTTGCTCCCCAGTGTGAGTTGGTAACTTTGCAGATTATACCGTTCCGTGTGTTAATTTTCGCTCTAGTTTTTTCTACATGTCTCTGGCACGACAGTGTTCGATCTAACGTGACTCCGAGATAAACTGGGTTTGGGCAATGTTCAAGTTTAACTGAGTTCCATTCCAGTTGTAATACCCTTATTACTTCCTGGTTGTTCAGGTGAAATAAACAAATCTGTGTCTTTGCTGGATTTGGTCGAAGTGGTTCCAGTTGTAATATTCAGTAAGAACTTCTAGGGCATCTGATAGGTTTCTCTCAATGTGATTGATTGATCTCGATTGGCAGCCAATGGCTACGTCATCAGCATAGATGTAGCATCTGGCCCAAGTGGTTGGTCGTTTGTATATAGGTTGTAAAGTAGAGGGGACAAAACACTACCTTGTGGGAACCTATTCTTCTGTTTCCTCCAGCGGCTTCTTTCCTCTTGAAATTCCACATCGTATCTTCTGTTGGAGATCAGAGATCTCACAACTTCAGTAAGATGGTAATTTCCTGTCATTTTGAATATTTTTTCTAGTAGTATTTTATGGTTTATCGTAACATATGCTGCTGATCGACAAACACCACACCAGTTTTTTCACCCTTCTGAAACCAGTCCTTTACGTACTGTGTTAGGTAGAGGACCTGAACAGTGCAAGACTTTTCGGGTCTATTGCGCTGAAGGGATTGCTGTGCAGAGGGATGTGCCGTGTTTCCTCTGCGTTAAAGGTCAGTTGGAGGGTGAAATGGCGCGACTACGCCGGTTCTGATGTACATTGTGCAGGATCCGGCACCGGAACCTGTTCATCGCTACATGACCAGAAAATCGAACCGTTTGCACCTCGTACCGAGATTCCTGGGTCATTTGGGTCGTCAGATTCATAGTGAGTGCTGCGTAATTCCAAGTCTTCTCAATTATTCGTCTACTGTTATCATAAGTGCAGTATCTTTGTAATTAATAGTGGATTGTCTCTGTGGATGTCTGAATAATTATGTTTTAAAAGTTAGAAGGTGTCTAATTATGAACCTTCTACGATCTTTATTATTATTTAGTTGGCTGCGGCATGTTCTTTGTTGCTTACACCTGTGGCAAAAATTGTTGAAGGTTCAAATTATCTCAGTCCATGCCTTCCGATTATCCATTTGCGTATCAGAAGACTGCAGGACTCTTCTTGATATGTGAGCGGTGTGTTAGGCGCAGGAATCAGCTACTCGAATATCAGAGTACTTATTAATTTCAAATTTTTTAAAGGCTAGGCGTCAGCATGAGGTATTCTCATAAACACTTGCTATTCGCATTTAGCGGAAAGCAATAGGACACTTCGACCGTGACAAAATCTTCAAAGTAAGTTAAGAGAAACGTACAAACGCGGGAGGCAATACTCACCTGACTTTTGTAAGAAAACAGTTTAAGGAAAAGCCACGGTGGAGTGGCACAGTTCTCTAAGGCGCCTTCCTGCCCAGCGCGTGGTTGCTCACCGTCGGAGGTTCGAGTCCTCCCTTAGGTTAGCTTAATTTAAGTAGTTTGCAAGCTGGGGTGGTTAAGTCATACAGGCTTACAGATATTTGAACATTTATATTAAGGAAAGACAAACCAACATTTCTAGCTTTTGTAGATTTGGAGAAAGCTTTCGAAAATGTTGACTGGAATACACGCCTTACAATAGAGTCGAAGGGTATGAAAGGAGAGCTTTGGTTGGGAAGGGAGTAAGATAGGATTTTGGCCTTTGCTCAATGTCTACGACGAGCAAGTTGCGAAGGAAAGCTAGGAGAATTTTGGAGAAGGGATTAATGTTCAGGGTGTTGTTGGTGATATTGTAATTCTGCCACAGACAGCAGAAAGAGCTGGAAGAGCCAATTAACGAAATGGACAGTGTCTTGAAAGGAGCGTATAACATTAAGGAGGGTAAGCAAGAGTAACGGAATTTAGTCTCAGAAAATCAGGCGATCCTGAGGGAATTAGATTACGTAACGACATAATAAAGGTGGTAGATGAGTTCAAATGTTTGTACAGCTTAAGGGACTTAACTACGGGGTCATCAGTCCCTAAACTTACAAACTACTTATGAACTAGCTACTACTAAGGACGGCACAAATATCCATGCCCGAGGGGGGATTTTAACCGCCGACCGTAGTGGCAGTGCAGACCGTGACTGTAGCGCCTCAGTCCCCTCGGCCAACGTGGCCGGCGGTAGTTGAATTCTTTTGAAATAAAATAACGCAGAAGAGAGGATATAAAATGAATAAGGGTAATGGGAAGAAAGGCGATTCTGAAAAATTGAAATTTATTGATATCTAAGTGTATAGAAGTATTTTGTGAAGGAATCTGTGTGGAGTGTTGCTTTGTATGGTAGTGAAACACGGACGATAAACAGTACAGACAGCAAGAGGATAAAGGCTTTTGGAGTGCAGTGCTGCAGAAGAATGTTGAAGATTAGCTGGGTGGGTCGTGTAACTAATGACAAGGTACTGAACAGAATTGGGGAGTAAGGAAATTTTTGACATCACTAAAAAAAATGTTCAAATGTTTGTAAATCTATCGGACCAAACTGCGTGGTCATCAGTCCGTAGCTTACAAACTATTTAAACCTAGGTAAACTAACCTAAGGACAAACACACACGCCCATGCCCCAGGGTGGACTCGAACCTCCACGGCGAGCAGCCGCGCGCTCCGCAGCGAGTTTTCAGTATACGTTAAAGTTATATATTATGTCATAACCTTTAGATTTAACCATAACAAAAGTAGTGAGTAGCGACGGAACTTTAATTCTGAAAGTTGTTTAGCTGTGTCTAGATACTGGTTCGTAGGTATTCTTTAAGTTTGCGTCCAAGTGTCTGATTATGCGCTTCTCTCCGCTCATCGACACAGATGGTGACCATGAAAGAGCTCTGTTACACAAGCAGCAACCTTTAACTAGATCGATCGATTGCACTTCAGTAGATAAATATGACCAGAAATCCATTGAAAGGCAATGAAATTCACCTCTACCAGGAACTGGCCTGTGGTTTCAAATGAAACTAATCAAGTGTCTTCTACCAAATTCTGAACAATATTTCACCTTCCCCAGTTGGCCTCAAAGGCAAAGAAAGAAACGTAGTAGAAAAATCAAAGCTAGAAACGTAACGACAAAAGAAAATATTAGAAAGTTAAAAATGAAACTTTATCAAACAGGAAAAAAACCTTCTGACACATCAGGCCTGCCAGATGAAGTCCAGTGCAAATACGACTCACGTGAAGTTCTTCGTAACGAAGAGCCCGTTGTATGCAGGGAATACTACACGAAAACAAGTACAATCCGTTATTGTCTTTAGGGTGTCATGTGTAAGCGTTGGTTAAAAGAATCGTGCACAGCGTAAGCGCAAGTGTGCCATCTATAATCCATTGTCATTTTAAAGAACAATATCTAAGGCTATACAGCAAACCATACATTTTATAAACTAGGCGTAGGTCTAAAGTAAGCTAAACGAATAACTGATGTAATTTTTTTTGGAATGGGGATTATAACATTTTTCTTAAAGTCTGAGGGTACTTAGCCTGTCTCATACATCTTACACACCAGGTGAAACAGGTTTGTCATGGCTGGTTCTCCCAGAGACTTCAGTAGCTCTGAGGGAATATCATCATGCTTCTTATGGAGTAAAAATGCAATTTATCAAATGTTTTAGATTATTCTTATGCATTAAGTTTGCGATACTGACCTTTGAAAAATTCATGGCCATCCATCCCTTATTTCAGCTACTCATCGACATCGAAATGCTTCTATCTTGCCTTTAAATATTATAACTTCCTTTGAATCGAAGTGTTTGACACTCTAGTGTCAGCAATGTCAGCCAATTTATTTAACGTTGTAACGCGTTAGCTAATTATGTTGATGGTGACATAATAGGTTGAGAAATGACCTCTGACAATAGCTGTCGACGCCCTTGCCTTTCGCAGTTGTGACATTTATGATTTGCGAATGGAGGGTAAAGTGGCCGTTACAGTTGACAGCTAAACGAACCGCGAATCGATACAAGTAGTTTGTGTGCAGACAAAATACACAGTGCTATTCCGTCGACATTTTCAAACATTGTGTTGATATTTCCGGGTACTATAAGTAGACACATTAACGGGGGTGATAAATTAAGAGAAACGCACTTCTGGTAGAGAGAGTGAACGGAGGCATCGGCTGATCATATCGTGCAGTGTAGGCGTAGTGCTTGACGCTGTTCCTACCACTAGAGAAATTGAATTACAAACTGCTATCACAGGACAGCTCTTATGATAAGGCATCATTATATAAATACACTAATACGAAATTGAGCGTACAGATTTTTTATAATAATCATACAAGTAGGCCAATGAAACGTATCGGCACATAATTCCAAAGGTGGTTTGCCATACATGTTGTGAATATTAAAATTACGTGTGCACGTAGCTGTTAAGAGTGGTAAAAAGAAAAAGTAATTTTGGGGTGATGCTCCAAATTCTCCATATGTTTTGCCAGTATATTATAACCCATTGTAGGTGGCATAGTGGTACAGGTGAAATTAGCATACTCAGTTAGCGCTTAGCGTTCCAATCTTTAAGTTCCCGGGTGTGAGCCAACTACGCCCGCCCCCTTTTTTTTTAATTTTTCGTAATTTTCAATTCTTAACTTTTAAATATATTTTAAATATAATTGAACAATTCAATTTATGAATGCAGTATTAATATGTTCAGATTCATTACAATAATTTCAATTAATGTGTTTGAAGTCCAATTGTATTAAATAATAAATTTCAAGTGTTTGTGTTGATTTTACACTAGAACATAGTTTTATTGAAAAATGGTAACCCAACAAGGAATGTTTAATAGTAAAGTGAGTTCAATTACAATAAAGACTTAACACTCGAGCGGGCGTGCCGGGGTATTGAGGACCCCATTGGCCATAGGAGAATTTCGTAGTACAGCTTACTGCAAAATATAAATATTTACCTGGTTCGTAAGGGAATTGTAATTTACGATATAAGGTGGTGTACTGAGTACCCCACGCGCCTCATCGTAAACGGGAAAAATTTAAAAATGTAAACAATCGACGCGCCCACTCAAGCATAGAAGCATCACCAGTGGCCTACATTATGTATTTTCAGTTCATAAAGACAAAGGAATGATCAACGAGAATCCTGCACCTATGTGTTCTGTACCAATAGCTATGTGAAAATATTGCAGAGCAGGTTATTAAAATTATGAAGGAAAATTTAATAGTCAGTGATGACGCTTTAATACAGAAAAGTCTTTGTGAGGCGTTATGTAATTTTTCTCGTTCTGTATCTGTGTGTGTGTGTGCCGGGGGAAGGGGGGGATGGAGAGCAAAACAAAAATCGCAGCCGTTGAGAGTAACCTCCTTGGTTACATAGGCTGTGGTATTGTCCCTGTGTACATATGACTCATTCGGGTACCTTTTTACCTTCCCAGTTCTAAAGAACACAGTTACAAATTCTTCCTGCTCCTGCAATTACTATTAATAAGTCTCAAGGTCACACATTTGAAAGAGTTTGAATTCTATCAACAAAACCAGTTTACACACATGGTCAGCTGCATGTTGCAGAACGTAGAGTTCGACCCTTTGAAGCTTTGAAATTTTATGTTTGTGAACATGGAGAAGAAGGACATTTAGCGAATGATAAAACGATTTTTACGAAACATGTTGTTTCACTGTAATGCTAAAATGAGAAATAAAGAAATTAATTCCCTCATTTGTGTCTTTCATTCTCTCATGTTTTCTCTTTGCCCTTTCTTTCGCCTGTTTTCATAGCATCAACATAAAACCTATGAATTTGCAGTGCTCAATAAATTCCAATTACATTATGTTTTTCTTCATTTTCATCACTTTGCATATACAACTGGTCGAATTTTTCCCACAGGCAATACTAGTCTCAAAATACGACAGTGGCGTCGGCGAAGTCTCGGCGAAAGCCGTCATAACAAAGACTTTGCGTAATATATGACATCTAAGTAACCTTGTTATTACTTAGATCTACGGCGTATGGAATCAATAAGATCTTAAATTTTTAATGTCGTTTACTGTCGTTAAAACGCTCGGCTGATCTAACAGTGTGAAACACTTTTAAACAAATAAAACTTTTGCATCTTTTAGTTTTCATGAAACCCTATTCTTGGAATGATAACTTTGAAAATAAAATTAAATAATATAAATAAAGTGTTCAATATTAGTATCTGCATTGCACATGTGACAGCAAGAAAAAAAGTAGATCACCCTAGAATTCCCAAGTGGAGGTATCACCTGACGCTATGCAAAAAACAGAGCATAGCTGCATCGAAGGTCGTCAAATCATTCAACATTACAGTCATTACTACCAACAATAGGTACTACGTAAGACACTGAAGACAATTTCTCCTTATGACATTCAGTGAAGGTGCAAACCAGCACTGTCGTGCAACAAATATTAGAATATAAAAGATGAGACAGTAACACTCGTTAATTAACTTTCATTGTAAGAAGCGAAAAGCAGAGACGATGTCAAACTTATTTAATGACTTGACATGATTTTGTTCGTAATCTGAATTTGAACGCACTGTTAACCAAACAAAATTTGTGTGCCTTATTGAGACGCAATTAGACATAAATAGACGTAAAAAAAACTGACTTTTTCATTAGTGTCGGTTTCCAAGACCTATGTCAGAACCCGGAAATAAATGATAATGTTAGTACTGCACTAGGAATTGTATGAAGCTCATATTATTGCTGAGAAGTAATCGGTGAAGATATGTAATATAGTGGAACAGATTAAAGTACATTGATGAATTGTCAACTAAGCACAATCAGATGTCAGATATTAAATATGATCAAAAATAGCGTTATACTGGAACCTGAAACGCCTATAGAATTGAGTTTTTCCCGGCAGGGACTCGAACCCTGCAACATTTTCTTGTATAATATAAAGGAATACTGCTGATATATTGTTTTTTCTGGGGACTTACCTCCACTCTTGACCTGACACGATGAGGCGTCAACTATCACATTGTCGTTCATGAGTAGTTAGGATCGCACCGTTCCAAGAAACGTGGAGTGTTTTGACATTTTGAGGAAAGAACGTAAACTCTATTTAACTTAGTAGCGCATGGACATGTTTAATGTTGATTTGAAACAAATCAGAGTCCTCGAAACGGACCCATACCTTAGCAATTACAAGTTAACCTCACCTCGGCCTCCCACCGAATTACAGTTGCATTAACATAATATTTTGTCATAACGGAGTATTTATTAGACGGAAAGACCAGTCAAAGAGCTCGAAAGTGTATAGCTAGGTAAAAAAATTCATGGCCGCACGGGATGGACACGTGGTCTGAGACCCCTTATCGCGGATTTTGTTTTAGCATCCTACATTACGATTTGGTATGGCATTTTGCTATTCACTTATTTAGCTATGGGCACATTTGATTCAAGATTACTGGATAGCTGTTGAATATTACGCGTTATCAATGTTATGAGGAGCGTCGATAATGCATCAGAAAAAGGATTCTGAAATGGGAAAAGTAACTTCGTTTTGAGATCTGTTATTCACCATATTCAGGAAGAGAACCAGACTCCGATTAAGAAAGATTCTGTGATTTACTAGTATCAGTGGCGGATATTTTTTTTTTCTGGGTGAAAATGTCCTTAAGGGCTTTGTGATATAACACAACTTTGGAATAATTGGTCTATCAGACTTGAAAATTCAAACAACTCTACAATATGGTCGAAAAAGGTTTTGTGCATATTAAATGAGCCAAATGACTTAATGGTGAGTGTACAAAAAAGTAAGATATATTGTTAAAAATAAAAGTCCAAATGTTTGTAATCCTTTGGGAGCAAACTGCTACGGTCATCGGTCCCTAGTCTTACAATCTACTTTAACTTTTTCTAAGGACAACACACACACCAATTCCCGAGTGAGGACTCGAAACTCTGGTAGCAGCGGCCGCATAGTCCGCGATGTTGGCCACACATCATCCCGTGCAGCGCAAATGGTTTGATTTATTATTAACTGTTTAATGTGGTTGAATCACTGTAAGATTGTTTTTAATTCATAGGAACTTGAGAATGACGCCATAATGCGCAGAAAGTAGTAGTGCATTGGTAATTAGATGGAAGTATATCAATTTGACAAGTGAAGATGACTTTACCTGGTGATGCCAGCAGCAGAAAATATCTGCACTACTTAAAGAACATCCGTTTATTTCGGATTGCTGCTATTGCTATGCTGCCCCTAGACGCGAAATATTACTGCACACATTCTTACGGGTAACGTTTCTAACTCTGCGACGCTGCCTTCTGCTCGCTAATGCCCCCCCCCCCCCCCCCCCCCGCCAAGTCATCAGTAGTACACGCTTCACGCTTCCCGCCACTGCCAACATTCAGCGCTCGCATGGTCAACTTACCGTGGATGAACAGTACAATAACCGGAGTAGCTGTGTCATTACCAAACAATGAAGAAATTGGAAAAACAGCGTAGCCTAAAAGGTCGCCCAATTACAGGTCACAAACAAACCGCCAGTAAATACGAGTATCTCATGCTAAAGTTTGATATTCCCTCAAAACCTACAATCATTCTGGATATGTTTGCGTTTTACAGATTCAATTACTTCTTCTGTGCATTTTAAACTCACAATTCCTTGCCGCCGTAAATAAAAGTTAATTAATCTAATGCTAAGATTCTTTCCCTCCCTCCCTTCCTCACCATCACTCTCTCTTTTCCATTTTCTCTGTCTCTCTCTCAGTTTCCGTCGGGCCGTCCGGGGGACGGGGCACGTGCCCCTGTGCCCCCCCCCTCCTCCCTGAATCCGCCCTTGACTAGGTTGGTCAATGACAAGGTATCCAATAACTGGCAAATGTGTCGAGCAATAATTCTTCGCTGTGTAGTTGACGTCAGTAGTCATATTGTGGTTGAAATACAGCAAGAAGGATTTCGGTTCATTGTCGCATTGAGAGTCGAACGGCAGAGAAACAAAGACATTGATAAAATAAATAAATAAATAAATAAATAAATAAATAAAAAACTGCCAAGCACAAAATTGTGAAACGCAGCACGCAGGTGCAGATAAATATGTCAAGGGAGTGGTTATAGGAGGAGGGAGGGCGGGGTCTAGGAATGAATAGGAGTGCAGAACTCGAAAATAAAAGGGTG
Organism: Locusta migratoria; assembly: GCA_026315105.1. Classification (NCBI taxonomy): domain Eukaryota; kingdom Metazoa; phylum Arthropoda; class Insecta; order Orthoptera; family Acrididae; genus Locusta; species Locusta migratoria. The sequence goes on along the minus strand of CM048751.1, from coordinate 222,856,819 downwards.
AAAGGCTAGTTAAGTACTCCTGACGTATAAGGGAACGTGTCATCGCACCACCCTCAGATTTAGTTATACGTCGGCGCAGTGGATAGGGCGTGAAACACTGTACACAGATCAGTTGATAATACTGGAAGTAGTTATGTGGAACTATGAAACAATAAGCAAAATATAAAAACTGAACGGTCCATGCTTTTAATTTCGCAAAATTATGATCTGTCCGTCCGTTCATTGACGTCTCTGTTCGATGTAATCTGTTTAGTGTCATTGTTTTGGTCATTGTTTTGCGACCGCATCGCAAAACAGTGCGATTAGCGGACGAAAGGAATTGCCACTCCAATGGTAATCTAAAACATTTAATCGCAAGGTGATAGGTTAACCAATTCCTCCACAGGAAAACACCTCTGATGTATTATATACAACAATGGGGACACTCTATACGAACGCTGACTAATTGGTGGAAGATCCACAGCATTGATACGGTGCCTTATCGTGGACCGTTTCGTCTTACTTTTCTCCTGCTGGGGTGTGAATGCACGGGAAAATTGGCGTAGTACAGCTAACACCAGTATATTCAAATGTTTGTAAATCTATCGGACAAAACTGCATGATCTTCAGTCCGTAGCTTACAAACTACTTAAAATAAGGTAACCGAACCTAAGGACAACACACATACCCATGCCCAAGGGAGGACGCGAACCCCGACTTCGAGCAACCGCGCGTTCCGCAGCGAGGCGCCTTACACCGCTCGGCTACTCCACGGCGGCACAGCTAATACACGCTGTCGTTGTTCCTTGGTCAGTCCGGGCCCTATTGGCAGTTCCCCAGTTGTTTCCTCCAGCGTGTTGTCTGTACTAACAGTAGAGCATGGGTCTTCGTTGACGACGTTGAGCTCACCGTCCTGCATTTGACAACAGTCCCGATACACATTCCTTTGGAGATAAGTTGTGACAGCTCGTGACAATTAGACTTCCAAATATCTCCTAGACCACCGGTAATGCTTATGATAGCCGCTGGAATGTAAATTTATTTTGTGAGCCTAATAAACTTTTTATAATGAAAAGCACTTGACCGTTTAACCAGTCATCAGTATTTGTGACTAGAACTCTTCTCACTGTCAACAGCTGGATCATCACATTGTCGACGGCAAATAACTTCCCGGAAAATTCTATATTATGTGTACCAGTCGGAACGTCCTCGATTTGCAGCTCAGATCTTCCACAGTTAATGATAGCTTGGGATGCCTGAATGAAGTCCCATCCGAGGATGACATTATGACTACATTCTGATAAAACGACAAATTCAAACGGCTGGGTCCTGTTGATGATGGTTATTCTTGCAACGCAAGTTCCTGCCGGCTGGACGTACTTCCCGTATCACAGAACATTGTCTTCTTTAATGTGCGGCGTAATTATCCTACAATACAGAGAAAGATGCTCCTGAATCTACCAGTGCCCAGACAGGCTGGCAGTCGATTATGACGTCGATGAGATTTCCCGACATCTTAGCGACTTATCGTCCATGGAGGAGTTTCATCTGAGGCGGCCTCACCACCGTAGATGGTCGTCTTCCTTAGTTTTCCTGGGCGCGGCGGCTATGAGAGCGGCTTGCACCTCTGTACGGTGACGGTGAACGGCTGCGGCGCGTCGGGGAGCGACCTCGTCCGGGATACGGCGATGGATTTCTTCCCAGAGGTTGACTGAACCCATAAGCAGGTGACTGCCTCGGATGGAACTGGTCTGATGGCTGACGTTGCCGGGGGAGTTGGTATTGGACTCGTCGACGTGTTCATATGCTGCCGTTTTTGTGGCTGCAGCGTAAGTCATAGCACTGCGACACCATTGTTACGTCGGGTGCGACTGGCGGGGCGGGCAGGTGCTAATGTCTGAAGCACTTCTTCCTCAGCGGTGTCAGCTTACAGGGCTTACATCTATGGCCATAATCTGAGGCGCGCTTGGTCTAATCGCCCGGGCTGCCATAAAGTGTTGTAATTCCTCTCTCACAGTTTGAGAGAAGCATAGGCATGCTGGTCTTCCACAACGCCCATAGGGATTACATTGGGTAGTCTGTCATACTTCTTTCATCCAACCCTCTTTTGTTGCATCGCTTCAATCCGTTGGCACCACTTGAGGAAATCTTCCGTCATTTCTGACAAGGTACATGCCTTCTGCTATACCCTTCAGCAGGTGCGTGATTTTGTCGGCCTCTTACATATCCGGGTTAACTATGGCACATAGGGCCAAAACATTCTGTATGTAGGACTGTGTCGGAGCACCATGTCGTTGGATCCTGTTCTTCAGTAGTTCTTCCGCCGAACGGATTTGTCGCTGGCGGTCTCCAAACGTCTTATTAAGTTCCGTCTGGAACGTTTCGAGTCATTCAGCATCTCTTAGTTGTTTACAAACCATTGATGGGCTGTTCCGTCCAGGTAGAAATAAACGTTGGCCAATCACATTGTATGATCCCATCTGTTATACTTGGCGACTCGGTCGAACACTTTTAGCCATTTGTTGCGACCCTGTCCAGCGTCTCCAGAGAACACTTACGGGTGTCTAATGTGCAGGTGGCGTACCGTTGGTTCCGGGTCTTTTGATGATACGGACTTGCGGAAGGATGTACTCGGTATATCCCTTGTATTTAGGTTCTAGTACGTGTGACTGATTTTACGTTGCCTAATCGAAGCTACGGTGATGTAGCTGTTGCACTGGATACCCGGCGCCTCCACAAAAAATTTCACGTTTAAATGGAAGAAGGCTTGACTTCGGAGGCAGCGTTGATTATATTTGATTAGTTGGTTCGTTCCATAGATTCATGTTGAGGTGATCCTCGTGGAGTGAAACATGGATTTTTTTCAAGTTGATAATATAATATTACTAATACAGGTACACACACTTCTTACAAGCTGATAACATAATAATACTAATAGTATGAATACAGATACATGCATCATTTGATTCTATTTGAGAATTCGTCAGTGGAGTAGAAGGAGTTGGCCACTTGAAAGTCTTTTAGGCTCCTCTTGAACAGATCTTTATTTGTAACTAAATTTTATGGTTGAAGATAAATTATTGAAAATGTGTGTTCCCTAGTAGTGGACCCCTTTTTAAACTAAAGTCGGTGCTTTTAAGTCCTTGTGTAGATCATTTTTCTTCCTAGTATTGTAGGTATGAACTGAACTGTTTGTTGGGAAAAGGGACATATTATTTATAACAAACTTCATTAATGAATAAATATACTGAGAGGCAGTCGTTAACTTACCCAATTCATTGAAGAGGCTTCTGCAGGGAGTCCGTGAATTTACACCACAAATAATACGTATTACACGCTTCTGGACTCTGAAAACTTTTGCTTGACTTGAAGAGTTATCCCAAAATATGACACCATATGACATTATGGAATGAAAGTAAGCAAAGTACACAAGCTTTTTTATTTTTACGTCTCCTATGTCTGATACCACTCGTATTGCAAATACAGATTTGTTAAGTTGTTTCTGCAGTTCTGTGGTGTGTTCCTCCCAACTGAATTTATTATCAAGCTGTAATCGCAAGAATTTTATACGGTCAACCTCTTCTATCTGCTCTTCTTCGTACTTTATGTACTTTACATGTTCATGAACTGGATGTAGTGAGTCTTTTTAAAGTTTAATGTCAATGAGTTGGATTAAACCATTTATTAATGTTAATAAAAACATCATTAACAGACCTTTCTACAACGAAGCTATTTATTGCAGTACTTGTATCATCTGCAAACAAAATAAACTCTGCTTCTGGCAGTGTAACTGATCAAAGGTCATTAATGTACCCAAGAAAAAACAATGGGCCTAAGATGGATCCTTTTGGAACACCACATGTAATTTCTTCCCAATGATGATGACTGCTGGGTTAATTAACTAGTCCCTTGCACTGGCACCCTCTGTTTCCTGTTAGCAACGTACGGCTGGAACCATTTTGCAGCAATTCCCGTGACACCATAGAATTATAATTTACTTAAAAGGATCTTATGGTTCACAAAATCAAATGCCTTTGATAAATCACAGAAAATACTGCTGCTTGTAATTTATTATCTAATGAATTAAGTACATTCTCACTGTTTGTGTAACTAGCCTTCTCGATATCAGAACCTTTCCGAAATCCAAACTGTGTTCCACACAACATGTCATTTGAAGTTAGGTGGTTGGAAACTGCTTGTACATTAGTTTTTCTAGAACTTTTGAGAATGCCTGTAAAAGTGAAATTGGTCTGTAGTTTGATGGTATCTCTTTATCCCCTTTCTCGAATAGCGGTTTGATATCTGCATATTTTAACCAATAAGTAAATGTTCCAGTTATAATAGACTGGTTACACAAATAACTTAAAATTGTGCTACATTCACAAGGACATTCTGTAATTAACTTTGTTGATATTTTATCATAACCACTAGAATGCTGTTTTTAAAAAGATTTTTTATGGAAGTTATTTGTAAATGCCAGTTTAAAATATTTAAGGATATTATTTACTGACCCTGACAATCCCATACTATCAGTAACGTATATAAAGTACTTGTTCCACAGATTTGCCACACTATGCCCAACAACAGTTACTACTGTATCATCTACTTCTAATGCTATCTGCTCCTGTTCCTTTCTGTTTCTACCAGTCTCCTCTTTTACTTTGTCCCATATTGCTTTTACTTTGTTGTCTGATTTTGCTATCGTTTTCTTATAGTGCATTTGTTTAGATGTCTGAATTACTTTTTAAAAATATTTTACACTATTCCTTAAATTTAACTAAGTCATCATCATTGGAACTAATCTTAGGTAATATATACAGTTTCTCCTTTGTCTTGCATGAAATCCTTATTCCTTGTGTAATCCATGGTTTTATTATACATTTCAATTTAATTTGAGTTACTTTTAGAGAAAAACAGTTTTCAAACAAATTACTGACATTATTAATGAATATATTATACTTTTCCATTGATGCCACGAGCATTATATATATCTTTTCAGTTCATGATTTTGAGCAGTTTTCTAAAATACTCTATTTTTGATGGATTTACTACTCTCTTGTATGTAGATTTAGCAGTCTTCATAATCTGTTTAGCATCTGCACCTAAAAGAAGGAGCTGCATATCATGATCTGATAGGCCATTAATTATTGGTTTTATGATGTGAATTTATTCGTTTGATTTGTGAGTAAAAGTATTATCAATGGCTGTCCTAGATGATTTAGCTATCCCAGTTGGAAAGTTTACAGTATGAGTTAGATGGGAGGATAATGTTACTGACTGCAATAAATGTTTACTGGAAGAATGAATAAGAAAATCTGTATTAAGGTCAGAAGCAAACAATATTTTTTGTTACTTCCTGTTAAATAGTCCAATAGAGCTTCTAGATGGTCGGAAAAAATTATAATATCCTGCAGGTGCTCGGTAAATAGTTACTACTATATAGCATCTGTTATAGAACTCTACTTCTTTTGCGCAAGCTTCGAAATGCTGCTCCAGACAGAATTGATTTAAATCAATATTTCTGAATTTATAGCAGTTTTTAATAAATGTGACAACTCATCATCCCTCCATATCTACTCTACTGAAGTATGAAGCTAAATGAAATCCTGGAATATTTAACATATCTATCCAGTTGTCGCATGATGTTCAGAGAGGCAAATTATGTAAATAGGGTTAGAGGACTGTGTTTCATCAATACAAATGAGTAGTTCAAGTTTAGTTCTTAGTCGTGGAATGTTCTGATGTAATAAGGATAACTGATTTTGCATACTAATGGTTGAACAAAAATGTTCTGGCAGGTTATGAGTACTTTCTGTTAAACATTTTTTGATAACATCTATCTCCTGTTTATCTGTTTTCTCAGGGTGTTTTCCAAGGTCCCTCAAAACTGGTTTTCCTTCCCCCCCCCCTCCCTATCCTAAAAAAGGCATCCCTCTGACACCTGTAACCACTGTCAATTTACCATTTGTGACAGTGCCGCCCCCCTCCCACCAATAAGTTACTTGGAATGAACCCAGACAGTTTTCCCTTCCATTTTCTGTTGAAATGAAGGCCATGCCTAGTGTAGTCAGATCTACACATAGCATCCACAGAAATGAAACCAATATGGGACCCCATCTCTGACATGAACAACCGTTCCAGACCAAGTTCACGTTCCTGACCGAAGAGTACAAATGAGCCCGATCATCGCGTCTCAAAACAGACACAAATCCCACACTGAACACAGCACTTATACTGAAACCTGGTTTATTGCGGAGTGAAACATACATGCAGCACTGACCGAATCTCAGGCAGTGCTCTGCTATTTATACACAGAATGTACAAGAAATTAGAAGAATAGTTAACATAAAAAAACATGTAGAAATTACAAGTGAACATAAGAAACATGTAGAACATTCTGGAAATGATGATTACAAAGAAATAAATTTAGCCGGTGGATGGGATTGAACCAGTGACCCTCAGCACATCAATCGTTGACACTTTTTTTTTTTTTTGTTTATATGGTACATCTATGATCCGCGGTCGTTCGTTCAGTTTGTTCGTTGAATATTCGGCTCGCCTTTTTTTTTATTACAGAGGTCGTTCAGCCCCCTGACCAGGCGCGCTGAACCACGGCTTTCCATTGCGCCAAGTTGGCAGTTGGTTAATTCGGTGTCTTGCGGCAGTATATTGTTTTGTGTACTGTTATTGTTCGTTATATACTTAATTTTTATCACTTTATTACATTATTATGATTATATAATAGATTTTAATGAATTTATATTGTTAATATTTTTCTGCAAAATAATTGCAGAAATTATAAGTAGACTGGAAAACCTCACCTGGGAGTTAAAACACTCCAGTTCAGTTTTTGTTCGTTGATAATCAGATAAGCCACTCCCATGAACCACAGACATTGCCGAGGTGGGGTGGCTTGCGTGCCTCAACGATACAGATAGCCGTACCGTAGGTACAACCACAGCGGAGGGGTATCTGTGGAGAGGCCAGACAAACGTGTGGTTCCTGAAGAGGGGCAGCAGCCTTTTCAGTAGTTACAGGGGCAACAGTCTGGATGATTGACTGAGCTGGCCTTGTAACATCAGCTAATGTGGCTTTGCCACACAGCTACTGCGAACGGCTGAAAGCAAGGGGAAACTACAGCCGTTACCTTTCCCGAGGACATGCAGCTCTACTGTATGAACATATGATGATGGCATCCTCTCGGGTAAAATATTACGGAGGTAAAATAGTCCCCCATTCGGATCTCCGGGCGGGGACTACTCAGGAGGATGTGATCATCAGGAAAGACAATACTGGCATTCTACGAGTCGGAGTGTGGAATGTTAGATCCCTTAATCGAGTAGGAAAATTAGAAAATTTAAAGAGGGAAATGGATAGGTTGAAGTTAGATATAGTGGGGATTAGTGAAGTTAGGTGCCAGGATGAACAGGATTTCTGGTCAGGTGAGTACAGGATAATAAATACAAAATCAGTTGGGGGTATCACAGGAGTAGGACTGATAATGAATAGTAAAATAGGAATGCGGGTAAAGTACTATGAGCAGCACAGTGATCGCATTATCATTGTCAAGATAGATACGAAGCCAACACCGACAACAGTAGTACAGGTGTATATGCCAACTAGCTCTGCCGATGATGAGGAAATCGAAGAAATATATGAGGAGCTAAAGGAAATTATTCAGACAATTAAGGGAGAGGAAAACTTAATTGTTATGGGAGACTGGAATTCGGTAGTAGGACAAGGAAGGGAAGGGAAGATAGTAGGTGAATATGGTCTGGGCAAAAGGAATGAAAGAGGAAGCCGCCTGGTAGAATTTTGCGCTGAACATCATTTAGTTATAACAAACACCTGGTTCAAGAATCACAAAAGAAGGTTGTATACGTGGAAGAGACCAGGAGACACTGGAAGATACCAGATAGATTTTATAATGGTAAGACATAGATTTCGGAACCAGGTTCTACAATGTAAGACATACCCAGGGGCAGATATAGACTCTGACCATAACTTGTTGGTTATGAACTGTAGGCTGAAACTAAAGAAACTACTAAAAGGTAGGAAAATAAGGAGATGGGACCTGGATACATTGAAGGAACCTGAGGTTCTTAAGAATTTCAGAGGGAGCTTTAGGCAACAATTGACAGAAACAGGGGAAAATGAAACAGTAGAGGAGGAATGGATAAATTTGAGAGATGAAATAGTGAAGGTAGCAGAGGACAAAATAGGTAGGAAGGAAAGACCTACAAAAAATCCTTGGATATCACAGGAAATACTAAATTTAATCGATGAAAGGAGAAAATATAAAAATGCAGTATATGAAACAGGCAAAATGGTGTACAGACGACTAAGAAATGAGATTGACAGGAAGTGCAAAATGGCTAAGCAGGAGTGGCTAGAAGGCAAATGCAAGGATGTAGAAGAATGTATAAATAGGGGAAAAATAGATACAGCCTACAGGAAAATAAAAGAAACATTTGGAGATAAGAAAAACAGCTCTATGAATATCAAGGACACTGATGGAAAACCAGTTCTCAGCAAAGAAGGGAAAGCTGAAAGGTGGAAAGAGTATATAGAGGAGCTCTACAAAGGAAATGAACTTCGAGACAATGTTGTAGGAAGGGAAGAGGATGTAGATGAATATGAAATAGGAGATACTGTACTGAGAGAAGAATTTGACAGAGCCCTGAAAGACCTAAGTCGAATCAAGGCTCCTGGAGTAGATGATATTCCCTCAGAGCTACTGAAGTCTCTGGGAGAACCAGCCATGACAAAATTGTTTAACCTGGTGTGTAAGATGTATGAGACAGGTGAAGTACCCTCAGACTTTAAGAAAAATGTTATAATCCCCATCCCTAAGAAAACAGGAGCAGACAGGTGTGAAAACTACAGAACCATCAGTTTAATAAGTCATGGCTGCAAAATATTAACGCGAATTATATACAGAAGGATGGAAAAGCTGGTAGAAGCCGACCTCGGGGAAGATCAGTTTGGGTTCAGGAGAAATGTAGGAACACGGGAGGCAATACTTACTTTACGGCTTATCTTAGAAGATAGATTAAGAAAAGGCAAACCTACATTTCTAGCTTTTGTAGATTTGGAGAAGGCTTTTGACAATGTTGATTGGAATAAACTCTTTCAAGTTCTGAAGCAAGCAGGAGTAAAATATAGGGAACGTAAGGTTATTTACAACTTGTACAAAAACCAGACAGCGGTTGTCAGAGTTGAAGGGAATGAAAGGGATGCAGTGGTTGGAAAGGGAGTAAGACAGGGTTGTAGTCTTTCTCCATTGTTGTTCAATTTGTACATTGAGCAAGCTGTAAAGGAAAGCAAGGAGAAATTTGGAGAAGGAATTAAAGTTCAGGGTGAAGAATTAAAAACATTGCGTTTTGCCGACGACATAGTAATTCTGTCAGATACAGCAAAGGACCTGGAAGAGCAATTGAACGGAATGGACAGTGTGCTGAAAGGTGCATATAAGATGAACATTAACAAGAGCAAAACTAGGATAATGGAGTGCAGTGTAAGAAAATCAGGTGATGCTGAAGGAATTAGATTGGGAAACGAATCAATAAAGGAGGTAGATGAGTTTTGTTACTTGGGCAGTAAAATAACAAATGATGGTCGCAGTACAGGGGATATAAAATGTAGAATGGCAATGGGTAGAAAAGCGTTCTTGAAAAAGAGAAATTTGTTAACATCGAATATTGATTTAAGCCTAAGGAAGTCCTTTCTGAAGGCATTTGTATGGAGTGTTGCCTTGTATGGGAGTGAGACATGGACGATAAGCAGTGCGGACAGGAAGAGGATTGAGGCTTTTGAAATATGGTGCTACAGAAGAATGCTGAAGATTAGGTGGGTGGATCGCGTAACTAATGAGGAGGTACTGAACAGAATTGGAGAGAAAAGGAATTTCTGGCATACCTTGACTAAAAGAAGTGATAGATTGGTAGGACACATTCTTAAACATCAAGGAATTGTGAATTTAGCGTTGGAGGGAAGTGTGTGGGGAAAAAATCGCAGGGGAAGACCAAGAGATGGATACAGTAAGCAGATTCAGACAGATGTAGGTTGTCGTTCTTATGTGGAGATGAAGAGGCTTGCTCAGGATAGGGTATTGTGGAGAGCTGCATCAAACCAGTCTCCGGACTGAAGACCACAACAACAACAATCAGATAAGAAAGCTCAGCGTGCACTGCCTGGTTTTATTAATAATTTTACTATATTTTAATTACATTAGGCATTTTGTTCCTAGATTTCTTGAAGGATGCACTGTTCTTAATTCAAGGACAAAAGATTAAATTCTAGTTTATTATTTTTATGGTAATACAAACAGCCAGGATCGTATGAAATATATTATTTTTATCTATGATGATTGTTTCCATAGTATAACGTCATCATAAACTGTGAACAGGAACGATGATGTGAAAATATAAAGTGGTATACAGTTCTAAAACTATAACAAAGTAAACTACCATAATAAAATTACAGCTGGTATACCATCGGTGTCCTGGATATAGTGTGGAGCCAGCCCATCTGCCTTGAAGAGCAGCACTGCTGACTACAGCGTGGTTGCTTTCGGTTGTATAGTGGAAGCCCCACTAGTCGTATGTAGTCTGCCGCCATTGGGCGTCAAATTCGGTTATATATGTTGAAGGTCCTGTGTTACATGCTTGCATATTCGGAACATTAGACTAAAAATAATAAATAGAATTTATCCATATTGCTGCGAGAGACCACATCCACCGACTGCCGGCGTGGTGCAGGGGATAGCGTCACGGACTGCGGTGCTGAAGGTCGGCGGTTCCATCCAGTCCACCGGCGAAAATTTATTTCTTTGTAATTAATAATTCCAGAATGTTCTACATTTTTCTTATGTTCACTTGTAAATTCTACTTGTTTCTTATGTTAACTGTTCTTCTAATTTCTGGTAAATTCTGTCTGTGTATAAATAGCAGAGCACTCTGCCCGAGAGGCAGTTAGTTTTGAGTGTATGTTGAGTTCGTAATAAACAATCAGAATAAGTGCTGTGTTCAGTTGCCTTCGAAGTCAAGCCTGCTTCCATTTCAACGCGACATTATTTGGTGGAGGTGCCGGGTATCCTGTACAACAGCTGCATCACCGTGGCTCCGATTAGGCAACGTAAGAGCTGTCGCTTACACGGACTGGAACCGGAATACAAGGGATTTACCGAGTACATCCTTCCAAAAGTCCGTATCATCAGAAGAACAATGGACGCGAAACCATCGGTAAGGCAGCTGCACATCAAACACTGGACAGGATCCCAACAAATGGCTTAGAGGGTTCGACCGAGTCGCCAAGTTTAACAGATGGGATCATACAATGTGCTTAGCCAACGTTTATTTGTACCCGGACGGAACAGCCCAGCAATGGTTTGAGAACAACGAAGACAATCTGAACGACTGGGAAACGTTCCAGACAGAAGACGTTTGGAAACCGCCAGCGACAGATCCGGTCGGCGGAAGAACAACTGAAGAACCGGGCAAAAAAATGTTCAAATGTGTGTAAATCTATCGGACCAAACTGCGTGGTCATCAGTCCGTAGCTTACAAACTACTTAAACCTAGGTAAACTAACCTAAGGACAGCACTCACACCCATGCCCCAGGGAGGACTCGAACCTCCACGGCAAGCAACCGCGCGCTCCGCAGCGAGACGCCTTAGACCGCTCGACTACTTCACCGCGGCAAGAACCGGGCCCAACGACATGGTGAGCCGACACAATCGTACATACAGAACGTTTTGGCCCTGTGTAACCTATTCAATCTGAACATGACTGAGGCGGACTAAATCACGCACCTGATGAAGGGTATTGCAGAAGATATGTACCAAGGTCTTCTGATAAAAGACGATGCTACGACAGAAGACTTCATCAAGTGGTGCCAGCGTATTGAAGAGATGCAACAAAGGAGGATTGGACGCAAAACATATGACAGACTCCACAATGTAGTCCCTATGGCCGTTGTGGAAGACCAGCATGACTTCGCTTCTCGCATACGACAAATTGTGAGAGAAGAATTTAAAAAAATTATGGCAACCGGGACTGTTAGACCGAGCGAGCATCAGATCATGGCCATGGATGTAAGCCCTGTAAGTGACGAAGTAGCCGACGTCGCTGAGGAAGAGGTATTTCAGACATTAGCTCCTGTTTGCCCCGTCAACCGCACCCGACGTGAAGAACGGCGTCTTCCTGCTATGACTTAACGCTGCAGTCGCCAAACGGCTGCCCATGAACCGGCCGACACGACCTCAACCAACTCCTCCGGTAACTATGACGGCCCACAGAAGAACAGACGTCTGGAGGATAGAAGATAACACACTATTGGGTTTCCACTGTGGGCGCCCTGGAAATGTCGTACGCTGCTGCAGAGAGAGAAGGCGAGTATTCGACGATTATTTTGCCGCAAGACATCAGCCATCGGAGCAGTTCCACCCCAGGCAGTCACCTGCTGATGAATTCAGTCGACCTATCGGAAGAAGCCCATCGTCGTACCCGAGACGACGTCGCTCCGCGACGTGCTGCAGCCGTTCACCGTCGCTGTACAGAGGCACCAGCCGCTCCCCTAGCCGCCGCGCCCAGGAAAACTAAGCGAGGCGACCATCTACGGAGGTGAGGCCGCCGCAGATGAAAACCAACCATGGACGACAGTCGCTAAGATGTCGGCAAATCTCACCAACGTCATAATCGACGGCCAACCTGTTCGGGCACTTGTTGATTCAGCAGCGCCTTTCTCTGTATTGTCGGATAATTACCGCCGCACACTAAAGAAGACAATGTTCTGTGATACTGGGGCAACTGTGCTGAAGGTCTCGAATGGAAAGCACGCCCATCCAACAAGAACTTGTGTCGCAAGAAAAACCATCAACAGGGCCTAGTCTGTTGAATTAGTCGTGTTAAAAGAATGTAGTCACGATGTCATCTTCGGATGGGACTTCCTTCAGGCATCTCAAGTTATCATTGACTGTGGAAGATCTGAGCTGCAAATTGAAGATGGACAACTTGCTTCGACACCTTAAGTGGACGACATGTCTTTGCTATTTAGATGACACTGTCGTTATCTCGAAAACATTTGAAGAACATCTGAGTCGGCTGTAAACTGTGTTGAAGTGTGTTCAGACTGCAGGACTCCGCCTCAATCCAAGGAAGTGATTCTTCGTCGCCAAAGAGATAAAAATTCTGGGGCACCGAGTCAACGGACATGGTGTCCGTCCTGATCCAGATAAAGTAATGGCAGTCACAGAATTTACAACTCCTCAGCACATTCGTGGTGTGAGAAATTTTCTCGGGCTGTGCTCATACTACAGACGTTTTATAAAAGGATTTTTTTAACAAGGCACGTCCATTACAAGAACTTCTGCATGGAGACGCCAAATTTTACTGGGATGAGACAAAAGAAAGAACTTTCCGGGCAGTTAAGGAGGCTCTAACTTCCGCACCAGTGCTAGCCTTGTACGACGAGAATGCGGAAACGGAACTTCACACAAACACCAGTAGTTATGGGATTGGTGCAGTGCTTGTACAAGTTCAGGAAGATGCTGAAAAAGTGATAGCCCATGCATCAAGAGTACTGTCAAAGTCCGAGATAAACTACTCTACAACTGAGAAAGAATGTCTCGCAGTTATCTGGGTATCAACAAGTTCCGGCCGTATTTATTAGGCAAACCATTCACCATCGTGACATACCACCATCCTTTATGTTGGCTGGCTAGCTTGAAGGATCCATCAGGTCGACTAGCAAGATGGGAACTAAGACTCCAAGAGTACGATGTCACAGTGGTATTTAAGAACGGGCGCAAGCACAAGGATGCCGACTGCCTTTCGAGGAATCCATTAGTGGAACACAACAGCGTGAATGAAATTTCAGCCTTCACTGAATTAGATGACGTTACAGCCGAACAGAGGGAAGATCCAGCACTATTAAACACGATAGAGGCCTTAGAGAAAGGAGAACCGACCAATGGAGAGTTCCAACTTATAAACGGAACATTGTATAAAAGCAACTACGATCCACTGCGCCCCAAATGGATACTGGTCGTTCCAGCTCATCTCCAGCCAGCTGTTCTCAAATATTTCCACGATTCCCCGATATCCCGTCATCTGGGATTTGTGAAGACCCTAGACAGAATCAGACGCAGGTATTACTGGAAAGATCTCTACCGGTCTGGCAAGCACTATGTGAGTGACTGTAAAGAGTGCCAGCGACGGAAGCATGTGCCGCAATTACCTCCAGAGCATCTCGTACCGATTCCGCCGGCAGCAGCTCCATTCCACCGAGTAGGCATCTATCTTTTAGGGGGGTTTCCGAAGTCGACAACCGGTAACCAATGGATAATAGTCTGCACTGACTACCTCACACGCTACGCTGTCACCAAACCTGTGCCGACTGCAGAAGCTCCAGAGATCGCAAAATTCCTTGTGGAAGACATTATTTTGAAGCATGGAGCACCACGTGTCATGATATCTGATCGTGGAAAAGTATTCCAGTCAAAACTAGTATCAGAGGTAATGTCACGGTGCGACATTGTCCACAGAATGACAACTGCATATCATCCTCAGACAAATGGTCTTACGGAACGTTTTAACAAGACGTTAGCCGATATGCTATCGATGTAGAGCAAAAGGATTGGCATACAATTCTGCCAGTCGTGACTTTTGCTTACAATACCGCAAGACAAGACACCACAGGCTTCACGCCGTTTTTCCTGCTCCATGGCCGTGAAGCTGAGACGACAATGGATACGCTGTTTCCGTTCCAACCGGACGACACTGAGCATGAGTATGTTAAACAGCTCATTACCAGGGTCGAAGACGCAAGACAACTGGCTCCCATACGGACACTGGACGCCCAGGAGAAACACCGACCTGTTGTGTACAGCCCAGGAGATCTGGTATGGATTTTTACCCCTGTACGGAAGGTTGGGCTGTCAGAAAAGTTATTGACGCGATACTTTGGTCCGTATCGTGTCATACGCCGCCTGTCAGAAGTCACATACGAAGTTGAGGATTATGAGCCGTTGTCGAAACGTAAAAACGAAGAGACATTGTTCACGTCCTGCGCATGATGCCTTACTATAATCCTGAAGAGCAGGTAGACGTCAATGGCTTCTTGTTAAAGGATTCTAAGGACGGTAATGTTCCTGATGAAGCCACGACAGGAACGTCTGTCGTCGATAATCGTGGAGAAGGGAGGGATTCTCTTGAATTGCCATACACAGGACCCATGACACGGTCAAAATCCAGGACATTGCAGCTGGGTCCACAGGGAACATAACAGCGGGTCGCTGTTTCTCCAGGAGAGGGAGCAATCCGCGAGAGGCCACATACACCGACTGCCGGCGTGGCTCAGAGGATAGCGTCACGGACTCCGGTGCTGAAGGACGCCGGCAAAAATTTATTTCTTTGTAAATAATTCCAGAATGTTCTACATCTTTCTTATGTTCACTTGAAAATTCTACTTGTTTCTTATGTTAACTGTTCTTCTAATTTCTGGTAAATTCTGTCTGTGTATAAATAGCAGAGCACTCTGCCCGAGAGGCAGTTAGTGCTGCGTGTATGTTGAGTTCGTAATATACCAGCTTTCAGTATAAGTGCTGTGTTCAGCTGCGTTCGAAGTCAAGCCTGCTTCCATTGCAACGCGACAATATTATAATACGAAAAATGCTTTGTAAAATGACTAACGTAATTGTAATTAACCGTGCACTGGGGCACTGTGATGCGGTGCGTGCAACCGTTCGCTATGCGCTATGAAAGCGGCACTCACCAGTTTTGTTTGACCGAGCAGTGACGTTCGTCATTCTACTGTGCAGCCGCGGAAGGTAAGCCGAGCGGTCTAATGCGTCTCGCTGCGGAGCGCGCGGTTGCTCGCCGTGGAGGTTCGAGTCCTCCCTCGGGCATGGGTGTTTGTGTTGTCCTTAGATTAGTTTACCTTAGTTTAAGTAATTTGTAAGTTACGGACTAATAACCTAGCAATTGATTCCGATAGATTTACAAAAATTTGTCATAAACCCATGAATAGTCTCAATTAAAATGTGGACTGCTCTCTATCAGGTTTTCAAGTAAACGTAACGATGTAAAGACGGTCTGCAGGACGCCCAATTCAGTATCCAGTATGTTATGCTTTTATTGGCAGTCTTACCAACGGAAAACGAGAGTATTTAAATGAGATAACGGATGGAGCTCTCTCTCTCTCTCTCTCTCTCTCTCTCTCTCTCTCTCTCTCTCTCTCTCTCTCTCTCTCTCTCTGTGTGTGTGTGTGTGTGTGTGTGTGTGTGTGTGTGTGTGTCTGTGTGTGTGTGTGTGTTTGTGTGTGTGTGTACGTTTGTGCGTGCGTGCTCTCGTGGTCGTGGGAATGTGTGGACATGGACCAGTCGCCACCACACATCGCACAGTGAGGCGTGTTGACCGCGGTAACCACGGGGGTTGCCAAGCGGAGGGGTTAGGTTGGCGTCCCACTTGTTTGTTGTTCTCGTCAGCAGCGCGTTCGTTTTTGACTGCTGCGGGCTCTGCGTGGATATCTGCAGTGTGTCCTTGCCGAGGCCGCACGAATCTCCTTGTTTTCGTTCGGTTCTCCAAAACTTCTAAATACACCCCTGGAAAACGAAAAAAAGAACACCCAGCCAGCAGAGGGAAATTTTATTGGCACATTCTTTAGGATGTATACAACACATGATAACACAGAGCCATACGCACATTAGTGCAGAGAATGCAGAATGTCGACGCTAGTGTTGGATTATTATATAGTATTGTTAATGTAACTGATATTTCTTTAAATTAATTGAGTATTTTACGTTTATGATTTCTGTGTTTTAATTATTTCCGTAAATATTGTTGTATCAATATTATGTAATATGATTGATAACACAATTATTAGGTTTAAATTATAAATGATATCCGTGTATTTAATTTTTAATATTTAATTTAATTTAATTTTTGTAATGTAAATAAACAATACTCATATCACCAAGAAATGTTAGTAATAGAATATATGATAATAAGAGTCTTTCTATTGATATTCTAATAAATATGATTTATTAATATTAGGTGATTTATTTTAATGAATGAATGTTTATTAAATTTGATGATCATATAATTATTATTTTTTATAATGTCAATGGTTAGTTTTAAAAAAAATATTAATTTTGGGGATCAATGATAGAAATATGTTTCTGCCCTAGAAGTTTTAAAAGTATTTTTATCTTAATTTTTATTTACAAGAGCAATAGATTTTTTTAAATTTTATTAACTTATAAAACTAACGTCTGTCTGTATTTACATTATTTACTTCTTTATAAATTTATATTTCTGCTGTTTATGTTTTATCTTCTAAACGTAAACATTTACTGTGTATACCCTCCTTTTGCAGCAATGCAAGCAGCAATTTTTCCACCGAGGTACCGAATGTAATCTTGCGAATGGCCTGCCATGCAGTTTACACCTGGTGCCTCAGTTGTCCGAGATTTCGTGCTCGTCGTGCAGACCGACCAAAATGACGTTTCATTAGGTTTCAAACATGCACAATGGGGGACAGATCTGGGGATCATACTGACCACGATTGTTGATGTACTCCTTGAAGAGCATTTTGCGTGATACGGGATAGATGTGGACGTGCATTGTCCGGTCGGAAAAGCATATCGCTTTGTTGGTGCATGAACAGTAGTATGACGGATTGAATAATCTCGCAATTTACCGTGCACTGTTCAATGTTTCGTCAACGATCTCAAGAGGAGAACAATCAGGGAACGATATGGCTCCCCACGCCATGCTGCTTGAACACCGTTCACCTCGTCTAAAGTAGGTCACGACATGCACATATGAAAGGACGAATGGCGACGTGTCCTCTTCAGTGATGCCAATTATGGTCGTAGGCGTATTTATCGTCTGACAGGAGAGCGCGAAAATCTGGAGAGTGTACGTCAGGGGATCACGGAGCCGACATCCGGCGTCATACACTGGCAGTTCTTCTCTGGTGATCGTTCAGGGAACACCGAACAGCGCAAGGTACATACGTCAATTACACTGGCCAGCACGATCCTTGTATCTTTCCTCCATTCAGCAAGTTTTGAACCGGATGAAGCGTCATATCCCGCGGTCCGAACTACCGGCACGAAATCTGGCCCAACTAATGCACCAGACGCAAATTTCACGGCAGGCAAGACTGTATTCGACATCCCTACAATCGTCTTCATGGGAGAATTCGATGGGTGCAAAAGCAGAGTACAAGTAGTATTGGCGTCTAGCGTTCTGGTGACTGTCCTCTCATACGTATGACTCTGTCTATGTGATCGTGCGTTATATAAGTTACGGCCTCAAGAATATGTAGATAAAGTTTCCCTATGCTGGCTAGACGAATTAATAGTGTTCTTGTTTTAATTTTCAGAAATGCATAACTTCACTTGTTAAACATCCGGCAGTGTCGGTGGTCTAGCGCATTATCACAAAGTGTGCGTGTTTTAAAATTCGGCACTCGTTACTATTTTTCACAACGTAGTGCTCTACTGTATAATAAAAAGTATTTAATCTCGATGTGCCATTGCCGGTGATTTTAATTTCTACAAGAAGATTACAGTGTAACATAGTCGCAACACTTACTACGGGTAAAGTTGTCATTCACAGTTTCTATGCCACTAGCACTCCACGTGATTGACAAGGCGCCGTAAGAGTAATTTTTGTTTATGATTTCCTTTCTAAGAAATACACCAAATAATTTCTATAATTTATGTGTTCCGAGTATTAGTCAAATTTCTAGAGATATAAAATAATAGTGAAATAAATATATTAACAACCGAATTTCGCTGAATCAGCCTTACAAAGTAATACTTATCCATGAGGCAATTTTTACTAAGCTGTGTATATTTGCAGCTTATTCCGCTGAAAGTAACGGAATACAAACAAACGGAAAATATAAATTCTCTGACGCCCTGCTCTTACATGAAGTGCTCTTTCTTCGACGTGGAACCTAATCTAACTCCTTCAGGGTCATCTGATTTTCTTCCACTGCACTGAATTACCCTAGTTTTGCTCTTGTTAATATTCATCTTATATGCAACTTTCAGCACACTGTCCATTCCGTTCATCTGCTCTTCCAGGTCCTTTGCTGTCTCTGACAGAATTACTATGTTGTTGGCAAAACGCAGTATTTTTAATTCTTCACCCTGAACTTTAATTCCTTCTTTCAATTTACCCTTGCTTTCCTTTAGAACTTGCTCAATGTACAAATTGAATAACATTGGAGAAAGGCTACAACCCTGTCTTACTCCCTTCCCAACCACTGCATCCCTTTCATGCCCTTCAACTCTGGCAACTGCGGTCTGGTTTTTGTACAAGTTGTAAATAACCTTACGCTCCCCATATTTTATTCCTGCTTGCTTGAGATCTTGAAAAAGTTTATTCCAAACAACATTGTAAAAATCATTCTTCAAATCAACAAAAGCTAGATATGTAGGGTTGCCTTTTCTTAAACTCTTTTCCAGGATAAGCCATAATGTGAGTATTGCCTTCCGTGTTCCTATATTTCTCCTGAACCCAAACTGATCTTCCTCGAGATCGACTTCTACCAGCTTTATCCTCCTTCTATAAATAATTCGTGTCAATATTTGCAACCATGACTTATTAAACTGATGATTCTATAGTTTTCACACCTGTTTGCGCCTGCTTTCTTTGGAATTGGGATTATAACAATTTTCTTAATGTCTGAGGGTACTTCGCGTGTCTCATACATCTTACACACCAGGTGAAACAGATTTGTCATGGCTGGTTCTCCCAGGGACTTCAGAAGCTCTGAGGGAATGTCAAGTACTCCAGGGGCCTTGTTTCGACTTAGGTCTTTCAGTGCTCTGTCAAATTCATCTCTCAGTATAGTATCTCCTATTTCATCCTCATCTACTTCTTCTCCCCTTCCTACAATATTGCCTCAAAGTTCATTTCCTTCGTAGAGCCTCTCTATATACTTTTTCCACCTTTCAGCTTCCCCTTCATTGCTGAGAACTGGTTTTCCGTCTGTATTCTTGATATTCGTAGAGCTGTTTTTCTTATATCCAAATATTTATCTTATGTTCCTGTAGGCTGTATCTATTTTTCCCCTATTTATACATTCTTCTATATCCCTGCATTTGCCTTTTAGGCACTCCAGCTTGGCCATTTTGCACTTCCTGTTTATCTTATTTCTTAGTCTTCTGCATTCCATTTTGCCTGTTTCATTTACAGCACTTTTATATTTTCTCCTTTCATCTATTATGTCCTGTGATGTCCAAGGATTCTTTGTAGGTCTCGCCTCTACCTGTTTTGTCCTCTGCTGCCTTCACTTATTCCTCTCTCAATGCTACCCATTCCTCCTCTACTGTTGTATTTCCCCCCGTTTGTGTCAATTGTTGCCTAAAGCTCCCTCTGAATTTCTCTAGAGCTTAACGTTTCTTCAGTTTATCCAGGTCCCGTCTCCGTATTTTTCTACCTTTCTGCAGTTTTTTCAGTTTCAGCCTACAATTCATGAGCAGTAAGTTATGGTCAGAGTTTATATCTGCCCATGGGTATGTCTTACCGTTTAAAACCTGTTTCCGAAATCTATGTCTTACCATTATAAAATGTATCTCCGGGGTCTCCTGGTGTTTACCATGTATAAACCTTCTTTCGTGATTTTTAAGAAGGTGTTTGTTGTAACAAAAATTACGTTCCGTGCATAATTCTACCTGGCGGCTTCCTCTTTCATTCCTTTTGACCAGACCATATCTTCCCCTTCCTTCCTTGTCCTACTACCGAATTCCAGTCTCCCATAATAATTTTCTTCTCCCTTCATTGTCTGAATAATTTCCCGTCTCATCATCATCGGCAGAGGTAGTTGGCATATAAGGCTGTACTACTGTTGTCGGTGTTGGCTTCGTATCTATTTTGACTACGGTAATGCGATCACTGTGTTGCTCATAGTAGTTAATCCGCATTCCTATTTTCTTATTCATTATCAGACCTACTTCTGTAATACCCCAACTGAATTTGTATTTGCAACCTACGATACATAGTTGATACGATAACAGCTCATAAACAATGAAAACTGCTCCATCTTGCGGCGCGTGATAGCGTGATTTTATTCATCAACTATTTGACAACGAGAGCACTGAGTGACATACAATAAACTTTGAACATAATTTCGAATCTTTACGAAACGTTTTCTCGTTGACAACCCAAACAAAATGATAAAAAAAGTTTATCGCTTACTACTTTTCCGATGTTCATGGTGTATATATATGGCCTTTGGTATGACGTTACAAGTTATAACTTCTGCACTGTAAATTGTATTCGCTAGACAATTCACAGATAGTACACATACATACCACTGAATGTTCCTTCGATACTGTATCACAGTTAGACATATACTTTCCATGAGATATGAAATCGTGAACAATTTGGTTATTGAAAAACCGCATTATCACGCATGAGGATTCTATTCATTACGTCTTTACTGCTAGCCCCATTGACTACATATTTTGTAGAAATTAGGAACATACACCACAGAATATACCTCCGTATTTACATCGTAGTACGACAGGTATGTCACGAGATATGGCATCGTGAACAGTGAAGTATCCGAATAGCTCCTACTTCATGAGGTATTTTTTCCACATCTCCTCCTAAAATAATGGACCAATTTTAACTAAACGTGGTACACATATTGCTTACCATCAGATGACGATCCCTGGGGGGTTAAAAACTACCTACGACATACAGATCAGGACATATGATTTTATAAACAATAAGTCATAAAAACTTCCCTATCTCGCGAAGCGTGATTTACGAGAGTTGATTCATCCATTATATGTTCATTGCACACCGATTCCTAATATTACTCTCTACAAATTTGAAAATTATGTTATTGTAGAATACTTATGATGTTGTAAGTATTGAACTGCATTGGAAACAAACTTACATGGGCAGACAGTAAGGTAGATAGACAGAAAGGGAAGTTCGAGGCACACTAAGGTAAGAAAGGAATAAATACATGAAGTTCATGAGATATGACGACGCAAACAATTAGGCTAATGCAAAATCAACACATCACACATAAGGATTCGCTTTATTACTTCTTTACTACTAACTCTATTCTCGTCATATTTTGCAGACAGTGTGCAGATACACTTCTAAATATGCATTCGAAATTAGATCATAACATACACATATCTCAGGAAATATGACGTTAAAAAGAAATAAGTGCATTAAAATCCGCTTCAAGGCGCGTAAGTTTGTAATTTACTACGTCCGTATACCACAAACTACCTTGGTAATACATTTTGGAGATAGTTTCCTAATAAGTAAAAGAATAACGTTCATGAAAACAGCACCATCACGTATCAAGTTAAATTAATGTTATACATCATTTGTATTTTACTACTATTTTTCTTTCTTTAGTTACTGCATTTACAATTTTGTACATTATGCATATTTCTTTGTTTTACTGTTTCATAATTTATAAGTTTTTTCATAATTAAGTGAAGATAAAATGTTTTAATAATTTTTATTTTCGTTTCTAATACAAAACTGGAAAAATTCATATATACCCGGACCATACCAAGTTTAGCAGCTAGTATTATTATAATTGCGCACAACGTGGAAATATATATCACAGTTACACCTCTGTAATTTTATTACACATTTTTTTCAGAATTTTTTGGAATGGTATCGTTTAAAGTGTTCCTCTTTCGGAAGAAATTGCGGTGGTTCCCATGGGTAGCATACAGCTTTTATTATATGTCAAGTGGATGGGTCGCTCCAGATCTAATTTAGGTTACCTGTTAATATTTCGTGCGTGCGTTCGTATGACTCGCTGCCTGCCAGGAGCATTTTCATTCTGATGTCTTCTATGAATGTTTCTATTATGAAGTAAGACAGTCTTTATGGAGCTGTCATCCCGATACGAGACTTGATTATTTTCTAATGTTATGAGGTCGTTTACTTGCAGATTGTACAAATTATTTGGATCCCATACGTTGCTGTTGATGCTATGACTGCGCTTAACACTACTATTTCTGTTCATAATGAGATATTTTGAGGTTTCGTGGTGGAATGGCCGAGCACAGTAAGGCGCCTTGTTGCGGAGCGCGCGGTTGCTCGCCGTCGGAAGTTCGAGTCCTCCGTCGGGCATGTGTATGCCTGTCTGTTCTGCTTAGTCCATTTTCGTATAAGTTGGTTTAAGTAGTTTGTAAGGCTAGGGACTCTGAGCACTTAAGTTCATTAGAATTAGAAATATCTGAACATTTGATTTTTTTGAGGCTGTTGGATATTGAAAATAGCTTTTATTGCTGCTTTTGATCCCTCTTTCACATGGATGTTGAATGAGGTCAGAGTTGTTTCGCAGAGTAACTCCGAGGTATTTGTATCTAGTAACCCTGTAAGTGGTTTGTGTGGTAAATTAGTGTGTCGTTTGGTAAGAGTTTACCACTTAATCTGAAAATCATTTGTTTGATTTTGCTGTTCTTTACCTGGAAGTTATTTTCCCGGGCCCATGAGTCTATCTAGCACCTGCTGTAGTGTTCCTTGTCCTCTGAAGCTATTACAATGTCTTATGCATAAAGTAGGAGAGTTGCTGAGCTGTCCCTAATTATCTTTATGATGCCCGCCCTCATTATGATGAACTGTGTCGGACTGATGGGCTCTCCATATAGTAGTCCATTTGTTTGTATGAAAGTCCGTGATAAGGTGATACCATCAGATACTTGGGTGTGGTTGTATTTTAAGATATCTGAGAGATCTTTTCTGATTTGGTGTCACCGATTATCAGGCGTTACGAATGAGCGTATTTCTATTAATTGTGTCAAAGTCTTCGCTACAGTATAGAAACACTGCTGAATATTTTTTTCACGTGGGAGTCTTAAATAGTTCCCAGCATGTAGGGTGCTTTTTCTCTTTCTGAAACCAAACTCTTTTTCAGGTATCTGGGTCTCTAATTCAGCTATTAGTCTGTTAGTTGTTATTTCCGTGAAAGATTTGAATGTGTCTCCGAGTCTTGTGATTCTATTTGAGTTCGAGTTGCTGGTTTCTGCTTTCCACTTTAATCGTTGATCATTTCGTCCTGCAGCTTATTCGTGTTGTTGTTGTTGTTGTTGTTCTTTTCTTTTTTTTTAATTGAATATAACACGTCAAGATACTTGATTAGACGTAGAGGAAAAATCTGGCGTAGTTTGGGGAATGGGGGAGGTGATTTCCAGAGAGACAGGAGACAGGCAGAGGCTCGCGGAGACTCCAATAAACTGGGGGAATGAGGATCTGATGGGCAAAAAGAGGGGGGGACGTGATAAAGAGTGTGGAGGCAAAAATGGATAGGTAATGATGAGGCGCACACAGACGGGGGAGAGGGATAGCGAGAAAGAGAGGGTAAGCAGAAGAGGGACAGAGAATGGGGGACGAAGACGGAGATATGAGAATGGAGGAGTATAGCTGTACATACAAATGTTATTCACAAGTAATTGTGAAATTACACTTATTTACAGTTGTGTGGTTTATTTTTTTATTATTATTATTTTTTATTTCATCGGAAAAAAGTCGTAGTAACATCTATGTGCTATGACGTAAAAATCCTTCGATTGCATTAATTTAGAATCTAAAACTTGTTACGTCATCGAGACACTGTAGGCTTTACTGTTTGATATACATTTCAATTTATTACCTCTTTTCGTTTCTTAGACATAGGAATTTCTCAAACAAACAACAATATGACACAACAAAAGTTCTATTTTTATGACTGAGGTACGGAACCCAAATGAATAGATACAAATGTAGTCTCGAATTGTAATGCTACAAGTGTATTGTATAGTCTTCGCCCGATACAGAGCGTACACAGAACTATGTGAAACTGGCAGTGTTCAGTCATCTGTCGCATTGCCCAGGCTGATCATTCTGTCATCGAATCGCTCATATTAATATATGCACTACGTTAATTTATGGCAAGTTTGTATTCGTAATACGAAGTCTCGTCACCCGCAATGATTTATTTCAATAAAAGAATTACACGCACTTTGCATTTCAGTCACGTCGCAGCCGGCCGCGGTGGCCGCGGGGACTGAGGCGCTCCAGTCACGGTCTGCACGGCCACTACGGTCGGAGGTTCGAATCCCTCCTCGGGCATGGATATTTGTGCCGTCCTTAGTGTTAGCTAGTTTGTAAGTAGTTTGTAAGTTTAGGGGCTGATGACCCCGTAGTTAAGTCCCATAAGCTTAACAAACATTTGAACATTTGAGTCACGTCGCAAGAGGCGTCAACATGTCGAAGGTTTTATATTACTGTATATTATTTTATTGTTTTCTGTTTATTATGTCCAGAGGTGTAAAAGAATCTTTAAATACATTTTTCTTTTCATCGACGTATTATTGAATTATTGAGTATATCGCGAACACTTTATTTAGAGGTGTTACTGTATTGCCATTTCCAAACGTAAACATATGGAACTCTAAGCACACATGTCTTCTACTTACACAGGCTGCTCAAAACTGACCGACCGAAAAAAATAAAGAGGAGGAAGGGATATAAGGGTTTAACATCCTGGTATTGGAGCACAGCCTTCGAATGCTTTTATTTGTAGTCAGGAAATAAATCCGTCAACGCCTTTCAAGAGAAGTATTCCGGATCTGCCTAGAACGATTTAGGAAAATTGTGTAAACCCGAAATGTGAATGCTTACAGGTGAATTTTAACCGACATCCTTCCGAATGCTTGTCCAATAACATATGTTGTACAAATGTTTGTTAAGCTTAAAGGACTTATCTGCGGGGTTATCAGTCCCTAAACTTACAAACTACTTATGAACTACCTTATACTAAAGACGACACAAATATCCATGACCGAGAGGGGATTCAAACCGTAGCGGCTGCGCAGACTGTGACTGGCGCGCCGCAGACCGCTCGGCCACTGCGGCCGGCACAATGATATAGTAACGCTACCGCGATCGGTAGGTCGAATGCAAATCCAGTGTTTTCTAAAGCCGCTACTGTAGTTACTGCTTTTGTTTGTAAATCTATGGGACTAAACTACAACGGTTATCAATTCCTAGGCTTATCAACTACTTTAAAGTATACATCTATATAGCTACTCTGTAAGTAACATTGAAGTGAATGGCAGAGAGTTCATCGAACCACTTTTATCATATCACTCTACAGTTCCATTCTCTAATAGCCCGCAGGAAAAAAGAACAATTAAATCTTTATTTCCATCTGCTTTCTCTTATGTTCGCGTCTCCCATATGCAGGTGGGCGCTAACAATATATGTTCACATTCAAAAGACAAAGTAGGTGAAACAAATTTTGCAAATAGATCTCGTCGCAACAAATAACGCTTTTCTTTTAATAATTTCCACCTGAACTCGTGCATCATTTCCGTGACACTCTCTCCTCTATATCGCGATTATGCGAAACGAGCTGTCCTTTCTGAAGTTTCTCTAAATAGTCCATGATTTCAACCTGGTGTGGAACCCACAATGCAGAGCAATACTCCAAACTAAGACGCAAAAGTGCACTGTGGGCTGTCTTTAGTAGAACTGTTTCATATCTTAAGTGTTCTGCCAACGAAACGTAGTCATTGGTTCCCCTTCCCTACAATAGTTTCTGTGTGTTCTTTCCAATTTAAATTGCGCGTAATTGTTATTTCTAGATTTTTAGTACAATTTACGGCCTGTTGGTATCACTGATTTATCATGCAACTGTAGTTTAACGGATTTCTTTTGATGGTCATATGGATGACGGCACACATATCATTATTAAAGGTCAGTTGCCAATTTTTGCACAACCGCTTTTAATCTTCTTGTGACTTTACTAAACGATAAATGACAGCATCATCCGCAAAGAGTCTAAGAGAGCTACTCAGATTTCTTCCTAAATTTTTCATAAAAATATGGAACAGTAGGGACCCTAAGATACTTTCCTCGGGAACGACAGATATCACTTCTGTTCTACTCGATGACTTAACGACAATTATAACGTACTTTGTCGTTACTGACAAAATTCAAGAATCCAATCGCACAACAGTGGCGATATACCATAAGCACGTAATTTGAATAGAAGACGCTTGTAAAGTACAGTGTCAAAAGCGTTCCGTAAATCTACAAATACGGAATCTATTTAAACATCCCTTGTAGATAGCACTCATCACATCATGTGAGTAAAGAGCGATAGTTTCTGAATCCGCGCTGAATATGAATTAATAGGTCGTTCTCTTCTACGTATTTCAGTATATTTGAGGAAAGGAAGTTACTGCTGCAGCGTTAGTGATACACCAAAATTAAAGTTAAGCCGGGTATTTTGGACGAACTGAGTGAATAACATTGGCAAGTGTCCGATATCTAAGTAATACACATGTTTTTGTGAACTCTGAAGTATGCCTAAACGAGATAGCAATCGACCGTCCTTTAAATTTCAGACTGTCTCGCTTACATAGTAGATATCTCCTCGCCCATAGATATTCGATAGTCAAATATGTACGCGTAGTGTATTTTTGTTAAAAGAGGAATTATTAATGTAGTGTGGTTCAATATTCAGGGGCAAGTCTTTCAAATTGGCGCTACCGCAAATATGCGTGTCCCTAGCCCTTTCCAGTTATGCAGGTGCAGGAAGGAAAGATAAGAGCTTAACTTGGCATCTGATATCTCTATCCTTTTGGTCGTCTAAAGGCACACAGAGTATTGCCGTGACCATCCGCGTATCGGTCCTGATGCCACTAAAATGTATCTATTTATCTTGAACGATATTATTATTCTAAGGGTTTCGACAGCTATATTATTTCCAAGAGGCAATGCGCTAGAACATCATAATACAACACATGATGTTCAAATGCTTGTAAAGTTTATGGGTTTTATCTGCGGGGTCATCAGTCCCTAAACTGACAAACTACGTATAAACTAACTTATACTAAAGACAACATAAACATCCGTGCCCGATGGAGGATTCGAACCTCCGACGCGAGAGGCCGTCCAATCCGAATCCGCAACGTGGTGCTCCAGTACACTCGGCTACTCCCGCACGGCGCAGAACATTTTCCACGAGAGATTACTCAGCAGTTAGTTAAAATATTAGAAAATAGAGGTAGTTTATTTAACTTACCAGGAATATTTATATATATGTAGGTAATAGTCACCGAGCTGTTTGTTTAGGAGACACCAAACAGGGCAGACCAGAGAGAGAAATAACGTTGATAAAATAGCAGTAACTACAACGAGAAAAAATAAATCAAATGTGGAGGCAACCGCCTCCTACATCGTTATTAATTTAAATATGCGTACAGGTACCTAAGATTTTGTCGTGAATTCTACCTTGTTCAAGCGCTCGTTGCTGCAACTAACGGATCTGTTTACGTAGGGCAGCGTTGAATTCCAGTGGTTACTGCTTTTTTTTATGGTGAAGTGTTTCAGTTTATCTCTTATCACCCAGATAATTTTATAACCGCAGCGAGGAGCAAAACATAATGCAAAAAATTGCGAAATGATTATAAAATAAGTAAATGAGAAAAGAATTGTATTTGTAGAGACTCGTAGATCTGTAGCTTTCATTTTCAATTCTTCCAGTCAAAAACGGAGATTTGGAAAAACAATCCGTGAAGCCCCTTTTTTATGTATAGTGGCAAGCTGGAGTGTCGAACTAAAGATCCTCACCACCAGGGTATGAGGGCTGAGTCTGGGGGACGGGGAGGTTTAAATGTCACTTTTTATGTTTTCATTGAATAAATCGAAAACCGTAGCTGCTAGCGAAAGCTGTTCTTCAGTACAATACTGTAGTACGTTGTATTTCTTGCAAAAGTAATTTATTCATTTTTTCTCTGCTGCTAACTGTATCTTCAACGTCGCCATTCTGCCGATCGAGTAATCGTCCACTATTTGAGGAAGCAACGGAGACAAATTCTTCATAGCGACGTTTCAAAGCACTATTCGAAGTGGTGTGGGAGAACTAATATCTTATTATACTATCGTTCTGTGAGAGGACATAACTATATATTTACGATGAAGGTGCACAGTTTATCTACATCATGTATCAAACATTCAACCTTCAACTAAACAATGACGCTTCAATCTAGACGACCAGGAACAACCGTAGCGTTGGCGCAGTATTCTCTTTCGAAACAAAGAACTATGTATAATATATATAATATAGCAAACCTTTATTATTACTGACAATAAATACTGTGTATGTAAATGAAATTAGTTCCTTATTTACATCTCATATACGAATCGATTATTTGTCTAATTGCCTTTTTAATCCACCATAAGAAATCTCAACGAACTGTACGATTTCTCACAATGGAAATCAGTTGTACAGAGTTCTTTATGTTGTATTTTGTCTTGCGAGAATGACTGCTAAACCTGGGGGCCGGTAATAATCTCTGTAGTGTAAAGAAGAGGATTTCATGCAAAAGAGTATCAAAGTAATCAATAGTGATAAATTGAATTCTTCCTTGTAATTTTCTCCAATTTTACTGAGCCGCACGGGAGTAGCCGAGCGGTCTGCAGCGCAACGTTTCGGATCGCACGGCGGCCTGCGTCGAGGTTCCAATCTTCCTTCGGGCCTGGATGTTTGTGTTGTCTTTAGTATAAGTTAGTCCTTAAGAAGTTTGTAAGTTTAGGGACTGATGACCCCGCAGTCCCATAAACTTAACAAACATTTGAAATTTTAGTGACCTTTATATTTTTGACTGTCAGCGCTTCACGCATATTTCAGTTCATAGGTATCTTCTTGTCGTCATGTTTGGTCAATAGACCCTTTTTTCCTGAGGTCATTTAAGAGCAGATTGCCTTATTTTTTCGAATCGACTGCCGGTTGAGTAAGTTTCGTAATTAAGTTGTTTCCCGACACAAGGCCATTACATGTGTACTAGTACGATGCTATCTCCTCATGATCATTTAATGAAATTTACGATTATTTCATCTATTTCTGTATATTTATTTTTCCCTTTTGGATACTTCCTATTGTCATGTTTCGGGTGGGACGCTGTATTGGTATCCATTTAGTGCCTCGGGTTCACACATACACGCCAGTAAAATTATTACATACATTTGAAGAGAGGTGCTGTTACCTAACGGCGTTTTTACTTTGCGTTACGCAACGACGTTAGTTTTAGCTAAAATGTACAAGAATGGAAGTGAGCCCAAGTGCTTCGGTTTCGTAAGGGACAGCTCGGAGTAGAATTTCAAACTGCAGTTCTGGAACGGCCTTACAATACAGCTAGAGTCGCTCCGCGCAGTCTGTCAATGGGGTGGACCGCAAATTACAGCAGGGCATAAACAAATGAGGCGCTACACCGTACACAGCGTGTATCAAACCGGATAGCGAAAACTTACACGGTTCCAAGTACACGGTAATGGAAACAAAAATGACCCAGTAAAGTTTAGTCCGGAAACGAGCCATTAGCGAGACAAATGCACGATTCCAAGCCACCACTGACGGCATTGTTTGTAACGGAGGTACTTCACGTTTCTGCGGCGCTATCTTCAAGGACTGGCATGAAGATGTTCCTTTTCTGCAACGTCATAATATGTGGCCCACGGAGATCCGGCAAACTTTGCTGCTGCTATGAGGCAGCAAGTAACGCGCAGATACGGCAAAATATGGATAGGTCTAGTCTGACATGTACGTTGTCCGACAACGTCACCTGGTCTAAATTCTTTGGATTTTTGTGTCTGAGGTCACCTCAAAAGCGAACCGTATAGCACTCCCGTCAACACGGCTGAAGAACTGGATCGGAGAGTTGTACACACTCGTCAGGAATTGCGAAATGATCCCTGGTATTTCTAGAGAATTCGAAATTCATTGAAAAGAGTCGAGCACAATATTACATCCAGATACAAAGAAAACACTTCGAACACCTCCTTTAGCAGGTAAGCCGTATGTGAAATATGTACACAATGCAATGAAAACCTGTCAATAAAGTCTAAATTTGAAATTAAATTGTACTAACCACGATAATTTACAATGGCGCCAGTGGCGGCTTGGAACCATATATTCGTAATTTTATTGTAAACGGCTCGCTGAGGACCTCAGTATATTACGACATTTTTGCTTCTATTATCGTTACTTTGTACCATGTAAGTTTGCCCCATCCTTTTGAATAGCCCCGGCGGAGCGGCCGAGCGCATTGAGGCGCTACGCTACGATGCGCGAGGTCATTAGGTACACGTTGGGGTACGAATCCCATTCGGGCATGGATTTTTGTGCCGTCTTTAGTAAAAGCTTGTTCAAATGTTCAAATGTTTGTATAGCATATGGGACTTAACTACGGGGTCATCAGTCCCTAAACTTACAAACTACTTAGGAACTAGCTAATCCTAAGGACGGCACAAATATCCATGCCCGAGGGGGGATTCGAATCCCCGACCGTAGTAGCCGTGCAGACCGTGACTGGAGCGCCTCAGTCCCCTCGGCCACCACGGCCGGCAAAACTTAGTTTCTAAGTAGTTTTTAAGTTTAGGGACTGATGCCGCGCAGTTAATTTCCTTAAGCTCTACAAACATTTGAACTTGAATCCTTTTTGATACATCCTGTACATACTGTTACGTAGGAAATAGGTTACCTTCTGCCGTATGTTTCTGTAAAACATACAGCTGATGGTAACCCGTTTCCTACATAATCTTGACCAGCCGCAGTTCCAGCTCCACCATCGATAATGGATTCAGTATTGTATATACTGTGTCGATTGAGGTAATGAATGTCGCGCTAGCACCTTAGCTCCACCGACGCTGGAGGTATATCTCATCGGGCTACTATGTCGGACGCCAGTGGAGTCTGCCGCTCTATGTTGCGCCCGGGCTACCAGCTATGAAGCCGAGGTCTTAGGTTAGCTGCTCAGGAGGCCTGGAGGCTGCCACTGGCCACAACTACGACCAGAACCACGCACGATGCTACGCCAGGGCCGCTGGCTCTGAAGCCAGAGTCCGCAGGTCTCGGCTCGGTTTGGCCGCAGTCTGAGGTTGCTTGCAAACAAACCGATTTTGGACGGACTGTAAAATACCGGCCGGTATTTTATCGATGGAGCACTGCTTGCGCATACGCCGGGAATTTACCGGTCAAGCGATCAGCCGCTTGGCTACCGTGGTCGAGTGACGTTTATTCCAAACATAAACTAATGAATTCCAAATATTGTTCCTAATATTATGAGAAATATTGCTGACATGATACAAAGAACTAATGAAATACCGCATCATACATCAGTATATCAGTTGCGAAATGCAATCTTTCTTTGCTCTTCATTTCCTCATTTAGTTTGCAGGAAACGTGTCTCCATACACCTCTATAATCCATTCACGCAAACGAGAGACGTAACATAAACACACTGAGAGGCGTGACGAAGGGTGGACAAAACTGGGACGCTCGCTCAATATCTCTGCATCAGTTTCAGGTGTAAGGTCGTGTGTGTGCGTATGTGTGTGTGTTTTATAGCAGTGATAATAGGTGTTGACTGTCTACTTTATCTTGAAGGACCAGAGACTGAATAGTAACGTAAGTATTAGTGTTTACAATAATATTTGCATTCATAGTCTGTGTGACTTTTTCTCTCATTCGTATCACGTAAGAGTAACCTCATTATGTCATCCTTCAATCTGAGTCCACCCAAGAAGTGTTCAGAGAAAGAAGTGATAACGGTATTTAGTGCGTATAAAACGCAGATGTTGTGTCCAGAACAGTCAATGACTAAAGTTGTTATGAAGTCAGTCCATAGAGAGCCACGCACTCATGAGAGGCCACAATTAAAAAAAAAAAAAAAAAAAAAAAAAAAAAAAAAAAAAAAAAAAAAAAAAAAAAGGTCAAGCTTTCAGAACGTGTTGGTGGCGTTGATTGAAATGCAATACGAAGAAAAGTTTTTAGTAACAAATATATAACACTTGACAAAGTGCTTGCTGCGGTAAAGGATGCAGATCTGGAAATTTTTTTTCCACAAAACTGTTCGTGCTTCCATCACCGAAATACGTATATCACTTATCTTTTAACCCAATGCAAACGTATACATAATATGATTGTATGTATGCCTCAACCAGGCAAATGACAATTTCTGTACAGTTGTAGAAAGCGACCGTTGGCAGAAATGCAGATAAAGCTGAGAGAAAATGGCATAATGGAAACTCTCTGCAATATAACAAAGCGAAGAGCCCAAGAACATCATAGAACAAAGATACGATCTACCTATAGAATAAAAAAGAAATGAAAATAAATAAATAAATAAAAAATGAGTTCGAGTCTGAGTCTGTCACAAAAGTTCAACTTCGTCACTTAATTTAAGTCAAGGCCCAGAAACAGACGAGAATCTGAAATATTTGTAATTTATTGTATACAGAATATGTTAATTGTATATGCACAGCGAGAACTGTTCAGGGAGGACGGCCGGTAAAAATCGGTGCGTGTGGAAGTTGCCATTTGCCCACGTGCGCCACTGTATGGCCGGCACCGGCCAACACCACCCAGAAGACAAGGCCTCACAACTGTCCGTGTTACGTCACACTGACCAGGCCGCGGCCGCCAGCTTACTGGCTGTCCGCCACGAGGCAGGGGGTGTGTCCCAGCAGACAGCCATTCCGCTGGCGGCCACGGCCTGGTCAGTGTGACGTAGCACGGACAGTTGTGAGGCCTTGTCTTCTAGGTGGTGTTGCACTGGCCCAGCGCCGGCGGTATGCAGTGGCAGCGGCCGGCAGCTGACGGCTCTTTGTCGGCGCCAGTCCGTGGTCGGTCAGTGTACAAGCTTCAATGCTCTCCAACGGGCCTTTGCTGGAATGCGGACGGCCGATATTTTACCGGCCGTCCAAAACCGTTGAGTGTGCAACCAGCCTAACGCCGGCAAATGGACGACGGAAGACAGCCACCTCACTGCTTCACAGGAGGGCAGGATGAAGCAGAATTACATAAGCTAGTCACAGCCGTTCTGCCGCCCCATCAGCAACGGTGTGCCTGGCACGTGGCACACATCAAAAATCAATGGGAGTACCGCCGACAAGGGGAACAGCAAGTATGGTACAGACGGATTTTAATTCGTCACAGGTATGTTGTGAGGTAATTCTTGCAGGCCACCAAGCTAAAAGGATTTTTTCAAATGCGCCTCGGTTTCTACGAAAATCGAAATCAAAGTCCAGCGCGTAGCTCCTATACTTGCACAACTGTAGCTGTCGGTGAGAGTCAGAGTGGACAGAGGGCTTCCGGTGAATGTAGGTGGGACATATAGCAGTCCAACCTGCATTCGAAATTATTATTTGAAATTGAGTTACATCGACGCAGACTGTAAGGAAGTAACTAAAAAAATAAAAATAGCTGTATCTTGAAATCACAAAAACTCAGCCATCGCTTCCAATTCAGGCGAAACACAAGGGGCTTCAATAGAAGAAAATATGGAAAAATGTTCAGAATTCCGTTCTTCCGTCTCAGGTTCGAGCAGTCTGGTAAGAGGTTGTAAACAATGCCATCACTACAGCAGAAAAGCTATATAAAATCAAACTCCGCCCGACTACCTATTTCAGTTCATTTCTTCTAGTTGACTCACTCGCACATAAGTTCACCTGCAGGATTCAAACGGAGATATTGAACTGGACAAGAAAAAGCTGTCTTTTATAACACTAACTGGTATAGTGAATATTACGACTACACTGTAAGGGTAATTAGTGATTATAAGTGTTTTAGGAATGAAAACGGAATAACCTATTAAAGTGGAAATGCCAAGTCTAACACAAAGTGTAAAGCATGGAAGCGGCCAGCAGCAGGCACGTGGAGTCTCGAATCGCTGGAACAGCAGATCGCCGTGCAGCACTATCCGAAGACCTCGCGCGGCCACGGCTCACGTGTTCGAGAAATCGCGAAGTTGACGAATCAGCTCAACCGGTCATTGGCCAGCCATCTCACGTGCAGTAAGAATAGCGAAACGTGACCAAGAAGAATGCATAACGTCAACAGTTTGAAAACGACGCAAGGCCAGTACAGTTACCTCTCCAGAGAAACGTGACTACCATTTCAGCAATCCATCGCCGCACGAGTTTAAGGCTCCCACACGTGACAAGGTTTTGGCAGTTTTGGAAGAACGTGACTAGAAGCCAGTGACCGGCTAGCGACTCTCCGCGTGACCGAACATTCTGAAAATTTCTCCACGTGACATAGACCTACTTGAACCAATAAATACGTGGACAATTCGAGCAGAGGGGAGTCATTCATTAGTTGCTTCCTAGATTCAGTCACTGCTTCATGGATTCATTCATTCGTAGCTGATGAGTTTTAGATGAGTTGTAGGTGAGTGTGAGGTTTTCGTGAGCACGACTGAAGCTCGGCACCATTTCGGCCGATCACGCAACAGACATCGGAAGAATGGACTAGGCGAGCAGTCGCGAGAACGGAAGAAGAATTAAAGAAGACTTGCCGGACACCGAGGCAGCTGAGAGGACGATGGGACTGCGGCCTCTCGATAGCTGACCTAGCCGGCCGCGGTGGCCGAGGGGACTAGTTCATAAGTAGTTTGTAAGCTTAGGGACTGATGACTCCGTAGTTTAGTCCCATAAGTTCTACAAACATTTGAACACGTAAAAAAAAGGTAGCTGACCTGTGAGATTTAGTCAATAATCGACAGCTGCCCAGGGGTCGTCGGTTCGACGCCGCCAGCACCCCACACTGCCGCTTCGATGGACGGCGCACTCACCCACACGGGCCACGAAGCCTGAAGAGTTACGGACGCCTACATGAGGTACTGGCAGTAATCACAACGGGGAACGCGAGCTATTGAATAAAGCCACGCGCCGCAGCTACGGACTGTAGCGCAGACTCCGCGCCCGGCCTCACCGCTGCTGCTGCCTACGCGTAACCGAACCGCCGCATTCGCTATCAGCGCGCCGGCCTGCCGCCTGCTGCCTTCGAATAATAGAATAACTAAATGCAAGGAAATCACCAGAAGTATTATGTCTATTTGTAAATAAAAAGCTATCTGCTTCAATGCTGTCTCATTTCAACATCCTTTCACCTCTGAGCCAAGAGAATTCACGTCCCACAGATGTGATTAGTAACAAATAATGCCGGCCGCGGTGGCCGAGTGGACTGAGGCGCTCGAGTCACGGTCTGCACGGCCACTACGGTCGGGGGCTCGAATCCCCCCTCGGGCATGGATATTTGTGCCGTCCTTATTATTAGCTAGTTTGTAAGTTTAGGGACTGATGACACAGACTTTACAAACAACATTTAACAAATAAATAATATGAATATTCCTTGTGTTAAACTAAGAGAAACTGCCCATCCTGACAAACATCACTGATACAAAGTGTTTGATGCTTAAGAGTCAGAGCTGTAAAGTGAACCATTAATCATACAGATAGCCCACATTTAGTAACCAGTATGATCAGAAGTAACCGAGACAACGTTACAACACATATATTGTGTCCAGACTGGAAATTTTTTCCTATCGCCAAAAACAACAGTTATGCCTTGCTCATTCGACATTATGGGTACTACAGCATATCTTTAATTGACTTCTTACAATTGTTATCAACAGAACATCACAAGTTAGTAAGGCGACCTAGCTACAAAGATTTGCTTCAAAGATTCCTCATTGTACTGTTATCGACACAAAATGACAATACGACACACTACGTTATCAGACGAAATCGAGAGAACAGGCGATAGCCAGAGATAGCCACACATCGACGTCACGTGACGTAAGGTGGCGCCCTCTACGATCTTATATAAGGAGCGGCCTCAGCCCCCAGCAGCCAGTCGTCGACTCAACCTCGGAAGATGTTCTCCGTAGTCGAGAACGAAACGTCAGGGAGAGGAAGTTTTATAGATCGACCACGGCAACTCAGCCCGGAAGTGTTTACTGATGAAGACGCCGGCCGTGAAAGCCTTCATGGGACGATACAAAAAAAAAAAAAAAAAAAAAAAAAAAAAAAAAAAAAAAAAAAATTATTTTCCATAATTATTTATTCATTTCACTTTAGTTTGGAACGTGTAACTGGTATCAAATGAAGCAGTGACGTGAAGGAGAGTGTGACATCTTTAACCAATAAATAAATAAATAAAATAAAATGTAGTGTTGCGGCTGACACGGCGCTGTACTGCCACGCAGTCAGCCCGAGTTCAAATCCTGCTCCGACCTTTTTTTTCCGCCGACTGATTTTGCGTAATTATCTTTCCCACTTTATCAATACTTACTCCAACTATAAAATGCAGGTTACTTCAGGCAATCACAGTTGCATGAATGTCTTTTACATCTACACGGGATACTCTGCACATCACGTTTATGTGTCTGGCAGAGAGTTCAGCGAAGCACTTGTATACTATTTATCTCCCATTCCATTCTCGAATAGCGAGCGGGAAGAAAGATCAACTGAATCTGTCTACCTATCTAAGAGAAAGTCAACAATATATTTTCGCATTCGGAGGTGAATGTTGGCCATTGGAATTCAGTAAGTAGCCCACGCCGACTCCGTAACTCTGTCTCCCCTGTATCGTTACAATTAAACAACATAACACATTTATATCAAGATAACACTGCGATTATAAAAAGTGTCTACATTCCATTATTTCATATGAGGCACTTTACTCCTCGTTTAAACCTTCCATGAAATATCAAATTATATGCCTTCATAGTCATTCTTATGTTAACGTTTGAGAAAATATATAGGATAGTAACATATAAAATAGCCATCTCTATTTCATTTATTGCGCAATTTTATTTATTCTCTGTCGCAATCGTCACAAAATTCTGGATGATACGTATCATAGAAACACCGAAAGCACATCTAATAAATGCTACCGCTTTATACGCGCACTGTGTTTTCATAAGCGGTAATGGAAAACACTGGTCGTTTACATTCGAAAAAAAAAAAAAAAAAAAAGTTGTTTCATCAGGTAATTGCGACGCAAACCTGGCATATTTAATCGTAGGAAGGAAGACTGCTGCGCTGAACTGATACAACAGTAACGAATGGATGGATTGTTTGATTTTGAAAGGGACTAAACTACAAAGGTTTATCAGTCCCTTGTTCCAATCGTAAAGAGCACAGTAAAGATCGCTAAAATGTTGTATAAAACAAAGTGAGAAAATTCACCAAGCAAGGAAATAAAAGAAGCAAATAAAGAACACCAAGAAAGGAAAGATTTAAATATGAAATCAAAGTGTCTTGGGTGGGTGATCACAGTAATAAAAGTAGAACATGCGGCCTCTCTGTTACACGTTAAGACCACCTACCTAAAAAGCAAGTGGAGGGTAGAATAAAATTTAAAACTGAATCAATCGTAGAGTTATTGTCTGCCGAAAAGGTCAGGGCGTCCGGGAGATTAAAACTCCGCCTCTGGGCGGCTAGGTTACGGAAATCCAATAAAATGAGGGAACTGATCAATCGGCGCCATAGCGACACTGAGGCGGGTCCACGCGACAGAGATGACTATGGGTCAGCCATGTACGACAAATAGGGAGCCGACAGAGGATGTTGTTGTTGGTTGTTTCTTTGTTTTAGGGGGTGGGCAGGAGTAACGAATTTATTCGTATCAAATACTCTCGTGAAGCGATTTCGCGTTTAGTTGTTAACTGTTCGACAGCATTTTGTTATCTTTTAATGAAGAGTTTCACCTGACGGTCAAAATACACATCGCGCGGTTGGCACAGCGCGGTAAACTTGGGAGGAATAACTTTCGTAGCGCAAGTGCATGCTCCTATTTGGTCGCAATTCGTGACATATTGATCAATTAATATACGTTATCATGACCAATTACTCCAGCATTAACGTAAAAATGGATATTAAAGCATTTAATTATGCACAGTCAATCGTCGCACAACTGTGGAAAAAAAAGAGTTCGGAGCAGGATTTGAACACAAACCGTTTTCGTGGTAGTCGGGCGCCTTGCCCGTCGCACTACGCTTACCGTAAAAATGTTTGTAGAGCTTATGGGACTTAACTACGGGGTCATCAGTCCCTAAACTTACAAATTACTTATGAACTAGCTAACACTAAGGACGGGGAGAAATATCCATGCCCGAGTGGGGATTCGAACCCCCGACCGTAGTGGCCGCGCAGACTGTGATTGGCGCGCCGCAGACCGCTCGGCCCCGCGGCCGGCTCGCTGACTTTCTCACCGTCGGATACAGTATATGGGTATAGGAGTTACGCGCGGGATTTTGATCTCGATTTTTATGGAAACCAGGGCGCTTTGCGAAAAAAAAAACTGTTTATAATGGTGGTCTGGAGGAATTCCCTCACAACGTACTTGCGATCCATCAAAATCCGTTTGTACCACTCTTGGTGATCCCCTTGTGAGCTTAATAAAGAAGAAGAGTGGTAACTGATGTTTCACTGGCGTCGAAAGGCGTCCAAACATCCGTCTCCTGCAACATTTTGGATCTCGGATATACTTTTGGTTGATAACAGAATTTAAGCTAGGCGCACATCCTACGTAGTTCCCAGTGCTTTCCAGGTCCTACATTCATGTAATTATTATATAATAGATGACTGTATGTTTAAATATTGTTTGAATAAATTGTACGTGCTCCTATTCAACTTTATATTTTGATCCTCAGGTACCAGTAAAATGTTCTGTACATAGTGTTGTTGTAGTGGTCTACAGTCCGGAGACTGGTTTGATGCAGATATCCACCCTTCTCCTTCAAGCCTTTCATCTCTCCATAAGATCGTCGACTCAGATCCATTTCAATCTGCTGCCTATATTCGTCTCTTGGTCTCCCTCTGCAATTTTTCCCACGCATACTTCGCTCCACTATTAAATTTACGATTTCTCGATGTCTACGAAAGTGTCCTACCAATCGATCCCTTGTTTTAATCAAGGTATGTAAAAATTCCATTTCTCCCCTGTTCAGAACCCCTCATTAGTTACACGATCTCTCCATCTAATCTTCAGCATTCTTCTGCAGCACCACATATCAAAAGTCTCTATCCTCTCCCTGTGTGAAGTATTTATCGTCCAAGTTTCACTCCCGTACAAGGCAACACTCCACACAAGTGCCTTCAGGAAAGATTTCCATACACTTCAGTTAATATTCGATGTTAAAAAATTTCCCTTTTTCTGAAACGCTTTTCTTCCAATTGCCATTCTGCACACGTTATTTTACTGCACAAATAACAAAATTTATCTACCACCTTTATTGTTTCGTTACCTAATCTAAATCCTTCAGCTTCGCCTGATTTTCTGTGACTGCTCTTGTTAATATTCACCTTATACGCTCCTTTCAACACAATGTCCGTTCCGTTCAACTACTCTTCGAAGTCCTTTGCTGTCCCTGATAGAATTACAATGTCATCATCAAAACGCAATGTTTTATTTCTTCTTTTCAAATTTCTCTTTGCGTTCCTACACAGCTTGTTCAATACACAAATCAAATAACAACGGAGAAAGGCTGCAACCCTGTTGTACTCCCTCCCCAACCACTGCGTCACTTTCATCCCATTCACCTCAAATAACAGCTGTATGGTTAATGTACACGTTGTAAATAACCTTCCGTTCCTTATATTTTACACCTGTCCACTTCATAATTTGAAAGAGTTTATTCCAATCAACACTGCCAAAAGTTGTCTCTAAATCTACAAAAGCTAGAAATTTAGTTTGCCTTTCCTTAATCTAAGAATGACTTAAGATGACTACTGCATACCGTGTTCCTACATTTCTCCTGAATCCCAACTTTTCCCAGAGGTCAGCGTCTATCAAAATTTCCTCCATTCTGTAAATAATTCCTGCTAAAATTTTGTAACCCAGACTTATTAAACTGATGGTTATGTAATTTTCGTATCTTTCTGTACTGACTTCTTTGAAATGGGGATTATTACATTGTTATTAAAGTCATTCTGTGTCTAATAAATGTTATTAATCTCGTTTCCTAGTAAAAAGGGAGTAGATCCATGTTCTCGTATAAAATAACTTTAGATGAGTCAGTAAGTGTCCCTGTGCAAGACTTACTTTTCGTTGTTTCATAATCTCTTACAGAAGGCATAGTTCTACTGATTTTCGTATAGGCACTGAAACCCTTATGACTAAGCACCCATAAATGACAAAAATAACCCCCTCAATGACTCTTCACCGTGAATCCCGATAAATCTCAGGCTGTCCTCAAACATCGTACCACATCCTCTTTCCGTCTCCACGAGTTTTACCTAACATCATCGAGGTACACCCCATCTGACTCATCCACGCCCACCCTCAATTAACTTGGCCTTCCCTGTACAGCAACTATGCAACAAAAAGCCCGACTTCACTTCCATAAACTTCTTTGTTGTCAGACATGGGGTCTCCAACCCTCCATCATCCTCGATATCTACCCATCCTTTCTGCGTCCCGTCTTATGCAGCTTCAATCCAAGCGGGATCTCCGCCCCCTCCTACTTCTAAAAAACTCTTCAAGTCTTTTAACGCCACACACTCAGCCTCACTGACTGTACCTCTCTCGCATCCCCAAACAGATCCTCTAATACCTTATTCCTTTCCTCCACGTCTTCCAGTTCCTAGAAAGCATACGAATCCGCTACACCAGTCGCAAGATTCAGTCTCACAACCACTGGTTTCTCCTCTCCTTACTAATCCTTGGCCTTTGCCACACCTCCACCAATGCATCCCGGCGGTTCTACACCTCCACACTCTCCAAATCCTGTCGTAGGGCAATATGCGTACCCACCCACTTCTGTATGATGCTCTCTGTGCTCTCTGTCCAGACATCTGGCGTCCTATGAGTTCTGATCCTATTCTCCTGCCCCCCGCCCCCCCCCGCCCCCCAGTCCCTCGTAGATGAGCCACCTGCTCCCGTCCGCACCTGATCCTTTCCCTCTCCCCCCGGAGACGCGCGCATCTCCACACGTTCTTTTCCCTGCCCCACTTTCCTTCTCCCCCTCTCTACTCCCCTCCCCCTCCCCTCCCCCTCCCCCAAACCGGCCTGCGTCAGTGGTAGCGCAGTTTTGGCAGGTGTTATTCATCGTGTAAGGTGCTCCGTTGTCCTCTGTGCTTTTAACTTGTTGTACCCGCTCAGCCAACACCACCTAGAGACAAGGCATCACAACAGCTCGTGGCACGTCACACCGACCAGGCCGCGGCCGACAGCTTACTGGCTGGTCGCTACGAGGCAGTGGCCGTGACCCAGCGGCCAGCCATTCAGCTGGCGGCCGCGGCCTGGTCGGTGTGGCGTAGCACGGGCTGTTGTGAGGCCTTATATGTAGGTGGTGTTGACTGAGAACTGTTTTTCTTTTACAATGTTGACCCTTTCTTATTCTCTTCTGTACTGCATTAAAACGCTTCTGCGTGTATCATTTAAACTTATCCATCTTCATCATCTGCCATCATTATGCAATCAATTTTTTAATACCTTGTCAGTTCTATCAGCCTGTATATTTACTTTTATGTATATCTTGCAGCTGAAGAGCAGCGTATTAAGCAGCTACTAGCTGCCCACTACAGGCATTAAAACTACAACTAAGACAAAAAATTATAGTTACTGTGTAGAAGTTAATTAAGTAAATTATTGAAAGAGATTTTAGAGAGTCTCCAGAGGAAAAAAATCATTGTGCAAACTTTCTGTATGGGCTCTGTTAGGTCATTTATTGTTTTGTATGATACGTAGAAAAGATATAACTTATTTTCAAACCGAGAGCAGATTGATATCAGTTTAGTTCGTAGAAATCTTGTGTCTTATATCCGATCGACGGGCTCCTGAAGTGTGCTTAGTTCTGTCCATCAGAAAACGTGCCACCGGCTTTGAAATACTCAACAGACTTTCATAAAACTACTCGGTGAATAAATTCTTGATCACACCTCATAGAGTTTGACATTTTCACGCGATAATTGAATGAATTCGATGCAGATGATTTGTGATATGAGTTTAGGTATAGTATTGCACGTAATTTTTAAGAGTTTTAAGAGTCTAAAAGCGCATTTCATAAATTTTGTGCATGGCAGAAGTTAGTTCATACATTGCTGAGGATGATATGTGGACAAGATATCGAAGCACAGCGTCACCTCGTTTCTTTCTCGAGGTTTTTGTTGTTTGACTGCGGCTGGCCGAGGCACCTTGCTGCACAGCGTCGGAGGTTGGAGTCCTCACTCGGGCTTGGGTGTTTGTTATCGTTAGGTTAATTTATGTTAGTGTAAGTAGTTTGTAAGAGCACCGACTGATAATCACAACAGTGAACACCCATAGATTTACAGACATTTGAGCCGGCCGCGGTGGCCGAGGGGACTGAGGCGCTCCAGTTACGGTCTGCACGGCCACTACGGTCGGGGGTTCGAAACCCCCCTCGGGCATGGCTATTTGTGCCGTCTTTAGGATAAGGTAGTTTATAAGTAGTTGGTAAGTTTAGGGACTGATGACCCCGTAGTTAAGTCCCATAAGCTATACAAACATTTGAATTTTGTACAGACATTGAAAATTTATTTCCTCCTTCACCTACCACACAACTGTGTCGCTGTGTGTATCTACACGATGCAAGTGACAAATGTGACAAGTACACTTATCTGTGTACCATGATGGACTGAATGATACATATTGTGTGTACGTGTGTGTTATTTCGTCATTTAAGTGTGCTTAGTCATAAGTTTATCAGTGCATATACGAAAATCAGTAGAACTATAGCTTCTTTAAAAGGTTATGAGACAAGGAAAAGGAAGTCTTACACAGGGACATTTAGTGACTCACCCAAGGTTATTTTATACGAGAATGTTCATTCACTCCCTTCCTACCCGGAAATCAGGTTAATTATATTTATTAGGTAATGTAATTAGCGTATTGCGGTGCAATAAATGGCATTGTTTATGTGAATTGTTCAAATGTTCAAATGCTTGTAAAGGTT
This sequence comes from Locusta migratoria, assembly GCA_026315105.1. Classification (NCBI taxonomy): domain Eukaryota; kingdom Metazoa; phylum Arthropoda; class Insecta; order Orthoptera; family Acrididae; genus Locusta; species Locusta migratoria. Next base: position 222,813,080 of record CM048751.1, on the reverse strand, counting down.
ATGGGCTTTCACTGTGGGGTCATCAGTTCCTAAACGTACAATTTATTTATAAACTAACTTATACTAAAGACAACACACATATCCATGCCCAAGGGAGGATTCGAACCTCCGACGCGGGAAGCTATGTGAATTGTCATGCTACAGATTGCCGATGAACAAATATATGGTGTCCATTTAAAAACACTGAAATTTCTGTTAAAAACACATACGATTTCGTTTTAGAATGTTTCTAAATATTTACATTCATGAGCCACTGCCTTATATCGATACCGGAGAAAGTCGTTTTACAATAGCTTTTGTCGTTCCACGGATACTTTGGGTGGTCAACATAAATGGGTCACACATTTCCTGATTTTTCCAACATGTAGCCAATTTCCGGAGAATTAGATGATCGGGTAAAAATTTGAAGTAAATCGGTTAATGATTTTTTTTGTAACAAGATAATAAAAGGATTTTGCATACTATTATTGTAGAGATAAAATATCAAATCAACTACTGTTTGTAAGGAATTTTGATGATGTTAACAACTTGGTAACACTGAAAATCTGGTATTACAATCAATAAATATAACTGTATAGTGACAATAACAGTAGACAATAAATCACGTTTTGTTGTAAGAGATATCTAATTTAACATGGAAAAAGTATAACAAGCGTTAGAAACGTAGGACACAGCAACCTTTCAAAAAGCTCTGACTGACAGTAGTACCAATACTTTGCCAAATTTCAGTTGCTTGAAATAATTTGTAGAGAATCATTTACTGTCGCTATTAAAATTAACAGCGATTATACATGAATGAAAAAAAATTAGTGTCAGTGATGATTATAAGACTTTACATAAATCAAATTGTTATCCATTGATAAACAAACCAATAATATCAGTCATGACACAGTACATACTGCAGTCGAAGATGTTCGATGTTGAAACATATGGAGGTTGATAATGAAGTCCAAACAGCGACAGAAAGTTGTAAACTTTCTTTGCAGTTTAAGTGTTAGTGTTTGTAAATGTTTGTAAATCTATCGGACCAAACTGCGTGGTCATCATTCCGTAGCTTACAAACTACTTAAACCTAGATAAACTAACGTAAGGACAAACACACACACCCATGCCCCAGGGAGGACTCGAACCTCCACGGCGAGCAACCGTGCGCTCCGCAGCGAGACGATTTAGACTGCTCGGCTACTCCACCGCGGCTAAGTGTTAGTGCTACATTGCATAATTTACTGTTTTTCTTGCCTACATCAGACGTTGAAATGAAATATTAATCTTCTGAACATACCAGTGCCAAAAAGTATGTTGAGGAGCTCCGTCCCAAGCATCTCGCAACGATTGAACACCATTGGAAGAATTTTGATGTTATTTATTTACAGTATGTAAAAAATTTTTACAGCATGTCGTGCTTTCCTAAAGCTACCCATCAACTAAGTGTAAACCTTCTGCTGCGGTAGTGACGTGAAAGTCACCCATGGTTCTTGGTGATTTCTAGAATCAGTGTATCCAAACCTTTCAAGGAAAATATTGGGACCCGCAGAATTTTATAAATGTTATTAGTCTTTAATGTTTCTATTTTGTCTTTTTGGTATCGATGAAAATTTAGATAATTAAATGACCAACATCCTTTACATGTTAACAGTCCTCTAAGTATCGCCGTGGCTTGACACATACGAACATAATGATCGAATATAACATTGCACTACGCCTCTGGTTAACAGATCAATACTAAGAGATAAACGAATTATATTCACTGTAGCAAGCCTTCAGCTCTATTTACTACCGTCTGAATGAATGAATGGTCGCTAACCACGAAAAATTCCGCTTTGTCGTAACTTCTGTCGCGCGTGCCTATGATGAGCAGTTAGATAAAATACACGCATAGGAATCTTGAAAGAAAACGAAATAATGTTACATTTCCTTCTGTCATTGATTTTTACTGCACGTACCCTGAATTGCGTGCCGTAATGATGGCGGATTAACCCAGCAATGTTACTATGTTCATTATCTGCTTGACACACGGTGATAAGCGCAAATAATAATGAAATACGTCGGTTTACGCTTATGACACGCACGCACACACACACACAATGAAATACGTTGGTACACGCTAATATACATTATGTCACACACAAACACAAACACACAAACACTCACACACACTATCCTCGTCACTACGCATGGCTCACTTTGTCATGACGTGAAACTTTGTAGTTGAGTTGAATACCATCAATTATAATGGTGCGAAGTAGCAAAACATAGAGATACGAGTTCGGTGGGTTGAAGAGGCCTATGTCCCGAGCGGAATACGTTTATAAAGTGTTTAAGACTTCAGTAATGGTCCTTTAGTTTTCATAGTCCTCGAAAGATGGCAGCAGATGTATCTCCAGCGGTTAGTTTAGTTAATAAGGGTCTAAGTGAAGCTTCTTCTCACTATATGACAGTAGCGTGTTTACCGCGTCTACCACAAGATGTCTTTCAGTGGGGACATTCACGTTGTAAAAAGGATAAATAGGTGCTCTAAAAGTGTGTAATCACACTCGATATACGAAAGGTATTGAATATGACTTTATGGAAACAGTGATTGCACTAGTCTTTCTGACGGCTTTCCAGTCTCTCTTCATGTTTGTGACGCACATTTGGTGACGGGGAGGGGGGGAGGTTTTAGAACCACCGAAATGTTAGAATTTTTCTACTCCTAATATGAAGTCTTAATAATATTCATTCCTGATTACGACTGGATATTAAGTGAAGAAAAGAAGAAGGTGGAAAAGCACAGAGGACAATTTAACCAACAAATTATGACGCCTCATCTCTTATAACTAGAGTAGACAGTGAACAATCTGTATTTCTATAAAGATTTCCGTGTAGTTAAAGTAGGACAAGTTTGAGCTAATTAGCTGAGTCTCAGTGTCATATTTAACCATAAAAGCAAAGATTGAGGTGCAGTATCGATGTGTCTGGGCTATTTTGCAACAGAAAAGAGTATTCTGAAGTTAGTACCTTTGATCAAAAATATCCGAATGTAGGTAGATTCCTTTGACGTACAAAAATATACATCGAATAATTTTAGCTGTTTGGGTCACATGGAGTGGAGTACATGCAGAGCAGGTTAAATGGTTTCACTAGAAGCAGTGATGGTCCCTAGTATAGTGTGTGTGTGTCTGTGTATTGTAATTGTATGTACGTTAGTATATATGCGTATATTCGAAAGAAATGGGTCAAGTTACTGAATCGAATTCAAATTTAAAATCCTGTGAATTTGTTTTACAATTGGCTCAGTAATTATTGACTGTGATAGCAAGTGGTGTATTTAAAGTGTGACACTTGTTACACAATCACTGTGGAAAATATCGTACTAGGCTACTACTGGAATTAAGGTCCCTAATTTTAAAACCTGTGCACTTTTCATATGGCCACACCGATGAGCTGTTCTTGCACTATTTTAGTGAATGATTCATTACACCATTAATTGCCTTTTCGTAAGACTAAGATTTCTTGCATTGAAAACAACATGAAACGTAATATTCACTGATCAATGTCCTTATTTAACGAAAATACCCACCACCCCTTGTTAAGTAAGATGAATATCTTACAGACAAGTATGTTTCGCACTCCAGGCAGAATACATTAAAAATATTACCCACAAAACATTCCTATTATTCTTGTAATACACGTAATGATTCGTTCATGTATCCTCACAGTCTCCAGTCTGTACTTACTCAGCTCCAGTAGTCCGTTCTGAAATTAAATTTATTATCATAGTTCAAGTAATATTATTTCACTCAATATAGCTTTTGAGAATGCTACCCTTTTTTCACTGGCCGCATATGCAGGTACTGGGGGCTCACCATCCACATCGATTGTTCTTTTATTGTTGGCTACGTCATATTCTGAAAAACACTGAGATGTATGATAAGACTAAATAAATAATAAAAAGTGTTACACTTTAAATATCCTTCGATTCTGACCAGTACATAATATCATTACACCACTACACATGACAAAGACCCCCTGCTATTCTTCATTAATCCAACAATGTTTTACGTCGATTATATAGATCGCTCTTCTCTCTCACTCTCTCTCTCTCTCTCTTTTTATTTTATTTAAAAAAAAAATATGACCACTCTAAGAACAAAACTGGAATCAAAACCTAATTACATTCATTAAAATTAGTATGTAAGATAAATACTAACTGCCCCACTGCTTCATGGAATTTTAATATTGACACACATGTCTTTGCCTTAGGCAAAGTTTTATCTTTGTGCAAAAAAAAAAAAAAAAAAAAAAAAAAAAAAAAAAAAAAAAAAAAAAAAAAAAAAAAAATATCCAGATTGCCATTCCAATGGCATTTCTAATAAAAACAATACTAAGCCTTCAGGGGAGAGGGGACGTCATAAAGCGTAGTTGCTGGGGGGCACCAAGAAAGTAGAGGAGGGGGCACCGAGATTGATGGGGGCTAAGATTGATCGCTACGAATATTGGACTTTACGTAAAGAACAGTGTGGTTTCATACTGTAGGAAAAATGGACTCCAAATATGTCGAAACGACTTTATTGTTTGGACCTCCTTTCACCTCTCGTTCTCGGGGGCTCCAAATCTGGAAATCCAGATTTCCGGACCGTCCCGCGTCTCTAGTCCTGGGGGCTTCACAGTAATGCATCCATTTACAAGTGGACGGGGGCCAGTTTGTTTTGCTGCCTCGACCCTCCGATAGACTTAGTCCGCCAATCGGCAGCCTCTACTGTTCTCCTACTGCTGAGAGTCATACTTGTCGATTTCACTTTTGCTTAAACTGCACATCTTTGACCAACACCGCTGCAGTAATTCTCCATGTGAAACAACGGAAATACAGATTTTCTTTTATCTAGTACAACAATAGGCTACGTGCGACGTTACGGTACGAGCAACTAACTGAAGGCAGACTTCATTCCTTTCAATAACTGTAGCATACTTCCACATCTACAGAGATACTCGGAAAGTAACATTCTCTGTAGTTCCAATAACTAATATCTCTCGCGAAGGAGGAACACCGAAATATTTCTGTTTATGCGCGTGTATGAGTGTGTGTGTGTGTGTGTGTGTGTGTGTGTGTGTGTGTGTGTGTGTGTGTGTTGTCCGTGGTGTCAGTTAGTTTAATTAATTTCTAAGTATAGGGATTGCAGTTTGATCCAACAGGTTTACTAAAATTTGAATATTTGCTTTTCTGCTGTTACATTTGCGACTTAAATAAACATTATATTATACTTTATGAATACCGACAAACTTTCGAGGATCGTTTTTCAGATGATATTGCAACAATGTAGTTAAACTTTATAACAGAATGTGAGGGACAGGGCACTTTGTATAATGTGTAAACTATATCGCCAAAGGTAAGACAGGCCTCTCTGAAAGGCTTGAAAAAATTATTTCGTAATTTTCCGTAACAGATACAAGTAGAGTAAATTCACAATTTCTTTGGTATTACTGTAACATTAGAAAAGCCTAATAAATTTGTACGGATGTATTTTGTGTTGTTTATAGAAACAGATTAGCCTTTGTATATGAGGAGTGCGACTGGAAATTCTTTTTTAAATAAAGACATTTAAATAATGTACTTATGTGCCACGGTCGCTATATTACATATAATAATTATGTCTCTATTTTGCACAACTAGTTTCAGTAAAGCTTTGTCACCATTTTCAAGTACTTCTGTTTCATCAACGACATTTTTTAATCCACTACAAGAAAACCTCCTTCCAAAATTAAAGTACTGACACTGTACTGATACAAATGAATATAAAGATAAAAAGGAAACATCCTGTCTAAAATAATGGATATGTACATCAGGTTGTTACATCATTCAAGTAATCAGAGAACAGGCAAAATAATAATAATAAAAAAATAAAAAAATTAAAAAAATTAACTTAATGCAGACTTTCAACTAATACAATTGATTATAAAAATAATTACATCACTCCTGTAATAAGAGAACATGTCTGGGCTGAATTATTATAAAAATTATTCCTATGAACCATTGTTAGTTCTCTTGATTGGAAATCTGTTTGTTCTCATGACAGGACTGTGAAATGCAACCTTGCAAAATGGTTTCACCTACTTTGTAATTATTTCTGAACATTGTAGACTAATATTGTCAACGTTTTCTTGTTTAGGATTCCCCATGTACCTGTCTGGCCAGGTGGGAACACCTTTGTCAACTAGAGTAATCATTAAGCACCACAGTTCTCTGTGCAACAGCAGGAAGCGTACTATTTTGTACAGCAGTTAAAATAAAACTCAAGAATGATGAAACAACCTGATATAGGAATCCATTATTTTGGACAGGATGTTTCATTTTTATTATTTTAATTTTTATAATCATTTGTTCAAATTCAAATGTTTGTATACTCTATGGGCCTTAACTACGGGGTCATCAGTCCCTAAACTTACAAACTACTTACGAACTAGGACGGCACAAATATCCATGCCCGAGGTGGGATTCGAACCCCCGACCGTAATGGCCGTGCTGACCGTGACTGGAGCGCCTCAGTCACCTCGGCCACCGCGGCCGGCAATCATTTGTATCATAATAGATTCTGTACTTCAGTTTTGGGAAGAGGGTTTTAATTTAATTTAATTTTATTTTTATTTATTTATTTATTTTTTTTTTTTTTTTCAAGTGCATTTCTTACATTTCTCGTGCATGTATCTTTGTTACAGTGGAAACCTAAGTTTGCTGTTAACAACTGGTAATATCGAAAACCACTTCATTTTTTTTAGATTCGACAAAATAAAAGAGGTAAAAGAAGATATTATGAGACCTTAGCTATCCAGTAGTCTTACAGCTCGACCCTAAGACATTACACTCCTTAAAAATCACAGAATTAAGTGATAAACGGCCTGGAAAGGGGCGGGCTATGAATGTCACATGACGTTCTTAGTTTTCTTTCTCGAGTAGTGCTCCGGTTATTTTAGCGTATTCCAATCCGGGTAGCATCTAAGACGTACCGTTGGCGCCAATAGTAGGGTGTCAGGTATACTTGAGCCCCTCTAACCTTACTCCACACATCTTGAATCCAGAGCAGATAATCTTGGTTCCTCAAATGAAATTTGTTGCCTAGTGGTTTCAGCGAATACCTTAAAAATCGCCCTGTTTGATTATCACCATCAAAACCATGTGATAAACGGAGTCCTATAAACGAAACACCTGTCAGAAGGCTGTAAATGTACACTCATCCACTCAGTATATGCATAGTGAGGAAGTACTGTCTGGATGAAAGAGAACCTTAAAGAAAGACAACAAGTTGCTAAAGTAATCAGGCAAACAAAGTGGAGGAATATTAAGATACAGATGAAACCTATCGAAAATGATTCGAAAGTTTACAACCAGTATCGCTTGATTTTCTTCAAAGTCCAGGCAACTGATCTTGAAGTTGTTTTCATATATCCAAGTTGAGTGCTTTTTGTACTAGTTGTGGTTTCTGAGTTCTTTCTTCAATCCTCTAATGTCTTTATCAAGGTTGAAGGGCAGTCCGTCACCTTGCCACACGCCTCGACTTATCACGAAAGGCTTTGATAATCAAAATAAATTTTATCAAAAAGTGTTTGTTTATTGAGGAGTGGTGTTTTCTGACAAGTCTATGATCTTTTCGAAAACTGAAAGGGTCTGTCGTTTTTGAAATCAACAACCTTACAAATGATCGGGTAGCTTTCAGGTAACTCATTTTCAGGTTGAGGAACTGCTCCGCGCGGGATCACCTGGGTCGGAAATCCGCTGGTATCACCCAATGATGTTATCTAGCTGCCCTTTAGTTCTGTGACGAAGTAAAGCTGAGAAGGTCATGTAAATTACCTAAAAGTTAGAAAGTCCATCGAACTTGTCACACGTTTACGCACGAATTGAGTGGAGTAGTGTACATTTCTAGCCTTCAGATATGTAGTCCGTGATTTTGATGGTGATTATGAACATTTTAGTAGCTCTCAGAAACACATACTAGTTCTCTTGGTCAGTCAGTGCAAGATTTGCATATGATTTCGGAAGCCCATGTTTTATGAAGTGTACCTACGGATCTTCCCTGCGAACGCCTTCTACAACTCTCATTTGTTGTAACATCTGTTTTTCGATGGGTTGCATCTGCTTCTTCATTTTTCTCCCTTTGTGTAGTTAATTTGGTGACTTGTTGTGTTACTTTAAGGCTCTCTTTCACTTATACAGTGCTTCTTTACATGCAGAGTTCCACCATGCATGTTCCCCACTTTTTAAGCTAGACTTGTGACAGGTAAAGGCACAGGATATGTATAATCATCAAAACTGCAGTGTGTGTAAACAAAATCGAGTTCTGTTAAAAAACGTAAAGAGGCCCCAAAATCAGACATCTGAGGCGGCCATGAAATTCTTGAAACCTGTCGTGTATGGAGTTATCAATGTGAAAGTGATATTGAAGTCCCTATCAATAATTTAAAATCGGTATCTCCAGCCACATAAAAAATTTAAGGCGCAAGTTCTGACCCATTTAAGTAGCCATTTTTCATCATTCAGTTTACGCCCCAGTCAGCTACTGAAAGTAAATTTTCGGTTCGTAGGTTTTATCAATTAAGAAGGCAGGTTGGTAAGCCGGCAGATTCAGTAATTAGCATCCTTTTCGTGACCGTTCTGGTATGCGTATCATCTACGATCACTGGAATTATTTTCATAACTGAAATTGCATTAAGCTTTTTATTTTCATTATAAGCACTTCGTAACGACTAGGGTTGTTACGAAGATTCGATTCCGATACAGAAAGTTCGGAACTTCCGATTCATTTTGCTCCTTCTATTCCGATTTCGGTTCCGATAAATTTTCAACGAAAGTTATATCGGAGGTTGATGTACAGCGACGGCGGCGGCCGCATGTTCAATCATTTTATTGTCTAAGACAGTATAAATTAAGTTTTTAGACTATTTTATTCGTCAGTAATGACAGCTAGGACTAACGCTGGAATTTCATTGTTTGTCAGAATGCACTGGTTTATACCAAGTCCGGCCACCAAATGACGTTGAAAAAATTTACGCACCTGAAAAGAAACGGGCAATGTTGGCGTTACCATCAGGTGGTCACTCGAATAATTACAGCAATCTGCAAGCGATTTTGTCGAATATATTATTGAATAGTGGTGATGATGATGATGATATTGATAATACTACATCTGACAAACATGCTGTTTTGGACTTTTTTTCCTATAGAAGAATTTACTTAATGATTGCAATAGAGAAAAACTTATTCCAGTCAGTGAAGATCCTCTGTTATGGTGGAAAGTGAATACAACATTTCATTCACTTTACTTGATTGTCCGCCAATATTTGTCGTCTCCATCAAGCTCAGTAGGCAGCGAACAACGTTTTTGTGGTGCAGGCCTAATCTATGACGGATCCGATACAACCACTTCCGCTAGATCCCTAGTAACGACATATAAAGGTACTTCTATTCAAGTCATTGCCCGATATCGAAACTAAGAGTAAAATGCGTATCACAGATCTGAGACCGCCTTAGAACACACTTTTCTCAGTTAAAGAGCTAGCTGAAAACTCCTCCTCTCATCCTGATATAAACAATAGTACGTTTATTGCACATTAACATTTCGTAAATTATGTATTTGTTCCACATTACCTTCATTCCACCCCCCTCCATGTATTTACCTACTCCTGCCCTCTATCTATTTCTTCTTGTTTCTTTCTACGGCGCCCCCCTCTCTCTCTCTTCATCTCTTCATTTCCCCTCAGTAATTACGATCCTCTACCATTTTTCTGTCAGTGTCCCCCCCCATCCCCACCCCGTCTTGATCTATAACATCCCATCACATCTACTGTTCTCCTACTGCTGAGAGTCATACTTGTCGATTTCACTTTTGCTTAAACTGCACATCTTTGACCAACACCGCTGCAGTAATTCTCCATGTGAAACAACGGAAATACAGATTTTCTTTTCTCTCAGTACGTATCCACTTCTCTCCGTGCATCTTATTCTTCCCTTATCTGTGAGAAATTACTAATAGTTGTCAGCTTTTCATATTCGTCACTTGTACAGTGTTGATGCTTATTCCTGCGCACAAAGTCTGACAAGGAGATCATATGGGTATCGGATTTTAGAGTTTCTTCATATTTACGGTACGTGAAGTTCAAAATTTAATAACAATCAGCCAATGCCATTCGACGCAACTAAGGAAAACAAAATTCACGAGAAAGTCGGGTTTCACGTTTAGCAAGTGCACTGAAGTAACAATAATTAAAACTAATGCATCATCTGTCGATGTATCTCAGATGGTAGCATTCTGGACTGACAGGCATAGAGCTAGTAGATCAATCGCAGTGTGACGAATATTTTTTTCGTTAGCTATATAAAACATTTTGGGATGCTTAATGACACGTGACAGTTCTGGTTTATGTGAATGTAGATCAGCTGAACACTTTGTCATCACCTAAAACGATGGTTGAGTAGGTTAAATGCTTACAAAGTCTTTAGTATTTATGGAGATGACTTTCCAAAAACAGCGTCGTAGCTCAGCACAAACTAAACAAAGACTACCGTCCTCAACTAATAATCAAACCAATATTGTAAAAATTGTAATTACGTTTTTGAATGAAACCATCATTATTAACAACCTTTTATAAAGTATAGAAAGTTACGAATAAACAAATAAACGTACACTTTTCCTAAAAATTGTATAACTATTCGATCACAACTGAAAAAGTTTAAAAGCTGTCATGGGAGGATTCGAACCACCGACCCTGTGGCTAGAAGTCTAGAACGCAACCACCTGAGCTGCACCGAAAAATGGTGCATTTGTTTCAATTGTTGGTACTAACGTGTACTTGAAAATTTCAAAGTCGACTTTCTCGATAATTTTTTTAGAATTGGGTCGACAGGCTTTGGATGATTGTGATTTGTATTCTTAACTTTAGGTACCATATATATAAATCCAAATTCAGATACCTCTCCTTTTGACATGGGTTTACATTTGTCATTGCGTCAATAAACCCGACACGTGTACCAAGCACATTGCACTGTCTACATTACAAACGGGCTTCGAACTGCATGCCTCCTACGTTACTGCAGAGCATTCGTCGACGGTGCTGAGACGCACGCGCACAGGCAGATACGTGCGACTGTCTTTGAACTGTTCCAATCGCTCCACGGAGTCGAGCAATAAGCTCCTCCACAGACGCTACATGAGTGCCATATACTACACTCTTAATGCTACCCCTTCGGATAAAAGTCAAGAGGTTTCAAATCTAGCCACCGTGCTGGCCAAGGAACTGGTCCACCTCTAACAATCCATCGATTGGGATGTGTGACGTTAAGGTGGTGCTGGAACTCCTTCGTGTTGGAGCCACATTTCCACCCCAACATTTAGTGGCACTGCGTCCAATAAGGTAGCCAAAACAGCTCGAAGAAATGTGAGGTGGAAATGTGGATCGATCCTGTCAGTCTCTTTGGCAGTAGGTACCCTGCATATGTGTCACGTATCATGGTGATATCTCAAAACGTCATTCCTATCATCATTTATGATCTAGAGAGCATTCAAAACATGAGTTTTGCCGTTTTACTGAATTATCCGACTTTTTTCGTGTCTCAAATCTTCGCGAAAACTGTTTCAGAACCATAATGGAAGAAACAAATGTAGGATCATCATTATCCATCGTTTCAATTCTTGATTATGGTCTTCAGTTCATGCAAAAATCCCATAGAAAAAGGATTTTGAGTTTTTCCTGAGTTTTGTGTATGTTTGTTTGTATGTGTAGATTACCCCACTGAAACTCTTTACTGCAAATATCTCTAGAATAATTATATAAAACGACTTTCACAGGCATGAACTTACTGCAGGGGCTTCTGAAAGTACATAGGCGTACCACGAAACATTTTAAAGGAAAAGTCGTGTTTTATTTTAATGGAATCCCCATATTATTTTTCATGCAATCATCTGCGTGATACACCACAAATAGAACTGGTTGGTGGCATCGCAATATCTCATTTACATCCCGAGGAACATGCGAATTTAGCTGACAACTGCAGGCAGTGTTATGTTTACGCTTCATTTTCGGATACGTTCGCCAGGCTGCGCGTTGCGTTTATATCAAGCGTCATCTTCGCTTAGCAATTTCTAGCGATGTACCGATGCAACCAGCGCCATTAGTTCCGTGATATTTCATGCTATTGATTGCCAAAGAAAGAATATGGGAACTCAATTTAAACAAAGACAACTTTGTTTAAAGGAAATATTTGTTTACATTATTTCTGTCATAAGTCCCTGACCATGTACATGCCAGCGAAAGTAGTTTTTTGACATCTATTTTTGTTCTAGAATTATTTGGTTTGAATCTTTACGCATTACAGGTAATAAAGACCACTAATTTCCCAAAAAAAAATTTGCTTTATGAAATTAAATGTTAAGATCGTGTTATTTATTAAAATGCTAACACATGTTATTAATATACTGGATTGAACCTTGATGGTTTGAAGTGTAAATTGTTTTCTAGTAATATTCATGGAATATATGACATCAACTGCGAATGGGTAAAGCTGAAAATGTGTACCCAGCTGGGATTCGAACACGGGTCTCCCGCTTTCTAGGCAGTTGAGCTGACCCGGGTTCGAAACCAGGCTGTGTACACATTTTCAGCTGTAGCCATTCGATGTTGATGTCATATATTCTGTGAATATGAAAGACAACTGCAGGATGAGAAGTGACGTATGTTTTTTCGGAAAAGACGCAACATGTGTATGTTTTCTAATCGGTTTTGAAAGAAGTAGAAAGTGCATAATTAGTTGTGAATCCCAATAATTGCTTAAAAGCTATGTTTGCATCAACTGAATAATTCTCTTTCTGATTTCAGTTGAGACTACCGTTGAGTGCTGAAACGGAGTTTTCGAAGAAGAATCATCTTATAGTTCCATCGCGGAGTTTTCCTCAGATCCTTCTGGCTTCCTTTTCAGTTTTGTAGTTATCCTCTCTGATCGGTTTTTTCCCCATAACCATTCATTATTAATTCTAGAAAAATAACTAGTAAGAGTAGAACCAGTTTTAAGCAATACTCCTCGTCAAAGTTCAGCTGGGTCTAACATGAAGATAAAAGTTAGTAAAAATCCTAAACTCGAGACATTATTGGTGTCCTAAATGATTTTCAATAAAAACTCTGTAGAAATTGAACGTTACTTATCGTTATGGATAACAGATAATATCGCAAAAATAATTATCATAATGGAAAATACTTTACATTTTTTCAGTGTGTTGTGTCTTTTATAATTTAAAGTCGCCTCGCGACCTACTCTTTGAAAACAGAAGCCATAACTCGAATTGATGCCTGCAGGACTGAGCCGGAAGGGTGAAGTCCGCGTCTCTTCTACAGCAGATGTTGTAGATTTAAACCACTGTAACCCACAAGCAGCAGCTCGAAGCCCTCTGTCGATGGTCATCTCGATGTAGTGGAGCGTGTGTTGAAGATGTTCTGTAACACTAAGACATCAATGTGATGGCCAAGTAAAGATCTATGCATCTAGCACTATAGGTATGATCGCTCTCGATTCCAAACACCGACAGCCTGTGTGCTGGGAACTCGATGTAAGTTATATCCAGTTGCGTTAGTTGGCGACATTCTTTATGAAGTCGTATATATGGACGTATACTATGTGCTCAAAAGTACCCGGACATCCACAAAAAGATACATTTTTTTCTGCCATATACTGCCAGGTACTCCACATCAGCGACCTCAACAGTCATTGGACATCACGAGAGAGCAGAAGGTGATCCTCCGCGAAACTCATGAAGCTTTGATCATGGTCTGCTGATTGGGTGTCACGTGTGTCAGAAGTCTGTACGCGAGATTTCCACACTCCGAAACAACACTGTTTCTGATGTGACTGAAGTGGAAACGTGAAGGGGCACGTACAGCACGAAAGCGCACAGGCCGACAACGTCAGTTGACTGACGGAGACCGGCGACAGTCGAATACGATCGTACAGTATAATAGACAGGAATATATCCAGACAGTCACACGGGAATTCCAGAGAGCATCAGGATCCACTCCAAGTACTATGACAGGAGGGAGGTGAGAAAACGGAAATTTCATGGCCGGGCAGCTGCCCATAAGCCTCACATCACGCTGATGAACGCCAAACGACGCCTCGCTTGGTGTAAGGAGCGTAAACATTGGTAGATGTAACAGTGGAAAAATGTTTACAATGACGAATCACTCCTCTATCTCGGGATTTATCAAATATGGGGTCCCACAAGGTTCGGTCTTGGGCTCCTTGCTGTTCTTAACATATATTAATGACTTGCCATTCTGCATTCAAGAAGATGCTAAGCTAGTTCTTTTTGCTGATGATACAAGTATAGCTATCACATCTGACAAACAGGAATTAACTGATGAAATTGTAAATGATATCTTTCAGAAAGTTATTAAGTGGTTCTCTACAAATGGACTCTCATTAAATTTTGATAAAATTCAGTGTATACAGTTTCATACAGTAAATAGAATGACACCATTATTAATGTAGACTTTTAACATAAATTTGTAGTTAATGTAGAATATGTAAAATTTTTAGATGTTTTCATTGACGAAGGACTGAATTTGAAGAAACGTATTTTTGCAAAATTTGGTGATATACATCTCAGTAAATTAACTTACTAAACCTATTTGCATTCGTTGCTTTCATGTGGGGTCATATTCTGGGGCAATTCAACATTGAGTAAAAAAGTATTCATTGCACAAAAGCGTGTCAGCAGAATAATTGCTGGAGCCCACCCAAGAGCATCCTGCAGACATTTATTTAGGAAACTAGGGATCTTCTCTGTAGCTTCACAATACATACATTAGCTCATGAAATTTGTTATTAACAATCCGACCCAATTCAAAAGTGATAGCAGTGTGCATAGCTACAACACTAGGGGAAGGATGATATTCAGTAATCAAATTAGGTTAAATGTAACTTTGGCTCAGAAAGGGGTGAATTATGCTGCTACAAAAGTCTTTGGTCACTTACCAAGTAGCATCAATAGTCTGACAGATAGCCAACTAGTATTTAAAAAGAAATTAAAGGAATTTCTGAATAGCAACTCCTTCTACAATGTAGATGAATTTTTAGATAATACTTTTTAAAAAAATAAAAAGAAGTAAAGAAAATAAAAAACGACATATAATGTAATACAAAATCCTTAAAATATTGATTGTCAAGTGTAGACAGCATTTACTAGACTGACACGATCCACATCATTACGAAATGACGTATATATGATTTAAAGAACAAGTATTAATCTAATCTAATCTAAGCAGTACTCAATGTGGCGATGCTTTGGCAGGGTGTCGATTCGGCGAACGCTCGGTGAATGTCATTCGCCAGCACTGGTAGCACCAATAGTAAAAGTCAGGGGCGGTGGTGTTACGGTGTGGTCCTGTTTTTTTTTTTTTTTTTTTTTTTTTTTTTTGCAGGGTGCTTTTACCCTTTGTTGATTTGTGTGGCACTACAACAGCAGAAGACTACACTGATGTTTTAAGCACCTTCTTGTTAGCACTGTTGAAGTGACGTTCGCGGATGTTGATTGCATCTCTCAACAAGATCGAGCACTTGTTCATAATTCACCGCCTGTGGCGGAATGGCTACACAATTACATCCCTGTAATGATCTGGTTCTCAAAGAGTCCTGACTAGAGTCCGACCAATCATGATTTGGGGCCGAAACCGTAACCGAATATTCGGCTCCTCTTCTAGTTTAGGCTGAAACGGAAACCGCAAAAGAAACTCGCGTAATTAAGTTAAAATTTATGTATATTTACGTTACACCGCAAATCACTAGTTTACCCATATTTTTTCAGATCCGCTCCCTCTGTTAAGCCTTCTTGACTGTTTGTAAGCCTAATCAGGAGTTCGTAGAATATGTATTGAAGGCGATCAGGTATAGACAAACTGACGGTACTTCTAATGAAGCACTTCCAAATTTTATTCTTTTCTCCTCGTTGTGACACTTTAATTTTTCTTTTTTAGGTAGAAAATAAGTTATACGATAAGTAAAGTATACTCGATACAATGGAGTCTCGATATTTCGAGCCACGGAATTACGAGTTTACCACAAAAACGAACGTCGTAAAGTGAAACAACTGCCTGTAATTTCTGTCTTCAAGGAAAAAGGCACTCCGCCATTATAACGCGAAGTAGTGAAAAGACTTTGAAATCTTTAGGCTGCCTATGTAAATGACTATTTAAATATTTTGGTTTAAAAAAGGTCATACGTTTTACACGTGTATTCTTTTCAAGGTCCATTTTCTTCTTTTTACAGGTACATTTCGATAGTTCGCTGTGATACCGCTCCCGTTCACCTCGAATACACGAGAACCATGCCAAACAAACACTACGAAATGCCGGAGCCTCAATTTGACTACCACAACAGAAAATACGCGGAAAGTAATCATTTGTTTGCTTCTATAAGTAACGTTTACGATTTTGTTCTTGAGATCGCTAGCTTTATGTTGCCATCTTCACTTCCGTTCTTTGAAATCGACAAACAACTTTAAAAATCCTATTTTTGGCATGCCTGAATACATAGCGGCTTCAATCAGTGCTGCAGAATGTATTCCGAAAAGTAATGTAACAGTTCCGACTAACAGTATGATTGCTGTCAGTATAAATTTACGCAAACTGAACAGGAAAAGGTGTGTAACACATGATCAATGTTACCTAAACCCACATTTGTTATTAAAAAAGCTTTTCGCGATCAAAGAAACTAATCAATAAAACTTTACAGCGTAACAATATGATAAACCGTTCCCTTACGATCAATCCGAAAGAACAAACTTCACAATTGATCCAGCAGTGATTATCTACTCATTTTCACGGAATGTATGACATTTACTTCGAATGGGTAAACTCTAAAATGTGTACCCTATATATATGCTGAGAGATGTAATGATGTAAATTGACAAGTACATGCATTTTTCTATTGCTGTCGGGAATGCAGTGCAGGGAAGATTTTTGCTGAGGTGAGAAACAGAGCTGACTTTGTCTTGACGGGGGAGAGTGGATTTCCGTAGGAGGCGGCCGTGGGGGCCGCACCGTAGGGGTTCCTATAGCAAGGTTGCTCTGGTCACAGAGTAACAAATGTCTGTGCTCTGGTGCTCTGGCCGAGCAGCGGATTGTAAATGTGTCGCAAACTGAGCAGGAGGAGGAGTAAGTTGTAGTTTGCGGCTGTTTGCTGATGATGCTGTAGTGTATGGGAGGGTGTCGTCTGTAACTGACTGTAATAGCATACAGGATGACTTAAACAAAATTTCTAGTTGGTGCGAAGAATGGCAGCTAGCTCTCAATGTAGAAAAATGTAAGGTGATGCGCATGAGTAGAAAAAACAATCCTATAATGTTCGAATACAGCATTAGTAGTGAGCTTCTTCATGCTGTCGCGTCGTTCAAATATCTAGGCGTAACATTGCAGAGCGATATGAAATGGACGAACATGTAAGGACAGTTGTGAGTAAGGCGGACAGCCGACTTCGGTTTATTGGGAGAATTTTGGGATGATGTGCTTCACCTGTAAAGGAGACCGCGTATAAAACGCTTGTACGACCACGCCTTGAGTATTGCTCAAGTGTTTGGGACCCGCAGCAGATCGGTTTGAAGGAAGGCATAGAGGCGGTTCAGAGGCGAGCAGCTAGATTTGTTACCGGTAGGTTCGACCAATGCGCGAGTGTCACGGAAATGCTCCGGAAACTCAATTGGGGATCGCTGGAAGATAGACGACGTTTTTTCGTGAATTTCTGTTAAGTAAATTTAGAGGGCCGGAATTTGAAGCTGAGTGTAGTGCGATCTTGCTGCCGCCTACTTACATTTCGCGTAAAGATCACAAAGACAAGATAAGAGAAATTAGGACTCGTACGGAGGCATATAGGCATTCTTTTTTTCCTCGTTCTATTTGGGAGTGGAATAGGAAAGGAAATGCCTATTAGTGGTACAGTGTACCCTCCGCCACGCACCTTACGGTGAATTGCGGAATATGTATGTAGATGTAGATGTATTGTCTGTGCTTTTAGAACCGCTCCTTCCCATTTTAGAAAAAGATAGCCGGGCCATCCGCTGAGACAAGTGCCCAGAATCTTGTCTGCTAAAAAAAGGAAGACGATTTTTTTTCTCCTAGAAGCTTGGTTTGCGCTTCTACGGTGACGTTTAGGACCATTCGTGAAGAATCGCGCCAAAAGCGTGTGTGGAATGGGTAGCCGACTCTGGCTGACATTCAAAGCGCCAGCTTTTCCAAATCGGCGCTCGTTTAGTGAAATTTTACTGGCCAGAGTTTGAGAACTCGATGCTGATTGGTTTTCCGTAAAAAAAGGGTTCTCGCGGGGGCTTGCACGGCAGACGCGGTACTGATAGGACTTCGTGCTTTGCTCCTCTGGAGTACGGACCTGTCTGCTCGCGCCCTGTTCTCTTAGTGGACGGACTCTGAGATTTTGCTTATTGAGCCGATACTTGCACGGGTGAACTTGTATAAGTTTCAGGGTACACACTAACATTTGTACTTGAACTGAAAGTGCTTGTTTTCGGTTTGGATAAGGTCAGCCAGGCAAAACTAGTGCACCGAGGTACTAGTTACGATATATTCAACTTCTGGAGTTATCTAGGCCTTCTGTAGTTGTGCGTGCTTGTCTACGCTAAATGAAGTGACCCTGACTAGGCATTATTGAATGAGATCATAGGCACTGTGTACGGCCAAGCACACAGAGCCTGATAGGAGGGAGTACAGCCTCCGAGTAACGAAGCGTGTTTTTATTTCGTGGTCGCAGAAAGTTTCAATTTACAGCCACCCTGCGCGCACGCCACTGCAGCGCAGCGCAGCTCCTTCACAAGCAAGTCCTCCGTTTGGTAATGTATGGCAAAGCGGTCTACAGCAACAAATAGTCGTTGCATCAGGTTCTGCATAATATTGGGATTGTATAGTTAGGAAAATCAACACTGCACTGATATTCCGGTTCAATTATTCTGTTACGAATATTGTATCAATTCATTATAGGGACTTTTGTCTTGTCAGTCGGTGTTAAATTCAAGTTTCATAATAATCAGTGTAATGTCATAAACGTTTAGATTATTATTTCATCTTTGATGGTAATTGTAAACTTGGATGTTCAATCTAGTTTTTGTTCAAATGTTCAAATGTTTGTAGAGTCTATGGGACTTAACTACGGGGTCATCAGTCCCTAAACTTACAAACTACTTATGAACTACTTACAACTAAGGACGGCACAAATATCCATGCCCGAGGGGGGATTCGAACCCCCGACCGTAGTGGCCGTGCGGACCGTGACTGGAGCGCCTCAATCCCCTCGGCCACCGCGGCCGGCCTAGTTTTTGTATTCGATTTTCATTGTAAGGTTCTTCTTCTTCTTTTTTTCTTTTTTTTTTTATTAACGGTAATAATAAACGTATTGTTGTCAGATCCTAGTTAGCTTATTAGATTTTTTGGTGGGGAGAAATTATTAATTTATACTTTATGCCACTTGCAGGAACTGTAAGAGAGATTGTCAATTAGTATTCAATCTGGGTCTTATTCTATCAATCAAATAATTTTAATATATCATGATTTATTACCTCAATCAGGATCAGTCTCTCCAGTCTCTCATTCCAATTTAATTCACATTGCCACTTCATATATTTAGCGTCCCCTGATAGTTTCCGTTCCCCTTGTTAGTTTTTTCCAAAAGCACACACACCCTCCACATTTTACAATATAACTTATATCAATGCCGATAATGGGCAATGATCCTTACTTCTGTGCAGAGGCACTCCTATGCTCTTACTCTTGCGGGAATCACTTCACATTAATTACGAGTTTGAGTTCTAGTTGGCAGGGTGAATTTGAGAATTTGTATGTGACGGGAGCCGTAATTCCTTGCAGGTGTGGTGATCGCTGTGCCCCAGTGTTGTAGTGGTCAGCAAAACCGCCTAGAAAGCAGGAGTCCCGGCTGGGTACACATTTTCAACTTTACCCTTCGCAGTTAATGTCATACATTCCGTGAATATGAACCGATCCGTTTTGGTATTTCAGACATCTGTGTATTTCGGGTGGACCTCTGACCATAACAACATTCCTGTGCACGAAGTCTGAGTTGGGTGTGTCTTCCTCATACGTCAATTCACATCGCACTTTCTCCATAACAAAAGGGCTTCGAACTGCGTACCTACTACATTGTTGCAGAGTATTCATCAACGCTGTTGAAATGCTCGTACATGAGTAACTATATAAGGTTGTCTTTGAACTGTTTCATTCGATCAATGGAGTCGAGTGAAATGGCCCTCCACAGACGTTACAGGAGTGCCATTGACCATACCGTTAACGCTACCCCACAGAAAACACTCAAGAGGTGATATATTTGGCGACCGTGATCTCCACGGAACTGGTCCATCTCTACCAATCCATCAACTGGGATATGCGACGATGAGATGGTTCCGCACAGTGACATAAAAGTGTGTTGGAACTCTGTCACGTTACAGCCACATTTCCGTTCCAACATTTAGTGGCACTGCTTCCAACAGGTTATGCAAAACATCTCGAAGAAATGTGACTTAGATCGGTCCTGTGTGTATGGCAGTAGGTAAGGCCCAACGATATGGTCACCAATTCTTCTCCCGGCCCAGAGGTTAATACCGAATTTTTGTCGATGATTGTGAATCACCTGGCAAGGCGGATTTCCGTCCGCCCAAACATGCATGTTGTGCACATTTACCATTCCATCTGTAGTAAAGATCGTCTGTGAATAGCACCATGCTCGGGAATTGTGGCTGAAATATGAATTGTTATAAATACCAGTGCACAGTCTGTACACGTGGAAGGGTAATTCTCCTGCCCTAATTCCTGGACATTCTGTAGACGGTAGGGATGTAGCTGGTAATCATGGACAATACGCCACACGGCACTTTCATTCGTCCAAATATTCCAATATTTGTAAACCTTATGGGACTCCGGGGTCACCAGTCTCGAAACTTACAAACTACTTATTAACTAACGTATACTAAATACAATACAGACTTCCATGTCCGAGGGAGAATTCTAACCCCGACGAGGAACGGCCTCACGCATCGGAGCATAGCGCCTCAATGCGCTCGGCCAATCCGCCGCGGCACTTAAATTCGTATGCAGTGCCTGCGCTACCTGCCGGGTGCTGGTGGCTGTGTCCTGTAAGAACATTCTCAGCACATACTCATTCAACAGATGGGTCGAGCGTGGACGTCCTACATCGCTTTTCGGTACCTATCAAAGTACAAATTGTAGACAGGGAAGAGTATTTGTAGAGTAGAGTAGGTGATAATGGCGATTGAAAATCAGTTCGACGAAGTGGTGAGCAGTTTTCGACAGAGGCAGAGGACTATCTATTAGCCACGAGGCTCCGCAACTGGCGGCGCAAGCAGCAAGGAATAGCATCCCGCTACGTACCTCCGTGAGATTTCACTGGCGACCACCGCGGGGAGAGAGGCTGAAGACATCGAAGCAGAGGGTGCCGGTTCGAGTCCCGGCCGGCGCACCATCCGGCGCGACAACTCGAGGGTGAGATGGGAGGCAGTCCACACGCGCTACGCGTTTCAGGGGCGCGACAGGGCACCACCGACGTGGAAAGCGGGACAACGCACTTCCGCTGTAAGGGACGCCCGCTGACGCCCACAGTCCAGACTGCCGCGTCAGCTCCAACGCTCACACATACAAGGCCTCTTAAGGCCGCGGAAGACAGGTTAAAAACAAGTGCAGTGGATGTTAATAAATGTTGTCTAAGTGAACGCTGTTTCCTCATGCTTTAACCCCGAGTCGAGATACGTCATCCGCGCCTTGCGGCCGCCCTTTTCATACCTGGCAGATATTACTAAATATTAGTAACCGTTCCAGCTCCTTCCTCACCACGAGTCCCCTCTCCTACCCTACAATACCATCTCGTTACAGCAGCTACCACGCACAAGGAATTCTTACTTTACTGTACAATGGATCAACCTCAGGCAGAAAATTCCTACATGAAACTTTTCGTCCTCTTGTAGGCGTCCTTCGATGTCCGTGAACGTGCAATGATGTGGAATATGTCTGTTTGGAAAACATTCTGCATGTAATCGTGCAGCAGTGCTCCCATTACAATATGCTTTGACTTATGCAAGCACCTGGAGCTCCTAAAAACCCAGGCTGAATCGTCCGCCATTTTTGCCCCAATATGAGCGCATCTGACAATGTTTATATTGGTGATGGTTGACCTATTCGCGCAGTTTTCAACAATATTTTTAATTTATTTAATATTGCACACACTAAGTGTACCGAACAGTAACTAAATTGAATTGGCCTATAAGGATTTAGAATGCGCATTTAATATAACAGAAAATCGTAACGTACCTGCAATATGACATAGCTTCTCGCCGGGCTGCAGTGGTTATGTTGGCACCAATGGTAATCACGGCAACTCAGATGACCAATAAATATTTTTTCGTGACAACTTCAATTAAAGCGAAAATTATTTTTTTTTCTTCACGGACAAGGGTACAAACAAGAACCTATGAACCGTAGAGCAGGTACAGTATTATTTTTTCTGCGAGTGAAACGAGCAGCAATAACAATTACTCTGTAGCTCGTGAAAAATATTAACGCAATTCTACATTTCACTGTCCATCTGTTGCCAACAAAAGCACTGGAGCCTGGCCAGAAGCGTCGTAAAATTTTACCCAGTGCCGTATTTTGTAGTGTTGTTATGCGACCGTAAGAGATGCTTCGACCTTATATATAAGTAACTGTGTAAAGTATTATTCAGTATGTTGAAACCTACGTATAAATGCACCACAATAAATATTCCTATCCACTTTGAAAACTGCAAAAAACTTCATTAAGTCACAAACATTCTGCAACATACTGCTCCAGAATCATTGACAGGTAGCAGTAATGCAGTTGTACACAACTGACATGTTTATAGCTACGTTTATTAGATATACTTACAATACATAATTGAGCGCCAGGTCCTGGTTACCAGTTGCTTCTGCGACAATTTATAGCCCATCTTTTTTTTCTGGATTGCTGGGAAATTTGAACATGCGCACTTCTTTGCTGCAGTGATTTGTGCAGTTCACAGCTGAGCAGCCACCCATATTTTCCACAAATTCTTCACTAAATTCGATTATAAACTCCCTTTCCGGTCGCGACTTGCATATACCCACATACAACTGTCCTGCACATTGGGGTAAAAATGGCGGATAGTTCAGCTCAGATTATAGGAGACTTACAAGCACCATGTCCGTCATTTCCGTAGCTGTGAATTTATACATATCGCGCCGCTGTCAACAACCATGCTGCAATGGCCGACAACACGAAGAAGGCAACAGAACGGGCACAAGGGCTGTGTGCAGGAAGACTGTAGCGCGTACGCAGGAATGTTATTAGGATCAGGACGTCCATCCGCAATACACAGATATCTGAAGGGTTTCGTATCTTCAGTATGCAGGCAACAAATCGGATCGGATTACAACGTTTCGTTCTCAGACTCGAATGTTCTCCGGCGCCCAAGACGAGCGTTGTGGGATATTGAATTCTTCTCGAAAGCAGATCACTTTGCCGTCTCGCCCAACATACTAAGCGTTGTCGATGGTTTTTTGAGGCACAGTGTATTTTGATGACTAAAAACTTTAAGTAATGACATCCAAGCCCAACTGAATGCAGAACAAAATTATCCCAATACAAATATCAGCTTAGATGGAACACATAAACCGTAATACACACAGAAGAATTATTAATGCTATAACTCATTATGCACCACGAGGCAGAACATCTTTTCGAAGACCAATGAAGACATATCTTGACCAGTTTTAAAAGAGCCGCAACGGACCGATAGGCTCAACTCTAGATGTAGATGACGGTGAGGTGAAGTGCAGCATTATTGGATGATGCAGCAGTTTATCGCGCATTTCATTATTTATGAATTCAGATCGCCTGAATTGTGTGTTTTATGAGTTTTTTTTCCCCAAATTCACTCTCTTGTTATGTTGAAGATGGAGCATGAAAAATTGCTTCAAGATCGAATTGAAACTGTAAATTTGTATAAAATACAAAAGCAAACGGAAACTCTTCTTTATAGTTAAAACAGTAATTGGGACCACCTTATATCCAGACAACGCTTGTTTATTACAACTAACCAGGAAACAGTTTGAAAAAAAAAATTGCTTTAGATCACTGATTCTCAACCTTTTGGAATATGAGAACCCCTTCCCAAATAAAAATATACTGGCGACCCCGTTTCGAGTAAAAATATTCTGGAAACCTCCCCCGCTCCCCCCCCCCAAAAAAAAAATCTCACGAACCATATCTCAAATGAAAAAAAAATATATATATTTATTTTGCTTCAGATTTCTTTTACGTTGTTGGAAGGAGTTTTTTGTGTATTTTTCGGGCCGGTCGAGGTGGCCGTGGAGACTGCGGAGCTCCAGTCACGGTCTGCGCGGCCACTACGGTACTACATACATTTGAATATTTTTTTTCGTATTTTTCGGAATGGAAAGCATTATCCTATTTTCACATTTTCAGTCAGACAAATCTGTTTTACTTAACAACTATTTTACATTTCAGGCTAGATTCAGAAGCGCATTATGCTCATTAAGAAAGGTCGCACTGTATACACAATTGGTGAAGAAAAAGTCCTTGCTTTTTTTCCGAAATTTCCAGAATTACTTGTTATATCAAGTTCTTTAACCTGTGAATGGTTCCTGAAAACAGTTTTCAAACGTCATGCTTATTTATCCCTAACACACTGTATTGTAGAAGAATCTACGATCTACTCAATTCATAATGAATGTTACACAAGGAACTCCTCAATTTTAACATTGAATATGTTTCACTCACCCTCATGAACCACAGACATTGCTGAGGTGGGGTGGCTTGCGTGTCTCAACAATAAAGATTGCCGTACCCTATTTACAACCACAACAGAACAGTATCTGTGGAAAGGCCAGACAAACGGGTGGTTCCTGAAGAGCGGCAGCAGCCATTTCAGTAGTTACAGGGAAAACGGTCTGCATGATTGACAGTTTGCCTGCAACATCAGCTAACACGGCTTTACAATGCAATTACTGCGAACGGCTGACAGCAAGGGGAAACTACAGTCGTTAATTTTCCCGATGACATGCTGCTCTATTAATAATTGTTGATGGCAGCCTCTCGGGTAAAATATTCCTGAGATAAAATAGTCCTCCACTCAGATCTCCGGGCGGTGACTACTGAGGAGGATGCCGTCATCAACAAAAACAAAACAGGCATTCTACAGA
The DNA here is from genome assembly GCA_026315105.1 of Locusta migratoria. Taxonomy (NCBI): domain Eukaryota; kingdom Metazoa; phylum Arthropoda; class Insecta; order Orthoptera; family Acrididae; genus Locusta; species Locusta migratoria. Next base: position 222,787,821 of record CM048751.1, on the reverse strand, counting down.
TCGGAGCGTGGAATATTCTGTCCCTCAATTGATTAGGTAAGGTAAATTTGAAACGAGAAATGGGCAGGTTAAAATTGGACATGGAGGGGATAGTGTAGTTCGATGGCAGGATGAAGAAGAATTTTAGTGAGTACAGGCTTATAAAGAACAAATATGTTGGTGAAAAAGCAAGAGTAGGTCTGATAACAAATAATAAAATACATATGCTGGTAAGTTACTGTGAATAGCTTAGTGAATGCATTATCGTAGCAAAGTTAGGCAAGAAGCAAACACCGAACACAGTAGTACAAGTTTATATGCCAACTAGTTCTGCCGATGATGAAATCGAAGAAATGTATGAGGAGATAAGAGAACGTACTCAGACCGTTACAGGAGAAGAAAATTGAATTGCGATGGAGGACTGCAATTCGGTAGTGAGAAAGGAAAGAGAAGGAAATATAGTAGGTGATTATGAACTGGGGAAAAGGAACGAAATAGGAGATCGCCTGGTAGAATTTTGTGCAGAGTACGATTTAATTATCACAGATACTTGGTTAAATCATCATGAAAGAAGGAGACACTGGGAGGTACCAGACTGACTTTATAATCGAAAGGCAAGGAATTAAAATCATTGCGTTTTGCCGACGACATAATAATTCTGTCAGAGACGTCATAGGGCCTGGAAGAGCAGCTGAACGGAATGGACAGTGTCCTGGAAGGTGCATATAAGATGAACATTAACAAGAGCAAAACTAGGGTAATGGAGTGCAGTGTAAGATAATCAGGTGATGCTGAAGTAATTAGATCAGGTAACAAAACAATAAAGGAGGTAGATGAGTTTTGTTACTTGGTCAGTAAAATAACAAATGCTGGTCGCAGTACACAGGATATAAAATGCAGAATGTCAATGGGTAGAAAAGCGTTCTTGAAAAAGATAAATTTGCTAAAATCGAATATTGATTTAAAACTAAGGACATCCTCTCTGAAGGCATTTGTGTGGAGTGTTTCCTGGTATGGGAGTGAAACATGGACGATAAACAGTGCAGACAGGAAGAGAATAGAGGCTTTTGAAATGTGGTGCTACAGAAGAATTCTGAAGATTAGGTGGGTGAATCACCTTAACTAATGACGAGGTACTAAACAGAATTTGGAAGGAAAGGAATTTATGGCATACCTTGACTAAAAGATGGGATCTATTGGTAGGACACATTCTTAGACATCAAGGAATCGCGAATGTAGCATTGGAGGAAAGTGTTTGGGGTAAAAACCGCAGAGGTAGACCAAGAGATGGATACAGTAAGCAGATTCAGACAGATGTAGGTTACCGTTCTTATGTGGAGTTGAAGAGACTTGCTCAGGATAGGATATTGTGGAGAGTTGCATCAAACCAGTCTCCGGACTGAAGATCACAACAACGATAAGGAAAAAGTTCAGGAACAGATTTTAAACTGTAAGACATATCCAGTGTCAGATAAAGACTCTGTCCATAACTTATTGTTTATGTACTGTAGATTAAAACGTAAAAGACTGCAAAAAGGTAAAATATTAAGGAGATGGAACGTGGACAAATTGAAGGAACCAGAGGTTGTTAAGAGTATCAGAAGGAGCATTAGGCACGGATTGGCTGAATCGGAGAAAAGTAATAAAGAAGAACTAGTTGACCTGTGCGAAGAGTTCGCACTTTATCCTGACCAGTCACATATAGATAAGATAGTAATGGAGAAGAGGCAGATGCAAGTATATATGTATACAAGAAAATAAACTTTGAATAGTAGTAACAAATATGACTCTCCTTGTGAGAAAATTTATGTTATTAAATACATTCTGATTAATTGTGATACATATGAAAATTAGATTAATACTTTTCTTGTATATTTTACAAAATTTATTTCGTTCGTGCTGTTCACAATGCTTGCTTGAACAAAGTAAACAATTCCAACAGCTGTTGTGCATCGGCGTGTGAATAAAAATCCCGTGATAAACTACGTTTGCGTAAGGAATCTAAACAACTGCAACAGCTGTCGGTCCTGTTAGTTAAATTATATTCTTTGTGTATTTTTCGTAGCAACATCGACATGTATAGCGGAAATCGTACGATAAGCTATGCTTGCTTCAAAGAAGGCCTTTGATTTGCATAAAGAATAAAGATTCTAAATAACTGCAAGAGCTGTCATTCATGTTATCAATAGATAACTTTCAACTATCTGTGTATTTTTCGTCAATAGTGGAGAACGAAACCTAGAAAATGACACCTCCATCTTTAATTTTGGATAAGTAATATGGGAGATATGGCGAACCCACAAAAATACCGATGAGAAATAATATATATGATGGGTAGCTCAGAGACAGAGTAGTGAAGGCCGCAGGGGATCACATAGGAAGGAGGACAAGACCTAATAGAAATCCTTGGATAACACCGGAGATACTGAACTTAATTGACGAAAGGAGAAAATATAAAAATGCATCAAGTGAAGCAGGCGAAAGGGAGTAGACACGCCTGAATAATCAGATTGAGTGGAAGCGCCAGCTGGCTTAGAAGTAGTGACTTGGGGAGAAATGCAAGACCGTAGAACAATGTATAACTGATGGAAAGATAGATACCGCCTACAGGAAAATAAAAGATACATTTGAAGGCAAAGAAAGCAGTGGTGTAAATATCAAGAACTCAGATGGAAAACCAGTTCCAAGCAAAGAAGGGAAAGCTGAAAGTTATAAGGAATATATAGAAGGCGTTTGGAAAGGAAATAAACTCTGAGGCAGTATTCTAGAAATTGAAGACGATGTAGAGGACGGTAAGGTAGGAGATAATATACTGAGAGAAGAATTTGACAGAGTACTAAAAGATTGGAATAGAAACAAGTCCTCTGGAGTAGATGAAGTTCCGTCTGAACTGCTGTCATCGTTAGGAGAGCCAGCCATGAAGAAATTGTTCCACCTGGTATGCATGATGTAGGAGACAGGGAAATACTCTCAGACTTCAAGAAGAATATATTGATTCCAATACCTAAGAAATCAAGTGCAGAGAAATGTGAAAATTACAGAACTTTCAGTTTAATAAGTCATGGATGCAAAATACTAACACGAATTATTTACAGACAAATCGAAAAAAACTGCTGGAATACGACCTTGGGGAGGATCAGTCTGGATTTAAAGGAACACGCGAGGCAATACTCACATTAAGAGTTACTTTAGAAGATAAATGAAAGGGAAACCTACAGTTTTGACATTGTGGATCTGGAGAAAGCTTTTGACAATGTTGACTGGAATACACTTTTTCAGATTCTGAAAGTATCAGGGGTAAAATATAGGGGGCGAAAAGACTTGTACAAAAACCAGGCAGCAATTAATAGTGTCGAAGGGCATGAAAGGGTCACAGTGATTGAGAAGGGAGTAAGGATTGTAGCCGTTCCCCATTTCCCCAATGGTATTCTTTCTGTATAGTGAGCAAGGTAAGAAGGGATGCTAGGAGAAATTTAGAGAGGGAATTAAAGTCCACGGAGAAGGAATAAAAACCTTGTGGTTTGCTGATGTCATAGCAATTCTGTCACAGACAGCAAATGACCTGGAAGGGAAGTTTAACAGAATGGACAGGGTCTTGAAAGGAAGGTATAAGATTAACAAGAGTAAAACGAGGATATTGGAGTGTAGTATCAGAAAATCGGGCGATGCTGAAGGAATTAGATAGTTAATGAGACGATAAAAGTAATTGATGAGTTTTTTTATTTGGGTAGCAAGATAACTTCTGATGGCCGACGTAAAGGAGAATTAATATACAGAATGGCTCTGGGAAGAAAAGCGTTTCTGAATAAGTGAAATATATCGACATCCAATATTAGTTCAAATATTAAGAACGCCTTTCTGAAAGCATTTGTCTGGGGTATAGCATCGTATGGAAGTGAAACGTGGACAATATGGAGTTCAGTCAAAAGATGACAGAAGCTTTCGAAGCGTGGTGCTACAGACGAATGATGATTAGATAGGTAGATCACGTAACTAATGAGAAGGTGCTCAACATAATTTGGGAGAATAGGAGTTCCTGGCATATTCCAAGAGAAGGGATAGGTTGGTGTGACACATTCTGAAACATCAATTTATTAGTAGAAGGAAGTGTATGGAGTAAAAATCGTAGAAGGAGGCCGAGGGACGAATACAGTAAGGAGATTCAAAAGGATGTAGGTTGCCGTACGTATCCTCTGATGTGTATTTGTGTAATACTCAACCCCAATTTTATTATGGTGCAAATACTTCCTACTGTGTCGTCCACTCCTCGAGAAAGACTTTGCGACATCCCTGGCGGTCGCGAACAGTGTTGCCAGATGGCAGAGGGAGAAAATACCTACAGTCTCACAAAAATGTACCTACGTTTTCCCTACTTTCTCCCTACCTCCTCATTAATGCCCCTACATCATGGTCGCAGCCAGGATTTGGGTCTGAATCCAGGAGTCCGGCCAGAAGTAGTTAACCAGTTCATTAATGTGACATGTTACAATTTTGAAAAACTTTAAAATAAATATTTAGCATCATGCTTCACTTGCTAGATGTTTTTCCAGTGACTGATCGTTACTGACTGATGGAGTAAAGTGTAGATTACGCCGCGAGTTCCAAGTGCTCTGTTACAAGAGGCTTACTGATATATCGATCGGACAAGGGTACGTGAATAACCTGTCAGCCATAGAGGGGAACAGCATTAATTACTTTGCCCAAATATGCTGCTAATTCCGAGTGCACTGTTACACGACGATAACTGATGTATTGACCACACAAGGATACATCGAGACACTATCAACCATAGAGTAGAAACAGCAATAATTTATTTAGTTCACAGTCAGCACAAAAAAGGAAGTCCGTCACTCTACATGATTCGATTTTCAAAGAATAATGCTACGTTGACAACGAATATCTAGCGCTTTGTTCATTATAACGTTGACTGCCGCAAATGTTTTAGCGTGTTCTTGTCAGCATCTTCTCAAAGTACTTACTAGTATATCATCCTGTCGTAAATAAATAACAGTCTAGTCAATAAAACGTGTTTCGTTCATGGAAACAATGAATTTTTCTTGTGCTGATATTTTTTAACACTATTGACAAACCGACTCTCCATTCCACTGATATATATTGAATTCGTCGTAATTCGCATTCATTTTAATGTGTATGAAACTAGATTTTAAAATTAATAATGTTGACTCTGAACAGAAAACTACGCCGTCTAAAATATCATTGGCTACTTCAAACTCTGCCACAATTGTTCGGCTTCATTTCCGCGTGCTGACAACTGTTCTGTTGCCAACATTACCCGCTAGGCCTGTGTCTGACATTGTAAAATTTTACCAAAGTACCTACGCGTTGGGGACTTTGGGATGAAAATTCCATACATGATTTTAATGCTTAAAAGTACCTACGTCTAGGGAAAATTCCCTACGTCTGGCAACACTAGTCGCGACCCACACGTTGAAGAACACTGCTTTTGATGACAGGAAACTTTACTCACACCAAAAGAAAAGAAAAAAAGTAAAACACAAAAAAATCGAAAAAAATCAATGTCTAACGCTGTACGAATTAAACTTTAATAGCTGCATCACAGCTAACTTTACCTCGTGTACCGTAAATTCTCTCTGTCATTTTCTGCATCCAATTAAATTTTTCTGGACAGTAAGCGTTAAACGAAAGTGGCGGCGTTTCAAATTAATCAGTGATCGCGCCCAAACACTACGTACACGTAGACGATACCTTTCCTCACAAGTTCGCAGCGATCGTAACAAACAGGCTGTTTATCTCTCAGCGAACTTTGCTACCGACACACGAGACGGCACTTAATACAACGAACTGCTCTCGGATGTTTTTGAAGCCATTACAGCAAAGAATGAATTTCATGTCGCAAGTCGCGTAATCTGGTAGTTTAGAGAACTTTGCTCCTGAAATATTGGGAAAAGTTTCGCGCAAAAAGGCTGCAGACTTACCGTAATGGCGACCATCAATTCCCAGCGGCCCTCGCCGGTTCCCCTGAACTATGGCGGCTTTCTCCCGTTCCTCTCGCGAGTACATGTGCCCGCGCTGCAACCGCGCGATCGAGGCGCACTTAACCGTGCAACGGAAGACGCCATTCCTACTCGATTGATTCAAACGCTCCAGACAGTTACTTTAAGAAATTTAGACTCTACATCCAATGTATAAATTTCTTCTTAGTAACAGAGAGCGGCAGTTACCTACATGCTGGACTCTCAAGCACCCCGTTTACATGGGCTCCCAAAACCGGATTTCGTAAACCGATTTCCCAATTCCGCTTTTGGTTGGTCATGTAAACACTCCAAAATCTATTCTGGAAATCCACTTCTCTAAAGCGGTTTTCCAGTTCCACAATCGATTTTCGTGCCCATGGAAACGCAACCGTTTTTGAAGCGTTCTTGGCTTGTCGGATTGTGTTTTTCTGTTTAGAATTTTCGGCACATACGGACAGAGTGATATTTTCTAATGTGAATTAAAGTATGGATATTAGAGTGAGCGTGAATTTGCGTAAAGGAAAATAGCGATTGCGCTGAGTAACTCAGGAGCAGATTCAGCAGTTTTTCAGCCGTTATCTTAAGTGGTTTAGGAAGTCCGATTCAGGCTGTGCCACGTAAACACGACAGCGAAAAACGATTTACGAAGATCGGTTTTCGTCTTCCGGAAGATGTGTTACATGTAAACGTCCTGAAGTAAATCTACGGAAGTATTACATTCCCAGATTTTTCTGAAATGTATGTACGTTATACAAAATGTTGTTAACCTTAAAGGGACTTAACTGCGGGGTCATCAGTCCCTAAACTTACAAACTACTTATGAACTACCTTATACTAAAGACGACACAAACATCCATCCCCGAGCGGGGATTCGAACTCCCGACCGTAGCAGCTGTGCAGACTGTGACTGACGCGCCGCAGACCGCTCGGCCACTGCGGCCGGCATATGTTATAGTACAAAGCGACACCTTTCTTTCAGCGGCGGTAAAAATATGTAAGGGGTGAAACGGTCCCTAAAATGGAAAAAATTGCGATAAATTACAGATTGGGGAAGCGGTTTTAATGATTTCTGTTATGAAAGTGTCTTTTGATATAAGACGAAAATCGGGCTAGGATTATGGCAGGGGGGAGTGAAATTTTGCGGGCTAATTTCCCGGAAACTGGCCGATTTATTATTACAAAAATGAGTTTAGGGAAAAAAAAAAAAGTTTAGATGTTTGTTAACTTTATGGGATGTAACTTTTGGGTCATCAGTCCCTAAACTTACAAACTACTTATAAACTTTTTTTATACTAAAGACAACACGAACATCCATGCCCGAGGGAAGATTCGAACCCCCGACGGGGAACGGCCACGTGAATCATAGCATAGCGCCTCAGTGCGCTCGGCTCGGCGACAAATTAGTTTAGATTTAGTCGAATAAGAAGCTATTAAGACTTCAAGAGGAAGGCCAATTAGCAAACACTAATTTTTACTTTATATACAATGCGAGTTTTCGAGAAAGTGTCAATGTTCTTCAAGAAACACATTAAGAGGGCAATATAAAAAAAGCGAGTAATATTAATAGTTCAATTTATACAGAATAAAATAAACCCGCAGCATGACAATTGTTCATGATCGATTTTAGTAAAAATCACACAAAAATGAAAAACAAACGATATTTTCTTTACAATTGACTACAGAAGATGCTTTAGAATAAAACGAAACGCGTCTGGTCTCAAGTAGACTGATTTGCAGTTGCAGAAGTCGGTAAGTTAACCTACACAAACTGGCAATGCTTTTCAGTAGCTAATGTGTATGGGATATAAACCCTAGAGTCATCCCTTCTTCTATGTCTATCCCGTCCTTGCTATTCTATTTGCCTAGCGCCTTCACTCCCTTCCGTTGTCCATATCCTCTTCCCCCTCTCTTTTCCCATTACCTTCACACCACTCTCTCTTATCCCACACCATATCTACCTTATCCCCCTCTCTGCGTCTATATATGCCCCACCCCATTATTAAATCTATTTAAATTCCACATTCTCTATCTCCTGATCCAGCTGTCTCTGATCTTATTTACTGTCACTGTAATCGGGTCCATGATTGGAAATAGATGTCAAAATGGATGGGTTATTAGAGAGACCTTTAGAACTGATCTATCTGTGAGGTTAATAGCTTTAATGGCCGTACTTTTAATGTTTGTATTCTACGAACAGATTTGATCATAAATGTAGACAAAAACAACTTTCCTGTTTTATGTTAAACATAACTGTGAAATGGAAAACGAAACTACACATTGTTACAAGACAGATTAGCATGTTTTTCTCGCAGCGATCAGAGCAGAAATGGTTTTTATAACATGTTTATATCTACTTGAGAGTATTTGAATGAAAATAATAATCTAGTATGATCGTAGTGTAATGATAGAAATGCCGTAGGAAAGTCTTTCCATCCTGAGAGAAAACGAACAGCGCACATGGTTTACCAACTCTCCAATACGCTACGAACAACTGCCCATGGGAAAAACACGGCGATTCAAAATTTATTCCACAAACTTCCAACGTCTGGTTTTGTCAGAAATGCTTCGACCGAGGATCTGGGGCAGAACCAATCATGGCAGTGATTCTGGTGGCGGTGTCAGTTCTGGTAATTTCACCTATCTATCGCACAACATAAGGCCGACGTTTCTTGCCGAAATATTCACCAATTGTGTTCATTGTTCCGAAGCCAACCGATGCAGCTGCGTAATCGGCCGATGGATCGTATCTGAGCGCCAAACGTTCAGTTCTAATCGTCACATGTCGCCGTCTGTCCGTGACTTACAAACTACATAAACTAACTTACGCTTAGGACAACATACAGTCGCATACTCGAGGAAGGACACCAAGATCCGGCGGAAACGCCGTTCAGACCGTAACAAGACGCCTTAGACCTCGCGGCAATTCTGCGCGGCCACTGTCATGATGTATCAGCCTTCTTATCGATCATGTTGCTAAGATGAAAATGAAACTCAGGTTTTGGCTACATCGTGTAAAAATACGGAATGCAGGATAAATTAAAAATAAGAAAAAAAATCTCATGTTCATTCTCTTTGGAGTATTTTTAATGTATTTTATTGACAATCCAGAAAATTGTGATGACCTTTTATACACTCCTGGCCATTAAAATTGCTACACCACGAAGAAGACGTGCTACAGACGCGAAATTTAACCGACAGGAAAATGATGCTGTGATATGCAAACGATTAGTTTTTCAGAGCATTCACATAAGGATGGCGCCGGTGGCGACACCTACAACGTGCTGACATGAGGAAAGTTTCCAACCGATTTCTCTTACACAAACAGCAGTTGACCAGCATGAACTATCAGCTCGGAGACCATGGCTGCGGTTACCCTTGACGCTGCATCAAAGACAGGAGCGCCTGTGATGGTGTACGCAACGACGAACCTGGCTGCACGAACGGCAAAACGTCATTTTTTGGGTTGAATACAGGTTCTGTTCACACCATCATGGTGGTCGCATCCGTGTTTGGCGACATCGCGGTGAACGCACATTGAAAGCGTGTATTCGTCATCTCCATACTGACCTATCACCCGGCGTGATGGTATGGGATGTCTTTGGTTACATGTCTGGTCGCCTCTTGTTCGCATCGACGGCACTTTGAACAGTGACCGTTACATTTCAGATGTGTTACGACCCGTGACTCTGCCCTTCATTCGATTGCTGCGAAACCCTACATTTCAGTTGGACAATGCACGAGCGCATGTTGCAGGTCCTGTACGGGCCTTTCTGGATAAGGAAAATTTTCGACTGCTGCCCCGGCAGCACATTCTCCAAATCTCTCACCAATTGAAAACGTCTGGTCAATGGTGGCCGAGCAACTGGCTCGTCAGATTACGGCAGTCACTACTCTTGAGGAACTTAGGTATCGCGTTGAAGCTGCATGGACATCTGTACCTGTACACGCCATCCGAGCTCTGTTTGACTCAATGACCAGGCGTATAAAGGCCGTTGTTACGGCCAGAGGTGGTTGTTCTGGGTGCTGATTTCTCAGGATCTATACACTCAAATTGTATGTCAATCCTAGTATAATATATTTGTCCAATAAATGCCCGTTTATCATCTTAACTTCTTGCCGGTTTAGCAAATTTAATGGCGAGTAATGTATATGTAGAGGAAGTAGCAAACTGTTTATTTGTACAAATAATTCAAAAGATATCCAATTTTCATGGCTGGAAAACGTAAGGAATAGATAAAGAAACAAATAAAATAAAATTAGTCATTTCATACGGTAATAATGTATATTATTAGCAATCAGGGAAATCTCGAATCAACGGGAATATAATGTTTTACATAAGCACTTTGACATGAGAAAGCAACCCGATTGCGATTGCATACGCTTGATAGAAAAACGGAATCGAATTAAGGGTTGCAAGAAAGGTTTGCAGCTGTTCAGGAAGAATCTGCAGGAGCTTAAGCGTCGTTTCGGCACTGTGAATGAAACATGAATACATTATTATACTCCTGAGACCAAAGAACAATGTAAACAATGGGTGACCAAGGGAGAATCTGCACCAACGATGGCGAGGCCCGATCCTTCGGCCAAAAAGATTTTCGCGACGGTCTTTTGGGATTCGCAAGGGATAATCATCATCGACTATCTGGAACAGGGTAAGACTATTACAGTTGCATAGTAATCATCGTTATTGGACCGTTTGAAAACAGAGATGCAAGAAAAAAGCTGGCCCACAAAAAGACATTTTCCATCACGACAGTGCACCAGCACACACCTCAGCAGTTATGGCTGCAAAGTTATTGGAAATAGGATTCCACCTCGTTTCAAATTCCCTCCCCTCTCCCCCCTGTTTTCCAGACTTGATCCCTCGGACTACTATTTGTTCCCCAATTTGAAGAAATAGCTGGCGGGCCGGCCGCGATGGCCGAGGGGATTGCGGCGCTCCAGTCACGGTCTGCACGGCCACTACGGTCGGGGGTTCTAATCCCCCCTCGGGCATGGATATTTGTGCCGTCCTTAGTTGTAAGTAGTTCATAAGTAGTTTGTAAGTTTAGGGACTGAAGACCCCACAGTTAAGTCCGATAGACACTACAAACATTTGATTTTTGAAATGGCTGGCGGGGCGAAGATTTCATTCAAACGAGGAGGTGATTGGAGAAAATAATAGCTATTTTGCAGGCTTGGACAATTCCTATTATTCGGAAGGGATCATCAAAACAGAACAGCATTGGACGGAGTGCATAAATCTAAAAAGAGACTATGTCGAAAAATAAAAATGGTTTTCCCAAAACACATTAGTAGTTTTCATTTTTGTACGGACTTTTCAAACGCCCCTCGCCGCGGCGGAGAGGCCGAGCGCATTGAGGCTCTATGCTACAATGCGCGAGGTCGTTTCCCGTCGGGGGTTATAATCCCCCCTTGGGCATGGATGTTTGAGTTCTTTAGTATAAGGTAGTTCATAAGTAGTTTTTAAATTTACGGACTCATGACCCCGCAGTTAAGTCCCTTAAGCTTGACAAACATTTGAACGTTTTTTTAAACGCCCCTCGTATATCAATACCAATTTGTGAGCAACCCACGTAGCTCCGTAGTTTTGCGTCGCCTGTTCGTCAACGGCTGAATATTTTATGACGTTTCATTTACATATTGACTAATTGCTTTAGCTATTACACAGGTACGGCTGGTTACACATAGATATGTTTAAAGTTAAGAAGCATGATTGGATTTCCTGGAAATGACGTATCAATGAATTTGAAGCGAAAAATGGAGTTAAATACTTTTCAAAGTTTAATGAAAGAACGAAAGGAGTATATTCACCTCTCCGGTGATTGAGTTTCACGAACTGCAAATTTAATTATGAGAGAGCTCAATATGATATACGGAGAAATATTACATTGCTCAATTCATAACTTTTTTTATGAACTTTGTTTGTTCTGTAATTCTGTATTAAATAAAGGCGAAGGCAATGGTATAACTCTGCAGGGGAAAAAATAGCTCGTGTGTTCTCATCATCGACACAAACATACATTGTTTCATTAGGCTCTAAATGTCAAAATGAGAAACACGGACCCTTGTCATAACGTGAGGCAGTCAGCGTGTACCGCAGAATAATGTCACGGGGAACGTGGCAGTTGTATGCGCCTTTGTTGCCTCGAAAAATGAGCCGCAGTGGAACATGCTGCAGTAACGGTACGTCACATTTTATTCGAGATAGACAACCAACTCCTGTGACATCATTATAAATGAAGGTACAGCCGCAAAGTGTACCATCAGCGCACACTGTTGCCTACAGCTGTGTAGAATACTCAGCCTCGGCAAAATGAAAACTCAGATTAAAACAGTGCCTTATATGAAGATTCGCTTTTACCCAAGAAATCGATCATACTGATGTCCATGAGTATGATTGCAAATAAAAGTCAAATATATTTAGCATTGTTTTATTGTACATACAGTGTTCCGACTTAGTATACAGTAAGGTATGTCGAGCAGTCGCCAAACTTTTTTTTTTTTTTTTTTTTTTTTTTTTTTTGTTGGGGGGGGGGTTGGGGGGAGAAGGTAACCTGTGATTTTACTATGCGATCTAATGGCCAGTACACACTTTATAAATTACATCCCCCACACGGTATGGCCGCGTGGTCTATGGTGTCATGCTACCGACTACGCGGCCTTTGCCTGCTGGAGGTTCGAGTCTTCCCAAGGACATGTGTGTGTGTGTGTGTGTTGTCCTAAGTGTAATTTAGTTTAATTAGTTTGTAAGTCTAGAAATTGATGACCATTCGATTTCTTCTTTTAGTCAAGTTTTCTACCCAATTTCTCATTAGTTACAAGATCAACCCACCTAATCTGAAACATTCATCTGTAGCACCAAATTTCAAAAGTCTCTTTCATCTTCCTGTCCACACAGTTTATCGTCCATGTTTCACTCCAATACAAAGCAAAGCTCCATACAAATGCTTTCAGAAAGGACTTCCTTACACTTAAATTCATATTCGATGTTAACAAATTTCTCTTTTTCAAAAACGCTTTTCTTCAGATTGTCATTCGGCATTTTATAGCCGGCCGCGGTGGCTGAGGTGACTGAGGCGCTCCAGTCCGGTAAGCACGGCCACTACGGTCGGGGGTTCGAATCCCCCCTCGGGCATGGATATTTGTGCCGTCCTAGTTCGTAAGTAGTTCATAAGTAGTTTGTAAGTTTAGGGACTGATGACCCCGTAGTTAAGTCCCATAAGCTTAACAAACATTTGAACATTTTTTTGCATTTTATATCCTCTGTATTTCGTCCATCGTGTGTCATTTTACTGCCAATGTTACAAAAGTCGTTTACCACCTTTATTGATTCGTTACCTAATCTAAATTCTTCAGCATCGCTTGATTTTCTCAGAATGCACTCCATTACCCGTGTTTTGCTCTTGTTAATGTTCAGCTTATCAACACCTTTCAACACAATGCCCATTCCGTTCATCTGCTCTTCCAGGTCCTTTGCTGTCTCTGTCAGAATTACAATGTCATCGCCAAAACGAAAAGTTTTTAAGATTACCTGACATTGTCGGGTCTGGAGGCGATGTAATCGTTTTATAGTTTTAAAAACTTCCCCTCCCTTAATTGTCGGAATAATTTCCTTTAAGTCCTCATACATTTCTTAGAATTCCTCTTCATCTGCAGAGCTAGTTGCCATATAAACCTGTACTGCTGTCGTCGGTGTTGGCTTCGTGTCTGCCTTGACTACGATAATACGACACTGCGCTTCTCATAATAGTTTACCAGCATTCCTATTTTCTTATTCATTATCAGACCTACTCCTGTAATACCCCCAAATGATTCTGTACTCACCTAACCAGTAATTCTGTTCCTCTTTCCACCGAACTTCACTAATCCCCATTATGGCTAACTTCAACCTATCCATTTCCGTTTTTAAATTTTCTAACCTTCGTAACCGACTAAGGGATCTAACATCCCAGGCTCCAATCCGTAGTATGCCAGTGTTGACTTTTCTGAAGACGACATCCTCCTGAGTAGTCCCCGCTCGGAGATCCGAATGGTAGACTATCTTACCTCTACAATATTTTACCGGAGAGGGCGCCATCATCATATATTCATGCAGTAGAGCTGCATTAAAATTAACGGCTGTCGTTTCCCCTTTCTTTCAGCCGTTCGCAGCAACAGTGTGGCAAAGCCACATTAGCTGATGCTACAAGGCCAGCTCAGTCAATGTCCGCCTCCGTAGTCCAGTGGACAGCGTGGTTGGTTGCCACGCAGGGGGCCCGGGTTCGATTCCCCGGTCGGGTAGGAGATTTTCTCTACTCGGGGACTGGGTGTTGTGTCGTCCTCATCATCATTCCACCATCATTGACATGCAAGTCGCCGAAGTGGCGTCAGATAAAGAGACTTGCACCAGGCAGGCTGAACACGACCCCAGTTGGGGTCTAACTGTCATAAATGCCACACGATCATCATCATCAGCTCAGTCAATCATCCAAACTGTTGCCCCTGTATCTATTAAAATGCTGCTGCCCCACTTTAGGAACCACACGTTTCTTTGGCCTCACCATAGATAACCCTGCGCTCTTGTTGTATGGCTGTTTGTATCGTTGATGCACGCAAGCCACCCTACCTTGGCAATGTCTGTGGTTCACGGAGGTGGTTTAACAGTAAAGATGACGAAAGTTGGCATATATGAGTTTTCCTAGACAGGGGGGATGTACCGTGGAGGCGGTAAGGCGGAGGAGGAGTGGAAGAAATGGGTCGACAGAGAGAGAAATGGAAATGAACAGGGTGATGGTATAGGGAGAGGTAGATGGAGAGAGGAAAATGGAGGGACGATTGACTACGATAGAAAGATAAATCCCCGTAAACCGCCGGATTTTCTGCTACTTTCTCGTATAAGGAACAGATTTGACCAAGTTACTCGTATTTTCGCTGTTAAACACATTATTCACATAACTGTTAACTAACAGTAAGCAATAATTTCCTTCTACACTCCTGCAATAGGAAAAATTACTTAACTACGTAGCGGTCCCCTGTTGCGCAGCAAATTGCCGCATATTGACAAGACACGGTCTCAACTAGTGGTTGGTAGTCCGCTTCAGGAATAACGAACATTGCTCCCACTATAGCCACCAATAATTACGGAAGTGTTACCGATGTCCAATTTTGTGCCTGACCTGACCTCCAGATTATGTCTCATAAATGTTCGAAAGGACGTATTCCAGCGAGCTGTTTAGCCGAATCATTCATGCAGAATGTTCGTGAAACCAGTCACGAAGAGCAGGGGCCTGATGTCATTGCGAATTAAAAACCCGTCACTGTTTGAGTAAATTAAGTCGTTGATTGGTTGCAATCAAAATGTTCAAATGTTTGTATAGTCTATAGGACTTAACTACGGGGACATCAGTCCGTAAACTTACAAACTACTTATGAACTACTTACGAACTAGGACGGCACAAATATCCATGCCCGAGGGGGGATTCGAACCCCCGACTGTAGTGGCTTTGCAGACCGTGACTGGAGCGTCTTAGTCTCGTCGGCCACCGCGGCCGGCGATTGGTTGCAAATGGTCTACAGTTAATGATGAGATGGACCACTAGACTGAGTGCATTGCAAGAACAAACAGCCCACATCATTGCACAACCAACACCAACTTGCGCAGTGCCTTATTAACATCTTGGCTCCAATAGCATGATAGTGTTCTCGCCACACTCAGAACCGCTGTCAGCTCTTACCAACTGACATCTAATTTTGGTAAATAACAGTCTTATTTGCATAAAGCCGTTGTTTCATTTATTCATACCTGACGCGTTTCGCCTCTTCTGGGCATTATTAGACGTTGAAAGGGGGAAAATTTACAAACTTGTTTAAAACACAGCAGTTAACTAAAATTGTATGAAATCTTTCCTAAGCAAGAAATATTAGAAATAGGAAAGGTGCATACTGATAAGACTGCAGGCCGCTTGACCACATTCATGTTTTGGCGTGAGGGTAATGAAGATTGAACTAATAAATACCGCTAAGGAGCTTAGTTTATCGAATAAAATTACTTATCACTGAGGTAGCAAAACTTCAAATTATTAAATTCAATAAAATATAACATTTACATCCGGTGTAGTGATGTTGCACAAGAATGGGGGGGGGGGGCAACGACGTCAGTTTTGTTTACTCACGGAAGAACGCTTCTTGCACAACCGCGAACTACTTCCGCGCTCGTGTCTGGCAAGTAACTGTTCAACCCTGCGCGTCAACGGTGCGAAAAAGACTCGTACAAGGCGCGCTTGTGTGCAACAATTGCTACAGATTTGGATTTTTGATGCAAACAATTGTACCATGGGTGGCAGTCATTACCGGAAAATACCCATCATTATGTCGAAAAAATTGTGATGTTTCAGCATAGTTTGGTCGTTTAAAAGGTTCGTGAATTTAAAAAAAAAATATGTGTTCGGATATTTGAAAGTCCTCCAATAGATTTAATTTGTGGCCTTTACTAGCCACGTGAAGGATTTTTAAGTTTTCCAGGCTTGAGGGCTGATGGCCTGAAGATTTAAGATGACGGGCTAAGGGGGAGAATTTCTTTAACTGACCTTTTTAGTTAGTAGATGTTCGCTGTACCTAACCTCAAAGGATCTCCTGTTTCACCGCTATAGTCAGATTAACATTCGGTACACCTAATGCTGCACACCCCTGATATGCAGAACAACTTCTTATTTGGCTGCTCATAATGATGGGGTGAATATTGTATGGGAGAGCCTTTTGAAAAGAGTAGGTGAAAGCTAGTGTGCCTAAAACGTTTTGCGATGTTGTACGAAAACGGTCCAAGGAACGGGATGGCAACCCGACTGTGTATATCTTCTGTGGGAGCAACTGATAGATTAATTGCAGGCATTATAGCATTCTTCGATTCATTATACTAATGGGTTACTGACGGTGAACTGTAACCATTTTTGTACGCTAAAAACCGTAAATTGTCCAATTCTTAGTCGATATCTATTACGGTTCCTGTGCCAGCGCCATACAAACATGGAGTGGAGTCATTTTCGTAAGTGATATCTGAGGATTCCGGTCGTATAGAATGCAACGGATATATTTACGTTCACTGCAAAGGCGCTGCAGGCGGCATCTTTCGGTAAAAAAAGGCATTCCCCTCTGCCGTTGCCTGGCAAAGCTCAATAACGACACAATATTCTGACAGACACTTTAGTCCTAAATCCCAAACGAATATCTCCGGTTATTTCACGCAGTGCGGCTTGTAGACACACACATTATATATATACCATCTTGATGCTGGAAACAGACCCTGGATTCATCCGAAAAAATGACGTTTTGCCATTCGTGCATCGACGTTCGTCGTTGCGTACACCATCGCAGGCGCTGCTGCCTATGATGCAGCGTCAAGGGTAACCGTAGCCCTGGTCTCCGAGCTGATAGTCCATGCTGCTGCAAACGTCGTCGAACTGTTTATGCAGATGGCTGTTCTCTTGCAAACGTCCCCATCTGTTGACTCAGGTATCGAGATGTGGCTGCACGATCCGTTACAGCCATGGGGATAACAAGTCTGTCATCTCGACTGCTAGTGATACGAGGCCGTTGGGATCCAGCACGGCGTTCCGTATTGCCCTCCTGAACCCACCGATTCCATATTCTGCTAACAGTCATTGGGTCGCGACCAACGCGAGCATCAATGACGCAATACGATAAACCGCAATCGCGATAGGTTCTATTGTGACCGAAGACCTGACTGGGTCGGGAGCGACTAGCGACGACCGACCAATCAAGCGTCGCCGCTAACGAGAAACACTCCACGAAACCACAGAGACGACAATAACAACAACTAATCGAAAAAACAAAGATCCAAACGAAAGCCAAATCGGAACCGTGACAGAGCAGAGTACGAAGCCAGAGAACCAATGTATAGCGAAAGTAAACGGAGCGCAGTCAACACAAGACGGAGGAGCGAGCTTTTTTTTTTTTTTTTTTTTTTTTTTTTCCTTTATTGTTGTTTTAAAGCCAGCCGTAGAAACAGCTGGCAGGCTGGCAGCAGCTGCGGTGGCTGCTCTTCAGCCATGTGATACACAAGCATGACAAAGAAGAGATAAAATATAAAAAGATGGACAAAATTGGGGAAATAAAAAAAACTTGACAGACAGATTTTTCGACAGAGTAAAACGGACATGTATAAACGGGACAAAACATATGGCAGAGAACAAAAAAGAGACGAGTAGTGATAAAACACACACACAGTCAGTAAAAACAACCGGCCACGGTGACAAGTTTAAAAGTACATTGCGGAGACACGAAGTTCACACACGGAGACAGCTGACGGCGTAAAGAATAAAACATGGGGACGGCGATTATGGAGGCACTGAGTAAAACACACGACACTGGAGACACTTGCACTGAACACATAGATAAAAAGTCGAGACGCCCCCGCAGGGAGTGGGGAGGGGATGGAGGGGGGGAGGTGGGGCAGGGACGGGGGAAGTGCGGGGGAGGGGGAGAAGGGGAGGGAAGAGAGCGTAAGGAGGGAAGGAGTGACGAGACTCTGGGCATGGGAGAGGGTAGCCAAGCGGGCGGGAAGGAAAAGGGACGGGAGAGAGGGGAGGGGCGCTGATGCTACGGGGAAGGGATCAGAGTTGGTAGGAGGGGTAGGAGCGAGCTGTGGCTCCGGCCCTATATAGTGCGGCGCGGTAGGCGCGCCACGGCGTGCAGCGCTCTAGTGGCGATGGCAGCGCTAGTAGGTTGTGCGCGCCGCCTAACGGCTGCTGTCATAGTCCATGTGGTCTGGCGGGCTCTCAAACATGTCGTTCCGGGATACCAGAGTTACAATCCGACATTTATCAAAGTCGGAAACGTGATGGTACGCATTTCTTCTCCTTATACGAGACAACACAACAAAGTTCCACAAGGCAACTCCGGTCAACTGCAGTTTGTGTATGAGAAATCAGTTGGAAACTTTCCTCATGTCAGCACGTTGTAGATGACGCCACCGGCGCCAACATTGTGTGAATGCTCTTAAAAGCTAATCATTTGCATATTGCATATTTGCATATAGAGAGCTGAGAAATTTGTGAAACAAAAGTTGCAGAATATGACGTTGGTATTTTGTTGCTAGGTGGTGTCGCTTATGAGGTTACAATGTCCAGTTTTTTATGGGATGCAGTAGTTAGATGCTAATTTTCTGATAAGGGCTATCGAAACAAATCAACTGATTTGTAACAGTAAAAGCTGTGTGTGTGTTGTGGATGTTGAACCTATCGTTAAATCAGACAACAAATTGTTCATTAACACAGCAATTTGGTTTAATTATGGCCCTGATATTGATGTATATACTATTAAATAAGAAACAATGCATTACACTGATTATGTGTGCAATGGATATTTTAAACACAAAACAATTGTGACAAGTCACCATTTGAAACACTGACTATACTCAAAAATTTCGACTGCGAGAAAGATATTAAAAAACCACAAACCACTTTCTTAATGCTTGACTGTGAGAATTTTATGCATATCAGTTTATAATTGTTGAAATTTAGTAGCATAGTCAATTAACTATCATTTACTATGGCACCAACAACGAAATCTGTTCAACAATATTATTACAATCAATACTGCACTTTAAATCCACTAATAACTAATTATCAAATGAAGGAAGTAGGTTAATTTTCTAACTACGTAAATGAAACAGGAGAGAAAGGTCAACTTTGTTACTTATTATTAATAATCAGCATTACATTACCTACATAATACAACTTCTGACTTGCTGGCAAAGCAGCCTCTGCTCTACATCGGAGCCATACACACAACTCAACCGCTCTCTAAGCGAGCTGAACCATAAGTGCTACTCTCTCTCAGCGCGAGCTTCAATGCTATGCAATACATGATCTTTGCCAAAGATGAAACTTCACAGAGTTAAGTACACATATCGATACATACAGTTGAAGCGATATTATACATTTTCTTGCAAGCAGGTTACTCGATACAAAACAGGAGGCACAATATTGGACATTTTCTTACAAAAATAATTTTTTATGGACACGTTTCAACAGTAAGATATTTGAAGGTCACCGAAGATCAAAATGTTCAAATATTTGTATAGCTTATGGGACTTAACTATGGGGTCATCAGTCCCTAAACTTACAAACTACTTATCAACTACTTACGAACTAGGACGGCACAAATATCCATTCCCGAGGGGAGATTCGAAGCCCCGACCGTAGTGGCCGTGCAGACCGTGACTGGAGCTCCTCAGTCCCCTCGGCCACCGCGGCCGGCCCATCCCTTCAAGAGAGTGACAAATTCAGCCCCTACTTTCACCATAGCGGTGTGCATGTGCAGGAGGATGGTTCTGTTTTGGGGCGTGATAATTGTCGTAGAACTACATTCAGCACCATGAGTCCTATAGCGGAATCGTAACTACTTAAGATATTAACACTTCAACCGGGATTCGAGCCTCTTTCCCTAATTTCGCCTTCGCTTGATTCTTAGTCACTACAGTATAAGTGGCAGCAGATGCAGTGGATCTTTAGCCATGCACTATCGTTAGATGTGCCACCGGCTTTACACTATTGCTTGCTTTTTCTGATGCTTTCGGAGAAACTACAGGCGCTGAATCACCTACTGCTTTACAAGTGCACTCAAAAACGCAGTTAGTGCCGAAACTGACCACCTTCGTTTGCGATGACGCATCAACAGTGAGAACCGGTTCTTGAATAGCCGGCCGCGGTGGTCGAGCGGTCTGCGGCGCGCCAGTTACAGTCTGCACGGCCGCTACGGTCGCGGATTCGAATCCCACCTCGGGCATGGATGTTTGTGTCGTCTTTAGTGTAAGTTAGTTTATGAGTAGTTTGTAAGTTTGGGGACTGATGACCCCACACTTAATTCCGTTTAGCTTAACAAACATTTGAACATTTTGGTTCTTGAATAGCAGCAGCGAAAGTTGTGGCATTAAAAGGACGTTAGATGGCTTTAAATATCATTTCCGCCTTTGCGTAGAAAATGCGCTTCTTTCTTTCCTCGATTTTGTTTTTCTGACAACAGTGGCAGCGCCACCTACTCCAAAAAGCGTTTTCCGCGGAGCAGTTAAAACACTTGGGAGGTGAAAACAAGCGACTTAATTATGGGATGCTTTACTGCATGTGCCACAGGTAGCTTCTCGATTACACTCTTGAATGGAGTGCCGAAAGCGCTGGCACTTAAAGCAACGCATCAGGTTTGGAACGTAGAGCCGTAATTTCTAGCGAAGGAACCCTGTCTTTCCGTATTCACGAATTTTCAGGATTTTGAAGAGGAAGAGAAACGAGATTTATTCCACTAACTACTCATCCATCCCTGTCATAATATTCTAATCATCGATGATGTCTTTCTTCAGCACACTCATCTTCATGTTCGTTACTGTGATTGTGAAAGAGATCTCTAAATGCAACATCTACTGTACTGTGGTTAAGCGTGCTATCTAATTCAATGTCAACGGGATATTCTTTTAGGCATGTTCTTTTTTGCTGGTACGCTACTTCTGGGAATTCTATGTGTCAACTACGGTATCCTATTTCGTAACCGTTTCATTGCTTTCAAAATTCCCCTAATCCATTCGACACCTTTCTACATATAGAATTGCGATACTTCGTTAAAGATGCAGTATTTTCGCATCATTACCAATAAGCCATTGTGGATAGCGTCCTGTGTTCTATTACACTGACCAAAAAAGTTTGATTTACTCCTCAATTCAGGAAAGCTGTCTATCTAAACACTTGTATTTGATATCATACAATAATTAATTTCCAGAGAGGTACAGTTGAGATTCCAACACGCGACCTCCTACTTAACAGGCAGTCGCTCCATAAGCTCAGCCAGAGTGGCATTGCAGATATCGCGAGAGCACGTAACTTCCTAAGCAATTCTCCCTCTTCAACACATAATTACTTCAATTCCGTGTTGAAGTTCCACTCTGGAACTGGTATCAGAACTGATCAATATTTCTGAGGCTCTCCAGCACTGAATGTCAATGTGAACAATCCTGTCTCGTACCTCAGCCGTAGGCGATATTTATACCATATAATAATCTATTATTAGTCAATTATCTATAATGACACGTTGGCTAAGTGGATGAAGTGACTACCGAGTGTGCAGGAGGTGCCGGGTTCGAATCCCGGGCGTTGCACAAATTTTAATTCCATGCCTCGCCTTCTATTCAATACCACTTATTAACTTATGAGTTGATAACTCCCAATGTTGCACCTACCCACTGGGATTTCGAATGGAAGCAGTCAAAGAACTTTCGTAAAGCTAATGGGACTTAACTACGGGGTCATCAGTCCCTAAACTTACAAACTACTTATGAATTACTTACGAACTAGGACGGCACAAATATCCATGCCCGAGGGGGGATTCGAACCCCCGACCGTAGTGACCGTGCTGACCGTGACTGGAGCGCCTCAGTCACCTTGGCCACCGCGGCCGGCAGTCAAAGAATCCACATCGGCCCCACGAACAAATAGGAACAGCGACTGAACCAGACAGAGCCTTTGTGAAGTCCTGCCTGAATTGTTAAAATAACATCTACTACTGACACCACTTCAGATGTGTGTAAGCAGAGGTTTGCACGTTGCCACTTAGTTGTATGACGGAATATCAAGTGACATAATTATTCTCTTACCTTATTGAATATTAGATTTTTATGATGGACATATAGCAGGATACATTGTAATCCATACGTAACTATTTTTCTTCTCTCTGCACTAAATCGTTGAACTGTTAACACGTAATTATATGTACTAACAGAGACGAAAAAGATTGTTAATCAGCAGCCATTAAGTTCAGGTCAGTAACGAAGGTTGATTTTGTTTTATTATTTGAAAATACAATGACATTAAACACATATGTGTCTAATTCAAGTATTTAGAATTAACCCACATTTTGAGCATTTTCAGTATATTTGGTGCGCTGTTCAAAGTCCATTGTTGGCCGAAGACTGCCGTCATTATTATTCGAACCAACGGCAGATAAAACCAAACTGGTCTGACTTTAATTACACGAAAGAGGAGAATCAAAACTAAAGAATGTTATGTTACTCCAGTGTGAGTAGTGAAATTGTCTATATGAAAGAAAGTGTCATATTTTAAAAGAAATCGCTTCTCACATTTATGGCAGACCTAATCTTGAAACTTTCAGTGGTGTTAGAACTAGTTGTGTGTAGGTCGAAGGCTGTACAATTACTAAAGAGTCTCGTAGCCCAGGTTTATATTATTTCAGAGCTAGCCATTGAAAGGAAATAATCCAGATATTTATTAAGTGAATTTAGTGTCCATATTCCACGAACTGTGTTTAAATTGGGATTTGGTGGTCAAATTTTAGTTACATGTCACAGTTAACTATTAGTGATCATTCGATGAACTGCTTTTAAATAAAAAAATAGTTTAATGAACTACTGTAGACCTTTATGAATTTATGTTTGGGCAGGTACATGTCAAGTACAGTAATATTTCTACACCGCCGGCCGCGGTGGCCGAGGGGACTGAGGCGCTCCAGTCACAGTCTGCACGGCCACTACGGTCGGGGGTTCGAAACCCCACTCGGGCATGGATATTTGTGCCGTCCTTAGTATAAGGTAGTTGATAAGTAGTTTGTAAGTTTAGGGACTGATGACGTTGTAGTTAAGTCCCATAAGCTTAACAAACATTTGAACATTTTTGAACTTCTACACGACTACGTCACTTTTTTGTTTTCCTTTTCTAAATTGAGGTTCGAACTGTTGTGATCCTAGCTACAAAACGGCAAGATTCCCGTTACCTGCGACACAGACTGTTCCAACGCTGCAACACACTGCGGTTGCTGAACCATGCCCATGAGTTTATGGTGTCAGAGGACTGGCGGCGCAGTAAGCATCCTGAGCTTTCTGAGAAGTCGAATGTAAGAGGGGTGTTCAAATGAAAAGTTACGAAGCAATACCGAGGATATTATTGATAATTTATTCAAAAGTAATAATCAGACACCGGAGTACATCTCTGCCACCGTTTCACGAGCGGAGGGATTTCTTGTTCCGGAATTCCTGTGCCTGTACCAGGAGCCAATTCTCCAGTGATTCCTTCAGTTCCTCTCCCGACTTGTTGCCCTTCGCTTTGAGATTTTTTTCCAGGTAGTCTAACACTTGGGAATCACAGGGGACATGTCGGAACTGCGGGGCAAATGCTCAAGCTGCTCCCACTTGAACTTGGCAGTTACCCTTTGCGCACTCTTGGAGACATGTTGACGCCTGTTTTTGTGGAGCAGGGCCATTTCTTCGGTGAACAGCTCCCACAGGTCGCTCTTTATAGACCCGCGAAGGCGTGACAGACTTGGGTTCTCGCTGTGCTCGTTACTGTTAGTGGTTGTTTCCGTGTTCGAGAATATCGATGGGTATCGGAAGCAGAACCTTGAAATAGACGGTGAGCAACAGCTTGCTTGATGACAGCACAACTCTTAAATGTTAGAGTGAGGTGAGCTACACTACATTCGCTTCCCTACATGTCTATGTTATTCCAAAGTAGCATACGTAACTTTGTACCAGTCTGGTTGTTGTGATGTTCTACGTTTCGTACCTTTTCATTTGAACACTCCTTATACATTAGTTCTATGAGGGTACACTGTCTGTAAAATGACTCGCGAATCAAATTAGTAGTGTCAGAAATAATAAATTGTAGCCTACCTGAATGAACAGCGTAATAATAGTAAGCGAAACTTTTATCATCATGTTGTCGGGTTGCGCAGTGAGAAAAAACTTTCTTAAGGTTTTCAAATAATGTTTAACGTTTCTAAGAAGTCTCTAAGTGCTGTACTTCTCAGGAAGTGGACCTATAAAATCTAGTTTGTTACGTGTCGCGTGGTGGGGTAGCTTTTCGTAACTCTCATTGTTTATTAAGTCATATCTTCTGAAGTATATATCGGGAGTGGTTCTTACCTCCTCAGATATTGTTGCCTGACGAAAAGGATATTTGTACGGAGTTTGTTTGTAATCGGTCTATTAGTTTGGAAAGAGAAGTGAAACAACGTCGACTGGAGTGAACGAGTTCGAGTCCCTGCCGCAGCAGGAATTTCCATGTGTCCAGTTGTTTGATTACAAATGTACCCAACTATGTCTGTGCTATCATCAATATATATTAGGGTGATACATTTCGCCACCTCTTGGTGTTGCTATGTTGATGCCCATCAGAATATTTCCTACACTGTATTATGTACGATAATAGCCGTACGGCTCTCGAAACTTGCGTTCTCTATCCTGGAAACATTACTGAAGCAGTGGGGAGAGATGGTACGAGAGGCACGGATTGCTCTGTCGGTAAGAGAATACCCCTGGCAAACGTCTGCATGGAGAGAAATTCTTTCTCATTTTCAATCTTCCGAGGAGATTCGCAGCACAGGATACATTACATCCGACTGCATGATTGTTTTTCAGTGCTTGGTGCGTTGTGGTACAGTATACGATAAAGGAAATCGATCATTCACAGAGTGCAATAAACAACTAGTTTATTGAGGAATAAGGTCTGAAGCAAATTACTCAGTTAACTGCATGATTCTGCCTAGCTTATAACCTGCTATCGAAGAGATAACTGTCGATGTTTGCAGCGTGAAGTACCGGTGATGTTCAGTTTTCGTAATTAGAAGAGTCACTGGCGCTCAAATAATACTGCCCCGTGGGCGCGGAATGACTGCTTTCTAAAATTATGCAGCCGTAAAATACGTTTGGTATTTATCACGGCCACTGTTAAAATCAATGAGGTTACTCATTACAGAAGAGAGGAAATGTAACAAGAATATCTTTTCAAACAACGATGACAAGCAGTGCTATCACCGTAGCTACAACTGACTTTCATGCTGCTTTAATATCTGTAACGAACTGTGCTCAACGTTACGGTAGATTTTTATTTATTTACGCTAATTCAAATACAGATTCATCTCAATGGTTAAAGTATACTACTTTTATGAAACTTTCCATAAAAAGATCGGTGGGGGGGGGGGGGCGAATTTGACAAAAATAACATTTTATATTCCTATCTAGACGAAATTAGCTTAAAGTTGCCATGAAAGTTGACTCATGAACGTATGTTTGCACGTAGAATGTTTCTGAAAATTTCTATGTCCAGCTTTGTACATATATTGTTTTCCTTTTAACAATCATGAAGAGCGAAATATAATAAAAACGAATCACGCGTCACAAGCCCGTGCAGCGCTTCATTCAAGGTGAGCTCCATTCAGTTGCGATTTTTCAGGGTTCAAACGAACTCCTTTCACTTTAGTTGACTTTTCTTTCCACCGTGATGAAAGTTACCACATTTGACCTTGAAAACGGAAGGAAGATATCTGTCTACATAAAACATCGTATGGAGCCTGGTGGAGGGTACTTTACGTACAGAGTTCGACACAAAGCTACAGTTCTAGTCCGATTTTGAAGAAATTTTGCATATTTTCACTTCAGAACGAAGGGAAGACCACGTTCTCCATAAGAAATGTTTAAATGTTTGTATAGTTATGGGATCTAACTGCTGTGGTCATCGGTCCCTAAACATGCAGATTATTTAAACTAACGTATCCTAAAAACAACACAAACCCCCGTGTCCGAAGGAGGACTCGAAACTCCGACGGCGAACAGAACCGCGCACCCGAGTAAGGCGCTTTAGCGTGCACGGCTATTCCGCCGTAGGTCTTTATAATATGTCATGTGGTATATGGCGGAGAGTACTTAACGTACACACTTCGACATATTCCAAAAGTTGTATTCCAATACTGAGAACATTTTGCAGCCGCGGCGGAGCGGCCGAGCGCATGGAGGCAATATGTTATGATGTGCGAGGCCGTTTCCCGTCAGGGGTTCGAATCCCCCTTCGGGCATGGATGTTTGTCTCATCTTTAGTATAAGATAGTTCATAATTAGCTTGTAAGATTAGGGACTGATGACCCCTTAGTTAATCCCTTAAGCTTCACAAACATTTGAGTATTACATTGAGTATTCGAGTATTTCAGCATTTCGCACATTTGACATTCAACACAAGAGGAAGATCTACGTCTACTTAATGTTTCATAAGGTGCATGGCCGAAGATACCTTAGAACAGAGTTTGATTCCGTAGCAATGAAAGTTAACTCATCATACATCAGGTGATAAAAATATCAGTATAAATTTGAAAACTTAATTAATCACGGAGTACTGTAGATAGGTAAAAAACTGATAAACATGCTTGGAATGACATGGGGTGTTATTAGAACAACCCAAAAAAAGAAGGTCCAGAACAAATATCCATGCCCGAGGGGGGAATCAAACCCCTGACCGTAGTGGCCGTGCAGAACGTGACTGGAGGTCCACAGAACGCTCGGCCTCCCGGCAGGGGACTAGGTGTTGTCCTACTTATCATCATCATTTCATCATTATCCGCACGCAACTCGTCCACGAGGCGTCAACTTAAAAGACTTACCCTAGGCAGCTGAACAATCCCATAGAGGATCTTCCGGCCGAAGATGCCATACCATCATTTCCATCACCACCACATTGATGCTGACGGGATTTTTGGGGTCGTTCTTAAAATCTAAATCACAAGGTAAACTACATAAATTTGAATGTCATGTCAAAGAATTATTATGCAATTCAAACCTATCGATTAAACCGAAGCAACGTCGAAAAATATAAACGACATTTGTCGAAATAAGCAAAGGAATGTCACTAATTTACGATATACAAAACGAAATCAGTAACCGGTGTTCAATCTTAGTTGTTAATTTCAGAGATATGATTGCGATGCTTAATTCTGTCAATGACGTATGCTTTTTTTACTGGGGCAATTACTCGACAGGGACATGTGTTGTTTCTATGGTGAATTACAAAACTGGCAGCGCATCTGTGGGTTCCAAGCTACGCCGTAGTTACAAGAACGGTAAAAACGCATCAATGAAACCTATTAGTTTCTTGGTGAACTACGTAACTAACAGCGCCTCTGTTGGTACTTTGCTGCGTTTGTTATTTTGGTCTTCAGTCCGCAGACTGGTTTGACGCAGCTCTCCATGCCACAGATACCCTTCAGCTGTGGTGTCATCCACGGTACGGCTGTATCATTGATACCCGCCAACCATCCCTCCTTGGCAATGTCTGTGGTTTATTTATAGGCATAGCATACGACTAAAACTTGCTATATACGACACTGGACTCGCATTCGGAAGGACGGTAGCGTAAGTTCCGTCTCTAATGAAAAACTTCTAGCTTCCTTCCTGCTATATACGAGGTATGTCCACAAAGTAAATTCCGTTTTGTTATATAAAACGAACGCATACAAATACAGAAAAATAGTTATTGTACAAAATCTACAGCTCTTGAACTACTTTTCTACATAGCTTCCATAACTTTATAGCTCTTGTCATAGCGTGGCACAAGTTTCTGTGTGCCTTCTTCATAGAGGTTTTCCGCCTGTATATTAACCATGTGGTGACATGTTCTATCAGCTCGTCATCATTGTTGAAGTGTTGACCACCGGGGACAGATTTTAGGTGTAAAAAGATGAAAGTCTCTAGTAAACTTACAGTTGTGCTTAATCAGTTCATCAGTAACAACAAACGGGCGTGCACTTCGTTCTTCATCGTGTATTTGATCACGTCCTTCACAGTCTGGCCCATCTTTCAACCACTGAATCACTCATAGCACTTTGTCTGTAAACCTCGCAGATTTGCTGATGAATTTAGGCCGCGAGTTATGCACTTTTTTTCACGCAGGCGCAACTGTTCGCGCACGGCCGTAGCTCCTCCCCTCTACGCTTCCCCTATCACTCCGCCTCCATGCGCGGAACCACCTTCTTATATGATTGAGATACCCAATCCGATTTTGATGAAGCCTTATTCTGACCATACGATACTCCCAAGTTACCTGTGAAATTCCCATGACAGTATTTGTCGAATGATTTTAGAAGCTATCGTGTTCAAAAGCACCGACAGACATGAGGGATAAAATGAAATTAAATTACATCTACGTCGTCAACTACATAAACACTCAACCAATCACTTTATACGCATGACAGAGTGTTCGAGACCTGTTTTATGATATTTCTCTACTGTTACATTCTATAATAGCACGCGGGGAAAAGAAACAACTAAATCTTTCCGTTTTCTATCTGATTTCTCAATTTTTATTATGACAATAGTCCGCCTCCGTAGCTCAGACGATAGCGTCGCTGGCTACAAGGCAGGGATGCGAGTTCGATTCCCGGCAAGGGACTGGGTGTCGTGTGTTGTCTTCATCATTTCATCGTCATCGCCACGGTAGTCGTCCACGAGGCGTAAACTAAAATGGCGCTATGGCGGCTGAACAGTCCTATATGGATTCTCCCGCCCAAAAATGCCCTACGATCATTTCCATTAAAATGACCAAAACTTATTGATTACGATCTTTAGATTAAGACTTAAAAGACTGAAAAAAGGTAGAAAACTAAGAGATGAACTTCGGACAAAGTAAAGGAACCAAAGGTCGTTGAGAGTCTTAGAACATAAAGCACGGATTGTCTGAAAAGGGGGAAGTAATACATTAGTTGAAGAATGGGTAGCTATGAGAGATAGTGAAGGCCGCAGAGGATCATATAGGCAGAATGACAATGCCAAATAGAAATCCTTGGTTAACACAGGAGTTATTGAACTTAATTGATGAAAGGAGAAATTATAAAATGCATCAAGTCAAGCAGGCAAAAGGTAGTACAGACGTATGTAAAATGAAGTTGACAGGAAGTGCAGACGGGCTAAGCAGGAGTAGCTTGAGGAGAAATGCAAGATCGTAGAAAATTGTATAACTATGGGAAACACTGATACCGCTTAAAGGAAAAAAAAACATTTGGAGACAAGAAAAGCAGCGGTATAAATTAAAAGTAACTCGGACGGAAACCAGTAATAAGCAAAAAATGGAAAGCTGAAAGGTGGAAGGAATGTGTAGAAGGCCTGTACAAAGGAAATAAACATGAAGGCAGTATTGTAGAAATGGAAGACAAAGTACAGGAAGATGAGATAGGAGATACTATTCTTGAAGAAGAATTTGACAGAGCAGTAAAAGATTTCAGTAGAAACAAAGCCATTGGAGTAGATGACGTTCCGTCAGAACTGCTATTATCTTTAGGAGAGCCAGTCATGAAGAAATTGTTGCACCTGGTATACTATATGTATGAGACATGGGAAATACTTTCAGACTTCAAGAAGTATATGTGAATCCAACTCCGAAAAAATCAAGTGCAGACAAATGTGAAAATTACAGAATTATCAGTTTAACAAGTCATCGATGCGAAATACTAACACGAATTACTTACAAAAGAATAGAAAACTGGTGGAATCCGACCTTAGGGAAGATCAATTTGGATTTCTGAGAAATGTAGGAACACGCAAGGCCATACTCACTTATCTTAGAAGCGTTTTTAGCATTTGTTTGTATCTGGAAAAGGTTTTTGACAATGTTGACTGGAATACAGTAATTCAAATTCTCAAGATGTCAGGGGTAAAATATAGGGATCAACCTATACAAATACCAGACCGCATTTATTACAGTCGAAGGGCATGAAAAGGTCGGAGTGTTTGGGAAGGAAGTAAGACAGGATTGTAGCCTTTCCCCAATGTTGATCAATTTATACTTTGAGCAGACTGTGAAGGAACGTAAGGAGAAATTTGCAGAGGGAATAAATGCCCAGAGAGGGGGGGGCAAAAAACCCTGCGGTTTGCTGATGAGAGTAATTCTATCAGAGACAGCAAAGGATCTGGAAGAGCAATTAAATGGAATGGGTAGTGTGTTGAAAGGAAGATATAAGATGAACATTAACAAGAGTAAAACTAGGGTAAAGTAATTTAGGGTCTGAAACTCAGACTTTGCTGAAGGAATTAGATTAGGTAATGAGACAATAAAAGTAGTAGATGAGTTTTGTTATTTGGGTTGCAAGAAACTTCTGATGGCCGAAATCAAGGAGATTTTTTGACGTCGAACATAAGTTTAAACGTTAGGAAGTCCTAACTGAAAGCATTGTTTGGAGAGTAGAATTGTGTGGGAGTGAAACGTAGACAATAAGGATTTCAGACAAAAAGATGATAGAAGCTTTTGAAATGTGGTGCTACAGACGAATGTCGAATATTATATTGGTAGATCACGTATCTAATGAGGAGGTGCTTAACAGAACTGGGGAACAAAGGAATTTCTTGCATATCCTGACTGAGAGAAGGGATAGGTTGGTGGGAAACATCCTGAGACATCAAGGAATCGTTAACTCAGCATTAGAAGGAACTTTGTGGGGTAAAAATCGTAGAGGGAGACCGAGGGACGAATACAGTAAGCAGATTCAAAAGGATGTAGATTGACGTACGCATTCTCAAATGACGAAACTTGCACAGGACAGGTAGCGTGGAGAGCTGCATCAAACAAGTCTGCGGACTGAAGACCACAAGAAAAACAACAATCATGTCTCCTTTTGCAGGTGGGTGCTGCCATAATCAGTCAGCATTCGGAAGAGAATTCTGGCGACTTAAAGTTTCGCAAATAATTAAAATTACGATATTTTTCTCTATAATCTGCTTTTTGTGAAGAAAAGCCTTGTTGCCTTTCCAAGATAATCAAGTTACCTCTGAAAATCTCGTCCACTTCGCCAAGTAGTTTTGGAGGTAAGAGGTTTCTACACAGACAGACACTAATGTTGCTGAGAACAATTGAAATTGCTATTTTTATGTATTTACCTATTTGTTAATTTTGTAGTCCGAAACTTCGCCACTCAAATTTTCTGTAAAAGTTGTACATTGAACCTTGTAGCAACAGACCTACATTTACAGTTTTACCTTTAGTATAGATAGACAGATGATAAATTTACCATTATTACCGAATTCGTGTAAGATTTTCTAATGTTCAGTACTTTTATTTAAAACATGTATACATAGATAGTAATTTCGTTTCTGTTTATACTCAGATTTCATTATATTATTTACAAAGAACTTTGGAAGGTGTAAAGAGCAAGGCCATGTTATTATTTGTTTTATTACTCGCCCTCCCTCTTTTTTTTTTTTCATTTAAGTGCCCTTGGCCTATCGTCCTTGGGGGGAGGGGAGGGGGAGCTGCAAATCTCAATCTCAGAAGTTCCTTTTTCATAGTAATTCATGTATTTGCAAGTGGACGAGGGACCTCATTTTGTTTTGCCGCCGCTCCGGGCCTCAGGCAGACTTAGTCCGCCACTGGTTCCATGTTACACATATCTTTATTTTATGAGTATGAAATGTATGTATATTGTCGCGTTGAAATGGAAGCAGGCTTGACTTCGAAGACAACTGAACACAGCACTTATACTGAAAGCACGTTTATTACGAACTTAACATACATGCAGCACTGACTGCCTCTCGGGCAGAGTGCTCTGCTATTTATACACAGACAGAATGTACCAGAAATTAGAAGAACAGTTAACATAAGAAATAATTAAAAATTACAAGTGAAATTAAGAAAGATGTAGAATATTTTGTAATTGTTAATTACAAAGAAATAAATTTTTGCTGGTGGGCGGGATTGAACAGGCACCCTTCAGCACCGCAATCGGTGACGCTATCCCCTGCGCAAAGCCGGCAACCGATGGACGTGGTCTCTCGCGACACTATACACTGTAGTATTTGGATTTGTGATTTTAGCGCCATACATGTTCCGTAAAAGAGCCCAGTACGCCGCTGCAGTGAAATCGGAGTGGAGATCTATTGTTGGACCGTATAATCGATCGGCATGGGGTTAGGTTAACTGACACTGTCGATCGGAAGTCCTGAGGACGCTCCGTGATTTCACAGGAAGCCAAATGCGTGCCTTGTTGCGTACGGGGCTGTCCGTGTCGTCAGTGCTAGCAGCGAGGCGGACAGGTGGCACTTTTTGTGGCCGAAGGGGCGGGCAGACTACTGACTGCGTAATGGGCCGTCGTCAACAGCAAACTAGCGCTTCGCAGTCCTGCCGTCCGGGAGTCCAGAATAAAAGGCACTCCACTGCGGCCGATAAAAATACACGCTGTGTTTCGCGATCTGTTCCACTTGTGACCGCAATCACATGACACACGTAATCTATATCTATAAATGTGAATGTCTGTTAGGTATACGTTTATCACGTCTCGACCACAACACATAAAGAGCTAAAAATTTGTACGGTTACGAATGTCTACCCGGGGAAGGCTTTAGGTATGGTTTTATGGCGATCGGATAGCTATTTATTTATGTATATATTAATGTGAATGTCTGTGCCGTGGACGCTTATCACGTCCGAACGACAAGACGCAGAGACTTAAATATATGTACATTTACTAATTTATACCAGAGGAAGGTTTTAGGCACAGTTTTATAGTGATCTGATAGATATTTATTAATTTGAAGAATACAACGCGAAATGCGGAATAATAATTACCATTGAAAATATTTTTTAAAGGGTTTTATTGGTTACATTGTTGCTTCAGGATTGATAATGATAAAAGGGTGGAGATTATTGGGATGGAAAGTTATCGGTGTATATAAAATTCTTCGTGTGTGCGTGTGTTAATATTTCGCTCTGCAGCGAAAACTACAGAACGCAAACGAATGGTCTGTGTGCAATTGTTATCCGAAGTCTCCCGTTGTATACCATAGCAGTTCCATGCCGATAGCTATAAGGGGGTGTAAGATATGGAGGTTGAAAATCGTCAAATTATAAAAAAAAATCGGACTGAAGGCCAGCGATGGCGTTTGCGACTCTATAGCAAGGAGGTTACGTACAGTGAAACGTGATGCCACAGGCCATATCTTTGGTCTATGCATGCTACAATGTGTTCACTCTCTCTCTCTGTAAGAATGAGCATACGAATAAGGAAATATAAGACTAAATAAATAAAGCAGTAAAACAAATTTATTTTAATACATCTCTTTAAAACAATCGATTTGAGGTTTCGCGCATCATCTATCATAATCAAACAAGACGCGAGCGGATATAAATAGCATTGGATAACCGTTCGATGACCTTTGTTGCTGTTGCGGTCTTCATTCCGCAGGCTAGTTTGATGCAGCTCTCCACGCAACCCTGTCCTGGGCAAGCCTCTTCATCTGAGAATAAGTTCGGCAACCTACATTCTTTTGAATCTGCTTACTGTATTCGTCCTTCGGTCTCCCTCTACGATTCTTACCCCACACATGCCCTTCTAATTCTAAGTTGACAATTACTTGATGTCTCAGAATGTGTCCAACCAATCTATCCTTTCTCATAGAATATGCCAGAAACTTCTTTTCTCCCCTATTCGAATAAGCACCTCCTCATTAGTTACGTGATCTACCCATCTAATTTTCATCATTCGTCCGTAGAACCACATTTCAAAAGCTTCTATCCTCTTTTTATCTGAACTCGTTATCGTCCACGTTTCGCTCCCATACAATGCTACACTCCAGACAAATGTTTTCAGAAAGGACTTCCTAACATTTAAATTAATATTGGATTATAACAAGTTTCGCTTCTTTAGAAACGTTTTTCTTTCCATAGCCATTCTGCATTTTATATCTCCTCTACTTCGGCCATCAGAAGTTATTTTGCTACCCAAATAACAAAACTCATCCACCACGTTTATTGTCTCATTACGTAGTCTAATTTCTTCAGCATCACCTGATTTTCTGACATTACATTTCATTACCCTCGTTTTACTCCTTTTAATGTTCATTTTATATCTTCCTTTCAAGAAACTCTCCATTCCATTCAGTTGCTCTCCCAGATCTTTTCCAGTCTCTAATAAAATCACTATCTCATCGACAAAGTTTTTATTTCCTCCCTGAACTTTAATTCCCTCTCCAAATTCCTCCTTCAATGCCTTCAACGCCTGCTGACTGTAATGATTAAACAACACCGGGGGAAGGCTGTAACCCTGTCTTACTCCCTTCCCAATCTCTGCGGCCCTTTCTTGCTTTTCGACTGTAATAACTACCGTCTGGTTTTTGTATAGGTTGAATGTAACTCTTCGTTCCCTATGTTTTACACCTGATACGTTCACAATTTGAAAGAGAGTATGTCAGTCGAGACTGTCAAATCAAAAGCTTTCTCCAAATCTACAACTGTTAAAAATGTAGGTTTCTCTTTTCTTAGCCTTTCTTCCAAGATTAGTCGTAATGTGAATATTGCCTTGTGTGTTCCTACATTTCTCCGAAATCCAAACGGATCTTCCCTGATGTCGGATTCCACGTGTTTTTCCATTCGACTGTAAATAATTCGTGTTAGTAATTTGCAATCATGTCTTATTAAACTGATAGTTCTGTAATTTTCACATTTGTGTGCACTTGCTTTCTTTGGAATTATAATATTCTTCTTGAAGTCTCATGCTATTTTCCGTGTCATACATTTTGCATACCAGGTGGAACAATTTTTTTCATGACAGTCTCCCGTAACGATATCAGCAGTTCAGACGGAATATCATCTACTTCAGGGGCCTTGTTTCGACTCAAATTCTTCAGCGCTCAGTCAAATTCTTCTCGCAGTATCATATATTCTATCTCATCTTCTTCCACTTTGTCTACCATTTCTAGAATACTGCCTTGAAGTTTATTTCCTTTCTATAGGGCCTTTGTATATTCCTTCCATAGTTCAGCCTTCCCCTCTTTGTATGGTACTGGTTTTCCGTCTGATTTCTTGATATTCATACAGCTGATTTTCTTGCCTCCAAATATCTCTCTTATTTTCCTGTACGCGGTATCTATCTTTCCCCTTTATAGATATAGAAAAGGCGTATGATAGTGTGTGCAGGAAGAAAACGTCTGGGAAGCACTCGAAAATAGAGGAGCGGAAAAAGAGACTATGGGCGGGATGAGAAAGATGTACTGTGAATGTATGAGTTTTGTGAAAGTGGGAAAGGGAAGAAGAAAGTGGTTGAAACAAGTGAGCGGGCTGAAGCGAAGCAGAGTATTGTCATCCCTTCTCTTCATTGAGGTAGTGGATAACATAACGACAAAGGTAGCAGGGGAAAATAAGTGTTTACAGACTATCTGATGATTTGGAGCAACAAGGAGGCGGAAATCTAGAAGTAGCTGGATGCTTGGGGAGAAACAGTAAATGTGAGTTCATGTTAACCACCAGGGAAAAGGATAGACCTGTGAGAGGAATACCATTAGGAAGTGAATAGCTGAAAAAGTGTAACATATTTCCGTCGCACACGACGACCGCATTTGCTAGTAATTACTATATGTAATATTTAGCGGAATTATTCCACTAAAATTTTATTTCATGAGAATGATTTTCCAAAATTGTTATAATAGAAAAATTGTATTAATGGAATAATATAATACCTACATTAGTATGTATATCTAAGAATAGCCACACTTGTTAACAAGGAGTAATTACTCTGTGGTTAAAGTAGTTCGCAGTGAACGATAAAACTTGTAAGGAACTTCTGTTTTGGCACGGGTTATCATAACTTCTGTTGTATAACCGATACCTGATGTGAATGTGTATTTTGGTTCGTGACGAGTTTTAACTTTGAAAATATAGAGAAGAGTAATTTAAAAGTTCTCATTTATCTTTCCATTAGTTGAGAAGTAATATTTTACCAATGTGACTTACATATCTTCGGAGATCAACTATGATTCAAATTATTTGGGTTTCAAGAACTAAACGAAATATTGTGGGGAAGGAAGAGATACTTACCTTTGCCGGAATTTACTTAAAGTCAGAACAGTTGTAAAGTATCAATACCGACTTTTACTGCCATAAACGTTAGTATCAGAGACGATGAAAGTCACATGCAGTGCATTGTCAACTTCAGTTGTTGGGGTAGTTCGATAATGTCGTTGTGATACAATCTCAATCTAAACATATATTTACGTGTGTTCTGTACGTAAATGAAAACTAATATCAGTCGTCAGAAACTGTTTAAATATTAGTAGGCCATAACCAGTTTACAACGTAGTGCATAAAGAGGAAAATCTTAATCGCCATTTCACTGCAGTTAAGCTAGTAACGAATTTCCCTCATTTGCAAAAGAACGACCCTGAGAACGTATAATTGTCGAGTAATTGCCCTCCAGATTACACTAAATATTAAATTAAGAAAATTACATTGAAAATTACGGTAGGTCTACCAAGTGTTCATGTGGTGGAATATTATGTTAAATAGGAATGTGTCGCATCAGTAGTATCGAGAACCTAAACTGCAACCAGCTACTGGAAATACGCTGTAGGTAAAATTTCACCACGGCATAGCATTGCTTACATACGGGTCTGGATATATATTATACCAACCATTAGAAAAAGAAACTACATCACATAAGGTAGGAATCTTGAAGTACCTAGGAAGTGTAATTGGGAAAAATGGGAAAAATAATGAAATTACAGAACGTGCCAGACAGGAAAACGTATTTCTGAGAAGCGTTAGGAATTTAGAGTACAGAAAGAAAGTACCACAGAAAATCAACGGAGTGTTATACCAAAGTTATTCTCTTCCGATATTGACCAATGCATCGGAAACTTGGGTAACAAAGGAAACGGATATGAGCAGAATAATGGCAAGGGAAATGAAATTCCTGCGAAGCAGAATAGGGGTAACAAGAAGAGACAGTATGAGAACCGAGAAGACGATGGAAATAGTGAGGATGTGGTGGAGACATCAAGACTGCTGTGGTACGGACATTTAAAGAGAATGGAGGAGAACGTGATCCGCAGGACGATATATGAAATACAGACGCAGAAGAAACGACAAAGAGGATGACCAAGAGATGTACGGCTAAAACGAGTGGAGGATTGTGTATGGAAGAGAGGACCGGATTAGAGTGATAATAGAGAGTTGGTGGGAAGTCAGGACGAATTGGCGAGGCTCGTGTTTGAAACAGACCCATCCTGTGGCTGGAAAGTTTGCAAGATGCTGATGTACACCAGCAATTCAGTTGATTTACTAATAGAGACAATCTTTTAGGAAGTTCATTAGCATAAATAAGAAGAAACTCAACTTTCCTATTGTATTTCAAACAGAAAAAAGAAAAAGGAAAACACATTTTGTGAGTGGGTCAGTTAGACCTGGAATCTGTTATTTACCCACATTTGTTGAAAATAACAAGCTGATAAACCCGGTGTTGCCCGAGTATATATGTATTTTACAGATTTACACGAGTAACGAAAATAAAAATTTGGAAAGATTACTTCTTCATGTATTTATGAAAACAGCTTAGAAAAGATGAATCAGTAAAACAAAGACGTATGCATGATGTACAAAATTATAAGTCCATTAGCCAAAGAAATAAAAATTGTAATAAAATATAAAAGATGTATAACATTAATTTAATTCAATATATACAATATTTATACAATATTTCATGCTACTTGTCCAGGAGCCCACACATGAGCAGGCGACATAAAGTTGTCCATGTGAGAAACATGGGGATGTCAAATACACTCTGCAGTATTTAACAGATTGCCCCTGTGATTTGGTAACCGTAATAGAAAATGCAAGTCTCACAGGAAACTGCAATCTCTTAATGTTGAAAGGCTAATCTACCAGACAGTGGGGTATTCGTGGGATGTACCCACTTTCATTCCCACCCGTTCATGGTAGAATGATTGCCTCAATCACATTATCCATCTTCCTAATACTCAGCCTCGTACCATTGTGAAGTTTCGGAGGACGGAAGGTTCGTAGTAAAGTAACTGGTGATCCAGCTTACAGTAAAAGTCCATGTGGTGGCTAACCAGCTGGGTCAAGTGAGTAAAGAAACAGTTGCCAGATTGACGGCCTCGTTGATATTTACCATGGTATCGATGTCTTCAGTCACTTGATCTGGTAAATGGACTAGTTTTTGATTGTTTATTTTGTATAGGTTATCATTTTTAGGAGTAAGAATAGTCTCTTTCGCGACCAATTCAAAATCTGATAGTTTCGTGCCATAGCCGGTTATACTGCATCTATTATCTCTGTGTCGGTCGACATCACATTTCAAAAATTAGATGACGAAATTTTTGCTGCTAGATGAATCAATTACATGCATTTACCCCTTTCTTATCTTAGTCCACATCGTTTTCACCTTTCTGTCCATCGGCTTTTACCTTTGTATATTTCCATTCAAGTTTCGGTTTCATGCAGCTCAATACTTACATCATATATGCAAGACCATGTGTCCTACAATAGTCTAATTTTGCATATTTGTAGGGTGTAATATTAGGAATGTGTCTGCTATGAATAAATAGTGGATGAATGAAGTCTAGTAATCACGCGTCGCGTGACGGGAACGTTTCTGTGACTCACTGTTTACGGCGTCATATTTCTTGAACTGTGTGTCGCAGGTAGTTGTTAACCCAACAGAGATTGTTGTCTGATGGCAAGCAATATGTGTACCAGGTTTACTTTAAATTGGTCTAGTATTTTAGGAGGCGATGTGAAAAATAGAGCATGATGTAGCAGTTATTCGCAAATTTTATTGTGTATGTCGTTGTATCTACTGAAATATGTGTTACACTGTGATGTAGGTTTCAAGGTAGATTCAGTGGTATATTTGCCCAATGTCTGCAAAATATGTCGTGAATAGTGTTAGTAGTAAAGTTATAATAAATCGAAACCTCATGCGTGATGATATGATTTTTCATTACCTGTTTATGACTTCATATCTCATGAACTATATGTCGTACTATGATATAATATCGAAGCAGGATTCTGTGTAACGTATGTGTACTATGTGTGAAATGTCTCGCAATTACAATTTAAGGTGTAGAAGTAATAACTTATAACCTCAAGGCAGCGGCGGAATAACCGTGAGCAATGATGTTCCCTGCTACGGTGCGCGTGGCCGTTCGCCGTCGGAGGTTCGAGTGCTCCCTCGGTCATGGGTGTATGTGTTGTCATTATGCTAGTTAAACGTAGTTTAAGTAGTTTGCAAGGTATGGACCAATAACCAAGCAGTTAGGTCCCCTAAGTTTACAAACCATTGAACTTTTTTAATTATCTTATTTTATTTCATTTTATTTATTATTATTATTATTATTGTTATTATTATTATTTTGTAAGGTCATGCCAAATGCCGTACATATACAACGTGAACATCGGAAAATTAGTAATTGATAAAATACTTTCCTTTCATCATGTTATTGAGGTTGTCAGCGACAAATTGTTTCGTAAAGAATTTAAACTATGTTTAAAGTCGCTAAGTGTCCTCTTTCTCAAATAGTTGACGAATAAAATCATTCGATCACGCGCCGCAAGATTGGGCAGTTTTCATTGTTTGACGTGAATCGTATGGACTATGTATCGTGGTTGCTTTTTACCAGCATAGCAAATGATTGCTGATCTCAAAGACTATTTGTACCAAATTTGGTTGAAATAGCTCGACTAGTTTAGGAGCAGTTTTCTCACGAATGTCATTGTTTATGATTTCATGTCTACTGTCGTGTGGGCCGTAGATGGTCCTGGGGTTGGAAAACTTGCACGGAGCGCAGTGACACTTGCACGGTGACCTTAGCTGTTGGTGGGCTAACCGGCATTAGCAGGTACAGGTGTACACGCTCCTGCCTGCTGGCTGGCGCTCAGACCCCGGCATTAAGCAACCGTACATCATTTCAAGGTGGT
This sequence comes from Locusta migratoria, assembly GCA_026315105.1. NCBI lineage: Eukaryota > Metazoa > Arthropoda > Insecta > Orthoptera > Acrididae > Locusta > Locusta migratoria. Next base: position 222,747,332 of record CM048751.1, on the reverse strand, counting down.
TCATTAACGCAATTCGTGGCAAATTTACTCTTATGACTGTGTAGCCCACGGAATTGGTGTTTAAAAGAGCCGATTTCGTAAAAAAAGAAAAAAAAAATTTTGTTTCTCGATAGTTCTATATGTTCTAGGAGGCGTTGAATTCGAATTGCCAGTCTGATGCCTTGCAGGAGGTCGGCTTCACAACGAAAAACGAATAAAACCTAAAACTATTTGCACTTTTTTCAGTTTTGTGCTTACATCTAGAAAATTTTGCGATTCTCGAAAATGTCAATTCTGTACACAATTAAAGCAGATAAAGTTAAATATACATGTTATCACCAAAAGCGCTACACCACGTGAAAGTACATGACTTTTCCTACAAGGACGGTTTGTAAAATACCATTTTCTCGTAAGGGGGAAGCACCAAAACGAACGTTACGAGCAATGGCTTCTGCTCCCCATTGTGAAACACCACTCCCACATACCTGCCTCTCGTCGGCGATAAATTTTCGATGTGTTGCACTGAAAAGTGACATTTGAATGGATTGATGAGATAGTATGTTGGATGAAATCATTATAAAATTAAATTAGAAACATATTAGGCATATGACCTTAACAGAAAACTGAATATGAATTCAGCATGTGCTATGAAATGAGTGTCGAGAAGAGGATTGGGTCATAAAAATGTTACCTCAAAACCACTACACCATGTGAAAGTACATGACGACGCATTAATCCTTTATTGACGAATGTCCGTCAGCCGAGTCGAAGTGGCCGTACTCTGCCCATACCCCCTAACGAGACGGACCTTCCAACATTCGTGGTCACATCCCTGATAATTTGTTCCCCTTCCAGATACGTTTCAGCGTCTCGCAGCCCATACGATCTTATCTTGCTATCGTGTAGTCGGGTCAGAAAGGCGAACGCGTCGTAGTCGATCTTTCAGGCGAAATTATTATTTTTTATTTTTTATTTATTTATTTATTTTTACTTTTCAGTGTCGTCTCCAAGTGTGTAGTGTATGCGGAATGTATAATTTGTGTCAGACTGTTAGAAGATAGAACAGAGATGAATATTGGGAGAGAAAAAGGTTTGAAATCTTTCATTCAAATCAGTAAGAAGAAACGTGATGGTAAGTTTGTAAAATTTAAGACAAACACTGAAACTAAGATTAAAGACAAATGCAGGAAGAATGACGTGACGGAGAAGTCTATTGCTGCCTGAATGAAAACCGCTGCGTTCAGTTACCTCTGATTTGGCATTTAAAAGTAACTTTCATATGTGTGTGTTTTTGTGGAGAGAACGTGCCTCTCGACTACGACAAGACACAAATGAAAAAGCCTCCTATAAAACGCAATTTTATATACCTGTGAGGGGAAAGTGTGCTCATAATCACGAGATAAATCATGAATATGGGGGCAGAATAGTGCAACATAGAGAGACAGTTACTGAATAGGCAGCAATTAATGAAGTGTTCTCGGGTAATCAGCCGTCTTGTCGCAACGTTTCGATGAGATTCGTGCTCATCATCTTCTGCCAGAAATTGTTGCACAGTATCATTTCCTGTACACGAGAACTACGCCAGCCTCATGGGGTTGAGGTGGAAGATGCAATGCAAGCAATATACTGTTTTCTAGAAAACCGTGACAAGGAATGTCAATTCACCATGGAAAAAATGATGGAGCAGATTTAATGTGCTTCTCATCCTCATCGGAGCACTATCGGAAGACACCTGCTTCGGAAGTACTGCGACGATATTTTGATTACAACAACTTAATCTTACGTTTTATGTTTCATAGCCAATGGACACAAAATCACAAAATTTGACTGAATATCCACTTGAGAGTGATATATATATGAAATTGAGGATCTCATTCCTGAGACCTTTCGAGTTTTTATGGAAGTTGTGGTGTTCAGCAAAAAGAAATGGAAGAAAATAACAACACCATTGGACAATTTGTGATTAGTGCTGTGTGGCCTGCGTCATTCCTCTCACCCCTTCAATTTGGGGTTAGCAGCATTTCTTTACCAAAAATATGGTTCTCGCTAATTTAAAGATGTCTTCTCTTCTATAGCGTTTTGTTCGTAGTACAATGAAGCAACTGGTTTTGAAGTTTCGTCACTAATACGCACTCTCCTGACTGTTAACGAACATACGATTTTCCACATGATCAATGACTATGCCGATTTTAGTATCCAAACTCTTTCTTCTTCAGATGAAGAACCTATAGGAAGATATGACCCAATCCTCAGCTTGTCATTTCACTCATTTCTTGTTACATGTACATTACTTCAGCTATCTCTTCAGTGTCGTGTACCTAATATGTTTTAAAATTGTGAATATTCCCACCAAACTTACCGTCTCATTAAATCATTCAAAACAACCACATTTTAGTACAACGCATCGAAAATATAGCGTCGACGTGAGATAGGTAGATGAGAGGAGCCGTGCCACTAATGGACGCATAAGGTCTCGCTCGGAATTTTCTTTTTGGTGCTTCCCCCCTTACGAGAAAATGAAATTATGCAGACGCCCCTTGTAGGAAATTTAATGTTGTTTTACGTGATGTAAAGGTTTTATTGATAACATTTATATTTCACGAGTAGTACGGCGTGCGAATGTGCGTTTTGACGTTTTCACAGCCGAGCCAAAAAATCGCTCTTTTCCAACAAGCTCTAGCGCCGATACCGCTAGTCAGAAAATTGAAGCCTTGAGTAGTGAATTTTGTAGGAAATTTTGTCCAGTTTTATGTTGTGCAGAATGAACGTCTTCGACAAACGAATAGTCTTCGAGATATAAGCAAAAAGCTGAAAATTTGAAGTTTTTTAGCGTTTTCACTGCGGAGTCGACCTCCTACAAGCCAGCAAACTTGAAATTTGAATGAAGCGCTCCCCTCCCCCCCCCTTCCCTAAATAAAATAAAAAAATAAATAAAAAAATAAACGGAACCGTTGATAAAAGTACTTTCGGAAATTTGTTACGGGAAAACCATCATTTGACTGGGCTACGTTGTAATGACGGAACTGACAATGAATTTCAACATAATGAGAACGGACGATGAAATTCATAATTTCTTCTAATATTTTAATGTTGCAAAGATCGGGTGGCAGCCATGTACGAAACATGGTAGTTCTTACGACTGCTACAGTGTTATGGCCGTTTTAAGACGAAATTTATATTGACAGATTTATATGTAATTAGAATTTGAATTAGACCTTAAAAATAAAGACCCAGAATGTCAATGAATAATATTTATTTTTCTGTTCTCTATAGGAACAGTGATACCAATTTTCCAGTAACGCTAATTCGATGATCAGCTCTTACGTTTAAATCTACCAGTGAGTTTTTGTGGTTGGATTTCGTTTTCGCGTAAAGCAGCGACATGTACAAGCAAGTCTAAACTTTGACATACTCTTACCCTCAAATTTACATTCAGGAAAGGGAAGACTTAGAGACTTATTTTGCTAGGAATCTAATATCGCAAATTTCACGATGTAGGTGCATAAGTTCTAGCAGTAGGCACGTTTCCGCACTGCCAACAAAACACGAAAATAAGTAAAAGTATACAATCCTTTGCTGGGTTAAGAGTAGTATAGTGACTTGATCTAATTACAGATTAATTCGTTGAGTGTTTCTCCTGTAACGCAAAATGTCTTTTCTTCGTTAAACTGATTAAGAAGTTATTGAGACGTTTATATTTCTGATAAGATGTGATGACTTTCTTCAGTGATATCTTTTAGAAATATTTTATTTGGAACACTAAGCATAGAATAAACATATTAGACTTCCAGCACAGATATCTTGATGTTTCTAACCCTACCATGATCCTATTTTCATCGCTTTAAAAACAGTTACTCTCCATTTTACCTAAAGACTGCACCGTAAAGCTTCAGTTAAAGAAAGAAGTTAGACTATTTTATTTATTTGAAGTGTTTACTCTTAGAGTTTATAACTAATATGCTGTATTCGAAATACATATATGTATAAGAAATTTTCCAAATTCGGAATTTGTAAGGGAAATGTTAAAAATATTTATAATTCTATGAGACTAAAATACTCAATCCTTAGGTTTACAAACTACTTCAACTATCTTATACTACGGACAGCAAATATACCCATCAAAAGGGAAGACTCGAACCTCCGACGGCTAACAGCTGCGCGCTCCGCAGCTAGGCGCCTTAGTTGGGAATGGAGTAAGACCGTGTTGTAGCCTTTCTCCGATTTTATTCAAATTGTACATCGAGCAGGCGGTGAAGGAAAGAAAGGAAAAATTTCGAATAGGGATTAAAGATCAGGGTGAAGAAATTAAAACATTGCATTTTTCTGATGATATTGTATTTCTGTCAGAGACAGTAAAAGACCTGGAAGAGCAGTTGAATGGAATGGACAGTGTGTTGAAGACAGCGTATAAAATGAACATTAACAAGAGCAAAGGAAAGATCATGGAATGCAGTGTTAGAAAATCAGGCGATGCTGAAGAAATTAGATTTGGTAGCGCAACAATGAAGGTGATAGATGAGCTTTGTTGCTTGGGTCACAGTACAGAGGATATAAAATGCAGAATGGCAATGGGAAGAAAAGAATTTTTGAAAAAGAGAAATTTGCTAACATCGAATATTAATCTAAGTGTAAGGAATTTTCTTTCTGAACGCATTTGTGTGGAGTGTTGCCTTCTACGGAAGTGAAACATGGTCGATAAACAGTGCGGACAGGAAGAGATTAGAGGCTGTTGCCATGTGGTGCTACAGAAGAATGCTGAAGATTAGGTAGATAGCGTATCTAACGAAGCGTCTCCTAACGATGCGTTGCAGACTGATAGTAAGGAACATGTGCAACAAGTTTTGTTAAAATCGATCCAGTAGTGTAGGAGGAGATGTGGAACACACACACTCATACAGTCAATTTTATAAGATATTTAGATTATTAGAAAATAAAAATACACAATAAATTTTAGTTTGAAAGAAAGAAATCACTTTTGGTACCACAAGGAACTTATCTAATAGTTTTTTTTTTTTTTTTTTTTTTTTTTTTTTTTTTTTTTTTTTTTTTTTTTTTTTTTTTTTTTTTTTTTTTTTTTGTGGGGAGAAGTACTCAGTAAATCTGATGTGAAACATGATTTAAATTGAATCGAAAAATTTGAGTTTTAAATACAATATTGTATTAAATTGACATGTGCTTTCCATTAACGTATGTAATTCCTCCCGTACCGATAAATGCTTCCAAGCCCCTGAAGAAGAATTACTGACATCAGCTACACTTTTTGTTTGTCTTTCGGTTTTTCTTCGCACAACATTCTTAGTACAAACCGCTCCTCTGTTCTTTTGCTCCTGAACTTGTTGCTACTGTTTTCTCATAGCTCTACTTTGTTAGGAAGATTTTTAGTTCTTTCTCTGGGACTGGTTTAGTTAGGCTTCACTCAAATCCATGTTCTCTTACAAATAGTCACCTTCTGTACAATTTCTTTTTATGGCTGATCTGAATTGATATGTACATGTGACACACACAAGCATTTGTTACTGAAAAATGTAGTACGTAATAATACAAATAAACATTCAACTGTAAAGTCATTTTTAAAAGATGAACGAAAGTGGAAAAGATAGATAATAGTGTACTGACGCTGTCTTAGCGTAATAGTCCCGAACTATAAACTCATGCAAGATCTAGCGGCAGCGTGCTTAGAGGACAAGCGTAAGAAATGAGTAAAATCTACTAGCGAATGTGTCGCGAGTCTTGTTTGTTGTACACCAGTAGTACATTTTCTGGAAATAAGTTCAATATCGGTAAACTGAGGCATAGCGATGGCATCGTTTGCGTTGGCTTTCGTTCCTAGAAGGCGGATACAACGCGGAAAAGAAAATAAAAAGAAAAGAAAAGGATGCGATCATGGCTTCAGAGGAGATTCACGACGCATATAGAATGCTAATGAGAGCCCGGAGTATCCAAATGAGTTCCGGAATTATACAGGGTGTCCCAGCTATCTTGCTCACCCTAAACATCTCTGGAACAACAACAGATATTGTAAAACGTCTTTCACCGGTATCAATGTAAAGCTGGGGCTCATGAATGTACATATTCTGAAACATTTTCATACGAAAACATACGTGTTTTTTATACAAAAATATTTCTTTAATAGAAACCCTATATTACTTCTTCAGCAACCTATAGAATGACAAATCGCGCCGTTGATTGCATCAGAATATGCCAATTACATCCCGAGATATTTCGACGCGAAGTTGACGCTTGAAATACGCGAAACGCGCGGGTAACGCACGTTGAGCAGCATGCGGTTATCGCCTGACTCTCAGGATGCGTTAGCGCGCGTTTCGCGTATTTCAAGCGTCAACTTCGCGTCGAAATATCTCGGGATGTAATTGGCATATTCTGATGCAATCAACGGCGCGATTTGTCATTCTATAGGTTGCTGAAGAAGTAATATAGGGTTTCTATTAAAGAAATATTTTTGTATAAAAAACACGTATGTTTTCGTATGAAAATGTTTCAGAATATGTACATTCATGAGCCCCAGCTTTACATTGATACCGGTGAAAGACGTTTTACAATATCTGTTGTTGTTCCAGAGATGTTTAGGGTGAGCAAGATAGCTGGGACACCCTGTATAATTCCGGAACTCATTTGGATACTCCGGGCTCTCATTAGCATTCTATATGCGTCGTGAATCTCCTCTGAAGCCATGATCGCATCCTTTTCTTTTCTTTTTATTTTCTTTTCCGCGTTGTATCCGCCTTCTAGGAACGAAAGCCAACGCAAACGATGCCATCGCTATGCCTCAGTTTACCGATATTGAACTTATTTCCAGAAAATGTACTACTGGTGTACAACCCTGCAAAACAACAACAAACAAGACTCGCGACACATTCGCTAGTAGATTTTACTCATTTCTTACGCTTGTCCTCTAAGCACGCTGCCGCTAGATCTTGCATGAGTTTATAGTTCGGGACTATTACGCTAAGACAGCGTCAGTACACTATTATCTATCTTTTCCACTTTCGTTCATCTTTTAAAAATGACTTTACAGTTGAATGTTTATTTGTATTATTACGTACTACATTTTTCAGTAACAAATGCTTGTGTGTGTCACATGTACATATCAATTCAGATCAGCCATAAAAAGAAATTGTACAGAAGGTGACTATTTGTAAGAGAACATGGATTTGAGTGAAGCCTAACTAAACCAGTGCCAGAGAAAGAACTAAAAATCTTCCTAACAAAGTAGAGCTATGAGAAAACAGTAGCAACAAGTTCAGGAGCAAAAGAACAGAGGAGCGGTTTGTACTAAGAATGTTGTGCGAAGAAAAACCGAAAGACAAACAAAAAGTGTAGCTGATGTCAGTAATTCTTCTTCAGGGGCTTGGAAGCATTTATCGGTACGGGAGGAATTACATACGTTAATGGAAAGCACATGTCAATTTAAGACAATATTGTATTTAAAACTCAAATTTTTCGATTCAATTTAAATCATGTTTCACATCAGATTTACTGAGTACTTCTCCCCACAAAAAAAAAAAAAAAAAAAAAAAAAAAAAAAAAAAAAAAAAAAAAAAAAACTATTAGATAAGTTCCTTGTGGTACCAAAAGTGATTTTGTTTATGTGATTTGTCATTCTATAGGTTGCCGAAGAGATAATATAGGGCGTGTATTAAAAGAATAAGTTTATGTTAAAAAACCCGCATGCTTTCGTTTTAGAATGTTTCAAAATACGTACATTCATGAGACCTAGCCTTAGATTGATACCGTTGAAAATCGTTTTACAGTTGCTGCTGTTGTTCTAGAGATGTTTTTCATGCCATAACACCGTAATGAAACCTGATGATGCTATAATTTCAAGCTTGATTGACGAATATTTATGAGTTCCTGTAAAATGAGCAAAACATCGTACCTTATTATGGTAAAAGCTATTTACAACAGGGCTATATGCTTCTAGTAAAAGTGTAAGATCAGCTTTGTTCCATTCCATAACAACATTTCACATTAGTGCAACACTAAATAAGTATGAAATTTCCAAAGGCTTAAAAACTTTCATGAAAATATATACGAAAAATACAATAAAGTCACTTGCTCAGAAAGTTACTTAGGACAAACTTTGCGAAAAGTCAAAATACGCGTAACAAGTATGTAAATTGGCCGACCGAATTGAGAAGTAGCCCTATTTCTATATCGATACGATTATCGCGCGTCGATTCGAGCGCGATCATACTAGTGACCCCGTTCAAACGACAGACGGTCGCCATTAACACAACTTGTTATCAGTCTATTACAAGATCTATCATCGCCTAAAATGTCCTATAAATACACCTTTTGTAGGGCTGGGGGAGTTTGAGGTGGACTGAATCGTTCCTGTCATCAATGGTGATAGAAATACAATTTTTATACATCTGTTTTGTTAATGTTTTATTATAATGTAATATTACTTCAGGCTTATTACTCTCTTCTGAAGACAGGATACAGTCATAGTGTACTGTAGATTGTAGTGTAACTGTTTTGTTTCTGGGCCGCAAGAAAGAAACATGGTTGAAAGTAATAATTTGATATTATTTTGCTGCTGTTGCTTCGTAATCTCAACTTTGTTCTTTCTAAAAATTCCTAATAAACATTAGATTTTGATTGACAATTTCCCAATGAACACTGTCACCTATGGCTGAACCGCGTTTGAACCTGGGACCGCAGCGGTGACGGTCCAGCACGCTGGTCCCTAAACTTGACACTGCCCAATAATTATCATAGTTATATCTGTTATGTACACCTTGCTCGTGACTCTGGTGGACTACACTGTCCATTACGCGTTTTATATACATCTCTAACTACATTAGATACTGCATCTAATTCTCCTGCATTCAGGTGACTCTCCACTTCCAGTCGATACTTTATCATCTCCAGTTGAACTAAAAAGAAAACTACTAATATCGAGATTATATGCAGATTCATCTTCTTTTTAACCGACTGAGTCATTCAATAGCAGTTGTGATCGATTATCTCGTAGAAACCGTGTAGCCATTTTGACATACACATTCTCATTTAAGGTGTAGTTATTGGACATGTATCTAATCTTGCAACAATATGAAATGCCTCTTAGTAGTTGTAGGCCATACAACACAAATTGGAGTATCACAAAAAATAATTGTTAGAGCTGAAATGACAGTTTATAACAGGATCTAAATGACAGTCTGAATAAGTGATTCAAAGCTAGGTATCTCTCAAGTTATTTGAGATTAAATTAATAACAAGATAAAATATCATATATCTGAGCGTTACGAACGATCCTATCATAAATGTTATTTAGGGTTGAGAGCCATTTACAATATATAGGTTACTATCACCATCTTGAGACTTTGGAAGGTTAGGAAGACGATAAAAGTAGTAGATGAGTTTTGTTATTTCGGTTGCAAGACGTTATTTTTCTCCTGAAATGTGTTCTCAGTGAGGTGTGGTAGTTTGAAAATCAGATACTAATTTTCCTTTTCCCAACTACTATCTAAATTTCGTTATTCATTTATGTCGATATGTAATTATGTGCAGCAGTAACATTGAATACCATGTGATATACATGTTACAGTAGTAACAGGGATGAAAAATTTAACACGACGTAGACGGTGCTCCACGAAACAGTTTGAGGTACGGATCCTAAAACCGAAGAAGCCGGATTAAGAATATAACAGGAATACTGATATGGTTGAAACTGTGAGGAAGTGCTAAGATTCTGGGCCTTAATGATACCAGACATTTACTTAAGCCAATGTTAAGCCAGTTATAATTGATACATTAGTTCTGAACCACAACGTATGCTGTAGACAAAATTCAATTTTACAACAACTGACAGTCTCAAAAAAACATGACAATTAACAAAACATTTCAAAACTCTAGTAGATACACATACTTGTAGCCATGAACAATTCCAATGAATAACAATTCATAAATCGTGTTCTAGTGTTTTCCTTATTACTAAAGGACCAACAGAAATTTCCCAATCTGAATAAATGGACAAGTAAATTCCACACACAGAGATGAAACACTGCACACAACATCGCAACACACAGTAAGCAACAAATGGCACATTATGACTTACAACAACAAAATCACACAAAGAGTGGGAATATACTTACGAAACAAGGGTTGGACATATGATACAAAACCAACAACACAATACGGAATAGACTAGGGAAACCTTCCACGAACACTGACAAGTACAGCCAATCAGGAATGTATCAGCAAACTTGCAATAACTGGCAATCTGTGTATGTGGGTCAGACATGCAGAAATTTCAAAACAAGATACACTTAACACCCCAGAGCTCTAAAAAGTAGCAGCTGTCACTCAAGATTCGTTGAACATTTATTAAAACAGTATCACACCCCAACAAACATAGAAACTGACCTACAAATCCTCAAAAGCAGCAACAGTTTATTCCAAAAACTAATAATAGAAGAAAATTATTATATCCAAAAAGAAATAGCCCAAGGTAAGAAAGTACTAAACGAATACACGTCACTATACAACAAAACACTCTTTGAGACAATTAAAGAAGTTTACTAATAAACCCCACCACCACATTACAGCTGAAATCCCCCCCCTCACACACACACACACACACACACACACACACACACACACACACATACAGTATTGACTCTCTCTCTCTCTCTCTGTTAAACGCACACACACACACACACACACACACACACACACACACAGACACACACACACACACACACACACACACACACACACACACACAAATACACAACACACACAACAAAAACATACACAAATATACACCACCAAACCATTGCCAGTATCAAAACCATTCAAAAATCGCGCTTCACATCACAAACAAATGCAACACCATACAGCAATCATAACAAGAAAAATGGTGATGTAAGCAGTGCTGTTTCACAGCAAAAATCGCATTGAAGACAATAAAACGCAAAGACACGCCACAAACAAACAAGCAGCAACACCACAGCTCAAATATAAGTAAGCCAAAACAGCTACATAAAAATTGTTTTAATATAATTTCCAGGCTAATGTAGGCCTACAATAAATCAATCAGTTTTCGTAAACAAAAACGTCTTGTTGTTTGCTGATGACAGGCTGTCAAAACTTGTCATTCCACAATTAATGCACATGCAAATTCTGCGAATGACACAATGTAAGTACCTTGAATAAATTAGGCCTAAAACATCTAACAAAATTGTCAAACCAAACAACTTATCCAAACGATTGTATAACCAAAATATGTAACATGTTATCATAGAAATTAAACACCAGAAACTCACCGAAGATGGCACAATAAGTGCCGAAACTAGTTTGGGTATTAAAACAAAAAAGTGTCTTGCATAAGGCGGAGTCAATCACAAATCTAATACTACAAGCACGGAAGACACGAGAGCTGCACCATCACAGAGTGAACAAAATTGTGAGTGCTGTGGCAGCCCCTGAATGTGTAGAGTGCCCGCTTAACAGACAACCAAGGCGGGCTGTGTAGCTTCCCTTCGTAGGCGCTCACACGTAAAACATACACATCAACAACGACCAAATGCAGATGAAACGACGCTGTACTGCGGTAAAAATTTACTGTCAGACACGTGACAGTGCCAGCCAACGACAGCGTAGTAACCTGGTGTAGTCCTTCATAAGCGCACCGACGGAGTGTGGACACCCAGTGCAAACCTCGCTAAGTGCCGCCCCTACGCCGGATCCAGCTTCAGTGGCACTCAGCATAGTTTTCGTGTAGTAGTATGTGTTTTTTTTTGGCCTAGCGCCACTTGTACTAGTAATGTGTGTGATGTTTTCACTGTTGTACTTGTTGTTACCAGGATAGATCAGTGGGGCACAATGTTAGCCTGTGAAAGAAATAGATTGCAGGTTCGAATCCCAGACCGGCAACAGTATTAATTTGCCAGGAAGTTACACGAATCTCTGCTTATAGCTTCGATTGATGACGTATTTGTGCGGTTTTCTGCAAAATCACTAGATCTACTAAGATCCCTCCGCAACTTATCAAAGTGTTAAAAATGAATTGTTCATCACCCTGTACATTCCAACATTAGAAGTGACTTGATCATACGTATGTTACACTAACGGCTCATTTTTATCTCCAACTAATAAACTTTCTAAAGTATATGTACTTCTTCACTAACGGGCTTCTAATATATCTCTTTCATATCTTTCAGGTAATGGAAGTTTGAAATTGAAACTGAGAGACGAATTTTGAAGCTGAAAAGGTACATAGTGGTGAGTTTTTAGGAGCTCGACTCCGTTCAAAGGAACAATTTTTTATTTTTATTACTAAATTACTCGATGTATAGATGGAAGTGATAGATGGCTGGGAGTGATAATCAACACTTCCTGTCAGCTACATCATGCAGTAAATTAAGATTTTCTTTTCTTAATTGATCTTCAAAAAGTCTACCACCGGATTCCATACACGTTTGATGTATACCAGTTAAACTCAATCAAAAAATTTAAGTTTCCTCATACATGCGACGTTTCCAATGTATGTCATATTCAACTTAGATTTTTCAAGAGCTTATTTATGTCAGTATCTCTACAAATACAGGAGGTCCGATGTCACACTTTAACGACAAGGATGGACTAACTAAAAATATTAAATAATAGTTACGTTAAATAGTATGAAGTTTGCTGTTTAGAAAAGACGCTAGAAGTTGTAAAACTCGGCATCCTACATTAAAGACAGTGCTGCACTTCATAAGCAATTTTACAGGTTTTACATGAGACACACTGTATTAAATTGTTATAACAAGCTATCAATAATTTAAAATCTTGTCCCATTTTTGTGGTGTTAGTAAGGTGTTTCAAAACATATTTTACGTTGGTATTTCCACGGGTGTGCAAAATAATTTTTTCAAGTATGAAAACGTACCACCCCTTTTTCTTAACACCCAGAATGCAAAATCAAATGATTTATTCTTAAATTCGCTCCACAAGAAACCCAGAGCGTTAACATTGATTTACCTTCACGATTCAGAACCCTGGGAATAATAGACTGTATGACTCAAAATTACAACGTGGCCTCTGATTAAATAAATTATGTTGCTCAACGGATAACGCAGGCTCTCAGTCGTAGCTACTGTTTTTAACTTGGTCGGAACCGTCGTACTTCATATTTTAATCTCTGACACATATTCATTGCTGTGAAACCCCTATCCATTTGAGTTACTGATTATTCTAACAGTTTATACAGTTGTGGCAGGGGTCAATAAGGATTGGCGGTGATCAGAATGAATAAGAAGATGGGGAGAATTAATCTTTACTTACACAATTTATTACTTACAACACAATGAAATAATTGAGATTTGGATGAACAGGAAGTTTCATTACCACACTGAATGTCTGATTTATAACTTAAATCCTACTGGGCTAATAATTGGCGTTATTTCGTGCCTTAGAAACCCCTTCAGTTTGTGAGAACGGGTACAAGGGAAAAAATCTCCTATCAAATTTCATTCATTCACCCTCGTTGATACTCGTAAATACTACGATCTCAAATGTTTGTTAAGTTTAAGGGACTTAACTGCGGGATGGATGCAGAAAGAGGGATTTTATTGCTCTCATAAAAAAGTAACCATTTAGTTGCGGATGTCCACACAAAACGATTCTGGTTCAGGGTGGTCGAAAAATCATAGGTACATCGTCAACTAGCGAACATAACAATGAACTGCATAGCTCAACACTGATTACTATAACACATATTCTCACTACGACACTACAAAGAAATAATAAAACTAATTTCAATATTAATATCAGAAGAGTAACAAACGGAAAATATGTACAACGCCTTTCTCTCTGTAGATAACAAATATCTAAATTAATAGGACGGACTAAATGCAGCTACGAGAATGCTTAACTTTTGGAATCGGAAAAACTGAAAAAGACTACCAAAAGAACAATAACAGCAACATTTATAATACAATGAAAGAAAACTAATTCGTTACCAACTTGAAAGTCGTTATTTCAAAAATAAAATGTAGCCGTTTGCCTGTTGACAAGCAGGCAAATTGTAAGGTACTTGCTAATTATTTTGAAAAAGCATTAAACTGCCCACAACCAGAGAATAATTTCCAGACATAGCGAACTGGTAACACCAATCCTAAATCTAAAGAACCTGACGAAGTTGAAATAATTAAACAAATCAAGAGAGTTGAAAAAGAGAAAACATCTGGTGAACACACTATAATTGCATAGCTACTAAACACAGGTTGTCCTAACACTGCAAATCTTGCCGAAAATATACCTGAGGACTGAAAAACTGCACTAGCTTGTCCATTGAATAGGAGATAAAACCGAGTCTAATAATTGGAATTTCTCTTAAAGCAGTCACACACAAAATTCTGTTGCAATGTTAACTTAATCGAGCCCAAGAACAGCTGTAACCTAAAATGTTTCGATTTCCTAGGAGGCTTTGGACAAAATAGATCCTGTTCAGAACAATTTCTTAATTTAATACTAATCCTTAGGCACCAAAGGATTTCTGGCAACAATTTTGTATGCACATTTGTGGCATTTCAATGGCCAACGACTAAGTTCGTCGTGAATCTCTTGTACAAACCTTAAAGGAGCAATGGCTAGATATAACAATCTAATATAGTAGAAGGAAACGTTAGCCGTCATTAACTTTAAAGTTAAGTTCATGGGAGGCAATTGTTAATTATTTGATACAAAAGACTGGTGTTAAATTGGGAAATGTACTCTCTGTTACTGTTTAATTGTGGTTTTGCAAATATAAAAAAAGATGGCGAGAGCAAAGCCCAGTTAAATCATAGATAAATCAATCAAGTTAACTAGAAGTAATATTAGAAAGTCCAGTTTGTGATTAATAATATAGAAAAACATGTGACACAATCACATAAATTAATGCAATTCCTAAATTATGAATGAAGGGGAGACAGGTTTGTTTTGCCTTCACATACGACCTACCAATTTCAACTAGAGATATTGGCAGAGATCGTAAACAAATTAAGATTCTTAACGAAGCTGCTGAAACAGACTGACAATAGCATCACTTAAAAAGCCAAAATATATGACCTGGAAAAAAATTCTTTGTTTTATCACTTGAGGAAAATCATCCAAGAGAACGGTCAAGAAAAAGCTACAAAAGGAAGTTCGCTGTGAAAACTTAGCAATTGTATTCAGAGTAACACGAAATATTTGTACTAAAAGATCACTTTCTAAATTCAGTAAACTTACGCATTACAGCACTGCAACAGAAGCGTCTGCAGAAACTTTAATTTTCAATATAAATAGGGAAATTCGAAAAATACAAAACAAAGGAGGAATGATTCTTACGAAAATATTAGACCCGCTAGTTAGTGAAGAAGAAGCTTGTAAGCTGGGAGGTAATAAGGCAACAGAAGTATGCACAGTCGCATGGTGACATGAGATAACGAATACTTGAATTTTACGGTGACATTAAACGAATGGAACCCACTACGCTGACAAAGCAAATAGCAAAATGGTATTAAAACAGAAGTAGCCAAGACTGAGCAAGTTAAATGGAGCGCTGTAATTTATACGTTGACACAAAAGATGTTCGATTGGAAAGGTGGGCAAAGGTATATGAGAAAACGGACTGGAACACCGCGACCTGATAAAAGAAAGAGACTTCATTCAGAAAAGAGGAAACAAATTTGTTCGCAAAGGAAGACAAACCATCAAAAGCCACTATTATTTACTTCGCGTGATTCTATTTGACCCATACGTGAATAACAATAACTTACTAATCGATTGTTATCCTTGTAAAACTCGTATATTTGCCTATCTTTAGAGAATATCTAAATATTATGGAATACTGTTGCAATTTAGCAAATAACCTACTAAGTTGTCTTGAGAAATTAAAGCAATGGTCTAGTAATTTTTAACTGGACTTCACAGTGCATATATTTACGAATAACATTCGTCGTAGCGTTAGCAGAAGAGTGATAATAACATCTAAATCTCTCGACGAAGAAACTAGGTTTATTACCCATTAATAAAACTGAAGGCGGATCAGATATTGAATAAGTATGAAGCAACTATAATTATTATTTCATCCGATTGCATAAAATATGTGACAAGTATCGCAACAAGATTTAAATATGACCTAAAGACAATAATCCTGTACAGCTCGTTTAATTCTATGGACGGGTTTCCATTTAAAACAACAGCTACAGCTTCTGGTAACAGCTACAGAAAACCCATGTTCTTTAATGTATAAGTACTTTATCTACGTTTGAACCTTCCTTGGACTCACACGAATATTTCAAAACTAAAATTAGCTAAATCGGTTCAGCCGCTCTCGAGTTTTAGCGAGACTAACGAACATCAATTCATTTTTATATACAGGGTGTCTCACTTAACGCTGCCACCTCAAATATCCCTGGAACGACAAAAGATATTCAAAAATGGTTTTCACCAGCATGAACGTACGGCTGGGGCCTAAGAAACTAAATATTGTGCGAAATTTTAAAACGTTTACAAATACTATTTTCAACACAAACTTCTGTTTTTTAAATTGACACCCCGTATTTTTTTCGTATGCAGTCAATAATATGAAAAATCACATAAACAATGACATTTATTACATCGGTATACGCCAATTACATCCCGAGATACTGCGACACGAAGTTCACGCTTGAAATAAATTAAGCGCACAGCTAGCGCACGTCCTGAGATTCAAGCGTGAACCTCACGCTGCCGGTAATCGTGATCTGAATGACGTACTACGTCAGTAGAGTGTTAATGTATGATGTGGTATTGTATGACAACACATCATTGACCCATTTCATTGATGTCACCCGATCATAATCATTTCCCATGTCATTTTCTATACCTGAATTCATCAGAGCTGTTATTGCTACACTGAGACTCGACAGCCTCTACTTCCTCGCTAACCGCTTTAACTTCAAGATTTATATTGGCAATGTTGAGTTTACAAAATTTAACCGTGTCATCCGACTTCTTTTCTACTTTACTGATATTGTTTTGTAACTTGTCAATTTTACTGTCATATTCCTGAATTTTAGTTTTATTGTTTTCAATCTTAGTTGATAAGTCCCCTCCTAATTGCTTAAATGTCTTATCCCACTGTTCTACTTCATTATCAACCCTCTTTGTCAAATCATCTCTAATATTTTGAATTTCCCCTGACAATTCTTGCCTGACCTTGTCAATCTTGGTACAAACTTTCTTAATTTCTCCTGACAAATCCCTGCTATTTTTATCCATTCTCCTTATCTTTCTTTAATTGTTCTGAATCCCTACGTTGATCTTTTCTCAATTGCCTCAATAAGTACACTACGTTCTTCAAATCAATATCTGTAGGAATACCAACACTAAACCCATCATACTGACTGGATTCCTCTGTCACCCGATCAGAATCATTCCCCATGTCATTTTCTATACCTGAATTCCTCACAGCTGTCACTTCATGTGATTCCATTAATTGTAACAAATTCTGATTATGTACTATATCACCCTCGCTATTATTAGTAGCATGCACTTCTACCTGTATCACCCTGTTGTCAACATTTGAAGTGACAGTTCCATTTTCTACCAGATTGTTACTATTGTCTTTTTCAAGTTGGAAGCGTCCACATGTTCAGTATTACGCTCCATCTTTAACTACTCCATCAGTTTCATGTAGAATTTTAGAGCATATTCTCAGTTCGAATATAGTAAATTTCCTTGAAACGGAAAAGCTTCTTTCCATGAATCAGCTCGGATTTAGGAAACATTGTTCATGTGAAACTCAGCTTGCCCTTTTCTCACATGACATCTTGCGAGCCATGGATGAAGGGCAACAGGTGGATTGTGTTTTTCTGGACTTCAAAAAGGCATTCGACGCGGTGCCACACTGCAGACTGCTAACGAAGATACGAGCTTATGGTATAGGTGATGCGCATGAGTAGAAAAAACAATCCTATAATGTTCGAATACAGCATTAGTAGTGAGCTTCTTGATGCTGTCGCGTCGTTCAAATATCTAGGCGTAATATTGCAGAGCGATATGAAATGGAACGAGCAGGACAGTTGTGAGTAAGGTGGACAGCCGACTTCGGTTTATTGGGAGAATTTTGGGAAGATGTACTTCACCTGTGAAGGAGACCGCGTATAAAACGCTTGTACGACCACGTCTTGAGTATTGCTCAAGTGTTTCGGACCCGCAACAAATCGGTTTGAAGGAAGACATAGAGGCGGTTCAGAGGCGAGCAGCTAGATTTGTTACCGGTAGGTTCGACCAATGCGCGAGTGTCACGGAAATGCTCCGGCAAGTCTATTGGGGATCGCTGGAAGATAGACGACGTTCTTTTCGTGAATTTCTGTTAAGTAAATTTAGAGGGCCGGAATTTGAAACTGAGTGTAGTACGATGTTGCTGCCGCCTACTTACATTTCGCGTAAAGATCACAAAGACAAGATAAGAGAAATTAGGGCTCGTACGGAGGCATATAGGCATTCTTTTTTTTTTTTTTTTTTCCTCGTTCTATTTGGGAGTGGAATAGGAAAGGAAATGCCTAGTAGTGGTAAAGTGTACCATCCGCCACGCACCTTACGGTGAATTGCGGAGTATGTATGTAGATGTAGATACTACAAAATTAATTAATACAAAAACCTTCGTCTCCTATCAATGAACATAAAGTCTTTACAACTCACTTTCGTCGACTCGGCATCTGCCGTCGTCTGAATGTCGACGCTACTTTGTGCGTGCGTCGATCAGCGATGAACCGCCCCCGCGTTGACAGCCTTGCGTGGGCGCCGCCTCGAGACGCACCGCCGTGTCGGAGATGTGGCCGCGCCGCTGTGGACCGGGCCGCCACGCTGCTGTTGCCTTCTACTGCACGACGCTGCAACTGCCTCCGGCGCCGCCTCTGCTGCCGCCTCCGCTGCTACGGACGCCGCTACCGCCTCCACTACTAGTGATGGGCATTTCGGATCATTTCTCTGTTTCGAAACATACGGATCTTTCTAGTCTAGTGAGTCGACTCACTGTTTCGACACACGAAACATCTGGCGAGCCGCAGAGTCGCGTGTGGCGCTACCTTCTCTGATTCACGTGAACCGCGACAGCTGCAGAGCGCCGTAGTGAGTCGACTCACTGTTTCGGCACACGAAACATCTGGCGAGCCGCAGAGTCGCGTGTGGCGCTACCTTCTCTGATTCACGTGAACCGCGACAGCTGCAGAGCGCCGTAGTGAGTCGACTCACTGTTTCGACACACGAAACATCTGGCGAGCCGCAGAGTCGCGTGTGGCGCTACCTTCTCTGATTCACGTGAACCGCGACAGCTGCAGAGCGCCGTAGTGAGTCGACTCACTGTTTCGGCACACGAAACATCTGGCAAGCCTCAGAGTCGTGTGTGGCGCTACCTTCTCTGATTCACGTGAACCGCGACAGCTGCAGGGCGCCGCAGTGAGTCGACTCACTGCTTCGGCACTCGAAACACTTGGCGTGCCGCAGCCATGCGGCCTGCTACCTCAGCTGATTCAAGTGAGCCGACAAAGCTGCAGTATGACGATACAGCAAATACGAAACATCTATGGAATATCAACATGGATTCAATACGTTATTCACTTGACTTAATTGAACGGCACAGGATTTGTTTGCTACTACGATTTTACAACAATGTTAAAGCGTAAACGTTTCCTAAGTTACTCGTATTTTCATAGAAAAAAGTATTGTAACAAAGGAAGCACAATATAGTTATGTTCAAATTCGAAAAGTCACGAAACTTTTTCCAACCTTCACAATTCCATTACTAAGTTTAACTAAAACAAGAAAGATCATGGTTCAAATGTCTACGTGTATCCAGAATGAATAACTTTTCTAACCACTGAATATAAACAAATCATTTAAGATTTGTTCCTAAGACATATTTAATGAAATCACAGATATTACTACAAGTATTAACACAAGAAACACCTTTCGCAATTTACGTGACGAAACCACAAGACTGAACTAAAATTTTTCAATGTCCAGATAGGTATTCTAATAATCACATTCATCTTCAGTCACTCAAATAAATGATAATCAGTTACAGTTTCTTTAAATCGAAATTAAAAAACGTTATTTTTATATGTTACTGAGAACGCGGTTTCGTCTCACTGAAATATTTGCACTTGCTTCGAAGAGATGCGTTCACCTGGCACAGATGTAGCAACAATGCATAACAACGCTTAGTTCACGATAAACTACCTCAAAACACCGAAGGACTTCACAACTTTTCTCGGTGGTATCCCAGTTTTCAAAACTCAGTTGAAGGGCACCGGTAGCGTAATTCAAAATTTCGCGTGGCGCGTTAGGGTAACAACTTCAAACCCGTTGCACGCCTGGGCGCCGTGTCGAACTCGCCCAGGCAGACGGACAGCAAAACGATACCTAGCGTCCGCTACATGAATCACAAGATTCTTTGTTTCGAAACAGTGCAGCTTCAAGTTTCGACTCAGTCGAACAGTTCGCTGAGTCGAAACATCAACTCAGTAGCCAACTCTATCCACTACCGTCTCCGACGCTCTCCGCCGCCGCCTCTTGATGTTGCAGGCGCCGCTATAACCTCGGCTACTGTCAACCAACGCGACACCGCTTCCACTGCTACAGTCGTCGCTACTACTCAATCTACTCGTGACTTCGCTATCTGCCGTCCACAGTCTCAATTTCCGCCGATAATACACGGCCACAATACAAAACAGTCACAAACTGATAAAATTTCTCACAATATCTGTCACTGTCCGTATCCACTGTTGACACGCGCATTACAATACGGGAAATGCCAGACGTTTGATGAGTGTCGTTTCGTCACAGTTCCTACACGACACTCACTACACACTGCCGCAATGTCTTTTCTCCAATGTTCAAATGTTTGTAGAGTCTATGGGACTAAACTATGGGGTCATCAGTCCCTAAACTTACAAACTACTTATGTACTATTAAAAATGTTAAGTCTCTGTTGCAATATTTTACTATCCAATGACGCGTTTCGCGCTGTTAGCGCATCGTCAGACTGGAAAAATACAAATGTTTTGTTACAGTCCGTGTGCCTGGCGGGCAGAGAATCTAATGTGCCTAAGGTGAGTAAATTTGAAAATTCAGACTTACTTGGGCGGAGATGGAGCCACAGAGCTATCTATAGTTTTGTAGGAGGAATCTTAATTGTTGTAATTGGGCGCCTGCAAAGAGGGCAAATCTGAATTTTCAAATTTACTCACCTTAGGCACATTAGATTCGCTGCCCGCCAGGTACACGGGCTGTAACAAAACATTTGTATTTTTCCAGTCTGACGATGCGCTCACAGCGCGAAACGCGTCATTGGATAATAAAATATTGCCACAGAGACTGAGCATTTTTAATTATTCAACACTGTTGCTGCACCAGCCGCCGCCGCCACCATCATGGAATGGAATCAAACTTATGAACTACTTACAACTAAGGACGGCACAAATATCCATGCCCGAGGGGGGATGCGAACCCCCGACCTTAGTGGCCGTGCAGACCGTGACTGGAGCGCCTCAATCCCCTCGGCCCCCGCGGCCGGCATGTCTTTTCTACCAGCATACACGAGAAGCTTTAGCATAACGTTCCCCGCAAGGGATGCCAAGTGTAACGGTTCCTCACTGAGCAATTATGAAGTACAGTTTTTTGTGGGATGCCAGCTACGGGAAAGTGCCGCCGTAGCTCGGAATTAATTTGCCCAGTGGGGTTATACGCGGAAACACACACACACACACACACACACACACTCTGAATAAATGTCAATATCAAAGAACAGTTCAACACTCTGCGGTGTGCGCCCTGTCCTCCTACCTCGTTCAAACACCGTTCAGGCTTGCTTACCTCATTATACAGACTCGATTAAGTCCCATTAGATGTTTCCTCCACCGGTCGTGGACTCTGACGGAATGTGAATCTCGTCGTGTGTTGCTGGAAATTAATATCACAAAAGAAAATGTTTCTGCCTACTTGAAATGAAAACGGCCTTTCTGAACAATTTTGTTTATTAACTTCAGTGTGCTAACTACGTTGGAACCAGATTTACAAACTTCTGAAATATCCCGGTAATTAAATCTGTTGACCACCTTCTCAATATTTAATCTGTTAATTATTAAATTTATCAGCTGTGTCGCAATGACAATATTAACTTCTTTTCCTTTGCAGACTATCCTCGGAACCGTAGCTCGTCTAATTCACACAATATCAGCACCAAAACTTCACACGCACTGCTCGTCCCTGTAGAGCAGATAATTCTCATTAATATCACTTTATCTGGCGGTTAATTACGCCTAATTATACACTTCATGAGCCTAGCCTTTCACATACGTGTTGGCCGTCCTGTGGCCTGTTGCAGACTGGGTACAGAGACCACGCTCTGACTTGGCGCCTAGATATTAGAAGCTTTCACCCGATTGGCTGATTTGTATCAGCCAATAACAAATCACTTTCTATAATTCTTAGTTTATTGTAAAGCTGCACTTTTAAATGAATCTGAAATTGTAATTTATCTAATAAGACATGATCGTAATCCTTCGGTAAGTTGGAGTTATGTCTCAGAAAATGTTGTTGTTATGGTCTTCAGTCCGCAGACTGGTTTGATGCAGCTCTCCACCCTACTCTATCCTGAGCAAGCCTTTTCATCTCCTCATAAAAACGGCAACCTACATCCATTTGAATCTGCTTACTATATGCGTGTTGAAACAGTAAGAAGTGATAAATAAATAAGTGCCGGAAGGCTGAACGAAATACCATTCTTAATATCGGGAATGTATTCATCGAACCTCTTCAATAAGAGTGCGATGGCTTCAAGGACTGTTGTCTTCAACATCGACATTGACGTGTTTTTACGATAACGAAGAAACGTGAAGTGACTTCGTAGGACCTCCGCAGCATTGTAAATAAACCAGCTCTCCTCGGATCTGCTGGTTGGCTCAACGCATGCGTGCTGGCACATGACACAGACAGATACTTGTTGTTGTTGTGGTCTTCAGTCCGGAGACTGGTTTGATGCAGCTCTCCACTATACCCTATCCTGAGCAAGCCTCTTCATCTCCACATAAGAAAGACAACCTACATCTGTCTGAATCTGCTTACTGTATCCATCTCTTGGTCTTCCCCTGCCATTTTTTCCCCACACACTTCCCTCCAACGCTAAATTCACAATTCCTTGATGTCTAAGAATGTGTCCTACCAATCTATCCCTTCTTTTAGTCAAGGTATGCCAAAAATTTCTTTTCTCCCCAGTTCTGTTCAGTACCTGCTCATTAGTTACGCGATCCACCCACCTAATCTTCAGCATTCTTCTGTAGCACCATATTTCAAAAGCCTCAATCCTCTTCCTGTCCGCACTGTTTATCGTCCATGTCTCACTCCCATACAAGGCAACACTCCATACAAATGCCTTCAGAAAGGACTTCCTTAGGCGTAAATCAATATTCGACGTTAAAAAATTTCTCTTTTTCAAGAACGCTTTTTTACCCATTGCCATTCTGCATTTTATATCATCTGTACTGCGACCATCATTTGTTATTTTTCTGCCCAAGTAACAAAACTCATCTACCTCCTTTATTGCTTCGTTTCCCAATCTAATTCCTTCAGCATCACCTGATTTTCTTACACTGCACTCCATTACCCTAGTTTTGCTCTTGTTAATGTTCATCTTATATGCACCTTTCAGCACACTGTCCATTCCGTTCAATTGCTCTTCCAGGTCCTTTGCTGTATCTGACATAATTACTATGTCGTCGGCAAAACGCAATGTTTTTAATCCTTCACCCTGAACTTTAATTCCTTCTCCAAATTTCTCCTTGCTTTCCTTTATAGCTTGCTCAATGTACAAATTGAACAACAATGGAGAAAGACTACAACCTTGTCTTACTCCCTTTCCAACCACTGCATCCCTTTCATGCCCTTCAACTCTGACAACCGCTGTCTGGTTTTTGTACAAGTTGTAAATAACCTTACGCTCACTATATTTTACTCCTGCTTGCTTCAGAACTTGAAAGAGTTTATTCCAATCAACATTGTCAAAAGCCTTCTCCAAATCTACAAAAGCTAGAAATGTAGGTTTGCCTTTTCTTAATCTATCTTCTAGGATAAGCCGTAAAGTGAGTATTGCCTCCCGTGTTCCTACATTTCTCCTGAACCCAAACTGATCTTCCCCGAGGTCGGCTTCTACCAGCTTTTCCATCCTTCTGTATATAATTCGCGTTAATATTTTGCAGCCATGACTCAGAAAATATTATCGGCAAAATAATGAAATGGAAAACACGCGGTTCCCGCCTGGACAGCGGCCGGGAAGAACCGCCCTGACTGCCGCAGCGAACGAATGCTTTCCACGGTACTGCACCATTAGCTATCCGAAACAAAACTAAAAATCAAAAATCAAATGTTTGTAAATCTATCGGACCAAACTGTGTGGTCATCAGTCCGTAGCTTACAAACTACTTAAACCTAGGTAAACTAACCTAAGGACAAACACACACACCCATGCCCCGGGGAGGACTCGAACCTCCACGGCAAGCAACCGCGCGCTCCGCAGCGAGACGCTTTAGACCGCTCGGCTACTCCATCGTGCGAAACAAAACTGTCTGGATTGCAGAAGACAGGCCAGACTAAATGAAACGAAAATGTAATGTAATAAAGCCCGAAATAAAAAAAGGAACAATGTGGGGTAACACCACATTGTTACATTTTCCTTCATCTAGTCGATATGCCGACCTTCAGTAATCAAGAAAAACTAGATATTATTTTAACTGTGGCACTGTATGCTGACAGCTACCCAGATCGGCGGTGTCCGTCACGTCGAACCATTGGCAACATCTGCAAGACCCTCGCGGAAACAGAAAGTTGGACTCCCACAAAACGTCGACGTACAACGCTAGCTACTGGCAATGGAAACGAAATTGCTGTTCTGGCTGCTGTAGCGCACAATCCTCAGGTGTGTGTACGACAGATTGCACGAGATGTAGGAATAAGCCACGGTAGTGGGTGCAGAATCTCACATCGGCACCGGTTTCGTCCGTTCCATATATCACTGCACCAATAACAGTACGGAATGTCTTTGCATCCCGCATTGCATTCTGTTATTTCGTACTTCAGCAGTTCCAGGGTAATTCAGTATTCCTAAGCAATTGGTCTACTTTGTTTACCGGCGAGGCTTCATGGATTGTGAATCTGCGGAATATGCACTACTGTTCCGTGCAAAATCCCAACTGGATTCGCCAACTTGCTCATCAACGACAGTGGAGTGTCAATGTTTGGAGTCGCGGTGGAGTACCCGAGCGGTTTAAAGCGTCTCGCTGCGGAGCGCGCGGTTGCTCGCCGTGGAGGTTCGAGTCCTCCCTGGGGCATGCATGTATGTGTTGTCCTTAGGTTAGTTTACCTAGGTTTAAGTACTTTGTAAGCCACGGACCAATGACTACGCAGTGTGGTCCGATAGATTCACAAACATGTGAACTTTTTTTATGTTTTGTGCGGCATCATTGCTGACTGTATTGTAGGTCGCTATTTTTACCGTGGGACATTAAATAGACAGCGATATGCATCTTTTCTTCAACACACACTACCGCTCCTCATGGAGGCTCTAGGATAGGAAACTCGACTGTCAATGTGGTTCCAACATGATGGATGTTCCTCACACACTGCAAAAGTTGCCAGAGACGTTCTAGATGCGACATTTCCAAATAGGTGGATTGGGCGTGGAGGTACTGTGCGATGGCCAGCACGGTCCTCTCACTTGACGCCATTAGATTTTTTCTCTGGGGCGCAGTGAGAGACAGAGTGTATCAAGAACCCCCAACGACAGTAGAGGATATGCAACATCGTATTACTCCGGCATTTGTGGCAATATCTGTAGAAATTTACAATCTGTGCAACACTCTATCGTTAAACGTCTCCAAACGTGTATTGATGCAAACGGACGGCACATCGAATATATGTTGACGTAACACAGTTCAATGGCCAAGATGTGGGTGTATTTTCTATGCTGGATGTAATGAAAACCCTACACTTTCTGTGGGTGACAGGGCACTAGTAAATGTGTTTAGAATAGTGAAACCATGTGTGTTATCTCTAATTGTAGCTCTACTTGTAATTTTGTTACAATAAACATACGTTTACAATGTGAAAAACGTAAGTTTGCGTTGGAAGTGTTTCTTGTTCTTTTTTTTTTTTTAGTGTTCTTAGCTTACCATTGAGTGAGCCCCTGACATAGGCAGCGTCAGGTTCACGCTAAAGTCTCAGGACGTGCGCTAGCTGTGCGCTTAATTCATTTCAAGCGTCAACTTCGCGTCGCAATATCTCGGGATGTAATTCGCGTATTGCGATGCAATAAACGCCATTGTTTATGTGATTTTTATGCTATTGATGGCATAAGAAAAAATAGAGGGTGTACATTAAAACAAACACAAGTTTGTGTTGAAAATAGTATTTGTAAACGTTTTAAGATTTCGCATAGTGTTTAGTTTCTTAGGCTCCTGCCGTACGTTCATGCTGGTGAAAACCGTTTTTCAATATCTTTTGTCGTTCCAGAGATATTTGAGGTGGCAGCGTTAGATGAGACTTTCTGTATATTTATAACTCAACTTCTCAACACTAGAAGTACAGGACTTTTTCGTACCCCTGTGGGTCAGTTATGTCCCACAGGAGGAAGCTACCGTTTATTGTTATCTGGGTGGTGTTTTGGATTTCTGCATATTGATATTACATTCAAGAGGACTAACGTGTAGAAAAAAAATTATTTTTCTCTAAAATGAATATTACGCAGTATAAAGTAGATAACCAGACGAAATTTTACTTTATTTCACGTTTTACGGAATAAATTCTACTGTTTTGTATCAAACGTCATTCAAAGAAGTAAGCGAAACAATTTTGCAACGTTTATGTTTATAGGTGGATTGAAACAGAGTCATAAAATACAATTTATACCACTAGTAATTGTATTTTTACTTTTTCTGGCATTAAAGGTAAGTGCCGAGTATTTGTAAAAGAGACAAAATTGCAAAATATTTTCTTGGTTACTGCAATCAAGGGAGAAAAACATAAGAACATACCATTGTCTGTAGTTATAAGTGTTTGGAAATATTTAGGAACATTAGTTGACAGTACTGTCTAAGCTGGAGTGGGCTCAGAGTTCAGACATTAGCTTTGGCACACTTACGCATGGCGCCCACAAGGGTGGGGCTGGGTTGACCCATGGGTCCAGGGCCTGTTGCTGTGGGGGTGCCGAGCCCAGCCCTAAATGATTCAGTGTTTTGGTTACTGAAATTAAAAACAAACTAGAAAAAAACATGTTGAATATTTTTCATCCGACGAAATTTTAGAAGATTCTTTAGGCAATTGTAGTAAATATTTGATAAATCGCTTATCTTAAACGATTACTTCGATTGATGCTCTTAGTTATTACCATTGGTTGGTATTGTATGTGTGCTTTAACTAAGGTGACCAACCGTACTGATTTCTTCCTGACGGTCACAATTTTCGTGTGTCTGTTCCGAAATTTTTCAAAGCAAATTCGGTGTACATATTTGTCCCGAATTTAACAATTATGTTCCGATTTACAAATTTATCTCATCTGTATTGGTCCATTTTATTGTAAGTTTTAATTATGATGGGAAACTGTTTGACGAATCGTTCGTTAGACTTAAGTTGCTTAACACAAACTGTGGAAACCGTTTCAAACTGTTTCCACTGAGCATAAGCGCACAAACTATACCAGAGAGAAAAATCAGTGAATGGACTCCTAAAACCACTTTTCCAGAACAAAGATGGAATCAAATTATTTCTAATTTCAGGCAGAATCAAGTGCCATTTACAAATGTGCTTAAGCTAGTGCAGTTTCTCTTCTGCCTTTCCGGAAATAATGTAGTTACTGAAAGGTTTTTTTTCCCACTTGAATAATATACGGACAAGTGATGAATCACAGCTTTCCGTATAAATTGTGAAATCAATGCTTTCACATGGCATCATTTTCTGGGGTAATTCATCATTGAGTAAATAAGTATTCATTGCACAAAAGCGTGTGATCAGAATAATTGCCGGAGCCCATCCAAGATAATCCTGCAGACACTTATTTAAAGAGCTACGGATCTTCACAGTAGCTTCTAAGTACATGTATTCAGTTATGAAATTTGTTATTACCAATCCCACTGAATTCAAAAGCAACAGCAGTGTACATAACTACAACACTAGGAGAAAAAATGATCTTCACTATTCAAGGTTAAATCAGCTTTGGCACAGAAAGGGGTGAATTATGCTGCCACAAAAGTCTTTGGACACCCACCAAACAGCATGAAAAGCCTGACAGATAGCCAACAAGCATTTACAAATAAATTAAAAGAATTTCTGCATGACAACTCCTTCAACACTATAGATGAATTTTTAGATATAAATAAGTAAATTTGAAAAAAAAATATTATAAACAGTAATAAAATAAAATAAAAATTGTGTCATGAAATACTTAGTACATAGTAATAAATTGTAAAGAAATCTTTCATTGACCTGACACATTCCACATCATTACGAAGTGTCGCGTTCATGATCTATGGAACAAGTACTAATCTAATCTAGAGGAAATTATTAAAAAACGGGGATTCGATTCCCTCCTCGGACATGGAAGTTTGTGTTGTCTTTAGCATTAGTTACTTTTTGTGTTAATTATTTGTAAGGTTAGGGACTGATGAGCAACGTAGTTAAGCCCATTGGATTTAGTAACATTTTTCTCGGTATTGTACAATTCTCTAAGTAACAAATATTCATTTCTGGACGTAAAACTGATATGATATTAAAAATTTCGTGTTGTATACGTTTAACACGGTACAGAGAGGGGACAGTGTACGATTATATTTCAAAAAAATGTTCAAATGTTTGTATAGTATATGGGACTTAACTACGGGGTCATCAGTCCCTAAACTTACAAACTACTTATGAACTACTTACGAACTAGGACGGAACAAATATCCATGACCGAGGGGGGATTCGAACCCACGACCGTAGTGGCCGTGCAGACCGTGACTGAAGCGCCTCAGTCTCCTCGGCCACCGCGGCCGGCGGATTAAATTTACCACCAATTGATAGCGCAATACAATGTAAATGACCACATCATATAATCATAGAAAGTGTCATTCTTCGAAAGTATGATATTCACCTATGTCAATCGGTTTGTTTGCAAAGATCAATATCGTAGCACAAAATTTCGCCAAAGTGACACTTCGTAGCTGTTTCTCCTTGTCAAACAAAACTCCGGCGTGTTACACAGCTTCGGGGAATTTGCTTAAGCCGGAGTTATTAGTTCATGCGTGCGCGCGGCGTGCTATGAATTATGCAATGCTGCCAGCTTTGTTCCACACTGAGCGTTCGTTACGGCGTCGCTCATGCATGCCGGCGTTTAGCGCGGGAGCACAACGGACGCGGAACGTAGCAGCTGCCCGTTATCGCTCAAACTGGGCACCGCACTTATTTTGCTGTTTGCATTAAAAGAGCGACATGCAAATATATGCGCATTAGAATCTGTCTAATACTATACGCTGAGATCCCAAAGAAGAAAGCAATCTGAGGTGACATACTCTTTCTTCTTACCTTTTTGTTCCACGTCGGCGATATGTTTAGTTAAAGCACCGAACTTTATGACTGAATTGAACAGCCTCTAGCACTCACAACACAGAACGACTGATCGAACACAAAAGCCCATTCGCAGTATCCCACCGATACTGAAATGGATTACGATGGAAACTTATTATTCCATCAGCTTTATCTGCCCACAGCGGCTATTGTACATCAGGAGTGGCCATAACGTGGCTCGAGAGCCACATGCGGCACTTTCTTCAGTGCAGTGCGGCTCTTGTTTTAAAACGTAAAGCGTGAATCAAACTGATATAATACAAAGTAATCTCTCTTGCTCAGACCTACAGCTGTGGAACTTTTTTATCGATTTGGCAGTGGAGTATCGCGCCAGCTTTGTAACATTGCTCAGCGAGATGCGGCTGAGGTCGGTTGATGACTGAGCGGAAGAAGCGAGTCTGGCCGGTCGGGTGACCGACACAGATCGCCACGGAATGAGAAACCTACAGAGCCTATATAGGGGAGAGTGGCGAACCAGTCGTGTCGTGTCCTACATAAGAAAGACGAAAGAGGTAGCAAGGTCAGTCTGCATATCCCGAGCGGAGAGGAGTGATTGCAGAGAAACAGTACAGGCATCTACTAGAGACGCGGATTTCGGGACTCGAGAGGATACTTGTTTAGGAAACTTTATAGAACTCCTAGGTACCTTGCATTGAATTTATTGCATCCCATAGTAAGTCTACTACACTCGGGTTAGTTATTTAAAAAACAAAAGGATAAATCGTTTGCCACAACAGAAGCCAGTAATTACGTTCCCTAGCAGCATCCCTTAGAAAGACGCACTCCCCGCGAGAAGCAGACTGTCGTGGAGCACCCCGAGGCCGACGGCGATAGTCACTGGCTGGTGCCCGACTCGTCTGACTGATAACTCCTCTCTTCATCAAAAAACCGAGGGTTTTAACGGCCGGTGTGGGCGCCCCTCTTTTCCCCACTTCCCGACAGTTAATAATTTCATATTGGCTGCTGCTTGGTTCAACCAATCTAAATTGTGGCTTTCCCTCTGTCTGAGCCCTCTAGCGAACCACGTTTCAGCCCTGTCCCTTCTGCCATTCCCCGGGTGGGGAGGTGGCTTGTTTGTGCACTAAAAAAATCCATACTTCGTAGCAACATTGTTCAGCTGAAAGTAAAACGTCACGATGCTACCCAAATGGGCAACAACAACAATGTTTTACGTCAGTTGGTCACGCCTTAGGCTCTCTCTTAAGCAACGCCTCAGGGGAGCTGCCAACTTGCACTTTTTCTTCTTTACCCTCTCACTCCAGCCTCGTAAAACCACTGACATTGCTGTTCCGAAGTGACTCGTATCAACTTTGCTACATACATTAGAACGTGCCTGTTGGCCACCAAGTACTAATGTAACGTCTTAAAATAGTGTCTAGACGCTATATGAAGTTACACCCATCTTTTCCGAAAGGTAACCTCCACCCTGGGACGGTGGCTGAGGGCATCAGTTCGCTAGGACATTTCTTTAGTGCCTACATCCCTTAAGATATATGTGATTGCAGAGAGACAGTACAGGCATCTACTAGAGATGCGGATTTCGGGACTCGAGAGGATACATGTTTAGGAAACTTTGTGGAACTCCTAGGTACCTTGCATTGAATTTATTTAGCCTGTTATCTGCAATGGTCTCTATTTCTCAGCCTGGAGTGCGTCTCTGTGGCTCACACAGCCTCTCAACAATTCCAACAGTAAAATCAATATAAGACAGTCGGCGGCCGCCATGTTTTTACCAGACTTTGCGCCGTGATGTGCTCTTACAATAGCGACCCAGGCAGAATGCAGCCACTTAATGATTGAAGTAAGGCCACCCACGAGACGAAAGCACATCTTCTACCTTACTAATCAGTACGTGGTTAAAGAAATGCCGCCTCGGCGGTGCGGCCGAGCGCATTAAGGCGCTATACTACGATGCTTGAGGCCGTTCCCCGTCGGGGGTTCGAATCCCCCCCTCGGGCATGGATGTTTGTGCCGTCATTAGTATAAGTTAGTTCATAAGTAGTCCGCAGTGAAGTCCCTTAAGCTCTACGAACATTTGAAAGAAATGCCATTAATCTATATTTAGATAGGTCTAATAATTTTGTAATCAAATAGGTATCGTGAAACATTTATGTAACGGTCTAATGTTAATACAATAGTTTGAAATGTTCTGGTAACTCCGACAGTTGGCAGTTGATTAATAAGAGAGGTATTTCATGTTATGTATCTTAAAGAGAATGATGCTATTTCAGAATTGTGCCTGTATACCCATCGCTGTAGTTCTTACCTTATTATCGTTTTCCGCCTCGATATAATGCATTTTAAGTGTGCTCCTGTCGATCTTATAACATTTTCCTACACTAGCAAATACCAAAAACGTCATTCTGTACATACATAGTACAGGAACACAGTATCACAGAAAATCGGCAAAATATCAATACTATTTCTACTGATACTGCAGAAACAGACTCAAAATAGGTAACTGAATATCTACTACGAGTCAATAGTCTCACCCCTCTTCCTTTTTCATGTTACATACCGTAAGCAATTATAGGGTTATGAATAGCTAATAATTCACTACCGATGGGGAGGTGCCATAGCCATGTTAAAACATGCCTCGTAGCATGATATGTCAAAAAGAAAACCATGGGCTAAGAAAAATCTAGAAAATACTACTAAAAATAATTCACCACTTACTGGATTCGAACTCGCGGACTTCAAATTACGTATTCAGTATACAACCAGTACACCACGTGGAAAAATGCCTCCCTTTCACGGGGCTAGGGGGGGGGATGGATGGCAGCAAAAAATTTACTTCACACAGTCAGGAATAATTCGTTGGTTTCCATAAGTCGCCTTTACAGTTCCCGCTTCCTCGGTTAGCTTTCATCGCCCACTGTTTCTTTATTTCATCATTCCTTTGGAACACAAGCATCATACAACAATTTTCACTTCGGTTTTTACAGTCAACAACGGAACAACGGCGCATTTCACTTGACAGTCCTGAACGATTATGCAATACACATTATTAATTACGCTCTGTAAATAACTTCAAATCCACCATTAATCTTAAAAACCACCGCGAAGTTTAAGGTTATCGTCAGTAACCGACGAACAATACTTTAATATACGTAAATAAAACCGGAAAAAGACGTTCAAACATTGAGCAATGCCTATCGTAATACAACGTGTGTCTAACTGTTACAGTAAAACCGCTGTCCGAAGCTTTCAAAATACTCCATAGTACAGAAACGCACACTGTAGCTATCCAAAAATATACAAAGCCCAGAAAAATCTGGCAAAAATATGGCGTTCCTGGCTGTTATCCAACCAGGACCGGTATCACGCATGGCCACTCTCTCCTATGCAGGCTCTCTAAGCAACCCCGCATGCCCCGCTACAGGCACCGCGTTTCACGCTACTGCGAAACCATGAGAGAAGCGAGAAAGTTAAAAATGCGCTAAGCGTTGATCATAAAGGAAACTGAAAGCGTCAGGCACGTTTCGTGAAGGTCCTGACTGCGGAAACTGCAAACACATATTGCTAGATAAAAAACAGTATATCAAAGTAAGACAACAACCACTACGTGTACATGTGACATACCTTCCGGAAAACGCCTTTTGGTACCTGTAGGCACTTGAATTAGCCACTGGCATTCGTACCCTGTATGATTAATAATGTCTGTGATGTAACAGTGTTTAAGTAAACTTATGATTTTATCGGTGTCTTAACAGTTAAAATGTTGACTAAGAAGCGTAAATATTAGGAAGAGATTACATTAATACTTGTTCTATAGATCATATATACGACATTTCTTAATGATGTGTAACGTATCAGTATAGTAAATGGTATCTATACATGACAATACTAAAAGGATTATTTATTTTTATTTTATTTTTAATATTTATTTATTCTTATTCTAAAAATTCATCTGAACTGTAGAAGTACTTGCCACTCAGAAATTCCTTTAATTTATATTTAAATAACAGTTGGCTATCTGTCAGTTTTTCGATACAGCTTGGCACGTTGACAGCATAATTCACCCCTTTCTGTGCCAAATTTAGATTTGACCTTCAATAGTGAATATCTCCCTTTCTCCTAGTGTTGTAGCTACGCACACTGCTATTAATTTTGAATTAGGTCGGATTGTTAATAACAAATTTCATGAGTGAAGATATATATTTTGAAGCTACAGTGAATATCCCTTGATCCTTAAACAAAAGTTTGCAGAATGTTCTTGGGTGGGCTCCAGTTATTATTCTGATTACACGCATTTGTACAATGAATACTTCTTTGCTAAATGTTGAATTGCTCCAGAATACGATCCCATATGAAAGCACTGAATAAAATTAGGCATAGTAAGCTAATTTACTAAGATGTATATCACCATATTCTGCAATGACCCTGATAGCATATGTACCTCAACTCAAAAGTTTCAGCAGATCTTCAATGTCTTTCTTCCAATTGAATCCCTGATCAATGCAAACACCTAAATTTTTTGAATAATCTACCATAGCTACAGATTTATGTTCAGAGTCTAAATGTATTAATGATGTCATGCCATTGACTGTATGAAACTGTATATACTGGGTTTTATCAAAGTTTAATGAGAGTCCATTTGTGGAGAACCACTTAATAATTTTCTAAAAGACGTCATTTAGATTCATTTGTTAATTTCTGTTTGTCAGGCGTGATAGCTACACTTGTACCATCAGCAAAAAGAACTAGCTTAGCATATTCGTGAATATAGAATGACAGGTCATTAATATATATTAAGAACAGCAAATGACCTAAGACCGAACCTTGTTGACCCCATTTTGATAACTCCCCAGTTAAAGGAATTAATTGATTCTTCTGTATCATGTGATCTGCTTATTTTAACTTTCTGCACTCTTCCAGTTATGTATGATTTAAACAATTTTTCTGCACTGTCCCACTCATACCAAAATACTTAAGCTTATATAGGAGCCCATGATTACACAATCAAAAGCCATTGAGAGATCACAAAAAATCACAACTGGTGATGTCCGGTTATTCAACAGAACATAATAATTACGAGTGGGAGGCACAATTTTTTTTTTTTTTTTTTTTTTTTTTTTTTTTTTTTTTTTTTTTTTTTTTTTTTTTTTTTTTTTGTAGAGTGAAACGTTAAACCAATGTGTCTTTTGTGTCACAAGGCCTTGCCACAATACAAAGACAGTAATCTCAAACGCTATCACGACAATACCCATAGTGGTATCAGGAAAGAATTTACTGTCGGTCCTTAATAGAGGAAAATTAAATTGGCTTCATTATAAAATCCCCTTATTTCATGTGATTTAGTTTTCAAACAGCATTCAAAGGTCGTAGCAAACATCAGCACAGCAGTCCTCTGAACAGCACTGAAATATTTACCTTCATATTACTACTAGTATAAAGCCGCGTCGGGGCCGCGGTCACTTGGTCTTCCCTGTCACCAAAAGTAATGGAAATAAAAGAGAGACAGAGTTCAGCGCGAGGTTGTAAAGTGCTCTCTCCAGTACAGTGCGACAAACGTATTAACGCTGTACCTCCGTTATTCTTGACGATAAGCACACAAGAGTGAGAGAGCTTGCAAAATGATTGTAATTATACTTAAAGATTGTCGTAAGTCGCTAAATGCTTTCATTATGTGTTGAGAGTTGAGGCAGTTGTTAATATGTTATGATTGTAAATGTCTTGGCAGGTGATCAAGCATGATAAGTGATATCTTCTCTTTTTGTCTGCGAGAATAACTTCCGTAAATGTTTAAAATTATGTGTTAAGTACATTGAAAGTTGCAAAGTGTTCATTTTCGAGTAATGAATGTGAAAAATTGGAACATTTGAATGCTGGCAGCTTCAACACAAACAGCCAGTACTTGTCTTATCGTATTAAATGTAACCTACGATTTTCTCTCTTAAAGAGCAGATTTCGATTATATGTAAAAATTTTAATTCAGTCAATAGTTACACGAAACATTGAAAATGAATTTTTTTCAACAAAACATACAGGACACCGAAGATAGGATTTTTATATTGTAGGCTTATACTCTGATGAAACGTGTGGCTCCCTCCTGAACAGCTCCGTAAGCTTACGGCTCCCAAAGGTCCGATTAGTGACTACCCCTGTTATATATGTTAGTCACTGCTATAGTTAGTGGTGTAATAACGAATAAGACAAAACACAGTAGTATAACATAATGAAGACTATCATTTATTTACCCTCTAGCTGCCCTACCCGGTTTCACTTCGGTTCTTGGTATAAGGTTTTGTTGTACGCAATACTTCTCTGTGAACAAAATTTTTCATTTTATTATCAGGAGTGCCCTTTCCTCTCTCTGTGCACCTTCTCATTCCTTCTTTCTCCTCCCCTTCCGATATGCTCATCTCCTCCTCACTCTTTTCATCTTTTCCTACCCCTCCTTCTGCCTATCTCCACTTTCCGCTTGCTCTACTAATCACCTCCTCATTTTTCAGTCAAAAGTTTCCTCCAACGGCTCATTCCACTGCCTCCTCCATCTGTGAAAAATTATATTACTCTCTAACTTTCATGATTAGAAGTGAAGTGGTCTACTGCAAGTACCCTATGCACGCACCGTACGAAATCTTGGATATGCTCTTCTAGTTTTGAAACTTGAGTCATCAAAATTTCATCAAGATCGGAATAAAAACCATAAATGTTGTCTAAATTGGTTGGTACTGTACCTTCTGTTTGTTCGTGTTACATTCAAACATCTCACTACCACAATGGCCCTTCAAATACATATGCCGGTACGACACGCGCACCCCCAACTGTAAGTTAACTGTACTATGTCCATAACCTTCGCATAAGAGCAAGAAGTAAATTCACGAATTTTTATCGCAATCACATGAACTTTGTGGCAGCGCATAAAACACGAACAAACGAACAAATATACATGAAGTTTCCAAACTTCCATTAGTCCATCTCCTCCTTTCCCTTATCTTTGTTTACCTGCTTCTATCCCCGTCTCCTCCTGTCCGTTTCTCTGTATATATCTTCCTCCTCTTCCCTCTGTTCATCTCCTTTGGCCTATTACCTTATCCCCTCTCTCATTCTCCACCCTCCTCCCTCTCCTTTCTGTCCGTTTCCTCCTCTTCCTCTCCCTCCTATATATGAAAACTTATATGCGCCAAGTTGACTGGTCAAACGGTATCAAAGTCGCAAGATACCCTCCACCATGATAGATTCACTGGCTTTCATATTATAAAAATCTCATTCATGAAAACCTACGTTTATGTGCTGTCTTACATGGTGACCAGTCAGACCATTCGGTTGTTTATTTTAACGTACCATTTTTATGCACCTACGAATGCTTAAGCAATGTAGCCCATGTATTAATTCGGGGTATAAGATATCTTCATTCCACATTTCGCACAGTTCAGTCCAGCAGTATCGGTATGTATGTACAGAAACGTGTTAACACCCTGTAAGGTACCCTTCGCTATGCACCGTACGGAGGTTTCCTGAAGGTAGCTTTTATTTCGTGTATACGATCGTATTATGTGTTAGCTTATCGCAAAACTGTGAAAATTTGTAGCGCTGGAGATGCTTCAAATGGTACGTTGTGTTCAGTTAATTCGTTTTCCCACTAGCTCAGTAAGGCCTCACAAGCTATCGTCGGTCAAGAAACTTTGGCGATATGCATTTAAAAATAAATAAATAAATAAAATAAAATAAAAATAAAAAAACAATGCGTACATTTTTTATGTGACAGGTGAAAGCGATGACGTATGCGGATCACGGACAAACAAATAAATGCAGACAAAGTCTTGAAACTGTACCTCGTAACATTAGTGTGTTACTTTAAGCCTTTTAGTGCTGTTTGTAAACTATTTTCCTGAATTTGTGTCCACAACAGAAAAGATTTCATTTCTGATGAGTTACTTTGTGATATTGTCGACAATTCCTCTGAAATCTCTGAAGCTGTGAGACAAACGATAGCAAAGAGGACCAGGGCACCGATTATATACCGAATCGGGCTATCTCATTACCCCTTTCAGTGGGCGAACTGTGTTAGCTTTGCAGAGCGTTTGCCGAGGGGCGTCTGGTCACATGTCGATGGCTGAATGCTGTTTGGTTTCGATTTAGAAGCCTGTGTTCAGGGAACTAGTTCCGCTAATGGAGGTCTGTTTGACCTCTGTCGCTCGGCAAGGCGTAGGGGTGGGGGCCGTACGAGCATCGTTTTTGTCTTTCGCTCTCATTGCACCAGGCCACAGTCAACTTAGAAACAAATGACTGCGACGTCCTGTTAAACTTTCCGGAACTAACAGGACATAACTCTCACTTTGCTCATTTTAGCAAAACTGAAAGAATATCAACGTCAAAATTATTCACCGATACAAATATACAATTCTCCATTCCATAAATAATATATATATATATATATATATATATATATATATATATATATATATATATATATATATAAGTTTTCAATGTAGAAAAAGAGCAGAGAAATGAGTTGTTCAAGATGACTTGTTAGCAAAGGCTTGTCAATCGACGATCGTCCCGCGGTACTAAATTCCATACTTAGAGAGACAGATTAGTTGCCGTTTAGTTCAGCGACAGTTTTCGCGATGGAACTACGGTTTCCAAAAGGCAGTTTTGTGGACTGTAGAAAGTCTCACCAAGATCAAGGTCATAAAAGTGAAGTTCTGCTTCACGTCAGTTAAGATATGTGAATAGAAAAGACAGCTGTGCTTTGTCAATTCTACGGCCAGAAAAAAAGTCGTGCAAATCCGTCACATCTCCCAACGTTTTCCCTGAAAGCCACTAACCTTACATCGTCAGAAGTGCGTCCCAATAGCTGCAGTGGATGAGCTGATCGCTGGCTCGTTGAGAATCTGTTTATGAGACTGTAATTGTGATTACTACCTTTCCACTTTGTTTAGAAGCAGACTTCTATATTTCGATTGTTCATTATTAAACTATGTCACTTCTACCTCGTTCTTACTGAAACTAGTCTCCTACCCAATGATTAACATGACATCTTAAGAGCAATTTTTTTTAACATGACTGCCATCGATGTCTCCAGACTGCTAACTGCCGAGAAGCGGTACAGTGTGTTTTTATGTACACTTTACAACAAAGAAAGTGGATCACAACTGAATTCCAAAGTGGAGGCCACCCCGAAAGGTATGCAACCAACATAGCTAGCTGCATCGCAGGTCGTCGCATCATTCCACAGTAAAGAAATTATCTACCCACAATAGATACTAAAAAAATTTTCAAATGTTGTAGAGCTTAAAGGACTTAACTGCGGGGTCATCAGTCCCTAAACATACAAAATACTTATGAACTACCTTATAGTAAAGACGACGCAAACATCCATGCCCGAGGGAGGATTCGATCCCTCGACCGCAGCGGCCATGGAATCGTGACTGGCATGCCAAAGACCGCTCGGCCACTGCGGCCGGCACAATAGATACTACATAAGACACTAACGACTATTTCTTCTTATGACATTCAAACAAGCGGCAAACCAATATTGTCATACAACAAATATTAGATTACACGTTATTAGAGATGAGACACAAACACTTGTAAATTAAATTTCATTGCAATAAGTGAAAAGTCAGATAAGTTATCACATTTTTTAATTAATTACATGATATGTTTTGTTCGTGATCTGAATTTGAACGAACTATTAACCAAACAAATGCTGTGTGCCAGACTGAGACACGATTAGGCATACATAAAGGTAAAACAATGATGTTTTCATTAGTCGGAACCTTGAAATAAATGAGACTCTTAGCATTGCACCAGGAATAACATGAAGCTCATATTGTTGCTTAGCGGTAACCGCTGAAGATATGTTACATATTGCAACTCATAGATGTCATAAATCATAAAGTTGTGGAATAGAATGTAGTACATTGATGAATTGTTAACTAGGCACAATCAGATGTCAGATATTAACTATGTTCACAAATAGCGTTATACTGTAGCCTGAAACGACGATACAATTGATTTTTTTCCGGCAGAGACTCGAACTCGGCACCATATGCTAGTGTATAATAGGAAAGAACACTGCTGATATATATCTTGTTTCTTTCAGGGATTCCAACCCCACACATACTGCCACTCTTGTACTGGCACAATGACGCGTGAAGTATCACATTGTCGTTCACTTGTAGTTAGGTTCGCACCGTTCAGAGGGACGTAGAGGGGTTTGGTATTTTTGCGGAAACAACGAAAAGTTTGTTGAACTTAGAAGCGTATGGACGCCTGAAATGTTAATCTGAAACAAGGCAGAGTCCCGCGTTCTTTACTCAGCGTTACTGGAGGTGCAGGTTGTATCTTTGTGGCTGTTAAAAACTGTTACCGCCAGTGGGAATCGATCCCATACTTTAGCCATTACAAGTTATCCTGGCCTGCAACCCAGTTACAGATGGGTTAGCATAATGTTTTGTCATAATGGAGTACTTGTTAGACGGTAGGACCCGTCAAAGAGCTCAAAGGTGTCTGGCTAGATAAGACATTCTTGGCCGCACGAAACGACCACGTGATCTGGGGCGCCTTATCGCGGATTTTGCTACGTTTTAGCATGATACTTTACGATTTGGTATGGCATTTTGCTATAAAAGGAGTGGTCACAAATCGGACCTTTGGGAGCCACATACTTACGAAGCTATTCAGAAGGGAGCCACACGTATCATCAGAGTATACCCCTACAATATAAAAAAATACTATTTTCGGTGACCTGTATGTTTCGTTGCAGAAAAAAAAATCATTTTCAATGTTTCGAGCATTATTGACTGAAACTTTTTTAAAAATGTAATCCAAATCTGCTCTTTAAGAGAGAAAATCTTAGATTAATGTTATCTTGGCCACGTTTCTTTCCTGGACTTCGGAGTACCTTGTGCGCCTACGAGGTATGCTACACGTCACATCAGACTGCAGGCTGCTGGGGGTCGCGTTGGCAGCCAACAGCATAGCGGGGCACTGACGTAAATACAGAATGTTTACATCCTCGATCACAGTAAGAGCGGAAAGCAGGAATAGAAATCAAGCCATCCCATTGCGAGCAATCAACTCGAGATAGAGTCGTCGCTCTTACTGAATAGAAGCTGATCTGACGGCGTTATATATTCAATGCTGAGATGCATTATCGAAGAAACAAATAATGAGAGATTTTGAATAAATTAGTAGTCCTTAAAATATTATTTTATCTCGTCTGTATTTTCATATTGCCTAAGTGGGAGACTATGGAAGATCTCTTGGCAACTGAAATAAAATATGAGTTTCTTTTTCCTTTGAGCTGCCTTTAAATTAAAGTTTTAAAATATACAGTTACTTCATTATCCTATTTTTATTACAAATTTATATACGTAGAGACAATTTTCCGACGCAATATGTCAGAGACAATGAGTGAAAGGAGACGCATTCAATTAAAGTATGGAAGTCTGGGTTCGATTCCCGCCCATGGCATATATTTCAATTCAATACTTTTCCTTTCACTCAGTATCCTGTTTTTATTACATTTATACCCACCCTTCAAGCACACAGATTAATCAGTTTAGATGGACGCTGTAAAAGTAATTTTTGTGATTTCAAATACACCTGTGCCCTCCCCTCCATCCATTAATATATCATGTGTCCTTCACAAAATTGGCAAACGATTGGTCATGCATTGGTTCATTGTTAATTTCTATCCTGTTATCTCTCTGTCACTCCCTGTCACCTCTCTTACATGATAACCACAGCTACCCCTCTGGTCTGTTTCCTCAAAACGCTGTGATCAAATCTATTGTTTTTTATTAACAGCATATTTTCTCATTTAATTTATGTTTTCGTTACTGTCTCTCAGTCCTCTCTCTGAGGCCGCGTTCTTTCTTATCTCCTTGCCTAAAATCCATTTGTCGTTCTGTGAAATACAGAATTCTGGTTTTTCCATTAACCTCCTTTGCTTTCATCCAGACAGTTGGGAAGGATGTAAGACAGGTTTGTAGTCTTTCGCCATTGTTATTCATTTTGTATATTGAGAAAGCTATAAAGGAAAGCAAGGAGAAATTTGGAGAAGGAATTTACGTTCAGGGTGAAGAAATAAAAACTTTGCTTTTTGCTGATAACATTGTAGTTCTGTCAGAGACAGCAATGGACCTGGAGGAGTAATTGAACGGAATGGACAGTGTGTTGAAAGGAGCATACAAGATGAACATTAACAATAATGTATTCGTACTTTCTCGTCGGCGTCAGTTCCTATTATTGTTCTGTCGTGGATTGCTTACTGGCAATTTGAGGAAGGTGTAAGTGGCAGGCAAGGGCGCTGGCTGAGACACTATGTACTCAAAACAGAACACACTTTTATTTTACACAGAAATTCTTTCATAGTGGAAACAAAAGAACACAACAGTACTTATCTCTTCACAGTCACTGCTGTATCATGGAAACAGTAACAAAAATTATACTTGGTACAATGTATTGTTCATGTCTAACTGAACATTCAGTAGTAGACAAGATCTCCGTGACTTGAGTATATACAATAAAACTTAAAACTGTCTGCAGTGGGCCAGATACTCATACAGACAACCTATCCTGTAGTCCACTCTTCCAGGGCACGTCAACCACACAACTCACTTTTCACTTCACATAGCTTGCTTAGCTAACGTAGGTTGGCGGTGGCGCTGCGAACTTCAGGAGGGAGTGGCGGCCACCTTGCGATCTCATTGGGGGCCGCTGGCAGCGACCGTCTCTTACTACTTCTTCCGTTGTGTGCTCCCAACTTTGCTTGGTGGTTAGGACACCACAATCAAGAGCAAAACAAGGGTAATGTAATGCAGTCTTAGAAAATCAGGCGATGCAGAATGAATTAAATTTGGTAACGAATCAATAAAGGTAGTGGATGAGTTTTGTTACTTGGGCAGTAAAATAACATATGATTGTCGCAGTACAGAGGATATAAAATGGAGAATGGCAATCAGAAAAAAAGTTTTTGAAGAAGAGAAAGTTGTTAACACCGAATATTAATTTAAGCGTAATGAAGTCCTTTCTGATGGCATTTGTTTTGAGTGTTGCCTTGTATGGGAGTGCAACATGGACACTAAACAGTGCAAAATAGAAGAGGATAGAGGCTATTAAAATGTGGTGCTACGGAAGAATGCTGAAGATTAAGTGGGCGGATCGCTAACTAATAAGGAAGTACTGAACAGAATTGGGGAGAAAGGAATTTCTGCCATACCTTGACTAAAATAAGGGATCGATTGGTAGCACACATTCTTAGATATCAAGGATTTGTGAATTTAGCATTGGAGGGAAGCTTGTGGTGTAAAAATCGCAGAGGAAGATCAGGAGATGAATATAGTAATGAAATTCAAATGGATGTAGGTCGCCGTTCTTACGAGGAGATGAAGAGGCTTGCTCAGGATAGAGTAAGGTGGAGAGCTGCATCAAATCAGTCTCCTAACTGAAGACCACAACAACAACAACATTCGCTTTGGTCTCCTGACTTGAAAGTGACACAAGTGGTCCTGTTACGGAAACGACACCAAATCAGTTAAATAAATGGCAACCGATGACAGCATTGTGACGTGACTTAGTCGGAAGTTGATTCTCTTCCTTTTTCCTCCTTCCGTAAATTCATACATTTCTGTTTATCGACAAGCGTACAATTCAGATTCCCGTTGACTTTTCCCTGGCTTATTTTTATTATTCCTATTACGGAGAATCCTTTCTGAAGGCATTTGTTTGGAGTGTTGGCTTGTACGGGAATGAAACGTGGTCGATAAACAGTGCGGACAGGAAGAGAGTAGAAGTTGTTGAAATGTGGTGCTACAGAATAATGCTGAAGGTTAAGTGGGTGGATCGCGTAACTAATGAGGAGGTACTGAATAGAAAGGGGGAGAAATGAATTTCTGGCATACATTGACTAAAAGAAGGGATCGATTTGTAGGACAAATTCTTAGACATCAAGTAATTATTAATTTAGCATTGGAGGAAAATTTTTGGGGTAAAAATCGCAGAGGAAGACCAGGAGATGAATATAGTTATAAAATTCAAAGGGATGTAGGTTGCCGATCTTATGAGGGGATGAAGAGACTTGCTCAGTATAGAGTAGGTGGAGAGCTGCGTCAAAGCAGTCTCCGGACTGAAGACCGCAACAACAGCAACAACATTCGCTTTGGTTTTCCTGACTTGGAAGTGACAAAAGTGGTCCGGTTACGGTAACGACACCAAATCAGTTAAATTAATACCAACCGACGACAGCAACGTGACGTGATTTAGTCGGAAGTTGATTCTCTTCCTTTTTCCTCTTTTCGAAAATTCATTCATTTCTGTTTATCGACGAGCGTATAATTCAGTTTCCCGTCGACTTTTCCCTGGCTTCTCTTCTTTTTATTATTCCTATTACGGCCAAGTTGCAACTCTTTCGATTACACCCCGCGATAAGACAAAATTTATAGCCTCGGCTGTGCCGAAGAGCAATATTTTGTTGCCTCGCAGCCCCCTTCTCCAGCCCCTGCTCTTAGTGCGACACTGTTCATTCTTGCGTATCCGCCAAACCCTCCCCCTCCCCCCCCTTTCCCGCATCACCGCACACACATATACATACACACACACTTTCGCATAGAAAACACCGCGTGAAATACGAGTAAATATTGCTTTCAGATTGCTGTAGTCGAATTTCACTGGCGAGAACTGCATCGCCGAATTTGCATTTCGCTGTCACTGCACCCCGCCACAAGTCAATACTGGTACATCACGCTACCGATACACTACAGGTGGTGGGCATTCCTGGAACTGCCCAGGAACACAAATGTTTGTTTGTTTTTACAAATGGCATCAATCAACCCGCTTAGTGGACGAGTGATCACGCACAAAACACGATCGTTTATCTGCGAATTTATGGGCCGGGCGTGTCCGGTCTTCTAAAACGGTCACCTGACCAGCGGCAACTGTCAACAGTAACTCAAAATACCAGCCATGCATCCGGATCTCTCTCTGAATCTCTGTCTCTCTCTCTCTCTCTCTGTCTCTCTCTCTCTCTCTCTCTCTCTCACACACACACATACACACACAAACACACACATACACACAAACACAAACACACGCACGCACACACTGGTCGTGGGTGTCAATCAAATTTAGGCTGCATTAACTATACATAGAACTCACTATAGCTCGAGTGCATTATTGTTTATTAACCAATCAGTCATTTTCACTTTTCATATTGAATATTGAGGTTACTACTATTTCAATTACGTTGACTAGAGAGACATAATTTAAACCATTAAAAGGGACGAAGTGACACCACC
Organism: Locusta migratoria; assembly: GCA_026315105.1. Taxonomy (NCBI): domain Eukaryota; kingdom Metazoa; phylum Arthropoda; class Insecta; order Orthoptera; family Acrididae; genus Locusta; species Locusta migratoria. The sequence continues at coordinate 222,702,486 of CM048751.1, read as the reverse complement.
TTACATACTGATGACAAATAATCGGACATCTAGTTCAACTGTTTCCAAAGTTTTTTCTTCATGGAACCGTTCAGATTTACTTCCTTTCCCTGCAGAACCCCAAACACTATCCTTGATTTGGACTGATATTTGTTCTTACATTTTTCACCTACTTCTCTTACATGCGTGTTCTACATGATATACTACATTTGGAAGTAAATGAAAAATTTACTTAGATTTAGAAAATATTGTATATAAGTACGAACGTTTTGCTTGCTACATTAAGGAATTGATGATCTAATCACACAAAATTTTAGATTGGTACAAACGTACGTTGGATATAATCACAAACTCTTGTGTCAGTAAAAGAAAATATTAACATAAAAATTTACGGTATTTCGATTCAAGAAAATATTTGTAATAATCGCAATACTTTATGTTGGTAAGAAAAAAAAAGTTGGATTTACACTTCATGTGATGGATGAAAGTTTCTCATCCTTTCATTTAAAATAGTTTTGAATGTGTGTACTATGTCAGAAAGCTCAATACATGAATTCGGGGCCCAGCATCCAATTTAATCCTAACTTCTTTATTTATTATTATTACTGAAAGTGTAAGGTGAGAAGCCTGATTCGCATCGATAGGTGGTAGCAAAGGGGAGCAGAGATTGAATAAACTTTTTGTATGACAGTCCAACTCAAAAATCATTCTGTAGCACAAGTTCAGTTTACGTTTTTAAAGCGGGGATACAGAGATACAACGAATGTCTTACTCTCGCTCGGACGAAATAGGAGATTTACTTTGAGTGACGATTGGGTTTTGACACACTAGATATCGCTACTACAGAGTAGGAAGTATTCCGACATGGGTATCCCAAGGCACACTAAATGCTCACAGTTCATTTTGCGGACATCTGATTCGACTTGCAACTCATTTTCACTAAGTTGTATTTCTTCCATAAAATATGGTCAGTTGTAATGTCTTCATATTGCTGCTGTTACTGGAGTTAAATACAAGCGCTACAACTTCATATCCCCTTAGCGTAATTTTAATTTGCCAGTAAGTGTAATATCAGCACACAGTCCGCTGCAGAATGCAAGTTTCATTCTGGAAACATCCCTTCGACTGTGTTTAAGCCATGTCTCCACCATATGCATTCTTGCAGGAGTGCTAGTCCTGCTAGGTTCACAGGAGAACTTCTGTGAAGTTTGGAAAATAGGAGGCGAGGTACTGCCAGATTTAAAGTAGTGAGGAGGGATCTTGAGTCTTGTCGGGATAGCTTAGTAGTAGAGCGCTTTCCCGCGAAAGGCAAGAGTCCCAGTTACGACTTCCGGTGCCAGATTTAAAGTTGTGTGGAGGGATCGTGAGTCTTGTCGGGATAGCTTAGTGGTAGAGCGCTTTCCCGCGAAAGGCAAGGGTCCCAGTTTCGAAATCATATAGTGATATAGTGATTGCAATGCCTAAAACAGGAAGTGCAGACAAATGTGAAAAATACATACCTATTAGTTTAATAAATCATGGTTGTAAAATACTAACACGAATATTCACAGATGAATGGAAAAACTGATGGATCATCAATTTGGATTTAGGAGAAATCTAGGTGCACGCGAGGCAATACTCACATTACGACTGATCTTAGAAGATAGATTAAGGAAAGCGAAAGCGAAAGAAATGTTTTGAGCATTTGTGGATCTGGTGAAATCTTTTGACAATGTTGGCTGGAATACACTTTTTCAGATTCTGAAGGCAGCAGAGGTAAAATATAGGGAGCGAAGCCTTATATTCAACATGGACAAAAACGAAACTGCAGTTATTAGAGTCGAAGGTCATGATACGGTCCCAGTGACTGGGGAAGGAGTAAGACATGGTTGTAGCCTTTCCCCAATATTGTTCAATTTGTACACCGAGGAAGCTGTGAAGGAATGGAAGGAGAAATTTGGAAAGGGAATCAAAGTCCAGGGAGAGGGAATAAAAACTTTGCAGTATGCTAACGACATAGTAATTATGTCAGAGACAGCAAAACATCGGAAGAGCAATTATACGGAAAGGACAGATTCTTGAAAGAATGGTGTAATATGAAAATTAAAAAAAGTAAAACAAAGGTAAATGAAAGTAGTGTCAGAGAATCAGGCGATGTTGAAGGAATTAGATTTGATAGTGAGACATCAAAAGTAATAGATGAGTTTTGTAATTTACGTAGCAAGATAACTTCTGATGGCCTAAATAAAGAAAATATAAAATGAAACATGGCTATAGGATGAAAAGTGTTTCTGAAGAAGCGAAATTTGTTGACATCCAATATTAGTTTAAATGTTAGGAAATCCTTTCTGAAATAATTTTTTGGAGTTTAGCATTGAATGGGAGTAAAACCTGGATAATAATGAGTTCAGACAAAAAATGATAGAAGTTTTCGAAATGTGGTGCTACAGACAAATAATGAAGATTAGATGGATAGATCACGTAACTAATGAGGAGGTTCTCAACAGAATTGGGGAGAAAAAGAGCTTCTGGCATATCCTGACTAGGAGAAGGGATAGATTGGTGGAACACATTCTAAGACATCAAGAATTTATCTACTTAGCATTAGAAGGAAGTGTATGCGGTAAAAATCGTAGAGGGGGGCTCAATGACGAATTCAGTACGCTGATTCAAAAGGATGTATGTTGCTTGCACAGAACAGGGTAGCGTGGAGAGCTGCATCAAACCAGCCTGCGGACTGAAGACCACAACAATAACATTCCCCAATACGTTTACAAAATGTATCGCGAATTGTTTTCTCAACAATTGAGGATCATTTAAAGTCGCTGGTTAGATAAATGCTTCTGAATTGATTAATAAGCTTTGAATGCTCTGCGAGCTCAATTGCACCAGCAACGGCATGGATATAATTAATAGCAATACTGACGTGAACGATCCAATTATCAGGTAACTACAGTCACTTCAATGGCGTTTCTCGAACTAAGATTTTATTCATTTATTTTCATTTAGTTATTTTCTTTAATAGCAGACAATGCCTGATTGATTAGCATCGGAATACGATGGCTACAAAAGTCCTTACATCTCGCCGACAAAGGCAAGCTTGTAATTGACAACTTAATGGAGAGTCAAGCTGTATCCACCGTATCAGGGATGAACTCTAAGCGCGCATTTTATGTAGAAAGGTCGATGCCTTTGGCCACGTGGTCAGATCGAACCCTTCTAGTATAATATCTTTAATGTGTGGATTCGATTCCCTTTCATGCATATATTTTTAAAAGGTACGATCATATTTTTCACGTCGGGAAACGTTAAGTGAAGAACGTCCGATTGCACCATTATTGAAATCCGAATTTTATACATATCGATTCGCTGCCAAATGGGACAGTGCTGATTTATGGTTGGCAGTCTAGGAATTTTTACGTTTACGTGCCGACGGTCCGTTTCGCTACTTCAGCAGGCTATTTCTCTCACCTTGGATTACACAGAAGGATTGAACTCCATTAAATTGTACCCAAAAGTAGTGAGTTCTACAAGGTGAAAAACTCTACAGTGAGAGGTATTGCTAGGCGTCAGAAGGAAGAGTACTTTTCAATTCGAGATAAAGCTACTAACATGAACTAAACCACTACCTGTGTAACCAAAAGAGTAATAAAGTTGTTAATATGCTAAGGGAATTCACCGGGTACAGGAGTGTGGTATGAAGCAATATTTCAGTAAAAGAAATGTTTACTGAATTTATTATCTTTGAAAAATTTTAAAATGAATTGTGAAAGAAAAACATGAGAAAAGAACACACTAAAACTTACGTTGTAAAATATTTAAAGATCAGGTCTAGTCGCATCAGCACAGTCATATCAACTCTCCAAAATCCAATGAATTAAAAGAACAATGTAGAATAAAATTAAATCTGAAATAATTTACCACAAAAATATCGGTTATTTTAAATCAGGCAGGTGGCTAATATTCCGTTCAAATGTTTGTAATTCTATCGGACCAAACTGCGTGGTCATCAGTCCGTAGCTTACAAACTACTTAAACCTAGGTAAACTAACCTAATGATAAACACACACACCCATGCCCCAGGGAGGACTCGAACCTCCACGGCAAGCAACCGCGCGCTCCGCAGCGAGACGCTTTAAACCGCTCGGCTACTCCACCGCGGCTAATATTCCGTGCCTACACTAGATTTGACAATGGAAATTAGACAGTAGGGGCAGTCGTGTTAAGGAAAGGAATAATGACTGTTGTGCTACGTATGTGGGAAAGCATACTTTAAAAGAACTAATATCGCGGCCAATGCGCACTATGCTGTTTGATAAAGCGGCTGCAAGCTTCGTCTTCCAACTCTGAATTCCTATAAAAATTAATTAACTTTTCGAGACTGAGGTTTATCAGTCAGTACTTTCCTACTTGTCTTGATGAAGCGAAGACTCACTGAGCTTCCCTTGACAGATTCAACTTAGCGAGGTACACTATAAAAATCAGTTCACCAGCGTGCCAATTACTGTCACCCTCTGCCGTTAAGGGTCCGAAGATCGTCAGAAGCAAAAATTTGCGAATTTTTTTGTTTGCTGTCAAAAATTGAGTGCAACATTTCCCTTTAATGCAAAAGTTTGAATTATTGTTCTATCTGCTCTAGAAGTGGAGTTATTACCATTTTCTCCCATGGTTGGAGAGGAAATGGGCGGAGCCGCTGAATAAATCGAACATCTCCTCGTGAGATTTTGGTGAACTAATTTGCATTTTTTCGTCATGAAGTTGAAAATTTTCTTTTGTTACCCACACAGATAATGTGCAAGAGTTGGTAACATTTCTTTCTGTGACAAATGACGTGCTAAGAGCGCCAAACATTGCCTCTTCCTTATGGATTATTTCGAATTACTTCAGTGTTGCACCTGTTGTTTATAATACTACGCTTCTTCTGTAAGTTAAGTGATGGAAAGTCAATAGAAGGGATACGCAGTGGACAGTGTTCCTCCATACTGCCTCTTTCAGTGAATGCCCTCAACAGTATGTGTCCAAAAGATTCCTGGTACAAATATAATGCCAAAAAGGACTATGATCAGAAGTATGGTTTGCCAGCAACTGTGCTAAAAGCAATAAAACCAAATTTTCATGACTTGGCGCAGCCAAAATTGTTATATACCTGTCCATATGGGAAAACGTAGAATTAAAATGAGAGCAATTTAATATGGACACTGATTTCTAAAAGGATGTTTGTAAGCATAAAAACACTGCACTTTGTCATTTATGATGCAATATAAACCTGCAACCAAGCGAAGAGTGTGAAGTGTGAGATATTAAAGTCATTAGGATTGGCAGCTGGGGTGAATTATGTACCAGCACTAAGAAATATTGACAGAGAGAGTGTAATAGGAGCAGAAAGAAGAGAAACGAATATGGAATATTACGGAACAAGAGGCGATAAAAGAAGACCAAAACGGAAGCATGTGCAAGATGAAAAAGAAGACCCTGTTAATCCATCCTGTAGTGCAGGAATGTATTGAGAAACTTTGACACGACAGCCACGACAGCCATTTTACAATTTTTGGAATGTAAGGAACATTTTCTCCAAATCCACTAAAACTAGGGGGATTAAATTTTTATACAGCACTCCTAATGATTAAATTTAAATTGTAACACAGCCATTTGTTCAATATGTTCAGTAGTTCCATTCCAATTTGAGTACATAAAACAATTTTATGTAGAAAAGATGAGTCATTAACAAAAAAAAGTTATTGAAAGGATACACCAACATCCCTCAATCCTAACTGCAATACCAAAACAATATATATGTTGAAATAATATTCCGATATTTCTATTTGGTAGATCAGTGTTTTACGGTCTTTTTAAACCCGCGAACTCCATTCCGAGTAAAAAAGTCCGGCAACACCCCAGGCCTATAATGATGTCAGTGTTTTCAAAGGCTAATTATTTAATTTTTTTTTTTTTTTTTTTTTTTTTTTTTTCCTTAGCTGTAAGTAAGATCTTGGCAACCATTCACATCTGGCGAAAGTTTCAGTGGCGGAAACGAATAAAAACTGAAAGACAAGACTATATGACTACAAGTATTTTGTTTATTTTTTGCAGTCATGAATAATAAATATCAATTTGTAATATTTGGCGAAGTGTTGGAAATGCGACAGTCATCGAAGAGGCAGGCGACCATGATGAAGTGAATTGGTAGTGCTGCAAAAAGCTGGTTACGTCGCATTCTTTTTTTCTTCTACTTTTTTTTTCTTTTTTTATTGCAGGCCACACTTGTTGTACAGTTTGACTTCAGTGACACGCTTAGGTCGTCAGATTAGTAGCTTCTTTGTGACGTAGTCACACTTACCGATACATGGATTTAACAAAGTTGTTACAAACACACATATTTGGTAATCTGCAAATATGTGTTTGTGTATGTGACAACTTTCTTAAATCCATGTATCCGTAAGTGTGACTACGTCACAAAGGAGCTACTAATCTGATGTTGGTAATACCGAAGCGTGTCACTGAAGTCACACTGTACAAGAACTGTGGCCTGCAATAAAAAAAATTGCAACCAAACCAGCTTTTCGCAGCACTACAAATTCATTGTGGCGTCGTGCTTCATGTCCGAGTATGAAACCATCAAACCATGATGCATCACCCCTTAATATTCCAAGAATGCTCACAAAGATTGAATTTCTTCGAAAGGATACTGAAAACTCTGAATCTGCAGGACTTTACCTTGATCCAGTAATGAAATGATATTATTATTAGTTGAGTAACAAAAAATACCGCATTGAAAACTCGTTACCACCTTGAAACTACAATGATCTAGCTGTAATAAGGTGTCGTTATGTATTGATAAAAAACATAATCCAGTTAGTGATTAATATTGTTGTTCTACACAAAACTAATCCACTGACTCTGTGAGCTCGTTACCTGCTCTAATTCCTTCAGTAATGACTGATTGTCTTATGCTACAGTACCCAGTGCCTGTCGCGTGGTTGCCTCTCCCTCCCACATGTGAAAACATACACACAAGCGCAAATTTTCTTAGTGATTAGTCAACGGTGTAAAAGTCGCAAGGTACCCTCCGCCCAGCTTAATTCACTTTCTTGCAAAGTATAAAAATCTCCGTCATGAAAACATAGATTGATATGCTGCCTTCCATGTCGCCCAGACAAGCAATTTGTTTGTTTGTTGTAACTTAGCCTCCGTGATGTAGCAACGGAGGCTTACGAAGGTAGCACATTTATTAATCAAGGTATAAACTACCTCTATTCCAAATATCATTCATATCCGTCTAGTCATTTCAGCGCCAAGTCCTAAGAAACGAATTAACTAATTTTAACCCACCCTCCGCCATGTTCCATGTTAATTTTAGTATGCGTGAGTGCAAGCAATGAGTTGACCAAGTTTTATTGCAAACGGATGGAAGGTATGGCTGTGCATAAAATATGAATAAAAAGACAAAACAAACCGACATTAATTTTCATATATTAGAATTGATTACCTTTGTTCTCCTCCTGTTAACGTTAACCTTATGACCCACATTCAAGGCACTATCCATTCCATTTATTTTGTGATTGAGAGAAGTAAAATGTCATCGGAGAACTGCAAAGATTTTATTGCCTGTTCCTGGACTCTAATTTCCAAATTTTTCACTGTTTGAATAACTTGCCCTGAGTTACTATCGATATTATTCACTATCACGGCAACTATCGCGTGGTCATTAGTGATCCCCAAAAATTATAAGCATTTTCTTTCACTTGGAATAAATTTTTTATGATAATTGCTTTATACACATCAATTCAACTTGTTTGCAGCTGCTTTACTCTTAATATAAGGTACTAGGTTAAACCCGCAGCCCCGCTCGCGTGTTGGATTATGATAGATAAGCTATCTTTCAGTAGTGTGCTGTGAGACTGGTTATGAAGGATGAAACGAAATACAATACCTTCTTTAGAAACAAAGAGTTTTTATCAACATTCAAATAAAAAAATATGTTAGGTGCTTAATGATTTACAATAAATAATAGCGCCAGCCTGTGTTGCAATATCTAAACACGTATGGTGAGAGTAATGTCCAAATTCATTTTAGGGCATTCTGGTAATCTAAGTCATTTGTATTATTGTACTTGATGTAATGCGCGAAACGTCAAATCGATTTTTTGTAAGGGGATGTATTAAAAGAAATTTCTTTTTTACTGCTTTATTTATTTATTCTTATACTTCCATATTCGTATGCTTATCCTTACAGACAAAGAGATGAAGACATTTTAGCACGCATAGACCAAATATATGGTCTGTGGCATCACGTTTCGCTGTATGTAACCTCCTTGCTCTAGAGTCGCAAACGTAAACGCTGGCCTTCAGTCCGAATTTTTTTTTATAATTTGACGATTTTCGGCCACCATATCTTCCACCTTCTTATAGCATTCGGCATGGAACTGCTATGGTGTACAACGGGAGACTTCGGACAACAATTACACACAGATCATTCAATTGCGTTATGCAGTTTTCGCTGCAGAACGAAATATTAGCACACACATACACACACACAAAGAATTTTATATACACCGATAACTTTCCATCCCAATATACTCCATCCTTTTATCATTATTAATCCTCAAGCAACAATGCAACCAATAAACCCATTTTCAAAGAGTAAATACAATTTTCAAAGAGTAATTATTGTTCCGCACTTCGCGTTATATTCTTCAAATTAATAAATATCTATCAGATCGCTATAAAACCGTGCCAAAAACCTTCCTCAGGTATAAATTAGTAACTGTACAAATACTTAAGTCTCTGCGTTTTGTCTTTCGGTCCTGATAAGCGTACACCGAACAGACATTCACGTTAATATATATAGATAAATAGCTATCCGATTGCCATAAAACGGTGCCTAAAGCCTTCCCCGAGTAGACATTAGTAACAGTACAAATTTTTATGTCTTGTGGCTCAGACGTGATAAACGTACACCGAACAGACATTCACATTTATAGATATAGGTAAGAAACCTACACACCCACACAAAACATGTTTATTTTAATGTCTATATTTTTCCAACTCTCAATGCATACGAAACTTTTATACAACAAGTTTTCAGTTTAGTAGTGACTGTATATTTTTGCTTCATCTGCCTTGTTGATTACGGTCCAAATTAATGCCTGAAAGGGGGACTGTAATTTTTAATGCATAGTAAGGAAATTAACAGCCACGAACAGAAATGTTACATTTTGTCGTTCCAAAAGTACTGGGCGGTTTCTGCGACCATTTGAACCTGTTTTTACCATTGTGATAAATACGAGAATTATTTTCCGAGAGTTCCTCTTCTGCGACATCCAAACCAGAAATTGTTATGTCTGCAGGATGAGCACTATGTTGACTTTCACAATCACATGCATCGGAATTATGTTCCTATCTTCGTTCTTCTGTTTCAGAGTAATTTCCTTTGTTACCTAAATAGTCCATTAACCTCTTCCGTCGTCATAAGATGTACATCGAAGCGCACGGATTCATTAGTCACTTTTAGATTACACACGCAACTTAGTAAACGTAATGGAATATTGAGAAATAACGTACACGTAAGTACTATACTGGGGTCTTCAGTGACCCCAAAATGCAATTACTGCGCAACAAACATTGTCACAATTTACACTATCACATTTCCTTGAAGCCAACTGACTTCTAAGAGAATATGCAAAACCTTTGGCGCTAGAGTAGCACCATTCTAGAGATACTCTACGGTAAAAAATGACACCACGATGGTAACTGTAGGCTAGAGATTGAGTGTTCATATACTCAGAGCATGTGAATTAGAATTTTACAGATATCCGATTATCATTTGAACTAATGCGATCGGTTTGTTCGAGGTCAGTATCGATATTGCGCCGCGGGACTACTTACCGGTAAAATATGCCTGCATCTTTCATTGTCGCCGTAAACTGATCGTACTGGATCAGTGTCCTTCTAGCAGACCTACAGGATTATCTCAGATGTATGCGCGAACCGTAAAGTCAAATGAATGAGTCTAAAACAGAGCGAAATTGGCATGAAAGTATGCGATCCATCAGTCGGGGATTTTGCTGCTCGTATGGGACGAAGCGTTTCAGAAGTGTAACGGGTGTATGCAGAACTCTTTACCAAACCACCCTCTCACCGAGAACATGGACACCTCGTACAAATGGTACTGACCGATAGATCAGCGTTCTCCTTAACTCTGGTGCAAAAGTGTAACTGATGGGACACCATCACTGGAACTCCACTGTGTGATTGCTGTGTAGAAATATGCCGGCAGTGGTGTAAAGAATGACGTCACTGTATACAGATATGACTTCAAATATTATTTTCGGACGAAATGACATACAACAAAACTACTACTGACTATCTAATAAATTCAATATAAGAAATTTCAGTACATCACGCGTTTTCAGGAGTACTTATAGCTTTTCCAAGGTCTTCATGTTGTCCTGGCATTCATCTTGTTTAGTGTTTATTTTAAAATTTGGTTTGAAATTTTTTTCAGATTCCAAAACATTTCGACAATCTAATACTTTCAATTTTATTGTTTTTAATTTTCACATCCAACAAATCTCGTTACGACAAACTCATTTCTGGCTACTTTACATCTTACAATTCCTTATTCCAACTGTAACTTACACCTCAACAACTGTCAACTCAAAATTGCCTACTAACCCATAACAGATCACCACCCATTGCACTCCTGCGCATCAGTTTATATACACGGACAGTCTATATCATGTAGCATTCGCTTCATAACTGTTTAGTGAATTCGAGAAGCAGTAGATCACTATATTCACATCATTAACAGAACAGGCTCTGTTGACGGCATACTACGCCTTCCAAATCGCTGGCAACGGGTTCTATACAACGCTGGTGACTTCTTTGAAGATTTTCTGTGTCTGTTTCAGTTTTCGACTGCCTTTTATTATGTTTCGTGTAACAGTCTTCCTTTCGTGACTCAAATAGTATCTCTTAACACGTTGAAAATGCGCTACATTACTAATTAATAAAACATTATGATTTAGATAAGGTGAGAGCTATAAAGAAACACACCTTCAGCGGCGAATGCTTATCAAAAATGGGGTCCCACAAGGTTGTGTCTTGGGTCCTTTGCTGTTCTTAATATATATTAATGATTTGCCATACACGAAGATGCTAAGCTAGTTCTTTTTTGATAACGATACAAGTATCGGTATCACGCCTGACAAACAGGTATTAACTAATGAAAATGTAAATGATATCTCACAGAAAATTATTAAGTGGTTCTCTAGAAATAGACTCTCATTAAACTTTGATGGAACCCAATACATACAGTTTCATACAGTAAATGGCATGACATCATTAATAAATTTAGACTTTGAACATAAATCCTCAGGTAAGGTAGATTATTAAAAAATTTTAGGTGTTTGCATCACAGTGGAGATCTGTTGAAACGTCTGAATTCAGCTACTTATCCTATCAGGGTTATTGCAAAATTTGGTGATACACATCTCACTAAATTACCTTACTATGCCTGTTTTCATTCACTGCTTTCATATGGGATCATATTCTGGCGCAATTCAACATTGAGTAAAAAATTATTCATTGCCAAATGCGTGTAATCAAAATAATTGCTGGAGTCCACTCAAGATCATGGTGCAGACAATTATTTAAGAGTCTACGGATCTTCACTGTATCTTTGTATCTTCAGAATATATATATATATATATATATATATATATATATATATATATATATAGGATGTTTCACTAAGTGTGTTTGCCTCTGTAATAGGTGACGGTAAATTTTAATGCGGTAGGTCAACACAAGAAATGTTACACTTTCTGCGGAGCTATGAACATAGTTTATTGTATCATTTTCCAAAGAGCTACAGCACAAAGATATATTTTTTTTTAAATGGGGCAATAGTTTTTTTATCGTGAATTGGATTCGTTGAAACCAGCTGCGTCCAAATCTATTTAAACTACAACTACAAATACAACTACAACCCTTCAAACTTCCGGGGACGGAAGCTGCAATAGCGTAGCTGACTGGCCGAGTGGCTATCCTCTGGGGCACGGCCCACTGTCTCATGACAAATAGCCAATCAGCTATATATATATATATATATATATATATATATATATATATATATATATATATATATATTCTCTCATGAAATTTGTTATTAACATTCCGACCAAATTCAAAAGTAATAACAGTGTGCATAGCTCCAACAATAGGAGAAAGGGTGATATCCACTATTCAAGGGTAAATCTAACTTTGGCACAGAAAGGGACGAATAATGCTGACACAAAAGTCTTCGGTCACTTACCACGTATCATCAAATATCCGACAGACAGCCAACTGGTATTTAAAAAGTAATTAAGGAATTTCTGAATGGCAACTCCTTCTACAATTTAGATGAATTTTTGGATAAAACTTAAAAAATAATTGAACATTTTTAAAAAATCCTTAAAATATTGATTGTCCTGTATAGATGCCAAATAATATGACACTTTCCACATCATTACGAAATGTCGTATATATGATCTATGGAACAAAAAACAATCTAATTTAATCTAAGCAATACGTCAGTCATTGGTCGAGACCATACCACGTAGTATTGTGGCATTTCTTCGTGCTCACGGGGCCCTACACTATAATAGACACGTGTAGCAGGCACTTTAGATTTTCTACATCGAAGAGCGGAACGAAATAGTTCTCCTCCTCGTCTAATTTTTCTGCTCAGTTCTTGTTGATATTTATTGAAACACCGATGTCGTAAAATCCCTTCAAACGCGCAGAGATCAGATCGAACTTGGGACCTTGGGATATTAAGTTTTTTGTAAGCTTTTACCATCAGTCCGCGAAACATTTAACTTTATCCTTCCTCCATATTTACCCTGGAAAATAACGCAGCACAGATCGCGAAGACATTATCTGCGTTTTACCGTACGGCAACTATCTAGCACTAAATCATCAGTTTATGACCTCTCTGCAGATAAGCTGCCATTTATTTACAGCAGTGGAAAAAGAATAAAGCAAATGGCGGGTGCTCTATAATTTTACACCGCGCGCTGCCACAGAACTTTGTGGTCAATCGATTTACATTATTTTTGTCGCAAATTAAAGCCCATTATTTTGCACCAAATTAGCTAATTAGCTGCTTTTCGATAGCAGCAATACACACGACTCCACACAGTCAATTAACCCTTTGAAACTGTGAATTATGGTATTGTTCAAAATTGAGTTTGTTTTTTTCGCGCGCAGTTATACCAGTTCAACTAGGATATGACGTTTCTGCTTAATTTAATGTTTTCTTACGGAATAAAGTGTTAGGTCTCTGTGTGAATCCATCATATTAACAACAACGCATACACAGAAAGTGCAACATATTATTTGGCCTATGTAACTGAATCGGCGGGATAGTTGTTGAAAAATAAATCGAACTGTGAATGCAATCATAAACTCTGTTGATATGACGGATAATTTTATGATAGTTTTTTACCACACAAACAGTCTCGTTTAGTCTACAAAAGCAGCAGCACTATTTGCGACACTGTCGAAGGCATCCTCTTCCTGTCATCATAGATGATGTTTTCTTCATATTGCATACGCAAAGCATCCATATTACTAGTTTTGGAATTACCTTCCTGCTATAAGTGACAATCTTCTGAAGTGCTCTGCACAGGCCGGTGTGCTGTTAAACCAGTATGAACTGCCTATGTGACGAAGCGCTTGAAATAGTCTATTGGTCTATCTGAAGTGCTCCTTCCGAAAAGGGGAAAAACATATTCCCGATTACGTGCTGTAGGTACTTCAATGGCGATGACAACGTGGGAACTTTATTAGCAATTCGTAGAATGCGCAGTTGTTTAAAATAGTTACAGCAATGTGGTGTCACCACATGGGAAGCCACTATTTTCTGCTTTTATGGAGAATGACATATACTGCTTTAAATGGAGTAAACATCATAACCAGTTAAAAGTATATCTATGAAAATACGCAGCGGGATCATTGATTTATAAATCAATTCACTATGGTTCCTTTCAAAGGTACATAAAATAAATAAGCCCAAAATCGAAACTGACCTGTGGCACGGTGGGTTCGATCGATACACCCAATATAAAGGTAATCATTACTTAGTAACAAATATGCCCTCTTATTATTAATAATATTTAGAAACTACTGTTGCTGAAAAAAAAAAAAAACAATTATCTGGAGCGCCTTAAATATTCACAATACTTCCGTTTCTCTAAACCGCTCTGTCACAGAAGGATCTGTACCAAAAGCTTGGAAAGTTTCACTGGCCACACTTACATTCAAGAAAGATAGTAGGAGTAACTCAAACTACAGGCCTATTTCATTGACGTCAGTTTGCAGCAGAATTTTGGAACATATCTGTATTCAAATATTATGAATTATCCCGATCAGAAGGATCTATTGACCCAAGGTCAACAGGGATTTAGAAAATATCGTCCACGCGAAACGCAAATAACTCTTTACTAACACGAACTGAGGAGTGCTATGGACAAAGGTTTTCAAACTGATTCCGTATTTCTGGATTTCCAGAAAGCTTTTGACACCTTACCTCACAAATGCCTTTTAATCAAATTGCATGGATATTGTATATCGCCCCAAATTTGCGACTGGGTAGGGGATTTCCTGTCAGAGGACACAGTTTGTAGTAATCGATGGTAAGGCATCGACTAAACCAGAGGTGATATCGGGCGTTCCACAGGGTAGTGTTATTGGGCTTGTGCTGTTCGTCATTTACATAAACGATTTAGGAGAAAATCTAAGTAGCTCTCTTAGGTTGTTTACAGATGACACCGTCTATTACCGTCTCGTAAAATCATCTGAAGATCAAAACCAACTGCGAAACGATTCAAATAAGATATCCTTATGGTGTAAAAATTGGCAATTGACTCCAAATAATGAGAAATGTGAAGTCGTCCACATAAGTAAGATAAGGAATACGTTAAACTTCGTTTACAAGATAAATCAATCACAAGTGAAGGCCGTAAACTTCACATAATACCTAGGAATTAATATTACTTCAGACTTAAACTGGAAAGAACACGTAGATATCATGGGAAAGAGAACCAGAGACTGCGTTTTATTGGCAGAACCCTTAAAACATGCAATATAACTTCTAAAGGGACTGCATACACTACGCTTGTCCGTCCTCATTGCAGTATTGCTGCCCAGTGTGGGATCCTTATCAGATAGGTTTGACGGGGGACATCGAAAGAGTCTAGAGAAGGACAGCTCTTGTCACGATACAGGGGAGACAGCGTTACGGAAATGACACAGGATCTGGGATGGAAATCATTACTATCGCTGCGGCGTGGGCTACTTTACGAGACACCAAACGCCAACATTCCCCTCCGTATGCGAAAATATATTGTTGACTGACCCTTACATAGAAAAGATTTTCAGAATAAAATGCGAGAAATCAGAGCTCGAACAGAGAGTTTTAGGTGTTTTTCCTTCCCGCGCGCTATTCGAGAATGGAATGAGAGATAAATAGTAGACAGGTGGTTCGATGAACCCTCTGCCAGGCAGGTAACTGTAATTTGCAGAGAATTCCATGTAGATGTAGATCCGTCTAGAGCAGCTAGCCTGGGTTTTGCTGCGAGAAAATCGCACATAATAATCATATCATAGTAGACCGATAGAGGAACCGTCATTTCTGTGCGTGTAAGCCCCATGTTTTACAGTAGTTTTACTGATGTACTCAGATCACCTCGTGAAAGTTGTGAACATTTAGTGATGTAGAAGGCAGAGAACCTATAATAATAAAAGTAATAAAAGTGGGAAAAGTTGGTCTGTTGCTAGTGAACATTAAAAGTTGAACTTAGTAAGCGAACAGAAGCGACGCTGTATCGAAAAGGCCGGCCGCGGTGGCCGAGGGGACTGAGGCGCTTCAGTCACGGTCTGCACGGCCACTACGGTTGGGGGTTCGAATCCCTCTCGGGCATGGATATTTGTTCAAATGTTCAAATGTTTGTTAAGCTTAAGGGACTTAACTACGGGGCCATCAGTCCCTAAACTTACAAACTACTTACGAACTAGCTAACACTAAGGACGGCACAAATATCCATGCCCGCGGGGGGATTCGAACCCCCGACCGTGGTGACCGTGCAGACCGTGACTGACGCGCCTCAGTCCCCTCGGCCACCGCGGCCGGCATGGATATTTGTGCCGTCCTTAGTTGTATGTAGTTCATAAGTACTTTGTAAGTTTAGGGACTGATGACCCCGTCGTTAAGTCCCTTAAGCTTAACAAACATTTAAACAGCTGTGTCGAAAGGAGACATGTCGACGTTAAGTGAAGCAGGACAAGCACGCTTGTCAGAGATTAAAGTAGTCCAGTGCTGTGGGCATCGCGGCCAACGGGAAATACAGGCCCCAGCGCAGACGTCATGCGACGTAAGCAAGGTAGTTCCGAGCCGTCGCGATCGCTAGCTCAGTGGCTGCCCGCTATGACGCAGTGGGCTGTGCCTCAGCGGCCGGCCAATCGGCTAGCGATCGCGCCGGCTCGGAACTACCTTGATTACGTGGCATGACGTGTGCGCTGAGGTCTGTCTTTCTCGTCGGCCAAGTGCACATCAGGTGACGCAAATGGGACAGTGCAGACCCCCGTACTACGCAACGTGCAAGCAATGCGTTACTAAAGGGAACAGGTGGCTGGAGGCGTACGTGATCGGAGACAGGAAAGCGGTCACATTTAACAATAAGTAAGCATGTCACACCTGTGAAACACACAAGACAATAACCGACGGGGTCAATCCCGTGTAATAATACGGTACCCTCTCACCGATATATCGATACTTCATAAATTATGTAATAATCTGCGATGCGTCACAGATACATTTCATGTATTGACATTCATTTTGCTGTTTCGATTAACCCTGTAGAAATTTATGAAGCTAGCACTCTCTGTTCGTTTCCGAGAGAATTAAAATGTCTACGCATTTACGTTGCTTCCGTAATTTTTTTATGATAGCCAGCTACGGCAGTATTCTTGTCATACACGTATGTGTGTGCTTCATTGGTTTCTTTCATTAATAAATTCCCCCATTCTCTCTTTAAAATACAGTTTATGAGTTTTAGTCGTAGTTAGAAGATACCTTACATCTCCCTGTGATGCTTTTTTCAACCATGTTGGACTCCTCCAACAATGGATGGTTTAGTTTTCGTGTTAAATAAACCGTAATGTCTCGTGCAGCCCTTCTCTTCCCAAGATTCACATTTCAGATCTGTATTATTCAATAGCCAGTAGAACCTGCAGTCATTTTTCGGTAATTTTTTCGTGGTCCGATTTACGAGTGTTACAAAATTTCAGTGTCCATCTTCCTTTAAAAATGCAATATCTCACACCGACAGCTACAAGGGAATCTGCTTAATAATACCAAAACACACCATCCACTGCCGGCGAGTAGTTAACTTCTATCAAAACTTGAACTATAAGGCTACCAGGTAAAACTTCGATGCAGAGCTGTAAAGGTAACTATTCCTCAAATTCTTTTTAATACATTGCCTGCATTACTTCGCACCGTTAAGTAGTCTGAAAATCCGTTGTTGTTTTTGTTGTTGTTGTTGTGGTCTTCTGTCCGGAGACTGGTTTGATGCAGCTCTCCACAACGCCATATCCCCAGCAAACCTCTTCAACTCAACATAAGAACGGCAAAGTACATCTGTCTGAATCTGCTTACTGAAGCCATCTCTTGGTCTTCTCCTGCGATTTTTTCCCATACACTTCCCTCCAACGCTAAATTCACAATAAGTTGATGTCTAAGAATGTGTCCTACCAATCTATCCCTTCTTTTAGTCAAGGTATGCCAGAAATTCCTTTTCTCCCCAATTCTGTTCAGTACCTCCCTATTAGTTAGGCGATCCACCCACCTAATGATTATCTCCCATACAAGGCAATACTCCACACAAATGCCTTCAGAAAGGACTTCCTTAGACTTCAATCAATATTCGATGTTGACAAATCTCTCTTTTTCAAGAACACTTTTCTACCCATTGCCACTCTGGATTTTATATCCTCTGTACTAAGACCATCATTTGTTATTTTACTGCCCAAGTAACAAAACTCATCTATCTCCTTTATTGTTTCGTTACCTAATCTAATTCCTTGAGCATCACCTGATTTTCTTAGACTGCACTCCATTACGCTAGTTTTGCACTTGTTAATGTTCATATTATATATACCTTTCAGCACGCTGTCTATTCCGTTCAACTGCTCTTCCAGGTCCTTTGCTGTCTCTGACAGAATTACTATAGCCGGCCGCAGTGGCCGAGCGGTCTGCGGCGCGCCGGCACAGTCCCCCCTCAGGCATGGATGTTTGTGTCGTCTTTAGTATAAAGTTGTATAAACTTATGGACTGATGACCCCGCAGTTAAATCCCTTAAGCATTAAAAAAAAAAAAATCTATGTCGTCGCCAAAATGCAATGTTTTTAATTCTTCGACCTATCACTTAATGATTTTTCCTATTTTTTACAACTTTTTTCACAGTAAGTTTTGCATGGCTTCCTACCTGAAATTTTTACCCTTTACCATTGTAAATCGCTAATTTAAACAGACAGGCAGTAACATTAAACCGGCCGAATAAATACTGGCGAAGATGACAGGTGGGACGATCAGGACACTCAGCACTTCCCGTGCATTCAGTACGGTAGGACGAGCGGTACGATCAGCATGGTCGTTACAGTCGGTTCGATCGGTCTGAGAAGCAACAGCAAAGGATGCGGCCGTCACAGTGGCAGTAGCAGCAGCCGCGCGGTCCTGGAAGCGAGACTCCGGCATCGCCAGCGGCGCGGCGGGGCACTGGTTCTGCGCATGCGCATGGCGCGGAAGGCTTGCGACAAGAGGGGCAGCGCCTGGTAGACAGCGAGTTAAGCCCTTTCTACAAGGAAAGTGAGAGCTTACGAAATTACCCATGATGCACCGTTCACGCCGGCCGCGTACGTGCCTTTATTCGAAGAAGCGTTTTCGAGTGATACTTCGGCTCTCAAAGACGTACTTTGAAGGCAACGATAAATTTATGTCTAGTAAAATTTTTTTCCCTCCAATGAAAATTACTGTTACATTAGCCAATGAACGACGACTTTGGAAAGTGACGTGAAAACGATATTCATTTGTTCCTTCCATGTCACAGACGCCATCTTGATTTGCCGTATATCTCACAGTTTTGGATTTATAACTCGCAGTAAACCGATTCAGGGCAACAGCGAATTAACGATGAATTACAAAATCATATCTGGATGAATTTATTATAACTATATGTAATTAAAATCATACTAACCTTTGTATCCCATCCTCGTCGCCGCTTTTGTGTCCCTATCCGTCGTAGGTGTCGGTGGCCGAGTCGAATGAGACCGACACAGGAATAAAGAAAGCACGCTGGTGCAGGTACGGAGGGGAGCAGCCAGTAACTAGAAACACTAGAGTAAATTAGAATGAGACATATATTGCGCAGAATTTATACAATACGTAACTTTTACACAATTCAGTACTGCAGAGTGCTGATACATAGTTGAGTTAGAGGCCTGCCTAGTGCCTGTCCAATAGCCAAGTCTTCACTGGTGCCTATCAGATTCCGAAGGTCCTAACTGGTTGCTATCTCAGTCCCAAGTGAACGATGTCGTTCACTGGTGGACACGAGCGGAGTTGCCGCAGAGGGCGCTCGTGGCTGTCGTCGTAAGAACGCCGCTACGTGCGTGCATGACGGCGCGCGGCGAAAGTAGGTGGCGCGCACTTTGGACTTGTGCGACACCACACTAACATTAAGAAACAAACTTGTGGGAACGAGTATATAAAGTATGAAGGTACAAATTACGTCGAGTTGCTGTAGTGTAATGGGTATAGTGGTGGCTTTCCAACCAAGAGGTTCTGCGAACAAAACTCGTGCCATGCAATTTCTTTTTTTAAATCTTAACGTTTGTAACACATTGTAGGAGTTATTTATCCACAACATTTTGTGGAATTTTCTTATTCACATATTATGTTATCCAGTACTCTTCTGTGCAGTCTTAGGAGATAATAACAAAATTTGGTGATTTTTATGTGTGACTGAAGAACAGTGAATGAAATTGTTGCGGCAAGTGCTACGATCAGCAATGGCATTTATGTTCTTCCTTTTCGCAAATATTTGACGTTGTTCCAACTATGTTGCGATTTTCAAGAATATGGTTAGAGACAAAACTTGGGGAACGTTTAAATTGTTGGTATCAACGACACGTAGGCCTACACCATTCGCTAGTCAGAAAACTTTGGCTATTTATTTTCCAATATCTAGTGATTTCCGAGTGTATGGAAAGGCTGTTTCATGTTTCTCTCCAATCCGTTGCTGCTTAGTTTGGAATATATCGCGATTTCCGAGAGTGTGCTTAGACCGATGTTCCTTGTCACCAATATTTGGTGGTTTGTTTCTGAATATGTCACGATTACAGTGTGTTAAATTTAATTTCTGTTGCAAGAGCATTCAGAATACTTACAACAATGTCGTCTGCTGGCATCTCTACACGTGCCTTAAATGGGCAGTCTTCAGGCCTATAGATATTGTGTTCGTTGTCCGCTTTAAGATCTTAAAACGTAAACAAAGACATTTAACTGTAAAAAATAAAGTATTTATTGCACGTTAGCTTTGAAATTGCATTTTTCAATTATATGCGAGCTACATGCATTGGAAACTATCACTTTTCCAAATAATCGCGAGTCAAATGCAGCATTCTGACAGTGGATTGTAGTTTCGGAATCGGAAAGTACAAACAACATTTTACTTTCAACTCGGAATATAAATACATAAATGGTACGGAAATGCAGGTAACGCTTTCCAATTACACAACTAAACAAATAATGAACAACTGGTTAAATCCGTCTGCTAGAATGGATACCGCAGATTTGACAACCACAGACATATGTTTATAGTTGCCTCTAAAGTACGCCTTTGAGAGCCGAAGAGCCGAAGTACCACTCGAAAACGGTTCTACGAATAAAAGCACGTCGTCTGCGTACAGTGTAGACGCGTCCACTTGCACAAGATGCATCCTATTCTCACGCGTATGGAAGTGCTTCGCGCATGCGCAGACGACCGAAAGGGGAACCCAGCTCACAATCGAAGTCAAGTCGCGAATTTGTTTGAAAATGTATACGTGTCTCCTGCTCAGAGGAACGTAGTTTTTCGACTCAGTCGTAAGTATTTTAGGAGGTGATACCTTAGAGGAATTGCATTAAAAATTTTATACAACATGTCTACAATTTTATTGAATACAGAGATACAGCTGTTAATATGAAAGCCGAACAAACTTAGAGCAAATGTAAATCAAGACGTTTTCATTGAGTTATCCGTCGGTTCTCGGAAGTACGACATGACACTGACTTCAAAGTAGAATTTTGTGTATGTTCTACAGTTCTTTTCCACTTAGTTACTCTGTTTTCGTCTTACTAGGACATATTCAGACTTTTAAAGTACGTCGAAAACCTGTTATTTAAATAGAAGTCAATATGTTGATCTACCAAGAACCGCAGAAAGAATCAGTCAAAACATTAAAATTTGCATGTGATTTAAGTTTGTTGTACATACGAAGAGCCGTATCTTTGTACACAAAAATAAACTGGACAGACGTTGTTTGACATTTTAACTGCAAATCGTATTTATTTCAATCTTCTAAAACATTTACTATTTTTCCTGAAACAAGCTGTAATTAACAGATGAAATATTTGTTTTTGGTGAGCATTATTTTAAGCTTTATCACAGTGAAAGGTCTATGTCTAGACACCTAAGCTTGTTTATCATATACATAGGTGCCTCAAACCGCAGGGGGCTGGAAGTACGTAATCGCATTTCATAATGAGGACGTTAACACATGTGAGTGACGTAGTTCCGCATGAACCGCATCAAAACAATTAAATACAGTGTAACAGTGGCCGTCTAAAACACAAATAAATGTTTTAATCATCACAATGTATCTTACAATTTCGAAAAATGATCTTAACTCGTCGATTCATTTCCTGTAAATTGACAACAAACCAATCATACACGTGAAGCAGACAACTCAACAGATGCGTACGGTTTGAACGTCCCTTTGTAGTTCGACGGTCTAGCACAAGGAGCGCTGCAGCTGACAACGACTATTTTGTGCGTGTTGCACGCCTCGTATAGTAAGGGCTTTACTCACCCGGGGGCGCGGTGTGGACGAAAGCGGTCACGCCCAGCAGTTTTCTGCATATTGGCGAATTCGCTTGCTTGTACTCGCTCGCTCGCGCCGCGCTCGGTTTTTGCTTGTGCGATTATGAATGCTTGCGCGGCCAGCTGTGTTTGTTTACAGTGCCGTGGTGCTGGTGGACGGGGCAGCCTGTACCGGCGAGCTCACCGCTCCGCTGCCGTGGCTGTGGCCCACACAGCAGCTCTGTGTGTCAGCACGCTGCCGCCGCTTCTGTTATACTCCAACCATACGATGCAATTCTCTTATATTCTAGCAAGGTTACAATAAATAATACACTCCTGGCTATTAACATAGCTACACCACGAAGATGAAGTGCTACAGATGCGAAATTTAATCGTCAGGAAGAAGATGTTATGTTATGCAAATGATTAGCTTTTCAGGGCATTCACACAAGGTTGGCGCCGATGGCGACACCTACAATGTGCTGACAGGAGGAAACTGTCCAAACGATTTCTCATACACAAACAGCAGTTAACCGGCGGTGCCTGGTGAAACGTTGTTGTCATGCCTCGTGTAAAGAGGAGAAATGCCTACCATCACGTTTTCGACGTTGATAAAGGTCGGATTGTAGCCTATCGCGATTGTGGTTTATCGTATCGCGACAGTGTTGCTCGCGTTGGTAGCGATCCAATGACTGTTAGTAGAATACGGAATCGGTGGGTTCAGGAGGGCAATACGGAACGCCGTGCTGGACCCCAAAGGCCTCGTATCACTAGCAGTCGAGCTGACAGGCATCTTATCCACATAGCTGTAAGGAATCGTACAGCCACGTCTCGATCCCTGAGTCAACAGAT
This sequence comes from Locusta migratoria, assembly GCA_026315105.1. Classification (NCBI taxonomy): domain Eukaryota; kingdom Metazoa; phylum Arthropoda; class Insecta; order Orthoptera; family Acrididae; genus Locusta; species Locusta migratoria. Next base: position 222,679,511 of record CM048751.1, on the reverse strand, counting down.
GGGGACGTGTGCAAGGCAACAGTTCGACGACGTTTGCAACAGCATGGACTATCATCTCAGAGACTACGACTGCGATTACCCTTGACGCTGCATCACAGACAGGAGCGCCTGCGATGGTCTACGCAACGACGAACCTGGGTGCAAGAATGGTGAAACTTCATTTTTTCGGATGAATCAAGGTTCTGTTTACAGCATCATGATGGTCGCATCCGTGTTTAGCACATCGCTTCAACCTTTCCACTCGTAGTTATTGCAAACTGACGGGAGGCGTACTTGAGTAATTCCGTGCAGATGCGGTAACAGCTGTGTCCCCAGGGGTGCAGAGGTCAGAGCAACTGCCTAGAAAGCAGGAGATCCAGGTTCGAGTCTCAAGTAGGTACACAGTTTCAGCTTTACCCATTCGCAGTTAATGTCATACATTCCTTAAATATGAATAGATAATAACTGTATGATCAAAAGTGACGTTTGTTCTTTCTGACAAGTCTGAAAGAAATTGAAATGTTAAAATTATGTAGGGTCATCAGTACTTGAACTTACATTCTACTTATGAACTAACTTACACTAAAGACAACACAAACATCAATGCCCGAGAAAGGACTGGAAACTCCGACGCGGGAGTCCGTGCGATCCGCAACGTGGTGATCAAAAATTCACTAAAAATTTGAAAACAAAATAAATCACGGAATAATATAGATAGACAGGTAAAAATTGACACACATGTTTGGAATGAAATAGGGTTTTATTAGAACAGAAATAAAGTTAAACATTTCCGACAGATGGCGCTTCATCTGATCAGAGAAGCAATAATTAACAAGACAAATTAAAACAAAACAAAGATGATGCTCTTTACAGGAAATGCTCAATATGTTCACCATCATTCCTCGACAATAGCTTTAGTGGATGAATAATGTTGTGAACAGCACCCTCTCACAAACACTCAAATCTCAAACCTTGTCTCCCTCTCCTCCCACCATAACCCAATTTGAACCTGATTTCAGTTATGTGTAAAAATCTCAGACATCCTTATCCCTAAAATTGCGCGCGTGCACACTTACACATACCCACAACCACACAGGCACACACCCATACAGGCTTTGAATTAAAGTGGAAACACTCACAGGCCAAAAGAAAACAAATGAACAGCCAAAAACAACACAGCGAGACTAGCGTGAATTGATAAAGAAAACGAAAGGACGAAAGGCATTCCACTGAAAACGGCTGATATGCACACTGTACGCAGTTTCAAATATGTCAAATGAAGTGGAAACAAACGGAGGAAACGGCATAAAAACAGGTGAAAAGTGCCGCACTGAAACGAAAAACACACGTCAGGAACCAGTGTCGCATTCTGGGCGGGGGGGGGGGGGGGGGGGGCTTATGGGGCTGAAGCCCTCACCCACCGGCATCTCTCAAAGACTATTTTTACACCGGCACAGGATATTGCAAATAGTACACATGTAATAAATCACAACATAACTATAAATTGTGAAAGACGGTCGCCAACGTGATGCCGCCACTGAGAACGTACGCTGCTGTTACTGTGAGCGGTGATAATGCTGCCGCGACCAGCTTTGATGCTGCCTCTATTGTCGCTGCTATGCTGACGTTACGAGTCGACTGTTCATATGCGGCGACACCGAGTGGAATCTCAACAACAACAAGAAAGTGTCAGTTTTGTTCAATTTTTACACATAGAGTCTTATGTTAATTAAATTGTAAAAACCTTTCTTTTTGACTACTAGCACAGAAGCCGCGTAATCATTTTACTAGCTAATTATATACACTCCACGTCCACTACGTTGCTCCTCTTCCACTTTCAACTAATGCGAGCTATAATTTCCCCTATAGTTCATCACTTGACGCTTGCTGTAGGAGGGATACTACTTTATATACATAGCCAAAATAAGATGCAACAATTCATGATTCTTTAATTTCAATAAGAGTAATAAATGTAATGAATGATGTGATAAACCTATATTCATTACTACATTAGTCGTAATACAAATGTTCAAATGCATATCCACCTTATTGCTAACACTGGTGAAAGCGCCTATCGGTATTATCATGGACAAATCTTAACATTTCTGCTGGTACTGAAGCGCAAGAATGACGTATACGTTGTTCATCACATACGGATATTCCGGTTCCGTGTCGTTAATCCTGGATTTTTTTTTAAAATTTATTTATTTGGTTATTCAATCTGAGCAGATTAGGGCCATAGGGCCCTCTCTTACATCTTATCAGGAACAACATAAACAAAGGATTTAAAAGCAAAAAACACAGTATTAATAATAACAATATATGCTAACACTAATAATAATATAATACTAATACAGAAATCACAGTATTACTAATAATAACGAGAGATATTTACATGGAGATAGGTGTTTAACACATTTGAATTAAGTTTAATCTAAACAGAAGGGAAAAAATTATTAATGAGAAAGGAGAAGATTGAAAAATGACAGTGCCAGTGGTTGTTATGAAGTGGACATATATATGAATAGAGATCTCTGCTGACGAAAGGGAAGTTTTTATTTATTTATTTTTTTGGACGGGGGTGGTTAAGGGAGGAGGAATTGATACTAGTGAGTTACAGAATGGTAAATGGAGAAAAAAATGGCTATTGTGACAGAAGGTGGACTCTTAGCCGTCTTTTGAAGTTTGATGTTGATTTTATCTCTCTTAAATTTTGTAGAAGATTGTCCTACAGACGCGTTCACGATACAGAAAATTATTTAGAGAAGTTTGCAGTCTAATGTGATGGTACAGAGAGAGTTTTATTTTGGTGAGAGCGTGTGTTTCTGGTGTGCTGTTCAGATAGTAGTATAATCGTCGAGAGTAAGTAATGTATTCTCATAAGAAAAAATTCAAGGGCGTTAAATCAGGCGATCTCGCTGGCCACTGAATGAAACCACCACTACACATTGTTCAGGTATTCCCTAACCCTTCCACAATAATGGTGGGGTGCACCGTCGTGGGGGGGGGCATTCGAATTCCCCCTCGGGCATTGACATTTGTGCCGTCCTTAGTATTACCTAGTTCATAAGTACTTTGTAAGTTTAGGGACTGATGACCCCGTAGTTAAGTCCCATAAGCTCTACAAATATTTGAATATTTTGCACCATCGTGCTGAAATCAGTGCCTCACAGCTAACTGAAGGGCGATGTCTTGTAGGACACGTCCAAGGTCCTGCTCATTCTGTAGGAACTGCAAATACTGCCGACCAGTTACTCTGGGAGGCAAATAAACTGGCCCAATGAAGTTGTCTCCTAGAATCCCGTAAGTGGAATCAAATGGGGAAAGGGCAATACCATCGTAGTGAGCATCAAGATGAGAATTTGGGTTGGAAGGAAAGCGTGCCTAGATAGCCTAATAGGTCGAGGTGGCCACTGGCCCAACTGCACCACACGTTAACACCTCAGTACGCTGGCATGTAATGTGGTCGTAACCAGTGAAGATTTGCAGGAGCCCAGTAATGTAGATTAAGTCTCTTTACAGTGGCGTCATGAGCAAAATAGCATTCATCTCCCCATAAAACCTGCCTGATTAAAGTTGGATTTACGCCTACTTTATTTAACAGAAGTCTGCAGAACGATACCCGATTTCCGATATCGTTACCACACAGCTGTTGGTGCGAGTGCGCCTTAAAGGCATACCATTTTCGTTCCTTCCGTATCCTTTGTCCTGCTGCGGCTCTTCTTTGTCCTAATTACTATGGGAAATAGGTATTAGTGGGTGTGCTAATGACTTGCGTAATATGAATAATAATGATCATCTTATTGTAATTATGAGTACAAATGATACTGTAACCTAAATTATATAGCATGATAAAATTTTTGTTTATTCTACATAGTTAATAAGTATTATTTTCATTTAAGGTGCGCTCTAAAATATTCATTAACGTTCTGGGGACACCAGGTGCGTCGAGAATTGGTCTCTGTCCGCCTGAAAACGTGCGCAGAAGGTAGACGTCGCGTTGGGAAATGTTCTGAATACAGCCTCGGACCGCGGATGCATTTCAGTGCGTCTCCCCATATATCAGTATCTGCGTAGTCTCCGCTGGAATACATTGCTGTAGTTACCTGTCTGAATGTAAGACCTCACTCGACTACTACCGGACGACCACGCGACCTTGTCAGGGCGAAACCAGGAGCAAAACGTTCACAGATGGCGACACAGCTCAGTGGAGGTTGCAGTGTTCCCGGTGAGACAGAAATTACGATGACCGTGCTGCTACAATCTAGCTCTTCTCTGGAAACACAGAACTCAAATTATTGCGTAGTTATTTCATATGTACACCACATATCACCAAAATTACTTGTTCGTACTTTCTTCTTCAATAGTTTATAATTATGTAAAAGATTAGGTCGGTAAGCTAGCACCGAATTCAGACTAGGACTTCGTTCCGCAGCAGGAAGGGAGCACACTCAGTGAGAATATACTGTAACTGAATAAAAACCACAAGATAGTTAACTATAACGAATATCTTGTATTATTCCCCTTAGGCTAAGGTTGCATAGGCTCCGTACTGGACCAAGTCTCAAGAAGAAGTTAAATAAAACTAAAGTTCAAATGTTTGTACAGCTTATGGGACTTAACTACGGGGTCATCAGTCCCTAAACTTACAAACTACTTATGAAGTACTTACGAACTAGGACGGCACAAATATCCATGCCCGAGGGGGGATTCGAACACCGACCGTAGTGGCCGTGTAGACCGTGACTGGAGCGCCTCAGTCCCCTCGGCCACCGCGGCCGGCAAATAAAACTAATTCAACAAAATTCGTTTCATTTGTCTTAACAATGTATATATAAACTCCATGTCAGAACACTGTTCCAAAGCTAGTTTATGTTTTGCTATGTTGCGCGACGGCCTCTTTTTCAGCCACTATGAGTGTCTTTGGATCGCCTCACCTGCTCGCTCCCTTGTACCTGCGGACACAAGCGCATGGCACACAGTAAAAATCCTTGTATACCTACTTATCTATATATGGTGAATCCGCACATTTCGTGGCGGGTCAATACCATAGTGCACAGTTACATTAGCTTTTACACTGCAAGGTTCGCTTGTAAGTGCACTTCCGCTTTCGACAAGGCAACACGTCTTGCAATAACGTATGCTTGAAACATACTACTAACAAGGAAAGTAATAGGGCTCGAACAAACACATATACACCAAAATGGTATGAGAGATAAAGTAAAGATTCATTATTGCACTAGTGATACTCCCACATCTGCAAAACTCTGCAGTCGTCTGTTAGAGGCCTCTGCGTGTGCCATGCCGCAATGCACTTTATCCCGTCGGTTCGCCAGTAGGGACGGTGCTTTGTCCCTCCGAAATTGCGATTTGTGATGTTATTTGTGTACTGAATCGTCAGATGGGGCGGCGATTGCTAATCAATCCTGCTAATGTATTGCAATTAGTTGTTATGAAGTTACGAAGAACCCTTCTTCGTAAAGATTGTATTAGTGTAGAAGATAAATCATTTGCATGCTTTCTCGTATCTGTGATGGTACAGAAATATGAGCATAAGTTAGATACTGTTGTTAAAAACTCATAATAATGATAATAGGGATGATAATGACGAACAACGTATTGCAAGCGATATGCTACGGTAAGTGCGGGAAGAGGCGATGGCAGCAGTGACAGTGAATACCAACAGTCTTTCGGAAAGAAGGTTAAAGTTGCAACTATCATCACGGCTTTTGATGACAATTCGCTAGAGAACATCAAATTCAAATGTTTGTATAGCTTATGGGACTTAACTACGGGGTCATCAGTCCCCAAACTTACAAACTACTAATCAACTAGCTTATCCTAAGGACGGCACAAATATCCATGCCCGAGGGGGGATTCGAAGCCCTGACCGTAGTGGCCGTGCAGACCGTAACTGGAGCGCCTCAGTCTCCTAGGCCACCGCGGTCGGCGCTAGAGAACATGTACGATGATTTTTACATAAGTTATAGTTAAGATATCTGCATTACGTATGGCGTCTACAATTACATCTAAAATGCTATATAGAGCATGATCGCAGAGTTTTGCAGAAATACGACACCCACCAGCACATTGAGGTGTACGTAGAGATCCTGTAACCACACGTTCATAGAGATATATTTGTTCGAGCCCATGTACTTGCCTTGCAAGAAGGGTGGCGTCTATGGGTCACCTGGTATATGCTGAAATGTTCAAATGTTTGTTAAGCTTAAAAGACTTAACTGCAGGGTCATCAGTCCCTAAACTTAGAAACTACTTATGAACTACGTTATACTAAAGACGACACAAATATCCATGCCCGAGGGGTGATTCGAACTCCCGACCGTAGTGGCCGTGCAGACTGTGACAGGCGCGCCGCAAACCACTGGGCCACTGCGGCCGGCACCTGGTATATACTGAGGCGTTTTCCACCGTACAGAAAGGAAGAGAAATCCCGCTCTGCGTACGCTGCGCAGAGAGCAGCAGCCATTTCTTTTCCCACGGTACAGCCGATCATGTGTCACCAACGCAATGGTCCAGCCCGTGCATGCATACACCGCTGTCCACCGTATCACGCTCCAAGCTGCTGGCGGCCGGCCAAAAGAAAAATAAGTTTGGAAAGCCAGCAATGATTGTAGGCAAAAATATGGACTAATGCCACAAACGTGATCAGTTGCTTAATGGAACAGCCAATAAAATGACACTACCTGACTCGTTAAACTGCAATCACTCAGGTTGTTAGCTCTACCTCCCTTCAAGTACTTTTTTTCACCTCGCAGGTAATAATAACTTACTGTTTAACTACCATTATGAAATCGATACTGATGATGCCTCTGACGAGTTTTGCGGGACATACGTCTTCATGCATAGTTTGCATAGCGCGGTTCATCGTTCTTTGCCCGCGCTCCGGAAGTGGCTCCCTGATTAAGAATTAACTTTGTTGGAGAATCGTGGAGCTAAATTAGCGCTGCCCAGTAATCAGTACTCCGAAATGGTTCGGACGGCCGTTATAACTCACAGCGCAGACAGCAGGGGGCGTAATGGCGTCAAATATTCAGATCTATTTACCTTGTAATTGGCCCTCCGTCGAGTCCGGCTTCGTGAAGTATGATTAATTGCGTTCCGGAGGTAAGACGCTCGACTAGGCCCGACGCCAACTTGCGAAAGATCAATACCGCAATAAACCTGCACGCCTCCGCCTTAACCTCAACCGACCACAACAGACAGTCAGCTCAGGCGCTGGTGGAAATCGCAAAGGTAATTTGGTAGTTTGTACGTTTACTGGTGACAAATTTTTGACTTGTAATCATTTTGTCACTTTCATGTTTTTCACTCATTGCTGTGGCGCAAACTACCGTAGAAACTTGTGAGAAATTTTAATATTTCAATGTGTGTGTTTTTTTTATAACTTTCTTATTTGAATCACATATCATTACATATCAATTCAACCTGGTATGTATTTAACCCATTTCTCTGCTAGTCCATCTGATTCTTCTCTCTCTTTCCATCACATTCTCAATTTTACTTTCGTTTTCATGCAGTTCTATCTTTGTGACATTTTTATGACGTCATGTCTCCTGAACAAGACGTCGTACAAAATACAATTATCCATGCTCGTAGAGTGGAGTATTAGGAAATTGACTGCGACATTGTGTTGCTTCATAAATTACTACCTCATCCGCGATGGGCACATTTTTATGCATCTCATTGTTTATGACGTCATCGTAGTACGACACGTAGTTGACCAGTCAACTACGTGTCGTACTACGACATGATTTAGAAAGAATACTCAGTGCAATATTTATGTGCTCACTGCCTGCAGATTGTCTCGTGAATAGATTTAATCTCAGAAACATCTACCATTCTACGAAAATTTTCTGTTCGGAACGGCGTACAAAAATAAACGTAGATTGGTCTTAATCTCCCAGGCCACACCCTTTAGTTGAAAATGCAGCTGATCGTCATAGGTACTGTTCTTAAAATACAGCTGCTGACACTTTCAAGAAACGATGTATATATAGCATTTATGCACTATACACGACGGTAAAATTTTTCTGGCTAAAACCGAAAGGCGCATACAGTTAAATGTTAATAATATTCTAACCTACTGTCATGTGACACGCCCTTCTAGACTTCCAATAACATGGCGGCCGGTTGTTCAATTTGCTTCACTCTGGTCGCGGTGTTGCCTCTCTTTGGTAGTCTATCTCTTTGGTTAGTGTCGTGTTACATTTGTCTGTTGACGAAACATGTTGGGGAAAAGTAATTTAAATTAAGTGTCTTGCATAAGGCGGTAAATCCTAACCATTTGACTTTGCTATATTTACAATATTTTCAATTACAAGTAATAATCATAAAAGATATCGTCCGTGAAAAAAATGACGTATATCCAGACGTAACTGGTTAACCCTCGCATGGTATCAGCTCCAGAAAAACGAATTGTATGTCTGGGGTCTTTTTTGACCCCAAAGTGATTCAAGCGGCTTTATGGAGATAAAATTTGACATATGTCCATTAAGAGTAAATATAATTTATTGAGAAACATATGCACAAAGTTGATACTACAGCTTCACAATTTCTTCATATAATTAAGTTACATGTAAGTTGTAATTACTTACATTTGTTTCGAATATGGAAACTTGTTTTGTTTAGTTTGTTTGGTTCCAAAAATTACTTTAACACAAAATATTCATAACCCACAGACTATGTACTAATGCTGTAAGTAATTAGTAATATCTGTAATATCATTTACATGGAATTTTATTAGAAACACGCTCCTACTTGCTGTCGGTGTCAACCAGTTCAATCCAGCATTCACGAGTTGGGTACATTATTTTATTATCTTTTGCGTGATTATTGGTATGCATTACTATTAGACCTTGCACGTGATTGGTGATAAAAAGTCTGAAATAGTCTGCCCTTGTCTGTAATTGTTGTCTAAGATGACTTGGAATATGCGAGGTTTCACGTATTAAATTCCTTGAAATCTACTTGCACAAATCAGGTGGTACTGTATAATATGTTATCTGTCGACTTCTGGACACAAAATTAGGTGCACTAGTTACCTGAATGCAATTATCATCTTCATAGTCATATCCACCCATTTCACCTCCAATATGTACATCTTCCGCTGTCATATCTCCATCAGAATCACAATCATCCTCGTTTCCAAATAACGATTCATTATCACTGTCACTCTTCTGTAAATCTGCCAAAGCCTGTTTGAGACTGTAGCCCCTTCCAAAACATATTACACCATCCATTCTGAATGAACTATAACACCACGTTTACGTTGCACAAAACTCAATTCCAAACAGTGAATTTGTCAAAACAGTGCACGTAATTGTATTTTCTACACACTTTTTACAACAATGTACAAATGGATGTCGGTTTATAAGGTACATTGCAGCCAAGATTAATTTTGGTAACAAAACTTGACACTGAAAATCGCTTATTGTATACCTGGGGTATTTTCTGAGCCCACTGCAAAAATTTCAAATTTTTGTACTGCAAAATGAGATATAACGATAAATTTTTACCAAAATGTCCTTGGATAGCATATCTGAAGGATTAGTTGTGTCTACACCAACATTAAAACTCTTTATTAATAGTTAAATAAGCCTTGGGGTCTAAAAAGACCCCAGGCATTATGCGAGGGTTAGAGCCGACGGGTGGTATCGGATATTCTAAATGACTGGTTTTGTTACCTGGGGACGGAGACAGATGGAAGAAGTAGGTTGTGAGGTTTCCAGACGCTTGTCGAGACGGTACTGAGGACGAGACCGCCGCCGCAGCCTCTGGAAGACGAAACCGGCTTTCAACCGAGCCCGCCTACCCCCCTAGTCTCGCAAATGAGGACGGAGCGCTGCGGGCGAAACGCTGTATTTCTGCGTTACGGAAGGCGACGCGGCCATCTGCAGCCGTCCACCGCTGCTGGCTAAGATGTCAGCGCACAATCAGAGGGCAAGAGAAACAGAGTTGCGTAGCGTTGCTAGGAGACGGAACTAGAGCCGACCACTCAGCGTATCCGAGGGAACGGTAAATGGCCTTGCGGTCTGGGGTGCCATGTCATGGACTGCGCGGCTGCTCCCGCCGGAAGTTCCAGTCTTCCCACGCCCGTTGGGGCTGTTTGTCCTTAGCATAAGTTAGAAATAGCAGTTTCTGTACCTAGGGACAATTTTTACAATTTTTATCCCTAACTTTTATAAACGCTTGAATTCGAACTTTTTTAAAAAAATGCAAATAGTTCACGTTCGCTTAAAAGTATCGACTGTCTAAGTCTATCAAACATGGCAAGGTAATGATGCCAAAGCCCTGTTTTAAAAGAAGCTCTTCAATCATGGGCCTGAACAGGAGAGAGATTAGATTCATGGTTGGATTGCTGACAGGCCATGGGAATTTCAAAAAACACCTACATACAATGGGAATAACAGAAGAGGACCCTAAGTGTAGGATCTGTTATGACGGTGATGAAACTGCATCACATCTAATCTTCGAATGCATTGCATTGGAGAGTATAAGGCACAGAACATTTGGGACAACCAGACCCGAAGAAATTGTGTCTAATAAAGAACTGGTAAAGGGACTCCTTGCATTGTTCAAGGGCATGGGTTGGCTCTACTAGATATACAGGGAGCGATACCGCACAATAAACTTACTTTCAGTGCGGGCAGTGGCGGGTTGGACCAAGACTGTTTTGGCTTCCCTGATAAAATCAAATCAAATCAAATCAATCGAATGTCGATGGCTCTCGTACGACCTTAAGGGCACATGTACAGAAAAATGCTGTGTGATCGCAAGAGGAAGGACTATTACTTTTTTATTACTTCTAATTCAATATGTTTAGTCAACAAATAAAACTTAAGTGCAAGGTAGAGGGTTTATCGAATCGTTTTCATAATATATCTCTACCGTTGCATTCTCTAATAGCGCGCGGTAAAAACGATATCCTAAATCTTTTCTTATGTGTGTATTTTTCCGTGATTTCTTGGTAGATTTCCACATGTTCGATTAGAATAAATAAACTGATTTTGTTTCTACTGATTTTTTATTAACTTCAATTAATTTTTAGACTTATCATCAGGAAATAACTGACTGGAGTCGACAGAAGAGGCGGCCTCGATGGCTCAGCCGTCTGCGGCGCGTCAGTCACGGTCTGCACGGCCACTATGGTCGGGGATTCGAATCCCCCCCTCGGGCATGAATATTTGTGCCGTCCTTAGTATTAACTAGTTCATAAGTAGTTTGTAAGTTTAGGGTCTGATGACCCCGTAGTTAAGTCTCATAAGCTGTACAAACATTTGATTTTTGAGTCAACAGAAAGGCCTTCCGGAAATATAGAATCGATTTGATGTTTCTTGTCGTTAGCAGTCATCACTTCATGCGAGTAATGCCTAACTATTTTTCGCAAGATAGATACCTTCTGCATCCGCGTTGAATATGGGTTAAAACGTCATTGTTTTTGAGGTTTCTTATAATGTTTCAATAAATTATACGTTCCAAAATCCTGCTGTAAATGGTCATGAATAATATGGATCTGTAACTATTAATGTTCCTGATATTTCTTTTGTGGTATACCGGAGTGACTTTAGCAAATTTCCACTCTTTGCGTACGGATTTTCCGATGAGTAAACGATTGTATATGATAACTAGGTATGCCGCTGTAGCATCAGCGTACTCTAAAATGAAACTAATTGTCATAAAATATGGGCCGGAAAATTTACTTTTGGGAGGTGATTTGAAGTGCTTTATTATTCCGAGTATATCTACTTCTTACAGTCGTTCCGAAATTTCCCTCTGCAACAAACATTCTTTCTTCATACACTAGTCCATACATTTTGTTCATTAACTCAAAAATAGTTAAAAATGTTCGTAAAAAATTTGAATACCAGTTCGCAGTTGTTTACCCACGTTTCAGCATTTATCATACTTGAAGCTATATTTACCGGTGTAATCCTGCCAATGAAAGGAAATGTTCTCTCAGAATTTGTTCATTGAATACCAACAAATTTATGGCGGTCGATGCAGTTATTTTTCGAAAACTGGTGACAAACCCCTCTAATTTAACGGAGTACGAAGGTGTCATTTACATTATAGTGGCGTATAACAAGCTCCCAGTTCCTAGTAGGTATTTAACTTCGCGTGATTATCATAATTCGTGCGTGGAATTTTTTTTATCCCTGTTGCCCTACTTTCGGCAATTTGCTATCGATCTGACCAAACGGCCCGTGCTAATCCTCCACCTGAGATGTTCTAAGCCACAGATACAATCTTTACGGTTCTAAGAGAGAAAGTTTGTAAGAACGAGTCACGAACTCCATCTACCTGCCGGTGGGGGCGAGGGGCTTTTCCCAGCAGGATTACTGCTCTACTGCAAACCTAGGGATGTCAGTCAAAACTTCGAAGTAACGTAAAAGCACGTGTTACGCATCATGCTAACGGGAGAAGTGGAAACTAATGTAGTTCAATTACGAAAAGCGCTTTGCTCATGTTATTTTAGCAACCTGCCTAACCTCTTAATGTCTCTTTTTAATTAAATTTCACTGGGCGTTTTTTTTCTGTAAATAACTATTTTTGTGCATTTTTGTAGCGATGAACATATCTTTATGTGAAAATATGTTAAGAAATTATCTTTTATTCGTAGACCTCTGTTGAAAACGAACGTCTAATGAACGTTTGAATGAAAAGAAATTCTATTGGTAGTCTTTATTTTGTCTGAATTTGGTTTGTGCTCACATATTGGCTTCCTTTACAACTCAGCCCACTTATTTTATTTTTAATGTTTATTTGCATTAGAGTAATTACTGTGTATTAGTGAGAAATGTGTGACATACAACCGAATTGTTGGAGAGAAAAATAACCGCACACGCTTGCTAAGTCATTGTCTTTCCTTCAGCCTAGTCCCATTCGTCACTGAGATTTTTGGTCAGATTATCCAGATCGTATCAGTTTCCCAGCCGGAAAGTTTGCGAGTTCGGTAACATTCCGCGACGCATCTCCCTTTTAGTACTACAGATTGTAAGAGATGCATGAACTGAGTTTTCCTAATTTCCGATAGAATTTCTTTTATGCTGAATTTTGCTAGGGATATGGACACCGATTGCCTGGTCAAAGTGTAATTGATGATCGTCAACTACAGATACAATAACCGTACATCAAAACAAAATTAATGGAGTTTAAAAATCACAACCAATAATTTTGTTTTTTCTTTCTGAAATTGTAAGGATACCCAAACAGTACACTTCGCACTTGTTCAGGCAGCAAGTGTACGTTGATGACGCCATGAATCGCAGTGTTCTGTGTAGGTGGTACAGACATTTTGTGCAAGGAAGAGACAGTTTGGAGGATGGTCTGCGTACTGGTCGGCCACAAATATGTCCAACGGAACGCAAGATTCGGTAAGCTGCGATGAGTTGGTGAGTACCAACGGCTCCCAATCGGTAGACGCTATCACAGCAGCAGTAGAGGACAGCCATGGTATTTGCCACAATATTCTGACGGACGACCTGAACATGATTCGTGTAACTCAGCACGAATCCTGTCTCACGACAAACGTGGTGATGGCATCAAGATTTATGGTAACTTCATCAGTTTTGTGGAGGGGGAGGGGGAGTGGGGGGTGTCTTTAAAGTTCGAGAAAGTTAACTTTTTGAAAGTAAGTACGTATGTTTCCAACTTTTCCTTTCTTCTTCCCCTCGGTCCTGTTACCAAGACACTTCCTGCCGAGGTTTCTGCACGTGAGCGGCCGTATTGTTTCGTATCTCGTCAGGGTAGGAAGACGAGAGTTTTTCACTAACCTAATACCTACTTTCGCTGACTGTTGTTCCCTGCGCAAAAGCAGCACTAGGTCGTAGATCCTTTGTTTCCTTATTTGGAGCTGAAATAGTAGTGTAATGTGGTTAGGTTTTAACAATAACGAATGTCACACGAAATTTAGGGATGCTGGTGGCTTTTCTTCATTTATTTATAATTCACTGTTAATTCGCAGAAAGCCACAACTGTATAATATAAATTCATAAGTATTCAACAGTTTTATATTACAATATAAGCGACTCATGCGCGCGACTCACATATGTTTTCCGTCTGTGGTCCCTCGCTTGACTCTTAATTAGATATTAACAGTCTGAGGCACTTAGCTCGAATGACTGCGGTAGGAGTAACATTCCGCGTCAGGGACTACATTTTGATGCCAACTGAACATTCTAAAGTGTTACGCCTGTCATATTTCAATAAATAATGTTTTAAATAACAGAAACATAGCTTAATACAAGAGAATAAAATTGTATAAACAAACATAATTAAATTATTTGCAGTATTAAATAGTAATGGAATCGCTGGAGGGTTTTGGCGGGCCGCGGCGAAGCGACCGACCGCATTGCGAAGCTATTATGGAGTAAAGTACGCGCAATATGCTAGTTTCTTTATTTTTCTAAAGTCTAACAGTATTCGTATAGCAAATAGGGATTTTTTAGGCTCTTCTGTTTAGTGGTACGCTCCTCCCAGTTAAATTTTTTATTAGGCTGTAATACCAAAAATTTCATACACTCACCTTCTTCTCTTTGCCATCACATTTTAGAAATATACTGGCTGGAAATGTCTTTTAAGGTTCAGCGATAGATAGTTCGACAGGAATGAGCTATTAAAGCCCCATGGAAATTTCCTTGCCTGGCCTTTCCATGACTATTATTTATTGCGATGTTATTATTTCCCAGCATGGTATTTTCCCCATAGGTAACTATTACTTTTGAAGCTCACAAAAGTATTCAGCGCTACAACTCGCAAAACGAAAATACTTTAATAACGTGAATATTATACATAGGCACACCTAGAATAATATTCCAGCATCTGTAGCTGAAGACGAAATTGACTAGGGAATGAGCAATGGCACAGTAGAAAGCGTCTTATGCCAACGTAGTATAACTTGATAAGGCTTCCATATCATCAGTAAAATTTATATACCTACCGTAGACTGCTGAAACAAACTGTTACACAGTAATAGACTGCAATTATTGACAGTGTCAAAGATGCCATCTCTTTTCAACAATCATTATTCAAGACGTAAAGGGGGTATTCAGAATCCAGTCCCAAGATGGTATACATTGATTGGGAACCGGATGCTCAAGTTACACATGGCATAGGTGTGATAGGTGTGATATACGAGGAAGAAAGAAAGCTTCCTTTCTGGGAAATAATGAAATACATTGAATTAGAGTAAATAAAATAAAAACAACTAAGATAATAACAACATTTATAAAGTGATGTGATTGCAGATGGAATAAGAGAATTAGAAAAATCAGAAGGCATATTCCTGCACGGTAATACTGAAGTAATGAAAAATTATGAGTTAAAAGGAAAACCATACATCTGTTACATTACAAAACATTTCCTTTTAAATGTCATAATTGGATATTACGATTACGTATTACATCAAGATTATGACTACAACGTGTGAAATACGTTACACATAACTGCGTTGTGGTGGTGATGATGAGATATTTGTGTCAGTTGCTTTAACCTATCGTGGGGTGTTGTGTAATGACTATTTCATATTCTGAGTAGTCTTGAGGATCAGTTGTACGAAGTAGACATCGCGAGGAGGCCAAGACTTTACAAGGGCACGAAGATCGATATGAATTGCGTGCACAGAAGACGAAAACTCCTTTCTCTGTTCCACATGGCAGCAGTAGGCACGAGAGTTTAGAGGCAGGAAACGAAATGAGTTCCAACTGAGTTCAATTCAGTATGTGGCGCTAAGTCAACACTGTGCTTCCAATGTGAAAGTACGCGTCCGTCACTTACCAGTAGTTAGTACAGTGGAGTAGTTCTTCGTTAGCCGTAACAACGAAAATAATGTTTCGGACTGGAACAGTAGTGACAAAGAAGTTAATCCTCCTGTAGGATCTGTCTAAGCACAGTTGAGAACTGACTCAGACGGAACGGGACTAGCATAATTATTTCTGTTATTCTGCCACACGTATTTGGCAGTCGGCATTAGTCACCATGAACAGTTAGGACTCAGGTATCCACAACTGATTTTTTGATTGTACTGTTTTGTATTGTCAAAAACAGCTTGCAAGAGCAGAGAATTATTGCAGCTAACCAACCAGACACTCAATGAACGTATAAAAGTTTTATCCGTATCGCATGATGCCTATCATGATGGACACAACATATTAACGGATACCAGATGTAACGGCCATCCCTTTTGTGAATGTAATGTAACTTGCAACATTTACGTAACGAGTTCTGAGGATGGTGCCAATGTAGCAACAGAGTCGGTCACTTCATTAATTAAAATGATAAAAACACCTCTCCTGGAATTTTCTTCAATCTATTACTACATACAGCTGATGTCCCAACCCATAAAATATGGAGAGTTTAAAGTTACCGTTTTATGGTTCCCAAAATTACATTAGCACTAAAAGGGGATCGTTTCAGTGTTAATGAAGACGTAATACGTCCTGTAACCAAACGACTGAAGGAACTCCTCAAAACCTCCAGTAACTTTTTCCTTTAATTGTGTTTTATTTCAACAACTTCCGTTATCGATACAAATATTTTGTGGAAGTGAATTACTTTCACTCGACGCATATACGAAACATATAAATTTCTGAGTTTGTACGTAGTGCTACTTGTCTCAGCACATATTTGGCACCTTGATTACATTCAGTAGTTCGGATGGCTTTCGACGTATCCTTAGTTGACACACCATACTCGTGAATTCTGTGGCTTCACGGCCGAAATAGTTCGTTGTCTCCTTCCAGGAGCATCTTACCTATTCGATCATATCCGCCCTACATATTGTTCTGTATAACCCAGTAGTTATTTAATAAGATGAAAATGCGATCTCATATTTGTCCGGTATCCACTGATTGTTATAGAATTTTTCAAGGAATAATGGAAGTCAATAAATTTGTTTAAAGTAACTAAAGATATTGACACTCCCTTTCTCTTTGAAAATACAATCTGAATATTACTAAAATAATGCTAATATTATTGTGTATATTCAATTATAGAATATTAACAATAGGAGATATTAGAGGAGGGTTATTAATCGATTATGGTAAGGAAGCCTCGTAGCAATCAATTATATTTACTTAGGAAAATTATGAAATTTAAAATCAAGATTATATTACCTTTATATATCACATACACGCCTACTTATCTAATTTCATTAATCTCGTTAAGTTCATTTCGGTATCTTTGTTATTTCAGGAGTTCTGAAAATCCATTAGTAGGTGAGTTCAGAGGCTGGAACTCTAAGAAATACTATACAGTACAGAACGAAATTTTCTCTTTGCAGCGGACTGAACTCTTACATAGACTTCCTGGCAGATTAATACTGTACGACTGGCTGGTAATGCAACCAAACACTTGGCCTTTCGCGGGCAAGCGCTCGGGTCAGCTATCTGTGCACGCCTCATGGCACGTCGTTACGGCTTATGCAATAGTTCAATAACTAAATGACGTGTAAGGTAGTTATTGTCATGGTTGTTCTTGATAAATATTGTATCTGAAATTTTTTTAAAAGTTTTCATGTTTTCCACTTTGTATGTGAATTTTATACACATATAAGACCGTTTTTATATTATTATTATTTTATATATTAAAGTTTGAATAACAGTACATCTGCGATAATACATGTTCACGTGGTCTGAAAATTCGGTTGTGTTGTGTCTACTTTTCGTACGAATCCTTTCGATTGTATCATTTTAACTGATATTCGGTTTATTTTCAGTTCTAGGATTTTACCTTCTTATCACATTGTTCATTTTTACGAAATTTTTTTATAAGCCAAAATCTGTATTGTTCTTTTTACGTTATGTCTTAGTTGTGTGCCGTTTATATTGTTACCATGGTTTGCTCTGTATACTTTTCGTAGGTTCATAATCTACAACTGAAACATAAACGCCAAGATATAACACCGTAGACGATAGTACTAATTATAATTAAAGTATAAAAGTTGAAGTAGGTATACAGACTATTACAGTCATATGGAACAAACAATTAAATTTTACAGAACAGCTCAAGATGGCAAACATACCAAAATAAAGTTACATTAAGATCACTGTAACTTGTACATAATATCATTACTATTATGTCATTCACGGTATATTCTTAGTGCAGGCCACATTGAAGGAAAAAATTTTGAAAAAATTCGTATTAATGGTATATAATGGTAAACCGTTTTCAATAGGCTACGTAAGTAAACGTGGACGCTTATCTCCAACAAAATATTCGTATGTTTTGACAAATCGAAGATACATTAGCTACATTACTGATACGTCGCGGTATCTCACGAAGTAATATTATGCACTGATACCTATAAAGTACTGTCATCTCTTATTATTTAATGATAAACCGCGATTTAATTCGCACTTTGCAAACAGCCTGTAAAGCAAACGTCACTTCAACTTCAACACGCTACAACTTGTGTAACTACTAGTTGGAAAGCGAAGGCGGCGTTTACTCTGAACAGTAAGTACAACTCAAGGATTACTCCGAGAGGACGACCTGCTGCGTAACTTATTGTTTACTGGTGATAATCGAGCGTACAGCCCAAAGGAAACACTGGCTTTGAAACTTTGCCTGAAATTAGAGGAACAGACTGGAATAATATTCAGTCTCACAAAAGATCTTTAAACACGAAGATTAACCGTAGTACACCACAGTGGAGAAAACTTCCAACGGATAACAGTTGTCAAGGTAGTTTTCCAATTTATGCACTTTTCGACTTATATGACTGGAGACAATGTAAGTCTCCCTAGAAAACACGCAATGGATTATCAGGAAATTTTCGTAGACGAACGAAGAATCTGAAATCGGCAAATGGGATAGCGAGATAAAGAGTGCAAGGTCTAAATCGGCAGAAACAACATTTATTTGATCGACGATCACAAGTGTAAATAAGAAAAAATTGATTAGTGGTGTGCTGAATGTACGAATATTCATGGCCATATGAAAAGTGTGGAATGAACAATTAGGGTATCAGTGTGATAGCGTAAGGTCTTAACTTCCAACTAAACGTGATCAATGCAGACAAGCACATCGTAATTAGTTATTTGTGAGACAACTGTCACATAGACAAATCAGCTGTTGCAGATCATGTTTTTACACTCATGTACAAAGAAGCTATAGAAATACAGAACCACAGTAATTTTAACAGAAAAGAAAAAAGGTTTGAAGTTAGATAAGATATGGCGTTCAACTTTGAACCAACGGTATGAAAATCGATTACCTGTAATCGAGCGATATGACAATGGTCAAAGATAACTTCATAGTCGGCAGCGCGTGACAAGTGGTGGCGCCATCTATGCCCTCTATATAAGCAGGACCTCCAGCGCCTAGTAGGCGTAGCTCACTCGTCTGCGTGAGGAGAGGAGCGTCGCGCCGCTGCTGTAGGTCCGGCGGTAACTTCGCACAAGATTCTTACGACGATGGCAGGAACAGCTACAAGACTTAGCCGACGGGGACGGTCGACGGGCGGTTTCCTCGCGTCGGTAATTCAACTGCTAGCGGCTGAGGTCTTGGCTTTGGCCGGTGGCAGCGGACAGGCGAGGTTTAAGAAGAAGCGGAAACCTATACAGTGATTCCGCTGCCAGAAGTTGGGTCATATTGCCACCAACTGCAAGAGCGCATTCGCGTGTCTTCGGTGCGCAGGGGCGCACGACACGCGCGAGTGCACTTTGGCGCGGGATGCCGCGAAGAGGTGCACTAATTGTGGCGGCCCCCACGCCGCCAACTTCCGGGGCTGCGAGTATATTCGCAGCTGGAAGACCACCCGTACGACGGAGCGCGCCTCCGAGGGTGCTCCACGGTCGACGGCGACGCCAGTCGCAACTGCGGCTACATCACCCCCTCTCCTTTCCGGTAGTGGGATGAGACGAGGTGCGGCGGACACGGACACGGCACTGCTCACCCTCCAAACTGCGATGGCTGAGGAGAGGGCGCAGTACCACGCCGACATCGCGGCTGCGCACCGCAAGATCGACATGCTCGAACGGGAGCTGCAGAAGGTACAGGCTGCAATGGCTGCCATCACCTCTCCCCCGCATGTGGGGTTGATCAGCAGGGCGGATGCAGCCACGCAAACAACCGCTGCAGGAACGTCAGCGGGCGCCTCCCTGGCGCCTATGGAGGTGGATGCGCCTTCACCTGGGAGGGAGAAAACGACGGCCGCGGCTGCTGCCCCGGAAGAAGAATCGGAGGTGGAGGAGGACGACGACGAGGCTCTGCCGATGCCTGACAAGCACAGCGTCGCCCGGGTCTTGTCAAAGCTTGTCTCCTCTATCGAGGATAACTCCTATCCCCACTTCCACAATCCTTATCCCTTCCTCCCACTCCACCAAAGACCACCACCACCGCATTTCAGGTCCGATCTCGGGGAATATGTTCAAAGGCCCATTTGGGCAATCATCGGACGTCATGGGTACCGAGCTATAAATGACCAACCGGTTTTTACAACAGACCAGTGGCACCAAATTTCCACGTTAGCCATAGAATATTTAAAGGACCGAAACATCGACCCCGATGCGGCTCGGGGGTTCACCCCCGGCTCTTCCTCCAGAGAAGAACCGGCGCACCATCGACAGCGAAATAAATCAAAACGTTAAGCAACTTAGGACACCATCCGGGGGGTCTTACGAGCCCCTGTGGCTCTCAGAAGTCCGCCCCGAACGTTTATATAAATAAAGTTATTGTGTACCCCCTACCTTGTTATACTTGAGGTGAAGATCGCCTAACAGCGATGGTACCTCTTTTACCTTGTTAAAAAAGGGAAAAAAGGGGCCTAGTAGGCAGTCGTCGACTCACCTATGAAAATGTTGCACGCAGTAGGCAACTAAACGTCGGGAGTAAGTCGTTTTATTGCTGGACCACGACATCTTAGTTCGGAAGTTTTAATTAATGAACAAGCCGGCCGTGAATGTCTTAATGCTATGTTAACAGTATCCTTCATCGTTGTCGTATTATTACACGTGCGTGTACTAGTTATTGTCGATAAAAGAGTAAGTAACTGAAGTTTCGTGTTATGGGTTGGTGTGGTTCCTGTTCTTTCGGAGTGTCCGAACCAACAGACATCACACCAATCTATAATAAGTACCTACTCGAGAATAACGCGTTTGGCTCATTTACTTCACTGCATACACTGTCCTACGTTCGACCTCGCACGGGAATCCGCAATGGAGAGTGTAAGAGCGCATTGACTATGGACATCCGTAGTTTGCCACTTGTGGAAGTTCGAGACAAACGGGCAAACGCTGGCTCGAAGCGGGAGATCCCGCATAGATTCTCGGCGTGGCCCACCTTTTCACTTGTCGCCATTGTATAATTTCAATGCCACAATATAGATAAGAGTCAGTCCTTTCCTACTTAATCCTGATTCATTACATTCATTCATAAATAATATGCTCAACTTTACTAGTCGGTAAGCACATTGAAACGTTTTCATATATTTTACGTAATTACAGTTTTTTTCTACCGATACGCAGCTTTTCAACGATGTATGGGGGTTCTGCTCGCTGCAACATTATTCTCCTAGGGCGTCGTGGTAGAAATAAATACTCGTTATGTACAATTTTTCACATTTTCTTTAATTTGAATCAAACTTCTTTTCCACGAACACATAACAACTTTAAAACATATTATTTCATGATTTAGTTAGTGTAAGATGTTTAATTTACGCATACCTGCGTGCATTTATTGTCTGTCTCTGTCGACAACTGAGTGTGTTCCATCTAGTACGAGGACGTTGGTATATGCTAGGTGGTATGTAAAGCCTATGCACCACTACGTAAGCACTATTAGGTCTCATCGACGGTGGGTGTCAGGGATCGGAGAGCAAGGAGCAGTGCTTCCTCTCGTCATACGATCGGTGGAGGGCTATCGACTTGAGGAAAACACCTATCCACGGCACAGAAAACTCTAGTTCAAGGAAAAGCTGTTTTGGCTGGAGGTGCTTCCAACCCACCTACGAGACGATGTTGAAAATAACCGGAAATTTTATTACGTGGAGAATAGTGCTCCCTATATTCAAACATTAGTACAGATCATCAAAGTCATAACCTTGCGCCACAAGACAACCACGACGAAGTTTGGTAAAAATACCACAACATTCCCTAAAATCTCTTTATAATAGTGTATTGAGCAATCTGGCAATCAGATTATTTAGCTGTCGGTCGCTCAGAAAATAACGGATCCTAAGCATATCATCAGTATGGAAAATAGCAGGAACTCACATGGCGCTACGTCTTGTGGTTGTGACATAGTCTCAACCCGGAATTCTTCTTTCTTCCACCGTATCGATGGTGCTTTGAGCCACACATTATCCTGTTGAAAGATCGATCCCATTTTAGCAAGATGTTTTTCTGCTGCAATTTTCCGTCTTCATAGCCCCTTCAATACGCCGCGATAGTAGCTCTTACTAACACATCGTAATCAACGCCTTATTTATAACAACAGACAACATTCATGGCTTTTCCTGCACCTGGTTGAACTTTGACCATTTTGGGTTTTGAAGGATCTTTCCATTGGGAACTTTCGTGTTTTGTCTCTGGTTAACAATAACGAAACGACGATTCGTCACAGGAGCTGACTTCATCCAAACAAATCTGATTCTTCTTGAATGAAGCCATCCTTTCCACTGCTGACACTACAACACCCGTTGAGTACGTCATTGATCACACGATGCAGAAATGCAAATTTTCTGTGCCCTGGAGCATTGCGTAAAATGTCTTCCACTGATCCTTAGGATATATTCATAATACCTGCGATCATTCTTCACGATAAACGATAAAATTATGTTGGTACTGGCTTCAGTCTTTAAAGTTCAGCCCACGCCTAAGGGGCATGGAGCATTCAAAAGGTCATATTTACCATCTTGAAATCGTTTTGTCACTAAAAAAAACTTGTGATTTCCATGTGCATTTCTCTTTGTATGCTTGTTGCAGCATTTCCCATATCTGTGAGACAAAGTGTACCAAAAGGGCGATGCTGAAGTTGGGTATAATAAACACGCCGACAAACTTTCTCTGCTTCCTTCCACCTACATACCTCCTGGCGACTACACCGTATACTCTTTGCTCACTAAAGGTCAGGTGTCACCGGTACTGCCAACACCCAAGTACGGGCGCATAAAATGCAAAATATTTACATCGCCTTTTTTGAAACCTCCTCGTTCAATGATAGGTGGATCTTTACTGCACAGATGTTCAGCATCTCACTCCAAAGTGTATTTGGCGGTTATAAGCATTTCTTCCCACAGTTGTGCAAACCCTCGTGTTGAAAGTAATCTTCATATGGCTTGTCATTGCCAAAAAACATGCCTATATGAAATATGGAACACAAATAAAAAGAAATGTTGCAGTGTAATACCGTAGAAAAATGGAAGAAATACGCTTTAAGGAAAAGAGATATTTCCTTTGCATAAAATGATAATACATTTCCGAATATACACGCCCTTACAGTTTTCCAGTTCCATCGAGACTTCCTATTGAAATTTGTGACGGGGCTCATCTGTAGTCCTTTACATATGGTCCAATTAACAAGCATCGCGTGGGAAAATTCGCCAATATTTACAGCTGAAATTTGATTTGCTTTTACTATTAGTATCTGTCCACCAAAACCGTCAAACAATTTTATCAATATTTAATACACCGAAATTAATTATGGCTATTTGTACAATGTAGTTATCTTGTGTTTCTGTTATTTAAAAAGTTAATTAAACGTAAGTTTAATGGAAAGATGACATGCGTAAAACTCTAGAATGTTCCGTTGGCTCCAAAATTTATCCACAGGAGCGAAGTATTAGTCCCACCACAGACGGTGGAGCTAGGGACCGACTACGGATGATATAGATGGTAATCGCGTACGTGTATCGCATATAATGTAACGGAATATAGTTAAATACTCTTTGAATTTGTATTACACAGGGTGTACCACTTTAACATACTCCGGTCGATGTCTGTGGAGAGGCACAGTTCTCCAGGGAATGTCTCTAGTGAAAGTTGTAAGGTTTGAAGGGGTCATGGAATGGTTACCTCGAAATGACGAAACCCGTGTTCAAGGATATTTGTCGCCAAATGGCCTTTAATTTTAACTTTCTCGGGTCACCAGTATCTCGAGAACAAAGAAAGATCGAGAAACTTGTTCAATGAAAAACTTGTATGGTTTTTGAACTCTGTCCACTGGTAAAATTTTCGTGTACTTGAAATGACCTTGAAATTCTTCAGTACGGATTAGCCTGAGAGAAAATACCGTCAGCATTAGCGTAACCCAATGGGCACCACTTGGAGGGTACCGAATCAGAGACCAGTATCGTGTTTATGCCAACATATTAAGAGAAGAGTGGATCTTCGAGGCTATCTAATAAGCGTTATTGTCAGGCAAATTAAAATCTTAACTGGGGGCTCAGAGAAATTGTACCTTTTTAGAAAATTTCTCGGCTGCGCTCACTTGTAATGATTCTTGACTGGCGTGACTGTGATAAATCATTCTCTTTTGAACTTGTAAACCACGCGGTGGTTGCCCAGCAGACTTCGCATATCGTTAGACCTGGAAAGGGCTGATTTAAAATGGTTCTCACTGGAGATTTAGGATCTCAGGTGCTCGATCAACTGCCCATTTGGCCTAATGCACATTTGCAGTCTCTGGCGGAAACTGGTCTCGACATCGTTCAAGGTCTGAAGGGTGACTGCGTGGAACGCCATCACAATCCTTTCTCTCACATCTCATGGCGTCACTGGTGACAGTGGAGTAAACCTGCTTCACAGCTGCCTAGGAGAAGAAGTTCAATGGTGTTAAGTGTAGCGGTCTTGGCGGGAATTCACAAATTGCACTGCCGATACCAAACCATCGATGCGGGTACGTTGCATTAAGGTATCTTCTGACAGGTGATGTCCGATGTGCAGGAGCGCTGTCGTGTTGGTAGCACATACGTGCCCGTATGTCCAGGGGGTTATTTTCTAGTAAAGGAGGCACCAGAGTCTCAAGAATATGAAGATAGTGCACTCGGTTCAACTTTTCACCATTAAATACAGTACACGTAATCTCCAACTATGGCCGCCCAGACATTGATTGACGACTGTCTCTGTATTTGGTGATGTTGCCAGCGAGGATTTAATTCCGCCCAGTAGTGTGCGTTATTGAGATTGCCTGGAACGCCACCACATATTCTGGTATCGTATGGGGCAGTGGCGTAAACCTGCCCCGTTTGTAAAGAGAGTGCGTGCGAAGGAAAAAGGGATCAAGACATATTCGCGTATCGGCCCACCGACAAAATGCCTGGCGTCTCTCAGGATCCCCAGGCTCAATTGCTTGGATGCTGTGTAAGCGATATGGGTAGAATTTAATTTTAAAACACGAGATAACTTTGATGAAGGCACTTCAAGGATACGCTGAATCTGACGAGTTGAAAGGTGTTGATCTTAAGCGACGACAGCACATTCGTATCTCTCGGGCCGGGCCCGTCTTTCGTCTCTGTCTTTTCAAGGTACCTTTATCAGCTCGTATTACCAGAGACCTAATTGTTTCCTTCACGGGATTCCCTTTGGAATACAATCATTGTGCGGCTGCATAATTATCGCGACACTAGTCAACAATTTTTATAATTCCCCATATTTCGAATGGCATGTAATCTGCCATTTTGTACATACGTATTAGAGCAGAAAAATAAATTGTACTGATAACTATTACTATTCTTGGTTTACTTAGCTTTTCCCTTCAGTAAACTATCCGGCACGCGTGTTGCACGGCAACGGACGTATTTACAGTGTACGCGACCCGTTTGTTTACACTTGCTTGCCGTAGTTTCCGCCACAACGTGAAGCCAAACCATACAGTATTCAAGTGCTGTATTTTGGAAAATTATTTACGTTAACGGGTGTTTGTCTTTCAGGAGTGCAGATTTACATATATCCATATTTACGTAACTAATAAAACAATGAAATACTCCATGGTAATCCATCCTTTTCAAATATGGAGAGAAGTCGATTGCGAGACAAAGTGACTCAGCTACGTTGTATCGGATGTGCTCCAAATTTTCTTGGTAAAAAAAATTGTGGCTTGTACGGATTTGGAGTCCCACGACGATAAACTGATCACAGTTCGACGAGGCGGAATTTTTTGAAATCCATAAACACACACTGTTTATGACTCCAAAAGAGAAAAAAAAATTATACAGTCACACCGGTCAAGAGTCATTCTAAGTGAGCACAGCCGAGAAATTTGCTAAGTCTCCAACGGTAATATTTCTCTAAATCACCAATCATGATTTCAAATTATCCGACAATGACATTTATTAGTTAGCTTCGAAAACCCACCCTTCTCTTCTCTGATTGTGATGGCCTAAGGAAAATGCTAGTCTCTTATTAAACACCCTCCAAGTGTTCCACATTGAGTTACGACAGTGCCCATGGTATTTACTTTCAGGTTAATCCGTTATGATTAATTTCACGGTCATTTCAAGTTGACGACAATTTCTCTAGTGGACATTCAGAAGCCACACAAGTATTTCATTGAAAATATTTTCCAATCTTGCTTCGTTCTGTAATGATTTGTACTGCGCGTGTGATCTTCCTTGTTTAGTCTTTGCAAACCGAGATATTAAATTCGCTTGCTCATTGCTGCCTTGAGTGCAGCTGTGCCTTGAGAATGGCAGGTTGTGCTCCTGTCGGGATATCGGCGGTGGTAAAAATTAAGGTTCCACAATAAAAATAAATCCAATAAACAGGCGCCTGCAATTGCACACTTTCTGAGATAAAAATATGGTTATAGAAAGGTCTGCACGACTGTTGTTTCCGTATATTGGCATACTTATACTAAATACAGATATCCACGCCCGAGGGAGGATTCGAACCTCCGACGCGGCAGGTCTCGCAATCCGCAACGTGTGATGCATACCACTCGGCTACTCCCGCGAGGCGAGAAGTGAATCTCCATAACGCACACTGGTGGGTGGAAGGAAATCATCAATGGCAACGACGGTGATCAGTCACTATCTGGGCGAGCATAGTTGGAGATTACGTGATACCTCCTGTATTTTATGGCGAAACGTTGTACCGAGTGCACTGTCTTCACATTCTTGAGACTCTGGTGCCTCCTTTACTATAAAATATCCCCCTGGACATACGAACACGTATGTGGTACCAACATGACAGCGCTCCTGCACATCGGACCTCACCTGTCAGAAGGTATCTTAATGCAGCTTACCCGCATCGTTGGATTGGTATCGGCAGTGCAATCCGTGAATTCCCGTCAAATCGCGACACTTTACACCATTGGACTTCTTCTTCTCCGGCGCTGTGAAGCAGAAGGTTCATTGCTCCCGATGGCTCCAGATGTGAGAAAGGATTGTGGTGGCGTTCCAGGCAATCACCCTTCAGACCTTGAATGATGTCGAGATCAGTTTCTGTCAGTGACTGCTAATGTGTTTTAGGCAAATTGGCAGTTAATCGAGCACCTGGAATCCAAAATTTTCAGAGAGAACCCATTCCCGGCCTAACGATATGCGAAGTTGGCTGGGGAACGTCCGCGTGGTTTCCAAGCCCAATAGAGAAAGTTTTATCAAAATCACGCCAGTCAAGAATCAATCCTAGTGAGCGCAGCCGAGAATTTTCGAAGATAATTTTCTTTAATCCCCTGTCATGATTTAGAATTCCCCGACAATAACGCTTATTATCTAGCCTTGAAGCTCTACCCTTCTTTTCATTTAATGTGTTGGCATAAGCACGATGTTGGTCTCTGATTCGTCAACCTCCAAGTGGTGTACATTCCTCATCTTTTTCAATTTCGTCCAGCCGTTTCAGCGTGAAGAGTAACAAACGAGTTAACCCACTGTCCGTTACCCTCCGCCATGCACAGTACGGTGGCTTCCTAAATGTAGCCCATGTGTTAATGCAGGGTATAAGGTATCTGCATTCCCATTTTATCGCAATCGGATGTAAGGTATGGCCGTTTGACCATTCCTTCATGGTCCTTTTCTCTTAACAAGATATGTAACAACTGTTCAAATGTTTGTAAAGATATGGGATCAAACTGCAGTGGTCATCGGTCTCTAATCGTCCAAACAAATTATCCTAAGAACAACACAGACACATGCCCGATGGAGGACTCGAACCTCCGACCGCGAACAGCCTCGGCCAACGCAAAGCACTTAAGTGCGCACGTTATTCAGCCGCGGATTTGTTTTCTCCACAGGTAGGTGAAACAATGATATTTTAATTTAATCGAATTTTCGGTGTAATAATAAGTTGACGCTCCCTGCGGGTTTGCGGCCGGATTTCATCTTTCTTCTGACACGATAATTCAGCGGTCCACGTGGCCGCCCTCTTCAGGTGAGATTGGTGCACAAACAGTTGCGGCGTGATTTTGCTTCAGTCTCACCTGGTACACAGCTGAAATATCGTGTGAGAAGAATGATTAAATCTGGCCGCAAATTCGTGAACAGCTCCAACTAAGTCGAGATGATCTTAAGTATTCTTCTGAAGCACCGAATTTCCAAAAGTACTACCCTCTTGTCTCCTGAAATGCTTATCATCCACGTCTCAGTGCAGTACTAGGCTTCACTTCAGAGAAATGCATTCAAAATATGCTTCTTCACATTTAATATTCGATGCCAACAAATTTCCCTTTTACAGAACTGTTATTTGCGTCACTGCCCTTCTCTCTTTCAAAATTCTCTTCATCGACTTTCATGTACTGTATATAAGACACTGACTGCCAATCATCGTACCTCCAGTACTGATGAAATGCAGACATTAAGTCTTAGAGAAATCAGTGGTATGGTACAAGTACCGAATGATAATGGGCAGAGGAACTACATCACTAGTATGTCGATAAGTAGAGAATTTGCGTCTGACGGAAGGCGCGCTAATGTTGTCCGAGCGGTTCGTGTTCATAACATATAGGAGTAGTTTATGCTGGAGATTCCGCTTCGAATCCTGGCTGGGCACAAATATCTAGCTTTCCCCATTTATTTGTTTCAGTAACCACTCCTTTTTTTGTTAATATGTGATGTTACTGACCATGTTAGTTAACTGATCCACTACTATTACTGTCTTATTTCTTTTTCTAATTTATTGAGCATCGTTAGATGTTACTCTACTTCATGCCGTTGCCCTTATTTTACTCTTGATAATATTGGTGTTATTTTCTTCTCCCAAAACAGTGCCAAATTTGCTATTCCAAATCCTTTGCTGTCTACGACATGTTGCACTGTCATCGGCAAATCGCCAATTTTTCTTTTCCTTAAATCCCTTACCAAATTTCTTATTGGTTTCCTTCACAGCTTGTTCATTTTACAAATTGCGTAGATTCATGATTGTACAGATAGGGGCAAAGCTACATAGCTGTCTTAGTCTCCTCCCAACGACTTCGTCCCTTTCATGCCCCTCGACTCTCATAACTGCTGTCTGGTTTCTGTATAAGTTGGATCTTTTCTTTCCATATATTTTCTCTCTACTACCAACATAAATTGAAAACGTGTATTCCAGTGAACAATATCAAAAGATTTCTTCGTATCTACGAAAGTTACGAAAGTATATAATATCTGAAGTTCTGTCAGATTTTACAGAAGTTCTCATGTTCCATCCTCGCCAAGTCGTTAAAACACCACGAGCCTACGACCAAGCAATCATTGGTCTTTGTCAAGTGGTATGACTGCCTAGTGGCTTCTAGTACGGGCTGCCGGCTATGACGTCACTGGTGCCCCGTGACATCGCCATGTATGTGCATACATTAACTTCGTGTTCGATTCGATCTCTTCACCTTTCGCGGTCGCTTGATCCTAAGCCACGCTGAACTGCAGGACGCTGACTGCGTTTACGGTGTTGTTAGCGGTCTTCATGTGGACAGCCTGTAGCATATGTAGTCACAGAAGCCGTTAGTGCGGGGCACTAAGGTAGTTTCATCAAAACTTATTAGATGATCTTTTAATAAATCATGCTCTGTCAAAGTAGATTTCTCTGGATATGGTAAACGATAAGACATGTAATGTTCGTACCTGCGTTCATTCTGTTTGTCCGATATAAGACTAACAAGACTGATTTGATCTTGTGTTTTACCAGGCGGCTTATTTTTCCCGACACAGAAAGCACAAAACGGCAAAATATTGTTTCTGGTACTTTTCCTTTTATTGTACTTACTTCGTGAGATCGCAACACCTGGTCCACGACTGTGTGTAGCCATTATTCCTGATGATCTCGCGTAGGTGCTTTAATTAGTGGCGATACTTATGGCGTCTGATATTGTACGCGATCGCTTAGTTGAAGCAGGCACATCAACACAGTCTCATGTATATCGGTGTTGTGGGACACGAGACCTACGAGAAAGACATGCCGCAGCGCGCACGTCTTGTCACGTGATCAACGCAGGCCTCGCGATCGCCGGCTGATTGACCGGTCGCTGGGGTCCAGCCCACTGCCTCATAGCGGTCAGCCACTCAGCTACCGATCGCGTCGGCTGAGGCCTACCGTGATCACGTAACATGACGTGCGCGCCATGCCTGCCTTTCTCGTTGGCCTTGCGCGGGGCTCCAGTGACGTCACAGTCGTCAGCTATTTCTGCCATTATTGGTCAATAAAAATCTCTGAAGCAATTATAGGCAACTTATTATTATTATTATTATATGCTACATATCGGGTTTGACTTTCCTTAACCAGTCTTATGACAATTGTCTCTGTTATATCACTGACATAATAATGCAAGCAAATATTTTGCTTTCCACGCAGTAGAAGCAGACTATGTCAGACAGTTGTTTTATTTGCCATGGTTGCTGCACAGATAGACGGCCATCTGAACCATCGCCTTCTTTTCTCCGACCTGGTCGTCTGCAAGCAGCAACGACGACCAAGGTCAGGGCATACGATCGCCTTTCGCGTCTTGTCCCTTCTGTTGGAGCTTGAGTATCTCACTCTGCCGTCTGTGTATCGGGCCCACACACGCATACCTCCGTGGTGCATGCCAAGGCCACGTACTCGGCTGGACTTGGCCCACGGACCAAAAGACTCAGTTCCCCCTGAGGCACTCCGCCGTCAGTTTTTCACTATTGTTGATGAGTTCACCGGCTATGACCTGATCTACACGGGTGGTTCATTGGTCGGTGGCCGCGCTGGCTTTACATCCGCACATAGCGGCCGTATCGAACAGCATTCTCTGCCGGATGGCTGCAGCGTTTATACTGCAGACCTGGTGGCCATTTCCAGAGCTCTGGAGTATGTCCAATCCTGCTGAGTCCTTCCTTATATCCAGTGATTCCCTGAGCACCCTTCGAGCTCTGGACCTGTGCTACCCTCGCTCTTCCTTGCTGCTAGCCATACAGGAGACACTTTGTTCCCTTGACCAGTCCGGTTCCTCAGTGCTGTTCGTCTCCAGGTCACGCTGGTATCCCAGGCAATGAACGTGCCCGACAAGCTTGCTAAACAGTCTGCCAATGAGTCTGTGCTAGATATCAGTGTAACATCTTCTGATCTCCAGTCTGTCTTGCCCCATCTGGTTTCAAAGCATTGGAATACTGACTGGCATACCTTGACTGTGGCCAACAAAGTTCGGGCTGCAAAGGAGATGACGGCTGTGTGGCGTTCCTCCATGCTGGCTTCTCGTCGGGACTCTGTAGTCCTGGGCCGCCTCCGCATTGGCCATATTTGACTAACACGTGGCCATCTCCTCCATGGCGAGGACCCGCCCGAGTGTCACTGTGGCTCCCGCTTAACGGTAGCCCATATCTTGATGGACTGCCCTTTTTTAATCGCTCTGAGGTGCAATTTTAATTTTACTGCACTTGTATCCGACATTTTATGTGTAATTATGGGTAATTGTTTTAAGTTTTTTCCGTGACGTTCGTATTTACCACTCCATATAAAGCTTCCCTTCAGTATGTGCAAATGTTTGTAGAGCTTATGGGACTTAACTAGAGGGTCATCAGTCCCTAAACTTACAAACTACTTATCAACTAGCTAATACTAAAGACGGCACAAATATCCATTCCCGAGGGGCGATTCGAACCCCCGACCGTAGTAGCCGTGCAGAACCTGACTGGCGCGCTGCAGACCGCTCGACCACTGCGGCCAGCCTTCGCTTCAGCCCATTGTCTATGTTCAAAATGTTCAAATGTTTGTTAAGCTTAAGGGACTTAACTACGGGGTTATCAGTCCCTAAACTTACAAACTACTTATGAAATACCTACAACTAAGGACGGCACAAATATCCATGCCCGAGGGGGGATTCGAACCCCCGATCGTAGTGACCGTGCAGACCGTGACTGAAGCGCCTCAGTCTCCTTGGCCACTGCGGCCGGCTGTCTATGTTCCTCTTGTGTCCTCCGATCAGAGGTAATCTTGTGTTGCCGCATGCTTCACCCTTCCTCATTTTAATCTCATGGTCGGTCAACCACAGACATAGCCTTTTCCGTTCCATTTCTTGTTGTTGTTCGGGTTTCTGTGTGATTTTCTCATTTTGTGTCGTCTCTTTTGGCTTTATTGTCCTTTTACTTACTCAGGGGGATATTGCTCCAGTTTCCTATTTTAAACTATGGGCTCTTTTTCATGTTTATGCCCCTCCTTGTGACGCCCAGTGATGAAATAGGGGACTGATGACTTCTGCAGTTTGTCCCCCTAAAATATCCAACCAACAACAACAAGACAGATTTTACTATATCAACAAGTAATCCACCGTCTCTGCTCAAAAATGTTCAAAAGTTTGTATAGCTTATGGGACATAACTACGGTGTCATCAGTCCCTAAACATACAAACTACTTACTGCAGCGGAACGACCTCTTCGTGAGGCGGAACGTGTGGTAAAACCTTATCTTCAAAAGCACTCGTCTTGTATGATTAGGGTTAAATGTGGCCGTGTCAGACTTCGTAATCCTTGAGGTGTCCACTCGCCCATAAAAATTTATATAAAACATTAAAAATATATGTTCATGTAAAATCTTTATACGTTGAAAGATTTCAAAATCAGATTCTTGCGTCGAGGGAAGAAGTCTTTAACACTCACTCTTGTTAAAAATATTTCTAAGTTTTCTCATAGATAAGACTGTCAAAAGAAATTCTTCATTTTGTGGTCGTTGCTATTGCCACAGATAAAAAAAGTAATATTTCTACAATGATTAATGTCGATCGATGTGTATGATCGATCAACAAAAGTTGTAAAAAAAAAAAAAAAAAAAAAAATATATATATATATATATATATATATATATATATATATATATATATATATATATATATATATATATATATATTTATCGAAGTCTTATTGACGTAACTTTCCTACCAATAAAAATTCATAAAAAATTCCTTCTGATTGAAGAATATTAAATTAAATCATCTCCTCTTTTCATTAATATATTATTTCTCGTAAAATAATTCTTCATAAATTATGTACTCTGACACTTTCGTCACGTTTAAACACAATAACATTTACTGCTTTCTATGACTTTATATACGTAGTCATTGACAGACAAAAGGGAACTAACTTTTAAAATTTGTTGTTTTAACATAAAACTTCGATAATAATGTCAACTCTAGCGACGACAACCGCAGATATCAACATCTTCTTGCTTCGTGGCCGTCGACCCGCGAGTTGATGTGGCCGGATATTTACTCCTTGGAATCGGCGTCGAAGATGTTTCCCTCGTCGGTAGAGTCGCCTGACAGCACATGAAACATAAAAAAACATACACATAACTTCTTGAAGAATCATATAACATTAAAAAAATGTTTGTATAGCTTATGGGACTTAACTATGGGTTCATGAGTCCCTAAACTTACAAATTACTGATAAACTACCGTATACTAAAGACAGCACAAATATCCATGCCCGAGGGGGGATTCGAACCCCCGACCGTAGTGGCCGTGCAGACCGTGACTGGAGCGCATCAGTCTACTCGGCCACCGCGGCCGGCTATAACATTAAATATTTACATAAAAATCATTTAAGAACACAAATATAAGCGAGTTATCCTGCACAAAATGAGCTGACATGAGATATGTAGCGGAGACAATAATCCGTCCCACTACATTACGAACAATCTAACACTAAGGACGGCACAAATATCCATGCCCGAAGGGGTATTCCAATCCCCGACCGTAGTGGCCGTGCAGACCGTGACTGGCGCGCTGCAGTCCTCCCGGCCACCGCGTCCGGTCCTACTCTGCATGATTACATTTCTTCAACGTGTAGAGGTACACAATATCAGAAACCGTCTTAAAAATGCTTAATTGAGAAGAGATTTCGCCTGTCAAAGTGTCATGTCTGTCGACACTAAGTGCAGCGGTCGGACGAAAGGGTCATTCGCACAAGAAAGTTGCTGCTAATGGTGTCTCGTAATATCTTCCGCTGAAAGCGCGGTCAGACAGACGTTATTGGACTGGTGCCGCGTAGGCTCCGTAATGTAGTGCGGCGGATGTGTGTGTTTTCCGCATGATTAATGAAAGCGAGTTTGCGCGCCGACCGGTCGCGATAAGCAAAGTGTGCGTCCGGGCTGCGACTTGTTTGACGGGCGCCGGCCGCTGCGTCGACAGCTGACAAGCCGCGCAAACAAATTTTCGCAGAGCCGCCAAATAGCTCGCTTCGGTGCGACAGCTATCAACCAAATGACAGCCCCAGCCGACGAAGTTTGCTGTTTCCATTCAACACTTTGCGTAATTCGGAACGTTAGTTCACTCACAAACTGAACGGAAAAACGTGAAACATCGAACGTGTCAAAAAAGGCAAAGACTGAATTGTAACTTATCATTTTCTACATCAACATCTACATACATACTCCGAAATCCACCGTAAGGTGCGTAGCGGAGGATACACAGTACCACTATCAGGCATTTCCTTTCCTATTCCACTCCAAAATATAACAAGGAAAAAGAATGTCGATATGCCTCCGTACGAGCCCTAATTTCTCTTACTGTGATCACTACGCGAAAGTCAAGTAGGTGGCAGTAGGTTCGTACTACACTCAGCTTCAAATTTTGGACCTCTAAATTTCCTCAAGAGAAGTTCACGAAAAGAACGTCGTCTTTCCTCCAGCGATCCCCAACTGAGTTTCCGGAGCATTTCCGTGACACTCGCGCATTGGTCGAACCTACCAGTAACAAACCTAGCTGCTCGCCTCAGAAATGGTTCTCTGTCTTCCATTCAATTTATCTGGTGCGGGTACCAAACACTAGAGTAATACTCAAGACATGGTCTTACAAGCGTTTTATACGCGGTCTCCTTTACAGATGAAGTACATCTTCCCAAAATTCTCCCAATAAGCCTAAGTCGGCTGTCCGCCTTACTTACAACTGTCCTTACATGTTCGTTCCATTTCATATCGCTCTGCAATGTTACGCTTAGATATTTGAACTGCATCAAGAAGTTCACTACTACTGCTGTATTGGAATATGGGGTTGTTTTCCAACTCAGCGCATCACCTTACATTTTTCTACATTAGAGTTAGCTGCCATTCTTCGCACCACCTAGAAATTTTGTGTAAGTCATCCTGTATGCTATTACAGTCAGTTAAAAACGACTCCCTCCCATATACCTCAACATCATCAGCAAACAACCGCAAATTACAACTTACTCTGTCCATCAGATCATTTGCATAGATAGAAAATAATAGCGGTCCTATCATACTCCCCTGGGGCACACCTGACGATACACTCGTCTCTGATGAACACTCGCCGTCGAGAACAACGTACTGCGGTCTATTACTTAGGAAGTCTTCCAGCCAGTCACAAATCTGTGAACCTATTCCATCAGCTCGTATCTTCGTTAGCAGTGTGCAGTGTGGCACCACGTCGAACGCCTTTTTGAAGTCGAGGAAAACACAATCGGCCTGTTTCCCTTCATCCACGGCGCGCAAGATGTCATGTGAGAAAAGGGTAAGCTGAGTTTCACGTGAACACTGTTTCCTAAACCCGTGCTGATTCATAGAAAGGAGTATTTCCGTCTCAAGGAAATTTATTATCTTCGAACTGAGAATATGGCCCAAAGCCTATAGAAAAGAGATGTCAACGATATTGGCCTGTAATTATGTGGATTAGGTCTCTTTCCTTTCTTATAAACGGGAGTCACATCCCTTCTTTCCAATCACTAGGAACTTTGCGCTGAATTAAAAATTCGCGATAAATGCAAGCTAAGTAAGAGGCTAATGCTGCAGAATACTCTTTGTAAAGCCTAACTGGTATTCCATCCGGACCAGCAAACTTTTTCGTATTTAGCTGTCTCAGCTGCTTCTCTACACCGGAAATAGCTATTACTATGTCCTTCATTTCAGAATTAGTACGTTGATCAAATGATGGTACATTTGAGCGGTCCTTCTGCGTGACAGATTTTTTTAAAGGTTACATTTAGAACTTCAGCTTTCCGTTTGCTTTCTTCTATTACTGCCCTGGAATGATCAACGAAACGATATTGGCTAATTGTGTGGGTCAGTTCTGTTTCCTTTCTTAAAAACGGGAGTCACCTGCGCTTTTTTTCAATCACAATCACAATTACTGTGGCGTATTCCATTTCTTCAAACACTTCATTGCTTTCTAACAATGCATGAAGGTTGTGAGGCACAGCAGAGGTACCCTCCCCCCCCCCCCCCACCAGCAAGGTGCGACCAATACCCCCACACCCGAGATATTAGGCCCTGGATTGGAAAGATAAATTTACTTTTTATATAAGCAATGGGATATTGTTTTTTATTTCATGTTTCGTAAACTTTTTACGAAGTCCCCCCCTCCCCCATACTAGCTGAAAGTACTAATTTTTCACCCCTCCCTTCCCCTCCTCCCAGAAATTTCAATGACGCAGTTTGCGTCATGACCCCCCCCCCCCCCCCCCCCCCTTTGGGCATCTCACCCCTGATACACAGGAATTATTGGGATTGAAAAGCGAATGTGTGGTAGCGAGGATGTTGAGCTACATATTTTTCTGAGTACTCATTTTTGTTAGTAAGTACAAACAATCCCGAAGGAAAGTGTTCACTATAGCTGAAACTAAATACGATGGTCCCTGGTGCTCGCGCCAATCGGCTTTAAGCGCTGGCTGCGCTCGCAGACCATTAGAGAAAGTCAAACGCGAACTTTGCTCTGCGCATGCGCGCGTCCGGCTGCGCTGTGTACTTCTGCCAGTTCTGTCGACACAACAGCGACCGTTAGCTATACTCGCAGGAAGCGATCTAACTATTTGGCAACATGGTTTCATCCTGTTTCTCCGACGGGGAGGTCTCCGAGCACAGTAGGCGGAGCCAGGGATCAACGTATTTCGGCCTGGCTATAGTGACCGCCTCCGTAGTCTAGTGGAAAGTTTTGATTTGTGCGCCGAGTGAGCAGGCTGCTGTTTACTTCTCCGCTCCGCGGCATCGTCGAAAGTGTTTGCGACTTTGTATTACTCAAACACTTTGTAAAAAATAACTACGCTCACTAAAGGCGCTGCTGTCGTGGGATAATTTTAACTTTAGGCTGGCTGTCCGGCTGTCATGACAATGGTAAGCGTCAGATAAATACGTGTGTTGTTAGGAGATAAATCGTGTACAATATAGCTGCCGGCCGCGGTGGCCGAGGAGACTGAGGCACTCCAGTCACGATCTGCACGGCCACTACGGTCGGGGGTTCGAATCCCCCCCCCCGGGCATGGATATTTGTGCCGTCCTAGTTCATAAGTAGTTCATAAGTTGTTCGTAAGTTTAGGGACTGATGACCCCATAGTTGAGTCCCATAGACTATACAAACATTTGAACATTTTGAACAATATAGCTACTACGGTACATATCCCCAGTTGATAGTCACGTCTATATTGTTTAACTATTGCAATGTACATGAAGCACGATGGCGAAGAGTTGCTCAGCGTTTGACTGCACAAATCGTTTTAAGGAAGGAACAAAAAGGACGAATACTGACTTCCAATTTGTGTTTCTCAAGAATAAAAGTAGCCCTACTGCTCGTGTTTTGAGATAGTTATTCTTGCATAACGAGCTGTCAGTCAAGATTATATCCTATACAATGAAATAAATAACAGTTTTTAGAATACTGGTTAGCTCTTCAGGAAGTTGTAAAAGTTTCATTTTTTGATGTGTAAAATGACTATTGGGAGCACAATATCAGTTACCTCACTGCAGTTCGAATTTTTGTTTATGAAATTAATTTTAGCAACTTCTAACACAGAATTTAAAGGTCATCTCCATTACATGTATGTAACTATATAGATATAACAACTGAAAGGGGTTTGCAGAAATGTGTATACTTCCATATATGAATGACACATAGTGACATTGGATGCGCATTCTAAAGTTGAACCCTATGATGACTGTTGCTGACTTTTGAGCAGTTCACGCCACTGTAAGGTATTTTTCTTAATATTAGTGCTAGTTATACTAATGCTAATGTTACGTGCACTTAGTTAAGAAACAGTTAAGGCATACTTCCCTGTAAATGGGTCGCTGCTACCCTGTTACACGCAGGGCGTTAACTGACGACTAATTTTGTGGAAGACTAAATCTAATTTGGAAATTCGAATGCAATGTTCGTTGCTGTGGTTATATGTTAAGCCTGCATCGATTTAATAATTCTTTCAATGGCGGTTTACGAGTGGTTTATTCTTCTGACATTATGAAAAAAATATTGCGAAACAATTATTGGTTGAACATCACTGCAGTCAAGCATGTCCAACGTCTACAATGGCTAGAAGTATTCCGAATGGATAAATATGTTGCGAGTACTCAGAAAGGGCAAAGACAAAGCTAGTAATCAAAACAAAGTATTTCTTCCAATGAACAACACTGTAAATCAGCCGACCGCAGTGGCCGAGCGGTCTGCGGCGTGCCAGTCACGGTCTGCTCGGCCGCTGCGGGCGGGGATTCGAATCCACCCTCGGGCATGGGTATTTGTGCCGTCTTTAGTGTAAGCTAGTTCATAAGTAGTTTGTAATTTTAGGGACTGATGATACCGCTGTTAAGTCCCATAAGCTCTATAAACATTTGAACATTTTGAAAATCAATTTCAAAACAATAGCTAGAATACTGATTCTACGATATATTCTTGACAACAGTACAATACCTCAGTTATTCACGGAGCTTCGCCGGCAGTATCTGATCTCGTCTTCCTCAGATGTCTGTCGATTCGTCGTCTGCCGATTCGGTCGTTGGTGATAATGATAGGTCACTTGAATCCAGCCCCAATGATACTATAATTTTTTTTTTTATTATTTCTTCGTCCTTCAGAGCATCTCTTCTCCAATTCTCCTCGCACACTTTTTCTATGTGACAGACCGCGTTTCTTCAATATTCTAATGTCACAGCAGCAAAAGCTTCAGCTCCGTGAGCGAAACGCTTGAGACATTCTGAGTACGGATTTTATTTTTTACAATATTCCAGATTAATTCGATGGGATTCAGGTCTGGATGGTACGGAGGCAGTCGAAGGGGTACAAATCCATTCTATTTCAAACTTTTGTCAATAGAATAAACATGAGACGTTTGGTGCTCCTTAACTAGTGCCAGAAGTTCGGCTTTCCGTAGGTCGGGGTCACCACGTTTGTTATTGTTGGTCAGCCAGGACTGTATTTCACTTTTTAGAGAGGTAGGGGAAGGTGGTTTGTTTCTTGTTTATTGTGATATGGAGCATTATCGCCGCGGTGGAGTAGCCGAGCAGTCTAAAGCGTCTCGCTGCGGAGCGCGCGGTTGCTCGCCGTGGAGGTTTGAGTCCTCCCTGGGGCATGGGCGTGTGTGTGTGTTGTCCTTAGATTAGTTTACCTAGGTTTAAGTAGTCTGTAAGCTACGGACTGATGACCACGCAGTTTGGTCCGATATATTTACAAACATTTGAACATTTTGAGCATTATCAAAAACAACAATACTTCTTGGAGGTAAGCCTGACATAAGGTAGGTTTCAACGTATTTTTGAAAGTTTATGCTATATATTTCTGAGTGAGAATTGATTGATTGATTGATTTTTCCAGGGAAGCCAAAACAGTCTTGGTCCAACCCGCCACTGTCCGCACCGAAACTAAGTTTATTGTGCCGTATCGCTCCCTGTATATCTAGTAAAGCCAACCAATGCACTTGAACAGTGCAAGGAGTCCCTTTACCAATTATTTATTAGACACAATTTCTTCAGGTCTGGTTGTCCCAAATGTTCTGTGCCTTTTACTCTCCAATGCAATGCATTCGAAGATTAGATGTGATGCAGTTTCATCACCGTCATCACAGATCTACATTTAGGGTCCTATTCTGTCATTCCCATTGTATGTAGCTCTTTTTGAAATTCCGATGGCCTGTCAGCAATCCAACCATGAGTCTAATCTCTCTCCTGTTCAGACCCAGGATTGCAGAGCTTCTTTTAAAAGATGGCTTTGGCATCATTACCTTGCCATGTTTTTGTTGATGGACTTTGGTCCAATATTCTACGTGCTGTCTTCTGAGCCAGTTACGTATCTCCAATTTGATCATTGCTTTGGTGATTCTTAGGACAGGTTCCGGTCCAATAAATGGAGTTTCTGCCCCCATCCTGGCTAATCTGTCGGCCAGGGACCCACAATAGGTTTACTCTATTGCTTTCCCCTAGCTCCACCAGAACCCTGTGACATTCTGCAACAATTTTAGACCTTGTTGCAAGAGCTGCCAGTGATCTCAGGGCTGCCTGGCTGTCTGAATAGATATAGATGCTACGATATTTGTAGCACCTACGCAAATTCTCCTCCACACACGCCCTGATGGCAGTGATTTCGGCCTGGAATACTGAGGCCAGTTTTCTGAGTGATAGTTGGACATTTTGGTTTTTGAACCATATATGAGAAGTGCACGACGGCGCACGCACTTCATAAAAGGCGCCGCCGCACTCGAAATGGTGAGAATTTAACTGTGCCGTCCCCGGTACAGCCTCCCCCTGAGTCGCTTTTGTCTGTTACACCATCAAGTACCGCAGTGCCGCAAAACTCTGGCGAGATGAAGATCAGGCAGCAATTTCTAGTTTTGCTGCTGCTTCGGAGGTAGCTCCTGACCCAGCAAATAGCCGTGCGCACTAAGGCGCCCAGGTGCTCAGCGCGCGGCCGTTCGCCGACGGGGTTTCGAGTTCTCCCTCGGGCATGGGTTTTTGTGTTGTCCTTAATATAAGTTACTTCAAGTTGGTGTAAGTAATTTGTATGCGTAGGGACTGATGACCAACGTTGTTAAGTCCCTTAGATTTTCAAACTTTCCAACTTCCGAATTCGATGGCTCCCGCGGAACAGCCATGAAACGAGTCTGTGCCGAAGTCTTCTTCGTAGCCTCCACTGTTAGTTCAATTAGAACTACAGCAAGACGCTCCTATTCTTGTGTTTATTTTCGCTGGTGTGTACCGTGACTTGCAGTATGATTTGCATCTCAATGTTGCTGAAACCCACTCTGCTTCCATTTTGTGCTGAGAATCGGGAGGCCTTGCAAAATAACCCTTCTGTGGGGCACGCAGCTGCTACTGGTATGTCGTTATTGCTGTGGAAGTGATAGCAGATCCACTTAAGTCACTGACTGCAGAGGCTACTACTCGACGCAGCCGCCTTAAACAGGAAAAGGCGTGAAAAACAACAAAGAGGCAGCTGGGATTTCGAGAAGGACTTTGGAGGGGAAGCGGTAGGATTGTAAGGATACTTTTGTTTGAACTTCAGTGTTTATTTTGACTGATGGCTCAAGCATGTAGCTACAATTGTTACGATAAATGTAAACAGAATGACGTCAGAATTGCGCCTAGCTTACCTACGCAAGTTTATTTATGACTACTGTGCAGTTACTGTATTTCTTCAGGAAGTTTTATTTACCAGTTTTTTTCTCCCTGGATTTCAAACTGTTTTCAATGTGCTATCCGAATTTTCGACAGGAACTGCTTTATTTGTTTGGGACGGCATTCCCATTGGCGATGTAAGAGTTGCTTGAGTCAGACAGAGGAACAGGCTGTAAACTTTTTGACACCTTTATTTTATGTGCTCCGTCTGGCTCTGGCCGCACAGTAGAACAAATTTCTATAAAGAGGAGATAATTTATCGTTTACGTAGAATTCATCGGGGCCTTTTGTTAGGTGGTGTTGTTATCTGTTCTGCGTCCTGTTGATCAATCCTCCAATTTTAATTATTCTCGCGACTGAAATGAGATAGTACCATTGATGTACTTGAAGGATATTTGGATGTGTAAATA
Source organism: Locusta migratoria (assembly GCA_026315105.1). Lineage (NCBI taxonomy): Eukaryota > Metazoa > Arthropoda > Insecta > Orthoptera > Acrididae > Locusta > Locusta migratoria. The sequence goes on along the minus strand of CM048751.1, from coordinate 222,637,411 downwards.
TGCGACGTCGGTAAATTTTACACATTTTAGCTTGACTTCCAGTGGCAGGATTCACCGATTCTACTTGCCGGCTTTTATGCGCGATCCCATTCTTGCAGTCGGCGTATCCCAACCAGTATTTCTAATCACTATGCCGTAGCCATTACCAATTTTATAAGCAGCCAGTGAAACTTTTTCGTTTTACGAGAATGGTCAGTGTCGCACGTTTGGCAGATCTCTCGATAATGTGATACACAGTGTGTGGGAGCGTTGTCTTCGGTCCGTTGGGAGATTCTCTACCACTTCATAATGGTGGACTGCCATAGCTAAGCCGAATCTTCACCTATACTCTGCTGTTCGGGCAAGGGATTTTCGGAGAACTCAAGAATTTTATTATTCCATCTTACTTTTACGAAACCTCAACAACTCGGTCATCATATTGTTGCCTCTTTCCACATTACTGAATTTTCATTATAAAGCAGTGGCGAGGGCGAAAAAGCGCAGGTTGTCTGCCTTGCTCTGTAGTATTGTTGGCGAGTATCAAAACTGCCTTCTTGATCGTTCTATTCTTACGCCAGTGGCTGAATATCTTGATGTAGTTTCTGTTGCTGCCATTACTTCCCGAAATTGTGCATTTGCCTTTTTGGATTTTCATAAGGCGATAATCGATGATTACTGCCATACTTCAGGAGCGCTAATTAATGAGAGCAAATGTAAACTTCATAATTTACGAGGTTTTGAAGGGGCAGTAATCACGTGGGCTACTCTTGTGGATGCCTTATACTAAAGACGACACAAACATCCATACCCGAGGGGGGATTCGAACCTCCAAGCGTAGCGGCCGTGCAGACTGTGACTGGCGCGCCGCAGACCGCTCGGCCACTGCTGACGACCTTCTTCAGAATATACGAGTCTTTACATGTGTTCAGCAAAGTGTATTACACTGCACCACTTTTTCCTCTTCTCTCCATGATGGCTAAGAAATTTAAGCCGTTATCTGGACGCTTTTTATGGAACAGTCAAATCTTTAGGATGCGCTACGACGTTGTAGCAAACCCACGTTCCCTCGGCGGATTGGGCCTTTCTGACTCTAAGAAGAAAGCTTGTGTGTTACATGTTTGGCGCACCAGATTGGCGATTTCTAAGGAATTACTTACCTTTCCGTTTCGCGTATTCACTTTTGTCCGTCCAGAGAGTCTTGATCCCCATGTGTATGTAGGTCATGTAAGTTATAAACTGAGACATATTCGAGAGTTCTGTCTAGCTGTGAATTATCTGGGTGCTGACATACAGCATCGGCCAATGCTCACGACCAAGTTTTTGATGGCTCGCTGGGAATGGATCCCCTATCCTAATCCATAGAAGTGACAGCCTGGAAAATTTTGTGGCCTAACATCAGATTCTAACCTTAGAAATTGCTTCGTCCTGGTACAAGGTTGTAAAGAATTTTATTTCCACCAACGAACGGTTATATCGTACTGGAATTAGTTAAACAGGTAAATTTAATAAATGTGTATATCTAGATCCACTGCAGCACCGATTCACCTATTGTCGTCATCAGGATAAATGGTCCTCGCTCAGGAAGGAGTTGGACTTCCTCACTCGTTTTGCTCTATCTGTATATTCCACTGGTATCATTCTGCCGCCAAACTCGTGTTTTTTATTAATTTATTTTTTCGACGACAAAAGCTAATACCGTCATGTAGTTGATTGGTAATTTTTGCATTACGTTGTTTCAAGGGTGGATGGTGATGATGAGCTGGCTTTTTGCTAGTTTATTATAGCCTACTAGTCTTTTCAGAAAAGTTAACTAACATGCTGAATTTCGCATTTATCAGAGAATGAATTGGATAATTCCGACAGCAGCTGCAGCCGTTTGGTGTCGTGTGAGGGAGCAGCTGACTGTGACAGTTGTATCTGCCAAAGTGTTCAGAGGATTCTGGTGCAAATTGTACAAAAAGTAAGTCGTTAAACTATTATGAGACCAGAGAAAGGCTTATTTTTTTCGAGTATCAGATTGCGTCAAATTCTGAGAATTCCAGTTTTGCTTTAAATCAATTACTTAATTTCGGAAAATTTTTGATGCAATGCTGTTTCTTTACATGCTTCTTGAGTTTTCTATAATTACATGGTTTTACTACTGTAACAAAATGTGGACTGCATCGCGACATATCGAAACATTGGGACATCCAACAACATCAAACACTTTTCTTTTACTTTTTTTAAGACTTCAGTTTGAGGTACCATGCCAATAAATTTCTTTGAGCTCAACCCTCCGGATCCCCCAACCGAAATACTCGACTTGCCACTAGGCCAGAGATTTTCTCCGCTCGGGAATACATCACAATATCACTTTACTCATATTGATTGCAAGAAAAAAATTCAACGTATGACTAAAAGTGTTTCTTTCTGCCAATATCGCTATTTTCGCAATTTCGGTGATATTAGTTTGGTTATTAGATGATAGCCGCGGTGGATTAGCGTCTCGGTGCGGATCGCGCGGTTGCTCGCCGTGGAGGTTCGAGTCCTCCCTGGGGCATGAGTGTGTGTGTGTTGTCCTTAGGTTAGTTTACCTAGGTTTAAGTAGTTTGTAAGCTACGGACTGATGACCATGCAGTTTGGTCCGATAGAGGTACAAACATTTGAACATTTTGATTAGATGATAAATAACGTAATTTTATTTAATTTTGTTTATTTTGAAAATATTTCTTATAGTCTAGTGTTACAATTTTCTTATTTGGAACGTTCTTTTTTAATTGTGTTTTATTTTAACAAAATCGGTCAAAATTTTTCAAAGTTCGTCGCCTTTTAAGCAATTTCATTGTTACTTTCTGGCTAAAATAGGGTGTTTTTTTTTCAGGTTTGACGATATAGATTTATACCTATTCATGATAGACAATTTTTTTCAGTTTTGGTGTAGCTTTTCACCAAATTAGGTGTTTTTTTGCCAAATTATCTCTAATTTACTTGCTAAATTCGGCGATTATCTTAATTCACCAATTGTTGCCATTCTTGGTAATGTTACTGCCAATTTCGATATTTTTACTGTCAAATTTAGTGTTTCTGGACCAATTCCTCTACGGTTTTAACGTCACGCTAGAGTTCATTTCACTGTAATTTATGCTTCTACGAGAGCTTTAACCCTGAGGAAAAAATGAAATCAAAAAGGAATATCAGTATTGAATCAGTATTAATTGGAAACGACGGCAAAATTCTCAGATTTATAACTTTTCTTGCATCGAAAAGCAAATACCATTTCGAAATTTCGTAAACTCATCCGATTTGGAAAAATATTCTCTAAAGACTGCCAATTTCAAATTTTTGTAATTCTATGGTACTAAATAAACTACGATGGTCATCAGTCCCTAGTCTTACAGACTACTTAAACTAAGTTAAACTAACCTAAGGACAACACTCACATCCATGCCCGATGGAGGATTCGAACCTCCTACGAGAGAGGCCGTGCGATCCATAACGTGGCGCTCCAGACCGCTCGGCTACTCCCACGCGGCCCGCCAATTTCACGTAATATTTCTCGTTATCGTTCAAAAATTTTCAAATATTTGTAAATCTATCGGAGCAAACTGCATGGTCATCAGTCTGTAGCTTACAAACTACTTAAACCTAGGTAAACTAGCCTACGGACAAACACACCCGTGCCCCAGGGAGGACTCGGACCTCCAAGGCGAGCAATCGCGCGCTCCGCAGCGAGACGCTTTAGACCGCTCGGCTACTCCACCACGGCTCTCGTTATCGTGTTCACAAAAATTTTTGCCACTAATGATAAGAATTCAGAACTTATACAGCACAAAGTATTTCCAAGGGTGTCAGCACTCAAAAAAGCAAATATTGAACAAGTGCAAATGTCTGAGTTCCGTGACTCGATTCAGTTCCACTTCCAGGAAGTTTCACATTAACCTCATTGTCGTATCCAAGGTAATTCGGTCATAATCCGAACGAAACCAGGAAAACCACTGATGTTCAATTGATATCACAATACCGACAGTGATACTCCTCTTTTACACATCATCTGATACGTGCATGTAGATGCTCATGCCTGAAAACTAACATTTATACATTCTTCTTTTCCCTCAATTAAATTTAGCTGCGGAGGTATTTTCAATCTTTTCAGAATTAAACGGTAGTTTAAATTATATTTCATTTGACTACTGTTTAAGTGGTTGATAATTCACTGCCTATACAAAGTGTTTTTAGAATTTGATAGAAATATCCTCGATTTACAGCTATATTATCTTGACATTGCATAATAATCTGTTATTAAATAAAAAGTTTCTGGAATAATATTAACATTAACGGAAACTGTTGGTTGGATTACAGTGGTTACATTTATTGATTGACGATGTGTACATTCTTCCAATAGATCACATGGTTGCTCTCTACGGTTAGTGTTACGTTGGCTATCGGTGTAACGTTGGAGTACACTTCATGTGCTCAAAGTGAGGGTCTAATATGATGATATAACTGCGCCGTTTAGGTTGAGGAAACTTTCAGCTTGCAAAACCGTCATCGTATATCTTATTGCTGCATCACATGTAATCATCGACGAAAATGATTAAAAGCGCTTAATAACTCTATAGTCATTGAAAGACAACAAGACAATCATCTATTATTGGGCGGGAAGTAAAAGTATTCTCTCGCAAGCTATCATTTTGAAGGGCATTATCTGAAACGTCTTGGGTTACGGATACACATACAATGACACATTTTGTTTCTCACCCAAACAGGTTCTGATTTTGTCTCCTGTGTTAACTAGCTCAGAGTGGGTCAGTTAGTAGTCTATAATCACGTCTACAGCAGGAGCTGATTATTATGTATCTACACAATAACCAGCAAAATTAGAATAAAATGAAATCTACAAATAATTGGTAAACCACGGTGATGCCTTGTGTAAATTTGAAAGAAAAAAAAAAAAAAAAAAAAAAAAAAAAGTGAAATGCGACATTAATGGTAGCATCAAGGAATCGTATTAAATCGAATATCATAATCTTTTTATGTGGCTTAGTGATTTGGTGAAATTTTCGGTTGGACGCCACTTCGGCGCCTGTCGTATACCTGAAGTAACTCAGTTATCCAACCTGGAAAAGGTTTAATTTGGAATCGAACCACGAGTCGTTTCTAGTGACTCCTCACGTCGTCGACAGGTGGATGCTCGAAGTGAAAATCTGCATGATCTCAGAGATTTCCGAAAACGTGACATTCGTTCTCCAAGCGAGACGTTTACCACTAGCCGGAACTTCAAATCGAAGAACAATGACAATTATTGGATACCCAACCCGGATGGACCCCATTATATTTCTAATATACATAACATTGAGGTTATTAATCGAGATAAAATCTGTCCTGTATCTCAGTTTGGACTAAATCACGAGTCCTCCCTGGGGCATGGATGTGTGTGTGTTCCCTTAGGTTATTTTACCTTAGTTTAAGTAGTTTGTAAGCTACGGACTTATGTCAATGCAGTTTGGTCCGATAGGTTCACAAATATTTGAACTTTTTTTTTTTTAATCAGTATTGCATTAAGATCAGTTGAGCAGTTTCGGCGTTCATCGCGGACAATCATCGTGACATGAGATATTATATATATATATATGAAGATACGAGGTATGTCTACAAAGTAACTTCCTTTTTCTCTTATATCAAACAAACGTGTACATATACAGAAAAAATATTTTTTGTAGAGAGATCTACAACTGTTAAAATACTTATCTATATAGCTTCCGAATTTTTGTAGGCACTTGTCAAAACGTGGCACAAGTCTTTGTATGCCTTCTTCATAGAATGCCGGCCGCGGTGGCCGAGGTGACTGAGGCGCTCCAGTCACGGTCAGCGCGGCCACTACGGTCGGGGGTTCGAATCCCCCCTCGGGCATGGATATTTGTGCCGTCCTCGTTCGTAAGTAGTTTGTAAGTTTAGGGACTGATGACCCCGTAGTTAAGTCCCATAAGATTAACAAATATTTCTTCATAGAATTTTACCGCCTGTTGTAACATGTTTTTTCAGCTCGTCATCATCTTATGCCGTCCGCGGTGGCCGGGGGGACTGAGGCGCTCCAGTCACGGTCTGCACGGCCACTGCGGTCGGGGGTTCGAATCCCCCCTCGGGCATGGATATTTGTGCCGTCCTTAGTCTTAAGTAGTTCATAAGTAGTTTGTAAGCTTAGGGACTGATGACCCCGTAGTTAAGTCCCATAAGTTCTACAAACATTTGAACATTTTTTCCTCATCATCGTTGAAGTGTTGACCACCAAGGACAGATTGTAATTGTAAGAAGAGATGTAAGTCGCTAGGAGCGATATCCAGGCTGTACCGAGGTTGATCAAACACGTTCCGATGAAGTTCCAAGAAGAGTTTTTTGGTCACATTCGCGGTGCGAGTTCGGGCATTATCGTGGAAAATACACCTTTTGACAGTAATCCTCAGCGCTTGTTCTGTATTGCGTGGCGCAGTTTCTTAATGGTGTCGTATTAACCATGTGCATTGATTGTTTGGCCTCGTGGTAAGAAATCAATCACAATATACCTTTTCTGTCCCAAAAAACAGTGGTCATGACTTTTATAGTTGCCAAGATTTTCTTAGGCTTAACCTTAATTCGAAATGACGTGTGCCGCCATTCCAATGATTGCCGGTTTGTTTCAGGGGTGTCGTACGGTACCCTGCATCCCCTGTGACTATCCGAGAAAGAAACCCATCGCCTTAGTCACTGCAGCGTGTCAAAAACTGAAATGCACTACCCATCCATTGTTGTTTGCGTTGCTCAGTATTTTGGGTACCCAAGGAGGGCAAAGTTTGTGAAACTTCAGTTTTTCAGTGAAAATTTCATAAAATAGAGAACGTGAGATTTGCGGAACTTCCATTGCAAGGACACCAAGTGTAAACTTACGGTAGTGCTTTATCTTCTCTTCAATTGAGTGAACCAATTCATCACCAGGCCTAACCACAGTCGAGCGTCCACTTCGTTCTTCATCGTTCACTTGATAATTCCCTTAATTGAACAGTCTGAAGCATCTTCTAACCATTGAATCACTAATGGTAATCTATGCGCAAACATCGCAGATTTGCCGATTAATTTCCTATGGTTTAACTTTATTTGCATTTAGAAAACGAAACAAAGATATGATTTCACATGCGGAAAAGTAGGCATTACTCCTTATTACGCGAAGCATTGAAACAACGTTTCATCAGGCAACGCAAATCAACTCATGTTTGTGTATGAGAAATCGGTTGGAAACTTTCCTCATGTCAGCTCGTTGTAGGTGTCGCTATCGGCGCCAACCTTGTATTAATGCTCTGAAAAGCTAATCATTTGCATATCACAGAATCTTCTTCCTGTCGGTTATAATTTCGCTTCTGTAGCACGTCATCTTCGTGGTGTAGCAATTTTAATTCCCAGGAGTGTACTTCTGACATCGGTTGTACAGCTGTTGGAAACTATCAGCAAACGCTTCTTGTGGAAATCCTCGAAGCAGTGACGTCATCTACTTTTGGACCTCCACAACCGTTGCTGTCTTTGCTGATCTTCATCTCGTCTGCTGTCGTCATGAAAGACGGTCTCTGATCATCCGCAAGCATCCACATTCACGAAACTTTTCAGACGCACCTTGTCACCTTAGTTAATGCAGTGAGCTATATGCATGCATACTTCCCCTCAATATTCACATGTATAATATTTCGTTCTCATATTCAAATGTGATTACTGTACGGTGACCAGAAGCAGTCATTTAAAAATGAGGACAAACATCTTCAAAAAGAGGACAAAGTAATAAAAACAGAGGACGTACAAAACATGTGATAAAAAACAATAAACAAGTTCATTACCAATACAAAAAACATGCATAGTGGCGCGTTCAGACATCCAACAGAAATGCGATTTTACGACTTTTCGTTTTGTAAAAAATTCACTATTAGATATTGCTTATGACGGCGGCTCCGCATTGTGATGTTACCAACGAAACTTATCGAAGACACGGCTTCTCAACGAGATATTTGTATATAGAACGAACTGTTACAGTCATGTAGTGACTGTTTATCGATGTTCCTCTCCAATTCACTATTGCTTAGCAATTTTCCAATATTCCTTATCGGTACTAATAAAACATCTGTAAATGTTGGCCAGCCGCTGTTCACTTAATCTTCAAAATTACAGGACGAATATTCATGCATTTATCACAAGAAACATGAGAAAGGTTTGGGTCAACATATAGGCATAAATTCATAAAAATCGGATCATGGAACGAGAAGTGATCATAATTTTAAGTGTTTTCAGTAACCGTCGTGTCTTTTCGTTGAACTATTAAAAACGTCTTATCTCCAAAAGTACTTCACGAATTTGCAGGGGTTTTTCACAGTATCTCACAAATGGCTTTTAATAAAATTGCGTGGTAATGTTATATCGCCACAAATTTGCGACTGGATAGGGGATTTCCTCTCAAAGAGGACAGATTGTAGTAATCGATGGTAAGCCACCATATAACAGAGGTGATATCGTGCGTTTCACAGGGTAGTGTTATTGGTCCTCTGCTGTTCCTTATTTACATAAACGATTTTGGAAAAAATCTAAGCAGCTCTCTTAGGTTGTTTGCAGATGACGCCGTCATTTACCGTGTAGTAAAACTCATCTGAAGATCAAAACCAACTGCAAAACGATCTAAATAAGTTGTGACTATGGTGTAAAAATTTTAAATTGCCTCTTCATAATGAGTTGTGGAAGTCGTCCACAGGAGTGCGAAAAGAAATCCGTTAAACTTTGTTAACAAAACAAATCAATCAAAAGTGAAGGTCGTAAGCAGCACAAAATTCATAGGAATTACTATTACTTCAGACGTAAACTGGAAAGAACACGCAGATAATGTCGTGGGAAAGGCGAACCAGAGACGGCGTTTTATTGACAGAACCCTTAAAAGATGCAACAGAAGTACTAAAGAAATTGCATTCACTACGCTTGTCCGTCGTTTTAGGAGTATTGGTGCCCAGTGTGGGATCCTTATCTGGTGGGTTTGACAGAGGACATCGAAAGAGTCCAAAGAAGGGGCGCCCGTTTTCTATTGTCACAATACCGGGGAGACAGCGTTAAGGAAATGATACAGGATCTGGGATGGAAATCATTACAACAACGGCGCTTATCGCTGCGGCGTGGGCGACGTACGAAGCTCCCATCATCAACATTCTCCTCTGAATGCGAAATTGTATTTAAAAGAGAGAGAGAGAGAGAGAAGAGATAGAAAACCCCTTGTTCTTTTCGTTATCCACTCCGAGGAGTGGAGCGGGCTGTTTAAGATACGGCCCATAAAGGGTCGCGGTTCTATTCAGCCAATTATCAGACAAGCTAATTGTGGGGCAAAGGGGACTCCCAATTGGGAATAAGTGGAGGGGCTTACCAGTTCCGGCATACGCCTTACAACCAAGGAAAACCTCCCGAAAACCTAAGTAGGAACCGGGCAATTGGGACCAATTTATCTCTGGGACGTTCGCCCAGATTACATATGGATTATCGGGGGAGCACGAGTGTACTCACGTCATTCAAGGATTGGACGCCCGATTTACTCTCGTAAACTCGTAACGGGCAGAAAAGAAATTTCTGGCATACCTTGACTAAAAGAAGGGATAGATTGGTAGGACACATTATTAGACATCAAGGAATTGTGAATTTAGCGTTGGAGGGAAGTGTGTGGGGTAAAAATCGCAGAGGAAGACCAAGAGATGGATACAGTAAGCAGATTCAGACAGATGTAGGTTGCCGTTCTTATGTGGAGATGACTTCCTCAGGATAGGGTTGTTGTGGAGAGCTGCATCAAACCAGTCTTCGGACTGAAGACCACAACAACAAACTCGTAACGATCAGCTTGACCTACTATGGACGAGCTTTTGCCTAGAGGAACCTAAGCTGTGTTGACTCCCACTTACATAGAAAAAAAAAATGTTCAAATGTTTGTTAAGCTTAAGGGACTTAACTACGGGGACATCAGTCCCTAAACTTACAAACTACTTATGAACTAGCTACAACTAAGGACGGCACAAATATCCAGGCCCGAGGGGGGATTCGAACCCCTGACCGTAGTGGCCGTGCAGACCGTGACTGAAGCGCCACAGTCCCCTCGGCCACCGTGGCCGGCTACATAGAAAAGATCATCGGAATAAACTGCGAGAAATTAGAGCTCGAACGGAGAGATTCAAGTGTTCTCTCTTCCCGCCCGCTATTCGAGAATGGGATCGGAAATTAATAGTGTAGTGTGTGATTTTCAGAATATCCCACGTAGATATAGATGTAGTTTTATTACCCTCGACTATGCTAAAATGGAGGACAAAGCAAAAATCCTGCCGGACCCCAGATATAGAGCGAAAGATGAGAACATGTCCGCATTAATACGGACGTCTGATCATCCTACATTACTGTAACAGTCGTGCCCCCAATATTACATCCTTGCAATGCGAATCTACGTTGTGAATTATTGGTGCCTCTGTACCGAGCGGTGTAGGCGTTGGCAGCAGGTTTTTAATTCGCGGCCCTTTGGGTGGGAGTCGAGCGGCCCCACCCCAGGGTCCGATGCGGCCCGCGCCCCAGGCACTCCGGATGGCTCTGGGAGAGGCGGCGCTCCCTCGCCGTCGCTGGAGAAACAGCTCTATTTCGCGGCGCCCTCGAGGCCCGGGCTGCTGCTGGCGGGGGATCTGAGGTCTCATTCGATTTTCGCGCTTCCCGGCGTGACGCGCGGCGTAACGAAGTCTGGTCGTCGCGCGCCGCGTCTGAGGGCCTGCCCTAGCAGCGCCAGCGAGGCCGCCGTGGCCTCCGGGAGGCGCCAATCGGCGGGCAGGCCGCACCTCGCTCTCTGCCGAAACGACCCCAGCCGCCGCCTCGCCTGACAGCCCGGAGGCCACGCGGGCGCGCAAAGTGGCGCCGGGAGGCGCGCGATGCGACAGCGCGCAGCGCCGGCTCCTTGGCGACTTGACGACCCAACAGCGCGTCCCAGGCGAAAACACTCCAGGCAGTGTATCTTCATCATCAGTATTCTGCCAAGAGGCAGGTTTTTCACCTGGTGGTTGTCCACGCTGTCCGGTCGTCTGCCATCCTCTTCAGGTCCGCACAATTTCCTCATTCCCCTTATGTCTGCTCTGTAGGAATCAGCATGGATTTCGAAAAAGGCAATCGTGTGAAACCAAGCTCGCGCTATTCGTCCACGGGACTCAGAGGGTTCTGGTCTAAGGCGCCTCGCTGCGGAGCGCGCGGTTGCTCGCCGTCGGAGGTTCCAGTCTACCCTGGGGCATGGGTGTGTGTGTTGTCCTTAGGTTAGTTCACTTTAGATTAAGTAGTTTGTACGCTACCGACTGATGACCACGCAGTTTGGTCCGACAGAGATACAAACAAACACGGGTTATCAGGTAGATGCTTTGTTTCTTGTCTTTCGCAAGGCGTTTCAAACAGTTCCCCACAGACGTTTAATAAACAAAGTAAATTGTGTGATTGGATTCAGGAGTTCCTAGGTAAAAGAATGCAGCATGTCATTCTCAATGGACAGAAGTCTTCCGAAGTAAGAGTGATGTCAGGTGTGCCACAGGGGAGTGTCGTGGTTCCGTTGCTGTTCACGATATATATATTTGCGGATAACATCGAAAGTTTACTGAGGCTTTTTGCGGATGATGCTGTAGTATATAGAGAGGTTGTAACAATGGAAAATTGTATTGAAATGCAGGAGGATCTGCATCGAATTGGCCCATGGTGCAGGGAATGGCAATTGAATCTCAATGTAAACAAGTGTATTGTGCTGCGAATAAATAGAAAGAAAGATCCTGTATCATTTAGCTACACTATAGGAGGTCAGCAACTGGAAGCAGTTAATTCCATAAATTAACTGGGAGTAGGAATTAGGACTGATTTAAAATGGAACGACCATATAAAAACAATCTTCGGTAAAGCAGATGCCAGACTTAGATTCATTGGTAGAATGCTAAGGAAATGCTGTCCGAAAATAAAGGAAATCATTTACAGTACACTTGTTCGCCCATATCTTGAATACTGCTCGCCGGTGTGGGATCCGTACCAGGTGGGGTTGATAGGAACTAGAAAAGATGCAACGAAGAGAAGCGCGCTTACCGAGGAGTCTAGCAGTATATTGCTTGTTCCTACGGATATCTCACGAACAGTTCATGAAGATAAAATTAGAGAGATTAGAGCCCACCCAGAGTCATACCAACACTCATACTTTCCGCAAACAATACGCGACTGGAATAGGAGGGAGAACCGGTAGTGGTACTCAAGGTACCCTCCGCCACACACCGTCGAGTGGCTTGCGGAGTATGGATGTAGAAGTAGATGTCGTCTGTCGTGTCTCCTTCTTCCTCCCAATCTTCTCCCACAAACCAGTCCTTCGAAGGCATCTACTTGCTTACACTCCCTTCAAAATTAATGTCCGAACTAGTTTTTTTTTCTTTCTCTAATGACCTTCAGCGGATATATACTCTCCCAAACCATTTCCAACACGTGATTCCTTAATTTCTCGTGGCGATTAATCGAGAAACGTACGGGTATGCAGCCAGGTATGAAATTCGACGTCGGCCGATATTTCGGCAGGAGACCACATTGCCATTTTCAAGGCAAAACTACTGTGGGGAAGCCATGTGCAACGATCATCAAAACCCAGGTTTTCAATGGGTAAGCAGAAAAGACAATACACACGGAGCGAGCAAGCACACAGCGCCGACACGACCAAAAATGTTTGTTATCGATATTCTGACCGTTTTCATCGTTGGCCGTGTCGGCGCTGTGTTAAAAATGTTAAATGTTTGTTAAGCTACTACAAACTACTTATGAACTACTTACGAACTAGGACGGCACAAATATCCATGCCCGAGGGGTGATTCGAACCCACGACCGGAGTGGCCGTGCTGACCGTGACTGGAGCGCCTCAGTCACCTCGGCCACCGGGGCCGCCTCGGCGCTGTAGGCTTGCATGCTCGGTGTGTATTGTCTTTCCTGTTTACCCATTGAAAACCGAGGTTTTGATGATCGTTGCACATAGCTTCCTCAATGCAGTTTTGCTATGAAAATGGCAGGGTTGTCTCCTGCCGAAATTTATCAACAATTAATGATGAAACCGTCGTCCGTACACGTCTCTACGGGGAGCATATGTCGGTTACGGTACGACGACTGTAGAACGTACGGAAGAAGAGAGATCAGAAACTGTGCTCACTCACTTTTTTTGCTAAGCTGCCAAGTTCTCAAGTTCTTAAAGGTGAAAAGAATGTTTCATTCAGCACAAGCTAATCGTATCTATTCGCATATGGAACTGGCGACGCTTCGTGGACGGAGACATCAGACCCAGCGAGAAATGTCGGTAAGCAGTAGTGGACTGTGAAATCTCCATTTACTTATTAGTAATACAATGCAGCTGTATGATTGAAAGAATGTGAACATATTAACGTTTAGATCTGTGGAAATTAGTGCAGAACTGTCTTCCAGTAGGCAAAACAAGAAGTACGGTCGTCTACATGAGGGTAATCAGGAAGCACCGACAACAGGCAATTCGCACACTGCCTGTAAGTTTGTCTGGGAAATAAATAATGAAGAACTCGCTGTTGTTTCAAAAGGAGGAAATTTTGCGATTACTCCATCGAAGGTTCCCACGGACAATTATCGCTAATATAGAGGCTGGAATTTGTCTTTTACCATCAAAAGCTGCTGATGAATTAGGATGGAGACGTCCAGGGCTCTACGCAAAGAGAAGCCACCTAGAAGCAATTTGTCTCAAGCGAAAAGGGAGATTTCAAACAGCAATATTATTATTCTTGCCGCTGATAAGAGGAATACCACCGTTTTACTGAACAGTGAAGATTATCACAGGAAGTTAGTGACCTCCTAGACCCTACACATAAAAAAAGTTGAAAAAGGCTCCACCAACAAACGTGATACAGCTACCTAGGCACCTTGAGCCTTTGCTACAACCGTACATATGCAAAACGGAGAATCATATTAAAAATTCTGCGCACTTTATTGAAAAACTGAGTTAGATTGCTGTCAGTTCTAGTCACATCCTTGTCAGTTTTGACTTAGTATCTCTATTCACCATGGACCCAGTATACGAAGCTCTTTCTTAAATAACCGCTATGTTTCCTACTGATATAGTAGCCTTTTCCCGCCATTTTACACGACCTTTATGTACAAATTGACGGGATAGCCATGGGAAGCCCACTAAGTCCCGCAATCGCTAATTTATTCATGGAATATTTTGAACAACAAGCACTGCAGAAAGTCATCAAAATTCTGGCGAGGTGGTATCGGTTTGTGGATGACACCTTTGTGAAATGGAACCATGGTGAATAGTATTAATCCAAAGATAAAGTTCATCATGGTGAAACAGTAATGGTGAAATGAACTATTTAGATATATCAGTAATTAAACTGATGGATGGGTCCTTAGGGCACAAGGTCTACAGAAAAAATACACACACCGATGTTCACGAACTAGGACGGCACAAATATCCATGCCCGAGGGGGGATTCGAACCCCCGACCGTAGTGCAGACCGTGACTGGAGCGCCTTAGTCTCTTCGGCCACCGCGGCCGGCTGCTCGCTATACATACACGGAGGGCAAGTATCTCAGGCAGTGGTAAGCGATGTTCATCGGGTGGATAGTAGTTGTATGTATTGGGTACCTTACACGAATCTCTTCTATGCCTTGATAGGATATTAGTAAAATAATTCAAATGTTTTTTTCTTCCATTGATGTCATTTTTCAGAGACTGACTGAGGTAATAAACAAGAAATTTTCTACCTGTAATGAGATGTTCTAAGAACAAGCCTTCGTTTTTCGCCTTATTCTCTCGTTTTAAATCAATTCTAATGTTATTTCTTTAAAAATATTTCATGTCTTATGCTTTAAATAATGAGTGGATATAAATGTTTCAAGAAAATATAAGCTAATATTGGAACTATAGATGAGAATGAGAAGTAATAATATTTCATTATGTTGCATTCGAGACGATATTCAGTAATAATCAACTTAAAAGTCCAGTAATTTCTTTTTTATTTTTATTATTTTTTTAATGTTTGCCGAATGTGGCCTAGGTCATGAGCACTTGAGAACTAACCACGGTCAAGATGAGAAACTAAAAATAACGCGTCGAAGTTGATAGGAAATATTTAAATGTTCCGTCGCATACCAGTTAGCGCCAACGGACAAGTACAAAGCTCGCGTTGTGTTCTTTGTTAACATTCCCAACAGTTTGTACATATACCGCTGTAGTAGCTGTGTGAACAACGTGCCACAACACGCAACTTTCCTTTCGGGGACGAGTAATTTGTAACAGCTTGTAAGTTTATAAATAAGACACGTTCGCCTCTCATACCAGAGCAAAGAACGCCACCGTTACACTTGTCATCATTAGAGCTACCTGAGAGCACTCTGTTTCAGAGATGATGCTCTTTCACGCTATCCTTTGACGCTGTTCCCTTTTGTAATTCTCAGCAACGAATGCTCTATTTGTTTCCGTGAGATCCGCATGGACGATATGTTAAGCCTCTTCACCGTCTCATTCATTCAATTCAATGGCGTTGTTTGGCCGCTGTACGTGTACTGACAAAGGCCGGCCGGTACACAGTGATTAAGTGGAGGTCCAATCAATAATAGACTCGTCTGTTGTCATCACGTTTACTATGGGCGTTTCAGCCTTGTTACTGACAGCGACCAGTGAGAAATCTACACTTCAAATTTGATCGTGCACCCTATCGGACTTACAAGATCAATTCGCGAGGAAGTGTAGTTAGGGTTACCAGACGTCCTCTTTAACCCGGACATGTCCTCTTTTTTGGATCCTAAAAATGGTCCGTCCGGGTTTTTAGGAAAATGGGGAAATGTCTTCTTTTTTGCGTTATGCAACTGTTTCAATCTGAAAATGCGTAAATACAACTCTCTGAAGTGTCACAATCACTAAATCTAGATAATTTAACCGTTTTTTAAACAATGTAATTTTTTTCTAGAATTCTCTCTTCTCTACGCCGCCGCTGCTCTGAGGTAACGCTACTTTAAAACAATTGAAGTAACTGGCGTGACAATTGTCGCAGAATAGAAGCTGCGAGGCAGCCAATTAAGAACAAAGGTCTGCAACAATGCAAGATACACCGGCTTCCAAGAATTTCACGTTAGAACAGCTTAACTAGGGTTACCATATGTCCTCTTTTTCCCGGACATATAGTCTTTTTGAGGCAAGAAAATGTGTCCGGCTGGAATTTATAAAATTCTAAAAAATGTCCTTTTTTGTTCCTAGAAAGAAAATTTACTTTTGTAGCATTGGCGACTACGGATTCGTTCGCACTGCAAGTCCAAACTGTTCGCAACTGTCACGCGAATACTCAGAGAGAAATTGCAGTTCACAACAATTTCATGGGTCTGACAGTTGCAAACGATTCGAAACTTCTGCGAAGGAACCCAATTGTCTATCATTCTGTGTTCGGCATTATGTTCTTTGTCGTTGCTTTTGATATACTTTGTGGTTTAGGTTAAAGCTGTAATCTAGCTTCAAAATAAATTACAAACTTAAATAGAACTACGAAATGCCGAAAGGAAAGTCAGTGTTGAAAGATGTGCTCTTGAAGAAATACAAATCATTCAAGGGAGGAAGAAACGAACATAAAATGGAATGTTTGATTTGCCCTACTGGAACGTACATATTCGTTGTAAACAAATATCGTAAGGTTTAATACTGGATCGCAAATATAGGTTCAAATGTGAAAAAGACAAGAATGAGACAATTGTCTTTAGTGATGATGAATAAACTGTCAAGGTTCGTAATATTTTGTTTTATAATAATCACACAAGGTTACTGATTTAGTTTATACTAGTTTTACGTGGTTCATTAATTAAGTTGTAAATTACTGTATGTTAACAATAAAGTGTCCTCTTGTTTTACTTGAATTGTCCTCTTTTCTGATGACGAACATATGGTAAGCCTAAGTGTAGTTAGATTATTCAACGAGGATTCGACATCCCGAAATCCCACCAGCAGTTTATAATTGTGCACTATTACAATGCAGTGCTTCGTTAACAAGATCGTACCTGAGCTGTTGCTAATTCAATAAAAACGCGTTTCAGTTCTTATGCTACTGATGATATTAAACTGCAGAGATAACCTAAATCATAAGCATAACTGCTCACAATGTTACTTGAAAACGAAGAAAACGAGATGTACAGGTGCTACCTTTATGTATAAAAATCAGTTGCTGCGCAGGAATGTGTGTTTCCTATGGACCAAGACGAATGTTTACGAGATCCACAGCTACAGTCCGAGTAGGATTAGGTGGCCAATGCACAGAGACGAGTTTTCAACGGAAGCGCCGGGCAAGTTCATTCCTTCGTTCAGAAGGGGAGGCTGCATCAGTCCACTTCCGCCTGCCGTCCAGTGCACATATAGTTGCCGTCGAAATATTGTTTCAAATTGTATTTACAAAACTTCACGCTTGTCAGATTATGAATTTATTATTCCTGTTTCTGACATTTCCGTTAGCCAGCTACTCCTGCGATGCACCATGGTTACAGTTTGTTTAAATTTGTATATCGTACAATTTCTGGTGTGTTCGTATGATCTTTAATATCCTATGGTACTGTGACGTATATCTCTGTTTTTATCTCGAAGCTATAACTGAAGTAAAGCTGTGTAAATAACTTGTGCTTTAGTTCTGTTTGTTAATTTAAAATTTCGTCAGCGCTTTTCTTCGTGTGTGTGAATAAATTTCGGTCTCTTCCAGAAATTTCATGTGGCGATCTGGATTGTTAGGTGTAATATTTTCATTGCGTTTGTTATATGATCAGCTTCCTTATTTTCCCGTTTTAAAATGGTTGAAGAATGCTGAAAGATCTCTGTATCGAATTTCGAAACCTCTACACGTTTGTCCTATATAAAATTTCTCACAATTAATTTTGCATGTGCCTGATAGTTGGTATTATAGTAGTTTTGTTTTACTTGAACGAATGAAGGTTTTTGTATTATCAGTACAAAAATTACTGTTTATGAGCTGGCCTTAGGATTAATTAATAAAAGAAATATAATTGGACTGTGTTATCCATGACTAGTCGAAGCGCCATATGTCATAACTGACATAACGGAACCTTAATTTTACATTTTCTTAAAATATATTTGTTTATGAATGTTTCTCAACTTTTTGTACCAAAGAAGGGTTAGTGTTCTTTTACTTAGTAGTGAAATCTCACGGTAAATAACTACTAAACAGCACTAATTGCGCTCACATCTGAAATATAAAGAAACGGCGCTTAGTCTTGTGATGCATAAGACGGCCCAATTTGCCTGGCCTTCAAGACAGGAGTAAGGTCATTGTGTAGAAAAGATTTTGTGCGGTGCATGGCGGAGGGTACGTTACTGCAGATGTCACCACATTTTGACAGATCACAGGGTAATTTCGCAGCTACAAGTAGTATTTGATGTGCGGGGGGAGAGAGGTGTTGAACAAAAGAGAAGTGACAGGAAGATATTGGCTGAGAGCAAAGAAGAGGCAGGGGGTTGGATAAGTAGATAGAGTATGGATGAAAAAGGAGGAAGCAGTGGTAGCTAAATGGGAGAAGATGGACGAGTTCATGGACTAATTGAATATTGAAATAAATCCTCGGGCAACGCGGAAAAGAAAGCTGATGTAAAGAGAAGGCTAAGAGTACAAAGAAGGTGCGAAGTACACATAGTGATTATGCAAGGGTTTTTAACAAACGGGAAGAGATGTTACATGTAGATAATTTATCGTATTTGATGGTGCAGTTACAATGTCATTAAATATTTAAATGGAATTTGTAAATTAATAGTGGTGCAAGAAGGAAACATTAACACTATACCTCGAGAAACAGTGCAAACATAACAACTTCATGGCAACAACTTCAGTGAATTAAATTAAACACCTCTCTATTGTTTGAAGGGTTTTTCAAAATACAAGGTGATACAGAACCTAAGTAATACAGAATAAATTTTAGAAACCTGGAACACTATTGTAACTAAACAAACAAATAGGCAAACATAGAGGGATGGGATGAGAGATTATGGGAGAATTGTGAAGCTTAACAAAGAGGAGATATGCACTCGAACTGAAAAATGGTGAAAATAAACATAATCAATTATAGTGATTACAATTAAATAAAGAATTAATGTAAGAACAGGGTACAGAATAATTAGGTATATTAGCAACAAGGATGATGAAAAGCAGGTGCGATACATTGGAAAGCTGGACTGGTATTAACACAAAAAGTAAATAAACCAATTTGAAATTACATTTACAACTTCATTTTGTAATCAGTACAAAGTGGCATACTACGAATACGTTTAATGGCAACCCAATGCATCACCGGAAAGCGCAGAGTACACCGTTGGCTGAATATTACAGAAGATAAATTTAATCCTCAGCTCATTAAATGATTTCCACTTTGTTTTACATCATCATGCCTCGCAGTCGTTAGTGTTCTCGCACAGGACGCCGTGTGACCACAAAAAATTACATCTCACTAACTGCCGTACAATTTGAAAATCAACTTCCGTGTTGCGATAAAGTACATTCACGTTCAGAAGGGGAAAGAAAAAAACACCTAGAATTGCTAGGCATGCGACGTTGATATTGACACGACTTCGTCATCAGTGTGTTCTGAAAAACCGATCACCATGCGATCTGTTGCCCAGCAGGCAGAGGTTCGCCATGGTCTTTGTGAACTTATTCCATCCCTACGGAATCCACGCTTAAAATCAACACAATATTTTCCCAACGGCACTCGTTGTTATTGCAAACCTCAGCTGTTATACCTCGAACTCGAAATGTGTTATTAACGGGTTCGCGATAATTTATTACCGCATTTTTAGGAAATTTACTACCAGGCTCGTCAATTCGCAGCTTCAAAGAAGTTTGACGGAACTCGATGCACACCCGTATTCAATAGTCAATCTTTATTTAAAACGTGGAACAGTAAATAGGTACAATTCTCCGGTGGGTGTGTCATACCTGCTGTGAGACGATACCCCAAATGACATGGCGGACGCCAATGCAATTTGCCTCAAATTTAGCGGACATGAAATTCAAGCTCGTTGGTCCGACCTATGGCAGCGCCATCTACCGGGACGACCATAGCGCCATCTGTTTTCAACTTGAACCTAGAAAAGGTTTGTCCTTTGTAATTAATATTACAACAACTTTCACTCTGCAGCCGTGTGTGCGCTGATATGAAACTTCCTGGCATATGTTTGTCGGAACCGCGATTCGAACCTTGGACCTTTCGCGGGCAAGCGCTCTACACTGATCTACCCCGACACGACTCACGGATCCCCCACACAACTTCACTTCTGCCAGTACCTCGCCTCCTTCTTTACCAACTTCACAGAAGCTCTCCTACGAATGTTGTATGACTAGAACACCTGGAAGAAAGGATATGGGATATGGTGGAAACATCCCTTAGGCTTTGGCCGAGCCATGTCTCTACCATATCCTTTCTTCCAGGAGTGCTACTCTTGCAAGGTTCGAAGGAGAACTTCTCTGAAGTTGGGAAAGTAGGAGGTGAGGTACAGGCAGAAGTGAAGTTGTGTGGAGGAGCCGTGAATCGTGTCGGGGTAGATCAATTCTAGAGCGCATGCCCGTGAAAGGCAATGGTCCCAGGTTCTAGTCCCGGTTCCGGCTCACAATTTTAATCTGCCAGGAAGTTTCAAAAACAGTCTTGATCGCAAAAATTAATAGTTTTTATTGACCGGTTTCGACCTGATGTAGGTCATCTTCGGAACAAAATGTAGCACATGTGGCCAGTTCTGGACTCGGCTGGGCTGGAATGTCATGGCTGTTCTCATGCCAGCTGTAACAGTTACCAGCTGGCAGGAGAACATACAGGACATCCCATTCCAGTAGAGTCCAGCACGGGCCACATGAGCTACATTTTGTTCCGAAAATGACCTACATCAGGTCGAAACCGGCCAATAAAACGGTCAATTTTTGCTATCAAGACTGTTTTTGTAATCTAAATTCTACCAAATAGATCGCTGTCCTTGTCCATCGACAATGTTGTCAAAATTAATTGTTCTTTGTAGCTGTTTTCGTTTCCTGCTTATTTCCTGAGCTATTTAACCCGGTCACTTTCATTTTTTTTTTTTTTTTTTTTTTTTTTTTTTTAAACTATCGGACCGAACTGCGCGGTCATCGGTCCGTAGCTTACAAACTACTTAAACCTAGGTAAATTAACCTAAGGACAACACACACACCCATGCCCCAGGGAGGACTCGAACCTCCACGGCGAGCAACCGCGCGCTCCGCAGCGAGACTGTTTAGACCGCTCGGATACTCCACCGCGGCCACTATCAATTGACCACGCTGTATAGTCCCCACTGAAGCTCCCGATACACAATTTTAATTGCGTCCACCCTTGTATACTGATTATAAGTATTGTGCAGCGTCATGCGTAGTAATGACACAGTGTTATTGTAAACACGCGTTCGAGCGGTACCGGCGTGTCAGTGCTGGGGCGCCCCTGTCAGTGGGCTTGCCGGCAGGCCACTGTGCGTGTGCGCATGCGCGTGTGTGTGGGTGTTTGCGCGGTTCTCCGCAGCGCGGACCCCCGGGCCGCCGCAGTCCCACGGCACACACTGCACGGCAAATACGCCTGCTTAATTAATAATCGGCCGAGGCGGCGGCCGCTCAAAGGCCAGCGAGCACGCACACAACGGGACAGCCAATTCCGCCCGTCCCGTCTCTGGCCTTCTACGAAATCGGACAAGTACCTCAAATTCTACAATTTTGAACGTGGCTGTTAAAGACAGAAACCGTTCTTCGAAATTATCTATAAATGTGAATGTCTGTACGGTGTACGTTTATCACGTCTGAACCACAAGACATAAATAGCTAAAAATTTGTACAGTTACTAATGTCTACCCGGGGAAGGCTTTAGGCACGTTTTTATGGCGATCGGATAGCTGTTTATCTATATAGAGGGTGTTTCACTAAGTGTGTTTGCCTCTGTAACTTATAAAATAATAGGTGACGGGAAATTTTAATGCGGTAGGTAAACACAAGAAATGTTACACTTTCTGCGGAGCTATGAACATAATTTATTGTATCATTTTCCAAAGAGTTACAGCACAAAGATATAATTTTTAAATAGAACAATAGTTTTTTCTATCGTGCATTGGAATCGTTGAAACCAGCTGCGTCCAAATCAATTTAAATTACATTTTTATCACTCTTAGTTTGGGAGCTACAACCCTTCAAAATTTCAGGGGCAGGTACCACACTCTGTACATAATACATGGCTGTGTGGTGGATGATGGATGTTATGGCGGTGGGAAGTTGATTTACATGAGATGTTTAAATGTGTGTCCATGTTCCTCAATGCATAATGCAGTGTGCCGTCGAAAGGATCTGCGGACGAGATGTAACATCGCCGGTGTGACGGAGCGACATGCGTCCTCGATCACCGTTTTAGATCACCTGGGGATGTGGGCTCAGTGACATAAACACCATCCTTTAGATATCCCCACAAAAAGAAATCTACTGGTGTTAAATCGGACGACCTTGCTGGCCATGAATGAGGATCATGGCGCCGCTACCATCTTCCTGCAAACCTGTTGTTTAGTTCTTCCACAATAGTAAGCGCAGAACGGGCTGGGTGACCATCGTGCTGCATTCACATATGGACTCTCGTGTGTAGACACACATGTTCAAGGAGACCACCTAAACTGCCGGCTATAAAAGTACAATATAACTCACCTGTCAGTGTACTGGGAAGTAGTGTGGACGGATGATTTCATCCCCAAGGATTCCACATCACACGTTAATAGACCACCTACGTTGACGGTCGACAGGTCGTACCCACCGAGGATTGTCTGCGGCCCAGTAGTGCATGTTATGGCGATTCACTGCACGATAATTTGTGAACGTGGACTCATCAGAGAATATAAAACTTTGTAAAGGCTCCAGCGTGAAATTACGCATGGCCCACTCACAGAATGTCACTCTTCCACGGAAATCGTTCCCATGCAGCTCCTGGGTCAGTGACAGGTGGTACGGGTGAAACCTGTGGACGTCTCCTCACTACTTGCAGGTTTTCGTCTGTAACTGTGGCGCATTACCAAGCTGCCTGTTTCCCGAAGTCATTGTTCAGCACGTAAGAACGTAAGGGCTGCCGGGGCTCTTCGCCTAGGATATCCCACGGCATACGCCGTGGCTGCATCGTGTCGGCACTCGCCGAGCATCAACAATATGTCAACGTACTCGTTGTTCGTGTATGCCATAGTCATCCGATGTCACTAACTGTAGTATATTGAGCCCTGGTTGTTTGGGTCGCTCCAATTGTCGGGTATACGGCCGTGTGCGGCGACAGTCGGCAGTCTAACAGCGCATCGAGGAAGCTTCTCGCTCCGTGACACCAGCGACGTTACAACTCGGCCGCACCACATTTTGAAGGCGCATTGCATTATGCGCAGCGTTTGTGGTATCTGCCCCTGAAACTTTGAAGGGTTGTAGCTCCCAAACAAACAGTGATAGGAAAGTAGTGTAAACTGATTTGGACGCAGCTGGTTTCAACGATTCCAATGCCCGATAGAAAAAACTGTTTTTCCATTAAAAAAATTATATGTTTGTGCTGTAACTCTTTGGAAAATGATACAATAAACAATGTTCATAGCACCGCAGAAAGCGTAACATTTCTTGTGTTGACCTACCACATTAAAATTCCCCGTCACCTATTATTTTATAAGTTACAGAGGCAAACACACTTAGTGAAACACCCTGTATATATATTAATGTGAATGTCTGTTCCCTGTACGCTTCATCACGTCCGAACGACAAGACGCAGACACGTAAATATTTTTACACTTACAAATACATACCTGAGGAATGTTTTAGGCACGGTTTCATAGAGATCTGATAGATATTTAGTAATTTGAAGAATATAACGCGAAATGCGGAGCAATAATTACTCTTTGAAAATTATATTTACTATTTGAAAATGGTTTTATTAGTTGCATTGTTGCTCGAGGGTTGATAATGATAAAAGGGTGGAGCATAATAGGATGGAAAGTTATCGGTGTATATAAAATTATTCTACGTGTGTGTGTGTTAATATTTCTCTCTGCAGAACGTAAACGGATGGTATGTGTCTTAATTGTTGTCCGAAGTCTCCCGTTCTACACCATGGTAGTTCCATGCCGATAGCCATAAGGGGGTGGAAGATAGTGTGGTTGAAAGTCGTCAAATCATTAAAAAAAATAAAAAAAAAATCGGACTGAAGGTTTTTCCAAATTTTGGAAGCTACATTTTTGAATAATTAATTTACAAGATTTAACTTTATTTCAGATTTTTTTTTATATTTGTTTAAAATAATGTAGATTATGCCTCTTTATATTGACTTGAATCAATAAGGCAACCGTTCGGTCTCTGAACTTCCATGTTACTCACATCATAATATATATATATAAAATCTTAAACACTATTGATGTTTATTCGTGTTTGGCAGTACATAACAACAGTATTTTAAATAACTTGTTGTTGTAGAATAGCAAACAACCGCAATTGGTTTTATTATACTTTATAAATAATGTAACATTACCAGTTTCGAATATTGTATATATGCATCTTCAGATGGTATATGCTATCTAGACACCTGGTGTTAGAACTATATGTCGTACAGTTACATAGTTATGCCTATAACTGTCACGAAAGTGTAATCAATATGTTGATAAAGTTTTATCGCAATCAGATGTACAGTATAACTATGCATAAAATACGAACAAAAAGACAAATAAACAAACATTAATTTATATATATATATATATATATATATATATATATATATATATATATATATATATATATATAGACTGTACCGCTGCAATAACTGCAGCATCGGAATCATTCTCCTGACGGAGTTAAAATAAATTAAAATGAGAATGAAATGCATTGAAATATTAATCTCAATTGTAAAAATATGCAGATTCTCAATAATGGATACAAACCATGATGTAACTCACATAATGGATATAAAAAATGTCGTAACGTACACAATTAGTCGGTTATGCGGTTTAAACTGAGTCGGAAGCCACACCAATACACAGCTTTCTGTCTTTCTTTCTTTCTTTCTCTTGAGACATGTTATCACACACGCAGAGTCGGCGTTATTTATCGGGTCTGGCATGTTAATAGTGTGGCC
Organism: Locusta migratoria; assembly: GCA_026315105.1. Lineage (NCBI taxonomy): Eukaryota > Metazoa > Arthropoda > Insecta > Orthoptera > Acrididae > Locusta > Locusta migratoria. The sequence continues at coordinate 222,612,262 of CM048751.1, read as the reverse complement.
GGATGACCTTCCTGTCACCACCCGTGAGTCATGTGCCGCGGGAGGTAATGTGTACCCCAAATGTATGTGTGAAGTGTTAATGTTCTAACGTTTGTGAAGCTTAAGGCCCTTAACTGCGGGGTCATCAATCCCTATACTTACAGGGTACTTATGAAATACCTGATACTAAAGACGACCCAAACATGTACGCCCGATGGGGAATTCGATCCCCCGACGGGGAATGGCCACGCCCAACGGACCATAGCGCCTCAATGCGCTTGGCCACTTTGCCGCGGCGTAAAGTGTTACATATGTGAAAGTGTGAAGTGTTATGAAGTGTTTGTGAATCGTGTAATTAAGGCGCGACTTAGTGACCAGCCTGGTATTCATCTGGGGGGAATGTGGGAAACCGCCTAAAAACCACATCCAGACTGTCTGGCACTCCGACCGCCTTCGTTAATCCGTCGGGCGGATTCGAACCGGGACCTGTACGCCTCCCTGTCTCGAAAAGCTGTGCGATAGACCACACGGCTAACCGAGCGGGTATCGATTCATAGCATTTACGCGTACGGAATGTTTACTGCAAAAGAATAATGATCAACCGTGTCGGATAGCTGAATTATAGAACACATTTCACAATTAATGAAATACTTATTGAAAATAAACTTACGTAGACATTTGTTCATAACCAACAACAAAAGCGAAGTCAGTCAAGATAAGAATGCCGATCGGTACATATTACAGAGTTCGTGGAATAACGTAAGTCACTTGAATACTGTCATTCAGACTTATACTTCTTATTTTGTGGCAGGTTTTACAAAGAAATAAAATGTTTCTAAATCTGACTTAACTGCTGCCGTTATGAGTCCCTAGACTTATACACTACTTAAAATATATTATGCCCAACGGAGGACTCACAACTTCGAGCCGCGGCGGTATAGCCGTGCATTTTGAGGCACCGTGTGCGGTGCGCGCGGCCTTTCGCCCTCGGGAGTTCGAGTCCTCCCTCGGGCATGGGTGAATGTGTTCTCCTTAGGTTATTACCTTAGTTTAAGTAGTTAGTAAGCTAGGGAGAAATAATCAAGCCGTTGAGTCCAAAAGATTTACAAGCTTTTGAACTTTTTTCGAATCTCCAACGGAGAGCAATACGCTGGTGTGTCTGCCGCCACTCGCCTTGTGTTGTACGTATTTGTTCAACCTATTTTTCTTTCAATTTATTTTCCATATTTTCAATATGTAGTCTCATTTATAGTTTACTGAATTGTTTTTGCACCTACTTATTCCCAGTGATATTAATATTGTGGTGATAGCGATACTGTAATGGATCATGGAGTCATCCTACGAATTCTAGAACAAACTTCTGAAGATGAGTTAACATGTGATGAATGTGATAACGATGTTCATATGCAAGACATAATTATTGAAACTGAAGACAGCAACAGAGGTTCTGAATTGTTGTATGCGGGCGATGACCATCTTAAGGCTGTTCTACGCAATATTACGTCAGGTAACTACGGAATGTATACTGGGAAAGACAGAGAAATTCTTCAGCCTCTAAAGAGAGCTAAGAATAGTGCTTAACCTTGATTAGAATATTACCTGGGCCAAAATAAAGTCCAGACATTTAGAATTATTTTATCTCTTCATGAATGTTAAGATGTTGGAAGTCATCGTAGCTGATACCAGCAGATGGATTGGTGAAAGACTTGCTGATTACAACTATTCTCGATGTCGCGATTTTAGAGACATTACAGTAGAGGAAATGAAAACGCTTTTTGGGGTATTATTTTTTATCCTGGAATTTGTCAGACATGTGAAGATACACAACTGTCAGGACCAAGAAATTGAACAAAAGTTGTAAGGTTTAACGTTCCATCGACAGCGTGGTCCTTAGAGACGGAGGTTACGCTCGGAATTTGGGTAATGATGGATGAAGGAAATCGGGCGAGCTCTTCGAAGAGAATCATCCAGGAATTTGCCTGGAATGATTTAGGGAAATGAGGAAAAACCTAAATCTGGACGGTCGGAGGTGGATTTGAACCACCATCCTTCCGAAGTACAAGAATTGTGGAAACAATATCTGCAAGAAGCAATCTTGTCAGAACGCGTTGTTTCCCCTGTTACTCTAATAACCAGAAAATGGGATTTGTTCAGATTGAAGATGTTTATCAACGTATTTTATATCTTCTTTAACTAATTTCCGCTCAGATATTTAAGCAGCACAATCGATAATTACGTGAGACGAAATTACGGTGTAAAGGTGGAGTGGCCGAGCGCACTGAAGAGCAATGCTCCGAGACGCGAGGCCGTTCTCCGCCGGAGGTTCGAATCCTCCCTCGCCGGCCGCGGTGGCCGAGGTGACTGACGCGCTCCAGTCACGGTCAGCACGGCCACTACGGTCGGGGGTTCGAATCCCCCCTCGGGCATGGATATTTGTGCCGTCCTAGTTCGTAAGTAGTTCATAAGTAGTTTGTAAGTTTAGGGACTGATGACCCCGTAGTTAAGTCCCATAAGCTTAACAAACATTTGAACATTTGAATCCTCCCTCGGGCATGGGTTTGTGTTGTCTTTAGTATAACTTTATAAGTAGTTTGCAAGTTTAGGGAATGATGACCCAGCAGTAAGCATTTTGATTTGCGGTGTAAAAGGCGCGGCGCATCCGTTCTTGCGCAATCAGGAGGTATGCTCAACGGAGGGTTAGACGGCACTATCCGTGTAATCAGCAAATCAGCGATTAAATGCGTATATCATATGTATAACTGAATAGTTCCGTCATCAACCCGAAGTTTCCTGAACATTCAGTTTGTATATGCCGTTTATATCGAAATCATTGCATTACACGTGTATTGAAACGAATTCATATGGTGTCGTTGTTTTGCTTAGCGTCCATGTTAAGAAGTAGGGCTTCAGTGTTGCTAATGTCAGCAGATATCACAATGCAAATTCAGTGGGTTATTATATACTCTTCTGCAAAACTATATGCTTCACTCATCTACATTTTTGGACAGTGCAGAATATTGTTTGGAAGAAAAACACCTCACCAGTTATCAGCAGGTGTACAACTAAAGTCTTCCCGAAAGTGTATTTTGTGTAAATATTTCCCCTCTTTCATAACATTTCGTATGAAGTACCCAAATAAATACTTCGTGATCATTTGAACTACACTGGTCAAATCAATCGGGCGATCAGTTGAGATATCTAGCTTCTGAAGTTCTGTCAGCTACAAAATGAACTAAAGTAGTTCTCAGAACAATATTACGGCGCCGAGATGGTGGTAATAGTAGAATGTTGCTGCGGTGGGGATTGGTGTTGACTTTAGAAGACAAATTTTACTTGCAGTTAGATTCTGATGATGTAGTGAGCATGTTTTACAACGCAACAACAACGTGACTTACCCAAAAATTTAGGAAGTTGGATGCGGGACAGACACAGAGGGAGGAGCTACAGCTATTGGAGTATCCAAAAGTTTAATTTCCAGTACCTGCGCTCGATTCCAGACAAGAAGATCCGTTAAAACAAGGCGAGGCCAAAGTAGCTCACTGGTAACATCAGCAAGAGATGACCGTTATCTTGGGAAACACACTGTCGATACGGGAGGCAGAATGCAACTCAGCTGTAACGCACCCTTTGGATAGCAACAGGACGCCCAATAGCAATACAAACAGTCTGAAATATACCTTCGGAAATGTGACATCCACACATGGAGGCATATGGTGTGTTTCCCATTAAAACCACGACTCCGTTAAGCCCGCAGAAAATGGATGGATGCACATCAGGACTGGAGTCTTAACGAAAGGCACTGGCGTCTGTCCATAGATGAGTGAAGACTTTGTGTTCAGACAGACAATAGTCTTTCCCTCATCTGAAGAGAACAGGGAACTAAAAACAAAGCTGCTTACATGCAGAGAAATCGCCACATCACTCTGGTGGTTGAATGATTTTGGCAGGTTTTAGTATTGGCGGACACCATTCAGAATGGCGCTTTGATTGATCAGAGATATATAGAGACGAGATCCATCGACCTCTTCTTTTGCCCTACGCGCTTCCGTAGGATATCAGTTCCTTTTGGCGGACAATAACACTCGTCCCCACAGAGCGGCTCTGGTGGAGAACGTGTTTGAAGCTGAGGGACTGGAACGAATAGAGTAGTCGAACTTAAACCCGATTGAGCAAGTGTGGGATGCACTTGGCAAACGCATTGCAGCCAGGCCTGCAGATGGATATTCTCATGGATGAATGGTCAAGTATCCCTCAAGATCTGATTGATAACCTCCTAGTGTCCATGTCATGCAATTTTGCAAACGTACTGGACGTCTGAAGTGACCATATACCATATTACAGATTGTCTTTTTACAATTAAGGTAGCTCCATGTTGCCTGTAGAGTTCAGACAGCAAAATATTGTACTATATCACACAGCTTCTACAATTTTAGACAATATCAGAGTAAAGAACGTTACTATACGTATATTGTATATGATATCTAACCTGATACCTTAATCGTATTCGGCAGTATTTATTGGAGCATTAATTTAAGTGTGGTGTTTCCTGTGACGAAGCATAAATTTCCGGATTCAGTAGCTATCCTTTCCAAAAAGCAGTTGTCATTAGATTTCCTGTGTCAGATTCTTTCATCTCCTTTTGGAAACATACTATTGCAGACAAAATATCAGCCAGTTGTGAAGAAGACAAAGAAGGAATGGGTTCCTGCAGTAGCAACATATGCACAGTGGATGAAATATAATCGAAATAAGGAAGAGGAGAAACGAATTACTGAGGAAAGAAGCAATCGGGTAATTGTACATCAAAGTATCGAAATTCATAAGAGTGGAAGTAGAGAAGAGCTTTCATAAGTTGCAGAGGAATCAGGGCACCAAGAAAAGTTTGAAGAATATGAGATATTAGATAATAATGATAACGTGTGTTCACTGCAAAACTTGGCTTCACTTTTATTTGTCACAGTTGCTTAAATAAATAATAGTATTGCAGTCATTGTTTTAAATGTAATTGTAAATAGAAAGTGACGACTCCTGTAATGATAAATATCCATATAACCAAATGTCTATACTGCTTAATAATAGTACTGTTTCTGTTCATATATTTCAATATTGTAATTCTCAAACAGAAATAATAATTGTCTTCAGTTAAGGGTACTTTACGTCCATTTGTCCATTGGCCACAAATAGTACGATTGATTGCCGTTATCAGGGTCTCGGAACGTTTTGCACGACCGATCACAGACACGAAACGTGCAACCTATAAAAGTAATTATTTTAAACTGTACTCATTGTTGTTATGAGCACTTGCACATATATTTATGAAAGGAAATAGATTTATGAGGCATGTCATTATAAGTTACATCCGGTGTTGTAGTACTGAACACGCTACTGAATATGAATCCCCTAAGATTTTGATTCTTCTCACTTTCATTTTCTGGATATTCTGATCTCATAATCATATTCTTCTCATCAATACGAGCCATTTGGGCATAATCTCGATGGGTTACGATCATTTTTAAGAAAAATAAATATTTTTATGGATAAATTCCACCATCATATCACAAGTATGACAAGTATGACACATACGAGAAGGCAGGTGTTAAGACCGGCAACACAATAGCTCTCCTTTCCACCGTGACTCTCCAGGAGGAGCCGGGAGGATGCACTTAAAAAAATCCCACTCCACCTTGCCAGAAATACTGTTCCTTTTAAATGCAGGGAACAAAAGAGACAATGAAGTTTACGCCACAGTTTTCTAGGCGGACCCAGTGCCGAAGGAATAGTATGAGAGCTACTTTGCCCGTGGCTCCAGCGACAGAGAGAGGGAGAAGGAGACCAAAGTTAAAAGATGATGGAAAACCAACCTAGCAGAAATGTTAACTGTATGACTATTGGCCAGTGCGCCATACCACGTTTTAAAACAAATTGCCGATTGGTAGGCTACACCTGATGTGGCGGCAGCGAAAAAGTTGTGAGGGTGAGGGCTGTTGGATACACGCTGCGAGACAAGCAAAATTCAAGCACTTCTACTGCTACTGCCTCTTCCACTACGCTCTTGTGCAGAGTGAGTGCGTTGAGAAAAAGACTCTTTTACAGTACTGCACTGTGAGGAGAACCTCTGTTGAAGTGAATCTTAGTATACCATCAGTGGAGGATTGCGCGGTGTTCACTGTGTTGGCCGAGATACTTAATATCCGCTGTGAAAATGAACAGCATGAAGTTATTTAACACTTGTAAGCGAATTTGAGTGGCATCGGGGTGGGTGGTTTAATCGAAATACGACGCCAACAAATTGAAAGACTAGGGCTGATAGGACGTTCTTGATTTTATCAAGATGTAGGGAAAGTGTGATCGGCAATGGATGACCAAGGCAGAGAGAAATAATAGCGTTGTTTTTAGCCAGCGGCGGGCCGTAGTAGTTAATGGTACAGTGTGCGAACACTTTAGGCGAATTGCATCAGTTCCTTCCAGCCAGTAATTACCGACCACATTTTCCCGTCATTTCACAACATTTCTTACCACATGAAAGCCTCGACCATAAATTACAGAAATTATTTGTTTAAAGTCAAGTAGGTGTGGCACTTCAGCAATTCTGCGGATTTTTATTTCTTTTAAATCGTTCATAGTCTTCCAGATGATAGTAATTTCCATCCTACAGCCTGGAATGATTAATTATACTACATTTTAACTTCATCATTTTCCACAAAAGATCGTCCTCAATAAACATCTAGATTTCACTTTATTTTCTGTTTTCTTTCGGTAACTAGCGACATCACTTTAGTACCTGAACTGATACTTACTGTTTACACATTTTGTAATACTTATTTATCTTACAGGAGATGTCATTTAAGATTATCTAAGTAATAAAGTTTCACTGATTGTAGATAGACTAGGAACATTTTTCTGATATCTGCAGAACGCACTGTTGATGTCTTCCTTGCAGGTGCCAAGGGTACATCGTTAGATCATTCCATTGCACAATGCAGAAAAATAGTTGGAAGAGTATCATTGAAATTGCGACAGTATAGTTCACGTCAGACACTTAACCTCCACACTCTATGGACTGGTCGAGGAGAGCATACGGAACAATAAAAACGCCTAAAGATGTCCTGAAATCCGTGGTTTCCATGTGAGGGACCATTTATTCAGTTATACTGTGTTACACAGTCTGCGGTCTGATATGTGCTGTACGATGCAGCCACACTTACAGTAAGCATGTGTTCCTCATACAAGGTAGTACTCTTCCGCACCTCTGCTGACTTTAACATTTACGTGGTTGCTACATGCTGGCTCAAACATGTCTAACCGGGTTGATGAATCAGAAGAGGTGGTCGTCTTTCGTGACATGTTAATATGGGGACGTTAAAGTTTCGTAATAACCATAGCATTTGGTTGAATAGCTTTACAAACATTTGAACACTTGATTTTATCCCTAGGAAAGATGCAGAAATTTACATCCTCTGACAATAAAGTCCGATGAATAGTCCTGTGCCGGCCGCGGTGGCCGAGGGGACTGAGGCGCTCCAGTCACGGTCTGCACGGCCACTACTGTCGGGGGTTCGAATCCCCCCTCGGGCATGGATATTTGTGCCGTCCTTATTCTTAGTTAGTTCATAAGTAGTTTGTAAGTTTAGGGACTGATGACCCCATAGTTAAGTCCCAAAGGCTCTAAAAGCATTTGAACATTTTTGAATAGTCCTGTAACATAACAAACACAAACTGTGAAGTCGTGCAAGAAGTTGTGGCCCCTCCTCTCTCGAGTTGTGTACAGGGCTAGACCATTCCCTTGTTTTGGAGGGGCGGGCGCCTCAGTTGCATGATGCCTACTGGTCGTGAGGCACAGTTGACAGCCGACTGGTAGACAAAGCAAATGGCTCAGCACGCGACGTGCAACTGAACTGACCACCCTTCTGAAACAAAGGAATGGACTCACCCTGCGCACAACTCAAGAATGCGTTTCTACACACGGACCACGACTTCTTGTGCGAGCTCCGAGTACTGCCCTTCCTAGTACTCAGCTCCCATAAATATGTACCGCTGAGCTCTTGCAATACATGTACTGGAAACTTTGGACACTCACATCTGTCTCCTATCTGATTATCGTCGGAGAAGAACTTGGAGGCAGCTCGATCTTAGACGCGGCGTCCAATGGTTCCCTGACATTTTGACATGGCTTTAGATGGGGCCATTGCAGGCCACTGCTAGTCGTAAGATGCAATGAAACTGCCCTATGGTACTGGGATGACGTATAGTGCAATCATATAGACCACATTTCGGTGAATTATTCGTCTTAATGAACGATAATTCTCGCCACGAACGTGTATATTTCGTGAAGGCGTTCCTTCATGATAACGGCAATATCACAGTGCCAGCGTGTTCTCCGACATGAGCCCTATCAAAAATGCCTGATATATGTTGAATGTTGACGGTTTTTAGATTAGACCATACACCAACCAATCTGAGGGATCTTCGTCATATCGCCGCAGATGGGTATGACAGTTTGGACAAACAGTCCACTGACGGTTTAGTGGACAGTACACCACGAGGAATATACACATGCAACAGATTATATTATATTAGATTAGTTGTCCACCCCCATGAACCACAAACATTGCCGAGGTGGGGTGGCTTGCGAGCCTCAACGATGCAGATAGCCGTACCGTAGGTATAACCACATCGGAGGGGTATCTGTGGAGAGGCCAGACAAACGTGTGGTTCCTGAAGAGGGGCAGCAGCCTTTTCGGTAGTTATAGGGGCAACAGTCTGGATGATTGACTGAGCTGGCCTTGCAACATCAGCTAATGTGGCTTTGCCACACAGCTACTGCGAACGGCTGAAAGCAAGGGGAAACTACAGCCGTTACTTTTCCCGAGGACATGCAGCTCTACTGTATGGAAATATGATGATGGCATCCTCTCGGGTAAAATATTCCGGAGGTAAAATAGTCCCCCATTCGGATCTCCGGTCGGGGACTACTCAGGAGGATGTTGTCATCAGGAAAGACAATACTGGCATTCTACGGATCGGAGCGTGGAATATTAGATCCCTTAATTGGGTAGGAAAATTAGAAAATTTAAAAAGGGAAATGGATAGGTTGAAGTTAGATATAATGGGGATTAGTGAAGTTCGGTGGCAGAATGAAGAGGATGTCTGGTCAGGTGAGTACAGGATTATAAGTACAAAATCAGTTGGGGGTATCACAGGAGTAGGACTGATAATGAATAAGAAAATAGGAAGGCGGGTAAACTACTATGAGCAGCACAGTGATCGCATTATCATTGTCAAGGTAGATACGAAGCCAACACCGACAACAGTAGTACAGGTTTATATGCCAACTAGCTCTGCCGATGATAAGGAAATCGAAAGAAATATATGAGGAGCTAAAGGAAATTATTCAGACAGTCAAGGGAGAGGAAAACTTAATTGTGATGGGAGACTGGAATTCGGTAGTAGGAAAAGGAAGAGAAGGAAAAATAATAGGTGAATATGGACAGGGCAGGAGGAATGAAAGTGGAAGTCGCCTGGTAGAATTTTTCACTGAACATGATTTAATCGTAACAAAGACGTGGTTTAAGAATCACAAAAGAAGGTTGTATACATGGAAGAGACCAGGAGACACCGGAAGGTATCAGATTTTATAATGGTAAGACATAGGTACCGGAACCAGGTTATAAACTGCAGGACATACCCAGGGGCAGATATAGACTCTGACCATAATTTGTTAGTCATGAACTGTAGGCTGAAACTGAAAAAACTGCTGAAAGGTAGGAAAATAAGGAGATGGGACTTAGATAAATAAAAGTAAAGTGAAGTGCTGGAGAATTTCAGAGGGAGATTTAGGCAGCAATTGACAGAAACAGGGGGAAATAAAACAGTAGAAGAGGAATGGGCAGCATTGAGAGATGAAATAGTGAAGGCAGCAGAGGACAAAACAGGTAGAAAGGCAAGACCTACAAAAAATCCATGGATATCACAGGAAATACTACAGTTAATTGATGAAAGGAGAAAATATAAAAATGCAGTAAATGAAACAGGCAAAATAGAGTACAGACGACTAAAAAAATGAGATTGACAGGAAGTGCAAAGCGGCTAAGCAGGAGTGGCTAGAAGCCAAATGCAAATCTGTAGAAGAATGTATAGCAAGGGGAAAAGTAGATACCGCCTACAGGAAAATAAAAGAAACATTTGGGGACAAGAAAAGCAACTCTACTAATATCAAGAACTCAGATGGGAAACCAGTTCTCAGCAAAGAAGGGAAAGCTGAAAGGTGGAAAGAGTACATAGATCAGCTCTACAAAGGAAATGAACTCAGAGACGATGTTGTAGGAAGGGAAGGGGAAGTAGGTCAAGATGAAATAGGAGATACTATACTGAGAGATGAATTTGACAGAGCCTTGAAAGACCTAGGTCGGAACAAGGCCCCAGGAGTATATGCCATACCCTCAGAAATACTAAAGTCTCTGGGAGAGCCAGCCATGACAAGACTATTTGAACTGGTGTGTAGGATGTATGAGACAGGCGAAATACCCTCAGACTTTAAGAAAAATATAATAATCCCCATTCCAAAGTGATCAGGCCCAGACAGGTGTGAAAATTACAGAACCATCAGTTTGATAAGTCATGGTTGCAAAATGTTAACAGGAATTATCTACAGGAGAATGGAAAATCTGGTAGAAGCTAACCTCGGGGAAGATCAGTTTGGATTCAGAAGGAACATAGGAACCCGGGAGGCAATACTCACTTTACGTCTTATCTTAGAAGATAGATTAAGGGAAGGCAAACCTGCATTTTTAGCTTTTGTAGAATTGGAGAAAGCATTTGATAATGTTGAATGGAATACACTCTTTTAAATTCTGAAGTCAGCAGGGGTAAAATACAGGGAAAGGAGAGTTATTTACAACTTGTACAAAAGCCAGACCGCAGTTATTAGACTCGAAGAGCATGAAAGGGAAGCGTCAGTTGGGAAGGTAGTAAGACAGGGTTGTAGCCTATCTTCGATGTTACTCAATTTGTACATCGAGCAGGCGGTGACGGAAAGCAAGGAAAAATTTGGACTAGGGATTAAACTTCAGGGGGAAGAAATAAGACATTGCGTTATGCTGATGACATTGAAATTCTGTCAGAGACAGCAAAGGACCTGGAAGAGCAATTGAATGAAATGCTGAAGAGAGCATATAAAATGAACATTAACAAGAGCAAAACAAAAATAATGGAATGCGGTCTTAGAAAATCAGGCGATGCTGAAGGAATTAGATTAGGTAACGAAACAATGAAGGTGGTAGATGAGTTTTGTTAATTGGGTAGTAAAATAACATGCGATGGTCGCAGTACAGAGGATATAAAATACAGAATGGCAATGGGAAGAAAAGCATTTTTGAAAAAGAGAAATTTACTAACATCGAATATTAATTTAAGGGTAAGGAAGTCTTTTCTGAAGGCATTTGTGTGGAGTGTTGCCTTGTACGGGAGTGAAACATGGACGATAAGCAGTGCGGACAGAAAGAGAATAGAGGCTTTTGAAATGTGGTGCTACAGAAGAATGCTGAAGATTAGGTGGGTAGATCACATAACTAATGAAGAGGTACTGAACAGAATTGGTGAGAAAAGGAATTTTTGGCATACCCTGACTAAAAGAAGGGATCGCTTGGTAGGACACATTCTTAGACATCGGGGAATCCTAAATTTAGCATTGGAGGGAAGTGTGTGGGGTAAAACTCGCAGAGGAAGACCAAGAGACGCGTATAGTAAGCAGATTCAAGTGGATGTGGGTTGCCGTTCTTACGAGGAGATGAAAAGGCTTGCTCAGAATAGAGTAGGGTGGAGAGCTGCATCAAACCAGTCTCTGGACTGAAGACCATAACAACAGATTATTTGTCTGTTCCATAGATCGGTGTTGATGAGATCCTCGTGGATGTGCAACAAATAATTTTTTTTAAATTTTATTTATTTATTTTTACAAGTTGATAATATAATAATACTAATACAGGTACAAACAATTTTTACAAGCTGATAACATAGTAATATTAATAATATGAATAGAAATACATGCATCGGTGGAATAGAAGGAGTTAGCCACTAGAAAGTCTTTTAGGCTCATCTTTAACTGATTTTTATATGTAGCTAAATTTTTATGGTTGCTGGTAAACTATTGTAGATGTTCCTGAGTATTGGACCCGTTTTTGAAGTAAGTGCTTTTAAGTCCTTTTGCAGATCATCTTTATTCCTAGTACAATACGTATGAACTGAGCTGTTTGTTGAGAAAAAGAATATATTATTTATGACAAATTTCATGAAGGAATAAATATACTGAGAGGCAATAGTTAATATACCCAGGTATTTGAAGAGGAACTTCGCTCTGTTTCAGTGTGCTATGAAACGGATGGAAAAGTAAGAAACGACGTTTTCTTCGGAAACGTTTCATCTATTGTTTATCTAGTGGATTGACAGTATTATTGTTTGTTTGTTTTCTGCACATACAGTTCAGACAGCTTGCCGACAGTGGGACATGTGACGTACAAGTGGTCTTGATCAATCAGTCGTTTCCCACAGTCTATTAATCTGCTTCACATTCCTTCTCGCTGTCGACTCCTCCTCTCACTACCAAATCCTCTCCGCTATCCGTTCAGCAAGCGCCCTATACGCAGATACGTGAGTGTGTCTCCTACAACGAAAATAACGTGGCATCTCGTAAGCAGTTCAATGCAGCTGCCAATGAAGTAGTGTCAGTCCGACAGGACGCCGCAACTGCTTTTAAACACTAAATCAGCCATTAAAATTGCTACACCACGAAGATGACACACTACAAACGCGAAATTTAACCGATAGGAAGAAGATATTTCAGAGCATTCACACATGGTTGGCTCCGGTGGCGACACGTACAATGTGCTGACATGATGGAAGTTTCCAAACGATTTCTCATACAGAAACAGCAGTTACCGGCGTTGCCTGGTGAAACGTTTTTGTGATGCCTCGTGTAAGGAGGAGAAATGCGTACCATCACGTTTCCGACTTTGTTAAAGGTCGAATTGCAGCATATCGCGATTGCGATTTATCGTATCGCGACATTGCTGCTCCCGTAGGTCGCATTCCAATAACTGTTAGCAGAATATCGAATCGGTGGGTTCAGGAACGCTGTGCTGGACCCCAACGGCCTCGTATCACTAGCATTCAAGATGACAGGCATCTTACCCGCATGGTTGTAACGAATCGTGCTGCCACGTCTCATCCCTGAGTCAACAGATGGGGACGTTCGCAAGACAACAACCGTCTGCACGAACAGTTCGGCGACGTTTGCAGTAGCATGGAGTATCAGCTCGGAAACCATGGCTACGGTTACCCTTGACGCTGCATCAAAGAGAGGAGCCCCTGCGATGGTGTACGCAACGACGAACCTGGGTGCACGAATGGCAAAACATCATGTTTTCGGATGTTCTGTTTACAGTATCAAGATGGTCGCATCCGTGTTTGGCGACATCGCGGTGAGCTCAGGTTGGAAGCATTTATTCCTCACCGCCATACTGGCGTATCACCCGGCGTGATGGTATGGGATGCCAAATGGTTACATGTCTCGTTCACCTCTTGTTCTTTTCGGCGGCACTTTGAACATGTGTTACGACCCGTGGCCCTATCCTTCATCCGATCCCTGTGAAACCCTACATTTCAGCAGGATAATGCACGACGGCATGTTTCAGGTCCTGTACGGGCCTTTTTGGATACGGAAAATGTTCCACTGCTGCCGTGGCCAGCACATTCTCCAGATCTCTCACCAACTGAAAACGTCTGGTCAATTGTGGCCGACCAACTGGCTCATCACAGTACCGCAAGTCATTACCCTTTATGAACTGTGATATTGTGTTGAAGCTGTATGGGCATCTGTACCTGTACTCGCCATCCAAGCTCTGTTTGACTCAGTGCCCAGGCGTATCAAGGTGGTTGTTCTGGATACTGATTTCTCAGGATCTATACACCCAAATTGCGTGAAAATGTAATCAAATGTCAGTTCTAGTATGATATATTCCAATGAAGACCCGTTTATCATCTGCAATTCATGGTGTAGTGTATTTACGAAAAATTTAATAATTCCATTCCAAAGATATCAGGCGCAGGTAGGTGTGAAAATTACAGAACCACCAGTCTGATGAGTCACTGTCAAGATTTCAACACGAATTATTTACAGAAAGATGGAAAAGCTGGTAGAAGCAGACGTCGGGGAAGACCAGTTTGGATTCAGGAGAAATGTAGGAACATGGGAGGCACTACTAATTTTACGACTTAACTTAGAAGATAGATTAAGGAATGGCAAACCTACATTTCTAGCTGTTGAGTATTTAGAGAAAGAGCTTGACAATGTTTATTATAACACATTCATTCAAATTCTGTAGTCGGAAAGGGGAAAATATAGGGACCGTGGTATTTCGCTGTCTCTGAGAGGATTAGTTGTCACCCGGAAAAAAAATAATAAAAAAAACAACAGCAACAACAACAGAAGAACGTATTTATAAGCGTTTTATCCCGCAAGTTCGATTCTTCTCAATTCTCTTAATACTTGTTCTATTTTTATTTTTTAAATTAGGGGTTTCGTTTACTCATTTGGTTTCCTTCAGTGACAGCTGTCAGTCATAACCACTATGAGACACTACGAGATACATGTTCCCTATAGTATGACAAGCTGATTACAAGTCTGGCGGTTGATATTTTTCAGAGTGAGTAGTTGTTCAAAATTTGGCCCACCCTCTAGATCTCCCGCTAGCCACCCTCCCTTGCCCTCTCCGCTGTCAGTATTCCGTATACATGCAAATGTTCTGTAAGTTTGCATATGTTCTGTTGGTTTGTGTATAGCCGTTAACCTGCGAAAGCTATTGACGGATCATTTTGAAATTTTGACAATGTTGCAATGTAACACGAAGGTTTCTAGGTACATATTTCTTGAATATATTGTATAAAACCTATATGTAAATTACTTTTGCAATATTTCGTATCAACATTGGTGCATTGTAAAATGTACACAAATTCACATGTGACATAACAGAAAAATTATTTGTATAAAACATGCGCATAACCCAGTAGAAAGTTTTCAAAACATTTGGTTAAGAGCTTACGGAGGTACAAGATTTTGAACATAACATTAAACATGACCCTATGTTAGGTATCTAAGAGGAGGCGGAGGAAATTGATTTACAGAGGGAAGAATGGGATTAACAGAGAGTGAGGATAAGATGGAAATTAACACGCAATTACTTTTTAAACGAGAAAGGTTCACTGGCTGATGACACCATGTTTCACATTCCGTCAATGATGGTGAGAGCGCTTCCACGTCACAAATGTTGGATTACATTAATACTTGTACCATAGATCATGAATATGGCAATTCGTAATGACGAGGATCGTGTCAGATTAATGTAGGGTGTCACTACAAGAAGTTACATTACACAAAATTTTACATGACACTCTTTTGTAATTATATTTTTATTAAGTTTTTTTGATATATAACTCATCCAATGAGTAGAAGGGTGGCAACATAGTTTACCCCTTTCTATGCAAAACTCAGATTTAGCCCTACATAGGGAAGATCATCCTTTATCCTGGTGTTATGGCTGTGCACACTGCTATTACTTTTGAACTGGGTTGGATTATTAACAACAAATTTCATAAGTGAATTACATACTGTGAAGTTACTGTAAGGGTACCCTAATCCTTAAATAGATGTCGGCAGGATGATCGCGGGTGGGCTCCAGCAATTATTCTGATTACATGCTTTTGTGCAATGAATACTTTTTTACTCAATGATGAATTAACTTAGAAGATGATGCCATACGAAAGCAGTGAATGAAAATAGGCATAGTAAGCTAATTTACTGAGACTCTTATCTCCAAAATTTGCAGTAACCCTAACAGCGTACGTAGCTGAACTCAGACGTTTCAGCAGACTGTCTATGTGTTGCTTGTAGTTTCATCTTTCATCAATGCATACACCTAAAAATTTTGAAAATTCTACGTTACAGATTTCAGTTCAAAGTCTAAATTTATTACTGGAGTTGTGTCATTTACTGTGCAGAACTGTATATAATGTATTTTATCAAAATTTACTGAGAGTCCGTTTGCAGAGAACCACTAATAATTTTGTGAAAAACATTATGTACGATTACATCACTTAGTTCTTGTTTTCTGGGTGTGATTACTATATTTGTATCATCAGCAGAAATAAATAACTTTGCATCTTCATCAATGTAGAATGGCATGTCACTTATGTATATTAAGAACAGTAAAGGACCTAAGACCGAACCTTGCGGCACCCCATCCTTGATAGTTCCCTAGTTTGAGGAATTGGCTAATGTTTTGACATTGCATGAACCACGTATTGCAAAAACATTTGTGCACTGCCCCAGTCAAACCATACTGATTAAATGTATTTAGAAGAGTTCCATGATTTACACAATCAAAAGCCTTTAAAAAGACTACAAAAAATAGCAATGGGCATGTCCGATTATTCAGAGCATTTAATATTTGACCAGTGAAGGCATAATGGCAGTTTCTGTTGAAATGTCTTTCTGTAAAAACCTGTCATTTGGTTAGTACTTTGTTTTTATAAATATGGATGGCGACTCTTGAATATCTTGCTGCCGGCCGCTGTGGCCGAGCGCTCTGCGGCGCGCCAGTCACAGTCTGCACGGCCGCTACGGTTCGGGGTCCGAATCCCCCTTCGGGAATGGATGTTTATGTCGTCTTTAGTGTAAGGTAGTTCCTAAGTAGTTTGTAAGTTTAGGGACTGATAACCCCGCAGTTAAGTCCCTTAAGCTCAACAATCAGTTGAACATTAGCCATTTGGGAGACGTGGCCATTTTGATGCACTTGAAGTAAAATTTAGAGTCTTGACTACAAATATCAATTTATTGAGGCCTTAGGCGTTTCGACGTTTCGTCATTATCGAAGGCTACAGCAAGACAATGGGATTAAATTTCATGAAACTTTTTGATAAAAGATAAATGAGAACACTTTTCACACAATTACCATATCTTTTAAAATCGTATTAGAAAGTAAAGCTATAACATTCCTTTCAAAATAATCACTGACAAAGAGATATGTCAAACATAAAATTCCCCCCTGAACATCCCTGTAGGATGGTCAAGTGCATATGCAGTGATGTTCTGGAGGTATTTTAGATTTGTTTTATGTTTGACATGTGTCTTTGACAGTGATTATTTTAAAAGGAATGTCTTATTTTTACTTTTTAAAAGTTTTCTTAAAAGATATGGTGAATGTCGAGATAGTGTTCTCATTTGTTAGTTATTAATTTATTATTTATTAATTCCATTGTCTTGCTGTAGCCTTCCATAATGACGAAACGTTGAAACGCGTAAGGTCTCAATAAACTGAAATTTGTGGTCAAGACTGTAAAGTTTATTTCAAGTACTCTTGAATACATAACTTTATCAAAAATTTTCGATAAAGCTGTCAGAAGAGATTGGGCGGGAGTACTTAACATCTGATGTATCCCCTTTTTTATGCAATAGTTTCACAATGGCATATTTCAGTCTATCACGGAAAACACCTTGCTTCAGATAGCTATTAAATAAGTGACTGAGAATCCTACTTATCTGTGGGGAACAAGCTTTAAGTACCCAGCTGGAAACGCCATCAATTCCGTAAGAGCTTTTCGTTTTCAGTGAGTTTTTTTACTGATTTCAAGGGGAGAGGTTGGTGGATTTACAATTGTATAAAACTGTATTAGTAGCCTAGCCTCTTCTAAGGAACATCTAGAACCTATTTTTTCATAACATTTAGGAAATGATTATTGAAAATATTTTCCATTTCTGATTTATTTTTGGTACACTTATCATTCAGTTTTATGGTAATACAGTCTTCCTGCATTTACCGAACAGTATAAAAGTATTTATCCATAGTATAAACATCACATTAACTCAGGGTCGGCATGAATTTTACATTTAATTTTCACTTGATTAGCCCTGTTAAATATACTGTGATGGTTTTCAGGATGTGGTTGCTACTGATAACAGCTACTCCGGAATAAGCACTACTGGGTGATGATCTTTTAGATTTACATTACGCCCCACGTAGAGTGGAAAAATTGTCGGAGTGAAAACTCCGTAGGAGAAGTTCCGCTGTTCTCGTGAAGGCTAAGCAGTGAGTCGGAAGGAGTTTGCCACTGGGGAAATTTCGCCGAGCGCTCACCTTACAGCCGCTAGGAGTGCCGTTGCTACTTTTCTAAAATCTCAGGTGCTGCTTTGTTCAGAAGGTCTCTTGCAAGCACGCTGATCCCCGTAACCTTCACCCAGCCTGTTTCGTCCTTACCGTTCCTGAGTTCCTGACGAGCACCTCCAAGTACTGGTCGATCAGATGTGATACATACAAGCAACACCTTTGATCTCGAAGGTCGGAATCGTCTAACGACACCAATTCTTCTGGAACGTGGATTTAGTTGTTGAAATAGAGTATCCTACATAATGGATACATATTTCATTTCAACAGTCAGATTTATAGCAATCCACGTCACTTTAGATGGGGAAGATCGAACATAAAATATTTTACTTATCTTGGTTCCTGAAGACGGACATCTGCGTTGTTGATGCTCAGCATTCAGCTAAATAGCAAAATATGTTTCAGGAGATTCAATTAAATAATCACAGACATTCTTGATGATAGTTCCATTGTGACGGAAACAAATTCATTTAGTTGTGCTACATTATAATGTTAGAAACATTTAGCCTCAGATAACAGAGATGTTTACATGTTTTTAGCTATGAACTGAATGACAAAACATGGTTTTTCTCAAACCTCGTTCCACGTAACCGCGTAATAAGATTGATGACAAAGTTCTTAGGTTACCAAAAATATAATATAACAATACTTGAAACATGCCAAAATACACAAATTGAAATTTTACATTTAAGCTTTAACTATTTATCTCAATGTATGTACGTGTTTCATGAAATTTGTATTTAATGTGGTACAAACATTACAAGTAGTGTTTTGACTAGGGTTTAAAATAACTCAATTTACTTACATCATTTATATTTTTGAAATGCACACTTATCTGTTTTGCCAATATTGTGTAGGCGTATTAATATTTATACATGGAATATTAATGTATTTCAGTTTGCGGTCAACTTTTTATTAATACGGATTTGTATAAATTAGTAGTAGTTTCTTCTATTTCGAAGACAGATTCTTAGTACCAAACGGATTATTAATTTTAGTGCATAAAAATGATCAGTACTTAATTTAGGATCCAGTGATACCTAAAACATTGTCTGCCCGAATTTATTTACAAAGGGTACGTATGTAATAATGTTGTGCAATAGTTATAACATGTAGTCTTGTCGTTTTTATTCAAATAAGTATCTATATAGGTTCAGCAATTTCCGAAATTATGTGTAACGCAGTTTTAGTGTCTGCAGCTATTATTCACGAAAGTATTAAAAATTGAAAATTACGTAAAAGGACAGCCAAAGTTATGTTTAAATGAACATACTGTTTCTTAAAAGCGTTTTACTAATAGTGTGAATAGTGTGTTAATCTGAGCGTGAAAATGTGATATTTTACATGTCCGGTAGCGAAGTTTTATTTTAGGTGACCGACATTTTGTGTTTGTAATGTTGGCAACTGATTTTTGTAAGTAGCGAGTAACATAGCAGAAACGTATAATCGGACGAAACATTGCTTGGAATAAGAGGCAATCATAAACGGGAAAATGGTGTGCGTCATTTCCATTGCAAATCATTGCATTGTGACTCAAGTTACATTTTAAGAGAGTGAAACACGATATCAGTACCATAAGAAGGAAATTATGTGTAATTTAATGCGGTAAGTGTATCATTCGATATTCACTCAGCACGGCCAAATGCTCTCCGCTTAAAGTACTTACAATAGCGGAAAACAAACACACGCATACATCAGTACCACACACCTGAAAGTGTTTATATTAGTACTCAGAGTGCAGATGCGGCTTGTCGATGAAGTGTTTAAAACAAATTGGGAAAGAACAATGTGCACACTTCACTAAAACCAAATTATCACATTCCGAATCACTTTCGTATTCAGGCAATCCACTGTGAAAAACCATACTAATTACATTTTCAAATGATGATATTAGTATGTCAATGTCAGTCCCTGGCTTTCGCTAAGCATTGCAACATAGTCTTATGAGTAGATACAGAAAATTGATTGTAAATCACAAGAGTCAAGTTTCACGATGAAATAACGATCGTGTGCCTTCACTTGTGGTTAGGCACCTTCTAGTCTTAATAAATCAGTAATCCTTCTGGTGTAGCGTTTATATTGCCGATGGAAGTGTATGGTGTAAAAATTGGTAATTGACTCTATATAATGAGAAGTGTGAAGTCGTCCACATGAGTACGAAAAGAAATCCGTTAAACTTTGTTTACAAGATAAATCAATCAAATTTGAAGGCCGTAAACTCCACAAAATACCTAGGAATTACTATTACTTCAAACTTAAACTCGAAGGAACATGTAGATAATGTCGTCGGAAAGGCGAACCAGAGACTGAGATTTTTTGGCAGAACCTTTAAAAGATGCAACAGAACTACTAAAGAAACTGCATATACTACGCTTGTCCGTCCTTATTTGAAGTACTGCTGCACAGTGTGGTTCCTTATCAGTTGGTTTTGACGGAGAACATCGAATGAGTCCAAAGAAGGGCAGCTCATTTCGTACTGCCACGATACAGGGGAGACAGCGTTACAGAAATGATACAGGATCTGGGATGGGAATCATTACTACAACGGCGATTATCGCTGCGGCGTGGGCTACTTACGAATCTCCCATCGGTAACATTCTCCTCCGAATGCGAAAATATATTGTAGAAATGATCATCAGAATAATATACGAAAAATCAGAGCTCGAACGGAGAGATTCGGGTGTTTTTTCTTCCCGCGCGCTATTCGATAATGGAATGGGAGATAAATAGATTAACGGTGTTTCGATAAATCCTCTGACAGGCACTTAAATGTGATTTGCAGAGTATCACATGTAGATGTAGATGTATAATTAAACATCAAAGATTTAGCAATATTTTGTTATGTTCGGTGACAAGATCCTCTTCGTGACATATGTTCAGAAATTTGCATCTAGAAGGGAACGATCTGCGTTAACAACCCAGCTCCGCTGAGCCACCATTTAGTGACGCTAGCAGACAAGTGCGGCCTTTGGTATGGAAATGACCCACACCACTGTTTTGTTATGATTGCGTGTTATTCTAAGCATGTTTTTGTGCGGTTCCGAGAGTTCGAGGTTAAAGATCTCCCTCGTTAGTAGGGATTAATTTGATTGAGGTAGCTAAAGTTATTGGATACCAATCATTATGGTGTCGGACCTCCCTTTCGACATCGAAATGCAGCAGCCCGACGTAAAATGGACTCATCAGGTTCCTGGAAATCTCCTCCAGCAATATTGAGCCCTGCTTCCTCCACAGCCGTTTAAAACCACAAAAACGTTGCCGGTGCGGGAACTCGTACGTAAAAAAGAAATTTAAAGAAACATATGGTCATAATAGAATGTTCGAAACGTCCCCTATATCAATGGTTATGATGGACCGCGACTTGGTTAAGTTTTATATAGGGTGGTGGCTCAATATGGAACCACAGTAAATGTTTCCTTTACGAAGATCATTAATTTACTGACCGGACAAGTGGACATACTAGAATCTGCCAATCATAGAGCAGTATGACACGTAAAGTTATACCTAAGATGGATTAATTGTTTGTGTTAACACTGAACTAATTAATGTTGTTCTACCTCTGTGGTTGATAGGTTCTTGCATGTACCCTTGTACGGTCACTAGTGTAATTAGTGTTGAGTGCAGTAAAGGTTGTAAATAAATTAATGACATAAAAAGCAGTAATAAATGAAAAAAAAAGTTCAAATGTTGGTAATTCTATCGGACCAAACTGCGTGGTCATCAGTCCGTAGCTTACAAACTACTTAAACCTAGGTAAACTAACCTACGGACAAACACACACACCCATGCCCCAGGGAGGACTCGAACCTCCACGGCGAGCAACCGCGCGCTCCGTAGCGAGACGCTTTAGACTGCTCGGCTACTCCACCGTGGCAATAAATGAAAGTGAATAATACGTGAAGTAAGAATGAAAAATTAGTTCAGTTCAGTCAGGGACGCCCGAGTAAAACAGCACACCTGGTCCGCATTCCGACAGTGCGTCGACTAGCTATCGCTGCTGATTCAGCACGACGTTGTATTCACGTGTGGCAAGGATTCCATTACTCTCTGCGCTAGTAGAAGCCGTTGATTCAGCGATCAGGTCATCGACTGATCACATCACGCGAATGACTGTCTGTAAAACTTTACCTTCTCGAACGTGAACAGAAGCAAATAACCGACTGCAATGATCTACAGAGCAACGTGACGATCGATCTATCTAGAAATGTACAACGTGACCAAAAAAAAAAAAAAAAAAAAAAAAAAAACGAACCCGAAGGCGTTCACCACCAGCCAGGTCAGCCAGGTCCATCAAATAAATACCACGGCCGAGAAGACGGCAACAAATAGTGACGTCGTTTCGTCAGATTGGCAGTAGCGGCGTAATTTGCAGTGGTAGCAGCAGAAGTCGGAGTGTTAGTCATAACAGCCTCCGGCAGTGAGAGTTGGAGCTGAAGATAGAAGACCGAACAATAGCAATATTTGTTAATAAGAGGCTTACTTACCAGATACAGCTAAAACGTCTAATGAATGCTCCAACAATCAAGCGGAACAATTTGCCATCCTCAAGGCTCTTGAGTTCATAAATAATCTCTCGAATAGTGATACAACTGCAGTAATTCACACCGACAGCAGGATTATTTTGGAATCTTTGCGAAATCCGAAGAACCATAACTTGTTGATTGAAGAAATAAGATGTAAAAATCAGAAGGTTGCAGACACACAATTGGCTGGTGCATTTCGAATGGGTTAAGGCACATCAAGGGATATGGGGAAATGAATTTGCTAAAAGAGCAGCTCGATCACGACAATCAATACGCTACAACAAAATACCTACAAGTGCCGTAAAGAAGAAACTTTGAGAAGAGTTTAGGAACAAATGGGACATTGAGTGGCACAGAACAAAAAACGGGGGAAGCACTAAACCGTATTTTTCTACGATCCGAGAACGTTTACTGATTAAACTTCCAATATCTCAGAATTTTACAGCTATGTTAACAGGTCATGGGAAACTGAAAGACTACTATCAGCGGTTCAAAATAATTGAAGACGGAACGTGCACATGTAACAGTGCTGTCCAAACTGTTGACCACATGCTTCTTGACTGCTGCAATTTATTGAAAGAGAGGGACCATCTGAGGAAAAAAAATAGCTGCCAAAGGAGATTTATGGCCCGTCAGTAAATATGACTCAGTACATAAATTCACTACAGACTTTTACAATTTTTTAATTCAATAAGATTTCCTGATGTATAAAATTGTTTGTTCCTTTGTAAACCCTGTCAACTTATATACTGTACTTGTGTTTGCAAAAATATTTTATGTAATCGCCTAAATCTAACCATCAAACATGTAATATTACTATGTAATGGGGCATGTTAAATAATAAAAAAATAAAAATAAAAAATAATATGGTCGCCAGGAACAGGGTTTGGAAGGAGATAAAGAAGAACAGAAGTACTCACCCAGGATGACTGGTCAGAAGGCCGGCCGCGGTGGCCAAGGGGACTGAGGCGCTCCAGTAACGGCCACTACGGTCGGGGGTTCCAATCCTCCCTCGGGCATGGATATTTGTGCCGTCCTTAGTATTAGTTAGTTCATAAGTAGTTTGTAAGTTTAGGGATTGATGACCCCGTAGTTAAGTCCCATAAGCTATACAAACATTTGAAGATTTTTGAATTTCTACATTTTTTTGATTGGTCAGAAAGACAGGATGCGTTATGGTCGTGATAGTCACCTGTGATCTCCATCCAAGGTTCTTCCAATCGAAGACGTTTAGCCTGAAGACCACCGGTTCGACCCCAGGGCAAGGGCACACTACTTCCATGCCGCGCAGAGCGGTCTAAAGCGTCTCGCTGTGGAGCGCGCGGTTGCTCGCCGTGGAGGTTCGAGTCCTCCCTGGGGCATGGGCGTGTGTGTCCTTAGATTAGTTTACCTAGGTTTAAGTAGTTTGTAAGCTACGGACTGATGACCACGCAGTTTGGTCCGATAGATTTACAAACATTTGAACTATTTTTTTTTTTTTAACTCACAGTACTGCGCTGTTCAACTGTCGATCCAACAAGCAGATACGCTGCAAGCGTAACCAGAGATCCACGGCCGACTCCTCCAAACGCGTTATCACGGCCGCGCGCCTTACCGCCGCCGCCTACACTTCCCGGGCCACCTAGTTCACAGTAAGAACAATGTATAGTTTCACAGTTTAATTAATGTAGTTTGTGTAAAC
This sequence comes from Locusta migratoria, assembly GCA_026315105.1. Classification (NCBI taxonomy): domain Eukaryota; kingdom Metazoa; phylum Arthropoda; class Insecta; order Orthoptera; family Acrididae; genus Locusta; species Locusta migratoria. Next base: position 222,587,867 of record CM048751.1, on the reverse strand, counting down.
GATGTTTGATTTACGCCTCGTACCCGAGCCAAGGAAAATATCGGACATATATGTAAGACTCGTTGTAAAATGCTATCCTGACAATAGGGCAATGCATTTACAGTTCTTAAAGTAATGTTTAGCAAAGCGGTAGTGTTAGTTCATTAGAGGAGAAAACCACTCTCTGTTTGATAACAGAACGCCTTTTCATTATCAAAGTAAAGGGAACATTTCGTTACCAACATAAACTCTCGTGCCGTATTGTTATTGTGGTCTTCAGTCTGTAGACTGGTTTGATACATCTCTCCACGCTATCCTCTCGTTCTCTTCATCTGACAAAAAAGTACTTGGTCTCGAACAAACACACATACACCAAAATCGTATGAGAGATAATGTAAAGATCTCTTATTGCACTAGTGATACTCCCGCATCTGCAAAACTCTGCAGTCGTCCGTAAGAGGCCTCTGCGTGTGCCACGCCGCATTGCACTTTGACCTGTCGGTCCCTGACCAGTAGGGACGGTACAGTGTGCCTCCGAAGTTGCGTTTTGTGACATTATTTGTGTGGTGAAGCGTCAGATGGGGCTGCGATTGGAAAACAATCCTGCTAATGTATTGCGATTGGTTGAGATGAAGTTACGAAGAACCCTTCTTCGTGAATATGGTATTAGTGTAGAAGATGAATCATTTGAATGCTTTCTCGTATCTGTTATGGTACAGAAATAGGAGCATAAGTTATATACTGTTGTAACACGAACACACATAATGATGATAAAATGGATGATAAAGATGAAGAACTCGTTGCTAGCGGTAGTGCTACGGTAAGTGCGGGAAGAGGCGATGGAAGCAGTGACAGTGAATACCAACAGTCTTTGGGGAAGAAGGTTAAAGTTGCAACTATCATCACGGCTTTTAATGACAATACGATAGAGAAAATTTATGACGATTATTACATAAGTTACAGTTCAGACATCGGCATCACGTATGGCGTCTACAATTACATCTACAGTGCTATCTAGAGCATGATTTCAAAGTTTTGCATAACAACGACACCCACCAGCACATTGAGGTGTACGTAGAGATACTGTAACCGAACATTCATACAGATATGTTTCTTCGAGCCCAAGTTCCGTCTTGTGAGAATTCGTTCGGCAACCTACATATTTTCGAATCTCCTTACTGTATTCGACCCTCGGTCTCCGTCATATATCAATAAAATAGAACAGTAAATGTGCAACAACAAAGTGCGTTCGTTTATTTCGCGTAAGAAACCAGCAAATCTCATTAGAGATTGCATAGCTAACACCATCGTCACAAAATTTCTACCAGTGCCAGCATGTATTCGCTAGGCCGCCAACGTGGTAAGTATAATTTAACCTATATATTGACTGGGTACAGTTATTCATATATCCATGCCGACGACTGGCCCTGGTAGAAGACGCATGCTTCTTTTTATCCAGCAAATGTCACTTTCACCACTTTCGAATTCCTCAATTATAAACACAGTAACAGTTGAAGGATGTTGAATTTGAAATAGCTTCTGCCCCTATGTTCAAGTACAATAAATGTTCAAAGTTTTGTAGAGCTTATGGGACTTAAGTACGGGGTCATCAGTCCCTAAACTTACAAACTACTTATGATCTAGCCAATACTAACGACGGCACAAATATCCATGCGCGAGGGGTGATTTGAACCCCCGACTATAGTGCCCGTGCAGAACGTGACTGGCGCGCCGCAGTCCGCTTGGCCACCGCGTCCGGCCAAGTACAATAAAGTATCGCTTGATCATTCACCTGAAGCCAATTAATAATTAATCTGTTGTGGTGCGACATTTGGAGAAATGTCGATCTTCAACAATAAAAATCAACTGCATCTGTTGCGTCACCATGCACAATCTAGTAAATAGGTAGAGCACTCAATAAAAACAGATGTGCCGGCCGCGGTGGCCGAGGGGACTGAGTCGCGCCAGTCATGGTATGCACGGTCACTACGGTCAGGGCTTCGAATCCGCCCCCCCCCCTCCTCGGGCATGGATATTTGTGCCGTCCTTAGTGTTAGCTAGTTCATAAGTAGTTTGTAAGTTTAGGGACTGATAACCCCGTGCCGGCCGCGGTGGCCGAGGAGACTGAGGCGCTCCAGTCACGGTCTGCACGGCCTCTACGGTCGGGGGTTCGAATCCTCCGTCGGGCATGGATAATTGTGCCGTCTTTAGTATTAGTTACTTCATAAGTAGTTTGTAAGTTTAGGGACTGATGACCCCGTAGTTAAGTCCCATAAGCTATACAAACATTTGAACATTAAAACAGATGTACTAAGCTGTTGACGATGTGAAACTGGAGAAAATAGGCCAGTATGAAATGCTAGTGGCCCGAGCGGCACATCGTATGCAGGCCACCGGCGGGACGTGTAATTAATATTCGCTGGCAGCGAGCCTGCCCTCGCAATCAGCGCAATATAGCGGCCGACCAGCCCCTCCGTCCACCTACCCTCCTACCATCACACACGCACAGACCCACACGCACAGAAGCACACACAAGACACACAGGCGCGCACGTGCTAACCTCCTGCCTGCAGTCCCCTTGTCGATTTCGCCTACGCTACGGCCAATGTGCACAGGATTCGGCACCCATCCGTGTAAGCAACCTGTGTGCTCCAGGCCGCCGTGTGATGCGTACGGGGTAGCAGTGCCGGGGTAAAGGAAGGGGGGGGGGGGGGATTGACAGGCAACCCCAGGAGGCGATATTACAGGCGTGCCAGAATAGCGCCCTCCCGAACCGTCGCACATCTGAGGAAACCAGGCGGCCATAGACGCCGATCACTGTCCCGCTACCTGCTATTCAGTGCTGCCATGCACCTTCCATAATGCTTTTCATTTAAGTTTCAATACTGCGATGAAACACGTAACTTGTGTGAGGTATTGTCAAGCTTCGACCGTAGAAACGGGGGAGATAATGATAAATGACATAGGCCTTGAGTAATCCCGTGGAGTTGTTGCAGTTATTACGCTGTTGAGCTATTGTTTTTCAGCACTTTTCCCGTATTGACACTAACAAGGGGACCACATAGGTATCAAATGTTGTAATATTTTTATATTTATAGTACGTGAAGTTCAGAACACAAATAATAATCAGCCAAAGTCATTCGACAGAAAACTCATAAATTCTCGAGATAATCGACTTTGAACTTTTGCAAGTACGCGTGAGTACCAATCATTGAATAAGTTGCCGCATCTGCCGGTGTAGCTAAGTGTGTAGTGTTCTGGTCTTACAACGCTTCGGGCGGTGGTTCGAATCCTGGCGTGACAATTTTTTTTCTCGTTGTGTACGAATACTTACACAGTTTTAATATTAAATGGTAATTTTTCCGAAAATTTTACATATTTTTGTTTAATCGTAATTTAATTGACTTTAAACATGTCTTGCCAAAAATTGTAGCAACCGTTCTACATTTACAATAATTGTAGAAATTGCCCAACAACCAGCACTTTTTAGACACTTGATCTAGATTTCGGCACCATCTAAGGGTACCATCATCAGAAGATTAAAATTATTACCTAGAAGTGAATTATTGAATACATCAACAGACGTTGGTGTGAACAGTTTACACAAATAATTTTATATACAAAGCCATATGAAGAGAGATACGTACTCACATGAGAGGTAAACATTTGAGCAATATGCTCAAGTACAAAAGATAAAAAAAAAAATACTAGCCCAGGGTTAGTAAGTAAAATTTTAGAACAAAGAGAGAGAGAGCTAGGCCGTTGTCGGGCTGCCGTACTGTTTTATAGCTGCCAAGTTGCTGCGGCGAGGTTCATGCGACCGTATATTGGCGCCTTCTCTTGGTGCATATGAGTAACACAAGCATTACTACAAATCATGTGGAAGATGAAAAACATTACATTCTATGAATAAACAGTTAACAGACAGGATTTGTATTAGTTGATTTACAAGATTTAGGAACAGAAATATTCGAATACACCATTTTCTGTAAATTTCCAAAAATCTGATCATGTATCTTATAATACAGTACTGAACAAGACTGACATTAATTTTACGACAGACGAGATGTCACTTCTTGAGAAAGGATTTAAATATTATCTTACACCTGATGTAACAAAAAATAATAGTGCGGATCGTAGTGTTAAACCCTGGCTTTGATGCTATTAAAATGGAGAAATCACAGCAAACTAGATTGGTGTATGACGTCTGTAACAATACTAGTAAATATCTTAGCAAAACCCAAAATTTTACCAATGACAAAAAACTTGTAACCAATATTAATTGTAAATTAAAATAAAAGAAAGCTATCGTTACAAAATCTGACAAAGGTAGCTCCTAGGCAGTTAGAAGAAATCAAGAGTACATAACTAAAACATTGCCATATTTTGATGAAAATAATATTAGCGAACTGCTGGATGACCCGACTCCCATTTTACAAAATGACATAAGAGCTGCTAATAATGATGTAAAATTTTTGCTCAAACCTTACCAGAAGAAATATTTAATTAACATAAACCCAAAACAACCAAAATAACGTTCTCAGTTTAAGGTTTATAAAATAAATCACCCAATTCAACCAATTTCTAACAGTATTAACAGTGCATATCATGACTTAGCGAAACTTCTATACGACAATTTGAGAAGATCATACGTTTCTCAGAATAATTACTCCGTTTCAAATAGCAAAAGCCCAATTCAAAATTTCCTTCGATATCAAAAACGTATATACTAACGTCCCTGTAACTGAAGCCTCTCCCATCGCAGAAAACAATTTACGTCTTTTTAAAAATAAAATGTCTGATGAGCAAATTACCGATTTCATGAACTTCATCAACATTCTCACCAAATACAATTATTTTGAATTTAATGTGCAACTTTATCAACAACCTGATGGCCTTGCTATGGTTAACCAACTAGCCGGTATTCTAGCTGACGTCTACATAAATTCGTTGGACAAAAACTTTTTCAAAAAAATTTCTGCTACAAATTTAGGCATTCTTTCTTACTCTTGCTACGTAGATGACATTTTAATCGTCTTGTGTTCCCAATGCAGCTATAGATCATTTATTTACAATCTTTAACGATCTACACGATAAAATCTCCTTCACTTGTGAACACAGGCAACTCAATTACCTTGATTTGACTCTATCCATAATTGACGATAAAATCTCTTTTTAACATTTTCCGCAAAGAAACGTGTACTGATCAAATCATTCCACCCTCCTCTACAGACCCGCTCGCACACGAAAAAGCCTTTCCCCATTCTTCGATACACAGAGCTGTCTCCACACCTTTATCTAAAGAAAATCTTGATTCCGAAATTAGGCTGATCAAAACCATTGCTGTGAACAATGGCTATGAACCCACTTTAGACATTATTTTTCACAGGAAAATTAATAAAAGAGTTACCACCCTTATTCCTCTATCTCCGATCAAAAAGACAAAGTATTTTTCTCTTTCTTTTCTGGGTCCCGTATCTTATCGAATACGACGTCTTCTTAGTAAGAAGTATAACTGCAATGTAGCCTTTTCTAGCACCAACAACCTTAAGAGTAATCTTAGTCATAATTTGAAATTGCAATATTTACAACTCTTCCTTTCTCGACCATTTCTTAATTGCAAATCACAAACAAAATGATGTTCAGGATGTTGCATACAGAAGGTAAAGGGAGGAAACTCGATCTTCTTGATGAATTGGAAATTTTCAAATATTTTTCTCTGAAAGATAATTTCATTCTCAACGAGCAACTACATTTACGCAATAAAGATTTCTTCGGTGCTTTGAAGCCGTTACTCAGTGATGCGTAATGTCTTTTTTGGTTGGGCTATTCGTCTATTTATTATGATATTATAATATGATGTTCTACTTCCATTTAATATGATATTCACTGTTTAATAAGCCTGTTACTTCAAGCCTGGCATGTTCCTTTACTATGTATCTGGTAAACTTCTGTTTAACGCCACATTTTATGTTGAAAGCAGTGGTGTATTTGAATATTTCCGTATCTAAATCTTGTAAATCAACTAAGAAAAATACTGTTCAGTTACTGTTCTTATTCACAGAATGTAATGTTTTTCGTCTTCGACATGGTTTGTATTAATTCTTCTGTTACTCGTAAGCAATAAGAGAGGGCGCCAATGTACGGCGCATGCGCATCGCTGCAGTTGGCTAGCGAGCAGTACAGCAGCCCGATAACGGCTACCCGCTCTTTTGTGAAAGTTGACTTACTAGCTTCTGGATAGAATTTTTTCCAATGTTTTTTTATCTTCTGGACTTGAGCATATTGCTCATAAGTTTACGTCTCATGTGAGTATGGCTTTGTATATAAAATTATTTGTATAAAGTGTTTCATACCAATGTCTGTTTATTCAATAATTCATTTCTAGGTAATAATTTTAATCTTCTGATGAAGCCACCCTTAGTTGGTGTCGAAATCTATATCAAGTATCTAAACAGTGCAGCTTGTTGGGATGTTTCTACAATTTTTGGTAATGTTCTATATTTTATGGAACTTTGTCAGTAATGATAGTTTCACTCGAAAAAAAAAAAAAAAAGAAAAAAAAACCATGTTAAATTTTATACAGTATTGGCTTCACTATTCATTGAAGACGGTAGTCTTTGATTGTTCAGTATGTGAAGGGCTACGCTACTGTTTTTGAAAAGTCATCCCCGTAGCTACTAATGGCTTTCCAAGCAGCTAACCTACTCAACCATAGTTTTACGAGACGTCAAGGTTTTCAGCTCTGCTACATACAGAACTGGCACAATGCGTGGAATAAGAGTTAGGAGCAAAACTTCGAGACTTTTGAGAGTTTTGTCGAATAGCTTTGGCTGGTTTTTATTTAAGTTCTGAACTTCACGTACCACAAATAAGAAGAAATTTTAAAATCCGATACCCATATGGTCTCCTTGTAAATGTTAAAACACCTTACGTATCAAAATAACCTGTCACATCATTCGCTCGGGGAAAGGTAATGATGAGCCACACACCGAGTGAAATGGAATTTTTTATGTTTTCGGTCTACTGTTCTCAGCCATTTTGAAAAGACGAACCAATGCTATGTAAAAGTATTCCGGCGACCCCTTCTAAGTAAAAATTGTATAAGGCGTGGAGTTAATTATCCTTCTGATAATAGAACTTTCGTTTATAACAAGCCTGGCCAAACACCGCCCCGCGTCCCTGCCCCGCGCACTGTGCACAGTGGCGTGTGGGGCAGAGTGGCGAGCAGCTACAGGAGAAACGCCGCTACACTCAGCCAGGCTAAAACTGAATTTTATGTGTTAGCGGGTAGCGTTTTGGCGAATGAAAAAAAAAAAAGATATCAAATATATATTAGTGCTAAAATGTTCAAATGTTTGTATAGCTTATGTGACTTAACTATGGGGTCATCAGTCCCTAAACTTACAAACTACTTATCAACTAGCTAACACTAAGGACGGCACAAATAGCCATGCCCGAGGGGGGATTCGAAACCCCGACGGTAGCGGCCGTGCAGACCGTGACTGGAGTGCCTCAGTACCCTCGGCCACCGCGGCCGACACAGACATCTTCCCTCGGCTTCATATGAACGGAGCTGGGTTCATGTTCATGTTCGGGTTGATGTAGTATTGTGAGTAGATGTTCCCTGTAATGAACAGAATAAAAAAAAAAAAAAAAAAACAAAAAAACAAGAAAAGGCTATTGCTTATGAAACCTGCAATGAAGAGTATGCTACGCATCGATATACCACACAAGTAACACCTGATATTTGTTTACTTGTCTCGCAAAAAACTTCGTAATCCACAAAATAGTCAATAAACATTTTATTAATTCTACAAACGTTACTTGTCAATTTGTTCTTATTGCCATTTCCGCATAGCCGGCTCACAATGTTACATTCTCCTAATTCTGATTTATTGCGCGCAGATAAAAACAAAAGAAAAAGAAAAAGAAAAAAAAGTGTGTGAGAGAGAGAGAGAGAAGAAATACGTACAGTCTTTTGAGAAATGCTTGTACGTCGCACAGTTTTTATGAGGAAGGAAATTGTTCCCTATTTTGAAACACTGTCTTCCTGAATTGAAAACCTTAATATTTACCCCATTACATATGGGGTCGGCCTTAATGCCACTTATTGTTGCGACTGTTTAGCGAGTTTCTGTATGTGAACCTTTAAGACAGGTGTCGCTTGCTAAGTCTAGTTATTGGCAATTAAGATAGTGTGTTATTAATATTACCGGAAGTAATCTATTATGCCGAAACGCAAAAATATCATTCCTTTGAACTAAAATAAAATAAATACTTTTCTGTAAGAGAGGTATTCGTTATGAAGTTTGTTGTAAAGTCCGTATTGCCATATATACGATTAACATGTTGGAAACTGGGATGGGGTTCTGCGTGATAAATCAATCAGAATTTGTCTTCTTTTGATACTCCAGCAACAACTTCTAAATTCAATGAGGTCTTCATTAGCAACTAAAGGGAATATTTGTTATATAATTTATAAGGAGTACTCCTTACATTGGTTCTATGAAACAAGCATTTAGAAATGTAAAAAAATGTTACCATGACCATGCTTTATTAATTTCCAGTCATGATATCAAATCGTTGATATTCAGGATCACAGACCTTTTACTGTAATTATAATAACCCCGAGTTTTGACCAGGTATCACGTGTCGCGTGTCCCGAATTTTCATGGGCCAAAAAGCCAGTCTCAGTAGTAGCTGTTTCAGAAACATTTGTGCCCATGCCGGGAATTGCAGTGCGGCTACAGTTCCTCGTCACGTCACAGCCCAGGCGGCTGCCTCGCACGCGTACACGCTCGGCGCAGGCTCAACCGTGTGGAGTGCCGCATTCGACAGCAGCTGAAGGCCGCTCTTGGAAAACAAAAGTTAAAATGTTTGTTATTCTATGGGACCAAACTATGTTGGTCATCACTCCCTAGTCTTACAAACTACTTAAACTAAGTTAAACTAACCCAAGGACAACACTCATATCCATGCCCAAGGAGGGATTCGAACCTCCGACCTGGATGGCCGCGCGATCCGTAACGTGGAGCTCCAGACCGCTCGGCTACTCACGCAAGGCCTTTCAGCCGCAGAAGCGGCAACCCGCGAGCACGTGAGCGCTCCCTAGCTCGCGGGGGAGCGCGCGAGCTGGAACAACCTGCCTTAGACTGTGGCCAATGTCTCGACCATAGCCTTTCTCTTAGAAGTGCTAGTCCTGCAAGTTTCGCAGGAGAACTTCTGTGATGTTTGGAATGTAGGAGGAGAGATACTGGCGGAAGTGAACTTGTGAGGACCGACCGAGAAGCGTGCCGTTGTAGCTCAGTCAGTAGAACGCTTGTCCGCGAAAGGCAAAGGTTCCAGGATCCAATCCAGGTTCTGATACGCACTTTGAACCTACCACGAAGTTCCCTTCCAGCGCACACTGAGCTGGAGAGAGAATTCTGTTAGCATGTTATTACTTTTAAATACATTTAAATTTCGAAAAATTTACAGATACGCAGTCGCGTGAAGGTCCTGGTGGCGTCGATATACAGGTTGTTTCACTGTGTTTGCCTCTGTAACTTATAAAATAATAGGTGAAGGAAATTCTAATGTGGTACGTCAACACAAGAAATTTTCACTTTCTGCGGAGCTATAAACATAGTTTATTGTATCATTTTCCAAAGAGTTACAGCACAAAGATATAATTTTTTAAATGGAAGAATAATTTTATCTATCGTGCATTGGATTCGTTGAAACAAGCTGCGTCCAAATCAATTTAAACTACATTCCTATCACTGTTAGTTTTGGAGCTACAACCCTTCAAAGTTTAGGGGGCGGAGGCTACGACAGGCTGTGTGGTGGGAGATGGATGTTATGGCGGTGGGAAGTTGATTTACACGAGATGTGTGTCCATGTTCCTCAATACATAATGCAATGCGCCGTCGAAAGCATCTGTGGACGAGATGTAACATCGCCGGTGTGACGGAGCGACATGCGTCCTCGATGCGCCGTTTTAGATCATCTGGGGATGTGGGCTCAGTGACATAAACACGATCCTTCAGATATCCCCACAAAAAGAAATCTACTGGTGTTAAATCAGGCGACCTTGCGGGCCATGAGTGAGGACCATGGCGCTCCAACCATCTTCCTGCAAACATGTTGTTTAGTTCTTCCACAACAGCACGCGCAGAACGGGCTGGGTGAGCATCGTGCTGCATCCACATATGGACTCTCGTGTGTAGACACACATGTTCAAGGAGACTACCTAAACTGCCGGCTATAAAAGTACAATATAACTCACCTGTCAGTGTAATGGGAAGTAGTGTGGACGGATGATTTCATCCCCAAGGATTCCACACCACACGTTAATAGACCACTTACGTTGACGGTCGACAGGTCTTACCCACCGAGGATTGTCTGCGGCCCAGTAGTGCATGTTATGGCGATTCACTGCACCATAATTTGTGAACGTGGACTCATCAGAGAACATAACACTTTGTAAAGACTCCAGCGTGCAATTAAGCATGGCCCACTCACGGAATGTCACTCTTGCACGGAAATCGTTCCCATGCAGTCCTGGGTCAGTGACAGGCGGTACGGGTGAAACCTGTGGCCGTGTACTATAAGCCACTCAAATGTGAGACTGAGACCAGCGACTGCAGCAATGGCTCGTAAGCTGACATGAGGATAGTGGTGTAGTGCAGCTAATACAAACACCTCCGTCTGCTCACTTCTTGCAGGTCTTCGTCTGTTACTGCGGCGCATTACGAAGCTGCCTGTTTCCCGAAGTCGTTGTTCGGCACGTAAGAACGTAGTGGCTGCCGGGGCACTTCGACTAGAATATCTCACGGCATACGCCGTGGCTGCTTCAGTGGCATCGTGTCGGCACTCGCCGAACATCACCAACATGTAAACGTACTCGTTGTTCGTGTATGCCATCGTTATCCGATGTCAGTAACTGTGGTATATTGAGTCCCGTTTTGTTTGTGTGGCTCCAACTGTCGGATATACGGCCGTGTGCGACGACAGTCGGCAGTCTAACAGCGCATCGAGGAAGCTTCTCGCTCCGTGACACCGGCGACGTTACAACTCGGCCGCACCACATTTAGAAGGCGCATTGCATTATGCGCAGCGTTTATGGTATCTGCCCCTGAAACTTTGAAGGGTTGTAGCTCCCAAACTAACAGTGATAGGAATGTAGTTTAAATTGATTTGGACGTAGTTGGTTTCAACGAATCCAATGCACGATAGAAAAAACTATTGTTCCATTTAATAAATTATATCTTTGTGCTGTAACTCTTTGGAAAATTGTACAATAAACTATGTTCATAGCTCAGCAGAAAGTGTAACATTTCTTGTGTTGACCTACCGCATTAAAACTTCCTTTCACCTATTATTTTATAAGTTACAGAGGCAAACACACTTAGTGAAACACCCGGTATATACTGGAGCAGCCATTTTCAAGGCAACTGCAGAGAGGTTGCACTGTGCATGGAGATTTAATAGTTCGCTACTAATTTAAAACTGGAAATAATGCACACGTAGGAACAGCACATTCAAATATCCAAAGAAGTATCGATAGTACCAGTGAACAAAGGTTGGTGCAACACTAAAGCTATAACTCTTTTTTCTGACAAGAGAGAGCAGGATTCCACACAAAATCTCCTGTATCTCAATTTAGATGGTTATTCGGTTATTTGGTTTCAACTGCTTTCTTAATTAAAGAATCTGCATAGCTGGAAATCCATGGCGGAATCTCCGTCTTGTTATATACCGTGGGATGACCTGTCTGAAGAGAATGTTCTGCAGCAGCAGCTTTTATAGTTTGATGTAAGAGCGTGTGACGCTTATGTTCTGTACACTGGTTCTCTCAGGTCCTGGTAGACCGACCAATACATGATACGCCACAATTGACGTATCTATCAGATTCCATGCAGCTGTGGCACTTTTCTGTGTACAGTTCAGAACGTGGCATTGTTACAGACCATTAAAACAGCAGACGGAAATTTATTAAGAAACTGAGGAATTCTCTTGCTGTAATAGTGATATTTAACGTACGCGGAAAGTGATTGGTTAGTTACAATTTTCACTCGTTAAGGCTAAAACTAGCTGTTAAGGTCTGCCACATTCTGAATTACAGAGAACTCAACCGGTGGATAAAGGTACACTAACAAAAGAAATGTGCCTCATTGATGATAAGTAATATTCTCTTAACAACAATGAGGTACGTTCTTTTTCTCGGCACTAAACGAAACGCACATCCCTGTCTCTTTAGGAAACGGCATTCAACGCAACTTTTTTTTTTTCCTATCAGTATTATTAATTTTAAACATCGCTTTTTGCAGTGAAATATACAGAAAACGGTTACTTTCACATCACCATTTATTCACGTAAACTAGCAATTTACGTTAATAAACAATAGTATTAAAAGTGTTCGGCTGCAACAATCAAGGCATGTTATGTAAGCACTCGCGGTCTTAAAATGTCGCTTTTGGACGAATTAGCAGAATTTATTTCACAATATTTGACATCAAAAATGCTTTCAAAATGTTATAAAACAGATCCGATACCGTTGGACATAATAATTTCCCTTTCATTAGTATTACTTATTCCTTCACTACATTCGTAAAACTGACCCAACCACAAATTTCAATAAATTTGCCTTATAGGTATGGTCCGCCTTGAGCAAACACAATTGTTTTTGGTTTTTCGCAAACATATTTCGCTGCCGATGCAGCATCATCATTGGGATATTTATTTCATACTGTCTGTCAAATGAACAGTGAAATGATTGTTACTTTTTGTACATTAAGTGTAAAAACTATACGTAATTGTGAAACTAATATAAATCGTTTCTTAATTTTATAGCTATCTAGGCCTACCTTAATACCACATGTAGTTGTGTGTGTGGCTCTTTAACTCACAAAACGTCACTGTGAAGAGCTTTTCAAACCTCAAGATGAATACACATATTTCAAGTTGGGCAAGGCATGATACAAGAAGACAGAAGTCTAATACATTTAACCGTGTTTAATGCTACCACGATTATCTATCTCTATTATTATCTCTTTTCGCAAGCTAGTGCGACTTTCGCCGAAGTACAGGAACTGGTTTCAACCCGTAGCAGCGAAGTGGTAGAATATCAGAATGGGTTCCAGATTGTAATTCTCCTCCGAGCTGAATTGGAATGTATTTTCCGCTTGATCGACCGACCAGAACCCAAAAGGTTTCTCTGTGGAGTCGTTCCTAAATGGCAGAGCGGTGCTTTCAGACGAACAATAAAGCTAAAGGCATATCGGTTCTCCACTGGTGATAAGCGGCAGAGTTATTCTAGACGTTACAATAACTGGACATTTAAGGCATGTAAAACGCAGAAAGATTAGAGCTATGCAGTCGTTCCATTACTCAGTACATTCGCAATGCGTGAAATCATAGTGCCTAAATCTAGCTTCACCCGGCTAAATACAAACTTCATCGTGGCCTCTATAGTTCGTTTATTTGGTGTGACCAACTATGTGCTATCGATGTGAACTCTTTCAAGCTCTATCAACTTACCCTGACGAAGACTGTCAATCAGACACACGCATGTTGCATGTAGTATGAGCGAACGTGCTGTCCTTGTGTAGAATATTAGAAAAGACAGATCCGAAACCGTTGGACATAATAGCAAGTACTTATCTCGATTCTTTCACTCAGCGCAAAGTTCTAAACGACTGTAAGAAAGGCGCAGGTAACTCCCGTGTATCAGAAAGGCAAAAGAACGGACCCTCTAAAAGACAGACCTGCATCAGTAACAAGACTTAGCTTCAGAATTCGAATACAGTTCTAATACAGCAAATGTCCTTGAAACTGAAAAGCTTCTGTCCGTGCTACAGCACTGCTTTGGGAAGCATGGATCCTGCGACATTAAGTTTGCCTTTTCTCTCATCACATCTTGAGAGCTACAAACCAAGCGCAACAAACAACTCCGTATTTCTCGATTTTCGGAAGGCTTTTGACGCGGTACAGCATTATAGACTGCTAACGAAGTGGAGAGGAAAAGTATCGTGTTTTAACTATTATAGCATAGAAAAAAACTACTAGGTAGTTTCGATTACGCGCTTTTTCTGGATAAAATTTTATAAAACAAGTTGAAAACCCGGCTTTATTAGGGTATTTATTTATTTATTTCTGCTTTGATTTAGTACTTCTTATATCACTTCTCGCTCTGTCCATCTCCTTTTCTAAAAACATATTTAAGAAATAAAGCGGTCTCGCATAATGTACAAAATTATGAGTGCAGTATCCAAATAAAGAAAGACAGTAATCAAATTACAGATGACATAAAACGCGTACGATCTTAAATTTATTGAGTTATATGATGTACAATTGTATAATTTAATGGTATGTATTTGTTTAAGTGCTGTCTGTGAAATCTGTTGCGAATATAATTAGCAGTAAAGAAATAATAGATTAAAACTTGATGCATGATGGGGCTATCTTCCATAAACGTTACTGTTTATGTTCTCATATCCCATGAACTACGTGTTGTACTGTGATACAATTACATTTAGCTGTATGTGTGTATACTCTCTGTAAAATTTCCTGCGACTATAATTTGTTGTGTAGAAATCATAATTAATATGAAAGAAACCCGTCTAGATCGTTATAATTATATTTATTTATTACGACATTTCGGCATCTGCCATTATCAGATTTAAAAACCTCTGAACTTTCATATTAAAGTTAGCGACAGTGATTAAATATCTATATAGTAGGTACGTATATACTAGGTAGATAACTTGCACACTAAAGTTCAGCGTCAATATTAAAATATCTATCTAGTAGGTAGGTACCTGTAAGGTAGATATGTTATAATTGAAATTGAACTTTAGTGTGCAACTTACTAGGTCTTTAGATCATATGAAGGCAAATGCCGAAACTTAGTAATAAATAAATATAATTTTAGCGATCTAGACGGTTTTTGTGCTTATTGAAGATTGCGGACTCGTACAGGAAATTCGTTTCCTTTATACGAAAGATGGTAGAAATTATAAATTGCAAGGTCGTAAAGAATGCAGTAGTTTTAGTCCATGAACATAGGAAATGTAGTAAGCCAGAAAATTTTTTCCTTTCAGTATTTTGATGTTGTTGTCAGCGAGAAAAGTTTAATAAAGGTTTGAAATTATGTTTAAAGTTTGTTGCAAGTAAGTACTGTCATTCTCAAGTAGTATATTTATGAAGTTTCGTCGCATTGTGTGTCAGTTTCTTGCAACTCTTATTGCTTAAGACGTTATATCTCCTGAACCATGTGCCGTATGTGGTTCGTACTCCAGAAATAATTGTCTCAGATAAGGAATATGTGTACCAATTTTGGTTGAAATCGGCCCAGTGCTTTAGGAGACTAATGAGCAGCTTTTTCGCATAATGCAGCAGTTTTCCGCGCATCTCATTCTTCATGACTAATCTCGTGAACTATGTGTTGTACTTAATTCTTACTCTTACGGCGTCCGTCTTAATGGATTGAAGCTTACGTGTACAAAATTTGAAAAAGATTGGAACAAAAACTGTAGATTTGTACGCAATACGTACACAAAAACAAACACACAAACATTTATATATAAAGAAAATAAACTTTGCTTGTGCACGATTTACGTCAAAACTAACGAATCCCAACCCAGAATGCGTATACGAAATTAAATGAACTACTTCAAATTTGTTTCATACTTGTACATACATATTTTCGTTATATTTATAAGAAAACGCTCATATTTCACTATTTGCAAACGAGAAAAATGCAAATTGATTATACGTTACAGTCAGCAAAGTTCTCATAGTGGTTGTAAACATATATCCACAAACAAGTCGTTTGCGATATAGTTACGAATGTATGGTTCCAAACCGCCACTGACGACAATGTAAAAATCGTCCTAGTTAGTACACATTAATTTGAAATTTATACTTTACTATTTGATTTTACATACTGTTTAGTTTACATTTCAGGTATGGGTTACTAATTAAATGAGGTGTTCGAAATGTTTTCCTTGTACCTGGATGCAATACTATATAACCGAATCTCTCCTAGTATTGACAATGTTACTGCAAAAGAATAAGGTGGCTTTAGAGCCGGGCGTAATTGTAGAGACTAGGTTCTCGCTTTTAAATCGTACGTTAGGCGGGTTTCCAGAAAGGGCTAAAAACCTCTTGTGCTTTCGTAGGCCTTATATCATTTAATGAAACAGTGTGGGGAAAGGGATTGATTCACAAACTCCAATAGGTCATTTCGTCCAGAAAAACTGTCTTACCTATCCAAAACATGCTAGGAAAGCGAAGGATGGTAGTTTTGTAACGCCGGTCGTTCACACTGAAGAATGATATTCCACAGGAATCAGTCCTTGCATCTCCTCTCTTTACTGTCTACACAAACGACGTACTGTCCACTTCATCATTAGAATCATCTATTCTGATGATATAGCCACTTGCTACTCCGATCACTGCAGGAATGGAGCAATCAGCTCACACACGACATCCAATTAACGTATAACTACTATAAGACATGGCGCCTACAGCCTAGTCCTTTTCAAGTTGCAAGTTATCGCTTTCCACCTTAATAACAGAAAGAATAAAATGGAAATCAATGCTCATTTTGGTGTGAAGAGACTGAGACATAGCCATTACACTAGGTAGATATCTAACCTACAATTAACACTTGACCAAAACAGCTCGAAAATTTAAGACCCGAAGAAATATCAACATAAGCTAGCCATATCGATATGAGGAGCAGATGGGAAAACTCTTTGAACTGTAGCATTTTGTTATTCACTGGTGAAACAACCACAGTACTCATAAACTAAACTTATACTAAATGAATCGAAGACATAAGTGGGAATATAAAATCCACCCTGTCTGTCTGCCGGGTCTAGCAAGTATCACCCGTCCTTGAATGAAAGGGACTGTGATAGGGAATACGGATTGGAAAAATCATCTAATATGCAGTGTCTCCCAATTCATAAAGTGATCAACTCCCTTCCCCCTGGACGCCCTGAATCACATCGTCCTTTCTTGGGTGGATTAGGAACTGCGCACAGAGTGTCAGAGAAAAATGGAAGAAGGTTGTCTCCGAGTCAGCATGTGGTGATAAAATGTGCTCATTGCTGGATTTAACAGACGACCCCCATTTGCATCTTCAAGGACGAATCTGGAGACGATTAAATAGATTTAGGGTTATGATGGGTAACGTTTGTCCGTATGCAACTAAAAATAAGATGCTACTTTCTTCACCAGACGTGATTCATTTTAATGACAATAATAAATTGTAACTGGTAGAAAATTCAGTCTTGCTTTTCGCATTACATCACGGAGCGCCAATTTGTTTTATGCTGTACCACAGATTCTTCTTTCTGCATCACTATCTTTCACACTAATTTCCATTTCATTGATTCATTGTCCATAAGTACGTATTTCACAGATCCCATCCAAACTTAATTACGGACAGCGCAAAATGAAGTGGAAATTAGTGCGAAAAAATAGTGACACAGAAATAAGAATATGCGATACACGATGTAATTTATCGGCGTTGCAAGATGAAAGACGAAAATCAAACCGAAAATTTGCAACACTGAAGATGTACTATTTCACCAGTCTGGGGAAAAAAATCGCAACATATTTTTAGTTGCATAGACGGACAAAAGTTACTCACGATCATTATAAAACTATTGATGTCATGGCCCACAGCCGAAGAAGAATCGAGCTTGGTCACTGATGCATTGGGGATATGCTGCAAAAATGTGGTATGTTGGACTCTCAAACTTGTGATTGTGGAGCGGAAAGGCAGAATATGGACGACATTAATGAATGAATGTCTAAAACGCTGCTTCCCTGATTTAGCAAATGAACTGAATTTTGTATCTTCTGTAGTTATCACGTGGCTTAATTTGGTCATAAACATCTTAAACCACAATGAGGGGTAATGTAAGCTTTGTCCCACATTGTAATGAAATTACGTTTCCGTAACCAAAGACAAACGTAGCACACTTTTTTAAACTATTTTATGACATGTTGAAATGAGAATTACGTTATCCGTAGCACATTTTAATGCATTATCACAATATATTATTCGTAATATACCGCACCTACATCAAACTTTATCTGTAGCTTTTATAACCGTTTAGATGTCTACTATTTTGTGCATTTCATACGACATTTAAACAAAAACACATTCAAAAGATATTTTCGAGCATACATCCCCATCTTCATGGATCCATCTTCAGTTTACGTACGTATCTTCAACAGTAGCATGTACTCAGCTCCGGTACTCCCCGATACTAAATAAAATATTTTACATTGTTTCAACACCTTTCATATGTCATTTGCTACATTTGCGGCTTTACAATAAAATCATTTCACATACATTTGTAGCTGGCTTCGGCAATTACCAACAATCACATTGGCCGCGGAATTGACGAGTTCCAACGACGATAAAATAACATTGCCAACATTTTTGATTTGGATATTATGTGGCACTGTAACGAAATGTGCAGTAAATATACGGTACTGAAACCCAACAAATTAAAAAGTGATATTGAAGAGAAGGAACAATTATTAAAAGTAAACTAAAAAAAAAAAAAAAATCTAACCGCCTATATGGGCATGAAATCATACAAAACAGCACTTTATTTCACAGCACAATATCAAGGTTAATCATCTACAATTGGGACCGCGAATATTGCGGAAATGGAAAGTGCTACCGATATGCGGTTTACAGAGGATGGCATGGTGGGGAGGGGCTCCTATATTTAGCCATTAAACAGATTTTGATCATTCTCAGAAAGCGTACATTTTTGTGAAAATATATGCTTTCTTCAATGAAACAACGCCTAATGACACTAATAGACAAAAACGTAGGGTGTCTTTGATTGTCAGTGGTGTATGTTGCACGACTCCATTGTCATTCGTTCACGAGATATCTTATTGTGATAAGTTTTGAAATAGATACTTGTTTGGCCCATACAACCCGCGTAGTTGCTAAGTACAATATTCTGAGCTTTGTTTATATCGGTTATGTGTGGTCCTTGCGTTCATGGTGACTCGTTAGTCAGTTAGTGTGTGACAGTGCAAGCTGTAGGCTGTGAGTTGACGATGGTATTTACCAATCTAGAAAATGGCGACTTACTCATGTTTAATGGAGAGTGTAGTAAGAGCGTAGTTCTTTCATTTGTAGTGCATGCGCGTATATATGCCAGTAGACATCACACATCAAGGCAATTATTTATCATTCTATTCAGCTAGTAACGTTAACATTGTCACGTTGAACTGAAGCAGGCTTGACTTCGAAGGCAAGTGAAGACAGCGCTTATACTGAAAGAACGTTTATTACGAACTTAACGTACACGCAGCACTAACTGCCTCTCGGGCAGAGTGCTATGCTATTTATACACAGACAGAATTTACCAGAAATTAGAAGAACAGTTAATATAAGAAACAAGTAGAATTTACAAGTGAAGATAAGAAAGACGTAGAACATTCTGGAATTGTTAATTACAAAAAAAAAAAAAAAAAAAAATTTGCCGGTCGGCGGGACTGAACCGGGGACCTTCACCACCGCAGCCCGTGACGCTATCCCTGCCGCCACGAACACAGTCGGTGTCCGTGGTCTCTCGCGGCATTGATGGCTCTCCTGGAGAAACAGCGACCCACTGTTATGATCCCTGTGTAGCCAACTTGCAATCTCCTGGATCTTGACCGTGTCATGGGTCCTCTGTATGGCAGTTTACGGGAATCCTTCCCTCCTCCACGATTATCGACGACAGACGTTCCTGTCGTGGCTTCATCAGTAACACTACCGTCCTTAGAGTCCTTGAAAAAGAAGCCACTGTCGCCTACCTGCTCTCCAGGGTCGTAGTAAGGCTTCATGCTCAGGACGTGAACAATGTCTCTTCGTTTTTGTCGTTTAGACGACGGCTCATAATCCTCAACTTCGTATGTAACGTCTGACGGGCGGCGTATGACACGATACGGACGAAAGTATCGCTTCAATAACTTTTATGACAGTCCAACCTTCCGTATAGGGGTAAAAATCCATACAAGATCTCCTGGGCTATACACAACCGGTCCGTATGCGGGCCAGCTGTCTCGCTTCTTTGACCCTGGTGATGAGCTGTTTCACATAGTCATCCTGACTGTAGTCCGGTTGGAAAGGGAACAGCGTATCCATTGTCGTCTCAGCTTCACGGCCATGGAGCAGGAAAAACGGAGTGAAGCCTGTGGTGCCTTGTCTTGCAGTATTGTAAGCAAATGTCACGACTGGTAGAATTGTATCCCAATCCTTCTGCTCAACATAGACGTACATCGACAGCATATCGGCTAACGTCTTGTTAAAACGTTTCGTATGACCATTTGTCTGAGGATGGTATGCAGTTGTCATTCTGTGGACGATGTCTCACCGTGACATTACCTCTGATACTAGTTTTTCAGCACCTTCCTGAACTTGTACAAGCACTGCGCCAATCCCATAACCACTGGCGTCTGTGTGAAGTTCCGTTTATGCATTCTCGTCGTACAAGGCTAGCACTGGTGCGAAAGTTAGAGCCTCCTTAAGAGCCCGGAAAGCTCTTTCTTTTGTCTCATCCCAGTAAATCTTGGCGTCTCCCTGCAGAAGTTCTTGTAATGGACGTGCCTTGTTACAAAATCCTTTTATGAAATGTCGGTAGTATAAGAACAGCCCGAGAAAACTTCTCACATCATGAATGTGCTGAGGAGTTGGAAATTCTGTGACTGCCCTTACTTTATCTGGATCAGGACGGACACCATCTCCGTTGACTAGGTGCCCCAGGATTTTTATCTCTTTGGCGACGAAGAGGCACTTCTTTGGATTTAGGCGGAGTCCTGCACTCTGAACACACTTCCACACAGTTGACAAGCGACTCAGACGTTCTTAAAATGTTTTCGAGAAAACGACAATGTCATCTAAATAGCAAAGACACATCATCCACTTAAGGTGTCGAAGCAAGTTGTCCATCATGCGTTCGAATGTGGCTGGAGCATTACATAATCCAAATGGCATTACTTTAAACTCATAGAGGCCGTCTGGTGTAAAAAAGCCGTCTTCTCCCTGTCAGCTTCGTCAACCTCGATTTGCCAGTAACCTGTCTGCATGTCCATAGTTGAGAAGTATGTAGCTCCTTTCAAGCAGTCTAAGGTGTCGTCAATGCGCGGCAATGGGTAGACATCTTTCTTTGTGAGTCTGTTCCGCCGCAGGTAGTCGACACAGAATCGCCACGTGCCATCCGTCTTTACGAGGACCACCGGAGACGACCAAGGACTCTCCGAAGGTTGAATAATGTCATCTCGCAACTTCTTCTCCACTTCCTTCCGAATTATCCGTCTTTCAGCTGGCGACACTCTATACGAACGCTGGCTAATTGGCGGATGATCCCCAGTAGTGATTCGGTGTTTTATCGTGGGCCGTTTCGTCTGACTTTTCCCCTGCTGGGGTCTGAATGCACTCGTAAATTGGCGTAATATACCTAACACCCGCTGGCGTTGTTCCTTGGTCAGTCCAGGCCCTATTGGCAGTTCCACGTTTATTTCCTCCAGCGTGTTGTCTGTGCTAACAGCAGGGCATGGGTCTTCATCGATGACGTTGAGCTCACCTGGATTGGATTAGCTGTCCCGATGTACATTACCTTGGGGATAAGTTGTGACAATTTGTGATCCAAATCTCTCCTTGACCACTGGTAATGCTTATGATGGCCGCTGGTATGTGAATTTCTTTTGTGAGCCTGATAAACTTTTTACTATCAACAAGAACTTCACAGTTTAATCGCTCATCTGCGTTTGTGACTGCAATTCTTCTTATCGTCAACGGTGGGATTGTTACATTCTCATCGGCAAATAATTTCCTAGAAAATTCTCTATTACGTGTACCCGTTGGAACAACTTCTTCAATTTGAGGCTCAGATCTACCACAGTCAATGATAGCTTGGGATGCCTGAAGGAAGTCCCATCCGAGGATGACATTGTGACTACATTCTGTGAACACGACAAATTCAAACGGCTGGGTCCTGTTGTTGATGGTTATTCTTGCGACACAAGTTCCTGCTGGCTGGACGTATTTTCCATTCGCGACCTTCAGCACAGTTGCCCCCGTATCACAGAACATTGTCTTCTTTAGTGTGCGGCGGTAATTATCCAACAATACAGAGAAGGACGCTCCTGATTCAACAAGTGCGCGGACAGGTTGGCCGTCGATTATGACGTCGATGAGATTTCCCGACATCTTAGCGACTTAGCGCTTAGTTTTCCTGGGTGCGGCGGCTATGGGAGCGGCTGGTACCTCTGTACGGCGACGGTGAACGGCTGCGGCGCGTCGGGGAGCGACCTCGTCTAGGGTACGGCGTTGGGCTCCTTCCCATAGGTCGACTGAATTCATCAGCAGGTCATTGCCTGGGATAGAACTGCTCCGACGGCTGACGTCTTGCGGAAAAATAATCGTCGAATACTCGCCTCCTCTCTCTGCAGTAGCGTACAACATGTCCAGGGCGCCCACAGTGGAAACAGTGGTGTGTTGTCTTCTGTCTTCCAGACGTCTGTTCTTCTGCGGGGCGTCATAGTTACCGGGGGAGTTGGTTGTAGTCGTGTCGGCCGGTTCATGGGCTGCCGTTTGGCGGCTGCAGCGTAAGTCATAGCAGGGCGACGCCATTCTTCACGCCGGGTGCGATTGACGGTGCAGACCGGAGCTAACGTCTGAAATACTTCTTCCTCAGCGCCGTCGGCTCCCTCGTGACTTACAGGGTTTACATCCATGGCCATTATCTGATGCTCGCTCGGTCTAAAAGTCCCGGCTGCCATAAATTGTTGTAATTCTTCTCTCACAATTTGTCGTATGAGAGAGGCGAAGTCATGCTGATCTTCCACAACGGCCATTGGGACTACATTGGGGAGTCTGTCATACTTCTTTCGTCCAACTCTCCTTTGTTGCATCTCTTCAATACGTTGGCACCACTTGACGAACTCTTCCGTCGTAGCGACGTCTTTTATCACAAAGGTTTGGTACATGTCTTCTGCTATAACCTTCATCAGGTGTGTGATTTTGTCGGCCTCAGTCATATTCCGGTTCACTATGTTACACAGGGCCAAAACATTCTGTATGTACGACTGTGTCGGCTCAGCATGTCGTTGGGCCCGGTTCTTCAGTTGTTCTTCCGCCGAGCGGATTTATCGTTGGCGGTCTCCAAACGTCTTCTTAAGTTCCTCCTGGAACGTCTCCCAGTCATTCAACTTGTCTTCGTTGTTTTCAAACCATTCCGTCGAGGTAGAAATAAACGTTGGCCAAGCACATCGTATGGTTCCACCTGTTGTACTTGGCGACTCGATCCAAGCCTTTTAGCCATTTGTTGGGGATCTGTCCAGCGTCTCCAGAGAACACCGACGGGTGTCTGATGTGCAGCTGGCTTACCGCTGGTTTCGTGTCCATGGTCTTTCTGATAATACGGACTTTTGGAAGGATGTACTCGGTGTATCCCTTGTATTACGGTTCCACTCCGTGTAAGCGACGGCTCTTACGTTGCCTAATTGGAGCCAAGTGATGTAGCTGTTGTACAGGCTACCCGGCGCCTCCACCAAATAATGTCACGTTGAAATGGAAGCAGGTTTGACTTCGAAGGCAACTGAACACAGCACTTAAACTGAAAGCACGTTTATTACGAACGTACACGCAGCACTGACTGCCTCTCGGACAGAGTGCTCTGCTATTTATATACAGACAGAATTTACCAGAAATTAGAAGAACACTTAACATAAGAAACAAGTAGAATTTACAAGTTAACATACGAAAGACGTAGAACATTCTGGAATTGTTAATTACAAAGAAATAAACGCCGGTGGGCGGGATTGAACCGGGGACCTTCAGCATCTCAGCCCGTGACGCTACCCCCTGCGCCACGCCGGCAGTAGGTTTACGTGGTCTCTCGCGGCAATATGATAGTTTAACACAATTATGATGGATACGTGAATCCTTAATTTATAATAGTATTTAAATTTTTGAAGGATAATGGGATATGGGAGACTGGGCGGGTTTGCCAAAGACATTCACCACTTACAGAAGAATAAAATTTACTACGATTCATTCTAATGCGACAACATTGCTGAACAACAGTTTATGCTGAATAACTTAATTGCCTGAAATATGCAGAGACAACAAAATACAAATACGTTACTTAAGCTATCACCTCAAGGAAACACCAAAAATGTTTTTTTAATTACATTAATGACACGTATCATGAAAATGAAGTAGATAAGACAGGTTTTAAGACAGCTTCACAATAATTATTGCCATAAATGAATAATTAGATACAAACACAATCACAAGCCTCTTAACTTTTGTTACAATGTCCAGAAGTCAATTGAAGCAGAAACGGCTCATTTAAACAAGAATCTATAGTCGAACATAAGCGGCTCACGAAGAACGACCGGACTGCTTGGAAATGGGTAGGTTCGAAAGGGCAGCCGGACAGATTAGACAAAAAGTAATATATAAGGGAAAATAAGAAAAATGTGCGTAAACAACAGCTGCCGAAATACCGCCACGGGTGGTCAGGAACACCACGCTGAGGGAAAAATCGCACCGCCAGCAATAACGCCTGACCCTGGACAGGAGCAACAAGCAGGCAAATGCCACATAAATTACCCAGACGCCCTCAGTAAGCGTTGATTCAAGAATTAATCATCAAACTTGAATTATATGAGTAGCAAAGTACAATCTCTCTTACCACGAGCCGCAGGTAACCAACATTCAGGCCACAAACACGAAACAAGTAAGAGACAGACATTAGGTAATGTCAGCTCCTGGGTTTCAACTAACAAGCCTACACAGCGTGACATACATAATGTAGACTCCATAACAGAGAACTTGAAGGACAGAAAAAAAAAAAAAAAAAAAGACAAAAAAAAAAAAGACAAAAAACTCTATGTAATGAGAAGCGACTAAATATCGGCAACACTTCAGTCTTAATGCAGCAGGTTCTGATACTCACAGAAGTCATCACAAGCCCAGCGGGATTCACCAAGAGAACAGTACTTATCTTGAAAGGTGCCGGCGTCAGACGACACGAATTCATATGTGCCGATTGCTAAAGCAGTTCCACTTTGTGATGTGAGTTGCGATCGACACATGACTCAGCTCTCGCAAAACACGGAGGCAGGGAAGACGGAACATTAGGCTGGTTCCAGAATGAAACTTTCACTCTGCAGCGGAGCGTGCAAGCTTGCCTGCGAAAGGCAAAGGTCCCAGGTTCGAGTCCCGGTTCCGGCACACAATTTTAATCTGCCAGGAAGTTTCATTAGGCTCGTTGCACACGCACCGCCTATGGACGGGAACATGTCGGCCGTCCTCATGTCAGCAGTGAACCATTGCAGCATGAACACTGGCCGGCCACGGACCGGCACCGGCAAAAAGCCAGTCAGCTGCCTCTACACAGAAGGCGACTGTACGGACACTGCAGACCGCCGGCGCCGACCATACAGTGGAGAGGCGCACGTCTTCAAATGGCAGCTGTAGTGTAGTGTAGTGGCACACGCTACGATTTTTACCGGCCGTCCTCCCTGCACAGTTCTCGGTGTGGTTTCTCGCCATACAGGCAACGTAGTGCATGTAGGACTAATACGAAATATTGATTCGGCAGTATGTTCTGTATACAATAAATTACAAATTTTTCAGATTCTTGTCTGTTTCAAGGCAGTCAGTGAATTTCAATGGCGAAGTTGACATTTGTGCCACACTGGCACCAGTGTGAAAACGGCATGAAGATCCGCGGTGGAGTAGCCGAGCGGTCTAAAGCATCTCGCTGCGGAGCGCGCGTTTGCTTGCCGTGGAGGTTCGAGTCCCCCCTGGGGCATGTGTGTGTGTGTGTGTGTGTGTGTGTGTGTGTGTGTGTGTGTGTGTGTGTGTGTGTGCTTGTCCGTAGTTTAGTTTAACTCGGTTTAAGTAGACTGAAACTTTCACTCAGCAGCAGAGTGCATGCTGATATGAAACTTCGTGGCAGATAAAAATTGTGTGCCGGAACTGGGACTCGAACCTGGGACCTTTGCCTTTCGCGGGCAAGCGCACTACCGACTGTGCTTTCCCTACACGACTCACGATGCCGCCTCACAACTTTACTTCCGCCAGTACATAGAAGCTCTCCTGCGAACCATGCAAGACAAGCACTCCTGGAAGAAAGGATACGGGGGAGACGTGGCTTAGCCTAAGCCTAAGGGATATTTCCAGAATGAAACTTTCACTCTGCAGCGAAGTGTGCGCTGATATGAAACTTCCTGGCAGATTAAAATTGTGTGCCGGAACCGGGATTCGAACCTAGGACCTCTCCGCTGCAGAGTGAATGTTTCAATCTGGAACATCCCTTAGGCTGTGGCTAAGCCGTGTCTCCACCATATCCTTTCTTCCAGGAGTGCTAGTCTTGCATGGTTCGCAGGAGAGCTTCTGTGAAGTTTGGAAAGTAGGAGGCGAAGTACTGGCGGAAGTAAAGTTGTGAGGCGGCATCGTGAGTCGTGTCGGGATAGCACAGTCGGTAGTGCGCTTGCCCGCGAAAGGCAAAGGTTCCATGTTCGAGTCCCGGTTCCGGCACACAATTTTAATATGCCAACCTGTTTCTTAGGTTTAAGTATTTTGTAAGCTAAGGACTGATGACCACGCAGTTTGGTCCGATAGATTTACAAACATTTGAGCGGCATGAAGATTCGTCCAGTCATTTTGAAGGTTGACGTGAACAGCGACAGGCCTACATTTACAGATTTATTATTAGTATACATTTAAGACTGACTGGGTGTGTGTCTGTAACGTGCTCCCATTTTTTAGGTTGCGCCGTTCAAACCATCGCCGCCGAATGTTACAGACGTGTTTATTGGTCAGCCACCGATCTAGACCGCCCTCTGGCGTAACTTTTATACCTATAGCATGTGCAAAATTAGTTACAGATATGAAAATACTCACTTCCTTTCTCCACTCGTAACGGCTACGTTTAAAGGTAGTTTGTTTCGTGCACATCTTTGACAAAGCACCTCTTTTCATTAGTTTCCTTGCATAACTAACATGAAAATTGGTATTTCAATTTTCGTCACAAGGCTGAAATATTATATTGTTATTACGGAGAAATTCTTCCGAGAGGTTCTGCACTCAACTTTAGAGTAAGAACAGCAACTTTTCTTTCATGTCATGTTTGTTAAACAGAGCAACGGAATGCCAGCGGAGGCTCTCGGAATTTAATCTGCGTTGCCAGCAGAGATAACGACCCCTTTGTTCTTCCGAAATTGCAGGATCGATCTCTGGCGCACCCTGCAGCAGTGTTCTTCCAGGCGTCGACGGTAGCACCCCTGGCGACGCGGCTCCACAGTGTCCATTGTCCTCGAGAAGGCGTCCTTCGCCTCTGGAATATGCCTGCGCTAACGCGCGCGTTAAGGGAATTTGAATATCGCTGCACGGAAAATCTGTCGTCGTAGGTCCCACTTTTCTCTGCTTCCTCTGCTGGGGTCTCTCTCTGTCCCGCCCTCACTGTGCATCCCTTCCACCACATCCCCCATCCCCGCTCCACTTGCTCGGTAAACACACACACACACACATACGAGGCCTCTTTCTCCCGCAAACTCTCTCTTCTCACACACGCGCCGTAGGGGGGATGCGAATGAGTGAACCCTGCATTTTTGCGGTGCGTGAGCGCCAAAGTGGTGCGGAATGGGTTTATGCAAATCCTGAATGGAGCTCGGGCGAGAGCTGATAGCGTTATTATACGCGTCGCCAGCCAGCGTCGACCTCATAACGCCACATCTCGTAAGTTAATTCAATAGCTAACCTGTGAGGGCGTTCCGTAAACGCCTGCCCGCAGCTGTTCTCCGCGGCCGTTCCGGTGTTCTGCAATAGAGTCGTTTAGCGAACCTTTAGTGCGGGCTACGGTGTCTGGACAGTACACAGCTGGTAACACACAAACTATTGTGCGGCTAGCACAGTAACAACAGGCAGCTGCTCCTGTACCGCAGAAATTAAAATTTATCACACACGCTTCTAACTTCTGTAATAACTGCCATGCACATACGAGGACTGGGAACCATTAATATAACAGCTGCAATATGTTATCCTATAACTACCTGACAGCTTACTCCGGACGTTTTTAGGAGGAGATCTTTTAATGTAATAGTTATGAATCCCTTTATAAGATCTTTAATGTCATAGATCACTTATTGATTTTATAATCAAGTCATTATCAAATCTTACTTGTCCAGGAATGTTAAGAAATACACTTCAGATGAACCAACATCATAGTGGCAAGTTATAAATGGTATACACATCATCAATGTATTTGGGTCACGTTGTTCAGGACCCTTTGTTATACTGTGCCACATGTCTAGGTAGTGTGTTATCACAGTGAAAACACTCCCAATAAGTCTGCATTAAATCACACAGCTGGTGCTGATTAATAGTCGCAGTTGCGAATATATTTCTTGTACAAATTAATAAGGATAAAGAAAAGGAACTAATAAGGAAACAGTTTCCTTTTATTAGGTGCAGCAAGTGCCAGATTATCAAAAAGGTGTATAGTTTATTCACTGTAAAGAAAAGATGTCCACCTTCAAGATGTATTTGCAAACTGACATCTTGACTATAGCTGTTTATTTTATTAACTCAAAGCTACCTGTTTCAGATAGTGTACCATTCTCAAGCACTAGCAGTCAGTGGCTTAGCATATCATGATACAAAATTCTGAAAGAAATATTTGTCATCATGCTAAACTTCTTACAGATATTTACTTAGCAAGATTGAAATTTTGTATCATGATATGTTTAGCCATTGGCTGAACTCTGCTAGCGCTTGAGAATGGTACGCTAACCGAAACCGGTAGCTTTGAGTTAATAAAGTAAACAGCTATGGTCAACATGTCATTTTGCAACTATCTTTAAGCTTTTAAACACCACCTGTTCACCTTTCTATTCAAAAGAGGTATTTCAAAGTATGTGTCCGTTCAGCTTGCGCAAATAGCATGTGACCACTGATTGTCTACTCGCATATCGTAAACATACCTAGAGTGCAGTGTTTTCTCATTGTTTCGCAGCCTCAGCACCCGATACGACTATTTAATAAATGTGATTAATTTACCATTTCATTTCTTCCGTTCATTCTTTATCTTTCTGACAGTTTAACTCCTCCTATTATAATTATTGACATGGTGTCTGTCCTTCTCGGACATGTTCGATTGAACAAACACCATTAGTTTGAATCGTCCGTAAATTTTCGAAATTGAAATATTGAAACATTTTGACCGTTTCGGAGCGCTGAAGTAAATTTAGCGACAAAGTAGAAAATTTATGCTCGATCGGAACTGCCATTCTACATTGATGAAGATGCAAAGTTAGTTCTTTTTGCTGATGATAAAAATATAGTACCCACATTCAAAAACAAGAACTGATGTAATCGTAAATAATGTTTTTCAAGAAATTATCAAGTGGTTCCCTGCAAACGGACTTTCAGTAAATTTTGATAAAACACAGTATATTCAGTTCTGCACAGTAAATGATACAGCACCAGTAATAAATATATTTCAATAGAAGTCTGTAACTGAGGTAGAATTTTCAAAATTTTTAGGAGTTTGCATTCATGAAAGATTAAACTGGAAGCAACACACAGATGGTCTACTGAAACGTTTAATTCAGCTACGTATGCTGTTAGGGTTATTGCAAATTTTGGCGATAAGAATCTCAGTAAATTAGCTTACTATGCCTACTTTCATTCACTGCTTTCGTATGGCATCATATTCTGAGGTAATTTATCATTGAGTAAAAAGGTATTCATTGCACAAAAGCGTGTAATCAGAATAATTGCTGGAGCCCACCCACGAATATCCTGTAGACATCTATTTAAGGATTTAGGTATCCGCACAGTAACTTGAAGGACATTCTAAAAACAGCTTCTTTCATCGCACAGTCCAGAAGCGAACCACGCGTAACGCAGCATGTCGTTGAATACGTACGAGGACAGCTGGTGATGTAGTTTAATGAAAACTTCTCGGGAAGTGATTTCTTCTTCTTTCTCGATTACGGAACTGCATTTTCGATTTTTTTTATTAAATCTTTTGCCTGACGATAAATCATGTCGTTGAATACGTACGAGGACAGCTGGTGATGTACAATGCAATGTAGTTTAATGAAAACTTCTCGGGAAGTGATTTCTTCTTCTTTCTCGATTACGGAAATGCATTTTGGGTTGTTTTTTTATTAAATCTTTTTCCTGGCGATAAACATATACATCTCATGGTTGCACTAATGGCGTGCATTTGGGAGTAATTACTTCGATAACGCGTGCTGGCAGTCCGTCTTCATCTTGGAACAATTCATCATATATTAGTGGATCTGTTTGTCCTCCCTAAGAATCAATCAACAGAAGACATTTATTCTCTTGCACGTAGGGCTTCATCACACCAGTTAAATATTTTTTTGTGCAAGTCTGTTGTCAGTTTTGAAGAAGTAATCGTAACATTTGTATATTTTGCCGCGTACTTCACAACCCCAAGTTTTCAAAGTAACATCCTTGTTTTAAATAATGACGGCGCATGCAGATGTTGTGCACATATAAATACAAAAAAACACATGTTGCGATTAATTGTGAAGTCAGGAGAAGAAACAATTGCTGCCGAGTGGAAGCGAACCCGCGAATCTTTCAATAAAAATCCGATCTCTAACCGCTGAGCCAAACTCTCAGGGGCAGTTGATAAAGTGCATATGGTTATAGTTACGTATCAAAATTTCTTTTATTTCTTAAAGGCGTAGGCATTTGGAGTTCCCACTGGGTGCACTTTCACATCTCACCACGCCCTACTATAAAGTCACCTGCTTGTTGCATTAAAGAAACGGATGGAAAATAAAATTATGACTGTGACACAGCGACTGTTACACAGCGCGATCTCGTAAAAATGTTTTTTGGAAAATATAATCACAAATCCTAACTCGGACAGCACAAAACTAATGCATTTGTGCAATAGGCTAATAGTACACTAAAAGCACCTACTGTGCGTATCACAAGACTCTGATCTTACCATTACAGTAGTGTTGTATGACATGATGTTAGTCGTCCAATATACCGCAAAAATACAATTTTTCACAATTCTCTCTTTCCAAATAAATTTCAGAATCAGGTAATATCCTTCTCAGGTAAGTATCTTTCTCAATATCGGGTAATGGCATAAATAAAAAATCGAAATTTGGTGTCTCTTTTCAACAATAATTTTGGACATATCTATATATGTATAGTAATTTCAAAACTCATTAATAATATGGACAACAATGTCCTTTCCATACGCTCGCAATTTTTTATAACGTCACCTGCTTGTTGCATTAATGAAACGGATGGAAAATAAAATTCTGTCTGTGACCGCGTAGCCTATACTTATTGCAGATCCGATAAAATGTTATCCGAAGCTGAAGAATTTTAATATTACGGAAAATATGGCAACAATAATCAATTATTTTGGTTTAAATTATGAAAAGTAATATATTGTGCAGGCAACGTTATAGAAAGGTGCGATACTAATGGACACACGTACATTCATATATAAATCATTTAAATAATAATAGTGAACTCATTTCTTAATAATATTAAAAAACACAATAAAATATCGCAATACAGACATATCCTGGTATGTTAACTTTTATTCTCATGTTACGATAGTCTCGATACTACTGAGCGTAATATTCAAACAGCAGGCAACTCAACCATGAAAAAATCTTAATGAAGTTGCCTTAAGATAATGACAATTCATACCGACAACTATGTCATTTATATTATTTTCAGAGTAATGGCGGCTGATGGTACAGTTAAAAATGACTTTAAAAATTACGACCAATTAGTTCTCTATATAATCTATTTTAATGATAAAGTTACCAGTAAGAGGGAGGATATTTTGAAATAATAACACCTATAAGGTAAATTTAAATTATTTTCTTTTAATCAATATCTTAAACGAGACACACTTACGTAAAACTTGCGAAGCAAATCCAATTCGTGTCTAAATCGTACTACGTCTCTTTAAGAATGACCACGGAGAACAATTGGTCATTGTCTCCTCCGCTCTGGTCAGCGATAAGGGAGACAAAATGTGGTACGAAATATATTTCACTGACCGAAGGGCATCAGCACGTAGGAAAGGGAGTGTATGAAAACCTTTATTTCGTATTTATGGTAAACTAGCTGAAAACCCAGCGTTGCTCAGGTATTTATTTATTTATTCCTGGAATTTTTCAGGTATATATTCATTTGCCTGTAAAATCTCTTGGGAATACAATCAGTTGTAAAGAAGTATTAGATTAAAACTTGGTGCGTGATGGGGCGCTTTTCCATGAACGTCACTGTTTAAGTGCTCATACTATTTAGAAGCTACATTCATCTGTATATGTGTATACTGCCTGTAAAATTTCCTGCCACTACAATTTGTAGTGTTCAAATTATAAATTGTAACGCCATACCGAGAGCCGTAGTTTTACTCCATAAACACAGGAAAAGTAGTAAGCTAAAAACTTTTTTCCTTTCATCATTTTACTATGGTTGCCACCGTGAAAAAGTTTAATAAAGGTTTGAAATTATGTTTAAAGTTTGTTGCAAGTCACTAAGTACCCTCATTCTCATACAGTGTATTTAGAAAGTCTCGCCACATTATATGTCATTTTTTGCTATTTCTATTGGTTATGACGTAATATCGTCTGAACCATGTGCCGTATATGATTCTTAATAATGCAGCAATTGTTACCTCACGGTAAGAAATGTGTGTACCAAATACGGTTGAAACCGGTGCAATGGTTTAGGAGAAAATGAGCAGCATTGTCGCAAAATGCAGCAGTTTTTCACGCATCTCAATGTTTATGACGTCGTGTCTCGTGTACTATATATCGTATGTTATTCTTACACTTACGGCGACCGTCCTCATGGATTGAAGCTTATGTGTAGGAAATTTCATAAAGATTGGAACAAAACTGTAGCTTTGTATGCAACACTCTGTTTTATATATTAGATTACGTTACACTACAAGTAAAATTAATTTTGGACTATGTGATTCTTCAGTTTCTCCCGGCGTATTCGATAATCAAAATATCCACGGGTGTACTGCCGGTCTATAGTATCCAACGGGCGGGGTCGCTCCGCGGGCCGAGGGTAATTAAATGGCCCGCTACCGGGCTAGAACCCAGTTCCCTTCGAGCAGCCGTAGCGTGCGGATCTCCGTGCCGGCGCGTTTCCAGGAGCTCAGTCCGTCAATTCACCTGATGATGGCGACATGTTTGATCGCCGAAATATTGTGCCCGTACAGACCGGCAGTACACCCGTGGATATTTTGATTAATTTTGGACTAATTCGGTAATGACGAGTAGGCGTTTTCTCCTTGTCAGCTGTTGTCTGCCAAATTTTTCGCTCAGGCTGCACAGTATGGATGAGCCGTGGCGCCCTGCAGAGAAAGTGGTCGCGATTATTGGTGCGCGTCCGCGCACCGCATGCACCGCTGTCAGCGCTCTCCGGCAGCCGTGGCACTTGTTCGCTAATTCGCGATGTAATCCTGGCGGTCGGCCGCAGCCGACGCGAGCGGACCACCACTGCGCTGACCGCAGAAGCCGCGCTCGCCGATCGCCCACCTCGACACTCACAACAGCCCGTGCTACGTCACACCGACCAGGCCACGGACGCCAGCTGAATGGCTGGCCGCTGGGGCACGCCAACCGCCTCGTAGCGGCCAGCCAGTAAGCTGGCGGCTGCGGCCTGGTCGGTGTGACGTAGCACGGGCTGTTATCAGGCCTTGTCTCTAGGTGGTGTTGACCTCGCCCATCCGTGTATGCTGACGACACGGACCTAATATGCAGAAGCACGGTGGAAGGAGGCAGCACACCGTCGCCTCCAACAAACATGCCGAGACATCGAACGATGGGCAACTGACTCGAGGGTGGCCTTCAACGCCACAAAATCTAAGGCGTTGATTCTCACCAGAAGACGACCACCTGACATCCCAAACTTCATCTTCTTCAGGCAGCGAATAGCATGGAGCAAGACAGCAACGTAACTTGGAGTGATTATCGACTCCGACTCCAAACTCACGTGGAAGGACCATGTCATGTATGTCCACAGGAAGACCTCTCAACGAGCACGGGCTGTTGTGACGTCTTGTCCCTAGGTTGTGTTGACGTCGCCCATCCGTGTATGCTGACGACACGGCCCTAATATTCAGAAGCCGATGGTAGGAGGCAGTACACCGTAGCCTCCAACAAACTTTCAAAGACATCGAACATGGGCAACTGACTGGAGAATGGTCTTCAACGCCACAAAAATTAAGGCGTTGATTCTCACCTGACACACCAAACTTCATCCTCTTCAGGTAGCCAATATCATGGAGCAAGACTGTGGTATCGCACAAGTCTGAAGTGTGCGCCACGTACTTTCGCCGCGCGCCGCCATGCAAGCACGGCGCGGCGTTCGTAAGACGTCAGCCACGAGCGCCCTCTGCTGCAACTCTGCTCGTGGCCGCCACTGAACTCGATCGGCCACTTGGCATTAGGACCGGTACTAGGACTCATCTGTATTCCACTTGTCTTCAGTTAACAAAGTTAAGTATTGTAGCACATTTCTATGAAATATATCTCTTGTTCTCTAATCTAGCTTAGTGTTTCTAGTTTCTGCTGTCCCACTGGCTGGTCACCTTATACTCTGTACCCGCACACGCGTGCATCCTATTTACCTGTGTCGGTCTCTCTCTACTGGGCCACCGACACCTAGGACAACCGGCGGAAACGAGACAGCCGCGGTGTAGTGGCCGAGCGGTCTAAAGCGTCTCGCTGCGGAGGTTCGAGTCCTTCCTGGGGCATGGGTGTGTATGTGTTGTCATTAGGTTAGTTTACCTAGGTTGTAAGCTACGGACTGATGACCACACAGTTTGGTCCGATAGATTTACAAATATTTTTTGGAAACGAGACACAAAAAAGACAGCAATATAACCCGGAGTGATCATCGACTCGAAGCCCACGTGGAAGGACCATGTCATCAACGTCCACAGGGAGACCTCTCAACGATCTGGTGTATTGTACCCCCTTAATCAACCAACATTCACCACTCTCGATATCCAGTGGATTTACATCTCTAAAGAAGTTGCATCCGACCAGTGTGAGGTGTGGGGCAATTCAGCTCCAACCCATATTAAATGGCTGAAGAGTATGCAAACCAAGGTTCTTAGGACAGTGTTCCATGTGCCACAGGACTTTCCACACCAGTACATCCATGAAGAGACAGGAGAAACTAGTCGTTGAGAGGTTTAAGGAAGCTGCCAGGCGATTCCATTCCTGCACGCGACGTTCAGAAAATCTATTCATATACCACCTGGGGAACGCCCAATGACCCCGCCGACCGTTACAGGCGGCCCGTTGCCTTCACTGAATAAAAACAAGGCAACAACGCAGTTAATAATACAAACAGTTCCTCCACCAGCAGTTAAAAAATAAATAAAGCAGTCCACTAACTTTCATTGACTCAAGAATGATGTAGGCTAAG
Source organism: Locusta migratoria (assembly GCA_026315105.1). NCBI lineage: Eukaryota > Metazoa > Arthropoda > Insecta > Orthoptera > Acrididae > Locusta > Locusta migratoria. Next base: position 222,552,385 of record CM048751.1, on the reverse strand, counting down.
TCATTAGGTTAAAACTACACCCCATAAGTCTCAGGGCGCTTCCCGAGACTAGAAGGAGTGAGGTCGCGACCTCGCCCATGGCCTCCGCCGCGAGACGAGAGTCGCGCTGCTGTGTGAAGCCATCCTCACACAGGACGTGTTGTCCCAACGAGGCGCAGGAGGACGGACCCTATCTAGCCAAAGCACGCTCTGAAAAGACCTGCTTCTTCCCATGGAACGTGCTACTCATTGGCGGCTGGTGTCAATGTGCTAATTTGCTGCAGCACACTGTAAATATATTACTAAAATTATGCCATTTCTCTTCGCACGCAAGCGAGAAATCGCTATAAAATTATATCCTTTCTCTTGGAAGACGAGACAGATATCACAATAAAATTATGCCAATTCCTTTCCAATGCGTATTAGAATGCTAGTAATAAGGATGAAAAGGCAGTTTGGAGCGCTCTCGCCGCGATAGCTGGACGCCAGCTCCGTGTGCTGAAGTGGGATTCAGCCGCGCTGGTGCGTGCACAGAGAGGCGGCGCAGTCGTCTGTTCCCTAGTGCGCATGCGCAGACGTGACCTAAGGCCTGGCGACTCGTGTGCTGAGACCGACTGCAGCACCGGATCAATATTTCTTTTCACGCTGCGTTGAACGGTTGCGGAAGAATAGTATACGACGAATATTGCGGCATACAGAGTCAAATAGCGCGCTGGCTCAGGCGTCTTCTCGTTGTTTCTCCAGCCTACCTGTGTGAGGATCATATTCAAATACCTCTGAGTCTAAATTTTTAATTTCTGTAAATAAAATTAATATTTTTTAAACGTTATATTTACTACCTTCAGTGAATACATGCTGTTGGCAGCGCTGTTATAGATTCCCCTGAAGGGGGATATTTTAATTGATATTTAATTAAAGGCAATCATACAAAGGTTGACTTTTTTATTTTAGTATATTTTATTTCCTTTTTATTTTTGTAATATTGTAGCACACTGGTCAAATTTTGTACGAACCGCCACTGGTGCTACTAATCGTGCCTTGTGAACGCAGCTCACCATGCTGGATTTACAGCGATGGTTGTGCATAAGATTACGAGGCGTGTTTTTTAAGTAAGTACCGCGGCCGCAGCGCTGCTGTCGGCGTTCTGCGCATGCGCACTGGGTACCTACTTCTGTTGTCTACGCACTAACACCATTAAGCCCCTTCTACACAAGCGACTATCTTGTCTCGGTTGACTACTCAAACCGAGTGTGTCGACTGCAGCGCCCCTGGTGGTTCCGTGTTTCATTTGTTTTGCATTATCGTTTGCCTTTATACTACAGCTTCGAAATTTGTGTTTGTGCTGTCTGCATTGCAGTATGAGCGCTATGGTTGTAATACTTAGTGCGCTGCTTTGCGTTTTAATCTCAACCTTTTATCCAACACAACGAAAAGGATTAAAATCTTGTGGTATTGGCTGCAGAAACGGTAGTAATCGCAGGAAGGCAAAATGAAAGAGCGCAGAGGCAGAAAGAGGTGCGTTTGGATGCGATCGTGGTTGCAAAGACGAAAAGGAGGAACGGGGATGTATGGAATGCTCGTGAATGAATTGCAATCTGAAGACCCAGATGCATTTAGGAACTTCCTACGAAGGAACAAGTCATGTTTAGACAACATGGTGTTCAAACCACTACACTTTAGGATGGTAAATATCTGCTGCAGAACACCCACTCTTTTCACTTTGGCGAATTTTCTTTAATTCTTTTTTATTTAATTAATTAATTTTTAACTCCGCGACGTAATGTGACCACAGAGTACCAAATTTAGTTTTACAATCTTCAGCTGCATTTTTCGGGCAAACTGCTGATACTTCGTTTGCCACTACTTTGTTTGCCACTATTTTGAGCATTTCTTTCCCTGAAATCTAGAAAATATATGTTTTCAATGAATATCTGCAGTCACGGTAACACACAAAGATCACAAATAATACTAGAGGCGGGTAAAATTACCTTATTATTATATAAATGATGTTCTGCATTAACAAGGGCACTCTCCTTTTCATAAACCGAAATAAGAGCCTTAACGCTTTCTTTCGTCCACTCCATTTCTACAAAACATAAAAAGTAATGCTTTGTATTATTTTGATGGAAACGTGAAGTAAAAATGTCAGTGATGGCTCACTAGATTTTTATTCCGTACTATACTACTTCTTACGAGGCTTCCTTTGTTTTCAAAACAGTACCTCTAGTCTTCTGCTGGGCAATGCAGGCGCTGTTTGTGCACATGCGCAGTGTTCACCGCACTCGTAAATTTAGAACTCCACCCTCGGCAAAATCGAAAGGTTATTGACGTCATAGTCGCAATCGTGCCATGGTGGCTCCTGATTTACACGACGGCAGAAAAGCCGTCCATGCTTCTAGAAGCCGATTTTCGCAAGAAAGTGGATCGTGTAAAAGGGTTTTTACAGTCTGATTCGTCCTTGTTTACGTTGTGTACTGATTGTTTAAGATACCTCCGATAATCGTGTGTCCCGCCGACTGTGAAGTACGGTCTGATACAAGATTTCTTAATGCTAATGCAATAAAAGCGGTTGTATTCATCGTGAGATCTGTGCAGTCTACGGAAAATAAGGTGAGAGAAAACCGACGCTTTCCGATTTCCTGCACTTGAAGAAACACCTGGGCGATGACGAAGTTAAAACAGTTGTTATGCAGTGGTTAGCCGCGCGGGAATAGCCAAGCGGTGTGGAGCGCCACGTTGCGGATTTCGCCGCCTTCCGCTACGGAGGTTCGAATCCTCCGTCAGGCATGGATGTTTGTGTTGTCTTTAGTATAAGTCCATAAGTAGTTTGTAAGTTTAGGGACTGATGACCCCGCTACCTTAAGTCCCATAAGCTTTACAAACATTTGATTTTGTGAAATGCGGAGCGGCCGAGCGCATTGAGGCGCTACGCTACGATGCGCGAGTCTGTTACCCGTCGGGGGTTCGAATCCCCCCCACCCTCGGGCATGGATGTTTGTACTGTCTTTAGTATAAAGTAGTTCATAAGTAGTTTGTAGTTTTAGGGACAGATGACCCCGTAGCTAAGTCCATATGCTCTACAAACATTTGAACATATCACTTTTGATTTTGTAAAATGACACATTTTATAAGTTCTTCGCTTCTCTGGCACTTTAAAGAACGATTATATTCATTCATCTTACGCTGCAACGAAATACGGCATTCCGTTTGCTATTATGTTCGTAACTGGTAGATGCGACCAATGCGCGAGTGTTACCGAAATGCTTCGGGAACTCAACTGGAAGTCTCTGGATGAGAGGCGAGCTCTTTTCGAGAAGCACAGTTGAAGAAATTTAGAGGACCGGAATTTGAGGCGGACTGCGAAACAATTCGACTGCCGCCAAACTACATTTTACGTAAATACCCCAAAGATAAAGTCAGAGGGATTATGGCTCGTACGGATGCACACTAGTATTCGATTTTCTCTTGTTCTATATGGGAGTGGAACAGGATAGCAAGTAACTGGTATTGGTACTGAGTTCTTGCGCCACGCACCTTTGGGTGGGTTGCGAAGTATAAATGTAGATGTAGTTAAGAAATTTATATTTAGAAACATTGGAACATTTTTGTAGTGTATCTTTGTTCACCAAAACATTTTCGGTTTTGGGACGAGATGCAAGTCTGACGGGGCCTGGCAGTTGAGTAGGCGGGTGTGGCAACAATTCATATATCAGTCGTGTAATTTTGCCATGCCAATGGCACATGTCTGCGCTAGCGCTTTCTCTTGATGGAAGATGGCTTTCTTCCTTGCTATACCTAGCCTTTTTTTCGCGTATCCTTTGCTGTAATAGGAGCTTTCTACATTTTTGCCGCCGATTTGTTGCTCTTTTACAGTGTAGAAGGTGGACGGTAACAATCTGACGACAGTTTTGTTCTCTTAGTGTCGCTCTGACAATGGCTGAGCGATACACAGCCGAAATATAACGTATTGTAAATGAAATGTCCAGTGAACAATCAATAATTCACAGATTATGTGCTTGAATGATTTTTCACGCATGCAGCATTGTCCACCAAGTCCTGAGGAACATACGTCAGTGTCAGTGTGCCACAGTAGGCGCTTGCCTGTCGATGAGGTCTGCATAATCGTAGCTCCCGCCATTTATAAAGTGCGCGGTGTTATTACATGTTTGCTGTCCAAAGAATCGTCAGCAGCGGAAATCCATCGTGAGATGTGTCCACTGTATGGACCGAACATACTGACTGGCAAGTGGCGTCGAGAATTTCGAAATGTCCACACAAATGTGTTTGATAAACAGCGTATTGGCAAGCCCAGTATTCGGACCGATGACATCATTAATTAACTAAACCTAGAACTTCAGAGTAATTGTCGTTTGACGAATAGTGGCTTAGCTATGGAATCCCCTAACATTCCTCGGACCACAGGATTGTCTTTGATGAAGTTGGATATGAAAAAACTTATGCGTATAAAAACTGCTCACCTGTCAGCAGAAAGACTGACGAATTCTTTTTGCACAACAAGTTTGGAGCTTTGTAGACAACAAGATGGTTAGTTTTCCCACATTGATACTGGAGACGAATGGCGCATAGCGTACACCAATGCAAAATCCAAATAACAGTAGAACGAGTGGCTCCATCCACACAAGCAAAAAAAAAAAAAAAAGAAAAAAAAAAGAAAGCGAAAACATTCGTCGTACACAAATCGGAAAAGGACGACTACCGTGTTTGACGAAAAGGGCATCTCTTTTATCAAATTCATGCATCATATAACAAACATTGTAGCTGATGTTTTCTCTAAGATGCTGACTAAACTGAACGTGCGATTCCAAATCGATGGCGCGCGAAAATTTCGTCTGTCATCATACCCATTCCCGATAACGTTTCCCCTTATGTCGCTGCCAAACCAAAGAGAAGATTCGAGAGTTTCTTGTCTCAATTCTGCACCAAGCGATTATTTCCTCTTCCTGGATTTTAATCGGTGGTTTGATCGACAACGATTTCAAGCCCCAGGCGGCGAACATGTATGTCAAGCTGTTACGGTGGGGGAGCGCATTGAGACGCTATGCCGGCCGCGGTGGCCGAGGTGACTGAGGCGCTCCAGTCACGGTCAGCACGGCCACTACGGTCGGGGGTTCGAATCCCCCCTCGGGCATGGATATTTGTGCCGTCCTAGTTCGTAAGTAGTTCATAAGTAGTTTGTAAGTTTAGGGAATGATGACCCCGTAGTTCAGTCCCATAAGCTTTACAAACATTTAAACACTTTTTTTTTTTTTTTGAGACGCTATGCTCCGATGCGCAAGGCCGTTCCCAGTCGAGGGTTCGAATGTCCCCTCGGGCATTGATGTTTGTGCTGTCTTTAGTATAAGTTAGTTCATAAGTCACACATTTTAGTTATTTATTTTCATTCGTAAAAGTTAGTTCACGATACGCATCGATGGTGCCATCTCTCGGACTTTTCATACTCCTCTCGTACAAATGGAAACTGCTTTACGGCACCCAGAATTGCGCAATCTAAGCGGTTTTCGGCGTTTCAAATCTGATTTGTTATCAATGCGATGTAATTGCACGTAGAGACTCCATCGGAGGGACGGTCATTATTGTAAACAGCCACACTTACCGCGGCAATTCAACAAGTTAGTCTGTCCATTTCGATTCAAATTTGTCTGCATTTGTGTATGAAACGTCCTGGAAACTACCGTAAAACTGCTGTTTCGGGCACGGTGTACTCGTTCTAGTTCTGTTACAATCGAGGAGGACGTCATTTGGGGCAGTAACAACAAGATTGCATTTAATGAATTTAAAACAGGAGCGGCAGCCATCGCGGGAAACGTTATGCCGCCTCCACATGCAAAGTCGGGAAATTTGCGATGAATAATGCAGAGACACTTTGCGGCACCTGCCGCTGATCCCTGCCGTGACAGAATAATTTACGTCACACCTCGCAATGTGCATTCGAACCAGTGGACTCCAATATTCTACTAACAAAACAACATTTGTCGACAACCAGAACACTGTTATATTGTCTCGTAACGGAATTTATCGATGTGTACGTATCGCAGTAGGAAATATTCGCTTTTTGTCTTTGGAAACTATTGCTATTGTCTTAATATTCTGACCTACCGCCATTCCCTAACATGCCAGCCAATACGTTGTTGTCATGTCTGAAATACGGTCACTTAATTTGAACGCTCTGTTAAGTGTTCCCTCTTACGTCTTGAATAAAAATATAGCCCTCGGTTGCAAAAATAAAATTCTTTGACCTGGTTTCGGCAATAACTATGACTACTTCTTCAGAAATTATAAATTAAAAGAAGTCACATAATAAAAGTTTCAGCTCAGCTGTAAAGCTTACGTCACACAATTGAAAAAAAAAATCATAGAAAGAGCTAGACACTGCACGGAGGCATCAGACTGGCGTGTGCTAAGTGGAGTTGTGAACAGGTAGACTGTACCTCAGTAGTGCTATCTAGTAGCCGCAATTTCAACTAGGCTACTGCATAGATTAAAATATTGAGAAAACAATTGTTACAAGAAGCTATGTTTAACATGAAAGATGGCTGAGGCGTTATTTTGGTAACACAATATTATAAAATTTAAACTTTCACGGCCGAGAAAGGTAAAAATTACTAAACATTTTCGGGCTACTATGCCGTAGTCTTATGGATTTATTATTCAAACCCGTAACGTTTCGTCCACAACTGTGGAGTACCTTTTCAAGGGAGATCGTGGCACTTTTGTATATCAGATGCAAACCCTGTATCGCTACTGACTGAAACCAAACAGCCGCGCCGGAGTGGCCAAGCGCATGGATGTGCTATGCTACGGTGCGCGAGGCCGCTCCCCGTCAGGGGTTCAAATCCCCCCATTGGGCATGGATGTTTTTACCGTCTTTAGTATAAGGTGGTTCGTAAGTAATTTGTAAGTTTAGGGGCTAATGATCAGCAGTTAAGTCCCTTAAGCTTAACAAAGATTTGAACATTTTGAACCCAAACTCCGTTTACGAGGGCTCGCGCGCAGAGGTATGACGTCAGATGTTATTGATATGCGCACGCGATTCGTCGTTGCCGATTGCCGTCGCCCGTTAATATCGCCCCATGGTGGAATACTGTTCTTCTTCAACACCGGAATCCATATTTCATATAGTTTCACACCCTACACCATCTTATTGAAATTATTGGGATGTTTTAAAATTTCTAAAGCCTCTGTGTACAGTTTTTGAATAAACTGGTTTTTGGTGGGTTTGAATAATAAATCCATAAGACCACGGCATAAAGGCTCGGAAATTTTTTAGTAGCTTTGAATACAATATTGGTTGAGAGAATTAATGAGTAACAAAATTGTTATAAGTAAAACAAATAAAAATTGACTTTTTTTGGATCAAGTCGGAAGAAATATTTCGGACACTGCACGAAGTACATCATCAAAGACCAGTTAACGGTTAAATACCATTGTTCAAATGTTCAAATGTTTGTTAAGCTTATGGGACTTAACTACGGGGTCATCAGTCCCTAACCTTACAAACTACTTATGAACTACTTACGAACGAGGACGGCACAAATATCCATGCCCGAGGGGGGATTCGAACCCCCGACCGTAGTGGCCGTGCTGACCGTGACTGGAGCGCCTCAGTCACCTCGGCCACCGCGGCCGGCCCCATTAAAAAAGCTTGTATTACGGAGTTGTAACTGTTCATTTAGAGTAAGTCCGTCATTGCCAGAAAGATGTTTAAATATTTGCAATTCCTCGAACACGTATAACCTGTGGCCTTTCTTTTCGGTGTGCAAAATGTTCATCTCATGAGTTCGTGACCTATAATTAGAAGACGGGCAGCAAAACAAAAGTTCTGGGGGCTACTGCCATTCTTTCTCAAAAGATGTTCCTTAAACCTGATTTAAATACATGTCCCGTTTGACCTGTGTAGTCGAAAAAGCAAGTATCACATATAATTTTGTAAACGCCTGAATTGTCTAAGGGAGAACAGGCTGATTTTAAATTGGAAATGAAATTTTTCTTCAATTTGTTATTGGTCGAGAAGGCAACGTTGCAGTTATACTTTTACGATGAAGTCGTTGAATCTGATAGGAGATGGGCCCCAGAAATGTAATGGAAATTTTTTTTCTTTTGGTCAGATTGAATAGGAGTGGCCAGTCTTGTAACACTTTTAGCAGTTATCTTTTTAAGGATGTTGTCAACTATGGCAGGATCATATTAGCTATTAACTGCAATGGTTTTACTGAAATTTATTTCTTCCTCGAATATTTATTTCGAGAGTGGGATGCAAATAGCTCTGTCGTTGGCAGAATGAAAGAAAGGGTTTTTGTGACATAGAGGGGGCATGGAAGAGGCGGGTATAATTTGATCAATATATGTTTCTTTTCAGTAGATATTGAAAGATTTTATTTTCTTCTATTGTTAAGCCACCCCCATGAACCACAGACATTGCCGAGGTGGGGTGGCTTGCGTGCCTCAACGATGCAGATAGCCGTACCGTAGGTGCAACCACAGCGGAGGGGTATCTGTGGAGAGGCCAGACAAACGTGTGGTTCCTGAAGAGGGGCAGCAGCCTTTTCAGTAGTTACAGGGGCAACAGTCTGGATGATTGACTGAGCTGGCCTTGCAACATCAGCTAATGTGGGTTTGCCACACAGTTACTGCGAACGGCTGAAAGCAAGGGGAAACTACAGCCGTTACTTTTACCGAGGACATGCAGCTCTACTGTATGAACATATGATGATGGCATCCTCTCGGGTAAAATATTCCGGAAGTAAAATAGTCCCCCATTCGGATCTCCGGGCGGGGACTACTCAGGAGGATGTTGTCATCAGGAAAGACAATACTGGCATTCTACGAATCGGAGCGTGGAATGTTAGATCCCTTAATCGGGTAGAAAAATTAAAAAATTTAAAAAGGGAAATGGATAGGTTGAAGTTAGATATAGTGGGGATTAGTGAGGTTCGGTGGCAGGATGAACAGGATTTCTGGTCAGGTGAGTAAAGGATTATAAATACAAAATCAGTTGGGGGTATCACAAGAGTAGGACTGATAATGAATAAGAAAATAGGAAGGCGGGTAAACTACTATGAGCAACACAGTGATCGCATTATCACTGTCAAGATAGATACGAAGCCAACACCGTCAACAGTAGTACAGGTTTATATTGCAACTAGCTCTGCCGATGATGAGGAGATCGAAGGAATATATGAGGAGCTAGAGGAAATTATTCAGACAGTTAAGGGAGAGGAAAACTTAATTGTTATGGGAGACTGTAATTCGGTAGTACGAAAAGGAAGAGAAGGAAAAATAGTAGGTGAATATGGACTGTGCAGGAGGAATGAAAGAGGAAGTCGCCTGGTAGAATTTTGCACGGAACATGATTTAATAGTAACAAACAAGTGGTTTAAGAATCCCAAAAGAAGGTTGTATACGTGGAAGAGACCAGGAGACACCGGAAGGTATCAGATAGATTTTATAATGGTAAGACATAGATTCCGGAACCAGGTTCTAAACTGCAAGACATAACCAGGGGCAGATATAGACTCTGACCATAACTTGTTAGTCATGAACTGTAGGCTGAAACTGAAAAAACTACAGAAAGGTAGGAAAATAAGGAGATGGGACTTAGATAAATTGAAGGAACGTGAAGTTCTGGAGAATTTCAGAGGGAGATTTAGGCAACAATTGACAGAAACAGGGCGTAATAAAACAGTAGAAGAGGAATGGGTAGCATTGAAAGATGAATTAGTGAAGGCAGCAGAGGACAAACTAGGTAGGAAGGCAAGAACAACAACAAAATCCTTGGATACTAAATACTAAATTTAATAGATGAAAGTAGTAAATATAAAAATGCAGTAAATGAAACAGGCAAAATGGAGTAGAGACGACTAAAAAATGAGATTTACAGGAAGTGCAAAATGGCTAAGCAGGAGTGGCTAGAAGCCAAATGCAAATCTGTAGAAGAATGTATAAGACGGGGAAAAGTAGATACCGCCTACAGGAAAACAAAAGAGACATTTGGGGGAAAGAAAAGCAACTCTACGAATATCAAGAACTCGGATGGGATACCAGTTCTCAGCAAAGAAGGGAAAGCTGAAAGGTGGAAAGAGTACATAGAGCAGCTCTACAAAGGAAATGAAGTTAGAGACGATGTTGTAGGAAGGGAAGAGGAAGTAGATCAAGATGAAATAGGAGATACTATAATAAGAGATGAATTTGACAGAGCTTTGAAAGACCTAGGTCGGAACAAGGCCCCAGGAGTAGATGACATACCCGCAGAGCTATTAAAGTCTCTGGGAGAGCCAGCCATGACAAGACTATTTGAACTGGTGTGTAGGATGTATGAGACAGGCGAAATGCCCTCAGACTTTAAGAAAAATGTAATAATCCCCATTCCAAAGAAATCAGGCGCAGACAGGTGTGAAAATTACAGAACCATCAGTTTGATAAGTCATGGTTGCAGAATTTTAACACGAATTATATACAGGAGAATGGAAAAGCTGGTAGAAGCTGACTTCGGGGAAGACCAGTTTGGATACAGGAGGAACGTAGGAACCCGGGAGGCAATACTCACTTTACGTCTTATCTTAGAAGATAGATTAAGGAAAGGCAGACCTACATTTGTAGCTTTTGTAGATTTGGAGAAAGCTTTTGACAATGTTGACTGGAATACACTCTTTCAAATTCTGAAGTCAGCAGGGGTAAAATATATGGAATGGAGAGTTATTTACAACTTGTACAAAAGCCAGACCGCAGACTCGAAGGGCATGAAAGGGAAGCATCAGTTGGGAAGGGAGTAAGACAGGGTTGTAGCCTTTCTTCGATGTTATTCAATTTGTACATCGAGCAGGCGGTGAAGGAAAGCAAGGAAAAATTTGGAATAGGGATTAAAGTTCAGGGGAAAAAAACCATTGCGTTTTGCTGATGACATTGTAATTCTATCAGAGACAGCAAAGGACCTGGAAGAGCATTAATGGAATGGACAGTGTGTTGAAGAGAGCGTATAAAATGAACATTAACAAGAGCAAAATAAAAATAATGGAATGCGGTCTTAGAAAATCAGGCGATGCTGAAGGAATTAGATTAGGTAACGAAACAACGAAGGTGGTAGATGAGTTTTGTTACTTGGGTAGTAAAATAACATGTGATGGTCGCAGTACAGAGGATATAAAATGCAGACTGGCAATGGGAAGAAAAGCATTTTTGAAAAAGAGAAATTTGCTAACATCGAATATTAATTTAAGGGTAAGAAAGTCTTTTCTGAGGGCATTTGTGTGGAGTGTTGCCTTGTACGGGAGTGAAACATGGACGATAAGCAGTGCGGACAGGAAGAGAACAGAGGCTTTTGAAATGTGGTGCTACAGAAGAATGCTGAAGATTAGGTGGGTAGATTGCATAACTAATGAAGAGGTACTGAACAGAATTGGTGAGAAAAGGAATTTTTGGCATACCCTGACTAAAAGAAGGGATCGCTTGGTAGGACACATTCTTAGACATCTGGGAATCGTAAATTTAGCATTGGAGGGAAATGTGTGGGGTAAAAATCGCAGGGGGAGACCAAGAGACGCGTATAGTAAGCAGATTCAAATAGATGTGGGTTGTCGTTCTTATGAGGAGATGAAAAGGCTTGCTCAGGATAGAATAGGGTGGAGAGTTGCATCAAACCAGTCTCCGGACTGAAGACCATAACAACAACTATTGTTAAGGTGATATCGAGAAAGTTCAATTGACGCACCTAGTTTTCAAGTTCGCAGGTTACAGTGATGTTTCATGTAGTCTATTGAAAAGAGTAAAAATGTGATCAATACTCTTGGTATGTCCTTCGTAGATGACTAAAATGTCATCGACATATCTAGAATAGTAAAAATGGCTAACATTGTAGTAGAGAAGTTGTGGAAAAATTTTTCTTCCAAAGAATTAATGAAAATGACGGCAAGGATACCAGCTAACGGATTTTGCATAGCAAGGCCATTGTCTTGCTGGTACAATTTTCCGTTAAATTCAAAGTAAATATATTTGACTACCACATTAATTAAATTAATGAAATCAATGATTTGATGAGATGAAAGTTTTTTGAATTGAAATAAATTCTTTTCTGCGTTCTTAAGCGTTTCAAGTACAGAACGCTGGTATACAGATTCCTGATATCCAGTGAAGAGAGCTTAGTATATCTGGGCACAATCTAGATCAGTACGTGACTATTGGGAACTGAATAATTCTTCTGAAAAACGAAGGCCTTTTTCAAGGTTTCGTGCTGAAATCTGGCTAAAACGTGGTAAAAACTGTTTGAAGTAGGCCTGATCGAATGGTTAAGTTTGTACACCTTGACTGTGAACGAAGTTTAGGTTTTTTTTGTGAAATAGCTTGAGCAAATTTTTGCATCACTGACTACCGACGTGACTCCTTTTTGTAATTCTGCGGTCTGGTACTCGTGAGTTCCGAAATATTATTTTGATTAAAAAATTCTAAGGTTTTAGAAACATATTCGTAATTGCTAGCAATAACCAAGGAACAATTTTTCATATTTGGTTATTAAAGTATCGGCTTCTTTAAGCTTATTATTTATAAATTTCATCAAAAATCTATCGTTGTACATAACATTTTGCGACTGAAACGTGTGTTTACTTACTATGTTAGCTACGTCAAAAGCAATTCCGGTTTGACTTAAACTTTCCATAATTACATAGTCAAGGCCAGTTTTTAATTCTACGAGCAAGTTTTCTACTACGGTGCTGTCTGACAGAAGGGGGGGTAACATTATACTTTAAGCCTTTCTCAAGAAACGCTGTTTCATTTTTTGTAAAAGTAATGTTAGTCTTATTTAAAATTCTATTAAAAAAGACATGGTCGCTATTGTCAAATGTATTATGAGAAGAATTTTCTGCAGGAATCAGACAGAAAAGTTTACAAAGCTACTTCTCACGTCCACGCATTATAGCTTGTTAACAGATTTCTAAGTTATCGTTAATCTGTAGCCAGAAATCGTCAGTATTGAAGCTACAGTTATTACAAGAAATTTTTGTGAGCTCTGAGTATGAACAGTATGTCTCTTCATTGAGAGCATCTTTTCGATTATACAACTTTTTGATCTGATCGGAGATCACATTTTTAATAACGGGTCTAAAGAACTGAGGATTTACTTATTTATTTTTACAATTATGGAAGTTTATGTAGGTCTGCGCATAATTAGGGACAAGTTCTCTTTCTTCACACAACTTATTAAAATGAATGTCCATACCCGTATTTAGTAGTTTGTTCTTTTAGTCCTTATATTTAAACGCAGCTTTTGATGCTTGGGCAGGCAGGAATAATAAAATTTTGAACATAGCTGCTACCGTCAGCGACCGTTGAAACGTCAAACGATAAGAATGCAGCCCTCGATCGCAAAAATAAAATTCTTTAATCTGAATTTGAAAATAACTACGATTGCCTGCATCAGAAATTATAAACTAAAACAAGTCACATAATAAATGTTACAGCTGAGCTGTAAAGCTTACGTCACAATTTTTTTATTATTATTTTTATAAAGAGCCAGCCACTATGTGCTGCAGCCGGCCGCGGTGGCCGAGGAGACTGAAGCGCTCCAGTCACGGTCTGCACGGCCACTACGGTCGGGGGTTCGAATCCCCCCTCGGATTTGTGCCGTCCTAGATCGTAAGTAGTTTGTAAATTTAGGGACTGATGACCCCGTAGTTAAGTCCCATAGACTATACAAACATTTGATTTTTGAACACTATGTGCTGCACGCCTTGCACGGAGGCATCAGACTGGCAAGGTAACGAAGTGAGTCGCTGGGGAAGCATCACAGCGAACTTCACACCGCTAGCACCTCAGGCCCCTCAACTCTAACACGGCGATGTCTTCACGGATTATTCACTAAAATTATTCAGATTAACATCTACCGAGTATTTCGCACGTCAGTAAAATCCCATGGGGAAGAATGTGAAATGCCCTATTTCACCTGATAAATCGAAATAACTCGACAATTACTCGTCATACACAAAAATGTCGCAGACACAAAATGAATGTCGCTACAAAGGGGACATCTACCTTACATGAAATCAACCACCCTCCCGACCCTATGCGGAGGAAGGTAGGGTGGTAACTTTGAAATCTTAAATAGGAACCCACATTTTTATTACAGATTCTGATTCCTTGGCCAACAAATCATAGGAGTTGTTCCACACATTATTTACTTTTCTATTCGTGCTTCTCCCATGCATGTAAATGTGACACCAAATCTAAGCCTGTTCGATGTAACTGCTTAATCTATGTTTTACTCTCAAAGTTCTGTGATTGCCTCATTATTATACCGTCTTGTCAATGTTCCCATCGAATAGCACCAATAATCATCTTTGCTACATCTATATCAGCAGAGCTGATCAGTGGTGCTTCAGAGGACTGGGAGTTCTTTGGGTGCCGGATCTTGATAACGGTACCGCCCCAAACTCTCTCTCTCTCTCTCTCTCTCTCTCTCTCTCTCTCTCTCTCTCTCTCTCTCTCTCTACCTACCCCCTCCTCCCCCCTCGGCGTCCAAAGAGACTATTTGGCGCACCTGTGCGAGTCGAGCCGGGGGAAGGCGCCTTGGTTTTCCCTTGCCCCTTTAGGTATATTTTCTTTGAAGGATCTGCAGAATATCTTACCTCTGCTTGTTTGCTCTTGTTTCATTTCGAGCTGGGGCGTCAGCCTACCAACCTCCTTTTTTTCCCAACACTTTTGTTCCAAGCTTAAAGCTGAGTAATTTGTTTCTAAAAGACACTCAACGTTGTTGCAGATACTAAAACACAGTAAGTAACTGATTACAGGGTTAAGTGACTGTAACAAACTGAATCTGCCACTGTAAGCATTACCCCCTCCTAAACGTACGCATGCGCAAACGGTGCTCTCTCCCACATTTTTTCAATTAGTTAAATATTTGTTACAACGAAGAGTATAAATGCCATTTACCCTATAAATCGCGACACATTTGATACAACGTCCAAAAATATGTGACAAGTAGCAATAAACAAGTCATTGTTGTTCCCAAATCTGTTAAAAAGAAGATTGGGTTAAAAAAAATTGGTTCCACTCGGTTTCGAACCTATTACCTTCGACGACGGAACGTTCTGTCGCTAACAAAATAGCTATTGTTGATAGGTGGAAAGTACTGACTTCATTATTTTTCATAATCGGATCGTCTGAAGGCTTTTACCGATGATGCGTATGTATAGTGGCGTTTTTTTATGAAACTTGTTGTCTTGTTGGAGGATTTTCCGATGCGCAAGGCGCAGTGCGCATCGCCTTTGCTTCGGGACCATTCGTGCATAACCACCAGAGCTCGAGTAGCCAAGAAGTGGTGTCTCAACATTGGTGTCTCAATTTTAAAAGCGGCGTTTACCCCCGACCCTCCCTGCCGCCCCCCCATATGCTGCCCCCATAAGGCTTAAAAGAGAAACTGAACCTCAGTCGCGCATACGCATTGCAACGCTGCGGCCACTGCCGCCTTCATTAATCGGCTGCGTTACGACTCGTGTACTTGATGTCTACTCGACGTAAAACGTTTCTTATGCGATGAAAATATTTTGAATGTGAATGTAAAATGATCTGATAGTATAACGGAACGAAGAATGATGGTTGAATAACACTTTTTACTTAATTTATTTATTTACTTTTTCTGACGGCGAGCTTTTTTCCGGGGGTTCACTGAACCAGCAAACTCATAGAACACGTCGCCACTGCATATCAGTAACGTAAAACTTATTAATAAGGTAATCTGTATCTACCTAGCTTTCATTAGGCTCCTACCATTTAGCGAGGTTGGTTGAAAAATTGAACGGTCCACCACAAATTTACTGACTTCAAAAAAATGTTCAAATGTTTGTAATCCTATTGGCCAAAAACTGCCATGTTCATTAGTACGTAGACTTACAAACTGCTTAAAGTTACTTGTACTATAGACAACACATCAGACATGCCCAACGAAGGGCTCGAATCTCAGTCGGAAGCGGCCGCCCAGTTTGTAACTTGATGCCTTAGACCACGCTGCTACTGGCGCGCGACGTTACTGACTTTGTTCTCGCAGAAGAGTAGATTGTAGCTGAGCGTTCGCTGTATTCTCTTTGCTACACCTCGACTCCAGCACATTCACTCTATTTCCATATTTCCATCCAGTGAGAAAATCATCACAAGTACTTGAAACTGCTCACCTGTTCTAATTTTGTTCCTCCTCTTTGGTACTCAGTACACTGGTGTACCCAGGAAGGGGAGGAGGTGAGCCACTCCGCCCCCATACATTTCTACATTTTCCAACTTCCCCTAAAGAGAAAGAGGGGGGGGGGGCAAAGAAAAAAAGAAAGGAAATAATCCTCCAAATATGAGTAAAGCAGCAGTCCCCCGTTCGCTTTTTCTTTTTTAAATCACGTCAGCACGATGATTCACCTCACCCCCCACCCGCCCTCCACACATACACACACACCTCGATCCTGGATACGCCAATCTCTTTTTATCCAATCCCACAAACGGTCGTTTCGTAGTAAAACTCACATTTCTGTCCTTATATCGAAATATTAAATTATAATATTTTATGCAATCCGTGACCACCAATAAGTTGTCCACATGTATGCTTATTTTGTTCTCCCCTGCTTTCAAATCACTCTGCCAGTCTATCGTTTTCAGTATTATGATCCATAAATAATAAGAGCAAATACGTTTGTGATGCATGTAGTTAAGGCAAGTGGAACAGCCGAAAATTTAGTTTCAACGCGTTCCATTGCGTCCTGTCACACGCACCTAAGAAACGAAACAAAAGCTCACATTCACGCCACTGGTTTGCGTTTAAGAGAAACAATGTTTTCTGCACTTAAAGAGACAATATGAAGAAGCGCAGACTCTCAGAGAGAACTTAGCGAGTTTACGTCAGCGCAGGCAGCGTCTGCAAATCTTCAGACTTGATGGGTGGGCGAAGTTAGCGAAGCTCTTATCTCCGTGTTTTCCAGCAGTGCTCACTGTAAAATGTAAAGGTGCGCCGGTGGGGAAGCTCCGAGAAGGCAGACGCTATGGGTGATTCAAACAGTGGGGGCAGTAGGTTCTTAAATTTACAAGTCATAATAATAATAATAATGGTGGTGGATGTTGATTTAAGTAATTAGCTTTGAACACTGAATTCAAATAATGAGTGTACAGGATTTTAGTCTGCCTGAAAATAATTTTCTCCTTGAGGAATAAAAATTCCAACACAAAAGTTGTATAGAATTTCGAAGATGAAATTGGCTGTAAATGAAATAGGCCGTGAAATGTCAACAGCGAAATATATTCCAAGTTAGTGGTGTGGTTGCATTTGCCGTTAAAAATAGATGTGCCTGAATTTTACAACTGAAGAAAACTTTTGAATCGGCGTAGAAGAAACAAAGCAAGCATGACACTAAACAATTAAACTGCTAAGGATAGCAAGTTTGCTGATCCTGCTCGTTGTATCCTCTGCCAGGCACTTAAATGTCATTTGCAGAGTATCCCATGTAGAAACGAACCTACCATCGTATACCTATTTATTCTAAGTTGACCACGGTTACCTCTGATGGCGGAGTTTTCCTACTGGATACTTGTTCACCAGACCGTATGCTCTGTTATGCTACATATATTACACAGTGCTCTTCCCAACACAGAAATAGGTATCTTACAAAATAAAAATATGAAAACCAAGTAAATGGCTATTGATGAGCCCCTTCACAGCTTAGTTCTAAAATGTTCTCTACAGAGCAACAAATATCTTCAATAATTTTACTGCAACCAAAAAATTTTTGCTATACATAAGGATCAGTTTAAGAGGATTTGAAAGAATTACTAGTGGCCAGCCGCGATGGAGTAGCCGAGCGGTCTAAAGCGTCTCGCTACGGAGCGCGCGGTTGCTTGCCGTGGAGGTTCCAGTCCTCCCTGGGGTGTTGTTGTATGCGTTGTCCTTAGGTTAGTTTACGTAGTTTTAAGTAGTTTGTAAGCTACTGACTAATGAACACGCGGTTTGGTCCGATAGATTTACAAACATTTGAACTAGTGGACAATTCCTCACGATGTGTTGTCGAAATTTTTAAAACAACCAAGTGATCTATGTATTCGTCCTATTGGTATTATTATTTTAGCAAGTGAATAAAAGATTAACATCTTCTAAAAACTTACGGATCTGCAGTCAGGTATCAAACTATACGTCGGCCCATATTTCGGCAGGAGACCACCCTGCCATTTTCAAGGCGAAACTGCCGTGAGGAAGCAATGTGTAACTATCTTAAACACCTCGGTTTTCAATGAGTAAACAGGAAAGACAACACACACCGAGGAAGCAAGCACACAGCGCTGACACGACCAAAGATGAAAACGGTCAGGAAACCGATAATTCACTACGGTCGGGGGTTCGAATCCCCCCTCGGGCATGGATATTTTTGCTGTCCTTAGTCTTCGCTAGTTCATAAGTAGTTCGTGAGCTTAGGGGCTGATGACCCCCTAGATAAGTCCCATAAGTTCTACAAACATTTGAATTTTTGAAATCAATAATTAACATCAGTTCTCAACGAATCAGGTCGGACTAGTTATGTCAGTTTTTGACAAGTGAGAGAGTAGTATCCCATGCGGAATTTAAGCAAAATCCGCCATCTCTATTCTCTCCCTTGATGACACAGTCCAAGTAGATAGAAGTGCATGTCAAAATATCCGGAATGGGAAGGAATATCATAGGTTAATGTCCCGTCGACAGCTTGGTCATTGGAGTTTGCGCTCGGATTTTTGGGTAAGGATGGGGAAGGAAATCGTCTGTGCCCTTTGAAAGGAACCATCCCCGCATTTGCGTGGAGTGATTTAGGGAAATCACGGAAACCTAAATCTGGATGGCCAGAGGAGTATTTGAACCACCAACCTTCAGAATACGAGTCCACTTTGTTACCACTGCGCCGCCTCGCTAGGTATAAACTTCCGTTTTGTTGTATTACATAGGGCGACTTTTGCCAAGATAGTGTTCGGCCACAACAGATTTGTTTGGCTGCTGCAAACGTGTGTGTCCTTCCTAGGGCATGGATGTGTGTGTTGTCCTTGTTGTTGTTGAGGTCTTCAGACCGAAGACTGGTTTGATGCAGCTCTCCACAATACCCTATCCTGAGCAAGCCTCTTCATCTCCACATAAGAACGACAACCTACATCTGAATCTGTTTACTGTATCCATCTCTTGGTCTTCCTCTGCGGTTTTACCCCACACACTTCCCTCCAACGCTAAATTCACAATTCCTTGATGTCTAAGAATGTGTTCTACCAATCTATCCCTTCTTTTAGTCAAGGTACGCCAGAAAATTCTTTTCTCCCCAATTCTGTTCAGTACCTCCTCATTAGTTACGCGATCCACCCACCTAATCTTCAGCATTCTTCTGTAGCACCATATTTCACAAGCCTCAATCCTCTTCCTGTCCGCACTGTTTATCGTCCATGTCTCACTGCCATACAGTGCAACACTCCATACAAATGCCTTCAGAAAGGAATTCCTTAGTCTTAAATCAATATTCCATGTTAACAAATTTCTCTTCTTCAAGAACGCATTTCTACCCATTGCCATTCTGCATTTTATATCCTCTGTACTGCGACCATCATTTGTTATTTTACTGCCCAAGTAACAAAACTCATCTACCTCCTTTATTGCTTCGTTACCCAATCTAAGTCCTTCAGCATCACCTGATTTTCTTACACTGCACTCCATTAGCCTAGTTTTGCTCTTGTTAATGTTCATCTTATATGCACCATTCAGCACACTGTCCTTTCCGTTCAATTGCTCTTCCAGGTCCTTTGCTTTATCTGACAGAATTACTATGTCGTCGGCAAAACGCAATGTTTTTAATTCTTCACCCTGAACTTTAATTCCTTCTCCAAATTTCTCCTTGCTTTCCTTTATAGCTTGCTCAATGTACAAATTGAATAACAATGGAGAAAGACTACAATCCTATCTTACTCCCTTTCCAACCACTGCATCCCTTTCATGCCCTTCAACTCTGACAAACGCTGTCTGATTTTTGTACAAGTTGTAAATAACCTTACGCTCCCTATATTTTACTCCTGCTTGCTTCAGAACTTGAAAGAGTTTATTCCAATCAACATTGTCAAAAGCCTTCTCCAAATCTACAAAAGCTAGAAATGTAGGTTTTCCTTTTCTTAATCTATCTTCTAGGATAAGCCGTAAAGTGAGTATTGCCTCCCGTGTTCCTACATTTCTCCTGAACCCAAACTGATCTTCCACGAGGTCGGCTTCTACTAGCTCTTCCATCCTTCTGTATATAATTCGTGTTAATATTTTGCAACCATGACTGATTAAACTGATGGTTCTGTAGTTTTCACACCTGTCTGCACCTGCTTTCTTTGGAATGGAGATTATAACATTAACTTAAAGTCTGAGGGTACTTCACCTCTCTCATACATCTTACACACCAGGTGAAACAATTTTGTCGTGGCTGGTTCTCCCAGAGACTTCAGTAGCTCTGAGGGAATATCATCTACTCCAGGGGCCTTGTTTCGACTTAGATCATTCAGTGCTCTGTTAAATTCTTCTCTCAGTACAGTATCTCCTATTTTATCTTCATCTACATCCTCTTCCTTTCCTACAGTATTGTCTCGAAGTTCATTTCCTTTGTACAGCCCCTCTATATACTCTTTCCACCTTTCAGCTTTCCCTTCTTTCCTGAGAAATGGTTTTCCATCAGTGTCCTTAATATTCATAGAGCTGTTCTTCTTATCTCTAAATGTTTCTTTTATTTTCCTGTCGGCTGTATCTATTTTTCCCCTATTTATACATTCTTCTACATCTTTACATTTGCCTCCTAGCCACTCCTACTTAGCCATTTTGCACATCCTATCAACAATCTCATATCTTAGTCGTCTGTACTCCATTTTGCCTATTTCACTTACTGCATTTTTATATTTTCTCCTTTCATCGATTAAATTTAGTATCTCCTGTGCTATCCAAGGATTTTTTGTAGGTTTTGCCTTCCTACCTATTTTGTCCTCTGTTGCCTTCACTATTTCATCTCTCAATTTTACCCATTCCTCCTCTACTGTTTTATTTTCCCCTGTTTCTGTCAATTGTTGCCTAAAGCTCCTCTGAAATTCTTAAGAACCTCGGGTTCCTTCAATTTATCCAGGTCCCATCTCCTTATTTTCCTACCTTTTTGTAGTTTCTTCAGTTTCAGCCTACAGTTAATAACCAAGTTATGGTCAGAGTCTATATCTGCCCTTGGTATGTCTTACACTTTAAAACCTGGTTCCGAAATCTATGTCTTACCATTATAAAATCTATCTGGTATCTCCCGGTGTCTCCTGGTCTCTTCCACGTATAAAATCTTCTTTTGTGATTCTTAAGCCAGGTGTTTGTTATAACTAAATTATGTTATGTGCAAAAATCTACCAGGCGGCTTCCTCTTTATTCCTTTTAACCAGACCATATTCACCTACTATCTTTCCTTCCCTTCCTTGTCCTACTACCGAAATCTAGTCTCCCATAACAATTAAGTTTCCCTCACCCCTAATTGTCTGAATAATTTCCTTTAGCTCCTCATATATTTCTTCTATTTCCTCATCATCTGTAGAGCTAGTTGCCATATAAACCTGTACTATTGTTGACGGTGTTGGCTTTGTATCTATCTTGACAATGATAATGCGATCACTGTGCAGGTCATAGTAGTTTACCCGCATTCCTATTTTCTTATTCATTATCAGACCTACTCCTGTAATACCCCCAACTGATTTTGTATTTATAATCCTGTACTCGCCTGACCAGAAATCCTGTTCATCCTGCCACCGAACTTCACTAATCCCCACTATATCTAACTTCAACCTACCCATTTCCCTTTTTAAATTTTCTAATTTTCCTACTCTATTAAGGGATCTAACATTCCAAGCTCCTACCCGTAGAATGCCAGTATTGTCTTTCCTGATGATCACATCCTCCTGAGTAGTCCCCGCCCGGAGATGCGAATGGGGGACTATTTTACTTCCAGAATATTTTACACGAGATGATGCCATCATCATATGTTCATACAGTAGAGCTGCATGTCCTCGGTAAAAGTAACGGCTGTAGTTTCCCCTTGCTTTCAGCCGTTCGCAGTAACTGTGTGACAAAGCCACATTAGCTGATGTTACAAGGCCAGCTCAGTCCTTCATCCAGACTATTGCCCCTGTAACTACTGAAAAGGCTGCTACCCCTCTTCAGGAACCACACGTTTGTCTGGCCTCTCCACAGATACCCCTCCGCTGTGGTTGCACCTACGGGACGGCTATCTGTATCGTTGAGGCACGCAAGCCACCCCACCTCGGCAATGTCTGTGGTTCATGGGAATGGGTGTTGTCCTTAGGTTACTTTAACTTAGTTTAAGTAGTTTTTATGCTACTGGCTCATAACCACGAATCTGAGTCCGTTAGATTTACAAACATGTAAATATTTTTTTTTTGCAAACGTATGTGACGTTTATGCTCAATACGACGGTTCGCAACAGTCCTAACAGTTTGACCAACATATAACATGCCACAGCTGCCTGGGATACGATAGACACACACCTTGCGAAAAAGGAAATCATCCTTAAGTAATTCCAACATTGCCTTAATTTTAGATGGTGGACGAAACACACATTTCACATTATTTTTACGCAAAATGTTTGTTTCGTCCACCATCTAAAATTAAGGCACTGTTGGCATTCGTTAAGGATGATTTCGTTTTCCGCAAAGCGGGTGTCTATCGTAGCTCATGCAGCTGTGGCATATGTTGGTTAAACTATTAGGACTGTTGAGGACCGTTGTATTGTGCATCAACGTCAAACACGTTTACAACAGCCAAACAAATCTGATGTGGCCGAATACTGTCTTGAGACAGGTCACTCTATGGAATACAACAGAATGGAAATTTTGGCATGCACTTCCAAATGTTCAAATGTTTGTATAACTTATGGGACTTTACTACGGGGTCATCAGTCCCTAAACTTATAAACTACTTATGAAGCAGCTAACACTAAGGACGGCACAAATATCCATGCCCGAGAGTGGATTCGAACCCCCGACCGTAGTAGCCGTGCAGACCGTGCGCCCCAGTCCCCTCGGCCACCGCGGCCGGCTGCACATCCAACTACTGGGACTGTGTTATCAAGGAAGCGATTGCAATAAAACCAACTGCCAACCTTATGGTTAGGGATGGGGAATATTCCATAAAGTTTCGGGATTGCAGCCGGATTCCGTTGACTTCTTGCCACCATATTTCGACTGACAACCGTTCAGTCATCTTCAGGTGAATGCGTTCCACAATCTCCAGTGGAACGCACTCACCTGAAGGTGGCTGAACGGTTGTTAGTCGAAATATCGTGGCAAGAAGTCGACGGAATCCGGCTGCAATCGCGAAACTTTATGGAATATTCCGTACGCCGGGAAAACTTCAAGAATCACAGGGATGGGGAATCTTGCTTAAATTCTAAATGGGGATCCTGCTGTCTCACTTGACCGAAAAAAAAAAAAAATCTGACCTCATCCCTCGAGAAGTGATGTTTATTATCGCTGAAGTTTATTATCGATATTCTGACCGGTTTCATCTTTGGTCGTGTCGGCTCTGTGTGCTTGGTTCCTCGGTGTATGTTGTGTTTCCTGTTTACTCATTAAAAACCGATGTTTTAAAGATCGTTGCTTCCTCGCGTCAGTTTCGCCTTGAAAATGGTATCTCTTGCCGAAATATTAGTAGACGTCGAATTTGATACCTGGCGGCATGCCCTTAAGTTTTTTGGAAGTCGTTACTCGCCAGGAGAAATTAAGGAATCACAAAACACTGACATGTTCCACATGCACGAGGATCTGCTCGGTACGGATCTACGACATGGAAAGGACAGCTAATGTAATCCGAACAGTAGTGGTGCAGCTTGGCGGTCGGCAACTCCCGAGTCGCCAGTGCGTCTGAAAGCTCTGGTCACGCGCAGTCGGCTGGCGCGGGTCCAAAAACACGGCCCACGTCGCAGGTAGCTTGCAGACTCCGGGGCCGATAGCGCCAGGGGTGCTCGCGCATCGCAATTACTGGAATTACTCTTTAATCCGTCCGGGGACGGCGCGTCCCTAGCAGGCAGGAAAGGGAACCGGCGAAACAGCAGAAGGACGCCCGAGCCGTCTGGACCGAGGTACAAGCGGGCCGCCACCGCATGCAAATTTGCCCGATTAGGAGGCGGGACGCGGGAGGAAGGGCAGTTCTAGGGGCTGGGGGGGGGGGCGATCTCTGGGCTGCCCGCAATCCGCGTGTGTCCCCAATCGACGGTTTGTTTCCAAATCGTTTCTGGAGCGCTGTGTTCCCTATGATGGATGGATAGGACGGTTTTTGGATGCACGACAACTAGAACTTCAGCACCCAAAACAAATGAACGGAAAACAGATAAAAATGAGCGACAGAAAGGAAAAGGAGAAAAAACTAGCCGAACACAGTTTGCAGATGAACGAAATCGTCGATTCGCTGTCGCATCTCGACACTTTACATCCACATCTACATAGATACTCTGCAAATCACATTTAAGTGCCTGGCAGAGGGTTCATTAACCACTTTCATATCTTTTCTCTACGTTCCATTCTCTAATAGCGCACGGGAAGAAAGAACATCTAAACCGTTCCGTTTTCGATCTGATTTCTCTTATTTTATTGGGATGGTCATGTCTCCCTAAGTAGGTGGTTGCTTGCAAAATATTTCCACTTTCAGAAGTAAAAGTCGGTGATTGAAACTTCGCAAGCAGATCACGCCGCAATGAATAACGTCTTTCTTTTAATGATTTCCACCCCAATTTGTGCAACATTTCTGTCGCGCTTCCCCCCTCCCCGCCCCCCCCCCCCCCGTAACGTGATAAAACAAAACGAGCTGCCCTTCTCTGATCCTTCTCAATGTCTTCCGTCAGTCCCACCTGGTGAAGGTCCTGCATGGGGCAACAGTACTCCAGGAGAGGACGCACAAGTGTGATGCAGGCAGTCTCTTTGGTGGAGCTGGTGCATCTTCGAAGCGTTCTGCCAATGAAACGTAACCTTTGATTTCCCCACAATATATTCTATGTGTTCTCTCCAGTCAAAGTTGTTCGTAATTGTAACTGCTAGGTATTTGGTAGAATTTTTCGACCTTAAGCTTTGACTGTTTTATCGCGTAATTGAAGTTCAGCGGATTTCTTTTAGTGGTCATGTGTATTACTTCACACTTTTCTTTATTTAGTGTCAATTGCCAATTTTCGCACCAAGTAGAAATTTGGCTAAATCGCTTTGCAGTTGCTTTTGATACTCTGTTGACTTCACTAACCGATAAACGACAGCACCATCCGCGAAAAGACTAAGGGAACTATTCAGATTGTCTCCTAAATCGTTTATAAACACGAGGGAGAGTAGGGGACCTATAAGGCTTCCTTGTGGAATGCAAGATATCACTTCTGTTTTACTCGATGACTTACCGTCAATTACAACGAACTGTGTCCTTTCCTATAGGAAATCGTGAATCCAATCTCACAATTGGGGAGATATTTCATAAGCACGCAATTTCATTAGAAGAAAACAATATACATTTGCTTACTAACCGAGATACCAGCAGTGGTAGTTTGAACTGATTACCTGACAATCGTGGCTGTCTGATAGCTGGAATGGAAAGGATGAACCAACGACTCTGCAACACACTATAATCTCCTGTCTGAAAGCCTATATACGGAGAGAATGGCCATACATGAGACCGCTCCTGATTGGCTGACAGCCCAGGACGCCATGTTTTTACCAGATTTTTGCGGGTTTTCCATGTGAGTGAATAGCTACAGTGTGCGTTTCTGTACTGTGGTGTGCCTTAAAAGCTTCTGACAGCGATTACACTGTAGAGTTACGTACAGGTTGTGTTACGGTAGGCACTGCTCCACTTTTTCATGTATTTTGTTGGTTCCGTAGCACAGTGATAGAGTGCCATACTACAAATCCAAAGGTCGTGAGTTCGATTCCCGCCAGTTCCTAGAATTTTTATCTATCACCAGTTCTTTCACTTCTGGCAGTGTTGCTGATGTTAAAAATACCGAGTAGCACCGTGGTTCGGAACCCACGTTAAACTGTAGGTCCCCCTATAATTGCCTGGGTAAGTCAGTTCGAAGGTCGGAGGAAGGCAACGGCATATCACCGCGAAACAGGACCATGCGTAGTAAATCACTGTGGTGTTCAAACCAATCTTCGAATTGACTGCTTTACTTTTTTGTTGGATCTATATACGTACATTAAGTTGTTGTTCGTTGGTTGTTGATGATTGCCTTAGAACGTCGCGACAATTTTTAACGTTATATGTTGGTTTGAAATGATTTGCTAAGAGTATTTTATTAATGTGTATTAAATAATCATTAAGGGTCATCAAGAGAAAGGCCTCGTTGTTACTCTGTTGGCCGTAAAAACCGACGTAAAGATCGTTATATGATGCTTGTGTTCGCAAGGTATGATGAAATATGGGAACAGTGTGCGGTGAAAGTTAACTCTGAAAAAACGGGAACCGTAAAGGCGACTTTTGGAAACCAACTTATTATTCCTGCCTGTGTAATAAAGTAAACCTTTTCTGCTCTTGCCCCCCCCCCCCCAAAGCAAGAATGGCCCCGATAAAATTCAGTAATACAACTACAGCCTCCGAAATTCTAGCGTGGTGTAGTGGTTGCTTACTTAACTTATACTGTGAAGGTCGCGAGTTCGAATATGGTGAGCGGTAAAATTTTTAAACAGCATTTTCTAGCCTTTTGTTAGTTCATGGTTCTGGTTTTTGACATGTGCTCAAGGTATGTTTTAACATGGCTACCGTATCTCCCCCTTAGCTGTGTATTATTGGCTATTTACAATCCTATAATTGGTTACTGTATATGACGTGAGAAAAGGCGGGGGCGGGTCTATTGACTCATTGTAGATATTCAGTTACCTATTTTGAATCTGTTTTGCTGATTCACTAGAGATAGTATTCCGATTTTATGTGATACAGCGTCCGTGAAGTATCTACAAAATGACGTTTTTGGTATTTCCCAGTGTAGGAAAATGTTATAAAGACGACAGCACACTTAAAATGCATTATATCGTTGCGGAAAGAGATAATATTGTACTAATTTCATCGACGGATATTCAGAGGGGAAATTCTGTAGTAGCATTATTTACTTTGTGACACGTACCATGAAATACCTCTCTTTCTTATTAATCAACTGCCAACTGTCAAAATTGCCAGAACATAGTAAAATATGGTATTAACAACCGACAGTCATAGAAACTGTGTCACGAGACTTATTTGCTTACAAATTTACTGGGCCTGTATGAACATAGATGAATGGCATTTATTTAACCAAGTGCTGATTAGGGGCGTTATGTAAACGTAAGGCCCGCGCGTAGTTTGATAAAAACATGGTGGCTACCGCCCAGTTGGCCACTCCCTCCCTATATAGGCTCTCTATGGCAGTGTATCTGGAGCGTCACCTTGCGGTGCGTGCGCTCACTCACGAGAAGGAAGAACGCTAGTCCAAACCTCCTAACCCTCTATGGCAACTGCTCATCTCTCCTTTCAATTTCCACTGTTTACTCTTATTGCTACAATCCCCATTTATCTTTCCCCTTTACTGCTATTCTCTCTCTTCTCACTCTTTCCTCTCTCTCTCTCTCTCTCTCTCTCTCTCTCTCTCTCTCTCTCTCTCAATGTTGTGATAGCAAAACTTTAGGTACCTTCCATCTGAAGTTTACTGTGTGCCCGCACAAAATGTCTGGATCTTCCGACCGATATAGATGCCGCAAGACTTTAAACGTGGCGTTTCTGAGGAAGTCATGTTACAAGTAACATGCCGCTTACTTATAATGAAACATGCTTCTCTATACAGCAGACACCGTGGATGATCTGCAGCTACATCTTCTTCCTACTCATAAGCGGCATAAATGTGTCGCCGACAGAATTCCGGATGTGCAGTAATAACTATTAGCACAGTCTAATATATACAGTCGCGACACTACCGCTGATTTTTGTTATACTAGGCGACTGCAGCGCTCCTTGCGGACGTAAAGCCACGTTGCTCTGTATCGTATACGAGACGTGTGTTTGTTGTGTGTTTTGGTGTACGAAATGGTTTTTGCGAAGGGAAGCGTGTGTAGTGCAATAAATTGCAGCAGCAACAACAACAAGAATACGTCTCATTTATCATTCTTTAGGTTTCCTACAGAGCCTGAGAGGTATGTGACATCAAGATTCGGTAATGCTTATTTACAATTATCTTGTGAGCAACAGACACATATTGAAGATTATTTCTTTTTTAGGATCAAGAAATTGCTTATAAATAGCAGACAAGATCTTTTGGATAAAGTTGCCGCGTATTTATATGATAATGTGAAGTTCTGCTCGCTAGACTTCGATGCAAACCAGTTCATGAATGATGAACGGAAGAAGCTGGTGTGGAATGCTGTGCCTACATTGATCGATGTTCCAAACAAACCACCGAAACTGGAAATAAAGAGGAAACTACCGCAAACACGCGATAATATAAAGGCGGAAGAAGTTAAACTGTGTTATGAAAAAAGTATTACGACTGTGGTTGCTGCTACATCACAGCTAGAAACATTTTTGTCTGGGCATTTGAAAGTAATTCACTATTGAGGCAAATTTATAAGAAATGTATGAAAAAGAAGTGTTCATTGTTACCGTTATTAATTTTTGAAAGGTTAAATGTTTTCTGTTTTATCTAATGGAAACCACAGTCTAACATATAAACCTATTTATCTGAAACCGTCTTATTTTACAGACGGTTGTCGCCCCGCCCCCTCCCACTCCTCCCTCATCAACGAACCATATAATGACAGACTGTTAAAATTACTTAGGACCATTCATATAATATGACATTTAGACTGTCGTGTAATCGACATAATATTATCTTAAAATATCATATAAATGAAATAACCTCGTAGCAAAATTATATTAGATGAAAGTTTCATAGCCAGTGGGTGTTCTCATAACTAAAAAGCAGGGGAAAAACATTGTTTCCCACCTTTTAACACCGGAAAGACCAATTACATGCTTCTCATGTAAGAAATACTGTGTTTACCAGCGAAGTAAGGTGCAAGGTCTGAAGAATTTCGTCATAAATATGTTGCAGTTAGCGTCAGTTTATTCACGAGTTTTTACTAAATTTACATTTGTTGATATTCAACTGACCCTTAGAAGTTCTGTTATAGGCTTGTCTGCGCAAAATACTGTTTATCTATCACTACCAGCAAGGTAAGCTGCAAGCAGTTTCTAAAGAATTATTTCGTAACATATTGCACAATTGCAGTTTGTGTCCGAACACAACGAGTTTCTTTTCCACTCAGTCATGTGTCAAGATACTTAAATAAAGCTTGGAATGCAAGAATATATACAATAATTAGCAAATCACACAGAAATGTAATTACAAGCGGGCATTATTAGTGTGTCGTACATGGCGTTAAAGGACAGCCTGCTTTACGACCGCTCGGAGCGCTACTGTCGCTCCATGTGTCCGGGGGTAACAGCTTTCACAGCAGTGAGTGTCGGTTTATTAGACTGTGCTATTAGTTTGTCGACAATCGTTATTATAAAAGTTTTACCGCGAAGTAAATGCGAGAGAGTAATGCCCTGTGGTAGAGTTGATCGATATTCATCGCTGTTGCATAGGTATTGGTGTTAGAATAAGTTTTAAAAATAGTATTTAGACTGGTGCTATTATCATGAGTGACGGAAATATGTTACAACTGGACAAAGATGTAGAGTACAATACAGATTTAAGAACGATGGGGCAGTAAGAAAAAAGGCCTCCTCGCCACCTGCCCTGTGTAATTCAACTTGAATTAGCAGACACCTAAGCATAGATATTTGTAATCACAATTCATTATATCTAGAACTGCAGTCAATTCTGTTGACTGCCGGGCTTTTACTAGTAGGGCTATTTATGTTATTCAATAACAAAAGACGTAAACTTTCCATCTGTAGGTAATGTTTTACGTTGTGGCAATTGAATATTTGTCTCGGACCGAAATTCAAAGCCGGGCCTCTCGGTTTTCGAAAGCGGTCATCTTTACCACTCCACTTCGCGAACACGCTTTCCGGCCAGACCCAAACTTCCATTTGTCACTCTTGCCTGCATTCCCTGATGCTCACACACATTTAGTGTGGTCCCCGTGACTGTGAGAGGCACTGTTTACACCATTATTGAATATCTTGGTACGTCGTATTTTGAATGAAACGACTATTACACAGCAACGGACAACGCAGGTGGTTGTTAACTATATATATAGCCGCGGCGGAGCGGCCGAGCGCATTAAGGCGCTGTGGAACTATTCGAGAAGCCGTTCCCCGTAGGGGGTTCTAACCCCTCCTCGCGCATGGCTGTTTGTGTCGTCTTTAGTATAAGGTAGTTCAAAGTAGTTTGTAAGTTTAGGGACTGATAACCACGCAGTTAAGTCCTATAAGCTTAACAAACATTTGAACTTTTTTTGTTTATATATATTTAAGATGTTGGTCATCTTTGTTTTGACGTCGGCCGCGGTGGCCGAGCGCTCTGCGGCGCGCTAGTCACGGTCTGCACGGCCACTACGGTCTGGGATACTAATCCCCCTTTGGGCATGGATATTTGTGCCGTCCGTAGTATTAGCTAGTTCATAAGTGGTTTGTAAGTTTAGGAACTGATGACCCCGTAGTTATGTCCCATAAGCTCTACAAACATATGAACATTTTTTTCTTTTTTTACTCTGCGCTTACATGTACTGTGTGTGTTATCTTTCTTGTAGTCACTTGAGAGTGGCAGGGTGTGCTCCTGACGATAAATCGGCGATGGTCGACGACGTCACCTTGCACCATACCCGTAATTTGTTTGACCACAAGTAATGCATGTTCATAATAGAGAGGTCATTCACTTTGTCACAGCTAAGTAAACAGTATTGTAGACTGTATTTACAAATTAAGATTTTTAGTGTTTGCTGACATTAGCGATGCAAGTACAGTTATTGGTGCTCTTCGTTGTGTTTTTTAGTTCTGACGGTAGCGGCAAGATCCGCCGAACCGATTAAAACTAGTGGTAATTTTGAATCTTGGCAACATCGTAACAGTATTACGTAATCAGCAGATCGCGCCCCGCAATATGTGTAAATTGTGCGGTGTAATTACTTGACTTCGCTGTCAAACATACTGACAATTTAGATGATTTGTAAAAGTTCAGAGATGAGGGCAAAACACGATAATAGCTGCTGTAGGGAACTAATCATCGTCTGAAAATCTTTAGCTGATTAATTCATCGGTAAGGAACCTCGTACAAGCAGAACACTTAACGAGCTGAAAAGAAAGCCATATTTTAATATAATTGCTGTAAATTGAGGTTCTCTTCTTTCCAATGGTTTTGTTCCAGAAACAGTTTTTTCCAAGTTACAAATTGGTTGAATTTATTTTGTGGAAAACTCGTTTTCATGCAAGAAATTTAATTTGACGCCATGTTTGCCCTCTTTGTGCTGCCGGAAGAATACAACAGGTTGGCGTGGCAATTTAACGAATTTGTCGCAGAAATGGGATTCCCTTTTTACTTTGAAGTGAATTGCGAAACTCGGTTATCCCATTTCATCTTATACACCGTAATCAGCGGAAGCTACTTTGACCTTTTACTGAACAAGTTAAGCAAGATAGCAGCAACATACATAATACCATCAACAACAAAGATATCCTGGGACCCTGCTGACAGCAAATGAAATTTCTGGTGTGGAATTTTATTTTGGCGTAAAAGGGGATTCGGTAACGCGGTAGGAATTCTGAAAATTTCTTTCAACTTTTGTCTGTTATGTACATCACAAGAGTACCAAACGCATACTGTTTCACTAATAAGTTTAGAGAGAAAATTCTGTTTCACGTAACTACGAGAGTAATGAACCGAAATCAGCTGAATAGTGGCAACACTGCTGTGAAGACACTATGGAAGGGATTCTACTATTGTCGCTGATAGTACACGCTATTGATATACCTACCTTACCTACGGGTAAATGGACTCGCCTCTCCCACGTCACTGGCGTGTGTACAATCAAGGGAAAAACATTCATTGTGAGCGATCGGCCTACCGTTGCGATGTCATGTTTTCCAAACAGCAACAACGGATCAAGACTGAATGTGCCAGACGTCGTATAGCATTTTAGTGTCATCAAGAGGCGTGCGGGGAATCGGCATTGCCGCACAGAACAGTGGCACTTTGGGTAAATGCCTTCAACGAAGGTCAACGAACTGTGGCAGACATGCATCAGGCCATGGCGGAGCGGCCGAGCGCATTCATGTGCTATGCTACGATGCGCGAGGCCGTTCCCCATCGAGGGTTTGAGTCCCCCCTTCGGGCTTGCATGTTGGTGTCGTCTTTAGTGTCAGGTAGTTCATAAGTAGTTTGTATGTTTAGAGAATGATGATCCCGCAGATAAACCCATTTCTATCAGAACTGTTCCAGAGTTCGAGAGGGAGTACACCGCTTCATTCGCACCGTCAACAGAACAGGCTCTGCTAATGTTGTACTAGGCCTTCCACATCGCTGGCAACGTGTGCTACAGAAGGCTGGTGACTACTCTGACAACAGTAACAGGTGCAAACATGTAACAAACAAACAATATGCATCGGGCAGGTCGTCATAGCGTCTCTGAAGAAGAAGTGCATACTGTTGCCTCGTTTGTGAACAGTGATCGACGCCAGACGATTTGTGAGCTCGCAGACGAAACCGGATTAGTGCGTGAGACTGTGCCTCGGATCCGGAAGGATTTCCTGAACATGAGAAAAACTGTATCACTCTGAGTTCCACATGAAATGACGGGTTTTCATAAATGGATGCGTTACGACGCTGCTAAAACGCACTTGGAGTGCTATGAGGCAGAATGAGATGATTTATTCGCCTCGCTGCGGAGCGTTCGGTTGTTCGCCGTTGGAGGTTCGAGTCTTCCCTGGGGCACGTGTGTGTGTGTGTGTGTGTGTGTGTGTCAGTGTGTGTTTGTCCTTAGGTTAGTTTACCTTAGTTTAAGTAAGCTACGGACTGATGACCACGCAGTTTGGTCCGATAGATTTACAGACATTGGAACATTTTGAGAGGATTTATTGCACTGTATCCTAACACTGAATGAGACATGGACCACATCGTTTTTGAGCCAAAACTGAAACTCTAATCCAACGTATGGCGTCATTATCGGTCGTTGCGAATGTCGTAAGGTCGTCAGAGACCCACTATGGTGAAAGTTATGGTGATTCTCGTGTACGACTATGATGGTGTGATCCTAAAGCATTACGTTCCTCCACGGCAGACCGTCAATGCACAGAATTACTGTTCGCTTTTGGAGCATCACCTTGAACCAGCTTTGTGAAACAAGCAGCAACACTTTCTGCGCAACCCAACCTTCATTTTGTACGACAATGTGCGAGGGTACACAGCTCCAGCTGTGGCTGCTCTGTTCCATCGATTGGACTGGGAAATAGTGTACCAGATACAATCCACCATCCATATACTTTTATTTGATTCCGAAGATGAACGAAACATTTCGTAGCATTTCCTTCAGAACTCTTCCAGAGATTCGAGAGGGAGTACACCGCTCCATTCGCACCATCAACAGAACAGGCTCTGCTAATGTTGTACTACGCCTTCCACATCGCTGGCAACGGGAGCTACACAAGGCTGGTGACTACTCTGACGACAGTAATAGGCGCAAACAAGTAACTCTTTTGTATCGGTTTTAAACAAGTAGTTGCCTCTACATCTATCTCGTCGTCACCACTCTTATCTCTACATCTCCTCACCCCCTTCTAACTATCCCTAAATCGATGACTGTACATCATCACTTCCCATGGTAATTCCATCTGCTCCTCATCTTGTTTGTACATTTTCTCATGAACCCTCTCTCTGTTTGAGTCTTGGGTATAGAAAGAAATGTGAATAGTTGAGATCCGTTGAGTATGGTGGATCTTCAAGTAACACGACAAAGATTGCCGACACACGTCCTATATTTTCAAACAGTTCCTGGCTAAAAGAAAAGCGTGATGCATCAAAACCGCCCACCATGTTCGCCGGATCTCAGTCTGCCATATTTTTTCCAATTCAATCTATATAAACTAGCTTTGAAAGGAAAGAGATTTGACGATATTCCAGACATTCAATGAAACGTGTCAAGGCTTTTGAGCACTATCTCAAAGGAAGACTTTTTGCAAAGTTTCTAGCTCAAGAGCTCAGCAGTGCATACTTTTGGTAGGCAGTGCTGAAATAAGTGGGGAGGGGGGGGGGCGCCCCAGGCCTCTCGTCTTGGTGAGGCCTCCAAATACCTCGAACGCACATGTAATTTTTTTCTTTTCTTTTGAGCGCCCTTGAGCTTTCGTACAGTTGCCGGCACAATTCGAAAGCTGTTTTTTTACTGTCCCGTGCCTCTCGTCCTGGGGGGCTTCCAAATCTCAAAAGATATTTTTTTACTGTAATGCACACATTTCTCCAAGTAGACGGGGGATCTCAATTTTGTTTTGCCGCCGCCTCGGGACTCCGACAGCATTAGTCTACCACTGATGGGAGGTGACTATTTCTAAGACGTTGTATGTTGTTATATAATATGTATTGATTAAGATAATCGGGTGACTCGTTTCCTGCCCTAAACGCTTGCATCTTGCATCTGCTTCAATATTCCAGCCCATTGACACACTATCCAGGTACTCATAGCAGTAACGTGGGTTGCATGACATCAAAGGAGATCATCAGCATGAAATACCTTATCACAACACACATTTTAACTCAAATGTTCTAATGTTTGTAAATCTGACATAACTGTTGTGGTTATCTGTCCCTAGGCTTACTAACTACTTCAACTAACTTATGCTGTGGATAACACACATATCCATGCCCGAGGCAGGACTCGAACCTTCGAAGGGAGTAACCGCACGCTCCATGGCAAGGCTCATTAGAGCGTTCAGCCACTTCACCGAGGCTCTCATTTCAGCTCTTAGCGAGAGTCTCTATTGTTCTACAAATCCTTATGCACTATAATTTCATTACCGGTCGACTATGAAAAACAAGAATCCCCACATTTCCAACTGTAAAATGACGTTATTAACATGAAAGTAATTGTTATCAACGCACGTTTATCTATGTGGTAACTTCTACTTTAGGGAGATAATCAACTAATGTATCATTTGTATAGGTTGGGTGACCGTCTTATGCTATTGTAAATTAGACTGCTTGAGAGCAGATGCGTTTTGATTCATTCTAAAGCATCTTCAGTGGTCAACTATCAAGAAATATTTTGTTTTACATTATTTGATTTATACTAAAGTCGATCAATAACAGTTCTCATGCAGTACCATTATTTGATTCTGAATAAAATGAACTACTAATATTACTCACTTATTTTTACACTATCCTCTTCATGTGTGTTTTGTAGCACATTGCCACTTGCTGTCACTGTTTATATGTACACTATTTACAATTACACTTTCTTATACACGTTTTTGAAAAATCGTAATTTTTGTGTCTTTGCTGGCTGTGTATGTCGTTTGTTTTGCTTTATCAAAGCCGAAACTCATTTCAGAAATGCCTAACAAAAACAGACAGCACTGACATCGACTAAAAATCTAGTATTTACCAGCTCAAATGTAACAGCTTTGACACTCTAAACTTAGGACAGACTAGCAGGAGTTTTGAAAACACGATATAAAAAACATAAACGGTCATGGAAATACGGCAACAGCCATTCTACATTAGGGGACCACATTAGGAAAGAAAACCACTATCCCACTGTCATGAAAATAGATTTAGCAATAAGAAACATCTCCTAACCCTCCAACAGAATTTCCAAATTCAAAAATCATTAATAGAAAAGAAACACATATTAAATGACCAAGTAAACATCAGCAACCAAACACTAATTACACTAATGACATAGTAGGCAAAGACAAACCTCCCCCACACTCAAACCCACCACATAATACGACCACATAAAGAAACAACAAACCCTACCCACACACATAACTGCAGAAAATCAGAATATGTCTCATTCTCTCTCTCTCTCTCTCTCTCTCTCTCTCTCTCTCTCTCTCTCTCAATCTCTCTCACATACACACATACACATACACACACAAATGCACAGACTTTCGGTAGTTGAACTAACATCATTTTTATAAACACACACACACACTATAAGGCCAGAATATCACACACAAAGTTGCTAGCAGACGCATGTTTTGACTGAAATGAAACAAAAAGGCATCTCACAGTGCGAACCAAAGAACTTGTAAGCAAATAACACCACAAACAGACGGTAAACAAAAACAAAACAAACGACATACACAGCCTGCCAATGACGATTTTTTCATAAACTTTAATGAGAAAGTGTAATTGTAATTAGTGTAAATATAAACAGTGACAACAAGTGGTAATGTGCTATAAAACACACATCAAGAGGACAACATAAAAATAAGTGAGTAATATTGGTAGTTCATTTTAGTCAGAATCAGATAATCATATTGCATGAGAACTGTTATCGATGGAATTAAGTACAAAACAAACAAATAATGTAAAACAAAATATTTCTTCTACAGCTGACCACTGAAGATGCTTTAGAATAAAGCGAAACGCGTCTGGTCTAAAGTAGACTAATATGCAGTTGCATAAGTCGGTCACCTTACCTATACAAGTTGTGTAACTGTGAAGAAGGAGGCCAAAAACGCAAAGATCTAATATATTAACGAGTAATTATTATAAATATATTTCGTGTATCTGGGAAACGACTCTAAGGATTTGCATCAAATTTTGTGTGCAGATCAAGTTTGGCTAATTGGTTGCATCAGTTTGTTGCGTATTCACGTGACTTTTTTTTTATTAGAACAAGAAACTCACGTATTTCTATACTATTGATAAGACAAGGAAGCCAATCGGTTTGCGTATTCGTACAAATAACACGATATTTTTCTCTAATGAATATAGTTCCATTACAGGTAAAATTACGAAATATTCGTGTAGGTTACACATCTTCTACGAAACAGCACAATATTACAGGAAACAAATTCCCGATATAATAAAAACCTACGGTGAATGGATATTACATTCAATGCCCGAAGAGAACACATCCATCTTGGCACTATCGCGTGTGATATTACACTGCTACAACCATTCACCGTACGACATTTTCGGCGGTAAGAAAGAGTGTTGTTGCCTTATGAAGTTGTCAGTAGAACCCGAAACACATCGACGGTTTCCGAAAATATTCTGAGCTGAGTCCGGCTTTCAAAGCAGCAGACATTATTTTTCTCTATTGATCAAAACTGCCACAGCTCTGTCGCGAACGCATTTAGGCAACTGAGACAGCAACCTCTTTGCGATTTCATGTCGATAGATCATACGTTCTCTACTCGCACTAAAACGTCTGAACAATTTGCGAGTGATATAAAATGTACAAGAGTTTCGTCGAATGGCAAGGAACATACAGCCCTGGCTTGTTCTAAAGCCCACTTTAAGTGTATTAGGTGGGAAACAGGTTACCATCCGCCGTATGTTTAAGAGAAACATTTATTCCTTAGCTACCAATTTCGGCATTCCATTATGCCATCTTCAGGCCCCTATATCGGAGTATTACATCCATTTAAATAGGGATCCAAACGTTTCGTAGACTTCTTGCTATCTGTAATTTCAGTGGATCTTACTGATAGCAAGAAGTCCACACCGGACATGTATTTCGAAAGACGGCCTACCCGATTAAGAATGCTTCTATAATTCTAAATCACCTGAGGCGATAGGTGATATGATTGTTTTGAAAGGATAAAGTGACTTCCTTACCAGCTCTTCTATAGTCCGACATTATGCTCCGTTTTCAATGACCTCCTCTTTGACCTGAATTTCACATACTAATCTACCTTCCTTTCTTTTGCTTCAGCGGCAATTAGAAATTTTATAGCTAAATTTTGCCAACAAATCTAGCGCTGTAGTTCTTTTAATTAATGGGGTCTATTAGAGCACACAGTGTTCTTCTGTCTAGAACAGTACGTTTATGCGATTGAACCAAAGGTATTATACATATTTATTATACAAATAGACGTTCGACATCTCCCAACCTTCTGGGCCGATTAGAACCAAATTCTTTACTATCAGACATATCCCAACGAAATATGGTTGAAGGGAAATAACGTTATACAGTGCAGCTCGGTAGCACAGTGGTATAGTACCAAACTGTGTATCTGAAGGTCGCAGGTTCGATCCCCGCCAGGAGCTGGTACTTTTATATGCCACTTTCCACTTCATTCTAGTCTTGCAGTATTGCTGATGTGAAAAATATCGAGTAGCACCGTGGTTCGGAATGCACGTTAAACTGTAGGTGCTCTTATAATTGGCTGGGTAAGTCAGTTTGAAGGTCAGAGGAAGACAACGGCATACCAACTCCAAACAGAAACATACTTAGTAAAGCACTGTGGTGTTGAAACAATCTTCGGATTGTTAACTGCTTTACCTTTTTTTTAAACAATAAGCGTGCACAAATGTTCCACATCTCATACTAATAGGCCGATTTCAACAGAACTTAGTATATCCATTTTTAACACTAGAAGAACCGTACCGGGCATTCTCACCGATGAGCATAGTATAAAGTTTAATAAACCACCTACATTTTAATTTAGCGACATTCTCTTTTAATGTATTTTTGTGGTCTACATTCCCGTGAAATACTAAAATAATACGAAAACTGATCAAATTATACTTCTTTTACAAGTAAGTTAAAAGATCACCATCGGTCATTTTGACCGTTGAGACTTACGTTCAACGTCCGTAACGGCGCAACAATTAGCGTATATTACGTCATTGTCGTGTTCTCAATCCCTCTCTTGCTCTCCCTTTTTATTTATTACGTCACTCACTGGGAATATTTTGTTGCTGTTCTTTGGCAGCATGTTGTGTTCTGCAAATGTTTAGTTTCCTGCATTGTTATGGCACGTCGGTATATTTGTTCAGATGAAGAATTACTGAATTATTTGAATAGTTTACCAGAACGAGAAGATATTTTTGAATGTGATGAGTTGTGTTATATGTAAAACAGAAGGAATCATCAGAGTCAGAAAAAGAATATTCAGAACATGAACAAATAGATACAATTGACCCAAAAAATTCATTTGCAGTGGAAGCACAAATTGCTACATTTTGTAGGCGCCAAAAGGCAGAAATATATAAAGAAGAAATGAGCTTAGTGAAAGTGCTACCTTTACACGCGAGTGCTAAATAACCGCAGTATCGCATCGTTGGCGCGGAGGAGCCACCGAGCGCATTGAAGCGCTGTGCGGCGATGCGCGAAGCTGTTCGCCTTCGGAGGTTCGAATCCCCCCTCTGGCATGGATGTTTGTGCTGTCTTTAGTATAAGGTAGTTCATAAGTAGTTTGTAAGTTTAGGGACTGATGTCCACGTAGTTAAGTCCCATAAGCTTCACAAACATTTGAACTTTTATCGCACCGTAGTAAGTGGCAAGCAACTGCAACTGCACAACATCCGCATACCAACTGAGAACTGCTAGCCGTGTAACAGGTTCTTGGTTTTTGTAGATTGCCTGCTTCCTGCTCGCCCGGGTCTTCTCACAAGTGTTCCAATCCCCTCATTACCTGCCCACACCAGTGTAAAAGTAATTTCTTATACAGTAATACTTCAAGGAGCCTGTATCCGTGTTATGATTTTAATGTATGGGATCCGTCGTAGAGTACTAGGTATTTCGCAGGAATTAATTTAGACAACATTGTCAAAGGAGATTTGGTATGATTAGTATTACAAAAAACTGTCTTGATCGCAGACATTAACAGTTTTCATTTACCGGTTTCGACCTGTTGTAGGTCATCTTCGGAATAAACTGTAGCCCATGTGGCCAGTGCTAGACTCGGCTAGGCTGGGCTGCACTGGCTGTTCTGTTGCCAGCAGGTAACTGTTCGA
Organism: Locusta migratoria; assembly: GCA_026315105.1. Lineage (NCBI taxonomy): Eukaryota > Metazoa > Arthropoda > Insecta > Orthoptera > Acrididae > Locusta > Locusta migratoria. Next base: position 222,512,507 of record CM048751.1, on the reverse strand, counting down.
ACAGTTATGCTCTCTATTACTGACATGTAACTTTCTCTGATCCCTCTCATACTTTTATCTGACAAAATGATTGAATTTAGTGTAATGTTCTCTGTCATATTTATTTTTAATGGATCCGTGATTATAACTCATCGATGTTTATAACCCTGACAGACTTTAGTGGTATTTCAGTCTATATTTGTTTTACGTTGTTCATTTTGTTTGAAAATGTATTTTGTTTATATAAGTTCAATTTCAGGAAGGCTTATTTTTATGGTTGACAATATAAGCTGTAAATTTATCAAGAATTATAAGTTAAACAGCGAATTTGAAATTTTGGGCCATACGGGGACTCGTACACGAATTTTCCACTTGAGGTACGTGGTCGTCTTAACCATTATGTTATCCGAAAACGCTTTCAACATCCCCAAATCATCAACTACTATTGTAGTACCACGCATTCGTTGTTGAATTTGCTTGCAGCTTTAGTGTTATTCTCGCAAGACATTGGAGTTAATTACGCATATGCACTGCAATAGTCATTTTCCTAAGGCATGCACACAATCTAATATATAAAGCTGAATGTTCGTATGTTTGTGTACGTTTTGCATTCAATTCTACAGGTTTGTTCCAACCTTTATGAAATTTTGTACACGTAAGCTTCAATCCATTAGGACGGTCGCTGCAAGTGTAAGAATTACATACAATACATAGTTCACGAGATATGACGTCATAGACAATGATATGCACGAAAATCTGCTGCATTTAGCGACAATGCAGATTTTTTTTTTTTTTTTTTTTTCCTAAACCACTGGACCGATTTCAACCAAATTTGGTACACATATTCCTTACATGAGATAACAACTGCTGTAGGAGAAATAAGTATATACGACACACAGTTCAGGAGATATAACGTCATAAACAATAAGAGTTGCAAGAAACTTTGTAAATACACTATATAAGAATGACAGTACTTTGCGACTTGCAACAAACTTCAAACATAATAGCAAACCCTTATTAAACCTTTTCTCGCTGGCAATCACATCAAAACACTGAAAAGAAAAAAATTTCTCGCTTACTACTTTTCCGCTGTTTTTGGAGTAAAACTGCGGATTTCGGTATGACATTGCAATTTATAATTTGTACACTACAAATTTTAGCCGCAGGAAATTTTACAGACAGTATACACACATATAGTTGAATGTACCTTCGAAATTGTATCACAGTACGACACGTAGTTCATGAGATATGACCACATAAACAGTACGGCCTAATAGTCATAGAATCACGCCCCTAGTTTTAATCTATTGCTTCTTTACTACTAATTGTATACCCAAGAGATTTTACAGACATACAACCCTTATACGTACTGAAAATGGCAGGAATAAATAAATAAATACCAGGGCAACGCCGGGTTTTCAGCTAGTTATAGATATAGTGTCTGTTCTTCCTGAAACGTGGGACGAAATTACTTGCTTTCCTCCTCTGACGAAGAAAGGATGCTGTAGCGCGTGGTACCAGACTGCCGAAGATGGCATTTCGATGTGTTTAAAGATAAACGTGCTATTGTATTACAAAGATCTCCATCGTGTAACCCATTAATAAATGTTTCGCTATAACCCATTGGGTAGCAGTTTCGCTTAATACATCCTATTGTGTCACTGAGCTAGGTAATGCAATGGAGTACCCAATATGTCAGTAGTCGCCTCCTTCGAAACAGCGTTACGGCCGGCCTGTTATGGAAGAAGCAGTCACACCTGGTCTTAATTAAGCCGCGAGTCAAGTCTAACCACGCCTCCTTCTGACAGGTGCCACTGGTAGATAATTACTACGGAAATCCGTGACGGAAACCTGTTCGCTTGTTCACTGGGGATACAGCACACACACACACACACACACACACACGCATACACACACACACACACACACACCGTCGCATGCAGGAAATTACTCCATTTCCCGTCCGTCGTGTTGCAGTGACACGTGCTGCAGCACCAGGTAAAGATATGTGAGAAAGAAAACGAAAAAAGAAATGGTACTATGCGTTTGAAGTCACATAACACCTTGCTGTCACGACCAAAAGAACTGATAATTTAACTTAATTATGTAGGAGAAATTTCTTCTGCTATCCGCAGAAGGAGCATCATAATAATAAATCGGGGTCAAACGGAGGAATTAAACGGTTCAGGATAGAGCCTCTTCCTTTCTTCAGTACTTTATTCAGTAAACATCTTAGTTATATCTCCATCCCAAAGACTATATATTATTGCGTCTGAATCAGTACCATATACATCTCTCGTTTCCATTCCGGCAGAAATACCATAACGTTTCCATTGTGTACGTCCAAGGATAAGAAATTTCATTTATCGTGGACATAAGATGAAGAGGAGTGGCTGGTCGATTAATATTTTATGTCATCTTTGTTTGAAAGAATCACAGTACGTGTTTTGAGAGTTTGCAGATTCTTCAAGCAGACCTTTTTTCTTGTGAAGGCTTAATACAGGCTTTGTCGAGAATGTAGTCTTCTGACATCACTGATAACTCGATTTGAAACTGTCACATCCCGGCGATCCGAATTTGGGGACTATTTTACCTACGGATTGTTTAGTTTCAAAGCCTGCTATCATTGCTTCTTGACAAAGGTTCTCCAGAACGATCTTTAATGGACTGGTTTCCCTCTTCTCGACTCTATGCCGTTGACCTTGCTGCTTCTTCCTCCTTTAGGAGTGATTTCACATTCGAAGAGCAAGAGAGTGCTCTATCCTGTACCCGCTCATACGCCCTCATGGAGACCTTTGGCACTTGATATAGTGGACCCCTTATCCCGGCGAATATTCTTTTCCTATATTGGTTAGCTGATTTCTATGCAATCTTTGCGTCCCCTCTACCACGGAGAGATGAATGTCAGGAATTTGAATGTAGTAGTCTTGTGTTAACCAAGCATATTTTGTGAGAAATTTCGCTGCCGTTTATTGAATCATTCAGAGCTATTCTCACGGCATCCAGTGTCTTGTCGTATGTCTAACAGTAATTGTCATGAATGTAGATGATGTTCCTCACAGTCAAAATCCGGAAACTACACTTTTCTTTGAACGTCATCTACCTTGCAAAAATGTTCATGTCGGTCTGTTAAGAAGTTTTTTTTTTTCTTTTTAAAATTTTTTAATTTTTTATTTCTTTTTATTTTTGCTCTCCTTATCGGACTGAACCGACATTTCATACAATACATTGTCTGATTTCTCGTCTTACGCCCACGCGATAATGAGCTTCATTTCCTCCATAAATTATATAGCACAGGATCAAATTCATGAGCATGTCTCCAAGGTAATGGAATGGGTGAGTATATCAAAGTGTAAAATAAGATTAATAATGGATAAAATGAAGAATATAGGAACTCTATGCAGAGATGCCCTATGAGTAAGTAAAGGTAACTAACAGCATAACATCGGAAACAGATTTCTTAATTTTTTCAGTACTTATTCCACATCAGTGTTTTTCAAAATTGATTTCTTGCCTGAAACAGTTGAATATGTGATGTTGCAGTTACAAGTTACAAATATCGAGTAATGTGGTGCGAAGTATTGTTGCATGCGAGTGTGAAACTAACAAAGCTGATGCGTTACATCTGAGCATTACAAAGAAGCTGGCAAACGATAGAGTTCTCCAGACAAACGAAGATGAAAACATATTTCTAGCTCTTTACGTATGCGTTTAGAGCCCGTAATTAGTATACTACCTCCTTCAAAAGTATGGAAAGCAAAGAGCGAGCAGTGCAAGAAATTTGTTTTACAAGCGTCAAAGATGTAGAAGGACAGATAGCGTCACTGGATGACATTTCTGGACACGGCTTCCTTATCAATATACAATTAAGGTTGTATTTCTTTATGATAGAGCTTGTTATATGAAAATACTTGCACAATACCATTGAAAAACACAATTCCGCTGCAGTCCACACTACTACCAAATGTACGCTCAAATGATTCTTCATAGGCTGTAATTCACCACCTTCGTTGACAATGTCTTAATGCAAATAATTTGCATCTCGTGAATTTGTTGTTTGAATGGAGCACAGTACTCCTGGAATAATCAACCTCGGAATTCACATAACTTATAGCGGTAAACTATTACGTCTTTGTAACTAAAAGTTATGTCGACACTCTTGTCTATGAACATGTTCTTTTTCTGGATTATTGTTTCATTTCGCAGTTGGGACGGGCTTGCAGTGCTTAAGGCGCTCGTCAGCCTATAGCAGTAATTACATGAAAAAGAAAGACAAATATACAAAGGAGTATAAACTGTAGATAAATACATAACACGTCGAAAATTGAAGAAAACGTTCTGCGTGAAATGGCGTGAAAAAATGTTAAGTTCATATAAAACACAAAGCGACGAAAACGGAGAAACACAACACTGTAGCACTGATGCACACTGAAATTTAAAATACACTGGCGTCATCTGCAGGATGACTGTTCGCAGTTTAGTTAAAATAAGCACTGATTGGTTTCACTCCAATGGGAACACAGACGAGACACGTGTAGGTGTTAAATGAAGATGATGAATGACGATGGGGAAGGAGCATGGTGAGGAGAGAAAGAGGGGGAGGGGAGACGAGGGTTAAGAGGAACGGAGGAAAGGGAACAGATAGGGGGGAGTGGGAGCAGAGGGACCACAGGGCTGTGGAGGAATGGGGGGTGGGATGTCCCAGGTAGCTGGAAGGGGTGTCCGGATACTTGCCACGCCGGACAGTTGCCACAATGAAGGGTCGGGTGCCCCTGTCTCTTCCTCCTCCTCCTCCTCCCCCACCCCTTCCACCTGGCATGACAATTCCGTGACGGTGTCCCGACCATAGACATACTAAAAATAAGTAGACTGCTTTCTGGAGCTATTGTAGCGCTTCCAAAATGAATAACGGATCCGCCATTTGCAGGGAATATACGTATAAATATGGTTCATTCATGTGCTGCTTTCAATTGTAGTCATTCATGGTCATTTTCTTTCTAAGATTACTTTTTCATGATATTTTCTCAAAAAACTAGTAAATGTATCTTATTCAGCTGATACAATATGAATGTTTGTGTTCATTTAGATTCCATCTTTCTAATAATTTGTTTAACCATATGTGGTTAACTACAAACCGCAGAAAGGACTGTAAACCAACAGCAAATCATTTACTATGCTCTGCTCATTTCGAAGAACGTTGATATCTCGAAAATTAAGCGAACAGAAGACAACTGAAGGAGCATGATGGACTGACGATATTCGTCTTTTCCTCTCATTTGAACAAGTTACACGTATATTGCCCTGAAATTCACATATGATATGTGAAACTACATATTGGATTGTGAAACTAATTTAGTTACTGTATGTAACTATGTAGCTACTTGTATGTTTAACAGGTTACTGAAAAGATAAAATTACAAAACAAAGAGAGAGGGTTGAGTCTATTGAGACCGTGTGTGTAAATGCAGGGCCACATTCGAGCTACACAGATGACCACTATTATTTATTTTCGCGAAGTCTGAGAACATTGAGAGAAAAATATGATAAGATCGTGGAAAGGATAATTGACAGAATTGTATACTATGAGAATAAACTGAAGTTTGTGAGTGAAAAGCGCAAAATGCAAACGCAGAAAAAATATGTCAGTTAGCTAGTATTTTGCAAGAACTGAAGAAGAAAATTTAGTTAATGATAGAACAACCTCGGTCATTAACGCGACACATAGCGACATGTTCCTTGAAATATTGGATCATTCGAACACCAGAGCACAGTATTCAGAAAAGCTAAAAGTTTTTGCTATATCTTTAAACTTCTACTCTTCAGCTGCATACATGTATGTTCGCTCTACATTTATCTTGACACATGAAAGTACAATGCGCAGATAGTACAATTGTATTGATGCTGTGCCGGGGTTTACTGCAGAAATTTTCGAACTTACAAAAGCAAGAATAGAGTAGCTAAATCAACCCATGGCGTATATTGCGCCTTAATGTTTGACGAGATATCCATGAAAAAAAAATACTGAGTGGGGTGGGAACGATTTTGTGGGTTCTGTGAATTTTGATTGCTTGCCTTCATTAAGAATAGAGGAATTTGAATTTAAAGAAGCATTGGTTGGTATGGCAGTAGCAGTCAGTGAACAGTGGAAAACCCCTATAGCGCACTTCTTAACTAGTAGTATATCTGCACGGGAGAAAAAAATAATATTGAAATTGGAAGGAAAAATAATATATTTTGCAAAGGGAAGTAAGCCGAATTGTACCACAATAATCGCGCAGCCAGACGTAATGATTTCACAAAAATTTAAACAAGAACTGCGAAAGATAAACCTTGTGAACGTAAAATATCACTTTCCGTTACTTCAGATGTTTACTGCGACTATGAATTGAAACTTTCGCCGCGGCGGATTAGCCACGCGTACTGGAGCGCCGTATTGCGGTGCGCGCGGCCGTCCGCCGTCGGGGATTCGAATCCCCCCTCGGGCATGGATGTTTGTGTTGTCTTTAGTATAACGTAGTTCATAAGTAGTTTGTAAGCTTAGGGACTGATGTCCCCGCATGTAAGTCCCTTAAGCTTAACAAACATTTGAATATTTTTGAAACTTTTCGGATTTCCGCTCCCAGTTCTCAGAATTTAGCTACACATTCTTGACACAAGAAACTTCAATCTATGTCTTTCGATGCGAATACAGTACAAGAACTACATTCATTTACGTGGTTTTAGTAAGATTTTATTAGTCAGTAGAAGTTGCGAAGCCTATATGCTTTTCATTACGCTACGACGTAGTAGGGGGCTTAGTCCCGACATATGCACACTGGTCGCTTCCCCATTTCGTAGTGTGACCGTCAGTATGGAAGTTATTACAACGGTCAAGGGCAGACCTTGTGCCCATTACACTGGTTACGTGATAATAAGGTGTGAATGTGCTTATTTCAAAAATAGGATCATTGCAAGGGAAAGCTGCTTACTAAGGACGGAGACGTATTGAACATAGAGAACATCTCTGAGGACTATCTAACGATGCGACATTTATTAGTTGTAAAGATAAAAAAAGTGTATCAGATCTCAGTATTCATTAAATACATTAAACATCACTCAGGTGATCCTCCTGCAACTAGAATTTATAGTTACATCTAGCGCTTTTCAATTTGCAATTTCCTATTTAGAGAAAATTATTTACATGAAAACATATTTGATCATTTCGTCCGCAACATCACTTATCTGATAGGGTGATTTGCTTTGCATCACCAAGGGTATCTACTTCTATGTCAAGTTTGCAGCAGTTCTCATTTCGAATTGTGGAATATTTACTTCGTCTTCTTTGGTGAAAGAAATTCGGAAAACTTCATATAATAGCTCCGCTTTAGTGGCACCGTCATCAGTAACATTGCCATCTGTATCGCGCAATAAAGGCATTCACTTAGTCTTTCCGCTGGTGCAGATAACATAGGACCAGAATCTCTGGATTTTCCGCCGCATTTCTACAAAGTTTCATTGTGAAAACTATTAAATGAATGTCGAAGGCCACGCTAAATTTCGAGTCTTAGTAAAGCTTCGGCAATCTTGGGGATTTTGCATGTGTCTAAATTTTCTGCGAAAGCTTTCTGTTTTGTGTACCATGGGGGGACCAGTTCAGTCTCTTATTAGTTATTTGGTAGGAATCCCTCCAGTGCTGTTGATACTCTTTCTTTGCATATAAGCCACATATGTTACATAGTTAATTTAGAAAAAATGCAGACTGTCTACTAGTATGGTGTCAACCGAATTTTTATATATTTTTTCTCTCTTTTTTTCAATATGTATTTAGCGTTTAGTTTTGGTACATATATTTGTCACGGATTTGAGCTCCCTACAACTTTGTGTTCACTTATCCCTGTATCCGTCGTGATGCTCTAGATTATTTGTGACTAAGAGCTCAAGTATGTTTTCGAAACCATTTACAGTTTGAATAGGTTCGTGAACTAATTGTACAAAATATTTTTTTAAGCATTTAGAACAATTTCGGAAGATGTATCTGCCACTCTGTCTGAAGGTGTATTTTTTTTCAACAAACTGATGGTAGATTTAAGTCACTGCCAACTATAAATGTGTGAGTAGTACCTATTTGTGATGAGGCTCAAGTTTTCTATGAACTGTTTAGCGGCTGCATCACGAGAGTGCGGGGGTCGGTAAACGGAGTAAAAAAAATCAAATGTTTCTAGAGCTTATGGGACTTAACTACGTGGTCATCAGTCCCTAAATTTAAAAACTACTTATGAACCAGCTAATCCTAAGGACGGCACAAATATCCATGCCCGAGGGGGGATTCGAACCCCCGACCGTAGTGGCCGTGCAGACCGTGACTGGAGTGCCTCAGTCCCCTCGGCCACCGCGGCCGGCAAACGGTGTCAGTTGTTAATTTATTCCGCTTGTCGAGTATAACATCTACACATACTAATTCACAGGAACTATCGACTTCAGTTTCGCTTTTGAGCTGGTACTCACGTTTCATTACAATTTCCTTAAGTTGTGCTTCTTGTTTCTTTTTTAGTGCAGATCATAGGAATTGTGGCTTTTCCCTTAAAAATCTAGGGTGCTTTCCCAACGACTCAGTAGATACCAAAGCTAAACAATGTAGAACAACAGTGTACTCGTATGTTACAAGCATAGCATTCTATATTCCTTCATTTCAAATATTTTAAAATTATATGTGGACTATAGTTGATCCGTCAAACATAGACGCTCTTATCTCCATTTTGTAATCGCATTTTCTGTTTTGCTCATTGTCCCAATACACTTTATTAACTAATGTTTCGCCACAGGAGAGTAAATTTATGAAGTGTATCGTTCTTATTTCCTCTTTTTTAATTTTCTTTTTGTCATGTAGCTGTAGCAATTAATAAATGTACAAATGGAAACTTGAACTATCAGCGAACATTCGAATTATCTTTATATCGTTCCTTTCATGTTCCTTCCATGGCGATGGACTCTGTCGCAATCAGTGTGGAAGAAAGCTGACGGAGGGAGAATGGATCCATATTTGTGGTTGGAAGAACTAATTATACACTGACATAGACGACGGTATTGCTTTCTTTTCCCAAAAGTTATAAATATTTCGATTTCGGGATATTGAAAAGAAGTTGTTCATTTCGGCGAGATGTCGAAGAAGAAGATCTCTTCCGTTTTGGCTGTATCGGGTAAGATCGGAGACGGAGGTTTCAAAAAATGTTCAAATGTTTGTTAAGGTTATGGGACTTAACTAAGGGGTCATCAGTCCCCAAACTTACGAACTACTTATCAACTACCTTATACTAAGGACGGCACAAATATCCATGCCCGAGGGGGGATTCGAACCCCCGACCGTAGTGGCCGTGCAGACCGTGCCTCAGTCCAATCGGCCACCGCGGCCGGCGACCGGCGACGGAGGTTTGGAAGCGGACAGCAGGAGTACGGGAAAGGGTGTCCCTTGCCTGAGGGGCCGCTAATCCAGCTACCTGGCGAAGGGTCAGGTGTGGCAAATGTCCAGCGTAGCAAGTGTCCGGCATTCGCTGGAAGGAGCAGGAGGGTGGTGAGTAGCGGGGGTAGTGGTAGTGGATTAGGGAGTGTGGTAAGGAAGGAGCGGAGCAGGGCCATCAAGGGAGGGTTAAGGAAGAGGGAGGGAAAGGGAAGCATCAGTTCTGGTACAAAGGGTAGATATCTGGGGCGGGGACATCGTCACAGAGAGGGAGTGTGCGGATATTGCCTTGGGAAAGAATGAGGAGGTTGGACAAGTGAAGAGCGAAGGGATACAGTGGTAAAGGCGTGGCAACGGAGTAGGATGGGAAGATATATAGATATATATCTTCCCTATAGACTCGTTCATGGATGGAGCAATTTAATAAACTCTTCAGGAAATTATCACATTACCAATGGGTTATCCTGTGAAGATTCGTAGCGATCGAATCGAGATGTTTAATGAATAATGACAGTAGTTCACTATTGGAGAAAAAGGTGTATTTGTATAATGCCGTTCTTCTGTAAAAACAATGCTGCCGCTTTGAACACAAGCATCGTCTCCGTGACTTTTCGTGTTGATGGAGCGGCTACAGTTGACTCTTCCTCCAATACAGGCGCTACTGTCGTCCTAAGTGCAACAAGCTTTTGTATATACGATACACTGTGATAGTAGTGTGGAAATGATTAAATATGCTGAGGATTCTATAAGCATGGCATGCATTGTGTTTAGTAATCTTATGTATAACATATTAAGCGATGAAATAAATATATGCACATAGCTTTTTATAGATGTAGAATATAAATTCCATCCGTGCTAAGCGGGACGTATTACTAGTGGAGCACTACTGTTCCAAGATTGGTTGTATAAGCTACGATCCGTTCTTTTATGGAAATAAAGCTATGTTATCGATTCCGTGATCGTTGCAACTTCAGCAGTTGTCTTCCAATAGATTGAATTAGACCATCCATTGTGAAGCATTTCAATTCATTTTATAAATTTAACTTTTTGTCTGATTAAGAACTCAGATTGAAATTCTGTGTTAACACGAATTTACTATAAGTGTTACTTACGATCGTGACTGGTATTGTAATACGGAAATAAATTCTTATTCCACACATTTTCAACTTACGTAAAGCCCGTTTAAGTTTGAAACTCTTTGTATTCATTTCCAGTACTCACCGCCTTATAATAAATGAACATATGCATTCGTAACAATTTTTAGCGGTCATATCACACAAGACAGAAGCAACATTGCATTGCACTGTTTCGTTCGCTGCGTATGGACAGTTTTAATTTAATTTGGCATCCGAAAATTGATGCCTTCTCAGAGCTTGTAATCTGCAATGTCTTGTCATGTAACACATTTGATCTTCAGATTGAAAGTTTACGAATGAAGATTATAATGCATGTGAGAATATTATACATAAAGGTGAACTTATGGAATGAAGGACGGAATCAGTATAACATGACTTACATATGCCAGCACTTCTACATTATATATTCTTCCAAATTTTTCTTCCTGTAAAACAATACAAATTCTTACAGTCGCTGTGTGTTATTACTTTTCACTGCGGTGCTGAAGAACTCTGTTGTCAAATACCAACTATTCGCATTACACAGAGCAAAAATCTCTGAAGCGCGATTAGACTATTTCGTTAATGAGCACCACTTATAGCATCAGAAACATTACTAGTGCTTAGCAGAATATTAAATTTTTAGCAGCAAAATTCAGACTTTTTTGATTATTTTAGTGGAAAGATAAAAATTAGAGGTCAGATGGTTAATTGTCAGTCCAGTGACGATATGTCGATAAATGTAGTTGATGAGAAATGATATCTAAGTTCTTTAGTTCTGAATACTCAATCTCTTGATCATGTTACATTTATTGGGAAGAATTAGAGACCATAAAAATAGGATAACACAACCCAATTATTACGCAAACAAGATGCTGTTACATCAGGGCTATTATAGAAGCTGGATGTTGTTCCACCAGAATTATTAAGCAAACAAGATGAATTAGCGTGAAGGCATGATAATACCGGAGTTAAATTACCGCAGAAGTTGGATGTTATTACTGCTGATTTAGTTTGAAAACAGGAAGAGGAAATTGCTCAGCTTTCATTGAAACATAGTGCTTTTAATATAACTAATATCTGCTGAAATTACTGAACTGAAACAGATTGCACGTGCTTCCATATGTCGGCGTACACACTTCAAGTAGAAAGTTAAGAATTATTTCTCCCTGACTACATACTTTTTATCTGTAATTATAACAGTGGGCAACTATAAGCATAGGATTGTCATTAAAATATGGTTTAACAGTATAAAATCTCATACGATATTCAGTTCTAGGTTGACTTTGAAGGACGTGCGTATTACGCATCTATTTCTCATAAAAATTGAAATAGTAGTAGAACAGATTTCTTGAGAAGTGGATGAATTATTGCCACAGTCACACACTCGCGCGGACTCTAAGAAATTTCCCGAAAAAATAGGTCAGGAGCTATTACTTGTGCCTCATTACATAGATGAAAATTTTAGAAAATGATAAATAATCTAGCCGAGGTAGATTTATCGTCACATATAATATTTTCAGGGCAGGGATCGAAATAGTAATTTGATTCCGATCTGCTCTGTAGAAAAATTCTAGGTAAGGAAAACGACCAGTCACTGTCATCACCATAAGATATACAATGTGGGGCAATAAATCATTTCGATAATATCATCATGGAAGGCTATTGAATCAAGCAATGAAAATTTCAGGGTTTTCCTTCGTGAGAAAAAAGATTACGTCCCATACTATCTATCGACTTTTAGTGGTGCTATGCCTAGTTCTTGTACGGATGCACAAAACAACGTATTCGTTACAGAATTTATGGAGGACGAGTGATTCTTAAAGTTTACGTCCGTAGTAGAACACTGTTACAGATTTTATGATTGTGGACAGGCATTCTTAGCTAAGTACTGGTCCAAAAAAGTGTAATAACGTTTCATTATTCCGCGGCGGAGCGGCCGAGCGCATTGAGGCGCTATGCTACGATGCGCGAGGCCGGTCCTCGTCGGGGGTTTGAATTCCCCTTCGGGCGTACATGTTTGGGTCGTCTTAAGTATCAGGTAGTTCATAAGTAGTTTGTAAGTTTAGCGACTAATGACCCCCGCAGTTAAGTCCCTTAAGCTTAACAAACATTTGAATGTTTGATTCTAGCTAGAACATCCTGCGAAATTATTCAGAGAATATTTCAATAAGTCTAAATGCTTGAAGAGTCCTGCTTCAGTGTAGTGTCCTGAAGGGTAATTAATACTCACTATAGGGAGAAACTTAGTAATATGTCAGAAATAAATAACGAGAAATTTTCTTTAGCACTTGATGCTGTCAATCTAATAAACCAAGACGCAAAAGCTTACTAGCACAATGATGAAATAACCTCTGGGTTACCAGAATCACCAACAGAGGTTAGAGAAAGTATGAGGATAACTTCCACAACCAATAAATGGCACATTAGAACGTAACAATGGGAACCATAGTGCTTACAACGTCAATTATAGCAAGCTTGCTGGATCTCAATCGTCCAGGTATCTTTCTATTCCTCCAAATCGCTTTGAAAGAAAGAGTTTTGACAATATTCCTGAGGGGACTGATAACCCTTCAATTTAGTCCCATTTAAATACTCCAACAACAACAATACTGAAATAAGTCGCAATTTGCGATCAGTCATGGCTTCATTGTACTGGGTTTAGATGAAATACCGAAGTGCGGTGAGTGAAATTTTTTGCCCGGCTGGGATTCGAACCCGGGATCTCCTGCTTATTAGGCAGACGCCTTGACCACTCCGCCACCGAGGACACAGTGACCAACCAGACTGCCGAGGACTCTTCCCTGCACGTCTCCTGCCACACCCAAATCTCCATTCGCCATGCTGTCTCTTTCCTATTACCACAGCTCATTTTGTTCTGTAATGCTCGCAGCCACAATACTGTATTCCCGCATCAGGGAGAGCAGACCATGAGGTATCGAGACACAATTAATTGCCGTCGGGAGACCGGCCTCAGCTTGTATACAATTATATATCTTCGACGACATAACAGCGTTCAAATTAATGAAATAAATCGCAATTTGCGATCAGTTATGGCTTCACTGTACTAGGTTTATATGAAATACCGAAATGCGGCGAATACAGTTTTGTGGTTGCGAGCATTACAGAACAAAATGGGCTGTGGTTATAGGAAAGAGACAGCGAGGCGAATGGAGATTTGGGTGTGGCGGGAGACATGCAGGTAAGAGTCGTCTGCAGTCGGGTTGTTCACTGTGTCCTCGGTGGCGGAGTGGTTATCGCGCCTGCCTAGTAAGCAGGAGGTCCCGGGTTCGAATCCTGGCCGGGCACAAATTTTCATTCGCCGCACTTCGGTGTTTTATCTAAACTTAGTACAGTGAAACCATAACTGATCTCAAATTGCGATATATTTCATTAATTTGAACACTGTAATGTCATCGAAGATATATAATTGATTACAACAATACTGAGTCGTCCCGGCTCGTGTTACTTCGATTCATCCTGTCCCTTATTAAATTACTGGTGCAAGTACTAATCGATCTTTCTGTGCTCTCACCGCTCGCGGTGCTGTTAGATCTATCGCGCGACACTTGTTCCTTACCCCTTTCGTGGTTATTGGGACATATACGTCCCACTAACTTCGGACCTCATTTGTACCACAAGGTGGTGAGTTGCGTAATTCTGCATAGTGCTGCCATCTGTTGGTGGCCGTTCAGAACGCGGAAAAAAATCGAGGCACTGAAATTCTTACAGTGTAGAAGGCTGTGACTGTTTATATGGGCTGCCGCGTGAATTTTCGCGCCGTAACCATTGTTTATTGTGTCTTGAATCGGTTTTCGTTGTTTTCTCGCTATCGAAAATGTCCAAAGTAAGTATATTTGCTACTTTATGTTTCAAAAATTTTTCAGTGAATTTACAATTAGTGGGATGCATGTGTTCAAATGTTTGTTAAGCTTATGGGACTTAACTACGTGGTCATCAGTCCCTAAACTTACAAACTACTTATCAACTACCTTATACTAAGGACGGCACAAATATCCATGCCCGAGGGCGGATTAGAACCCCCGACCGTAGTGGCCGTGCAGACCGTGACTGGAGCGTCTCAGTCCCCTCGGCCACCGCGGCCGGCGACGCATGTGTCTCAGTGGCCATTGTGTAGCCCTATAGTGCATTTATATTGCGATATTATAGTACTCATATTGCAAAGAAAAACAGTTTTTCTGTAAATTTTTGCGCTAATAAAACACGGTATTTGGTTTACTATTATCTGCTTTTTCTATTATAGAAGTTGCAAGACAGCTCTCTCGGTTTTTATTTTATTTTATTTTATTTTTTAAATATGGTGTGCATTACAAATTTTTGAATCATGTACTTGTTTAGACCCTATGACAGTTAGGATAACTGAAGAGATTATTTAAAAAAAAAGTCTTAGGTAAATCGGTGTCAGAAATGGTCAGTGGGACGTATGTGTCCCACCTTTTTTTTTAGGAAAAATGGAATGTGCTAAAATTTTTTGAGTGTCATATTTGTAATCCTGACCCAAATCAGACTCTGTAACAGCTGAGATAACTTAAGATATTCTAAAAAATGAGTAAAAACCACGAAAGGGTTACTGGTGTGGTCCTTGCCGTGAGTGGCGCTATATGAGCTTGGCGCCGGGGAAGTGCCGGGGAGGTCGGTTACCGGGTCAGTCAGAGTCGCTGCGGGGAACATCTGAGTGTCAATTTGATTGCGTGGAGTCGCTGGGGTCGAGTTATTTACATTAATTGGCCGTCTGTGGCCGGGCCCGGCGCGTGCGCCCAAGTAGTTCCGCAGTGGCAACCTGTCAGTCACTTGGAGCTATATATGCGACGGTATGAACAGCTGAGCAGTTCTGGACACGGAGGGGGAATTGTGTCAAGTTCCAGCAACAGCTCAGCGGGTGCCGTTTACCTCATCTTCCCGACCATGCGGTTGTGTGCCTAGCGGCCGTGGGATCCCACGTTGGTTCCTCGCCAAGCACCGGAGTAGTCAACAACTTGTACTCCGCAGTCAGTCCCTGGCTGCGCCTCGCGTCGTTCCAGCTGCTTCTAACCTGGATCGATGAAATGATGTCAGGGCGTTTGTTGATATCGTCCTCCTACACCATCGCGAGAGTGGCTACACTTATTTTGGAGTGAGAAAATTAAGTGACCTGTACATTCCTGTTCCGGAAATTTGTGTGTGTGTGTGTTTATCAGGATCGGTGGTCGTTTCCCAGGCACCGTCGTCACCTCTGTTTACGTCTGTTGATGTTTATTGTGTGTTATGCCACAATCCAGTTCGCCACAATTCAATTATTCTCTCTTTGCCATGTGTAGGAATTATTTAATTTTCACTAACTTGGTTAACGTCACTGGGGAATTTATCTGGTTTGTGCCCCTCTGCTAGCTCGCATCTCCACGGGCGATAGTTATATAGCTTTATTTTTTATTTTTGTCTTTTGCTTGTAGACCATTTCCCTTCGTGAGGCATCGCCAACCCACAGTTGTAATTTGACGCTCAATTTCTTTTAGTATAAGTCCCTTCGTGTCAGAGCTGTAGTTATCGTAGAAGGTTGGGCACCCAACCCGTCTCCTTCCTGTCTGGAATCAGCTAATCTGTTTTACATGTTGGAGAATGTATTAAGTTAACGAGTAGCCAGTCCTGTTCTTAAATTAAATTTATATTATACTGGAAGTGTTATTGATTGTCCCGGGGCCATATTTCACTTCTGTTTAAACATGTGTCTCTTGCTATGTTAAAAGTCTGGCCCGAGTGCTTGTGTTTGTGCCTTGGTTTTAGGTAACCTTGCTTGAGCTCTTCTATTATTCCGAAAAGTCCGGTCGCTCATACTCTGATACATAAGGTGTTTACTCGGCCTTTTGCCTTATAATATTATTGAGCCGTATATTTTCCCCCTTTTTTCAGGGTATTGCTTACTATTGTATAAGTAAGATAAATGATTGTTTGGGGCCTTCAGCCCTGTACTAAATTGTGTCAATTTTTTTAAATTTTAATTTTTTATTTTTTTTTATTTTTTTTTTTTAAATCGGCCTTCAGCCTGATTCAGCTGGTTTCATTTAAATGTTTCCTTACCTATTGTAGATGTATCTTCGGGCCCTCATCCCGTTATTAACGTATATATATAAAGAAATTATCTAGGCCTTCAGCCTGTTAATTTTACTTAATTTTGCAGCATCTCTAGATTGTTCCGTTTACCATATTTTATCTGCCTTTATAAAGATTTTCTTCCTTCTTCTGTCTTGCATGACTCTAGCTGATCTGTTTACTGTTTTTGTTAAAATAAAAAAAAGTGAAGGGGAAAAATCTTGTCGTAACAGCGATTTTGGTTAAAATAAAAATTTGTTAAATGAATATGAACTGAGAGCAAAGGTCCCAGGTTCGAGCCCCGTTTCCAGCACACAGTTTCAATCTGCCAGGAAGTTTCATATCAGCGTAACCTTTACCGCAGAGTGAAAGTTCTATTCTGAAAATAATTGCTAATAATTGGTACAGGACAAGAGAGAAATAAAAGAGAGGAAAACGTATTAATGACTCCGTCAACCAGGGAGCGGGCAGGCCGCGCGGCCACAAATGCCCTGTTGTGCGTGGGTAGCACACGACGATTCAGAATTTGAGTGGCGCTTATAGTGTGTGTCAGCTGCGCAGCATATTAACATTAGTAGTGGTTCGAATGAATTTTTACTTCGCCTTGTGTTTGCTTCAAAGAAGTGAAGAAAATGGGTACATGAAATTAATATGAAACGAGAAGTATACGGTGAATTTCATCGTCTTTCCAAAGAGCTTTGGTTGTATGAAGACGGTTTTTTTATTATTTTCCAAGGTCTCCCTAACTGCATTTGTAGCATAAGCATGCACGGTTAAAATGTCCAAAAGAGAGTGGTCCAAGTTATTATTGTTATTCAATAAATTTCAGTTGTGTTGCCTGCAGCTGTTTATCATTTATACAACTTTGTGGGCACCTATGGCAGACACAGTGCTATTTTTGAAAACACTACGAATTTATACAAGGAAAAAATGTGCTTCCTCCAAAGCCATTGTCGGGTACAAGCACCCATGTCGCTAACGTGTTAATAGATGATGAATGGCTGAAACTGAAGAATTATTTAATGCGCCCCTTTCCTAAAGCCGCTGCCTTGGAAGATCCTCAAAGTTCCATTTAAAATAAATGCAGATACTGTCTTGAAATGGTATGAAGACCCTTTAGGAAGTGATGTGTGATCAAACAGTGACTATGAGATTCATAATTGGGACTCTGAATAGACGCAGAATGAAAAAGAAATTGTATTGGCACCTATGAAACTTAGAACATGCTCCACCTGTGACCCAAAAAAGATGAGTAAGGGGAGTTATGTTTTCATTTGTTGCAAGAAGCCCACCTGCCTTCAGTCTTCTACCAACATTTGCATCGAGTGCAGAGAAACCATTTAAAGAGAGAAAAAGTTACCAACAAAGCAGTAGTGAGATTTTTATTTTTGTGATTTTTTGAGAATTTCTTATGTTTTACCATTAATGCATAGTAATGAATAAAAATATGGAAGAAAGTAAAATTCAAAGGCCAGAGTATTTGACTTTTTACAGCGTTAATAAAATAATGTACTGTTAAATACATTTTCTTCAGTCTTGAATCTATATTTCATGAAATTAATTTTAAAATGTATTACTTTTACATAATTTATGTAGCCTTTTGCGTAATAAATTGAATTACTTCACTAGATAGCTAAAAAGGTAAAGCAGTCAACAATCCGAAGATTGGTTTGAACACCACAGTGCTTTACTAGGCATGGTCCTGTTTGGAGGTGGTATGCCATTGCCTTCCTCCGACCTTCGAACTGACTTACCCAGCCAGTTATTGGGGGACCTACAGTTTAACGTGGGTTCCGAACCACGGTGCTACTCGGTATTTTTCACATGAGCAGTACTGCCAGAGGTGAAAGAAGTGGAAAGTGACAGATAAAAATCCTAGGACCTGGCGGGAATCGAACCCGAGACCTTTGGATCTGTAGTTTGGCACTCTACCACTGTGGAACCGAGACGCACAACTAGATAGCAATCAGAACTATTTATGCTTATTTAAAAATTACGGTCAGTCAGATTACATAAGTCTAGTGACATGACCATATCAGTTTGGGCCAATATGTTTACATACATTTGAACTTATGGTTTTTTATTTTTATTTCTTTTATTTTTTTTTTTTATTTATTTATTTGGGAAACGCTTTACAATTCTTGTTCAAAAGTGCCGAGTCTTTCTAAGACCAACATACCTATAACTGATGCTGTAGATGACGTTGTGTTAAAAATGTTTGTATAGTCTATGGGACTTAACTACGGGGTCATCAGTCCCTAAACTTACAAACTACTTATCAACTACTTACGAACTAGGACGGCACAAATATCCATGCCCGAGGGGGGATTCGAACCCCCGACCGTAGTGGCCGTGCAGACCGTGACTGGAGCGCCTTAGTCTCCTCGGCCACCGCGGCCGGCGATGACGTTGTGAAAGCACCATGCTGCCTACATAAATTGCTCCACACCAATGCAAGATACGTGGTCAGTAAACAAGAGGAATGGATTGAGACTGGTTGAGTTCTATTGATTACACTATACGAGATCATTTTATTTGCCTATTTTGTCAGTAACCAGTAACAAGATGTTATCATCATGTTGTTTGTATAGTTTGCAGCCAACAATCAGCTTCTGTAGCATTTCTACGTCATTGTATTTCCAACCACATTGTTTTAGATTTGTTTGTAATTACGTTGTTGTGGTCTTCAGTCCGCAGACCGGTTTGATGCAGCTCTCCATGCTACCCTGTCCTGTGCAAGCCTCTTAATCTGAGAATATTAACGGCGACCTAAATCCTTTTAAATCTGATAACTGTATTCGTCCCTCGGTCTCCCTCAACGACTTTTATTCCACACACTTCCATCTAATGTTAAGCTGATTAAACTGATTCCCCTCAACGTATCCCTTTTCTTAGTCTGGATATGCCAGAAAGTCATTTTCTCTCTAATTCTTTTGAGCTCCTCCTCATTAGTTACTTGATCTACCTATCTAACCATCATTCGTCTGTTTCACCATATTTCAAAAGCTTCTATCATATTTTTGTCGGAATCCCTTATTGCCCACGTTTCACTCCCATACAATGCTACAATCCACATATATGCTCTCAGAAAGGACTTCGTAACATATAAACTAGTCCTGGATGTCAACAAATTTCGCTTCTTCAGAAGCGCTTTTCTTGCCATAGCCATTCAGCATTTTATATCGTCTTTACTTCGGCCATCCGAAGTTACCTTGCTACCCAAATAACGGAGCTCGTCTAGTACTTTTATTGTCTCATTACTTAAACTAATTCCTTCAGCATCGCCTGACGTACTGACACTACATTCCAATACGCTCGTTTTACTGTTGTTAATGTTCATCTTATATCTACCTTTCAAGTCACTGTCTATTCCATTTTAGTGCTCTTCCAGGTCCTTTGCTGTCACTGACGGAGTTACTGTCATCAGCAAACCGCAAAGTTATTATTCCCTTTCCTGGACTTTAATTCCTTCTCCAAACTTCTCCTTGCATTCCTTCACAGATTTCTCGATGTACAGATTGAACGAAATTGGAGAAAGGCTACAACCCTGTATTACTCCCTTCCCAACCTCTGCGAACCTACCACGTTTTCCGACTATAATAATTGCTGTATGGTTTTAACATATGTTGAATACAACTCTTCACTCCCTATATTTTACCCTTGCTACCTTAGGAATTTGGAAGAGTGTATTCCAGTCAACACTGTCAAAAGCTCTCTCCAGATTCACTTTCGTTAACTTACCTTCTAAGATAAGTCGTAATGTGAGTATTGCTTCGCCTGTTTCTACATTTCCGATAAATCCAAACATCTTCCCCAAGGTCCTGTCCACCAATTTTTCTATTCGTCTAGAAATAATTCATGTTATAATTTTGCAACCATGAGTTATTAAACCGATAGTTCTGTAATTTTCATATTTCTATTTTATTAAATTGTATGTCGTTCTCACAAGGCCAATGCTCAAAATTCTGTAAAGTTATGGGACCTAACTGCTGTAGTCATCGGTCCCTAGACTTACAAACTACTTAAACAAACTTATCCTAAGAACAACACACATACCGATGCCCGACTTAGGACGCGGTCCCCCGACGGCGGACGGCCGCTCTTACCGCAGAAAGCAGCCTTAGTGTGCACGGCTATTCCGCCGCAGCACAACGCTAATGCTGTGTTAGACAAAAGTTATAACTAGTCAGAATATGTTTATCTCCCAGTGAAGGGGATACATGTTATTTAGTAGTTATTTACTGTTATGCAAATAAACCAATACTGCTTCTTCAGTACGTAACTACCTTAAAATAAATAGTAAATTCAGATTTAAATTACACAAAATGACAGAAATGTTTCATTGCTGTTTAACATGTCTGTTCCTTTAGTTTGACAAAATACTGGTTACTTGGACTGAAATATCATGATACAAATAGCTAGTGTCACAAAGTCTACCAATTGAATCCACATGTCTTGAATTATTTGTGACTGGAAAAATGAAAGCAGAAAACCATCAACTTAAGAGATAATGTGCTGCACTAGTTCACTTTTTACGTATTTCATGTGCTTAAAGGAATGGTTGAGTATTGCCTTGTACGGGAGTGAAACGGGGACGATAAACAGTGCGGACAGAAAGAGAATAGAGGCTTTTGAAATGTGGTGCTACAGAATAATGCTGAAGATTGGGTGGATAGATCGCGTACCTAATGAAGAGGTGCTATACAGAATTGGAGAGAAAACGATTTTTGGCACACCTTGACTAAGGATGGCTTGGTTGGACACGTTCTTAGACATCGAGGAATCGTAAATTTAGCATTGGAGGGAAGTGTGTGGGGTAAAAATCGCAGAGGGAAACCAAAAGACGAATATAGCAAGCAGACTCAAATGAACGCGGGTTGCCGTTTTTATGAGGAGATGAAAAGGCTTGCTCAGGACAGAGTAGGGTGGATAGCTCCATCAAACCAGTCTCCGGACTGAAGACAACAACAACAACAACAACAACAACAACAACGGAATGATCCTGATTCGGTATTGTATTGGACGAAAGTCTTCACGGAATCACATTGGACAAGCTTTATGAATCGTATTTGATGATGTATGCTTCACTAACTGCATATTTCTTTGAACATTTTCAGGTAAAAAAATAATAATTTGAAGATAGGAGATCGTGTGAAGTGATGTGTACGATACTGCAACATCAGTTGCTGCTACTTCGCGATTCATTTAATGGGTTCTTGTAGGTGGAGACATGCGAATACTAATGTGGACACCATCCTAGCCCATCACGAAAATGAAGTGAACTATTTATCATAAGTGCATTAAGAATCAGTGATCAATCATCGGTAGTTTGAAAACCTGTGCGTACTTACGTTGTAAGTAGCCTGCATGAAATCAACAGTGACGCTTACTTAAAAACTGCAGTATTGCCAACGTACAGCGAATCAGATGATAAATTATTTGTCTTCGGGCGGCAGCAGGAGTGTGAATCCAACTAGAGGGTTGCTATTAGGTGCGTGTAGTGTTAATACGATTAACGAGCTGCGGGAAACTAGAGAAACCCGATGAAATACGTGAACAAGTAACAAAATGACACCTCGAAAGGATATCGTTTTAATCACTTCTTTCCACTACTGTAAATTCTTTTAGACTCAGATTGTTGTTTAATTTCTGTTTTCATTTGTTTTCATGAAGAACAGAAAAATGAGAAACAGTAATGATAAATGACAAAGCATTACAAATGATGATAAAAGTAATCTACATCTAATACTCTGAAAATCGCATTTAAGTTTCTGGCAGAAGGTTCAACGAACCACATTTGTACTAGTTATCTCCCATTCCACTCTCGAATAGCGCGCGGGAAGAACGAACAACTGAATCTCTCCGCTGGAGCTAACAATTCTCGTATTTTATTGTGATGATCTTTTCTACCTATGTAAGTGCGAGTCGACAATATATTTTCGCATTTGGAGGGGAATGATAGCGATTGCAGTTTCGTAAGTAGACCACGCCGCAGCGATAAACGCCGTTGTTGTAATGATTCTCATCCCAGGTCCTGTATCATTTCCGCGACGCTGTTTCCCCTGTATCGTGACAACACAAAACGACCTGCCCTTCTTTGGACTCTTTCGATGGCTTCCGTCAAACCCACCTGATAAGGATCCCACACTTTACAGCAATACCCCAAGAAAGTACGGACAAGCGTAATGTTTGCAGTTTCTTTAGTACTTCTGTTGCATCTTTTAAGGGTTCCGTCAATTAAACGCAGCCTCTGGTTCGCCTTTCCCACGACATTTTCTAGGTGTTTTTTCCAGTTTAAGACGGGGAAAAATAAGAAAAATGACGAGTAAATTATAAATAACATTTAGGACAAATGCATAACAAATCTAACTTAACTTGGAACTAGGAAAAATTACATAATCGAGGACGATAGTAACATTTTTATACGAGTATACGAGTGTTAATTATTTATAAAAATAATCGACAATTAATAACTTGAGTTCAGTGGATAAATTATTACAGAAAACTCTTGGCGGAAGAATGAATAGACTATCTAGAAGAAATTGAGACTGCTTTAGAATCAGACGTTGTCGTTAAAAGATGAGTAGCAATAAATGTAGATATAGGAAAATAAGTTATTATGAAAATTAAATGTGGAATGTCAGTAATAGAATGAGAAATACTAATAGAACTCACAAATTACGTCAGCAGGAAACTATTAGAAATTATTAGATAATCGTTTATAAAAATGTATAAATCAAGAAGTTACAAAGAAGTGCGAAATAGTGATAATAACAATTCAGGTAGGTGATAAAAAGAGTGTGAACATTGTAAAGGAATATCAGTAGAAGTATTGCGAATCAGTTATATCAGTCCTCTTTTCGCCTTCCCGGATGAAAGTTTCGGCATACGGTAATACAGAAACTACGGGGCTTTCTGTGTTGAAAGAGAATACCACAGAAGTAGTTCTGTAAACGGAAGAGTAGACATCTCCGGTGGAAGAGGAAGAGGGAACATCAGCCAAGACGGGAATGGGACAGTGGCAGTAAAACAGATAAAAAGGGATACGGTGGCAGTCGGAGAGATATATACGTAGACAGTCGCAGCGAGAGGGAAGTACTTAGTACGAAGTCCTTTCTACAAAAAGACACTGGATAGAAGGATTTAGCGTGTTCTGTGCTAAAAAGAGTGCGACATTTTGTTGAGGAATGCAAAATGAGGGCTGAAGTAACTGTTCGTCCCACCTTTTTGTCAGTCTTTTAACCAGAAATACATTCTCCTTTTGTGTGTTTCGAGAGGTGTATTCTTCAGTTGGTTAGTAGTTTACTCATCATACCAGACAAAGCGGTAGCAACATTGCACTACGTTGCTTCGTCTACTGCATAATCAAAGACTTAGTTTAGGGGAGACAGGCGATGGTTGTTAAGAGGACAAACCTGTTAACCGTATGTGGTAGATCGTGGCGGAGATCTCAGCATAAGTGTCAAAATGAATATTGTGATGAACACATTTAGCAAGGAACATAACACAACGAATTAATGTAGAACGTTTCATCTTCTGTGAAGTACTTACTATATAAAAATCGTGAACCGATTGAAAATTGTAAATGTTATGTGGATTGGATTGTTCTCTGACCTAATAAACATCAGTAGCGAATGATAAGGTGGAGGAGATCGAACTACTGTGCCGATAGCACACGATGCTGTGCCCCCTCCTTCGCAAGTAGGGAGATGTGGAAAGTGACTGTAGATTGAAACACAACAATAGCATAAAATCGATTATCCTCCTAGTTTGCTTAGCCGTACATTCCATTCCCAAAGACGAAATACGAAATTAATATGCCTAGACCTTGTAATAAAAGTGCATCTTACGTAATAATCACTACTGACTATTGTGATTATCACAGTGTGAAGTAGGAGAGAAAGGTTTTGAAAGCAATGTGTTAAAGAAACACCACAGTAATTAAAAGATAACTTCCTCTAACTTCGTAGTTCTACTTGTAGTGAATACTAGTTATAGTTTTAATTTTTTTTATTTTACTGTTATCTACTTATTTAATCATTTTTAAATACGACAGTCTCTGCTTAACTAAAACCGTTTCGATCACTTCTTGAAGCTGACAAGCATGACTAGTATTGTTGGTATAATTTTATCTCCATTAACTCTATAAGGATATACGCCGCTTATATTTTGGTTCGATATATAAGGACCTTACGTCTTGCTTTGCTGTGCGTGTGTGTGTTCCAACAATTCCTTGATAGTGGAACATATAATTATGTACGAAAATCTCACATTTCATTTACTCGCTGAACAAATGTTTCAGACTGAAATAAAGAAGTCGCAAACTGGAAATTGTGTTCAACTAAATTTTCTGATTCAAAAATACGGGAAAAGTAAATAACAAGAGTGGCATACTGAAGGCGAAACTGCAATG
The DNA here is from genome assembly GCA_026315105.1 of Locusta migratoria. NCBI lineage: Eukaryota > Metazoa > Arthropoda > Insecta > Orthoptera > Acrididae > Locusta > Locusta migratoria. The sequence goes on along the minus strand of CM048751.1, from coordinate 222,487,480 downwards.
GAGAATACTGGATACTAGTATATACTATTCACAAAGGCAAGACACAGTTTCGAACAGATCTTATTAAGTGAAAAGTCCATAATACTTACAAAGGTACAAGACAATCTGCGACATCTGCTACTCATAGTGACACAAAACTGTTATGATAAAGAATTGTAAGACTTCGTCTTCTTATTATTCACTAATGGATGTTAACAACCACATGATTGGTCTCTGTTCCGTGAACCGCATTATGTAACATCATGTCTGCACTTTCTATTCCTCTCCACTGCTTTACATTGCCTAGTCACAATATTCTTCTTCGCCAATGTCTTCTTTTTCTATCAGTCTTCCCTTTTATTATTAACTGCAAGAGCATACATTGGTAGTTCCGTAACGTATATCCTAGGTATGCAGTTTTTATTCTTTCCAACCATGTCAACATTTCTCGAAGTTTCTTCATTCTTTCCAAACCCGATAAACTACGTCAAATAGCAAACACACAGTAGTGCAGTGGCGGCTGGTGATAATGTGCTAATGTGCTGCAGCACACTGTAAATATATTTCTAAAATTATGCCATTTCTCTTCGAATGAAAGCGAGAAATCGCTATAAAATTACATCTTTTCTCTTGGAATATGCGCCAGATATCACAAAGTTATGCCAATTCCTTTCCAATGCGTATTAGAATGCTAGCCCTCTCGCCGCGATAGCTGGAAACCAGCTCCGTGTGCTAAAGTGGGTTTCAGCCGCGCTGGTACGTGCGCAGAGAGGCGGCGCAGTCGTCTGTTCGCTAGTGCGCATGCGCAGACGTGACGTCAGGCCTGGCAGTTCATGTGTGCTGAGACGGACTGCAGCACTAGATCAATATTTCTCTTCGCGCTGCGTGTAACGGCTTCGGAAGAATAGTATATGACGAATATTGCGGCATACAGAGTCAAATAGCGTGCTGGCTCAGGCGTCTTGCGCGTTGTCTCTCAAACCTACCTGTGAGAGGCTCGTATTCAATTACCTCTGAGTCTAAATTTTTAATTTCTGTAAATAAAATTAATATGTTTTAAACGTTATATTTACTATCTGCAGTGAATACATGCAGTTGGCAGCGCTGTTAAAGATTCCCCCGAATGTCTTACTGTCAATACTGTATTAATTGATTTAATTAAAGGCAATCATACAAAGGTTGACTTTTTATTTTAGTATATTTTGTTTCCTGATTATGTTTGTAATATTGTAGCACACTGGTCAAATTTTGTACGAGCCACCACTGCAGTAGTGTATGTCGAGTCATCATAGTTTTCTACAATATATAGATTACCTAATGCATTTAACACAAGTCTGTGTCAGATGGATTTTTTTAAACATAAGGTCAAGAAAATATTTCGATGGATACTACCGGACTATTACAAATTAAAATCTCTCATTTCGTATCTTTGGACACTGAAAGGGAATGCGTAAAAATTAAGTAAGACATTCTCTTAAATAAGCATATAAACTACAACCAACATCCTCGTTCTATTAATTTCAATACAAATTTCATGTCAACAATTATAAACGAAGCTCCATTTCGATGGAAAATGGAGTAGCTTAGTTTATTATGGAAAATAACACGGTTCTCCATCTAAATTTATAAGCGGCTCCTCGATTAAGAGGAATACGTAAGCCGGTTTTAGCTTCAGTCCTCGCGCCAGCAGGCAAAACAAAGCACCATGAATTGAAAACAGGAGACAAAAGGACTTTGCGTCGCATTTCCATTCAGTAAATTCAGAGATAACGGGACACAGGACCAGTGTCGTGACTGCTAAGCTATTCCTCCTCAATTCTTTATGCATAAGAAGACCCGAGAAACGAGAAAATGGAATATAATTTGACATGCCTCAGGAGACAAAACAAAAACGATGGAGATAAATACTTGGTTTCCTTGGAGAATTGTAGTAACAATGCAAGACACATACGGTACTGCAAAAGCTACCACTTGAAGATAGATCTAAGCTTGCAGATGGGTATAGAATTCAGAGAATTATTTAAAGCAGTGATAAAACAACTAATTGGGAGTAATTTTGCATATTTTGCCTATAATAAATACATAAATCACCTGTGATAACATACCAAGAGATTATGATCCAGACGAAATTTTAATAAATAAAAGACTTCCAGGATACCGTGTATCACCTACTCCTCTTAACATTTTCATAGGATAAATGAAACGATGTTTAATATTGTAATTGTTGTTGTTTGTTAAGCGTAAAGGACTTAACTGCGGGGTCATCAGTCGCTAAACTTACAAACTACTTATAACCTACCTTATACTAAAGACAAAACAAACATGCATGCCCGAGGGGGGATTCGAACCCCCTACGGGAAACGGCCTCGCTCATCGTAGCATAGTGCCTCAATGCGCTCGGCATGACATCTTGTACAGCGCACACTGTGACATGGAGTAAGTTTACATATGCAATATATTGCAGGAATTTCTAAGCCTAAGACGTAAGTAATGGCGCACTTTGGCAATTCTTTAGTATGAAATAGAATTATTTCAGGTCACGTGGTATCAAAGAAGAATAATCATTCAACTACTTCAGTTGTTTTGTTTGAGTAGATGTTAAAGCAAGTGTATAAACAAAGCTGACCAAATTATACAGTGTATGAAGGACGAGATAGGACGCAGCAAAAGGGATTAATATTTTCTAAAACTGTCGTCAAAATTTAATTTACTTTGATGCAGCAACACAATTATTTTTTAGTACAAACTGTTCTTTTTATAAATTGACAACTTGATATGTAAAACCAAATGTGTACTGATGTGACTGAAACATGAAGTTTTGGCGTATCAGACAGTTGTAAACTTGTGACATTCAAATGGCTATACGACCGAAATCATTATAGTGTAATAATAAAATAACCGAAGCATACAAATGGTGGAAATTTCATTGCAAAAATTCTGCGTTACTATTGTTTCCCACCAAGGATATTTAAAAAAAAACATAGCAACTAACATCGAGGACGTTGTCACTCATTGTGCCAGCACTCCATTGCCAACTATTGTCGCTGCCTCATCGCCCAGAGTATTTAATTGCATGAAATTTCGTTGCCAGTTAATTTCTTGATATCGTTAGTGCTTCTGCTTTTAAGAGGCTTCTTCTCACGTACTTGGCAGATTTCGTATATGCCACTGTTTTAAGAGTTTATTCTCCCGTATTTTGAGAAATACCGTGTGTATAGTTTTCGACTGCTGCAAGCTACGTGATTTAAGTGTCATATTGTCACTTCTTTTGTGTCCCAGCCTCGTCGCCGCTTTTGTGTCTCGTTTCCGCCGGTTGTGGGTGTCGGTGGCCGAGTAGAGAGAGACCGACACAGGAAAATAGGATGCACGCGTGTGCAGGCACGGAGGCTACCAGCCAGCGGGACAGCAGAAACACTAGAGTAAATTAGAACGAGATATATATTTCATAGAGACTTAGTAATACTTAACTTTTACATAGTTCTTGACTGCAGAATGCTGATACATATATTAGATAGAGGCCCGCCCACTGATGATTCCTAGTGCCTATCCGATAGCCAAGTGTTAACTGGTGCCTATCTGATTCCCAAGTGTTAACTGGTTCCTATCTCAGTCCCAAGTGACCGATGCAGTCCAGTGGTGGCCACGAGCGGAGTTGTAGCAGAGGGCGCTCGTGGCTGACGTAAGAACGCCGCGCCGTGCATGCATGGCGGCGCGCGGCGTAAGTACGTGGCGCGCACTTCATACTTGTGCGACACCACAACTTCCTTATCTCGTGTTCTGCTTTAAGAGAGCTTATATTCCGCGCGTTTGATGACAGTGTATTCCATAGATTTTCTTGTTTATTTGGAAAACTGCCGGACTCAGTTTCTTTGTTTTGACAGTGCACTTAACACTGACCACAGTTGTCAGCTTGCAGCTGCCTTTATTAAAGTACTAGGCTACTTAAAACTTCAGTATTTAGTTTTCTACGTTCTACAGTTAATTGTATCGATAGGTTGGATAGGATGTGTGCCTGCTGTGTGCGGACGCAGAAGGAGTTGGCCGCAGTTCGCGAACAGCTGAGCGAGCTGTTGGCCACGATCAGCCGTTTTCAGGGTGCTGTCAAGGGTAGCAGCGGTGGTGGGGAGTCTCGTGCGTCGAGTGGGACACCTCAGGTGTCTCATTCTTCGCTTCCTGTCCCTGCTACCGAGGCACATTCAGGTGTACCGGACGTCGTCGAGCCACCCTCTCCGTAAGAGGAGTGGCCGGATGAATGGCGTTCGCGTCGCTCGAGACGGAAGGCCAATGTGGAGGCTGGCCATCAGTGCTGTGAGTAAACATGTGGCCACTCCTTCAGCAGGGTCCGAGTAGGTGCACGGGGGGAGGGGATTATTAGTTATTGGGAGCTCCAATGTTAGCCGCGTGATGGAGCCCCTTAGGCAGCGTTGAGATCTGGAAGGAATTCCAACGTGCACTCGGTGTGTCTGCCGGGGGGCCTCATCCGAGATGAGGAGACGGCCTTGCCGGCGGCTATCGAGTGTGCTGGGTGCAGTCGACTGCAAGTCGTGGCTCACATCGGCACCAATGACGCTTGTCACTTGGGTTCTGAGGACATCCTCAGGTCCTACGAGCGGCTGGCGGAATTGGTGAAGGCTGCTGCCTTCGCACGCGGGGTGCAAGCAGAGCTGTCGATTTGTAGCATTGTTCCCAGCGTTGATCGGGGTCCTTTGGTTTGGTGCCGAGTGGAGGATCTGAACCAGAGGCTTCACCGAATCTGTGACAGTTATGGCTGCAGATTTCTGGATCTGCGTTCTCGGGTGGGGAATTGTAGGACACTCCTAGATCAGAGGTGCACTACAGTAAGGAAGCGACTACTCGTGTAGCAGAGTACTAGTGGTGTGCACATTATTATTAATTTTTTTTTAGCTTAGGTGCTAACTCTGAGCACTCGGACAGTGAATTCAGGCCGCATTCGACTCAAAAATTCGTTTATCAAAATATTAGCCGCGAACTATCAAAGTATTAAAAACAAAGTTCCGAATTTGCCGCGCTGCATGGAAATTATTGTGCTCAGATAGTTTTAGGCACCGAAAGCTGGCTAAATTGTGATGTGGCAAGTTCAGAAATATTTGGCGAGGCGTGGAATGTATGTCGGAAAGATTGATCGGACAGAACTGGAAGGGGAGTGTTAATCGCTGTGGACAAACATACTTTTTCTACTGAGATAGAGGTAGAAAGTAACTGTGAAGATATCTGGGCAAGTATAACAGGTCTAAATGAAGTTTGGTGTTTTTACCGGCTACAGCAGTTTTAGTCATTAGAAGACAGTCTACACCAGGTAGTGCGCAGGTATTCGGGCCATGTAATATCAGTCGGGGGATATTTCAACCTTAAGAGTATAGATTGGGACCTCTTTAGTTACATTTCAGGTCATACAGACAAGCGGTCTTGCGAGCCACTTTGCGACACATTCTCCGAAAACTGTTCTAGCAGTTAAACCGTCAATCCACACACAATGGAAATATTTTAGACCTTGTAGCTACGAAGAGGCCTGACATTATTAACCATGACTGTGTAGAGATCATAACATAACTAAGACAAGAGATCATGATATCGTCATAGCGTCATAAACCAATCAAGAAAGCTAGAAGCGTGTTTTTGTTGGTAAGAGACGACAAGCAATTGTTAGGATCGCACTTAGAAAACGAATGGGCATCGTTTAGTTCCGGTACTATGGATGTAGAGAATTTGTGGACTAAATTTAAGTGCATTGTACATTAAGGGTTAGAGAAATATGTGTCTGTAAAGCCGATTAAGGATGGATAAGATCCACCGTGGTATAATAATAATGTTAGAAAAGCTACTGAGAAAGCAAAGACTGTTACACTCTCCGATCAAAAAAGAAAACGTAAATAATGACAGGCAAAAGTTACTAGACATTCTTGCGTCTATAAAAAGATCGATGCGCAAAGCATGCAAAAATTACCACAGAGATACCTTAGCAAAAGATCTATCCGTGAACCATAAAAAAACTGGTCTTATGTAAAATCGATAAGCGGGTGAAAGCCCACTATCAAGTCACTCGTTGATCATTCCGGTGTAGTAATAGAAAAAAGCAAACGGAAAGCTGAAGTTCTAAATTTAATCTTTAAGAAATCTTTCACACAGGAGGACCACACAAATGTACCATTACTTGATCAACGCACTAACTCCCAAATGGAGGACATAGTAATATGTATTTCCGCTGTAGAGAAGCAGCTGAGAGATGTACATACAAATAATTCTCCTGGTACGGATGGCATAGCAGTTCGGTTTTACAAAGAGTATTCTACGGTATTGGCCCCTTACTTAGCTTGCTCGCGAATCTTTAATTCAGCGCAAAGTTACTAGTGATTGGAAAAAAAGCGCAGGTGGCTTCCGTTTACAAGAAAGGAAAGAGAACTGAACCACATAATTACTGGCCAATATCGTTGACATCAGTTTGCTGTAGAATTTTGGAGCATATTCTCAGTTAGAATATAGTAAATTTCCTTGAGATGGAAAAGATTCTTTCTATGAAGCAGCACGGTTTTAGGAAACATCGTTCATGTGAAACTCAGCTTGCCCTTTTCTCACATGACATCTTGCGAGCCATGGTTGAAGTTCAACAGGCGGATTGTGTTTTTCTCGTCTTTAAAAAATCGTTTGACTAGGTGCCACACTGCAGACTACTAACGAAGATACGAACTTATGGAATAGGTTCACAGATTTGTGACTGGCTGGAAAACTTCCTAATTAATAGAACACAGTACATTGTTCTCGACGGCGACTGTTCATCAGAGGCGAGTGTATCGTCAGGCGTGCTCCATGGAAGTGTGATAGAACCTCTATTATTTTCAATCTATAAAAGTGATCTGATGGGCAGAGTGACTTGTAATTTGCGGCTGTTTACTGATGATGTTGTGGTGTATGGGAGGGTGTCGTCTTTAACTGACTGTAATAGCAAACAGGATGACTTAGACAAAATTTCTAGTTGGTGCGAAGAATGGCAGCTAGCTCTCAATGTAGAAAAATGTAAGGTGATGCGCATGAGTAGGAAAAACAATCCCATAATGTTCTAATACAGCATTAGCAGTGAACTCCTTGATGCAGTCGCGTCGTTCAAATATCTAGACGTAACATTGCAGAGCGATATGAAATGGAACGAACCTGTAAGGACAGTTTAAGGCGGACCGCCGACTTCGGATTATTGGGAGAATTTTGGGAAGATGTACTTCATATGTAAAGGATACCTCTTATAAAACTATTGTACGACCACGTATTCAGTATTGCTCAAGAGTTTGGGACCCGGAGCAGATCAGGAAGACATAGAATCACTTCAGAGGCGAGCAGCTAGGTTTCTCGCCGGTAGGTTCGACCAATGCGCGAGTGTCACGGAAATGCTCCGGGATGTCAGTTAGGGATCGCTGGAGGAAAGACGACGTTCTTTTCGTGAATTTCTGTTAAGGAAATTTAGAGGGCCGGAATTTGAAGCTGAGTGTGGTACGATCTTGCTGCCGGCTACTAACATTTCGCGTAGTGATAACAAAGACAAGAGAAATTAGGGCTCCTACGGAGGCATAAGGGCAATCTTCTTTTCCTCGTTCTATTTGGGAGTGAAATAGGAAAGGAAATGCCTAGTAGTGGTACAGTGTACCCTCCGCCATGCACCTTACGGTGGATTGTGGAGTATGCATTTAGATGTAGATGGAGCAGTTTCTATAATCTAGATAAATAATCTTGTATTCATGTAAAAAAGGAAAAAATCGTGATTATCTACAACATTATGAATTGAGTCACTAACCGCGTTTCGGTTTCTAGGGCCACCTTCATGTAACAACTGAAAGTCGCTAACATTTGTCGACCGATGTGCACAACGAGCTTAAATTTCAAAGAGTGGTTAACACAAGAGTTACTGCACTCTTTGGGGAAAGCTGTGTAAACTCGACCGCTATATTTTCAGTGGTCAGTACACTTGACAGAAGTCTGTCTCTCTTATTTTGCTGTTGAGCTTGGAGTGCTGTATTTAGTGTGTATTTTCTGTACAATGTTTGCTGCTGAAATATGCCTAAGCGTGTTTAACATTGAAATGCACATATCGAAGTGATAAAACGACAAGTACGTCGTGCAAGAACACCGAATGATTTGCCTTGTATGATCTCATTCTGTCTACACTCATACAAAAAAACCTTACTAATGACATTTAACAACCCTAAGCGTGAAACTTCGGCTAAACTATCCTGCAATTCCCTTGAAGTACACACCATTAAAAACCGCTCAGTTTTGTACTTTGTGTTGCTGTGTTTTTGAGATGTTTCTTCTTCTTTTGCTGCTGGGTTGATGAAACCACACTTTTGAGTGTCTACCCCTTGTTTAAAAATGTTTTGAATTGTTGCTGACAATGTTTGATCAAGAATTGTTGACATGTTACCAGTGCAAAGTGTGGAAGCAGTAGTAACAGCAACTTTTCTCACTTGTATATGCCTTTGTTCTTTGCAACAAATGTGTACTAATTTCAGCGTGGCACCAACGAAATTTATTAATGAAACGTTTGTAAAGCTTTTGTGCTAGCAGACGACCGGACATTTTTATTGAAGTATTCTGTTGTCACTTTCGTCTTTGCACTGAAATTTCACGCAGTAATCGTTGTTTCATCATGACAACAAGGAAAGTTATTAACGACTCCTTATTACGACTTGGAATGCTTTTGTGAAGCTGACCTAGGCACATTTTTAAATGCAGTATTTTGTTTTAACTTTTGTCTTTTTACTCATATTTCACACACCAAAGCTCACAATCAATTTTACAACACTGTAGACTGAATACGTTTAGTAAACACCAGATAAATGTCTAGACTTTATGAAAGCAGTTGTTTCAACACATTAACAACAGATGTAAATCAATGATGATTGTTATGAAAGCAGTTGTTTCAACACATTAACAACAGATGTAAATCAATGATGATTGTTCGTCAAAACAATTACTCGACTAGACCATGTACGTGCATTATAATCGCCACAAATATATTTACAGCGCCAAATAACCTGATCGATAACCAGTGTGCCTCAAACGTGGCAGACCTATCGCCACTCTATGAAATTAAATCTCTCTGGATGTGCTACTCACAAAGAATATCTTTGCTAGTCGCACATTTGTCAACAAATGTTAGTGTGATTCAGATGTTACATTATGATAGAATGAGAAGCCGATAGCCGGTTAGTAACTGAACAGAGTTTTGCAGGTTATCAAGATATTTAGCTGTTTGGTATTATCATGTTATGTCGAGCACAGACGGAAAATTCAGTTACTGTCATATGCATGGTAAATCTCGGAACTGTGAGAGCTAAGATAAGGTACTGCAGAATGGTTCGCGTGTCCTAAATGTATCCCGAACTGTAAGTTCAAACGGCAAACAGCATCTTGAATGCACCAAAGAGAATAGTTAACGACTGGTAAAGGATCCACGTAAGCAGTTACTGGAAAACAGCCACAGCTGCATCAAGATCGATAGTATCGGTAACATCATATTGAAGTTCAGCATCGTTAGTAGAAGGGTTATTCTTTATTACATTGTGTAAATAGTTCCATTTATAAATCCATGGCATCATCAGAATATACACACATAGTTGCAGCACCTTGAAATCAAGGTCTCCTTTGCAGTGATGAAGAATGAGTACACTGCATCAAGAACAGATCCTGACATCTTCTAATATATAAATCAGAGTGTTCGTATGTTTGTACGTGTTGCACACAAATCTACAGTTTTGTTCCAGTTTGTATGAAACTTTGTACACGTAAGCTTCAATCCATGAGGACGGTCGCCATAAGTGTAAGAATCACATATTATACATCGCTCACGAGATATAACGTCATAAACAATTAGATGCGCGAAAAACTGCTGCTGCGACAGTGCTGCTAATTTTCTCCTAAACCATTGGACCGATTTCAACCACATTTGGTACACACATTCCTTACCGTGAGGTAACAATTGCTGCATGGTTAAGAATCACATACGGCACAAGGTTCAAAAGATATTACGTCATAACCAGTAGAAATCGCAAAAAATGCCATATAATGCGGCGAGACTTTCGAAATACACTGTATGAGAATGACAGTACTTAGCGACTTGCAACAAACTTTAAACATAATTTCAAACCATTATTAAACATTTTCTCGCTGGCAACCATAGTAAAATAGTGAAAGGAGAAAAGTTTCTTGCTTACTACTTTTCCGCTTTTTATGGAGTAAAACTACGGGCCTCGGTATGACGTTACAATTTATAATTAGAACACTACAAATTGTAGCGACAGGAATTTCTGCAGACATTATACACACGTATAGTTGAATGTAAGGTCTAAATTGTATCACTGTACGACACGTAGTTCATGAGATATGAGCACATAAATAGTAACGTTCCGCTGTTCATGGACTAAAACTACGGCATTCGGTATGACGTTACAATATATAATTTCTACATTACAAATTGTAGCTGCAGGAAATTTTACAGACAGGTATAAATGCATATAGCTCAATCTACCTTCTAAACTGTATCACAATAAGACACGTAGTTCATGCGATATGAGCACATAAACAGTAATGTTCATCTAAAACCGCCCCATCACGCACCAAGTTTTAGTCTATTACTTCTTTAGCACGAATTGTATTCCCAAGCCCTTATAAAAATGAATATATACCTGACAAATGACAGGAATAAATAAATAAATACCCGGACAATGCTGGGTTTTCAGCTAGTTGTCCATATAGTTCACTCAACTCGCACAAAGCTGTAAACCCAAGTATTAATAGTGCTAATGTGACTGAGTGGATAGGACAGCCGATCAGTTCCAGTCATAACACCAGGAAGGAAGTACATTGATTGTCGACTGTAGTTCTACCGTGCCTGGATGGACAAATCCACAGTTTTTATCATATCCAGATTGCTACACTGTGTGAGGATGGCCTCTCAACAGGGAAAACTCTGATGCTCCCTGAGAAGCACGCCACCATACCGAATAACGATTTTCTTGCCGCCACAGGAGGTAGTGTTTTGACTCTAACTGTACTTAATAGGCTGCATGACATGTAACTTCATATCTGGCGTCCATGGCGCGGTCCGACTTCGACAGCTAGACACCAGGCAGCGGGCTGCAAATGGGTCCAACAGCATGCCGAGTGAACTAGTCAAAATTGGTATCAAGTGTTGTTTACAGATGAGACTTCCGTCCGCATTCAACCAGACAATTGTGAGAGATGTTCTTAGATGTATCCTGATCAGCTTGAACGTCGTAGGTTTACCGTCCAGCGAGGGCAGCAAATTGGGACTCCCTGATTTTTCGAATTGGCAATCGATCGCCTTTAGTGGTCGTAGAAAGGAATGGAGCATCGAAAAAATGCAGCCAGGTATAAAAATCGACGACGGCCGATGTTTTGGCAGGAGACTACCCTGCCATTTTCAAGGCGAAACTGCAGTGGCGAAGCAATGTGCAACGATCTTTAATACCTCGATTTTCCATGAGTAAACAGGAAAGACAACACACATCGAGCAAGAAAGCACACAACACCGACACGACCAAAGATGAAAACGGTCAGAATATCGATAATAAACATCAGTTCTATTATTTATTTCGACATGTTTTGACTTCCAACTACTTTTTATTCAATGACGAGTACTATGAGCAGACAGATGGGAAGCCCTTTATCACCTACCTTTGCTAATTTATTCATGGAGGACTTTAAAGATCGTGCACTGGAATCAGCGGCGTTGAAACATGCTTGGTTTTTTTTTTTTTTTTTTTTTTTTTTTTTTTTTTTTTTTTTTTTTTTTTTTTTTTTTTTTTCCTTAATATATGTAGACGAAACTTTTGTGGTTTGGCGTCATGGTAGTGAGAACTTCAATTATTTTTTTTTTTTTGGAACATCTAAAATCAATACACCCCAACATCCGTTCACAATGAAAGTGGAAAAGAATGGTTGTCTTACCTTCCTTGATGTGTTGGTCAGGAGAAAGGCAGATGGTACGTTGGGACATGCTGTTTACAGGAAGCACACTCCTACTGATTTGTATCTGCAAGCCGATATTTGTCACCACCCAGCTCAACGTGAAGGAGTTCTTCGAGCTTGGTGAATAAGGCTCACATCATTTCTGATTCGGAAAGTTTGCCTACTGAGCTGTCCCATCTGGAGGTCACCTGTATCAAGACAGTGTTCAGCCACAGCATATTTTTTTGGCTGTTGTAAACGTGTGTGACGTTTATGCTCAATACCATAGTGCTCAACAGTCCTAATAGTCTGAGAAACATACGACATGCCACAGCTGCATGGGATACGAAAGACACCCGCCTTTCGCAAAACGACATCATTCTTAACGAATCCCAACAGGGCGTTAATTTTAGATTTCTTATTGGCTTTAGGCAAAATGCGGCCAATTTTGTTGGAAGTGATACCAACGTATGGCACAAAGGCCACTGACGTTGGTGCCGACTAGCCCGTTGCACAGAGCAACGCTCTTTTAAACTACTCTTTACTACAGCCATTCTGTCGAAAAGTGACAGCTCAGTGGTCAAAGTTTATAGGACGCCAACTCCTGATTTGTATCTGCAATCTGATGGTAGTCAGCACCCAGCTCAACGTGAAAGGAGTTCTTCGAAGCTTGGTGCATAGGGCTCACTTCATTTCTGACTCGGAAAGTTTGCCCACTGAGCTGTCCCATCTTGAGGGCACTTTTCGGAAGAATGGCTATGGTGAAGGGCAGATTAAAAGAGCGTTGCGCTATCAACTACATATGTAACTGGCTCACTTCCTACAAGATTGGCCGCATTTTACGTAAAAACAATGTCAAATGTGTGCTTTGTAGACCCTCTAAAATTAAGGCACTGTTGCGATCCGTTAAGGATAACTTCGGTTTCCGCAAGGCGGGTGTCTCTCGGCCGCGGTGGCCGAGGGGACTGAGGCGCTCCAGACACGGTCTGCACGGCCACTACGGTGGGGGGTTCGAATCCCCCCTCGGGCATGGATATTTGTGCCGTCCTTAGTATAAGGTAGTTGATAAGTAGTTTGTAAGCTTGGTGACTGATGAACCAGTAGTTAAGTCCCATAAGTTCTACAAACATTCGAACATTTTGAGCGGGTGTCTACCTTATCCGATGCAGCTGTGGCATGTCATATATATTGGTCAAACTATTAGGACTGTTGAGGACCGTTGTATTGAGCAAACGTCACACGTTTACGACAGCCAAACCAATCTGTCATGCAATTTGCCATGCACTTCCAGCTAATCGCACTGTGTTATAAAGGAAGCGATAGAAATTAACAACATTACGAATAGGGATGGAGGGTTTTGCTTAAATTCCGCTTGGAATCCTGTTCTCTTGTTTGTCAAAAAGAAAGTTGTTCATTATCGAATCCTGACCGTTTTCATTTTTGCTCGTGTCAGCGCTGTATGCTTGCTTGCACGGTGTGTGTTATCTTTCCTGTTTACTCATTGAAAACCGAAATTTTAAAAGCGGTTGCACATTGCCTCCTCACTGTAGTTTCGCCTTGAAAACGGCAGGGTGGTCTCCTGCCGAAATATCGGCCATCGTCGATTTTGATACCTGGCTGCATGGCCGAAAGTTTTTCGAAGTTCTTATTCGCAAGGAGAAATTAAGGTATCACAGGAATCGAACAGCTGTACGGCACAGGAATATCATCCCCCGACTTACAGTTCAACCATAACGGCAGAATTTCGGGCATTTCGAGAAAATATTGGTTTTAACTGGCGGCAATTTCGCGCTTAACTTGCGCATCTTGTCAACGTGTTCCTTTACGATAACGACATCTCGACCTCTGAAGTACTAGATATACCGAACTGAACAATCCGCCATTTTGAATCCCAATCCGACGACAGTGTTGTATGCTGCAGCAAAGTGAATCAGTGAATACCTTGCGATTTTATTGTTTCACAGTGTGAAATGGTTCGTTGTGCAGCTCCAAACTGCTCAGATAATTGCAGACATGGTCGCTATATGTTTCATCGGTTTTCTTCAAACACAGATTGGAGTAAAAGGTGGCTTGTACATTCCAGGCTCCAAGTATGGACGCCAGAATGGAGCATCTGTGTAACGTTAAGAACTAAACGTTTTTTATTTGTATTAGAAATAGTTATGCTTACAGAAAGGTAGTAACGAAAATATAGGAAAAACATGTAAGTAACGGTTTATTTTAACTTTGCTAGATTGTTAATATAGAAAGGGTACAATGTGTTTTAAGTTGATTTTCTTGATTTTATTTAGACCAATTAAGGAGCTATTCTAAGGGCTGTTAATTGTGCTATAAGTGATCCATTCCTGCAGCTGACTTTACATAGTTAGTGGTTTTTAAATTATATTACTTCGCATTACTTCAGGATTTAAATGTTACTTTCAACAAGGGAATATCTAGGCTTAAGGCAAGCTGCGAACAGGGTGTCTTAAAAAGAAAAATAATAATTTGAGCTTCGCAAAGAATGGGAACGGGAAAGAAGTCGTACATGAATTGCATTAAATTCATAACGTAGCGTGCAAATTTTTTTATTTCAAAGTGCTTGGTACCAGTAGACTTTATTTAGTCGTTATCTAACTAAACCAGACGTTCAAAGTTATTAAACACATTTTAACGTAAAATATTCTCTGAAATATGTTGTGTGTAGAATTTGCGAGACATTACAAGGGGAAATACTGGAAGTACAGTATCCCAATTAAACATCCCGTAACTGTTTTCGCATGCAACTTTTAGTCACCGTCAATGTATGTGGATGTACTATTTATAAATAAGAAAATAAGACAATTGTAACGTATATAAACTTTATTTGGTATTTAGAAAGGCAACATGTGCCGTAATGTGGAATGTTAAGTGAAGGTATCATATCTCAAAATATCCCTCTAATAAATAACTTTTAAGTTGCTAGCCTCTTACAGTCAATAAGCCAATAAATTTACTATGCTGTAATATTTTCTGCATTATGAAAGTATATTTAATGGCCTTAAAAGCATATTAAAAAACTTAAGCGTTCCGTAGTCATTAAATGCGCGTCTTCAACGGGGGATTCAAACTGGCGGATTGTTCTGCTTATACTATACAGCGCTTTAACGACGGCTATTTGACATCTCGACCGCTATCGAATATGGCTGTGATATATTGAAAAGGGCTGTTTTTAGACGAGACGTCCCACCAATTAAACTTAGAGATTAACGCCGAATCGGCGAAGAGATGTGGCAAAATTTGGACCAAGAGAACTCCGGTGATCAAGTAGACATTGTGCCACGACGAATACTTGCATCCACCAGTTTAAGAGAACGTACTCGTGTATGGTGCAATGGGGAACACAGAGTCTAAATGTTTGAAGTATTTTCGTACAATTTCTCAATTTGTGTTTTCAATAGCAATAAAATGAACTGAAACGTTGTTTTTGAATATCCCTGTTCCTTTTTTATGTAAAAGTTCATAAACCAATAGAATCGTGGTGATTCAGCACTTTATTGTGTAAGTACATTGGACCTGTTTCAGTACAGCAATAGCTGGACTTCACCACTCAGTTCCACATCGTGGCCTGAAGATGGCCTGAGTATACTCTCAAAAGTATAGTCCAATAATTAATTTTTTTTACCCAAATAGGCTTTTGGTATTTCTTATTTCTGCGTGACTGATTGCGAATAATTGCCGAAGTTTGGTTCTAACAGGGGAGCAGTTGACAGTGGTGGCATTCGCACAGGACCTGCAGCGCAAACTCTTGGCCTTAGTGTGTGTGGTGTGCTATTGCGTACAACTACAAATCACAGTTGCTGTCCGACCGTACATGACAGCCAGCGACTCGTAGCCATAACCTTTCGGCACGACACCCCGACTCCATTTATTAGCAAGACATGGTACGACCACATGTTTCCGTTCGAACACGTGCCTTAGTGTTCCCACATCGAGTCAGCTTTTTGCACTGACCCATCAATGAGGAGTATTTGTCTCCAATCTAAAATGCGTGAGATAGTTTGAAACGACATATAGAGCGATGTGGGCGATGTGGGCCAATGCCTTTCACTGTAGATGAGCTTTTACACCAAGAGGGATGGCTATACGAGAGGACACTGTAGACAGGAAACGTTAATAAAATTTCTTTTTTTTACATATCCAGTACTTACAGTAAAAATAAGTTTTTTACAGATGAATTCGAATACAAAAATAGAAGAAATATTAAAGCAGTGACAAATTCTGCAGAACACTGCTGATTTGCTGCTAAGTGGACCGAAAAGTCTTCTGCTATTTTGATGAGTTTATCATTTGCTGCATATACGACAGTTGGAACTTAAATAGTCTCTCTCGTTCTCAATGTGAAGATTTCTTGGCAGCAGTTCCTCTCCTCCACACTTCTCTGTTCTCGGGAAAGACTCTTCATTTTGTGATGTGATTACACTCCTATATCTTTTTTACTCTGTTTCAAGTACAACAATCTGGGTCTTCCTCTGCCTCTTCTTCCTTCTACCATTCCTTCCATAAGTTTGACTAGCAACTCATTGTGCGAATACAGATGACCAATTAACGTGTGCTTAATTAGTGGCAAATATTTATTAATAACCGTTACATATTTGCACCTGTTACTGTCCAAATTCATAACCCGCATTGGGTAGAACCCGATGCCAGCGATTTGGAAGGCGTCGTATACGTCAGCTTAGCCTGTTCTGTTGATGGTGTGAATGGAGCAGTCTACTGCCTGTCGAATCTCTCGATCTGAAGTGAATCCCACCAAATAGTTCCTTCGCCTTTGGAATCACAACAGAGCCACAAGAACATAAGCGCGGGGCGTATAGTGGATGGTACAGTACTTCCCAGTCCCATCAACCGAACAGAGCAGCCACAGATTGCGCGATGTCGTGCAAAAATGATCGGTACTTTAACTTCCACAGAATAGGCTATGCTAACGGTGTATTACACCTTCCACATCACTGGCAACGGGTTCTACACAACGTTTGTCACTTCTAAGAAGGACAGTAACAGGTGCAAACATGTAACACTCATGTATCGGTTGTGAATAAATTGTTGCCACCATTTAAGTTGCAACCTTGTAGAATGTGTTTCAGGGATAGAGGAGCTTCATGCAGACTAGGACACGTATTCAGTTGTGAAGCCCCATTTTCTGAGAATCGCCTTGTAACGTGACACTCCTGTCGGTTCAGTGTCTTCCATGTCACATAGGGAAGATCAAATTCTGCGACTGCTTTCAAAATGTTTCAAATGTTTGTATAGTTTATGGGACTTATCTACGGGGTCATCAGTCCCTAAACTTACAAACTACTTATGAACTAGCTAACACTAAGGACGGCACAAATATCCATGCCCGATGGGGGATTCGAACCCCCGACCGTATTGGCCGTGTAGACCGTGACTGACGCGCCGCAGTCCCCTCGGTCACCGCGGTCGGCTGCGACTGATTGGTTGGTTGCTTATTTGTTTGTGACAGTGGGGACCAAACTGCAAAGGTCATCAGTCCCCCAGTAGGAAGGAGAAGGTGTGAGGATAAGTCACCGCGGCCGGCTGCGACTGATTGGTTGGTTGCTTATTTGTTTGTGACAGTGGGGACCAAACTGCAAAGGTCATCAGTCCCCCAGTAGGAAGGAGAAGGTGTGAGGATAGGAAAGGAGGGGAAGGAATAAGAAATGAAATCCATGTAGGAGAGAAGGATGCATTAGCTCGGGCCTCCATGTTCGGCACGCACGTATTCACTAAACCTGAGGGACGGTATCACATTTCTCTCTGATGTGCTCCCCAGCCATTTCAATTAATGAATTTTTCCATAGCTCTCTTCCCCGAGCTCCAGGTGCTGATACAGTTTATGAAGTTGTGTGCATGAAGCTCTTCTTCGACCTCAGCCTAGGTTTCTGTGGGTAATTTCCGGAAACAGATGTTTGCGTAGATATATTGCTCCTTTTTCTCTATTTCTGCTGCTGTTCTGCACATGTCTGGAGGCGCTATGCCTATTATTTCATAGATTTTTGTGACAGGAGTTGTCCTCAGGCAGCCAGTCACAATCCGTCCATTCAGGGTCGTATCCACCTGCTTGGCACGTATTGAGTTAGACCTGACTGGTGCTGCATACTCTGCTACAGAGCAGCACAGAGGCAGGGCACATGTACGGAACACATGATGGTGTTCAGGGCAGATACTCTTAGCTTCGTTTCTTGACAGTAGTCTTTGAATGTGAGACTACAGTCTAACTTTACTCCAAGGTATTTTGGAGTGGTTCGGTTATATTTACCTCCCTTCTGACTTCTCCGTTTCTCAAATGAAAGGCACAGACCTGGGTCATTTCAGGATTTGGCCTTGATTATCATCATAATACTTGGCGAGATTCTCTAGGGCTCTTTCCGCTTCTTCCCCACATCCTCAAAGGCCTTTAGTAGCAGTTGCTGTGTCACCTGCGTAACTAAATATTCTTTGTCTAGGGTTGATGGTTTTTCGTTGTATAGTAGGGGTGGCAGAACGCTACCCTGGGGCAGATCAATCTTCAACGCTCTCCACTTGTTCTCCTCATTATTCACAGTGACCAAAAAACTGCCTGTTTTGCAACAAAAGCTTTATGAACGGTATTAGGCTGTAACATTTCTCCTTAAGATTGTGATTTAATAAAAGATGGAAGAATTAAATTTTCAAGTAGCACCGACTAACTGTTTCAATGCAGATCACTCGCGTACACATCTTCGGTCCTAGACGATCGACCTTCGGTTCTTTCAGCAGGTTTTTCGCTGCCCGGTAAAGAATTAATGTCAAGCAGGGGAAAGAAATAAAACCTACATACAATAAAAGTCGGGAAAACAGGTGAAAAGAACATTTAAGAGGTAGCACTGTGACAAGTTTTTGCTGTAGGCCAGGTCGGAAGTACAATGATTCAAACATTACCAGGACAAAGATCAGTATCAGAGACAGCTCGCAAATAAAACAGAAGAATTATCCCTGAGTCACCTATCAAGCTACATATCGGTTTTGTTTGCGTGCGAATCGCATGGTGCAAATGCAGGATTTGGCCTTGATTATCATCACAATACTTGGCGAGATTCTCTAGGGCTCTTTCCGCTTCTTCCCCACATCCTCACATCGCACCGTCGCGTTAGAGTAGTACGTCGAAGCCTGAAATATCGTTGCCGATGGCTAAGACAGGCTGTTTCCAAGGTAATGTCGTAACTGCAGCGTACATCCTCTTGATCTGGAATCCACAACGGAAAGGGCTGGGGATCTTCTCCCCAGTTAATTTAAAGACACGGCCTACTAATTACTGTGCTACTCCATTGTAAGCGAAGAGGTCACTGTAGCCACACAAACTGGAGGTTTCCGTTCCTGGACGATGGCAGTGGCAGACTTTCGCCCCTCAAGGTGGGTGACCTGAAGTGGCGCGAATTTTAATAACGCAGGAAAACCTGTCTTCCTCATCCATCGCGTTTTTATGATGTTGTTTAGAAATAATGGCCAGGAAACCTAGATTTCGCCAACTAATTAAACAGGAAATACTGAAACTCGCCCCCTCCAACTGACGTTCTTCTACGTAGATTTCTGTACTTCGACAAGACGATGCGTTAGAGCGTCATTTGCGCATTATACTTTTCGATGGTGTCACGCATCGTACATTTTATTAAGGCGCATGTCAGACCGTCTGTCTGATAGGCGAATGCAACATCCTGAAACGATGGATGCAATGGTAATGTACCAACGGGTGCAACGCTGTGACGGACATTAGGAGTTGAAATTATGTCAATTTCTTTACTAGAAAATATTACATAACTACCTCACAGATAATACCACGATAGTTTTAGAAACATTTTTCACATGTAAAGATGAAACTATTCAGTAGCAAGCGCATGAAGGTTGAACACCTCGAAGACATATGCATCGTATTAAACCTTTTGAATAAATAAAACGTATGTACTTTTATAAATGTATTCAGCACTTTAAAAACTTAAGTCACACTAACTTGCATCAATAGAACGTCGCAGATAGCATGCGCAGACCATACCAAGAATCAGAACACAAACAACTTGCATAATTCTAGTACTGAAATTCCATAAATACATATAACAATTGAGACCCCTAAAACGATCTCAGTTGATACCAGGAGGGATAACAGGGAGAAAAGAAGTTCGAGTAAGCCAGTTACTGCTGACATTAAATTTATTAAATAATTTAAACCACAATTGAATTCTGGAAGAAGAAATTAATCCCTTATAGATTTGAACATTGAAGCAAGTAATCAAAGGGGTCGTAAGCTTAGTAATAATTAGTTACCCCAACACATGTTTGAATTAACTTTGCCACAATGGAATACATATAAAATACACTATTAATAAATGGGGATTTAACACCTAGACATTCCTTGAAAATATCATTACCAAATAACTACAACTAGAGTGCCTCTAGGGCAGTATTGGCAAAATATTGGTTTCCTTTTTAAAGACTCAATTACAACAAGGCTTGAAATAGATTCCACGCAAGTCTACATGCCACGTGTTACAAGGTTACCATAATACATATTTAATAAAAGTTTCTGCAGAAGCATCAAGGAAGATAAGCCACTCTCAACAAAAATTTAAAAGACTTAAAATGGGGCACGATAACATCACAGTAAGGTTTCTTCCCTTTTAAAATATCCACAGTTGAACAATGGTCGTGTCGGGACGAAAATGACTGAGGGCAAATTATACTTAACAATAAGACTTCAAAAGAAATTACAATTGAGTTCAGGCCTCAGGGATAGGCGACATTAAAATGGTCGTTCTTCACTAACGGTGCTTATGAATACTGAATAATAAATGACAGAGTTAATTGGCTTCTCGAGCGTAGCCCTGTAACGGATAATCCCTAATGGGACACCTTCTGTACTTAAGAGCGAATGAGACAAGTGAGATAGACAGTCATACATAACTAGATGTAAGTAATTAAGGAGGCGGATGGTAGTCAGGTTCTATATGGCAGACGTCAATCAAAATGCTCGTGTTTAAATTTGACAACATGTATACAGTCGTTATCATAACCATCGTCTGAAACTATTGAATATAACAACCCACGGATGCACCGGTAAATAATGAAGCGTCATCCAATCTAACGCACTTCCACAAACAAGGCACCGGACGCTCAATGTGGACAAAAGCCCAAACCTTCCACACAAATGACTTCCGTGGAGACACTTAACTTGGCAGATGTCCCATGAATGGTGCAAAAGAATTGGACTAGGAATCTGCTCTCATGATGTCTGAATGACACGTTGCAGGCGTGGCGTGGTTGCCTCAGCCACAGCAGAACGGCCCGACCCCGACTACGGCCCAAACACAACAACAAGCGTCGCTTGGTCGGAAGAGAAGCGGAACACATAGCCAGAGAACTACATGCACGCCACTCGGTACGCCCCCCTCGGAGAATCAGAGGAAGAACTAAACTGGCGCCAGTGCGCGGGCGAATAAGACGAGCCGACACGGCTCAATAATGTTAAGGTATTATCTCATTCTTTTCGTAAACCGATCGTCGTGGCGCAGTGGTAACACACTGGACTCGCATTCGGAAGGACGGTGGTTCAAATCCATCTCCGGCCATCCAGATTTAGGTTTTCCGTGATTTCCCTAAATCACTCCAAGCAAATGCTGGGATGGTTTCTTTCAAACGGCACAGCCGATTTCCTTCCACATACTTACCCAAACACCCCGAGCGTAAGCTACGTCTCCAATGACCACGCTGTCGACGGGACTTTAAACACCAACCTACTTACCTTCCTTCTTTTCCCTTCCATATAGTATAAACAATTTCCTGTCCTGAGTGATTAATATGTTTTAAGTTAGGAAGGCTTACAAGTTCTGTTACAATGATCTCTGGAGTGCTAGGAGCATATGTGCAGGAAACCGACTGTTAGCAGGCCTCATTATACGTCTTTGTTGGATTCCTGGCCAGTGGACGACCAAGCGTGGGTGTAAGCGTTTATATCACCTGCTGATGACTCATATCGCCATTTTGAATATATTTTTATTTTGGATCGTGTAATGAGAGGGTTCAAAAGTTTTTTTTCTTTGAGAAATTTAACTTGTCTATCGGAAAACCGAATGGACATATTTTGAAGCGAGAGGGGACTATCGATGTGAATAATCGTCCGTGTCTAACAATTACGCATGATGAACTTCTGACGTTTGTTTCGAATCAGATGGCTGTAGGTGACTAACCGTTCCTTTCACGATTGTGTGCTGAACTTGTATCATGCCATATAAAGCATTGTCTTTACGTCCAGGAGGAGATGGAAATTTCGGATGAGCTGGAGAATCACCCAATGGGATTTGCACGTTATCGATCTCGAAGGATGATGATGAGACGGGGTCGGCTAATGGGGAACAGATGAAGTCTTCGTAGACGGCCGAATATATCTTTGGTTATTTACGGTGGTATGTGTAAATTAAGGACTGAGTTTATTAGAGCAGATGATGTACAATTTACGTATGGTAAAACCGGTTCTCAAGAATTATTCAATCAAAACGTCAAGAATTTGCTTCTGTTTAGGAAATATGAAATTAGCCTTGAGCTTAAGTTCTTTAATAATAGATATTAGGATGTCATTATTAATAAACTTATATATCGTATTAATAGACTGGGGTTGGTTACATTGGATAAAGATGCTAATATTTGGTTTTTGCACTGGAGGTCCACATTGAATGCAGTAACAAATTAATTAAAAGACTTCAGTTTAACAAGCATTCGATTCTACTGGTCTGCTTCGGTCCACCGATACGATAGTTGTTGTGGTCTTCAGTCCACAGCCTGGTCTGATGCAGCTATCCACATTACCCTGTCCTGTGCAAGCCTTTTCATCTGAGAATACGTACGGCAACCTACATCTTTTTGTATCTGCTTCTGTATTCGTCTCTCGGTCTCCCTCTACGATTTTTACCCCATACACTTCTTTCCAACGCTAAACTGACAATTCCTTGATGTCTCACAATGTATCCCAATACCTATCCATTCTCTTAGAGTATAGTAGAAATTCAATTTCTTCCCACTTCTGTTGTGTACATCCTTCTTACTTAAGTGATCTACCCAGGTTTCGGCTGTAGCATCGTATTTCAAAAGCATCAATATTCTTTCCTTTTTCTGAACTCTTTATTGTCCACGTTTCACTCTCTTACTATGCTACAATCCAGACAAATATTTTCAGAAAGGATTAATTAACATTTAATATTGAATGTCAAAAGATTTCGCTTTTTCAGAAATGCTTTTTCCCATAGCTATTCTGCATTTTATATCTTCCTTAGTTCGGCCATCAGAAGTTCTTTTGCTACCTAAATAACAAATCTCATCTGCTAATTGTATTATTGTCTATCCAATCAAATTCTTTCAGTGTTGCCTAATTTTTTACACTACAGTCCATTACACTTGTTTTACTCTTGTTAAGGTTCATGTTATACCCTCCTTTCAAGACACTCACCCTTCCGATTAATTGCTGTTTTAGGTCCGTTGGTGTCTCTGACAGTTACTATGTCATTAGCAGACTGGAAAGTTTTTATTTTTTCTCCCTGAACTTAATTACTCCTCTAAATTTCTCCTGGCATTCTTTCCCATCTTCTCCAATGTAAAGTTTGAACAACGTTGGTTAAAGGCTACAACCCTGTCTTAGTCCCTTCCCAACCACTGCGTCGCTTTCTAACCCTTCGACTTTAATAACTGCTGTCTGGTTTTTGTATGGGCCGAATATGACTCTTCGGTCGCTGTATTTTATCCCCACTACTTTTATAATTCGAAAGTTTGTATTCCAGTCAACATTGTCGAAAGTTTTCTCTAGATCTAAAAATGCTAAAAACTTATGTTTGCCTTTCCTTAACCTACTATAAGTTGTGGCGTGAGTATTGCATTTATTTGTATACTGTATATCCCCTGAATCCATACTGATCCTCCCCAAGGTCGGATTGCACTAGTTTTACCTTTCGTCTGCAAATAATCCCTGTTAATGTTCTGCAAAGATAACTTATTAAACTGTCGGTTCTGTAATTTTCACACGCCTGCACTTGGTTTCTTTGGGATCGGAATTACAATATTCTTCTTGTAGGCAGAGGGCATTTCCCCTCTCTCATACATCTTGCGTACTAGTTGGAGCATTTTCTTCATAATTTGCTCTCCTAACGATATCAGCAGTTTACACGGAATACCATCTACTCCAGAGGCTTAGTTTTGACTCATATCTTATAGTGCTCTAATTCTTTTCGCAATATCGTATCTCCTATTTCCTCTACTTCATCTTCTATTTCTAGAACACTGCGTTCAATGTTATTTCCTTAATATAGACCCTCTATACATTCCTTCCACCTTACAGCTTTTCCTTCTTGGCTTGGTACTGGTTTTTAATCTGCGTTCTTGATATTAATTCAGCTGCATTTCGTGTCACCAAATGTCTCTTTCAATATCCTATAGGAGGCGTTATCTATCTTTCCCGTAGTTATAAATTATCATACGGTCTTGGATTTGTCCTCTTACCACACGTCCTTAACCTGTCAACATCATTTTTAGAAATCTGCTCGAATTTTTTGCCTGCTTCATTTGCTGCTTTTCTATAGTTTCTTCTTAAGTTCACTATCTCCTGTGTTATCCCAATTTTTCTATTAGTCCTTGTCGCTCTGCGGCCTTCACTGCTCTATCTCTCAGAGCTACCCAGTCCCAATCTTACATCCTCCCGTTTCAGCCGTTCCTTGCATAATCCTGCTTCTGAAACTTTCAATCAATTTTGGTGCCTTCGATTTGTGCAGATTCCATCTTCTTAATTTTATACCATTTTACAGTCTCTTCATTTTTAATCTACAGTTCATTATCAATAAGTGTTGCGTCAGAGTCTATATATGCGCCTCGATATGTCTTACAGTTTAAAATGAGGTTTTCAAACATTTGCCTTACCATTATATAGTCAATCTGGTACCTTCCAGCATCTCCGGTCTCCTGTATAGAGCCTTCTTTCGTGATGATAAAACCAAGTGTTCGCGATGATTAAATTATGCTCAGCACAAAACTGTACCGGCCGATCTCCTCTCATTCCTTTTCCCCAATCCATATTCACCTATTACATTTCTTCTCTTCTTTTTCCTACTACCGAATTCGGGATTAAATTTTCTTCTCCCTTAACTATCTTAATAATTTCCTTTAACTCCTTATACATTTCTTCAATCTCCTCATCATCATCAGCAGAGCAAGTTGGCATATAAATCTTTACTACAGTGATTGGTGTAAGCTTCGTGTACATCTTTGACATGATGATGCGTTCACTGTGCTGTTCATAGTAACTTACCCCGCATTCCTAATTTCTTATTCAGTATCAGACCTACTCATGCGTTTAAAAGAACTACTCAGCGGGTTGATGCCGCTACCTGTCGCTGTGTTGGTCACCCGCACAGGTGGCGCCTTGTAGCGTGTGTGCTCGGACGTGTTGCACGTGGCTGGCTAGCCGGTGTCCTGCAGGCACGAGGCACGGCCGGACCGTGTCTCGCTGATTGATTACACGGCGCTGCTTGTGCAGCCGTGCTCGTGGCCGGCCATATTGTGTCCTAGAGGCACGACCGGACCGTTTCCCGCTGATTGAGTATACAGATGTGCTCGACCGGCCGTGCTTGTGCCCCAGAGTCACGACCAGCCAATGCGTGGGCACTTCCAGCTGAAGCGCTCTGGGCAGCATCTTGATGCCCCACTGCGAGTGCGTCTAAGCGAACCACCTCTCCTCCTGGTGAGCATCAAGTACGTTCTCACACTGGCGTTAACTGCCTTTAGGACAGACGTGGCCCGTATCAGTATTCCTTCATCACGTAGACTCGAAAGCGGATCAGCAGCGTTTGTAACAGGGAACGTTTCGGAACAAGAACTGTGAATCAAATTACGTATTTACCTATATCGTGGACCCACTGACGCTCGCCCATTTTCTACCCTACTCCCCCACCCCCAGCTCACAAAAACAGGAACCTGTGAATTAATTGTAAATATTACACTCCTGACCATTAAAATTGCTACACAACGAAGATGACACGCTACAGGCGCGGAAATTTAACCTACAGGAAGAAGATACTGTGATATGCAAATGATTAGCTTTCCAGAGCATTCACACAAGGTTGGTGGCGATGCCGAAACTTACAACGTGCTGACATGAGGAAAGTTTCCACTCGATTTCTCATACACAAACAGCAGTTGACCGGCGTTACCTGGTGAAACGTTGTTCTAATGCCTCGTGTAAGGAGGTGAAATGCGTACCATCACGTTTCCGACTTTGATAAAGGTCAGATTGTAGCCTTTCGCGATTGAGGTTTATGGTATCGCGACATTCCTACTCGCGTTGGTCGCGATCCAATGTTTCTTAGCAGACTATGGAATCGGTGGGTTCAGCAAAGCAATACGGAACGCCGTGCTGGATCCCAACGGCCTCATATCACTAGCAGTCGAGATGACGGGTATTTTACCCGCATGGCTGTAACGGTTCGTGCAGCCACGTCTCGATCCCTCAGTTAACAGATAGGGACGTTTGCAAGACAACAACCATCTGCAAGGACAGTTCGACGCCGTTTGCAGCAGTATGGACTATCACCTCGGAGTCCATGGCTGCCGTTACAAAAATGTTCAAATGTTTGTAAATCTATCGGACCAAACTGTGTGGTCATCAGTCCGTAGCTTACAAACTACTTAAACCTAGGTAAACTAACCTAAGGACAACACACATACCCATGCTTCCACGGCGAGACGCCTTAGACCGCTCGGCTACTCCACCGCGGCGCTGCGGTTACCCTCGACGCTGTATCACAGATAGGAGCGCCTGCGATGTTTTACGCAACGACGAACCTGTGTGCAGTGATGGCAAAGCGTCATTTTTTCGGATAAATCCAGAATTAGTTTAATGCATTATGATGAACGCATCCTTTTTTGGTGACATCGCGGTGAACGCACAATTGGAAGCGTGTATTCGTCATCGCTATACTGGCGTATCACCCGGCGTGATGGTATGGAATGCCATTGGTTACACGACCGCATGTTGCAGGCCCTGTACGGGGCCTTTCTGGATACGGAAAATGTTCGACTGCTACCCTGGCCAGCACATTCTCCAGATCTCTCACCTATTGAAAACGTCTGGTCAATGGTGGCCGAGCAACTGGCTCGTCACAATACGCCAGTCACTACTCTTGATGAACTGTGGTATAGTGTTGGAGCTGCATGGTCATCTGCACCTAACACGTCTTCATAGATCTGTTTGACTCAATGTCCATGCGTATCAAGACCGTTATTACGGCCACACGTGGTTGTTCTGAGTACTGATTTGTCAGGATCTATGCACTCAAATTGCGTGTAAATGTTATCACATGTCAGTTCTAGTATAATACATTTGTCCAATGAATACCCTTTATCATCTGCATTTCTTCTTGGTGTAGTAATTTTAATGGTCAGTAGTGTTCCAAAATACTCTTTTGGAAAATGGAAATCAAACGCCATGACTTCGTTGGCCCTGCAGGGGGATATTTTATGGACACATTCTTGAGGATGTCTACAACGTACGATCACACAGGCAGATCCATACGCTTGTGAATACATTCACCTGGGTGTGTCGACGCCAGTACCGTGTCTAACCTGCTTTTGCAGCAATGCAGGCTGTAATTCTCACTTGGAGAAGATTGTGTAGATGTAGTCTTGTGGATTGACGTCCCATGCAATTTCCACTTGGTGCCTCAATTGGGGCAGATTTCGTGCCGATCATATAGACCGAGCAAGATGACATTTCCTACGGTCGTAAACATGCTCAATGTGAACTTGTTCTCCTGTTGGGAAAGCATATCGCTTCGCCGGTGCATGAATGGTAGCAAGACGGGTTAATTGATGGTTTCATTGTACAGTACACTATTCAATGTTCCTTCGACGATCACCAGAGTAGAAAATCCAGTATTAGATCTCCCCGCGACGTGATTCCAGGAGTGGCCTACAAGTGTCATTGTCGTATACACTCCAGATTTCCGCACTCCCCTGCAGTACGCCACACAGGCGTAGGACCACCATTGGCCAGAACAAGAAGCGAATCTCATCACTGAAGACAACACGTCTGCCTTCGTCCTTCCATAAGAGCCTATCGCGACAACACTTGAGGCGGTATCAACGATATTGGGGAATGATTAAAGGACGCCGTAACGGAACGCAAGATCGAACATAATGGTGTGAGTACCCATATACTACGCTGTTGATCGTTGAGGAAATATTTAACAGTGCACCGTTCACTGAAGACATCATTCAACACGTCTTCTACCGTCCATGCACCGACAAATCAATATGCTTTTCCAACAGGACAATGCATATTGTCTTGTATCCCGTACCACCCAATGTGCTCTTCAAGGGGTACATAAACTACCGTGGGCAGCACGATTCCCAGACCCGTCTCCCATTGAGCATTTTTGGTAACGGATGAAACGTGGTCTTGTGCGGTCTACACAACAATCTAATGCAACTGAAGTATCAGGTGGAAACTGCATGGCAGGCCTTTCACCAACACTACATTCGGCAACTCTACGATCTTCTTCCTGGGAGAATTGTAGCTTGCAGTGCTGCAAAAGGAGGTTATACACGGTACTAGCGTCGACATTTCTCACGCTCGGGTGTCTATACTGACGTGTGTAAGTAAGGCTGTCTCTGCGGTTGCCTGCTTTTTATTTTTTTATTTTTTTTTATTTATTATTTTTTTACATCCTCAAGAATGTATTAATAAAACTTCTCTCTACTGGTTCGACGAATTCATTATGTTCTTTTTTCATTTTCTAGGAGTGCATACGAGACCGGTTTGGCGTCTTAATGGACCTCTTTTTTTTTTTTTTATCTGTAACAGTTAAAAGTACTTACTCGTTTAAAGAGTAACACAGAAAAATATCCATGCAGGCAAAATAAACGCTGCATTGGCTTCTGTTTGAACCCCACGCAATGGATGTACTGGTATTACTCTTTGACAACTACTATTTATGTCTGAATTGCCGCAGGGTTATATAGGGTGAATCTAAATTCTCGCACTTGGACTTCGCAGCGCGATTCCTCATATGCTAGCAATAAAAAAATCTCTCTCACAATTTCTTGCTGTGCATATTTCCGGCAGTAAATGGACGTCGTAGATTCAGATGGGTGTGTGTCCCATATGTCAGTGTGTTTCAGAATTACACCACTACACCAACAAACGTCTATGTGACGCAGGCATCAGCTCCTGCCGCTAGACATCCCCTCCAGCTATTTCGACGCTCTGTAGCGTCATTGGATGACGTTTCCGGGCATAGGTTTCTACGGTCACTTTGTTCCTCAAGACATCTCCCACATCCGCTAGAAGTTTGTTGGTGTAGTAATGTAATTCTGAAACACACTGACATATAGGAAACACACCCATCTCACTCTTCGGCGTCCATTTACTGCCAGAAATATGCGCAGGACGTAGTTTTGTGAGAGACATTTTTTTATTGCTAGCATTTGAGGAATTGCGCATGAATTTAGATTCACCCTGTATATTATAGAAGTGCCAGTCTTAGCGAACAGGGAATATTCACATGAAAAGGTGTTCGAAATAAAAGTGTAAAGAGTATATGAAATTAATTTGTACATTATTTAAAAGGGCGAATTTAAGCGTATGTTTATTGGGTAACTCAACTTTTCGTTCTGTGGTATTAGTGAAATTTAGTTGCCTAAATATCCAATGAAATGTCGTCATCAAAATAAAAAGTCTATGTACAAAAAAGGGTTAAAGTTCCACTTCATAAATATTATTGAAAGAAATATTTTTTATTACTACAGCCTATGTGAAAAGCTTGGTAACAATTGACTGCTGACTTCTTGCAAACAGAAGAACGATAGAGACCGCCGTTTCCGTGGAGATGCCATAGTCAAGATGGCCTCTTTCAGTCAGCGATGTATTTAGTGATCACCAAAGGTTGTCACTACGACGGACGTGGTTATCGATATCTGCAGGCGCAGAGCTGACGGTGCTGGCGACAGTATGTAGACAAAAGTTTTCTAATATCTTCATATTTATTATTTGTATGTCATATTAGCTAAAGTGTTTCTGTTCGTTCAGTTGCATGAAAAGAGACGTCTCTGGAATAAGGGTCTTATTATAACAATTTTTATTTTATATTTAATATCAACATTAAGACAAATAATTAACAACATTGGTGCATATGATTTTAATAACACCGTAGCAGTAGGTAAAAACTGTGGTAAATATTTTAAGCAACATAAACTTGAAGATTGAGGTTACTGGCTGAGGTATAAATTTAAATTGTCATTGGTACAACAGTAAAAAAAAAAGATTTTTTTAAAATTTATTTGTATGATTTTTATATAAATGTGGTGAAAAATTTATGTCCATATCATCTACACAAATATGGAATCATTAAAGAAAAACTGTTTATAAAATGTAGGAGAGAAGCCGTGTTGTAAAATTAAAAATATGTGGGAAAGCAACGATTCTTTTCAGACTGTTCTTTTACATAAGCCAAATAATTTATTTCGTATGGTTAACAAATGTTTGCAGATTATCCATAGAGAAAAGCTGTGTAGTTCATGAGGGTGATTTTGTTACTAGATATTTATTGAAAGTCATTATTTCAGAAATTGTATTATACTGAAACTGTAACAACATAAAAGTAGGCATTTGTCCGAATAGATGTGAAAAATTCCGTGTATGCCATTTGTCCCCTTCCCCCTCCTGTCCCCCTCCCTCGCTCTCTGGTGTGATTCTATATTCTTCTGAAGTGCCCACAAAGATTTTTTATTTTCCACTATTCCATTTTGCCCTGCGCTTCGCACAAAGTCTCTCTCTCTCTCTCTCTCTCTCTCTCTCTCTCTCTCTCTCTCTCTCTCTCTCTCTTTCAGAGCAAAGCGGGAGCAATGCACTGTCCTGCAAGTATTTCATAATTGGCGCCCAACCTGCTTATTTCTCATCAACAATGCGTATTCTTGCATTCGCCAGATAATCTCTGGCAAATTGTGTCTGTTTCAGAAACATCGACAGCCAATTTCGCAAAATTGGGCATAGTGTCCCGACGACAAAATTGCAGATGTTTTCAGAAATTAACCTTAATTCGGCACTCCTCTCATATGGTAACCGTTATAGATATGTTTTATTACCGGTTTATTTTTGATTTATAATAAGCTCCTACTCTAAATTTCCAGATAAGTCTGTTTTGAACTTCCAATCTTGTATATGTATCTTCTGTCGTATTTCTTGAGACATTATATGAACTCACATTCCATCGTGAATGATATCACTTCATTTAAAGTGCGATCATTTACAGCGATGATTCAAAGAAATATCACTCAACATTTCAATGAGTATTCATTGTGTATCATTTCTCTTTATAGTAAGAATTTAGTATCACTATACTGATCCAATGAAACACATTACCTCACTTGAGGTACGTTGTCTTTGAGGAACCACTGCTAGTTTCATTACTTTCAGGAAACTGGTATCGTTTTTACCAAAATCAGCACTTCTTTCGTCCTGCACTTTACACTTTCTATAATTGTTATGATGCAAAATGGTGTCTTTTCACGTTCAGCTCTGCCACTTGCATGAATTAATGCAACGATCGCTTAATCATCAGTGTCTACTTTAGAAATTTATTATCACTTTCAGAGCACAGAAAATGGTTGATATTTTATGTGGGAATTCAGTTTATGCTTACGTCTGGAGAAAACAATCGCAAATACTCTTAAGTAATTTGAAAGAAGATATATACGAAAACAACAGAATCAACGTTGCGTAAAGCTTAACAAATCCTCTACACACAAACTTACGAGATAAGACTTACAACTCTCAATTAAGGGAGTATTGTTTGAATCTCCATTTTAAATTATTTTACATTAGGTGAGGTTTCATCTGAAATCAAAATAAATTTATGTTACATAACAACCATACACATAAATATTTATGAAAATATAATTGTTTAAAAAATTTCATGGTTTTAGATGTACTAAGTAAGAAAATTACGTGGATAATACACTTTCCTTTCATTTACTTCCTGTGAGAGGCACTCATCCTGTGCCAACTTACTTCACACCTAATTTAAATATTTATTAATTACTGTATTAATGATTATATATATCCTTATCGTTCTAAATTTATAAAAGAGCTTTACAGGTTCCCTCCTTTCACACATTTTTAGTCACCCTGTAGAAGAAAGTCTGCTGAATTTCTTCATAATCAGTAAACAAATTTACTATTCTGAGTAAGCCCATAGATTTTTCTCATAATGGTATATATAGTCAATATTCAATTAATAAAAGAAGGACGTTATACCACTTGGTACACACAACAGGTCAGGACACTGATGCAAAAGGAAAGGAAAAGGCATACTAAATTTAAACGAACACAAAATCCCCAGGATTAGCGATCCCACACAGAAGCTAGAAATTTAGCGAGGATTTCAATGCGAGACGACTAAAGTACTTATCACAACGAAAGTCTTTCTCGAAATGTGACTGAAAACCCAAAGTGATTTTGGTGATACGTTAAGTATACTAGGGGCAAAACACAAACAATACCTTCACTACGTGATAGTAATGGCGATCCTGCCGATGACAGCGCTACGAAAGCAGAGTTACTAAACATAACTTTTAGAAACTCATTCGGCAAAGAATACGAAACCAATATTCCAGATTTCGAATTACCAACAGAGGCCGTAATGAGTAACGTAGAAGTAGATATCATCGGAGTAGTGCAGCAACTAATATCACTCAATAAGAACATGTCTTCTAGTCCGGATTGTGTACTCATTAGATTTCTATCTGATAATGCCGAAGGGATAGTTCCTTACTTAGCAGCAATATACAACTGCTCTCACCTAGAAGGATGTGTAGCAAAAGATTGAAAGTTGCACAGGTCACACCTATTTTCAAGAAAGGCAGTAGGATTAACCTACTAAACTACAGACCTATTTCATTGACGTCAATTTGCAGCAGGGTTTTGGAACATATCCTGTATTCAAATATTATGAATTATCTCGAACAGAACGATCTATTGACCCTAGGTGAACACGGATTTAAAAAATATCGTTATTGCGAAACACAACTAGCTCTTTATTCACACGAAGTGATGGGTGCTATCGACAAGGGTTCGCAAATTGAAATGTTCAAATGTTTGTATAGCTTATGGCACTTAACTACGGGGTCATCAGGCCCTAAACTTACAAACTACTTATGAACTAGCTAAGACTAAGGACGGCACAAATATCCATGCCCGAGGTGGGATTCGAACCCCCGACCGTAGTGGCCGTGCAGAACGTGACTGGAGCGTCTCAGTCTACTCGGCCACCGCGGCCGGCTCGCAAATAGTTTCCGTATTTCTTGATTTCCAGAAGGCTTTTGACACCGTACCTCACAAACGGCTTTTATTCAAATTGCGTGGTTGTGGTATATCGCCCCAAATTTGCGATTGGATAGGGGATTTCCTGTCAGAGAGGGCACAGTTCGTAGTAATCGATGGTAAGGCATCGACTAAAACAGACGTGATATCGGGCGTTCTACAGGGTAGTGTTATTGGTCCTCTGCTGTTCCTTAATTACATAAACGATTTAAGGGAAAATCCATGTAGCTCTCTTAGGTTGTTTGCAGATGACGCCGTCATTTACCGTCTAGTAAAATCAACTGAAGATCAAAACCAACTGCAGAACGATATGAATAAGATATCAGTATGGTGTAAAAGTTGGCAATTGACTCTAAATAATGAGATGTGCAGTCGTCCACATTAGTACGAAAAGAAATCCATTAAACTTTGTTTACAAGATAAATCAATCAAATGTGAAGGCCGTAAACTCCACAAAATACCAAGGAATTACTATTACTTCAGATTTAAATAGGAAATAATACGTAGATAATGTGGTAGGAAATGCGAACCAGAGACTGCGTTTTATTGACAGAACCCTTAAAACATGCAACAGAACTACAAAAGAAACTGCATACTACGCTTGTCCGTCCATTTTTGGAGTATTGATGCCCAGTGTGGGATCCTTATCAGGTGGGTTTGACCGAGGACATCGAAAGAGACCAAAGAAGAGCAGCTCGTTTCGTATTGTCACGATACAGGGGAGACAGCGTTACGGAAATGATACAGGATCTGGGATGGTAATCATTACAACAACGGCGCTTAGAGATGCGGCGTGGGCTAGTTACGAAACTCCAATCGCCAACATTATCCTCCCAGTTTGGAAAATAAATTGTTGACTCCCACTGACGTAGGTAGAAATGATCATCAGAATAAAAGAAGAGAGTTTCAGGTTTCCTTTCTTCCAGTGCGCTATTCGAGAATGGAATGGAAGAGTAAATAATATAATGGTGGTTCGATGAACCCTCTGCCAGACACTTAAATGTGTCCATATAGACACATATAGATGTAGCTACCTTCATGAATATTTTATATGAGTTCATTTGGTCCAGAATATCATGTGCAGTCTTTTTATTTTTTTCCCTATTTTTTTTATGAACGAATATTTTTAATGTTATATGAGAAACATCTTCCGGCCTCAATAAACCGCACATATTTCGTATGTATCAAAATAAATATTTGTCTTTCAGTCATGCGAAAATAAAATACTTAATGCTTGTTTGATCTTTATTTTATACATATCTCGTCTTCGTATCGAATCGTTAGACTCAGTTCGATAGGTGTGTGATTCATTGATGAATGTGGAAAGGTGTTATAGTTCTTTATCTTTCTTTATATTTTTTCCTGAAATGACGTGAGACGATTTTTCAGTCCATTTTGAATTTTACTTTTGTCTGCGTGTTCCTATAAATTTATTGAATTATCTGAATATTCCCTCAATGGAGTTTGATTGGGGGATTAAAAAGCAATAAAAGGATTGTTTTAGTCCTTTTTGTGGCAATCATTATCATTTGAAACCGAGAAAATAAGAAGCATTACCTGACAGTGTGCCCTTTGGTTCTCGTAATCAGTGAATGTAATGAAAGATTAATTTTTCAAGTACTTGTTTCCTCTAGACTAAACTTTGTTGTAATTTCATAGGTAAACAATCTATGGATTTAATACCGTTGTACATAGCTTGATTGTTTCTGTCTTATTCACTGTAGGTCCATGTATCTTCTGAAGAAGATTGATTTACATCAATTGAAACCGCGGTAAAGTTTATTAAACTTTAATTTGCAACTGGTTGGCTGATATTTTACTGCTTTGAATTACCGTTGCTGTACGCAGCCATGTTTAAAATTTTAAAAATTATGTTATTGGTATTTTATTTATATTAGAACAAGCCAATAATATTTTGTTGAATGAGTACGTTTTAAAACAGTTTCCTTTTCGATGTCGTCCTGAAAGTGAAAGATTCGATTCTGAACGTTTAACGTGGTGAAACTGGGCATCTGAATAAAGATTATAAGTGATCTTGGCTGTTTTCCATAATAAATTAAATGAACAGATGCCCCCAAATATGATAACCTTTTATGTAATGGTTCAGTTGGTATCATTTTGGTGTAAGTTACTTTCGATGCCGTTGTTGCCAGCTAAACGTTTGAAACACAACACAATTACCCAATAAATCATTTCCATTGCGTTTCAGGAGCGAAACTGACAATACCCCAGTAATACATCAGCACATATTTTTGGCCTCAAGTATTCCATGGCTAATGGGTCTACCAAGAAGGATTATCTAAGTGATAAACATGCAACTCTCCTTGTCCAGAAATGTTGTAAGGTTCCTACAATGGGTTTTATTGTTTCGATTCTATGTGGATTTTATTTATCTTGGCTTTGTTAGTATGTTTAATTATATGCTTTCGATTCCTCATAAATTTCTCAGCATTATTTATTTATTTTATTTTGCGTTCGATATGCCACATGCCTTACAGTACTAGACACATTCAAAACGAAAACTAACTTAACATACAAATCTAACAAAACATTATTCATTATGAAGTGAGTTATTCTTATTTTAACGATTATAAATTAAGAATTAAAAGTAACACAAATTTGTAAAAATAATTTACAACTAAACGGAAACTCTTAAATTACAATGCCAAGAAACGGCAGTGTCTGTATGTCTATGCAAATCCTCCAGCGAACCGTCCCGAAAACCATGAATTTTATAATAAAATATGTGCTGCATCGTCTGTATTTCGCCTCAGTCACAGTGAGGATCGTCCACGTAGCCCCATTTGGCCATCAGCTCGTTGCACCGTCCAACACCGATTCTCATTCTGTTTAATGCCACCCAGGATCTTCAGAGGTACTATTATCACTGGATGCAGAGATTGTAGCGAGTAGGTCTCTCTGTAGCAGTAAGAATGAGGAGTCTGGAGCTGTTGGTATCTTGAGTCTGTCTGGAGCAGTCGGTATATGGAGTCTCTCTGTATCAGGTATTCTGTAAGCAGCTTTATGTAAGCGAACTTTGTTATAAGCTTTTGAGCAAGGAAAGCGAAAGAAAGCATACGAAATTTTGTAATTGCGTTATCCAACTTGGAGGTAAGTGCAAGAAGAGGGCCACAAATTCACCATACAGAGAGATCACTTTCATGTTCTGCTCCTTATGTGCATAAAAGCCTTACCTCATTCTCGACTAATTCAGTTGTCATACACGTCAAAAGAATTGTCATGTTACAATCTAATAGATACCCATTTTAGTTCAATTCTTATTCAAAGTAAATATTCGAAATATTTACATGTTTTAACTGTTTACTTTAAGCATTTATAATAACCACACTGTGGTCGAAATCTAGATCTCGATTGAATATTTAAGACAGATTGCTGAAAAGTTTTCTAAAAACAATTAAAAATACCACAGTTGTTGAGCACAAGTGTCAAAAATGGAAACAAGTATAATAAAAATCTGTTTTTATTCAGTCCACTTAAAACACATACCTTTCAACGGTTCCTCTAGAGCATCACTTCATCCTTTATTATTTAATGTTTATTGAAGCCTTTTCTGTTAACTGTATTAATGTTTACATGTATTTTATCCAAGCCTTAAATGAAATCAAGATATGGCAATTTTATTTACATCTACTAACGTATTGTTGCGTGTGACTGCAATTGGGAATTAACGAAATTTTTATGTTCTGCAGACTTTTCTAAACATTAGAGAACTCATCCAGTGGTTATGGTACACGTGGAGGGCAACCCCTACATCGTTATCTTTGCTGATTATGTGGATCATTTTAGGATAATAATCTCACAATACCGAAAACGATCTTACCGATCATTTAGGAAGAAGTGTGGAAGACCGTAGAAAACTAAGAGCCTGATAATCGCAACTTGTGCTTTGCATATTATCGGTTTGAAAGAAAAATACCCCAACAGCATAAAAAGAGGGATCTATGCCTATGCACAAACCTTTTGTCATAGTAGAGCTGGTTTAATAATTAGAAACGTTTCTTGGCATCAGACTATCAAAACCCAAGTAGTGTTCTTGTGTAATAAACTGAGTAAAGTTTGATCGTTGAACTGATTAGGACTGAATGAAATAGGTGAAGGCGTATTTATCCTGTAACAAGCGGTACATCTTGTGGCGAAATTGAACTTGATATTTCCCGTGAGTAGTTATGGGTATAGCGTATACCTGATAACCGGCATAAAATAAGAATTAGTTCCTTTTACAGACACCCTGACTCAGGTGATTAGATTACAGAAATGTTCAAACTAAATATTGGAACAAATTTAAAAATTAACGTAAAGCATACAGTTTTACCTCGTGGCGACTTTAAACTATCCACAATATGTTGGCAAAAATATACGTTTAAAACCGGAGACAAGCATAATTCATCATCCGAAATTGTACTGAACACATTCTTCGAAAATTATCTTGATCAATTAGTTCATGAACCCAATAGGAAAGTAAATGGTAGTGAAGACATACTTGACCTCTTAGCGACAAATATTTCGAAGCTAAAAAAAGCATCAATAGAGTCACAGGGATTAGTGAACACAGAGTTATCGTATCGAGAGTCAATATCGGATTTCGAAATCCACTGAAATTAAACGAAAAGTATATTTATTAAAAGAAGTAGATAAAAATTCTATTAACGCTTTCCTGAGTGATAATATCCAGTCTTTAGAAATTAACAATATCAGCGGATCTTATATGTCGATTAGATTCAAGGAAATAATATCGACAACCGTTGACAGACTTATACTAAACAAATTAAAAGAAGAGGGGTTTGAACAGCCTTGGTATGCAAAGCATGTTAGATCGCACTATCAAAAGCAGAGTAAGATGCATGCGAAAATTTAACGGACAGAATATCAACAAGACTGCCACTCTTTCACAGAAACTCAAAATGTAGCTCGAATTTTATGCGAGAAACTTATAATAGTTCCCACAATGTAACCCTTTCACGTAATGTGTTAGATAATCCAAAGAATTTCTCGTAGTATGCAAAGTGTAATAACGTCAAATCGCAATCAGTATCTTCACTACGCAATAGTAACGGTGATAGTTCTGCTAAAGCAGAATTGTTAAACACAGCTTTCAGAAATTCTTTCGCTAAAAAATACGAAGCGTATACTCTAGAATTCGTATCAAGAACAGCTGCCAGCATACATAATTTTAGAAGTAGAGATCCCTGGAATATAAAAGCAACTTAAATCACTTAACAAAAGTAGGTCTCCATGACACGATTGTATACTAATTAGGTCTCTTTCAGAGTACGCTGATGCAATAGTCCCATACATGGTTATCACACACAAAGACTGGAAATTTGCACAGATAATTCCAATATTGAAGAAAAGCAAAGAGTGTAATCCGCAAAATTACATGCTTATATCATTGACGTCAATTTGCAGCAGAATTTTAGAACATATAATTTTCTCAAATATTTTGAACTATCCGGAAGAGAACGACCTATTGACTCGTAGTCAACAAGGATTCAGAAAGCATTGCCCTAGATTTCCGGGAGACTTTTAACATTGGATCTCCCAAGCGTCATCTAATGAAATTGCGTGCTTATAGAATATCGCTCATAGTTGTGCGCTTATATTCGTGATTTCCTATCAGAAACAATACAGTATGTTTTAATTGACGGTACGTCATCGATTAGACCAGAAATGATATCGGGTGTTACCCAGGGAAGAGTTATAGGACCCCTTCTGTTCTATATACTTATATACGATTAAGGAGACAATGTAAGCAATCCTCCTTGATTGTTCACAGAAGTTGTTGTCATTTATCAGATATTAAAGGCCTCAAAAGATCAAAAGCAGTTGCAAAATGATTTACATAAAGTACCTAAATGATGCAAAAATTGGCAATTGACCCCCAATAACGATGAATGTGAATTCATCCATGTGAACTCCAGATGAAATCCATTACACTTCAATTACACTAAAAAAATCAGTCAAATCTACTGGCCATAGATTCAACTACTTACATAGGAATTAGTCACAAAAATCTTAAATATGGAAGATCATAGGGAACATTGTATGGAAGGAGAAGCCAAGGCTACGTTTCTTTGGTCGAACACTAACAATATGTAACAGTTCTACTAAAGAATCTGCCTAACTACATTTGTGCATCCTATTTTGGAGTATTGCTTCGCATTGTGGAATAACCAGCAAGTGGGACTGACGGCGCATTTAGAGAAAGTTCAGAGCAGGTCAGCTCGTTTTGTATTATCGCGATATCGCGGAGAGATAGTGCCGGAAATATTGCACGAGTTGGGGTGGAAATCGATAAAAGAAAGCGTTATTGGTTGCGGCGAGATCTATTGCTTAAATTTCTTTCACTAATTTTCCGATTCCGAACAAATTTGATTAGAACCCACGTGCATAGGGAAGCTTGATCATAATAATAAAATAAGAGAAATCAGATCGAGAAAGGAATGATATATGTGTTCTTTTTTTACGCGCGCTATTAGAGAATGGAACTGTAGAGAAATGTCGTAAAGGCATTTCGGTGAACCCTCTGTCATGCACTTCAGAGTGACTTGCAGAGTATCCAAGTAGATGCAGATGTACAACGAAGTAAGAAAATCAAACGAGACCTAAAAATGATTGTGGTTGTTTGTTGCTATTTGGGGTGAAAATATACTTAACAGCCTCCGTTATTCAAGAATCAGCTACTATTGCATCAGGAAATACTAAATGTTCTAAAATTTAATACGATTTCCTATTAACTTTGAGTTGTTTAAAATAGCAATAACTGCAGCTTCATTTAACGCTTCTGGCACCCTCGCAAAATGTAGACGTTTACGCTTGGTTGGAGTAGCGAGTAGTAAATCATGAACTTAAATAGAATTGGGATTCCAGTACATTGTCCAAAGCAGCGCTAAAGTCTCCTTAAGTCACATTTACCCATATTACTACGACTCTGAACTGATATCTCCTTCCACAAAAAATAGAACATTTCTGACAAAATAAAAAAAATAAAAAATAAAAAAATGCTCGACAAATATCTTGTTCCGTAAATACTTTAAGAGATTTTTTTGGTTCCATGGGACATTTATGTTGTATAATATATATAATCTAATTCCAAACGTATTATACCCCTGGAAACGCTACGTCTAGAGGTAGCCTGCTGCACTGAGAGTTGGATCTTCCAGCTTCTAACCCATTGTACCGTTTGTCTAATTTTATTTGTAAGAGCTTCCTTTTTCGTAGAAGGAACGGAAAACCTTTGCAAAAGGTTTTATATGAGATTACCTGCAGGTCACATTCGAATACACCGATGTTTTTATAAAATCTTTGAGGAGACTTCTGTAGTACATCGTTTTAATCAAGATGGTAGCTCAGCTTTTTGCCTGTTGTAAATATATTCAGTTTAAGTTACACATATTTATATATAATTCTAACAGCCTTTCAGTATTTCCCACGTACTTTAGTCCTAGCAAAATCTTTTGTCCCTTAATAGTTTTACAGAATTTCCATTCGGAGATGTCGATTATTCCCCACTCTCACGAAATAATCCATACCCACTACTAAATCCATAACACATTAAAATTACATTTTATTTCCTCGTTTTAAATGAATTATTAAATTATAGGTGCTTTTAATATTCTCAGATATGTACCACTATTGCGTTTGTAATTTGATAATTTCGTATTGGAAGAAGTATTATTTCCTTGTTGCAGTTAAAAAAAATTCTGTGCCCATTGCATTGACTGGGGCCTCGGCGTCGATAATAATAATTACATTACGTAATTTTAGTTGGAGAGCAGATTGTAATTTTTTAATAGTGTGCTGTTTGCATGGACAAGATTCACTAATCATTTCTTGTAGGACATACCTACCATTATTATGCGGCAAAATTTTGGTATCTGGAAGTTTGCTTGCAACTTTGACTTTGACCAGACTTAGAAGGAGGATAAGAATTGTATTTAAGGTAAAGTAATTTTATTTCCTATAAGAGTCCCAGTTCTTTCCATTTTTACCAATAAGAACAAAAGCCGTCGTAAAATTTAACATTTCTTTTCTATATTAAGTAATTTCTTCAGCTGCCATCTCACATCTGCAACTAAAATTAAATATTCTAAGATCCGGCATAAAAATATACACCCTCATCTTTTATTCAATTTTAATCAAGTATTTATGGTAGATAATGTGTAGATTGATATATCGCTAATAGGTTGCCTAGCTAAATGTTTTATTAAATTGTTTCGATCAAGTTCACCCATCTGATATTAATGAAAGTCAAGCAACAGCTGAGGGGATGTATTCCAATGAACTGAAAAAATAAAGTTTGCGTACTTTCATTTGTTGCCAACTATAGGGTTGCCTAGTATGAAGAGGTAAGTAAGCGTAGTTAACATACCTTCATACGTTATTTAATTGAATTGCATTTCAAAGTAAAGGTTATTTTATTCCAAATCCAACTGTAATAGGTTGTCTTATAAAAAAGTTTGCTAAATCTATGGTTGCCTAGATTTAAGATGTTAACTTTTCTACGCAGTCGCGGCGGTCGTGAGCGGAACTACTTCCCTCCGTCCCGTAGCTAGCGAGTGTAAACAGTGTGCGTTTCCGACTATCTGAGTGTTTCTGATTGTTTTTAAACGTAATCAGAACAGTTTGAATACTGAGATACCCAGCAGAATATGGGGGATACACCCCATATAGACTCTGTCAAGTGATACCGGCCGGTATTGCGGTATGCTACGCTGACCCCACTACTGTGTACGACAGTAATATTCCTGTGAATTACAGTGTCAGCTAGGCTGCCCATAACGTCCAAATCAACAAATATGTAATGCAGCACTCAGCCAAACAATCATTTTCTGTGTAACAGCAACCTGATCTGTCACAATACAACGAATACCCAGAAACTGGACACTAGGAGCAGTGGCAACCACAACATCTGACGAGTCAGAATGCAAATAAGTTTATGTATACATGTTGTATTTCGTTATTTAATAAAAATTTATGTATTAATATAAAATATTTATATCATTATCTGATATTTTATTTAGTTTTACCATTATTTCATCTGCACTGACAAGATCGAAAAAATCTCTGGTTGAAGTAATGCATTTTAAAGAGAAACATTATTTCATAATTATGTATTGTCACTGATAAATGAATGTGTGAGCGAAAAAAAGTTATATCATTAATATTTACATTATAGAAGATACCTTTCAAAAGAACTGTTATCGCGCGCATTGAAAATTTAACATCTGGACCTTTTGATGGGCGCGTGCGCGGCAAACACACCGCAAAGGCTGAACTTATTCAATAACTGTGTTGCTACTGAACAATGGCCATATCTGACTTCAAATATGTGACATTGACTCTCTCTTTGATGAAGACTGTGTATTTTATTTCACGAAAGCAGGCTCAGTGGATGCTCAATAAACTGAAATTTGCGGTGCGTATGCCGGGGCGCGCCCATTGAGGCGTTAAATCTAGGCAACCATAGATTTAGCAAACTTTTTATAAGGCAACCTATTACAATTGGATTTGGAATAAAATAACTTAGCATTTGAAATGTAATTCGATTACATAACGTATGAGGGTATATTCACTAAACTTACTTACCTCTTTATATTAGGCAACCCTATAGTTGGCAACATGTGCAAGTAGGCAACCTTCATTTTTTCGGTTCATTGGGGTATATTCTCTCAGTTGATGCTTGACTTTCATAAATAACAGATGGGGAAAGTTGATCTAAAAATTTAATGAAACATTTTATTGTTTACCATCATCAGCACCAGATTTAGCTAGGAAACCTATTAGTGATATATCAATCTATAAATTATCTACCATATATACGTCATTAAAATTAAATAACAGGTGAGGGTATATATTTCTTATATCGGATCTCGGACTAAAAGGAACGTACAAGTGTTCGTTGAAAAAAGATTTTCATTTTTTAATTTGCATTGGAACTATCTGTATAGCTGGACTGTACAAAAAACACTTGTATACTCCATTCATTTTAGTTGGAGATCCAACGATGAAAGTTGCCGAAACAACGTAATAAATAAATAAAATTTTAGCGATTTAGACGGTTTTTAAGAATACTGACAACACGGAAGGCTTTAGTTTAGCTTTTGTGAAGATGCTTGCAATATTATCGTCTATGATTTCAATGTCTCTACCTCTTTAGCTAGGCCACGGCCAGAATAACAATTCATATCTATTACTACGGCACTGGGCAGTGGTATAGACTGAATAGGTAGGCTTACTGTGTTGTTTACACACAGTACAATTAGTTTGACGTAATAACTTTTTCCTGTCGTATTTGGATTATTCGGATTTACAAATCAGCCATTATTCATGTTACGAGATTCTGGTGTATATCCGGGGCTAGAATTATGATTCTAAATGCCCATATATTTTCCAATCGTTTGTTTCTCCTATCCAGATGACTGTTTGGTAGTTCTGTCAATACATATAATGGTATTTTCTTTACCTGTTATATTATATTGCCCATTTGAATACTGTTGCCAGTGATTACCATCCTTATTTCCGTTACTCGTTGCTTCTTCATTTAGAACAATTCTGTTGAAGTAATTGTCACTATGTACTTCGATTATTGCTGGCAGTTTGTGTTTTTAATTTCTGTCTGTCATGTCTCTAGTTCGCCACCTTCAATAACATTAATGTTTCGGTTTATTCTAAATCAGTCACGTCTCCCACAATTGTTTTGCCGCGTTTTCATAAAGCCATTATCAGAAAATTTCCTTTTATGTAAAATTATGTTACATGCAACATTACTTAGTAGGTCTAGCTACGAAAATGAATTTAGTAAAATAATTACATTTTAACGTAACACGGACTGTGCTGTGCATTTCTTTCCACTGATCCGCTATTCAATACTATTAAAATTAAGTTAATAATACTCTCGTTCTTTCGATACGTAACTCGGAATTATATATATATTGGGATAATTATTAAATTTTGCAAACTAGCCATCATTACAAAAATGAAGATACAAAGAATTTCTTAATCTTTCACTACTGTGAGGTAACAACAACAGTGTCCTTACCATTTTTATTTTTGTATTCGGTGTTCTTAACTGTGATGAGTATTCCATAAAAAAATCATTTTAGATTTCTACATCCTCATCTACATATATACTCCGCAACCCACCGTAAGGTGCGTGGCGGAGGGTATACTGCACCACTACTAGGGATTTCCTTTCCTATTCCCCTCCCAAATAGAACTATATAAAAAAGAATGTCTGTATGCCTCTGTAGG
This sequence comes from Locusta migratoria, assembly GCA_026315105.1. Lineage (NCBI taxonomy): Eukaryota > Metazoa > Arthropoda > Insecta > Orthoptera > Acrididae > Locusta > Locusta migratoria. Next base: position 222,442,872 of record CM048751.1, on the reverse strand, counting down.
GGCTCTAATTTCTCTTCTGTTGTCTTTGTGATCGCTACGCGAAATGTAAGCAGGCGGCAGGGAGATCATTCTACATTCAGCTTCAAATTGCGGCCCTCTAAATTCCCTCAAGAGAATTTATAGAAAAGAACGTCGTCTTTCCTCCCCAATTGAGTTCCCGGAGCATTTCCGTGACATTCGCGCGTTGGTTGAACCTACCAGTAACAAACCTAGCTGCTCGCCTCTGAACTGCTTCTAAGTGTTTCTTTAAACTGATCTGCTGCAGGTGCCAAACACTTCATCAATACTCAAGACGTGGTCGTACATGCGTTTTATACGCGGTCTCCTTTATAGATGAAGTACATCTTCCCAAAGTTTTCCCAATAAACCGAAGTCGACTGTCCGCCTTACAATGTCCTCACATTTTATTTCCGTTTCATATCGCTCTGAAATGTTACGCCTAGATATTAGAACGTCGCCACTGCCTCAAGCTCACTACCAAGGCTGTATTCGAACATTGTGAGAGTGTTTTTCCTACTCATGTGCACCACCTTACATTTTTCTACATTTAGAGTTAGCTGCCATTCTTGTCACAAATTAGAAATTTTGACTACGTTATTCTGTATGCTTTTACAGTCAATGAATGATTACACTTTCCTATACACCACATCATCATCAGCAAACAGCCACAAACTACATGTTACTCTGTCCATCTGATCATTTATATAGGTAGCAAATAATAGCGGTCCTACCACACTCCCTTGCGGCATGCCTGACGATACACTCGGCTCTGATGAACACACGTAGTCGAGAACAACGTAATGCGTTTGTCTCTGTCTGCCACCAGTCCTCTTACAACTTATCAATGGCATAGCTACTCATATGCAGAAACAAAGGTAGCCCCAATTTGTTGGTTTCGACCTTGTTACCAATGGCAGCGCCTGGAAGAAATCACAGTTCCCGCTTGACTCGGCACCATCTCAGAGCAACTTCGTGAAGATGTCCCACCACTGGGTCGAAAGTATTTGAAAAGATACATTAAATTTGAGTTATAGACTGTTTTATAGAAAAAAAAATAATACTAGTTAATACACAAAAAATAACAGAAAACTCAATATTGTTCCTAAATATCTCACTTATCACTATATTATATCTACCGCCTTGGTTCGAAGGGTGCCAGTTATGAGATTACTTATGGTCGTCGTGGTTGATTTGAGTCATTATTTTTGTTAAATTGCTGATACTACAAAGTCTTCGCAGTTGCGGAAAAATGTATATCACGCATGTACATTAGCTTAGATTAATATTTGTTCCATAGATCACATATACGGCATTTCGTATTGATTTGGTACGTTTCAGTTTATTAAATATTGTCTACACATTACAATCAATATTTAAATGATTTTTTATTTTAAATTTTTATTGTTTTATTATTATTATTATTATTATTTAAGTTTTATATAAAAATTCATATGTAGTGTAGAAGTAATTCCCATTAAGAAATTCCTTTAATTTATTTTCTAATACTAGTTGGCTATCTGTCAGACTTTTGATGCTACTTGGTAAGTGACCTTAGACTTTTGTTGCAGCATAAGTCACCCCTTTCTGTGCCAAAGTTAGATTTTACCTTGAATAGTAAATATCACCATTTCTCTTGGTGTTGTAGCTATACACACAGCTTTACTTTTGTGTTGGGTCGGTTTGTTATAAAAAATTCACGAGTGAATGTATATATTGCGAAGCTACAGTGAGGATCGCTAGATCCCTAAATAAATGTGTTCAGGGTGATCTTGGGTGGGCTCCAGCAATTATTCTGATTAAACGCTTTTGTGCAATGAATACGTTTTTACTCAATGTTAAATTGCCCAGAATATGCTCCGAGTGAATGAATGAAAATATGCATAGTAAGCTAATTTACTGAGATGTATATCACCAAATTTTCCAGTGACCACGATAGCATAAGTAGCTGAACTCAAACATTTCAACAGATCTTTGATGTGTTTTTTCCAATTCACTCCATCGTCAAAGCAAACACCAATGCAAACTTTATATACGGGGTTTTATCGAAGCTTAATGAGAAGCCCGAATGGTTGCGCAGCAATGTTTAACTACCACTGTTATTAACTAACTGATAATAACTCACTTCACTGGGTTGTTTGCCGATTGCAGTATATATACAATGCAGTACCTACAACATTTATCGTGCCGATGTATCCAATATAACCGCAGCAGGAAAAAAAAAAAACATATAGATGTCATGAGCACAAAGCTGCTTCTAAACACTATTTTATCGCTGAGGACGTAACAAGAATTGTGGAATTGGCTGCTGATGAGAGTTTTTAGTATATTCTCTTTCGAAGGAAAAGTGCTTATACTCACCGTATACAAATGTTCGTGTATAGTAAAGACGAGTGAAATGTAAGAACTGCTAAGTGTTTTTGAATGGTTCTTAAAAATGAAAGATCTATCCAAGATGACTCCTCGATACTTTGAATGTTCACTGTGTTCGAGTTGAACACCAGCAAGCGAGATATTGAATTTGTAGCCAGCTATTCTGTTTTATTTGGGTTAGGCTTTAGTTTCTACATTAATAAGTAATTTCTCAGAGAGTTAGGTCAGATGTTATACTACTTTTCGTCACATTGATGTCCCTTCGATGTGATGCAATTACAGTATCATCGGCAAAAATGAACGTTATAGACTGCGAAGCTGAACTATTAGTGGTGTAAACATTAGAACCCTGGGGGTGGCCATCGTGAAGCTGTCTAAAACCGCTTTCCGTGTGCCGAGTAGATCTTGATCAGACGACCTTTTAACACAGGTTTAGAAGTTGTAATAAAATAGGGCAAGAAATGAGATTCTATAGCTTCAATAGGAGGTTCTTCTTTCAGACGGTATCATAAGCTGTACAGAGATTCAGAAAAGCAACGGCAGTGCTAAATTACTTTTCGTAACCATTCTCAATGAAAGATCTCAGTGCCAGGATCGGTTCACAACAATTACCACCGTGTTTGAATCCAGCTTTTGCAGTAGGAATACTAGCATTAAAAATGGGAACAATTTGCTTGTAAGGAGTCTCTCGAGCAGCTTGTAATATACGCTGAGAAATGCAATTCGGCGATAGCTGTCTGCACGGCCAGCTGGTTTACATGGCTCAGTTATTACCTGAGATCTATAGAAAGCTTTTCGTAGAGAGCTGTTTTTCAGAATGTTACTGAATAAATTTAAAAATCACAGAAGTGCATTAGGTTTGATAAATTGTAGGAGAATATTACCTAGACCGACAGATTTTCCGGTCTTCAAATCAGCGACAGCGACGTCCAGATCGTTGGAGAAAAACGGTTTGGATACTTCTAGGGGTGCCTGCTGGCATTTCGTGAGCTCATTTAGTTTGTAAGATATTAACTTGTCAGACTGTTGATGTTTTGACTTGCATGATGCTACTATTCATTTAGATGTGTGGGAAAGATCTGGGTGTGTGGGAGGCAATTCTTCCATTGAGGCAAGAGGTACCCCATTTTTCTGCAAGAGAATTTGGAACAGAAAAATAGTTACGTTCTTTACGATTCGAAAGGGACATTTTTCAGGTGGTTAAATATATGGACCAACACCAGTCTATTCCTCTCTTACGGCTTTTTATGGGACCCAAGAATATGCAGTAGTTGCTTTCTTACAACTTACTGCCTTAAGATGAGCGGGAATCCTTCTGTTCAAAATGGTTTGTGATCAATGGTTTTGAAATGAAATGTGGGAGTGGCGACAAGGAATGAAAAGAGTGAGCGGGGTAAGACTGGGGTGCAAGAAAAAAGGAATACGAGTAGATTGCCTTGCATTCGCGGATGATATTGTTTTACTCTCAGAATCATTAGAAGAGGCAGTGAACCAAACCAAAGAACTACAGAGACAAGCAGGTAAAACAGGCCTACAGATCTTTATCGAGAATACAAAATATATGACAAACATCACGGAAGCTCCTGGATGGATGGCAATAGGCAGAGTGAACATTCAGAAGGTGGAAAATTTCAAATACCTAGGAGAATAGATAGACACTGGACTGATAGAAAAGGATGCAATGGAAACACGAATAAACAAATTAATTTAGCTTATTAACTGACAATGAACATCTATAATAAGAAGAATATTTCTATCAAAGCCAAACTGAAACATTACCAGACAGTGATCCGCCCTGAAGCCTTATATACAGCAGAAACACTCAACCTAATATGAACTGGAGTGATCAAGAGACTAGTACTGGTGGAACAGAAGATTCTCAGGACAATATTAGGACCTCGAAGATCAGAAAACGGTCAGTTTAGAAATCGATCCAACCAAGAACTCTATTCCAAAATAGAAAAAAGTATCCAATATCATTAAGAAAAGAAGGTGCGAGTTCTTTTGACACATTTGCAGAATGGATCAGGGGGGATTAACACAGCAAATTTCACAATTCTTGTTGTACAAGAAAAGCAAAATACGGTGGATCCAAGAAGTACAAAGGGATCTGGAAGAAATGAGAATACGAGATCAAGAAATACGCAACAGCGTGATTTTTAAATAAAAAAATAGGCATTTGCAGGATTTGAGGACAGAAATAGACCTAGAACGAAATCATCGTGGACAGAAAAGCGAAGATAGATGCAAAGTATGAGAATGAAAGAATAATGGAAGAGGAGGAAGAACGGAAGAAAGGAAGCTGATGTGAATTAACGTGGTCCAAAGATGGCCGAAACCAAAGAAGATGTCTTCCGCAGCCGAAGATGAAACGCTAGGGGAAAGTTTTACAAATCGACCACGGCTGATGAGCCCGGAAGCTTTAAATGAAATTTATTAAAATGTTCAAATGTTTATAAAGCTATGGAAGCAAACTGCAATGATTGTGATCACTCCCTAGACTTACACAAACTATTTAACTGACTTAAACTAACACACACACACACACAGAGAGAGAGAGAGAGAGAGAGAGAGAGAGAGAGAGAGAGAGAGAGAGAGAGAGAGAGAGAGAGAGAGAGATAAAGAGAGAGAGAGAGAGAGAGGCACAGACACCCATACCCGAGGGAGGACTCTAACGTCAGGCGGGAGCGACAGCCCACACCATGATGCTTTAGACCACGCGGAAATTACCGCACAGCTATTTTTACCAATTAACATTTACTTACCTCAAGACAAGTACGCTGCTAACATACGTATAGCATACCTGGTATCGGAACATGAAGACGAAAACGAACCTCTACTAAAATAAAACTTACATTGAAAAGAAAATCTTCTGATCACTGTTTGTCGTACGGGAATGGCCGCGCAGTCGGGGGCGTCATGTTACGGATTGCACGGCTGCTCCCGTAGGAGGTTCGAGTCCTCCCTCGGGTAAGAGTGTGTGTGTCGTCCTTCATATAAGTTAGTTTACCTCAGCCGCGCATGCGCACTGCAATGTTGCGGCCACAGTCGGGTATATTAAACGGCCGCGCTACGACTCGTATACGTGCTTTCTCCGCGACGTCAAACGTTACTCATGCGATAACAGTACTTTGACTGTGCATATAAAATGATCTGATGGAAGAATGAGAGTTTGAAAACACTTTTCATTTTATTTATTTAGTTACTTTTTTTTCATGGCGAACTTTTTTCCGGGATTACAATGAACCAGTGAACACACAGGACGCGTCGTTACTGATCGTGATTATTACTTTAGGTAATAAAGCTCTTTGGCCAGTTACTTGCTTTGTTCTCGTATAGTGTGACACATTTGGGAAATTGCTCTACTTATCACGAGAAAATATTTACATAGCTATTTTGCTACTGCCTCAACTATGTGTCATACATTTACATAATTGCTAAAAAAAATCATTAATTTGAGTGACATAAAAAGGGTTACAATGAGGGAAAACTAATTTATCATATTTGTGTATGCAGTAATGATCGTCTATGATACAATAAATGCATTCTCAATCGTGAATATGAATCAGCATCAGTTATACAATTTATTGGTGACATGTGGAATTTTGTGCTGGACCGGAATTATAACGTGTCATGAAAAGCGGGAAATACGTAACCCGATCCCCGCCCATGTCACCAATAAATTCTACAGCTGATTCTGAATCATATTCACGAGTGCCAGTACTTTGTTACATTATTGGCAGCTCTAGTCACCACATTGCCACACGACTGAAAGACATTTGCATTGGATATGCAGATAAACACGGACACGATACTCCGTATCTCCTTACGCATACGATGTACTCAAACTGTAAATCGGATATTACATCGCTATTCATTCGCGAAGGTTATGAAAACCACAAAACTTACAAATTTCGTATCTATAAAAGGAGGAGCCCCCAGGGATTAATTTTGGCTGGAACAGGTTGTCAGTAGCCGCGTGATATAAGGCGTCATCCAGCCTCGGGCATTGGTGTAGGCGTGCATGTACGCCTGTACTTGCGTGCGTGCGTGCGTGCGTGTGTGTGTGTGTGTGTGTGTGTGTGTGTGTGAGCGTGTGTGTGCATGTGCACGTGCGTGGTGCGTGTACGTATGTGTGTGTGTGTGTGCATTTTCGTACGTACGTACAGTATACCCAACGTAAGTTGTTTCGTTCCAAAGTGGTCATCGGCACATATCTCCTTTTGTTCACGACAGTCAAAAACCTCAGCATTGCGACGTGTCTTAGTGTGTGCGTTAGTGAACTGTGCTTTTGCGAAATATTTTTTTATATCCATACACAAACAACTTTTCATGTTTATAGACGTTAAACGTTTTTAATTATAAACGATTAAAATTTTGTCAACAACTTCAGTAGAATTGTTATGTACAGATTTTTTTAAATTTAATTAAATCAACTAATTTATTGAATTAAAAATATTTTTCAGAAAACTATCTGAATGAAAAAAAATGTTTGTACCAAGTCTGATATACCATTATTAAAACTATCTGTGGAACAGAATTTTGAAAAAGGTAGCATGTTGGTGTGATATTAGATGTTGTGAACAGAATGGTATTACAGTATCTTTTGTTATAGGGTTTCTAAAAATTTTGAATCTATGTGTGTTTGTGATAAAATCTATGATTAGGTCTAAGAAATTGATGGATTTTTCACCAAGCACCAGCGTGAACTGTATGTTTTCTTGTTGTGAGTTCAGATGTTCTAAGAAATTGTAGTCTATTGGTTCCAATCTACAAGCGCAGTACACCGACCACATACCGCTACCAAAATTTCATATTAGTACTGAGGGGTTCGTTACGTATGAACTGTTTTTCAAAATGTTCCATGAAGATTTTTGCTAAAAGGGGGCTAAAAGGGGATCCTATCGCCAAGCCATCAAGCTGTTTGTATGTAGTACCGTGGAATTGGAAATAGTTTGGCTATAAGCGAGTTTCAGTGGCTATTTTTATACATTCTACTGGGTTGACACCTGTTCTGTATAGTATGTCTATCACAACATCAAAACATTCTTTGAACGGTACGTTTGTAAATAGGCTGCTAACATTAAGATTTGCACTGTGTGGAAAAGGGACATTTTAAATTCTTTTATCCAGAGCCACTGAATTTACCGCTTCAAACTTAGTTTAAAATTTTGTTTTTATTTGATGCAGTAGTGTAATTCTTTGGAAATTTTGTAGCTTGGTACAGTATAGGGTGGTACAGGGGATCGTATTGGGTGTTTTTCCTTGTGTAGGTTAGGCAGTCCACACTCTTGAGGAGGCACTGGATTCGTGTTGACTAAATACATGTCTTCATATTTGGGAATTATGCTGTTGCAGATTTTGGTTAAGTTATTTATTTCAACACTAGCAGAGTGCATTTATTCAACTAAACTAAAACTCTTTCCTACAGTCCTCAGAAGTCTCATCGGTACTGACCAGACGCCGTGTCAGCCTGAGCTTTTAGACGATGGTGGATGTGTTGGTTGCTTTTTTTTCTCTGTTACCATGAATAGAGCCCTTACTTTTTAGTTAAGTAGCCCCTCAATTGGCCCTACTCTCCTATTCCCATCGAAGTATTATTCGAGACAAACAGTTCCAAACTTCCGTGATCTGGAGGCACGACGGTTGACAATGTATTCTGTATAAAAAGCTACAAAGCTGTTCACTGACAAGTCATCTGTGTGATCCAGAGATGAATAAAATATGTAGAAATATAGTCGGATACTTACCAAATCGGAGTAACAACGGAAACTGCATGTATACGGCGAAGGGTAGCACGAATAGTCACAGGTTTCCAAATTGTAGGTCAAATAACAGCCAAAAAGTTGCAAATAATTACGTTTAACCGTTTTGCCTAGGTTTCGACGAAAATAATTTTGCCCTCTTCGGAAAGACTTGTCGGAATTTTGAAATTATTTGAAAATTATTCTAAAAGAGCAGAAGGCCCTTGTCAGTATGCAGATTACGTCGTATATAATTGTCAACGATTAAATACAAAATGGTAAAATTCACATATCATGGATAAATTTGTTAAAAGGACACACACATGACGAGCGTGCATCACTGGCCAACTCAAGTGTAGGAACAGTTTGAAGTCACAGGTTTGTTTGCTGCACGCAAGAACGTCGCGGTGATGCTGAAAAAATTGTGAAACTAATCAATATACAGGCAGACTATCTATTGTTAAGAATCCATGTTAATGAATTTTGGTTTTTAAAATTATATATTGAACTCATTTGGCACATCACTTAATTGTTCTTTTCGTAACGACATTCAGTTTCCACTTCAATAGATCTTATTCATATGAGTACTGATTCTGGGTAAACGCCTCACAAACTGCCTAAGCTTTAGTGTGACGGAAAATGTTGGAGCGGTTGAGAAGCCGGCCGCGTTGTCGTCGACAATACCCAAGTGAAGACGCGACTACATTGCCATTTAATAAGCAATTACAGGGCAGGATCTTTATGTAATTTAAGACTGCGACATTTTATAATCTTGGTAATATATTCTGCCAGGTTTTCAAGGCAGAAAAATTCATATTTGGATTATAGGGTTACTTGCTGAAAATCAATTTCACTGGGAGACCACCACAATTCATTGATGGCTACACAGATTAACATAAAGATTGTTATATAAGGGAAAACATTAAATCCCTGGGAGAAGGGTTGAAACTTGCCTGGGAAAAATGCGTACTGATCTCCTGCTGTGCTTTGAAATCAATGGCGAATAGAACTTATTGTTTATAAGAAGAAACAAACGGAAGAAACACAAGATTTCCATTTGTACTGTGTGGTCCATGAGTAACGTGTTGAGTAATATTTATTTCAGCAAACTCCATTTACATTCGAAATAACAAACAATAAAGTTAAAATCTAATATATAAAGCAGAGTTTCGTATGTTTGTACATGTTGCATACAAATCTACAGTTTTGTTCCAATCTTTATGAAATTTTGTACACGAAAGCTTCAATCCATGAGGACGGTTGCCGTAAGTGTAAGAATCACATACGATATATAGTTTACGAGATATGACGTCATAAACAATGCGATGCGCGAAAACTGCAGCATTTTGTGACAATGCTGCTCATTTTCTTCTAAACCATTGGACCGGCTGCAAGCAAATTTGGTACACACATTCCTTACCGTGAGGTAACATTACAGCATGGTTAAGAATCACATACGGCACATGGTTCAAAAGATATTACGTCATAAATTGCAAAAAATGCCATATAATGCGGCAAGACTTTCGAAATACACTGTATGGGAATTACAGTACTTAGCGACTTGCAAAAAATTTTAAACATAATTTCAAACCTTTATTAAACTTTTTCTTGCTGACAACCAGAGCAAAATGATGAAACGAAAAAAGTTTCTCGCTTACTACTTTTCCGCTGTTTATGGAATAAATCTGCGGCTTTCGGTATGATGTTACAATTTATAATTTCTACATCACAAATTGTACCCGCAGGAAATTTTACAGGCAGTAAAAACGCATATAGTTGAGTGTACCTTCTAAATTGTATCACAGTACGACACGTAGTTCTTGAGATATGAGCACATAAACAGTAACGTTAATGGAAAACCGTCCCATCGTGCACCAAGTTTTAATCTATGACTTCTTTACTGCTAATTGTACAACCAAGAGATTTTACAGAAATATAGCGCTTATACAAATGAATATATACCTGAAAAATCGCAGGAATAAATAAATAAATACCCGGGCAACACCGGGTTTCCAGCTAGTCTATTCATGAACCAGATATAATATGTCTGGCAGGTTTTACGAAATACATACTCGATATCACAACATAACAGTGGATAGAGCGGGTGGGAAAATTTTGCCTAGATCACCATTGGAGAAAGCCCAGCACCTCTTGGAAATCAATTTAAAGGACAGAAATCATACTATTTGGGGTGTTTTCTGAAGATGACTTTATATTTATTTGGTTGGACTATCTTACCATTCCTCTAGCTTATTCATCTCTGAAATTTAGTATAAAATGTATCATTTCAACAATGAAGAACATTTTAACATCGTGCATAAATACCGTAATTTAAATCTGAAGACTAATTCGCTGATCCCAAGGTCAATTTGGTTCGAATAATATTTTATCTTAGGTGAGGAGCAATACTGTGCAAGATATATTTCGGGTAATTGTGAGTTTAAATTGTGTTATTATGTGAGTAGTCGACACAGAATATATCAGCATCGTTGTTTGTAGACAAATGTCCAAGTCACCTCGATTCAATGATGAAATATGTGTGATTAGTGACGGCCCTGAACAGTCACCAAAGTATCCTCGTTTCATGCAGAACAGACTGCTGTTTGCCGTACCTCACATCACTGGTGGCGCCGACAGCGTTTTGATTGTGTGGCTCGACGACATTGTATTCCGGAAAGGCTACGTGTCCAAAATCACCGGGTTCCGCCTAATAAATGCAATAGCAAAGCTCATTTCCATCTCTTTACGGTATTTTCACGCACTGTTTCTTGCTAATTAGTTGTTATCAACAAAACAATGTTTTACTGTAAACTTCATATGACGCAAAAAAAGTAAATAAATAAATGAATAAATTATAACGCGTTGACATGAAGGAGGAAAAGGAACGAAAGACTTCTGTTTTTTCTTTTAGTCTTGTCCGACTACTTTCCAAAAACGGAGTGTATTAGGATTTTATTCGCTGCCTGGGATTAATGTTGCTAATACGATAAAACCTACACTTCAATCTTAAGACAAAAGGGTCATGTAAGCAGTCTCATAGTTAAAAAAGATTAAAGAAATAAAAATAACCTCGTAAATGCATTCTTCCCTCACCTCTTGGTAGAGCAAATCGATTTATATGGTTGAAACCAATTGTTCTACCAAGAAGTGACGGAAGAATCCATTTATAAGATTAATAGCTGACAGAGGATGGTTCAAAAAGAAGGGTCAAAAACTAAATATTAGTCCAAAATACGTGTGCAACAAGACAAGGGGAGTATCAGCTGCAATAAGGAAAGCGATGCAGTTAGCAGAAGTTACATGGGTAAAAGAAGAAATAAAAAAGTGGTACGGCGTCAGGGACAGCTTGAGTACACAAAAAACGTGAAACACAGCAAAACTCACGTATCCAACACCCTTCTGAGTTCGGTGCTTTAGACAGTGAAATAAGTGAAAAAGTGAGTTCTTACGCTAAAAACGTAAGATACACTACTTACGTGATCGAAGAGCAGCCATAGTCACAAATCGGAAACAAAACTTTTCAGATAGATTAGTAAATCTTACGGGAACAGTTCTTACCACTAAGTAACCTCTAGGAAAAGGTTTCCCGCCCAAATACAACATACGAAAAACAGTTGGATATAGAGTGCAGTGTAAGTAAAGACAAGACGACTAACAACATAGTAACTCTCGAAATACGTAAGTTTCTCCAATATTATGTAAGTAAATCACAAACTACGTATCTGCACATGTTTATGAACTTACAGAAGAAAATTTCTGAAAACAGTACCATATTTCAAAAAGCTGATAAATACTATAGCACTGATGAATAAAAGTGATTCTGTAGAGAAAGTGAAACAAGCCCTCACACCAACTACCTTTCAAATAACTCACGAAAGATCCCACCAAAACCTTTAATGATGAAATAAAAAACTTAACCAAAACCGGTAACTGCATAATTCCCATGTATTTTGTCAACGTGAACCAAGTGGCGCCTCCACTCTGTGCACTTCCTAAACTACACATGCAAGGACATCCAATCCGACTCCTGTACCAACCTATACTGCACTGAGCTACAAAAATTTCAATGACTTACACTAGTGCATCAAAACGAAAACAAGATTTATATCTAAGTTTGGAGTAGTAAATTTAGTGGGCCTGGTTAACAGAATTAAAAATTCTCCTATCCTACACAGTGCAAATCTAGTATCTATCGATGTTAGCAGCCTATTTACATAAATACAAACTAAATCTTGATGTTGTGATAGATCTAACGTACAGAATAGGTGTCAACCCTGTAGAAGTAGAAGATATAAAACTAGCCACTCAAACTTGCTTACAGCAAAACTATTTCCAATTCCACGGTACTATTTACAAACAGCTTTATGCCTTGGTAATTTGATCCCCTCTTGGAAATCTTCATGTAACGTTTTGCAAGAACCACTCAGTAATAATATCAAATATTGATACCGATTTGTGGACGACGTGCTGTGCTTGTGGACTGGCACCAATAAACAACTTAATACTTCCTTAGATCATCTCAACTCACAACACAAAAACATACAGTTCACAACGGAACTTGGTGAAAAATCCATCAATTTCTTAGACCTAAACGTAGATATTAACACAAACAAACACAGCATCAAACTTTTTCGAAAATCTACAACAATAAATACAGTAATGCCATCCTGTTTACAACATCCAATATCGCACAAACATGCTGCCTTCCATTCCATGGTGCATCGCCTTATATTCATTCCATTATCAAAGTAGAACTTTCAAACATAATTAAACACTATTCAATAAATTGCATCCAACAATGGCTATAAACCTGAAGTAATGGACAACAGTCTACAAAGAAAACAAAGTAGAAATGTTCTACCACTCTGGTATGTCCACAATACGGATACAGTCAAAACTAAAACCAACTAGTGTAGTAGAGTGAAAGGGAAGTATATGACTTCGTTGAATGACCATTTATTAACTCTCAAACCAAGAAGGACGGCCGCCGAGGTCGAGCGGTCTGCGGCGTGCCAGTCACGGTCTGTACGGCCACTACGGTCGGGGTGTCGAAACCCCCCTCGGGAATGGATATTTGTGCCGTCCTTAGTATTTGCTAGTTCAAAAGTAGTTTGTAAGTTTTGGGACTGATGACCCCATAGATCAGTCCCACAAGCCCTACAAATATTTGAACATTTGAAACCAACAACTTTGGGGACAGAAAGGGTCTTTACCGCCGCTGGCTACATATGCAGTTCTATAAGAAGTAAATTGGGAGATAAAAGTATTGACGTTATTTGTTTTTTGAGGTCATATTTCCAAAACAAGAAGTGACTTCCTTTTTTATATTTATTACACTGTAACCTTTCATTTACTGTTTATTTTGGTAAGAAAATAAGACAATTAGTTAACTTAAACTATATTCAGTGATACTTTAAATCCCTCAACAAATAAGACAGATTATAATTACCTTTGATAAAGGTTAGAAGTTATGTTTTTACTTAACTAGGATATAAGGACCACAAAATTACCAAACAATGACATTTACTATTGTTCTTGATCTTCTAGTTAAGAAATAATTAGTCAAACAGCAAAATAATTACAGAATGAAACTTTCACTCTGCAACGGAGTGTGCGCTGAAATGAAACTTCCTTGCAGATTAAAACTGTGTGTCGGAACCGGGACTCGAACCTGGGTCCTTTGCCTTTCGCGGGCAAGCGCTCTCCTGACTGAGCTATCCCGACACGACTCACGATGCCGCCTCACAACTCTACTTCCACCAGTACCTCGCCTCCTACTTTCCAAACTTCACAGAAGCTCTCCTGCGAAACATGCAAGACTAGCACTCCTGGAAGAAAGGATATGGTGGAGACATGGCTTAGCCACAGCCTAAGGGATCTTTCCAGAATGAAACTTTCACTCCGTAGCGGAGTGTAGGCTGAACCGGGACTCGAACCAGGGACCCTGCAGAGTGAATGTTACATTCTGGAAACATCCATTAGGCTGTCTCCACCATATCCTTTCTTCCAGGAGTGCTAGTCTTGCAAGTTTCGCAGGAGAGCTTCTGTGAAGTTTGGAAAGTAGGAGGCAAGGTACTGGCGGAAGTAAGGTCGTGAGGCGGCATCGTGAGTTGTGTTAGGATAGCTCAGTCGGAGCCGGGCGCCGTGGCTCAGCGCGCCCGGTCATAGGGCTGAATGCTCTCTGTAATAAAAAAGCTGAGCCAACAACTCATCGAACAAGAACGAACAACCCATAGAACAATAAAAAAAAAAGTCGGTAGAGCACTTGTCCGCGAAAGACAAAGGTCCCAGTTTCGAGTCCCGGTTCCGGCACACAATTTTAATCTGCCAGGAAGTTTCAGCAAAAATTAATCAGATGTAGTAAGATATCATTGAGTTTTGTGATTTTAAATAAATATTTTCTTATATTAGAACAAAGAATGTTTATTAACTTCCTTTGTGGGATCCCGCTGGATTAAAAGCAATCCAGCAACAATCCCTGCCGGCCGCGGTGGCCGAGGGGACTGAGACGCTTTAGTCACGGTCTGCACGGCAACTACGGTCGGGGGTTCGAATCCCCCTCGGGCATAGATATTTGTGCCGTTCTTAGTATAAGGTAGTTCATAAGTAGTTTGTAAGTTAGGGACTGATGACCCCGTAGTTAAGTCCCATAAGCTATACAAACATTAACATTAGCAACAATCCCACTGCATTGAAAACAGTACTGGATTGCAATCCCAAAGTTGTACCAACAAGTATGAATCACAGCTAGGACGCAAACTGACACTAGTGCGACGGTAGGCTGTAGCAGATGTTGTCCACATCGTACCTTAAGGTATTATGTATTTGATTATAAGGTACTAGCTGAACAATCGGCCTTGCCCGGGGTATTTATTTATTCCTGCCTTGAGTTAGTACTTCATCAATCCCTTCTCTCTCTGTCCATCGCCTTTATTCTAAAAACATGATACATTTATCGGAGAATAAATAAGAAATAAGGTTGTCTCGCATAATCTACAAAATTATAAGTATCCAAACAAAGAAAGATAATAATCAAAACACTAATGAGACATAAAATGCGTACAATCTCATATTTATTGAGTTATATGTTGTACAATTGTATAATTTTGCAGGTATGTATTCATTTGCAAAATTGCTGTATGTCTGTATTAAAATAAATTTCGTTTTCACTGCTATATTTATTTATTCTTATATTTCCCTATTCGTATGCTTATCCTTACAGAGAAAGAGCTGAAGACAGTGTAGCACGCATAGACCAAAGATATGGTTTGTGGCATCACGTTTCGCTGTATGGAACCTCCTTGCTATAGAGTCGCAAACGTCATCGCTGGCCTACAGTCCGATTTTTTTAAATAATTTGACTACTGTCAACCACCATATCTTCCACCCCCTTATAGATATTGACCTGGAACAGCTATGGTGCACAACAGGAGACTTCGGACAACAATCATACAAAGAACATTCGTTTGCGTTCGTAGTTTTCGCTGCAGAGCGAAATATTAACACACACACACGTAGAATTTTATATACACCGATAACTTTCCATCCCATTATACTTCATGCTTTTATCATTACCGACCCTCGAGTAACAATGCAACCAATAAAACCATTTTCTAAGAGTAAACATAATTTTCAAAGAATAATTATTGTTCCGCATTTACCGTTATATTCTTCAAATTACGAAACATCTATCATATCGTTATAAAACCGTGCCTAAAACCTTCAAAAAAAAGTTCAAATGTTTGTATATTCTATGGGATTTGACTACGGGGTCATCAGTCCCTAAACTTACAAACTACTTATGAACTACTTACGAACTTGGACGGCACAAATACCCATGCCCGAGGGGTGATTCGAACCCCCGACCGTAGTGGCCGTGCAGACCGTGACTGAAGCGCCTCAGTCCCCTCGGCCACCGCGGCCGGCCCTAAAACCTTCCTCGGGTATAAATTAGTAACTGTACAAATATTTAAATCTCTGAGACTTATCACTCGGACGTAATAAGCGTACACCGAACAGACATTTACATTAAAATGTATAGATAAATACCTATCCTATTGCCATAAAACCGTGCCTAAAGCCTTCCCCGGGTGGATATTAGTAACTATACAAATTTTTAGCTCTTTATGTCTTGTGGTTCAGACGTGATAAACGTAAACCGAACAAACATTCACATTTATAGATGTAGATTATGGTTAAAAGAAACTGTATTACAAACCAGTATGTTCTAAAAAATAAAATGATTTGTTATAGTAAGTTTCATGACAAGCCTTTTTCTGTGCCCCGGAAAACTGGAGTTTTGTTTGAATAGATACGTTCCGGAATCTAAAATTTTTGAAATTAAACAGTGGGACCGCTGTCGCTGAAACACGGAGGAAAAACCCACAGAAAAGAATCACGTCCGCAGTGATCGATGCACCTGCAACAGCGTGAATATTCACGGGGCGCGCACTCGCTATTCTCCGCCAGCCGTCGCCGTGGGGTATGGGGTGCCCGACGCCGCCCCCAGCCGCCCCCGCCGCCCCCGCCGCCCCCGCCGTCGTAATTAACCCCACCGCCCTCCCCTCAGAGCCCGTCGCAGCCAATTACAACGGCCGCTCGCACCTGATTGCTACCGCAGGACACCGCGTTTCCCGGAAACTGCACCCGCGTCACGCGGGATCGCATGACAGTTGCCGCCGCATTGAGGCTCCCTCATAACTCATTAAGACAATGAGTCTCCCCCGCTTATGGCCGCTGAGTCCGCGTGCCACACCGACCTCATTGTTAATTTCAGATTCCCCTCAGAGCAGACGAAACACGTAACAGTTTTACTAACTCGGCCGGAAAAAAAATTAATAAAGACTAGCGGACGACCTGCCGATGACAGGTGGTTATTTATTACGAAGTCTAGTTAATCCATCGCCTGTCCCGTGCGTCAGTTTGTTCTTCACGTTTTTAAGTCCAAATGCGCAATTTTTTTTATCAGGATTCGAATTAAAACGAAAATTTTTGTCGACGTCTGCACGTAAAGTAGCATCTCCCTCGCACCATCTTCGATATCTATAAATGTGAATGTCTGTTCCGTGTACGTTTATCACGTGTGGACCACGAGACATAAAGAGATAAAAATTTGTACAGTTACTAATGTCTACCCGGGGAATGCTGTAGGCACGGTTTTATTGCGATCGTATAGCTATTTATCTATATATATATATATATTGATGTGAATATCGGTTCGGTGTACGCTTATCACGTCCGAACGACAAGACACAAAGGCTTAAATATTTGTACAGTTACTAATTTATATCCGAGGAAGGTTTTAGTCACGGTTTTATAGCGATCTGATAGATATTTAGTAATTTGAAGAATATAACTCGAAATGCGGAACAATAATTACGCTTTGAAAATTATATTTACTCTTTGAAAATGGTTTTATTGGTTGCTTTGTTGCTTGAGGGTTGACAATGATAACAGGGTGGATTATATAGGGATGGAAAGCTATCGGTGTATATAAAATTCTACGTGTGTGTTAATATTTCGCTCTGCAGAGAAAACTACAGAACGGAAGCGAATGATCTGTATGTAATTGTTGTGCGAAGTCTCCCGTTTTACACCATAGCAGTTCCATGCCGATAGCTGTAAGGGGGTGGAAGATATGGTGGTTGAAAGTCGTCAAATTATAAAAAGTTTCTTGATAAAAGGGCACTCCCTATACGTGTTGAAATATTGCAACACAGGCTATAAGGAATAATGTATGTATTATTTATTGTAAATCATTAAGCACTTCACATAATTTATTTTTTTTATTTGAATGTTGATAAATATGTTTGTTTCTAAAGAAGGTATTGTATTTCATTTCATCCTTCAAAACCAGACTCATAGCACACTACTGAACGATAGCTTATCTATCAAAACCAACCAACACGCGAGCGGAGCCGCGGGTTTAAGCTAGAAATAAATGTTATTGAGACCTTCCTGTTGGTTTGAACGTTTAATATGCAAACCTTCATCGTGATTGTAACCAAACTATATACCTGTATGCAACACAAACATAGAAACATACTCACTGAATATATACACAGGGTGAGGCATATACAATTGTTTTTCAGATTATTTAGTAAAATACAAATCCGATTAAACAAAACTTGAAATAAAAGATTTCACCTCGAAGACAAACATTTTTTTAACATAAAGCTCAATATGTTCAAATGTTTGTATAGCTTATGGGACTTAACTACGGGGTCATCAGTCCCTAAACTTACAAACTACTTATGAACTAGCTAATTCTAAGGACGGCACAAATATCAATGCCCGAGGGGGGATTCGAACCCCCGACCGTAGTGGCCGTGCAGAACGTGACTGGCGCGCCTCAGACCGCTCGACCCCCGCGGCCGGCAACATAAAGCTCTACCCACCTGCACCATCATCGGAGACTGGAGGGGGTGACTGAAACCTTAGATAAGATTTTGAGATTATTGCAGATTTCCTTCCTCTGTGAAAAAAATGTAACTTTTGTATGAAATATTTGTTTCATTCCGTGATAATGTCGCGGTAACCAGAAATAATAGAAATGAGTTGATAGTTGATGAAAAACGGTAATATCTCAAACAAGCACAAATGGAAATAAGGAAAATCAAAGAACCTCCCATGGAGCTGATCAGGGTTCAATATTGCAAATTAATCGGCTCTGAACAGGGAATAGTAATCTGAACAAATCACTTTTCTTCATATCATATCAACGATTACCCAATACGTAACACTTCCAGACCCAAGGTTGTGGGTGACGTGACATTAATATAGTAAGGGACGTTTAAGATACAACTTACATACAGTAATTTATTACAAAAGGGAATAAAAATTATTTTCAAGAAATTTGTACCCAGTTGTCTGTTTTGGACCTTCGATACAAATTTTAATGTTCTGTACCATCTTACAGAAAGATGCCTGTAAAATAAATGACATAATAATATTACAGGATCATATAAAATCAACTTGCTGTCAGATATGATACTTCACATGTTGTCAAAAGATGGATATCAACACCTTGTAAACAAGTCTTGCTTGACGCTATTATAAGTGTACTGCAAGTTTGTCGACTACTGGTACCACACAGAGTAGACACATAGAACTAAAACACGTTGCGCACGTTACCACAGTCCATACACGATTGTATGATACAGGCCCAAACTTCCTAGCATGAATCACAAAGAAATAAAGCGAGCATAACCATAACCGAACGACTGTACGTTCAGTGTCTGAAAGGGATAAACTGTGGATCCTCAGTATGAGAGAGGCACCGTTACCACACACGATAACAGATTGTCGATTGGAGTCAAGATTCCTGTGCAGGGCGTATGGGGAGACGACAACAAACAGAGACTCAGAAGGACATCTGAACGTTAGGCCTAACTTAACGAGTAGCCAAGGAAGTGCAGAATGAAAGCGTCATATTACATAACACGTTTTTCTACACCTTGTAAACCTGTAAGAGTTAGTAATAGGGACAAATATGTTTTTAAATATAAGCACTTTAATACAATTTGTTGATATATAAAATACTTGTGTCTGGCGTCAACATAAAAAAAAATCCATGTAAAGCAAACTAACCTAGGAAATAATATCATTTACGACTATGTACAAAAACCCATAGTGTATTTTATGGGTCCATAATAAATTAATGACTAGTTCTTGATCCAATTTCTTCATCTCTTTAATGATACCTTATGTTTTAGTGTGCCTCCCTGACAGAAACAATGCAGCAGCCTGGAGGACTATGTTCAGTGTCAGTAAGGTATAATATGTGAGCCGTGAAGGGCAGAGGTGTTATTCACCCACTTTTCACAGTAATATGATGCCATGGTGCTCAACACCTATATGTTGTCTCTGAAGGGAGCAACTGTAATCGTTTCATTGAGGACTGTTTGCAATAATCATTGTAGAGTATGACAATGTTAATAGGGTACAACCACTCCCCACTAGTAAGTTACAACATGCCCGGCTTAGAGTGTATGAACATGTCCCATTTGTTTGGTACAACCATTCCTTGCTTTTAGCATACAAACATTCCCCATTTGTAGGGTACAACCATACCCGACTTAAAGGGCTTAACAGATCCATATATATAGTGTTTGACCATCCTTACTTTTAGGGTACATTTACGTCCTACTAGTACGGCACAACAGTACTCCACTTATAGGGTAAAACATTGCCCCACTTGTAGAGTACAACCCTGCTCTCCTAGAAGGGTAGAGCCAAGAGCAACTTGAAGCGTTTTCATGGAGCCCCAATTGTAGGCTGAAGATATGTCTCACTTCTAGAATGCAGCCATGTCCCACTTGTAGCGTACAATCATACCCCACTTGTAGGGTACAATCATTCCTGCTCGTATGCTACATCCACTCGCTGAATCGCCTTCATAATCCCGTGCGGTAACGTGTAGAAATTATCTATAGACTGACGCACATGATGGGCTCTGTGTATTAGTGGTAAGACGCTCTTTTCATCAATGGTCTGAGAAAAATCCATACATCTGGGAACGCTTTTACGGATATCAACATAATACAGACAGTTATCATGATAGAAGCGTTGTTCGATCAGTGATGGCCGACCAAACATCTTTCGTGTAGTAACGTGGTCTCAAGACAATATAACACTTGCACTATGGTTTCTGGCATTAAGAATATTATATGAAAATTATGTTTTCACTGACATAACTGTTATTGTCTGCATTTTTGTGCATTAACTGTGGTAGACACTTTCCTTTTGAAGTAGTTGTAATTTTTTGTCAAACCTCTATAATGAATTTGAGAAGACTACCTCACTTGGTTAGAAATGTAATAAAAGAAACAACGTCTACATCTACATCTACTTGGGATACTCCGCAAATCACATTTAAGTGCCCGGAAGAGGGTTCATCTAACCACGTTTATATTATTTATCTCCCATTCCATTCTCTAATAGCACGCAGCAAGAAAGAATACCTGAATCTCCTCGTTCGAGCTCTGATTTCTGGAATTTTATTCTGATGATCTTTTCTACCTATGTAAGTGGCAGTAAACAATATAGTTTCGCATTAGGAGGAGATTGTTGGCGATTGGAGTTTCGTAAGTAGTCCACTTTGCAGCGATACACGCCGTTGTTGTAATATTTCCCATCCCAGACCCTGTATCATTTCCGCTGTCTTCCCTGTATAGTGACAATAGAAAACGAGCTGCCCTTTTTTTAACACTTTCGTTGTCCTCCGTCAAACCCACCTGATGAGGATCCCACATTTAGCAGCAATGCTCCAAAAAAGGACGGACAAGCATTATGCATGCAGTCTCTTTAGTAGTTCTGTTATATCATTTGAGGGTTTGCCCTTCTCACGACGTTATCTACGCGTTCTCTCCAATTTAAGTCTGAAGTAACAGTAATTCCTAGGTATTTTGTCGAGTTTGCGGCCTTAACTTTTGATTGATTTATCTTATAAACGAAGTTATAAGGACTACTTTACGTACTCATGTACACGACTTCACACTTCTCATTATTTAGAGTCAATTGGCAATCTTTAACACCACAGTTGTATTTACTTAGTTCATTCTGCAGTTAGTTTTGATATTCAGAAGGTTTTACTAGACGGTTATTATTATTTAACTAATGATGATACAGAGCTTGGTTCAAGTACATAATTATAATTGAATACATTGTAAGAGTTGTGTGACAAGGAAAATATTCGTACAGGATATACAGTGTTACACTAAATTGGCCGGCCGCGGAGGCCGAGGGGACTGAGGCGCTCCAGTTACGGTCTGCACGGCCACTACGGTCTGGGGTTCGAATCCCCCCACGGGCATGGATATTTGTGCCGTCCTTAGGATAAGCTAGTTGATAAGTAGTTCATAAGTTTAGGGACTGATGACCCCGTAGTTACGTCCCATAAGCTATACAAACATTTGAAACATTTTGCTACACTAAATTATGTACACATTGCAGAAGTTCTTGGAATTCTAAGTCCAATCCGTTGATTCACTTGAGCTCTTCAGGTAATGCATTGGGGATGTCATTTATTGATCCCTCAGAGGCTCGGGCATTCATCTATAATATGGTTTATTGTTTGTAGGGCAGCTCCACAGTCACTATCGGGAGATGTTGTTCTGTAGATATATGCAGTTCCCTTGTCCAGTTCGGATGCGGTTTATGATTCTCCACTGGCGTCTGGAGAGTGTGAAATCTGGAATTCGCATTGAAGGGATTTCAACCAGATGACCGTTGACCACTGACGATTCTTCCCAATGGCTTTTCCTTGTTCCGTTGAAGTCATAGTTGGTGACATCAAGATTGCAGTTTTTCAAGATGGCTTTCTTGACTTCAAATGCTGCTGTTGATATATCGTTGTGTAGGGGTAGCTGGGGGTTCTTCTGAATGTTCGTCCAAATCTCCAGGAGAGCATCTGATCTTCGTAGAGCTGGAGGTTGGTTGTTACTTATAACTGGTATCCAAGCAGTTTGAGTACTATGTATGCAATCCGTGATAAATCGCATTGTCTGGTTGAGTTGCACATCTATTTTCTTAGAGTCCAAGTTGGACAACAGTATTCAGCGACAGTGTATGACACTGCAAAGCAGATGATCGTAGGTTTTGAGCACTGCAACCCCAGGACGTAGCAGCAAGCTCCTGGATGATATTATTACGGGTCTTCACTTTAGCAGCCACGTTGGAGAGGTGTTGACGGAAAGTTATGGATCTTTCGAGTGTTACTCCAAGGTACTTTGGTGTACTGCAGTATTGCAAGGTTTGTCCTCTGAGTCTAACATCCGGTTTATAGTTCTGGACGTCACAGGTAACCTATCGTAAGTGCAAAAATGACGATTTTGAGGTTTTTATCGTATGTGTCTAGTTTAAGTCATACCTACTTAGGGGTAGAATACTGTATGCATATATTTTACATAAAAGAAATTCTGCAATGCGATACTTTCGTATTTGCAACCTGAAACCAGTGGTAAACAATGGTAAATTACCATACGACAATTGACCTGAATATAGACCGCCACGCTCTTTATCGTATTAGCTGTTACGATGGTTTACCTCTAAGTGTTACGTTACTTCCGTATTGTTATACACATTGTAAATCAGGTGCGAATAACAGTGTGCTGTAGTTTGTGATGTTTGGAGGAGCATTTTATGACGGAATCGAAGATTACAATGGATTCTATTTGTGGAAGAAATAAAAGGATCGTGGAATTAGCGCTGAAGTTGGTACAGGTAAGCAGTACAAGTATTTCTAGTACTTCAAGAACTAATATTCTATTCTACAGTCTCATTACATCATCCGCTTACAACATTAAATCATTATGCGTAGTTAATATACATTTTAAGATATTATTCATCATACTGGGATGTAACAAACATCTAAATGTACGTTCCCCGATTTAGGAGACAAATGATCTGGATGCTTTACCACCAGTCGACGGTAGAAATGTCGTCGAAAGAGAAGGGAATAATAATGATTTTAAGAGATTATATGTAGCCTCACACGTAATTGCAAAAAATGTTAGTAGGAAAGTAGTTCAAGAGAGTGAGTTTAGGCGTAATGTGACACTTCATTACTTCTTTGAAGTTCGTGCCCAGAGACTACAAGTTTGCAAAACATTTTTCTTAAATACTTTGAGTATTTCCGAAATGTATGTCAAGACAGCTTTATCCAAAAAAAAAAATTAATGGTGGACTTATTGAACCAGACCAGAGAGGAAAGAAAGTTCCACCAAACAAGTTGGATGAAGAAATAAGGGACGTTATCAGAAAACACATCAGGATGTTCCCCACAATCGAGAGTCACTACAGCAGAGAGAAAACAGGTAGATTGTATCTTGGCAGCCATCTCAATATACCAAAATGTATTCTTTGTATCTAGAGCACTGCAAGGAAAACGAAATGAAGTAAGAGATAATTGCAAAGCAGTGGCTTTACCGTGACGTATTTAACATTGAGTTTAATTTAGAATTCAAGGAACCTGCGACTAATACGTGTGATGACTGATGAGTTTCAGGTGAAACTCCAAAAATGATATAACAGCTGAAGAAGCAGTTCAAATTATATCAGATTACGATGCCCACTTGTTAGAAGCAGATATAAGATATAAAAGCAAGACGACAAAAATCGCTCAAAAAACCTGGATCAAAAGCAAAGTTTCTCATGTTCGATCTTCATAAATGTTTGCCGACACCTCACCTTACTAATTCCAGTGCGTTTTATCTAAGAAAGCTCTGGACGTATAATCTGACAATCCTTGATGCTTCAGAGCAGAAATCCTGTTGTTGCATGTGGGATGAAACAGTAGCAGGTCGTGGACCTAAAGAAGTGTTATCTTGTTTGCTAAAGTGGGCCCTAGCTAACCTGCCAAAAACCCAAACTGAGGAACTTACGATATGGACTGACAACTGTGGAAGCCAGAATCATAACTTCCCCATGATTGTCATATTATTGGATTCTTATGTGTCTTCCTAATTTTAAAGTGATAAACCATAAATTATTATTGAAGGGACACACTTATATGGAGGTAGATGGTGTACATGCTGTTATTGAACGTGCCAAAAGCAAGCTGAGCCCAAATGAGATAATTGCTACTCCTTGGAATTGGCAACAGTTTGTTCGCCAGTGCAGATTCAAAGAACTCATTGAAGTACACGACATGCAAATGGCAGATTTCAAAGACTTTGAAAATATTTAAAAGGATCATCACCTTTAGTTAAACGGACAACCAAAAGTTTACCGTCTGGAAAATTTTTGGTTAGCCAAGTTGTGCATCTACAAGTACGAGCAGAGAATTCAGGTTCTGTGTTCTATAAAACAACATTTGATGGTGAATTTCAGGAGATTGATGTGCAATGGCGAACAAGAGGGGCAGATGGCCGGAAGAGCTTCCTGCTATACGAAGTACTCTCAGACCTATTACTACAGAGAAGTGTAAAGATTTACAAAAGCTGCTTAGGTGGGTGCCTGAATCTTTTCACTTTTTCTACCAAAATATACCAAAGATTATGTCAACACAAACTGAAAAGGACTCAGAAGGATATGAACATCATGACGTTGTCATCATTTAATTGTACAAGGAAATTCTTTTTCTACATTTCGAATTTTGTCCTCAATTTGTTAATGAATATATGCTGAATTTGGACAGAAATGTTTGTCGTTGTCTCAGTTTTTAAAGTGGTTTAACCTATATTACTTTCTAGAGTAAGCTACTATGGTTGGAATTTATTTTGTTCAATTTACTTAAACTTTGCTGAGTGACTAGTATTTGGGACTGCCTATGTGAAAGGATAAAATTGTAACTCTTAACAAATCTACTGGTATTCAATAAGTATGAATGCCTTTATTTCTTAATTTCAGTACCAATAATTCTCATGTTCCTGTTCGTATTTCGTAGAATAATCCTGTATAATATAAACATTTATAAACATAAATAGGAACGTTTATAAACATAAAAAGGCATGCAAATGAACAGCAAATCTAATGTAATAAGAACCTCGACAATATCGTATATGTAAATAAAGACGGCTTCACAAATATATTTATGTGAGGTAAAATATCGTAAGTGCTGTTTCTCCCGTAACATTTCATAAAATATTTCTATAAACGAAGTACATGTAGAGACTAACTAGAAAAGATATAAAAATTAAAGCTCTTCATGATTGGGTGTTTGACTTATTGTACAGGTAGCAAAATCCGAGTCGCAGCAGCTTCTTTTTGTTCTCCTGTAAAGTCAGCGAAATGTTACTTACGATAGGTTACCTCTGGCGCCCGGAGTTATAGTGCTGAATTCGTAGGTGAAATGCTGAAGTGATACTTTGCTGAAGGTTTAGGCGGAGGCACCGTTTCCTGAAGTATGTGTCCAGAATTTCAATGTCGGCAGTTAGTGAAACTGAAGCTTTGGGTTAGCAAACAGATGTCATCAGCATATACGAATATCCTTATGGATGTAGCTGGCAGGTCAGAGATATATAAATTGAATAGGAAAGGGGCCAATACATATCCGTGGGGTAACCCATCATTTAACTTGAAGACTTTACTTCTGTCGTTATCAGAGTAGATCTGGAAAAGTATGTTGCTTAGCAAGTTGCTAAGTCGGTTTGTGTGTTTCCGACACTGGATGATGCTCACAAATTTCAAGAGGCCTTCTCGACGTACAGTGTCATAGGCGGCGGATAGATCCAAGAAAGCAGCTTTGCTTCAAATGTTCTTCTCGTATCAACTTTTAATACGGGTTGTAAAGGCAAACATTTGGTCATTACAGCTTCTACCAAGCCTGAATCCAGCTTCCTCCATGGGTATTTCTTTATTAATTGTGTCATGGATCGTGTTATAGATGAGTCGTTCAACTAATTTGTAAGTAACACTTAACAGAACTATTGGGCGGTAACTTTCTACTTTTGTTGGGTCTTTGTTCGGTTTGAGGAGTGCAATTAACTTGGTTTTCTTGAATAATGGTGGAAGATTTCCAGTGGAGAGATTGTCTGAGAAGAAGTTAGAAAGCCATTTGATAGTTGCTTGTCCACGGTGTGTGAGAAATTCAGGATAGATCCCATCGAATCCAGTGGCCCTGCCAACTTTCATGTTTCTGATAGCACCACTTACTTCCTTTTCAGTGAATGGATTGGAAAAGTCAGAAGAATTTGGGGCTGCTCTTTTCTTGGTGTTGAGCTGAGTTTTGATTTTCCTTCTTGTCTGCTTATCCTTTGGGCTCTTGGAGTTTGAGATTACATGTTTGGCAAAATCATTCAGCTTGATGGCAGTCTTAGGTCTTTCTGGTGTCTGGTTTGTTGCATCCAGTTTTCTGATATTAGACCAAGCTTTATGACTTGAGTGTGTGTGGTCTACGGCTTCATGGCAGATGTTCTTCCTACTAGTCCGTAGCTTTGTCAACAGTTGGAATTTCTTTATATTCTTAGAGCAATTTTTTGCTGATCTCACACCAGCCAGGAGTATATTCTTTACGATAGTCTCTAGGAATAAATCGTCTGGCTGCTCTTTTATTATGCCTATAAACCGATTGTAGTTACTGTGTATTGGCTTGATCCATCTGATAGTTTAATCTGTATGTTTTCTGAATTCAGTCCAGTTAGCTTTCTTGAAATTCCACCTTGGTTTCGGGTGTGACTGCACAAGGGGTACACATATTCCAGTGTCTAAAATAATAGGTCTCTGCTGACTGTGAGGGAAATCCTTAAGTACAGAGCGGCGTATCTGGGTATGGCTGCTGTGGAGCTGAGTTGTGAATCAGAGATCAGGAGTATATCCTCTGTTCCAGCGTCCTGAATGAAAGCTAGGCGGATCCTTGCCATCAAAAATTACTCTCAAGTTTTCAGTCTCCATCCATTCACAAAGAGCTTCACCATTACTGTAATTTTCACAGTAGCCCCATAAATTATGATGGTTGATGAAGGCACCCAGTATCAGAATTTGATGTTGCTGAGATGGTAGAGGAGGAGTAGGCCAGTTTACCCTGGGAGGCTTGTAGAAGTTGATTATTGTTGGGCTATCAATTTTTGCTGAAATTGTGAAAATATTGTTTTCACTGCTCATTGAAACTATCTGATAATTTTTTATATTATGCTCGACGTAAATTGTTAGACCATATTTTGGATCGTTGCTTGAGGCTATTCATTTATATCCTGGTATTTTCCCTCTGCTCTTTATCTGTTGATCATCTGCCACGTGTTTCTTGTAGTGCGATGATATCGGCTGCTTGGTTTTTCGATAATTTGGATAGATAGTCGTATTTCGACCTGCTTATTCCTTCTATGTTAAGTTGGTGTATGCGAATAGATGATCCAATTCTACTAACTTGTGAGTCCCGAAAAGGACTTCTTGGTTGTTTGCTCTGCTCTTTTTGACCGGTAGGCCTTTTCGGGCAGTTTGGTCGGATCTTGTTGCTGTTACTATTTAGCACCATCCAGGAGGGCGTGTGACTTAAGAAATGTCACGGACTCGAGTAACTAAGCGGTAAATGACGACGTCATCTGCAAACAACCTAAGTGCCCTGCTTAGATTTTCTCCCAAATCGTTTATGTAAATAAGGAACAGCAGAGGACCAATAACACTGCCCTGTGGAACGCCCGATATCACCTCTGTTTTAGTCGATGCCTTACCGTTGATTACTAAAAACTGTGTCCTCTCTGACAGGAAATCCTTTATCCAATCACAAATCTGGGGCGATATACCATAACCACTCAATTTGAATAAAAGCCGTTTGTGAGGTACAGTGTCAAAAGCCTTCGGGAAAGAGAGAGAGAGGGAGAGACAGAGAGAGACTTCGTTAGTGATAAAATGAAGGTAGTAACAATTTTCCAAGCTTCTCACTGAGAGAAAATGCTTTGCTGTTTTTTTGTCATATAATAACAGTTTTTATTTTAAAAAACACAGTAGAAATCTATTTCCAGTCAAAATAGATTTGAATGTAAATACCACGGATATTCATTTCTGTAAACGACAATATGATAGGTGCATTCAACATGACAAACCCTACTGCTTGAAATTCCCAATAAATTGGAAAGCTAATATTAGCGCTCGCAATTTAGTTAATAAAGGAGCACTTCACAAACACGTTCTTTCGTTTTGCGACCGAATAACAACTACACTAACAGGACGCAGAAGAAAACATATTTTCATATCCACCGATGCTGACGAGTAACATGAAAATTAGTTCGCTCGTTTTTCGATTCCAGGCGTTGTTATAACGCGAATGTGCGTTCATAAATAGTGCATTATTTATTAACTGTTCCGAAAATGATTGTTCTTACAATCGTATGCATAAAACTATACTTTAAAGCGTTTGTTTATATCCTATGGAGCTTACCTCATCCATACACTGAATCTGAAGAATAGTTCAATAACATTTGTCCATCGTGTCATCATATGACAGCCACCAAAAGAAATCTCTGGCAGTAACGGGAGATTAACACAAGTCGTTTTCTGTTTCTTAAACTGATGTAATGCCAATGCGCAGAGATCAGTAACTGGTATAATCTTTAGTTAATGGACACATAAATCTTTTGTTTTACATCAAATTCTGAAATGTACACATGTATTTTTCGTTCATTATAATATATTCGAAAGTGGCATTATTTCTCGTCGTTCTCCGGATATTTATTAATCCCTTTCTTATTTCAGTCCATTTCACTATTATTTACATGCAGTTCTGTCATTATAATGTCATATATCTCCACTATGGATCCTATAACAATGCAATTTTCCAAGTCCGTGGAATATTAGAAAACACTCTCTGCAGAATGTGTTGCGAAT
The DNA here is from genome assembly GCA_026315105.1 of Locusta migratoria. Lineage (NCBI taxonomy): Eukaryota > Metazoa > Arthropoda > Insecta > Orthoptera > Acrididae > Locusta > Locusta migratoria. Next base: position 222,413,497 of record CM048751.1, on the reverse strand, counting down.
TGAGTTTGTGGTAAAGACGTAAGAAAATACCGCCTCATTTTTAATGTGGCGGAATTTGGTGAACCTAATTGTTTATCATCTCGTGCTTATTAAACTTTGTGTCGTACTATGCTATACTTTCGAAAGTAGGTACGTCTTTAAAACATTACTTCATTACATTTAGTTGTGTACAAGTAATATATAATATATTCACTATTCAGGGTTAAATCTAGCTTTGGCACAGAAAGAGGTGAATTATGCTGCCACAAAAGTCTTTGGTCACCTACAAAACAGCATCAAAAGCCTGACAGATAGCCAACAAGCATTTAAAAGTAAATTAAAAGAATTTCTGCATGGCAACTCCTCCTACACTATAGATGAATTTTTAGATATAAATTTGTACATTTGAATATATAAATAAAATAAAATGTGTCATGTAATATTTAGTACAAAGTAATAATTAGTAAAGACACCTTTCATTAACCTGACACGTTCCACATCATAACGAAGTGTCGTATCATGATTCATGGAACAAGTACTAATCTAATCTACTCTAATTTAATATCATACCGAATGTCTGAGTTTTACTGCCTGAACAGCGGAAAAGTAGTAAACCATAAACTACATTCGTTTCGTCATCTTATTGCGGTTACAAGCGAGAAAAAAAATTCGTAGAAGTTTGAAATTAAGTGTAAATTTTGTTGCAAGCCTACAAGTTCTCTCATTCGTAAGTAGTGGCTTAATTAATTCTCGTTACTCAAGATTACCATGATGCAGCAGGTTTCTGTGCCTCTCATTGTTGAGAAGGGTCTGCCTTCGATGGTTATTGTCGCGACAGCGATTGTTATCTGATAGTCAGGAATATATGTACCAAATTTGGTGTCTGCAGTAGAATATGAGGAGATGTGAAACACACGCACACACACACACACACACACACACACACACACACACACACACACACACACACAAACACACCCCAAAAGAGAAACATTTACATACAAGTTTTTTTTTATAAGATATATAGTTTCCAATGCATGAAGAAGTTTTTCTTGTGAGTTTGGTGATTACAAATAAAATGTTCTTATATTACGAAAGTTTTGCAGTGAAAAACGTTAGGTAAGCTTAGGCTTCCGCAACTGTTGTCATCATTAAAAAAATTCTTTTGTATTTTTGAGCACATATTCAATTTTATCAGTGCATCTCCAATTTTAAGGCCACCCGCAACAAGTTGTTGAAACGTCCTACAACTTAGTGCACTGTCAATGTTATCATAATCCTAAAAGAACTTCACTAAAATCTTTAACACTGTAATGTGGAGCAATCAGTCGTCGTTGAAATACAATCCTTTATTATCGCTATACAGCAATTAGTCATTCTCTATGCATCAGTTTCAGAAAGATATTTTAAATATTTTATGGTAAACCTAAAGCCGTCGGCACACGGACCGTGTGTCTGAACATGTGTGGTCAACGTGCGGAGTTCAACGTGCGGCTGAACGCTCGGAGACGGCGCGACTTGAGCATACGAGACGTGTGCCTCAACGAGCTACACGCGAACGCATCGCGCTCCAGCGACATCGTTGGCGGCATCAGATTTGCAATCACACCCACTACCTTTACATGCAACACATCTTCCCGAAGACGAAAACCGTATTTCGTAAACCGTTTTTCGCTTTCGGGTTTAGATGTCACAGCCTGCATCGGACTTCCACAAACCACTCAGTTTGGCTGCTGAAAAACGGCTGATTCAGTTCCTGATTTAAGTGACACAATCGCCATTTTTCTTTGCTTAAATACTCATTCTAGTACTATTACTTGTTATGACCTCATACTGCTTCCCCACCTCCTCCAGTACCTTGAACACATCCAGATCCTTTACCCCAACTGCAAGATAGACTCACATAACCTCCTGGTATATTCTATCCTCACCAATCCTGGGCCTCTGCCACGCCTATACCGCTGCATCCCTCCCTCTCTACACCTCCATACTCTCCACACCCTTTACCAGGGTAACTTCCGCCATCTTTCCCTCCCGTATGACACCAACCGTCCTGAAATATACCACTCCTACCAAACCTGACCCCTCCCCCCTGTTGATGAAGCGCCCCCTCACCCCTCTCCAACCTCTTCCCTGCACCAACTTGGCTATTCCCTTACTGCCCTCCAGTCTCTACACCTCTCCTGTCCTCTCTCCTACCCTCTCTCCCACTCTTCCTACCCTTCCCACTCCCTACCCCGTGGGGTCCTGCGCCACCAGTTTTAGGAGTGCATCGTCCAGTGTTGTGCATGATGTGTTTCAGTGTGATTTTATCAGCGTCCGCCGTTTCCAGACAAATGTCGCATCGTTCAGTTTTACACAGTGTCTCCGAGTGCTATTCGTCGTGTGTCGTAATACAAGTTTTTAACTTCACCGAGGCTCACCATGTTAACTGACTATGTACGTTTTCTCCTCTGTCAATACTGCGAGTGCTTCAAGTGTTTCTCCTTATCTATGTTTTAATTCACCATTGTTTTAAGTCTTCGTGTCCGTGTTTTATGTTCTCTCGGCTGAAGAGCAGCACTGAATGCTGCTGCCAGCCTACTGGTGTACACGCTGGTGTTAAAATAACAATAAAGAAACGAAAAATACTTTTACTTTTATTTCAGTTTACAAAATGTCTATCCATATGTGCTGAAATTACTTAAAAAGAAAACACAATCTGCGAAGCCAGGAACGCTTCAAAAACGGTTGCGTTTACATGAGCACGAAAATCGACAGTGGAACTGGAAAATCGCTTTACAGAAGTGGATTTCCACAATCGATTTTGGAGTGTTTACATGACGAACCAAAACCAGATTTGGGAAATCGGTTTACGAATTCAGGTTTTGGGAGCCTATGTAAATGGAGTGACTACGTCATCAAAAGGGTGGAATTCCTGCTTTACCTCTATTTAATCGCTTATCTCCGCGCTTGTGCATCTGTGATGTAGGCCTACATAAGTAACAACGTAATATCTCTTAGAAAAGTTGCATGTTATGTCAATTAGTGCAGCGAATTATACGAGTTTCATGATGAACTGCTCGAAAAATTAGAAAAGGCCTTCACATGAGGCAAACATAACTGCAACATGAAACTGCCTGGCAGATTAAAATTGTGTGCCGGGACCGGGACTCGAACCTGGGACCTTTGCCTTCCGCGGGCAAGCGCACTACCGATTGTGCTATGCCGACACGACTCACGAGGTCGCCTCACAACTTTACTTCCGCCAGTACCTCACCTCCTATATTCCAGTAGGAGGCGAGGTACTGGCGGAAGTTGGAAGTTGTGAGGCGGCATTGTGAGTCGTGTCGGCATAGCACAGTAGGAGGCGAGGCGCTGGCGGAAGTAAAGTTGTGAGGCTGCATCGTGAGTCGTGTCGGGATAGCACAGTTGGTAGTGCGCTTGTCCACGAAAGGCAAAGGTCCCAGGTTCGAGTCCCGGTTCCGGCACACAGTTTTAATCTGCCAGGAAGTTTCATATCAGCGCACACTCCGCTGCAGAGTGAAAGTTTCATTCTGATAATTGAAACAGTCTCGCTTTTTAGTAAAACTTTAAGGTCACTCTTCCATGGTCAATGTTAATACTCAGTAGAAGAATGTTAAGAACGTGTAAAATGTAATACGTGAAACAATAAAGTGCGTATTTTACTCTAAGTAAGGTACCAAGTGTCCTGTTTTTAAAAAGAATGCAACAAATTCACTCCTCAGAAGATGAGCACATATGTTTATATAGCATCTAATATTATGCAGTACACTTCCATGAAATTTATAGGAAAATCTTTGAGTCTATCAGAAAACTCGAATAAAAGAAGACTTTTTTTTTCTTCTGAGTAGCCTTGAACCAGCACCGTGCGTCATAATCCATAACACAGTCCACGACTTTGCTGCCTATGCTGCAACCACTATTATATCTGGGTATCATCGTCGTAGATATTAGTTAGACCTGTTGTATACACTACTGGTATACATTTCGGTTGCTGAAATTTAATTACAACAAATGATGTATTTTGGGCGACTGATGTAGCTCCTAGAATTATAAACCATAAGAGTTTTCAGCACTCTTCTAAGTGCAATACTTTTTTGAGATTAACGATGAGGTGAAATTAGTATTGGAGTAAGAATACAATTTACTTTCCTTGAAATGTTTGTCTTATCTCGTTTCAGGTATGCTTCATCTCAGGCCTTTTACTGATGTTGGAACGATCACGCGTGGAGGTAAGTTTCAAATTTCCAATTTGCTGTCACATAAACGTATTTGGGTCAATTACGCTAATGCTTCATACCATCCAACTTTACAAATATTGGGATTCAGCATTATATGAGGAAAACGTTTTCGATGGAAAGATAATATTTCCGAATTCTATATACATTTATCTCTCTAAATGATGTCGCTGGATTCTAATCGCAGGCACTACATTCTTCTGATGAGATACTTTAGACGCCTTTACAGCACGCCTATTCAAATAAGTACATATATGTGTGATACAACATTTCTCGACCAACTAAACAAATCATGGCGTTGGATGTATCTTATCAACGCAATTGATTTTCGCTTTTGGGCGAGGTAAAATAACAATGTACGAGATTGAATCGTGATATCAAGACTGTGTATAAAATGAAGGCAGTACAACTGTACAAAAATATTTACACAAGGTATCTTCACGAAATGTCTTGCGAGCACCTATCTGATGTTTCATATGTAGCCATAACCGACTCACTGTCAGTAACGGATATTTTATTGTAGCTGCAGACGCCGAATTATGAGTAACAGACTGTCAGTAGCAGATTACCATTGCTCGCGGGAGCATAGTGCCTTCGCTGTGCTAGAGAAGTATATCCCGACTCCGTTTGGTGTGATTGGTTTAGTGAACTGTAAGTTTATATTTTGTATTTTTTTTTGTACCAGTCTTCAAATATTTGTAGCTACAAGGTACAGAACTACTCTGAACATCGGTCCCTAGACTTCAATTAAACTAACTTATACAAGGGATAACACACCCACCCATTCCAGAGGGAGTACTCGAACCTCCGACGCGAGCGACCGCACTGCCCTTCCTGCCCGGCTTTGTTTGTTTCGTAACCTGTGATCCAAACTCCCATATACACGTGAAGATAACAACTATTCCACCTGTTGCAACGTTGATTTTTCAAACTCTTGATGCGTACTTATTTCGTCATTGAAAAAATAACCGCAAATAAGTTTCTGAGCAAGTTGTTCTCGACAATATTAATATTGAAAACCACCGTCGCAATTCTATCATCAACATTCATGCCATCATCCATGATCGGTTCACTACACCAATATTTAACAACTTGTTCAAGTATACCTGGAAGAAAGTTACACTTCCAGTTGCATGTGATTCTTTTGATGAACGTGACAGTGTTATTTGGAATACGGAAGGTTCAAGTTTGCTCAACAACCAGTGCGCATTTTGTCGTTTTCACTTTTGTACCAAGACCGTGGAACTTGCTTCATAATAGGCACATACACATAATGGAATATGTAAACAAGTAATAATGATAATAATCATTACGTTACATTGGTACCTGTGCTCACTGTCCTGTTCAATTTACAGCATCCCTTTGAACCACAGAAATTTTGGAGGTGAGGTGGCTTTCTTGCCTCAACGGTTCCGATAGGTTTAGGTGTATTCACAGCGGAGGGGTGTCTGTGGAGAGGGCTGACAAACGTGTGGTCCCTGAAGAGGGGCAGCAGCCTTTTTAATAGTTACAGGCAGTTCCGCATTACCCAAGTAGGCAGCTGCCTAGGGGCCCCGCGCATATTCGTGGCCCCGTGTGCAGTGAGAAATTTTTAGAAAGACTTTAGCGTTTTAAATAAGATTAGTTGCTTTTTTTCGTTGTTTTTCTGCAGACGAGTGAAAAAATATATATGATAGGAAGTTGATCCTGATAGTTCTGAAGAGTTAAAGGAGTACAAGCCGGTTACATGGGGCCTTTGTTAGTCTCCTTACCTACTAATGTTGGGTAATTTATGAACAGAGCTTTCTCGTCGTATGAAAGCTTATAATAATATTCATTGTCTTTTAGGACTTCTTGTTGAGTTCCCACTGAAGTGATGATGAAATTAAAGAAGCTTCCCAGAGGATTAGAGACATTTATTCTGTGGATATCGAAGAGGAATTTGTGGACGAAATGATTCATTCTAAATTCTTCACATCACAAATAGAAAATCTTAAAGCTGACCAAGCAGTATCAGCATCGCGATCATACAAACTCATTTTTGAAAATGTGGTGCAATCATCGTTCCCAATAATAATCATTTACAGGTGTCTCATGATTACCAATGTAACGGCGAGCGAAGGTTTTGAAAACCAAATGTCCCTTGGCAGTATGGCCACTGAATATGTTATCTTGCAGTATAAAGACTTTAAAGATATTTAAAAAAATTTTGTCCAAAAAAAAAAAAAAAAAAAAAAAAAAAAAAAAAAAAAAAAAAAAAAAAAAAAAAAAAAAAAAAAAAAAAGAATTGGAATGTAAATTTTAATGCGTTTCTTAATTAATTTTAATGTCGATTTTTTATTAAATAATTTCTGGAATATTATTATTAATCGACGTATACTGATTTATTGATAACTGTTTGTTTTGCTGAATAAATGTTACATGTTGCACGAAAATGTCTCATTTCACTTTGCTATTATTATTCTTATATCCAAAATTTAATTTATTGTAGCTCGTAAGTGCCTATCTTACACGATGGTTGGACATGTTAATTACTTCGGTCGTGGAATACCGTAATTTTATTATTATTTCGGATTACCTCAATTCTATTATTATTATTATTATTATTATTATTACCAACTACCTGCAAACCCAGTATTGCCCGGATGTTTATTTATCCTAAGCTCTCGTAATCCACATCCCCTTCCCCCCTCTCTCTGCATACACCTCTTTCTCTCCCATCTCTCTGTTGGTTTCCACGTTTCCCTCTCTTGGCAAAGTGTTCTACAAGGTCCCCTCTGTCACGTACCATACAAACATTTATGTACCCAGTGATCTTCCTCTTGGTTTAAAGGTCATGTGCGCAAAAATTGATAAAGATTGGAGCAAAACTATGAATTTTGTAAAATTTCGTACTTTAAGTACACTCCATCACGTACCGAACGAAATTATATACAGACAGTGATATTCCTCTTGTTTTTACGGTAGCGTGTGCAATATTTCATCAATATCGGAACAAAACTATAGATATCTATGCAATAGAAAGGCAGGAACACATTGAAAAACGGACTTTGTTGTTCTCAAATATTCCAGTTTTACTTCATACAACTCGTGTTCTGAGAATAAAAAAAAATAAAAAACATAGAGAGAGATCCATTTTGATGTTGCAAAGTACCCTCCCCCATGCACGGTGACCTTCCTCTTATTCTGAAGGTCAATCGTGTCAATTTCGTGAAGATCGAAATGAAACTGTTAGTTTCGTGACTGTAGAAGTATGCTCCGTCATGTACCTATCACGAAATATTTCGTTTTATACCTATAAGCTATATTCCTGCCAAATTTCAGCTTCATAGTTCAAGTAGTTTTCGAGATTTCGTGTTTAGTCAGTGAGGGGCTCTTTTTATTTTATTTTTTCTTAGATAGAGGTTTAGAAAACAGATGCAAGAGAATTAAGGGAGACTTGCAGACAAAAATAAATAGTAACATGCAAATCTGTATTGCTAACTTTATTTGATACAAGGTTATACCTGATGCTACAATTTTACGGCATCTACAGCGATAACTGTTGCGAGCGCTAGACTTCTTTTCGGTTCATCATTTTGTGAGTGGAGGGGCCGCGGTGGAGTAGCCGAGCATTCGAGTGGCAGCCGCAGTGCGGGACGGACGCGTGGCGGCAGTGCTGGCGTTCGCGAAGTAAACAACGGCTGAGTCGCTGTGTTTAAGGTTAGTTCTAACCGCTTTGCTTAGCTAATTGTGGCTGTGTTTGAAACGAAAAAGCAGACAGAATGAGCACGATTAATATCTTGAGGAAAGATACGATCAAATTTACTTTCGACAGATGTCATGTAAGACCGAAAGCATATGAAGTGAAGCAATGGTTTATAGAAAAAGTACAGATTCATGAGAGTGACGTAATAGGTGTATATTTGTCCTTTGTAACAAATGCTGCGTTTGTGAAACTGAAAAGTCCTGAACTATGTTGTTCAATAGTAGATAAGTTTGGCGGTATCATAAAGTTCAATCATTCTGACGGTAGTGTGAGTGACGTTCCTGTCTGTCTCGCTGGTTTAGGAATTCGGACGGTCCGCATTTTTGAACTTCCTTTTGAAATGCCGGACGAGGAAATCAACAAAGTTCTTCGGCCCTACGGCAGAATAATTTCCAACATCGCCGAAAAGTGGTCAGAGGCCCATATGTTTCCCGTGTTGAACGGCGTCCGACAAGTGAAGATAGAGCTTTATAAGCACATACCCTCATACATAAATGTGAGTGGCTATCGTGCTTTAATAATATACGACGGACAGCCCAGAACGTGTGCTCTGTGTAATTCCACGGAGCACATTAGAAGCGAGTGTAGCAGGAGGCGCGTCCCGCAGCTGCCGGCTGCAGAGCACGCGGTGCCCGGCCAGGCAGTCGGCCTCAAGCTGACGTACGCTGCCGCCGCGTACCCGCGCAGCCCCGCTGGGCAGGAGGAAGTTGTTGCCGCACCGGCCGCACCAGGAAACTACGCAGAGCCGAGTCACGTCGAGCAAGCGCGTTCTAGCGAGGCGAGCTACCCGGCCGCGGAAACGAACGAAATACCGCGTCAGGGAGGAGCTTCACTGGATGTGCAGAAGACAACACCTGTCTCCACAGAATCTGAAAGTGGAAGCCGCTCTTCTGTTATTCAACACGAAGGCCCTCTGACTTCCGAGGTAACTAGAATGAACATCGAGGACGTGACACGCAGTCATATGGAGACAAATGAGACCCTACCGATAACATCCGACATAGAAGCCCAAAGAGGATCTGGGAAAGAGAATCGAACTACACAGGACAGCACAATTGAGGACCCTACACCTCGTAGCATCACGCAGAAAGACCCAAATATGGAGGTGCAAAATGGAAATCCGAACAGGCTAACCGATAAGAAGAAGGAACAGGTGGCGACAGAGACATCGTCCACAGATTCTCAAGAGAAGTCACCTGCATCATCTAACGGGGGATCCCCAAAGCGCAGGAGAAATAAGAAGCGCAGGCTGGCTCATGAAGCCGCTGAGAGTATAGCCCCCATTTTGAAGGAAAAACTGAAAACCATTAAAGAACGCGACAAGCAGGTAACTGTTTCAGAAGCAGCAGTAACTTCCAAGGAACTTCCTACAGGAAGCGGAAGTGAAGCAACTGACAATACCATTGAGATGTCAGGGCATGAACCCATGTCAAGTCAAGCTACCTCAGAGGCACGACTAGACTGGGCACAAGAATCAGACGAAGACATGGCAGATGAAGCAATATAGGATGAAGATATTTTTTACTAAAAGAGTGGGAATGAAACCGCTCAGACAAGAAGCATGACGACAGATGACGGCGAAGGGGAGGAAAAAAAAATAAAGACAATGAATTGCCCTTATCGGACTTAGAAATTTAAATCACACCTAACTAATGGAACATGTTTATAATGTGACAACTCTTAACATCAACAAAATTCAGAATGAAACAAAAGTGGCTGCTCTTAAAGATTTTTTGTATCAATCCGAAACAGACATAGCATTATTGCAGGAGGTTAACATCAAAGATCTATACGTCGTTGGTTATCAAGCAATACTGAATATTGCACCTGAGAGTAGTTGTGGGACAGCTATCCTTGCAAAGGACGGCATAGAGATGAAAGATGTCTGCCTTTTAGAATCTGGGCGGGGAATCAGATGCAAAATTTTTAATACTAATTTGGTAAATGTTTACGCACCATCGGGCAATAATGCGAGAGACGAAAGAGCAACATTTTACAAAAGTGACATTCTAGTTTTACTTAAAGACAATCCGGAAAATGTTTTAGTTGGCGGTGATTGGAATTGCGTGTTACATGAAAAGGACCAACGCCCAAATTTCAATAAATCTAAAGAACTTCAGGGCTTAGTTAGTAACATGAAATGGAAAGACGCATGGGAAGTTAAGTATCCTACCCTCGTCAGGTTCACATACATTACTAGTAGATCCCAAAGCAGAATCGATAGAATTTACGTTTCTTCGAACTTTGACAATAAAATTGCTGCAATTGAGGTTATACCAACTACCTTTTCCGACCATCTTGCAGTCAAATGCAGTGTTAAGTTACCGAAGCAGAAAACTTACTGGGGCCGACCATTGTGGAAATTGAACATAGGTATGCTGCTAGAGAATAACCTAAATGCACAAATAGAAGAAACCTGGCAGGCCTCTTTACGACAGCGCCATAAATACCGGTCAACTATACAATGGTGGGCTGCGGTTGCCAAGAAAAAATTGCGAGCTACCCTAATAGCGCATAGCAAAGAGAGAATGAGATGGACGAGACATACAACGGAATTTTATTATTGTTGTTTACGCGATCTCTATGAACAACCGATGACTAACGATATTTTCATAGAAATAAAGAGAATCAAAGCAAAGCTCATAAATATGAAGAGGTCCCAGCTAGAGGGCTTAAAAATTAGATCCCATGCACAAACCATTGTGGAAGAAGAAAACGCTTCTATCTATCACCTCATAAGACACGAACAACGGAGGCGAAGAAATTTTATTGATCACATGCGGGCGGAGGATAAGAGAATCCTTATAAACCAAAAAGATATATTAGACGAGGTTTATCGATTCTACACTACACTTTACAGTGAACAGCAGATAGATGAAGATACGACAAAGGAATTCTTAACAACATCTGGCCTTAAGAATACAATAACGGAAGAGGACAATCGATACCTCCAGGCACAAATTACTCAAGAAGAAGTTTTCGATGTACTCAAGTCATCGCCTACTAAAAAGTCACCCGGCCCCGATGGATTGCCCATAGAGTTCTACAGATCATACTGGCATGTCATAGGCAAAGCGTTTACTGAAATGATAAATGAAGTACTAAATGGGGAGGCTGTTCCTACAGATTTGAAGCAAAGCATCACAGTACTGATCCCAAAAGGCAGGAACTTGGGAATAAAAGATATCACCAAGATGAGACCAATAAGCTTACTCAACACTGATTATAAAATAACAGCTAGGGTAATTAAGGAGAGGATAACACCAATCCTACGGAGGATCGTTGGTGTTCATCAGACATGTCTCCCAGGACGAAGCATTTTTAAGACAGTCACTGAATACAGGGACATAGTCGCCATTTTCTCCAACTCTGCTGCACATGGTGGTCTAGTATTCATTGATTTTAATAAGGCCTTTGACAGAGTTCATCATGGGTATCTTTTTAAAACATTGGCATTCATGGGCCTCAATGATAACAACGTGAAGGTTTTCAACAACATTCTAAAGGGAATTAAAACTAATGTATCTCTCAATGGTCATTATAGTAAGGATATTCAAATAATGAGTGGAATCCCTCAAGGGAGCCCATTATCAATGCTGCTCTATGTAATCGCCTTGGAACCACTTTTAAGAAGGTTAGAAAATGTACTAGAGGGCATATCTCTTGCGGGACTGAAAACGGTTTGTAACGCATATGCCGATGATGTCGGTGTGCTGATTAGAAGTAACGATGACGCCACAAGAATGACAGAGACTGTAACTTTGTATTGTAAAGCAACGGGCGCAAAAGTAAATGACAAAAAGAGTGCTTTTTTAAAACTAAACGGAATGGCCAACGTAAATATTGCTTGGGCAAAATGCGTTGAGCAACACACTGCCTTGGGTCTCACCCTCCATAGGTGTCCTCTTCGAACGATAGCTTCCAATTGGAAAAAAAATTTGGACAATATTCGTGGCTCCCTCATTTTAAATTATTTGAGGGACCTAAACATTAAGCAAAGAATTAAGATCATTAATTGTGCAGTTTTATCAAAAGCTACTTACATTGGGCAAATATTGCCAATACCTAAAGAAGTTGCAAAAGCTATCACGGCAACGGTTTGCCGATACCTCTGGCAAGGTCATATATTTCGAGTAGCTGCTGGAACAGTGACCCTAACTACCGCAGAGGGGGGACTTGGATTGTCAGATATTCTAAGGAAAACCAATGTTCTGTTTATAAAGAGGTCGTTGCAACTTATTGAAATGTATCCAAACAGTGTGACTTCTAAATTATTCAAACTTTTTGAGCCTAACAGCCTTCGGCCACCAATCGACATCAGAGTAATAAACTATAAATTGAAGCACATTCGACACTTTTATTTCGAATTAAGTTACATGCAATGCCTTGTACAGGATATCAACAAGAGGAACTGCAAATACATGCTGAAAAAAATAAGATCACAGGACAACCCGAATAAGATGGAGTTAAAGTTCCCTCACAGAAAATGGAAAAATATTTGGCAAAATATAAATAACAAAATACTTACATCAGAAGTACAGTCGACATGGTACAAAGTTGTAAATAATATAATTAGCACTAACGAGAAATTATATTTAATAGGACGCAGTGACACAAACAAATGCCGTAAATGCAATACGACTGACACGTTAGATCATCGTTTCGTTTGTCAAGGGTACAGTTACTTATGGCAAGAAGTTAAAATGCAAGTTGCCTTTCTCAGACGTCATGATGGGAGAGACATCAACCCAAATATAATATTCTTCCCGGAAGAAGTTTTTTTTCCATCTCAGAAAAATAATGCCATCTTATGGTTAATCGGAAATTACGTTAACTACATTATAAATAAAAATGGGAAAGACAGTCTATTGGAATACAGAGAATATTTACGATCAGAATACTATAAAATATACCAGAGCAAAAATCAAATAAAACCGTTTGGTAACATGCTGCGAATTGTGATCGAGAGGCAAGGAGTGGGATAGATGGTAGATGCATGCTAAAGTAGGGGACAGCTGCTGGGGGTGAAGTACGGTGGGGACTTCGTGGGCCCCGTGGCCGCTACGGTAGCCGTGAAGGCCTCAGCAGAACCCTGAAACAGCATGCCAGTGACGACGAAGACATTCACAGTTTGATACCAAAGGACCAATACTCATTCTCAATGTGAAAGTACTTACTAAGATATAAAGTAAAGAAAAATTCGTGCAGAATAAATGGAGATGTAATTCATTTACTCACTGAAAAAAGGGGGAGAAAAAAAAGGTAAATGCCCTAGGAAATTTGCTTTTGTTCTGTATGCATACGTTTTAGTGTACACAGAAGTTATGATTCAAAAATGAAGCGCCCTAGAAGAGGGATTCATCTTTTAGTTATTTTTTCTTTCCTAATCTAGTACAATTTCACAAAGAGGAGCTTTTTTTTCAAAATTTTTAAGGAAGAAATGTTGATAAACAAGAAAGTAATTTCAAAAATATACATATAAAAAAAGACGTTCACAAAAAGGTACTTTTCTGAACCGAGGGTTTCACAGTTATGAGAAGACGCAATAGGGCTGGTGATGAATGCTGATGAACGAAACTAAACAGGACAATCCAAAGATTGCGGAACAACCTGCATTTGGCAGAAATCTACGAGAAGACGAACTTTGAAGCCTTAGAGTGCAGTAGTGCCTAGACACAAATCATCAATTTTCACAGTATCCAACAGGTTGATAACGAAATCAGGAAAAGGAACCAATAATCATTAACACAATTTATTTTATCTTACATTGATTTACATTCTGTAATATAGCTATGAAGCTCTAGAGAACAAAATTTCACAACAGGCTGAAGTAAGCCTGCGCCGATGAAGGCCAAATTAAAAAAAAAAAAAAAAAAAAAAAAAAAAAAAAAAAAAAAAAAAAAAAAGCGGTCTAAAGCACCTCGCTGCGGAGCGCGCGGTTGCTCGCCGTGGAGGTTCGAGTCCTCCCTGGGGTATGGGTGTGTGTGTTTGTCTGTAGGTTAGTTTACTTAGGTTTAAGTAGTTTGTAAGCTACGGACTGATGACCACGCAGTTTGGTCCGATAGATTTACAGACATTTGAACATTTCATTTTTGGGGTGGAGGTTCAGTTACAAAACGCTTCATAACGTCCGAATTTACATGCAAACTTTGTTGCAGGTCCCTAACTACTCCCATTTTCCAATAATTGACGCATAAATCTGGGTTTTCTCATGAGGTGGCCTCTCATTACTTATGACGTTATATCTTCTGAGGTGTGTGCCTTGCTCTTTTGTTTTTGGGTCAGAAACCTTCGTGGGCCTACGGTGAACAGTACACCACAGTTTCACTGCAATCGAAGGGATGGTTTATGAACACATAGAGGACATACAGACAAACAATCATTTTTATGTATATAGATATATTGTTGTTGTTTGGTGGAAAGTTATCAACTTATTAAGGGATGAGATTGGATTGGGGCCGCAATATGTGGATTGCCTAAGGGCCTGCTCAGGGCTTTATCCGGCACTGGTTACAGGGGCAGCAATTTGGATGACTGACTGAGCTGGACTTGTAGCATCAACCAACATACATTTACTTCGAACGACTGAAAGCAAGGGTGAACTACAGGACATGCAGCTCTACTGTATGAATATATGATGATAGCGGCCTCTTCCGTTGGTGTCCTCTGAAGCTGGTTGAACTGTAGCTGGGCGAAATATTAGAAGACGTAAACTTTATTCGGCTGCATGACCGAAATTTATTTGAACAGCCGTTGCTCCGGGAAAAGGTGAAAATGCACAGCAGTTACAATAGTCGAAGAGAATGAAAGGTACACAGTGGTTGCGAAAGTTGCAAGGTAGGATTGTAAAATCTGTATATTGAGAATTCAAAATGTTCAAATGTTTGTAAAGTCTATGGGACTTAACTACGGGGTCATCAGTCCCTAAACTTACAAACTACTTATGAAATACTTACGAACTAGGACGGCACAAATATCCATGCCCAAGGGGGGATTCGAACCCCCGACCGTAGTGGCCGTGCGGACAGTGACTGGAGCGCCTTAGTCCCTTCGGCCACCGCGGCCGGCATATTGAGAATGCTGTGAGGGAGCGCAAAGAGAAATATAACTCCAGGATAATAATAATAATAATAATAATAAAGAACTTTGTGGTTTGACGGTAGCATTGTAATTCTACCAGAGGATGCTGAAGAGCAACTGAACGGATTGTACAGTGTCTTGAAAGTATGTTATAAGATGAGCAATAACGAGAACGAAACAAGGCAAGGATATTGGAAAGGAGTCTAAGAAATCAGGCGATGATGAAGGAATTAGAGTGGGTAACATCTGACTCGGTAGCACAGTGCTAGAGTGCCTGACTGTAAAGCCTAGGGTTATAGGTTCTATACTCGCCAGGTGATAGGATTTTTATCTGTCACTTACCACTTCTTTCACGTCTGGAAATGTTGCTGATGTGAAAAAAATCGAGTAGTACTGTGGTTCGGAATCCTCGTTAAACTGTAAGTCCTCCTATAATCAACTGAATAAGTCAGTTGTAAGGTCGGAGGAAGGGAATGGCATACCACCTCTAAACAGGACCAGTCTAGTAAAGCACAGTGGTGTTCAAACCAATCTTAGGATAGTGGACTGCTTTACCTTTTGTATAGGACAATAAAAGTATTGACTAGGTTTTAGCAACATAACTTCGCATGGGCGAAGTAACGAAGATATACAATTAAAAAAAAGTATGGGAAGAAAAGCATTTCTAAATAGGCGAAATTTGCTGACATCGAAAATTGATTTCAATTTTTAAAAATCCTACCTGAAAGCAATTTCCTGGGTTGTAGCATTATATGGAAATGAAACGTGGACATTAAGGAGTACAGATAGAAAGATGATAGAAAGATTTGAAATGTGTTGCTACAAACGAATGTTGATTAGATGGATAGATCGTGTAACTAAGGAGGAGGTGCTGATCAGACTTGGGAAGGAAAGAAATGTCTTAACTTAGCTAAGAGCAACGATAGTTTTGTGGGGCACGTTCTGCGACATCAAGAAAGCGCTAATTTAGCACTGGAGGGTACTGAGTGGGGTAAAAGTCGTAGTGGGAGACCGAGAGATGAATACAATTAGCAGGTTCAAAACGATGTAGGCTGCCGTTCTTATTCAGAGACGAACAGGCTAGCACAGGTCAGGGTAGCACGGAGAGCTACATTAATCCAGTGTGCGGACTGAAGACCACAACAACAACAACAACAACAACTACTACTACTACTACTACTATTTCTACTACACTATTTATAAGGCTCCCCAACATGTATACAGACCACTGTAAGCAGCTATAATTGGTGTAATAATTACTGGTTTACGTTAAGTTTCCATTGTAATTAATATTGTTTCAGTATCGGTGACACACTTTGTACCTCGTCAGAAAATTTTACGTTATTGATTACATTCGTCAATCGGACCTGAAAATAGGATTACAGAGCCTGATTTGAAGGAAATGTCTAGGCACTTGTATTGACCTATTTGGATAAATCTACATCTACATCTACATGGATACTCTGTAAGTCACATTGAAATACATGGCAGAACCACATTCATCATATTTCTCTGTAGTTAGATTCTCTAATAGCTCACGGGATAAAGGAACACATAAATCTTTCTGTTTTATATCTGATTTCTCGTATTTCATTATGGTCATCATGTCTACCTATGTAGGTGCTAACAATATATGTTCGCATTCTCATGACAAGAAAGAAATTTCGCAAACAGATCTCGCCCTAACAAATAACGCTTTTCTTTTAATAATTTTCACAAAAAAGCTCGTGCATCTTTTTCGTGACACTCTTTCTCCCATATCACGATAATAAAAAACGAGCTACCGTTCTCTCAATTTTCTCAAAATCGTCCGTCAGGCCCTTCTGGTGTGCATCCTACAATGCCCAGCAATATTCCAAAATACGTCGTACAAGTGTAGTGTAGGCAGTTTCATTAATAGAAATATTGCATTAACTAAGTGTTCTGCCAATGAAACATAGTCTGTGGTTCGCCTTCCCTAGAATATTTTCTGTGTGTTCTTTCCAATTTAAGTTGTTCGTAATTGTTACTCCCACGTATTTTGTAAAATTGACGGCCTGTAGCTTTGACTGATTTTGGTGTAATTGAAATTTAACGGATTTATTTTAGTGGTCATATGGATGACCACGCACTTATCATTATTAAGGGTCAATTGTCAATTTTTGTACCTTGCTGATATCTTATCTAAATCATTTTGCAGATTGAAACTTTCACTGTGCAGCGGAGTGTGCGCTGATATGAAACTTCCTGTCAGATTAAAATTGTGTGCCGGAACCGGCACTCGAACCTGGGACCTATGCCATCCGCGGGCAAGCCCACTACCGACTGTGCTATCCCGACACGACTCATGATGCCGCCTCACAACTCTACTTCCGTCAGTACCTCGCCTCCTACTTTCCAAACCTCACACAAGGTCTCCTGCGAACCATGAAAGACTAGCACTCCTGGAAAAAAAGGATATGGTGGAGACATGGCTTAACCACAGCCTAAGGGATGTTTCCAGAATGAAACTTTCACTCTGCAGCGGAGTGTGCGCTGATATGAAACTTCCTGTCAGATTAAAATTGTGTGGCGGAACCGGCACTCGAACCTGGGACCTATGCCATCCACGGGCAAGCCCACTACCGACTGTGCTATCCCGACACGACTCACGATGCAGCCTCACAACTCTACTTCCGTCAGTACCTCGCCTCCTACTTTCCAAACCTCACAGACGCTCTCCTGCGAACCATGAAAGACTAGCACTCCTGGAAAAAAAGGATTTGGTGTAGACATAGCTTAACCACAGCCTAAATGATGTTTCCAGAATGAAATTTTCACTCTGCAGCGGAGTGTGCGCTGATATGAAACTTCGTGGCTATCCCGACACGACTCACGATGCCGCCTCACAAATCTACTGCCGCCAGTACCTGGTTCGCAGGAGAGCATCTGTGAGGTTTTGGAAAGTTGGAGGCGAGATACTAGCGGAAGTAGAGTTGTGAGGTGGCATCGTGAGTCGTGTCGGGATTGCACAATCGGTAGTGCGCTTGCCCGCGAGACTAATAGGTCCCAGGTTCGAGTCCCGGTTCCGGCTCACAATTTTTATCTGCCAGGAAGTTTCATGTTGCAGATGTTTTTCATCTTATGGTGACTTTACCCAGATATCGCGGATTTATTTTTGGTTTAATATTTTTCTCGAAAGCTATTCATTAACTTCATCTTACTGCACAAGATCGTTATAAGAGAGTGTTTTCACAATCACGCCATTGGTTTAGCAATACTGCCTTTCTCTCTGGAAAGACGTCAAATTGAATTTTTTTTAGAACTTTAATCAGAAACGTTCACATTTTTGTAAAGCTTAAGTGACTTAACTGCGGGGTCATCAGTCCATAAACGTATAAACTACTTATGAACTACCTTATACTAAAGACGACACAAACATCCACACCAGAGGGAGGATTCGAACCCCCGACGGGGAACGGCCTCCCGCATTGCAGCATAGTGCCTCAATGCGCTCGGCCGCTTCGCCTCGGTTTTAATCAGATAAATCATTATTATTAAACCAACATTTAAGATGAAATATATAGATGTAAATGTCTCAAAAATTAAAGAATGTTCAATAAATACGAACCCAACTACGAGAAAGTCTTCAATAACTTCTGTACTTCAACTGAACTTCGCAGCCATATTCGACCACTTTTCAATCGACAATACAAGCTAAAATAGATCTGCAATGGGAGCAGGCTCTTCAAACAAATAAAATATGATACTGTATACGATACTATATACGCATAATTAAATCAAACAATGAAAAAGTAATCTGCCGTTCACGTCCTTCTGGAAGGACGTCAGCGCAATCTAGGCTAACTAACCGATAAATGACAGTATCATCCATGAACAGAGTAAGAGGGTTACTCAGATTGTCTTCAAAATCGTTTATAAAAATTAGGAACAGTAGGGGCCCTATAACACTTCCGTGTGGAACGAAAGGAAACACTTCTATTGTACTCGATGATTTACCGTCAAATGTAACGTACAGTGTCCTTTCTGAAAGGAAATCGCACAACTGTCGCGATATTCCATAATCACACAGACGAAGGTAACATATTTTCCACTAGCAGACAAGAATTGGAACCCGCGTCCCTCACAGTGCGAGTAGAACCACGGCTTCAGCTCGCACTGCATCAACTTAAGACAATGTCAGTCAATTGCTGAGTTCCCAAGAACGAAGCCAGTATTGCTCCAAAGGTATCTTAAACACACCCTGCATGTATTACACAATGTTAACCCATCTATCATTTGCTTTGTGCCTTCTTAATTTATCGTGTCTGTCCTATATCGTTTAAAATAATAGCCCCAAATATTTTTAAAACTCCAAAGTCTCACGAAAATTACTACTTAACGCCAAAATGAAAATAAATAGATAAATAAATAAAAAATAAAACAAATACATAAAATAAAAATTATAAAATTAAAAAAATTAAAAAATGAAGGGGATGACTTTCAGTGTAGTCGGTGAATGCACGTGTGTGTCGCATCAACTTGTTACGGAACTTTAAAAAAAATGCTAATGCAGTGTATTCGCAATGAACCTTATCCCTATGCATGGTGAATCTGTAAACAGTAGCTGCCAAAAATTAGTTTTGAGTGATACTTGTTCCATAAATCATAAATACCAGATTTTGTAACGATATGCATTGAGTTAGCTTAGGACAAGGTAGCATAACATTGCATTAATGTTTTTAATTTTTTAATATACTTTTTATTTACAAATTGTTATATAAAAATTTGTCTACTGAGTAGCATGCCTTGCATTCAGATACTCTGTCGGTTTGTTTTTAGTTGGTGTTTAGCTATCTGATAGACATTTAATGTTATTTAGTAAGTGAGCAAAAATTGGATGTAGTAGTTTATTATGCATTAACCTCCAGCGATTAGGTCCCCCTCCAAATCGGCTTGCAAGGTGCCACCGCAGCTATTGTTAGATGTTTCAACACTACTAATTCAAGATTAATAGTCTTTTGCTCGGAACTGGTCTGTACTGTATATTATTGTCTTTTATAGGTGTGCTGACAATTTTTTTTTAATTCTCGGATTTTTTTTTTTCTTTTTTATGGTGAGCCAGTAATATCTAAAACAGATTTTTCATCAATCGTCCTCTCACTAAACATTGGGAAATTTTTTTTTATCTCTGTCCAACTGTCACGGTGTTCATCCCTTTCCCACGTCTCCTCTGCCAGTCCTACCGTTTCTCGGTCATTGTCCTTGACCCTCTTTTACTGTCCATTTATTCCCGTTGTTCTTCACAATCTATTCTGTGGTGTCGCACAAGTCTAAAGTGCGCGCCACCTACTTTCGCCGCGCGACGCCATGCACGCAAGGCGCGGCGTTCTTACGACGTCAGCCACGAGCGCCCTCTGCTACAACTCCGCTCGTGGCCACCACTAACCGACATCGTCCACTTGGGACTGAGATAGGAACCAGCGAACACTTCGGAATCAGATAGGCACCAGTGAAGACTTGGCTATCGGATAGGCACTAGGCAGGCTTCTAGCTCAACTATGTATCAGCATTCTGCAGTACTGAGCTATGTAAAAGTTAAGTACTGTATAAATTCTGTGCAATATGTATCTCGTTCTAATTTACTCTAGTGTTTCTAGTTTCCGCTGTCCACTGGCTGCTCGCCTTCGTACCTGCACAAGCGTGCATCCTTTATTCCTGTGTCGGTCTCATTCTACTCGGCCCACGACACCTACGACGGAAACGAGACACAAAAATGGCCACGAGTCTGGGACACAAAGGTGGCGACGAGGATGGGATACAAAATACTCTCTGTCTCTTCCAGTGATCATTGACTCGTCTCAACACATGTCCTTGTCGAAATTTTCCGCGGGCTTGTACGCCACTGCGGTCATATGGGATCATATTCTGGGGAAATTGAGTAAAAGAGTATTCATTGCACAAGAGCGTGTAATCAGAATAATTGCTGGTGCCCAACCAAGATCATCCTTCGCTGATGAAATTCGTTATAAACAATCCCACCCAGTTCAAAAGTAATAGCAGTGTGCGTAGCTACAACGATAGGAGAAATGGTAATATTCACTATTCAAGGTTAAATCTAACTTTGGCACAGAAAGGGGTCAATTAAGCTGCCACAAAAGTCGTCGGTCACTTACCAAGTAGCATCAAAAGTCTTATAGAAAGCCAACTATTATTTAAAGAAATATTAAAGGAAGTTCTGAGTAGCAACTCCTTCTACACTTTAGATGATATTTAGATAAAACTTAAAATTTAAAAGAAATCCTTAAAATATTGATTTTCTTGTATAGACAACATTTATTAAACTGAAACTTTCCACATCATTACGTAATGTCGTATATATGATCTATGGAACATATATTAATCTAATGTAATCTAGCAGTAAATAAGGACCATTCTAAATCCATGTTGTTATGACCTTTATATTTCGGCTGGGCCCAAGCAAAATAAAAAAGTCTGAAAGTATGATAATAGCGGAAGAGTTTTTACGATGAAACTTGTGTATGACAATGGGAGTCAGAATATGGCGTTGATTTTGATGTTAGGTGGTGTCGATTCAGAGATACAAAGGTCTACCTCTTTTTATGGGATGCTATAGTTCGGCTCAAAATTTTTTTTTTTATAACTGCTAGCGAGCTGAATCCGATAATGTGTAATGATTTTGATGGTAAACGAATTCTAAAAGTGTAACATGAACGTCCATTTTTAGAAGGTGATCTAACTGAAGACCAATAGTAGCAATATAGTGCTGCAATCTTCTTACCATGGATTGAGTGCTATTCCGCCACACTTTGGCACTTATAGAAGCACATGATCTGAAAATTCGCTCTCGTATACCGTTAACATTTTAATTGTTCGCCGAATACTGCTTATCCATCTAAGGTGCCTTGACTTGAAAACACAATTCGACGGTTGCGCAATGCAGTACTAATAGAAAGGGAACACTTTTATTGTCGAAACAACTGAAATTGAGTGATTTATTCCTTCAAAAATGTTGAAATGTTTGTATAGTCTATGGGACTTAACTACGGGTTCATCAGTCCCTAAACTTACAAACTACTTACGAACTAGGACGGCACAAATATCCATGCCCGAGGGGGATTCGAACCCCCGACCGCACCTGCTTTACCGACGAATAATTTTATATGGTCGCTCCATTTTAAATATACTCGTAATGCCTACTCGCTGATAATTTATGGAATTAACAGCTTCCAGTTGCTGACCTGCTATAGTGTAGCTAAATGATGAAGGATCTTTCTTTCTATGTATTAGTAGCATGTTACACTTGTCTACATGGAGATTCAGTTGTCACGAATATCCTTTCCTTAGGCGGTAATGTATTCTGGTGGTTCGTGCTGAGAGAATATTGATTTAAATAAAAAGCAATTCTTGTTATTCTTGTTCGCATTCTTACTGCCTGCAAGAACGCTTATCGCTTTGACCAACCTTTTCTTTCCCCGGCACAAATTCCTTTGCCGCTTAGCAGCCAGCGAGCGTAGCCTGTTGGATCCGCCCGTGGAAATGCCGTGCGGTGGTCTCCTTATGACAAACGGCTATTTGCATACCGGCCGTGTATTAAACTTGCAGCCTAATGGCGGCCTGCTCGGGCTGCCGTAGCGCCCGTAATGGAGTTTAGCTAGCCAATAACGCCGATTGGGCGACCCGCAGTGAATTAGTAAACACGACCTCTACCGTTCCGTTCTTAGGCGTATGGGGTTAAACGCTGCGTAAACAGAAATAATGGGGCAGTGGAGTCGTTTCCGTGAAGAGTCTTTACCGCCCCGTCACTTGACATACCGTAGACGCGAGCTACTTGATTCATGGAGACCAACTTGAGCCCAAAACAGAAAAATGTTGTTTGAATCTCTGCACACTCTCAATATCAGTATAATAAAGTAGTTTAGGCTTCGCTGGTAGGCGGAAGCACTAAGCTGACCATAGGGTGGGTCTAGGAGCTTTATGAAGTCACCACTAGTAGGAGAAGTGCTACCTACAGACGTGTTTGTTGTTTATTTCACTCTGTAAACTTTCGTCTGCATAGATAAAAAAAAAGTTCAAATGTTTGTAATTGTATCGGACCAAACTGCGTGGTCATCAGTCATTAGCTTACAAATTACTTAAACCTAGGTAAACCAACCTAAGGACAAACACACACACCCATGCCCCAGGGGTGACTCGAACCTCCACGGCCAGCAACCGCGCGTTCCGTAGCGAGACGCTTTAGACCACTCGGCTACTCCACCGCGGCTGCATAAATATCAGGAATAGCCTAAAACAGGAGGTAAGTGCATATATTTGACATTTATTTTGTCATAATAGCCAGTTGAGGACTGCTCATGGCATGAATAACTCATTAATTGTACAATATGTGGTTAACTAAAAGTGGTACGAGTTGTCTATGATTGGGGATGCATTTCTTCAACGACTTCAAGAGAAGAGGGGCGAGTTTGTTACACCCCACTCGACTAAGAAGAAAAAACTCCAACTGCCACGTAGACAGTGTGTTAAGTGTGTCTGATTTCTGCTCTATCAGTAATACCAGTTTGAGATCAGGAGGTGACAGCGACATCAGTCTCCACATTAATGATGAGGAGCATGTAGGACACTTGTCTATGACTTTGTGCTAAATCTAAGCCAGATCAACACCATCACCGGCCTCTGTAACGAAATATGACCTAGAAATAGGCAAGTTCGTTCTACTAAATGGATCGAAAAGGAAAACCCAAGAGTCATCTTCGCTATAGAAATAGAGGGTATTACAGTCGACTGCATGGTGCTTACACTACAAGCTTAGAGGTGGCCCAAAAATAAGGATTACTTGTTGTATGAATTTAAAGATGTGGTAATGGCAATAGCAGCCCCTCCCTCCCCAAATTAATAAAAAGAGGTTTGTTTTCTTTAACGTGACCCTAAATATTGTTATATCTCTACATTCTACTGTTTGTACGATATCTAAGAAGTGTTATTGAAAATTAATACTTGTCCTTAAAATAAACTTTTGGAAGTTAACTGGATGTTGAGACATTATGTTATTCAATGACCATCAACTTACTTGGACCCCAGCTGCCTTCAAACGGTAGTATCTATGTGAATTACAGTCTGGGTTTAAGTAACCCAAACGTAATGTTAACTAGAGCCCAATTAAAATAGAAAATATTTACAACGCCACAAACAATGCGTACTGCACGTCAAAGTATCTATATTAAACTATAATTTAATAATATGAGGCGAGTATGTCGGTGAAAAAATCTGTTGTGCTCATTTTTAAACATAATGTTAGAAGTTTCTTAATCTCGGCTCAAGTATCCCGCATTTACGGTATCTGTAGTGATTCGCCCAATAGACTTCTTCATACGTATGCAAATGATAACTAGCACAAGGAGTATACAAAACCCCTTATCTCTATCAAACAGAATCCATTACATGGTTCCTGAAAAATCGCAATTTCTAACGTGCTGATTTCGTACATTCTTTATCTTCAGGGTAGCTTCACAATATATATAGATACTCATGAATTTTGTAATTAACAAGCTGACCCAATACAAAATTAATAGCAGTGTGCATAGCTACAACACTAGGAGAAAGGGTGATATTCACTATTCAAGGTTAAATCTAACTTTGGCACAGAAAGGGGTTAATTATGCGGACACCAAAGTCTTCGGTCACTTACCAAGTAGCATCAAAAGTCTTACAGATAGCCAACTAGTATTTAAAAAGAAATTGAAGGAATTTCTGAATGGCATTTCCTTCTACACTATAGATGAATTTTTAGGTAAAACTTATAAAAAATTAAAAAAAACTTCAAAAACTTTTATAAACATTAAAAAATAAATACAATAAAAATGTAAACAAAAATACTTAGAATATGATTGTCAGGTATAGAAAACATTTGCTAAACTGACACCTTCCACATCATTAAGAAATGTCGTATATATGATCTATGGAACAATTATTAATATAATGTAATTTAATCTAATACAATGCACTTTGGAAATGAACTAGAAACATTGAGTCAAGTCGCAGGAAAACCACTGTGGAGCATAGTCTTCAAAAGGGAGAGTTGAAGGAATTAACAAGTGTTTTGGACTGGTCAGGGAACCTTCCAGTCCATCCTGTGGATGCCTTTGGGAGATGGAGGGAACATTTTGAACAGATGCTCAATGTAAGTGAAACGTGCAATGATCTGTCAGATTTTGAAGTATAATGGGGTAGGAACGATGGTGGAAACATGATCACATTTGAGGAATTGGACAAAACGGTTAATAGATTGCAGTATAATAAAACAGCTGGTGTAGATGAAATTAAGTCGCAAACGCATCAAATACTATGGAATATCAAGTTTCAAACGGATACACAGGTTAACTGAAATGGCGCGCTATTCTGGACAGGTACCGTTTGATTGGACGAAAGCAGTTCAAACATGTTCAAATGTTTGTAAATCTAAGGGACTCGACTACGTTAGTAATCATCCCGCAGGCTTGCAAATACTTACACCAACTTAAAGTAACTTACTCTAAGGGCAAAACAAACATCTATTCTCGAGGGAGGACTCGAACTCCCGACGGCGAACGGCGGCGCACACCGCATCTGGGCACCTTAGTGTGCACTGCTATTCTGCCGCGGCGCGAAAGCAGGAATAACACCAATTATCATGCATGGAAACGGTATACATTGTACAATCGCAGAAATATCTCTTAAATCATCCCTGTGGGTATGTTGCAAGGAAAAGGCGAGTATTAGTTCAAACGTTGGGTGAAAATCAGTTTGGGTTCAGGCCTCGTTGATACTGTCACGGCCAGATAGCTTACGGCAGATAATGAAGAAATGCTATGAATGGAATAGGGAATTGTACCTACGCTTTATGGATCTGGAAAAGGCTTATGGCCATGTTCATAGGATGAAGCTATTGTTAATTCTAAAAGTTAATGGAATAGGAGGTCATGTGCATAATTTATCTGCTGTTCAATACTTCTGTCGATGAGTGCATATTTGTAGGTTTTTAACATTTTTGCTATTGACAATTTTTCGTTTTTCATAGTTGCCTAGAGATTATAAGGGAAAATATTCGTCATAGTGTTTCTAGAGAAAACACGGTAGAGTTTTTCACATTCTAGTTACTCATTATTTTTCGAATTTCATAGTTACTAAAAAGATTTTAATATAATGCACTTCGTCATAGTTCCTTTAAAGAGTACATAAAAGAGGTGCTGACAGTTGCTGTTAGAAGGGTAATAAGATTTATTAAAGTCAGTATTCAGTTTAACGTGCCTAACATTAACATTTCAGTAAGAAGTGGAAGAGAAAATTTGGTCTTGTTTGCGCGAAGGAGCTATAGAGATACTTCGTTATTTGAAAATCTGGGATGGCTGATTCCTTGGACGTAGTCCGGATCTTTAGCTTAGATGGTACAGATAATAACAGAAGCCACCGTTAAAAAAAAAAAAAAAAAAAAAAAAAAAAAAAAAAAAGACTGAAAATGGCGGTTATTGATGCTCCATAAATACCTCGTGTCTCTGGTAATTTTGCGGAAACAGACTGCACCAAGAGACGGAAGGAGGCAGCTGAAGAGAGAGCTACCCACTGAACTTCTATAGAAATTCCCCAGATTAAAAAAAAAAAAAAACAAACAAACAAAAAAAAAAAAAAAAAACACGCTGTTACCTTTGCAAAAATGAATGCGAAAGTAAGAAGAGATAGAAAAAGAACAAAAAGAGAGCTTGGTGTTACTGTGACTTCCTCTCCGTGCAGGACAGACATCAAGAAGCCGCTTTTCTAAAAGAAAAGCTGGAGCAGCATTAAAACGCCGAAAAAAGCAAGGTAATTCTTTCCTCAGAAAAGTAAAAGGAACTCCAAAAATTCTACAAAGTTTTATTCAAATGTCTGACGTGAAAGAGACCAGTCAGATATTGTCGTTACTGCAACGATTTGTAACAATCACGGCCGCCTGAAACGTGGGTGGCTTATGTTGCGTGTATAAATGTCCACTGACTGTGAGGACAATTAAATGGAGCTCATCTGAGGAGGTTTGTGCCCGAATTCACTAACATTCGCCCATGCGTAAAATCATATTTATATTAATGTACTTACGAAACATAAAATTTTCAAATGTTTGTAAAGTCTATGGGACTTAACTACGGGGTCATCAGTCCCTAAACTTACAAACTACTTATGAACTACTTACGAACTAGGACGGCACAAATATCCATGCCCGAGGGGGGATTCGAACCCCCGACCGTAGTGGCCGTGCAGACCGAGACTGGAGCGCCTTAGTCTCCTCGGCCACCGCGGCCGGCTAGGAAACATAATTACATACTTGTGTTGAACATACACGGAAATGAAAATTAATAATCGTCTTGATTCTATAATTCATATACGAATGTGGTTTCATTCTAACTCAGGCATGCGGTACAATAATCCAATTGTGAAACTTTTTAATTACATTTATAGTGTACCTGTGAGTGCTTTTATATCATATATTTTTGTCATTGTTTAGAGTATGCATGCATATCACTGTAACTCATCTGTTGTCATTTCACTGTTAACAAGCGTTTTTTTTTGTTTACTTAGTTACCTAATAACTGTTTTTACAAAACATGTAAATATACATTACAGTTTGAAGTATTGCTACCACTGTGAGACTATGGGCAGAGGTCCTACCATCGTAGGGTTCGATGAGATGAAAATCTGATTCACCATTCAATATATATCAGTGCCTAGCAACAGTCGATATGTTTGAATTTTTTAAAGTCGTAAATTTATGGCTGTCAATGTGAACTAATGGCGACTTTTCTTTCAGACATGTCCGAAACGACGTACATCATATTTATAATTTAATCAGAAGTCAGTTATTGCACGAATCCTGAATTAGCAATACTTTCGCCATTATTAACATCTGTAGAGGCAAAATGACTCAATCTTTATGATGGAGACTGAATAACACTTGTTGCCTTCGAGTACTTGATATTTGAGTTGCTGCAAATCCAGGGTCAAAGGTCCAACACGATATTAGATGTAATGCCATAATTTTTATTACCTTATTTTATTTTCTCGTATCTATTGATCTATATATGTACTGAGATTGAACATGACATTATACTCCTTTTGCGAACAAGGAAAAAACTTTTTATGTATTATGCACGGAAATAGACTTAATATCCGGTCAAATCGTGTGTTCCTTGGGAGGTGAACCGCTAAATACGCAGCTTAGTTGCTGCGATAGCAACCAAAGTCCCTTAATCGAGGATTCTGTGTACACTATGTTTCTCTCGTCGTCCTCACCATAAGGAATCTATTAGTAACGTTGTCCAAAAATCATACATTTCGTCGCATTTTAGTAAGAATCATAGTATAGAAAGGAACTACAACTATCCCTGTCACTTTCTGGTATGCTGAGTCATGCACCAACAAATAACCTGCTACTTCCAGGGATGTACTGAAATAATTTCATTCCTTTGCTACATCTGTG
Source organism: Locusta migratoria (assembly GCA_026315105.1). Classification (NCBI taxonomy): domain Eukaryota; kingdom Metazoa; phylum Arthropoda; class Insecta; order Orthoptera; family Acrididae; genus Locusta; species Locusta migratoria. The sequence continues at coordinate 222,385,008 of CM048751.1, read as the reverse complement.
TTGTAGGCAAGAATCTGTATTAGAAACTGTAAAGTTTCGGTGGATTGGGCATCAGGTAGTGTGATTTGTGAGGCGTAGAGACGTAGGAAATGGAGAGCACAAAGGTGGACTGGCAGAGCCCTCCTGACAAATTCTGAAATGTGCCCTAAGAATCTGGACTCATGTTAAAAAAATACCCATCAAAAATGATGACAATAAGGGGTCTAACTACTAAATTACAACCATGGTATCATCATCAGTATCTTGGACAGTTTCCAGCCACAGGCTGGCCCAATCCTCTCCTCTCTCCTTGAGACAATCGTCCACTCTTTTTATCTATCTATCACTTGCTCTTCCTCTTGGAATATTTGGACTATCAATCCTTTCTTCCAAACTTCTGGGGTCTTCTTTTCCTGCCATATCACCCTCATCACCTGATACAGCCAGTGTTTCCCAACTTCTCCTTCTGCACACACCCTTTCCACACTCACTTCATCCACCCCTGGTGCCTTTCCTCCTTTCATCTTGTTTATTGCCACATCCACTATTTCCAAGTTAGGTCCTTCTTCATTCTGTACTACACTTTCCTGAGCTGCCATCCTCATGTCCATTGAAATTAGCCAATTCTCAAAATATAGTTTGCACACTGTCTTGAGTGTCTCTCTGTGTGGATCTCATTTCCATGTTTTCCACCATTACCACGTCCTCCCTCGGACCTCTTCTCTTACTTTGACCATACCATATAGTATTTTATTATTTCGTCTGCAGTCCTCCATCATCTCTGTCCATTTCACCATCCACTTCATCTTTTCCTCTGTGACCACCTTTGCAGTTTCTTTCTTTTTTGCTTTTAATCTCCTCTTGCAAGATCATTTCTTTCCTGCAACCACACTCCGAATGACTTGTTATTTCTTCTCACTCTTGCTCAATCACTCCATCAAGGTGTCTCTTGACTATCGTTTTCTGTTGCATGTTCTTCCGCACACTTCTACGGTAGATTCGACCATTGTCCTTTTGAACTGCATCAATTCCTTTTTTTCTGTTTGACTCAAATATATACTTAATTAATTACACAAAAATCAATTAATTGAAAAAAAAAACAGCAAGAGTTCTCAAGACTTTAAAAATGTCAAGAAATTCCATTGATTAATGTACTTGAATAAATGCAGATATCACACTAATAAATGACTATCAGGTCACTAATATACATTTACTTTGGCATAAAGGAAAATAACTCAAGGGCACGAGGGAGACCAAGGGGCGTGCAATAAATTACGGGCGTTTTCCACATAAATTATGTTTAAAAAAATTGTCAAAAAGGAAGAATCCTACCTCTCGCCCAGATAAGCAATTGCAAGCGATACTCAACCAAGTACAGCTGTAGGCGGCGTCACTGCAATCGCGACAGCAACGGCAGTGCGTTGTAGTGCTGAAAATCACAGTCCGATCACAAGAAAACTACTTCAGACAGAAGCGTAAAATGCCCCGTTCTCAGCCTTTGTGTCCACGGTAGGCACACAGTATTTAACGAAACCACAGGTACGGCTACGTCTCTCCAACTCTCACTATGTATACTAGACACAAGATTGTCGAGGGTGCAATCGACAACAGAGCTAGGGTTAACGTTATAAGCGCGTCGGTGCAGCTAATTCAGACTGGCTTAGCTTATTCACACCTCGATGATACCCAGGGGAAATTACAAGTCCACAAGGCACAATAGGTGGAAAAATAACCGAAGTCTAAAATACACCAAAGCAAATACCGAAATCGATACGACTGTACTCGTCGACTTCCTAAAATTGAGTCCTCACTGGAGTGCAGCTCCGCACGCCACTCGCAAAAAACGAGGCCACACTGTCACTATAAAGCAAGAGAGAATCTCTCTCTAGGCGGCAACTTCCTTCTAATGACAACTGCTCCCGCTCGATACAACCACATATCCGTTTGCGTGGGAAGTATTCCTCCGTGGGTCGGTCATTGATCCGAACCTAACATTACGCCTCTGGCCTGGCTCTGTCGTTCCTAGGGCGCTAACGACGCAAACATCGACGCATCCCTGGTGAGCGCCAGGCCGGTGCAGTGACGACACCCGTGCATTTATGGCCTCTGCCTTGGCGCTTTTTGTCTCCTGCGTTGCGTGGTCGACTATTTGTTTTGCCTGCTCGCCTATCTCTGCTATTCCCCCTATGATCGTCTTAGTCTGTTCAGTATTGTCTCATGCACGTTTTCTGCGGCGTCTTACGTACAGTTCCCTCAATGCTCTCCTGTACACTATCCATTCTCGCCTGAATATTATCTATTTCTGTGCGTATCGTTTCCCCTATGTACGCTTGTACATTATCAACGCTATCTTGGGTTATATTCCTGGCTCTCTCCTGAGCGTCATGACGATTCATCTACATCTACATAGATACTCTGCAGATCACATTTAAGTGCCTGGCAGAGGGTTCATTAACCACTTTCATAACTTTTCTCTACCGTTCCATTCTCTAATAGCGCGCGAGAAGAAAGAACACCTAAATCGTTCCGTTTTCAATCTGATTTCTCTTATTTTATTGGGATGGTCATGTTTCCCTAAGTAGGTGGGTGGTAGCAAAATATTTTCACTTTCAGAAGTAAAAGTCGGTGATTGAAACTTCGCAAACAGATCACGCCGCAATCAATAATGTCTTTCGTTTAATGATTTCCACCCCAATTCGTGCAATATTTCTGTGGCACTTCCCCCCCCCCCCCGGTGACGTGTTAAAACATAACGGGCTCCCTTTCTATGAACCTTCTCAATGTCTTCCGTCTGTACCACCTGGTGAGGGTCCCAGAATGGGCTACAGTACTCCAGGAGAGGACGCACAAGTGTAATGTAGGCAGTCTCTTTGGTGGAGCTGGTGCATCTTCGAAGCGCTCTGCCAATCAAACGTAATCTTTGGTTCGCCTCCCCCACAATATTTTCTATGTGTTCTCTCCAGTCTAAGTTGTTCGTAATTGTAACTCTTAGGTATTTGGTAGAAATTACGGCCTTAAGGTTTGACTGACTCATCGCGTAATTGAAGTTCAGCGGATTTCTTTTAGTGGTAATGTGTATTACTTCACACTTTTCTTTATTTAGTGTCAATTGCCAGTTTTCGCACCGTGTAGAAATTTTGTTTAAATCGTTTTGCAGTTGCTTTTGATCCTCTGTTGACTTCACTCACCGATAAACGACAGCATCATTCGCGAACAGTCAAAGGGAACTATTCAGATTGTCTCCTAAATCGTTTATAAACACAAGGAAGAGTAGGGGACTATAAGGTTTCCCTGGGGAACGCCAGATATCACTGCTGATTTACTCGATGACTTACCGTCGATTACAACGAACTTTGCCCTTTCTAATAGGAAATCGTCAATCCAATCGCACAATTGGGGAGTATTCCATAATCTTTCAATTTCACTAGAAGCCGCTTATGGGGTACAGTGTCAAAATCCTTCCGGAAATCCAGAAATATGGAATCGATTTGAGATCCCTTGTCGATGGCAGTTATCACTTCATGTGAATAAAGGGCAAGCTGTGTTTCGCAAGAGCGATACTTTCTAAATCCGTGTTGGCTATTGGTTAATAGGTCGTTCTCTTCGAGGTAGTTCATAATGTTCGAACAAAGTATATGTTCCAAAATCCTACTGCAAATGGACGACAATGAGATCGGCCTGTAATTTTGGGTATCAGTCCTATTGGCTTTCTTGAATATTGGGGTAACTTGGGCAACTTTCCAGTCTTTGGGAACGGATCTTTCGCTGAGTTATCGGTTGTAAATGATAGCTAAGTACGGAGATATTGCATCAGCATTATCTGAGAGGAATCTAGTTGGTATACCATCTGGCCCCGAATATTTGTTTTTGTTTAGTGACATAAGTTGGTTTACTACTCCAGGAACATCTACTTCTAAGTTTCGCATGCTAGCAGCTGTTATTGGATTGAATTATGGAGTGTTTGTTCACTTCGCCTTCTTTGGTTAACGAATTTCTGAAAGCTGTGTTTAGTAATTCTGCCTTAGCAGTACGATTGCGAAGGGATCCTCCCCTGCATCTTGCCCACCGGGCCTAGATGCATGAGTCGGTTGTCACTATAGTTGCCATGTATCGTGAAAAAGACTGAAGTGAAGGGAGACACCTCTGACATCAAGTGAAGAGGCGTTCTATTATCAAATGGAGACGGATTTTGTCATCTAATGAAGTAAGCATACCGCTTTGCTAAATCTTGAACTCTTAACAACAATTGTAAATGTATTGCCCTATCGTCAGGCTGACAAGCTCTATCTACAAACTTACCTTTTTATTGTCAAGATAGCATTTTACAAGGAATCCACCCCCATGAACTACAGACATTGCCGAGGTGGTGTGTCTTGCGTGCCTCAACGATGCAGATAGCCGTACCATAGGTGCAACCACAGTGGAGGGGTATCTGTGGAGAGGCCAGACAAACGTGTGGTTCCTGAAGAGGGGCAGCAGCCTCTTCAGTAGTTACAGGGGCAACAATCTGGATGATTGACTGAGCTGGCCTTGTAACATCAGCTAACATGGCTTTGCCATGCAGTTACTGCGAACGGCTGAAAGCAAGGGGAAACTACAGTCGTGACTTCTCTCGAGGACATGCAGCTCTACCGTATGACTATATGATGTTGGCGTTTTCTTGGGTAAAATATTCCGGAGGTAAAATAGTCCCCCATTCCGAACTCCGGGCGGAGACTACTAAGGAGGATGTCGTCATAAAGGAAAACAAAACAGTCATTTTACGGGTCGGAGCGTGGAATGTTCTAACCCTTAATCGCGTAGGTAAGCTAGAAACGGATAGGTTGAAGTTAGATATGGTAGGGATTAGTGAAGTTCGGTGGCAGGATGAACAGGATTTCTGGTCAGGTGAGTACAGGGTTATCAACACAAAATCAATTGGTGGTAACGCAGGAGTAGGTCTGATAATGAATAAGAAAATAGGAATGCGGGTAAGTTATTATGAACAGCATAGTGAACCCATTATCATAGTAAAGATAGACACGAAGCCAACAACGACCACAGTAGTGCAGGTTTATCTGCCAACTAGCACGGTCGATGATGAGGATATCGAAAAAATGTATGAGGAGAAAAAGGAAATCATTCAGAAAGTTAAGGGATACGAAAACTTGATTGTGATGGGGGACTTTAATTCGGTAGTAGGAAAGGGAAGAGAAGGAAATGTAGTAGGTGAATATGGACTGGGAAAAAGGAATGGAAGAGGAGATCGCTTGGTAGAATTTGGGCATAGCACAATTTAATGATCACCAACACTTGGTTTAATCATAATGAAAGAAGTGTGTATACGTGGAAGAGACCAGGCGACACTGGACGGTACCAGATTGACTTTATAATGGCAAGGAATGGATTTAGAAACCAGGTTCTAGACTGTAAGACATATCCAGGAGCAGATATAGGCCTTGAACATAACTTATTAGTTATGAACTGCAGATTAAAACTTAAGAGACTGCAAAAAGGTAGGAAGGTTAGGAGATGGAACCTGGACAAATTGAAGGAACCAGAGGTGGTTGAGAGTTTCAGGGGGAGCATTAGGCAAGCATTGGCTGAAACGGGGGGAAGTAATACAGTAGAAGAAGAATGGGTAGCTCTGAGAGATAGGGTAGTGAAGGCTTCAGAGGACCATATTGGCAGAAGGACAAGGCCTAATAGAAATCCCTGGATAACACAGGATATACTGGAGTTAATTGATGAGAGGAGAAAATATAAAAATTCAGCAAGTGAAACAGGAAAAAGGGAGTACAATCTTCTGAAAAATGAGATTGACAGGAGGTGCGGACTGGCTAAGCAGCAGTAACTAGAGGGAAAATGCAGAACCGTAGAAGAATGCATAACTAGAAGAAAGATAGATACAGAAAAATAAAGGACATATTTGGAGACAAGAGAAGCAGCTGTATGAATATCAAGAACTCAGACGGAAAATCAGTACTAAGCAACGAGTGGATAGCTGAACTGTGGAAGGAATATATAGAGGGCCTACATAAACGAAATAAACTTGAAGGCAATATTCTAGAAATGATAGACGAAGTGGAGGAAGATGATGTTGGAGATATGATACTGCGAGAAGAATTTGACAGAGCGTTGAAGGACTTGAGTCGAAACAAAGCCCCTGGAATAGATGATATTCCGTCTGAACTGCTGATGTCGTTAGGAGAGCCAGTCGTGAAAAAATTGGATCACCTGGTATGCAAGATGTATGAGACAGGGGAAATACCCTCCGACTTCAAGAAGAATATTGTAATTCCAATTCCAAAGAAAGCAAGTGCAGACAAGTGTGAAAATTACAGAACTATCAGTTTAATAAGTTCATGGGTGCAAAATACTAACACGAATTATTTACAACCGAATGGAAAAAAATTGTGGAATCCGACCTCCGGGAAGATCAATTTGGATTTAAGAGAAATGTAGGAACACGGGAGGCAATACTCACATTACGACTTATCTTAGAAGATAGACTAAGGAAAGGGAAACCTACGTTTTTAGCGTTTGTGGATTTGGAGAAAGCCTTTGACAATGTCGACTGGAATACACTCTTCCAAATTATGAAGGTGTCAGGGGTAATATATAGGGAGCGAAGAGTTATATTCAACCTATAAAAAAACTAGACAGTGGTTATTAGAGTCGAAGGGCAAGAAAGGGACGCAGAGGTAGGGAAGGGAGTAAGACAGGGTTGTAGCTTTTCCCCAACGTTGTTCAATCTGTACATTGAGCAGGCAGTGAAGGAATGGAAGGAGAAATTTGGAGAGGGGATTAAAGTGCAAGTAGAAGATACAAAAACTTTACGGTTTGCGGATGACATAGTAATCCTGTCAGAGACCGCAAAAGATCTGGAAGAGCAATTGAATGGGATGGACAATGTCTTGAAAGGAAGATGTAAGATGAAAATTTACAAGAGTAAAACGAAGGTAATGGATTGCAATGTCAGAAAATCAGACGATGCTGAAGGAATTAGATTAGGTAATGAGAAAATAAAAGTAGAAGATGAATTTTGTTATTTGGGTAGCAAGATAACTTCTGATGACCGAAGTAAAGAAGATTTAAAATGCAGAATGGCTATGGGAAGAAAAGCGTTTCTAAAGAAGCGAAACTTATTAACATCCAATATTAATTTAAATGTTAGGAAGTCCTTTCGGAAAGCATTTGTCTGGAGTGTAGCATTGTATGGGAGTGAATCGTGGACGATAAGGAGTTCAGATAAAAAGATTATAGAAGCTTTGGAAATGGGGTGCTACAGACGAATGATGAAACCTAGATGGGTAGATCACGTAAGTAATGAGGAGGTGCTTTACCGATCAAGGAATCGAGGAATTGTCGACTTAGCATTAGAAGGAAGCATGTGGGGTAAAAATCGTAGAGAGAGACCGAGGGACGAATATAGTAAGCAGATTCAAAGGGATGTAAGTTGCCGAATGTATTCTCAGATGAAGAGACTTGCACAGGGCAGGTTAGCGTGGAGAGCTGCATCAAACCAGTCTGCGGACTGAAGACCACTAAAACAACGACCTATAAATATGTAGGATGTCGGATGTTTTCCTTGGCTCAGATATGAGGCGTAAATGAAACAGCATTTTACACAAATGCAATTAATAAACAGTTAAACCATAAATTATTCTTACTGTAAACTAGTTGGCTCAGCGAGTGTAGGCGGCGGTGGTAAGGCGTGCGGCGTCGTTAATGCGTTTCGCAGCATCTTCTGGTGATCTCTGGTTACGCTTGCAGCGTATCTACTTCTGGCCTCCTCAGTTAAACAGCGCCCGACGTCGAGGCGAGTACTGTGCGTTACAAGGCCGTAAATCCAGAGGATTTACCTCGTCGCATTGCTGTGTGATTTCTCCCATCTTCTAGAAAGTGCTAGAACCAGAGGCAGCGGCGCGTCTTGGAGGTATTGCGCCTTTGCCCTGGGGTCGAACCGACAGTCTTCAGGCTGCATGTCTTCGATTGCCAGAAACTTTGACGGAGATCACAGGTGATTATCACGATCAGACTGCTTCCTATCGTTATGGCCAGTCATCCTGGGTGAGTACTTCTGTTGCTCTTGATGTCATTCCGAACACTGTTACTGGAGACCAGATTCTTCCATCTTCTATCTTCAACTCCAACTGTCACTGCCGGTGGCCGATCATCACTAAAACTTCGACTTCCGCTACTGCTGTAGTTGCTGCTACTAACGCCGCTACTGCCAATCTGACGATACTTCTCCATCACTCTGTCTCTTACTGTCTGGCGTCGTCTTCATGGCCGTAGTATTTATTTGATGGACTTGGCTGGAGGTGAACGATCTTAGGGATCGCTGTGTTCTGTTGTCACGTTGTACAGTTTATAGAAAGATCGATCTTCACATTGCTCCGGACGTCGATATACTAGATTATTGGCTCCGGGTCACATTGCTTCTAGAAGTTCGCGACGATTACGTTTTACAGTCTGTGATTTGACGTGAGGTTGTCGGTCGATGGCCTGATTGCTGAATCAACGGATTTCGCTTGTGGAGAGAGAGATGGCTTCGTGGTCGCACGTGAATACTCGGTGGGACAAAGACTTGCTGAATCTGCAGCGTTAGCTGGTCTATCCACTGTCGGAATGCAGCGTAGGTCTGCTGTTCTACTCGGCCGTGCCTGACTGAACTGAAATAAGTTCCCATTTTTAATTCAAGTATTATTCACTTTCATTTATTACTGCACTTTATTTCACTAATTTATTTACACACTTTACTACAATCAACAACTGGATCTGCCTTGGCTCTCATCATTACGGCTGTTGTGACGTGAAAAATCTGCGTTTGTGTTTTGAAGAGTCGACGCCACTCCCGTCGTTATATCAACTGTGATGCTGTGCATCTCTATCACTGTCGCTCAAGGAGTCATTACGACTCCCCGGACGCGAGCTGTGAATTTCAGGCATCTTTCTCAAGTCACGTGTCCGACTGTCAAGTGCACCTTCGTTTGCTATTAAACTGTGTGGTTCACCTACGCGTGATCGTTCCAGTTTAGAAGCAAGCCATGCTTGTGACAACTGTCTTATGCCACGCACTTTACTTCGCATCAACATAGGATGGAACAATCTTTACATCTAAACCTGCGCCAATTACGGACGCTCCGTCCTTACTCAACAAACAACAAATAATACATATAAAAATTTGTTTTGTTAGCTCCGGTTGTTACGACACCAAGTGCGCCGTCGTTCAGGTAGTGATAAAGTTTCCAAGTGAGGACCTGCGCGTTGATCATTGAGTCCGGCTGGACGCGTCCTCTCTGCTCCACTGTTCTGAAACAACCCGAGGGTCGCGCGTGTACCTGCTCACGGCGTCCATTGCTCAATAGTCTTTTGCCCATCATATTCGGAAATAAAGTGAACTCACTGACGCCGATTTGAAATACAGATCAAACACGAGGCGCCCGCTATTGTGTTTGCCAGAACCAAATTTATGCCGTTCTTGTACAGCACTTCCTTTCGCACGATTACCGATCACAAGCCTCTCCAAACAATCTTTTCCGTTCTGCTTGGCCACATAAGAAGAAGTCCCAATGCTTATAACTCTGGGCCCTGTTCCTTTCACATTTCCGTTGTACCATGCCTTTTCGTTCCATTTCCAGTCATGCGAATACTGATGCCCTCTGCCAACTACCCCTAAGGGACGGCAGTCGACCGTGTTATGTTGGACATCTTCATCTTCAAAGTATACGAAGACATTAGAGAGACTATCCAGACTTTTCCTCTTACATTAGACAAAGTAGCCGCCGCCACTTCGGCCGTCCGCCTCCTATGTAACATCCATTCTTGTATGGTTGGCCCACAATACCACCCCCAAGTCCCAGGCAAATCGTCGATTCTATCATTCCATCCGCCATTAACTCTTGGTAGTGGATATAGGGTCATCCCTCGAGTGGAAACAGCCTCCAAACGACAAGTTGTGGTTCCAGCACTCTCCAATCCACTGTCCAGCAAGAAAGCACCTTGCACGCCGCGACGTTGCTCACCGCAGCAGTCACAGAGATGGTGCGTCAGTGCTAGACGTGTGGTCAGCACATAACGAAGCCTTTGGCAGGTCACCCTTGGGACCCTATCCATACATATTTTGTCGGTCCATTTCCTAGCAGTAATTTGATGGTTTTCACCGACGCACTTTCCTTTCATTGTCCCTTGCTTCCCCATCACTACTGAAGTCACCATCTTCACTCTCGCTATTTTCCACTGAGGGCCTTCCTAATACCTTAGTATCCGACAATGGAAATCAATTCCACTGTCATGAATTCACCTGGTGTCGTCAACAGGATACATTTCCACCCCACCTTTCACCCCTAATCCAATGGCGAGGCAGAACGCCTCGTCCAGCCGTTTGCTGGTTTTTGGCGGGGTAATTTGCTTTTTGGTGTTGGCTTACTTCTCAGCACGTGGCTAAATGTTGTTCGGATTCGATTGTAAGTTGAAAATGCTCTTTTACGTCTCTAGTTCTGGCTATAATATCACCACAATGTGTAGCCGTGATATATTATTTAATTTTCCCCTGGATTGCTAATTTTATGATGATTTTTGCCGAAGTTTGATTTCGCGGTCTCAATGGTGTTCGTTAAACATGTTTAAACATTTTTCTTCTTCATTTAGCTGGTAAATTTAATGTTTTTCGGGAAGTTTTCGATACTTCGGGTGTCTGCCCTTTGTCCATAGAACAAATGGACGGTACGAGAGAAGCCCCCAGCTTACTCCATAACCCTAAGCGTACGAGTTTATCATTATAAACTTGCATAGATGTTGTGATTTTCAGTAAGTGTAACGTGATAATTTTCCCCAAATTTTGGTGCTTCTTTGCCCCAAGTATATGGAATTAGTTTATGGTGCCATACATCAGTGTTTATACAGGTCTAATAAATTTATAAACATATAAGTCTCGTGAAACAGTTTATATGAGTGTCGAATGGTAATACCACATTTTATGATGTTCTGGTAACTTCGACAGCTGGCAGACGATTAATAACAAAGAGTGGTATTTTATGTAATGTAACTCAAAGAAATGATGCTATTTCAGAATTTTATGTCTGCGTATCTATCGCTGAAGTTAGTACATTATTAGCGCTTTATGCATTTTAAGTGTGCTGCTGTCTATCTTATAATATTTTCCTACACTAAAAAATACGAAAAACGTCTTTCTGTGTATTCGTTTAGGAATACGGTATCACATAAAATCGGAAAATACCAAAACTATCTCCTCTGAAACAGACTCAAAATTCAAATGTTCAAATGTTTGTATAGCTTATGGGACTTAACTACGGGGTCATCAGTCCCTAAACTTACAAACTACTTATGAACTAACACTAAGGACGGCACAAATACCTATGCCCGAGAGGGGATTCGAACCTCCCCCACCCCCCGACCGTAGTTGCCGTGCAGACCGTGACTGACGCGCCGATGTCCCCTCGGCCACCGCGGCCGAAACAGACTCAAATTAGATAACTGAATAATTACAAAGAGTCGAAAGTCCTGCAACCAATTATACGATTGTGAATAGCCAATAATACACGATCAATGGGGAGGTGCCGCAGCCATGTTAAAACATACCTTGAGCATGGCGGGTCAACAACCAAAACCATAAACTAAAAAAAGGTAGAAAATACTGTTGAAGAAAGTTACCGTGTTCCAGATTTTTTTTTTTTTTATTTGGTTTTTCAGGTAGATCGGGTGCGCTGAGCCATGGCGCCCTCGCGATCTTCTCCTTACAAATCCAGTACACAACCACTACACCACGAAGGAACTACCCACTCGGTAGTTCTATTTCTGATTTTCATCAATGCCTTTCTTGCATTGGGCAGGGGGAAGCAGAAAATATTGTCCTTAGACAGACATGAAAAATTCGTTGTTTCCATAAATCGCTTTTACGGTTACCGCTTTCTTGATTAACTTTCACCGCATCATATGATAATCTTCACTTCACTGTAGCTATTGACGTAAATACGAAGGCCGCAAAATCTGGTAAAAACATGGCGTCCCGGGTTTTAGCCAATCAGGAGCGGTATCACGCATGGCCAGTCTCTCACTATACAGGCTCCCTAGTGATGACCTTATGCTGGAGTCGGTTGGTACTGTCCGGAACGCCCTTTGCACCTTGCACCTTGTAAACATATTTTTTTATTTAAAGCAGAATCACCGTATGCCACTGTCAACAGTTCAAGTGTTTTAGACTATTCCTTTTTCCACAAAAAAAGAAAAAAAACATATGAAAATTCTTTGCTCAATTTTTTTTATACTAATAGAAAATTATCGAGCACAGTGAAACATATGTAACCTTTCCATGCGTCAAAAACAAACGAAGAATTAAATGTAAAGGTGAAGCATTGAATTAAAACTTCGTAATGCGGCAGGGAATCGAACCCAGACCTCCAAACTTACAAGGCAGACGTCTTACGCTTTTTTTTTTTTTTTTTTTTTTTTTTTTTTTTTTTTTTTTTTTTTTTTTTTTTACTGGTAGATCTATGCTCCGCGGTCATCGGTTCAGCTCATTCTTAATTGTTCGTTGAATTTTTGGCTCAGCTTTTTTATTACAGAGAGCGTTTTAGTGCCCTGAAGTTCCATTTCAATTGATCTCCGCTGCAGCGCTGGTACTGCATTTCCGCACATGCGCTGTAGACGATGTGTATCAAGGAGAAGAACGTGCGCCATTTGGAGATCGCTGTCTTGTACGCACGCTTTGTTGTGCTTGTTTGAAATGTCGGAGTTGATTGAAAATCCCACCGCCTGCGAAATCAGGTCGGTGATTTGGTTTCTGGATGCGAGGAAAGTGAAACCAAGTGAAAGTAATCGGCAAATTTGCGATGTTTACAGACCAAATGCGATGAGGGATTAATGGCGAGAAGATGGGTCCGACAGTTCAATGGCGGGCGTAGTGATGTGCACGATGAAGAACGAAGTGGGCGTCCACTTTTGGTTACAGAAGAATTGGTTCATGCGATTGATGACAAGATCCAGGAAAACCGTAGGGCCGGCTGCGGTGGCCGAGGGGACTGAGGCGCTCCAGTCACGGTCTGCACGGCCACTACGGTCGGGGGTTCGAATCCCCCCTCGGGCATGGATATTTGTGCCGTCCTTAGTTGTAAGTAGTTCATAAGTAGTTTGTAAGTTTAGAGACTGATGAGCCCGTAGTTAAGTCCCATAGACTGTACAAACATTTGAACATTTGAAAACCGTAGGTTTAAAATTGGTGCTCTTGCTATAGACTGCCCCCAAATTTCACGATCACTTATGCATGAAATTGTTACCAAACAACTGAAATTCCGTAAACTTTGCTCACGTTGGGTACCAATGATTCTCACTGAGCAATACAAAACACAACGGATGGGTAGTGCACTTGAGATTTTGACCCGTTATGTTGAAAGCGGCGAAGAATTTCTGAGACGGATAGTCACAGGAGATGAAACGTGGGTTTCTTACGACAACCCTGAGAGTAAGCGGCAATAAACAGAATGGAGGCACACTTCATTCCCACCAAAGGTAAGCCGAAGAAAAATCATGACGCCTCGGAAAATGATGTGCACAGTGTTCTGGAACTGTAGAGTTATCCTACTCTTTCTTCTCGCTTATTGCGAGACACATCGGAAATTGCGCCGTGCAATTCTGAATAAGTGCCGGGGACTGCTGTCAAGAGGTGTGGTTTTGCTTCACGACAACGCACGACCACACACTACGAATGTGTCGAAAAACCTCCTACAGGGATTTGGCTGGGACGTGTTTCACCGTCCTCCGTACAGCCCTGACCTCACTCCTAGCGACTTTCATCTGTTCTTACATCTCAAGTCTTTCCTTGGCGGTCATCACCAATGACGACGAGCTGAAACAAACTGTTTCCAACTGGTTGTAGACACAGGCGGCAGATTTCTATGAAGAAGATATACAAAACCTGGTGCCACGCTATGACAAATGCCTGCAAAATTTCGGCGTTATGTGGAAAAGTAGTTTAAGAGTTGTAGAATTTTGTGCAATAAAATTTTTTTCTGCATCTGTGTACAATTTCATTTTATTACCAAGAGGAACTTACTTTCTGGACGCGCCTCGTATATAAAAGATAATATAAAGTACGCTGCCCACGTAATTTGAAAATTCACCTACTTTCTCCACAGCCCTCACACTATATACCCACTGTTTCAACATTTAATCACGAGTGAATTTGAAAGCTCTAAGAGCGTGTACTAATTTTCATTCCCGACAGCGTTACGTTTCAAGTGTACCCTCTCGAGTTCGACCATCCAACTGTGGAATCAGAAATAAACATGCCAGAAACGTAACGTCAACGCGTTGGTAAAATGTGTTGTGCTTCTGGTGTCTCACCATTAATACCTGTTGTGGCAGCGAGGAGCCAGCAGCGGCGGCACTCCGCCTGGATGGTGGCGCCACGCGGCTGTACCCCGAGAGCGACAACCCTCCCCGTTAGCAAACAGCCCTCCCCCGGCATGTCATTAGCGTTCTTTGACAGCAGCCGGCTCCCAAACCGCAGAGGGCGGCTTGGCAGATGCGGGGCTCCCAAGCCAGCCCCCCTACCCCCACTAACCTTCCACTCGCGCCACCAGCCACTCGACCTCCCCCATTATCACCTGTTTGCCAGAGGAGTCCCCAGCGTCGTTTCGAAATTCCATTGCAACGCCACATGAAGCTAGCGGCACGTTTGAATTGCCTCGAACAATTTCACGTACTCCACAAACAAGTTCTTGTTCTTGTGTGTATGTGTTTGTCTATGGGCGCACACTCGCGCGTCGTCTCAGATTACAGATTACATTACTTTCGAATATAAAATACAGCTGCGCGGCAATGGCTCCATGTCAGTAACTAGGCGGCCGCTCCCGCCAAAGGTTTGAGTCCTTCTTCGGGCATGGATGAGTGTCCATAGGTAAGTTTAACTTACAAGGAAACCACTTGGGTATCGGATTTTAGAATTTCTTGTAAATATATTTATGGTACGTGAAGGTCAGAAGGTCAGAAGGTTAAGCGTTCCTTATCAAACACTTTAACGTGGCTTCTGGAGTAAAAGTTATTTATGGTAATTGCGTAAGAAGTCTATGCGCTTATCTCTATATATAAAAATGTTGTGTTGGTTGTTCTTCGCCGATTGAGCTCAAAATTTGTCACAACGTTGCGCTGTAACACAGGAAGGTTTTAGATACATATCTATTTAAAATATTACATACAACCTATGTATATTACACTTTTGCGATTTTTTGCAACAAATTTTCCATACTGTAAAATTTATGTAAATTCGTATATATATATATATATATATATATATATATATATATATATATATATATGTAAAACATGCGCATAATCCAGCATTATGCGTTGTATCAATTTTTCAAAACATTCCGTCGAGAAGTTTCGGAGATATTAGACTTTGAATTTAAGACTAAGTTAGATTTCTAAGACGAGATACAGGAAGGGTAGGTAATGACGAAGAGGTTTCAAAATGTTTCAAATGTTTGTATAGCTTATGGGACTTAACTACGGGGTCATCAGTCCCTAAACTTACAAACTACTTATGAACTACTTACAAACTAGGACAACACAAATATCCATGCCCGAGGGGGGATTCGAACCCCCGACCGTAGTGGCCGTGCAGACCGTGACTGGAGCGCCTCAGTCCCCTCGGTCACCGCGGCCGGCAATGACGAAGAGGAGGAGGGGAGATATACAAGTACTTTCTTAATTGTAACCAAGCCTCCAAATACCAACTTATGTAGTTCAGGCTTCAAAACTGACTTAATAGCAGAATTTTTCAAAAATCCATTCATCCCTATTTCACCCTCTTAATGGCAGATTTTCTAAAAAAGCTAAAAGACGCCGTTTTTAATTCTAACCAAGAATCTAAATACCAATTTATGTAGGTCTAGCATGAAAATTGACTGCATAACAGCGTATTTTCAAAAAACGTTTCATCTCCCATATCACCCCATTAGGGACGTAATATCACAACGACACCAACGGTGTAAGATGAACACTCTCTGCAAATTTCAAGTTTCTATCATTAGTGGTTTTGGCTGGGCGATGATGAGTCACTCATTTAATCAGTTCGTCAGTCAGTCACTCGGAAAAATGCCTTTCATTTATACATATTATGCGTAACAAGCTGTTGTGATCTCTCTGGAAGGTGGTGTATACAGTGTTCCCTGTTATATACAGAGAGTAACTCGGGCGTCCGATCCTCGATTGTCGTGAGTGCACCCGTGCTCTCTCGATAATCCATTTGTGGTCTGGGGCAACGTCCCAGAGATAAATTAAATTGGTCCTAATCCCCCGGTTCCGACCAAGGTTTACGGGAGGTTTTCCTTGGTTGTAAGGTGTATGCCGGAACTGGTAAGCCCCTCCCACTTATTCCTAATTGGGATCACCTTTTAGCCCCAATATCAGCTTCTCTGATAATTGGCTGAATAGAATCGCGACTCTTTATGGAGCTAAGCGCAGACGCTTACAAACTCATCCATCGCTTACGAAGCCTGAAGACTGGGTGGACAACCCCGCCACTCATTGAATTGATGTACGATAAATATACCGGTTCCCCGAGTGCCTAATAACAGCCGTTGGCAACGGAATGCTCAGTTGAAAAGGATTATATATTTATTGACAGTGTGTCATGTATGGTCAAAAAACGTTTCACTTAAAATATTCAATATTATAAGAATCGACTTCGAATTTTCACTGCTTTACAGAAAACAACATTCCCAAATAACGCTCAGGAACCAGATGCTTTCTGTAGTGTTGGCAACTGAAGTAGCCGGACCTCTAAAGTTATATATCGAATGTTCGCTGCCGCGGTGGAGTAGCCGAGCGGTTTAAAGCGTCTCGCTGCGGAGCGCGCGGTCGCTCGCCGTGGAGGTTCGAGTCCTTCCTGGGGCATGGGTGTGTGTCCTTAGGTTAGTTTACCTAGGTTTAAGTAGTTTGTAATCTACGGGCTGATGACCTCACAGTTTGGTCCGATAGATTTACCGACATTTGAACATTTTTTGAATGTTCGCTTGTAAATCCCTGCCGACAGAAAATGGACGTTTACCATAGTAAAATTACCTGGAAATGAAGGTTAAATTGTACTTACGGCAGTTGCGGCATTCGCTGCTAATGTAATATTTCATGGTAAACATGGAAGATATTAGCCTCATTGTATGTCAGTGAGTTTTCAAAGAGTAGTCAAGAGATTTTGGTAACATTAGCTGCTGCGGCAAGTGAAATTTTACCGAATTCATTACAAAAATACAGAAACATGAAAAATGACGTATCGATTGTCGATTATAGTTATGCAAGGAGGCCAAAGAAATTTGCACAATTCAAAAGGAGCTTTGCCATAGATGCGTACAAAACGAAAATCATGTGTACACGTTGATATTAAGAGAGGTAAAAGGGAGCAAATGTTTCCATATCTACATCTCTGGCCATGTTTTGAATTCTCCGGCTGCTAAATAAGTGAGCGTCGAAAACAGAAGTGGTACCAAAATGTTCAATTGTTTGTAAATCTATCGGACCAAACTGCGTGGTCATCAGTCCGTATCTTACAAACTACTTAAACCTAGATAAACTAACCTACGGACAAACACACACACACACATGTCCCAGGGAGGACTCGAACCTCTACGGCGAGCAACCTCGCGCTCCGCAGCGAGGTGTTTTAGTCCGCTCGGCTACTCCACCGCTGCGAAGTGGTACCAACTTCTGCCTTGCGTACCAGTCAGGTGCTATGCTAAAAATGTGACACTAAAGTAACAACTTTTCGCGGAAACCCATTTTATATACGTTCCTGTTCAATAGTTAATTTTCAGTAAAATCGATCATGATATTAGCAGTGGAAACCAAAACAATATAGAAACAAATTCTTAGCAATACGTTGTATATGGGCGTCGTTATTTCATTTATTATTATGTAACAGTAACTTTGTGATAGTTTCCAGCAGATAACACATAATTTGAAGCAATTCCCTAATTTTTCATTTCGCGACAAGCCACAAGCCCGTCAGACAAATGACCGGTGCCGCTAACTCCTGAGTATCCCCTGAACTAAGACGTATCAGTAGGTGTCAAACTATGTCCCTTAACAGCCAGTAGGCCACTTATCAACATACACTCACGATTTTCGCGCATGTGCGCGTTTTGTCATAGAGTTGCAGACTTCAAGTGTCACCACAAAGCTGACCCCTTACACTCTGCGGTACCCGCCAGATACCTCACTACGTTATTTCTGGCAGATAGTTTCTGTTTCGTGTTTAGGAAGTGCTTCTTATAGGAAAGTGGGCGAACTAGAGTCACTCCTAAGTATTTTGGAGTTGGACAGGGTTCGAGCCTCAGTTCCTTTCCAGATGATTGGAAGGGTTTTAGCCTGCCGCGGTGGCCGAGGTGACTGAGGCGCTTCAGTCACGGTCTTCACGGCCACTGCGGTCGGGGGTTTGAATCCCCCGTCGGGCATGGATATTTGTGCCGTTCTTAGTATTTGCTAGTTCGTAAATAGTTTGTACGTTTAGGGACAGATGATCCCGTAGTTAAGTCCTATAGTCTATACAAACATTTGAAACATTTTGGAAGGTTTTACTGCCGAGTCTGACACCCCAGAAGCAACAGAGACACCTCAAATTTGAAGGTGCGATGAAAGTTTCTCGTAAAAAGTTGCTAATTAAATCAATCAAGTGAGATTGAATCTAAATTTTGAAAGTTTCTAGTTTAAAGTTGCTATTTAAAAGCTCTAATTAAATCTGTCTCAATGAAGATGGTGAGAGACTGTCATAAACTGAAATTATAAACATCTAGCAAAGAGCGGGAAGAGCATCGTTTCTTTGCTTTCCGTTTGCCAGAAAATATTAAACACATATAGTCCTGTAAACTATAAAATCGCCAGTCTCTCTAAACATATATGCGCAACGTATTAAGTTAATTAGGCGGTATAATAACATTGTATACACGTAATAAAATGAAACAATGGGAGCGGCGACTCTGTATCAGTCCACTAATAATTTTATACTTATAAAATAATATGTTGTTCTCTGAGCACTATTTCTGGAAATTAGGTTTCAGTAGAATGTCAGAACTGATTACTTCAGTGGCACGTGAACATTTACACTTACAGAAAATCTCAAACTCGACACGTACCATGCAACAAAAATAGAAATATGCCACAATCAGGAAAATGAGGGACTAGGTTGACCTGGAGAAACATACCTTTGATGAGTCTTCAATATTAGTAATTACAATGGATTTGTTCCATTCCGTTCCATGCAAATTTTCTCGTCCTCTTGATACAAAGTTCCTCTTCCAATACAATACGTCAAATAAAGTTTTATTGCCCTCTGGCGCGATACATTAATAAGTACATAATCCAGTTAACCAAACATGGCACGTGAATCGTAGCCTACCAACCCAGCCGTACTACACGGTGGCTACCATACGATTATACTCGACTATTCAACTGATTACTGTCCACTGCCCGCCGGTCAAAGATGCTAATTTAGCGCAGATGCTACATCGCATTTACAAAGATATCATGGTGTGCAGTGGTTATAAACTGAGACTATCCAATTTTACATACAAAATAAAACCGTAAGGGAAATACACGTCCAGATTTATAAAAATAGCACATAAAAGTCCATAAATAATAATTTTCAGCCTTTATCTGCCTACTTTCAGCTCTTTATAGGTGAGAGGCGTGTCAGGTTTTGCGCCCACGTACTTAGGATGGAAGTTGTGTTTCACTCTCTCTTGGTTAAATAAATATCTCGGAGTGAACAAAAGCGATGCTGTTCGGACTTGGAGGAGATACAGAGATACAGGAGCTGTCGTCTTCTTCCCTCGCTCTGGCCACCCAAAGGCTACTACAGAACCTAATGCCCGCGAAAGCCAAAGGTCGCAGTTCTGCGTCCCGCTTTTGGCACGCAATTTTAATCTGCTAGGAACTTCAATTGCAATGTTGTTTTTGCAAATCTCTGGCAGGAAACTGCCGGGTTCCTTCTCCGGACCCTCCTTCCTGACGATGACGCCAACACGGACACAGATGAGCAAAGACAAATCAGAGAGGGACGCCCAACACTCCTGTTTACCCCTTCTCAGAAGAGGAGGTGGCTACGCAGATACAAGCCCTCAAGAAAGGGAAAGCTCCTGGACCCGATGGCATCCCAGCAGAGGTAGTGCAATTCTTGCGCCTCAGTTGGTCTCTCAAATGACTGTACTGCCTGCGCACTGGCAGGTTTCCAAAACCATGGAAAACGGCCAGTGTGGTGGTGATAAAGGAAGGGGCTGATGAGGACCCGGCCTTGGCCAAGTCTTATCGCCCCATCTGTCTCCTTGACACCATGGGTCGTTATTTGAGAGGCTGCTGACTGACAGGCTGTCCGCACATCGTATGCTGTGTGGTGCGAGCAGCAGGCAATTCGTCTGACGCGATTACCCTGGCGGCCGGGGTCTGCTCCTCTGCGCCGTACAAATACGTCGTGGGTATCATGGTGGACATCAGTGGCGCCTTTGACAACCTGTGGTGGCCTTCGCTCTTCTCCTATCTTCGGGAGATAGAGTGTCCAGGGTCGCTATATGGGTGTCTCAGGAGCTATTGTGCTGGAAGGGAAGTTTGGCTATCATCTCCTAGCGGGAGAGTCAACAAAATGATCACTAAGGGGTGTCCCCAGGGCTCTGTCCTGGGGCCACTCTTCTGGGACCTCAATATGGAACCTCTCCTTGGAGAGCTCGAAGAACATCCTGACGTGCTAGAAATGATAGCTTACGCAGACGACCTCCTCATCATGGTCGGGGGCCGAAGTCGTGAAGATATCGAGCCCAAGATCGAAAGATCACTGCAGGTGCTTACTGCTTGGTGCAGCAGGACAAAGTTACAGATTGCACCGCATAAGTCGGTGTACCTGGTGCTAAAGGGCCAATTGGCTAGAAACCCCACAGTCAGGATAAACGGTACACCTATCATAAGACGAACTGAAGCTAGATACCTTGGCGTAATCATAGACGAGCGCTGGAGTTTCGCCGCCCATGTGGACGCGGTTGCTGAGAGATCGCTGGTAGCACTACACCGTTTAGCTGGGATCGGGCACCGGAGGTTTCACCTACCTCCCGATCTCTTACAACTGTATAACAACAGCATACTGACGTCCATCGTGGGCTACGGATCTCCGGTATGGGCCCACAGGCTCACGAGGGTGACGCCTGCCATGGCCGTGAGAAGGGTGCAGCGCAACATCCTCCTCCATTCAGTTGGAGCCTACAGGACCACTCCCAGCGGGGTCCTCTTGGTGTTGATGTGGCTATGCCCCCTTCACATCAAGGTAAGGGAGCAGGGAGCTTGGTACTGGGCCAAGAACTGGAACAGAGGGAACTTAGCAACAATTATGGGAGAACCACTTCTACGTAAAACAGAGATCAGAAAGGGCTCCAACTTTGGCAGCAATCTTGGGACGAAGAGGTATCTGGGAGGAGAACTCACGCTCTCCTGCCAGATATCCAAGAAAGATTGGGTATGAAACATTTCAAACCATCTAGGGGGATGCTGCACTGCCTCACCGGGCATGGAACCTATCCGACATACCTATGTCGGTTTAGGAGACAGGATACGCCAGCTAGTGCCTGTGGTGCCGAGATAGGCACGCCAGAACATATCATCTATGAGTGTCCTACGTATGAAGACGTGGCTGCGGATCTCAGAAGGGCTCTGCCGAGTAATAACACCTTTGAGCTCATAAGAACCCCAGACACGTTCCTAGTACTCGACGAAATCGGCAATAATGTCTCGCGCAAAGTGCTTCGGGACTTTATCCTGAATCAGTAACCGGATCTGACCCAATACCCGACTGAGACAGCCACATTTGCCATGCCGCCGGGGGAAGGCCTGGTCTCTAGCATTTGAAGAATCCGCCATCCCCTGGATTCGGGGGTTAGATGTGGCAAACACCGAATTAGACCATAGACGTAGATTAGATGTAGGTTTTTCTTAAATATTAGAATAGAACACACACGGGAAAATTTGCGGGGGGGCTGTGGTGACAAAAGAAATGCGCCGCCCAGTGCCAGGGGCATGCTCACTGGGATTCGGTCGGTGAGCTGGCCACCACAAGCAGGTTTGTAATGCTGGCACAAATGTAAAACCACAGCGGTAGCATAAAACACAACACATCATACACATCAACCAGTATAAACATCAACACCAGGAAGATGTCCAGTGGTTTCTGCAGAAACATGTAATGTAATGTCACCATTTAGCCATAAGAAATCTATGTATTATACTATTGCCCATTTTAGTCTTAGGTAATGGATTGTATTGCTTGATATCATTATATATATATATATATATATATATATATATATATATATATATATATATATATATATATATACCTCTATTTGAATTTTATGTATAACTCGTGGCGATAGAACACTTTTTTCTGATATGTAAGGATATGAAAATCGAAATAATATATCACGGATTGAGAGGAAACTATAATGTTCTGTAATTACTCACTGTCTACTATCTCGAGTAAAAGAACACTGCAAATAATTTAGAAAATCGTTGGCTAAGAGGGATAATCATAGTGGGATGATTAAAGACAATTCCATCACCGCTCCACAAATCAGATTAAACAAAAGACTACTTTTGCTAGCATGAAGGTACACAAGTCACGTGTTTTCTGGGTCCACAGACGTTAAAAAAGGCCGCGCGGGAGTAGCCGAGCTATCTGGAAAGCTACGTTACGCGCGGCCTCCCGCGACGGAGGTTCGAATCCTCCCTCGGGCATGGATGTGTGTGTTGTCCTCCGGTTAGTTTACCTTAGTTTGTAAGTCTAGGGACTTATGACAAAAGTAGTTTGGTCCCACAGAATTACAACCATTTAATTTAATTCGTTAGAAACGAAGAAAATAATCACACTGACATGTTTTGCGGCCCACTTTAAATTTGTAGCTGTATAATTTTTTGCAAACATTTCGCACAAAAATAATAATGTAAACAATAAAAAATTATAGTGATATGATTATGACTATACTATTGTGATAATATTTATGCACCCAACACGTAACCCTTTACGGAAAAAAGGAGAAAATAATTTTTGGTATTGGCGGTCCCGAACCACGGCCTACGTACATCACAATCCAACACGCTGTCCAATACACTACGGCGAACAATTAAGAAATTCGTCCTTTATTTTGGTCTTATTGATAGCAGTTGTTAACTGATGCTAATATTTCATTTTTAGACACTAGATTATCATTTATCGTACGAAGAATGACGTGTTTTTGTTAATTTTTCAGTGCGACGTTGCTTTGAAATAATAACGTGTAAGTAATAATAAGAAAAACAACAAATGCGCAACGCAAGATGGCGTACGCCAGAGAGAGATCTGGACGTGGAATGTCACGTGAAATCTGCGAAAGGCTGGTTTTCGTAAAATCAAATCGCCATTATTTTTGCAAATATCTCTCAAACGACACGAACTATGATAAAACACAAGAGAGCAAAGTTGTACAGAATTTACTCCTCTACAAATTCTTTTATTCAATTTTCGTGTCAGATGAGCGTTTTACTTGCAATAAAAATTATATTACAAACTGCTTTTTTTGTGTTACTAACGTAATTTTTGTCCGAAATACTTGAAAAAGCCAGGTTCTGGTCTCTGGCGGCCGACAATTATATCTGTAAAATTTGGTGCCGATCTGTTGAACGGTTCGACCTAAAAAGTGGGAACACGTTACAGTCAGAGAGACATCGTCAAATCGTTATTTTTGCAAATATATCTGTAATGATGCAAGATATGTAAAAAATGTAATAAAATGAACTTGTCGAGAATTTTCCCCTCTACCAATTACGTTATTCAATTTTCGTGTCCGGCCGCGGTGGCCGAGGAGACTTAGGCGCTTCAGTCACGGTCTGCACAGCCACTACGGTCGGGGGTTCGAATCCCCCCTCGGGCATGGATATTTGTGCCGTCTTTAGTATAAGGTAGTTCATAAGTAGTTTGTAAGTTTAGGGACTGATGACCCCGTAGTTAAGTCCTATAAGCTTAACAAACATTTGAACATTTTTGAATTTTCGTGTCAGAAGAACGGTTCGTTTGAAATTACAATTAAATTACAAACGGCTTTTTTGGTATTACTGCCGTATTTTTGTCCGAAAAATTTGAAGGTGGAGGTTCTGGTGTCTGGCGGTCTACAATTACGTCTGCAAAATTCGATACTGATCGGTTGAACCTTTCGTCTTAAAAAGTGGGAACACGTTACGGACAGACGGACAGACAGACAGACAGACATACATCGCAAAATCGCCGTTATTTTTGCAAATATCTCTGAAACGATACGAGATATGAAAAAAAAACATAAGAGAGCAAAGTTGTAGAGGAGTTTCTCCTCTACAAATTAGGTTATTCATTTTACGTGTCAGATGAATGGTTAAGCCGTTATTTTCATTTAAATTTCGAGCTGTAAAAAACGATCGCAAACGCCCACTTTTGGTGTTATTACCGTAATCTAAAGTGGGCCAATAGTAATGAGCGCCCGCGACTACTATGGGCTTAACCTACCGTAGTGATATGTGGGGCATGACGTTGAGGTCGGAGTATTATTACAGTCTAAGTTATACAGTGTTGCGGCAGAACAGCCTTGCGCACTGATTCGACCTGCTGCGGTGCGCTCGGCCGTTCGCCATCGGGGGCTCGAGTCTTCCCTCGGGCATGGGAGTTTGTGTTGTCCATAGCATAAGTTACTTCAAGTAGTTTGTAAGCCTAGGGACTGATGACCAACATAGTTAGCACCCTTAGATTTACAAATATTTGAACATATACAGTCACGATACTTCCACTAATTTATGTTGTATACTGCAACTGCAGCGCTCCAAGCGATCGGCGAGCTACATTTCTGAATACGGTATTGGATGAGTGCGGATAGTAGCGTTTATATTGATTTCAACATACTTTTTACATTAGGGAAAGTTTGTACAGCCATAAAATAGGTAATAACATAATAATCACATTTCTCTTCTTATATTTCGTAAGATCCCTGACAAAGTATGAAGCAGTACATTACAGTACAGTTTATTTACCATTATCGTGTAACCTAGAGGATTTTATTGATAAATTTAATTTTCTGTTATAAATAAAAAATTGCTAGGAAACACCAAAAGAGAACGTTAAGGTCTCTTCGCTACAACTCCATTACAATTGGTGAGGGTAAAACGTAGGAAACGTATATAGAATGCAATAATACAATATTTAACGTACCAAATCAGCGGCCACAACCATAGCTGAAGGAAAAACTTCACAGACGTGGCAATAAAACGGCAATACCAATCAAAGCTTTTCGCAACAAAATAGACACTAAGTTCACAATATTTTTGCTACAGCTGAACTACAAACGGCAAGAATCTTCAAAACACTGGCCTTTAAACGTAAGGCAATTACACCCATAAGTATATGCGTGTATAAGAAACACGAGTGAAATGTAAAACAGTGTGAATCATTAAACACCACAACGGATTGATATACGACAAAAAACTGCCTGTCATAGAAAAACAGACCATAATTTAAATTTCTGTTTCTCTTATATTCATAGTCTACTTACATTTGGCGAAATAAGCTGCAGATACAACTGAATCAGTGAAATTCGGCTGTTTTTACATTAATTTCCCGATTATGTATGTCTTTTGATTTTTATTAATGCTTGTAACGCAAAAATAATAGTAACTATTTAGTTAACCCCTTCAGACCTGATTTTTTATGGAGAAAGGAAATTATTATTTTTGCTGTATTCCTCTTAATTTAGGTTTTTAATGGTTTTAGATGCAATATTTACGCTGTCGTATGCATCCATTTACATACTACAAAATTGCTTATGCTGAAAAGCAAGGCTCCTCTTTATGGACTAAAATAATTAATTTTGTAGAACTAACTTTTGTACCAAATAATGTGATCACTCAATAGTTGCCATGCAGAATAGTTACTACTACTTTCCAGTTGTACAGTGAAATACAAATAACCCAAAACCTACGTTTTTCTTGGAGTTCACAAGCTGGTGCGCAATGCAACACTGATTACTTGGTATTTTTATAGTGATCTTCCGCAGTTGACAGTAAGTGTGCACGATGAAAAGGTTGAACACTCATAGTCATATACATGTTGTTTCAATTGAGAGAAAAAAATGTTTCTGATCTGTCTTAGTCTTAGACACTGTAAAGGTAATGTGCACAATTGTAGCCAGAGGGTCTGATAGGGTTAATTACGTAAAAAAAAATTATAAACCAACTTTACTCCTTCTGTGGCTTTCCCACCGCTAGGAGCGCTAGTGTCGCTGCAACTGTCAGTTGGTAATAACTTTCACAGCAGTGATTGTCACGTCTGTATATGTTAGAGCATGGTGTTATTACGACTGTAGGTTACTGAATGAAGCATGGTCCAACAGCTGCATTCAAACTTTGCCGATTTTCGACTGCCGGGCAGCTGTTTGGACTCCCACGAGTTGTGTCCCAATCGAAAAGAATCATCAGGAGCGCTGGCTGAACTAAACTTTCTGTTACAGGGGAAACTTCTGCTGCGAGCAGAAATGTAAACGCAAGAGAATTGGCTACGATATTGCTTCTACGGTTGTGTTTGTTTATGGAGTTTAACCCAATTTTCCAACTGGCGACAGAAATTCTTTGCTTGTAAAATAGCTGAAAACGTGAAAGGTGGACTTACGAAGAGCTGGGTTAACCGTCATGCAGGTTCGTGGCTTGGAAAGAAATATTTGGCTCCTACTGATTTGATGCAGGCCTAACAAATTTAAATGATAGGCCAAATTTATGTGAAATAACTGATCTATTCTCATTATTATTAAAAGTAATATGAAAGTTTTTCTGACACTGCCATTATTACAATTTTGTTACTTGTTGTTCTTGTAGCCTTACGTCCAAATACTGGTTTGATGTAGTTTTCCACGCTACCCAATCATGTAGAACCCTCTTCATTTCTAAAAAGTCACGGCTATCTAAATCCTATTGAACTCTAACATATATGCTTTCACGGCCAGCGTTGTCGTCAAATAAAACTTCCGGGCTAAATTGCCGTGGTCACTTGGTAAAATCTCTTCCCCCTTCTTCCCTTCAGGGGAAAGGAGACGCTACGGGAGATGAATGCAGACAGTAATATTATCGTACTTGCCTCTGATAAAGGGAACCCCAACGTTCTGCTGAATAGTGAAGATTATCACTGGAAGATTAGTGACCTGCTGGACCCTACGACATACAAAACGTTGAAAAATGATCCTACATCGAACGTGTTAAATGCTACCAATCGTATGATAAATCAGTCTTCCATTCTTATAGAAGTTAAGAAGTATTTTTGCAAAACGGAGACTTGCCCCCCCCCCACCAAGATAATATGGGGTACCAAAGATACATAAGCATGACGTCCCTTTGCGACCGATTGTGAGCACAGGTGGAGCTCCTACTCAAGAGCTACCTAGACATCTTGCCTCTTTGCTACAACCATACATAGACAAAACGGAAATTCATATTAAAAAGCCGGCCGCGGTGGCAGAGGGGACTGAGGCGCTCCAGTCACGGTCTGCACGCCCACTGTGGTCGGAGGTTCGAATCCCCCCTCGGGCAAGGATATTTGTGCCGTCTTTAGTGTTAGCTAGTTCGTAAGTACTTTGTAAGTTTAGGGACTGATGACCCCATAGTTCAGTCCAATAAACTATACAAACATTTGAACATTTTGAACATATTAAAAATTCTCTGCACTTTATTGAAAAATTGGGTCAGATTACTGTCAGTCCTAGACGCATCCTTGTCAGTTTTGACGTAGTATCTCTGTTGACCATGGTCCCGGTTGACGAAGCTCTTTCTCAAAATAGCTGATATGTGCCTTACTGATGTAGTTAGTAGTCTTGTTCCAAAATCGTCTGTCCACAACCTATTTTCAGTATAACAGCGAATTTTATGAACAAATTGAAGGGGTAGCCATGGGAAGCCCTCTAAATCCCGCAGTTGCTAATTTATTCGTGGAATATTTTGAACAACAAGTGCTGCGGTCGGCCACCAAAAGCCCTTCAAGGTTGTATCGGTGGAAGATACCTTTGTGATATGAACCACGGTGAAGAGGATTTAAATGTTTTCCTGGTACCCCAAAATAGTATTAATCCGGATATAAAATTCACCGTGGGGAAGGAGAGGAATGGACAACTTAATTTCTTCGTAATTATACGGGCGGATGGGACCTTAGGGCACAATGTCTACAAAAAAGATACACACGTCGACCGTTACCTGCATAAGAACTTGACTCACCACCCTAGGCAGAAAAGAGGTGTCATAAAAACAGTTGTGAACTGAGATAACAATAACTGTGAGCCAATCTACTTGCAAGCACAGCGCAGGAAAACTGGTCGCCTCTCACAACCGGACAGATGCCTGACCCAGCAAACGCCTGTCCTGCGTTATGTGTACGCTGCCCCATTGGAATGCATGCGTTACAGACGGATGGCCACTAACCTCCGCCTCTCCTCTGCCCATGCTGCGTCAAGTGCGCGCCGGGCCTAAGGATCACGTAGAACACATGGTTCACGAGATATGATTAGGTAAATATCTTCCTTACCGTGAGGTACCAATTCTGTAATAGTAAGAACCACATACGACACATAACGTCATAAATAATAGGAGTTGCAAGAAACTGCCACATAATGCGACGTGACTTTATTCACACACTGTATAAGAATGATAGTCTTAGCTACTAGCAACCAACTTTAAACATAATTTCAAGCCTTTATTGAACTTTTTATCGCTGACAAGCACATCAAAACAGTGAAAGGAAAAAAGTTTCTTGATTACTACTTTTACGCTGATCATGGACTAAAACTAAAGCATTCGGTATGACGCTATAATTTTTAATTTCTACACTACAAACTGTAGCCGCAGGAAATTTTACAGGCAGTATACACACATATAGTTGAATGTATCAACTAAAGTGTTACGACACGTAGTTCATGAGATATGAGCACATAAGCAGTTCATGGAAAACTCTCCCATCACGCACCAAGTTTGAGTCTATTACTTCTTTACTACTAATAGTAATCCCAAGAGATTTTAAAGACATACAGTACATATACATACGATTATATACCTGTAAAATTATACAATTGTACATCTAATTCAATAAATATGAGATGGTACGAATTTTATATGTCATTTATATTTTGACCTCTTATCTTCTTTGTTTGGATACTGCACTTATAATTTTATACATTATGCAAGACAGCGATGTCACTTAAATATTCTGCGATAATGAATTTAGATAAAAGGAGATGGACAGAGAGAGAGAAGGGATAGGAGAAGTACTAACTCAAGGCAGGAGTAAGTAAATAAATACTCGGGGAACGCCTGGGTTTTAGGTAGTTTAGTCATGAAGAATCAGTTTGGTTTTGATGCGAGGTATTGTTACAGTCGAATACCGATGATCTCACCTGGGTCTGCTGCGGCAGCGTACCTGTAACATAGCCGAGATGTCACGATAATTCGTAAGATTGGTCATAGAACGGAGTAAACATGGGTTTTGCTTGTGCACAGTGCACGGAATATGGCTTCCCTGCCTTGCCTGTTGGTCGGCTGTGTATGCTGTGTATGCTCTGTTGGCGTCGCCACTCAATTTGTGGTATTTCAGGGGTTTGCCACATTTATCTTATTTTCAGCTTGGAGGTCTCTTGACCGTAGCTGGCTAGTCTGAAAGAAAAGTTCTTTGGCCGATTACGATTTCACCTATGGTTGTGGTCGTAGTTGCGCAAGAGTAGTATGAAGAGATTTTTCGAGTGTCTCGAGTTTTGCGCAGTCATGTACGAGTTTCTCAAATACCGCCGAGAGGCGCTCTAGGTGGTATTTTCTTTGACATTCCACTTTGCTTGTGTATCGCGGAGCTTTGCTTATGACGTTTAGCACCTGTCTGTAATTAAGTATTAGAATCCAATAAGGTGTCCCAGTTGGAGAGTGTACATCAGAGACTAAGGTATCATCAGAGGTGCCCCAGGAAAACGTGATACCACCGCAATTATTTTCTATCTATATAAATGATCTGATAGAAAGTGTGATTTGCAAACAGCGGCTGTTTGCTGATGATGCTTTTTTGTACAATGGTGAGTTGCCATTGAATGACTGTAGTACGATGCAAGATGATTTGGACCAAATTTGTAGGTCGTGTGAGGAATGGCATGTAGCGCTATCTGTAGATTAATGTAAGCTGATGCAGGTGTTCGAATACAGCAGTAGTAGAGTGCTGCTTGAGAGAGTCGCTTCAATTAAAAACATTGGCGTAACGCTGCACAGCAATATGAAATAGAAGGTGCATATAAGGACAGTCGTGGGGAAGGAAAATGGTCGACTTCGCTTTATTGGGAGAATTTAGGGAAGATGCGATTCGTCTGTAAAGGAGACGACATACAAAACACTTGTACGATCCCGTCTTGAGTATTGCTCAAGTGTTTGGGATCACCACCAGATCGGTTTAAATGAGGACGTAGTTCAGAGGCGGGCGGCTAGGTCTGTAACTGGTAGATACGACCAATGCGCGAGCGATACCGAAATGCTTCGGGGTATCAGCTGGGTTTCTTACGTGAAGCACTGTTGAAGAAATTTAGAATGCCGTAATTTGAGCGGGCTGCAGAACGATTCTTCTCCCGCCAAACTACATTTCCCGTAAATACCACAAAGATTAGATCAGAGAGATTAGTCCACGTACGGATGCATACAAGTATTCTATTTCCCTTTGTTCTACATGAGAGTGAAACAGGATAGCAAGTAACTAGTAGTGGTACTGAGTACCCTTCGCCACGCATCTTTGTGTGGATTGCGGAGTATGAAATGTTTGTATAGTCTATGGGACTTAACTACGGGGTCATCAGTCCCTAAACTTACAAACTACTTATGAACTACTTACGAACTAGGACGGCACAAATATCCATGCCCGAGGGGGGATTCGAGCCCCCGACCGTAGTGGCCGTGCAGACCGTGACTGGAGCGCCTCAGTCTCCTCGGCCACCGCGGCCGGCTGCGGAGTATGTACGTAGATATATGATCTGCAGCCGTCACAGTCATGTTGGAGAGGTGAATGCCCAGCACGCAGCACTGTACGTCAACAGAAGTATCGTAAGTGCCATGAACATGTTTATCGACGTCTGACTGCATCTCGGACAGTTTCTTTCGTAGCTGTTGCGTATAACGTTACACGTCAGGTTTAATGAGGGTTGGACATGGTAGTGAGGAACTGACTACTGCCACCCACTATTATTTGTAGTGGTAGATAGCCCATGGTCGGCAAGCAGAAGAAAGCGAGTCCCGTCTAGCTAGGTGGAAGTGGATGATTGTGGATGCCAAAAATGTCTATTGGAATTTACATGAATATAATTGTTCCAGAATGTTTTAAATCTAAACTTTCGAGAATAATACGTGAAATTTCTAAATTCTCATCAGAATAACACGTTTCAGAATGTTTTAAGAACTTCGAGAATGAGATAGAATCCACTCAATTTCATGTGGGTAAAATTCCGGTCAGAGAAAAAGAAGAGTGACTGGCAGTACTTATACGACGAATACTTTTGCTACATCTACGTCCATACAACACAAGTCACCCGACGGTGTGTGGCGGAGGGTACCTTGAGTACCACTATCGGTTCTCCATCCTATTCCAGTCACTTATTGTTCGCGTAAAGAAAGATTGTCGGTATGCCTCTGTGTGGGCTCTAATCTCTCTGATTTTATCTTCATGATCTCTTCGCGAGATATATCTAGGAGGGAGCAATATACTGCTAGACTCCTCGGTAAAGGTATGTTCTCGAAACTTCCACAAAAGCCTGTACCGAGGGACAGAGCGTCTCTCCTGCAGAGTCTTCTACTGGAGTTTATCGCTCATCTCCGTAACGCTTTCACGATTACCAAACGATCCTGTAACGAAGCGCGCTGCTCTCCGTTGGATCTTTTCTACTTCCTCTATCAACCGCACCTAGTTCGGATCCCACACAGGTGAGCATTATTCAAGCAGTGGGCGAACGAGTGTACTGTAACGTATGTCTTTTGTTTTTGGACTGCATTTCTTTAGTATTCTTCCAATGAATCTAGGTTTGGCATCTGCTTTACCGACGATTGATTTTATATGGTCGTTTCATTTTAAATAAGTCCTAGTGCCTACTCCCAGATAATTTATGGAATTAACTGCTTCCAGTTGCTGCCTCGCTGTAGTGTAGGTAAATGATAAAGGATCTTTCTTTCTATGTATTCGCAGCCCATTACACTTGTCTACATTGAGATTCAATTGCCATACCCGGCCTCATGCGGATTCGATGCAGATCTTCCTGCATTTCAATACAATTTTCCAATGTTACAACCTCTCTATATACTACAGCATCATCTGCAAAAAGCCTCAGTTAACTTCCGATGTAATCCGCAAGGTCATTTATATATACTGTGAACAGCAACGGACCCACAACACTCCCCTGTGGCACATCTGACATCACTCTTACTTCGGAAGACTTCTCTCCTTTGAGGATAACATGCTGCATCCTGTTATCAAGAAACTCCTAAATCCATTCACACAATTGGTCTGATTTCGACTATTTCGACTCCATAATGGATAATGTGCCAGCCGAAAACAGTATTAAAATTAAAGATAACAAATCTCCAGCTCGGTGGTGTAATATAAAATATTTATTTAAAACTTCTAATATTAATTACGTTCAGATGATTAAACGTCATCAGTGCATATTTTCAGTCCTGAAGGACGCATGAACACCGCATAAAACATAACAGTCGAATCCACAAAACATGTAAATAAAAAGGCCTCTCCAGTGCATTTTACAAGTTTAAAACCCTTAACGTGCACTAGAGAGGCCTTTTTATTTAAATGTTTAAAACTTGTAACATGAATTGGAAGGGACCTTTTTATTTATATATTTTATGGATTTGACTGTTAAATGTATCACGTAGTCACATGAGTGCTGTAGACACGAAATCTGATGATGGCCAATCATATAAACGAAATCCTTATGTGAAAGTTTAAATAAACATCTTATATCGCAAAACCCTTATTTTTCTAACATATACTACTTATAAAATTTTCTAATCCGATAACTTCGCTATTTTAATTTGATTTATAAAAATCTAGCGTATACGCCTGTGCTTCGCAACAGTTGTTAAGGAAGGGCCTTTGCATATCATGGCATTTTAGGATTCCGGAACTCAGTCCAAAAAAAAAAAAAAAGTCACCGAAATCACAAAACAAACTATATACAATGGATTGTACTTCCAAAGAACTCTTATGTAAATGAATAAAATTGAGAGACACGAAGGAATATCTTTGTGTTTTAAACATAAACGAAACGTGCCGAAAAAAGAGATATGTCGCGAATTATGTAATACACGAAGCGAAATCAGTAACACCATGTTAAATGTTTGTTGGTTTTCTTAGAGATCAGATTGTGTTGCTTAATTCTGCCACAGACGTTCGATTCTTTGATGTACTAAGTCATACTTATTACGCAGCAGCGGCGTCTATTAGCTCTTTGGTGCACTAAAGCGCATCTCTAGCTAGTAAAAAAATATATTTTTGTGTCGTACCTGGGTTTCATTTTACTTGCAGTGGCAGCGGTTTAGTATGTTGACGTTGGCAGCGAAATATTCGCATTATGAGGATCATTAATTTACTAATCGGAATAACATCAATTATTTATTTCATTATCAACACAAAGAATTATTTCCCTCATTGTACGTGACTGATTTTTCAAACAGGATTCAACGGCCGTTGCCAACATCAATGCACTACATCGCTGGCGTAAGGAAAATCGTAGCCCTTGTTTCAGTGTATTACTGTAATAGACCTTAGTTACGAGAATAAAAAACACAGCATCGCCATCTATCGGATGTTTGCTATACCACGCTGCAATTCAAGCATAGCACACACCAGAAACTACAAATTACGGTATCTTTTCTTCCCTTGATCCGAATTTAATAAAATAAAGCTTATATGTTACCCCAAGGGGCTCTCAGTTGACCTCTGAAATACCATGAAAGTTCATATAGTACTCATGAAGATTTACTGTACTACACCTTACTTATAAGCACAGTATATAAGTAAAATTTCAAATTACAATATATTTCCTTCCTCTGATCCGATTTTGATGATATAAAACTTAGGTTACACTCCAAACTATTCTCAATTCACACGTGGAAACCCACGAAAGTTTGTGTAGTACTCTTGGAGAATATCCTCAACGAATAGATATAAACGATGGCTTTAAACAAATGATTCAATTATGATATTTTTATTTTCTCAGATCCGATTTTAATTATTGAAGCCTTTATGTAACCGCGCGATATGCTCAAGTTACGTGTGAAAACCCCATGAAAATTCGTCAAGCAGTTTTGGAGATAAACATGTTCAAAGAGACAGACAGACATGACGGTCGTAGATAAAAAATTACAAATTACGATAATCTATTTTTCCATGATCCGATTTTTATGAAACGAAGTCTGTATGTTGGCCAGATCTACGCTCAAGTTATATGTGAAAACCCCATGCAAATTCGTGAAGTAGTTTTAGAGATAAGAGGTTTTTATTAGTTGAACGAACAGACACGACAGTTACTGAAAACACTTAAATTATCTTTTTTCTTATTATAAGTTTGCAAATGATTGTTAAAGGAAAGGAAGGAAGTAGGATAGGAAAGAAATATTGACAGTTGCCGCATTTGGGCATTGATATTAAGCAATGGCGACAAGTGAAAATATGAGCCGGACCGGGAATCGTACCTGGGTCTCCCACTTCCGGCCAGCGGTCGCCTTAATCACTTGGTCACCCGTGCTCGCCTCCCGTCCGTCTCAGGTTCCCACATGTGCACGCTATGTTTGTAGCGCCCCTATCGTCCATGCCCTCTTACACTCTCCATTACGGACGTATTACCGCATCTGCGGTGAAATAACTGAAACTAACGCCGTCATCGCGTTTAAATACTTATTGTATTAAAATTCTTAAATATCCGTCTCCAGATCGCTTATATTTTCTAAAATATTACCGGTTTCGGGACAGCTGCCCATCTTAACGTAACGCCTGTGAACATTCGTTCATTACAGGACAGGTTACTCTGTAACTTCAAAAATTTTGATCTGAAGATGGGCAGCTGTCCCGAAATCGGTAATATTTTAGAAAATATAAGCGATCTGGAGACGGATATTCAAGAATTTTATTCATATAACGATCGCAATCACTCCCTGGAGACTAATAAGTCTTGCTTTGATAAACTTATTGTATTGGTGTGGTGTCCGTTCTTTCGGACAGACACTGTGGTATCGCACAAGTCTGAAGTGCGCGCCGCCATGCACGCACGACGCGGCGTTCTTACGTCAGCCACGAGCGCCCTCTGCTACAACTCTGCTCGTTGCCACCACTGAACTGCATGGTCCACTTGCAATTAGGACAGGCACCAGTTAAGACTCATTAGTAGGCAGGCCTCTATCTAGTTTAACTATGTACCAGCATTCCACTAGTCTGCTGCCCACCATGTTAAGTATTGTACCATCTCTATGAAATATATACAACTTGTTCTAATCTAGCTCAGTGTTTCTAGTTTCTGCTGTCCCACTGGCTGGTCAACTCAGACTCTGTACCCGCACTCGCGTGCATCCTATTTCCCTGTGTCGGTCTCTCTACTCGGCCACCGACACCCAGGACAACCGGCGGAAACGAGACACAAAAGTCACAACACCAATACAATAAATATTTAAAGGCGACAACGGCGTCAGCTTCAGTTATTTCATCGCAGATGCGGTCATACGTCTGACCTTGCAAGGGAATCCGTAATGGCGAGTGTAAGAGGGCATGTTCTTCCGGACAGACACCACACCAATACAATAAGTATTTAAACGCGACGACGGCGTTAGCTTCAATTATTTCACCGCAGATGCGGTCATACTTCCGACCTCGCACGGGAATCCGTAATGGCGAGTGTAAGAGGGCATGTTCTTCCGGACAGACACCACACCAATACAATAAATATTTAAAGGCGACAACGGCGTCAGCTTCAGTTATTTCATCGCAGATGCGGTCATACGTCTGACCTTGCAAGGGAATCCGTAATGGCGAGTGTAAGAGGGCATGTTCTTCCGGACAGACACCACACCAATACAATAAGTATTTAAACGCGACGACGGCGTTAGCTTCAATTATTTCACCGCAGATGCGGTCATACTTCCGACCTCGCACGGGAATCCGTAATGGCGAGTGTAAGAGGGCATGTTCTTCCGGACAGACACCACACCAATACAATAAATATTTAAACGCGACAACGGCGTCAGCTTCAGTTATTTCATCGCAGATGCGGTCATACGTCTGACCTTGCAAGGGAATCCGTAATGGCGAGTGTAAGAGGGCATGTTCTTCCGGACAGACACCACACCAATACAATAAATATTTAAACGCGACAACGGCGTCAGCTTCAGTTATTTCATCGCAGATGCGGTCATACGTCTGACCTCGCACGGGAATCCGTAATGGCGAGTGTAAGAGGGCATGGACGATAGGGGCGCTACAAACATAGCGTGCGACTTGTGAGAATTTGAGACGGACGGGAGGCGAGCACGGATGGCCAAGTGGTTAAGGCGACCGCTGGCTCGAAACGGGAGACCCGGGCTCGGTTCCCGGTCCGGCTCACATTTTCACTTGTCGCTATGGCTTAAAATCAATACCAAAATGCGGCTACTGTCAATCCTTTCTTTCCTATCCTGCTTCCTTCCTTTCCTTTGCCAATCATTTGCAAATGCAATTTGGCGGCGAAGTAGGTGTGGTGTCTGTTATTTCTGAAGTCCGAAAGAACAGACACCACACCAATACAATAAGTATTATAAGTTTGGTGATACGATTTTGATAAAATTATGTGTATATGTTGACCCAAACTTTTCTCATGTTTCCTGTGAAAACTGCATGTAGATTCGCCCAGTAGTTTTGAAGATTGAAGTGAACAGCGACAGACCTACATTTACAGATTTATTATCAGTATAGATAGATTTAATACGTAAAATAGTTCCTATACATTGAATGCGACTTACGTTAAATATTAAAATAATCTGGCCATGATCAACATATAGAGAAATTATAATAATTTCGTGTGGCTGATTGGCCTGGTGCAATCTTTCAATTGGACGCCACTTCGGCGACTTGCGTGTCCCTAGCCTACCTCAGCAATCTAATCGGAGAAAGGGGACCTACAGCTTAACGTGGAATCGGAACCACGTGTCGTTCCTGGTGACTCCTCACATCGTTGAGAGGTGAAGGATGAGTCAAAGTGCAGACTGAAAAAATCCGACAGGGTTTCGAACCCGCGACCCTGCGGTTTCCAGTCGAGCAACTTACCCCAAGACCACGTTTTTTTTTTTTATTTGTTCGGCGTGTTGTTGGCTCAGCTTTGTATTACAGAGGGCGTTGAGCCCTCTCACCGGGCGCGCAAAGCCACGGCGCCCGGCAGACCACCGGGCCCGACATAGAGAAACTGATTCTACTACTGATGAAAGTACGATTTATGTCGACTCTTACGACGCCGGATTTGGTTGCGAGCTGTTTCTCTCTCTCTCTCTCTCCCTCTTTTATTTATTATTTTACATGGAGACGTTCTCCAATTTTCGTGTCCACTTATTAATGTGGTAACTTCCATTTTCATTGCTCGGTGGACTTGTAGGCCGACCACTTGTGCCACGTATCTCGAAGCCCATCAGTACGAAATCACCGGCCGCAGTGAATAAACACTCGTCTCAAGGCTGACTGAATCGCAGAATACGCGAACTCCGTCCACGTCGCCAGGACAACGGCAGGTGGAGCGGACGACGTGGGCTCG
Source organism: Locusta migratoria (assembly GCA_026315105.1). Lineage (NCBI taxonomy): Eukaryota > Metazoa > Arthropoda > Insecta > Orthoptera > Acrididae > Locusta > Locusta migratoria. The sequence goes on along the minus strand of CM048751.1, from coordinate 222,347,173 downwards.
CGGTACGGCGGTCGCAGGTACCTGCCATTCCGTCGACGGGGTTTCTGAACCATCGGCGTTGTCAGCAGCAGCCGACCCCGTCATTACTCGCCCGCTCTGGAAAACTTGCCGGGGCCGGAAGGAATTCAACCACGCCCCCGCACCCCCTCCCCCATCTACCGTCCCCCAACTCGCAGGTTTCGTTCCTCGGCGTCGTCGCGGGCTCCGTATTCCGGAGGTCTTTCCGCCCGCTGCACCATTTCGCTTCCCCCCCCCCCTCTCCCCTCCCCCTGGCCTGCCCTCGACTTTCCAAACGTCAGCGCCCTACGGATGGCAGACCGGCTGCTGAGAAATCTCCCAATAAGTCTGCAGCCGCAGCGCTACTCGAAGCCCAACCGCCCCCTACCCACACACACACAGAGAGACCGGGTAAGAGGCAGCAGAGAGCAATGTGCTTGATTTACCGGCACCGGAAATATATCGTTGACAGGCTTCCTTGTATTAATTTCCTCGCAATGAATTAGCGCTCTAAGAACACACATTTCCCGACCTGGAGGAGAGAACGTGAAGTTTCAGCGGTTTTGGCGGGTGGTGTGTCTGAACTCCCTCCTCCCTCCCCTTCCCCCCGAAGTATTGCATCCGCTACACCGGAGTTGTGAAAACGCGGAGAGCGGAATTCTGCGTAAGTTTCGGATGCTCGCTGGTCTCGTGGAAAGATTTACCTGGCTCTATTCCTCCCTTCGGGCACAAAGAACAGAGGCAGATCTTGGTTCAGATTTGTCACATATTTTAGGCGATGACGAGGCGAGTGTGTTCAAACTTTTACACTTTTGTAAAATTTCTGCACTCTGGCCTAAGCTTTTAGGCTGGAGGGTATTTTAGATTGGTAGGTTGCTAGCTTTTCTTCATGCAGCCAGTCAGCTTTCATCCTGTCATTTTAACTACTTCATCCACGTTCTAATTTTTAGACAAAGTACGATGGTGGCTCTTGAGTTACCTGCATTGATTCATGCTGCACCCAGGTTTTATCTCCAGTTGTTGAATTCTGCATTTTATATTGTGTTTCACTCATCTTGAAAAGAACATTCCTGACACTCACCTCAACTACATTCCGCCCGGGCGCTGAAAACTTCGGCGTTGAGCGCCCTCCATTCATCCTCATATTCATATAATCATTATTCCTCGCTTATGATGAGTTCTAATAACGGCTCAAATTCGAAACTTCGCGCAGTCAGCCATCGACTACACACAATAAATACTCGTTCTGGGGCAGTCAGCGAGCACAGTAGAACACAGAGAGGCCTTACAATGACAGTGAAATGAAGCCGGCTAAGAGAGCAACACCCAACAAACATGGCGGCCGAGCGCCAGCCGGCCACACCTGGAAGCAAAGGGTCGTTCATTGAGTTCGCTGTCTGTTAAATCCTATTTCACATATTTTATGGCGTTCCTTTTTTGACATTCTATTTTTGCCATAAATAATTACAAACTTCAGCTCGAGATACCAAATCATTTATGTAAAATAGAGGGCACAATTTTATCTGTCTGTCCCTTTTACCTTTTATAACTCGAGGAGCACCGAACGTATCTTTCTGCAGTTTCTTTTAATTTCTTCTTCAGATTCCTGGGATAATCTTAGGCTATATTTAATTTCAATACAAATATATGAAAGAAAACTAAAATCGGAATCAGAACGTAGAATCGCTCACCGCTTCCGCACTTTAGTCAGCCTAAACTATAAGAGCAAGGCCAAAGTACATAGTCTAAACCTTACGAAACTCACAAACGTCTACAAAAAAAAAAAAAAAAAAAAAAATAATAATAATAATAATAATAATAATAATAATAATAATAATTACACGGTTAAAAGAAATTACACAGAAATTTATCATTTTCCTTTTCTAAAGCGCGGGCGCAAGATGGCTTCAGACTACAGATATGGTGATTGTGGGAGATCTGTAAAAGTTAGACATATGTTCTCGCGGTCTTTTATTTTAAATTGTCGTGAGTTCAATAAATCTACACTATGTACTTTGACGCACCTCTCATAGTTTACGCTGCAAAGGTCACGAAAGTGGGGATGTGGTAAACCATTCCACGTCATTATTCTTATTTCAATTATTTCTCATTTTCGTATTGGCATTTAATATAGCCTGCGTTGAACACAGGGTTATATCGAAGAAATTGAAAGAAACCGCATCACGATACGTTCTGCAGTTCTCGAGTTAAAGTAGTTTAAAGATTACCCGTGCTAAGCCGGAGCGGCTCAGCTAATTAGTAATAAAATAAATAAAAAGCTTTAAGTCATAATTATTCGATACCGAATATTGTATCCCAAATTACAAATGTTTATCAATATTACAAGGTGAGTGGGCAACAGAATCTGTGCTCGCTAGTGTGCAAGCTCCCTGAAAGTAACCAGTAGAATTTTAATCGTTCCGCCGCTCTATTGTATCCAGATTTATGAGAAAACTAGGGAAGCTATAAAAAGTTGTTCAAATAAAAGGAAATGTTCATTCATTATCTACAACTTTCTCGCTGACGAAAGTTTCCTGACCACAAAACACAAAAAAGTGGCAGTCGACTAACTTTTTCATGTCACAAGTTTTATTTCATATAAAAGTAATAGTTTCAATTTTTATTTCTATACAAACACAAAACATATTGTACTTTCTAAGAACACTGTTGCATTCCTTCGGTATTCACCCCTCTACCTGAAAAATTACCTTGCATCTTATACTGTACCATAAGGTACAGTTTCCTTGATAAACATTAATTTTATTCTTTCAAGTAGAACTCAGTATATGCAAATTCAAACGTAGTTTACAGCTTAGAAACATTTGATTAGTGTTGTAATATTTGTGCATCTAAAATTCCACCAGGGAAGAAGAAGGCACAAAAGACTTGTAGAGTGTGCTCAGAGAGGGGCATGAAAGAAGCAGGAGCCGCCAGGAGGAAGGATACTCCATTCCAGTGTGCAGTATGCAAAGTGGGGTTTTGTGTCCAGCCCTGCTTCCAGCTATACCACTCAAAAAAGAACTATTTGCACTGAAAGCCGTTTTTAATATTCATGATATTTGCATGTAATCACATAAAAATTGCCATGCATATTAATATATAGTTGATAATACGAAAAAACAATTTTTTACCTCCTTGAAAACAGCGTTTCTTGCTTTGATTGCTGTGCTGAAGACTTACAAAGCAGGGAAATGTACGGGTCAAGTATTTGAAGAGGAAATAATAAGGATTATTCCTGATCAAGAAAAATATATTAATGATTATTCCTGAATATGTACCAACAGGACGAAATACTGTAAAAATGGCCGCCACTGGGGGAAGTCGGTTCGCATATATGGCTGGCACTCAAAGTGTTAATCATGGGTTACAAAAATTGTGATATAAGCCTCACGGAGAAAACACGGAAGGTAGGTGATCGTGAATTTGAGGTTGATGGCTTTCAGCGCTTGCGGTACACAGTATTTGACAGCGCAATCCATTTTCAAAGTGTTCGAACATACCGAGATCGGTTGCTGTCTGAAACGAAAAATAGACTAACACGTCTTTGTAACACACAAAACCTACGTATTTCGGTTAAACTTTTAAACCGAAAAATGTTTTTCGGAACATCTGAAAAATTCCAAAAACGTAATTCCTAGAAAAAAAATCAATTTATTAATAAGAAATTAAGAGTTGTTTAACTCCGCAGCACCATCCCCGGGGGCGGAAGGAAGTGGGTGACTTTCACATGTTAAATTGAAACCCTATTTAGTATTGCACATTTGAATTCTCATTGAACAAGTATGTACTTTTGAACCAAACTTTTTTTTCTTTTCATGTAAGGTGACAGAATAATCGGCAAAAATGGTGACGAGTTGACAATTGTTGAAACACGTACGATGTCAAGCAAATAAACGTCAGATCACATTCAGATTTTGATGTTCTTGATAATGCTATCGGATAAAACTTCTCACAATCGAATGAAGAACATACCTTTAACATACGCTATCCGTGGTCAGAATATTGTTTTTCAGTGATTCTGACTGTAAAAATCTCTACGTAGTTGTCCCACGATATTAACGATTGCACAGGGAGTGGATGTGCAAATTGTTTCCTGGGTTGTAATACTCATTTTGTAATAAGTTTCCGCAAAATTACCCAACTGTTAGCTGAGACTGCAACTGCTACAACTAGAGAAAGAGTCCGATATCTATTTGTTATAGATATTACTGATTTTCAACTATTTTCAAAAAATGTTCAAATGTTTGTATAGCTTATGGGACTTAACTACGGGGTCATCAGTCCCTAAACTTACAAACTACTTATGAACTAGCTAATCCTAAGGACGGCACAAATATCCATACCCGAGGGGGGATTCGAGCCCCCGACCGTAGTGGCCGTGCAGACCGTGACTGGAGCGCCTCAGTCCCCTCGGCCACCGCGGCCGGCAACTATTTTCAATTCAGTTTTATTTTTGCCAAATACAGAACCATCTGCCATGAAATAAAAAAAAAAATATTCATTAAATAAGTTGCATATGTTTTCACGGAGAATCAACATCTGCTTTTAGAAATAGGTGTTGTTATTTAAGATTTCAAAGTCAGCGTCCCGCCCCCAGGGTTGGTTTAGAGGGGGTGTAGCTTTATATTAATGGTGTCCCCCTTCGAGGTGAACAACTTTTATTACAACTTTCTCTTAATTCCATTTCTATTTTACCAAAGTGTCTCATCTGGTATGTACAGAGTGTGGGAGTCATTCGTCAGTACAATCATAATAACTGTGACAAAATATTTCTCTCGGTTCACAGTGCAGTGCGAAATCGCAGCGACCGTAAAGACAATAAATTCGCTCTTACGATTCAATCGGTAGAGTGCTTTCACTTTTGGCGAGTACTCTTACACACTGTTGCAGTCGGCTCGCCCGCGGACGAATGTCTGACGTGACGCGTTCTCCCTCGACCTTCGCATTCGGCTTCGCAATCTGCCGAATGTGAATTAACTTCTCGCGTGCCTTCGGCCCATTTCCGAAGTTTTGCTCGGTCGCTGGTCTCGATAGGCCGTCATTTTCAGCGCAAACAAAACCCCGAGCCGACGCCGGGGATTTTTATCTCGCCCAGGCGGTGCTCTCTGAGAACTGGCGATAATAATGCATTATGGCACATTATATTGATAAACAATATTCCTCTCTGCTTCCCTCCCTCTCCTTCTCTCTCTCTCTCTCTCTCTCTCTCTCTCTCTCAAGAGAAAGAATGCTACCCTTTCCGGACAGTTCCCTAGGTCACTTACTGCGGAATTGAATTGCTAATATTTTCTTGTGAATACAGAATGAAAATGTGAGAAAAACCCAAGAATTCACATCAGAAACCATTACGTTCCTCGAAGGTTTAGCGGTTATTTCGCAATAGTTCTCGACAGATTTTGTCGAACGATATTTGTGCTAACATTGTCTAAGGGAAAGCATGTTACGTATATGACAGCACCAAAATGTTTCGATTTGTGTACATTTTAGCGCAGGTCAGAGCAAAGTTATTCAGTATTTTGTCACTATGTACTAACTATCTGGTACACGGCGCGGTGCTGCCGCAGAAGAAATAATTGTGCGTCTCACGTTACTATTAGATGCAACATTTATCGGCATCGCAATGAGTAGGCCACAATAAACTGCTAATGGTTTTTTTTTTTTTTTTTTTTTTTTTTACCTTCATACATCTCACTACCTCAATGGCCCTTCAAATACATTTACTGTTACGACACTGTACCATGTCAATAACCTTCGCGTAGGAGCAAGAAATAAGTTGACGAAGTTTTATCGCAATCAGATGAACTTTATCACAGCGCATAAAATACTAACAAACGAACAAGTTATCCATTAGTCCATCTCCTTTTCGTCTCTCTGTTTACCTGCTGTCTGCTCCTGCCCGTTTTCTCTCCGTTTCCTCCTCCCCCTCCATTCATCTCCTTTCACTGTATATGGCCATCTCCCCACACTCATTCTACTTTGCCCTCCTCCGTCCCCATTCTGTCTTCCTCCTCCTCCTCCTCTCTCTCCTACAAATCTAAATATACATATAAGTTTCACGTTTCATGATGAATGGTCAAACGGTGTCAAAGTCATAATGTACCATCCACCATCCTAAATTCACTGGCTTGCAGGTAGTAAAAATCTCCTTCATTAAACATTGATTCTGACTTTTATGGTGAACAGTCAGTTTGGATGTTTGTTGCCATGTACCCTCCGCCATGCACCTACGGAAGCTTATGAAAGGTAGCCCCTGTATTAATTCTGGGTATAAGCTATTTTCATTCCGCATTTCATTCAGTTCCGTCCAGCCGTTTCATCGTGAAGAGCAACAAACGTGTAAACCCCCTGTAAGGTACCGTCCGCCATTCACCGTACGGTGTCTCCCTAAAGGTAGCGTATGCGTTAAAGTATGAGCTGTCTGCATTCCAAATTTAATTCAGATCCGTCCGGCTGTTTCAGCATGAAGAGAAACGAACGTATTAATCCATTGTAAGGTACCCTGCGACACCCACCGTAGGATGGCTTACGAAAGGTAACCCATGTGTTAATGAAGGGTGTAAGCTATCTCAATTCCACATTTCATTCAAATCTGACATTTTCTGTTCTTATTGTACGGAGGCGAACCTATATTATGATAGGTCCCAAAAAGGATAAAGCCAAGATGGTTAGTACACTCTTTTATTTCGACGACCGGATTCGATGTTCTACTCCATCATCTTCCGGTCTAAACTTTTACACTATTAAACTTTTACTACAACGACATAGTGCATCTATGCACTTTGATATATTTTATACAATAACGGTTGACATAAGATGACGGCTGTGTAAAACATTTTAGACCAGAAGATGATAGCATAGACCATCGAAAGCGGTCGTAGAAATTAAAGTATATACTGGCGATCTCAGCTTTATCATTTTGGAAACTATCATTCAAATCTGTCCATCCATTTAAGAATGAAGAAGTAGCAAACTTATTAACACATTGTAAGGTACCATACGTCACGCACTATACGGTGGCCTGCGTAAGGTAGCTCAAGTATCAATCAGGCTATAAGCTACCTCTGTTACAAATTTTATTCATATCCAAAGTTTTAGTAAGGTCAGTGCTAACAGCCGTCATGATTTAATAAAATGCATCTTTAACCATCAGCTGTTTTATCAAAATCCTTAAAATCGACTAGTTTCTGTCCAGGACCATCTTCATAGGTAAAGCTGTATTAAAACAGATCTTTCGTTTAATATCTAATTCTGTGGACTAACCTGTTTTAATACCTTTTTATCTATGATGATGGTCCTGGGCCGAAACTAGTCGACTTTAAGGATTTTAATAAAACAGCTGATGGTTACAGATGCATTTTATTAAATCATTCTTATCCGTCCAGCCATTTCAGCTTGGAGGCCTAATAAACGAATTAACTCACTGTAAACCACCCTCCATCATGCACCACACGAAGTTCATTTTAGTATTCCTACCACCTTCAAGCGAGTGCAAGCAACGAGTTGACAAAGTTTTATCGCAATCGGTCGTACGGTATGGCCTTGCATAAAATACGAACAAAAAGACAAACATACATTAACTTTTAAGTATTAGATTAGTTTACTTCGGCCATATGTATTGTATAATAGCCGGCAGCGGTGGCCGAGGGGACTGAGGCGCTTCAGTCACGGTCTGCACGGCCACTACGGTCGAGGGTTCGAATCCCCCCTCGGGCATGGATATTTGTGCCGTCCATGGTTGTAGGTAGTTCATAACTAGTTTGTAAGTTTAGGGACTGATGACCCCGTAGTTAAGTCCCATAAGCTTTACAAACATTTGAACATTTTTTTATTGTATAATAATAGTTCATTTTCGGGACACTTAAGTTATGTTCCTCCGCGTTGCCATCTGCAGTTACGGACTCGCTCTAGTAACGGAGCAAATGACAAGGGGAGGGGGGGGGGAGGACGTGGGAGTAGGGCCGCTAGGAAATCTGCAACCTCAAGAGCATTAATAGAGAATAATAATTTATTGGGAAAACACTTAACTTAGTATTTACACTGTCGGCGGCGGCTGGTGCCACTTTAACATAACTTAAAGTTCTCCCAAATTATCACATCACTGTCTACCAACGAAGCTAGCCAGTACGGCCAGAGCAGTATGCATCGTTATTACAAGTCTAAGATCAGTCCACAAATCATGCGCACTAAACCAAATCACCAGTCGGAGTCTCCTGCCAGAAGTGAACTACTCCGCGGCACTGTCCAACGTTTCTTCAATTACTCTAGAGGGCGCACCTGCTCCACTTGTCTATCATGTGGCACCTCTATATGAGGACTCCGTGGGCGATGATGTCTGTGGCGCGCGCGCGTTCAAACTTGTGACGCCACAGAAGTTTCATTAGAAACTTGGCGTACTGGATAAGAAAACAGTCGCATTTTTCCTCTACATCTAAACCCCCGTGTGTGCGCCCGAAGGTACATTGGGTAGCACTTCCTCTTTGCTCTCTCCCTGTTTCTTATGTGTGTAGTGCGAGAAAAAGAACAAAGAAAAAAAAAGATTTCCGATGAGCCGGAAGGTTATTAATAATAAAGGTTATTAATAAGGTTATTAATAATAAAAATATTAAATATTCAATTAAATAATTACTTAAATATTAATTACTTAATTAAATATTTAATTAAAAATAAACGCTGTAACATCGTCAAAAATATATAACAGATTTATTTTATTTCTTCAAACCTATCTTAGAAATGTTTATGTAATAACTGTGTACTCCCGGATGTGGCCATAAGTACAATTAACAAAAAAAAGGTATTTTTTGGTTTTCTTCAGATCGTGGCAATAGTGCTATTAATTTGGTAATCAGTTCCTTTCTATCTGTTCCTTGAATCCCCTCGCGTGTCGGAATGTTTATTTTCCTAGTGACAGCCCTTTAAAATTTACGATAGAGTGTTATATTAAGCATTGTGGTTTCCCATCAGGCTTAAAAAATCTTCCTATTAAGCATTAAAAAATGTTACACATAAATCCGAACCTTTTGTGCTTATGCTAAACTTTCGTAAGATAGATTAAGTGTTTCCTATTTGATAAGGTTCAGAACTGATATTCAGCGTATCGAAGAAGACGGGAGAGCGAGCGCTGTCTCTGTCACACACGTGCTGCGACACGGCGAGGCAAGAGTGGTGGGGGAAAACACCAGGGCCGCTTGGAGAGGCCTCATCTTAAGGAAGATTTCGTGCAAACGAGGGGACTGAGGCGCTTCAGTCACGGTCTGCACGGCCACTGAGGTCGGGGGTTCGAATCCCCCCTCGGGCATGGATATTTGTGCCGTCCTTAGTCTTAGTTAGTTCATAGGTAGTTTGTAAGTTTAGGGGCTGATAACCCCAGAGTTGAGTCCCATAGACTTTACAAACATTTGAACATTTTTATCGTGCAAAGTTTCCGGGACATGTATCGCAGAGGTTACTGGTACTCAGTTATGGCAAGTGAATATTACGAAGGACTGTAAGGTGACTGTTGTTCATAACTCTACTACGTTAATGTTGCACGACGATTCACCGACCATTTTTGTTAGAAGTTGTATGTTAGAATATAATGACGAGTCTAGACACTAGAAATCACCACCTTATGAATCGACATGCTTTCCGAAAGCAAAGAAAATGTTAACCCCAGATCGCGATATTTGTTCAGGAGCACCAGAGAGCAGATGAAGGTGTTTGTTGATTTCCGCAACTAGCAAAGGGTTCGTTGAATCACTTTCATACTGTTTACCTACAATTTCATTTTGGATTACCAAATCAAATGTTTGTATAGCTTATGGGACTTAAGTACGGGGTTATCAGTCTGTAAACTTACAAACTACTTATGAACTAGCTAACACTAAGGACGGCACAAATATCAATGCCCGAGGGGGGATTCAAACCCCCGACCGTAGTAGCCGTGCAGACCGTGACTGGTGAGCCGCAGTATCCTCGGCCACCGCGAGCCGGCTTTGGATTACCACGCGGGAACGAAGAACACCTAAATCTCTTAGTTCGAGATCAAATCTCTCTTATTTTCTTTTGATGATCATTTCTTCGTGTACAGGTGGCAATCAGTAATATAGTTTCGCATACCGAAGAGAAAGTAGGCGACCTAAATTTCTTAAGTAGATCTCGCCTCAACGGGAGACGCCATTGTTGACATTCCAACCCCTCTATAATTTTTGCACCACCTTCTCCCCTGTATCGTGATGTCACAAAAAGAGACATATTATTTGTACTCTTTCCATACTCACCGTCCGTCTCACCGCATAAGCATCCCATACCGAGCACCAATACTCCTAAGGAGGAGGTACATACGTAGGTTCTTTAGTAATCCCGTTACGTCATCTAAGTGTTTAGCCAACAAAATGCAATATTTTGGTTTTCGACGTGCTGATTTCTGTTTAAATCAGTCGTAATAGTAATTCCTCAATAATTAATTGAATTTATGGTCTTCAATTTTGATTGCTCTATCTTATCTACAAATTATTTCGGATTCCTTTTAGCAGTCATGTAGAGGAACATACACGTTTCGTTATTTTGGATCAGTTGCTAATTTTCTAACTTGGAAAACCCAACATGTCATTCACAACGAAGAGAAAATTTCCTACATGAAATTGACCCAAGGGTTTCAATATGTTTTGGTTAGATGAGAGTTAACAGCCGTCAAATAATTTATAAAAATGCATCTCCAAGCTGACATCTGTTTATTGAATAAAAAATCGACTACTTTCTGTCGTTCAGTATCATCATGGATAGACAGGTATTAAAACAAATTTTCCCAAGAGAGTATCATAGGAAAGCTGATTTCCAGAATATACATAGTGAGTCAGGAGGAAAGGTACACACTCGACGGCAATAAAACTGGTTCTCTGCTCAATGTAACCAACTTAACGTAGCTGTCTTGCAGGTCCTCGAATCACAAAACCCCTGTGGAGTACAGTCGTTCGACTATACACAATGGGTAGCATAAGAAGCAGTAGAGAACATTGCTCCTTATGCCATTCAGTCCACATGTAATTCAATACCGTCAAAAAACAAATATTAGAATACAAGTTATTAGCCGTCCGCGGTGGCCGAGTGATCTGCGGCGCTACTTTATAAGTACACAATGATGTACTACGTATATACAGTTTGTGATGCTGCCACAAAAATTATTCAGCCTTACAACTCGCTTAGTTATTCAGGTTCAATACACAGTTCCTTAACTCTAGATCGGAGAGTGCTTACAGGAGAGAATAGTTTCCTGAGTCGTATTATTGTTAACCTTTTCGCGACGGTGAACTTCTGCAGAAGTCGGGAGCGAATGTGCTCCACAGCCGGTGGACTGCTGCAGCAGTCGAGTGCTGCCTGTGCCGCCCAGCCGGTGGGCTGCTGTAGCAGTTCCGCCTCGTGTCATATTTCTCCGCTTCACTACGCTCGACTTGTTTGGAAGTTTGAATTATGCACCAATCTAGCGTCTTTGTTGATAGTGTGTAGTTAACTAGATGGCAGTTGCATTCAGTTTCAAAGCATTGGTTTCGCTTGAGTTTTACTGCTTATTCAAAGGCAGGCTAAAAATTAAGCAGTATATACCTGCTAAACGTAGCCGGTTTGGAACAAAGATATTCATTATTTGCGACGTTCAGACAAATAATATTTTAGATTTTATTGTCTACTGTGGCTCACATACAGATATTGAGAACTTTGATCGCATTATCTCAGGAAATGTAGCGATATTGGTAGAGCAGAAGGGACACACACTGTACTGTGACAATTCGTACACAAGTCCTGCCTTGTTTTGTTGGTTGTATGACCGGGCAACAAATGCTTGTGGTACAGTCAGGCACATAAGAAAAGATATGCCTACCATGCCTGAGGAACTAAAGAAAGGAGAACTTACTTTCCATTCTGCTTCGGAATATCTGTTGGCACTGAAATGGCGTGACAAAAATTGTGGAAAAATCGAAGATGGATCTTCAGACAGGCGCGAAGCAATTGAAACCTTCAGTAGTATTAAACTACAATAAATCAATGGGCTCTGTCGATAAAAGTGACATGGTAATAAAGACCGTGGAAAGCATAAGAAAATCCACTAAATGGTATCGCAAGATGTTCATTGACATCGTGGACATGTCGCTTTTCAACGCATACTGCCTGTATAAGAAATTTGTAAGAAACATTAGCTATGCCATCTTTCAAATGGGAGTCATACAGGAAATCCTGGAAAAATATAAAGTGGTAAAAAGAAGATCGAGCGGAGGAAAAAGATCAGAATGTCCGTCGAGACTGACAGCAGGGCCTCGCCTACCTGATGAGTGGAGCAGCTACAGAACCTGCGTTGTCTGTAGAGCGCAGAAGAAGCAGAAGCAGACTAAAACGTGTTGTAAGGAATGCAATACGACAGTTTGCGCCTTTCCCTGCTTCAAGATTTTCCACACACAAAAGAATTTTTGAAATGTAACACGGTGAAATGATTCTCGTAATGTAATTCTACTGAAATGTAACGTAAAGCAATTGTAAATAAATATTATTTAACAAGCGAAATACGCGTTTATATTAATAAAGTCCACACCCCACCAGAACTGAATCCAAAACTTGGATCTTTTAGAATTTACGAAAAAATTACGGGAGTTATCTGAAAGAAGGAAGAAAACTGTTTCTATTCCAAATGAATTTTCCCTAATAAATATATAGTATAAAGTCTAATAATTGCGATAACACTGAGAGTGTGAAAGCAGGACAGAATAGCGCCGTGGGGAGTGCGGAAAATGCGCCGTACAGCGGGCACGGCCGGGCGCGACTGGCGCTCGTCCACAGCGCACGGCGCAACAATCACGGCGCCGGAGTGAAAGGGTTAACTAGGTGAAAAATTACGTGGTTGCTACGTTTATCAACATTATATTCTTAAACTTCAAATGTTCAAATGTTTGTTAAACTTATGAGACTTGACAGCGGGGTAATCAGTCCCTAAACTTGCAAGCTACTAATGAACTACAGGAAATGCATTTTACACTTAGCAGTTATGTAAGATTTATTGTATTTTGCAACTAGTTTCTGGAATATCCCATCATCACAGACAGTTCCGTTTCATACATTTCCTGAATCAATTAAAGATTACGTCTTATCCATAAAGAAAGAGTCTTTTGCCATACTGATAAAAACACAGCAAGTGATTCTGCATTTAACCTAAATAAAATCATTGAGTAATGAATAAAAAATTGAGTAATAATTTTATTTATGTTAAGTGCAGAACGACTTGCTGTGTTTTTTATCAGTACAACAAAAGATTCTTTTTATAGATAAGACGACATCTTTAACTGATTCAGGAAATGTATGAAACGGAACTAAAAATTTTTTTCAAACGTTTGTAGAGCTTATGGGACTCAAGTTCGAGGTCATCAGTCCCTAAACTTACAAACTATTTACGAACTAGCTTATACTAAAGACGGCACAAACACCCATGCCCGGGGGGGGGGGGGAGGGGATTCGAACCCCCGACGGGGAACAGCCTCGCGCTACATTGCGTAGCGCCTCAATGCCTTCGGTCGCTCCGCCGCGGTGAAACGGAACTGCTCAATGTAATTTTAAATGCTGTGATGATGGTATATTCCCGAAACTAGTTGCATAATAAAATAGATCTTAAATGACACTAAGTGTAAAATGCACTTCAAGTTTATGCTGTCGACAATCGCCACAAACAAATGTATACTTATGAACTAACTAAAGACAGCACAAACATCCTTGCCCAAGGGAGGATTCGAACCCCCGATAGGGTGTGGCTTCGCGCATCGGAGCAAAGGGCCTCAATGCGCTTGGGCACTCCGCCGCGGCCTTAATCTTCATTAAAAATTTTGAATGAAACATCAAATGCTTATGTGACTGCTCAGGTCATAGAGAAATAACTCTGGTTATGTTAGTTTAAACTACAGATCTTGGTAGGTTAAATGTGACTTTTGATTCTTCAAGGGATGAACGTGGTTTTGCAGCATGTAGCTGTATTCTGCGTAGCTCGCGAACTGCAGTGTAGACGGTGTGGGTGGATGATGGGCTGGCCGACGAGAAACAGCCTGGCGCCGATGCGAGGCAAGGCCGATTGCGATGCTTTGAGGATCCAACAGGCCACTTACACGGCTCTGCTTATGACACTCGACGTAAACGTGTTTACTTCCTCTCCGAGTATGTCAGAGCGACAAGCGGAAGTACGCGTCAGGCAGTAATGACTCACTGCAAGAGGTCGCTCTTACTGAAGGTGGAGGATACTCCATCAGAGAGGCTGGCAGAAGGTCTGGCGTGTCATCTGCCATTACAGCGAAATGTTGGAGGAACTACCTTGACAGAGGCACCACAGAGAGAGCTCTTGGCTCAGGCAGGAAGAGAGTAAGCTCGCAGCAGGAGGATCGCGAGCTAATGTCTACAAGCAAACAAAATAAATTCTTGTACGTGAAGCAGTGGCGGCGGGTAACCAACTTCCGCGGCTCCAATGACATAATTCGCCGAAGGCAGAGGGACACTGGCCTACCCGCACGACGGTCCGCTGTGAAACAAGAACTCAACGAATAAAATATTACATACCAGCTGGCATTTGCAAAGCTCCATCTTGAAGGCGTGATGGAAACCTTTATTTCACTTACGAAAATATGTTTTCCAGCAATAATGACGGTCCAAGGGTTTTTTACAGGCCTAGATGGACTCGCCAACGACGAGAATATGTAACAAGGACTAGAAGCAGTGGGCTCATTTTTATTTCCTGCTGGGGTTGGATATCTGTAGGAGAAGCAGAAATCCTTCATAGGATGGAAGCATCCTCAACAGTCTGCAGTACGCTCACATACTGGAAAACGTGATGCTTCCGTCAGTGCGAATGCTGTATGCGGGACTTCATATTGCAAGAAGACCATTCTCCTGTCCACAAATCTGTATTCGTCCAGCAGCGGCTCTCCATGATTGGCGTGAACTTCATGGACTGGCCGCCGCTGGCGGCTGACATGAACGCCATGGAAAATATGTGGTCTGAGGTCGCCAGGACGTTAACACAGAACTGGCCACGAAGCCCACCAACTACACCGGGAGCACTTTGGGACTGCGTTCTGGAAGCATGGGAGGAAGTTGGTTCTTCAGTATGTTACGTCCGACGACTTATACAGTCGATGCCAAGACGCATGATAGAAGTAATAAATAGTGACGGATTCTGGTTAAAGTATTAGAGTCCCTATAACGTTTTGTTTGGCTATCTTTTTCTTTTTTCTTTAGTGAGAGCCCGTTGAAGATCACTTGTCAACAGAAACAAAATATGAGTTACTTTTTCTTTTTACCTACCTTTTTAATTGGAATGTTCTTAGTTTAGTCTACAGTTTGTTTATTATTCTACGTTTATTTCATTTATATCTTGTCTCCATAAATAAAGAGTAATCGGTTTACATAAGCGCTGTCAAAGCATGTTTTGTTATTTTAAATGGGTCTCTTTCTTTCCTTCATCCATTAATAAACTCTCCGACCTTCAGAAAGGATGCAGACACAAACGATTTAGCCTTACATTTATTCGTTGTTATTGCTCCTCCATTCTCTCTCTCTCTCACTCTCTCTCTCTCTCTCCCTCTGTCTCTCTGTCACCTACCTACCATTGCCCTTCTGGTCTACTTATCCAAAACAATTACCGTTATAACTGTTATATTAATGTCTCTTTTAATGGCGGCTTTCTTTACTATACATCGGTACTCTCTATGAAGCAGTGTTCTATATCTACAATAATCCATCCTTCTTTCTGTAAAACATTTGTTCCTTTTCTCTTGGCCCTAAAACAAACTGTATTATGTGTCTAAGTAAGGAGCGCTTTGCAAGCATTCACTCTTTTATATTCGAGTTCTGCACTCCTATTCAGTCCTAGATCCCGCCCTCCCTCCTTCTACCCAATTCTTGACATCTTTATCTGCATCTAGGTGCTGCATTGCACATTTTGTGCTTGGCAGGTATATTTTTACTTTAATCACTGTCGTTATTTCTTTTCGATTCTCGAAAAGAGCGTGGATATAATAAACAACTGACGCTTACCGTGGAAGCGCTAATCTATTCCGAAATGACAGAAACTTACGTTTTTCCCCATCCATCCCAGTTATGATATTATGCTTCGCAAGTCATCGCATTTTCGATGCGACGATGTACCGGGATACTCATTGCTGTTTTTAACCTCAATATGACAATTGAAGGCAACCACACCACGAAGAATAATTGCTGGACACACTTGCCAGTTACCGGATACCTTTTCAATGGCCATACTAGTAAATTACAGAATTTCGTTCATTGAAGTCTGATTGTCTTCCTGAAAGCTGAACGATAGATCTCAAAACTATGTTACTTTCCCCATTTCAGAATCCTTTGTAATGCATAATCGACACTCCTCATAACTTTAAAAATGCGTAGTATTCAAGTTATCGTGACAACAGCTATCTAACAATCTTGAATAAAATGAGCCCATAGATAAATAAGCTTATAGCAAAATGCCATACCAAATCGTAAAGTAGCATGCTAAAACGTAGTATAATATCGTATAAAACCCGCGATAACGCGCCTCAGACCACGTGGGCATCCCGTGCGGCGAAGACTGTCTGACCTAGTCAGACACCTTTGAGCTCTTTGACTAGTCGTACCGTCTAATGAGTATTTCATTATGACAAAATATTGTGCTAAAACATCTTAATTCTGTGATGCGCCGGGGTGAAGTTAACTCGTAATGTCTGAGGTATGAGTCCGATTTCCGCTGGGGATGAAAGTTTATAACGGCCATAAAAATATCATCTGCACCTCCATCAAAGCCAAGGAAAGAACGCAAAAGTGGTCACAGCTTAAGCTCCAAAACCGAACAGTATTAATATTCATTGACGGTCTGCCGTGGAGAACGTAATGCGTCGGGGTAGCATCCTCACAGGGTAGCACCGCATGAGCGCCAGGCTGTTTCTCGCCGACCAGCCTCTCATCAATCCAGCCCGGTTACCCAGTAGTTCGCTATCCACGACGAATGCAGCCCCAGGCTGCAAAACCACGTTCATGCCTTGAAGAATCAAATGTCACATCTAATCTACCCAAATTTGTAAATTAACAAAATTAGAGCTATTTCTCTATAACCAGAGCAGTCACATAATCCTTTGATGTTTAATTCAAATTGTTAATGAAGTTTAAGAATATAATGATGATAAACGTAGCTACCGCTAAATAATTCACCTAGCGAACAATGATACGACGCAGGAAAGTATCCTCTCCTGTAAGCACTTTGCGATCTAGAGTTATGCAACTGTATATTGAACATAAATCACTTTCGCGAAGACCCATAAAGATGCCAGTCGTTGGATTGGCGTTTCAGTTTTGGTTCATACCGTGTGGCCCATGTCTCATCCAGTATTACGATACAGCGTAAGGAAGCCCCTCCATCAAGCTCACAGCTCTCCAAAATTGTTTTGATAGCGCCGTAACGGATCCATTTCTGCATTTACGTCAATTAATGCGCAACCCAACCTGATGCAATTTTTCGCGTGCCCTTGCGTTCCGTCAGTATGCGTAAACCAGTTTCGGTTGCGACCTCACAAAGCGTCTGACGTCAAACTCTGTCCACTAACGCGGGATCAGTACGCACTTTTTCTTCAGAGACGCTAGGACGACCTCCCCAATGCATCTATGCCACAATTTGCCTACCTTCGTTGAAGTATTTCCTTCATCTTCGGAATTAAATAGAAGTCACAAGTTGTTCATTCCGGAGAGTATGTTGGGTGGTGCAGTACTTTCCAGTACCATCGAACGAACAGCCACAGCTTGCGCTGTAAGCTTCTGCGCAATGTCGTTCAAAATGATGTGTGGGTTGCACAGAAAGTGTTGCCACTTCTTTCGCAAAGCTGGTCCCAGGTGATGCTCCGAAAATGAACAGCAATACTGCGTTGACGGTCTGCCGTTGAGGAATGTGACATCGTTACGTTATCCCGCTCGCTCACAAGTGACTGTTTCCCTCGATTGTGTCAACGCGGGACGGGAGGATTCTTTTGCTCGGAGGAATGTAGGTATGTCAGCAACGTATGCTATCGCTCTGAGCCCTCCACTTCGCTGGCAACGGGTTCTACACAACGTTGGTGACTAGTTTGAAGGACGTAACAGGTGCAAACATGTAACGCTTTCGTATCGATTGTTAATAAACAGTTGCCACGATTTAAGTTCCAACCTTCGTAGTACGACAAGTATTACGTCTCTGGTATTTGCTGCGATGTCGTGAAGACGACACTCGTGACGAAACGCACGGCCAGTTTCCGCACCAAGAACTGATAATTAGTAACATCGATTTCTAACATATACAGACACAACATTTATTGTTATGGAAATTGTTACCATATGACATTTGTAACGAAGGGTTAATTGAAATCCGCGATACCACCCGTCGGCTTTGATCAATGACGTCATATCTGAGTTAACGACGACAGTTTGTTTACAAGCATAACGCTGATAATAGACTACGATTTTGTGTTTAAAAAGTGATCTGTAGCTTCTTTGTGATGGTTAGGTATAGGCAACCGAGATTTTTATTTTTCTTCCGCAAGTGAGCATTGAAGACACGAATTTTTTGGCTGAGACCTGTGGTCGATGGTACATTATGTTGCGATAATCTGTAATATACGAGGATAACCACACATTAACTATTATCTACAATTCATAAGTACTGCTGTATTATGCCGTTTGTTTATCTTTGTAGATAGTGCCTGTTTTACTAGTTGGTATAACTACGTAGCGTATGTTGTGAGACTCAAATACGTCATTGGTCAAAGCTGACGTGTTGTATCGCGCTCTACAATTATGCCTCAGCGACACTAGCGCCCCTATCGGTAGGTAAGCTTGTGTTTTGTTCTTATTGGCAACATATTCGACACGCAACAATTCGATATAGAGTCTAATGTTTTCGTATATTCTTACATTTCACTCGGCTGTCGTTTATGGGAATATTTCTTTATAGTTTAATTACTTTTGCTGCCAGATAGAATACAGCGAATATTCTTACTGCTTTCTACAATTGTGGAATTTGTTTCTTCAGAGTTGGGAAACAGTTTTCTTGCACTTCAAAGCTATGTGTTTTCGACTACATATGTTTGCAAGTTATTAATCTAGGGATTGAACTCAATAGACACTTCATTCTACATTCATTCATTGGACTGGAATTGTTATGACGAAAACTTAACTATTCTGAGAAGATAACTACGTCTTTCTTCAAAACATCATGTCTCTGGTGTTTAGAAAACATTTTTGGCTGTAAAAAGAATCTGACGTTGTTCAGAAAAAAACTATAGGTTCCGAGAGAATTTAAGCAAACTTTCCTATAATAGACCGTTTCATATGTCCCACACTCCTTAAACATCTAACGAAAAACAAATATTTGTTTGTTTTTGTAGTTATCGCTGAAACTTATGCCAATACATACGCTCCTTATTATAAAACTGGTTACGAATATAAAAAACACTACTCGCAATTATCACATAACGTATTCAGAAATGTAGCCATTTGGCATCTAGGAGCGCTGCTGTTAACAATTGAGCGGGACGTCAAGATTGTGTACTATAATAGAGTGCGGTTACCCTGTTTTCGTATCACAACGCTAACGCCTATGTTTCTGTAAATCTCTAGTGTGTGAAAATGTTGGAAGATACTAAGATTCATTTCGAATTCTACTTTTAAACAGATAAGACCGAGAGAGTAATTGCTTGGCGATTAATTAATATCTGTGTTTTCCAATGTTTGAGGATACTATGATTGCCGGCCGCGGTGGCCGAGGGGACTGAGGCGCTCCAGTCACGGTCTGCACGGCCACTACGGTCGGGGTTCGAATCCCCCCTCGGGCATGGATATTTGTGCCGTCATTTATATAAGGTACTAGATAAGTAGTTCGTAAGTTTAGGGACTGATGACCCCGTAGTTAAGTCCCATAAGCTTAACAAACATTTGAACATTTGACACTATGATTAATTTCCAATTCTGCTTTTAAACTTTATAACTGCTATCAGACAACATATTGGTAGTGAAGCACGTTTCTATAAATAAGTATGTAAGAAATTGCTCTAAGGCAGCGCAGCCGGCCGCGGTGGCCGAGGGGACTGAGACGCTCCAGTCACGGTCTGCACGGCCACTACGGTAGGGGCTTCGAATCCCCCCTCGGGCATGGATATTTGTGCCGTCCTAGTTCGTAAGTAGTTCATAAGTAGTTTGTAAGTTTAGGGACTGATGACCCCGTAGTTAAGTCCTATAGACTGTACAAACATTTGAACATTTTTGAAGGCAGCGCAAGGCAAGAGGCCATAGTTCAATTCCCGGCACGGACTAGCTTTTATGTGTTTGTACTCATCATCATTTCATCATAACCGACACGCAAGTTGCTGAAATGGCAACAATTAAAAGGCTTTGTAGTAGGTGTTCGAACCCCTATCAGGATATCACGGCAGCTAAAACCTAAGCGATCATTTTATTTCATTTACGACGAACGGTCTGAGCTATACATTGGCCTCGATGAGGTAGGAACTGAACTGGAAGTCGTAAAGCGGAACGATTTGTTTCAGGTTGCTTTTGCGAGAAAATTAACACCGTAGGCGACACGTTGCTGTGACGCCTGAATGAGGGAAACGGCAGCAGCAGGGCACACATTAAATTGATGCAGTTAACAGCGCAGAACAATGGGAGTTCAACTGTACATTCAGATGGTTTAGGAAGAACAGCGTGGTAATTAAATCAATTGATTTTTCGTTCGTTTATCAGTAAATTTATGTAAACATAGTTTATAGCGGTTAATTGGTGCTACGGCACGTTTAAAAATGTGCGGCGCATTTAATACTGTTTCCACAAAATTCAAATGGAGGATAACAACGAAACACTTGTCAGAACGACATTTAATCAGGGCACAATTACGAAAACGTCGGCCGTTAGAATTAAATGTAACTGCGGAGATGTGTTTGTTTTCAATTACGCGCTGAACGCAATACGCCTATGACGCCACACGTTATGCTGTTTTGAATATACGTCAGAGTAGTACACGAAATCAACTGTTCAATTAGAAAATGACAAAAATAAGGGCTGCAAAACTAGCGAATAGATTGAAGGAAAACTTATACCAGGATGTTGTTTTGATAAGCTATGGATATACACTCCTGGAAAATGAAATAGGAATACCATCAATTCGTCAACCCAGCAGAAACAAATTTTATTGACACATTCTTGAGGCTGTATATAACACACGATCACGCAGTCAGAACCATATGCACGTTAGTACATTAGATCGTGCACAATAACGACGCTACTACCATGTAAACCGTCCTTTTGCAGCAATGCAGGGTGCAACTTTCTTCAGTTTTACTGCATGGCCTGCCATGTAATTTCCATCTGATGCCTCCTGTAGACCGCGCCAAAATGACGTTTCATACGGTCCTTGACATGCTCAGTGCAGGACAGATCTGGGTATACTGATGGGTAGGGTAGCTGACGTTCACCTTGAAGAGCACGTTTGGTTGTAGGGGATGTGTGTGGAAGTGCATTGTCCTGCTGGAAAAAATACTTCGCCTTGTTGGTGGATGAACGGTGGCAAGAAAGGTTGATGCATTCAATGTACCCACAACGGTCAGTATAGGATATGGCTCCCCACACCATGATCCCATGTGTCGGCCCCGTTTTCCTCTGTCGGTTACATGCCGTATTTTCGTTTTGCCTTGCACGACACCATACACGCGATTGACCATCATTGGCACCGGGGCAGTGATGACTCTCATCGCTGATGATGACACGTCTCCATTCATCCCTTCATATGTGCCTGACACCATTGGAGGAGGACTGAACGAAGTTGCAACGTACGCGGAGGACACTCCAACGGCACACATGACCGTGCATCATGTTGAGTGGAGCGATGGTCTACACTCGCCATTCTCCTCTGGTGGTCATCTAAAGAACATTGAACAGTGCTCGGCACACTAAAACCATCATTTCACACGTCTTGCTACCACGTACGCCCCAACAAGGTGGTATGCTGTTTCAACAGGACAATGACGTCCATATGTATCTCGTACCACCCAAAGTGCTCTTCAAGGTGTATGTAGACTACCCTAGCCAGCATGATTCCCAGATCTCTCCCCCACTGAGCATGTTTGTGACAGCATGAAACGTCATGTTGGGCGGTCTGCATGAGCGGCCCAACTGAGGCCCAGGTGGAAATTGCATGGCAGGCCATTCCACATAAACACATTCGGAACCTCTACGATCGTTTCCATTACTGCAAAATGAGGGATACACGGCACTAACTCTAACATTGCGGACTCTCGGGTGACTGTACTAACATGCGTACGGATCTGCCTGCGTGATCGTGTGCTGCATACAACTTCACGGATGTGTCAATAAAACTTCCCTCTTCTGGGTAGACGAATTCATGGTGTTCATTTTTTAATTTCCAGGAGTGGTTATAAGTACTAGTTCAGTCAAAATTTGTTCAATTGTGTTTACAACGAAACTGAAGTAACTTTACAATTATTTTCAATTAATCATTGAACAAGCTGGATGCATTATCATAATCAGTCTCCACATTCCTATTACTTTCTCAACGCAAAAATTAAGTCTCTTTACTTCTATGACTTTTACTTCTATCCTAAAACAAAATACTGTACTTACAGTTTCCACACAATAAGTGAGGTAGGAAGTCGTAGCTATTCAGTATGAAGTAATTAAAAGTTTTTCATTACTGGCAACGCTATCGACGTCGCAGTTCCAACCACTGTACCGCTGGATGATTGTCACTTTCATCTTGAATGTTGTGTGTCGGTATTGAAAATGATATCCAGACCGGGAACGCCAAATTAATGGTGCACTGGGAAGTTAAACGTAAGATAAAAGAAAGATACTGGTAAGGTTAGCAAAAAAATGAAAGTTTCTGTGAAGTGGAAGGTGGTATGATATGAATGAAGTATAAGTGTGGTTAATCCTCAAAAACCTCTAAAGAAAAGAATCACGTTGTTTGCTGTAAAATAATTGTATCTTTATTAGTTATGTGCTAATAAGACTGACAACTTTGATATTAAGAAACATAATTTCAATTTTGGTACTGTATTTTGCAATTGCATATAATCTCCAATGTCTCAGGAGTATCTGACAACAAATACCAGTTTATGAGAATCTTTTCTCTTCCAAAAGTATGACCGGGGTCTGAACAATACATATTCAATTGTTAAACTACGTTTCTTAGCGATTAGTTTATTGTAGACGGCTCAGTGTCCATGTTAAGCAACATACAAAAGCGTTTGCAGGAAAAGGATGGAGAAGAAGGTAGTGGGGTGCCGAGTGACTGCCAGTTAGGTGGTGGAGAAACTGTCAGTACTTGGAGAAATTGACGAGGAGCAACGCATTAAGACGGGTGCATGTCTGTCGCCAGGCGCAGATAAGAAGCTTCGTATGTGGCGTTAGAATTGCCAGTGCTGTAGGAGAGTATCCTGGCAGGGGTTCAACAGGAAAGATCGATAGATGATGCGGAATCACGAAGCTGAAGGATAACGGTGGGTGTAGACGTCTTTGGTGGGGACTGTTGAAGGAAGGAAAAAGTGTGGCGAATGTCAGTGGGGTTGTGGAGGGGGAACGGTTATGTAAAAGGTGTCATGGATTTCAGGATAATGTAGATGGTGAGGGCGATCTGCTGGAGGGGTTAGGGGTGGTGGAATAGTTGGATATTTTGATGGATGATGGTAACAATCCGGATGAACTCAACAGTCAGGGACAAGGAGTTGTTGCATTTGTATGATGGGGTCAATAGGACAGATGGATGTGGTAAGTTCTGGGGAGGTAGGGGTAGGGATGGATTTTCAGTTGTAGGAGTAAGTGGAGTGGGGGCTCCTGCAGATGTTGCAGGTAAGGGGGTGGGGAGGCGAGATTGGCACAGTGCTTTCAGTGTTTCAGAAAGTAGGCATTTATGTAGTCGGGACAGTTGGAAAGGTTTCGGCAGTTGTGGGACACTCGGGCGTCGTACAGTGTACAATGCACAACAATATATATATAGGATGGGGAGAGGGAGGGATCCACATTGTAACAGCGATCGTGGATCAATTCTCCCTCGAGGTGGTCTATAAAAGGTGCAAATTCAGTAAAAACCTGGATTAGTAGGTAGGGCAATAGGAGTTGTCGATCCTCTTGGCAGACCAAATAGAGAGGTAAGCATGTGAATTTAGGTGACTCAACACCTCCTCCTCTATGGTTGGTGATCATGGCAGTGAATGTGGGTGGATATCAGTAAGTGAGGTTGATGAGGTGAGGACACGATATAGTAAGGGTGGTGTAAGAATCTAGGTGGGTATTGGGGAGGCACTGGAGAATGTCACTAAGGAACATGGTACTAAAAGATTTAATCAGCATAATGTCCTTATGTGGGATGACCTGGGCTGTGTGAGTGGTGGGTAGATATTTGCTGAGCTGAATGGAGAGGAAGCAGGGATCTGGGTGGGATAGGATGTAGCTGTGGATGTCCAGGGTCTGGGTGGGAACAAGGAGTATAGTATCCATAGGTTGGGTTGGAGAGTGGATGGAGCAGGAGAAGGAAAGGAGCTTTCTTGAAGGTGTTCAGAGCAGGTTCTGTGCTGGTTTGTTTGGATGATTTCTTGGGAATCGTGTCGGCAGGAAGAGATTGGGGTATTAGGTGCAGAGCAATGTGGTGAGTAGTGAGGCCCAGTTGTTGTGACTGTGGTGATGGCGATTGCAGTGTATCTGCCAACTGGCACAGCAGGGTGTGATGCAGGCAGAGGTTGGAAAATTCTTGGGGGTCGTTGAGAGGGAGTGGGACGTTGGATGTGGGAGGGATGACCTGAGAAGAGGTTATGCCAGATAGGATGGCAGACAGCAGGAAGATACAGGAAGGATAGAGGTAGGATGTGATTCGTGCTGTCGTGACAGAGGCTAGGGCAGGAGAAGTTTGTAGGATGTTGGTGGTTGGGACTTGCTCCATTATGACATGAAGATGAATAGTTTAAAAGTTATAAAATGTAAAATGAATACCAGTAGAGAAAGAGACTGGTGGGACACTAAGAGGGAAGAACAGCGTGAATGACTGCAGGACGGCGAAGGCAGCAGTGACGATGGCTGCAGTAGTGGCCAGTAGGGAAGATAGTCACAAGTTCCAGGCCATGGAGTGTGGTGACTGCTGCGGCTCCTGGCATTGGGGTGGCACCTGACTGTGGCGAAGAGAGCCCTGGCGACTGGCGTTGCCAGCATCTGATTGCAACAGCTGCAGGCCTCGACACTGGCGGGTCCAGACAGCAGCGACTGGGTTGGGCGGTGATGGTGGGTCCTAGCAGTGGCGGCAGGTCTTGGCAGTGGGTTCTAACGGGCAGAGCGTTGAGCAATCTGAAAACAGAGTTTGAGTTTAACATGTGGCAAACCGGGAGGTATCTTCTACCAGGCGGTGGATGTAGATATGAAAACATCCACTTCGTTTAAGTTAGGACCAGCCAAACGCTGCAAACCGTGCAGAGGTGTGGAAGTGCTGCACAGGTGTGCACATATTAGGCAGCGAGCAACAACGACATCTGTAGGTAGTCACACGTACTTAATGAATGGCGTCGGCTCCACTTCCTGGTTTATCCGCTAAAAACAAGAGCCCAACACACCCAGTCTCGTTTAGCCATGTCGGCCCTGTGGGTAAAAACATGTACTACATGACCAAAGACAGCTGTGACACGCACGCTGTGACGGAAAAAGTTGTACATGTGCAACAGCAACGCATACGCGCAGAATTTCAGGCTGGCCCTGGTTTACATACTCTCAATGGCTCCATACACACATTATTTTTATGATTTTTTTAAATATGCAATACAAAGACCCTCTTCAAATCAACAGATTTCATTAGCTTTCAGCTAGTCCTTTAATAGCAGTCATTGGTAACTTCGCAGGTTTGGGATGGACGCATGTGTGCACATATTTTCTTTAGATCAAGCCTTGTTAAAACTCACTTATTTTTTTAGCATGTAACAGGAACAGTCTTGTAAAAAAAACTTTGGAATTCAATTTTACACACAGTTTTAAATAAGATAATAAATAACTTTTGAGAGCACAACCGCTGACCAAAGTAGTATCACAAAAGCAATATTTGCTGCCTGGTAAAATACAGACAATTAAGAGAATACAATTTTACATTACATAACAGATTCCAATTAATAAACAAACCACGAAAATGCCAAACCCTGCGGTCATTAGAAGACTAGAGCACTGAATTTTATTAGCGGAATCAAATTACTAGAGGTAACAAATTACAGTTTAGCAGAACATTTAATTTCACCTCAGCAGCAAATATTCCTTTTAATGAACAAAAAGGGATAACTGACGAAATATAAACCTAGTGTCAGTAAAACAACACTGTCAGTGAAAGATACGAACACAAAATAACAAAAAAAAAAACTCAATTTAAGAAGTTACAGCAATGAATAACAGCCAAACCTTACCCACAAGCGTCACATATAACGTCACGTTAAGAAGGAATTTTCATTTACTTATATTATCAGATGGGACTTTCACTTCTTTAAATATAAATAATAGTGAGTTTGTAACAATCGGTTACAACTGCAATGTCGTAATAACATGGAACTTTTCTTTAATGTCCTGTGCAAATTTCACTGGGTAACACCAAAACACAGCAACAGGATAAACATGTTTGAAATTTAGAAAACAACAAGCATAATGATCAGAGTCCAATACTTATTTGCAAAAGTCATGACCGCCGTTACACTAACATTCGAATTAAGAAACCGAACAACTTACGATCACCAACACGTTCTTAAGCCATTACTACTTGATAATATTCCAATTACAAACGTTACTTAACTTATGGTCAAGTTGGTGTACGCGGCCCAATGCGCATATGTGGTAACGGCTGTAAACACGCCTGGTCTCGGCAGTCCACGCATACACGCTAACCAAGTCGCACTACTGATGCTCCAAAAACACCTCAAGAAAATATAATAGCAAACAGATACTAATAATAGGCAGGCAAATATGTCTATATATTAACACAAACACAGACCAGCGCCTACTAGCATACGTAAATGGTGAATAATGGCATATTGTAAGGCTGCTTGCAGCTCAAATTCGGCCGCGGTGGCCGAGGCGACTGAGGCACTCCAGTCACGGTCTGCAAGCCCATTACGGTAGGGCGTTCGAATCCCCCCTCGGGCATGGATATTTGTGCAGTCCTTAATATTAGTTAGTTCATAAGTAGTTTGTAAGTTTAGGGACTGATGACCCATAAGGTATACAAACATTTGAACATTTGCGCAGCTCAAATTGAGTCAGAACCAGTGGAAACAAATAAGCTGGTTACAATAATACTATACAAATAAAACCCATGATAATTAATATAAAACCAAGAATTCAAACTCCTTACCTGATGAAACACATGAGACAAATACCAATCAAGATGTGCACTATGTGCCAAGTCACAACAGTTTAGATACAACTGCACAAGGCGAATTAAATCCCAGCCCAGGCAGTTTACACATTGAAAAGTCAAATTTTGATTTGGCACCAACAAATCAAATGCATATTGGCTATCTAATCGGGCTCAGTGATAGTTCACTTGAGTAATTATTTCGCTATGCAATGCGAAGTCTTTCTTAATTTACAGAACTCGAGTAAATTCAGTGTCAATTTATTATTTGCATTTTCATTCCAGTGATGACTGTGTCTTCAGTTTTGCTCAAGTTAGAATAAATGTGTGTGGCCTTCAGCCATTGTATAAACCTAGTGTGTTTGAATTTTCTTGCTGTTTTTAACTAACTTTTCATGTCACATCTGTATCCATTACAATGCAAAATATTTTGCAGGTTTTCTGATTTGATTCCGTCTTTCCTGTCTTGTGTGACCGATTGCACCATATGCTTCCATAACGGTCATTACTTTGGCCTTCAGCCATGCATTTATTAATACTAGCTCTCTTCTATACAAAATCTCACGTGTGCTTTACTTGCTTATTCTAAATTAATTTCTGTTTGTAAATGCAATGAAATTCGGCGTGGTCGCACATCACCTTGTACTTACGAATAGTGAGCTGCTGCCTCCCCAAACATGAGTTCCTCTAGTGCACAGTATAATTGAATATGTGACCAAGACACCTGCCATCTCTTCAAGACGCCACTGATGCTTCGTTTCGCCACTGCTTCCATGTGTTCCAGCATTGTAATGTACTGCCAAGCATTATCTACATGTCTGTTAATGAATGGATGTGTTTTCAGCTACCCATTGAGTGTTTAAATTTCCTCCCACTTCACCTCCATATTCATAAAGTGCAGAAACAATTTTAATATGGGCAGTAATTACATGGCTTAATTCACTTTTGTAAAAGGTGTGTGTTTACTTTAGTCTCCCCACATTTATTTGCTTGTTATTTTACTGAATAGATTATAATTTTGAAGTATCAAACCTCTGCTTCATGATTTCATGCTCCCCATCCCATGTTTTATTATCTATTCATTTACTTTTTTTAATTGATTTTGTGTTTGTTAGAACGTTGGCTGCTCCTATAAGGAGTGAGCAGTTAGATAAATTTCCGTTGCACATGTACTGTGGCCACTCGTAAAGTAATTTAGAGCAGCAGTGAGCATTTTAACTTACATTTGCAGATCTCAACTGCCTGAGATCTTGCTTATTTTAATAACAGGCTACTTTCAATCATTACAGAGGCTTCACAAGCTTGAAAACCCCCCCTGGTGACATGCATGCTCCACAGATGAGGCTGTCCTCATACCATCCACCAGATACAATTTCCTTGAATGGTTCACACGCTGCCACTTGTTGATGACACAGCATTGAAATCCACACCAGTTTGCAGAGGCATCTGTCAAGTTGAACGATTCTCTTCAGTCATTGTTGAACCTGTTACTGCAGGATGTTTTCTGTGGACGCAAATTTGTGTCGGATATTTTATGTCCCGCAGGGTTCCTGATTTTAATGGTGCAATCGTGAAATGTTTTCTTATTAGAAAAGCCCCACCTCATTGCTAGCTCGGAAATATTGTGTACCACCTCTCGTGCTCCGACTGAACCACCACGTTCAGACTGACACCCACACCTTTAGATGCCAGACACTCAGATCGGTGCCAAACGTTGTATGTCGATAGACTATCGATGCTTCGCTTGGTCTCCCCGCATTTATTTGCTTGACATTTTACTGAATAGTTTATGAGTTTAAAGTATCGAACCTCTGCTTCATGATTTCATTCTCCCCATACCATATTTATTTATCTATTTATTTACGTTTTAAAATTAATTTTAATCCAGGAGAACGTGCATAAATGGAAAATAACATGTGACACCTGTCCTACGGATCACTGGAATAGCGTATCTGCGGTGATCTGCCGCGCTGAACACTCATGGGGTAGTTGATAGAGCGAATGTTTGTCCTTAGGAGGATCCTCGGTTCAAACCCTGGTGGCGCGAATTTTTCTTTATTTATTTATCATTTTTATATATTTTTACTTTTATTTTTTTATATTTTTTTATTTTTTCGACGTTACAAATTTTTCTACGTCGACAAAGGTGCACTGAGTGCTACATGGGACAACACGTAAAGAAACAATTGCACCATACGTGCGGAAGTATTGAAGTAATAATAATGATAATAATAATAATAATAACAATAATAATAATAAATGACTGCTAGATAGGCAGCACCGCCGTTCAGCGGATGTGTTGTGTCGTGTGTTTGCCCATACCATCAAGCGGGACTGACGTTGCTGTGCAGTCCGCACGCTACTGCTCCTGCTGAAGCTGACTGTGCTGATTTGGTAAAATGAACCTGTGGAACGTTATAGACATTCTTGTTGAACTGTTGCGTAGTGCCGCTTGTGTTCCTACAAAAACTGAAATAAGTGAAGACGAGAGAAATTGTGCAGCTTTATTATTTTTGTTATTATTATTACTGTTGTCACTATTAATACTGCTGTATGTGTGATGTAGTTGTTTTTCATTCTTATGTTCTGATTATGTTTATTTATTCTTTGAAACTACGAATAAACCCTACAGATTTGCTACTTTCAAATAAACTATGCAAGAGCAAACTGCCTATAACACATTGCTATAAAATCGAAACAGTACTTTTACATGAGAAGAACACGTTGCCCCTTTTAACAATTTCGATTAACTAACTTTTTTCCTTTTTTCGGGTAGACCTATCGATCTTAATGTCTTGACAACTGAAGGTTTGGTTGTCAGTTAAATCTTGAAAACCTGCCATTTTACCAACAATAACCGACCCAACGCCTCCGCGAGACCCCTGTTGTCTTACATAGGCACTAACTTTTGCCCGCTGCTTCGCGCAAATTGACGTCCTTGCATGTGTGTCAGAGATCATATAAAGTACAATAATTTCGCAACATTGTTCTCAAGTTACGACCAGGATCATCAGGATAAAATTAAATTTTCCAGTTTTGACGGTAAATACTGCCCGTGTTTATCGCAATGAAGGTAAAGTTATTTTAAAATACATGAATCTATAAGAACGAAATGACGCACCCGCCATTTTCATTCTCGTGGCTCGTAAGTTAAACACACTGCGGTGCTATAGTATTTGCGGATGGGTGGTTGTGTTGCCATAAACTGCTCAAATCATTCAAGTGGTGACTACAGAACGTCTAGTTTCCCGAGAGATTCCAAGAGAAGAAAAACTGGTTCATTTACTGTCGGCGCAAAAACTGGGAACCCGAACCGAGCTCACAGTTATGTATTGTAAGTAAATAGTTATTATTATGACTTGAAGCAATATTTAAAAGTGAAAATCACCTGTGATATTTGAAATTACGATTTTGCTTAGCTCTTCTGAAAGTACTACCTCTTAACAGAGAAGCTTCCTGTAGGGAATTAGCAGTCGCAAAATATCATATTACAGCAAAGCATTCCAGAACATACTGTTTTTAGAGCATAATATGTTTGTCTTACATAGTATATTGAGAAATACACCTCATCAAAAAGTTTTGTACTGACATTACACAAGTTATTGAAGATACGTCTGTTACGTTATTTCGAGAAACTATTACAAACACTAAAACGGAAAATATAAATATAATGGGAAAAAGGTTTCGTTACGGTTGTGGCAGCGTATTGTGCTGATACAGGCAACTACCGTTTAATGCTATTTGTGGTATTTCGAAATTTTAGCGTCACAACTTGTAGTATGCAATTTGAAAGAATAGCACGGTACCTGATGCTTTATCACAGAATACACCCTCAATTCAATTTCTTATTAGTAAATGCCAGTATTGACGCTTATCTATAAGAGGCTGTAACATAACTGACAAAGAATACTGGGTAAATTTTACTTACTGCTGTAGCGGCGTAGTGTGCTAATGTTGGCAACGAAATGTTTGCTTTATAAGGATTATTAAATTACTGACAAGACAAGGGTACTTTTACATACGAAAACCTGTTAACTTTATAGAAGCAACAGATATATTTATTTATTGATGGTCAAAACATTCTATACGATTAGGTTTTCAAATAGCATTCAAAGGTTGTTGCCAACATCGGCACCGTGTGCCTCTACGACCGTAAACTTTAGATCCTGTTGAGTAATATTCTTTTTAGTTTTAGTGTTTGTGATACTTTCTGAAACATTCTCAGTAACATAATACAAGGACTTTCAGCAATTTGAGTACAAAAATCCGATGTGGTGAATTTGTCACAGCAGTCATCTGCAAGACGCAAACAAACCTCGTATATTGACAGTTATTATTCAAATAGAAGACAAGATCGCGAAAAAAAAATTTACCTAGATGACCAGTTTCGGCAGTATTAAAAGTAGTACACGATTTTTATCACAGAAATATATGTTTCTTGCTCTTTATTATGTATTTGGACAGAAGCCGCAATAAGTAAAGGAAACGCGAGATTTTTGTGTCTAATCCATATATCGATGTAAAAAAGAGCGGAATGCAAGATCAAAGTAGCACGATCTAAGGCTTCTATGCCGGGAACTTGTAAAATATTTCACTAAACTTACATAAAACAAGCTGTGTGCAGTTTTAAGCATTCGCAGGAATGAAAATGGTGGATGCGCCAGCCTGTGTTTTTAGGAGCTCTAGGCGCGACGACTACGTCACTTCTGAGCGGCGCAGAGACTAAGCCCGACGCTGAGACGTTATTCCGTACACGCGGTGTTCTCGGTGCGCGCTTCTGCTGGTGCGTCGTTATATAGCCGATCTCTGGCGATAACAACTCGTAAACACTTATGTAATCACGCGACTCTACGCGTGTTGTCTATGCGGGCAGCATACACTGACAGGCGCATTCAATAAACAGGTAAATACAGTCATCATTCACATATTTACCCCCCCCCCCCCTTCAAACCCGCTGCATATTATTTTAATTTATATCAAACTCATATTCATTCATGTGTGACATTAACTGCGAAATAGGTAAAGTTGAAAATGTGTACCCAGCCGGGATTCGGACATGTCCGAAAGAACAGACGCCACATTATATATATATAAATTTGCCGATGACAGGCAGTGATCTTTTCTTCTTCAGTGCGCAGGCACTCCTAGGCCCTTACTCTTACGGAAATAAGCACTAAGTTGTTAAGAGTTTGAGTTCTAGTAGGCAGGGTAGAGTTGCAGATTTGTATCTGGCGGGAGACGTGCTTGAGTAATTCCGTGCAGATGTGACGACCGCTGTGTCCCCAGTGGTGTAGGGGTCAGCGCAACTGCCTAGATAGCAGGAGACCCGGGTTCGAATCCCGGCTGGGTACACATTTTCAACTTTACCACTCGCAGTTAATGTCATACATTCCATGGATATGAATAGATAATAATTTCAATTGCTGTAATGGTGTGTTACATCACCAATTATTTTTACACTTGAACAACAATCAAATCCTTTATACAATATAGCAACAGACTCCATCTCATTGATTCTCCGTGGTTTCCTGGTCCTTATAACAAATGGCATGTTAGATGACACATAACTGTTTCCGTAGTCTTTGTTAACATCACAATAGACGTTCCACGTACGATATGCAGTTACATCTCGAGTATTTGCACTGTCAAGTCCAGACAAATTTTGACGGTAAATACTGTCCGTGTTTATCGCAATGAAGGTAAAGGCAATTTTAAATACATAAAAGTTGACTGGTTGTTTGGGAGAGGGGGTCCTAACTACCGAGGTCATCAGTCTCCCTGTGGGGAGAGTAAAGAGTGGGGATAGGAAAGGTTTGAAATAAGCAAAATGAACTTATGTCACAAAATAGCCCCTACTGTCACAAAGTAACCCCATTTTAACGTAAGCATTGTATACATTATCTTGAGTCATATTACGTGCATCATATAAAGCATTTAAATTAATAATTAACAAATGTGATATATTTCAAAAGTCAGAGAATTAATATCCGTATACCACATCAAACATAAATAATTAATAAATTCGATAAATTTCAAAGACTATATTGTTGTGGTCTTCAGTGCGGATAATGGTTTGATGCAGCTCTCCACCCTACTCTATCCTGAGCAAACCTATTCATCTCCTCATAAGAACGGCAACCCATATTCATTTGAATCTGCTTACTATAGGCATATCTTGGTCTCCCTCTGCGGTTTTTTCCCCACACACCTCCCTCCAACGCTAAATTCACAATTTCTTGATGGCTAAGAATGTGTCCCACCGAGTGATCCCTTCTTTTAGGCAAGGTATACCAAAAATTCCTTTTCTCACCAATTCTGTTCAGCACCTCTTCATTAGTTACGCGAGCTACCCACCTACTCTTCAGAATTCTTCGGTAGCACCACATTTCAAAGAAGCTATTCTCCTCTTGTCCGCATTTATCGTCCGTACTTCACTCCCGTATAAGGCAACACTTCACACAAATGTCTTCAGAAAGGACTTCCTTATGCTTAAATTAATATACGATGTTAACAAATTTCTCTTCTTCAAAAACGCTTTTCTTTCTATTGCCATTCAGCATTTTATATCCTCTGTACTGCAACGATCATATGTTATTTTACTGTCGAAGTAACAAAACTCATTTGCCACCTTTATTGATTTCTTACCTAATTCCTTCCGCATAGCCCGATTTTCTGAGACTGCATTCCATTACCCTTGTTTTGCTCTTGTTAATGTTCATGTTATATGCTCATTTCAACACACTGTCCATTCCTCAATTGCTCCTCTGGGTTCTTTGCTGTCTCTGACAAAATTACAATGTAATGAGCAAAACGCAAACTTTTTATTTCTTCACCCAGAACTTTAATTCCTTCTCCAAATTTCTCCTTGCTTTCCTTTATAGCTTGCTCAATGTACAAATTGAACAACATTGGGGAAAGGCTACAACCCTGTCTTACTTCCTTCCCAACCTCTGCATCCCTTTCATGGCCTCCTACTCTGATAACTGCTGTCTGGTTCTTGTACAAGTTGTAAATGACCTTCCGTTCCGTAGATTTTACTCCTGTTCATTTCAGAATTTGAAAGAGTGTATTCCAAACAACAATGCCAAAAGCTTTCTCCAAATCTACAAAAGCTAGAAATGTAGTTTTGCCTTTCGTTAATCTGTCTTTTAAGATAATAATATAGCTATTGCATTAAGTTTTCGAGTGTCTAAGAAGCTACAAGAGAATCGCTGAAGCTCATCTACATCTACATCTACATCTACATCGATACTCTGCAAGTCACATTTAAGTGCCTGGCAGAGGGTTCATTAACCACCTTCATAACTTTTCTCTACCGTTCCATTCTCTAATAGCGCGCGGGAAGAAAGAACACCTAAATCGTTCCGTTTTCGATCTGATTTCTCTTATTTTATTGGGATGGTCATGTCTCCCTAAGTAGGTGGGTGCTAGCAAAATATTTTCACATTCAGAACTAAAAGTCGGTGATTGAAACTTCGCAAACAGATCACGCCGCAATGAATAACGTCTTTCTTTTAATGATTTCCACCCCAATTCGTGCAACATTTCCGTGACGCTTTCCCCCCCGTAACGTGATAAAACAAAACGAGCTGCCCTTCTCTGAACCTTCTCAATATCTTCCGTCAGTCCCACCTGGTGAGGGTCCCACAAGGGGCAACAGTACTCCAAGAGAGGACGCACAAGTGTGATGTAGGCAGTCTCTTTGGTGGAGCTGGTGCATCGTCTAAGCGTTCTGCCAATGAAACGTAACCTTTGGTTCGCCTTCCCCACAATATTTTCTATGTGTTCTCTCCAGTCAAAGTTGTTCGTAATTGTAACTCCTAGGTATTTGGTAGAATTTACGACCTTAAGGTTTGACTGATTTATCGCGTAATTGAAGTTCAGCGGATTTCTTTTAGTGGTCATGTGTATTACTTCACACTTTTCTTTATTTAGTGTCAATTGCCAATTTTCGCACCAAGTAGAAATTTTGTCTCAATCGCTTTGCAGTTGCTTTTGATCCTCTGTTGACTTCACTAACCGATAAACGACAGCATCATCCGCGAACAGTCTAAGGGAGCTATTCAGATTATCTCCTAAATCGTTTATAAACACGAGGAAGAGTAGGGGACCAATAACGCTTCCCTGTGGAACGCCAGATATCACTTCTGTTTTACTCGATGACTTACCGTC
The DNA here is from genome assembly GCA_026315105.1 of Locusta migratoria. Classification (NCBI taxonomy): domain Eukaryota; kingdom Metazoa; phylum Arthropoda; class Insecta; order Orthoptera; family Acrididae; genus Locusta; species Locusta migratoria. Next base: position 222,311,610 of record CM048751.1, on the reverse strand, counting down.
AATTACAACGAACTGTGTCCTTTCTGATAGGAAATCGTGAATCCAATCGCACAATTGGGGAGATATTCCATAAGCACGCAATTTCATTAGAAGCCGCTTGTGGGGTACAGTATCAAAAGCCTTCCGGAAATCCAGAAATATGGAATCGATTTGAGATCCCTTGTCGATGGCACTTAACACTTCATGTGAATAAAGGGCAAGCTGTGTTTCGCAAGAGCGATACTTTCTGAATCCGTGCTGACTATTGGTTAATAGGTCAGCAGTTTCATATTTCGTTTTATATACTTAGTCAACAAATATCTTGAGTTACACACATTAATGCAGTTTATGTTATTCTTCACCGTTCAGCCGATATCCATACCCAATTTAATCAAAATCCGTATTATTAGTATGGATCGCAGGCCGCAGCACCGTCCTCTTAGTGTTCAAATATCTGTATGTTTGCATAGACATGCCTATATCTTAGTACTTCGTACATATTACTTAGATTCTTCAGTGTATATCTTACTCCTCACCGTAGGAAATGTTGAACTGCAACGGTGGGGTTGGCCGTTGCACCAGGCAGTCGTTAAAAGTTGCTGCCCCAATGGTTCGGCATTCCGCTGTGTTGCAGCTGTTACCGGGCGTCCTCAGCGTGGCGAATCAACCGAGGTTGACACAAGAAGTGTGCACCACATGGTGACCTTGCCAAGCTCCACATACACACTACGCTCGTTACATTGTTTGTTCTTTAATGGGGACCTGCAGGTGGCTGACTGCTCTTCACAACTTGGCGACAGCAGCATGATCACCAATTGTATACTGTCTTCCGTCGTTAGAGATACAAACTAAAACAAAATATCTTCAGTATAACATACGTCAGTATATATGGGAATAAAATAGCAGAATTTTAGCTGCAGTACCAGGAGAGGAAAAAAAAAAACTGTGCGGCTACAATTTCCGATCCTGCCTCTTAGTTTTTGTAGGTGCCTTCAGTCTTCAGACTGGTTGGATGCGGGCATCCACTCTATCCTAATCATGCCTCATAAGAAAGACAACCTAGGTCTATTTGAATCTTCTAACAGTATTCGTCTCTTTGTATTCCTCTGAGACTTTTACCAGATTCCGTTGTAATGACCTTGTAGGTGCGTTGCTGTTTTGAATGATGTCATGCCACTGCAGAGTGCACAGATCATTATTTTAATATTGGAATCAAAAGATGTACGACAAAGATAAAAGGATGTTGACAGTATTTTGACCAACTGGATTAAAAGAAGGTTCACACGTGCGATCTGAGACACAATTACGGATTTTGTGCACAATTTTCTTGTGCAAGATGCCATTCTAGTTCTTCTATTGAGGCTCCTACATGCCATAAGTAACTACAATCATGGTGCATTTTCGATGAATATACCGTTACCCGTAATATTGAATACAAGTTTTAATAAATTTACTCGACTTACCACTGAAAATACAACAGCCTGAAAGAAGAAATCAAATCACGTGTAATTTGAAGTACACTTCATATCAATTGCCGAGTATATCGGACGTCACTAATCAACTGTAATGCAGAATTTTAACATGTATTTGCATCCCTGTTCTCCCGACATCTCGGCTATCGAAAAGAGTTTCCTGGATGATCGTATGACTACTGGCTCGATATAAAGTAATCACTACTACAACAAATGCAATTTCGTGATATGTGGAAGCAACATCGACTATTGTGCCCCAAAAACACAACCAGAGCTTATTTCCTTCAACACTGAGACGCGAAGCAGCGGCTATAGCCAGCAAACGCAGCATTGTTTATCGTCTTCCTCATTTCACGTGCGACAGTATTGTCAATCTTGTCGTCATGTACACCAGCAGATTTACACTGCAAATACCATTTAAGGGCTTGGAAGAGTGTTCATTAAACCGCTTCCAAATTATTTCTATATAAAATTTCCTGGCAGATTAAAATTGTGTGCCGGAACCGGGACGCCTGCCGCGGTGGCCGAGGAGACTAAATGCTCCAGTCACGGTCTGCACGACCACTACGGTCGGGGGTTCGAATCCCCCCTCGGGCATGGATATTTGTGCCGTCCTAGTTCGTAAGTAGTTCATAAGTAGTTTGTAAGTTTAGGGACTGATGACCTCGTAGTTAAGTCCCATAGACTATACAAACATTTGAACATTTTTGAACCGGGACTCGAACCTGCGACCTTTGTCTTTCGCGGGCAAGCGCACTACCGACTGTGCTATCCCGACACGACTCACGATGCCACCTCACAACCTTACTTCCGCCATTACCTCGCCTCCTACTTTCCAAACTTCACAGAAGCTCTCCTGCAAACACGCAAGACTAGCACTCCTGGAAGAAAGGATATGGTGGAGACATGGCTTAGCCACAGCCTAAGGGATGTTTCCAGAATAAAACTTCACTCTGCAGCGGAGTGTGCGCTGATATGAAACTTCCTGGCAGATTAAAATTGTGTGCCGGAACCGGGATTCGAACCTGGGACCTTTGCCTTTCTATATATTTTGAATCTCTAAAAGCGCGTAAAACAGGGACGGCTAAATCTATCCGTTTCTTAATTTGATTTCTCTTATTTTACTTTGATTATCGTGCCTCCACACGTAGGTGAGTGCTAACCAAATATGTTCCATTGAGAATAAAAATATGGTGAAAGAAATTCCATCCCAACGAATAACGTCATTCTTTTAATGATTTCCACCCCAGCTCGTGCATCATTTCCGTAACGCTCTCTTCCCAGTATTGCAATGATACAAAAACCAGCTTCTGTTCTCCGAACCTCTTCTAAGCCTCCCGACAGTTGCTTCAGGTGAGGGTATCTTAATGCGCAGCAATATGCAGAAATTAGTACGGACAGTTGCAGTACAGACAGATTGTTTAGTGCAACAGCTGCATCTTCTGATGCCAATGTATCGCAGTCCTCAGTTCACCTTCCACGCGATATTTTCTGTGTATTCTAATGTTCAAATTTTTGTAGAGCTTATGGGACTTAACTGTGGGGTCATTAGTCCGTAAACTTACAAAGTACCTAAGAACTTGCTAATACTAAGGACGGCACAAATATCAATGCCCTAGGGGGAATCCGAACCCCCGACAGTAGTGCCCGTGCAGACCGTGACTGGCGCGCCGCAGTCCACTTGGCCACCGCGGCCGGCGACTTTTAACCCACATACTTGCCTCCAGTGCTACACTGACGAATTCTTCATGTCCAACAATGCTTCCTACCAAACGATGCCTTTATTTAATCAAAATATGCCTCAAACTCTTCTTCTCCCCAATGATGTTCAGTACCTCGCCATTATTTACTGCGATCTACGCACCTAAATTGCAGCTTTCGTCAGTAGCTTCTATCCTCTACTTGTCTGAAATACTGATTGTCCATGGTCCAGTCCCATACGAGGCAACATTTCAGAAATATGTGGTATTATTGCATTTTACCAAATTTATGTTTTTTCCTATGCCACTCTTCATTTTATATAGTTTTGTAGGGCAACATCGTAAGTTGTTTTACTGGCCAAGTACCAAACCTCACTTATTGTTTCGATATATAAGCTAATTTCGTCACAATTGCCTGATTTTCTTTAACTACACTACATAATGAAGGAAAGTCTACTATCCACTCTTCCTCCTTTCCAACATACCCTTCCTTTCGTGACTTTCAATTGGCCTGATTTCTGTATAACAATCCGTTACCTATAGTTTACCCATGCTGACTTCAGAAATTAAAAGAGTGTATTACAGTCAATATTGTCAAACGCGTTCTGTAAATCTGGAAATGTAGGTTTGCCCTTCTTTAATTTATCTTCTAAGATAAGTCTCAAGGTGAATATTGTGTCGTGTGTTCCTACATTATCATCTTCATTTGTTTTTGTGTTGCTCTTATGTTTACAGATTTATTTTCTCAACTTAAAAGAATGGCGGCTTGATAAGAATATGATTGATTCCTTATTGAACTTTATTTGGTGTATTGTACAAGCTGCAATTTAAACTCTCTTCGTAATGGTGGAAGTTGTATGTTGTGAAACTTCAATTTTCCCTATATTCTTGTTTGCTCACAAATTTATATATTTTTATTACGTTAAAGTTTGTCATCTCTTACTAGAAACTTTTTATCTTTGAAAATTCTGCAAATCAATATTTTTAGTTGTCTCTTACATCTACTTCGCTAACGACACTAAATTTTTATGTATCCAGGAATATTGGGAAGCATAATACTGATTGTCATAGTTTGCCCATTTTCATCTTTTTCATATTTTTCGGTGAAATGTATTGGTCTTGACACATATTTTTGTGTCTCAATATAGGATGAAATATATTAAACTGAAGGAGAGGAAATTGATTAAAATTAGTTCTATAGCCGGAAACGAACCCAGTGTAACACTATGAGAGGCTATTGGACTCACAGTTACCAAACACTTGGAGATCGTGAGAGGCAAAGAGATTCACAATAATCAAGCACCACGAGATAGCGAGAGATTAAGTTGTAACAAGAACGTCGTTATTTATTAAAACATTAAATGTACTTCATTAGGATGGCATGAAATGTAATAGATAAAGCAGAGTGTCCGTATATTTGTACGTGTTTCAAATAAATCTACAGTTTTGTTCCAATCTTTATGAAATTTTGCACACGTAAGCTTCAATCCATGTGAACGGTCGCCGTAAGTGTAAGAATGAAGTACGATACATAGTTCACGAGATATGATGTCATAAACAATGAGATGCGCAGAAAACTGCTGCATTTAGCGACAATTCTGCTCACTTTCTACTAAACTACTGGACCGATTCCAACCAAATTTGGTACACACATTTCGTACCGTGAGGTACAATTTTTGCAGGGTTAAGAATCATATATGACACATGATTCAGAAGATATGACGTCATAAACAATAGGATTTGCAAGAAACTGCAACATAATGTGACGAGACTTTAGAAATATGCTATACGAGAATCAGAGTACTTAGCGACTTGCGAAAAAATTATTTCAACTTTTATGAAACTTTCTCTCGCTGACAACCATAGCAAAATGATGAAAGGAAAAAGTTTCTCGCTTACTACTTTTCCGCTGTTTATTGAGTAAAACTACGGGATTCGGTATGACGTTACAATTTATAATTTGTACACTACAAATTGTAGCCGCAGGAAATTTTACAGACAGTATACTCGCATATAGTTGAGTGTATCTTCTAAGTTGTATCACAGTACGACAGGTAGTTTATGAGAGATGAGCACATAAAGAGTAACGTTCGTGGAAAACCGTCCCATCATACACCAAATTTTAATCTATTACTTCTTTATTACTAATTGTATTCCTAAGAGATTTTACAGACATACAGCCTTTATACAAATAAATATTTACCTGAAAATGACAGCAATAAATAAATAAATACCGGGTCAACGCCGGGTTTTCAGCTAGTACGTATATAAGGCAGAACATATTACATGATACAGAACATGATCAAGGAATACAATATATTACATCTGTCTTTGTTAACAAAAATTACAAACACTTTCTAATTGCCTACTTAACTAGCTTATGTTTCTTGATTTACTTTTGTCAGTATTAATTAGTTTTATAAGCTTTACCATGTTTGCCATTTTGGAGACTTGTAACACTGCAATAATTTGATATTAGTACAATAGTGTTTAACTTCAATTACTTTGACGCTATTAAACCCATTACATTCCTGTCCATTATAGATTACCGAAATTCATAACGTTATTGACTACCTAACAGCACACAACTGTATTTTACTTGTTAAATGGAAACATGAAGATATTAGAGTATGCAGATGATCTAAACACCATTAGAGCTTGGAAAGAATCTGTAACAGCAAATGCAAATGCGTTAATCAAAGCTAGTGTAAACGTAGGTCTGAGGATAAATGAAGACGAAACGAAATATTTGGTTAATACTAGAATGACAAGAGCATATAGTACTTAAAAATGTCTTTCGGACTATTTGCAAAACTTAAAATCGTATTTTAATAAAGTTGTAATAAAAGTTGTTCACCTCGACAGTTTCACCATCTCGGAAGCGGGAGGGGATCACTTTGATATCGTAAACTGGAAGTCCACCTATTTTATTACGGATTTGAATTCTTCATGAAACAAGTCGTAATTTTTGCATGAAACATTTATTTCATTCCATGAAAAATGGTGCTGAAATCTGCAAAATGAAAACGAGTTAAATTGTTGAGAAACAGAAATATCTTAAACAAATACATATCAAATCACGAAAATCAAAATATCGTTTAGGATATATTCGATAATACTATCATGTGATAACGTTTACCATCACGAAATGCTTTCTTAGACAACTTTTAGCGTTACCCAGGAATGACGACGCCGATGGCTTGGCCCACGAGCTCGTCAGAAGGGGGCCGCACGTTCACCCTGTATGACTTCCCCTGAATATTTCCTGTGATGATTGCTAAAAGAGAGGGTTTGCATGGTTGTACCATCAACCTCACAAAAAACAGCGGTGAACTGTCAATGACAGTGGCAATATTACCACGTAATACACTCCTGGCCATTAAAATTGCTACATCACGAAGATGACGCGCTGCAGACGCGAAATGTTACCGGCTGGAAGAAGATGCTGTGCAGAATATGCAAATGATTAGTTTTTAAGAGCATTCACACAAGCTTGGCGCTGGTGGCGACACCTAAGACATGCTGACATGAGTAAACCTTACAACCGATTTCTCATAAACAAACAGCAGTTGAACGCCGTTGCTTGGTGAAACGTTGTTCTGCCTTGAGTAAGGAGGAAAAATACGTACCATCACGTTTCCGACTTTGATAAGGGTCAGATTGTACCCTATCGCGACTGCAGTTAATCGTATCGCGACATTGCTGATCGCGTTGGTCGAGATCCAATGACTGTTAGCAGAAATATGGGAAAGATGGGTTCAGGAGGGCAATACGGAACGCCGTGCTGGATCCCAACAGCCTCGTATCACTAGCAGTCGAGATGACAGGCATCTTATCCGCATGACTGTAACGGATCGTGCAGCCACGACTAGATCCCTGAGTCAACAGATGAGAACGTTTGCAAGACAACAACCATATGCACGAACAGTTCGACGACGTTTGCAGTGGCATGGACAATAAGCTCGGAGCCCATGGCTGCGATTACCCTTGACGCTGCATCACAGAAAGGTGCGCCTGCGATGGTGTATGTAACGACGAACCTGAGTGCACGAGTGGAAAACGTCATGTTTTCGGACGAATGCAGGTTCTGTTTACACCATAATTATGGTCCCACTCGCGTTTGGCGACATCGCGGTGAACGCACATTGGAAGCGTGTATTCTTCATAGCCATACTGGCATATCACCTGGCGTGATGGTGTGGGTTCCTAGTGGTTACACGTCTCGGTCACCTCTTGTTCCAATCGACGGCACTTTGAACAGTTGTGTTACGACCCGTGGCTCTACCCTTCATACCTTCATTCACTACCTGCGAAACCCTACATTTCAGCAGAATAATGCACGACCGCATGATGCAGTTGCTGTACGGGCCTTTCTGGATACGGAAAATGTTCAACTGCTGCCCTGGCCAGCACATTCTCCATATCTCTCACCAATTGTAAACGCCTGGTGAATGGTGGCCGAGCAACTGGCTTGTCACAATATGTCAGTCACTACACTTGATGAACTGTGGTATCGTGTTGAAGCTGCATGGGCATCTGTACCTGTATACGCCATCCAAGCTCAGTTCGACTCAATGCCCAGGTGTACCAAGGCCGTTATTACGGCCAGAGGAGGTTGTTCTGGGTACTGATTTCTCACGATCTATGGCCCCAAATTGCGTGAAAATATAATCACGTGTCAGTTCTAGTATAATATATTTGACCAATGAATACCTGTTTTTCATATGCATTTCTTCCTGGTGTAGAAATTTTAATGGCCAGTGGTGTACTTACGGATTATTACCGTAGTAATTGACGGTAAATCGTCCAGTAAAACACAATTGATATCTGTCGATCATTAGGGTAGCGATACAGGTACCCTACGCTTCCTTGTAATTATAAACGATTTAGGAGAATCGGAATAGCTCCCTTAGACTGTTCTCGGGTGATGCTGTCGTATATTGATTAGTGAAGTCAACAGGGGATCAAAACCAACTGCAATGCGATTTAGACAAAATACATGGTGTATAAATTGGCCATTAAGACTAAATAATGGAAAGTGTGGAGTAATACTCATGGCCACTAAAAGAAATCCGTTTAACTTCAATTACACCATAAATCTTTTGTGTTTCGTTGCCGTTTCTTGTCCTAGGGGTCGGTAGCCGAGTAGGGTGAGACCGACACAGGGAAATAGGATGCATGTGTTTGCGGGTACAAAGTCTGAGGTGACCAGCCAGTGGGACAGCAGTAAGTAGAAACACTTAACTAGATAAGAACAAGATATATATTTCGTAGAATTATTATAATTCTTAACATTTTTAAGTTTCATGACTGCAGACTTGTGTAACGCTGATTTATTGTTTCACTTGCTAGAAGCCTGTCTATTGATGAGAGTCTGTTCCGGTGCCTGTCATATTGCTAAATGGCCGATACAGTTCAGTGGCGGCCGCGAGCGGGGTTGCAGCAGAGGGCGCTCGTGGCTGACGTCTTAAGATCGCCGCGCCGTGCTTGCATGGCGGCGCGCGGCGAAAGTACGTGGCGCGCACTTCATACTTGTGCGACACTTCAAAATCAGTCAAACCTTAAGGTCGTAAATTCTACCAAATACCTAAGACTTACAATTACGAACAGTTTAGACTGGAGAGAAGACATAGAAAATATTGTGGGGAAGGCGAACCAAGGGTTACGTTTCATTGGCAGAACGCATCGAAGCTGCAACAGCTCCACCAAAATGACTATTTAAAGCACACTTGTGCGTCCTCTCCTGGAGTACTGTTGCCCAGTGTGGTATCCTCACCAGGTGGTACTGACGGAGGACATTGAGAAGGTTCAGAGAAGGGCAGTTCGCTTTGTTTCATCACGTTACAGGGGGGGGGGGGGGGGGGGGAGTGTTACGTTGCACGATTTGAGGTGGAAAAAATTAAAAGAACGATGTTATTCGTTGCGGCGAGATCTATTTGTGAAATTTCAATCACCGACTTTTACTTCTGAATGTGTTAATATTTTTCTAGAACCCACCTACATGGGGAGACCTGACCATCCCAATAAAATAAGAGAAATCAGATCGAAAACTTAACGATTTAGGTGTTCTTTCTTCCCGCGCGATATTAGAGAATGGAAAGGAAGAGAAACGTTATGAAAGTGGTTAAATGTGATTTGCAATCTATCTATGTAGATGTAGATATTAAATTCAACCAATCCGAAGGTAACACATTACAACTACATTCTTATTACTGTTCCTGGATCACGCTAAAAGTAGCTTAAAATGCATTGCTGTAGCTGAGACGTTATTACACGATAGCATTAAATAAATCATCTAAATCTGTACTTTGATTGTCATATTCTAATGTGTGTTTCTTTGTGACATTTCTGTATTTTAACAAATTTTACTTAATCTCCGTTGTTGGCGATTACAGAGCTATCTAACATAAAATAAAAAAATGTTGCATATAGAAGTAGAAGAATCCAAATCTGCATTAAAATTTCAAAGTAATTTTCCTTAATTATCCATGGGCGGTCGAGCTTTATGTTATTCGGTATCCCTCATCGAGGTGAAAATTTTTTATGGTTAATTATTTATAATCCGATTTGTATTTTTACAAATATTCCGAAAAACAGATTTAACTGCCTCACTCTGTACAATCTTCCTCCATTGATACACGATATTTTTCTTCTTTCATTTGATATATCAACTGATATCGTAGTATCGTGTATCCTCTCCATACAGCATACGGTGTCTTGTGGAATATGAGAGCTTCTACAACAAGAAAGTCGTACTATCTGCCAAATACGACGGTCATCTACCAAACACGTCATTCCAGCCACGAGTTCTGATCGTCTACTCAAAACTTATGTTTTTCGGAATTTAATTTTCTGTTGTAGGATCCGCTACTTTCTTCATTCTCAAAGACTACAATTCAGAATTATAGTCTTGAATTTATACAGAAATATCATAAAAAGCAACACTTTCAAACTTTTCCAATGCTTTTTTCATACAAATCGTGCCGTGTTGATTATATAGGTATGTGTATGTCGAATTGATCGAACCGTTCCACAGTGATTATCTTTCCAACACGAGTCATTTGATTTGTGTAGCTACTTTTGTCTAGGACGATTTATATTGGGTAAAAAATGGATGATTTTCAAATGGATGATGTTGAACTATAACACTGGACCTGGTTTTGTGCGTGTGTCACTAATAGTTGCGACTAACCCACTACGACTGACACAGAACGAACAGTAATGAACAGCAGAAGTACTGTGAAACCTGCAAGAAAAGTAAGAAAAATGGTTTGGTAATCATTTATATCGGTAAACACACAGTAGGATGAGAAGGGAGAGACTTCTTTCCACAAAGTAAAATAAATGAGATGGCGCACGCGAGGAAGACATTAGAAGCAAGTGGGTGTATACGGCAAAGAATGTTTCCCGCAAAAGAAGTATAAATGTGTGCAAAAATCGTCTGAGTGTATTCGTCTGCAGGCGACATTATATAGTAGGTCAAATTCAAAAATGAGATATCACAAGGAAAAATGAATAAATCTACATGTTGTAAAAATACCTTTATTGATAGTTTTAGGTGCTGTAGGCTGCACTGAAAATGTTGTTATTCAAAGCCAGATTAATTAGATATGGTTCTACTTTGGTTAAGTATCAGCTCCTCCATTCAGGTTTTAGTAAAGTACAGCAAAGTCGCCCAGGTCTAAGTTCTATGTAGCTTTTAGAGATATAGTTAACAACTTGTGCGTTGGTTTCTTTCCACATAGATCACTCAGTCTGAAACTTCCGTATCTCTACAACGATAATGTTTCAAACCGTAACATATATCCCATCCTTAGCAGAAGAAGACTTAGGAAATTGGAATGTCACACGTTCTTGCTTAACCCTGCTGTATTCCCGCACTAACTGACAGGCCGCACTGCATAAAGTAATTTTAGCAGCAAACGTCAACACAGTAATTGAGAATATGCAATTTACTTTGTTTCACTTTTAGCTTTTTACGTCAATGGCTTTGACAGCTGTAAATTCTATCCATTTCCACTGAAATGCTCAGTTTGATAAAACGCTACACCTGTTGCATTTCGCAAAGAAATATTGCATATTCGTATCGTAAACAGGATGAAATGCATACACTGGTTACTCAGTTTTAGATTTTGTCCAATACATTCACTCTCTTCTCTTTTTTTGAACTGTCATTCAAACCGATACTTTCATGCTCGAAATACAGGTAATACATTGCTTCATTTGCAACAACATAGTACCTCACTGCGCGTTAGGACGCAGTAGCCACCTGTCTAGTTCTTTCTGGTTCTATAAAAACCAGAAGTGTCTTGCACATGGTAGACTTCTTCTATGGACTTTTTCATATAGATCCATTTCGAAAAAAAAAAAAAAAATAGAGAAACATACATGAAATAAATGTACACTACTGACCATTAAAATTTCTACACCAAGAAGAAATGCAGATGATAAACGGGTATTCATTGGACAAATATACTTGAACTGACATGTGATTTCATTATCACGCAATTTGGGTGCACAGATCCTGAGAAATTAGTACCCAGAACAACATCATCTGTCAGTAATAACGGTCCTGATACGCCTGGGAATAGAATCAAACTGAGCTTGGATGACAGCTTCAACACGATACCAAAGTTCATCAAGAGTGACTGCCGTATTGTGACGAGGCAGTTGCTCGGCCACCATTGACCAGACGTTTTCAATTGGTGTGAGATCTGGGGAATGTGCCGGCCAGGGCTGCAGTCGAACATTTTCGGTATCCAGAAAGGCCCGCACAGGACCTGCAACATGCGGTCGTGCATTATCCTCCTGAAATGTAGGGTTTCGCAGTGATCGAATGAAGGGTAGAGCCACTGGTCGTAACACATCTGAAATGTAACGGCCACTGTTCAAAGTGCCGTCGATGCGAACAAGAGGTGACCAAGGCGTGTAAACAATTGCACCCCATAACATCATGCCGGGTGATACACCAGAATGGCGATGACGAATAAACGCTTACAATGAGCGTTCACCGCGATGTCGCCTAACACGGATGCGACCATCATGATGCTGTAAACAGAATTTGGATTCATCCGAAAACAGACGTTTGCCATTTGTGCACCCAGGTTCGTCATTGCGTACACAATCGCAGGTGCTCCTGTCTGTCATGCAGCGTCAAAGGTAACCGCAGCCATGGTCTCCGAGCTGATAGTCCATGCTGCTGCAAACGTCGTCGAAATGTTCGTGCAGATGGTTGCTGTCTTGCAAACAACCCCATCTTTTGACTCAGGGATAGAGACGTGGCTGCACCATCCGTTACAGCCATGCGGATAAGATGCCTGTCCTCTCGATTGCTAGTGATACGAGGCCGTTGGGATCCAGCTCGCCGTTCCGTATTGCCCTCTCAAACTCATTGATTCCATATTCTGCTAACAGTCATCGGATCGCGACCAACGCGAGCAGCAACATTCCGACCTTTATCAAAGTCGGAAAAGTGATGGTACGCATTTCTTATCCTTACATGAGGCACCACAACGACCGTTTACTAGGCAACGCCAGTGAACTGCTGTTTGTGTATGATAAATCGGTTGGAAACTTTCCTCGTGTCAGCACGTTTTAGGTGTCGCCACCGGCGCCAATTATGTGTGATTGCCAGGAGTGTATCAGATGAACCTCAAAATACATAACTCACAGAAAACAACTCTTCATTAACAGGATATGCAAAAAAAAAAAAAAAAAAAAAAAAAAAAAAAAAAAAAAAAAAAAAAAAAAAAAAATTAAATTAAATGATGGTTTGTCTTTCTACATCTACCTGGGTTACTCTGCAAATCACATTTAAGTGCCTGGCAGAGGGTTCATCGAACCACCGTTATACTATTTTATTTCCCATTCCATTCTCGAATAGCGCGCGGAGAGAAAAAAAAAACACCTGAAACTCTCCGTTCGAACTCTGATTTTTCGTATTTTATTCTTATGATCATTTCTACCTATGTAATTGGGAGTCAACAATGTATTTTTGCACTCGGAGGAGAATGTTAGCGATTGGAGTTTCGCAAGTAGCCTACGCCGCAGCGATAAGCGCCGTTGTTGTAATGATACCAATCCCAGGTCCTGTATCATTTCCGTGACGCTGTCTCCCCTGTATCCTGACAACACAAAACGAGCTGCCCTTCTCTGGACTCTTTCGATGTCCTCCGTCAAACCCACCTGATACGGATCCTACACCGGGATATAAAGTTTGGGTCTGTTCGGCCGCCTGGCGCAAGTCTATTTAATTGACGCCACTTCGGCGACTTGAATGTCGATGTTAACAGGAGACACCATGAAACTAACCTATAAAACGGGTATAATGGCTAGCCAACAACGCTAACTGTATGTAACGCCGAGCCGCGCGGAACTGTGAGTCCGCAACTGTCGACCGTTCCAGCACTGCTGCTCTAATTCACGTGAAACAATGGAGTAACGTACTACTATTGCGTTCAGGAAGGTACTCAATTTATATGATTTTAGGAGCCTGGAGATGAAAAGGAAAGAAAAAATTCATTTGTGCTGACTGTCAGTCCGGACGCGAGTGCTTCAGGGTTAATGTGAAAAGTGTTTCAGTTGTTGATACAACTTAGTGTCGCTGTACGTTGACTACTATGCATTCGGAGGGTATATGAAACCTGTATATGAGGCATGTTCAAATAATTCCGGGACATTTTGAATTTCACGTAATGGTGTTTTTAGAGGCATTCTGACAGTCAGGGACGTAAAATTATGCTGATGTCTCTTTTATCTCGCATAGAAACTTTTTGATCAGAGGTTCCCAATCTTTTTTGTAGTGGAACCATCAATTTTTGTCTGGAAAACTCACCGGGGTCTAGTGTCCATTGATTTCATGGCAATGAAGAACAACTCAACAGTTATTTGGCAGCAGTGCGGATGGATTTCGTACGTGAACGAGTGAAGGCGTTTAGAACGCGATCGATATTTGCCTCTGATGTTGCCGGTCTCCGGCTCCTCCCTTTATCCAGCACTGTGCCTGACTCCGTAAATTGTTTGTGCCATGTACGGACTGAAGGGCACGATGGTGGATCACTTTCATACTTTGTTATGAAGTTTGGTTTCGTTGAGTGTGAAAATATGATTTTGCCTAAAAAAAAAAAAAAAAAAAAAAAAAAAAAAAAAAAAAATTAAAAAAAATAAAAATAAAAAAAATAAAAAAAATAAAAGATTTAGTTCCATTTATCAACAGAGCATATGTAACAGAAAATTTTAGTATGTATAAAAACTATGCAAACAGTGATGACAATATAAGTAATTTTGCTAAAAAAAATCAATATCTGGTGTGGTAATGATATTCTGAAGTTGTAAATGGACTTTATGGACACACTGTATACCTTTTAGTTACTGTTCAGTGCAACACTGGGTGAAAATTCTTGCACCATTTGCGAATTTATGGATGGAAGAGTTACAGCAACGCGTATCCATCCACTTTTGCGTGAAGCTCAACAAACATGTACAGGGACACATAAAATGATGCTGGAAGCATACTGCGATGATTCTTTAAGCCGTACGCAGTGTTACGAATGATTAATCCTTCCATTCCCACATTATGAAGTCAGCTTTGGAAAAATTAAAATCGAGTGCATTGAACTTCGAAATATATATATATATATATATATATATATATATATATATATATATATATATATATATATATATATATAATTTTTTGTATGATACTACTATTATTCTTCATGTCATGTATTTTATGCACAACACAGACGTTTGTATCAGGGTATTTTATTACTTGTGACATTATTTTGTTGATAGTTAACACTGTCAGTTCAATACTGATGGCGTAGTATTCTCCACAGCACAAAAGACATAAAAATTCACTGCTGAAATAAAATAAACCAAACTGACGCTCACATTCACAGCCACGTACAGACGATAACGCAACACAACCTCCAAGACGGGCACATTAATGACAAGGCGTACTAAGCGGCAAAATATCATTCTAGAAGCATGTTGTTCATCAACAACAATGCGGCTTTAAGGATTGATACACAAAATACGGTATAAATAAGCTTTTAATGCGTTTTTGTTGAGGAACAACACTGAGTGAAAGGGTACGTGGCTTAGAAAGGCCGTTCGACAACGCATCTGTCAGAATCATCAACGAAATTGTGCATGACAATCGAAGACGTCCAAAAGATTGCCGAGCAATGTAACGATTTACTTGGATCATCCTATGAAATCCCGACACAGCAGCTTGGAATGCAACGTGTTTCTTAGAAGGTCTCATGCCTCAAACGAGAGATGCCAACGTCTCGCAATATCTGAAGAGTCTCATATTTCCTACTCCCCATACGTGGCCTATAAGAACTATTTTGATGTCCACAGTTGGAATGGACAAATATTTACAGCGACAATCGCGACAGAAAGCAATTCGAATTCGACACTTCATGGGATTCCGCATGAGGCGTACCCAGACTGCTTCTGGAACTGCAGACAGTGTTAGAAGCGGTGTATTAGTTGTGGAAGAGATTGTTTGAAAGAGACCGTGGATCAGAAGTTACAAGGAAAGCGCGGAAAATTTTTGTGAACAAAATGTTCGCAGCCTATGTTAGCAGTGCGACCAACGGAGCTTCCAGATTAATAGTTGAACGATAAATCATCTAAACCAGCCGTTATCAAAGTGTAGGACTCGGAGTCATTTCAGGTTGGTCGCAGAATGACGTTAAATTTTCTACTTAGAATATTCTACAGACTGAAATGTCTAATAATGTACTCAGGGCAATACGCCAAAGAACGCAGTCATAGCATTCGTTCATAATTGCCATATTGTAGCTCTGTTCCACTTGCAACTGGTGTCATGTGAGTAACTTTCCATTGATTGACTCTTTCTATTACTGCGAGATCGTACCCTACTTGCTTGTTGTTTAGTGTTTGTATCCGTATTTAAAATAACAGTTTTATTTTACACTATATATCTGTTTTCCATTTATTTCACTATTAGCGCGAGATTAAAACTGTAACTTTCCTATCGAGCGTGGAACGAGAATATAGCACTGAGAGAATTAATGGAATCAACAACTATGTTTAAAGTGCCTCACGATGTATGACGTGTTTCTAAATGGAAAGTTACGAAATAAATCTGTGGGTATAGTTCAGAACTTACAATCGGCGGCGCAAAAATTTGACGTTTCTATACGTCATAGAGTGCCCAGTATCAATACAGTGTTTTGTCACCGCCGACATATTAGGTTGAAAGAGTAGGGTATAACTTTGGCGTTCCGTACATCATTCCTCGGCTGTACGCGTCGTTTGGCCATATTCACAGCGGATCTTCAATGGTTCCTTAGGATATTCACTGCATAGTAAACCTACTCCTACTGATTTATACTTACAAGTAAATAGCTGCCACCATCCTTCTCAGAAGATGAGAGTTCTCAGAACTCAGGTCCAGAGAGCACACGTCATTGATTATGAGAACAGACTGCAGGACGAGGTTCTACACCATAAGAGAGTTAGAAGTAACCGTGTATTCTGCAGAGTAAATACGTAAGTCACTAGAAATGAAACCAGCGGTACGCCTAAAGAATTCAAAAGACGATGCAGGATGTTTTAAATTCATGGCTTTTCTGCCATATGTGGGCAGGCTGTCGTCGAAAATCTGACGGATCCTGAAGGACGAAATTGTTAGGTGATTTTTCGCCACCCGCCATGAATAGCACTTTTGAGTTTTCTTTCAGAATTGATTTGATGCTTCGAAAAGCTGGGGTTTAAAACATCCCCTGTGAATGGGGCCTTTATCACATAGGCCAGACAACGCGTACAGTCTAGGAAAGATGTGGGGAACACCGAAGTTTCCCGCTCTCACAATCTAATAAATGGGCACTCTGAATCAGTACGAAGACGTCAGAATTTTAGTCTCGACGTCATTGTAGCCATTATGGCTATGTTTAGGAACCGTGATTGTGTGAAACAATAAATAAATATTCGTATTTCTGTTACTAGTCACTTTGTATGTTAGTGTTAAATCTAACATAGCACAACGCGTTTCGAACATTTTTTGCTTATCGTCAGGCGCTTTTTATACATACAGAAATGTTTAGTTACTTATATTTTAGTTATTTTAAGTTTGGGGGAATAGGTAGGGCAGTGGCTGGCCGTAAACTAAGATATATTGCTGTCTTGTCATTTGTTTCACCACCTGTGAGGCATGGTGACAGGAATACATCAGGTGTTGTGATGGAATGGTCGAGTTATTCACTTAAGACGATTATCAGTTGCACACTTACGATTTTAGTGTTCCAGGATTTCTTCTGCATCTCTTATGCACTGGTGGAGCTTCTAGATATTGAATCACTTGTACATGCAACTGATATCCAGCATAAGTGAATTATTCGACTATTCCATCACAAAACGTGATGCATTCCAGTCTTCATCACACAGGTGGTGAGACAAATCGCATCATACAGGACCACCAGTTGAAGGCAGCACTACATCTCATTTTATGGCCATCCACTGCTCCCCATCCCCACGACTACCCCGAACCACCAATAATAACAAATATATTTTAAATAAGTAAATTGAAAGCAACTGAACATTTCTTTATGTCTAAAAAGAGCCTCATGAGCAAAACATGCTCGAAACGCGTTGTGCTACATTAAACACTAACCAATAAATTGGCTGGTAGCCGAAATACGAATATTTATTATTGATTTCATCTTACTGGTACTCAGTTAAGCAATTGAAATTCACTTGGGGACGAATTTAATTAACAGAGACAGCGGATTCTGCTTAGATTATTCATAGAATTCGGCATTTTCTTTAATAAACTTACAAAGACACTGCCACAGCACAGCTCACATTAATACATCGACACCTACGCGACAATCGACCGTGCAGCCACAGACGTAATTCATAAAGATGTGTATTTCCACAGACCAATGACAATATATACTGCGCGTGACGTCATAATACTGAAACAAACATCTAAGTAGAGAGCCTCGGGGCAGGTAACCATTTTCGTTTTTACGAGCAATGTGAAGTGGAGCAGAGAGCAGCATTTCTTGTCATTTGAAATCCAAATTAAGCGTAGATATTAACAATACAACGTATTATCTCCTTGTTATTTCACCTTTGAAAGTTCAGTTGGTGTTAGTTCTCCGCAGTTGTAAATACTAATGCGATGGCTACAGTTTCTGCATGTGTTAGTTTTTAGCGTACACAGAAGTAGAAGGTCAAATGTCAGTTTGACAAGCAGTATCAGTTTTCTTACGATTCTTCAACAGTAGATGTGAAATGTTCTGTTACGCTTTTATGAGAACTCAGATTATTGATGTACTGTTTAACGCAATGCAACCGTTCACATTTTATAATTATTGCCACAGAGATGATCCCAAAACGTAGTATTAGTTTTAACATGAAATAATAATGTGATGAGGAAACATGATCGACGAACTCGACAAAAAGAGGTTTCATCGTTGTAATGAATAGTCTGTATGTATTTTTACGTTTTTATAACGTTACTGAAAGAGATTTTAACCAGAAATAAGTTACTCGCTGATATATAAACTCGATAAAAGCTTGAATAAACTTCCCATAGATAATCACATTCATAAGAAGCAAAAATTAAAAGATTCATAGTGCAACGCAAACAATGTAATACGGGGAAATTACGTTCCCTTATTTACTACATGTGTAATGGGAATACGAGAAGACGTTTTATTGCTAACATCAATGCTTGATTTCACCGGTATACGAGACAAACTGTTGCTCCTAATGACGGAAGCTCAGTCACGTAAATCGGGGCAATTTTAGATGTTTCTTTCAAACCGTAACATGGCAGACATAGAGACACAAGCAGTTTACATTATCTTTGGTCTACGTGTATTCTCTTGCCGTCGATTAACGTCTTTGCCGCCTGTGTGTTTCTGGACAAATCCACAGTAGCGCGATCCGCTCGTTATAGGTACGAAACGCGTGCTAGAGCGCCAATCTATGTCTGTCTCTGAAGATGGCTGGACGATACCCACCCGAAATATTAGAAGTTAACTTTATGCAGCTGCACACCCGAAATTTATTTGGAAAAACCGAGTAATCTCTGCACAAATTAAATGGCTAATTATAAATTTCGGTTTAATAGCTATTTATAAATTTCAAAGGTGACACAAATATATCTGATGATTTTAATTGTCATATAATCCGTGTATGGCTGTTGATATAGTCGCTAATTGCAGTAACCGTGAAATATATTTTTCAATAATTTAAAAATAAGAACGCTACTTTTATCTCAAAACGTGTTAAAGTAAAACAGGTTAAAGTGCAAATATATTTTATTTCTTTCATCTTTATGGACTATTCCGTCGGTTCCTGATGGAACATACACATATTACATAACTGTGTACACTATATATTTGTTCCACTATGATATTTATTTTGTTGTAGACTATCTATCGGCTTCTTAGGCCATCTTCAGACAACTTAATACTGCAGATTATCTACATCACACCAGCTGCTGTGTTTCGAGTACAAAGAGTTTACATAGATACGTGTCAGAGACTATGTAGCCTTTAAGTATTTTAAACAAACAGAGACACCCAACCAATTAAAACAAAACTGTAACTAGGAAATAACTATACATTAATTTTCAACAAATTAGCTGAAACAA
Source organism: Locusta migratoria (assembly GCA_026315105.1). Taxonomy (NCBI): domain Eukaryota; kingdom Metazoa; phylum Arthropoda; class Insecta; order Orthoptera; family Acrididae; genus Locusta; species Locusta migratoria. Next base: position 222,291,814 of record CM048751.1, on the reverse strand, counting down.
ATATATGACCCAGTGAGTGTACTAGTAAGTATAATTGTATAATAAATTAACATATATACTTCCAAAAAAGGTAGGACGGCAACAGGTGAATGAGGAAGACATAAAAATGAACTGTTGGTGGCGGACTATTACATAGGTTTGGAGTATGTGAATATGGAATAAAGGAGCATATTCAAGTGTGTAGCCAATGTTATATTCTCCATAGAGCAAATAAAGGCACAAAGCTTAAAAAACCAAATCTTAATCTCAATTATCAAACCCAATTTTAGTATTCGCCATTATTAAAGTAACAGAATAATAAATAAATTCTGCCACCATGCTTGTTGAAATTGTATAATGTCTCTCACCCACAGTCCAATGTTTTTCGTTCTTTGTGTTACTGACACCACTCTCGTGAAAAGCAGCAAATTTTAATATAGGCTATATACTTCAGTATGCTTCTTTATTCCATATTTACATACTCCTAACATAGGTAATTGTCCTCCACCAGCGTTTCATTTTTGTTTACCTCATTCACCTCTTCCCCTCCTACTTTTCTTCGTATACATAAGTTAATTTAATATACAATTATACTTACTACTACACTCACTGGGCCATACGTTTGTTTCAGCTAATATGTTGAAAATTAATGTATAGTCACAGTTTTGTTTTAATTGGTTGGGTGTCTCTGTTTCTTTAAAATAGTTAAAGGCTACATAGTCTACGACACGTATCTTTGTAAACTCTTTGTACTTGAAACATTGCAGCTGGTGTGATGTGGATAATCTGCATTATTAAGTTGTCTGAAGGTAGCCTAAGAAGCCCAAACCTAGTTCACAACAAAATAAATATTATTGTGGAAGAAATATATAGTGTACATTGTTATTTAATTATTTCTTTCACTTTGTCTCCTTGTTAATATATGATTCGTAAACACCTACATGAAACTATTTTGGTAAACTCTCAACAGTTACAATCAGTTCTCCATAGGTACTTTCTAGAGTCCTCTGACGATCACAAGTTTAGTAATATAATAATATCCTTCTGTGCTATCTCTTCAAAGACGCTTACTGGTGCAACACTCACCTTGCTTACTTCGACAGCATCCTCTTCCTTTTACACTTCATTTCTGGTATGGAAATTGAATACTTTTCCATAATACTCATGGTCAACTGGAATGGTGCATTTCTAAAGATACTTTACTTTCCACCTTACAACATGGCTGCAGAAGTGATACTGAGGGACTAAAAATATAGGCCTAAGGTTTGTAAAATTATGGGTCCTAACTGCTGCGGCCATCGGTCCCTAAAGTTCCATACAACTTAAACTAACTTATCCTAAGAACAACACACACCCATTCCCGAGGTAGGACTCGAACCTCCGACGGCGAAAGGACGCGCGCACCGCAGCGTGGTGTCTTACAGCATACGGCTATTTCGCTGAGGCTATAGGCCTCATAAATCACAATCTGTAACTGTTAATTTTACTTGTAACATCTACCGGTTTCTGTTTTAACCGTCATCACAGACTGTAATCTAAACACACTGATGAAGTGGATTCATCATCTACTATCGTATCCATGCGTAAAGGCAGATCAGTCAATAAAAGTTATAAGACGTTACTTGACAACTTTTCTTGACGAAAATATTAATGTTTTCATCAACGTTAAATGTCAAGTGGCGTCATGAATTTAATTGACTTGCTAGTAAGCATGGATGTATCTATCTCTCAATTTCATCATTTTGTTTAGCTTACAGTCTGTGATGACGGTTTAAACCGAAACTGCTCCGTGTTATAAGTAAAATAATTAGCCAACGGTACATAACCTAAAGTTTTTAGTCAGCGCAATAAAAAAATGTGAAAATTTCTGTAAACTTTGTATCACTGTTTAACGAACACATAAACTTATTTATTTCGTTAATATCTGTCGTCATTCTGATACACTTAATTTTCGTCCGTGATTACTTATTTTCTTGAGCCATGTTTCCCAACTGTTGTCTACGGCCGGCTGCGGTGGCCGAGGGGACTGAGGCGCTCCAGTCACGGTCTGCACGGCCACTGTGGTCGGGGGTTCGAATCCCCCCTCGGGCATGGATATTTGTGCCGTCCATAGTCTTAGCTAGTTCATAAGTAGTTTGTAAGCTTAGGGACTGATGACCCCGTAGTTAAGTTCCATAAGTTCTACCAACATTTGAACATTTTTGTTGTCTACGTTGGCAGTAATAGCTTAAACTGAAAGTAAGATTTGTGTTTTCATTTTCACATCAAACATTTTTAGCTGATGTCCTTTTGCGTTTTCATACAAACTTGATGAAAAAGTGCTTATTTCAAGTGTTTATCGACCTCTTTAAAAAGACGAAATCTTCACCACGTTCCATATATAGGGTGATTTAGCTCACCCTCTAGATGTCGCATTATATGACCAGGGTACGCAGCTCCACGTTTAACCTCTGAGAACATAATTGTTTTGGAACAGGTTTGAGTACGTACACAATACCGTATTTGGACATCGTTTTCGTGATTGTATACTGCAAAAATTGTGATGAACTGAACTATAGCGTACATGGCGAGAACAGATAGAGCCTTGTGAAGCAGTCTTGCGCGTGAGGTGCGACGTCAGAATTTTATTATTTAATTTGCTATTTGTTTCCTTTAATGCGCTTAAGTTACGTCAAATATGTTCTGTATATGCAAGTTGGTAAACTGTGCTTGAATGAAAGTGTTTGTAGCAGTGATAGTGGCCGAATTAGACAGTGAACCAGAAAACTACGCAACAGATATATGGGTAACAAACTGTACTGACAGTGTCTAGTAAGCTCATCTTGCAAAGTATTCTGAACTTAGACGTCACGTGTTGCAGTCCGTTCGCAAAACGTCAGTTCTCTTAATCATTTTATGCGTCTGACATGTAGCTACGTTGCTATGTCACACCGAAGACCGAAATTAAAACTGGCTAACAGTGATATAAGTAACATAATCAAACTCAGAAGTGACGCGGTATGTACTGCCTTTTGAACGTAATATGAGTATATGCCTAACAATTTAGTGTGCTATCTAGTGTGCTTCAATAAAACAGAACCTATAAGGCAGTTGAACCATCTCTTTTATGGTCAGGTTCAAGGAACTTATTATGTTAGTACGTTGATATTGCCTCAATAATTACGTCTAGTACTTGAGATTAAGAACTTACTATTTATAGTTTGAGTATTACTGTAGGTACTGTTAATAAATCCTATAGCTGCACATTCAAAATTCCTGAAGTTTAATAAAAATTGATATTTGGTTATCATCTACCAATACATAAATAACAATTGAATTCGGAAGTAGACCACATATCTGATTAGAGAATTAACTTCATCATCACAGTGAAAGACATTTCACATTTTACGTGACGTTTTCATATTTATTAGTCAGTTTATTAATGTATGGTGAACTTGAGGAGGACGTTGGAGAATTAGGAATTAGAAATTTTCATTAAGTCTGAACACTGTAAATATTGAGTGTTCATTCATTATTCCTTTTGTGTCCATTTTTCATTTTTTGAGATATTCCTTCCGAAAGTGGTACATAAAGTTTTTAAGTAAGAATACATGAGTAATTTTTATTGTTATTCGTTGTTGTGTCATGATATTGCAGGCAGTTGTTCGCGTTTCGAATTGGGAATAAGTAATACATTGCTTGCATAAGAGAGCATTATTTGTTCTGTAAATGGATACCACATTATGACGATGTTGGCTGTCGAGGGTTGGACCGTAAAGTTCCACTGAATTCCTACAATTTTACTCATTACAAAACATCCATCGAAGCTGGCAACAGGCAACTATTATGCGACGTGTGATTTCTTTTTTCCACGCTTCGGTCACTATGTACCGCGAAGGAAATTCTTACGTGAGCCATAAACGGAAAGGACACAAAGCTCTTGAAACTGCGATAAAGAAGTCTACAAAATGCGAAAGTTAGGAGCAATTGTAAACAGGGAACGAGGATGATTAAATTCAGTGGCTGTAACAAGTCTTTGGACGTGACGGGACTGTCGAGAAGTATGAGTGTGGCTTCGAACAAGTGGGGTGTTTAGCAAATACAAGACGAGCAGCACCGTATCACAAATACACTGACACAGAGACGCCTCGTTTACTGGTTCTGCGATACCGCGGAACTAAAGTGGAAGACAATCAGAGACAACAATGTAAAGTGTTCGGAACAAAGGATGTGGCTCAAACTGCAAAGGCAGCGTGAACTTCCTGTACCTGGCGAGCAATCGATATACATGAAGGGAAACAGTTGACGACAGAGATGCGAGACGCGATACGGGCGAGATGAAACGAACGATACGGGCGCTCCGCAAATTATATCGACTGTTCGTCCTGTCTGTGTACTCCACTGGCGACCCACATGCTGGTAGCGAGGGACTCGTGTTTCAGCTGCAGTACAGAATCTGTCAACAGTCTCTGCGAGGAGTGCGATGCAGGAAGAGCCGGAGCAACTAGAAGTGATTTAAGCAGTAACTACGAAACAAAACTGAAGCCAAGATCAACATCACGATTTCTTAGTTCATTCAAATAAATAAACGACTATAAAAGTGCGATCTTGGCTAAATTTCCGTTTTGGAGTTGTTTAATTCAATTAGATGGTCTCGTTTCTGAAATGTCAGGGAATGTGAAGTTAAAGTTTATGAAAACGCCATTGGAACGGAATCAGTTCTAAGGCACGTATAAATAGTAAAGTAGGAAGTGGAAAACTATATTTTAATGTAAAATAATTGCTCCAAAAATGTAGGAAGCAATGGTTTGTTATATGACAATACATTTTCGAAAATCGACGGGAAAATTGGAAAATTGGAAAAATTGAGAAAACAAAATGCGTTTATCGATGTGGTTTTGAATGACCTCAGCGATATAACACGATCGGGGCGACGGAAAGGGTTAATTCTCTCTCTATCTTTCTTTATTTTTTATTTTTTTCCCCGTTATGGTCCTGGAAAAGTTTTCAGAAAAAAATCTGACCTGTTAGCCTACAATAGAAAGTCGGAAAATTCGAACTTATTGCAAAAACCATAATAACTGACAACATGAACGACACATTTGACTTGACCGATCAACAGCATGTTTGGCAGATTTCAGTATTATTTCATGGAGATGGCTTCAGTGCCATGGCGAATGTTAACTTGCAGGAGACTACCTCGGATGATTAGAATAAATACAAATTGTAGGAAATACTATTGTGAACTATACACTACATTGTGTATGTCAGAAAGGTAGAAGATGGCATACAGAAGCGAGGGGGACGGATTTAGGAGGAGATAGAAAAGTAGGAAGAGAATAGATGTAAATAAAGGGAAGGAGACTATAGACGCTGATAGGGAGGAGGATATGGATGCGGGGCTAGAAACGAGACGTACTGCTAGTGCGGTAAAGGTGATGGACAGTTACACGGGCGAGGACAAGCAGATTGACAAAGAGAGGCAGTAGAAGAAGATGGACAAATGGAGGTGGAAAGAGGAGAGGGATAGAGGGAGGGGAGGAGAAGATTAGAAATTATACAATTGTTTCCACTTATAGAAACAGATTTTATTCATTACGCATCCATATTAGTTAAAACTGGTGTTTAATCACTCAATTTATCAAAACGAAATTTGTCTAGTTAAACCTACATTTCAATGACATTCACTTCTAACTACCAGTAAGTTCTAAACATATCAAAGCAATTAGTATAAGCATACTACTATTAACTAGTAAGATCGTGTTCAAACTAAAATCGGTTGTCACACTAGATGAATCTAGTTTTAGGTATAGGAAATTGCTACGGTGAAATAATTCAACCAAAATGTATAAATGTGAATTGTAAATAAAACATTTGCATCGTTTAATACAAAATTTGTGGGAAATATAAATTAAATTAAAGTAATATGATAATTAAATAATAGTAGTTGAAGCAATATAAAAGTATTACATTTCAAAATAATATTTATACAGAACACCGAAACTCAAATAAAAATAATGACGCAAGAAAGTATCTTAATTTGTCTCATTTTGTTAACAAAAGTAGCTCGTGTTATGGGAGAAAACAAATATTACATAAAAGACTGCAAACTATGTTTACATTAAAGCAGTTTTCTTCAACCTGTGCACCGCTATCCCAGAGGGAGGGGGAGTTCTCAAAGTCTTGCTAAAGGGGTTCCATCACATGGGATTACATTTGTACCATACAATAACTAAGGGTTCACGTTAAAATTATGGAAGTCCTTGTGTTTTATAACACAGTGTCCTGATGATGAATGAGAGCGAAGTCAGATATCTGTTTTCAGGAATCATTCGATAAGTGAAAGAACTTTATACATCAATTAATTCTGAAAAAGGTTTACTTCTTTACAAATTATCTACACAGCTGGACCTTTCTTAATGACCATAATCCACTTCTTATTCTTGTATGACATGCGGAACAATCATTGAGCAAAATATATTGCTTCTGACGGAAACCATGTAAAAATAGCATGTAGGTTCCCTTACGAAAATTGAACAAAAATTCTTAGTCCGTCAATTTTAAAGACGGTTGATGCAAAACAGAGAAGATTAAACTTGTCTCCTTCCCGATAACATTGTTTTGTTACGGTTCCAGATAATGTGTGGTCGCCAGAATTTTGTTACTTGGAAGGGGTCGCATATTCCAACAGGTTGAAAAACTCTTTTATTGGAAACTGTCAAGGTGTTTCCAGTTATGCAGGTTTCCTTCTTAATAACAGAAGGGGAACAAATCCTTCTCATAATTCTAAGTTTGCAGTAATTTCTTAAAAGAAGTTTCCTGTTTCCGGCACTTATTTTACTAGAGAGAAATTTTCTTTGCATATATAGCGTTCGGAACTGTTAAAGAACAATGTGTTCCTTATATAAAGAACATTTCGTCATATTATATATATATATATATATATATATATATATATATATATATATATATATATATCTGTAATAAGAGCGTGTTGGCACTATAGATATTTAAAGTACAAATATTATATCTTAATATAGGATACAATTACTTGCATAATTTGTAAAACTTCTAGTGTTTTAATTCAAACAGTTACTCAAAGTGTTTGCGATTTGCGAAGACGTCCATTGCTAATTACTGAAACCAATGTAGTAATGGATACCCGAAATACATTACCATTTTCATAACATCATCATTTTGAAGAACGACCCTGCTAACATTGTGGAGCTTAGTGTTTGCTCTGTCGGAAATAGGAATTGTTATTTTGTCACTGATTCCTAATTGTGCGTATATTGTATACCAAGACAATAAATGGCTAGAAATAAGTCTTCAGAGTCACTTACCATGTACTCATTCTATGCAGTTGGAATGTCAGTTTTTGTTGAACTGTTTATTTCGCTCTGTAAAAACTGAGACATACTCTGATTTAGCATCAATTATTTTCTGCAAGCAATGAACTTATATCTTCAAATGCATCATTAGTTATTGCATCAGTATTGCCATAAAATCCTTCACTAACCACGCTACTGTCACCAAGACACAGAAATACGAGGTATATCCACAATGTAACTTTCTTTTGTTATATAACACAAAGTGTACAAGATCGGGAAAAATATTTATTGCCCAAAAATCTACAACTGTTAAACTATTTTTCTATATATCTCCAGAAATTTTGTAGGCACTTGTCATAGCCTGGCACAAGTTTTTGTATGCCTTCTTCATAGTAGTTTTACGCCTCTATATTCAACCATGTGGTAAAATGTTTTTTTAGCTCGTCATTATCGTTGAGGTGTTGACCACTAAAACTTTAGGTGCAAGAAGAGATTAAAGTCACTAGGAGCGAGGTCCGGACTGTACGGAGAATGATCAAACACGTTTGAGTGAAAATCCAATAAGATTTGTTTAGTCACATTCGCCGTGTGAGGTTGGGCATTATTGTGAAAAAAGAAAAAGACATTTTGACAAATTTCCTCTCCGCTTATTCTGTATTGCGTCGCGAAATTCCTTAATGGTCTCGCAATAATCATGTACATTAATTGTTTGGACTCGGGGTAAGAAATCAATAAGAAAAATCCCTTTTCAGTCCCAAAAAAGGCGCACATGATATTTAAAGGTGTCAAGATTTGCTCAGGCTTAAACTTCGTTGAGGATGAAGTGTGCCTCCATTCCAGTGATTGCCGTTTTGGTTCCGCGGTGTCGAACGATACTCAAGTTTTATCCCTCGTGAATATCCTAGAAAGAAAACCATTGCCTTCTTCATTGTTGCGTGTCAATAACTGAAGTGCCAGTCTATTCGTTGAATTTATGCTGTTGAGCAAGAATTTTGGGTACCAATCGTGCGCAAAGATTTCGAAATGTAAGTTTTTTAGTAACAATTTCATGAATTCCTGATCGGGAGATTTGCAGAACTTCCATAGCTAGGGCACTAAGTGTGAACTTACGGTTATACTTAATCCTCTCTTCAATTGTGTAAACCAGTTCATCCGTAATCACAGATGGGCATCCACTTCGTTCATCATCGTGCACTTGGTCAGGTCCTTCACTGAACAGTCTAACCCTTCTTCTATCCACTGAGTTACTCATTGCGTTTGTACTCGCAGACTTGCCGATAATTTTCCTTTGGTTTAACTTTCTTTGCACCTAGAATTCGAATCACAGATCTGATTTCACACGCGGCGGCATTTTCAATAACGGCTGACATTATACAGAAGTACTTCAAAGTACATGTCGGCAGTAGCGGTCTGAAAATGGCGAGCGTGTCTTCTCCTTGAGTCAGAGTAACTGCTCGGAACTGCGATCGTAATGCTACCTCGGATAGAAATAGATACTGACTTTATGGGGATCCTCTTATATTGTAATTTTTTGATATGCTAGGAGCTATGTCATTTATATCAATATGAAACAACAGTGACAGAACAGAAAACTGGGACACTCGCTGCTAAAGTGCTCCCCATTGTGAGTGCATATTACAGCAATTTTCAACGCTGCATTGAATTACCTTCTGCTGTCTGTTTTTAAAGTAAGAAGTGAACCAATTGTTAGCTGTTCCAACCTCGCCACCAATGAAGTGCTATTGCTTTTTTTTAAATTTAATGCATCAAGTGTCTCAGAGAGAAAAGAGAATATAGCATTTTCAGCATCTAAACTACTTCTGAAACCAAGTGGTCCATTTGAGAGCAATTTATGATAACTGAAATGATCAATTAACCTTAGAAAAACAGCCTTTGGAATAACCTTATCAAAAACTGGTGGTACAGAAGTAGGTCTCAAGTTGTCTACGTTATCCCTTTTCCGTTTTTGTGAAACGGCGGTAAGGAGCAATTCGTTCACTGAAGATCTCGACGTCACCTCAAAATACATTTGATGGGAAGCCGTAAACAACCTTTTCATTTCATTCTTAGATTCGTATATTTTTTGTGGTTTGACACGTACACATTTGATTTTACAAATCTGCAGAGAAAAAATCCCAGACGTATGATCTCATGATCTGGAAGATCATTCCTGGCCGTCACGCTGAGAGGTAATGTATGAAGGAAACTTTTCATTCGGCATATCATCCGTTATGTTACTTGTCGCACCATTATTTTGAAACCAAATATCGTCACTGCCATTTGTAAAAGGAGCAGACCAATTAGAAAGAATTTTCCGGTAACGGTCGCCGCTCACAGTGCCGGCAGTCGCTCATCATTTTCGAAAAAGAGCGGGCCGATCAGTCCTCCAGCGCAGAATGCACACCAAAAAGTCGTGCATCGTGGGTGCATCTCATCTACCATACTCGCTGATTTTCCTCGCCCAATATTCTGCAGTTCTGCTTACGGGCGTACCCACTGAGTTGGAAGTGCGCCGGGATTTATCAATTTTGTGAAAGTGTCCTTATCCGCTTCTCGAGGCAAGACCCTTCGTGCAAAGCAATGTCTGTACCTCTAGTACACTCGTATGTAACTTGAATCGTGTATAATGGCATTTTCATAGCTTTTTAAGGGGGGGGGGGGAGTTACGGTGTCATAGTCATGCTCGACTGCAGTGTTCCTTGTGATCGGAAAGAAAGCGTTTGCTCTGAATACTTAACGATTAAAATAGGACCTTATAATTTGGTTGGAGCAGCATGAACTCGGAATGTCATTCGATATGGTGCGTGATAAGTCGGGTTGAAAGGGCGGCAAGAGGGCTACCCTCCAACAAAAAAGTAGTTTGTAACAGAAAGAAATATAACTCGGGCATGACATAAAAAAATCACACGCTACTCACAGACCTTTGACGTGGATATTTCCGATTTTTTTTTTTCTTTAATCACTTGGATTCATTGCTCAGGTTTCATTTGATCCGTGACAAACATTAATTTTACTAAAAAAGATTTGTTGCTAAGTTTAGATCTTCTGTATTTATTTTTTCTCTACAGTCTGTTATTGCCGTTTTCAAATGACCTGCAGGTATAAAAAGTATAAAAAATAAGTTTTACACAGTATTTCGTAGTTCTGGAAGTAATTACAATGTTTTTTTTATTTACGTCTATATGGAATGACATGCATATATCATCGTATTGGACTGTCTGACGTATGTCAATTATCTTTCGGTATTATAAAATATTTAATTTCGTTTGACAGTTACGATGATAAATGTATACAAATTATCGTTTGATAGTAACAAATATGATGTTTATATTGGTATCAGTTGTAGTTCCGATCTCCGGTTTTTGCATTACGTTTAAGTGCACTGATTTTGTAATATATACGTCGTAAAATCGACTAAAACAGATGTTATTGCTATTGTGTAATTCTATGTGTAATCTTTTATCGTAGTTCTACAGTTTGGTATTATATTTTCATTTTTTCGCTTGTTGATATAGCAAAGTTATTATTTGTTTAAGTTGCTGTTTTATTTAGTAACTTTATTTAGTAGCAGATAAGGGCGATCTTTGATTGAGCAGTGCAGTAATGGCTTCATAATTGTAGCCTTTTTCTTTCATGAGATTTTCTATAAAGTTTTTAATGTATTGTTTGTGTTTAAGCTGTGTTTGCTTATTTAGAATTTCTTGGTTTTTTTTATATGTATATAAATTTCAAGCTCCAGAAAAATGGTCATAATAATCCCAAAAGATCCTATTCTAAAAACAAATCTAACCTTAGCTTCAAATTTGGAATTTCTTCAGTAAAATGTCGTTATATGAACATTATTATCCTGCAGGCCCCAAGGAGAAAAAAAGTTGAATTACTAATAATCACAAGTAAAAGCCTGAAGCTACTGATGGAGAATCGAAAATGGGAAATATGAAAAAAAAAAACATGGCTGCCAACTAGCATATGAGAAAATGGCGCAATATTCAGATTCGTCTTTACCAGTGATCTGTATACTACCTGGATGTTGAACTACAGATTTCTGAGCGTGCCAGCCAAAGATGTTCATATTGTGTTTCTAGACTAATTACAACAACCCTCAGTAACTTTTAGAAAATTACTCAGCGTTAAGGTGGAAGAGAAGTGTGAAATAAGCTTGGTAGGCCGACGCCTCTGATCGAGTTGAAGCAAGTCCACATAACACATTCTGCAGATCTCTTAACGAAAATATATCGAAAGGATGTTATCAAAGCACTCTCTGTTTCAGTCGCCATGACACCACATCAAATATGTATCCCATAATGGCGGTCAATGTTATATTATTTTCACACAATGAATACTTCGATCTCTGCTAAGTTTATTGGAGCAACTATGTAGTTCTCGATCAGTCTTTTTAATTTTGTATGTATCTGATGTATGACACTACTGGGTTATGTAATACTTCATTGTAATGTGTGTATAATTCATAATTGTAAAATTTTTAACGGACTCTTCTGATGCTGGATAATATCCAAAACCAGTAAATTTCTGAATACCATAAACAGCTGATGGTTGTCTATGTATTTTTAAAAATATATTACGGCTGTTAACTCACACCTAAGTAAAAACTTGAATAAAATGTTTCGTTTGGAGTGTAATTCTTTATGGTGCTGAAATTAGAAACTTAAGGAAGGAAAGCAGGGCACGGTTGGAGGCTTTTGAGATGTGAACTTGGACGATGGAAAGAATAAGCTGGATGGACAAAGTGAAAGACGAGGAGGTACTACGAAGAGCAGGAGAACAAAGTCAATTATTGAATGTAATAAAAAGTAGAAAACGAAACTGTATTGTGCGTATATTCAGAAAGTAAAGAGGGGCTTGTGGAAGGGAACGGAAGACGAGAGCGGAAGAGATTAGAGATCCTGGATGACATGATCGTAGGAAATGGAGGTACGAGGGACCTGCTAATATTGCAGAAAACTAATGATGATTAACATCATCATCATTAATCGCATGAAATGTGAATAAAGAAAGGGCAGACCTATGAATCACGATCGAAACAAATCAAGACATTATGGCAGCCAAGGAAATAGAAGTTAATTAACCGGTTGTATTGGTTTTCGGGGATCTACTACAATTTCTCCGTCTTGGATATCACAGTGGATGTTCATCAAGATTCTGCCCTATTGTTATTAAGCATCTGCAAGGATATGGTAACAAATTAGATACAAAGCGGTCCACAAACCAGAGGCACCATAGGTGTCGGCAAAGAAGATCATGAATTTTAACTACCTTGAGTCAGTCGTCACTGTGACTGTGACACAATTGTCGATACTCGTATAAGGGTGACTGCAGTTCGAATCAAGTGGACACAGATCACTGGAGTCCTTTTCGATGAAAAAGGGGACTGAGTGTTGGCCTTTGGCGAGCCAACAGGAGCAAATGTTACATATTATGTTAATGAAGATCTTCGATGGTCCATGCGGCTCACCCGATTCACCACGTACAAAGCACAGAAATTCGGCAAAGATCCTGTGCTCCGCCAATCATAGACAAAGAGAGGCAAGAGCGTCTCACTTGTTACGGCCACATCACGAGAAAGCAAGACAACTCAGTTGAAAAATCAGCGCTCCGCATCAACTCAGAATGAACAAAACCCCAAGGAAGACCGGCAAGGACATGGACGGTCCAGGCATGTATGTACGTTGTTGTCGTGAGACCAGAAGATGTCAAGGACAAAAACAAATGGAGGAGTTTAAGCAAAGGAACCGACACCGCAAGTCCGGATTAACCGTCGCAAGCTGACTGCAGTCATTTTAAACCTCAAGGTGCGTTTAACTAAATATGAACAGTTGTAATGTCGGTTAAGACCACTCATCGTCCAGATATGCTATTATCGGACTCTTTATTATAACATGCTGACAAATGTATGACTATGTCACAGTTTGTAGTACAACAATTTGAATTTTTTTGCAGTGTAGTCGGTAAGGAACCTAGGTTTACAATATGTCATTTTCAGTGTTTTATGTAAGTTTTGTTACTTCAATAAATCTTGGCAACATTGCACCGTGCAAATCAACATTCACTTGTACATTGTTGTAAAAATTACTTGAAAATACATTCATGTGAATTGTTAAGGCAAATTTACTTTTTGTAATTGAGTTTCATGGGAGGAAGGCGTGTTGTTACAGTTTATTCGTCGTTAATCGTGAAAAACATTTTGCAAGGGACTACAGTCTCGATCAGTCTTAGGCAGGGCAGTAAAGTGATAGTGAAAACGAATGAATTTTTGTAAGTGAGGAGGACAGTGACGACGATGGTAATAGAATAGATTAAGATGTACAGTTCGGAGATGATGTGGTTGTGAGAAAATGTTTTTCAGGTAACGAGTCAATCTACTTTTGTTTGTATAAGTGGAAAAATAACATGTAACGCAGAACCACTTGATATGCAGAACCAAGTTTCAAGGAATGTATATGTGAAACTATGCATATTTCACGTCACCTTATACCAGTGTCAGTCTAAGGGGAAGGGATGGGGTGAGGGGCTCCAAATACCTCAAAAGCAGTTTTATTTCCATCTTTTTTTCTGAGCGCGTCTGTAGCCTTCTCGTTCTGGGACCTCCAAATCTCGAAAGCGATTCTTGTTTTTATAGCCAGTCCTGTGCCTTTTGTCCTAGGGGGCTTTGAAATCTCATAAGTTACATGTATTTGAATTTTTAAGCGGACAGGGGGCCTCATTTTGCTTTGCCGCAGCTCCAGTCCTCCGATAGCCTTAGTCCGCCACTGAGCCTTGACCACATTTATAGATAAAGCCAGATTGTGTAAGTCAGTTATCGTCTACTCTACGCTAAAATTTTATGTAAGTCAGCATGAACACAAAATGTGAAATATTAATGTTCTACTACTCAACAAAATCATGAGTTCACACAATTGGAAGATTACAGTTTCGAGTCCTGTCACGGTCGCCAATTCTTCTTTTAATGCTGCTTTCTTATGAAAATGGGTGTTGCGTATTAGAGTTAAGTTTGCGGTCCGCAAATGAAATTTTACCAGGTAGTGAAATATTTTTAAATGAAAATACTGAGCAATTTTGACAAGGAAGAGACAATTTAAACAAAATTATTTGGATTCCGCCATTGAATGGTAGCGGTCATAACTTCGGTAGCAAATACAACACCAGAAAGCAACATTACAGAAGAAATCGGCGGAATCTAAGTTTTAACTTATTGAGAGCTGGTACTAGTATTTCGGTCATATTCTGTAGTGATTCTAGTTGAGATGACTGGAAAATTACTTCGATAAATTGATGCTGGGATTGTGCATTCCGTTTACTATTGTTCTATGACCGTCTTGAAAATTAATCATAATAGTCGCCAAAAATTGCAAAATTGTCGGACTTCATAAACATCGCGAGGATTTTCCTGCAGGCATTAAAATGTAATAAACCATTCATAGATACGAAATAAATAAAAGTTGCACAGAGAATGTTCTAGTACAAACGCAAAACAAATCGCAACAATACCCGAGCATCACTTTATGACGCACTGGATTTGCTGAAAATAAATAACTTTCAAATTAGTGAGAATGGAGAATAGATTGTAAGTAAGTAAGATATTTCAAATTAACTGTGGGGGTTTATTGAAATTAATAAAAAGAGGACTAAGCTCACACATACATTAATTAGACAAAATCCTGGAACACGTCCTAACGCATCGAGGAGGAGAAAGTAAGTGACGAACAATTCCGCTCTCTCCATTCAGCTTGTTGCAATAAAGTTGGACGTGACAAATGTCATATGTTTATCGATACGATGGCAGAGAGAGGGCAGAAGTCAGCGACAAGCATCGCACAAGTTATTTAAAAAAATCATTAATGTATTACTACAAAATGTCACATTGAATGGCGAATATTGTCGCTTCAGTGCAGAAAACAATGCTTTTGTTCGACAATAACATCTTCAGGTATCAAATATCTTCTAAAAAATATAGAAAAAAAAAACAATTAAAAGGAATCCGATAATCCAATTCTGAAAGCAAAAGCGTGTGATTCCTGCACAAGGTCAAAGGACAAGAATAGGAATCAAATTTGTAAAAAGCATGGTAGGATGCGTGTGTTTGTGTAATGATTATTCGTCATATGACACACACATAGCGGTTAGGAGTTTATTTTTAATAACATTCCATGTATATATTATAATTACACATAATACTAATAAATTTCAGTTATTGTTTCAGAATGTGAGGGTTATGAATATGAAACTAATTAACAAATCAAACAATATATGTTTTCATATTTCATATAAACGTAGTAAATAATTACAACTGCTGTGTAACTTAATTATATAAAGCAACTTTGGAGTTTTAATGTCAACATCGTGCATATGTTTTTCAATAAATTATTATTACTTCTGTTGAGATATTTCAAATTTTATCGTCACACAGTTCCTCTAATCACGTTGGGATTAAAAAAGTCCCCAGGTATACAAAATGTTTTTCTGGAGCTGATACGATGTGAGAATTAATGATTGGAAATAGGGGGAGAGGGGTAGTTTGGCAACGGTGAACGGTTCAGGCGTGACGTTGAGCGCTCTTAATGGAGGAAAGGAGTCTAGCTCGTAAAGTACCAACCAGCAAAGCGCCAAGGATTATCTCGGTTTGAGGAAGGCCGGCGTGTACCAGATTCTGTGTCAGTGCGACAAGTCATATATTGGACAGACGATGCGTACCGTCGAGGATCGATGTGTTGAACACCAGAGGCACACACGACTGATGTATCCGAGCAAGTCGGCGGTCGCTGAACATTGTTTGTCGGAGAATTACGCGATGGAGTATGAACGCACTAGGATTCTGGTACAGACGTCGAGATACTGGGACTGCGTCGTTAGAGAGGCTATTGAAATTCGCACAAGTGATGACCTCAAAAAAAATGTTCAAATGTTTGTTAAGCTTATGGGACTTAACTACGGGGTTATCAGTCCCTAAACTTACAAACTACTTATGAACTACCTACAAACTAGGACGGCACAAATATCCATGCCCGAGGGGGGATTCGAACCCCCGACCGTAGTGGCCGTGCTGACTGTGACTGGAGCGCCTCAGTCACCTCGGCCACCGCGGCCGGCGATGACCTCATAAACGGTGACTGTGGCTATAATCTTAGCAAAGCTTTGGAACCAGCGATTGGGTTAATTAAGAGTAAATCTAGCAAACGTAACGTAGTGACAACCACGGCGGACAGAGCCTTCACAGACGCCGTCGCAATCGGTTCCACTGAGCGACCGCGGCGCGGGGCGCGAACCACGGAGGGATCGTTCCACGGACAGAGGGTATTTAAATCGCCCGCTACCGGGCTAGAACCCAGTTCCCTTCGAGCCGCCGTAGCGTGCGGATCTCCGTGCCGGCGCGTTCCCCGGAGCTCAGTCCGTCAGTTCACCTGACGATGGCGACATGTTTGATCGCCGAAATATTGTGCCCGTTGGACACTATAGACCGACAGTACACCCGTGGATATTTTGATTTTCAAATACGTCGGGAGAAACCCAAGAATCACAACCAGCAAATAATTTTAATCCGACTTACACGTACAGCGCCTATCAGTTTCATGGATAGCTTAATGGAAGGATTAGGCTGCACGCAGCGAGAGTGACAGTGGGAATGAAACTGGCGCAGCTCCCTCCGCCAGAGTTGGCGCCACTGGTCGACCTCTTCTCCGCAGGCGGCGCCTGTCCCACAATGCATTATGCACGCCTCATTTGCAAGTCCCTTTCTTCAGACAGCGCTGCGCGCCTGGCCAGGCTTGCCAACCTCCCTCCTCCCCTCTTAACCTCGTCCCCCATCCTGCCTTGCTCCTTGTCAAACGCCACCGCCTACCCAAGTGCTTGCCTTCTCGGCTCACGCTGCAATAAAAACGTGATTACCGGCCCGTAAGGGGAATTTTCGCGGAACATTCGCGCCGAAATGAGAGTTTGTGGATGCGCCCGCGACGCTGCCCGTAGAATATTGTGACCGTGCAGATTCTCCGAGATTCCGGGCGACCTCTGATGACAGTTACAGCTGCAAGTAAATTGTGGAACAATAACTTGTCAAAACGTAAAATGGAGAATATATCTAAGGCAATAATAGAACCATTAATGCCGTATGGGCCCGAAATGTAGGTTATAAAAATGTTTGTAAATCTATCGGACCAAACTGCGTGGTCATCAGTCCGTAGCTTACAAACTACTTAATCCTAGGTAAACTAACCTAAGGACAAACACACACACACCCATGCCCCAGGGAGGACTCGAACCTCCGACGGCGAGCAACCGCGCGCTCCGCAGGGAGGCGCCTTAGACCGCACGGCTTCTCCACCGCGGCTGTAGGTTATGGATAAAATTGAATAACGGAAACTACTTGTTGCGATACTGGAGAAGATTCTGCAGCTTAACATTATTCGATCACATGTCGATTGAAATAACTACAGCAAGGATGACAGCCACAACGACCACGATAGATAAAGTTAATGATAACAAATTGAAATGTATGGACATTTGCGACGTATTGAACAGGGACGGATACCGTTACAAGTTTTGTGTCTCGTTGCCGCCGGTTGACCTAGGTGTCGGTGGCCGAGTAGAAAGAGAGCGACACAGGAAAATAGGATGCACGCGTGTGCGAGTACAGAGCTAGTGCGACAGCAGAAACTAGAAACACTAAGCTAGATTAGTAAAAGATATGTATTTCGTAGAAATTGTACAAAATGAAGACTAGTGGAATGCAGATACATAGTTTAACTAGGTAGAGGCCTGCCTACTGATGAGAGTCCTAGTGCCTGTCCTAATCCCAAGTGACCGATCCAGTTCAGTGGTGGCCACGAGCGGAGTTGCAGCAGAGGGCGCACGTGGCTGACGTCGTAAGAACGCTGCGCTGTGCTTGCAGGGCGGCGCACGGCGAAAGTACGTGGCGCGCACTTCAGACTTGTGCGACACAACATGCATAGAGTTGGATACCACCACAAAAAAAAAAAAAAAAAAAATAAATAAATAAATAAATAAATAAATAAATAAAATAAAATAAAATTTTTTAAAAAAATTAAAAAATAAGCGAAATAGACCAAGTAAAAAGTTGATAAATAGAATTCAAGAGGAAATTGGGAAGCGAAGATTTGAAGAAAGAGCCTGGACAGACTAGGACCGATGGCACTTAGGATGCGTAAAGGCAATGATTGTTCAAATGATTTCAATCATTCTCACTGGTAAACACGAGAAGAGCTCATGGGACCTATTGGAACTGCTAGCCGCCCAAAATAACTTTCATCAAATTACCGATTACGCTTTTATCAACATATCTTATGTGACGAGTTCTTTCTGTGTTTCTGATGAACGTGTCATTATAAAACTCATGGTCAGCAATAAACTATAGACGTCTTGTCTTCTACTCTTGTCTTGTTAGTAACACTGAAACATGTCTGTACAAATTCAATAATACTGTTTCGCCTATCTTGTATCGATATTTGGATGTAAAATGTTATATGAACTTCTTTGAGTAACTACGTCTATAGTTTACTCTGTTGTGTAACATCTCTGTCAAAGACTGTGTATGTGAGTAGTAGTTTAACAGCAAGGGAGAGTCGGTGTGTAGCTCGGGTATTGATCGGACGTGCTTTGGTTAGCTGCTTTTGTACGGGCTGATGGAATAATTTTGTAATCTGATTTTCACAGACACAGTTCTGTCTTTATAAGATTTTGTATTACTCATATATCAGTCTGAGAAGATTTTGTTGTTCTTCAGTCATAAAGTAATGTAATCATTATTGTTAATAATAATTGAGAAAGTTGAATTTCGTTTCCTGTTTCACTTTTGTAGTTAGAAAGCTCACCCTCTTCCTTTCATTGAAAGTTATTGGCTATTAATATCAAAGCAAAATATTGAGTAAGCTCAGTTTAACATATTTCTTTATTGGTGCGACGTTCATTAATAATACTGTTTGTTGTGCTATACTACACAGATGAACAAGATACAGATACTAAGTTTCTGCAATCTTGCAGTTGCATTATTAGAAAGTCGTTGGTGTTTTTCCAGACTTCTCTCGCAGTCAAATTTATACTGCAATCAGAGAGACATATGGAGACAACGTATTGTTCTTGCTGTTTTCAAAGTATCAGTTTCGCTTTCAATCAGTTTAAACTCACTGTTTCCCAATTTGCTGTGCAGGTATTAATATTAGGGCCAAAAACTAAACAGAATTATATTGTTAGTGAATAAAAAATGCGATCAAATAATCTTTAATCAGCTTGATTGGAAAGTTAGTTATTGTGAGCGTTAACTACCAGCTGATGACAATTATTAATGCTGCATTTAACACCAGATAAGTTTTGAATAAGTAGCTTTTAAAACAGACCTCATTTAGCTGGCTCACTATTGCCAAATCCTTGTAGCGACCCTGTTTTTCCAATCAATAGAACAGCCTCACCTATATTCCATTAAACAACATACCAGTTTTGACACGTTTTTCTCAATTCAAGAATGGTAGAGGAATATACTGTGATTGAAGACAGTCGTGGGGAACGCGGATGGTCGACTTCTGTTAATTGGGTGAATTTTGGGAAGATGTGATTCGTCCGTAAAGGAGACTACATATAAAAAGCTTGTGGTACTCCATGTTGAGTATTCTTCAAGTGTTTGCAATCTCCAGCAGATAGCTTTAAAGAAAGACATAGAAGCTATTTAGAGGCGGGTGCCTAGGTTTGTTACTGGTAAATTCGATCAATGCGCTAGTGTTACTGAGATGCTTCGGGAACTCAAATGGGAGTTAGTGGAGGTTCTTTACGAGAAATACCTTTGAAGAAATTTAGGGGCCCGGAATTTGAAACCGACTGCAAACTGATTCTACTACCGACAATTTTTCTTTCTTGAAAGAGCACAAAGATAAGAGAGATTAGGGCTGTTACTGATACATAGAAGCATAAGATATTCTCTCACTGCCGGCCGCGGTGGCCGAGGGGACTGAGGCGCTCCAGTCACGGTCTGCGCGGCCGGTACGGTCGGGGGTTCGAATCCCCCCTCGGGCATGGATATTTGTGCCGTCCTTAGGATTAGTTAGTACATAAGTAGTTTGTAAGCTTAGGGACTGATGACCCCGTAGTTAAGTCCCATAAGCTATACAAACATTTGAACATTTTTTTTTATTCTCTCACTCTACAGGGTGAGTCACGAACTATTGCCACCAAGAATAACTGTGTAAGTACGATAGCTGTAAAGTTTCCGGAACAAAAGTTGCGTAAAAAACTGGAGCTAGAATATGTTGCTAGGTGGGGTAGTATCAGGTCAACTTTGCTTATTAAATGGAATTATATAGTTTGGTACGTATTATCTGATAACGACAATCGACACTAATCCAATAAGGTGTAACTCTAAGGTCTCTGAAGGTCAACTGCTGTCAAAAAGGTGTCATCAACGTCCATTTACAGAAGGTATTCGAGGTCACGACCATAGCTATCAATGCACCGCTTGAATTTTCTCATCGTGGATTGACTGGTATTCCGTATCACTTCGGCACTTATCGAAGCACATACTCTAACAATTCTCCCTCGTATATCGCGCTAACAGTACCCATCTAATGTGCCGTTCACATGTAAACGCCATTCGACATTGGCGCAATACAACTCTAATAGGAACGGTAACACTAGTATCGTCGAAGCAAGCGAATGCACTTCGTCTCTATCGATGTACAGTGTATATTACTGTGTCGCAGTTCTGTCGCGCAGTGTAATGATGAGACAGAAGACTCATCGAGACTGTAAGAGTTGTGGTAATTCTCCAACATACAGTTGGTCTGTAACGTCGCATTGACAGAACAGAGCCAAGCGTACCCAGACGTAGTTACGATTTGGTATAGTCTACATACTCATCTACATATTTACTCTACAAATCACACGTGAGTGCATGCCAGGGATTTCATCTAACCACATTCATAATATTTCTCTAATGTTCCAACAGCGCGCAGATAATAGAAAAATCTAAATCTCTCCGTAATAGATCTAAATTCTCTTGGCTTGCTATTAAAGTCAAGTCTCTTCTACGTGTTCTACTAATGAAATGTAGCTTTGGTTCTCATTCCCCACGATATTTTCTATATGTTCTTTCCAGTTACAGTTGTTCTGATTTTAAATCGTACGTATTTAGTTCAATTTACAGCCTTGGTATTTGGCTGATTTGTCGTGTAAATGCGGATTAACGGATTTAGTTCGGAGCTCATATAAATGACTTCCCACGTTTCATTATGTTGGGCCAATTGACAATTTTGTCACCATGCAGAGATCTTATCCAAGTAGATTAACAGTTGCTTTTGATCTTCTGCTGACATTACTAACCGATAAACGACACCATTATCTAATAGGTGTCCTTGGATTGTCCCCAAAACATTTTATAATGGTATAGAACCATAGGGGCCCTATAATTCATACCCAGGTATCACTTCTGTTTCACTCGTTGACTTCCCGTCAATAGCAGAATACGGTTTCGTATCCGACAGGAAATCACGAACCCATTCGTACAGCTAAGACTATATTCTATAATCAGGCAGTTTGGTTAGCATGGGATTATGAGGCACAGTGTCGAAAACCTTCCAAAAATCAAGAAATACGGAATCGATTTGAGTTCATGTGAGTACCGTTTTTCTTAAACACAGCTAGATCTTTATTTTCTGAATCTGTGTTGACTATACGTCATTAGGCCGTTCTCTTCAAGACAAATTGTAGTGTTCGAAAAAAGTATATGTTCCAAAATCCTGCTGCAAACCGAAGGCAATGATATGGGCCTTTTGAGGGTTACTATTATTGCCTTTCTTGGATATTGGAGTGACTTGTGCAGCTTTGCAGCCTTTGAGTACGGCAATTTTTCTGAGCGAGCGATTTTACTGTACTTATGTATGATAAACAGGGGTGAGGCGATTCGCATATAGTGCTTAAGTGCTGTTTAATTGAGCAAGTCCCATCAAGGGGCTTGTCAGATGACCTAGAAATGTTCACCGGTTTGTAAAACTACCAGACCAAAATGCTATGTCGTCAGTCCATGAACTTACAAATTATTTAAACTAACTTCATTAAGGACAACAGACACACACACACACACACAGCCGGCGGCAGTGGCCGAGCGGTCTGCAGCTCGCCAGTCACAGTCTGCACGGCCGCTACGGTCAGGGATTCGAATCCCCCCTCGGGCATGGATGTTTGTGTCGTCTTTAGTATAAGGTAGTTCATAAGTAGTTTGTAAGTTTAGGGACTGATGATCCCCCAGTTAAGACCCTTAAGGTTAACAAATGTTTGAACATTTTTAACACACACACACACACACACACACACACACACACACACACACTAAATCCCGAGGGAGGACTCGAACCTCCGACTAGAAAGGCAACATGACGCCTTAAACCGCGTGGCATTCTGCGCTGCTCAACAGAGATGGTTTTGGGTGTGATGGTTTTCAAATAAAGTGAAAGGTTATACAGTAGGGCAGGAAGCGTTTGACAGAGAGGGAGGACGCAGACGGACTGACATAAAAATGCTGTAAATACTCACCCAAGAAACGGCGGGGCTAACGCCAGTTTTAATTAAATTTGCAATGTATTACCTACGCTTTGTACACTAAAATGTATGAGCTGAAGTCTACAGACCACGTACGTAAAATCATCAAAATTCTGCGAATTATGTAACTTAATTAGCTGCTACACAATAGCTCTAACGAATACTAAAAGGAAATTCAATCATTTTTCGAATCAATATGTCAAACTATAACCAGATCGGTTAGCCCTGTGGTCTAATACACAACTTTCCGAGACGAGGAGGCGTACCAGCACCGATACGAATCCGCCCGGTGGATTCACCAAGGGGGTCGAAGTGCCGACCAGCCTGGATGTGGTTCTTAGGCGATTTTCCACATCCCCCTAGGTAAATACCGGGCTAAAGTCCCGCCTCAGTTATACGATTCGCAAACATTTCATAACACTTTACACTTCCACACATACAACTCTATACGCACATGTTACGGATTAATAAAGTCTTTGGGACTGATGACCCCGTAGTTAGTTCCGTAAGCTATACAAACATTTGAAAACATTGAATAAAGTCTTCGTTTTAATCTCTGAATATGTATGTATATCTTTGACTAACATAAATAAAGTTGTAGAAAGTACGCACGTGTATCTCCTGTCTATTGAGTGTGTGTGAAATGCATAATGATGCCGAAACCCGGGAACTCTGAAGCGACGGAAGCCGAGAGAAGGTAAAAGAAAGCAGCTGCAACACGAAATACGACGCCCGCTTGTTCCACGCCCTCGAATACAGGTAAGAGCGGAGACAGCTTACGGCAGTGCAGCGTGCAGTCACGTAGCCATCTCAAGCAGCTTGTGTAGCACGTTTTCTTTCGCAGGCACTCAGAGAATATTTTGTTCACATTATGCGTTTTACACACACAAGTGAAGTTGACAGAATTAACCCCTCAATTATCGTGAATATTGAGACGCTTACTGCGCCTTCCTTTGTTATTTCTTGAGTGTCATAAACATTGGTCGCTGTCATAGAGTGTCGCTGTCCACGTTGCACTTATCTTTGACTTGTTTACTACGATATCGTGCTTGAACGTCACTTCGTAGTACAATGTCAGAAACAGATACAGAGATACGCTTACGTAAGTTGAAAAGGAAACGAAGTAGTGAACGGAAGTTAGTAACACGGTTCAGTAGAGCGGTGGATGAAGGAGATACAGGGAAAGATACCGATTACGGGTACTTTCGAACACGACTGCAAGAGAAATTAGATCGTTTGCGAGTGCTATATGATGCAATTCAAGATTTACTTTCCGAGACGGACTATGATGCTGATGTCAGTAAATGCGAAGACTATGTCGACACCGCTAGGAAAGCTATTTTGAAGGCAACAAGGAAGGCGAAAGATTGCTTTAGGTAAATTGATTCAAACTCGACACCTACGACATCGTCAGCCGCGGTAGCAGCTCCTGCCAATTCGCGCAATGTTGCAGAAAGAAGAAATGGGCTGCATGTTAGGCCAATGGTAAACGTTTAAACCTATAAGTGATGACATCATTTGTAGTCTGCCAAGTTGCATCTTCTTTCTTCTCAAGTCGAAACCGAAAGAATCTAGTTAAATCTCTATCCTTCTCGTTCAAGATCAGTTGTAAAACCGCTTGAGTGCCATCTGCAATAATAGCCCTTTCGTACATTCTGAACCGAATTAAGTTTGAAAATATTTCAGGTAACGAATTAGGTCTTGAATCTAAGATATTATTAAGTGACGGTGAGTCGTTTTCATGTGATGAAGCATCAAAAACAATTCTCCATTGCAAACATTTCATAACACTTTACACTTTCACACATATAACAATATACGCAGACATTTGGAGTACACATTTCTTCCCGGTGGGCACGGCGTGGCGAAAGGAAGGGCATCCGGCCAAACCGTAAATATTAACAAACGCCAGAGGCGGATTTAACCAAGAGCCGACCCTGCCTGTGTGGGAACATGTCCAAAGAGAAAGAAGAAAGAAGATGTCAAATTACAAAGCGTGTAAAAATCAATTATTTCGCCGAATAGTTTTTATTAACAGTGGGTGACCTGAAGTCGGAAAGTCCATGTGGACGGAACTAGGCACACACCGCGCGCCTGTTCGTCTGATATAAAGCTCTACATTCCGAGACTGAAATGAAATATCGATCTGTTCTGAAATTAAAATTATTATTCGCTAAATTCCTACATTTCGTATCACTGCGATGTATAAGCTAAAGTCAACCACACGCAAAGTCTACTACAATTTATTAAAACTTTTCACAATAATTTCCTTAATTCTTTGTTAGTGGGACAAATAACGATAATATATTCAATCCTATATCAGCTGAAAATATAAACTGTAAGATGTTCTAAATTCTAATTTCTTCACCGAATGGTTTTAGTAATATCTGATGATAATTATTTTATAAAAGACGGCTCTTTGTCATTAGATTAGATTACCTGTAATTTCCACAGATCATTGTACATGTGGAATATGTCAATAATTTTTTTTCCCTAGAAGTTCAAATAATTGTATGATTCAAAATTTTGTCAATGCAGTAAAGGGAGTTGCCCACTAATAAGTTTCTCAGGCTCCTCTTAAACTGATGTTTATTTGTAGCCAAACATTTTACGAGTGCAGGCAAATTATTGAAAATGTGTGTTCTTGAATACTGGACGCTGTTTTGAATTAAAGGAAAATCATTTAGGTTTCTGTGTAGATCATTTTTGTTCCTAGTATTGTATGAATGAACTGTTCTTTGGAGAAAGGGATATGTTATTAATGACAAATGTCATTAAGGACTAAATATACTGAATTGCAGTAGTTAGAATACCTAGTTCTTTGAAGAGGCTTCTACACCATGTCCGTGAATTTATTCCACAAATAATACGTATTACACTATTATAACTTGACTTGAATAGTTACACCAAAATGTTATACCATATGATATTATGTAATGAAAGTATGCGAGCTTTTTTATTTTTGCAAATACAGACTTCTTAGGGCATTTCTTCAGTTCTGTGATATGTTCCTCGCAACTGAATTTATAATCAAGTAGTAATCACAGGAATCTATCTGTCCTCCTTGTTTATTATTATTAATCTCCATGCAAATATCATCAGCAGACCTTTGTTGAACTATGCTCGACATGATATTTATTGCAATACCTACATCATTGGCAAACTAAATGAACTCTTCTTCTGACAGTGCAACAGATGAGAGGTCATTAATGTACGCAAGAAAAAGGAATGGATCTAAGATAGTTCCTTGTTGGATACCATATGTAATTTCTTTCCAGAGTGATAATGACTTGTGGCTTCATTTACTAGTCGCTTGCAGTGACACCTTTTTTTCGTGTTGGCGAGGTACCACATGGACTGTTTTGCAGCATTGCCTGTGATGAAATGGAATTATGTTTTTACTTAAAAGGAGACCTTGGACAAATAACAGAAAGAAAACGAACTGCTTGTAATTTGTTATCTAATGAGATTTCATTACATTTCCAGGATGGTGGTCAACGACCACACGTGATTAACACACCAGATGTAATACGCAGCATTGGTCGTTAATATTTTATTATTAAAACAGCTGATCAATTTCGATCACATAGTGATCATCTTCAATGAATCTTCAAACAAGCATTGTGACTGCACTGACTGTAAATTTACACATCATACGGAGACATAAAATTGCAGTGCTAGAGGTTCTAGCAATCTAGCTCTGCAATTTTATGTCTCCGAAATTTATTTCAACACAGTTGTGACTTCACTGACTGTAAATTTACACATCATTCGGAGACATAAAATTGCAGTGCTAGGAGTTCTAGTACTCTAGCACTGCAATTTCATGTCTCCGAAATTTATTTCGACACAGTTGCGGATGATATGTAAATTTACACTCAGTGCATTCACAATGCTTGTTTGAAGATGCACTGAAGATAATCACTATGTGATCGAAATCGATCAGCTGTTTTAAAAATAAAATATTAACGACCAATGCTGCTTATTACATCTGGTGTCTTCATTATTATCTTATGAATTAAATATATTCATATTGTAGGTGTAATTAACTTTCTCGATATTTTAACCCATCAGAAATCCAAAGAGTGTTCTCGATAATATGTTATTTGTGACCAGGTTGTTGAGAAGCTACCTGTACATTACCTTTTCTAGAATGTTCGAGTAGGCTGACGAAAGGAAATCGGTCTGCAATTTAATGGTGTCTCCTTATCCCCTCTATATTCAAGAAGTTTAAATCTGCATATTTAAGCCAATCGGGAAATTTTCAAGTTATTATACATACGTTACAGAAATAACTTAAAATTGTACTAATTACTCAAGAACAGGCCTTAAATAACATTCTTGGTGTGTCTTCATAGCCGCGGTGGAGTAGCCGAGTGGTCTAAGGCGCTTCGCTGTGGAGCGCGCGGTTGCTCGCCTTCGGAGTTTCGAGTTCTTCCTGGGGCACGGGTGTGTGTGTTTATCCTTGGGTTTGTTTACCTTAGTTTAAGTAGTTTGTAAGCTATGACCTGATGACCACGCAGTTTAGTCCGATACATTTACAAACATTTTAGCTTTTTTTCTTCATAACCACTAGAGTACTTTGTTTCTAAAGATTTCCCACACTAATGGCCGGTCTCCGAAACAGTAGTTACCTGTCCCGTTATAGTTATCTGTGGGTTACCTGAACTGTTAAGTACAAATTGAGTTTCCGCGACAACAGTTACCGTCACAGCCTTAGTTACCTGTCCGTTAAAGATAAATGCACGTTCCCCTGGGGTTACCTACATCTTAACGTAGTTTTAAGTATATCCACTACGTAGCGCTAGTGGACTTCCAAACGCAAGTCCAGAAGTTATTTAACAGTTTTTATTTGTTTTTATGACTGGTTCCGTATAATTTTCATAAAATTTTGAAATTTTCAAAGCTGAAGAATAGAAATTATTTCGTCATCGTCGTCACCGTTTTCTTCTTCATCTTTTTCTGATGCTTCTGGCAGATTTTCAGAAGAGTGAAACTTAGCTGTACTCGGCGCTGTTGAAAGACGATGCGTTTTTCGTGTTAGATCACAAACATTTGATCTGTGTAATGAAAGCGGATTTCACATGCGTTTCAGAATTTAAAAAAAATACTGACCAATGACGTTGCCGGGTCAAACGGGGAAAAGCGCGGAAAACAACATTCCGGGTAAAATTTTACATCGTGCTCGGCGGTCGCGAAAGATAAGGTTGACAACGGGTAATGTATACATTAGCTGCATCTCCCTCCCGATTGGTCAAGTGACATCTCGACACTGAGCAATACTATCTTCCAAGGCGTTTTGCCTTTCCAAAATAGTGAAACCATCTGCCTTTCCTTTCTAAAACCAGGTCGATCAAAAGATTTTTGTGAAATACAGTCACATTTTTTCCTCCCTTATCGCCCATTGCCTTTCAAACCAGAAACAGAAAACTCTTAACAGTTATAGAAAATAAGACGCGTCTTCGATTTCACTTAATGATCGATAAAATTCAAGTAATTGCGATTTTCGTTAGTAGTGCCATCTGTTATGTGTTGAGACGTACTATATGCTTCGACAGAAGGTGTAGTTGCCTCATAGTTAACTAACGGTCGCTGAAATCAGCTACAGGAAACCCGAGGAAGTTATCTGGCATGTTAAATTATAACGTGACGTTAGCTAACTGTAGTTTTCCAGAAACAGCGCATAAGTCGTTCAATCGCAATAGAACTGCGCTCAACTCGGAACCGCAGAGGGCTCCTGTGTGCCCCTGAAAGGGCTAGTACTGAGTCTCATCACATGACGTCCTTGGTTTGCTTAGGTCGTATTCCCAGGAACAGTGGAAGCAGCCTTCTGTCCACCGGTTCGACAGTCGCGGAATGGACTTCAGTTCGAGGAGCCGAATTAATTGGAACTGCAATAACGCGATAGCTGTCCCTAAGTTGTTGGAGTTGGCGTTTCTGCCTGAGGCTCCCCAGTTTACGTTAAGACGAAGCGGACCGGCCGGAGGTTTGAGCATCAATTACAGTCCCTTTGAGGCGGGGATCCCGGGCCGGATGAAAAGACGGATGGAGGCTCTGTCTGTGAGGCAGACTCCGCTGCGTCATTAAACTGCCGGGACAGGCCACCTGTTATCTGCGGTCCGCGACGGCGTCTCACGGATTCTCGGACCGAGAATTACCGCGTCTGAAGATGAAACGGCCGCCCGCGATGCATATCCTGAAGATGCCCCATCCCCGTTGGTGATAAAACGTTGAATCAGCGTTACCTGTTTGTACGATTTTGCCGCAGGCCGGACGAGAGTCTCAATTCCTTGAATATTCGCCTGATGCACAAGATGTATCCCACGACAACACTTGGGACGCCAATATTTAAAACCCATAACTATTTTCTCCATATTATAACTGTTTTTATTTATTTCCCCTTTTTTGAAGTACGAGGCGCGTTCAGAAAGTAAGTTCCGTTTGGTAATAAAATGAAATTGTACACAGATACAGAAGGAATTTTTATTGCACTAAATTCTATAACTCTTAAACTACTAAACATAACTGCCGAAATTTTGGAGGCATTTGTCATAGTGTGGCACCAGGTTTTGTATGCCTTCTTCATAGAAATCTGCCGCCTGTGTCTTCAACCATTTGGAAACAGTTTCTTTGCCGGCCGCGGTGGCCGAGGGGATTGAGGCGCTTAGGGACTAATGACCCCGTAGTTAAGTCCCATAAAAATAATAAAAACAGTTTCTTTCAGCTCGTCGTCATTAGTGAAGTGATGACCGCCAAGGAAAGACTTGAGATGTCCTGGATCTTGGCATCAATCGCGTTAACCATTTCTTCTGTAACTAAAGGTGGACTCCACTTCGTTCTTCATCGTGCACATCATTACGCCCGCCATTGAACTTCTCACCATCGAATCACTCATCGCATTGGATACGTAAACATCGCAAATTTGACAATAAATTTCACTTGGTTTCACTTTCCTCGCATTCAGAAACCGAATCACCGACCTGATTTCACAGGCTTCGAGATTTTCAATTAACGCCGACAAGTCAAACAAGCACAACAGAGCGTACGTAACTGACAGCGATCTCCATATGGCGCACGTTCTTCTCCTTGATACACATCGTCTACAGCGCTTGTGCGAAACTGCAGTCGCAGCGCTGCAGCGGGGATAAGTTGAAACGGAACTTACTTTCTGGACGCACCTCGTAGAATACATTTAATAATGTCATGTAGCAGAATGTATTTACACCACTGGCCATTAAAATTGCTACACCAAGAAGAAATGCAGATGATAAACGGGTATTCATTGGACAAATATATTATACTAGAACTGACATGTGATTACATTTTCATGCAATTTGGGCGCATAGATCCTGAGAAATCAGTACCCAGAACATTCACCTCAGGCCGTAATAACGGCTTTGATACGCCTGGGCATTGAGTCAAACTGAGCTTCGATGGCGTATACCGGTACCTTGCACCTTGAAACCGATACTATAGTTCATCAAGAGTAGTGACTCGCGTATTGTGACGACCCAGTTGCTCGGCCACCATAACCAGACGTTTTCAATTGGTGAGAGATCTGGAGAATGTGCAGGCCAGGGCAGGAGTCGAACATTTACCGTACCCAGAAAGGCCCGTACTGCACCTGCAACATGCGGTCGTCCATTATCCTGCTGAAATGTAGGGTATCGCAGGGATAGATAAATGGTAGAGTAACTGGTCGTAACACATCTGAAATGTAACGGCCACTGTTCAAAGTGCAGTCTATGCGAACAAGAGGTGACCGAGAGGTGTAACCAAAGGCAACCCATAACATTACGCCGGGTAATACTCCAGTATGGCGATGACGAATACACGTTTCCAATGTGCGTTGACTGCGATGTCACCGAACACGGATGCGACCATCATGACGCTGTAAACAGAACCTGGATTCATCCGAAAAAATGACGTTTTGCCATTCGTGCATGTCGTGTCCACCATGGCAAGCGCTCCTGTCTGTGATCTGTGATGCTGCGTCAAGGGTAACCGCAGCCACGGTGTAGGAGCTGATAGTCCATGGTGCTACAAACGTCGTCGAACTGTTCGTGCAAATGGTTGTTATATTGCAAACGTTCCCATCCGTTGACTCAGGATCTTTTAACTGTAAATACCGATATGTGTAGGAGGATATTTGGACAGAATAATTTCGATGTAAAATGAGTTGTGTTGTGTTGTAAAACGAAAGGAACGGAAGAGGACCGCAAAAGGTGATAAAAAGCGTGCCAACGGCTTGCGTGCCGATGCAATAGCAAGTTTAGGAAGGAGTAGTAATTGTGACGTGAGAAAGTAAACAGTGCCGGACTTGGTGTGGCTCGGAGCATGTTCTAGTCCAAGCAAAAAGTCAAAACGTCGCTAAGAAGTGAATGATTTTGCCTTGGATTATGTAAATGTTGCACTTGGATTACTAGCAGTAATACTGTGGCAATTTGCATACTTAAAACCGCCGCCAAGAAGAATCACAGCCAGTTACAGTCTCAGCCAGTATGATGCAACACTACGTTACGGTGAGCCATATCGTCGCACTTTCTCTCTTCCTCATAGGCAAAGTAGGAATGCTTAACATTCTAGTAATGCAAAGAACCGCACATTTTGTGTGTCTGGTGACTATATAACAGTGTTAACCTGGTCAGTTTCCTGCGTCATTGTCCTGTGCAGGGTTCTATTCCTAATATACGAAAAATAAGCTTCTTCCGAGAATCCTGACTGAACTTTACTAAATAAACAATCAGATGGGATTTAAAGGTACTTAAACTGAAGGTTATATGTTTTCTTTCACGAAGTGTTCTAGGAGAGATTGTGATTATTCAGTTCAGCATAAAAATTGATGATTTTATTTCTGTTATTGGTCATATTTCGATTAGTGCATAACTGAACACAAGTCTAACATGTTTGTAAATCTATCGGACCAAACTGCGTGGTCATCAGTCCGTAGCTTACAAACTACATAAACCTAGGTAAACTAACCTAAGGACAACACACACACTCATGCCCCAGGGAGGACTCGAACCTCCACGGCGAGCAACCGCGCGCTCTGCAGTGAGACGCTTTAGACCGCTCGGCTACTCCACCGCGGCATAACTGAACATTTTCATATGGAAGTACTGTAAATAAGTAGATTAATGTCTGTGCAAAATTAATATACTATATAACAGACTGAAATCAAGATCCAACAGTGCTAACTTAACAGCATAATCTTGCTGCTATTTTGAATAAACAGGGTAAATACATTATTCACGTTTTAAAGCTTTACCAAAGTTTTAGACATACATAATTGAGAGACAATGAATGAACAGTTTATATTGCTTGGACTTATAGTTGTTAAGCTGAATGTACCTTGTTCTGATGTTTGCCTCCATCAAAAAGCAACTGTTTTGTTTCTTGCATTGCTTTAAAATTGAAATGTGTGTTGATTTCAGTGTTTACTATTGATAGGCAGTTAATGTTTGCTCTCTTCAGTGGTTACTTACTTTTGTGTCTCATCCTCGTCGCCACTTTTGTGTCTCGTTTCCGCCGGTTGTCCTAGGTGTCGGTGGCTGAGTAGAGAGAGACCGACACAAGGAAAAAGCATGCACGCGTGTGCGGGACAGAGTCTTAGGTGACCACCCAGTGGGACAACAGAAACTAGAAACACTAAGCTAGATTAGAAGAAGTTGTATATTTCGTAGAAATAGGATAATACTTAACTTTTACAAGTTTCAAGACTGCAGAATGCTGATACATAGTTGAATTAGATAGAGGTCTGCCTACTGATGAGTCATAGTGCCTGTCTTAATCCTAAGTGACCGATGCAGTTCAGTGGTGGCCACGAGCGGAGTTGCAGCAGAGGGCGCTCGTGGCCGATGTCGTAAGAACTCCGCGTCATGCGTGCATGGCGGCGCGCGGCGAAAGTACGTGGCGCGCACTTCAGACTTGTGCGACACCACACTTACACTGAATATTAAAAGAATCTTGTATTGTCAGAATGATAGTCAACAGAATACATAAATTAACTGCAAAATGTCCATGCAAAATGAACGCACATAGTCACAATGATGGCATATGACTATAACCAGACTTAAAAAAAAGGCATGTATCTAACAATACAGTAGTCAACGAAACAAAACCACACACTTGTAACACCTTTGTATTACATAAATCTTCCACAGGCTCGTATCAGGGAGGAAAAGATGTGAAGCACGTTCCTCACAATGCAGCACACGTAAGACAAACATTGTATTGTTGACTTCCCTATTCAAAGTAGACGAAAGCGTTCAATGTGGAACTCACATCTACTAGAACGTTGTCATCCGCCGCCAGAGGGACTAAGCGCATTTATTTTGAGTTTCCAACCTGCAGTTGCTGAAGTACGACATGTCGTGGAACGAAAGACATAACTATACACATATGACACATTTAAAAAATAAAACATGTGTAAGAAATATAACCTCAAGCAGTGAACGCTGTGTGAAAATTTCAAATCGTTCCCTCAGTAACATTCGTTGATTCATCGTCAGGAAGGTTACTTTTCTAGTTTGTTTAAATCTCAGATATCCGTAAGATCTTCACTGATTGAGTTGAAATTTTGACACCATGTTGCGCCGGCCGCGGTGGCCGAGGGGACTAAGGCGCTCCAGTCATGGTCTGCACGGCCACTACGGTCGGGGGTTCGAATCCCCCCTCGGGCATTGATATTTGTGCCGTCCTAGTTCGTAAGTAGTTCATAAGTAGTTTGTAAGTTTAGGGACTGATGACCCCGTAGTTAAGTCCCATAGACTATACAAACATTTGATTTGAACACAATGTTGCATCATATTTCGCACATGATTGTTAGTACCTACCAGGTCGCCATCTGTTTTAGGTGTTATATGTATATAAGAGTTGTTGAACGTTATATGAATGTCAATGTTCTTTTGTTCAAAACCTTTCCTCTCCAGAATTTCGTGACCGTTTGCTTAGAAATTTCGTCATAGCGTTTCATTCCAATATAGAGGGTTTGTTCTACCTACTTCTTTAACGTAGTATGCTACTTTTGTAAGAACGTGTTACCTACATAAGACTTAGGTAAATAGATATATGGCACTTACTAAAAATTAGGCAGCTAAAACCACACGCGTATAGCAATGGAACAGCGTGTCAAAGTTTAAAACCATTCGCTCACGAACGTTAATAGTTACAAGATTTTGAGCATAACACTAAACGAGGTATTATGTTAGGCAGAGTTTTAAGTTGTCAGTTCCCTCCCTCTTCTCTCTGTCTCTGTTACCTACCTCTGCCTTGTCCTACTCCTTCTCACACTACTGCTGTCTGTCCACCTATACATTCCCCTTCCCGCTCTCTCTCAACCTCCTTCTCTCTCTGTTCATCCTCTTCCTCTCTTGAAATCGAAAAATTACAATATAATAATATCCGCCAAATTTGTGGTGATGTGTCAAACGGTTTCAAAGTACGGATTCAGGTTTCCTTTGCTATGAACGGTGCGAAATATTATGTAGACAATGAAGTTTCGTTTTGAAGGTAAAGTGTGAAAAATTTCATCAAAATATGAATGAAACTGTCGACGGCCTTTGTAAAGCACCCTTCGCCATGCACCTTCAGAATTATTATGTAGACAGTGGCGTTCCTCTAGATTTGAAACACAATTGCGTAAAATCTATCGCAGCCGGTTAAGCGGTACAGCTCCACATAAAATATGAATCTACTCCATAATGCCATTCCCACTTACAGAACTGCATTTTTTTAATTTTTACGCTTTACAACTGTTCCTTTGGGTATCCTAATATTTTCGAAACAACCCCTGACTTGAAACGAAGAAAAAAATAATTACTCAAAACGGTGAAACTATTTCTCTGTTTCAGTGAGATAAACAAACAGCCACAGATTTGTATGTAAAGAGATAAAAAGTAGCAAAATGAGAAGAAAAAGAAATATACGAAAAATTTAAAAAGCACGGTTAAGCCTAATGTAAATTTGCGAATAGCGTGTAACGTGTGTAAATAGTAGCGTCAAAGATATGTATTTCGTTTTGCTCAGTGACGTGCAGCAAGTCTTTCGATTAGACGCCACTTCGTCACGTAACATGGCCCTACATTAATCCAGTGAGCCAAGCAGGATAAGTGGACCGACATTTTAACGTGGAATCCGCACCACGTGTTATTTATGGCGACTTCCCACATCTTTAAGAGGTTAAAAGTCAAAGCGAAAAATTATGTAACCCCAGAGAATTTCAAACCTGTGACCGAGTGTTTGCCCCTAACCCAGACTTGACGTTGAATAACACAGCCAATCATAGCATACTCATCCAACCTAGATAAAAACTTTCGATTTGCAATAAAAATAACATTGATGTTATTAATCGAGATAAAACATATCACATATTTTAAGTTGGAGCAAACCACACACGCCGTGCAAAAATCATTAAGATTGACTAATTTCGGAGTTCATCGTCAGCAAACATCGTGACATCGGATTACAGGGTGTATGAGAAAGGATAGCACAAACTTACGCCGTTGAAAGTACACTATAATAGAATCAAAAATGTCCCTGTAAACATGGGTTCACGAACGAGCCGTTTGTGAGATGTTTACAAACGTGTGATTCCAAGCCGCTACTAGTATCATAGTCCTGGTTAGTACACATTAATTTGAAATTTGGACTCTACTATTAAGATTTACATCGCATTTAATTCAAATTTCACTGATTTTATTGTAAAAATCGTCCTATTTAGTTATATGAAGCCCCAGCACATTTAGCTGCTGCTGTGATACGGTCAAAGATGGATAGGTCCACGCGGACCTGTTCCTTTGCCTCCAAGATTCTATATGCTTTGGATTTTTTGTCTGGGGTCACCTCAAGGACTGGAGTGGAGAGTTGTACACGTTTGTCAAAAATTTCGAAATGATCCAAGGGTTTTCTACATCTACGTAGTTACTCTGCAAGTCACATTGAAGGGCCTTTCAGAGGCTTCATCGAACCATTTTTTAAATATTTCTCTATAGTTCCATTCTCTGACACCTAAATCTTTCCGTTTGCTGATTTCTCTTATTTTATTATGATGATCATGCCTCCCTATATAGGTGGCTCTAACAATATATGTTCGCATCTCGAAATTGGTGAAAGGAATTTCGCAAATAGATCTCGACGTAACAATTAACACCTTCTTTTAATGATTTCTACCCCAACTCGTGCATCATTTCCGTGACACTCTCCCTCCTATATAGCGATAATGCAAAACGAGATACCCTTGTCTGAATTTTCCTTAAATTATCCGTCAATCCCACCTGGTGTGGATCCCACAATGCCCCGCAATACTCCAAAATACGACGCACAAGTATAGTGTACGCAGTTTCTTTACTAGAACTGCTGCATCTTTTAAGTGTTCTGCCAATGAAATGTAGTCTTTGGTTCTCCTTCCCTACAATATATTCAATATATTCTACATGTTCTTTCCCCTTTAAGTTGTTTGTAATTGTTACTCCTACGTATTTAGTAGAATTGACGGCCTTTAGGATTGACTGATTCATCGTGTAATTGAAGATTAACGGATTTCTTTTATTTGTCATATAGATGACTCCACATTCATCATTATTAAGGGTCAAATGTTCAAATGTTTGTTAAGCTTAAGGGACTTAACTGCAGGGTCATCAGTCCCTAAACTTATAAACTACTGATGAACTAGCTTATACTAAAGACGGCACAAACAACCATGCCCGAGGGGGAATTCGAACTCCCGACCACAGCGGTCGTGCTGACAATTTGATTAGAAGAAGCATGTGAGGTACAGTGTGAAAGCCTTCCTGAAATCTAGAAATACGGAAACTATTTGACATCCCTCATCGATAACGCGTATCACATCGTGTGAGTAAAGAGCTACATGTGTTTCACAAGAACAGTACTTTCTGAATCCGCGTTGACTGTGGGACAGCAGGTCGCTCTCTTCGAGGTAGTTCATAACGTTTGAGGAAATTATATGTTCTAAAATCCTGCTGCAAAGCAACGTCAATGATATAGTCCTGAAATTTTGCTTATCACGCCTATTGCCTTACTTGAATATTGCAGTGACCTGTGAAACTTAGTCTTTGGATACATAACGTTCGCTAAGCGAGCCATTGTATATGATAGGTAGGGGGCTACTGCACCAGCATACTCTGAAAGGAGTGTAATTGGCATAAATTAGGGACCTGGAGACTTACTTTTGTTAAGTGATGTAAGTTGTTTTAATACTGCAGGGGTATTTAGTTCAAAATTACGTATGGTGGAAGATGTTCTTGATAGGAATTCTGGAGTATTTGCTTCGTCTTTTCTAGTGAAGGAATTTCGGAAAGCTTTGTTAAGCAATTCATCTTTAGCAGAACTGTCAGTAACAATTTATATCGCATAATGAAGGTATTCATTGTTTGTTGCCGCTAGTATACTTCACATACGACCAGAATTTCTTAGGACTACCAAATTACGTGAGAGTGTTTCGTTGTGGTAACTATTGTAAGCCTCTCTCATTGAAATTGGAAAAAAGGTTTACTTTTAGTAGAAGATTGTAAGTCTTGGGTATGTTTTGTGCGTTTAATTTTTTTATGTTTTTTCATTGGTTTTATAAGTGATCTAACCTGTTCTGTGTATCATGGCGGGTCAGCCTACGCTTTTGTTAATCTGTTTGGTATGAATTTGTCAATGGTTGTCAACACTATTTCTTTGAATGTAAGCCATACCCGATCGACACTGATATTCTTAGTTTCTAAGGACATGAAATTTTCATTCAGGAAATCGTAGAATCAAATTTTATTTGATTTTTTTAAATATAATTTTATTTCAATTTTTGTGGACTTCGGAATTCCGATAGTCGAAAAAAATCGCAATTCCTTGCAGAGGCGAACAGACTATTGCATCCTGTTACAAGGAAAACACTTCGAATACCTCGTTTAACAGGTAACCCATACGTGAAATTCAAAGCAAATACGATGTTAAAACTACTAGTAAAGTCTAAATTTCAGATTAACGTATATGTTTGTGCCACCTTTTTGAAACGCCATGTACCTTATAACCACCGAATCTCCTGTTTATCCTGACTATCCAAAATATTTCTGGATCAACAATAAGAGCTATTGTAAAACGACTTTTTACGCTATCAATGTAAGACTGAGGCTCATGAATGTAAATATTTTGAAACACCTGCTTGGGATACTCTGGAAATCACATTTAAATGCCTGGCAGAGGGTTCATCTACCATTCCATTCTCGAATAGCGCGCGGGAAGAAATAACACCTGAATCTCTCCGTTCGAGCTTTGATTTCTCGTAATTTATTCAGATGATCATGTCTATCTATGTAGGTGGCAGTCAGCAATATGTTCTCTCAATCGGAGGAGAATGTTGGCGATTGAAGTATCGTAAGTAGAACACGCCGCAACGATAAACGCCCTTGTTGAAATGATTCCCATCCCATTGTCCTGTATTTTTTCCGTGACGCTGTCTTCCATGTATCGTGACAATACACAATGGGCGGCTTTCTTTGTACTCTTTCGATGGCTTCCGTGAAGTCCACTTTAAGTCTAATGTAATAGTAATTCCTAGTTATTTAGTAGAGTTTACGGGCTTCATATTGGACTGCATTTGTCTTGTAAACAAAGTTTAACGGATTTCTTTTCGTACTCATTTTGACTACGTCACACTTCTCATTATTTAGAAACAATTGACAATTTTACACCAAACTAATATCTTATTTAGATCGTTCTGCAGTTGGTTTTGATTTTCAGATGACTTTACTAGACGATAAATGACGGTGTCATCGTTAAACAACGTAAGATAGCTGTTCGGATTTTCTCCCAAATAGTTTATGTAGATAAGGAACGTCTGATATCACCTCTGTTTTAGTCGATGCCTTACCATCGATTACTACAACTGTGTCCTCTCTGACAGAAAATCCGCTTTCCAATTACAAATCTAGGGCGATATTCCATGACCACGCAATTTTATTAAAAGTCGTTTGTAAGGTACGGCGTCAAAAGTCTTCTGGGAATCAATTTGATCAATTGGATATCCCTTGTCGATAGCACCACTCACTTCATGTGAGTAAAGACCTACTTGTGTTTTACATAAACGATATTTTCTAAATCCATGTTGAACTTGGGTCAATAAAGCATTCTGTTCGAGATAATTCATAATTTTTGAATACGGGATATGTTCCAAAATCCTGCTGCAAATTGACGTCATTGAAATAGGCCTATAGTTTAGTGAATTAATTCTACTGCCTTTCTTGAATATTGTTGTGACCCGTGCAACTTTTCAGTTATTTTGTACACATCCTTCGCTGCGCGAGCGGTTGTTTATGGCTCAAACGAAAGCATATGCGATTTTTAATTTATGGGTTTTCAAATGGAAACCGTATCTTATTTCATCAGAAATCAAGCCGTTTTACAAAAGCTGTTGCTCCATATATTAATGTGAATGTCTGTTCGGTGTATGTTTATCACGTCTGAACCACAAGGTATTAAGAGATGAAAATTTGTTCAGTTTCTAACGTCTACCCGGGCAGGGATTTAGGCACGGTTTCATGGCGATCGCATAGATGTGAATGTCTGTTCGTTGTACGCTTATCATGTCCGAACAAAACGCAGGGACTTAAATATTTGTACAGTTATTAATTTATAACTCGAGTAGATTTTAGGCACGGTTTTATAGCGATCTGATAGATATTTAGTAATTTGAGGAATATAATGCGAAATGCGGAGCAATAATTACTCTTTGAAAATTATATTTACTCTTTGAAAATGGTTTATTGGTTGCATTGTTACTTGAGGGTTGATAATGATGATGGAGTATATTGGGATGGAAAGTTATCGGTGTATATAAAATTCTACATGTGTGCGTGTTAATATTTCGCTCTGCAGCGAAAACTACAGAACGCACACGATTGGTCTGTGTGTAATTGTTGTCCGAAGTCTCCCGTTGTACACCATAGCCGTTCCATGCCGATAGCTATAAGGGGGAGGAAGATATGGTGGTTTAAAGTCGTCAAATTATTTAAAAAAAACGGACTGAAGGCAAGCGATGACGCTTGCGACTGTATGGAAAGGAGGTTACGTACAGCGAAACGTGATGCCACAGACGATATCTTTAGTCTATGCGTGCTACAATGTCTTCAGTTCTTTCTCTGTAAGGATAAGCATACGAATAAGGAAATATAAGAATAAATAAATAAAGCAGTAAAAACCATCAAGAGAACAGGCTCTGCTAACGGTATACTATGCCTTCCACATCGCTTAAACGGGTTCTACACAAATCTATACTTTTGTTCCGATATTGATGAAATTTTGCACACTCTAACTGAAAAATAAGAGGAATGTCTCTGTCTATATAAAATTTCGTTCGATGCTTGGTGAAGGGTACTTAACTTACGGAATTGTACAAAATGCATAGTTTTGCTCCAATCTTTATGAATTTTTCCACACATGACTTTCGAACCAAGTGGAAGATCACTGAGTACATAAGTGTTTGTATGTTACATGACAGAGGGTACATTGCAGAAAACTTTGCAGAGAGAAGGAAAGGTGGAAACGAACAAATAGGTGGGAGAGAAAGAGTTGGATGCAGAGAGAGGGCGGAAGGGGATGTTCATTTCAGGATGGCTGTTTTTACTGCAGAGCAGTGGATCGTATGCTATTGGCCAGTAGCTCGACTCCTATAGTGAAGGCAATTACTGAAATATAATCCTAGAGTGACAGAGGGGAATAATGGAAGCGGGAGACGGGGCTGAGAGCTTGTGAAACTCGAACTGTCTCCGGAGTGGGCCCGCCCCTTAACGTCGCGTGGCAGGTGGCTGCGCTCCCACGCCTGCTATCGCGCTCTTCCGGTATCGTCTCCAACGACATTCTAACTGCGCCGCGCGGCCCCAGGCTGAGTCAGTGACGTCAGGGGGCGGGCACGTCATGCCACATTTCCTGTGATAGCGAAGAGACATGGGCTGTGTTAACGTTCCACTTTCAGTGCTGTGATCGCGCATCTTCATCTACATCCACACATCGCAGGCCACCTCACGGCGAGTGGGCGAGGTTACAAAGCGTAATACGAGGCGCGTCCAGAAAGTAAGTTCCGTTTGGTTATATAAAACGAACGGTTACAGATACAGAAAAAATATTGATTGTACAAAAATCTAAAACTGTTAAAATACTTTTCTACATAGCTTCCGAAATTTTGTAGGCAATTATCATAGCATGCCACAAGGTTTTGTGTGCCTTTTTCATAGAATGTTGCCGCCTGTGTATTCAACCATGTGGTAGCATGTTCTTTCAGCTCGTAATCATCGTTGAGGTATTGTCCACCAAGGACAGATTTTTAGGTGTAAGAAGAGGATTACTGTCAAAAGATTTTTTTTTATTTTCGCGATAATGCCTGACCTCACAACCGAATGTACCCAAACAATTCTTGCGGAAATTTCAATGGGAACTGTTTCATCATCCTCCATACACCTCGGACCTCTCTCCTAGCGACTTTCATCTCTTCTTTAACCTAAAATCTGTCCTTGGTGGTCAACACTTCAACGATGATAAAGAGCTGTTACCACATGGTTGAATACACAGGCGGCAACCTTCTGTGAAGGATGCATGCAAAAACTTGTGGCACGCTATGACAAGTGCCTACAAAATTCAGGCAGTTATGTGGAAAAGTAGTTTAGGAGTTGTAGAATTCAGTGCAATAAAAATTTCTTCTGTATCTGTGTACAATTTAATTTTATTGCCAAACGGAATTTACTTTCTGGATGCGCCTCGTATTACAACTTTTTCCCTATATTCCAGTCGCATAGGGTTCGAAGGTAAAAAAAAAAAAAAAAAAATAAAAAAAAAAAAAAAAAATACTACTCGGTGTGGGCTCTGTAATCTTTCTAATTTATCCTTGTGCCGGCCGCGGTGGCCGAGGGGACTGAGGCGCTCTAGTCACGGTCTGCACGGTCGCTATGGTCGGCGGTTCGAATCCCCCCTTGGGCATGGATATTTGTGCCGTCCTTAGTATTAGCTAGACCATAAGTAGTTTGTAAGTTTAGGGACTGATGACCCCATAGTTAAGTCCCATAAGCTGTACAAACATTTGAATTTGAATTTTTTTATCCTTGTTGTCGTTTCCATTCCATACATATACGTAGGATTTATAAATAAAAACGCTTACAAATCGCAAAAACCTATCATATGTACAAATGTGATGACCTGTTTCGACCTGTTTACAGGGTAATCTTCAGATCCATGTGGCGTAGGCTCGATAACTTCTGTTATCGCATGGGACAAGAGCCTGCTCCAGGTACGTGAAGCCTACGCCACGTGGATCTGAAGATGGTCTTGTAAACAGGCCGAAACAGGTCATCACATTTGTATATATCATAGGTTTTTGCGATTAGTGACTGTTTTTGTTTACAAATACTATACATACATCGCTGTTTTCACAAAATATTGTTTTCAAAAATAAATAAAATATATCATGTATACGCATGAAATAGCTATATATATATTGAATAATCGATAAATGTATCCTCTAAAAGCTTCGACAATATTCCTTACGGCGATTCGCTAATTCCCTTTTGTAGCGTCCGTTACTGAAATATCCTAATCAACTCCGTGAGGGCTTCGCGCTTACTGAATAAGCACGTAAGGAATGGTAGTGTCCTTTGTTGGCCCTCAGTTACCATCGTGGGGTTATTATTGATCCCAGAATTAACATTATCTTATGTACTTCTGTAATGGCGCCAATCTTAAGCCAGAGATTTTATGTATACGTTAATTGTCTTCAAGGAAACGTGGTTGTGTAAATTGAAACATTCTTTGTAACGGAGTCATTAGACTTTGCGTTAATTAAACACCCCAGATAGTACTTATGTTTCTGTTATGTCTAGATATTCCATTCTCTTTGCTGAGTTGCATGTTTGATCTAACAATGAGTAGTGAATCTATTTGCATCGACGGACATTTTATGAAGGCGGAGACGGTTACGGAAAATTTAGGTAATATATAAAATGAATCTGCAAGAGAAGAACGAAACCATTAATATGATTCCGATACAAGTGATTGTGAAAGTCAACACAGTGCTCACAGACCAGACACAACAATTTCTGATTTTATGTATCTCACTAGAGGAAATCTAGGAAAATGATTGTAGTAGTTACTACTATGGAAAAAATAGGTTCAAATGTTGGAATGAATTTAGTTTCTTTTTATTTTCCCAATACCATTAATGACTGAGTTTGGAACTGGAAAAACAGTAATTTATCTGTCTTTATGAATAGAGTTAATCATTGTTCTATCGTAAAATTAAACTTTCACGGCCCGAATGGTCAAAATTATTATTAATTTCCGGACTATTATGCCGTGGCCTAGTGGATTTGTTGTCGAAACCCAACGTTTCGTCCTTGCCGATTTCGTCGTTGCCGATTGCCGCCGTCCGTTAATATGGTCCCATGGTGAAAGACTGTTACATTTCATCTTCCACACCATAATCCAGATTTCATTTAATTTCACACCCTCCTCCATCCTATTGAAATTATTGGGGTGTTTTACAATTTCTATAGCCTCCCTGTACAGTCCTTCGTGGTATCCATCTGTGGCTGCTAAAACCTGAGTCTTATCAAATTGAATAAGATGGTCCCCTCGTAGAAAAACATGTTCAGCAACAGCTGATCTGTCAATCTCTCCCCTTCGACAGTTCCCCTTGTGCTGCTCTAGTCGTTTTTTGACTGTTCTTTCCGTGGTACCCACGTATACGTCTCCACAGCTACACGGAATCCTATAAATTCCTGCTTTTTCCAGCGGTTTGCGAGCATCCATTGCCGATTTCAGGTGATCCTGTATCTTCCGAGTAGGTTTGTAAATAACGGCAACATTCCGTTTTGTCAAAATCTGCCGGTGCGGTCGGTGACGTCCTTAATAAAAGGAAGGAAGACTTCAGATTTCACAGCAACCCTTTCATCGTTTTCAACTCTACGTGTCGGTCTCAAAGCTCTCCTTATCTCTGTAGATGAATAGCCATTCTTAAGTAAAGCATTACTCAGGTGTTTCAATTCCGCATCGAGTAATTCCGGTTCGCAGATGTTCCTTGCTCTGTCCGCCAACGTTTTTATAATGCCCCGCTTTTGCTTTGGGTGGTGGTTTGAATCCTGGTGCAGATAACGGTCTGTGTGTGTTGGCTTCCGATAAACTGTATGGCCCAATCTGCCATTCCCCTTTTTGAAAACTGACACGTCAAGAAAATTCAGTTTTCCGTCTGCCTCCTTCTCCATGGTAAACTGGATTCTAGAATTGCGCGCGCGTGTCAAACATCTGACTTCACACCTCTGCGCGCGAGCCCTCGTAAACGGAGTTTGGCTTAGTCAGTAGCGAGCCAGGGTGTGTATCGGACATTCAAAGTGCCACGATCCCTCTTGAGAATGTCCTCGGCAATCGAGGACGAAACGTTGGGTTTCGACAATATATCCACTAGACCACGGCATAATAGCCCGGAAATTTTTAGTAATTTTAAACATTGCTTTCTTGGTTCATATAAATAATATTGTGCAATTGAAATATATGTATGTTGTATCATACGTTAAATTGAACAAAGTAAGAATTATAAAATTACGTTTTATGTATTTATCAATGCTACTACCACACTTTAAGGACTTTATTTAAATGAATTTCGTTAAAAACAAATAATAGTTTTCTGCAATAATAACTGAATGAAGAGGCGTGCAGCAGTGGCTATCGTCAAGGCGGCGGGAACACTCAATGGTCATTTAATCATTTTCTTTACATCTCCTGAGGTTGGATTTTCCATCATTCGTTCTCTGTTCATAGTGTTATGTCCCATGGAAGAAAAAATGGCTGTTATATCTCCGGTCGTTCTAGACTTTTCATATTGGATCATCAGAATGTATGTTTCTGGCAAACATATTTTC
Organism: Locusta migratoria; assembly: GCA_026315105.1. Taxonomy (NCBI): domain Eukaryota; kingdom Metazoa; phylum Arthropoda; class Insecta; order Orthoptera; family Acrididae; genus Locusta; species Locusta migratoria. The sequence continues at coordinate 222,247,077 of CM048751.1, read as the reverse complement.
ATAATGCAACATAATTAACTGGTAATAGGTAATTCACTATTTTAAGAGAGTAAGAAATCAGACTAACCAAGACAGTTCGAGGGATGCGTTGCTGCGATTTGTCTCAACCTGTATGTGAAGAAGTAAGTAGATAAACATTTTAAATTACTAGAATATTTTGCCTGAGTGGGGAAGGGCAAAAGAGAAAGAGCTTCTGAAATATTTCCGATTACAATATAACTTGCAGTATCAGCTAGTTGGTACGTGAATTGCTGGTATAGCTCTAATATTACTCCTTTTACGGCTCGGGATCGATTGTCACTGCTCTTAATTTTGTGATTATGTATTATTTATTGCAGTATTAAACACTATATAAGAAATTTTAAATGTACATTTCACTGCTCCTGAATTCCAACAACAGTCAGAGTTACAGTGAAGAGAAGATAAAAGTGAAACACATTCAACCATACAGCTTTCATTCATTGTTCGTGGCGATTCGGAATGCTTGGCACGCATCAGAGTTGGTAGAGAGGAAAGGACTTCGGTTACAAACCAGAATTAAGCAAGCTTTACAGTGAAGCGTATTTTGGAAATAACATCCTCCTCTAATTATCCTGTCGTATAATTCGTATAGTGTGAACGACGTTTTTCTTCTACAGGATTATCACAATAAAATATGTAAAATAACTTACATAAATAACTGACCGCAAGAAATTTTGGAGATACAATTTTCGCCGAACGGAGAAAATTGATTATTTAGAAAGGCATTCGATGAAAAGGACTAATAATGAACATTTTAGAAGAGCTAGAAATATTATTATACACTGATAAATAAATTCACCTTACAACAAATGAAAAATCAGACTTCAAACGTAAACTTTTACTCGAAAATTATATTGTCATATTCAAACAGGAACCAGGTTAACAATAACGCCATCAGGGATAAAATTTTAATACACATTACACGAACGATATAACTAATAGATTATTTTTGTATATCATTAGTAGTAATTTATAAAAACTGCTGAAGACATACAGTATTTGATCAACACAACCAGAGACAAAAATTTTAATACACATTACACCGACGATATACGTTTTGGATTGCTTAACACATCTTTCATCTATATCCAAACAAACCACCGTAACCATACAATATCGTTGACGGAGATAAGTAACTGAAACAATAGCATCAAATTGCAATACAAACAAAACAAAAAAAAAAAAACTGAATAAGACAATTTGGCATGAAAGAAGAATTAACAATGTTGTCGGTCTGATCTTTAGACTGTAGACTGGTTTGATGCAGCCCTCCATCCTACTCTAACCTGAGGAAGCCCCATAAGAACAATTTTTAAGCTACACAGTCTTTTTCAACTGTTTTATTTTTACCTGCTTCTGTCAATTTTTGCCTAAAGCTCCCTCTGAAATTCTCTTGAACATTAAGTTCCTTAAGTTTATACAGGTTCAATCTATTTATTTTCTTACGTTTCTGCAGATTATTCAATTTGAATCTATAGTTCATTACCATTAAAATATGGTCAGAGTCTATATCTGTCCTAGGATATGTCTTGCAGTTTGAAACATGTTCATAAATCTATCTTGTACCATTATATAATCTGTCTGGTACCTTCCGAACCGGTCGCAGTGGCCGAGCGGTCTGCAGCGCGCCAGTCATAGTCTGCACGGCCGCTAGGGTCGGGGCTTTGAATCACCCTCCCCCCCTCTGGCACGGATGTTTGTGTCGTCTTTAGTATAAGGTAGTTCATAAGTAGTTTGTAAGTTTAGGGACTGTTGACTCCACAGTTAAGTCCCTTACGCTTAAAAACCATTTGAACATTTTGTACCTTCCGGTGTCTCAAGACCTCCTCCGAGTATACAACTTTCTTTCATGATTCTTAAACCACGTGTATGTTATGATTAACTTGTGTTCCGTGCTAAATTATACCGGGCAGCAAACTCTTTCATTCCTTTTCCCTTGTTAGTATTCACCTACTACTTTTCCTTTCCTTCCTTTTTCTACTACCGAATTCCAATATCCCATCATAATTACGTTTTCCTATCCCCTAACTGTCTGAATAATTTCCTTTACGTCCTCATACATTTCTTCGACCACCTCATCATTGGAAGAGCTAAATGGCATATAAACGTGTATTAAATTGGTCAATTGGCTTCGTCTTTACTACGATAACGCGATCACTATGCCGTTCGTAGTAGTTTACCGGCATTCCCATTTTCTTATTCATATTCCTCACCTGACCAGAATACTTTTACTCTTTCCACCGTACTTCATTAATCCCCACTATATATAAGTTGAATGTATCAAGTCCCCTTTTTAAATTTTCTAAATTCTGTACCTGATTAAGGGATCTACAATCCCACTCCCAGATCATTACAATTACTACGTTGTTTTTTCCGGTCGGAATGGGGGACTATTTCACCTCCGTAATATTTTATGCGAGATGATACCATCAGTAGAGCTGCATATCATCGGGAAAAGTAACGACAGTAGTATCCACTTCAGCTGTTCCAGTAACTGTATGGCAAAGCCACATTACCTGATGTTACAGTGCCAGCTCAATCAATCATCCAGACTATTACCTTTGTAAGTACTGAAATGGTTACTGCACCTCTTCTGGAAACACATTCGTCTGACTCCTTCACCGATACCCCTCCGCTGTGTTTGCGCCTATGGTACAGCTATCTTTACGTTAAGGCACACACGCCATGCCACCTCGGCAATGTCTGTGGTTCAGGGGATGGAAAACACACGATTCGGATTGAATGTTCAATATAATTTAATCTAAGAAATTTTCATAACTTGTCGCGCCCTTATCGCCGAAATGTCCGTACTACAAAATAAATATAATAGTAGCGTACTTGTGAAATATATTTAACATTATGTCGTTAAAACACGTAAGGTGCTACAGGACCCAAAGGTTACAAAAAGTAATAATAACTGAACATAATGTATCAATTTTTGTGTGTAAAACGAAACGTTCAGATACTTTAATTTCATAATTAAAAGTTGAACATATCAGGAAAATATGAAATAAAAGAATAATAGAACGTGTGTGAACCAGTAACCAAAACGTCAAAATTAGCAATTATTCGTTTACCCACTGCACTACATCAAATAATCAAATATCGTTACTCAAACTTGCACTTCGGTTATACTGGGATCGCAATTCTTTCACGAGCGTTTCATCGTTTCCCATTGTTCTCTCAGGCGAGTTATTTTAGTAATATGCGGAACCCATCTACCTGTTTCTTCTCGCACAGTTTGACCCAAATCGGCGTATCCTATCTTGCTACCTCGTCCTGTAAGTGAAACACTCGTATCACAATAAAGAGTACTTTTTATTTTATTTTATTTTACTTTATTTTTTTTCACTACTGCCTGCGGTTATGGACCCACTGCCTGTGTAATATATCGGACCGGTCTTCCAGAACGGTCTCTTAGCCGCCACACCGGTCGTCTAGACGTATATAGTACAGTGGTCTAGTGTACCACTGCCCGTGTCCCACCCCGTGGAGGTGGAACTGTGTTGCGAGAAGTCTGCAGTATTTACTCAGCATCTACTATATACTTTTATTAAATTAATTACAATAATAAAGAAATACATATGTTTACAATTATATAAAGATTCATTTAAATGCAATAGAATAGTTATTTATATAAAATTCATAACATACAAAATGTACCTAATAATGTAAAGAAGTATAATTTAACATTTACCTACACTAACATAAAAGTACTCTTCATTATAAAGAAAAACAGATACATTGCTTTGCTAAAAACATAAAAAGCTACAATTCTGATTTGAATTTTTTATTATATTCCATGTATCTTTCTTGTAAATAAATAACAAACAAAATATACCTAGTAATGTAAAAAGTACAATTAAATATTTAATTACACAAACATAAAGGTACTCTTCATTATAACAGGTAACAGTCGGATACATTGTTTGCTAGAATAATGAAAAATTACGATTCTGATTTAAAATATATTCCATGTAGCTGACTTATATGTGGAGATACAATATAATACCAGTTTAACTTTAATTTCTTACAATGAAGTAAATTAAAATACATTAGAATTACAAAATGTGTACAAAGTAATATCAATTAAACTAAAATCAACAGTAAGCTTATAAATGTTCAATTAACTGTTATGAAATTATTTATTTATTTCTTCTAAACAACCTAGTAGTAACAGTTAAATGTCTTAGTTCTTAAGGACATAAAACATATATAGTAAAGAAACTTCCTGTAAGCTCCGATAATTGATAGTCTCGTAGTATTTGTCTCGTATGATCCCAATTTGCTTTCCTAAATATAAATCTGCCTTTATTAGTGTCGTTTTCACCATTTAAGGTATTTGCTTTAATAATTATAACATTGTGAAAACTTTCGGTATGTCCCTCATAAACTGTCCAGTCTGTGATAAAGAGGATTACAAGAGTCGTAAAACACGCAGCACAACCATCTTCGGGCGCCATCGCAGGCGTGTATTAGGGATGAGACATGATGAAAAGCCCTCGCCTATGACCGGTCGACCAATGAGCTGCGGGCAGCAAGACGACAGTGATAGAGCGCTGTGTGGGGGCAGCTGCGAACTGGGGCGTATTCTCTGTCAGTTCCTAACATGGCATCTTCACGTGAACTACCTGCTCATTTCAGCTGTTTTTAGGACAATAAGTTATAGGAGAAAATGTGGAATCGTGGAATTCATCCCAATTACACGAATAGAGAATAATTTAAAAAAAAATCAGCCCCACACAGCTGGTTCTTTTTATTGTCGATTAGTTTCGGGCTTACCTGAGATCATTATTAAGTCAAACCAACTCGATGTCATCTCCTATATAAAAACGATACATCACATCGTTTGTATATTGGTGATGACGTCGAGTTGGTTTGACTTGATAATGGCCTCATTAAGCCCGAAACTAGTCGTCAATGAAAAGAACCAGCTATGTGCAACTTTGGCAGTTTTTTGAGATTATTAATAAAAGTAGTAAGTTGCTGTTCTGAAACCATCCAACATGTTGGAATTTCACTTATAGAGAAGTACGATTATGTTTCTCGTGATTTGAAAAATGATGAGCCTAGTTTGTATTGCGTATTCAAGAATGCCACCCGAACATATTCCAGAAAATAAACACATACACTCACACAATCACTGACTGTGTGACTGTATGTGTTTGTTTTTCAGATGAAGTAAGTTCCCGAAAATTTAAGTTATACTGTCAAGTTTATGTACTTACATACTTTTCTTTTTTACGTCCGTTGCAACAGCTAAGTAATGATCCTTATATATATATATATATATATATATATATATATATATATATATATATATATATATATATATATATATATATATAGTTGAAAATCCGGCGTCGCACGGGTACTTTTTTCATTCCAGTCTTAAGTTTGTCCATCTCCTCCTTTCCCTTCTCTCTGTTTACCTGCTTTTCGAGCCGGCCCCTCTTATCCCTTTCACTGTCCATTTCCTCCTCTCCCTCTCTTTGTTTATCTCCTTTCACTTGTCACCCTCTTTCATTCTCTGTCCGTGTCTTCGTCTACGCTCTCTCTGTCCTTCTCCTCCTCAACCACTTAATTATGAAAACATACATATATGCGCAAAGTGTCATGGTGACTGGTCAGACGGTGACAAAGTGCATGGTATCGTTGGTCATACTAAATGCACTGGCTCTTAGTTTATAAGGGCCTCCTTCATGAAAACATACATTATGTGCTGACTTTCATGGTGATCAGTCAAACAATTCGGATGTTAATCAATTAAAACTTTCGGGCTAAATTGCCGTGGTCGATCGGTGAAACTTATTCCCCCTTTCTTCTTGGATGTTTGTTGTAACGTACCCTCCGCCACTACGCCATGCACCTACGTAAACTTACAAACGGTAACCCATGTATTAATTCCGGGTATATGCTATCTTCATTACACATTTCATTCAATTCCGTTCAGCCGTTTCCTCATGAAGAGTAACAAACGTGTTAACCCACTCTAAGATACCCTCTGCTCTGCACAATAAACTGGCTCCGTAAAGGTAGCTGAAACATTAATTCAAGGTATAAGCTGTATGCATTCCAAACTTCATTCAAATCCGTCTAGGTGTTTCAGCGAGAAGAGAAACGTATTAACGCATTGTAATGTACCCTCCGCCACGCGCCGTACGGTGGCTTACTCAAGGTAGCCCTTAATGGAATGTATAAGCTATCTCTATTCCATATTTCATTCAAGCCTGTACTTCCTTTCATCATGGAGTAACAAACATATTAACCCATTATAAAGTACCCTCAGCCACGCACCAAACGGTGGCTTAGGAAAGGTAGTCCATGTATTTATGAGGGTGTAAGCAACCAAGTTTCATTAATATCCGTTTAGCCATTTCAGCGTGAATGTTTCCAGTTTTAGTATGCCTATAAACTTCGCGCGGTTGCAAGAAATGAGTTGAATTCTTTTCGCAGTCGGATGTCCACTATGACCGTGCATAAAATATAAACAAAAAAGACAAACAAACATTAATTCTTAATATATTAGATTTTTGTATTTATTTTAAAAATAACATTAACACCATGCGTTGGTAACCTGAAAAATGTGATGTAACTTCCAGAGAGAACTTCTAAAATTTTCAGAAATTTTATTTCATTCGAAACTCTGCCGAAATCCGAAAATTAACTGTTTAGTCACGTTAATTAATTAAAAATGACTGTAGGTAATCTGAATATGTTAATACTGCACTGATAAACTGAATTGTTCAATCGCATTTAAAAATTTCATCAGGATCGGAATACAACTATATAATCTGACGAAGTCCATATGTAAAGTATCCTCCATCATGCACCATCCATAATTTTATGTGACAGTGACCTTCCTCTTGTTTTGAAGGTCAAGTGTCCAAAATCTCATGAAGATTTTAGGATGCATAAAGTGTCCTTATTCGCATGTCGCATGATGCCACAGGTTTTCAACAATATAATTGTTTATAACGTCATATCTCCTACGTCGATTATTACCTCGAGGAAGGAATATGTGTACCAAATTTAGTTGAAATCGGCTCAGCGGATCGCAAGCAGACGTGTGAACTATTTAGTGATCAGTCAGTTGATGGTGCCTACGACCATCGCGAAAGTACAAGCAATATGTTGACAAAGTTTCAGCACAATTGGTTGAACGGTACGGTCGGATGGCGTGCGGAAGTTCTGGAACAAAGGACATTAACAATAAGGGAAATGTCGATTGCATGGTTGTAAAGAGAGCTGCTGAATAGTTATTTTAGTATATCAGTCCAAAAATGAAAGGACTCTATTTTATGTATGGTGAGTACATTTTAACGTTATTGTTAGGGAATTATACCTCTTTGGCGATGTCTGATACATATCACAAAAGGTAGGGTCGTCCATTCGGTTGTATTGGAATTTTGGAGCAACAAATACTGTCTGCATTAAAAATAAATAAAAAATAAACTGGAGGTACGAGTTCGGTTTGGTCATATAAAACAAACCTCTACAGATACAGAAAAAATATTTATTGTACAAAAATCTACAACTGTTAAACTACTTTTCTACATAGCTGCCGAAATTTTGTAGGCACTTGTCATAGCGTGGCACAGATTTCTGTGTGCCTTCTTCATAGAAGGTTGCCACCTGTGCATTCAGCCATGTGGTAGCATGTTCTTTCAGCTCGTCATCATCGTTGAATTCTTGACCACCAAGGACATATTTTTAGGTGTAAGAAGAGGTGATAGTGGCTAGGAGCGACGCCCGGGCTGTACGGATGATGATCAAATACGTCCCAGTGAAATTCCCGTAAGAGTAGTTTGGTGACATTAGCCACATGAGGTCGGGCACAGTCATGGAACCAAACACCACCTTTTGATGGAAATCCTCTTCTTACACCTAAAATTTGTGCTGTCAGCACTTCAACGATGGCGAGCTGAAGGAACATGCTACCACATGGCTGAATACACAGGCGGCAACATTTTATGAAGAAGGCATACAGAAACTTGTGCCACGATATGGCAAGTGCCTACAAAATTTCGGCAGCTATGTAGAAAAGTAGTTTAACAGTTGTAGATTTTTGTACAATAAATAATTTTTCTGTATCTGTACATGTTTGTTTCATATAACCAAACGGAACTTGCCTTCTGGACGTACCTCGTAAATAAAATAAAATAAAATAAATAAAAAATAAACCTAAGGTATTGAACTGCTGAGGTCATTGTTTTCTAGTGTTACAAACTATGTGAACGTAGGGTTCCGGGGCCATTGTCACTTACAATAAGGTTATTAAGGGTATTAGACCGCATCATCATCGCGTAAAACCAACCGACGTTTCGGCCACTATTGCATGTCGCCTGCTTCAGGGTATTCGTCTATCTTACGCTAAGAACAACACACGCCCACCGATGCCCGAGTGAGCTCGATCAGACACGAGCGCTCCCGCTACCAGTAACGTGACGCTCCACATCGAACGGCCATTTACGCTCACCGGGGAAGATCAGTTTGGATTTAGGAGTAATGTAGGCACGCAAGAGAGAATGCTCAAGATTTATTTTAGAAGACAGATTAAGGAAAGGAAAACCTATGTATTTACCATTCATGGGTTTGGAGAAAACTTCTGACAGTGTTGACTGAAATGCCGTTCTTCAAATTGTTGAAGTATCAGGAGTAATATATAGGGGACCAAAAGTTATATTAAACTTCTAAAGAAAACTGTGAGTCGTTGTCAGAGTAGAAGGATATTAAAGGGATATAATGGTGCGGAACGGAATAAGGCCTTTCCACATGTTGTTCGATCTATACAATGAGGTACTCTGAAAGAATGCGAGGAGAAATTTCGGAAAGCAATTGAAGTTTACTGATAAGATATAAAGACTTTGTGGTTTTCAGATGACACTGTAATCATGTCAGACAGCTGAGTACCTTGAAGCTGAATTGAAAGAAATGGACAGTGTCCGGAAAGGTGGTTATGAGATGAACATCAACAACAGCAAAATGATGGAATTAGAATGTAGTGTAAAAAAATTGGATTATACTGAAGAGATTTGATTAGGTAATAAGACAATAAAAGTAGAAGATCTTTATTTTTATTTTTTATTTATTTTTTAATTTGGGTAGTAAAATACCTTCCGATGTTCGAAGAAGCGAAAACTGACTATTTGAGTAATAGCAAATCTTAAGAAGCGAAATTTTTGTATAAAAAATTAATGTAATTTTTGAAAGTCCATTATGAAAGCATTTATCTGTTGTGTAGCATGGTACGGCAGTGAAATGTAGATGACGAGGAGTTAAGAGAGAGAGATGATAAAAATTTTTGAAATGTGGTGATACCGACGGATTCTGCAGATTAGGTGGTTAGATCACGTTGCTAATGAGGAAACTGCTGAACAGAATTGGGGAGCAAAGAAATTTCTGACAAATCTTGATTAAGAGAAGGAATCGATTGGCGGAGGACATTCGAAGACATCAAGGCAATGTCAGTGTAGCATGAGAGAGAAGTGTGTGGGATTAAGAGTCGTAGACAGAGACGGATAGGCGATTACAGCAATCATGTACTATTAGGTGTAGGATGCAGAAATGGAGAGGCGTGCATAGGATTGGGATAGCGTAGAGAGACACATCAATCACCACCACCACCACCACCACAACAACAACAACAACAGCAACAACAACGTTTCGACGCGGCGGATTAGCCGTGCGCACTGGGGCGCCGTGCTGCGGTGCGCGCGGAAGTTCGCCGTCGGGACATCCAGACCATCTGGCATGGGTGTTTGTATTGTCCTTAGGTTAGTTTACCTAAGTTTAAGTAGTTTGTAAGCTACGAACTAATAACCAAACAGTTGCGTCCGATAGATTTACAAACAAACAAACAAACAACAACATTTCAAATTTAAATATTTTTTGGGAATATGTAGTTTTCCATTTTTAATACTTTTCAATTTACTGTTTATCTGTGAAAAAAAGTTCTAATGTTCCTTAAGCTTATGGGACTTCACTGTGGTGTCACCAGTCCCTGAACTTACAAAATACTTATAAACTACCTTACACTAAAGATAACACATACATCCATGCCCGAGGGAGGAATCAAACTCCCGACGGGGAACGGCCTGGTGCGTCGGGGCATAGCGCCTCAATGCGCTCGGCCATTCTCTAAGCAATGATGCTAGACCGGCACTTGTGTACTACACACTTCATTTCCGCTATCCCGCTAGTTCTTCAAAATCTTTTCTGTTTCTCACATCCTCTTTCTATTGCATTGACGAAATATTGAATAGAAACAAATGATGCACGTATTCATACTATTGGTATTATTATTGTTTAAGCTTGTAAAAAGAAAGGTTTTATATTGACATTTTCAACATTTACAAAGATCTCCTCAATACGGATCTATGGAACGAACGGATGATCCAATTTAAACAGTGTCACACTAAACACACACACACTCGCACACATACACACACACACATATACCCACATACCCTCTCACCCAAACACACACACACACACACACACACAGACACACACACATACACACACACACACACACACACACACACACACACACACACACACACACACACACATATACCCACATACCCTCTCACCCAAACACACACACACACACACACACACACACACAGACACACACACATACACACACACATACACACACACACACAACCGTGCACACACATTCAGGGGGTGTGAGTCGGTGTAACAGAGTTCATCATTCACCGATTTCCGCAAGATACATTGTAGAAGTTACGAAGCTTAAGCAAGAAGGATGAAATACATTACAGGATAAGGAAGCGAATGTAAGCGGTATACTTGCAGACGACGGAAGAAAATTAGAGCAGTGTAACGCATCAGTACACCTTACCCATCAGATATTCATCAAGTTAAATAAAGAAGTACTAGCACAGCCATTTAATTCCTAGTTCTCGGTATCTTTTATTTCCACAGTGGTTTGCCGTAATTTCCGTTTACTTCTCGCTCTGTCAGCTCTATGCGCCATCGCTGCGTAATTGAATTTACAGACCAGTGTTTTCATTTCGCATGAATTAAACTCGCCACAGTGTTTGCACGATTCGCCAGCTCTTGTATTTCCAGATGACCCGCCGTAGACTCAGACACAGGAGCAATTACAGCTAGTTGCAGCGTACAAGCGTTAACAAGAGTCCAAGTACGCCGAACTCTTCAGACGCCGGTGGCGCAGACGGTGCGGTGTTCCCCGCTGTGGTGCGCGTTCCGTGCACGGACAGAACCCGCCATCGTTCTGTACAAGGTGCCGCCCAGCCTGGTGGCCGCGAGGCGCTGCTAATGAGTCTCAGCTACAGTATTTAATTAACAACGCGGAAAGGAACGGCGCTGTGCTTTTTCTGCTAATGAGAGCCGCTCCGCAGCGAGAAGTCGGGCCCGCTAGCTTCCCGCCTCCTCACTGCTCTCCAGTCCGCACTAATTTTTCTTCCCCGCTTCACTTCCGCTCAAGTCTTTCCGCCTGGGCACGCTTTCTTAAGGTCAGAGTACTTCACTTCTTTTTTCACTAGTGATGTCGGACATTTGTTCTTGTTCCGGGACAACCTTGAATGTGGGCAAGGTTGAGCAACAAACGCAAACATTCTTTTCATTAAGATGAATGTTGTTTTGGTGGTTGTCTTTAGGCGAAACACTGCTGTCAGGCAGAGCTCACACTGCCCTATTATGAATAAGCCTTTTCATCTCTGTATAAAAGTAACAATCTGCGTCCCTGTTACTAATACAAAACAACGTGATTACAATATATTTTAACGACCGTTTATTCCTTAGAAACTATTATACATCATAGACTATGTAAGTCATCGAACATCAATATGTTTCCGGAAACATTTTGCTTCCCTTGGGTAACAATGCTATACTGAAACTTCCTGGCAGATTAAAATTGTGTACCGGAACCGGGACTCGAACCTGGGACCTTTGCCTTTCGCGGGCAAGCGCACTACCGACTGTGCTATCCCGACACGACTCACGATGCCGCCTCACAACTTTACTTCCGCCAGTACCTCGCCTCCTACTTTCCAAGCCAGCACACAATTTTAATCTGCCAGGAAGTTTCATATCAGCGCACACTCCGCTGCAGAGTGAAAGTTTCATTCTACATCTACATATATACTCTGCAAATCACATTAAGTGCTTGACAGAGAGTTCATTAATCACTTTCATAACTCTTCTCTACCTTCCATCATCTAATAGCGCGCGTGAAGAAAAAACACCTACATCGTTCCGTTTTTGATCTGATTTCTGTTATTTTATTGGGATGGTCATGTCTCCCTAAGTAGGTGGGTGCTAGCAAATTATTTTTACATTGATAAGTAAAAGTCGGTGATTGACACTTCGCAAACAGACCACGCCACAATTAATAATGTTTTTCTTTTAATGATTTCCACCCCAATTCGTGCAACATTTCCGTGACGCTTCCCCCCCCCCCCTCCCCGTAACGTGATAAAACAAAACGAGCTGCCCTTATCTGAACCTTCTAAATGTCTTCCGTCAGTCCCACCTGGTGAGGGTCCCACAAGACGCAACAGTATTCCAGGAGACGACGCACAAGTGTGATGTAGGCAGTCTCTTTGGTGCATCTTCGAAGCGTTCTGCCAATGAAACGTAACATCTGGTTCGCCTTGCCAACAATATTTTCTATGTGTTCTCTCCAGTCTAAGTTGTTCGTAATTGTAACTCATAGCTATTTGGTACAATTTACGACCTTATGGTTTGACTGTTTTATCGCGTAATTGAAATTCAGCGGATTTTTTTTTCGCATCAAGTAGAAATTTTTTCTAAATCGCTTATCAGTTGCTTTTGATCCTCTGTTGACTTCACTAACCGATAAACGACAACATAATCGTTTATAAACACAAGGAAGAGTAGGGGATCTATAACGCTCCCCTGTGGAACGCCAGATATCACTTCTGATTTGCTCGATAACTTACCGTCAATTACAACGAACTGTGTTCTTTCTGATTTGAAATCGGAAATCCAATCGCACAATTGGGAAGATATTCCATAAGCATGCAATTTCGTTAGAAGCCGCTTGTGGGGTACAGTGTCAAAAGCCTTCCGGAAATCCAGAAATATATTGTCGATGGCACTTAACACTTTATGTGTATAAAGGTCAAGCTGTGTTTCGCAAGAGCGATACTTTCTGAATCCGTGTTGACTATTGGTTAATAGGTCGTTCTCTTCAAAAATGTTCAAATGTTTGTTAAGCTTAAGGGAATTAACTACGGGGTCATCAGTCCCTAAACTTACAAACTACTTATGAACTACCTACAACTGACGACGGCAGAAATATCCATGTCCGAGGGGGGATTCGAACCTCCTACTGTAGTGGCCGTGCAGACCGTGACTGAAGCGCCTCAGTCCCCTCGGCCACCGCAGCCGGCTCGTTCTCTTCGAGGTAGTAGAAAGGAAGAAAAAGGAGCATAACCTGACAACGGGCGAAACTGGGTTGAAACCGGTTGGCAATAAAGAACCAATATTCTAAACTGTTTTATATATATTATATCATCAATATAACTTAATTCCTATAATCACAAAATGAAACGCGCAAAATCTTTCTCGCGGTGGCCGACGAGACTGAGGCGCTTCAGTCACGGTCTGCACGGCCACTACGGTCGGGGGTTCGAATCCCCCCTCGGGCATGGATATTTGTGCCGTCCTTAGTTGTAGCTAGTTCATAAGTAGTTTGTAAGTTTAGGGACTGATGACCCCGTAGTTAAGTCCCATAGACTCTACAAACATTTGGACATTTTGAACTTTCAGGCCCCTCCGATGTTCGTAAGGTGACAATTCCTATCTTCCCCTTCTGTTCCTCCATGAAGAACTTCCATCCGCGCCTTCTTCCATCTAAGACGTGGACGAACATCTTCCTGTGCATTTACATCATCAAACGAATGTGTCCTTCAGGACCTGTTCTTTGTTGATGAGTTTCATGGATGTTTGTGAACAGTACCTTCCAGAGAACCTCTACCATATTTTGCTGCCGTTGGAATTACTTCGACATATCTGTACACACTGGTGGTTCTGCATCTGTGGGCAACGTTGTCAGTTGCTCACCTTAAAAAATGTACATGTGTCAGGGGTTCAGTTTCTTCTCCTAATTCTGTAATTTTACAAGAATTTAGTGCCGCTTCCATGTTGACCAGGATTGCACTCAGACCTTTATTGTCCCATTATGACTATCCTAAGATGGTTGGTTGGGTTGTTGGTAGACCAAATAGCAAAGGTCATTAATCCTCCAGTGTCGAGCGGAAGGGGTGAGGGTAAGAAAGAAAGAGAAGAAAGGAAATGGAATCTAGTGAGAAAGGAATGAAGAAAGACTGCATTAGCTCGGGGCCCCGTGCTCGTCACGTATGTACTCACAAAATAACAGTGACCCCTTGTTGGGTGGAGGGGGTACTTAAAAACTTGCTCATGCGACGTTTGACTTATTCAACTTTCCATTCACATATTCTTCCCAACCATGGCGAATGCAGTGTAATAGACTGCTGAGCAAGGTGCTTGCGTGTTTTACTGGCCATGAGAGCCTGCCAGAACTGCCTTAGCATTGTGCGGGTAGAATGGAAGGTTGTATCATCGTCAGTGTAATTTGTGCTAGACACTCCTCGTCTTACTACATACATTTCTACAGCTAGCAGGACTCTATCAATGAACATATCTAATTCCATATGTAAGGCACGTAATTTCCTCAACAGTCGTACAAAATCGAGTAACATTAGTCATCGCCCTATTAAGCATTCTTTTGATGTTTGTTGATTTTTTTATTTCTATATTGTCTGATATTATTAAGAAACTGATAGTGAGAATATGACCGTAAGCACAAATGAAACATGTGCTAGCAATTATCTAGAAAACGTGAAGGATGTCATCTTTTGAAACAAGCAGAATTCCTGAACTATGCCGTTACCAGTAACATTCTTTTGATACAAGTAGTACATGAAATCGTATTATATTAGAAGGAAAGTATCGTTGATGTGGTCCTACGTCGTATCCCGCTTCCAGCAGCGTTTAGTAAGCGTTATATAATCAAAACATCGCAAAAAGTTAACAATTCTTACATTGCTTTCGGCATCAGTAGATTACAAACACACAGCACCGCGATTCCGATATATCATAACGACAGTTTCCTCCTCAGAGAATAATATACATCATGGAACGCTTGTCATGGAATATCAACATAACGAAGTTTCCATCATTATAAAGTCAAATTGCAACAATCTCTTTAAACCTTATTACTATATTGGTTTCCCGGCCTCCAACTGCGAGTTTTAACCTGCACACTTCTCTCCATTGCTGATGTTTCAGAATGTGTCCTACCAATGGCCCCTTCTCTCCGTCAAGATAAGCCGGAAATTTCTTTTCTCTCCAATTCTCTTCGATCCCTCCTCATTATTTATCCGACTTACCCATCCAATCTTCAGATTCTTCCTGTAACAACAACATTTATAAAGCTCCTTTCCACTCCTAATGGCACACATTTCATATGTTTACTCTCTGATACCTATATACTCCATGATACACTCCTGTACAAGGCTCCATCCGGAAAAATGCCATCAAAATGTTTCCTAACAAGTGATTTAATTATCGGTGGATTGGTTGCCCTGTTACAGTAATGCTTGTCTTCCCATAACCATTCAGCATTTTATACATTGTATACTTCAGTCGTGACAAGTTATTTTGCTATAAAAACAACAAAACTTATCTAGTACTTGTACTCTCTATTCCTGATCTAACGCTTTCAGCATCTCTGTATTTTTAAGGACATTCCAGTACCCTTGTTGTAAATGTTCTTATTATAACTACCTTTCAAAAACACTGTCGATAGCGTTGTAGTGGCCTTGTAGGTGCTTTGCTGTCTATCACAGAATTAAAATTTCACCGCCCAAAACGTTTATAATGATGTCTTATCACTGCAGATTGCACAGGTCATTATCTTAATATTGGAATCAAAAGATGTACGATAAATATAAAAAGATGTTGACAGTATTTTGACCAATTGGATTGAAATAAGGTGCGCGTGTGCGATCTGAGACACAATTACGGTTTTTTTGTACACTTTTTGTACAAGATGCCATTCTAGTTCTTCTTTTGAGGCTACAGAAGTAACTACAATCATGGTACATGGTACAGTATCCCGTAATATTGAAAACAAGTCTTAATAAATTTACTCGGCTTATCACTTAAAATAGAACACCCTGAAAGAAGAATTCAAATCAAGTGTAATTTGTAGTACCCTTCATAACAATTGTCGAGTGTATCTAACGTAACCAAGCAACTGTAATGCGGAATTGTAACGTGTCTTGCATACCGGTTCTCCCGACATGTCGGCTATCGAAAAATATTTGCTGGATGATCTATAACGACTGGCTCGATATAAAGTAATCACTACTACAACAAATGCAATTTCGTGACATGTGGAAGCAGCATCGTCCATTGTGCCCCATAAAACAACCAGAGCTTATTTCGTCAATACTGAGACGTGATGCAGCGGGTATAGCCAGCAAACGCAGCATTCCTCAATACGGTTTATCGTTTTCCTCATTTCACGTGCGACAGTACTGTCAATCTTGTCGTCATCTACACCATCAGATTTACACTGCAAATACCATTTAAGGACTTGGCAGAGTGTTCATTAAACCGCTTCCAAATTATTTCTCTATATTTTGAATCTTTAAAAGCGCGTAAAACAGGGACATCTAAATCTATCCGTTTCTTAATTTGATTCCTCTGATTTTATATTGATTGTCTTGCCCACGTAGGTGAGTGCTAACCAAATATGTTTCATTGCGAAGAAAAAGATGATGAAAGAAATTCCACCGCGACGAATAAAGTCCTACTTTTAATGACTTCCATTCCAGCTCATGCATCATTTCCGTGACACTCTCTTCCCTGTATTGGGATGATACAAAAATCAGCTCCCACTCTCCGAACCTCTTCTATGCCTCCTGACAGTTGCTAAAGGTGAGGGTATCTTAATGCGCAGCAATATGTAGAAATAGTACGGACATTTGCAGTACAGACAGCTTTTTTAGCGGAACAGCTGCATCTTCTGATGCCAATGAATCGCAGTCCTCAGTTCACCTTCCACGCGATATTTTCTATGTGTTGTAATGTTCAAATGTTTGTTAAGGTTAATGGACTTAACTGCGGGGTCATCAGTCTCTAAACTTACAAACTACTTATGAACTATCTTATACTAAAGACGGCACAAACATCCATTCCGAGGGAGTATTCGAACCCCCCACCGTAGCGGCCGTGGAGACTCAATGGTGCGCCGCAGGCCGCTCGGCCACTGTGGCCGTCTCTGTTTGTTCTATACAATTATAGTAGTACTTAATTGTAAATCAAGTTGAATTTATGGTTTTTATATTATCTGATTTTTTGTGTAAATGCTGTTTAAACGAGTTATTTTGAGATGATATGGATGACTTCACACTTCTCATTGTTCAGAGTTAATTGTTAATTTACGCACCATGCAGATATCTTGAGTTTCTGGGTACTCTGCTACCCGATAAACGACAGCATCATCCACGAACAGTCTGAAAGAATTGCTTGGCCTGTCCCCTATATCGACTCCTAAGTCGTTTATCAAGATGAGGAAAAGTACGGGAATCTAACAGTTCACAGTAGAACTCCAGATATCAGTTCTGCTTTACTCTATGTCTTTCCGTCAATTACTACGAATCCAGTCGCACAATAGAGACGTAATTATATAAGCACTCTATTTGATTACTAGAAGAAAGTTGTTCGAGAATATGCGAAAACAATAATAATTTATTCATAATATCACGGACCGTCCTGTTGTCAAAGTATTCACCAAGTTACAGTGTCGCAATTTTCCACGTTATCATCTTTTCAAACCTCCCTAAGTTTAGGTGGTTAATATTTAAGCTATAAATTATGTATTATAAAACTAAAGACATTTAACTTGTTTATTTAAATAACTGAACCACACTTGTTTTCTTGTTTCTTTTCTACGACCTAGGTTTCAGGTTATGAACCCGTTTACCAGGCACGTAACCCATAATCTAGGTCGTAGAAACTAAATAGAATTTTCTGAAATAAGGCAAAAAGTGCTTCTGAGACATGTCATTCCATTCCATGGTGGTAACTGGTGCAGCAACAGTGGAGAATGAATACAGAAATCAGCAATCTTTGTTGCAATTCTTGTTTTATTTTCTCCAACTACGCATTTCGCGCATCACCAGACCGGAACAAGCAAATGTTTTACGTCAAGTCTTTGTACCTAGCGGTAATGAAATATTTTTTATCCGAAATTGCTCAGTATAGCCTATTAGATTCCCTGCCCGCTTGGTACACAGTCTGATGATGCGCTAAACGCGCGAAACGCGTAACTGGAGGAAAAAAAAAACTGCAACAGAAGTTGTTGATTTTTGAAGTGTGGTTTAGTTCTTTAATTGAAAATCTTCCACCAAAAACCAACAATGGAATTAATAAGAACCTTATTTATACTTAACAGAACATGATACTCATGTCAAACATTGCTCCTGGTCAGTAGCGAATATAGCATATGTCTCTGAAGGCGGCCAAGATTGATGTAAAAATAAGTAATTTTAAGGAGACACATTATGATATTTTGTATCAGTTTTGTTACTCATACTCAAAAGGATAATTTGTGCTGAATCCCCTTTGACTTTACAGAGATCAAATGTTCAAGTGTTCAAATGTTTGTTAAGCTTATGAGACTTAACTACGGGGTCATCAGTCCCTAAACTTACAAACTACTTATGAACTACCTTATACTAAATACGGCACAAAGCCATGCCCGAGGGGGATTCGAACCCCCGACCGTAGTGGCCGTGCAGACCGTGACTGAAGCGCTTCAGTCTCCTCGGCCACCGCGGCCGGCTTACAGAGATCCAGGTTTTCTATTGTTGACATTACATCATAATAATATAGATATATTTCTTATATTTATTAATTCGGGAGGGGGCCAGGACCCCCTGGCCCCTCTCCGGTATTTACGCCCTTGGCCATGGTTTAAAATTGTACAGAGCTAAGAGCATCAGGGAGTCAATTCTACAAACTACATGAAAGCGTCATATAAAATCTTTTTCCTCGTGTCTCATACTGTTTCACTCAATGACACAATGACAAGTGCAGTGACATGAATTTAGCAAAGATGAGTGCATGTGGTGGTTTACATTGCAGTACTCGATAATCCGTATACATTCAAACATCTTTAACTGACGTACTTGTGCCACGGATAACGTTCTTCCTTCACTTTAAGGGACCGAAGTCCTACAGTATGGAGGAATGCAGCAGGTAAAGAAAACTAAAATGTTGGAAACTGGAGGACACTTAGCTTGCGTACAACCGATTGCAGTGCAAAGTGGCCAGTGCGTCGCCTCGGATAGATACGCTAGAGGGAGGAGCGAGAGGTGGTCGGGTCTCGAGTGCAGAAGGGTGCTCAACGGCTGGGGCGGTGGTGATTAAGCGTGCTATTCACGGCGCGTCGCCGCCTCGCCGCCGAGTGTTGCGCACTGGGACTCCCCGGCGCTCTCCACACGCTGCACTCGCAGCTGCCACTGGGGGGTTCCCCCGGGGGCCAGAGGCGTCGTAATTCACTTTGCGCCGTCTGACCGTCCCCTAGGGACCACGCAACCCGGCGAACGCTCCGACGCTGGCCTGCCTCCGCAGCGTACCACCCGGTTGCCTCCACGCCGGCGACGCAGGCGCAACCCCGAAAGCGAATTACTCACGCGTGGTAAACAGGTGCAACTGGAAAGTAGCGCCAACAATTTCAGCAATATATTTTCCAGAAATATTTTCTAGAATGGTCGTGGTCGATCAGTAAAGTTTCTCCCTCCTAACGTTTCGTTGCTATGTGTGCACAACATTTTGAAAGATAAATCGACGACAGGCTGCTAAGCAGTGGTGGCAGGGGCAGTATAACTGCAGGAGGGCTGCCTCCACGAAGTAATGAATATAAAGATAAAATAAGTACGGCATCTGTATTACTTTAATGAATTGTGCGCGATGGCATCACTGTGGTAAGCAGTCAAGCTTCGCCTTATTGGTGGGGGACGTACGTGCCAGGTGTTTTTTTAAGTAAGTATATCTTTATGATTTAATGGCACAAATAGAAAAAGTTAACCTTAGTCAGGCGAATGGGCATTCAGTGCAATTTATTTTCTGAATATGAGCAACAAAATATACAAAACACCACGGGCTGTCTACTCAGATTATCTTTACATTAGTCTTGGAAAAGAATGGAGATCCAGTTTATACAGAACGCAGTGAGAGTGCCATCACACGTCATGTGCTTCCGGCTATGAAACTATGTCTGAATAGCGTCAACTCCTCTATTACAGGTAATTGATAGTATCTCGGTAGGTGTAATGTAGACCGCTGCAGCTTATTCAGTTAGATCTTACTCTTTTGTATAAAAATTGCTGAGGAGTTCCTAAATATTTATAGCTTCTTTATAGATATGTATGTGACTATGCGGCCCTAGCACGTTTATCTAACAAAGTTTTACTTCTTTAACACTGTCTTTAAACACAATTGCTGATTTATCGATTGTTCCAGACAAAACAGTCACTTTCCCCTTCCGGCAAACATGTATCAACGTTTCTTTTAGCTGTTCTGGTGTAAACCATGGAAAAATTACACGGGATTTTATAAACCCCAAGGTAACGGGTGTCTACTGTCTTTCACTGTTGTTAAACATGCACTGACCTTCCCCGTAGGTTTGAAGGTTGTTTCCACTTGAAACTTGGCCAATACTTTGACAATACGCTCTATGATGGTACGAAAAAGTAGTTGATGGTTGTCTCATATATTCGGATACCTTTCTTCTACGGTGGAGTTCTCGATATATCGCATTAACAGCATAACCATTTTTCTTAAATGACATTCGCAAATAACAGCGTATGTCCTACAAACAAAGTGGATCACAGATATTATTGGACATACGTAGCGATGTTGTAATGAAACCTAGTTTCTGCCTAGAATGGTTGTTTGAGTTCTTATGGAGGTAACGTGAGGTGCATGTATCTTTTCCATTGACATTGTGCCCTAAGTTTCCATCCAAAAAATTCAACCGTCCGTTACTCTTACCTACATGGCAATTATTATCTTCGGATTCAGACTATTTAGATGGACCAGGGTATCACTTAATTTATCCTCACCATTATTTCCTGTTCGTGGTACGGAATCATGGTGAAGAGAATTTGAATGATGTCATGGTGCAGCTAAACAGCAGTAACCCCAAGGTACTATTTACCACAGAGAAAGAGAGTAAAGGAGGATTAAATTTTCTGGATCCTACAGGCGGATGGGACGTTAGAGGACGAGGTTTATAGAAACCCGCGTTATTACACACATATGTGGGAAGCTATAGTATTTCAGAAACACCACAAAAATTGTACTAGAAAAGAAAATGGCATAGAATTTAATGAGATATGGTGAACGATTTAGCACCAACCATGTGACCATAGATCACCCGCAATCGAGAGAGGTGTCACAGATCAGATATAGATTCATAGTCGGCAGCATTTGAAGTGTGGTGGCGCTTCATATGCACATTATGAAAGTGGCACCACCAGCCGCTTTGCAGCCAGTAGTAGACTCACCTCAAATGATTTCCGCAGTACGCAACGAAAATTCAGAAGGAAGAGTTTGGGACTGATGGCCAAAGTAATTTGGTCCTTTTATAATGAAAACCAAAGGATAGTAAGAAATTTTACGAGTCAACCACGGAATTTCAACCTTTAGTATCAAAACAACAAACAACACTGACTCACAAATACTTCTTTTAACAACACAGGTGAAGTAATTCAACAAACCGGTATTTCAATGTTTTGGTTTAAATTCACGATATACGTGTACAAGCTGTCTGCACGTATTCGTACAATCGTGTTCCGCCTGGAGGATGACATTGCAGTCAGTGTTCAGTCATCCCAATACACATTGAAGGGCGGTAGTTTCAGCTGCATGGTCCTACTTACATAGTCCTGTGTACATATTGAGAGGCAATGCAATATGACGCAGACAAAACGCCTGTCAGACTACTTGCGCCAGAGGATCGTAGGAAGGATGGGAGCTGAGCAGTATCAAACCAATATGGACCGACAATTTAATGCTTAATCAGTTGTCTGATTGTGTATGCCAATCCTATAATTTGGAAGAAACAAGGTTGTCCAGCATAATGTGTTTTGAATGATCATAGTTTACATTATCTCTACGAGAAAACTGGTTAAGGCAACAACAATCCACACAAAAAGCTTCCATATGGCATGCCAACTTTTTACTGTCAAGTGTGGGGAAAGTTCAGTCATGATTTGGGCATCTGAATGGTGATATTTGACTGTTTCTGTCATTACCCTTGTCGGACGGATACATGTGAATGCGTATCTCACCATGTTCGGAAAAAAAAAAAAAAAAAAAAAAAAAAAAAAAAAAAAAAAAAAAAACTTATTGCTAACAAATACTGCCACATTTGAAAAAGACATTGCCTCTACACTCACAGCTAAGAAGTGCCAGGAGTTCTTTGCATACCTTTAGAAAATATCAATGGTCTCCTCTAGACGGCATAATCATCAGGTTTCAACATTGATTAACAGTTATGAGTGTTTTAGAAGAGACTGCAATGAAAACTAGTTATTTCTCAGTACGTTCTAACATATTTGAATAATTCCTTTGAGGACTAAGTAACAGAATACTGTGTTTCGGTTCAAATCCATACTGAAGTAGTATTGTTTTGTTGTGCTTCCACGTCTGAGTTTCAGAAGGAAGCCACCAAATTTCAGCGAGCGCTGTGAGTACAACTACAGAGTCGTTCATTGTGACTAGCTTCTGTCCTGGATGAAAAGGGATACGAGAAGATATGACTTAAATGAAAAAAGGTCTTTGTTGTTCATAAGATGCTGTAGCAGCGTTATAAGACAGAGCGCGTAAATAAAAGTTTATAGGCCAACTACAAGAGGCAACTGTGAATGAAGCAATCTTGAAACAATTTACTGTGGCATAAAAAAAATCCTCTCTGACAGTTACAGTATATAGCTATTTGCAATGAATTGTCAGTGAGTATAATTCACTTTGTTCTTCCGGGTACAAATTCCAGGCCCGCTCCGTCAATTAAAAAAAATTAAATAAGAAACCACTGATGCTGCATTAATGCTTGAAACGTGTACACCAATTTCTATATGACATTCAGCAGTAATAATGTGCTTACAATTTTTCAGCTACAGAGATATGAGTTCCGCTATCATCCTACCTCAATATCGTACTGTTGTTGTTGGTTTTTGGAAGGGACAAAACTGCAACGGTTATCAGTACCTTGTTACAGTCATACAGGTAAAACAGTGTATTAAGCTTCCCTAAGTGAATGCATTAACACGTCTAGTTTGAAAAGAACAAGTAAAAACGAAGAAAGGTTAAAAGGACAGACATTAAAAGTGTTTTTCATGGGTGATCACAAGAACGTAAGTAAGACATTCAGCCACTCTGGTACACATTAAAACACCTATCTAAAGGCTTAGGCCGGCAGAGGACAGAACAAGACAGACACACATGAAACTTTAGATGCATTTGTACAATCCACACTCACGGATAAAATTTAAAACAGAATCAACCATGGATGCATTGTCGGCTAAAGTAAGCTTCAAGTACTCAGGGATATTAAAATTTCGTCGCTCTGCTGCTAAATTGGGGCATTCCTTCAAGAGGTGGTCGACTGTCAGAGGCGCACCACATCGACACTGAGGAGGGGCCTCGCGACGCAGAAGGTACGGCCAATATGGAACCGGCAAAGATCAAACGACTCCCTGCGAGAAGTCCTCGGTGAGGGCCTCCATACAGCGGTGGAGGGCTTAATTGCACGGAGCTTATTCGGTCCGGTCGAGTCTGCCCACTCAGAAATCCAAACCCCAACAACCTTGCGCTTTAACTGGGATCGGTGGTCTGCTTGGGAGACCTATGTCCAGGGGTCGTGAATTGATGGCCTCTTTGGATAGCTGATCGATGCGTTCATTGGGGGAGGGGGAGGGGAGCTATGAGAGGCCCCCACCCTCACACAGGACAGGAAATTCCGAATAAAAATTGGAAGAGGGCACCGTAAGCTCAAGTCATGCAAGGTAGCCAGTGTATCGTGGCGCCAGGTGGTATCATATGCATTGTGGAGGTCAAAGAATACCGCAGCAAGATGATCACGCCTACCGAATGCAGTGCGAATAGCCGACTCAAATGACAAGAGGTTGTCAATGGTGGAGCGACCTTGACGGAAGCCCCCCTGTTAGGAAGAAAGGAGACCACGCCCTTCTAGGATGCACATGAGCCGCCGACTAACCATACGTTCGAAGAGCTTGCAGAGAACGTTGGTGAGGCTGATCGGACGGTAGTTGTCAGCCACCAGGGATCCGCAGCAGGTTTCAAGACCGGAATGATATTGCTTTCCCGTAATTGCGACAGGGAAACACCCTCTTCCCATAGATGGTTAAACAGGGCGAGAATTCGGCGTTGAGACTCTTGTGATGGGTGTCGGAGGAACTGGCAGTGAATCCTATCTGGCCCTGGAGTGGTATCTGGGCATGCAGCAAAGGCACTTTGGAACTCCTACTCACTAATCGGGTCGTTGTAGAGTTGTTCAAAAATGTTCAAATGTTTGTTAAGCTTATGGGACTTAACTACGGGGTCATCAGTCCCTAAACTTACAAACTACTTATGAACTAACTAATACTAAAGACGGCACAAATATCCATGCGCTTAGGGGGATTCGAACCCTCGACTGTAGTGGTCATGCAGACCGTGACTGGAGCGCCTCTGTCCCCTCGGCCTCCGCGACCAGCTTGTAGACTTGTCAGAAACGAGAAAGGAAGAATAACTGTTTCCACTCGGCCCGCTCTTTGAGGGAGTGGAAGTCGACATTGTATGTGGCAGTTGCGGAGCAACGTACGTAGTGCTCTGTCATGTGCTCGGCCACAGCTGTTGGAAGTGTGCAGAGCGTACCCTGAATGGTGAGGGACAGTATTCCTGTCGCCAGGCGGCATCCAACGACGCGCCGTACTTGCATCCACACCTGAGTCAGGGAGGTGTGAGAGCCGATAGTGGCTACATACCGCTCCCACGAGTCCTGCTTGCTCTTCTATATTAGTGTCATGTGTCAAGAATGTACAGGCACACACCACCAGACAACTAGTCTTATACAGGTCGATTGCAGTAGTAGCCCCAATACCCATGAAGGGCAGTGGTCCACTGTGCAGGAAACTATGTTCCCTGTAGGGCTATACAAAGTGCAGCGTAGTTGCATAATAATTGTCGCAGCTCAGCCAGGTGATTAAACAAGCCGCTGTAATTCCACTGCAGAATAACTGTTTCTCCATGTTGTAAGGCCATAAAAATTAATAAAAGAAGCCGATCATTCCATAGGAGCGTCTGCTGCCATCTGCTGATGATATATAGGATCTAAAACCATAGATTCTGGGGATTTCGTGACTGCAAGATCCTCAGGGGACGCGAGGATCTCGACTTCATCCTCAGAAGCAGAAGATGCAGGTGTTTGTGGCTTTGAAACCATCAAAGAATCCTTTTTCTTTCGAGGTTGTTTCTTGACCTCTCGCTTTCCCTTCAGTGCTAGGGGGCGTGGGGGCTTCTCGGAAGAGGTTGAAGAGCTGATGAAGATCAGGAGGCCCTTCGATCAGCAGCTGGGGGATCCTTCAGCAATTTGTGGGATCCTCTTTGCCACAGGGAGAAGCATCGGATGGGATTGTCCCAGGGCACCCCTTCCGGGCGAGAGGGGCTGGAGAAGGCAATTGAATCGGTCATTTCAAAAAGGTCATTAGTCATGAAAGTAAAATTTTACAGGAGAAGGAATAAACGTTCTACAGCAAAAATAATTTATTTATTTATTTTAATTTTAATATCAGTATTAAGTGAGGTGCCAAGCACCGTGTTGCACTGTGTATTTTTGTTTTGTAATTAATATTTAAACCACAATATTAATTTAAAAATTGCTGACTTATGACCTTTTTGGAATGAACGACTGTGTGTTGCAACAAATGAAAGCATTACTTGCAAATAATTGCCTATTCTATTGAAAAATCAGTTAATACTTAACACAGTAAAATGAAATGTGAATATTATTATCTGAAGTAACATTTTTCGCAACATTTGTGTGTTTTATAACAACCTCAAAATAGAGTACAATAAACTAAGTGAATCATCTTGATCATCATCTTCATTATTTGTCCCCCCTTCCGTTGGCCATTCTTGCAGTTGGTCATAAAATTCCAAATATTCAGCTTGAGTATACCTCTTCACTTTCTATAAAAGTAATCTTGTATTTTTTGACATTGATCTGCACTTGCTTTCCAGGATACACCAATTCGATGGGAAGTACAGGATGCTTATTGAAGCTTTGAAGGAGCTGGAATGTCTCTCTGATGACACCATCGATGAATTGCTCTGTTTTTACTTGCCCAGGATAATTTGCATCATACTGAAAAGTCATCCATTTTGAAGGAGAAAAAGAAACTTTTTGTTCCTTGGGAATTTTTCCCACACTTGATTCGGAGAGGCAAGCCTTTTTAAAATAGGCAGGCCACCACTTTTTAAAGGTTAATACAGCAACATTATCAATAGTTTCCACTGAGTATTTACTTGATTCCTTTTTTATCATTATGGCATACTCTTCAGGTAAGTAGATCCGGTCATTACGTTTTACAAATTTTTTATGGTCTCAAAATCTATATCGTTTGTAAGGAAACTATAGGGAAGTAATGTTTCATCTTCCTAAATCTCCCAGTTGATACAAGTGTTAAACAAAAGCGAATCATCGGGTGATTTTTGTTTTGGCCAGCACACCCGTCAGAGAAGAGAAGCTCATTCACATTTTTTGAGATATACTTCTCGATGTAATTATACAGAAATGAGCAAACCTCATTTGCGCCTTTCTTCGCTTTGCCTTCATGGTACACATAAAAGTGTGACTGCTTGGTTTTCATATTATGTATGCCAAAAACATTCTTAATTTAGGATCCTCTTTTCGCGATCTTCTGCTCTTGACATCTTGAATATCGATTAGCCCTTGTAGGAAGATATATTGTTGATTCTTATCACTGAAACTGTTCAAGTGAGCAATGATATTTATCTTCGCGTCATCATCAAACAGAGAAAAAAAGTCCTTTTTGCACCTGAAAGAGTCGAAGTTATCAATTACGATAATGCTTAAATTGCATATTATGCAGGTATATGCTTTTACTTCCATACAGAAATCAAGTACATTTATTTTACTCACTTGCAGTCATCTCCTGTACTCCGACTCTGAATTTTCTCACCTTTCCAATTCACGTATTCCACTCCCTTTACTTTTGAATCACGAATAATATTCCTTTTGTACTTACCAGCATTTCGTGTCCGTTTCTTGTCAATAGGAGGCATTTCAGAGTCCGAAGAAGATGCAGACATAATTTCACCTGGACAAATAAGTGGCTTCTGAATACTACAGTAATGACCTATCATTTGAACCTACAATGCTGTAAACACAACAATGGATTGTCACAGTGATGCTAACCTCACTCGACAAAATACACAAAAAGCAGCGCAACGCCGCCAATAGATTATGTGTTCGATTAAATACACCTCCACACAGTCATTGCAAAAATGGCATGAGTCAATGACTCATGACCTTTTTGCAATGAACAAAGATTTCAAGGGTCGATAGTGACACCATTTGAAAACTGACTTCTGCCCTTCTTGTACATATTAATCCGGCTACACTTTCCCATCCACTTCCAATGGATAACTCATTTTCGTAAAAAAGTTGACTTATGACCTTTTTGCAATGACCGATTCAATTGTTTCTCCGGCTGTGGGGTGGGGACCGACGTCCCCTGAGATTGGAGGATCGTTGCTCTCAGCGTGAAGAGTGTGGGAGTAACTGGTGGAAATGCCCCTATATCTCAGAGGGGCAGGTTTAGCAGACTGGACCTGAAGACCCACTATAGAGGTTTCGGCAGTTGTTGTACGACTAGTCATGGATGACAATGAAGATGCTGCTGTGGCATATGAGGTGGAGTTTTGTATACTTCCTTTTGGCCTCTGAGTAGGACAATCGGTCAATGGTCTTCATGATGCTCCTTTCCTTATGCAAAACTGTGCAACTGGTGCAGACTGGAGAAGGGGCACAAGGTGCGTCTGGATGTAATCCATGTCTGCACTCCCGACCCGTGGGTTCAGCATCACGCGGAAAGGACATGTGCCCAAACCTCCAGCACTTGAAGAAGCGCATCGTGGAAGGAACATAGGGCTTTACATCGCACCAGTAGATCATCACCTTGATCTTCTCAGGCAATGAATCGCTGTCAAAGCCCAAGATGAAGGCACCGGTGGCAACCCTGTTTTGCTTCGAACCGCTATAGACACGACGGTTGAAGTGGACTCTCCACTCCAAGTTCTTGCGTAATTCATCGTCCGACTGCAAAAGGAGATTTCTATGGATGATGATGCCCTGGACCATATTGAGGATTTTGTGTCGAGTGATCGTAACGGAAACATCACCCAGCTTATCACAGGCGAGCAATGTCCGTGACTGCGCTGGGGATGACGTCGTTATTAGTACTGATTCTGATTATCGACATTCCCTCCACTTCTCTAAACCTGTCCTCTAGATGTTCGACAAAGAATAATGGCTTTGTAGCAGTGATTGATTCGCCATCTGTCCTGGGACATACATCTATAGGAGCACATTGCTCTCCTTTAGTCCGTGCTCTACGTTCCTCCCATGGCATGGCCAAGAAGGGGAACCTTTGGGGATTGTATTTGGCGGCATTATATTCACCTCTACCTCTCTTAGAAACGCCAGGTTTGCGCCTGGCATTGCTATTGTTGGATCATTTCATCGTGGTCCCACGAGCAACTAGGGAACTATACGTCCACCCAGACAAAGCCCCTCTTGCCTGGGTAAGCCCTATACGACCGAAGTGCGGCAGGTTCCTTTGAGTTTGATCGCTAACGACTGTTCAACCTCAACAGGCATGCATCTCCTCAGCACGTAACACACCTTGATAGTGAGTTTTTTATTTATATAGTGTTTATACCGTCCTCGCGACCCGGGCGATTAAGCCAAGATCCCCGGACTCTGAAACGTTCAACGTTCCACCGTCGCGCCGAACGATGGTCGTTGAAGCACGCACAGAGCTTACGGAGTAGCGGACTGTTGGCGCGACACAGCCCACGGCTCATGGCCCCGGGTTCGCAAGCCCGTACTCAGCAAATTAATGCGGAGCCCATGAGGGGTATTATACTGTTACTAGCATAATTCCCGCTGCTTAGCATGCGTAGACTGGATCGTCTGCGGTGTTGTTTCTACTACGATATATAAATTTCCTAAGATTTAGCTTAAAATGATTTCCCAATCAAATATTTTGATACAAATTGGCACCCCCTATTTCACCATTGATGGCAGAATTCAAAACATCACGAAACACATTTTTTAAAAGTCTAACCATGGTTTCAAATCCAAGTTTTCGCATTTCTAGCATCCAAATAGTTTTAGTAGAATCCTTAAAAGATTTTTGCCTTATTTCACCAGTTTAGTGGTTGAATTTCCAAAAATATCGAAACACGCGTTTTTAAAATACCAATCAAAAATCTAAGTTCGAAATTTTGTATTACTTGCTTCAAAATTACCTGAATAGCAACGTATTTTCAAAGACCGTTCATACTCTATTTCACCTCCTTAGGGATGGAAATATTGAAAAATCGCTGATGCCTACAGCGTAAGATAAATAAAGTCTACAGATTTCTGTTGTCTAAAGATTCACTTTTAAGCGCCGTTTACTGTCTTTTAGAAACGGATCGAGAACGCGAAATATCTCTCATACACTTTGGCATCTTTCTTGGTGGTTTTACTTTTCAAAATGCAATGTGCACTTCTATTTCTTTATTCGTACGCTTCTTGCAGTAAAACAACCGAAGACTCTGCATCACGTTTCGCTGTATAACCTCTTTCCTATTATAGTGTCAAAAGTCTTCGTTGATCTTCAGCCCGAATTTTATATAAGCTGACGACTTTCAGCTACTATATCTTCCACACGGAACTGCAATGGTGTACAACGGGAGACTTTTTACTACAACAACAAAGAGAGATCGTTCGTCTTCATTGTGTAGATTTTGCTGAAGAGCAAAATATTGACACTGACACGTAGAATTTTATGCATGTCGGTAACATTGAACTCCCATATATTACACACCCTTATTGTTATCAACCCGCTACCACCATAGTGCACAATGGGAGAGTGTTACCTACTACCACATACAAACACTATTCGTTTGCGATGTGTACTTTTGGCCCAGACATCCCAATCCTTATATAAGGATAAAGATAATGTAGAGCCGGTATATTATTCCCTGCAATGACATCTATTCTTCCATAACACTAGATCTCAAACCTTAAGACTCGAGTTTTCTGATTTTTCAAGCACAACACTTATTTTTGTGCAATCTTTTGTTTCAGACCCTAATTCTCATATGTTTCTTCCATGGTGGTATTTGACACATGAATACGCGCCTCAGACAGTAATAGCAAACAAACTGTTCTGTCATCACTGTTGTTGTAAAATGGAAGGAGACTCAGGGAGTGTGCAGATGGATTATGCTGTGGTCAGATGAACATTCCGAAATATATTGTGAGGCTACTCAGGACCAGTATAGACTAACATGAAAATTAGGTAATGATAAAAAAAATAAAAAAAACTGGAGGGAGTTAAAGAAAAATGTAAGGGACGACCAATATGTAGAAAGTCGAATACTCAATTCATGAGCAATGTAGGATTGCGTTTTATGTTCTCCGAGACCACAGAGACTTCTTCGGTTGACCCAGAGGAGTACACACTTGTTTTTACTTACAGCCAGTACACTGTACGCCTAGAAGGCGTATTCAAAAGGAAAACACTAATTTAGCCTCGAAAACAATGTCTAATTATTGTAATTTTTGGTGGTTTGTCTGAATAGATTTTTTTAAGATAAGTTAAGTCTTGAAACACATGTCTCTTTTAAAAAAAATTACATAGTGGGAAACGAATACAATAATTTAAATTCGACAGTCTTACGTAATTAGCAACCTACTGAATTAACAAGGTAACAATAAAGAAGGAACGTATTTTGCACAAAAGATGTGATGTATTATTGTTAACTACAATCAATTTACACACTTTTTTATAATGTTCATTGCAAATTGGCACCTTGCAATAGTCACAGGTCATTTTAGACATGTTTTCTTTTATAGTTGCAAAACGTACAGCATTTTCGTTTAGTAGGTTCCTTATTTGTATTCAAGTTTACAATCTCTTCTTTTTTCATGTCTAAACATGAACATATTGTTGCCTGAAGTTCCTTCTACAAAGGCTTCTGAGGACGTAAGTGCATGTTGGGATGTGTTAACTGACTGGAATCTTCAACCATAAACTCGGACCTGGAGAAAGGTTTTTCTGGATCACTCATTCCTAGAAATTTACGTGCAAAATACATTACACGTCTCCGAGGCGTACTGAATTTCGTAACAGTGCTATAATCTACCCTTATGTGAGTGACAGAAGTCTGACTCTTGCGCCATTATCAAGGTCAACTAAGGAGTGAAGCACTGCCCGGACGTCGGCCTGGTCTGGCGGAGGGGGAGGGGGGGTAGTGGGAACAGTTTCAGTTCATCTTTGTGCCCGCGAGGCGTGTAGTGTACTCTTCACGGTTTAGGAGCAAAGGATACGGATAAGAAAGGTAAAACAAAAGATAGTGCGATAAACATAGCTATGTGGAAGTTAAATGGGCCGCGCAGGATAGGCCGAGTGGTCTGAGGCACCGTGTCACGGACAACGCTCCCGTCGGAGGTTCGAGTCATCCCTCGGACATGGGTGTGCTTGACGTTTTTAGCGAATGTATATTTAAGTAGTTTGTAATTCTAGAAAGCCATGACTTCACCAAGTGCGTCCCTTATGTTTTCAAATATAATTTTAGAATGTAACCTTAGGTCAGAACAGAACTTCTTCAGTTGCTCAATAAAAGCATTCAACAGACGAAAGGAGCAACGACATACAAATCACTAATGAGCGAGGTGAAAAGGAACGCCAAGCGTTGCAGCAAAAACACACCAAGAAAAACATTACAAAAGAAAAAAAACAGGAAATATTCGTCAGAGTGACAAATTCATATAATAATTCATATCGCTGGCCGGTCAAAATGCTGCAACAAGAAGGAATTTAGATACCACAGGCAAATTTATTTACGCGATACTACACTATTGAAAGTACATGTGAATATAAAGTGGTTGAGCTTATTATATAAAACCAGTTTTGAATGTCGTCACTGATACACGCCCCGTAACTGAATCAAGCAGGGTCTGTATGATTTGTTTGGCCTTAGTAGTCGATGCGACCTTCCCATGTTGCCACAGTTAATATGATGTGACACCAGTTCTGGAACATTGACCGGCTATTTTAGAAAAGTGAGATATGAGACGAATAAGGAGACAAAAACGGAGAAAGAAGGTTGGGGTTTAACGGAAACAAATGGTTGTAAACCTAAGGCACCAAACTGCTGTGGTCATCGATTCAATCCCTAGACATACAAAATATTTAACCTTATACTACTGCCGCAGTGGAGAGGCCGAGCGCTCTAAGGCGCCTTGCTGTGGAGACCGCGGTTGCTGGCTGTAACAGGATCGAGTCGTTCTCTCAGGTATGGGTGAGTGTATTATCCTTAAGTTACTTTAAGTAGTTCATAAGTCTAGGGACTGATAACCATAGCAGTTTATTCGAAAATGTTTACAAACTAACATACTAAGAACAGCACAAACATTCATGCCCGAGTCGAAACTCTAACCGGAGCAGTTGTACAGTCTAAGTGTTCAAATGTTTTAAAGCTTATGGGACTTAACTGTGGGGGCCTGATGACCTAGCTGTTTAGTCCCCTCAAAAAACCAACAACAACACCAACTTAACTGCGGAGTCATCAGTCGTTAAACTTCTAGACTATTTATAAACTTATAATAAAGATAACACATCGATTCTCGAGGGAGGATTCGAACCTCCGACAGGAAACGACCTCGCGCATCGGAGCATAGCGCCTCAATGCGCTCGTCCACTACGCCGCTGTCTGCAGTATGTGACGTGGCGCCTTAGACTCTACGGCTTTTCCCGCGCGGCAGGTGTTAACGTCCTGCCCACTTGTTGGTCATTAGACACTGGAAACATACTCGAATAGATTCGTTGGTAAAAAGGTAAAGCAGTCAATAATCCGAAGATTAGTTTGAACACCACAGTGCTTGACTAGGCATAGTCCTCTTTGGAGGTAGTGTGCCGCTGCCTTCCTGCGACCTTCGAACTGACTTACCTAGCCAGTTATAGGAGGGTCCTACAGTTTAACGTGGGTTACAAACCACGCTGCTACTCCATATTTTTCATGTCATTAACATTGCTAGATTTGCTGACGGACAGGAAAGGCAACAGAGTGATTTAGGGAAATCGGGGAAACCTTAACGAGAATGACCGGATCTGTGTTTGGACCGCCGTGCTCCAGGAAGCGGGTACTGTGTACCACTACGCCACTTCGTTCGTTCAGAAATACCAAGGAAGCAATGCAGTCGTATTGACGGCGAAGTTGTCTTTAACATTTCGTGCCACGAATGATCGCTCATTTTCGTGTTGCAACGTTGCCATCGGGAAGCTCCGAAGAGAGTACAACAGCATGCATTGCTGCAGAGACGTAATGTTGGCTGCTTAGTGTACCGGAAAAGCGAATTAGGTTGATCGGATGTTAAATCCACCAATCGTAAAACCGCGTGCAGGACTAGTAAGCAATGGGTTAGGCACCATCATCATCATCATCGTCGTCGTCGCCGTCGTCATCAGAGGCTGATAATGCCTTTCAGCGTTCATCTGGAGCATAATCCTCGCAACAGAATTTCTCCACGCTAACAATGATGCCTCGTCTCGTGCTGTACCTCTTCCTTCAAAATGGTTTTTCTCCTTGTACTAAAATGACTCCTCCCAGCCTCTACTGCCAAACCCATTAGGCTCTTAGGTATTCTTGCTTCTCACGTGTATGTACAATCTACGTATTTCCTCCTTGGTCTGTCTCCTCTTACACGCTACTGGCGAACCCATGAGCCTCTTGGGTAAGCCGCGCTTGAGTAGCCAAGTGGTCTGGAGCGCCACGTTGCGGATCGCGTGGCCTCCCGCGTTGGATGATCGAATCCTCCCTCGGGCAGGGCTGTTTGTGTCGTCTGTAGTATAAGGTAGTTCATAAGTAGTTTGTATGTTTAGGGACTGATGAATCTGCAGTTAAGTCCCATAAGCATTACAAACATTTGACCTCTTAGGTAACGTTGTTTTTCCCATGCGTTTACCATGTCAGCCGCTTCATACACGTTACATAGTTTTTATGGATGCGGCGTTATCTGCGAAACATTAAATGTTTAAAGACGAAGGCAGACCCATTTTCTGTTAGGACAATGCAGAAATAACTTCTGGGTAAATGGCACCATACAGTCCTCCAAACAAGCGATTCTGTCCGGATTAGCCACAGGAAACAAAGGCTCATCAAGTAAAGGAAAACGACTGCTTATCACACATGTTGGAAGTAAAGAAGGTTTCGTTGAAGGCTGTTTACTGACTTTCAAATACAAGAAGTGTGGCAACATGAGGAAGTGTGCTACGATAAATTGAGAAGCTGAAACTCTACAAATAAAAATATAAATAAATACGGAATAATTAACTTCGCGTGTCGAAGATTTATTACACCTCCAAGGATCGTTTTTCTTTCTCTCTTAAAAAAAGGAAAAAAAATCTCTGAAAATCCTACATTCCCTTGTTTCCCGCCGGAGAGAAAGAATAGCGAACCGCTTCAATTGTCTGTCTATTGTCGTCGTCGAGTTAAGACGCATTACCAGCAGCTGTCTCCGATCGCCATTTAAATTGTTGTAAGTATAGTGCTAAATGTGTAAAGTTTGTCTCTTTGAAATATATAAGGTTCTTAACTAAAATACAGGTGTGTTCTTATTTGATTCCCCGCATCCCTGTGGCATAGGTGATTCATACAATTTGCGTGTTACGGAATTGGACGTCATTAAGGCTGACGAATAACAGTGCAGTGATTGATAAATATTTTATTATCATTTGATTCTAATCTTTCCCCTTCACAATTTTTAGAACCTGCAGTCCTAATTATTAAGCAATAGTATATCATGAAGTCCGAATTATATATCCCCGTAATACTTTATCAGCCTCAAACTTGGAGCCTACAACTAAACTTCAACACACGGTCCTCTGCAAATCAAAATTTCACCCATCCAATTCCAGATCACGATGGTGTTATACCTTCAATTATTCTAATTTAAATTTACAGATTCTTGTGCTGATATCATCGAACAGATGTATGGTAAGACTGAAGGTAAACTCCGTCTTCTATGTATGATGTAGTTGCCACCTACATTTCTTTGTTTCTGACGTTATTCAAAATTATTTAAGGAATATTTAAAATCATATCCACCATTTATCCTCTATTTCTCCCCGATTCAAAGCTTTCACGTAATATTTTAGTTAACGAACTCAAACCACAACAACCAATAGGCGCTACATTACAAAACGCTTTCAGAATGTGCCAAACCATTGTAGCAGAAAAAAAAAATATCCTAGTGCGAAACGCCGTAAGGCACATAAATCTGAATCTATAAAATCTAACAATTTCTTTTTGAATAAGGTATATTGGAAAGATATCGTCAAAAATTGCAGAGTTGCGCACAACGCGTACGCTGTTGATGAAGTGGCTAGGAATGGTGGAAAAAAGTAGTCTTCTAAAACCTTCGCATCACTACTTATTAAAAGCTATCTATTCTGTCTTGATCAGGATCAAAGGCCATGTCGCAACAAGGAACAAAATTGCCGGACGTTAAATAAGGGTTAGAAGGAGCAATAGGAACTGAGGCTGCAAAAGAATTGAACAAGAGTTTACTCGATGGATGTGTAGTTGGAGCTCAATGTGGCAGTTAATCTGCATAATAGACAAAGAGAAGGGCTGTTTATCAGAAACATAACTAAAAGCGGTTCACATTCTTTATAATCAACACCGTCTTCTCCCCCTTGTAAATTGTATTGTTACTCAATCGAATGTGATCAAATCTCCTATGCCGCGTCGTTGCGGTACTGCGGTATTTTAATCTGAAATCCGTTACATTGAAGCCCAAGTTCTCACTAGCGACCCACGATCCATATGACGTCAGGCCGATTGCTAACTGCAAGTGCACACCAAGCATTTTCATCAACCAAACATATCATTTGAACAGTGAATTATTTCACTGGGACAAGCAGTAGTCCATCAAGTAAAATTGTTCGTTTCGTCCCAGATATCGGTGAATAGACTACAGGAGAATGTCTTAATCTTAGAATACTGACTATCAAACGAAGCAAAAGAGGTATGTAACATTTCCTTGAAATTACTTTTAAATGTTGGAGGAGACTTTAACATAAATAATTAACAGAAGTTACTGTGTATAATCTATAAGGTCGAGACGTATCTTCGGACAACGAGAAGACAAGAACAGGAAAATATGAAACCGATCACAACCTACAGTCAAGTTGAAATTTCATATTCACACGACGCTGGGTAGTAAAATATGTGTTTAACGCTTCAGAACATTCATAGGGATGAGTGACAACATTAGTATGCACCTAAGAAGATATACAGACAAGTAGAACGACTATTTATTACAAGTGTTCTGTGTTCTTAAAGGAAACATATCTGCAGTTTGTTTTGGGTGGTATCCTCATTTGCTGGCATCTGGAATCCTCTTCCTGCTGCACGAGCAGGGTGCTAGCAGTCTGGGCCGTGGAGCCTGTTGCAGATGTTTTATTAACGCGTTCATTAAACTTTCGCCAAGTTTATTCATTACGTCCATATTGCTCAGGCGCGTGTAATTAAAAATAAACTATGTTTTACAATAGCAGCTCGTGGGACAGAATTCCGGAGAGCTTGCGGAATTAATTTTAAGCCAGTTACATGCTGGTAGGCTGTAGATTATAAGATCTTCCCACTGCTGACAAAGGGAAATCTAGAATGGCTTAGGAAGCTATGCGGCCGAGAGAACAGGCTTCTTATTCCTTTCTGGAGTATTCTAAATTGTGGTGGTCAAAGGCCGAATGCCACTTTCAGTAGAAAAATTATTTTCAAATAATCGCTGTTAAAGTTCACAATTAATCGACAATCAGTGCCAGTTTAGGACGATGACGTAGGACATTCACGACCACAAACTCTCAAACTATTTAAAAATAAACAAGAAAATGAACATTACACTTGGAATTATAACAGTGAGTTACATTTCAGTAATGACCAGAACAAGCACCCGTAGAATATATACCAGGCATTTTTTAAATTCTAGAATTGAAACATACGTGCATTGCGTCGAGACTAGAACGTCCTCGCTAATGAATATCTACGTGTGTAATTGATTTTTTAAGGAACTTCTTTGCTGTTGAATGTCTTAGTCCTTTACATTCCAGAAGTGAACAGGACAAGCACCGATCGACTACGTATCAGGTAATTTTAAAATTCTAATTTTGAAAGGCGTATTCATTGACTTGACACGGGAACTTCACTGATAATGAATGTCTGTGACTGCACAGGGAACATTGGGATATCTTTAGTATGCGCTGTGGACTTTGCAAGAGATGCTGCACATTTTGCTGTGTTATTATATTTCAAAAGTCGCGTGCATTGTTGCAGTACTAAACAGCGAGTAAGTCGTGAAATATATTGGCTGTTGATCTGTATTATCACTGCAGAACAGAATGACATTTCATTTTATAGAATGTGAAATATTGAAGAGAGAAATGGAAAAGTGAAACAAGCTCATGAAAATTACATATTTTATGTTTCAATTTCAGTAATAATATTCATATTTCTGAAGAAGACGAAACAAAATTAAACCGAGGAAGGTGGCGTAGTGGTAACGCACTGGACTCGCATTCGGGAGGACGATGGTCCAAATCCACCTCCGAGCATCGTGATTTATGTTTTCCGTGGTTTTCCTAAATCATTCCAGGCATATGCCGGGATGGTTCCTTTGCAAGGGCACGGCCAATGTCCTTCCCTACCCTTACCCAAAAACCCGAGCGTAAGCTCCGTCTCTAATGAACAAGCTGTCGACGGGATATTAAACCCTAAGCTTCCTTCCTTCCTCCATAAAATTTATCATAATGTTTGGCGCAGTTATAATTTAATCGTTCTTTGTTCCTGAATATGTTCAATACGGGGATGATGTGGTTAAATTCTTTGTAAGATGAATAACGTTTGAATGACAAGAGCCTTCTTCTCTTTTGTGAAATACAATGTTTGTTCAATTTCATAAATGATTCTTGTAATAAAGTTGATTTTTCGGTAGACAACGATAATTAACTTTCTTAATAAGAAAATAGGAATGCGGGTAAGTTACTATGATCAGCATAGTGAATACATTGTCATAGGAAATTTACACACAAAACGAACACCGATCTCAGTAGTACACGTTTACATGCCAACTAGCTCTGCCGATGATGAGAATATCGAAGAAATTTATGAGGAGATACAAGAAATTATTCAGAAAGTTAAGGGAGACAAAAACTTTATTGTGATGGGGGACTGGAAGTATGTAGTAGGAAAATGAAGAGAAGGAAATGTTGTAGGTCAATATGGGCTGGGGAAAAGAAATGAAAGAGGAGATCGCGTGTTAGAATTTTGTGCAGAGCACAATATGATGATCACGATCACTTGGTTTAAACATCATGAAAGAAGGCTGTATATGTGGAAGAGACCAGGAGACACTGGATGGTATCTGATTGAAGTTATAATTGTAAGGATTAGATTTAGGAACCAGGTTTTAAACAGTAAGACATACCCAGGGGCAGATACAGACTCTGACCATAACTTATTGGTAATGAACTTTAGATTAAAACTTAAGAGACTGCAGAAAGGTAGAAAAGTTAGGAGATGGAACCTGGCCAAACTGAAGGAACCAGAGGTGGTAGAGGGTTTCAGAGGGAGCATTAGGCAAGGATTGGCTGAAACGGGGTAGAGTAATACAGCAGAAGAAGAATGGGTAGCTCCGACAGATGGAGTAGTGAAAGCAGCAGAGGATCATATAGGCAGAAGGAAATAGACATCCCTGGATAACACAGGATATACTGGACTTAATTGATGAGAGGAAAAAATATGAAAATGCATCAAGTGAAGTAGGCAAAAGGGACTACAAACGTCCCAAAAATGAGACAGATAGGAAGTGCAGACTGGCTAACCAGGAATGGCTAGAGGACAAATGCAGAAGAATGGAAGACTGTATAACCAGGGGAAAGTTATATACCGCCTACAGGAAAATAAGACATAATTGGAGACAAAAAAGCCAGTACTAACCAAAGAGGAAAAAGCTGAAATGTTGAAGGAATATATAGAGAGCCTGTACAAAGGTAATACACTTAAAGGTAATATTCTAGATATGGAAGACAAAGTGGAGGATGAGGAGATACGAAACTGCGAGAAGAATTTGACATAGCGCTGAAATATTTAAGTCGAAACAACGCCCCTGGAATAGATGATACTCCGTTAACTGCTGATATCGTTAGGAGAACTAATCATGAAGAAATTGTTCCACCTGGTATGTAACAGGAGAAACACCTTCCAACTTCAAAAAGATTATAGTAATTGCAATTACAAAGAAATCAAATGCAGACATGTGTGAGAATTATAGTATTATCAGTTTAATAAGTCATGGTTGCAAGATACTAACACGAATTATCTACAGACGAATGGAAAAAAATTGTGGAATCCAACCTTGGGGAAGATCAATTTGGATTTAGAGAAATGTAAGAACACGTAAGCAATGCTCACATTATAAGATAGGCTAAGGACAGGCAAACCTACATTTTTAGCATTTGTAGATTTGGAGAAAGCTTTCGACTGGAATAAAGTCTTTCAAATTCTGAAGGTAACAGGGTAAAATATAGGGTGCGAAGAGCTATATTCACCTTATACAAAACCAGACAACGATTATTAGAGTCTAAGGGCATGAAAGGGATCCAGAGGTTGCGAAGGGAGTAAGACAGGTTTGTAGCTTTACCCATTGTTGTTCAATCTGTACATTGAGCAAGCGGTGAATGAATGCAAGGAGAAATTTGGAAAGGGAATTTAAGTACAGGGAGAAGAAATAAAAACTTTGAGGTTTGCCGACGACATAGTAATACTCTCAGAGATCGTAAAGGATATGGTAGAGAAATTGAATGTAATGGACAGTGTCTTAAGGTATAAGATGAACATCAACAAGAGTAAAACAAGGATAATGGAATGTAATGTCAGAAAGTCAGGCAATGTTGAAGGAATTAGATTATGTAATCAGATAATAAGAGTAGTCAGTGAGTTTTGTTATTTGGGTAGCAAGATAACTTCTGATGGCCGAAGTAAAGATGATAGAAAATGCAACATGGATATGGGAAGAAAACTTTTCTGAAGAAGCGAAATTTGTTCATATCTAATATTAATTTAAATGTTACGCATTCCTTACTGAAATCATTTATCTGGAGTGTAGAATTGTATGGGAGTGAAACGTGGACGATAAGCAGTTCAGACAAAAAGATGATGTAAGCTTTTGAAATGTGTTGCAGCAGACGAATGTTGAAAATTAGATGGGTAGATCGCGTAACTAATGGGGAGGTGCTTAACCGAATTGGGCAGAAAAGGAGTTTCTGGCATATCCTGACTGTGAGAAGGGGTAGATTTGTGGGACACATTCTGAGACATCAAGGAATCGTCAACTTAGCATTACTTGAAAGTTTGTGGGGTAAAAATCGTAGAGGGAGACCGAAGGAGGAATACAGTAAGCAGATACAAAAAGATGTAGGTTGTCGAACGTTTTCTCAGATGAAGAGACTTGCACAGGACAGAGTAGCGTGGAGAGCTGCATCAAACCAGTCTGCGGACTGAAGACCACAACAACATCTTTGAACATGGTTACCACTGAGTAACATACGATGTATTTGTCACCCAAATCACATGAGAGCTTTTATTTGAATTAAACAATTAGCTTCTCTTTATTTTTATTGATGAAAGAAGGTGATCAAAGGTATTATGTTTGTTAGCGGATATTCATTGTAGCACGACGAGTGCTGCAGTTAGTATTGCAGCATTTGCAGTTTTGGCAGTAGTTCCGCTGCAATGTCACAAACGTGGCATCCATAAGTATAACATTAACAAAACATATTTCAGTAACCACGGTTATTTCAATTTCGGTTTATTTGCTGCAGTAAGATCATTTTTGGTACCTACAATTACATCCAGCTCACACTAACCATCTGTGTCACCAAGAAGCTTTTTTTTTTCACGCTTTCAGATATTTTCGGTCTCACAGTAAGCAAATTTTGCAGGATGTTTTATTTGCTTTTGTCTGATAGCTGACCTTGGTAAAATGATTATGGGATAATAAGATAAAACTCAGTTCCGTACCCTTTCTCCCGAATATTCCGGGAGATTTTAGCAAGACTATGTACGACCGCCTGTTTCTGCACGGATATGTGCTTTCTTCATGTCACAGGGTTCAACCTTCTGCTTTGGTCTGCAAGATCAGTGTTGTCGCCAATCAAAAATGAGTAGGTAATATTGAGATGACGTTTACAGCGTTGTGACACAAACCCAATCATCGAAGATGAATTTTGGAAGTAGGCTGTCTATTCTACAGGATGCCATTAGCACATTACATGCGTTCGTTGTTATCACATATGGAGCAAGTTAAAAGGGCGGAAGGTGAAAACCGTGTCTACAGGAGAACAGGACGTGTGTTGAGCCGAGACGACTGAAATGCCAATAATTATTTTAGAAGACAGTGCAATCTCTGAAATTAAAATTAGGTGAATAGTCCTGCGACATTTACGTATATTAGCCATAAACTACAGGTACCTTACCATCCATAATCACACACCGCGGAGCTCTGCGATAGATCCTGAAAACTTTGCACGATGTCTTCCTCCAGGATGGTGTTCAAACGACTCGTCACGTTCCGATGGATGTCAAGAATATCGTCAAACCTCTTTCCTTTCAAATCGAGTGTCAGACGAGGGAATAAGGGGAAGAATGGAGGATCGAAATCCTGTGGTTATGGTGGAAGTTGCAGGAACTGGCAGGAA
The DNA here is from genome assembly GCA_026315105.1 of Locusta migratoria. NCBI lineage: Eukaryota > Metazoa > Arthropoda > Insecta > Orthoptera > Acrididae > Locusta > Locusta migratoria. The sequence continues at coordinate 222,204,880 of CM048751.1, read as the reverse complement.
CTGTTTCAGGATATTGACTGAGTGTCAGCGAACTTTGTCAGGCAACTTGAACATCCGCCATACTCGCTGGATCTCATTCCTACAGACATTTCCTATTTCCTCGACTCAACCTTTCTTTGAAAGTAAATAGATTTCACGATATTCCTGACATCCAATTAAACGTAACGTGGTTTTTGAACACCATCCCACTGGAAGACTTCGTGCAAAGTTTCCAGGACATGTATCGCCGAGCTCAGCGGTGCATAATTGTGGGAGGTGACTATTTCGATGAAAAGTAAGGAACTGTAATTCATAGATCATCTACATCAATGTTGTAGGGCTATTCGACGAACATTATTGTCAGACGTTGTAATATATAAATGAAAATGTCCTGTGAATATGAGCTTCAAATCTATAGTCATTCAAGATATATTTTTTCGTACATTACGTTTGATTGAGCTAGTCACGAAACAGGTAAACGTAAAAAGTTATTAAAATTGATCACATACTATAGAGGTAAGTTATGTACTGTTTCTGTAATTTCCCAGAATTTGTCAAACGAATGAAAACCGTTACATTAAAAAATATTTCATTTGTTGTCTTCTGGACCAACTGCGTCGTATATGTCATTTAGAGACATTGTAATGTATTAATTCCGAAGACACTGCTTTTTAATAAACTTTTTTAATTAAACGGGTCTGTTTCGCTGTGAATGACATCGTCATATATATATATATATATATATATATATATATATATATATATATATATATATATATATTACAAGTGTTAAATAAGAACTAAACAGATTACATAAACAGCGATCTTACAAGAATAAGATGATCTACCAATGTATCGGGTGATCAAAAAGTCAGTATAAATTTGAAAACTTAATAAATCACAGAATAATGTAGTTAGAGAGGTAAAAATTGACACACAAGCTTGGTATGACATGGAGTTTAATTAGAACCAGAAAGAAAGAAAATTTTTTTAAATGTCCGACAGTCGGCGCTTCATCTGATCAGACAAGCAATAATTAGCATAACAAATTAAGACAAAGCAAAGATGAAGTACTTTAGAGGAAATACTCAATATGTTCACCATAATTCCTCAACAATAGCTGTAATCGAGGAATAATGTTGTGAACAGCACTGTAAAGCGTGTCCGGAGTTATGGTGAGGCATTGGCGTCGGATGTTGTCTTTCAGTATCCCTAAAGATGTCGGTCAATCACGATACACTTGCGACTCCAGGTAACCCCAAAGCCAATAATCGCACGGACTGAATTCTACGAACCTGGGAGGCCAAGCATGACGAATGTGGCGGCTGAGCACACGATCATTACCAAACGACGCGCGCAAGAGATCTTTCACGCTTTTTTTTTTTTTTTTTTTTTTTTTTTTTTTTTTAACCCATGTCATTCCAAGCATGTGTGTCAATTTTTGCCTCTCTATCTACATTATTCCGTGATTTATATATATTAATGATATATTTCTGAGTTACAATTATCATGTTAAATAATACACCGTCGGCCGCGGTGGCCGAGGGGACTGAGGCGATTCAGTCACGGTCTGCACGGCCACCACGGTCGGGGGTTCGAATCCCAACTCGGGCATGGATAGTTGTGCCGTCCTAGTTCGTAAGTAGTTTGTAAATTTAGGGACTGATGACCCCGTAGTTAAGTCCCATAAGCTTTACAAACATTTGAACATTTGAAATAATATACCCACCTATGTATTTAGAGTATACCTGACGATGGCATTCATGTCGGAACAGGTCTATTGATTTAAATATTTTATTAAAAAGCAGCTTTCTGGAATTAACCATTTTTAAACCGTATTTGTTTAACACTGCACATCCACAGCGTTCGCCGCGGTGGAGTAGCCGAGCGGTCTAAAGCATCTCGCTGAGGAGCGTGCGGTTGCTCGCCGTGGAGGTTCGAGTCGTCCCTGGGCCCGGGGTGTGTGTGTTGTCCTTAAGTCAGTTTACCTAGGTTTAAGTTGTTTGAAAGCTACGGACTGATGACCACGCAGTTTGGTCCGATAGATTTACAAACATTAGAACATTTGAACCAAAGCGTTCATGTTTACATGTTTATAACACAGACACCTTTGCGACCATGACATTTGTTCAAACCATTGACTTTTTTGAGTCACAGCATCTCGTCTACATGAAGATTTTCATTATTGCAATAATGAAGTACCGTCAGTTTCTAAAACAGGCGAAAACCAAATGGGCGAAAACGATTGTTGCAGAGGTCGCGGCAATCGTGTGTGATCTGATACTGTCGTTACGGGACAGAGGGTGCTGCATGAGTGGACGAACTTTTTGTTACGTGCTTCCAGGCCTGTCCACCACCACACGCTGTTTCTCACGCACTCACAGTATTACGTTAGACAAAGCCGTGTTATAAGCTACAATTCGCGGCACTCTATCGACAGAGAGTTTCAATTTTCGTCAGCGAAGCGGTGTTATCGACCGAGTAATATGCGTGGCATGTAACATGGCTACCGATATTCAGAGCGACGAAATTCCGAGGCGTTTCGTGTCAGCGCTCCCTCGCAGCTGCGTAGCTCCTGTTTCTAAAACGCGTACTTTGCCATCTACGAACTTGCGGTGGGGCTTTCACATTTGGAGTTATGGATATACGCGTGAATTATACTAGGTGTTCCCGTACGAGCTTGAGAAAAAAAAATTAACTGGATAGAAATCTCTCCAATTAAAAATATGAGGTAGGGAATCTCGGATCGGAGAAACCGATTTAAAAAGATACGGAATTGACCGCTTTGTCTCGGTTAATGTTTTCGAACTTATCTAGAACAAATCGCAAACACGAGTACAGGAATAAGACGCACACATCGCCCGATTAGTCCTGAACAAGAAAACTGCTCACAAATAGCGTGAAGTCCAGTTATAGAGGTCGCCTCGCGATAATACACTCTGGTGATGTCATCAATGGTTCCGCTATGGTTGGTCGGCTGCAGGCCACGCTCCTCAGTTCCAAACACCCACTTGTTACTCGGCCTAATTCCACACGTCAGGTCCGCCATGTTTGAGGCAAATTGAACTGGCGTCCGCCATGTTATTTGGGGTATCGGCTGCCAGCTCGTATGCAACACCCACTCGATAATTGTACCTATTTACAGTTCCACGTTATAAATAAAGACTGATTGTTGAATACGGATATCCATCAAGTTCCGTCAGTATCGAAGCTGCCAATTGACGAGCCATTCCTAAATATTAGGTCATGAAATATCACAAACCTGTCAGTAACACAGTTCAAGTTCGAAGTGTAAGGTTTGAAACAACAACGAAACTGCCGCTTTGAAAAGAGTTGCGTTAGTTTTAATGCAAGTACTTGCTCTAAACGAGCTGCGAAACATACAATAAGTAGTACTTGTTATGCCTAACGATCATGACCATGGATTTGCATCTGTTGCTAACGTGTTGTAACAAAAGTCTAGTATACATATATCTTGTATTTTCGTGACCTATCAAGTCTACAAACTTGTAAAATTGCTGTGAAAGGGTTTATTTGTGAACTTTGGTGGCGGAATTTGCATACAAAGACGTAAGTGACAACAAAATACTGCAGTTAAAAATACTCCTGGGTCATCTGCCCACAAAAGCTTTCCACGTCGAAATAAGATGTCGTTAATAAGTTTCCTTGTTGCCATGCTGAAACAAGTAACGTTTGGTACTTGAGATTTGAGTACAAAGACGAAAGTAACAGTAGAATATTGCCAGAAAAATGCGTCTGGGACAGCTGCCACAAAAGCATTCAACACCGAGATAAAGTATCATTAATAACTTTCGTTGTTGCCACGCTGAAAGAAGTACGTATTTACTGCAAAGAACACAAACATATACAAGTGAAAAAATTTATCATGTCACTTCTGCTTCCACAATTATCACTGGTTGCATGTCAACAATGCTCCATCAAGTATTGTCAACAACAAATGCAAATATTTTTAAAGAAGGCGTAGACACTCAAAAGTGTAGTTTCATCAACCACAGAAACAACAGAAGAGTAAATATCTCAAAACACACTAGATGGAAAACTGAAAGTTTTCTATGGCTTGTAATCAAGCAGGATAGGTCATCTGAAGCTCCACTCTTGAGACAACTATGTGGCATCAGTCAGGAATTTTGTTTGAGTGTAGACAGAGTTCAAACAGTAAAAAAAAAAAAAAAAAAAAAAAAAAAAAAAAAAAAAAAAAATAAATTGGTTTTCTTCGACTAAGTACTTGTCGTTTTATCACTTCGATTTGTGCATTTAAATGATGAACACACTTAGGCATATTTCAAGAGCAAACATTTTATCGGCAATACACACTAAATACAATATAAACAACAATATACGATAGACACACTCCTCGTAAGTGTACTGACCACCCTAAATATGGCTGCCGAGTTTACAGAAGTTGCCCCAAAGAGCACTGTAACTCGTGTGTCAGCCACTCTATGAAATTGAAGCTCGTTGATCCTCCGGCGTCCAGCGCCCCCTCGTAGTATATTACACCACCTGCCAGTCAGACACGCACTGTGCACATTTAACCCCTAAAGCGTGAAGCTGTTTTTCCACCTGACATCACATGTAGCGTGACACGTTCTGCTACAAATGGGTTATACAGTTCTGAAAATAACATTCTAAGAAAAATAGCGTTAACACTTAAAGGTATAGGAACTAAATAGGCTAAATCACTTTAGCCACAAAGAGTTTTAATCAAGCCATAAAAATTACTTCATTACAAGATATTTAAAAAAAAAGAAAAAAAGAAAGAAGGAAGGAAGCTTAGGGTTTAATGTCCCATCGACAGTGTGGTCATTAGAGACGGTAAATTCAGAAAGCTTAAAACTTTGCATGAAATCCAATACATCAGAAGACAGTAAAAATTAGCCTTCCTCATTATAACCACCCATCAAAATTCACAGGACTTCATCTTCAATCAGCCCAGTTACTGCGCACAACTCTCGAAAACACGATGAGAAACGTTCGTAAAATTGTAGCCCTTGGAAATAATTTAATGTAAACTCCGTCAACATGAAGCTAAGGATTGTAGGACACTGACATTAGCGGCCGTTCTTCAATCTGCATCGGCATAAATGAAAACTGGAATAAAATAATACGGACGGCATATGACGTCGCATACGCTGAGCGAGTGGACGGAAGCAGACGGCATATGCCGTCACACACGCTTGAGGGATTAAAAGGTACCACAGCTGACTGACCACAGTCGTGGCGGACGCAAGTCAGCGATATTGCTCTGTAATACCGATAACAAACATTTGTTCTCACAGAAAGCGCATAATTCTTCAAAATGTTCAAATGTTTGTATAGCTTATGGGACTTAACTACAGGGTCATCAGTCCCTAAACTTGCAAACTACTTACGAACTAGCTAACACTAAGGACGGCACAAATATCGATACCCGAAGGGGGATTCGAACCCCCGACCGTAGTGGCCGTGCAGACCGTGACTAACGCGCCTCAGTCGCCTCGGCCACCGCGGCCGGCGCATCATTCTTCAAGTCAAAAAATTCCACTATGTGTATTTACCGACGGTATCATTTTTCCGAAGCTTCGTACGCCAGCTTGGAATCGAACCCGGGTCACTTATTCACTAACCAGCAGCGCTTACTCTGTTCCGTGGTTGCACAGTAGCTTCAGACAATCGACCTCGTTACAACATATACATGATGCAACAGTTTGCATTCACAAATTATATACGTTTGTGACCTGCAAAAGTCTGTGAATCGTGTCGTTTCATTCGTAAGAAAAAGTATAACAGTCTCTCCTAGTAACCTTTTAGATAACCATTTCTAAGTCTTCCCTCTGACTTTTCTCCTGCTAATCCTTAAAATTATACTTTACAGTGTCAGTACATTATATCCGGAATTTCCATTTTAACTTAATGCATGCATTACTTCACTTCCTAATTTTTGTTACATTTAGGTCGTATTTTCGTCATTTTCTCTGAAGTAATCTTTTATAATATATGAGAAATCTGCTGTGGGCAGAGAAATTGCTATTCAGACTTGAAGGTAATTCAGCGTTGGCGAGGACTGCCACTCCATTTAGCTCACAGCGCGGAATAAACCAGATGAAAAGGAGCTTGCAGCATCGAGCAGGCAGGGGCCCGCAAAGGAACCAAGTCGGGACTACTGAATTTCTTTCCGTCCTAAATTGAATGCACAGATGGAGTTCCATTTCATGCAGTTGCTTTCTGCTGAAAGCGTTCCGCTGAAATGGAAATGACATTAGTGAGCTCTCCGCGGGTCATCAGCGAGTATTCGATTGCAGTTCGCAAGACGTGACGTCACTTAATGGCACAGGCATTAATGCAGCGGAGGCCATTTTTCATTTTCTGAGTGCTACAGCTTTGTTCTCTAAGAACACGCACGTGCGCTGTCCATTCATGCCTCCGTGGAACAGTGCCTCAGAATACGATATACTTCGAAACATTGATAACAAAACAAAAGTAATTTTTTTACTATTTCTGAACCGTTGAACAGAATGAAATTCATCGATGTGCATTAGTGTGTTTCTTGTGTAATAAGCGTCTTATTAAGTTAATATGTAAATCTGTTAGTTTCGTCGACGTCATCTCTGTTCTTAAAGTCATAGGATATGTATGACTGACAGTAGTTGCAGATTTCACTTCGTAAATGTAAAACGATGGAAAATATAAACATAGCTTATTGTCTTACTTCATATTTCTTCATACCTTTATGAATATATATAAATTAAGATGCGATTCCATCTGCACCAAGACAGGTGAGACCGGAGTTATGCATTTGTAGGCTACGTGATAGGAATCTTTTATGTCCAAATGTTTGTAAAGTTGTGGGATCAAACTGCATTTGTCATCAGTTCATAGATTTACGAACTATTAAACTAACTTATTCTAAGGACAACACAGGCGTACACCCACGCTTAGGGAGGATTCGAACCTCCGTGGCAAATTTATTTAACCCCCTTTTTGGCAATGCTTCCTCAAAGAACTTCAAAATTGCACTCATTTTTCTCCAATAAGCTTCAAGAGTTACGCTATTTTGACGAAAACTAACATTATACATCTTTGCATGTGGTATATAATGTTTATACTTAAAACAGTGACCAGACACAAGTATGGTATAGATAAATAAATTATTTTTAAGATTTGTCTTCAGATGGGCAATGGTGCCTGCCACCAATGTCAAAATTATAATACACAGCTATGTTCCATTCCCTTGTGGCAGAAGTATTTCAATAGTCTAAATCTTCAGCAGACACTACAAACATGCTTTAACAATATAGTAGATTCTGTCAATTTTGTGGCGCTATTTTGATCTTATAAAATATAAGAGGAAATCTTGAAGGTGAGTTTTATGGAAAATATTATTAAACTCTTATCAGAGAGATTGCCAATGAATTATTATTTACAGGGAATAGAACATCTGGAAGACCACTACGGAATGGACAACAGGCTACAAGAAGAACGAAACAACTTCAAATCTACTAGTGAACGTTATACGATGTGACACTTTTTGTTACTTGCCAGACTACGGGGCAAACGGAAAATGTAGAAGTTTTCCTCAAATGAACTTGACTGCAGAACGTGAGAATTTTGGGATTGTTCTGGGCTTCGTACCAAACATCAATTGTTTTCGGACATGTTACATAAAATAGTGCAAACTAGAACAATTTTACTGTCACAGGAACTACACTGTACTTCGTATAATGTGGCAGCCATATAAAATTTTAGGCAGTGTTACTTACAGGCAAGAAAACTGTATTAAAAAAAATCTTTCACATGGTCGTATATGTCTAATTTAATTAATTAAACTTCTTCTTCGCGCGATTTGTGTATGTGCCACAGAGTTGTGTAGCATTGCTCTTCTATACAAATTATTATTTCTTTTATCTAGAGACCTCAAAACAACTCTTTATATAGAAAATTGATTGAATAAAATTTTAATTTCATTTTAACCCGCATGGCTGTCATTTTAGTAACTTCACTTGTTACGAAGAGTTGTTAGAATGAGTTCTTCGTATGTTTTAAATAACATCCTGTATGTTTCATGTGCCGAACTATTCCCTCACTTCCTCTTATACGTCGTACCTGTATTCGTGTGTACACAACATCCAAGTTAATAGAAAACAGAACATCAATGAAAAATACCAGTAGTACAGTAAACATTGTGAACAGAAAAAAAGGCCTGGAAATAGTGCTCACTGACAGTGATACACTACCCTATGAGTTGGAAATTATGAATTCATCCCTGCTTCTACGGATGCTTTCTGAAGTGAATTAAAGGCAGTAATGATGTTCCTTGTATTGTCCTAAATAGTATATGGTTGCTGTAATGTTCGACAAAGGATACGTATAGGTTACAGTCTTGACATAACAGTTGCCGATAATTTCACCCGTGCGACATTTACGAAATGGATCGTCTGCGCACCACTGATTGTGTGTCTCTGTATCTCAATATTCAAAATCATCATACAACACCGAAACAGTGCACACGGTATGGCGAGTGTCGGTTTTCAAAAGCAGAATGACATACAATTTATGCCAGTGTAAGTTCACCAGACAAATCCAGGACATGGGAAATGAGGTAAACCATAATAGTTAATAACATTTAAAAGAATACAAACAGGAAGTATGTGACCAGGGCAAGATCAAAACCAAATATTTTACAAAGATGTAAAAAAGTAAAACAATTATGTTGTTATAATAATCACCGAAGATACTTCTAAACAAAGCAAATTCATCTCGTCTTAATTAAACTTTTCTTTACAGTTGTAAAAGACGGGTAATTGTCTTATATAATCTGTTTAATTCTAACTGAAAACAATGAAAAAGACAAAGCATGACCACGAATAATACAATTATTTTTGTTTCTAATTATCAGCCATTTTTAATCCCATCATTGCCTACCTACGTGCCCATAGTGTTTCCAAGTCAATCACGCAATAGGTACTACGACGGCGAATCAGAAATATGACGAAACTACTAGCTTCAGATTTTGCTATTAATCCTGAATATTGTTTCGCAAGTTCAGAGGTGTTTTTTATTGTTAGACAATGCTGTGAAGGACAGATTCAGTATACAAGCAAGAGATGGTTGCATTTTTCGCGTGCTTTTGATGTTAGTGGAGGGAACGTTGAACAATGCTCGGTATGTACAGACTAATGTTCAAAGTTTTAAAATGTTTGTAAAGCTGTGGGAACAAACTGCAGTGGTCATCAGTCCCTAGAATTACGAACTACTTCAACTAACTTATGCGAAGGACAACACACACATCCCATGCCCGAAGGAGCATTACAAACTCCAACAGTAAGAAGCCGCGCGCTCCGCGGCAGTGCACCTTAGAACGCTGAGTCATTCCCACGCGGCAGAATGTTGTTCAAATGTTTGTTAAGCTTAAGGGACTTAACTGCGGGATCATCAGTCAATAATCTTACAAACTACTTACGAACTACCTTATAATAAAGACGACACAAACTTACATGCCCGAGGGGGGATTAGAAACCCCGACCGTAGCGGCCGTGCAAACTGGATCGCCGGAGACCGCTCGCCACTGCGGCCGGCGGTAGAATGTTGAAAAAACCCTTATCTTGCCATTCTTTCAAGAGGAATGTGATTCGATGCTCCAACAGGATGTTGCTCCTCCACACACTGAGCGTTAACCCAGCGTGCTGTACAAGACGCGCAACAACTTTCGTGACCATATATCCTTAACTACACTGTTGAAAACAATTGGGGAATCAGGCGAAATATCATACATAAAATATATATGGTAAAATATTTTACTCAGATATTGGTTACAATAGCAAAATGTTCAAATGTTTGTAAATCTATTGGACTTAACTACTATGGCCATCTGTCCCATTGCTTACAAGCTTCTTAAAATAACTAATGCTAAGAACAAGAAATACAGCCATGCACCAGGGAGGACTCGAACCTCCGACGGCGAGCAGCGGTGCGCTACGCAGCTAGACGCCTTGGAACGCTCGGCTACTCCATCGCGTCGTTACGATAGAATTTGCAAATGATTGTTAAAGGAAGGGAAGGAAGAAGGACAGGAAAGAAAGGATTGACAGTGGTCGCATTTGGGCATTGTTATTAAGCAATGACGACAAGTGAAACTGTGAGCCGGACCGGGAAGCGAACCAGGGACTCCCGCTTTGGGCCAGCGGTCGCCTTAATCACTTGGCCACCCGAGCTCGCCTCCCGTCCGTCTCAAAATCCCACAATTCGCACGCTATGTTTGTAGTGCCCCTATCGTCCATGCCCGCTTACACTCGCCATTACGGATTCCCGTGCGAGGTCGGACGTATGACCGCATCTACGGTGAAATAACAGAAGCCAACACCGTCGTCGCGTTTAAATAGTTATTGTATTGGTGTGATGTCTGTTCTTTCGGACGTCCAAAAGAACAGACACTACACCAATACAATAAGTTACAATAGTAATTTGTGTGTGATTCATTACCATATTTTTCTGAGGTTTATATGGCGTTCATTTGGAGCGAGCGACACACCATGGGGTGACCATAATAGTGAAAAGTACATTCACTTTCCCTCTAGTACGATGTATAATCACCTAGGACGGCCAGTACAGCGGCACACCTGGGTGGCATGGACAGCTTGACTTTATCAATTAGCTCTTGAGGAATATTTGGTCGTTCTTTCGTGAGTGCAATGTACAGCTCTGCAGCCGCGACGGCGTGGCCGAGCGCATTAACGCGTTATGCTACGATGCGCGTCACTCCTCTTCGGGGGTTCGAATCCCCCACTCGGGAATGGATTTTGTGCTGTCTTTAGTATAAGTTAGTTCATAAGTAGTTTGTAAGTTTAGGGACTGATGGCCACGCTGTTGACACCCATAAGCTCTACAAACATTTGAACAGCTCTGCAACCGTTGTGAGAGGTGCAGGTTTGGCTGCAATGTGTCTGCCAAGTGCATCCCAAACATGCTCAATTGGATTTAAGTCCGGTGAACAAGCTGACCATAGCCTCCGTTCAGTTCCCTCAGCTTCTAGCATGTTGCCAACTAGTGCAGCATTGTGGGAACGAGCTTTATCGTCTATCAGAAGGACTCATCTCCTAAGGCACAAGCAAATGGCAAAACAAAACTTGGAAGGACCTCGACTCTATACCTCTGAGAAGTCAAGGCGCCACTATGAACGACATAGAGGACAGCGCAAATACTGACTCCTGCCCACAACATTCGTCCATCACCGTGATATGGTAATGTTTCTTGGACATTAGCTGGAATGCTCTGAGTTACACGTCCTCTCCAGATAAGGAAACGGCGACAATGAACAGAATACGGCGCCATTAGTTACGACTCCAATGCTGGTGTTCGTCCGACCAGTTTGAATGGTACACACACCACAGGCCTCTGTGTGTAGAAGGCTTCGTTGCTATTTAGTGCTAGTATTAGCAATGTTTTCAGCAAGATGATGTGCTTAATTATAATCCATAAAAAATAAAAAAAAATCATATAATGTACTACACCTGTCATTTAATTTATAGTGAAATGCTTAAACCAGATGATGTAACTAATAATGATCTATGCAATAATACTCATTATGTAACATTAATGATGTAACACTAATGATGTAACACCTCTAATTTAATTTATTGTGAAATTATTGTATTACCATTGTACACAAATTGTGAAATTATTGTATTACTAATATACAAAAATTTAATTTTTTGTTGTATAATTTCAACAAGTAATAAAGCTGCGAACACATATACAATAAAAGAGGGCACAAACTGGTCCACCTCCACTATGTGGAACACGGGCAAAGTCACATCTAGTAGACACTGGATATGCTAGGTGTGACGGCTAAGGGACCAGCCTCTCAGTGAGATATAATGGCCCGTCTTATGAAAAAAGATGGTGGGTCATTATAATGAGCAGCAGCTGTGGAAAAAAAAATTCCCTAAGCTGATTTCGGACTGTTTATGTTCATATTGCTTGTCCTGTTGCTGCCGTGGTGATAGCTTGTTGCACATGAACTACATTCTGATTCCTGATACGACGTGTTTTAACCCGAGATAATGGTCATTTCTTGCTGATATTACCCGTCCACGACCATGGCTTTGTCTTCATTTAACGATTCATGTTGTCTGAAACCGTGCCTTGATCATGTAAATCAGACTTTGGGATACTCCAGCAGCTGCAGCCATCTCCTACTGTATCTGTCTCGCTTCCAACCCTCCTAACGCTGTCCATATCTTCGGGTAACTCAAGTTATTGTTGCACTGCACAGACTGCTCATTTCACTAATCGATTGTCGTATCGTTGTAGTCTCCATTCCGTAGAACTGACTAAAAGAAGTCGAACCATTTCACTTCATCTGCCGATGAGAGTATTTCAGAACCTACACATCTCAAATGATCCGCTAATTGTTTTTACCATTGTACATGTCCTACAATTACATAATTTTGCTGGTAGATTAAATTAAATATCACGATACCATCTGCAAAGTTGTTTGTTCATACAGTTAGTTGTGGAAAGGTAATAAATAGTTCTGGCAGATGCTGAAGTTCGACCGTATAAACAACGAAAACGTAGTAATAGATTAACTTTTTTTCTTTTATTGTATTGAGGGTATATCCGTCAGAAATATTTTCTTAAGGGGCTGAAATTCATAAGCCATACTAGTATTATTAACGCGAATGGAGATCTATGTATTATGGTTTCACGACTAAACCACATTGATCAATTTTGATGAAATTGGGTATGAAGATAGGTTGAACGCTGATGCGGAATATAGGCTACTCCAGAAAGATAGTAATTGAAGATATTTTATTTATTACAGGTATATAATTCGAAATATGAAACATCTGAGTATCAACGTATTTTTATAGCTTCTCAGACGCTTGATCCTTGGGAAAGCTAGTTATTCTTTGACTTCTTTAATTTAACGCATTTATTAAATTACTTTTAATGGTTAATACGTTGTACGTAATAAGATTCAACATAATGAATACGATGCTTACACAAGACGACAACATCTTCAAACCTGCGATCCGATTTCGATAACATTTGTATCCTGCATAATTTACACGTTGCATAACGTACAGCGTTTTCAGTCAGCGGTTCAGTCACGATGTAACAAACAGAGATTCGTTCGTGTTTAATAACATCTTTATTTTCATCTCGATAAAGAAGGACAGAATTTACCGTTGTTATTCGCACGGTTTATTATTTAAACCGGAAAATTGCAACTGTGTTTTTATCCTGATGATCCTGGTCATAGCTTAAGAACAGTGTAGCGAATTTATTTGACACTCGATGGAATTCGAGACGTATGTAAGGACATCGACGCGAGCAAAGCCGCGGATAAAAGCTGTTATATATAAAATTTGTTGGAACTCACTAAGCTTTAACAATTAAGTGTAATGGATGAGCGTAGTTGTATTATTTGATTTCCGTCCGCTTGAAGAGGAACACACAGGTTCCGAATCTAATACTTGCCTCATCGTATAAAATTTGAAATTACTTTTTACCTTTTGATGAATATTATGACCGAATTTAGGTGTTACTACGTTTTGTTCTATAATTATGTGAAATATTTAAAAGACATGTGTATTGCTCTTTAAAATGCAAGTAGGCCACATGCAAATAAATGACCAGAACACCGGAAACTAAAATTTATATCGAAGGACCACTAGGTAATCTAGAATTTTTGTCTGTCTCTTTTCACTTCTTTCACCTCCGGCAGAATTGTTGATGTGAGAAATGTCAAGTAGCACCATGTTTCGGAATCCACGTTCAACTGTAGGTCCACATGTAACTAGCTAGGAAACCACCTCCAAATGGGACCACGCCTAGTAAAGTGCTGTGGTGTTCAAACCAATCTTCGGATAGTTGACTGCTTTACTTTTTCCGTAGGACCATTAGATATCCATAAAATAAAAGTTGCTTTAGAGTAACTTAGGTAGAGCTGGAGAATGTCTGCATAGAAGTGATATTTACAGAAAGTCTAAACCAATTGAATATCATTGACACATAAGGAGAACAGAAGTGGACCTAAAACTGATTCTTGTCCCACTCCAGATATCTAGAAATGTCAATATAGCAACATCGCGGTTGTTCATACTGAATTTCAGGCCATCAGTTACCTTGATTAGTGTAGTGTGTTATGGTTTTTGCTAAAGCGAGACTGATATTTGTGAAAATAAGCTGAATTTTCACAAGTGTTCAGTAATTTGGTGATGAACAATGTATTCAAGGGCTCTGGAAACGGCCGGCAATAGGTTGATTGGCCGAAAATCGCAAGGTGATTTCGGATTTTCTATTTTAGGGATAGGTCGATAATGCTTCTTTTCCAAGAGGTAGGATAATTTCCATTCACGAGGGAGAAATCAAATATATCTGTTAAGACATGCAATAGGCTGTCTCAATGGCAAATATGCTAACTCCGTCTTTGCTATCGCCTCAGAAGAGATTCTCATTATTACTGGTCTCGTATTTATTGTTACATGTATTATGTGTAATGTGTGATACTTATGTGGCTAACGAATTCTTCAGGCCTGTTGTTTATTTGCGCTTGGCAGAAGATTGGCGCAAAAAAGAATTCATTCTGTTCGTCAGCTGAGATGTGAAAAACTTTTTTCTGGTGTGGCCTTACCGACACGCAAACTACGGTGATTATTCCAAAGGGTCCCCGTGTTAGTGTTACTGCACACAAAAGAGCGAGCGTATCTTATTTTGGCATTTCGAATGCATTGTGTCACCTTGTTTTGTAGCTTTCTGTTTTCTTTGTATTGTTCGGGTTTCGGACTTGCCTTAAAACATCTATGAGCAACATCCCTATTGTTTATCATTTGATGTATATCTTTAGTCAGCCGTGGAGCAGGAAGTTATCTTACACTGATTGTACGTATAGGGAATACTTGTCATAAGTTTATTCGTAGGTTAAAAAAAAATTTCCGTCGAACGTGGGTTCTCTGGTTACTTATGTCATGAGATTTCTGAGCAGTCGGCTGTTAGAGCCTCACGGTCTATTTGTTTCAGGTTCCTACGAGTAATATAACGTGATTTAAATTTTGACGCTTGCATGAAGTAAGCCATGAAGATTACATTTATTACTTTCTCGATCATTTCGTTAATGACCACATGTGTAACAATGTGACTGTGCTCCATATGGTGAGTAGGTTCTACTGGCAGAACGTTAATGTTGTTGAACTATCTTCTTAGGTTTATTGTGGATGGAGTGTCTCTTAACAAGTCTATGTTAAGGTCTCCCATCACGATGACGTGTTCATATTGATATCGCAGTAAATGTAATTCTGATTGAAAAGAGGACATTGTGCTGGTTTTTGGTGGTTTATATACGATGACAGTTAAGTATTTCTGACTATGTACTTTTATATCGAAGAACATGAATTCAGCTTGACTGTCATCGGTAGGGCTTGAAGTACTTAAGACTTTGGGTTTGAGATCTGCTCTTACAGACGCCCCGACATCCCGTCTGCGCTTGTTCAATCTGTCCATCCTAATAAATATATATCCTGGAGGACGAAGAAGTACGGAGGATATGTGTGGTTTTGGCCATGCTGTCCATCCTAATAAATATATATCCTGGAGGACGAAGAAGTACGGAGAATATGTGTGGTTTTGGCCATGGTTCGGACAGGAGAATTACGTGGAAATTGAGCTGGTAGAACAGATGACTCATTTCTTCGTGATGCGCAGATAAAGACTGGATGTGTGAATTAGCGGCCAACAGGTTTGACGGATTCTGGTGAGCTGTTTTGCGAGACAGGTAAGTTCTTGAATAAGACTCTACCTACGAGGAGGAGGGGAGGCTGACCCTTACGCCGTCGGCACACGGATTATGTATCTGAACGAGTGTGGGCAACATGGCGAATGTCTGACGTCACAACGTGCGAATCGCACGTCTGCGAGGCTTTCTGAACGTGTCGGGCAGTATCAACCATGCCAGAGATTCTGAACGAGCATAACAACGATCACCAATAAGGTGGGAGGATGCTACTGACGTCACACCACGTGGCTATCAGAGGAAGCGGCAGCTCCTTTCGGTAGAGAGATGAAGACGCCATATTGACAGTCGTATTTCATGGGTTTTATATATATAACTTAGGTCATATTAATGTATGACATTTAAAAGCACATTAAATGAGTAAATTGAGAATCTCTCGAAAACAGGTCATTAGAGGTACTACTTGTTGGAATAAATGGCTATTCAAAAAATGTTCAAATGTTTGTATAGCTTATGGGACTTAACTACGGGGTCATCAATCTCTAAACATACAAACTACTTACGAACTAGCTAATCCTAAGAACGGCACAAATATCCATGCCCGAGGGGGGATTCGAACCCCCGACCGTAGCGGCCGTGCAGACCGTGACTGGAGTGCCTCAGTCTCCTCGGCCACCGCGGCCGGCATAAATGACTGGATACGTCTTATATGTGGTTAAAAAAATGTCCGTATTGCAGTAATATGCTGTCTCAAGGCAGGACGGATTGAAGACCTATCTACACGAATTGTTCTTTGCATCATTTGTTGCAATTACGTATCAGAAACCGACATACCTATGAGCAGTGTATTACAATCTGTCTAATTCCCTCGTCGATAATATCCACATATGTTAGGGCTGTAGCGCCGTGGCTCAGCGCACTGTAATTAAAATAAGTGAGGCAACAACACATCGAACAAGAAGGAACTAACACGATCATCGTCCGCAACGAACAGAACTACCCATAGAGCAAAATAAAGGCTCTTCGGAAGCAAATAAAAATTTAAAATGTTAAAATGTTTGTTAAGCTTAAGGGACTTAACTGCGGGATCATCAGTCCCTAAACTTACAAACTACTTATGAACTACCTTATAATAACGACGACACAAACATCCATGCCCGAGGGGGTATTCGAACCCCCGACTACAGCGGCCGTGCAGACTGTGACTGGAGCGCCGCAGACCGTTCGGCCACTGCGGCCGGCCTCGGAAGCCAATTCTTCTTATATTCGCGTTTTCTGATAGACTCAAAGACTTTCCTATAACTTTCATAGCAGTATACTGCGTAATATTCAGTGCAATGTAAACATAAGTGCGCAGCCTCTGAGGAGTGAGTTTGTTGGATTCGTTTTATAAACAGGACAGTTTGTGCCTTACTTAGAGTAAAATACGCACTTTATTGTTTCACTGTGGCATTTTACACGTTCTTTACATTCTTCTATTGAAAAGTAACACTGACCGTGCAAGAATGACCTTTACGTTTTACTAAAAAGCGAGTCTGCTGCAATAATGTTTGCCTCATGTGAAGGCCTTTTCTAATTTTTTATCGCACAGTTTGACATGAAACTTTTATAAGTCGCTGCACTTATTGACATAACATTCGACTTTGATAAAAAAAGTCTTCTGTATATTGATATTTTGTTGTTATTTAAGTAGGTCTATATCACAGAACATAACAAACATAGGCACAAGCGCGGCAACATAGAGGTAAACCGGGAATTCCACTTTTTATTTCGTAGGCAGTGTGATTCCAGACAGAACGCACTAGCACATAGCAATAGGTATTTCCGGTGTAGAGAAGCAGCTGAGAGAGCTAAATACGAAAAAGTCTGCTGGTCCGGATGGAATACCAGTTCGGTTTTACAAAGCGAATCTTTAATTCAGCGCAAAGTTCCTAGTGATTGGAAAAAAGCGCAGGTGACTCCCGTGTATAAGAAAGGAAAGACAACTGACCCATACAATTACAGGCCAATATCATTGACATCGGTTTCATGTAGAATTTTGGAGCATATTCTCAGTTCGAATATAGTAAATTTCCTTGAAACGGAAAAGCTTCTTTCCATGAATCAGCACCGGTTTAGGAAACATCGTTCATGTGAAACTCAGCTTGTCCTTTTCTCACATGACATCTTGCGAGCCATGGACGAAGGGCAACAGACGGATTGTGTTTTTCTCGACTTCAAAAAGGCGTTCGACACGGTGCCACACTGCAGACTGCTAACGAAGATACGAGCTTATGGAATAGGTTCACAGATTTGTGACTGGCTGGAAGACTACCTAAGTAATAGAACGCAGTACGTTGTTCTCGACGGCGAGTGTTCATCAGAGACGAGTGTATCGTCAGGCGTGCCCCAGGGGAGTGTGATAGGACCGCTATTATTTTCTATCTATATAAATGATCTGATGGACAGAGTAAGTTGTAATTTGCGGCTGTTTGCTGATGATGCTGTGGTGTATGGGAGGGTGTCGTCTGTAACTGACTGTAATAGCATACAGGTTGACTTAGACAAAATTTCTAGTTGGTGCGAAGAATGGCAGCTAGCTCTCAATGTAGAAAAATGTAAGGTGATGCGCATGAGTAGAAAAAACAATCCTATAATGTTCGAATACAGCATCAGTAGTGAGCTTCTTGATGCGGTCTCGTCGTTCAAATATCTAGGCGTAACATTGCAGAGCGATATGAAATGGAACGATCATGTAAGGACAGTTGTGAGTAAGGCAGACAGCCGACTTCGGTTTATTGGGAGAATTTTGGGAAGATGTACTTCACCTGTAAAGGAGACCGCGTATAAAACGCTTGTACGACCACGTCTTGAGTATTGCTCAAGTATTTGGGACCCGCAGCAGATCGGTTTGAAGGAAGACATAGAGGCGGTTCCGAGGCGAGCAGCTAGATTTGTTACCGGTAGGTTCGACCAATGCGCGAGTGTCACGGAAATGCTCCGGCAACTCAATTGGGGATCGCTGGAAGAAAGACGACGTTCTTTTCGTGAATTTCTGTTAAGTAAATTTAGAGGGCCGGAATTTGAAGCTGAGTGTAGTACGATCTTGCTGCCGCCTACTTACATTTCGCGTAAAGATCACAAAGACAAGATAAGAGAAATTAGGGCTCGTACGGAGGCATATAGGCATTCTTTTTTTCCTCGTTCAATTTGGGAGTGGAATAGGAAAGGAAATGCCTAGTAGTGGTACAGTGTACCCTCCGCCACGCACCTTACGGTGAATTGCGGAGTATTTATGTAGATGTAGATGTAGATGTAGAACCTGACGCCGCCGACAACAGTCGGTGAAGCGCCCTGCGATCGCGTGTTATGGATAATGTTATGGAATATCGCTCCAGATTTGTGACTGGATAGGGGATCTCCTGTCAGAGAGGACACAGTTTGTAGTAATGATGGTAAGGCATCGACTAAAACAGAGGTGATATTCGGCGTTCCACAGGGTAATGTTATTGGTCCTCTGCTGTTCCTTACATACATAAACGATTTGGGAGAAAATCTGAGCAGGTCTCTTAGGTTGTTGATATCGCCGTCATTTATCGTCTAGTAAAGTCATCTTAAGATCAAAACCAACCGAAGAAAGATTTAAATAAGGTATCGGAATGTTGTAAAATTTGTCAATTGAGTCTAAATAATGGGAATTGTGAAGTATTTCACTTGAGTACGAAAAGAACTTTGTTTACAAGAGAAATCAATTGAATGTGAAGGCCATAAACTCCACTAAATACCTAGGAATCACTGGAAAGAACTCGTAAATAATGTCGTAGGAAAGGCGAACCAGACACTGTGTTTTATTGGCAGAACGCTTAAAAGGTGAAACAGAACTACTAAAGAGACTGCATTCACTACGCTTGTCCGTCCTCATTTGGAGTATTGCTGCCCAATGTGGTATCCTTATCAGGTGGTTTTGACGGAAGACATCGAAAGAGTCCAAAGAAGTGTCGCTTACTTTGTATTGTTACGATACAGGGGACACAGCGTCACGGAAATGATACAGGATCTGGGATGGGAATCATTACAACAACGGTGATTATCACTGGAGCGAGGGCTACTTACGAAACTCCAATCGACAACATTCTCCTCCGAATGCGAAAATATATTGATCACTCCCACCTACATAGGTAGAAATGATCATCAGAATAAAATACGAGAAATCAGAGCTCGAACGGAGAGATTCAGATGTTCTTTCTTCCCGCGCGTTATTCGAGAGTGGAATGGGAGATAAAATAGTATAACGGTGGTTCGATGAACCCTCTTCCAGGCACTTAAATGTGATTTTCAGAGTATCCCATGTAAATGTAGCCGGCCGCGGTGGCCGAGGTGACTGAGGCGCTCCAGTCACGGTCCGCACGGCCACTACGGTCGGGGGTTCGAATCCCCCCTCGGGCATGGATATTTGTGCCGTCCTAGTTCGTAAGTAGTTCATAAGTAGTTTGTAAGTTTAGGGACTGATGACCCCGTAGTTAAGTCCCATAAGCTTTACAAACATTTGAACATTTTTTTTTTTGTAAATGTAGCTCGTTGACGCACACGCACACGTCCCGTATGCCCAAGTCGACTCCGAGCGTTTAGCCACACGGTGAACTGGCACGTTGACTACACGCGTTCAGACGCACGCTCCGTGTGCGGTCGGCATTAGCGGAAGCGGCAAGCTTTGCTCATGGGGGTCAAATTTTTGTGCGCCCAAGTGACACCTGCTCTTACGAGCTTTAAAAAAATGTTCAAATGTTTGTAAATCTATCGGACAAAACTGCGTGTTCATCAGTCCGTAGCTTACAAATTACTTAAACCTACGTAAACCAACCTAAGGACAACACACACACCCATGCCCCAGGGAGGACTCCATGCCGAGCAACCGCGCGCTCAGCAGCGAGACGCTTTAGACCGCTCGGCTACTCCACCGCGGGCTTACGAGCTTGAGCGGTAGAGAAATTCGAGTCCGAGTGTTGTGCTCTGTGGTTGACTAGTAATGGATAGCATAGTATTCTTGTCAAGTAGATTGTGTGTAATGCAATAAGTCCGGTGAAATAAATAAAAGGAAAGTAGTTAATGTATTAAACAAATAGCTGAAAACCCGGCGTTACCAAGGTATTTATTTATTTATTCCTGGTATTTTTCAGGTATATATTCATTTGTATAAGGGCAGTACGCCTCTAAAATGTCTTGGGAATACAATAAGAAGTAAAGAAGTAATAGATTAAGTCTTGGTGCGTGATGGGGCGGTTTTTTCATGATCGTTACTGTTTATGTGCACATATCTCATAAACTGCGTGTCGGACAGTGACACAATTTAAAACCTACATTCAACTATATATGTGTATACTCTCTATAAAATTTACTGTCTCTACAATTTGTAGTGTTGAAATTATAAATTGTAACGTCATACCGAGAGCCGTAGTTTTACTCCATAAACAGCGGAAAAGTAGTAAGCGAGAAACGTTTTTCCTTTCATCATTTTACTATGGTTGCCAGGGAGAAAAAGTTTAATAAAGGTTTGAAATTATGTTTAAAGTTTGTTGCAAGTCGCTAAGTACTGTCATTCTCATACAGTCTATTTCGAAAGTCTCGCCGCATTATATGGCATTATTTGCGATTTCTATTGGTTATGACGTAATATCTTTTGAACTATGAGCCGTATGTGATTCTTTACCATGCAGCAATTGTTACCTCACGGTAAGAAATGTGTGTACCAAATTTGGTTCAAATCGGTCCAATGGTTTAGGAGAAAATGAGCAGCATTGTCGCAAAATACAGCAGTTTTTCGCGCATCTCATTGCTTATGACGTCATATCTCGTGAACTATATGTCATATGTGATAATTACACTTCCGGCGACCGCCCTCATGGATTGAAGCTTACGTGTACAAAATGTCATAAATATTGGAACAAAACTGTAGATTTGTATGCAACACGTACAAACACACGGACACTCTGCTTTATATATATTAGATTGGGAGTGGTAAGAGAGAGATGGATTGGTTAAGAAGTCCGATGTTGTTAGTAGGGAAACGTAGGCATTTAGTAATTGCAAGATTTGTATGGGAAACTAAAAGCTAATCTAGAAATATGTACAGTGTCACTCATAGTTGACAATCTGTGACGAGTAAGATAATGCAACAAAGAAAGAGAAGTAATAATTATAGAGTTACAAAAAAATTAAAAATGAGTAACATTACAGTTAGGGGTCATGTAGGGATGTCACTAATACAAAGGTAATTGCAAAAAATTAAATAAATTTGATAAAATTATATGAATAGTAGATGAGAAATAAACAAATTAAAAATACAGTTCCAGATGTTAATAATCTATTGTAAGGAACTTTACACTAGATCAGTATTAAAATAAAGCAATGGGTGCTAAGTATGTCATTTGGTTCGCATTGTTTCACTTTATGTCATTCAGTTCTCGGACGCCAGTTACAGTCTTTTTTCTTGCCGCGGTCTTGACGACCACTCTGCAGTCCAAAGTCCACCCATTCTGAAGCTTGATGTGAGATATGGCACTGTTCAAGATCTTTAACCATGACATCTTCTCGGATTGTGAGCGCAGTCTTTTCAAGTTTCTTGTTCTGCCCAAAAATCTCCGCTCTTTTTCTGTAGGAGATAAACTTTAGAATTATAGGACACGGTTTGGCAGCACCAGACAATTCTCGTCCCACTAGATGGCTCCGATCAATGTCCGGTCTGCTTACTTCAACGCACAATTTTTTCTTGAGCCACATGTGTAAGAAGGTCGTCTGTATCTTCCGCTTCACTTTCTGCAACGCCAAACAGCTGCAGACTATTCCCCCTTTGGTACTGTTCGAGCTCATCCGTCGCGGCAGACAGTTTCTCCTCCATCTCTCGTGTTTTTCTCTCGCACTCACAGACTTTCTCAGAGCAGTAATCTGAGCAGTGAGGTCACACAACGTGAAGTGTCCAAGGGCTCCCAACTCGACCATCTTCAATTTTGATGAAATACGTACAGTAGTAACTGAGGGCCCGACATGGACGTATGCGAGGTTCAGACTCACCTGTAACTTGGTTCACATACTAGAGCCATTATTGTGAAGACCACTTTTACCGCCACCGAAAAGTCCACTGTTTCTAATGTAAAAGAGCAAGACCTTTGGTTCTAGTTATAGTGGTACAGGTTTTTGTGCTCCACATGCAAATGATGCAGACAGAATTCAGAAAGCAATCCATTTGGCATTATCTCAGTTCAAATTGGGCAACAAATCATGTAGCGAGAAATTTGCCCCATAGTTTAAAGAGGCATAATTAGTGGAGAAAGTACACTGTAAACCTGCTCTTTTGCCAAACTACTGCCTGTATGGGTGTTTAGTATATAAATAATTCTGACCAGGCGTTGGGGTTTAATTTCTGTGCTACCATCCTGTGAACTTGATAAAAAGCATGAATGTGTCAAAATATACTCGTGTTCAAAGTCATGTAGTTAAGAATGGGCACCTACCACATTATATTCATTAACACCATTCAACAGAAAACATATCATTATATTAGAAAAACCTATTTTTATTTTGGTGTCTCTTTGAGTAAGGTGCAAAAGTTTCGCCTTAAAATTTGAAATTTCGTTGATTTTGTCTTTTTTGTATCCCGTCCCGACGAGTTCGATAGCCCGCCACAACACATGTTTTAAAAGTCTGTAGTAAATTTATGCACCAAATCAAATTTACTCCCTTGTCTGCTATTAATTTATCCTTAGATGGTCCCTCTCCTCTCCTGAAACTTTCAGTTTCTTAA
Organism: Locusta migratoria; assembly: GCA_026315105.1. NCBI lineage: Eukaryota > Metazoa > Arthropoda > Insecta > Orthoptera > Acrididae > Locusta > Locusta migratoria. The sequence continues at coordinate 222,181,391 of CM048751.1, read as the reverse complement.
GACCCGTTGCCACTGCTGTAAAATTCGGAGGTACTGGGAGTTTAATCATTAAAAGTTCTCGGGTCGTAGAAAAAAACGGTTTAGTGCTTTCCCTATGTTTTGTTCTTTGGCACGCAATGTCCCATTTGTTCCCAAACTCCTCTCGAAGTTTCTTCTTCACCGCACTTGTAGCGTATCGATTGTCGTGATCGAGCTGCTCTTTTGGCAAGATTGTAAGCTAGTTCATTTCCAAATATCCCTCAATCTGCTTTAACCCATTGGAAACGCACCTGCCTGTTGTGTGTGGGCAACCTTCTGATTTTACATCTTATTTCTTCAATCAAGAAGTTGTGTTTCTTCGGATTTCGTAACGACTCCAAAGTAATACTGCTAACGGTATGAATTACTGCAGTTCTATCAATATTTGAGAAATTGGTTATTAACTCAAGTGCATTGAAAAAGGCGAATCGTTCCGCTTCATTGTTTGAGCATTCATTAGACAGTTTTAGCTGTACTGGTAAACAAGTTTCGTATTAATGAATGTTGCTATTCCCGAACCCACCCCTTAAGCAATCCTCACTTCATTATATGACAGTTTTCCACTGTTCCAAGCAGTGTTTGGAGTTACTCATATTTCTGAAAACCGTGTTAGTGTTTCCGTCGCCTTTTCTCCACGGCATCGACTGTCAAGAAACGTATTCCCTTCAGTACACAATTCAATTCCGCAGACTGAAAAACGCAAAAAAACTAATAATAATAATAATAAAATTTTAAAAAATCGCTCTATCTAGTCAGTACGACGTGGATGATACAGCAAAGGGACGCTATGGTGATCTGTAAGCCTAATTGTTGTAAGGTCCATGGGTACCAATGTTGATCGAACTCTCGTCCTATCAATATGTTTATGTAGAATATACAAAACGGTTGCTTCTCCACACTTAAATTATCAGCAACCACACGAATACTCGACTGAAGGTCTTTTCGAATTAATTCTCTAAGTTTTATGATTTGTTTTCGCCCGTTACGACGTTATGTGGGTCGTACTGAGCGCGGCTCATCTATCCGTCTTTTCTCGTTTTTATTTTTATTCATATTTATCACTTTCGCATGACCCAATTGAGGATGGATGCCGCATGGTCAAGGGGTGAGTCGTTATATGATACTGTAATAGAAGGGTAGCAATAAATAAAATGGAACGTATAGAAAATTTATGCACAAAAGTAAGAAAATAAAATAAAAATTGTAACTCAGAAAATACCTAAATTCTTGAAATTTTTCAGGAGTTTTTCTACAGAATGGAATTCGTGAACTATGGGAAACTCCTAAGTTTAAACTTAAAAGTGCATGGCCCGTTCAAAATTGATGCAGTATTATACTATACGATTTTCTACATAAGAGTGAAGAAGGTGTTGTCCATATGTATATTACATTTACTCCTACTATCAGCTGAGTGATACTGAGCACGAATCGCCCGTTTCTGCGCCATAAATACTCCAAAAATAACACCATACGTCATTAGCGAATAAAAATAAGCAAATTATACTAAAGACATTAAAGATAAAGGGGAAGCATAGAATTAAAATTTCTGATGCGGCCGGGAATCGAACCTGGACCTCCATGGTTACTAAGCAGACGTCTTACCACTTTTTTTCCATTTTGTTCTACAGGTAGATCTACGTGTTGCGGTCGTTGGTTCAATTCGTTCTTGGTTGTTCCTTGCTTATTTTGCTCAGGTTTGTTTATTACAGAAGGCGTTGAGCTCCCTGGCCGGGCGGGCTGAACCACGGAGCCCGGCATCACTAGGCCACCGCAAAACTAGCGATTAAGGTTCCTCGGAATAGTTTAAGTACGACTTTTCCCCATGTCCCAAACTTTAATGCAGCCTCTGTGTGACGTGAAGGGAAGTGGTACTTACACTATTCCGAGGCGCCTTATTCCCTAGAGCTGCGGTGGTCTAGAGGTGCCGGACTCCGTGTTTCAGCGCGCCCGGTTAGGGGGCTAAACGCCTTCTGTACCTCTGTAATAAAAAAAGCTGAGCCAAATGCTAGGTGATTACCAAGAACGAACATGACCTAACGACCGCAATCCATCGATATACCTGAACAAAGGAAAGAAAAAGAGTGTAAGTTGTGTGCCTAGTAAACATGGAGGTCCGGGGTTCGATTCCCGGCCGCGCCACAAGTTTTAATTCAATGTTTTACCTTCTTCCTTAATGTCTTTGTCATATTCGAGACGAAAAACCGTCTCAGGGTTAGTATGTTTATATTTACAATAATATTTATATCAAACTATCCTAGTCTCCATATTCGACTATCAGATACTACTCTAGTGATAAATAACGCAGCATTTAGAGTTTGAACAAGGTCCTGAATATGGGCTCTCCGCTTCAGCTTTCTTTCAGTTCGCCGCGGTGCAGTAGCCGAACGGTCTAAAGCGTCTCGCTGCGGAGCGCGCGCTTGCTCGCCGTGGAGGTTCGAGTCCTCCCTGGGGCATGTGTGTGTGTGTTTCTCCTTAGGTTAGTTTACCTAGGTTTAAGTAGTTTGTAAGCTACGGACTGATGACCACGCAGTTTAGTCCGATAGATTTACAAACATTTGAACATTTTTTTCTTTCAGTTCGAACACGTAGAAATTTTCACTGTTCCATATCAATTACCATATGCCCATTACTTGCAAACAAAATTTGTAAAAACAGTGAAAACTGAGTCTTTGTGTGATTTAGCATCGATTTAATTTCTACAGGCCATGAAACTATGTCTTTATGCCGCGTCCGAGCGTTGTGCTACATAACGTGAGGCCGTCTGGGTTCTAATACCCCCTCGAACATGGATGTTTCTGCTGCCTTTAGTACATAGTTAGTTCATACGTAGTTTGTAAATTTAGATTTAATTAATACTTGTTCCATAGATGATGAATACGACTGTTCGTAATGATGTGGAACATGCCCTTTAATGTAACGTAAGGTATCTTTAATTGAAAACAATTTTATTTACCATAAAATTAATAACTCATATCTAAAAATTCATCTACTGAGTAGAAGAAGTTGCCATTCAAAATATCTTCTCGTTTTTGGTTGCCTAGACTTTCTCGGCATAATAACTGATGCTATTCTCCTTCAGATGACAGCGTTATCCAGCTCCATACCTCTAATTTCTCATTAAATGGCAGTTGGGCATCTGTCAGACAGCAGATGCTATTTGGCCAGTAACAAAACACGTACGAGTCATATAATTCACCCCTTTCTTAGCCAAATGAAGATTTAGAAATGACAACTTCGCAACAGAAAAGTATGGAGTGGGCAACAACTAAACTTGACCACTGAAGATGCTTTAGGGGAAACTCCGTGGTTCAGGTCGAAAAAAACGATTGTCTTTTCATCATATTTCTATAGATTAAGGTTTTATTGGCGTACTCTGAAAAAGAATTTTCATAAAAAAATTTACGAGCATTCCAAGAGCATATTCTTACCATGTGTGTTTACATGTCACGCCCACCTTTCTGTTACCAACTTTTCTGCATGTATTGTAGCTCCTTTTATCCCCTAAGTTGAACGTTAGGTTTTTTTTTCTTTTATTTTCTTGTTTTTTTTTCTTTTTTTTTTTTACTCCCGAGTGTGTTAGATATCCTTGGAATGCGACGGTCGGTATTCTTTTGTTTCTGCTGTTTGTAAACAACACGATTTGAAACACGCGGCTAGTTTTGTCGTTTAACTAAAACAAACAGAAAACTTACTGGCGTAATAAAATAAAAAGAAAATAAATCTGGAGACAATGAAGACAGATGTTTGGGCCATATTCTTCCATAAATCATCTACTGATGATTAGCCATGTCATGCATTATGTCCATCAGGAGAAACTTCGTGGTGCAAATACAATAGGACTCAGGTTACTGGAGAATTTTATTCTCATCAGCTTTTTCTTCCTGCTGCTATTACATCAATTAAACTTATTTTCAGAGATTTGGCTCATCCTGACGTTCTAAGGAAATGTCTGCATGGACAGACACAGAACCCAAATGAGTATTTTAGCAGCGTAATTTGGAACCACCTTACTAAAACTGTATTTGTAGGCAAGCATACAATGAAACTAAGAGTTCATGATGCTGTTATTACATTGAATTGTGGTAATATAAAAAAGTAATGGGTACTGTAAAATCTGGGAACTGTTCCTGGTGAAAACATGATCACTGGGCTGCAACATTGCGATAAAATGAGGATAGCCGATGCAGACAGGTCTCCATCTAATATGGCCATTAAAGCAAGACAAACATCCAGGAAGGTGAAAAAGAAGCTGGAAGACCTGCTAGAGGCCAAAGAAGGGCAGTCATATGCCGTAGTACTGTTTTAACTAACTGTAAGTAACAAATTTCTAGTTTCGATTTTAAAGTCAATTTCCCCCAAACCTATTTTTTCATTGTATCAAAAACTATCATTGATCAATTAATGAAATTTTCAGATAATCTGTATAACATAAAAAGCCACTTCCGGTAGTACATTCTACTTCCCATTAGGAAGTTCAGAAAAAATATTTTCTGCATATAAAACTTAATATTTTTTGTTAAAAAATTTAATAAAGTATTTTTAAGAACTATAAAATGGATAAAGTAGATTTTAGTACAGTTGACTCTATTAGCATCATGTATCATACAGTAAAAAAATTAAGGTCCTGTATCAAATAGTTTTTCTTTCTTGAGAAATGCGTCAAATACTTGGCTAAATTAACCATGCCGGCCACACCATAGGCCTCTAATGGCCCAGATGCTAACTCATACCTGTCTAATCCCGCTACAACACAGATGGACGGGACGTGACTCGCATGTAAGCCTCCTCTAGTTGGTTGTCTCTGAGCTAGTGTACAGTGCAGAACATTTCCGCTCCTGTCGGCCCGTTCAAGTAAACAACTAGGCCTCCGACACCTACATAACTTAACAAAAACCAAGGGAAAGGGAGACACAACGATCAAATAAAACCACTGTCCCGATTTGAGTTTATTTTGAAGCTTTCTGGACAGCTTACAGCACCTTGGATGAAGGCTAGGCTTGACACACCAATTACCCGTGACCTACGGGACAGTATTTATAGATGCCTAAACATGACTCCGCCTGCAGAGGCAGCTCGTGAAGAAACTGAGCAATGAGCTATTCCCAAAAGAACTTACTGAAGTTTTGTGACTACAAAAAACAAAGGAAATCAAAAATGCTGCGTGATTTCTGTAAGTTGCCAGTGTGTGGTCATCACCACAAAAAAAATTGTCCAAATTGTACCGGTAAAAAATGAGAAACGTCCGCTGAATTTTGTGATGCCGATTTCAGATTTAAATATTATTAATTGCACATGGTTTTCGAATATGATGGATTTTTTTGCGTTACATGAAGTTTACACTACTATTGTTTAGTTTATAAGAGTTTGGTTATTTTTGTTTGGTGGTTTCTTGAGTAAATATATATTTCATGTTATTCAAGGTTATTTGATGTATTAAGCTCTCATCCTTATCATGACATTGCATTTCTTAAAGAGTTTTTCATTATTATATATTGTGTGGGCTTCTGAGGCCTATGGTGTGGCCCAGACGTAGGAGCCTGGTGGTATGGCCCACAGGGTTAACTTGGATTAGATGGGCAGGGTTTGGCCCCCTTCAAATAAAGCTAAACGCGTCAGGTCTTTTTTAGACTAATTTTTATAGTTGCAATCGACGGTCAATAATCCTATACAAACTGAAGAAATTTATCGCCGAAACCCTTTCAGTAAAAGAATGGGCTTCTGTCAAACACTTCAAAAGGCTTGATAACGAAATGAAGCAAAAGAAACAGCTTCGAAAACAATTGACTGTGTCGCCCGTATCGGTGCGACCCGCTGAGAGTTGTGCTTGAGCGCCCGAATGGTGTAGCGGTGCGGTTTTTCCGGAGGACCAGCTGCCTCGCCGCTCGCTCACTGGCTCCCTGCCAGTTCCCTGCCGTTCCAAGTTCCGCCCGCTTCGGCTGTGTACTTTATCTTTCAGAGAACAACGGAGAAAATAAAGCATCGTCGGAAATCGATACAGTGGGTCAACAGGGAACGTACACCGTAAGTTCTGTCCGCAGAAACCTTTTTCAGTTGTGAGCACAGTGATCGTGAGAGGCTCTTGGGTATTTTTACTCCGACTCGGCTATTATTTTATAAACGGAACTTGAATAGAAAATACTGAATTATGGCTGCACCGCTATAAAAATCTGTTCTGTAAAGAGTAAATGTATAAGAACTTGATTAACATAATAAAACGCAACAGAGTGTATATCTATATCTGTAAATGTGAATGTCTGTTGGGTGTACGTTTATCACGTCTGAACCACAAGACATAAAGAGCTAAAAATGTGTACAGTTACTAATGTCTACCCGGGGAGGGCTTTAGCCACGGATTTATGGCGATCGGATAGCTATTTATCTATATATATAAATGTGAATGTCTGTTCGGTGAACGCTTATCACGTCCAAGCGATAGACGCAGAGACTTAAATATTTGTACAGCTACTAATTTATACCCGAGCAAAGCTTTGGGCACGGTTTTATAGCGATGTGATACATATTTAGTAGTTTGAAAAAATATAACGCGAAATGCGGAACAATAATTACTCTTTGAAAATTATATTTACTCTTTGAAAATGGTTTTATTCATTGCATTGTTGCTTGAGGGCTGATAGTGATAAAAGATTGGATTATATTGGGATGCAAAGTTATCGGTCTATATAAAATTCTACGTGTGTGTGTGTTTTAATATTTCGCTCTGCAGCGAAAACTACAGAACGCAAACGAATTGTCTGTGTGTAATTGTTGTCCGACGACTCAAGTGTACACCACAGCAGTTCCATTGCCGATAACTATAAGGGGGTGGAAGATAAGATGTGGTGGTTGAAAGTCGTCAAACCATAAAAAAATTCGTACTGCAGGCCAGCGATGACGTTTGCTACTCTATAGCAAGGAGGTTACATACAGTGAAACGTGATGCCGCAGACCATATCTTTGGTTTACGCGTGCTACAATGTCCTCAGCTCTTTCTCTGTAAGAATAAGCATACGAATAAGGAAATATAAGAATAAATATATAAAGCAGTAAAAAAAGAAATTTCCTTTTAATGCATCTCTTTAGAAAAAATCGATTTGACGTTTCGCGCATTACATCAAGTGATTGATCTGTGATATTATTACAATCATTATTGTTGAATTTCGTGATTGGATTCTTCGAAACGCGTGCATTTTTACGTGTGATTTGATCTACACTACTTAATTTCCTGATAAACGGTAAGTGCATTAACTTCTGCAATCTGATAGAAATAGTTTTTAGTTTGTTTCTAAAAAAGGTATTGTATTTCATTTCATCCTTCAAAACCAATCTCCTAGCACACTACTGAAAGATAGCTTATCTATCATAATCGACCAACACGCGAGCGTAGCCGCGGGTTTAAGCTAGTATTTAATTATTTATTTGTGAATCTGAAATTTTTTATTGATTCATAGACAAGAGATATTTGCAGATTCACATATCTTTGAAAAACCATCTTTGTATCTGTAACCTCAATGTTACGTGTGGACTATCTGTTTAGTACTAAGTTTTTGGCGATGGCCTAAGAATTCGAAAGCTGCTAATAACAAACAAATAAAAAATATTGTGGAACTACGTATTTAAGTTTTCAAGATGACTTTGTTCCTGCAAGTACCGACGGAATATTCCATAAACATGTATTATATACGTTTAAATTACGTTGTTAGTACTTTCTATATTTTATATACTGAAATCAGTGCTATCTTACCGGTAACTAATATGTGAAGAAGTACTATATCTGTAACACAGTGTTGCGATGTAAGAGATGGCCTGATGACCCTAATCTGATCAAGCAATGAGACAAATAAATAATTAAATATATACACTCTGTTGTGTCAATGTTACGTATAGACTATCTGCTTAATAAGAAGTTATCTGACGATGGCCCAAGAAGCCGTAAGCTGTTAATAACAAACAAATAGAAAATATTTTGGAACAAAAATACTACGTATTTAAGTTTTTAAAATATATAGTGTATTTAAAAAGGATGTAAATAAATACTATTAACTTAACTCTTATAAGATTAATACTGAAAGTATCACATTTAAGTGCATGAGACAGCTTATACTGCTGCTGATGAAATAATAGAAATAATAACATTGATATTAGCAAATACGAAATGTGCTTTTGAATATGCAGAAACTGTATTCTCACGGCAGGCGAATTCTCATGGACGGGAGTTAGGAAAGCTGTACCTGGCGAGAGCAATGCCAATCGGAGAATATATGGGATTGGGCTGTGAAGTTTTCATGGGAGCTTAGGGGAACATAGAATGGCGTAATTATTTATTTAGAATATAATCCATTAACTGTCTTTTGAAGCTAGCAGGGTTATTCATTTCTAAGATATAGTGAGGCAGATTGTTCCAGAGTCAGGTTGCTGAGTGATTGATAGAGAAAGAGAGTTTTGTTCTGTTAGGAACGTGTATTTCTGTCACGTTGCTCTGACAAGAGTGTTGAGGAAGAGGAGATATATGATGGACAATGTAAACTGGCAATAGAGTAGGGGAAACAGTGTATGAAAATCTCTGCGCTTGTCAGCACGGAGCCAAGATAGCTGCGTATAAAATAGTGAAATATGATCGAAGAGACGGATATAAGGCAAGCGTTCATGACTGGTTCCAGACGTCGTGAGGTTTACCAAGGAAGACCTTGCAACATTACATTACTGTGATCAATAACTAGGATAACAAGTGTTTGTAGAAGTTTCTTTTTAAGGCCGAGAGGAAATAAGTTCTCATATTTCTGTAATGCTTGAAGAAATGTTGATGCCTTCGTACACACTGCGGCTGTTGTGTGCTCAGCCCAATTTAGTTTGTCATCTAGTATCAGTTCCGGATATTTTGCCGAGATCGAAAAATTGATATTTGTGGCATTTAATATTAATAATGGTAGAGATTCCCGATATTTTTGGCTAATAATCACAGAAGACCTACCAGAACCGTTTGTGTTTTGCTTGGATTGATCTTTAATCCTATATTCGTACAAAATTTTATAGACAAATACACTACTGAGCATTGCAATTGCTACACCAAGAAGAAATGCAGATGATAAATGGGTATTCATTGGAAAAATATATTATACTAAAATTTCGGTGCATAGATCCCGAGAAATCAGTACCTAGAATAACCACCTCCGGCAGAAATAACGGTCTTGATACGCCTGGGCATTGAGTCAAAAAGAGCTTTGATGGCGTGTACAGGGAGAGATGCCCACGTAGCTTCAACACGATACCACAGTTCATCAAGAGTAGTGACTGGTGTATTGTGCCGACACAGTTGCTCGACCACCATTTACCTGACGTTTTCAACTGGTGAGAGATCTGGAGAATGCCCTAGCCAGGGCAGCAGTCGAACAATTTCCGTATCCAGAAACGCGACCTGCAACATGTGATCGTGCATTATCCTGCTGAAATGTAGGGTTTCGCAGTGATCGAATGAAGGATAGAGCCACTGGTCGTAACACATCTGAAATGTAACGGCCACTGTTGAAATTGCCGTCGATGCGAACAAGAGGTGACCGAGGCGTGTAACCAATGGCACTCCATACCACCACGCCGGGTGATTCGCCAGTATGGCGATGACGAATACACGCTTCCAATGTGCGTTCACCGCGATGTTGCCAAACACGGATGCGACCATCATGATGCTGTAAATAGAACCTGGATTCATCCGAAAACAGACGTTTGCCATTCCTGTGCCCAGGTTCGTCGTTGCGTACAAAATCACAGGCGCTCCTCTCTGTGATGCAGCGTCAAGGGTAATCGCAACCATGGTCTCCGAGTTGGTAGTCCATGCTGCTGCAAACGCCGTAGAACTGTTCGTGCAGATGGTTGTTGTCTTGCAAACAAACACATCTTTTGACTCAGGGATAGAGACGTGGCTGCACCATCCGTTACAGCCATGCGGATAAGATGCCTGTCATCTCGACTGCTAGTGATACGAAGCCGTTGGGATCCAGCACGGCGCTATGCTCCAATGCGCGAGGCCGTTCCCCGTCGGGGATTCGAATCTCCCCGCGGGCATGGATGTTTCTGTTGTCTTTAGTATAAGGTAGTTCATAGGTAGTTTGTAAGTTTAGGGACTGATGACCTCGAAGGTAAGTCCCATAAGCTTCACAAATATTTGAACATTTTTCGTGAAATAGTTTTCTATAACTGTCGAATGTTAATACAATATTTTATCATTTTATGGTAATTTCGACAGTTGGAAATTGATTAATAAGAAAGAAAGATACTCGAGATTGTGTGACTCAAAGAAAATAATGCTATTTCAGGATTTTCTGTCTGAATATCCATCGCCGAAAATAGTACAATATTATCGCTTTCCGCCCCGATATAATGCGTTGTAAGTATGCTACTCTGTGAAATACCAGAAACGTCATTCTGTATTTTTAGGGACAGAGTATCACAGAAAATCTGAAAATACTATATCTTGTGAAACTGCAGAAACAGATTCAAAATAGGTAACTAAATATCTACAATAGTCCCACTACCCTCTTTTTCTCACGTCACATTCCGCGACCGATTATAGGATTATGAATAGCCAATAATACACAACCAAGGGTGAGGTGCCGTAGCAATGTTAAAATATACCTTGTAGCACGACATATCAAAAACAAGAACCATGAATTAACAAAAAGCTATCAAATACTGTTAAAAGAAATTACCACTTACCGGATTCAAACTTGCATCCTTCATATTATGAATTCATTACGCAACCACTAAACCACGCGGGAATTTCACAGGCAGTAGTTCTATTACTAAATTTCATCAATACATTCTTGCTTTATAAGTCCCCTTATGGTTCCCGCTTTCTCGGTTAATTTTCACTGGCCACTATTCCCGTATTTCCTCGTTCCTTCCGAACACAAGCATCATGTAACAACTTTTAATTTGGTTTTTACAGCCAACAGAGGAAGACTAACAACTAACCGTTTCTTCTGATTGCACTTAGTGATTATGCAAAACACATTATTAATTACACTCAATAAATCACTTAAAACCAACATATAATCTTAAAAATTCCCCCGAAGTTCTAAGGTTACCGTCAACGCTCAACTAACACGTTCATTTACGTAAATAGAACCGACAAAAGACGTGCAAAAGTTCAACAACAGTGACTACCGTAATACAACGTGTACGTAAATGTACAGAAGCTTTTAAGACACACCACAGTACACAAACGCTCACTGTACCTAATCACACACATGAAAAGCCCGCGAAATCTGATAAAAACATGGCGTCCTGGGCTCTCAGCCAATCAGGAGCAGTCTCAAGCATGGCCACTCTCTCTCTATACAGGCTCTCTATCCCAAAGCGGAATATTCCGATTTGAACAACTTTAGTTGTTATCACTTTTCGTACGCTTCAGTTGAACACACCTAGTTTTTTTCTGGTCCTTTCATAATTTAATTCTGTTTGTATTAATCGTTTCTCAACTTAATTTGTTGCGAAATTCGGCTGAAGAACCACGAAGAAGTCATTCGTAGTAGTTATGCAGATTACGTTTAAGTCACAGATGTAATAACAGACATACACAAGTGAAACCTGCACAAAATATATGAGAATCAGAAAAGATAAAATCTATAAGTACAAATCGAATACACCAAGATCATGTAAATTTAAAAGTGCTTGTAAAAAACGTACATGTTAATCTCTCCAGCTGTGGTAATCTAAATGTTATGAATAAGAGAAAGAAACAACGCTGACATCAAAATATTTGCATAACCAACTACAAACATTCGCAAACAATAAAAGATAACAACGTCAGGAAAAAATTTGGAATTAAAGTAAATAAGTAAACAAGTCGCATTATTCAACAATGATCAACAGAAAATAATATCCCGTCACTCTATACCTTTGGGTGTATGTATGTGTTGCGTGTGTGGTTTAGGTTCAATAATTGAAAAAGAAATATAGTTCCACATTAGTACCCTTTGGAAAATTAGGAATCATATATGAAAATAGCAGACGTTTGCTTTATTTGAATGTGGTTTTATCGTTAATTAGTAATTTTCATTGTTGATAAACCCTGTCGTTTTTCGACAAGGTGAGTCACAAATTAGGTATTAAAGGCCTTTATGAGAGCAAGACATTACGAAATACAACATTTTTTAACCTGATTCTCTTCCTAAGTAATATTAATGTTCCTCAATTCGTTCCGAAACCTGAAATTCATTGACGGGACTCGTACATTAAAACGCCTGATTGGAGTATAAATTTCTAAAAAACGACATTACAAGAACTGTTTTAATTTAATGAAAAACTCTCTCCCGTGCTGCAGAATGTATTGGGAACATTTCCAAAGCAGTTAATTCCATTAACATGTGCTTCTTTCCCATCCCACATCCCCAAATTACTACAATTTTAGGCAGGACATTACCACGTACCCGCCATAGTAAATGAATTAAGAAGACACAAATTACCGGGAATTTCGCGGTGTAATATGATTAGTCTTTCCACTGGCCTGGTTAATGTTGCGTGTGAATAACTCGTTTCGCATAAGCGACGTACAGTAACTCCCACTAATTAATTGCAACGAGCCCATATGTTGCTCCGCGGGCACTCTGTTTCAATGGACTGCCCGGGATTTCGACGGCCGCGCTATTTTCTCTAATAGAGGGTCGTAAATTATGGTCTCCACGACTTGTCAGTAGCGTGCGGATGCAATTAATTGTGGTGTACACGTTGGATGATGCACGTCACACAGGATGGTTGCAAATGTCAGTTGTTCGTGGAAGGAAAAAAAAAAAAAAAAAAAAAAAAAAAAAAAAAAAAAATCTCCTGTGCGATTAAACATGATTCTTCAAGCGGTTTGTAAACCTCAGTTATAACCTTCTCGAGGAACGATATTAATACTGGCAACAAATGTTGTTTACTGTAAATTTCTTTCGTTATATTGTACTAGCTGTAATACACGGGGTCGTTCCGATCGGAATATATAGCTGGGTTAATATGTGAATATGTCCAGTTCCGTATGGGTATATGAAACAAACATGTACAGATACCGAAAATTATTTATTGTACAAAAATCTACAAATGTTAAGCTACTTTTCTACATCTACATAGATATTCTGCAAATAACATTTAAGTGCCTAGCAGAAAGTTCATTAACCGCTTTCAAAACCTTTCTCTATCGTTCCATTCTCTAATTGCTCGCGGCAAGAGAGAACACCTAAATCGTTCCGTTCTCTTATGTTGTTGGGATGGTCATGTCATGTGCTAGAAAATAATTTCACATCCAGAAGTAAAAGTCGGTGATTTAAATTTCGCAAGTCGAACTCGCCGCAACGTGTAACGTCGTTCTTTTATTGATTCCCACCTCATATCGTGCAACATTTTCGTGACGCTTCCCCCCTCCCTGTAAAGCGATAAAACAAAACGAGCTGCCCTTCTCTAAACCTTCTCAATGTCTTCCGACAGTCCCACCTGGTGAGGGTCCCACACTGGGGAACACAAGTGTAATGTAGGCAGTCTCTTTGGTGGAGCTGTTCATCTTCGAAGTGTTCTGCCAATGAAACGCAACCTTTGGTTCGCCTTCCCCACAATATTTCATATGTTTCTGTCCAGTCTAAGTTGTTCGTAGTTGTAACTCCTAGGTATTTGTTAGAATTTACGACCTTAAGGTTTGACTGATTTATCGTGTAATTGAAGTTCAGCGCATTTCTTTTAGTGATCGTGCGCATTACTTCACACTTTGCATTATTTAGTGTTAATTGCCAATTTTCGCATCATGTAGAAATGTCTAAATCGCTTTATAGTTGCTTTTGATCCCCTGCTGACCTCACTAACCGATAAACGACAGCAACATCCGAGAACAGTCTAAGGGAGCTATTCAGATTGTCTCCTAAATCGTTTATAAACACAATAAGAGTAGGGACACTATAACGCTTCCCCGGGGAACGCCAGATATCAATTACCACCAGTTACTACGAAGTGTGTCCTTTGTGATAGGAAATCGTGAATCCAATCGCACAATTGGGGCGATATTCCATAAGAACTCAATTTCATTAGAACCCGCTTGTGAGACACAGAGTCAAAAGCCTTCCGGAAGTCCAGAAATTTGATGTTTCTTGTCGATGGCACTTTTCACTTCATGTGAATAAAGGACAAGCTCTGTTTCGCAAATGCGATACATTCTGAATCCCTGTTAACAGGTCGTTCTCTTCGAGGTAGTTCATAATGTTGGGAAATGCTACTGCAAATCGACGTCTATGAGATGGGCCTTTGTTGAAAATTGGAGTGACCTGGGCAACTCTCCATTCTTTGGGTACGGATCTATCGGTGAGTGATCTGTTGCATATTATAGCTAAGTGTGGCGCTATTGCATCAACATACTCTGAGAGCAAACTAGTTGGTAAACAATCTGGCCCATGATTTGTTTCTGTTTAGTAACTTAAGGTTTTTTACTACTCCAGTAACATCTACTTCTAAATTTCGCATTCTGGTAGCTGTTATTGGTCCGAATTCTGGAGCGATCACTTCATCTTCTTTAGTGAATGAATTAGCTTCCTAAATTCTGTAGGCATTTGTCATAGCGTGGCACAGTTTTTGTATGCCCCCTTCACAGAAGGTTACCACCTCTCTATTCAACGTGTTTCAGCTCGTCATTATCGTTGAAGTGTTGACCACCAAGGACCAATTTTAGGTCTAAGAAAGAGATGTAAGTCGCTAGGAGCGAGGTCCGTGCTGTACGGAAGATGATTAATCACGTGCCAGTGATATTTCCGAACGAGTTGTTTGGTCACATTCGCTGTGTCAGGTCGTACATTATCGTCGAAAGGACAACATCTTTAGACAGTAATCCTCGGCGCATATTCTGTATTGCGCGGCGCAATTTCTTAATGGTCTCGAGGTAGCCATCCGCATCGACTGTTTGGCCTCGTAGTAAGAAATCAATCAGGAAAATGCCTTCTGTTCCAAAATGCGATCCACATGACTTTCCAGGATGTCTAGATTTGCTGAGGCTTAACCTTCTATGGGAATTAAGTGTGCCTTCATTCTATTGATTGCCGTTTTGCTTCAGGGGTATCATACGATACACAAGTTTCATCCCCCGTGACCACGTGATTATCCGAGAAAGAAAACCATCGCCTTCTTCATTGTAACGTGTCAAAAACTGAAGTATACTGCCCATCCGTTGTTTCTTCTGCTGTTCACTAAGAATTTTGGGTACCAAGTGTGAGCAAAGTAATCGAAATTTCAGTTTTTCAGTAACAATTTCATGAATTAGAGATTGTGAGATTTTCGGAACTTCCATGGCAATGGCACTAAGTGTAAACTTACGGTTATGCTTACTGTTCTCTCCAGCTGTGTAAACCAGTTCACCAGGAACCACAGACCGGCGGCCACTCCAGATGGAGTCGTCTACATGTAAATAAAATAATGTTTTGTGAAACAGGACAATATGTCTAATTCAGTTAATTTAATTTAATATATGGTAGATGCATGTTTTTCAGAAGAGGAACGAACTACTGCTGGAGACTTAACATATCATAAAACCAGTTCTACCGCCGCCTTCCCGTTATGTTCCAAATGTTCAAATGTTTGTATAGTTTATGGGACTTAACTACGGGGTCATCAGTCCCTAAACTTACAAACTACTTATCAACTACTTACGAACTAGGACGGCACAAATATCCATGCCCAAGGGGGGATTCGAATCCCCGACCGTAGTGGCCGTGCAGACCGTGACTGGAGCGCCTCAGTCTCCTCGGCCACCGCGGCTGGCTTCCCGTTATGTCTGAACCTGGCATATATATTACCTTGCTGTTATATAAACCAAATACACAGAAATATATCACCAAGCGTCCATATGCAAGATGCTCTTCCTTCGGCAACATGAAAAGACATTACGTATTCCCTGGCTAATGAATAACTTTCCCTGATGACGAGTAGAAACATTCTGTGGAAGTTCTCGTTAAGCTGTAGGGCTGTGAGCACGGTACAGCATGTTGCCTTTTGTGAAACCAAACAGTGTTCCAGGAAGCGCCGTGCTATTGTTGATCACGTTAAGACGACGCCAGCGGACCCAAGTTCACAACAATGCTTTGAAGAAGCCAATAAAGGAAATGGTCTTGGCACGCAAGGGCTGACGTTTTCCGCCTTCGTGTGATCCGCAGCACAGCAGACTGCTCATCATTTTGAAAGAGATAGCGACTCACAAACGAATGAAACCAGCGCTCCGTAATCTTGTTTGTCGTGTTATGCTTTCAAAATAAAATGTCTCCCTACGATCAAAACTGATGCTAGAAGTAGCTAAACGAGAATTTTTTTCTAAATCACTGGACATTTCTTATTGGACTGTATATGTAATTAACTACCTTTATCCAGCCACGAGTTAACGTCGCTTTTTTCACAATAAATGGAAACGAAAGAATGGAGAAAGCATGCACTAATAATATTTGTGTATAAAGGAAACGAATTTCCTGGACGAGTCCCCGATCTTCCGTTTTTCGATAAGAATAAAACCGTCTAGATCGCTAAAATTATTTTTATTACGTCGTTTCGGCATCTGCCATCATCAGGTCTGCATGAAGAAGGAACAACTGTACGTTGTACAATCGAGTTACACAGTACGTTTTATATTCAAAAATATAAAACGTTTTTACAAGAATACAGTTGTGCACTCACATAAAAACCTCTGAACTTACACAGTAATGTTCAGCGTCACTGATAAAATATCCACCTAGTAGGTATGTCAACTGCACTCTTGGACCAAACTTACACATATATAAAAACTTTTTAGGTAACAGGTGGCGCGAGTGTAGAACATTGTCATCAGTTGTTACTTTTAATATTCTTCCTTTACAATCATATAAAACGAAGAAAGACAAGTTTTAAATTTAAAATTCTACGCAACAAAATAGTTTGATTATTCAAAAACTAGTGTCAAATTAATTAAAAGCATTTGATGCGTTCATTACTTTAAAAGTGGGCGTATAAAAATTGTTTTAATTCTGTATAACATTCATTGGAGTTGTTAATAAAAGCAATGTGGCAGCCAACAGATTCTTTTGTATTAAACATTTATCAATTTGGTAAAGTATAATGGTTATAAAAATCCTTATTTGATATTCAGATTAGTATAAATAATGATCCAAACATAGCAAATTGTTACATAAAGGCTTAAAACATGATATCGCTCCACGAATGAATGCAGCATTAATTAATAGCACAACTGCTGAAGTGAAAAGCGCATGTGATTTCGCTAAGCTTAATAAAAGTAAATAGATAGAAATAGGTACCAATCTCAACAAGGTTTTATCGAAGCAACAACATAGAAAAACAGCAGGGAAATAACCACAATTAATAAGGTGAATTATAAATTCGAAGAAGAGAAAGCAATTATTACCAAGGTGGACAAAGGAGAAGCAAACGTACTCCTCTACGATGAAGATTACATCCGCAAGACTCTTGCATTCTTAAGGGAGAACCAGATTGTAGAAGAAAATGGGAACCCAGTCGACTTGTTTCAGGCCGAAATTTAGAAAAAGATTGATGTATCCAACTTATTATTTGAGAATGAAAACCTTAAAAACATTGTGATTCTTCAGTTTCTCCCGGCGTATTTGATAATCATTTGATAAGCATTGAAAATGATGCACAATCAATGATGATTAAGTTGCACAAGAATGGGCACCCAGCAAGAGAGCAAGAGTGATTGTGAACAGCAGGTCATCACCTAATTATAAAGTAAGTAGAGAGTACAACAAGACGATGAAAGCGCCGTATACCGGTAAAAATCATCCAGTATCAAGAATAGTTACGACTTCGCTGCTTTTGTGCAAGGAACTGACGTCCCATAAGGAGCAATGTTAGCATCATTTGATACTGTAAAACTATACACGAATATACCTGTTGATGATCCTGTTCGCATTATTAAGACTGATTTATTGAAGCATCAAAATATCAGCACAGGGGAATGTGTGCAATTAACTGGACTTCTGGAATCTATCCTTTCTTTTAACTGCTTTAAATTTAATGACTGCATGTATAAACAGACTAACGGATTAGCAATGGGCAGTAATTTATTCGGGAAAATAAAACAGATTTTTATAAATGACCTAGAGAACAAATTCTTTAAAACGAACCAAGGCATAGAACAAAAATTCATATATTATGAAAGATACGTCGATGACATTATTTTATTGTACAGAGGTGATGCCGACGAAATTCAGAACGTCTATAGGAAAATGAGCGTCATGCACTCTAAAATTAACTTCACGGTCGAGCTAGAAAAAGACAAAAACATTATGTTTCTGCACCTTCGAATCACCAAAAATGAAGGAAAGCACAAAATAGGCATACATAGAAAACCAGCCGACACAGGCGGGATAATCAATGAAAGATCAAGTCATTCGCGACGGTAGAAGCACCCCTTCTTCCGATCGATGATACATAGTTTTGTTTCTCGTTTCCGCCGGTTGTCCTGGGTGTCGGTGGCCGAGTAGATAGAGACCGACACAGGAAAGTAGGATGCACGCTTTGTGCGGGTACGGTGGTGACCAGCCAGTGGGCCAGCAGAAACTAGAAACACTAAAGTAGATTAGTATAAGAGATATATTTCGAAGATAGATTACAATACTTATCTTTCATAAGTTTCAAGACTGCAGAACGCTGATACATTAACTAGTAGGCCTGCCTACTGATGATTCCTAGTGCCTATCCGATAGCCAAGTCCTAACTGGAGCCTATCTGATTCCCAAGTGGCCGATGCAGCAGTCGTGGCCACGAGCGGAGTTGCAGCAGAGGGCGCTCGTGGCTGACGTCGTAAGAACGCCGCGCCGTGCGTGCATGGCGGAGCGCGGCGAAAGTACGTGGCGCGCACTTCATACTTGTGCGACACCACACATACAATTTTAAAATTACCTTTAGATGAAGACGAAATAGAAATAGAACTTCAAATAGTTATGCAAATAGGACATGCAAATGGATACAGGAAGAAGGATATCACCAAGATCTACAAGAAACTTAAACACAAAAAAATACCTGGCAGAGTACGTGCCATGTTGGTAAAAACAGATCGTGTCTTTGACCTACAGTGGTTCCCACTCCGAAATCATTGGTCACCGCTTCAAGAAAGCTAATGTTACCGTAAGCTTTCAGACCAAAGGTAGCTTGAAAAATTGGTTACGCCACAAAATAGGAAGTAAGAAAGAACAATATTGTGACTCAGGAGTGTAAAAAATAAAATTCAACTATTGTGAAAAATTTTATATCGGACACACAGTAAGGAAATTTCAGATGAGGTTAAGAGAACACTCCTACGACGGATGCGGTAGTGCATTAACAGTGCACTTGATGAAAGATAAGCACTAAATATGGCAAATAACAACAACATGAAAATCTAACATAAAGCTCCAAAAGGACATGTTGTCAACATTTTTTTAGGACATTGAGATCGTTGCAAACAAAAACAGGGTTCCGTATGAAATGTTGAATGAGCAAAACGAGTTTAGTCCTAGCTGGTTTTTTGAGATCTTCCAGAAACTTCTAGAGTGACGTATGCGGAGGACGCCAGCCCGTCGGTCGACGTGGCCACGTGGGCACGTCACTGCGGGCCGGCGGAGCGGACGCTGGTTACGCAGAAGTCGACTCTCTCGGAAAGCAAATTGCCGAGAATCCCACAAGATGACACCGCCTACCAAAATATTTAAATTTAAATACGGAGTGATTTTGTCTTATAGATTACTTAATTAAGTATACCACATTTTATTGCAGTCTTTTAAGAATTTTATTTACAGTGCTATGACTTGATTATTACTTGTACATAATTTGAATAATTAATCCTGATTTTTATAACTATTACATTTTACAGAAATGATTAATATTTAATACAAAAGAATCTCTTGGTTGCTACATTAATTTAATTAACAACTCAATGAAACTTATACGTAAGTAAAACAATTTTATATGCCCACTTTTATAGTAATGATTGCAGCAAATGATTTTAATTAATTTAACACGAGTTTTTGAAAAAGCAAACTATTTGGCTACATAGAATTTAAAATTTATCTGTCTTTCATCTTTTTGTATGATTGTAAATGTAGAATATTCAATGTAAGAACTGATGGCAATGTTCTACATTAGCGGCACCAGTCAGCTAAAAATAATTTTATGTTCCCGTACTTTTGATTCAAGACTGCAGTTGACGTACTTACTGGGTAGTTATTTTATCATTGACGCTGAACATTACTGTGCAATTTCAGAGGTTTTTAAGTGAGTGTGTCATTGTCTCCTGGTAAAAACGTTTTACATTTTTGAATTTAAAGTGTACTGTGTAACTCGATTGTACAATGAACACTTGTTCCTTCTTCATGCAGATGCCGAAACGACGTAATATAATTTTAGCGATCTAGACGGCTTTTGTTCTTATCGAAATAATATTTGTAATATATCAAGGTTCTGTGAATGGAATCTAGACAGACATTCTACACCTCATGATTAAAGTACCTCTCTCTCTCTCCCATTCTCTCTGTCGATATTCCTTTTTATGCTCTTTATTTATCGGCTCCTCCTCCTCTTCCGCATACCCTCAACCCTCTCTTCCTCGCCATAACCTCCACCTACCCATCACCTCCCCCGTCTTTCAGCGCATCCCCGCCTCTTTCTTCCTGACCTCCTCCTCACCATACTGTCCCCGTCCATCTTTTCCTCCACGTTTCCTTGTCAATTTTCACTATCAGCTCTTATACCTCGGTCTAACCTACAGCATTGTTAATCTGAAGTACAAAATCTGATATTCACGAAAGTTGTAGACTTAATCCTTTGAAATTTTCAGACTACATTGGAATAGAAACGCACACATAGTTATACATGAATCGGTAATACATCAGTTATTAAAGAACTAGGTACATAAAACACTGAACTATTAGAATGCAACGTTGTGTTAAAATTGAAGACAATCTGTAAAGAGCTTTAACTATTTCGAAGAAACGAACATTTAAACTTCTTGTATACATTTGTAGTTTCCTATGTCTCTACGTAAGAGAGAACACATGTGCAGGAACTGTAAGGTGTTTTATTAAGTTCAGCAAGAAATATTCCCAATTAAAATTTCTTACAAGTAATAAAATAACTTTAAAATAATCAAGAGTGTCGATGTAAGTGAAAATGTTTGTTGTCCTATAGGTCGTTATTTACTTTCACTGCATTTGGCAAACCAGAATTTTTTTGAAAAATTAAACTATAATTGATTAAGTAGAACGTCGTTCAAAACAATATTTAATAAACTTAAAGCATCTACAGACTACGGTAAAGAAGGAGATGGGGAAGCAACAAAGCTAACAGTTACATTAGCCGAAGATACTTAAAATTAGCGAATACCAAGCTCCAGATAATTGTAGGCTACCTATCCTGAATGTTAACGTGGGACTAAAATTAAATTGCATCTACGGCTAAGGTTGCTATGGCCCTAATGCTGCGGAATCTACCTGATGCTTTGGGAGCCAATGGCGAAATAGGAGCTTTGCACTGCTGTTGGGAGGCTTGGTGTCAAATGTTCCAGCCAAAACCAATAATATGTGCATGTAATTATCTTCTCTATACTCATTGTTAGTCCAATTCAAATGTATTAATTATACATTTGAATAAATATTTTACAAAGAGAGCAATTTGAATTGAGGAACTAACCGTTGAATAAAATGGTACAGAAATATTTCTGAATATTTTATCCATTACAGATTTGTTTACTACGTATAGGGCACAATTAAAATACTTGATGAAAGGTAATAATTGTCTGAGACCGGTAGTAAATAATTCTACAACCCTGGAACTGGCCTCATTAATATTATTATTATTATTATCATATTTTAATGATCAGCAATGCATTTTCGTTTATTCACAAAAATGCATTCAAGTTTACTATGTATAGCAAAATACTACCACAACTGACCAAAATTATCTACTCTCAGAGGTCCAATAAATATTAGGTTGGAGACAAAAGAATTTATTAAATACACAGTAGACAAGCTGTAAAATTACATACGCCGTGCATTCATTGTCGATGGCTACGCTTTATCCGTATTAGATGATGCAAACATGGTCCCTAGTCTGAATAACAAGAGCACTGAGGATTCTGCATGAGCACAGCAACAAAACTTTTACAGGATTTATTAAATGCCTGGAAACGATTCTAAAAGGTGTACTTCCTTCCTGTCTCAGAATACCGTGGTAACAGTGTTGGCAGTGTTCCTTTGGTTTCCAGGATAAAGTGATCTCGGTACAGTTCAGCGCCAGAGACACGTAGGACACAGAACTTGGCGTCGTTTCCCGCAGGTATTTCGCTTTCTATTTTTCCGTCTATTCTTTTCATTACTGATCCACATTAGACTCAGATCTTATTATTTAGGTACTCAGAGTGGACTTGACATATATCGGGCCTGAATGATAATCACGTTTATGGGTATGTCGACAATTTCCTTTCTCCAAAATGATTGTGCCTATACTTTGTAGGATTTTCTCGATTTTACAAGTACTCCGCCATAAGCCCGGTATCCAAGGTGAAATGCTGCATGCTCGGAAGCAATTGCTGTATCAAAGAGAGCCAAACAACAAATCCTACCATACATAATCGTGGTAGTCTCATCAAAATATTTTTGACACCAATAAACATTTCGCAAAAGTATATAGGAAAACGTTATTATACATTCACTTGCCTCTCTTCTGCTAGCATGTATAATAATAAGAATTTTGTTTCAGCCAATCTATGTCGATTTCGGTGCGAATAGTGCAAAACCAACGTATATCAGGTACATGACCGATAATATATTTTAGGGATCATTTGTGAAATGATGCAATTGTCAGATGTAAGGTGTAGGGTTACTTACAATTTGCATTTGTCCTTTATCGCATCTGATTTCCTGATTTTTACTATTATTATTATTTTTTCGCTGGAGGAAATACTCATTACATGCCTAAATTTGTTTGCCTTGTTTTTCAGTATTGCTATATTTCAGTCGCTGCGCTTTTTATGTCTTTTAACTGTTTCACTGAACAATTTCGTCTATCCATTGAACATGTTACTTTTTCTTACAGAATTTCATTTCACGAATATGGTATTTGATGTCATAACAATCTACTGTATCATACCATGAGTGCACTTATGAATTTAAGGATTGCAATTATATGAAACATATAAAATTGACATAATTTTGACGACAAACTACATTACTTTAACATTGTTTTTTTCCTTCACTGAGTTCAGAAATTTGACTTTCACCTTTCTGATTCCAAGTGTTTTATCCCTGTGTTCCCTTTGGGTTTTGTACCTATGTGCTTTGCTAGTTTCACGATCTAGTATACACTTATGCCTGTGTTTCTATTTAAATCATACTTATATGAAGAAAATTTAACTGACAACGCTGCATAGGAATTACATTGTTCACTGATACGTAACCGTTTGTAACTTATCACAGCTAATAGGTCGACATAATATGCTCACTGTCATGACATTTTCAAACAAGCTACTAACCGCAACCACGACATGAATCTGAGAACACAATTCTTTTCCGTGCAGCACAATGTTTATGTAATCTGACAAAATATTATATCGTAACTTTTACAGATATAACTTTTACATGATGTGTCACTTATGAACATGATCTATCAGCTGCACAAGCAGGTAAATTTAAAATGAAAGATTGTATAGTATTACACAGTTTAGCTTTATGAACGACTGCTATGCTATGCCGATGGCATGCAAACATAGCTCATATGAAGAAACTTTGTACACAATTATATACATTGATTTATGTTCACAGATGATGAGATATTTGGCTTAAAGGAATTTGATGATTTGATAACATGTTAAAATCATTTTGTAAAAGTATTTGTCATGAGCACGATTTTCGGAGGTGAGGGACTTATTTTTACAATTTTTTCGGCACCTGTATGAGTTTCAAAAATTTTCCAAATGTTTGTAATCATATGGTCATCAGTCCCTAGTCTTACAAACTAATTAAACTAAGTTAAACGAATCTAAGGACAACACACATCTATGCCCGAGGGAGGATTCGAACCTCCGACGCTGGAGGCCGCACGATGCTTAACGTGGGGCTCCAGACCGCTCGGCTCCTCCTGCGTGGCTGTATGTTTTTCTCAGAGCATTTAAGTGAGTCATTTTATGTAACGTGTTCCGTGTTACGCTCGGGTTGAACGAGAAACATACAGTCTAGGTTTCGAAATATCTTCCTTTACCGTTTTTTCGTATTTGAAACCTGCGATCAAATCTCCAGTTCGTATACAAACATTAAGCTTTTACATTACAATACAGATAAAAGTACTGTACATGAAATATAGGCCACAGAGACGGTAAAATCCTAATCTTCCTTACATTGTATGACGTTCGTTCCGAAAGTAATACCGCTGATTTTATTCTACATTTACATACGTACTCCGCAATCTAACCAAACGTGCGTGGCGAGGGTACCTAGAACCATTACTAGTTAATCGCTTCCCTGTTCCACTCACAAATAGAACTAGAGGAAAACCAATACTTGTATGCATCCGTACGAGCCCTAATCTCTCTGATTTTATCTTTGTGGTTTTTAATTGAAATGTACTATGGCGGCAGCACAATCTTTCTGCAGACCTCTTTAAAGTCCTGACGTCTAAATTTTTTCATTACGGAAAGAACATCGCCTTTCCTCCAGCGACTTGCATATGACTTTCTGAATCATAACAGTAACACTCGCGTATTGATGGAAATTACCAGTAACCTAGCAGCCCGCCTCTGATTTGCTTCCATATCTTCCTATGAACCGATCAAAATGTTCTAATGTTTGTAAAGTCTATGGGACTTAACTACGGGGTCATCAGTCCTAAAACTTACAAACTACTTATGAACTAGCTAAATCTAAGGACGGCACAAATATCCTTGCCCGAGGGGGGATTCGAACCCCCGACCGTTGTGGCCGTGCAGACCATGACTGGAGCGCCTCAGTCCCTCGGCCACCGCGGCCGGCCTAAACCGATCGATGGGGTTCCCGAACACACGAGCAATACACATGAAAACAAACAATAACTCCCGTTTGGTAATATAAAGATGTTTACAGATACAGAAAAAATATTTATTGCATAAAAATCTACAACTGTTAAACTACTTTTCTTCATAGCTTCCGAAATTTTGTAGGCAATAGACAGAGCATGGTACAAGTTTTGGTACGCCTTCTTCATAGAAGGTTTCCGCCTGTGTGTTCAGCCATGTGGTAACATGTTCTTTCAGATAGACATCATTGTTGAAGTGTTGACCAACAAGGACAGATTTTAGATGTAAGAAGAGATTAGAGTCGCTAGGAGCGAGGTGTGGATTGCATGGATGATGATCAAACACTTCTCAGTCAAATTCCAGTAAGAGTTGTTTGGCAACATTGGCCGTATGGGCAGTATCCTCGGCGCTTTTTCTGAAATGCACTGCCGTTCCGTTGGTTTTTATCATAGTCGCAACCAAAAATGCAGCTGATGCTGCAAAATTTAATTCAAACAATAAGGCAGTTAATCAGTAACCACAGACGAGCGTCCACTTCGTTCTTCATCATGCGCTTCATGACGTCCTTCATCAAACAGCCTGACCCATTTTCTAACTATTGAATCACACATAACATATTGTCCGTAAATCTCCCAGATTTGCCGATGAATTTTCGTTGGTCTAACTTTCTTTGCATTTAGAAAAAGAATCACAGATCTGATTTCACATGCGGCGGCATTTTCAGTTACGGCTGACATTATAAAGAAGCACACGTCTGTAGCAGCGTTCTAAAAATGGCGTAGATGTCTTCTCCTTGAGTCGGAGTAACTGCCACACATGTTCGGAACTGCGATCGTAGCGTTGCCACGTGGCTGAACCTTGTAGAAAATAATTACGTTACTATCCTGTTATTCACGGAAGCTACAGGAGATACATAAATCAATGGCACACAGTGAGAAATAATTGAGCCACAGACTTATTTTACCCTATAAATACTACCATTCGCTCTGCAAGTTTGCCAACAATGAAACAGAGTGTGCATGTCGCGATTGTAAAAATCGGAACCCTCCGACGTTAACCACTTACTTGCCGGTCAGGATGGTGACGCTATGTTTTATCTCTGATGACGATGCTGTTCCTGAAATTGTCACCTTCAGATTCATATTGGTTCATCAGACCCAGACAAATTTCCTTTCGATATATTTATTTATTTACTTTTTTTATTTACTTTTTTTTTCAGTAATCATAGACGGGGTCAATGTCGCACAGATTTTATGATATACCGAGACGTTCCAACGCTGTTTCCGAGGTGTTTCAGCGGAATTCAGATTCTGTTGTCTTATCCGCCATTCAGCATGAGTTGATTATGATTCTCTTCCTTGCTAGGGATGACAGACAGATGTCCAGCGTCGCTTGTCACGTACACCCTTTTCGCCACCTTCAAAATACCGTACCCAAAGCCTAACACTGCACCGTCTTCGTGACACTTTAGCTAGCGCGTGTGGAGTTCATTCAGCACAGTTTCTTTAGCAGTGAGGAACTGAATCACACATCTCTGTTTCATACGCGAGCTCATATAAGACTTCATTTTGGCACATTTCTCTTTTGGTGCCATCTACCGCAAGACCAACGGAACGAACTACAAGTGAATGCGGTAAGTCAAAGCCCTTAAAAATATTTGGCGCGGATATCCAAAGTCAGCACAAAGAAAACGGAGGTATTACTTTCGAAACGAGCATCGTACATTCCATTTTTTCCCTTTTAACAAGAAACCAGACTGCTCATTAATTAAAGACAAAAACCGCCGATGAAGGCGGGCCCTAATCAAACTCGTGGCCACCGGTACTGTTGTTGCCCGCCGCGGTGGCCGAGGGGACTGCGGTGCGCCAGTCACGGTCTGCACGGCCACTACGGTCGGCGGTTCGAATCCCCCTCAGGTATGGATATTTGTGCCGTCCTTAGTATTAGCTAGTTCATAAGTATTTTGTAAGTTTAAGGACTGATGACCCCGTACTTAAGTCCCATAAGCTCTACAAACATTTAAACATTTTTGGTACTGTTGTTCTTGAGGTTCCCGTACGCTCGTTCTACACGAGAAGTTATATCTTACAAGATTACCGATGATGCACCAGTTCCGCCGGCCGCTTATCGTGTAGACGGATGTACCTGAACAAGATGCACCCGTACGATCATTTTTACAATGAATAGGATAGATCCTATTCTCTAGCGTTTGAAGGTGCCTTACTCATGCGCAGGTGACCGGTTGGGGAGCCTACCTGACGACTGGGGCGAAATCGCAAATTTGTTTGAGAATTGTGTAACTGTGTCCTGCTCAGAGAATCTTTCTTCTTCGTCTCATACATACACGGTGCTTCAAATGTGTGCGTGGTTATGGTATGTCGCCCCAAATTTGCGACTGGACAGGGAATTCCTGACAGAGAGGATACAGTTTGTAGTAATCGATGGTAAGGCGTCAACTAAAAGAGCGGTGATATCCGGCGTTCCACAAGAGCTATTGGTCCTCTGCTGTTTTGCTGTTCCTTATTTACTTAAATGCTATGGTAAAAAATCTAAGCAGCTCTCTTAGGTTGTTTCCAGATGATGCCGTCATTTACCATCTAGTAAAATCATCTGAAGATCAAAACCAACTGCAGATATCAATCTGTTGTAAAAATTGGCAATTGATTCTAAATAATGAGAATTGTGAAGTCGTCCACATGAGTACGAAAAGAAATCCGTTAAACTTTGTTTACAAGATAAATCAGTCAAAAGTGAAGGCCGTAAACTAAACAAAATACCTAGGAATTACATTACTTCTGACTTAAAATGACAGGAACACGTAGATAATATCGTGGGAAAGGCGTACCAGAGACAGCGTTTTATAGGTAGAACCATTAAAAGAAATGCTAAAGAGACTGCATACACTACGCTTGTCAGTACTTTATTGCTGCCCAGTGTGGGATCCTCATCAGGTGGGTTTCACGGAGGACATCGAGAGAGTCCAAAGAAGGGCAGCTCGTTTTGTTTTGCACGATATAGGGAAGACAGCGTTACGGAAATACAGGATCTGGAATGGGAATCATTACAACAAAGGCGCTTATCACTGTGGCGTGGTCTATTTACGAAACATTCGCCGCTGAATGCAAAAATACATTGTTGATTGCCACTTACATAAGTAGAAATGATCATCGAAGCTAGAACCAGGATATTCAGGTGTTCTTTCTTCCCGCGCGCTATTCGAAAATGGAATGGGAGATAAATAGTATAAAGGTGGTTCGATGAACTCTCTGCCCGGCACTTAAATGTGATTTGCAGAGTATCCCATGTAGATGTAGAATGTTGAAATTTTTGTAAACATTTTGGACCAAACGGCTATGGTCATCAGTTCCAAGACTTGCAAACGTCTTAAATATTAAGTTACACTAACGACAACACACACACACACACACACACACACACACACACACACACATGCCAGAAGGAGAACTCGAAACTCAGGCGGAAAGGGCCGCCCAGTCCGTAGCGTGACACCTTAGACAGTTATTATGCGCCCCCTGGATGTTTCAGGAGTTTAGTAAATATTTTACGATTTGGTAATATATACAAATTCCAGCAAAGTGCCATATAACATGTATGCAATTTGTATTGAGAAACGAGATACAGCTGCTAATATTTAACCCAAAAGAAGTAGAGCAAGTGCGAATGAAAACATTTTCACTGATTCTTCCACCGGATCTTGGTAGAAGAACATCATTTTCCCTTTAAAAATTACGATTTTGTATTTTTTTAATAGTACAACTTAATTTAGTTACTGATTTTCGATTTCTAAGTCCATCTTCATACTATACAATAAGCTGAAAACTGCTTCGTCAAATATAAGTGAATATTGCGATGATCTACAAAGAACCGACGTAATAATCAGTGATACGAGATAACATCCATAGCCACGCCATTTCCTTTGAGTCGGGTGTAGGCGTTATAGTCATAGATGAAAATGTCACCGAATTTTTTTATTATTGCGATTACAGAATGATATTTTCACTCTGTGACGGAGTGTGCGCAGATATGAAGCTTCCTATTAGATTAAAATCGAGTGCTGCACCGGTATTGGAACTTTTCCTTTCGTGAGCAACTGATCCACTGATTGAGCTGCTCTAGCACGGCTCACAGCTCTACTTCCGCCAGTACCTCGCCTCCTACTTTCAAAGTTCCACAGATGTTCACCTGTGATCCTTGTAGGTCTGTCAGTCATGGAGACTTAGCCACAGCCTTGGGATTGTTTCCATAATGAATTTTTACCCCGCAGCAAAGAATCTGGTGGTATGGAACTTCCTCACCGTTTAAAACTCTCTGCGTGGCAGGTATTCTAATCCGGAACCTTTGACTTTCGCGGACATGCGCTCTATTGACTAATCCCACGAGTCGTTGGCCTTTTACCTTCCTGCAACAAACATATCTGACCACAGTGACGCGCCATGACATTTGACCTTTATGCGATTACGCAGGTGGCAGATTGCCGTCCCTAATGTACATTAAGTTTCAGAATATAACTTTCCCCTGAGAAGGCGGTCTCATGCGGCTGAATTGTCCAATTAGGGCATTATTACACTAGGCCGCCAGGCGACGCAGGCAATACCGCCACCACCACTTGATTTGAACCCCGCGTGCTCAGTCTACTATACAGGGTAAACTACTGATGAGGGCACATGCCGGTCAATGAGTATCCATATATGCTCCTTCTTGTACTTTTAATGAAAAGGAGAAGGCGAAGGAAGATAAAGATCCATGTACACCCTACTATTTTATGCTATCCTTAAGGGAATCTAAAGGTTTGTACTATACACTTTTGACTAACTATGTTAAGACGACAAGAAGTCTTTCAGTTACTTACTATGTCTAAATCGTCTTTCTTTGAACTACTGTTGTTAATAAAGTGAGATATTACCAGTAAATATTCAAAAATGAGGAAGTGTCTCCTACCAGAACCCGCGGTGGAGTAGCCGAAAGGTCTAAAGCACCTCGCTGCAGAGCGCGCGGTTGCTCACCGTAGAGGTTCGAGTCCCCACTGGGGCATGGGTGTGTGTGTTTGTCCTTAGGTTAGTTTACCTAGGTTTAAGTAGTTTGTAAGCTACGGAGTGATGACCATGCAGTTTACTCCGATAGATTTACAAACATTTGAACATTTCTCTCAGCAGAAGAAATACTCGTAATCGCTTTGAGGTAAATAAACCGATAAATTGTATTGTAAGTCACAGGGTGTCCAGAAAAGGACTCCCTGATTTCAAAATTAAATATCTTGAAAACAAAGATCGATAGAGGAATGCAGTAAACGGTATGTTGATTGTGAAAGCTGTTAAAAGTTTATACAGCAGTTTGAAATAATAGTTAAAAAACCTGCTAACAGATGGCGCTGTAATCGCCATACGTAATGCCTAGTATAAATAGTGGTGCGAAGCCTAGAGCTATCAGTTCCACTATTGAAACGTGAAAGGAGGTTAGCGTACCAAAGGAAGAGATTAAAACCATATAATCCATTGAACAACGCTTTTTTCTGGTGCTAGAGTACCACAGGTTAGAAGAGAGTCCTACGGCAACAAGGCGAAGTTTTCAAGCACGATTTAATGTTCCAAAAGGACCCGATGCGAAGACCTTTCGTACGCTCTTCGCAAAATTTCTACGAACAGGCAGCGTAACTGATGATCTAGTGGGGCATGTTGGCCGCAAGCAAACGGCAGTTACGTCTGAAAATATCGCCACAGTTTCTGGAATTATTCAGCGAAATCCAATGTCATCCGTCCGTAGAATTGCACCTGAGACTGGTTTGAAGCGTTCCAGTACGCAGAAAACACTGAGAAAGAGCCTACACATGTTTCCATTCAAAATTCAAACGCACCAGGCCATACGCGTACGAGCTGTGCAACAAAGGATTGCCTTTGCTAATCAGACTCTCTGATAGTGAAGGATTTGATGTTGGCTGCATCTGGTTTACAGATGAAGCACACTCCCACCTGAATGGATACGTGAATAAGCAGAACTGGCGATATTGGGGTTCCGAACAGCCATATTGGTGTGAAGCGAAACCCTGTATTCTCCCAAAGTTACTGTGTGAGCTGCTGTATGCAGCAGAGGCATTATTGGCCCTTTTTTCATTCGAGAAACGGTCACTGGTGCACGTTACGTTGCATTTTTGGAACAATTTGTCATCACAGAGCAAGCGTTAGAGGATCGACCAGGTACTGAATGGTTTATGTAAGACGGAGCCCGACCACATCGGACCGAACAAGTGTTTCGCTTTCTTGAGGAATACTTCGGAAATCGAGTCATTGCTTTGGAATATCCCAAATTTACTGATGCAGGCACGGAGTGGCCTCTATATTCGCCGGATTTGACTCCCTGTGACTTTTTTTTGGGGGGCACAGTGAAAGACATGGTCTACCCGAAACAGCCCGCCACGCTGGACGAGCTTGAATCGGCGATCTCTGTGGCATGTGAATCCATTTCCGTTGAGACACTACGAAATATGATGGCGAATATCATGCTTCGTTTGCGCCACCTCTGTAGTGCCAATGGTGAACATTTTGAAAACATTGTGATGTGATTGTTTGCAAAGAGTGTTTTCATACGATTATTTCACTTATGTATGCTGATATGATCTGTACAGCGTACAGCGCCATCTGTTAGCAGCTTTTGTAACTATTATTTCAAACTGCTGTATAAACTTCTTACAGCTTTCACAATAAACATCCCGTTAACTACATTCCTCTATCGATCTTTGTTTTCGAGATATTTAATTTTGAAATCAGGGAGCCCTCTTCTGGACACCCTGTATTAACCCTAATTCACGACGGAGACGAAACCCGCCCCCGGGTGCGATTCTTGTAGGGAGACGCTTATAATTTATCGAACTGATCTCTGCGAGTTTACGAGAGTAACTTGGTCGTCCAAGTTTTTATCGTCAGGATTGCATTCGTGCTCTCCCGATAGTCTATTTTTTGTGTCAGAAATTGCCCCAGAAATAAGTTAAATTGGTCGCAATCCCCGGTTCCGACCTATGCTTTCGGTTTTCCTTGGTTGTAAGGCGTATGCCGGAATTAAACTTTCACAATTGGCGTGAGAGATGCTACTTACTGTTATTTCCCTTGTCTCCTGCAGCAGAATGGGTTTCTTATTTGTTCGTTATATTCTTAACTTTCTTTATGTGTTTCTTGCGGATTGTGGGTGGTCTCTTATGAACTGCTTCTCGGGTAGCCATTGGAGCTTTTGGTTTAAATTTAAATAACTCTCGTTGGAGGATTTCTTTTCTGTTTTCTTATTGAAAGTGATCATCTTCCTCTGTTGTTTGTCCTTGGTTCCATTTTTCCTCCTTCCCTTATAGCTATTCGAGGTCCTGTTCTACCTCTAGTGTCTGTTGTCAGAGAGTGAAACACTTCAAAGTTCCAAAGAATATGACCTTGTTTATTAAGTCTCTCTATGCAGATGTCATTAATTTTCACTTTGATTAGAAAAATGAAGGCATTCATTTATAAAAGGTTTTCTCTAATTGAAAAACAAGGAAAAAAATAGTTGTCAGTTTGAAGTTTCTTTGAAAGGAGATAACTTTTTTCCTTACTTCTCATCCCCCACGGGATTTGTTACCTCTCGTATCTACATTCTGCTATACTCCAAGTTTCCTTATCTACAATATTCACCTATATTGTTTATTCTGCCACACCTTTAATGCACAGGAGAGTGCACTTTGTTTCGGTCTTTGTCAGTGGAGTAATTAAGTTACAGTTTCTTTAATTTTAGTTAATTTTCAAATGGTGTGTGTTAGGCTAAGTTAAAGGGGAGGTTAAAGACCCAGAGAGAAAAAAATGGCATCCCCCTTTGCCCCACTATCCGCCTGTCTGATACTTGGCTGAATAGAACCACGACTCTTTATGGACCGGATCTTAAACAGCCCGCTCCACTCCTCGGAGTGGAGAATGAAGAGGATAAGATTTTTTTCAAACTCTTTTGCTTTACGAAATATTAATTACTGCTGCAAATAGTTAACGTTTGAAACATATGAATATTTTAGTTCAATATTTATATCTTAATAATTCGAAGGAAAATTTATTCAAGATATAATTTCTGGCATTTCATTCAGGCTTTATTGCAGCTTCATTTTTTTCTCTTTCATGTATACACTTTCCCTCCTTCAGTCTGAACTTCACTAGACAATTCAAGAGCACAGACAAGAATGAGGGGAAAACAAAACAGCAGACTGCTCGATTGACGAGTATACTGTAACTGGAAGAAGTACTGCGCCGCTGGTTGCGTAGTTAGCTGTGCCGCCTGGCTGCCTGGGATAATAGGGGCCTTAGACCTTTCACCGCTAGAAGACGTTGGATGCTTACACGTACCTACCGTTTACGAGTCGCAATTCGTGTCTGAACTTTGGAACCTCAGGTTCAACGGCTACCCGTCGCCTCGCGTTCCGGGGTATTATTTTAATGTAATCTATCAAAGAAAATGTAAGTATATTTTTAACTATTTCCTACCTCAGGATTATCAGATGATGAGTACGCATGATATTCCCTCAGAGCTACTGAAGTCTCTGGGAGAACCAGCCATGACAAAATTGTTTCACTTGTGTGTAAGATGTATGAGACATGTGAAGTGCCCTCAGACTTTAAGAAAAATGTTATAATCCACATTCCAAAGAAAGCAGGTGCAGTCAAGTGTGAAAACTACAGAACCATCAGTTTAATAAGTCATGGTTGCAAAATATTAACACGAATTATTTACAGAAGGATGGAAAAGCTGGTAGAAGCCGACCTCGGGGAAGATCAGTTTGGGTTCAGGAGAAATGTACGAACTCGGGAGGCAATACTCACTTTACGGCTTATCCTAGAAGATAAAGAAAAGGCAAATCTACATTTCTAGCTTTTGTAGATTTGGAGAAGGCTTTTGACAATGTTGATTGGAATAAACTCTTTCAAGTTCTGAAGCAAGCAGGAGTAAAATATAGGGACCGTAAGGTTATTTACAACTTTTACAAAAACCAGACAGCGGTTGTCAGAGTTGTAGGGCATGAAAGGGATGCAGTGGTTGGAATGGGAGTAAGACAGGGTTGTAGCCTTTCTCCAATCTTGTTCAATTTGGACACTGAGCAAGCTATAAAGGAAAGCAAGGATAAATTTGGTGAAGGAATTAAAGTTCAGGGGGAAGAATTAAAAACATTGCGTTTTGCCGACGACAGATATATCAAAGGACCTGAAAGAGCAATTGAACGGAATGGA
This sequence comes from Locusta migratoria, assembly GCA_026315105.1. NCBI lineage: Eukaryota > Metazoa > Arthropoda > Insecta > Orthoptera > Acrididae > Locusta > Locusta migratoria. The sequence continues at coordinate 222,147,110 of CM048751.1, read as the reverse complement.
CAGTGTGCTGAAAGGTGCATATAAGATCAATATCAACAAGAGCAAAACTAAGGTAATGGAGTGCAGTGTAAGAAAATCAGGTTATTCTGAAGGAATTAGATTAGGTAATGAAGTAATAAAGGAGGTAGATGATATTTGTTACTTGGGCAGTAAAATAACAAATGATGGTCGCATTACAGCGGATATAAAATGCAGAATGGCAATGGGTAGAAAAGCGTTTTTGAAAAAGAGAAATTTGTTAACATGATTATTGATTTAAGCCTAAGGAAGTCCTTTCTGAAGGCATTTGTATGGAGTGTTGCCTTGTATGGGAGTGAAACATGGACGATAAACAGTGCGGACAGGAAGAGGATTGAGGCTTTTGAAATGTGGTGCTACAGAAGAATGCTGAAGATTAGGTGGGTGGATCGCGTAACTAATGAGGAGGTACTGAACAGAATTGGGGAGAAAAGAAATTTCTGGCATACCTTGACTAAAAGAAGGGATAGATTGGTAGGGCACATTCTTAGACATCAAGGAATTGTGAATTTAGCGTTGGAGGGAAGTGTGTGGGGTAAACACCGCAGAGGAAGACCAAGAGATGGATACAGTAAGCAGATTCAGACAGATGTAGGTTGCCGTTCTTATGTGGAGATGAAGAGGCTTGCTCAGGATAGGGTATTGTGGAGAGCTGCATCAAACCAGTCTCCGGACTGAAGACCACAATAACAACAACAACGAGTACGCTTGTATGTATGCATCACACTAGCCGAGCGGACTGCGGCGCGCCAGTCACAGTTAGCACGGCCGCTACGATCGGGGGTTTGAATCCCACCTCGGGTATGAATGTTTGTGTCGTCTTTAGTGTAAGTTAGTTTGTACGTTTACGGACTGATGACCCCACAGTTAAGTCCCTTAAGCTTACCAAACATTTGAACACTTGGACATTTTGAAAAAAAAATTAAGAAAATAACGTGAATTTTACTGAATGCGCACTCTTTGAAACGCTGTTTTAGAACCTTTAATCGAAAAAACCTTGCTTAAAATGGCAACATTTTTATACTATTCATTTATTATTACGACTCCCGTAGATGAGGAACGTATTATTCAATAGTTATAAGACCTGCGTAATGGGAGATAAGAAGAACCATTCGACGAGAAAGAAGTTCCGGATTTTGAACTGCCAAAAATTCTTACGAAAAGATCACTATCAAATGACACCTGATGACTCTACACCTTATCGTAAAGAAGGAGAGAGAGGGGACAAAGAGAGTAATCACTGATTTCACAAGCCATTTTCACAAGAATGATCGGTTTTTAAAATTTCATATCTTTCAATGTTTATCCTTTCAAATTTCTTTCTAGTAACGTCTTTGGGATGCGTGAGTTGCTATCTTAAACAGTGATCTTATGATTCATTCAGGAGCTAAACAATATGATAATATTTATTATTGATATAGGGGTATTAATTCATTTAACAGACTACCAGTTAAAACCTCAGACGCTCTTCACGTCCATTTTTGTTTAATTTTTTTTTTTTTTTAAATCATTGAAATGATGAAATGCTAAAATGTTAAGGGCGGCTGCTAGCCGTTCCGCGAGCACACCGGTGACAAAAAAGGGGGGATTCATATGAAGGTTGGCGGTTTGATACGAACATTTCCCGCGCATCGAAACTGTCCATATCTCATATCTGCACCACAGGAATATGCTCCTTTCTCGCCCTCCTGACACACAATGCAAGTGCTCAACAGTTCCCGTCAGAGACTAATCGCACCCAAGGAGTTACCCGCATAGGGCCGAATATATCTAGTTTTTCACTTTTGAATCAAAGTGTCACGTTGAAAATTACAGGTGGTCCTGAATTCGAAGGCTGATCGTTAATAGAGCACAAGACTTAACATTAAAACATGTTTATTGATAACACAGGTGTACACTCAGTACAGATTGCCTCCTGCTTGGAGTGATCCACTATTTATACATAGAAAGAATTTTCTGGAATTTACAAGTAAATCAAACATAACAAATATGTAGGACATTCTAGAAATACCGAATACAAATCCCTGCACGTGGCGGGATTTGAACAGTGGACCGCAAGCACAGCGATTTACGATGCTAACCACTGCGTCATGCGTTCCGTTGAAAGACTCGCGGTATTGCTCCTTTTCATGAACGAACAGCGACCTGCTGTTCCGTTCCCTTTGCAGCCAGCTCCAGTGTTTGGGTCTTGCCATGGATCATCAGTATGGAGATCCGGGGTATCCTTCCATTGTGCCTACACGTCTTCCTTATGGTGACGATAACCGGCACCAGACCTTCCTGTCATCATCACTATCACAAAGGTCTGCATAGTCCTTAAACAAGAGTCCATTTTTGTCTACCTGTTCTCTGCGATCGTCGTAAGGCTTCGTGCGGAAGATGTGCACAATCTCTCTTCGTTGTTGTAGTTTCAAGGACGACTCATAATCCTCGACTTCAAAAATGTTCAAATGTTTGTTAAGCTCATGGAACTTAAGTACGGGGTCATCAGTCCCTAAACTTACAAACTACTTATCAACTAGCTTATCCTAATGACGGCACAAATATCCATGCCCGAGGGGGGATTCGAACCCCCGCCCGTAGTGGCCGTACAGACCGTGACTGTAGCGCCTCAGTCCCCTCGGCGACCGCGGCCGGCTCCTCGACACCGTTTGTGGCGTATGACAGGCGGTGTATGACACGATACGGACCAAAGTATCGCTTCAGTAACTTTTCCGATAGCCCATCGTTCCGTACAGGGGTAAAAATCCATACCAGATCTCCCGGGCTGTGTACAATAGATCGGTGCTTGTCGTCATGCCGCTGCTCTTCGCGAATGGAATGGGAGATAAATATTATAAATTTGGTTGGATGAACCCTCTGCAAGGTACTTAAATGTGAGTTGCAGAGTATCCCAAGTAGATGTAGAAATCTTCTGACTTTTGCCACCAAAGATTCTAATTAGTTTACGAATTAAATAAACAGATGATGGTTGTGTTGAAAGACGACCGTCTATCGTCTTCCATATATTTTTTGTATATTTCTGTAAAGTTATAATTTATTTAATGTCGCTAGATTATCATTTTGTTAAAACTTGAACCCCACTCTTTTCAAGGCTTGAGAAATAACATTTTTATTTCACCTGTTAAAATATTAGTTAATATTGCAGGGTTTTTCTTATTTTGTTATGTTAATAATTTATTATAATATTAATGAATGTGTCATAAGTACGGCTTCTCCGTTACGCCACCGTCTCTTGGAGAATGTGCACTTGTTTTACTTTTAAGTAGGTGAGAGAATCTATGGCTGTCTGAATGTGGGGAGTGATAGCTCGCTTTCCATCGTTCTCTCTGGCTCAGTATCGATAGCTGGTGATACTACCAAAGAGGTTTATAGACCATTTGGTTACAATCCAGACAGCGAGCATTCTTTAGCGCGAATCTCGCTGTCCGTCCCCACCACCGATGTTAAATGTAGAATGGCAGTGGAAAGAAAAGATAAATTCGTTAAAGTCAAAGATTAATTTAAGTATTAGGAATTCTCTTCTATAGAGATTTATGAGGAGAGTAGCTTTGTGCGGTAGTGAAACGAGTATGATTAATAATTAAGGCAAGATGAGGCAGAAGATTTTGAAATGTGTTAGGGACGAATGCTGAAGAGTGAATGGGTGGATAGCGTAACTAATGAGGAGCTATTGACCAGATTTCGGAAGAAAAATATATGGCATATCTTGACTAAAAGAAGGGATCGTTTGATAGGACACATTCTGAGGCAGGAAGGAATCTTCAGTTTAGTATTGGGGTGAAAATGCTGAGTGAAAATAGCTGTGTAAGAACAAGAGAAGAATACAGGAAGAAGGTTGGAATGTATTTTGGTTGTTCTCATGCGGAGGTGAAGGACTTGTGTGGAATGGAGTAGTGTAGAAAGATGTATCATCCAGTCTCTGGATTGAAGACCAAAACAAATTTCAGATAGCTGTCGTGTGTGGTGTTCTTGTTATCTACCAGCATCTGCTAACGTAAAGACCATTGTGAGGTGTAATTATCGTATTACAACGAAATGTTATTTATTTTCTTTATTGTAATTTTACTAGCTAGCAACGGCTTAGTACGCCTCTCTTCGGCCGACAGATTTTTACAATGTACAAGTAGACATAAAGTAGACATGGAGATGAAATGAGGAACTCTATAAATAAACATGGAAACAAACGGAGAAGTTTAAAAACGACAAGCAATGAAGTTTAAAGCAATTGTCGTTGTGTCCTCATCTTCATTCTGGAGACTGGTTTGATGCAGCTCTCCACCCTAATATATCCTGAGCAAACCTCCTCATATCCTCATATGAACGGGAACCACATCCATCTCAGTCTGCTTATTATATTCCTCTCTAGGTTTTCTTCTGCGATTTTTACCCAACACACTTCCCTCCAATTCATTCATGTCTAAGAATGTGACCTACCAATTATTCACTTCTTTTAGTCAAGGTAAGCCAAAAATTCCTTTTCTAACAAATGCTGTTCAGTACCTCTTCATTAGTTACGTAACCTAACCGCCTAATCTTCGGCATTCCTCTGTATCACCACATCTGAAAAGCCTCTTTCCTTCTCCTGTCTGAATTAGTTATCATACAAGTTTCACTCCCGTACAAGGCAACACTTCACACAAATGCCTTCAGAAAGGACTTCATTAAACTCAAATTAATATTAGACGTTACCAAAATTTCTCTTTTTCGAAGAACGCTTCTCTTCCCCTTGCCATGTTTAATTTTCTATCCTCTGTACTGCGACATTCCTATGTTTTTTTACTAGCCACCTTTATTGTTTCGTTACCCAATCTAGTTCCTTCAGTCTTCCAACTTTTGTTTTGCTCCTGTTAATGTTCATCTTATAATTTACATTCAACGCACTGTACATTCCTTTCAATTACTTCTTAGGTCCTTTGCTGCCTTTGAAAGAATCAAAATGTCATCAGCAAACCGCAATATTTGTATATCTTCACCCTGAACTTCAATTCGTTCTCCAAATATCTCTTTGGTTTCCTTCTCAGCTTGCTCGATGTACAAATTGAATAACATTAGAGATAGACTACAACCGTGTCTTACTCCCTTCCCAATCACTTCGTCCCTTTTATGCCCTTCAACTATAATAGGAGTTTTATTCTGTACTGACGCCATCACGCAACTGTACTATGTATCTAGCCAATTCTCGCACCTGTTGGCAGTCATATAAATTTGTCAGAACGACGCGTTTCGGGATCAACATTATCCTATTCTCGAGTTCTACATCAATGATAGTATGAAAGTATTACACTCGAAGATAAAAGATGGATGCTCTCTAATTTAGATGAGACAGAGATATTCTGCGCACTAAAGAAAGAAACGACAACGTATTAAATGGAAAAAGATGGAACTGTCCAAAAGGCATTCCTGGGTCCATTTTAATAATGTCCCCTGCAGAAATAGCAAAATGTATGTAGCATTTATGGAGACGTGCCTCAGACCTTATTAACGACGTCTTAAATAATTTTATGGAACACAGTTGGCCCCCTCCGTGGAGATCACGCCGTCAGTGTCTTTGACGTGTAGCTGCTCATAGATTATCGCTGAACAACAATTCAGCTTGCGGGTGTTCATAGTGGTTCTTCAAATCGACATGATGTCAGATTATCGCTTGACAATGCACCGATGCTGCATATATTTTAAGGTGGACGATGTTTAATGACTGATTCATTATAATTATTAGTTAGTTATCCTAGATAGGATAATTGTATTGTGTGGTCGCATCTTAATTTTTAAGTCGTATTTTTCGCTCTTTCCTTGTTTCTTGTACGACTTGAGAATGGGATAAGTTTAGTCCAGAAACAAGTCATCCTGAAAATTTCATATAACTGACAACTGGTGCGAGAATTGGCTAGATATATTAGAAACTGTTTGGTTATTGTACAGCTTGTAAATAACCTTGCGTTCCGTACATTTTACCCCAGCTGACTTAAGAATTTGAAATAGTGTATTCCAATCAACAGCGTTTCTTTTGAATCCTAACTTACCTTTCCCAAAGTCAGCAACTATCAGCCTTTATTCTTCTGTAAGTAATTCGTGTTAAAATTTTTCAGCAATGACTTATGAGACTGATGGTTCTGTAAAAAAAGAAAAAAAATAACACACAGTATTAATCTAATATAACTGATTTCTTTTTCTTAAAGTCTGAGCGTATTTCGCCTGTCTTATACAGCTCACTCGCAAGGTGAAATAGTTTTGTCATGACTGGTCCTCCCAGAGACTTCAGTAGTTCTGAGGGAACATCTAGTCCAGGAGATTTGTTTCGACTTAAGTCTGTCAGTTCTCTGACAAATTCATCACTCAGTATAGTAACTCCTATTTCATCTTCATCTACTTCCTCTTTCCTTCCTACAAAATTGTCCCAAAGTCCATTTCCTTTCCACCTTTCAGCTTTCCATTCTTTACTCAGAACTGGTTTTCCACCGGAGTTCTCGATATTCATATAGCTATTTAAAACAATGTTCAGAAATTAAAAAAGCAACATGGAAGGAACACTGATTGAGAGTAATAAGACCGTAGGGCGAGGTTTCTGAAGAAGTTTGTTGGGCTTGGGTAACATCACGATGCGGGACGTTTTCCGCATGTCGGGGAAAAATACAGTTGAAAATGTTCACAAGTTTGTAAATCTAAGGGACTTAACTGTGTTTTCCATCAGTCCCTAGGCTTACAAACTACTTACACTAACTTACAGTAACTTATGCTAAGGACAACGCAAACACCCATGCTCGATGGAGGATTCGAACACACGATGTCGAACGGCCGCGCAGACAGCAGCACGGCGCCTTAGTGAGCACGGCTATTGTGTCGCGGCCAAAAATCCAGTAAAGAGGATGAAATTGTCGAGGTAAGCAAGGACAGCGCGGGAGTAGGGGTGGGAGAGGCACGGGGGTGACGGTAGGTTTGGCGATCATGACCACGCGCCGTGTTCCGATTTATGGTGTTAATTAACAAATGTGGAGCAGTGATAGCAAGAATAACGTAGAGAAATATTGCCATATGTTGCCATATGTGTGTTATAAGATGGGGACATGAAAGTAAAAATGCATAATTTTGATTTTGCTATTACCCACGACTTATACTGTTTTAGAAGTCTGTATACGTCGATGAGATCAGTGTACCGAGTCAGATTTGCACCTGGTGGTCGAAACTGAATCTAATTTTTCTCGGCAAAAATATTTTCCACAGTAACACATCAAGGAAGTTTCGCTAACTTTTAATAATTGAAGCCATAATGGATCTGTGAGTAGCTACAGTTTGATTATAATTACGGTTTATTTACTGCCCTCATGAAATGTAACACGTTAGAATCCATTGTATTGCTGGCTACTTTTTGCTTGTGGTCAAACATATAAATTGAGTCCCTACCCGAGAATAATAAATTGTAACTAGGTGACCGGTACAAATACTTTGCACCATTAGTGGTCAGTCATATGAAATGGAAATAAGTAAAATTATATATTTTTCATTTAAATTTTTTTTATTATAGATAGTAACAGTATACATAATAATATATAGCTTGTGATTTCTTAAATTTATTTCATAGCACTTATTTAAATCACTTGTAACTATAAAATAGATTATTTCAATATGTAACAAAGATAGAGGATCCGTACGAATAGGACTCGGAATACTTGGCACCGTTAGTGGAATGACAACAATGTTGGTAGAAAATGGAAGTAAATTTGTATGTTCACGCATAGCTTTCTTCAGAATCAATCAGTGCAAGTGTTTAAAATCGCAAATGAAAGAGCTTGATCGTCTGAGTGTTGTTAGGTTAAAAAGAACTGCGTACGTTAATTAGAACCGAAGATATCATAAAACAAACCGATTAAAATATTCCGTGCAAGGACGGAGAGACTTATGTTAATTCTGATGACAAATCTGTGGATGCATACCTTTCGTTTAAAACAAAAATGAAGGAAATCGGCCAGGTAGTTTGGTCTCACCGACTGACTTTAATTTTCGTAGATTCTTTTGATATATAAAATGAGTAGGAAATTCTTATAGGAGGAAATATTGTTACGTTAGGCGTAATTATTGTTTTGTGACTGATGAATATTTGTTAATAATAAAGAGTGAAACACATATCAGCTATTTTCTTGACTATATTAACATTTTATTACTTTTTGTATAATTTATTAAGTTGTAATGAATACAGTTATGAAAACTTTTAACATTATCTACTCATATGCCGTAGGTATTGGAGGCGGTGCTTTCCACAAATGGTAGAGCGTATTTCGTATTGCAGGGCAATATGCAGCTTTGTCCTCTGTTAAATTCGCTCCCTCTCTCACCGACAGCGCTGCAGTCACGTCCATGAAAGGATACAATATGGCTCCGCTTTTGTTGGAAAGTTTGTTACACATCGCCACCTGTTTTGTTCGTTGGTGTGAGTTGGTTGAACACAGTAACGCAGCGTTGGCAAACGACGCAACAAAAAACTTCGTTATTGCGACTAGAGATACGAAAAGTCAGAATGGCATATAAAAAGGTCGCAAACAGAAAAAGAACCCCGCGGTAGAGTAGCCGAGCGGTCTAAGGCGTCTCGCTGCGGCGGAGCGCGCGGTTACTCGCCGTCGGAGGTTCGAGTCCTCCCTGGGACATGGGCGTGTGTGTGTGTGTTGTCCTTAGGTTAGTTTGCCTTAGTTTAGGTAGTTTGTAAGCTACGGACTGATAACCACGCAGTTTGGTCCGATAGATTTACAAACATTTGAACTTTTAGAAAAAGAACCGTTGGAAAGATACTTCAAATGAGCGGGGCAAAATTAGAAAGTTCCGAACTATACCAGATGCGATGTAAGTAAATTTTAATAGGATGAGTTGAAACGGCAGTGCTTCTTTCTTCGCATGCTTTTAATTTTATTAATCTAGGGACTGACATGAAGAGGAAACTGAAATTCCGACGGAGGACCGCGCGGAAGTAGCCGAGTGGTCTGGAGCGCCATGTTACGGATTGCGCGGCCTCCCGCGTCGGAGGCTCCAATCCTTCGTCGGGCATGCATGTGCGTTTTGTGCTTAGGTAAGTTTAAGTAGTTTGTAAGTATAGGTCCCATAGAATTACATACATTTGAACATTTTAACTAACGGAGGGTTTCGTTGGTAAACAAAAGAATGTCAATACACTTTGCCGATACAAGAAGCACAAAAAAGGACTCGGTTTGGGAATAGCAGCATTGTTTAATAAGAAGCTTACATGTCAAAATTCAACTTAAAGTGTCTAATGAATGCTGAAACTATCAAACGGAAAAATTTGCCATTGTCAGTACCCTTGTCTTAGAAAGCAGTCTATCGAATATTGAAAGAGCTGCTGTAATTCACACTAACAGCTGGATGACTTCGGATTCGTTACGAAATCTTAAGAACCACAACTTCTTAATTGAATAAATACAATGTAAAATCAGAAGGTTGCACACACACAACTTGTAGTTGAGTTCCTAATTGATTAAAGGACAAAGAGTGGTATAGGAAAATGAACTAGTTGACAATCTTGCTAAGAATGCGGCTCGATCACGAAAATGAATAACCTGTTGCAAAATACCTGCATGTGCGGTGAGAAAGAAACTTCAAGAGGAGATTAGGAACAAATGGGAGATTGAGTGGCATAGAACTATAAACGGGGAGAGCACTAAACCGCGTTTTGCTACGATCCGAGAACGTTTAATAATTAAACTCCAAGTAACTATGAATTTTACAGCAATATTAAAAGGTTCTGGGAAACTGACAAGGAGACCACATGGTATCGGATCTTAGACTTTCTTTATATTTATGAAAGTAAAGTTCAGAGCTTAAATAACAATCAGCCAAAGCCATTCGGCGCAAATCTGCAAAATTCTGGAGAAAATTGTCTTTGAAGTTTTGCGAAGTACACATAAGTACCAATAATTAAAACAGTTACAGCATCAGTCGGTGTAGCTCAGGTGGTAGCGTTCTGGACTCCCAATGATGAAGTTGAACGATTTCGAATCACACTGTGGCTTTTATTTTTATTCAGTTATGTTAATCATTTTCTTGTGTCATTTCTTGGTTATGTGAATGTAGACAAGCTGAAAATTTTGTCACGTAAAATGATGGTTGAGTAGCTTAGCTGCTTGGAAAGCCATTAGTAGCTATATAGGCGATTTCCCAAAGACAGTGCCATAGCTCTTCACAATCTGAATAGTGAAAGGCTACTGTCGTCTACTAATAGCGAAGTCAATAATATAAAAATGTAACTTATGTTTTTGATTGACACCATCATTATTAACAACGTTCTATAAAATATAGAAAATTACGAATAAACAAATGTGTGTGCACTTTCCGTAAAAATTTCAATTATATATTAAAATTGTGTAAGTATTTGAAAACGACGAGAAATAAAAATAAAATAAATAGATTGTCACTACTGGATTCGAACCAGAGCGCTACCACCTGAGCTACACCAACATATGCTACAATTCATTTAATGATTGGTACTTACGCTGACTTACAATAATTTCGAAGTCGATTTTCTCGAGAGTTTTTGCGAGTTGCGTCGAATGGCTTTGGCTTAATGTTATTTCAGTTGTGATCTTCACGTACCATAAATATCAAAAATTTATAAAATTCGATACCCATTTGGTCTCCTTGTGAGAGCATGCTATCAACGGGTCAGAGTAATAAAAGACGGATCTTTCACATGTAACACAGATATCCAAATTGTTGGCCACCTGCTTTTCGACATGTGTAACTTACTGGCCCGTTAATAAATTGGATTTGGAACATAAATTCACTACAGATTTTCGCAACTTGTGCAATTCAAATAAGATTTCCTACTGTGTAAAACTCATGTGGTTTCTTTATGTAAAGCGATTAATCTTGTATTGACAAAATGTCTAGGATAGTAAATTCTTCATTCTTGTCTATTGAGTTTATGTTTGACAAAGTACGTTATGTAAGTGGCTGAATTTAACCTTCAAACATGCAATATTACTATTACTGGGGCATGTCCAATGAATAATATTAATAATAATAAGGATTGTAAATTAAATAGTGGCAACCACTTAGTCACAACCGGTACAAAAGCGTTACACGGTTACACCTGTAACTGTACTTCAAAGTAGACACCAGCGTTGTATAGAACCCATTGTCAGCGATGTGGAAAGCGTAGTATACCGTTAGCAGAGCCTGTTCTGTTAATGGTGCGAATGGAACGCTCTTTTTCCTGTCGAATCTCTGTTACAGTTCTGAATCGAATGCCACGAAGAGGTTTTTTCGTCTTCGGAATCAAGTCAAAGTTATAAGGACTTTAGTCCGGTGGGAATGGTGGATGGTACAGTACTTCCCAGTCGCATCGGTCGAACAAAGCAGCCACATCTTGCGATGTATGCGTCTCCGCTTTGTCGTGCAAAATGAGGGACGAGTTGCGCAGAAAGTGTTGCCGCTTCTTTCTAAAAGCTGGTCGCAGGTGATGCGGCAAAAACGAACGGTAGTAGTGAACATTGACTGTCTGACATGGTGGTGGAACGTAGTGCGTTAGGAGAACACCATACAGTCGAACAGGAGAATCACCATAACTTTCACCATACTGGGGCTTGGTGCTCTTTCGTCTTTCGCAGCGAGCCATAATGACGCCATTCGCTGTATTGTCGTTTCAGTTTGGGCTCGTACTATGTGGCTCAGGCCTCATCCAGTATTACGATACGGCGTAAGAAAATGTCTCCTTCGCGCTCTTAGCGCTCCAGGTATGTCTGAGAAGCGTCCGAACGGATATGTTTTTCCGGCAATTCATGCAGAACCCATCTTGACGCTATTTTTCGCATGCCCAGGCGTTTCTTCAGGATGCGAAGCACCGTTGTCTGCGCAAATTCGGTTTCGTGGGTGGGCTCACGCACCTTCTGATGTCGATCACTGTTAACTAACGCGGCAACAGTATGTATTTCTTCTTCAGAGACACTAGGACGACCTTCCAGGTGTTACCCCGGACGCATCTTGATGACTTTGATGACACTGTTGTGCCTTGCGACCTCTGGCACTCTTAATCTTGATTCAGCTCCGTTGTTCTTGTTTCGAAAACATAGTGATTGTGCGCACTCGGTGACGTGGGACAGGATAGACAATTTGCTCGGAGGTAAGGTAGGTATGTGAACAATCTGTGCTAGATTCCATTGCATAGGGTCTCCACAGCAGTTTTGCCACTCTTGAAGTTCCAACCCTGGTAATAAGCCAGAAATGAATTATTATTGCAAATTTATTTGGAAAACGACACATCTTAACGGGATCACGTGTTAAGAAATACAGCCCGTGTGCAATGACGAAAATGATGGAATCGGTATTGAGCGTTGTCGCCTTCGTTGGCTACAACTACGGCTAGATACCTCTGCACTGAGTGAAAGACACTATGGATGTGTTGTTGAGGTATACCAGTCTATGGTCTATCCACATATTTACAGAGTTGATCCAGTCTTTGACCAAATTTTTCTTTAGGCGACATGTCGGAAAACATGCAGGCCAAAGCTCAAATTCAGGTTGATAGGCGCCGAAGAAGTCATTGCATGTCACCCGTTGTGGCCGATTATCCTTTTTGCAAATGTGTTTCGGCAAGTTTTAAA